>CANTUV010000007.1:55002500-60002500 GCA_947685225.1 Garcia nutans
TGGTCCAATTGAATTCATGGTTGAGTTTATGGTTTTAGATATGCCTATCACTTTTGCATTGTTATTGGGATGACCCTAGTTTCATCCTCTTAGTGGAGTTCCTTCTATACTTCATCAGAAGATTAAGTTCCCAAATGGAGATGAAACAATGATTATTGAGGCTGATAATAATGAAGTAATAAATGCTTTAATGGTTGAGAGGCCTCTTAATGGTTTTTAAGTGGATGTTATTTCTGATAATGAGATGATGGGTTCTAGAATTCCTGCTATGATGAAGAAAATGAACTATTTACCCAGTACTGGCCTTGGAAAGGGGAAGGCAAGCGTAACAGAGCTTCCAGATTTCAAGACTCAAACTTTCAAGAAATGGTTAGGATATTATGAAGCAAATGGAGATGTTCTGTTGAAAAAGAATGAGAAGATGAATTTTCGTCCAATTGAAGAAATATTTTTCAAAGCACCATAATTGGGACCATTCCAAGGAAAGCCGAAATCAATCATGTTTATGGAAATGATGATCCTCGGGTTTGAGATCTTTGCTGATGTTGTTGAATTGGTGGAACATGAAGAGGAAAAGCTTGACCTGCCAACTGGCAAAGAGCCTAGCCTAAAAGAGAAGAAAGAAGCTGCCTTGAAGATCTAGAAGACTCTAGAGGAAATTGCTACTCTCATCGAAGAACAGTTTGAAGACCTTTTAGTTTATGATGATGAGAACATTGATGTTGATTCCGATTTTAATTTTAATTTGTCTGCTCTATATGAGGACGATGATATTTTCTTTTCCAAAATGAATGCAATAAAATTTGATTTTGCTTACTTGTGTGATGTTTTTCCTGATGGTTGCATACATTCAAATAGTGATTACATGAGCATCTTTAATATTAACTTTGTTGATACACAATCATTAAATTTGGGAACAACCAATAATCCTAAAAACATTAGCATAACATCCGACCTTACTCTTGATGAAAGAGAGAGATTAGAAAAATATTTAAAAAATATGAAGAGGTTTTTGCTTGATCTTATGAGGATATGTCTAGAATAGATGGGGATATAGCCGAGCACCTGATTCCTACTTACTCTCACGTGAATCCTGTCAAACAAAAGCTTAGACGGTTAAGACCAAAATGGGCAGAATTGATCAAAGAAGAAGTCACTAAATAAATACAAGTGAAGTTCTTTGAAGTGATAGACTATCCAGATTGGCTAGCCAATATAGTTCTCATGCCGAAAAAAGATAAAAGAATTAGGGTCTGTGTGGACTATAGAGACTTGAACAAGGCTTCCCCTAAGGATGACTTTCCTTTACCTCATATAGATGTCCTTATTGATAGTGCAACCTCTAGCATGCTATACTCATTTGTAGATGGATTTTCTGGATACAACCAAGTGTTAATGGCCCAAGAGGATAAAGCTAAAACTGCCTTCATTGCTACATGGGGTATATTTTGTTATAGGGTGATGCCTTTTGGATTAAAGAATGCTGGAGAAACCTACCAAAGGATGGCTACTACTTTGTTTCATGACATGATGCATAAGGAAGTTGAGGTTTACGTTGATGATATGATGGTGAAGTCTGATACAAGAGAATAACATTTCCAAAACTTAGAGATATTCTTTGAGAGAGCAGTGAAGTATAATCTCAGGTTGAATCTAAAGAAGTGTGTGTTTGGAGTTATTGCAGGCAAAATACTGGGGCATGTGATTGACCCAAATGGCATTGAGATTGACCTTGACAATGTTAAGAAAATCAAGGACATGCCATCCCCTAGGATAAAGAAGGAAGTTTAGGGGTTCATCAGATGATTGCAGTACATTAGCAGGTTTAATAGAAAAGCTTACCATGATATGTGAACCTATCTTCAAATTGCTTAAAAAGAGCCAGCCAGTGAAGTGGAATGAAGAGTGTCAAAAGGCCTTTGAGCGTATAAAAGAGTATCTACTAAATCTACCTATTTTGATACCACCTAAACTCGGTAAACCATTATTACTATACTTGGTAGTATAGGAAGAGTCAATAGGAGCTATGCTAGCCCAAGCAGATGAATCAGAGTTGAGCACGCAATCAATTATTTAAGTAGAAAGCTCCTACCTTATGAGATTAAGTATAGTATCATTGAAAAGACCTATATAGATGTGGTTTGGTCTTCTAAGAAGTTGTGGTATTACTTTCAATCTTATAGTGTGCAAGCAATTTCCAGGTTAGATCCATTGAAATATATTTAAGGGAGACACCTTCTTTGATTGAGAAGTATGGTTGATGGTTGATAATTTTAGAGGAATTTGAGATTGAATATATAACCAAGAAAATAATCAAAGGTAAAGCAGTAGCAGAATTCCTGGCACATCAACCATTGCGGTACGGTGAGGAAGTAGTCTTGGAATTTCCTGATGAACATTTAAAGGCCATATAAGTACAAGGTTGGAAGATGTACTTTGATGGAGCAGTAAATAAAAAGGGAGCAAGTTTGGGAGTAATACTAGAATCTCCTAAAGGAGAGCTCATTCTTCTAGCTAAGAAGTTAAAGTTCAGGACAACAAATAATATGATGGAGTATGAAGCATGTAACTTTGGTTTGGAAACCCTAATGATTATGAAGGTGGATAAGGTGAAAGTCTTTGGTGATTCATTGCTAGTAGTATCCCAAGTGAATGGAGAATGGGAATTAAAGGAAGAAAAGTTAAAACCATATCATGATTATTTGACCATGATGGAGAAGAATTTCAAGGAGTGCAGATTTATACACTTACCATGAGAAGAAAATCAGATGGCCGATGCTTTAGCGACATTGGCTGCGGTGTGGAAAAATCCTAGCAACTTGTTTCTTAAGCCTCTAGTTTTGACCAGTTCATCAACTCCTTACTATGAATATGAAACAATAATGGAAACTGATACAAAACATGATGCCTGGTATGACACCATAAGATGATTCCTGGAGAATACGGAATACCCATTGGGGGCAACAAGGTAAGAGAGAAGAGCCATAAGGTGATGGTCCTTACAGTACGTCACCTTTCATAGAGAGTTGTATCGAAGATGGCCTGATGGGGTGCACTTAAGATGCTTAAGGAAGTCCAAAGTTGAGCAAATCATGTTAGAAATACATGCGAGAAGTTATGATCCACACATGAATGGGTTAGCTTTGGTTAAGAAGATAATTCGACAAGATTACTAATGGTTGACCATAGAGAGAGATTGTATTGAGTTTGTGAAGAAGTGCCAACAATGTCAGATATATGGTAATTTGAATCACATGCCTCCTGAAGAATTGCATTCTATGTCTTCATCCTGGCCTTTTACAACTTGGGGGATTAACATTATAGGAGAGATTCATTTGATGGCTTCAAATGGTCACCGTTTCATTGTAGTAGTAGTGGATTATTTTTCAAAATGGGTCAAGGATGAATCTTTCAACAAGTTGGGGGCAAGGCAAATGGCTAGGTTTATTGAAAAGAATCTCATATGTAGATATGCGGTCCTACATAGTATGATATCGGACAACGGGGTACAGTTTCAAGGAGTAGTTAGGGACTTATTCTCGAAGTATCAAATCCATCATCACCGATCCACCCCTTTATAGACTGAAGGCTAATGGTGCAATGGAAGCAACAAATAAGATAATTAAGCAGATTTTGTCTAAGATGACCAAGACATACAAAGATTGGTTGGAGATACTTCCTTTGGCTTTATGGGGATACAGAACAAGTGTGCAAACCCCAACTGGAATGGCACCGTTTTCCTTGGTTTATGGGAAGGAAGCAGTGTTGCTAATTGGGATTGAGATCAAATCATTAAGAGTGGTCTTGGAAGCTGAATTGCCTGAGATGGAATGGGTAGTGAGAAGATAAACAGTTAGCTTTATTAAAAGAGAGAAGGTTAAAAGCACTGTATCATCATCAGTTGTACCAAAGAAAGATAGCTCGGGCCTACAATAGAAGGGTTAAGATTAAGAAGTTTAAAGTCGGTGACTTAGTATTGAAACAGTGCAAGCCTAATGTCCCTGATTCAAGAGAAAAATTTAGACCTAGTTGGGAAGGACCGTATATTGTAAAGCAAGTCATGAACAAAGGTGCAGTCAATATATCATACATGGATGGGAACGAGTTTAGTGAGCCAGTGAACATAGATAGGTTGAAGAGGTTTTATGTTTAAAAAAGAAGCTCACTAGGTTGAAAACCCAAAGAGGGCAGCTTAGGCAAAAGTTAGAGTAGTCCGCTAGTTCCAAAAATTCAAAAGGGTGGGCCAGGCAATAATTAAGGCTAAATGAGAGAAAATGGTCAATCAGAAAACCCAAAAGGTTTGGTTGGCGACATGAGTGATATTGTGTATGCTGGCTTTATGTTTAGTTATTCCCCAATTTAATAAAATAGAATTAATATTAAAATTATTCTATGTGCACTATTTCAAAATAATCTGACCATTAGATAAAATAAATAACACAATAGCGAAAGGTGATGACAAATTATAAAAGGAAAGAAAACATCTATTATTATTATTATTATTAATGTTCATCCTAACATTATTTTTTTCTAAGGAATTGACAAACGTAAAATCTATGGTAGATGATAAGTGTAGTGTGAATGCCAACTTTGCTTTAGTCGATCCAAAAAAGCTTCATTCAGACGAGGCATATCCAAATCAGGAGTAAACTCAAAACCTCAAGGCCCGACTCCATACTGGTAGTCAAGATGATGAGGATTATAGCAAGTGCCTCAACGAAGAGCAGTAAGAGGAACATACATTGAATACGTTCGAATGGTAACATTAGTGATCTTCCACCAAGGTACTAACCAATAGATGTTAATCACAGCTCGTGAGCAGATTCAGTCAATCCAATCTGCATATGAAGAAGCAGGATGGATTAGTTTTCTGGCAGAACGATACCATGGCAGATATCTGGCAAAATCCATAGATGGAATGTCAAGTAAGTAGAGATGATCCTGTAGCCAGATCTATAAACACAAGAAAGAATTTAAAAAAAAAAGAGGGGTCCGCTAAGTTAAAAATCTGCCAGGGCAGCTTAGGCAAAAATTGGGACAGCTCGCTAGTTTTGAAAATCCGCAAGGGCGGACTAGGCAAAAATTAGAGCAATAAAAACAAAAGGCCTAAATTGAAAGCCTGAAGGGATGATTTAGGTAAGTACCTGTAGCAGCAGAGGGCTTTCGGCCAACCTCCTTGAAGATTCTATCTTGAATCGGTCCAATCCAATTAGGGTTTTAGCCAAGATCATAGACACCAGTGATAATTCTCCTTCCATTTGGTCCATGATATCCAGTACTCGTGAATCAATGTCACCGTTGGAGAAAATAAGAAGAAATTGACCAAGCAAACAAAGACAGAACATGCACCCCCAGATTTTAGTGGGAGCCAAATGGAAAGTGTTAAAGTCAATCAAGGGACCAAGTAAAATTTTCTCACCTCTCGTCAACTGCAGAACTTCGGGCTTTGAAAGTTGAAATAACATTTGCATCTTTTGATGAGTTTTAGAAGTTAGTATGGGTAATGCCATTGGTTGATTTCTTGGGTATCCAAGTATGGCCTCAAATTCTTTGATCATAGGACATATCTCAAAGTTATTTATCTTAAACGTCCTAGTTTTCACATCCCAAAAAGAAGCCATGGCATGTAAAAAGGAATGGTCCAATTTAACATTTTGAAAGCATTTCAAAGTATTAATTTGTGACTAAGATATTTATTCCCAATGTACGGCTTTCAAGGTTCTAAACAAACCTTTGATTTTCATTAAATTAAGCTATGTCATTATTGAAATTAAAGAAAAGCTCAAAATTGTTGAAATGGTTTTTGTTGCCGTAATAAAATTTGTAGAATATTTTGTTGCTTCTGCTGAAATTAGAAATTGTGGCATGAACGACAAATTGAAACAAAATTTATATAAGAGGTTGGCTTATATACCGAAGTGTACAAGGAGTTGGCATTGACTTGAGACCAAGACGAGTAAAGAAAGGGGAGTTTGTGTCCAAGTAGTTATTGGATTGCTGCATTTATCTTGGTTTTACAAATCTAAATCCATAAAGTATTTGGACTTTTGGCTTGTAAATTCAAATGGATAGTTTTGTGTATATATAAAAAAAAGGATATAAAAAGATGAAAAGTCAAAGTTGCAGTAAAGTAAATACCATTATTATTATAATTACTATAATAATAATAATAATAATAATTATTATTATTTTATTCATACAAGTTTTTTTCGCTTAATACAATGGTGGATCACTGCGAAGAAGGAGGCAGACCATGTAAAGCCCTAAAAAAGTCATCGCATGATGGAGGAGGAGGTATATCACCTATTTAAAATTTGATCAGAGGAAAAATACCTAAGTCCATGTTTTCTTGAAAGTCAGGTCTATAACAATCATCATCTAAAATAGGAGAAGGGATCTCATGGTCATCAATTTGGGGCCCCCTAGAAGATGAAGCACCAGGATCCCTGATTCCCCGTAATCAGAAGTCTGGAAAGTTTCGCTCAAAATAAGTAGCGCGCTAACGACTGGCAGCTAATTCTTCTTGCAGTTTCTTATTTTGCTTCTCAAGCATTCACTGCGAGTCAGAAAAGGAAAGGATAAAAACATACATAATCATGCATACATGTATCATAAATCATCATGGAATAGGATGACAGATCAAATAACTCAGATCGAAGCCTTGCAGATAAGATGGCACTTTCAGTTGAAAAGAAGGAGCAAACAGAGAAAATTGCTACTGAACTGGTGAAAATTTTTGCTGAACTAGAACAATGGAGGAAGATCCAACCTAGAATAATTCATCCAATGATTCTGAATCGGTTAAATTTTTATCTTGAATAACTCTTTTAATGAAGGTTCCATACCTATTAACTGTTGAATTTCATCATGTGACGGGATATCATTAGTAAGAGGGATTGGAATGCCATAGTACTGAAGACTAGTTATGGCTGCAAAATCAATGGGGCCAATGGTCATCTCTCCCATAGGAAGGTAGAAAGTATGAGTCCTGTGCATCCACCATCCTGATAATGTTTAAACCACACTCCTATCTATAGGACATTTTTAAGATGGTAGTTGCAGAATAAAGTTTTCAAAACCACACTCTCAGATGATCCATTTTACCTGAGAAGGCGCTACGTCATACCTTTGCCGGACTTTGTAGACACACCCTCCACCCCGCACAACACAGTGATCGCTCTAACACCAAACAGGTAAGCCAATACAAGGTAAATATGTCATCTCATAAATGCTACTATTTTAAAGTCTAATATTGTCATAAGTTACTCGTTACTTTCTGTTCAAATTTATTAATACTAGGTTACTTATTAAATTTTTGCTACAGTTCATTAGTTCATCTATTTTTAGCACTAGGATACTTCTTAACCTTTGTTATAATTCATTCGCTAATATACTTTTAATAACTAAATTATAGCTTTAAAAAATAATCTTCTAAATAATGATTTCTCTTTTCTCTCTTTGCTTAATAATTTTTGCTCATATGTAAAAAAAATTATGCTACTAAAATATCAAATTGTAGTATTACCTCAGTTTTTTTGACCTGAACTGTGATGAAGCTGCATCTCAGCTAGAAGATCAACATTTCCATGTTCATGCTCTTGAATGAATTCTAGCAATTCAGCACTGGATTGAGGCTCCGATCTTGAAGCATGCATCCTTTCCATTTGCTGCAACTATATGTGTGTGTGTGTGTGTGTGTGTAAGTTTAAATGAAATGAAATGAATAAAGGCTTGATAACCGTTTAAATAGACGAAACAGAAAAGAAAAGAAAAAAAAAGAAAAGCAAAAAGTAATTCACGTGAATAAATCGTAAATCCAATTATTATTACTTTTAAAATTTTCAACAACATCGAAAATAAATACCTTATCATATGCATACAGTAAACATTTGCATGTCTAAAAATATTTTTTGTACTTCTAAAATATTTTTTCACTCAAGGGGCAAGAGGATATAGGTATGAAAAAAATAGTTGAATTTTTGCAAATTTTATAAATATCTTACCGACTATAATTACTTTTTGCAGATACCTCGAATCCAGAACCCAAATTATTTTTGAGTTGAGAACTCATCTCTGGTCCAGAATCCAAATTATTGTTTGAGTTCAAAACTCACCCCAGGTCTAGAACCTAAATTATTTTGAGTCCAGAACTCACCCCGGGTCTAGAATCTAAATTATTTTAAGTCCAGAACTCTCCTCGGATTCAGAACCTAAATTATTTTTTGAGTCCAGAACTCACCTCAAGTCCATAACCCAAATTATTTTTTGAGTCCAGAACTCACCTCAGGTCTAGAACCCAAATTATTTTTGAGTCTAGAACTCACCTCGGGTCCATAACCTAATTTATTTTTTGAGTCCAAAAATCACCTCGGGTCCAGAACTCAAATTATTTTTTGAATCCAGAACTCACCCTGGGTCTAGAGCCCAAATTATTTTTTGAGTCCAAAACTCACCTTGGGTCCAGAATTCAAATTATTTTTTTTAGTCCAGAACTCACCTCGAGTCCAGAACCCAAATTATTTTTTGAGTCCAGAGCTCACCTCTGGCCCAAAACCTAAATAATTATTTGAGCCCAGAACTCATCTCGGTATAGAATCCAAATTATTTTTTCAAGTTCAGAACTCATCCCGAGTCCAAAACCCAAAATTAGCTCAGGTCCAAAACTCAAATCTTTTTTGAATCCAGAACTCAATTCAAACTCGGGTCCGGAATCTATTCTGGTTCTAAACCCAATAAAAAATCATGTTACTTTTCTCTCTCTTTTTATTCAATCAGTAATTACACTTACCTTTAAAATTATCATCATAGTATCATTCTGGGTCTAGAACTCAAATTATTTTTTGAATCTAGAACTCACCCTGGGTCTAGAGCCCAAATTATTTTTTGAGTCCAAAACTCACCTCGGGTCCAGAATTCAAATTATTTTTTTTAGTCCATAACTCGCCTCGAGTCCAGAACCCAAATTATTTTTTGAGTCCAGAGCTCACCTCTGGCCCAAAACCTAAATAATTATTTGAGCCCAGAACTCATCTCGGGTCTAGAATCCAAATTATTTTTTCAAGTTCAGAACTCATCTCGAGTCCAAAACCCAAAATTAGCTCAGGTCCAAAACTCAAATCTTTTTTGAATCCAGAACTCAATTCAACCTCGGGTCCGGAATCTATTCTGGTTCTAAACCCAGTCAAAAATCATGTTACTTTTCTCTCTCTTTTTATTCAATCAGTAATTACACTTACCTTTAAAATTATCATCATAGTATCTTGTCTTTCCAATTTTCTTTTTTTTTTAAATGTTTCATCCAGTAGTTTAAGGTTCAATTTAAATTAATGGCATAATGATCAAAACCCTAATCTATTTCCCAAACCCTAATTAGTTCTACAATTTTCAAAACCCTAATCTATTTCCCAAAAACTTAATCTATTTTCCTAAATTTCCAAATCCCTAAATAGTTTTTCAAAATCTAAAAACCCTAAACTATTTTCCAAATTTCAAAACCCTAATCCTATTCTTCCCAATTTTTAAAAATCGCAATTCTCTTTTTAAAACTTTAATTTTGTTTTCCTAAAACCTAAAAAATCCCATTTTCATCCTTAGAATCTAAAGTCTTAATTTTCATCATAAAAACCCTAATTTAATCATAAAAATTCTAAAACCCTAATTTGAAGTATAAACCCTAAATTGATATATTTATTGCTTTATTTAAGATTAAAACTTAGATGTGATTGCTTTATGTCTTGAATGGATGATTCATTAATGTTTTAGTTTTATGAATGATTTATTTTTATTGCTCATGATGAATGATTGAATGATTTAATTTATTTGATTTATTATTTTAAAGTTAATTATTCTAGTTTCCAAGATGTAAGAGGTATGTTTCCATTTTGTGGGTACCTCATTAGTTAGGTTCAATTTAATTTAATTTATTTTGGATTTTGGGAGTAATGTAAAAGGGCATGTTTTTTACTAATTGGTGGGTGTCCTACTTTATTTAGTTTTAGACATTAAACAATTGTTGTAAATGATGTTTTCATCCTTGGTTGGGTGTCTATATTCATTATTTATTTTAAATAAAGGTGATGGATGTTTATCTCTTTTAATGTGCATGTAATATGGATGATACTATAACAAGTTAAGAATATAATAATATTTAGACCTGAAAAGGAGGTCGGTTCCAATGAATCGGGTGCTATGGGAGTGTTGGGTCATTCTCATATTCCCCACGCGTACCCAACTTTTCGAACCCAATAGAGGGTTAGGGATTCCTCAGAAATTGAGTCATCTACTCCTTTCTTTTTCCCTGCCCGTCAGGGTGGTGACTCCATTTTCTCCGGATTTAGGCCCGTGTTCTCTAAGGCCTTGACCCTAACAGTGCTGAAGTCGCAAAAACTATTTCATATAGGAGTGGGGGGCAAAAATCTCCGCTCACAATACCGCATTTAACATTGTCGTCCCTTAATTTCATTTTGTCACATTATCGTCCCTCAACTATCTAGTTTTGTCACTGTCCAACATCCTATCAGAAAGCTAATGTAGCGTATGAAATAACGCCACATCAGCACCCTAAAATAAGATGGCGAATGATGTGGCAAATTATTTGGTTGCCATATTTTTATGTTTATAACGCTACATTATTTATATTTTAACTATATATTTTTGAAAAATTATAAAATAATTTCATTTAATAATTAAATAAAAATTATTAATTAGTTTAAAAAATCTATGGCTAAATTATTAAAAAGATTCAAATTTTCAAAATTACTTTTTTTAATTTTTATTTATAAATAATCTATTTTTTTTTCAAAAAATAGATTATATTTGCAAATAATCTAAATTCTTTTTATTTTTTACATTTGAATAATTCTAATGTATAATTAAAATAATAATTAAATAATTAATTTTTAATTTTTAAACTCAATTAAAAAACTTTAGATTATAATAATTAATAACATTTAGTTTAATTAATAATTATTATAATCTAAAGTTTAATTATTAAATATTTAAGTGAATTATTAAATTAAGTTTAAAAACTAATTATTAATTATTTAAGTTAATTATTCAATTAAGTTTAAAGATTAATTATTATTTTCATTTTACATTAGAATTATTCAAATGTAAAAAATAAAAAATAGATTATTTGCAAATATAATTTACTTTTTGAAAAAAATAGATTATTTATAAATAAAAAATTTTAAAAAAAATTTAAAAAAATGAATATTTTTAATAATTTAGCCATATATTTGTTAAACTAGTTAATAAATTTTATTTAGTTATAAAATTATATTATTTTGTAATTTATAATTTTTCAAAAAAATAATTAAAATATAAATAATATAGGCTATTTTCGAGGGACAATGGGTGTAATTTACCTAACTAATAATAAATAGAAATATAATTGAATTAATAATTTAGAAAGACTATAGAAAATCAATAGAAGAAATATAGTCCTGAGCCTTTTAATATACAAGTTAAGTTAAGTTAATTTTAGTCTAATTAATTTAATTTTGATAAATTCAACTTAATTGATTTTTCAAATAGTAAACAATTTAGTGGTTTAGTATTTGATTTTGAATCTTTCTTGTGGGAATGATACTCTATTTATTATTATATTACTTTCTTATGATATTGTGCATTTGCAATAGGTCTTATATTTAGCACAACAACCATCTTTTTGGCACATTGAGTAAATTGTCCTTCTAGCTCAATACGAGAGATCAAAACTTATCCAATGTCATGTATAGAATCAAATTAATTTTTTACATAGGAATACTACACTTAAGATACTCATAAAACAATGACTCTACCATCTAAATTCTTCTCAAACTTAATTAAAATTTATCTTTTCTTACTCAAATCTACTGGTAACAAGTGATCACTTGTTGCATATATGGTTAACACCACTGAAATTCTATCTCAATTTATTATAAATTATTTAATGCTTAAAATTATTCAATAAATAAGTTTCAAATATATGATTTTATTTTATTTTTAATAATTAGTCATATATTTATAAATCTATTAATTTTAGATAAATCTAAATCCATCGTTATTTTAGGCTTTGTTTGTTTTGGTCATAAGTTTTTTTTTAATTTTTTATAACCAAAAACCATTTTTAGTTTTTGTTTTATGTTTTTTAATACTTTTTTATATTTCTAAAAACTATACCATAATTTTTTAGTTATATATATAATATATATACACACACAAAATTTATAACATTCAGCAATGCATTTTAAAAAAAAACTTGTTGTCATACTTAAATCTAAAAATTCATCAATAATCAATATAAAAAGTTAATCCAACACAATAAAAGAAAAAATAATTATATAATTGCCGATTCCTCAATTATTATAATTCAACTATAATCTTTGTGCTATTCGATATCGAGTATTGCTCATTTGAAGAAGTTGACTAGCATTGATACCAATAGTTTCATGTGCCTCTAAAGTGCGAACTTCACTAGTTTGCTGGTTTTGATAATCTCCCAGAATAATATTTTCATTTGCATATTCTACAAATAAATATTATATACACCCTTGCATTACGATAAAGTTATGAACTGCACAACATGCAAGAGGTATATATTTTTTTTATCACTTTATGTCATATGAATGCATATCTCTTAGTATTGGAAAATGCACTTTATGTCATATGAATGCATATCCATCTTCCTTCAAGATCATGTAATATTTCAAGAAATACTTTTTCCTTTGAACTTTCTCCAATTCTGACTAAAGCTTAAGTCATTGCATTTTAAAAATTTTCCCTTATTTCTCTACGGTTAGATCCTCCATCACTTGTTTTTTTAATTTTCTTATTTTTATGTGTGTCTTCACAATCTTCATCGGAACTATCAATTTCTTTATAATTTTCTTCATTTTCACTAATTGAAAGGCTTTTAGTAGAAGGATGAGAATTAGCTCATGTAGCAGTTGTATCACTATATCATGAGACCTCCCCTAAGCACCTTGTTTGATCTATGTTGGGGTCAAAGTGCTCATTTAGGTTTAGTTTATGTAAAACTTTCATGTTTAGTCTCCTATCAATGGTAAGCACGGGTTTTAAAAAGTTTCCATTTCAAATTTTATTTTAGGGGGAAAATTGAATGAAAAAACCCCTTATGACTCCATTTTAAGAAAAAGGCACATGCCGAAACAAAAGGATAGGTCTAGTACTAGATTTTTCACTTTAAGCAAATAAATCTAGCCTTTATATAAATCGAGATTTATAAAATTATATCATGATGACAATATGTATGGGCAGTTATATTATGTATGAACAATTATATTATGCATGAGCATGACATCCATTCATCCATAAAAATACATAAAAAAGAATTTAAATTACATTTAAAAATCCAATCACGAAGTGCATTTCAACTTCGACCCTTATGGGCTGTGGGATGAGCACAAATTCCCAAAATAAAGAAAGTAATAAATAATAAATATTACAAACTATGATATATTAAGTTGGCTATGTTTAATGGGTTTGTGGGCTCGATGCTCGGACTTAAATTCCAAGCAACCTTGCATATCCTGTTGGTATAAGAATCAAAGCCTTATGTAGTTCTATCCATATACAAGAGTGTCAAAAGGGGGGGGGGGGGGGGGGGGGGGGGAGGGTGGCCCAGTGCTAAGGTGTGAGTGGGAATTTTGCCCCTATTCCCGTGTGAAATAGTTATTGCGACTTCGGCACTGTTAGGCTCATGGCCTTAGAGAACACGGGCTTAAATTCGGAGAAAATAGAGTAGCCACCCGGACGGGCTGGGAAAAAGAAAGGGGTGGATGACTCAATTCCTAAGGAATTCCCAACCCCATAATAGGTTTGAAAAGTTGGATACGTGTGGGGAAGGTGAGAAATGACCCAACACCCCTACAATGCCCGGTTCATTGAAACCGGCCTCCTTTTTAGGTCTTAATATTATGAAAATTTTAAATATAACGATATTATCCATACTACATGCAATAATTAAAATAAAAACATCATTATATTAAAATCGAAGCAGTGTTCAAACAAAATAAATAAATGAACACCCATTCGAGGATGGAAACGTGTCCTTACATCATCCAATATCTTAAAACTAAATAGGACACCCACCAAAAGGTGATAACGTGTCCTTTACATTAATTCCAAAATATAAAAATAATTTAAATTACATGAAAATTAATTAATGAGGTACCCAATCATGAAAACATACCTCTTACAATTTTAATAAATAAATAATAATTGAAAAAAATATTCATCCATATTAAATTAAATAAACCAAACATCAAAATTTAATAATTCAATCATCAAAATTTATAATAAATTACATAATCAAAATAAGCCAATGAAAATAATCAATCATTCATTATAAATAAATTATTCACCAAAGATATATAATAAACCATGCATCTAAACTTAAATAAATTAATAAATATATAAATTTAGGTTTACATCTTGAATTAGGGTTTCTTAAATAAAATTAGGGTTCTGAGATTAAAAGAAACCATCATTATTAATATTCTATTAAAAACTATGGCTATTGTGTAATTTAGAAAGAAATAGAATTTAACTAAGGTTTTAGGTTTTAAGAAAGTAGAATTTAGGGTTTTAAAAATATATATTTTTTATTGTGACATTTAAAGGTTTAAAGAATAATTGAAGTCATTTAAAAAAATAATGAAACAAAAACAAAAATAAAACAACAAAAATAATAATCAAATTACTGTAATCCTAAAAAAAATTTAAATAAAAGATTGCAAACCTTCGTCGTAGGTTCCACCAATATTTAAGCGTATAAATCTTGGTTGAAACAAGTTGAAGACAGCTGCATATAACACTGCCTTCTTATTGGTTTGTTTTCTTTTGATCTCTTTCTTGCTCTCTGTCTCTGTTACTTTTCAATTGTTTGGCTAGGATTTCTCTTGCTCTCCTTTGGTTACTGTCGTTCCAAGCTCCCGTCTCTCTATCAAATTGCTCTAGTCCAAGTCTCTTAAAGAAAAGTCCTAAGAATAATTTCTGAATAATTCATGCAAAAATCAAAAGTCTCTATCTCTTTTTTTGTGTTTCTGCTCGAAAAAAGAAAAGTCCCAGTTCCCCTTTCGGTGTGTTTTAATGTGATATTTATAGGCAATTAAAAAAAAATCTAGTATGTTAAGGAAAATCAAAATATGTTTAGGAAAATATTAAAAACTAAGCTAAATAAGAATTTGTCAAAATTGGGCGCGGGCGCAGGATATTGCTGGGCGAAATTGCACTGGCGAGAATTGCTGCGAGGTGGCCTGCGGCGAATTGGCCTGTGGCACTCCAATTCACCGCAGGCCACGCCTGCGGCAAATTGACCTGCAGCGAATTAGCCTGCAGCAAGCCAATTGCTGCCTGCCATGTGGCAGCATGCAGCGTTGCCATGCGTCGCTCGCCGATTCGCCCGATTTTTTATTTTATTTTTTGTTAAAAAAAAATAGTATTATATTATTAAAAATAAATAAAATAAATATTATAAATAATAAATAAAATAAATATTGAAATAAATCTTAAAATAAATAGTAAATATTAAAATAAATAAATAATAAATATTAAAATAAATAATAAATACCATAAAAATTGTTTCGAATTTTTTTAAAATCTTTGGACTGGACTTGGTCAAAAATTAAGGGTCTACAATTTGCCCCCTACTTGAACTATCTGAGACTTTTTCAGTTGAAGGGAGTGAAAAACAATATGACTTTGAGCAGATTTTTGGTTAGGATAGGTTTTTGAAAAAGATTTGAATACTTGGACTCGAGATTGGATACTTGGATCCGAGATTTAATTGGATACTTAGATCCGAGACTAATTTGGATATTTGGACTCAAGACTGAATTTTTTTTAGGTACTTAGACCCGAGATTGAGTTGGGTACTTAGATCCGAGACTGGGTACTTGGATTAGAGACTGAATTGGGTACTTGGACCCGAGAGAAGAGTTGGGTACTCGACCCGAAATTGGATTTGGATACTCGATCTTAAACTAGATGTGGATGCTCGATCCTAAATTGAATTTAGATGCTCGACCTGAAGCTAGATTTGGTTCTCGATCCTAAACTGGATTTGGATGCTCGATGCTAAACTGGATTTGGATACTCGATCCTAAACTAGATTTGGGTGCTCGATCCAAAACTAGATTTTGGGTACTCGACCCAAAACTGGATTGAGTACTTGGACTCGAGACAGAAGTTGGGTACTCGACCCAAAACTGAATTTGGGTGCTCGACCTGAAAATGGATTTTGGGTGCTCGACCAGAAACTGGATTGAGTACTTGGACCCGAGACAGGAGTTGGGTGATCGACCCAAAATTGAATTTGGGTGCTCGACCCGAAACTGAATTTTGGGTGCTCGACCCGAAACTGAATTTTGGTGCTCGATCCAAAATTGGATTTGGATACTCGATCCTAAACTGGATGTGGATGCTCGATCCTAAATTGGATTCTCATTCTTTTGAGAGTTCTAATGTTCAATTCTTTTTGTTTTTCCTTTTGCAAAAAATTCAGCTATTTTTTAGCTGATCCTTATATCTTCTCCTTACCCCCAGCGTGGCAAAATATTGAAAGTGCGTCTAAAAATATTTTGTACACGCATAAACTCAAAAATTGAAAAGGAAAAACTTTGCCCCCCTGTGTCAGCTTAAACTAATGATTTTTCTCATGCAAGTTCATATTGATGTTTGTGTTGTCTAGTTCTTCGCACAAGCATGCATTTTTTCTTTTGCAAAATGACTGGAGGTTCCTCCATCAATGGGCTTTCTATGCCTCATGATTCAATATCTTCTTTTGATTCTTTACTTTATAAGGTGTTTGCTGTTCACTTTGACAAATAATAGGTAACACAAGATAACAAAATGCAATGTGATATGCTCATGTATATATGATATGTATTAATAATACTTACAGTGGTTCCGTCGACTCACAGACCGAGGTGATTAGCTGAAGAGTTCTCATTGACTCCTTCTAGATGCCTATTTAGGTCTTGCATTGGAATGATAGAAAGCTTTGCATTTATTGCTTTTATCTTCAAGATGTTAAAAACATGAGTGGTGAAGCCTAAATAGCAGAGATACGTCCATTTCGAATTAGGAATCAACACTCTAGTCGGCAACTTTTTCACAACCATGCAATAATTATTTACTTTGCCCAATGTGTCCGTCGAGGTTTGATGGTTCAACAAACTTCCCTTAACTTGAAGGCTTTATATGACAAAAATATTTTTTTATTTTAAATCAAATGTTGACTTTGTCACATTAGTGTTATTGTACTTCAGGACTCGATTTTGCAAATTAACATATCTATAAAATGACAACCCTAGTTACCGTACTAAACTCGGGAATGACTTCTATTCGAACAAGAACTGTTGCACTTCAGATAGGCAAATACACATTACTTAGCCAAAGGTCTTATTGAGTTTAAATATTGTCTACCTCATATGCATGCTTATTCAAACTATCTCCACTAATAGACTCTACCTACCAAGAGAGATCAACAAGTCTTTGATTGGCTTGAAATGGGGTCTATAAGCGGAGGCCAATTGTAAATTGGAGTCGATGTGACAATATGGACAAACCCTCACACTATAATTTTCCTGTTTAGACAGTTGAAAACATGAAAAGATAGAGCTTTGAGCATTCTCTTTCTTTTTGACATTAATCTGAATCTCGATTGGGATAGTCTTTGCCTTTGCAAAAAGTTTAGTACCCATATTCATTTCTTTTCTTCTTTTCCTTTTCTTTCTCTTTCTTTTTCTTACTCTTCCCTTTCTTTGAGCATTTTATCATTTTATCCTTCTTCTCTGTAGGATTGTTAAGTACAAGATTTTCAAAAACTAGATGGTCTATTTCTTTTTTCTCTGATTTTGATCGAATCTTTGGTTGGGTTGGACCAATTACAGTCAAACTGTCCTTATAAACCGAATGGAAGTCTTTTGATGGTTTAGGTAAAAGAGAACTCAGTTGGATTTCTGAACCATTTTGGGTTTGTTTTTCTTTTCTTTTTCTTCTTTTTTTCCTCTTTTTTCTTTCTTTTTCCTTTCTTTTCTTTTTTCCTTTCTTTTTCTTTTTTTTATCCATTATGGTCTTGACTAGGCATTCCTTTCTTTTTGATCTTCTTACCTCTTCCTCATAGTGATCATCAGATTTGTCATAAGTATCACAACAACTCAGGGTAGGTTATCAGGGTTTACAGGCCAATGAAAAGCCAGCTAAAATCTTATGAAGGCTCAAAGGGACAACTAAGGATTGATGTCATTAGGGTTGATACTAGTTTTTGGCTAACCAAATAATGCCTAGATCATTTCTCTCCTAAATAAGTAGAGTTCAATTTCACCTCGAAAGTCTGTCAAAGCATGTTCTAAGTCTGACTAGGACCTAGACAAAGATAATTATGCAAGAGCCCTCTCTAAGTAAGCATACACAACTCAATGCTATAGAGCAATTCCCTCACCTAGTAAAGTCATTCGAATCATGATGCATAGATACGCTAATTTATAAATATCAAGTTAAATTTATCATCAGTTGAGCACCAAAATGAACAAACACCAATAAAAATTTTGATGAAAATAATTTATTTCAAGCAACTTTAAATTTAAAAAACACGATTGTTCCATAAAACACCAAATAAAGAAAATAATAAAAAAAAAAACAAACAAGCTAAGGGAAGTTTGTTGAGTTAAGCTTCTTCTCCCTTCACATCTTCAATATTCTCATCTCAAAAAGAGGATAAGACAAGATCTTCCTCCAATCCTCCTCCTACCATGAAAGTTACTGATGGTGGCACTTTGTTGAACCTAAGTAGATGATTGCTTTTGGTATTGGGCTTATCCAGCTCGGGTAGCTTACCACTTTCAATCAAATCTTAAATTTCATGCCTTAGACAAGCACATTTATCCATCTCATGCCCTTGTATTTGATGAAATTGACAAAAGGCCTTGACATTGAAGTTTGGTGGCAGAGGATCATGTAGCAGTCGAGGAGCCAACGGTTGTAACAACCCCTTCTTCTGTAGCTTGTTGAAAATCCAAGATAGAGGTTTTCCCAATTTTGAGAATTGTCTTCTATTTCCTTGACCAATTGCATTAACATCAACTTTCTTTTGCATGCTTTGATTACCCGACTGGTAGTTCCCGTTCTCATTCATTCTTGTCGAAAAGCGGTTCTTCTCCCTTTTCCATTCTTCAATTTGTAGACCAACTTGGAGAAGATCTTTGAAATCCAGACTGAGTGCATGGGACATCTTTTCATAAAGACTCGGCAACACCTCTCTCACAATCATCCTAATCTGATATGACTTATCAGGCCTCTTCTTGAGCAAAGCAACCTTATTTCTCCATCTCTTTACATAATCAACCAAGTTCTCATTTGGTCTTTGCCTAATAGTCTCCACCTCCATCAAGATAACTTCCAGTTCAACATTGTATCCATATTGTTGGATGAATGCCTTATATAGCAGATCCCAATTCTTTTGAGTGCCATCATCTAAGGTATTGAACCAATTTTGGATAACGGGATCCAATGAGAGCATGAAGTACCTTAGGATTTGAGCCTTAGCAGCTCGGGTAGACTGCATAGCAGTGATATATTGCTTCACATGGAGATGAGGATTTCCAGTTCCATCAAACTTCACAAAGGATGGCATCTTGAACTTGTATGGAACCTCTTCATCTAGCTCAAACAACTTGTCGACCTCAAACATTTTTTTAGTTTTTAGCTTCTTTTCAAACTTCTTTTCCAGGTTAGCGATCGACTTCTCAACATATGAAGTTTCAGTCTTTTCCACATCTGATCTTTCAACAACCTTCGGCTCTTTCTTCTTGTCTTAAGGATCTTGGAAGTATCGAGCCCAGTTGTCATCATCATCAATGACTACCTTGTCATCATCAAAATCCACTTCACTAACCTTAGCCTTCCCTTTGTCTTTCTTGGTGCTTGTGGATGCTTCAGCAGTGTCCCCAAACATTGTATCCATTTGACTCTTCATGATCTCAGCTAGGGCCCTCTTTAATTCTTCCATCTTGACTTTAAGGGCATCATCCAACATCTTTTGAATTAACTCAGGTTCCATTGCTTTTGGTGAGAAGCTAATTGAATTGCTGCTGGATTCTTCGTCACCGACATAGGTTGGATTATCGTAGGCTTTTGAACTATTGTAATTCAGGGCTATGAGCCAGAAAAGACCAATGATATGAGATGCAAATGTATGTATGCATGTATTCACAAGCAACAAACAAAGAAAGATAATTAGGACGTTCCTTCCAACCTTATAACTTCCACACACAAATGGCGAGTCTCTTTTCCTAGATATGTGGTCAACAAAATACTAACATGGGATATTTTTTTTTTCAAAAAATTCCCTTAGAAGATTTAACCAATAATTGCATTTTCTAATATAGAAGTTAGTCCATGATAATTCTCATTAATTAGGTTTTAATCCATTGAATCTCAATTAAACAACTTTTATGCTATATTGGATTAAAACTAAATTAAGAGGTTTATCATAAATAGATTTCTTTTTTGAAAAAATAATCATTGATTCATGCCAAAAACAAGCCTATGATTAATAATTCTTGGTATAAGCTAGGCTCACAATTGATTTTTGGTATTTCATAATTGACCTAAATATTTGTAAGCTCTTTTGTAATCAAGAAAAATAATTTTGAGCCATGAGGTGTAAAAAGATTTTTGCCCCATCTTTAAAAGGTTTTAATGTCTAAAGACCTTCTTGGAAATATCTAAAAATAGTTTTGGTCTTTTGGATTTTAAAGAATTACTTTTGAGCTTACAATATAGGTAGGTCATATTAGAAAAAGAACAAACTAAATAAGCCATGATTTAAACCAAGATAAATCAATCATAGTCAAACAACAAGTATTTGGGGTAGAAACCTAAGAAAAGTAACTAGATCAATTACATAGGCTGAAGTCTTAGGTTGAAAGGCTTAGGTTCCCATAACAAGTATATGCCAAGAGGTACAAGGCTATGAGTTGTTATGCCATGCTTGATCTCCATACCTTGAGTGAAAGTATGGTATCTCTTACATAACACAACACGGGTAACATGAGCATCCTAACTCACACACACAATACAAACTAAATGATGCAATGGATAATATTATAATAAGAAAGAATAAAATAATAAAAATAATAAAAAGGTCAACGTAATCAACTTCTCTTATCCCCAGTGGAGTTGCCACTGTAAGCGGGAATTTTTGTCCCCACTCCCGTGTGGAATGGTTCTTGCGACTTTGGCACTGTTAGGCTTAGGGCATTAGAGAATACGGGCCTAAACCAGAGAAAATGGAGTTGCCACCCGGACGGGCTGAGAAAAAGAAAGGGGTGGATGACTCGATTTTTAAGGAATTTCCAACTCCCTAATGAGTTTGGAAAGTTGGGTACGTGTGGGAAGGTGAGAAATGACCCAGCACCCCCACAACGCCCGGTTCATTGGAACCGGCCTCCTTTTCAGGTCTTAATATTATGAAATTCTTAAATATAACGATATTATTCATACTACATGCAATAATTAAAACAAAAACATCATTATATTAAAATCAAAGTAATGTTCAAGCAAAATAAATAAATGGACACCCATCCGAGGATGAAAACGTGTCCTTACATCGCCCAACGTCTTAAAACTAAATAGGACACCCACCAAAAAGTGGAAACATATCCTTTACATTAATTCCAAAATATAAAAACAATTTAAATTATATGAAAATTAATTAATGAGGTATCCAATCATGGAAACATACCTCTTATAATTTTAATAAACAAATAATAATTGAAAAAAAAATATTCATACATGATAAATTAAATAAACCAAACATCAAAATTAAATAAATCAATCATCAAAATATATAATAAACTACATAATCAACATAATCCAATCAAAATAATCAACCATTCATTATAAATAAATTATTTACCAAAGATATATAATAAACCATGCATCTAAACATAAATAAAACAATAAAT
The DNA here is from genome assembly GCA_947685225.1 of Garcia nutans. Lineage (NCBI taxonomy): Eukaryota > Viridiplantae > Streptophyta > Magnoliopsida > Malpighiales > Euphorbiaceae > Garcia > Garcia nutans. The sequence continues at coordinate 55,024,475 of CANTUV010000007.1, forward strand.
ATATAAATTTAGGTTTATATCTTGAATTAGGGTTTCTTAAATAAAATTAGGATTTTGAGATTAAAAGAAACCATCATTATTATTATTCTTTTAAAAACTATGGCTACTGTGTAATTTAGAAAGAAATATAATTTAACTAAGGTTTTAGGTTTTAAGAAAGTAGAATTTAGGGTTTTAAAAATATATATTTTTTATTGTGACATTTAAAGGTTTAAAGAATAATTGAAACAATTTAAATAAAATAATGAAACAAAAACAATGAAACAAAAACGAAAATAAAACAACAAAAAATAATAATCAAATTACTATAATCCTAAAAATAATTTAAATAAAAGATTGCAAACCTCCATCATAGGTTCCACCGATATTTAATCATGTAAATCTTGGTTGAAACAAGTTGAAGACTGCTGCATATAGCACTACCTTCTATTTGGTTTATTTTCTTTTGATCTCTTTCTTGCTCTCTGTCTCTGTTACTTTTCACTTGCTTTCCTTTGGTTACTGTCGTTCCAAGCTCTCGTCTCTCTATCAAATTGCTTCAGTCCAAGTCTCTTAAAGAAAAGTCCCAAGAATAATTTCTGAATAATTCATACAAAACTCAAAAGTCTTTGTCTTTTTTTTTTGCGTTTCTGCCTGAAAAAAGAAAAAGTCACAATCCCCCTTTATGTGTGTTTTAATATGATATTTATAGGCAATTAAAAGAAAAAACCTTGTATGTTAAGAAAAATCAAAATTTGTTTAGGAAAATATTAAAAACCGAGCTAAATAAAGATTTGTCAAAATTGGGCACGGGCTATTGCTGGGTGAAATTACGCTGGCAAGAATTGCTACGGGGCAGCAATTCACCTTAGGCTTGGCCTGCGGCGAATTGGCCTGCAGCAGGCCAATTGCTGCCTGCTGCGCGTCGCTCGCCGATCTGTACTATTTTTAATTTTTTACTTTTTATTTTATTTTTTGTTAAAAACAAATATTATTATATTATTAAAAATAAATAAAATAAATAAAATAAATATTATAAATAATAAATAAAATAAATATTGAAATAAATATTAAAATAAATAGTAAATATTAAAATAAATAAATAATAAATGCCACAAAAATTATTTTGGATTGTTTTAAAATCTTTGGACTGGACTTGGTAAAAAATTAAGGGTCTACGTAAGGTCTTGGTGAACCTAAGGATAATGACCTAAGGCTTACTCAAACCAGTTCAATTTTAGGTTTGAAAACATTTTGATTCAAACCATGTTAGGTTTAGGCTTGAAAAATGACTTACTTGCAAACCAAATCAATTTTAGGTTTGAAAAATGATTTGGTTGCAAACTAAGTCAGTTTTAGGTTTGAAAATGATTTAAAGGAAAACCATGTCAGTTTTAGGTTTGAAAAAGATTTTGGTACAAACTAGGTCAGTTTTAGGTTATAACAATTTAATGGCAAACCAAATTAGTTTTAGCTTTGAAAAAATGATGCCCAATTGACTAATTATTTGAAAATGATTCGAAAAGAATTCTTAAGAGGGATAAGTTTAGGATTTTAACTTTTTGAAGCATGGCCTTTATAGTGGGGGTACTTGCAAAGCCTTTTGCCAGACCGAAGTTCCACCTTTAGAATGAATTTGATGGAGGATCTTGCTTGAAGGGAGAAAAATCTTTAAATGGAGAAAAATTGAGTAAATAGACCTTGAAGGTGTTTCGGGTGACTTTGGTGGTGTATGGTAATGAATCATGATCAAAAGAATGAAAAGGACACACTATTTATAGGTACACAAAATAAGAGAAAAGGTCAATAGAGGGTATGTGCGTGATTTTCGATTACTAGAATGGCTACTGGTGACCAAATAGGTCGGTGACCAGTCAAATCTTCAATCACCAGTCAACTACTGGTGATTGAAAAGGTCATCAGTCATAGATTGTTGGATCAATGACCGCATGACTAGGTTAGTGACCATTCTAGGTTATTGATCTTGGTTCATCGCGCAGTAAACTTTTGGAGCTCATTTTGGGGTCATACGATGTTCGATCAACTCGATTCTAGAAGCATTGGAACCAATGTGGATTGAATTTTGATATAGATGTAAAAAAGAGGGGTTCATAGCTTTTGGGTTATGAGAAGTTAGTCAAGGTGATGGTTGTGAATCTGTTAAACCAGTAAGCAAATTGCTTGAATCAAGCCTTGATTCCTCAAATTTATTTGCTGAAAGTAATAAAAATGGCTGGTGTTGACTAGGTTTTGACCTTGTTCTTCTATCTATCTTCTATAACTTTTGTAATTTCATTTGTCATTTTAGGAAAAAATTGCCAAACATTAGTAGCATGCAAAAATATGTGTTGATACTTGGTCTTTACTAATTTGAAATCGGAGTTCAAATGGTTATTAAGCTACAAAGCCAAGGTCGCGAGGCACCTCTATAAATAAGGGGTTGAAACCTCTCATTTGTCACATTTTACTCTCTCTCAAACTCAGAGCTTCTCTCTCTAGAAAAATTCATTCTCTATAAGTTCTCCTCCTTATACTCTTCTCTCCCTCGGGTTCTCAGAAGATGATGAGCCACTAGCACTGTGAGTGGAGATTTTTGCCTCCACTCCCTATGGAATAGTTCTTATGACTTCGATATTGTTAGGCTCTGGACCTTAGAGAACATGGGCCTAAACCTGAAGAATAGGAGTCGCCACCCAGATGGACCGAGAAGAAAGTATAAGGGGTGGTGTGAACCAAAAATTTTCACATAGGGGAAGCACTCAATGTTTCATTTAGATGAAGATCCATATGGTGACAAAATCACCCCAATTGGAATTGCAAGAATCAAATGCTGTATGGGCCTAATAGGGAAATTTCAAGTTTGCAGCACCAAATGAACCTATTGTGGAAGTGGATCTATAATTTTCCCCTATAATATTAAAATTCAGTCAATTATAGTCACAATGCAACTTGAATCACTAAAAATGAACGTTAGATGAGAGAGAACGAGCCTTCAGAAATACATTACGCAGCAACAGACTCGTGCTGCAGTACAACGAGCCCGATGGGAGGGGTGCAGTGCGGTAGGCCTACGGCAGTCACATGTGCGCCATACAATAGCCACAAGCTTCACTGCAGCACCCTCAGGTGCTGTAGGGAGCCAAAAATGTGCCTTCAAACCTTTATTCAAGTTTTTTCAAAAATTTTCAAACTTTACAAACTTTAGCCTCTAAAATCTCATAAATAGACTTTCAAACCCCCATTCTCCACATACCTTCCAACCAAGCAATACATATTTGCTAGTTGGCTCCTTTTCTTCTCTTTGTTCTTCTTTTAAAATAAATGTTTCTCTCTTCCTTAGAAAGAACCGCCTAAAACTAGCTTCCTTAGCTAGTTTAGGTGTTTAGTCCCTTTTGGTTTAATTTTTCTTAAACTAAACAAAACAAAATTGCCTCATTAGTTAAATCCTAACTCCCACTTTTATTTTATTTTGCTTCTTTAGCAAAATAAAATCTTAACCAAGGTGGAATTAAGGTCCGACCACACTTTCAAGCCTTCACTAAGTAAGTTGCCAAGGAAAAAGGTAAGAATCCTCAAACTCAACTTAAAATTTTGAGGATTACCATTTGATATTCAAAATTGACCTAATAAATTAAAATCAACTTTTTTTAAAATCATATCAAACTTTTTCAAGTCAAAACCATTTTCTAAATTAGGTTTTCATCTAGTTAAGCCTAAAACCATTTTCAAATTAGGGTTACATCTAGTTAACTCCCAAAATCATTTTCTAAATTAGGTTTCTATCCAGTTGGGCCTCAAACCATTTCCAAACTAAGATCTCATTTAGTTGATTCCCAAAAGCCTTTTCAAATTAGGGTTTCATCCAGTTGACTCCCAAGACCATTTTTAAATTAGGGTATTATTATTAAATTATTAATTTAATTTTTAGTAATATTCTTTTTTAGTAATATTCTTTATTATTTATAATATTATTTAATTATATAAATATTATTTATAATATTATAAATTAGATTTCCATCCATTTGGGCCTAAGACCATTTTGAAATTAGAGTTCCATCTAGTTGACTCCTAAAACCATTTCCAAATTAGGGTTTTCATCCAGTTGACTCCCTAGACCATTTTTTAAATTAGGTTTCCATCCAGTTGGGCCTAAAATCATTTTCGAACTAGAGTTTCATCCAACTGATTCCCAAAATCAACTTTAGTTTTAGATTCATCTAGTTAAACCAGAATTGATTTGAACCTAATTCCAAAACTAAAATCAATGTAGACTTAGGCTTACCTAGCTTAGGTTAAAATCCTATTTTGAGTCTTAAACCAACCATGTTGTGGTGGTTAGAATTGCTTAGACTTTGATTCCTATTCAAATGGGATATGCAGGCCTACTTGGAATTTCATTCTAAGTATCAAGTCCACTTTGTAAATTAACCCCTTCCCATAAATCTTTAGCCTTTTGTTGTCAATTAAAATTGTTCCATTGGGAAAACATAAGTCACCTGAAATTTCTCATAGCTAGTACACACCTAAAGAGTCAGTTAAAATAAATAGTTTTGAATCATAAGTTAGCAATAATAGTTAGAGAATGTGTGCCCATCCTAGAATCCATAAGGCTAGAGTTGGGATCCCCTTTGTTTTTAGTTTTCAAATGAAAAATTTAATTCAATTTCCGCCTTTCATTTTATTTTCTTGCTATGTATGAATGCATAATTAATGTTCAAATTGTCACTTCATGTTATGATTGTCATATCATGAAAATTCATTTTGTGAGTTCTTATTTAATCCAAGGCCAAAATATTTTCACTTAAAAGCCTAGCTTCCGAATCCATCATTCGGTTTGAGGCTAATGATTTTATTCTTAGGATAATGTTGAAGTCAAATTAGGGTTTTTTTTCTTAAATTTTCCCTTTTCCAAAATAAATTTGAGTGGTGACTCTTCAAAATCAGTTTTTACTTGAATCGAGCATAGCGAACGAAGGTAGAGTGACCTTGACACATTTATGAGACTTAGCCCAATTTTTTAGTTCTCCGCTTTGCATCCTTTGCTGGCTGGGCCGAAAGGTGAGCTCAAGTTGGGGGCCTCACAATTGGTGACTCCACTGGGACATTAAAATATTTTTTACGAGAAAAATCATTTTAAGTGGGCTAATGGGCTTAAACCCTTTCAAAGTAAAATTAGCATGACCTCTCATTAAATTTGAACTTTTTCATGCATCACTCTTTGTATTTACCCTTAGATTGTTAAGGATTAAACCTTGGGATAACGAGTACCATCTACTTCGCAATCTTCCTTAGGTATGCTAGGGGCATAGCAAAAGTAATCCCACCCGCGATGAATCCTCAAATCCTTTTTGGGGTATAACGAGTTTGCATGTATTGTTGGACCCACACCATATTCTTTATCTGATATGGTGTTAGATATATCATTGCTCTAGTAAGAGGGACCCTTTTTGACTAACCCACCCTTAACTCTTTCATGTAATGACCTTAGATCCTAACCTTAGGTTGTATGTACCATAATAGTCAAGCCTTCTTGTATTTATTTCATAAAACCTTTTTCCAATGCATCCATATATGTTACACAATAGCCTTGTATAAGATAACATTTAGGATACTCCACCTTATACCTTACCTTGTATATAAGTGAAAAGCCCTATGCATCTATAACCTAATTAAGCCCACCATTTCCTCCATGCTCTTGCCTGCCTTTTAGGCTTGACCTAATCTTCCATCACCTCCTCCATACCATTGCCTACCTTTTAGACTTGATCTAGTCTTCCATCACCTCCTCAATACCCTTGCCCACCTTTTAGGCTTGACCTAGTCTTCTATTATTTCCTCCATACCCTTGCCCACCTTTTAGGCTTGACCTAGTCAACCAATACCTCCTCCATACCCTCGCATACCATTTAGGCTTTACCATACCCTTGCCCACCTTTTAGGCTTGACTATATCTTCACCCATATTTTAGTCTTAACCAAGCTTCCTCACCTAGCTCATACCCTTAGGTTAACAATTACATTCCCCGTTCAATATTAACTCTTATTCAACACCTTCATCTTGTCCCTCTCTCAAACATCCATACATATAGGCCTACCCTTCTAAAAACCATATTCTTTAATCTTAATATTTTAGATGAAATAAAAATTATCATGCAAAATTTTTTTTGTCAATTCCAAATTTCTTTTCCATAATATTTAATTCATTTATAACATCAATTATAGTCAAAGGAGTTGGAGAAGCCTATTATTCCACAAACTCTAAATTTGAATAAATTAATCGATATATGTTTAAACTAAAATTTATGTTCTAAAAAGGCATACTTGGGATATTAGATGTAATATATATATATATATATATAGAGAGAGAGAGAGAGAGAAAGCAATAATAATAAGGATGAGCATCTGTTAGTTTGGTCTGGTTTTAGAAACCTGCCAAATGTGTAACACCCTTATATGATATATACATAAAATATATACGTATAATACAAGTTTGCTATAGAAGTTAAACCTATAGGAAGACTCTTTTAAAACCTTAGCATAAAATACAAACTTATTCAAAGTTCAAAAATTATCTGAAACTATATAGAGCAAATAAATAATATTAATTAAATTACAATTTTGATTAAATAAAATAAAAATTTCTATGAAAAATTCACTAGAGTTCTGTTTACACAATCATTATCACTGACCATTATAGGTTGAAATGCTTGTAAGAAAATGCATTTAAGGCTCTAAAATTACAAGTTCCATAACTACCTTAATTTAATCAACCCACAGCAATGCAATACCAATTAAATAGCAATAGACAAAATAATATCTAACATATATTTACAATAGTCTCAGTTGGTTACAATATATAAAGTAGTTATAATTACAAAACCAAAATTCATTGGGTGCAAAAGCTACACATGATATGTGTCATCAGTCTGGAACAATCTTGTAGCAAGAATTTTAAGTTTTTGAATCATCCTCAATCCTAAGCCTTCTTAAACCTATAAGGGCTCTTCTTATCCATAGCCCTGCCACCTATGCAACAAAATTAATTATGCTAAGTTATACAACTAAGTGGTACTTGCTTTGGAATTAAATAAAAAAAATAAAAATTCTAATATTCAAGCATTTTTTTAAAAACAAAAATTTCAAATTGTAACAAAATAAACATAAGTCCCTTACATTAAATGTAATAATTATAAATTTCAAAAACTTCCATTAACTTCAACATTTCCAATCACAATGTACTCAAATTAGGTCTTTACACTGATGTCCAAGATTCGATAACATCAAATTGACCCATCATGATCTGTAAGTTAAGAAGCCAAAGAGAAAGTGTCGCGATACTAAAGTATCTCGTCTGAAAGTGTATAAATATTAAATCTTAAGTCTCCTCCTCACTGAAGCGTCGTAATATCATAGTATCTTGCTTTTATGTATAAATATAATAATTATGTCATGAAATATCCATAAACGTTAACATGTCATCTCAATAGTACGAAACTCAATATTACAAATCAAGAACATATGTAAGGCATGAAAATACAATAACATTTCTATAAACCTTTCTCAATCCATCTCAAGTCACAATTTCCATAATTCACTATTCATCAAAACTCACATAATCAACATATAAATTTTTCATAACTAGAATAATAAGTAATTTAATGTCAAAATTTCAAATTTAATATCATAAATAAATAAAACTAAAAATTAAATGACTTTTGAAATACTTTAATCCATTATATAACTACAAGCTCCATAAAAGTAATAATTTTCTTTTTAAATAACCAAATCAAATTGCATTTCATATTTATATTAGAATTCAAAAAAAATCCAATATGAATTTCACAAATATAAATATATAACAACTTAAAAATACTAAAATAAGTTTATGTCAAATTATAATAACTCTAGTTAATTTTTTTTGAAAGTGAGTACAAACCACAATTAGCTCTAAAATAAATTCAATTTCACTTCCCAAACCTCAATTTAAAGAGACAAATTGTCCATCACCTTGAACCAAGTTGGCCCAAATATATCCTTAAATCAACAAGGATTCCATTTTTCAATTTAACACATTCATGTTTAAAAAAATATTCAATTAACTTTTAATTGCACTTATCCTAATTAAACACCATCATAAACCCTTAGTTCAAAAATTCCATAAACCCCAACTTGTATTTCAAACCCAATTCAATTAATTAATCACAAATGCAACGTATAAACATCATATTCTCTTCATTCCCTAAATTATTTCTCATATACATCATCTTTCTCAACATAAATAAATTTTCTTTCTTTAACTTCTAAACTTCCATAAACTATTTAAAACTTATAAACATAAAGCTTGAAAAGAGCTTATCTTACTAGAATCTTAAATATCCCTTCAAAACCCACTTGGACTCTTTTGATTTTAGGTGAGAATTTGGGTAGCAAATGAAGATTCACCTTCCTCTTTTCTCTTGAAAAAAATTCATCAACTTGGTAGAAACAAAAAGAAGACAAGCTTACTCTTTCGTCCTTTATCTATATCTTTACTTTTTTTTGTTTTTATTTTATTTTATTTTTTTAATTTCCACCACTCATTTATTCATCTTATCTTACACTCAACCTTTATTTAATGACTACTAACTATATCTTAAGAAAATTAATGAAGCCAATTGTGTAGAGAATTTGGCATTGTTCCCTCTTAACTCCCTATGAGATATTCATAAGTTAATTACGTTCCTAAACTTTATTTTCATATAATTAAGTTTATAAATTAATTATTTATATTTTAGTTTAAAGACCCAATTGAACTTATTATAATTTTTTTATATTTCATTATTCCTTAGTATTCTACTCATTTTAGTGTATTTCAAATTAAGAATTTTACAATATGCCCCTTAAGAAATTTTATCCTCGAAATTTACCTGCTATTTAACTCTAAAATAGTTGTGGATATTGGCTCTATGTAGCCTCCTCACTTTTCCAAGTTGCCTCTTTGGTCGAGTGATTTCTCCATAGCACTTTCACCAAATGAATCCTCTTATTTCGTAATTCTTTCATCTCATGCACCAAAATAGCCATCGGTTCCTCGTCATAAGTTAGATTAGGATTTACCTCAACCGATTCAATTGACAACATATGAGATGTATATGATTTATACCTCCAAAACATGGAAACCTGAAAAACATTATGAATCTTTTCTAACTTGGGTAGCAAAGCCAATCTATAGGCAATAGGCCCAACTCTTTCAAGTATCTCATATGGCCCAATGAAACAAGGACTTAACTTGCCTTTCCTACCAAATCTCAAAATCTTATTCCATGGTAACAACTTCAGGAACACCTTGTCGCCTACATTATATTCTTTATCCTTTTGCTTTAGATCAGAATAGGACTTTTGTTTGTCTAACGATGCTTTCAGTCAGTCTCGAATGATCTTCACTTTTTCCCTAATCTCCTTTATTAATTTGAGACCCGCAAGCTTCTTTTCTCTAATTTCATTATAACATAAGGGTGTTCTGCACCTTCTGTCATATAATGCTACATATGATGACATCCCTATACTAGATTGAAAACTATTATTATATGCAAATTCAAGTAATGGCAAATGTTGATCCCAACTCTCTATAAAGCCAATCACATAGCTCCTTAACATATCTTCCAATACATGTATTACCCTTTCTGACTGTCTATCTCTCTGAGGATGAAAAGTTGTACTAAGGTGTAATCGAGTACTCAAGGCATCCTGCAACTCTTCCAAAACCTCAATGTAGACCATTGGTCATTTAATACTATAGAAACTAGAACACCATGCAACCTTACCACTTCACTAATGTACATCTTTGTCCGTTTGTCAAGACAGTAATCTATCCTGATTGGGAGGAAAAAAAGTTAGCTTTGTCAGTTGATCAGTAATCACCCAAATTGCATCACGCTTCCTCTGTGTGAGAGGGATTCTAGACACAAAATCCATTGTCACTCGCTTTTATATCCATTTTGGAATTTGTAAAGGTTGTAATAAACCCGAAGAAACTTGGTTCTCGACCTAAACTTATTGACAAGTAATGCATTTAGTTACAAACTCTGCTATATCTTTCTTTATCCCTGGTCATCAATAATGCTCTTTTAAATCTTGATACATTTTAGTACTCCTAGGATGCATAACATTGGGCGATTAATATGCATACTCTAGAATTATTCTCTTAAATCTACATTATCAGGAACACAAAATTGACTTTGATGCCAAAAGCTACTATCATCTCTAATTATAAAATCCATGCTATCCCCCTTATGTATCTCCTCAATTAACTTTTCCAATTTTTGATCTTGCTTCTGAGATTCACTGATCTGCTGGAGTAAAATTGGCTTAACTTGTAATTGAGCCATAATAGCACCATCATTAGCAATCTCTAAATGGGCATTCAAAGTTATTAGCTCCAACAGCAATGGAAAAGAATTAACAATCATCCCTGCCAAAGACTTCCGACTTAGTGCATCAATAACTACATTCGCCTTACTCGTATGGTAATCAAAATCTTCAATTAGCTCTTACCATCGTCTTTATCTGAGATTCAACTCCCTCTGGGTATTTAAGTACTTCAAACTCCTGTGATATGTATAAATAATCATTTCTCACTATACAAATAGTGTCGTCAAATTTTCAAATGAACACTATAGTCGCCAGCTCTAAATCATGCGTCTAATAATTCAACTCATGAGATTTCAACTGCTTGGCAGCATAAGCAATAATTATACCCTTTTTCATTACAACACACTCCAAATCGTTATATGTAGCATCACTACAAATAATAAATGGGTTGCCTTCTATGAGCAATGTAATAACTGGAGCTTGAGTCAACATCTCTTTCAACTAGTCAAAACTCACTTGACATTGTTCTAACCACACAAACCTCACATATTTTTTAACTAACCTAGTGAATGGCGAAGCTATCATAGAAAACCCCTTTACAAATCGAGGATAATTACTAGGCAAACCATGAAACTCCTAACCTCAATCAAATTCTTTTGTGGATTCCAATTTAAAATCTTCTCTACTTAGATGGAAACTTTATTAGGCCAAAACTCATATTTTAACAATTTAGAATATAACTACTTCTTTTGCAAAGTCTGTAGTACAATCCGTTGGTGACTATTATGATCATCTTTATTATGTGAGAAAGCTAGAATGTCATTAATTAACACCACTACAAATTGATCTAAGCATGGCCTAAAGATCCAGTTAATCAGATCCATAAGAGTAGCTGGTGTATTCGTTAACTCTAAAGGCATTACAAGAAATCCATAACAGCCATACATCATGCAAAAAGTAGTCTTAGGCACATCCACCACCTTCATGCTCAACTAATAGTACCCCAACCCAATCTTAAGTTAATTTTAGAAAACATAGCTTCACCCTTTAATTGATTAAAAAGATTATCAATGCGAGATAATATGTATTTATTCTTGTTAGCACCTAATTGAACTATCGATATTTAATATAGAACTGCAAAGTGCCATTCAGATTCTTGAAAAATAGAACAGGCGCTCCCCACAGTGATACACTAGAGTGGATAAACTCTTTATCAAACAACTTATGCAAATGCACCTTTAACTCTTTCAATTTTGCAGGTGTCATCCAATAGGGAATATTGGAAATGGGTGTTGTATCCAAAATCACATCTATGCTAAATTCCACCTCTCTCTCAGGAGGTAATTCTAGAAACTCATCCAAAAACACATCAAGACACTCAGAAATTATAGGAATGCTATCAAGGTTAGGCTTCACAGCCTTGGTATCAACCACATGAGCTAAATAAGCTTCACAACCCTTTTAAATCATTCTCCTAGCTATGATAGATGAAATAAAATTAGATGAGAGATGTCGTTGATCACCCAAAACCATAAGATCCTTACCATCCTATAGACCCTTAATTTTGACCCTCGTCCAGTCCGATATTTTTAAACAATCCAAAATAATTTTTTTAGTATTTTAATATTTATTATTTATTTTAATAAAATAATATTATTTTAATAATATTTATTACTTATAATATTTATTTTTAATAATGAAAATAAAAAATAAAAAATAAAAAAAATATATATAAATAAAAATTGGTGACGAATTGGCCACAGGCCAATTTGCTGCTTCGACGAAATTGCGCCCCATACGCAATTTTGCCCGCTCCCAGCCCGCAGCTCGCCCACAGCTCGCCCGTGCACAGTTTTCACCGAAATCTTATTTTACTTGGTTTTTAATTTTATTTTCAAAATAGTTTTTAATTTTCTTAATATATTAGATTTTTTTATTTTATTTGCCTATAAATACCACATTAAAACACACAGAAAAGGACTCTTAATCTTTTGGGAGGATTGGATTTGGCCAAAAGGGAGCTTTGGACTTTTTTTGGAGATGGAACTTGGAGAGGCAGTGACTATTAGGGGAAGAAATTTTCTATCTAAAAATCAATCAACAACAAGAGAGGATCCATAATCAAGGCAACAAATCAGTGTTGTCTTGGTGATTATTCTGCCAGAATTTTACTTAATAAATTATGGAGGAACCAACAATGAAGGTATGTTTCGAACTAAATAAATATAATATGCTTTGATCATTTTAAGTATTAAATATGTTCTTTCTTCACCTAAATTAATTCATGAAAGGTTTTGTATTTAAAGTTTTAATACATCACAGTAGCTTCAGTGGCTTCATTTAAGTTTTTAAAAAATTATCACAGTAGCCTAAGTACTTTAAAATAATAATGATGTTATTATTCTTAATCCAAACCCTAAACTATTTTCAAACCATTAATCTCTAATTGTTTAACATTCTAAAACCCTAACTTATAAAACCTAAATCCCAAAACCATGACCTAAACCCTAAAAAACCCTAGCCTTATTTTCCAAAACCCTAATCATATTTTCCTCAAACCCTAAAACTAGTTTTCAAAATTTTCAATACCAAAATCTACATCCCTAAAAATCAGTTTTTAAAATTTTCTAGGACACTGCCCCCTTGATCCTCGGCCGCTAACCGGCTAGCGGGACCGCCGTATGGGCTCATCGAAGGGGGTCAATATTCATTTGTGTATTATGAGTATGTGTATTTAACTTTCTTTTTTTTAAATCCTAATTTAGTTATTAAAATTCTAAAAACCTTAATTTAAGATGTAAACCCTAAATTTATATATTTATTGCTTTATTTAGTTTTAGATTTGATTATGTAGCTTATTATATGTTTTGATGATTGATTTATTTAATTTCAATGCTCGATTTATTTAATTTATCATGGATGAATATTTTTTCAATTATTATTTATTTATTAAAATTTAAGAGGTATATTTTCATGATTGGGTACCTCATTAATTAATTTTCATGTAATTTAAATTATTTTTATATTTTAGGATTAATGTAAAGGACACGTTTTTACCTTTCGGTTTGTGTCCTATTTAGTTTTAGACATTGGACGATGTAAGGACACATTTCCATCCTCGGATGGATGTTCATTTATTTATTTTGTTTGAACATAACTTTGATTTTAATATAATGATGCTTTATTTTAATTATTGCATGTAGTATGGATAATATTGTTATATTTAAGAATTTTATAATATTAAGACCTGAAAAGGAGGCCGGTTCCAATGAATCGGGCGTTGTGGGGGTGTTGAGCCATTTCTCACCTTCCCTGTAACACCCCTTAACCCGACTATTTCCAACCGAGCCAAGTGTGCCACAGTATATGTAACATGGTATATAGAACATGTACTAAATAAAATTTTTTCCCTTTTTATTACAAATAATAATAATTTACACATTTCTTTAATTGTTATAATTACATTTTGAAAGTCCTTAACAGTACATGCCAAGCTAAACTTTGCTTTGCTCCTCACTTCACCTCCTGTTGTGCACTCTGGTGCTCCTTTGTAGCTTCCCATTTGTCAGCTTGGACTCCATAACCTACGAGTTTAGAAAACTAAACTCGCTAAGCATATAGCTTAGTGTGTACTTTAACTGTTAAGTAGAAATTAGATGCAAACCACTCAATGTTACAGATATGACACCAGTGATTAAGAATCTAACTATTTTTATCCTAAATCATCTCAATAGAACTAATTTGTAGTTCAAAGTTTTCACTCTCGGCCTTTGGGCCAGACTGCATTTTTTAGGCCACACCGGGTTTTACAATACTGCAAAAATCCCTCGTTGGGCTTTAAAATCTAAATAAAACACAATTGGGATGTGATTTTCAAAAACGAAAAATGCTATCTTGTTCTTAATTGGTCAAGCTTTCAAGAGCATATTTTTGATAATTTATTTCATTCCAAAAGAATATTTTATCTCAATTATACCTCATTTATTTCTTACCAAATGAACAGTGAATTCTAGCATTTAGTTTCTTATGTACCTTGTTATCTTATTTCCCCAATAACTTTTGTTCTACTAATCTGAATGTAAAAATTCTTGTTTTCACTCGAACTAGACTCATATGAGTCCTTATGGTTAAATTTCTAGATTTAAATTTGTTACACATAATTCTTGATGACTCCTTGAACTCTTCTCTGGCCAATTGGTTACTCAAGTCTGTACAATGCGTACTATTTCATTTATAACTTTAACGACGTAACTCGAATTGAGACGATTCTTATCTTAAATTAAAATAGACACATAAGGATATATTTAGTAAAAATTTCAGCTTAAAACAGGCAACACGTGATTTTTGGCACATTTTCTAATTCAGCCCTGCAGTCTGATAGGGTCTGCCTGCGCATGGTTCGCTCATTTGTGTGTAACTTCTACATTTTAAGTCCAATCGAGATGAATCCAAATCCTATGATTCACCAACATACAAGGGTTCATTTATATCTTCTATCACAATATCTAATTCCTGAGGTAAATGGACCAAAACCTGGACTCAAGGCACAAATCTCAGTCCGTCCGGTTTCACAATTCCAGTGTGCATGAGTTATACTCTTTTGATCATATATTTTTATATACAAGTGGGATTTAGGAAATTCCAAATTATATGGTTTTCTAACACATAATGGTACATTTAATTCTTCTTTCACAGCTTCTAAATGTGTCATTAAGGTCACCTGAACGTAGTCCCAAGTCACAGGTTACTGACTGAGGAATCTCAGTTTTTCAGTTTGTACGCCTGGTATCATTTTGATCATAACTTTCATTCCACACATGAAAATGAGTTGGTTCCAAAGCCTATGGTTTACTGACTTAATGGAGAAAAATTAAGTATTCTTTGTCAACTTCTAATTCTATCATTTTGCTATTCTAAATTTCGGTTGAAGTTCCAGAAAAATGCAGGACACATGGCTGGCTGCAACAAAACAACACAACATAGCACTCCCATATTTACCTCCCTTATAACCTCAACCCCAAAATCAATCAATACACAAAAAAAACTTCTATATCATCATAAATCTCAACCACATAACCACCACAACTCAAGCACATGAACAATTATAGCAATTACACATCCAAATGCAAAGGCAATAGAGATCACTAATTCAAGAAGGTTAAAGTACCAAACCTTTTTCCCCTTTGCTTTCCTTAGCTCATCTTTGATCTTTTTCTTCTTTTTCCTTTAGCTTTTCATGATTTCCTACAAGAATTCCAGCATACACACTTTAAACATACATCCTATGGTTTGAAAACATAAGCTACCAATTCATTTCTTGCCAATTTTTCCTCAATCTAATCTCCTCTAACCTTAAAACCATTATTTCTTTCATCAAATCCTTCAAATAATTATTTCTTGAATTTTCTCCAAATCTAGCTACATGAACCCTAATTTCAATCTCTTAAATTAACCATTAATCCATGAAATTAAAACTAGAGATATGTTTCTCTTACCTTATAATCTTGTTTGTCACCAAAATCTTCAACCAAAAGCCTTAAACTTTGGAAAAATCACCTCCTTCTTCCTTCTCTTATGGTTTGGACGAGTTCACCATGTAAGAGAGGGTTTTTATTTTCTTTCCTTAGCTTATTTTGATCCAAATGGCAGCCATAAGTGGTGAAAATATGTTGACTTCCAATTGGTACACCTTATAGCAAAAATGGCCACTTTTAATTGGTCCACTTGCCTTCTTCTTTTATCTATTTATTTGGCAAGCCATTAGGCTTCCTTTTATTTATATTTTGACTCCCTCAACTTTCTTGTGCTGTAATTGTATAGTCTAGGGTGTGAAAATATCAAAATACCCTCCAGCAATTAATCGATTGTAACTTTTAAACCGTGCGTTTTGGGAAAAAATTGAAACCCACGGTTATAACCCGATTAATCTTGAGAATATTCTTCCGGGGTCGGATATGGGCACTATTAAGAACTTCCGACACTTAATTTTTAAGTTTACATAGTTGCCCCTAACTTTTGAGAAATTTTCACTTAGGTCCTTTTGATATCCCTTCCTGACCTTGCTGTCTTTCTTTATTAATATCTTTTTACTCACAACTCTAAATTAAGTAATTATTATTCCCTCTGAAACTAGACACCCGGGACTACATTGTGTCAAAATTTCAGGTCAATCCGAGCTATATCTGATTTTTGACGGTCCTTCGAAATCAAGCCTACTATGCTGTCCTGAGGCAGCTTGCACATTGTCTACTAAATCCATCATATCTTATTCTTTACAACTCCAAATTGAGTAATTTTAAGTTATACATCTAGATAAGACAAAAATAAACAATTAAGTCTTCTTTGAGACTCTCTAATTCTGTCATTAACTTGGATGAAATTCGAGCTTAAGTTATAGGTCATGTTCTAAACTTCTTTGTTCTAAGCCTAAATCATATCCTCTATGTCTGTTTCTTACCAATCTGGGATTCGGGATGTTACGTTTCCCACACGTACCCAACTTTTTGAACCCGTTAGGGGGTTTAAAATTCCTTAGAAATCGAGTCATCCACCCCTTTCTATTTTTTTAGCCCGTCCGGGTAGCGACTCCATTTTCTCCAGGCTTAGGCCTGTGTTCTCTAAGATCAGCTTAAATAGTGCCAAAGTTGCAAGAACTATTTCACCGGGAGTGGGGGCAAAAATTCTCACTCACACATCCTGTATTATCAAGGTAACATGCATTCATTAACAACTACACTATGCCCCAAAAGATTAGTAACTAGCACATCATACTTTAAGGGCTCAACATGCATATCACCAGCAGACACAACAGAAGCACTGATATTACAATGCTTCGATCCAAGACCAATCAATTCATGAACAACAATGTCAAATAAGGAGAATTTACAAACAACCACATATGTAGCATTCGGCTCCCACTGCATCACTTAGACTCTCTAGGAAGCTCTAGCCTCCTTTGGCCTACTCACTAACATTGACTCTGTAACAATCAAATTTTTATTAAAATATAATTAAATAAATAATTTGGAGGGTTAAGTGAGTTTTTAAAAGAGGTACTATGCTAATGCATATGTTGAATATAAAGGAAATATATCTAAAGTATAAAAGTCAAAATATAAAAAAGTCAAAGTCAAAGGTAGAATGGCAAAGGTTAAAAAAATTAAAATTAAAATTAATTTTGAATGGAAGAAGAAAAATAAGAATTTTTAAATAAATAAATAATTATAATTATAGATATAAGTATGGCTAGGAAAGAAGAGAAAAGAGTGTCAAAATTTACTATTTATCATCTTCTTCTTTCTCTTTTTCTCAAGGCGGGGGCAGAAATTTATTCTTCAACTCATCAAAATATTCAAGTTTCTTCAAGAATTTAGGAGAATTTAAGGAAATTACAAGAAAGAGGTAAGTTTACCTTGAATTTAAGTAGATTTTCTTGGAATTTTGATTATGTGAGAAATGGAAATTTTGTGGAGGCTTTGATAGTTGCTTAAATGATATGTAATGAAATTATTTTGACGTGGGGAGGATGATTTTATGCTTAGTTGATGGATTTGTTTAGGTTTGTTTGAAGTTTGGAAGAGAAGAGAAGGATTTAGGGTTTTGGTTGAAAATTTGTAAAGAATGGGTGTTAATTAAATTTATATTGCTTAAAATGTGTGAGAATATTATTTTAATGATAGAAATTAACTTAAAACATGATTTAGAATTAATTAGAATAGACTTCTAAAATTAAAGTGTATTAGGGCAAAAACTTAAAATTTTAAAGGAATGTGATAAATTAAATTTAATTGGTTAAAGTGTATAGAAATGTGATACTAATGAAGTATTTAAGTTCAAAATGTGATTAAGTGTTGAATAGATTGACTTTGTCCAATCCAAGTGGTGAAGGACACTTTAGAAAAGTGAAGGAAAAGGGTGGACTTAGCTTAGATTGCTTTGAGTGAAGGTTAGTACATACTTTGATAAATATATATATTGAAATGCATTGTAATAGCATGCTACATTGTATGTTAGTATTAGTACTATGCTACTTTGATGTGAGTATTCATATGTAAAGTACATGGTTATGTGTTTAAAGGTATGATTTGCATAATGTATGAATTTTTAGGCCATTTTAAGATGGTCATTGACATTGTTGAATGTGATTGTGAGAAAAAGTATTTTAATGCCATTTTAAGAGCATATTTGAGCCACATTGTGTAAGTGGCATGGCATATGATATTTATAATGAAAATATATGGAAATATGGTGAAATGATAGAAAAAGTGCCAAACAAATGAAGAATGACATAATTGACTATTTTATGTAAAAGTGAGAAATGATGCTTGTTACCTTATACAATATTATGCTCCATAGTCTTGTGTTTAGCAATATGGTTATGGCATGCCTATGAGATGATTTGCCTTCGGGATAGATGCTAGGCCTCACTATTGATGATAATTGCCTTCGGGCTAGATGTTGAGTATCATTTGTGATGATTTTGCCTTCGGGTTAGACATTAGGTATCAATAGACCAAAACAATATCTCTGAAATCTAAATATTATATAAGGTCATTTGGGCCCAATGCATGTGATTGTCATATATGATAGAGTTATAAAATTATGCATAAGTTTTAAAATGTATTTGCATTACACATTGTCTTTTCAAGTTTTCTTTTATTATCAAAGTATGTACCGCTAGGCTCTTAGCTTAATGCGATTTATTTATTGTGCAGGTGATAGGATTAATACACAGAGTCCTATTAGACTTGACTATGTTTAGGGTTTCTGGGTCACTGGAAGTTTTTGGTGGCTTGCCATGAGACCAGAGCCAGTTTTTGACATGTAAATATTTATTTTTTTAAAATATGTAAAAAATGTTATAATTATGTATATTGTATATATATATATGAAAAATGTTGAAAATTTAAAGTTTTTGGCTAAAAGTTATAAACTTGGAATACTTTTGTATATTTACATATATTTCCACATATTTGAGTATTTTAGAGATTTATGGAGTAAAGGTTGATTGAATATTTTTGGGATTGTGAATTTCATGTAGGTTGAATTGTTTGGGTGTGGGAAACGTCAGAAATACAGATAAAACTCTGATGAATCCAGAGATTTTTCTTTAAAATTTGTATTTTTTGATATTTAATCACTAAAGCATATATTTATTTATCCAATAAAGTATATTTTAAGGAATAAAATATTTTTCTTAAATTTGGGAAAAAATTTTCAAATGATAAGGATATTGACAGTCATATTCTGTATACATATTTTATATACACGGAGTGTATGTACTGTACGTATATAGAGTATAAGGGTGTTACAGACTCCTCTATGTGACTAGGCCTTACTAGGCCATCTCTGCTACCTTTACCTCCTCCGCTGCTCAACCTAGATACTGTGGTCTATGTTTGTCTGGCCACTGGTAGTTCTGAACAATCCCTCACATAGTGGTCTCTAGACCCACATCTAAAGCAACTCCCTGGAATCGTCCTCCAACAAGTACCCATGTGCATCTTACCACACTGAGTGCATATAGGGGGAGCAGATATCAAAAAAGAGGGTGCTAGAGCACTGACAACTGATGATGTATACCTTTGTCATGATTAAAATGACCGACAAGGCCGCCCCTAGTTCCTACTAAATCTCTATGTTAGACTCCCATGTTCTCTCTTGCCGGATGATGATCCTTCCTGAAATTGGGGTCTCTTACTTTTACTCTCCTCTAAAGAAGTAGTAGTTGTAGCCTCCTAAGCCTTCTCCATATTCCTAGCAACTGATACAAGTGTAGAAAACACCTCATACTGAATTGGTGCTACTTGACATCAAATAGTAGGCTTCAACCCCTCTTTAAACTACTTACATTTGTGTCTCTCATCTATAATAATCCCTCCAGCATATTTGCTCAATCGAAGAAACTCATTCTCATACTTTGACACTTACCTCGACCCCTTAAAGTCAGACATTCCCACTTCATTTCATCTCTATGATCTCTAGGCATATACTTCTCCTCAAATTCTACTAAAATGTCATCGTATGTCAATAGCAGTGGTGTATCTAAGCCATGAGGGATAATCTTCTACCAATCATATGTATCAGCCCTGTGAGTAAGGGATTTTAGCTCAAACTCCTGGTGATTGCATCTTCGACACTAGTTAGACTTGCAGCCTTAGAGAACACGAGTCTAAACATGAAGAAAGACAGTTCCCACTTGGATAAACTAGGAAACTAAAGAAAGGGGTAGTGACTTAATTCCTATTATTGTTAAGCACCTAATTCATTGTAATCGACATCCTTTTCAGGACTTAGTATTATATTATTTTTTAAATAATATAGAATTATGCTATAAGCAAGCATAATAAGATAAGCAAACAACAAACAAGAGACATTTTATTTAGATACGATCAAATATATACATAGTATAAGAATGTTCAAAAATGAAAAAAAATGAAGAAAATAAAGATAAATGAGCATTAGCCAGGGATAGAAACATGCCCTTACATCTAATAATAAATCATATGCTCCAGTCTATAAATAAAAAGTACATCAGAATGTCTACTACATTAGTTATAAGGAAAACCACCATAATTGGTTTAGAAACTGAATATAAAGCACAATATGCATCACATCCATATAATTCCATAAATCACATCGCTAGCACTCAAAATCATAATAATTGATCATGAATCATCATAATAAGGAATTTGAAATGCATTAAAGCAAAAATGGAGACAATCATATTATGGCACGCAACCCGAGGCAAAATCACATCATTATCGATAAGATTATAAATCATGTCAGAATCATTCAGAAATATCACAATTCAACATAAATCATTACATAAGGACCAAACAAGTGCATCAGAAGCGAAATAAATGTAAAATCATGAACATCGTGTATATTGATGCAAACCTGGTCCAATTATGCAAATGTTTAGTTTTCATTCAAAATGTCAAACGATTATCTTAAATGCCCTAAAATATGTTAAATATATGATTATCTTAAGTTTCTCTCTAATTTAATTTAAAAAATCACTTGAAAATTGAGGTAAAGATCAATCTGAAACTCAAAAATTAGGGTTTATTTTTTCTCAAAAATCATTCTTAAACATATTAAAATAGGTAAATTTCAGGATGGAGATGCGTGAAGCACTGTCATGGCTTAAACATGATTTTGGAGGTTGATTGTGTGGAGCCATTTCAAGCTCTCACTATCAGCATAGTATGGATCAGGCCTTGACTTTCTCTTGGGCGCATCGACAAGCAAACGTATCAGCTTATCTTGTTGATAAAGTAGCTCTTCATCATGCTAGTCCACAAGTTAGGAGTTTTTCACCTAGTTTTTTTATTAAACACTATTATGCCTAAAAGAATTGTTGAGGATCATAGTTTGGGTGTAATAAGCAGGCCTGTTGAATCCTCCTTTCTTTCCTTGTTATTATTCCCTTTTAATAATTTGATCTCTTTAATTCTAAAAAAAATAGTAAAAATAATTTTAGAATGACAACTAAAAAACGGATCAAAAATCACATGAAATGGACGCTAAATAGGTAGAAAAAAGGCAAAAAGCATGGAACCAGTGATAATATGACAATTTGATTGGTTTTAGATCTAAACTCCAGCAATTTTTATTTCTAAAATGTATCACTTTAAGCCATTCAAGACCATGTTTCAATTTTTGTCCAAATAATGTCAAAAGTCCAAATTTTAAGTTCAAATAAAAGTTCAATTAAAGTTAATGTCTCAAATGTATTCAAGGATGTTCAAAGGCTCCAAATCTATTCATCTAAGTTCCCAAAATCAAAAGGAAAATGTCCACGAGCCATCATAAGTATGGAAATAATAACCTAAATGAATTATAATTAATTAGAGCTACCAGGTTAGGACCGAGTTTCACTTAAGATTAATTTTAATTGATATTTCTCTTAATCACCAAGATTTTAAGAAATATATAAAAACAAAGAAATGGAAAAGAGAAGAAATATGTAAGAAATGAAATAAAATTAAGGTTAAAGTCATAAATCAACGAGTAGACTCCTCCAAAACTCTTTTGTCTTTAAGATAATGCAAAAAACTCTTGAAAAATCCCCAAAATCATCAATTTTGGTTTATGGACTTGAGCTTTTTGTGGGATTTCTTCCAAAATTTGAGGCGTTTGATATGTTTGGAAGTGTTTATTAATGATTTTGGAATAGTTACAGTGGAAAAATGATAGAGTTTCCTTTAAGAATCACATCAAAATCCCTTAAAAACACTTGGGGCTCCTTTATTTATAAAGTGTCCTCAAGCACCCAACTGGCAAGTTGCCAGTTTCGGGACTGGCGAGTATGTCAGTCCAGTCTAGTTAGTCTACTAGTCTCAACTGGCACCCTCACCAATTGACTTGAAAAGTTAATTTTCAAGTTTTCATGTCTGATTTTAAGATTTTTGACTTTTCACACATTCTGAATATCTTAGAATGCTTAAAAATATTTTAAATGAGTTTTGGAAGAATTTTGAAAAAAAAAATCCTAAAAAAAATTTAGTCCATGCTGACAACTCACATCGGTCTTAGGCACAAATATTCATTTCAAGGTCTTTTCCATCATTTTTAATATGTTTTAACATTTAAAAATATACTTTTAAATATTTTAAATACTTTGAAAATATTCCAAAATTTTTTCCAAACCTAGGTTTTTACTGAAATTAAGGCAGGTGTGAAAATTAAGGGTCTACAAGCCTGAAACAATGAAACTGCATAATCAAACTTCTCCTTTGAAGTTGCCTCTAACTATGCAAAGACTGACTCAAACTTTGTCTAACCATTGCTCCACCTCTAATGGGTTTGTAGTACCTATGAAATATGTAGCTCCAACCTCTTGAGTTTATCACACTTTCTACCTTGCCAACTATTGAAACCAATCCAAAGTAGGATCTCGTACGACTGATCTAGCATGCATTGAAGCCTTACCGACATCTACATTCGCTCTCGGTCTATCTCCAGCCCCATAATGTCCTGAGTATTAGTCTCTGTAATCTCCTCCTCTAATCTTTGAGTTCTGCAAGCCACCACAATCTAAATACGAAATCATAAAGTATTCTGCCATATTAGAGACGGATATAAGTGCTAATGCATATGCATGTATCTTAGTTCAAATCAAACTTCAGACATATTTTTTTAAAATCCACCTAGGTCGAGAATCTAAAACTTAGGCTCCAATACTAAAATAAATGTAATGCCCTTATGGGTATTAGGTCAAATACAAATCCTCAATTAAAATTATTTTATAGAAAATAATGAATTAATTAAATTACGTTCATCCATTCAAATTAAATCACAATATAATGAAATTGCAAAATAAAATAAAATAAATTTAATGGACCAATTTGGGGGTTTTAGGTAAGGACTCGCTACTTGGAGTGATATTCCAAGTGCGCCTACATATTTTGTTTACATGAGATTAGAGTTGTAAGTAGTTCATGGCTTTGATTGCAAAGGACTTAATTAACTAATTTTAGTTAATTTGTTACTGAATTGAAAAAGAAAAAGTAAGGAAATAAATACCTTTTGGTGATCGTTTCTTCTTGATGAATGGTTGAAGAGCTTTGGCGCTTCTTAACTCCACTTCCACTTGACTAACTTAAAAATTAATTGTGCAATTAGTTAAATGAAACAAGTGTGGTGGTGGTGAATTGATTGAAGAAATAAATTAATTTTCAAGATTAACTTAAGCTTAAATTTTTAGAAAATCAGTTTGGTAGAGTTTTGTTGTCTTGAAATATGAACATTTGACTAAAAAGGGGACACTTATTTATAGGAGGCAAAAAACATATTTGGATCGAGTGTACGTCGGTTGGGTCACACCCGTCGCGACCAGGTCTCGAGAGGCACGACTAGCAAAGTCTTTTTTTGTTTTTTAATAATTAATTGGAAAATATTTATTTTATGTCAAATTAATTTTTCTAATTTAATTTCCTAATTTGTGAATTAGGTTCAAAATTCGAGATTTACAACCTTATATACATAAAATACATATGTAGAATAAATGAGTGCTATGAAAGTTAAATTTGTAGGAAGACTATTTTAAAACCTTAGTATAAAATCCAAGCTTATTCAAAGTTCAAAAACTATATAAAGCAAATAAATAATATTAATTAAATTGCAGTTTCGATTAAATTACATAAAAATTTCTATGAATAATTCGCTAGAGTTTTGTTTATAAAATCATTATCATTGACCATTGTAGGCTGAAATTCCTATAAGAAAATGAACTTCTAAGCTCAAAAAATACAAAGTCCACAGCTACTCCAATTTAATCAACCCAAAGCAATTTAATATCAACTAAATAGCAATAAACAAAATAATATATAATATGTATATAAACATAAAATTTACAATAACCTCAGTTGGTTTACAATATATAAAATAGTTATAATTACAGAACCAAAATTCATTAGGTGCAAATATAGTGTGCTGACGCATTCAAAATTTTAAAACCCCTTAGAAAAGAAGATCAATGAGAAAGCGTTTTAGCCAGTTTCATAAATACTGTGAGAAAGCGAATTCCTTTTGCCAACAATGGAGTAATTCCCATGCCTGATGTTCAACCTGCTTCCACTGTATTTTTAAGGTTTTCAAAAAGTTTGAGGCGGTGCGAAGTAACTATTAAAGGAAGAAGTAGGATGAGACCACGACAACAAAAAGGAAAAGGCTTGAGGTTAAAAGAACTTTAAGCTTTTTAATCACTCTCAATCCAAAGCCTTTTTAGACCAAGTCTCTTATATTAAATGTAATAATCATAAATTTAAAAGAATTCCATAAACTTCAACTACAATTTGAACCAATATATATATTCAACATTTCCAATCGCAATGTACTCAAACTATGCCCTTACACTAATGTTCAAGATTCGATAACATCGAATTGGCCGATCGCGAGCCGTAGGTCTTGATACTAGAGACAACGTGTCATAATATCAAAGTATCTCATCTGAAGGTGTATTAATCTTATATCATGTCTCCTCGACACCGAAGTGTCTCGACACTAAAGCATCTTAATACCATAGTATCTTGCCCATAGGCATAAATATAATAATTATGTCATGATATATCTATAAATGTCAGCATGCTAACTCGATAGTACCAAACTCAACATTATAAATCAAGAACATATGTGGGCATTAAAACTCAATAACATTTGCATGAATCTTTCTCAATCCATCTCAAGTCATCATTTTCATAATTTCTTCATAATTTATCAAAACTCACATAATCAACATATAAAATTTTCATAATATAATACCCTTATACCTTATATATGTACAGTACATACACCACATATATGTAAAATATATATATATATAATACAAGAATATCACTATTCTGGTTATTAGAAAATTTACCATAATTTTAAATAGAATATATAATTCTTTTAAAGTTAATTTATTAGTTAAACAAGTATAGATATAATAAGTTTACATATTAAAACAACATTTATTAATAAAAATCTCTAGAAAAAATAATTTGCCAGAATTTTATCTGTAAGTAGGATATTTTCCCAAAAGCATACAATTTCACAACCTACATGAAACACACTCCTAAAATACATACATATCTAATACTCCATCATTTCTCTAAATATATGCATTATCTCAAAACCACATGTTTATTGATAATTATATATACTAAAAAGTATCTCAAATATCTACAATACCTAAACCTTTATTAAGTTTACAACATTTTCATATAATAGCATAATGTATATAAGTAAAACATGTTTAACCAAAAACAAGTAATTACATGTTATGCATAGGCTCTGGTATTATAGCAAAACCAAACTTCTAGCACTATCCAACAATCTAGACCCGATCAGGTCTAGCAAAGCTCTCCACCACTATCCTATCACCTATGGGATGAAATTCAATCGCGCTAAGCTACTAGCTTAGTGGTACATACTTTGATACCATAAAACTATTTTAAAGTCAAAGTTTACATTATATTTGTAGTACACTATGCTCTCAGTATATATACATCATACATTATCACATTCTTTATCACATAAACTGTTGAGATTGATAGGCAATCAAACTCTATTTTGATCATTTACAAACAAATTGATAAAGAACTAATGATTTCAAACAAGTCTACTTTGCAGAGTTAGGATCCGAGCGACTTTGTGCGACCTCCCGAACTGTCGACCGAGCGATCACACAAATGCAGCATGAGCACAGAACTAAACTATCACACAGATCTATCGAGCCAAGAAGAACCAAACATACATACTTATGTGCCAAGTAAAGAACCGAATAGACACATAGAGTACCGAGCTAGACATAGAATTGCAGAGCTAAAAGAACTTAACTGATGAGCTAAAGCAGTCCAGTGGAATAACCGAGTTAACCAAAGTAGTACAGCTCCACCACGATATGGACAAGCCAATTATGGTGCTAAGTCCATTATTTCCATAAAAGAGTCTGTATTGTCACTGAGCGATGAAGTAAAGACACCCAGTAGACGTGCGATCATACATATGAACAGAGCGACAGCACCAGGTCAAGGTAAAAATTCATAAACTTACAGAAAGGATAGCGGTCTCAGTGAGTGATGAAGTCAGGACACCAGAACTTTGGACAACTACCCAAGAAGCCTGAGCAACCACATGAAACAAGGAGCTAAAATACTAAAAAGAATAGAATAGATAACGATCAGTTCTCGTGATACTTCCTCGATGCTCAAAACCTTGTGCTGCATCATTGAAGGATCGAGCGACTGCACAAAGTCCAACAACTTTGAATCTTAGTGCCAAATACCTTAGACCAATAATAACCGGACATGTGGATGAAGAAATTTGAACTTAACTGTAACTTTAAGCCGAGTGACCGTACTCCGTGCCTGTACAACCGCAAGACACAAAAGTATGGGCAACTAAATTCTGTCAGACACCGAGTTTTCAAATTGTGCTATTGTACACAGAGCTTCGGACACAAGAATTAGTGGAAGACAAGCACTAAACATGTGGGAACCACTTCAAACAACTAGTTTAAGCTAAATGGCTATAAATACAACATTAAACTTCATTCTTGTGGTTAGAGAATACTTTGATTGTTATTGTAATTTCATTGAACAATATTTTTCATTATCTTGTCTAACAATCAACATCTAATATCTTGGAGTGTTGGGTGTGAGCATTAAACACCATAAAAAGTTTAAGTGTGAGCTTAGAAACACTTAGGTTATGAGAGTGAGCCTGGAAAAACGCTTGTAAGGGTTCTGAGGATTGATCTCAAATTACTGTAATAGTTTGGTGTGAGCTAGGGGAAACACCAAGTTAGAGTTAAGCTTGTAAAAACTCAAGACTAGTAGAACCTTAACAAGTTATTAAGGAAGCAGATGTAGGATTGAGGTAAATTCGAACCACTATAACTCTTTGTGTTCTTTCTTCTCTACTCCACTTCATCTTTATCTACATCTTCTTAATCTCTTGCTTTTAAATTTTAAATTTACCATCATTCTTCATATAAACCAATTCACCCCCCTCTTGGTTGCTAGTTTAAGACAACATTTTTTTAAAATGTTGGAAATTTAAAAAAATTCAGATTTTTTGTCCCCTAAACAGTAAAAAACAAATAGTTTTCTATTTTTTGTCTATAAATATCCCTATTTTGCATAAAAATACATCTTTACAAACTCAAAAACACACATTCAAACAATCTTCCAAGAATTTACTCATCAAGAAGAAGATTTTGAAGCTTTTTCAACTTGAAGTAGTTTGTTTAAAGCATCACCAACAATATATTTCTTTATACATTTCTTTTAATCTTCTACATTTCTATTTTCTTTTACTTTGTTTTTGATTGAAGATATGGCACCCAAAACCAAAATCACAAAAAAAAAAAAAAACCAAAACCAAGGAAAAAGGGATTGTCATTAGCAAATCACAACCTCAACCTCAACCCAAACCTAAACAGTTCACTAGAAAAAGTGTCCAACCTCACAAACCCAAGTACAAAAATGAGGATGAGAAAACCAAGTACTATATGCTTAAGAAAAAGACCCTTGAACCAACCAAGATGCTTGCAGAAGGGATGCTCCTAACCTTAAACATCCAACGTGAAATCTATAGCTAGGGATGCTCCTAACCTTAAACATCCAACGTGAAATCTATAGCTACCTAGATAGGATTGGGTGGAGGCAATTTGCATTTCCTAATGAGGTAGGTTACTCTAGCCTCTCAAGAACATTCTTAATGTCTCTAAGGGTAGAGAAAAACCATAATGCACCGATAGGATTCTATGGAGTTTATTTTAGGCATTTTGACCAAGATTTTACTCTTTCTTTAGAAGAATTTGGTGAAGTTTGGGGATTCCAAACTCATGGAGCTTTCTCCTACAATGATGTGGATTTTTCTTTAATTGATTATTCATCATTTTGGAGTGAACTATCCATTGAAACCCAATACAAAAATAGGTCATTCAAAGCCATCCATTTTAGGACCCTTTTCTTTTGGCTCTTGTATAGAATCATCACTTACACCATTCACCAAAGAAGTGATGGAAATGGAAAAGTTACTCAACGTGACTTATTTTTCTTGTATGTCATTGTACATAATGAGCCAATCCAAAGTGATAGGTTTCTCATTGACACCTTTATACATCATGGGAAATTTAAGGTGGGAACCTTCCTTTTATCCTCCAAAATTGACATTTAGGACTTCTAACCCCTGAAAATCTTGCAACCCTAAGTGATCCCCTTGATCCAACTATAAACTCCATCAACCTAGACTACCTTGAACATGCTAGATGTATCCAAAAGGTTGATAATCACTATAGGTACACATTTGGTGGTAAGGGAGTTATCCAAAGGGAAAGATAGAAACCTAGGTACCATATTATAGAAGAAGAAGGTGAACCTATCAATGTTCAAGTTGAACACCCCCCTAAACCTTCCACTAAAGAAAAAGGTGAATCATCCAAAACTCTTTAACTTATCCTCAAGGCCATATCTTCTCTCCAAAAACAATTTAAACATTTTAAGAAGGATGTCACAAAGAGAATCACAAAACTAAACAAAAAGGTTGATCTACTTTCCCATATCCATCATGACATATATGACTTCCAAGGGAAATTTGATCTTCCTCAATGTGAGTTAAGTGAATGGGATGTGAGTGAACATGTTGAAAGTCCATATGAAATATCCTCACATAACTCCTCTCCAACTCCTTCTCTCGGTGATGATGATGAAAGAACTCCAACTTCTCCTCAACCATCAAGAAAAGGAAAAGAAAAAGTTCTAGATTAGTCATTTTTCTTGTATTTTCTTTCAATTGGTATCAATTTTTTTTTATTTCTCTTGTATTCTCATCAATTGGTATCAATGAATTTCATCTCTCTTTTGCTTTAATTTTCTTTTTTCCTTTGTCAAAGAGGGAGAAACATATATGTAATTGAATTTAAATGATTTAATTGTCCAAGGGGGAGAGATAAACAAGAAATGAAAATAAATTGGTATCAAGAAAAGCATACATCAATTGGTATCAAACATTACATGCATCATTTGTGAAATTATCTAAAATAGGGGGAGAAAATTTATTGTCATTGCATTAATTGCTTCATGTACTTGATTATGTTTAACTTAAATTCAATTTGATTCCCAAAGTCAAAAGGGGAAGATAGTTAAGATTGATGGGCAATCAAACTCTATTTTGATCATTGACAATAAAATTGATAAAGAACTAATGATTTCAAACAAGTCTACTTTACAGAGTTAGGATTCTACCGGCTTTGTGCGATCTCCTAAACTGTCGATCGAGCGACCGCACAATTGCAGCACGAGTATAGAACTAAACTATCACATAGATCTGCCGAGCCAAGAAGAACTGAACTGACATAATTATATGCTGAGTGGAGAATCGAAAGGACAAATAGAGTACCGAGTTGGATATAGAACTACCGAGCTATGAGAACCGAACTGACGAGCTAAAAGCATTCTGGTGGAACAACTAAGCTAAGCAAAGCAGTGCAGCTCTACACCGATCTAGACAAGCCAACTACAGCAACTGAGCCAAGTCCATTATTTCCATAAAAGAGTTCGCATTGTTAGTGACCGATGAAGTAAGGACGCTTAGTAGGCATTCGATCGTACACACAAACCGAGCAATAGTACTAGGTCAAAGTAAAAATTCATAAACTTACAGAAAGGATAGCAGTCTCAGTGAGCAGGAAATTCAGGATGCCAGAACTTCGGGCAACTACCCTATAAGGCCGAGCAACCGCACAGAACAAGGAGCTAAAATACTAAAATGAACAGAAGAGATAGCGGTCAGCTCTCGCGGTGCTTCCTCGATGCTCAAAACCTTGAGCTATCACACTGAAGGACCAATCAATCGTACAAAGACTAGCATATTTGAATCTTAGCACCAAATACCTCGGACCAATGATAATCGGACATGTGGATGAAGAAATTTGAACTCAACGGTAACTTTATGTAGATTTACTGCACTCCGTGCCTGGACGACTGCAAGACATAAAAGTATGGGTAGCTAGATTCTGTCAGACACTGAGATCTGACCATTGGAACTAGCCGTTACATAGAGCTTTCAAACTGTGCGATCACCCATCGTGCCTAGCGACCGCACACTGAGCTCCGGACATAGAATTAGTGGAAGACAAGCACTAAACATGTGTGAACCACTTCAAATAGCTAGTTTAAGCCAAATGGCTATAAATACCACATTAAACATCATTTTTGTGGTTAAAGAATACTTTAATTGTTATTGTAATTTTATTGAATAACAATTTTTATTATCTTATCCAAAGATCAACATCTAATATCTTGGAGTGTTGTTTGTGAGCATTAAATTCCATAAAAGTTTGAGTGTAAGCTTAGAAACACTTAAGTTGTGAGAGTGAGCCTGAAAAAAGTCTTGTAAGGGTTGTGAGGATTGATCTCAAACCATTGTAATAGTTTGGTATGAGCTAGGAAAAACACCAAGTTAGAGTTAAGCTTGTAAAAACTCAAGACTAGTGGAATCTTAACAAGTTGTTAAGAAAGTGGATGCAGGATTGAGATAAATCCGAACCACTATAACTCTTTGTATTCTTTCATCTCTACTCCACTTCATCTTCATCTACATCTTCTTAATCTCTTGCTTTTTAATTTTAAATTTACCATCATTCTTCATATAAACCAATTCACCCCCCACTCTGGGTTGCTAGTTTGGGACAACATAAGCTTTTAAACATAGTCATCATATATAATTCATTTTCCATTCATCAATCACCATATTTACAAATATATCACAAACACATACATTGGGCCCAATAAGTCCCTACACAATATCCAAGTTTAAGAAATAATGATTTGGTCTATCGTGACACCAGTGCGTCTAGCCCCAAAGCACAGTAATATCAATGACACCAGTGTGTCTATGTAATATCCCAAAATTTTGAAAATATTAATTTTTGAAAATTAAATAAATGATTTAAAAGTATATTTATATAATTAAGTGAAAAAAATGTGTATATGATATATATGTAGATATACATATATATAAGTCAACATTTTAATATGGTCAACGTCATTTTAGTTATTAAGATATTAATTAAATGGTTAGTGGAAGATGACATATTATATATTAATTAAGTAATATATTTTACTTGGTGGAGAGTGAAAGAGGGATAAGTGTGTGGTTAAAAGGGATTAGTTGGTAGTGGAGTTCGTGATGATTATCTTCTTCTTCTTCTTTTTCCATTGAAGTCGGCCACCTTCATCAAAGGAAGAGAGGAATTTTGCTTCTTGCTAACTCAAGTAATTGAAGGATTTCAAGTGTTCAAGTTGGAGTTTTAAGGATTTTCTTGGCATTTGGTAAGTTTTCAACTTGTTTCTTTGATTTTCTTTGGAAGTTGTATTTGTGTGAATTGGATGTTTGGTGTAGTATGTCTTAAAGGTTGTTATTGGTATGTTTGAAGTTCTTTTGTCTAGTTAACTATGAAATTTAGGGTTGGATTGAAGAAAAGGTTAAGTTTGGTGAAGAGAATAAGAGTTTTGGGTTATGTAACTTTTGAGTTGTGAAGTCATGGTTGTAATTATGTATTTTTGCTTTTAATTGAGTTATTTTGATGTTTACACAAGGATTATGTGGTATAATGATGGATTTGGTTGCGTTTGTATGGAGTTGAAAAGGTTAATGAAAGATAATAGTTGGATGTGACAATTATGTGTGGATATCAAGTTTTTGGCCAACCATACCTTTGGGCGTGTCAATGGTTCTATTTTCAGTGTTGGTGACACGAGCAGTGACATGCCCATGTCACTAAGCATGTCACAGCTTTTGTGATATTGTAGTATTGACACGTGCAGTGACATGCCCATGTCACTGAGCTTGTCATAGCTATTGTGTTGTAGGAGTTTTGGCATGGTCATTGACACGCCCATGTCACTAAGCGTGTCAAAGCTTCTGTGTTGTGGGTTTAGAACACGGTCATTGACACGTCCGTGTTGTTAAGCGCGTCATGTGTAGAGTTTGCCCTGGATAGTTCTTTTCCTTATTTTTTCTTTGTGTATCGTATCCTTGTGTTGAGAGGTTTTGTTTATACCTATTAGTGTATCACTAAGTAATTATTTATAATCACATTTAGTTTAGGCTTTGAAGAGACTTGAGTTACCCCAATCCAAGTGTTGAGGGATATCTTGGAAGAGGAGGTTGAAAGTAGTGTTTGTTACTTTTAGAGGTAAATACAAACTTTGAATAATTGTTTATATTTACATGACATTGGAACTTAACACATTTGGTTGAAAAATGTGTTAAGTTACCTACTACATTATTGGTGCATGAGAAATATGCTATGATTTGTATAATGTTACAAATGCATTATATATAATGTGAACTTTGTGCAAAAATATGATAATGGCCCAAAACGTATGGGTATTGCAATTTGTTATGTATAAATTAAAGATGATATGTAAAGCCATTGGTGATGGCTATATTGATATAAATGAGATATTTGAATCATTGTGCCTAATTTGATCATGAGAAAATGAGAAAGGATTTGATAATGGAATTATGGAAGAATTGTGTGCCGAGGATGTTATTCAATTTTTAAAATTTTGTGTTTGGCGGCATGCCTAAGACGTAACAGTCCCTTAAAGCTGGGTTGGGCTTGGTCCTTGAAGCCTAGTTGGGTGTTACATGATGTAGCAGACCCTTGAAGCTGGGTTGGGCCAAGTCCTTGAAGCCTAGTTGGGATGTTACATATGAGGTAATCCTCATTGTGATTATGATTTACCTTCGGGCTAGACACATGGTGTCATCTTGGACCAAAGCAGTAACTCTGGGATTTGAATAGCATATTAGATTCTTTTGGGGCCATGCTTGTGTTTGCTTTTATGTGAATTATGAATTGTGGAAATTGAGCAATTTATCAAGATATAATGATATAATGTTATGAGATATAATATCCTTATGTGTTGAGCATTAGCATTGCATTTGAACTATATTGTTATCAAAGTTTGTACTACTAAGATTTTGGCTTAGCGCGATTGTGATTCATTGCACAGGTGACAGGGTTGATCCGGTTGAGCCGGAGAGTTCATCTAGACCGAGTCAAGTAAAGGCTTCAGACCTTGAGTGCAGAGTTGATTGTTGGACATCAAGATTAGAGACAAACTGCCGGCATGTATATATTTTATATTTTTGTACATATTGATTTCATGAATATTATATATATTTTGATGTATATATATGTATATTCCACAAACTATAAAAAATGTTTTGGATAAATCTTTGGTAATGAAGTTATATATGTGTTTTAACAAGTAATGTTTCATCTATTATTTATATGATATCAGTTGAATGTTTTAAGTTTATACAAATTTTATAAGTGAAGATTTTTTTTTTATTAAAATTGGCTGTGACATTCTTGTATCCTATATTCGTATATTACATATGTTTGGTGTATGTAGTGTACATATATTGGGTCTAAGGGTGTTACATTTGTTTTGGTATCAGAGCCTAGGTTTGAGGTTCTCAACCTACGTGGGTTGTAAGAGAAAGAAAATTGAGATTTTTAAATATATATTTTAAAAAAAATGATACATGCATTGGCACTGGTAGTTTCTGATCTCTAATGTGGCAAATTTTGTTGTGTTTGCAGATATAGGTTGTTATGGCATCTCAGACACGTTAGTCTGCTGAGGGTAGTGCAGAGAGTGTGGCTCCTGTTGAGGGTAGAGATGGAGCTAGAGTCGAGATAGATGGAGGGGCACCTACTCCTGTGTCAGAGAGACCAGCAGTTGATGAGATACCGTCGGGCTGGGTATGGCATATGGTGGAGCTGTTGAGGCAGGCTCTAGTTCAGCAGCCGCCACCACCACAGCCACAGTAATCGACGAGGAAATATGATAAGTTGAGGAAGTTTAGAGCTGAGGACTTTATTGGTACTACAAACCCTGTTGTAGCTGAGCAGTGGCTAGATAGAGTCCAGAGAGTGTTTATCCAACTGCAGGCTACTCCAGAAGAAAAGTTTGAGTATGCTAGATCTTTTTTATAGAGGGATGCATATGATTGGTGAAAGACGGTTCCACATGCCTTGGATGATCCACCAATCTTGACCTACGATAATTTTCTGTAAGAGTTCGAACAGAAATATATTCCAAGGGAGTATAAAGATGCAAAGAAGATAGAGTTTTTGAGTTTGAAGCAAAATACCATGACTGTGTCAGAGTATGAGATAGAGTTTACCCGGTTGAGTCAGTATGCTGGCGAGATTATTTCTGACGAGATTGATTGGTGTAGGAGGTTTGAGGAGGGGTTGAGACCCTCTATTATGTGCATTATAGTAGGCTCCCAGTATTAGAATTTTTTCCAGTTGGTTGCAGCTGCCAGGAGTGTTGAGAGAGCACAGGGTTTTGTAGCAGCTGCTAGAGATGAGGAGACCAGAGCTAGGAGACCTCAGAGTGAGGCAGGATCTTCATTTGTGAAGAGAGGCCGAGGAGGATATTTTTTGAGGTTTAGTAGGAGCCAGAGGCAATCTGGTAGGTCAGTACAGTAACAAAGGCAAAGATCGAGAGCTACAGTTTCTGTGGCTAGTGTTCCAACTCCAGTAGTTCAGAGGCCAGTTCCATACACTTGTATCCATTGTAGTAGGGAACATTGGGGTGTTTGTTGGAAGACGGGTGGACCAGCAGTGTAGAGATTGCCAGATGTGGGTCACCAGATCACTTCTTCAGAGATTGCCTAGAGCCACCGGAGGATAGACATACAGATATTGTAGTTTCTCGACCCTTAGAGGGGGTCGTGATAGCAGAGGGTCTAGTAGAGGAGGTCGGACATGGTCTGGTCAGAGAGGAGGTTCTATCGCAGGTAGTAGACCAGATGAGGCAGGACAATCTCTGTTGGTATATGTGATGCAGAGGCAACCAGATGCTTCAGCTGTTATTGCTGGTATTTTTTCTTTATTTAGTATTTCAGTTCTTATTTTGATAGACCCTGGATCGACTCATTTATACATTAGTGCATCCATCTTGCCTGTGACTGATTTGCATTTAGAGTCCCTAGGATTTGATGTTTTGGTGAAAAATCCTTTAGGACATAGTGTGGTAGTTAGCAAGGTGCATCGAAATAGTCCGGTTGTGGTTTAGGATGAGGAATTCCTTGGTGACTTGATTGAGATTCCTTTCAAGGAGTATGATTTAATTTTAGGCATGGATTGGTTATCTACGCATGGGGCTATGGTAGATTGTCAGCAAAAGTGTGTTACCCTGAGAACCTGTGATGGTAGAAGTGTGATGGTATCGAGTGAGCAGAGACATCTTTCATCCATGTTTATTTCAGCTGTTTTAGCTAGGAGAATGATTCAGAAAGGATGTGAAGCTTATCTTGCTCATGTTGTAGATACTAGAGTAGTGGGTTTCCAGCTTGACAGTATATCCACAGTTGCTGAATTTTCAGATATTTTTCCTGAGGAGTTGTCAGGGATACCCCCTAAGAGAGAGGTTGAGTTTGGTATCGATTTGTTGCCTGGTACAACTCCCATCTCTATTACTCCTCATCATATGGCACCTGCTGAGTTGAGAGAGTTGAAGGTGCAGTTACAGGAGTTATTGGATAAAGGGTTCATTCACCCTAGTGTGTCTCTGTGGGGAGCGCCCATTTTGTTTGTGAAGAAGAAGGATGGTACCTTAAGATTGTGCATTGATTCCAAATAGTTGAATAAAGTGACCTTTAAGAACAAGTATCCATTGCCTTGAATAGATGATCTCTTTGATCAGTTGAAAGGAGCAGCAGTATTCTCTAAGATTGATTTGAGATCAAGGTACCATCAGTTGAGAGTCAGAGATGAAGATGTACCTCAGACAGCTTTCCGTATGAGGTATGGGCATTATGAGTTCTTCGTGATGACTTTTGGGTTAATGAATGCACCAGCAGTATTTATTGATTTGATGAACAGGGTATTCAGATCCTATCTAGATCAATTTGTGGTGGTTTTTATTGATGATATTTTGGTGTATTCACGTAATGAGGAGGATCATGATAAGCATTTGCATATTGTATTGCAGACTCTGAGAGAGAAGCAATTGTATGCTAAGCTGTCTAAATGTAAGTTTTGGCTTGATCAAGTGACTTTTCTTGGTCATGTAGTTTCAGCACAAGGTATTAGAGTTGATCCGAGTAAAGTTGAGGCTATTTTGAATTGGAGTCCACCAAAGACTATGACAGAGGTTAGAAGTTTTCTGGTTTTGGCAGGCTATTATCGATGGTTTATGAAAGGTTTTTCTATGATAGCTACTCCACTCACTAGATTACTTCGGAAGGGAGTTAGATACGTATGGACAAATCGGTGTCAGGTGAGCTTTGAGCAGCTGAAGGAAATGTTGACTCAGGCTCCTGTCCTTACTCTGCCTGTGGAAGGTAAACCTTAAGTGATTTACAGTGATGCTTCACATAGTGGTTTAGGTTGTGTTCTGATGCAGGCGGATAGAGTCATTGCTTATGCCTCTCGACAGTTGAAGCCGCATGAGCTAAATTACCCGATGCATGATTTGGAGTTAGCAGCTATAGTTTTTGCTTTGAAGATTTGATGACATTACTTGTATGGGGAGAAGTGTTTCATTTATACGGATCATAAGAGTTTGAAATACCTAGGTGTTCAGAGAGAGTTAAATCTTCGGCAAAGACGATGGTTAGAATTGGTTAAAAATTATGATTGTATAATTGATTATCATCCTGGTAAGGTAAACATTGTTGCTGATGGCTTGAGTCGGAAGTCTTTGGCAGGTTTGACTGCTTATTCGCTCTTGTTGCTTGTTAAGTTGAGAGCATTGCATGCCA
This sequence comes from Garcia nutans, assembly GCA_947685225.1. Taxonomy (NCBI): domain Eukaryota; kingdom Viridiplantae; phylum Streptophyta; class Magnoliopsida; order Malpighiales; family Euphorbiaceae; genus Garcia; species Garcia nutans. The sequence goes on from CANTUV010000007.1 coordinate 55,062,094, forward strand.
GATTTGAGTCTTGTGATAATGGTGCATTGATGGCTCAGTTACAATTGAGGCCAGTGTTATTGGATCAGATTAGGGAGACTCAGTTGGCAGATGAGAAAATCCAGAAAGTTGTATTGGATTGCCTTTGACTCGGAAGAAGCATGATGCAATCTGGATGATTGTTGACCGGATGACGAAGACAGCTCATTTTCTTCCAGTTTGGAAGAATTATTCTCTTGAGAGGTTGGCTGAGCTGTATATCAGAGAAATAGTGAGGTTGCATGGAGTTCTAATTTCTTTGGTATCTAATCGAGATCCCTGATTTACATCGAGATTGTGGAGAAGCTTACAGGATGCTTTAGGCTCTTGATTACATTTTCGTACTGCTTTTCATCCTCAGACAGATGGGCAGTCAAAGAGAGTGATACAAATTTTAAAGGACATGTTGAGGAGCTGTATCGTCAATTTCTCTGGGAGCTAGGATAGATTCTTACCACTGATTGAGTTTGCTTATAACAACAGTCATCGGTCCAGTATTAGAATGGCACCTTTTGAGGCATTGTATGGTAGGAGATGTAGGACACCTCTATGTTGGGATAAGGTTAGAGAAGGTAAGTTGATTGGTCCTGATTTGATTAGGAAAATAGAAGAGAAAGTAAAGGTGATTAGGAATTGTCTGAAAGCAGCCTCAGACCAACAGAAATCATATTCAGATTTAAAAAGAAGAGACATAGAGTTCGGTGTAGGAGATAAAGTATTTTTGAAAGTGTCTTCTTGGAAGAAAATTTTGAGATTTGGCCACAAAGGGAAGTTGAGTCCTCGTTTCATAGGACCTTATGAGGTACTGGAGAGAGTTGGACCAGTGGCCTATAGACTAGATTTACCGCCTGAATTGGATCGAATTCACAATGTCTTCCATGTCTCTATGCTTCGGAGGTACATGTCAGACCCATCTCATATTTTGTCAGTAGAGTCAATTGAGGTGAGTCCAGATCTGACTTATGAGGAAGAATCAGTGGCTATTTTGGCACGTGAAGTGAAGGAGTTGAGAAATAAAAAGGTGCCACTTGTGAAAATTCTTTGGAAAAATCACGCTACTAAAGAGGCAACATGGGAGACTGAGCGGATGATGCCAAATTAGCATCCCTAGTTGTTCCAGACTTGAAAGCAGGTAATTTCGAGGACAAAATTTATTTGTAGAGGGGGAGAATTGTAATATCCCAAAATTTTAAAATATTAATTTTTAAAAATTAAATAAATGATTTAAAAGTATATTTATATAATTAAGTGAAAAAGAAAAATGTGAATATGATATATATATATGTAGATATACATATATATATATATATAAGTCAACATTTTAATATGGTCAAATGTCATTTTAGTTATTAAGATATTAATTAAATGGTTAGTGGAAGATGACATATTATATATATATTAAGTAATATATTTTACTTGGAGGAGAGTGAAAGAGGGATAAATGTGTGGTTAAAAGGGATTAGTTGGTAGTGGAGTTGGTGATGATTATCTTCTTCTTCTTCTTTCTCCATTGAAGCCAACCACCTTCATCAAAGGAAGAGAGGAATTTTGCTTCTTGCTAACTCAAGTAATTGAAGGATTTCAAGTGTTCAAGTTGGAGTTTTAAGGATTTTCTTCATATTTGGTAAGTTTTCAACTTGTTTCTTTGATTTCCTTTGGAAGTTGTATTTGTGTGAATTGGATGTTTGGTGTAGTATGTGTTAAAGGTTGTTATTGGTATGTTTGAAGTTCTTTTGTCTAGTTAACTATGAAATTTAGGGTTGGATTAAAGAAAAGCTTAAGTTTGATGAAGAGAATAAGAGTTTTGGGTTGTGTAACTTTTGAGTTGTGAAGTCATGCTTGTAATTGTGTATTTTTGCTTTTAATTGAGTTATTTTGATGTTTACATAAGGATTATGTGGTATAATGATTGATTTGATTGAGTTTATATGGAGTTGAAAAGGTTAATAAAAGATAATAGTTGGATGTGACAATTATGTGTGGATATCAGGTTTTTAGCCTGACATGCCCGGTGACACGGCCATACCTTTGAGAGTGTCGATGGTTCTATTTTCAGTGTTGGTGACACGAGCAGTGACAGGCCCATGTCACTGAGCTTGTCAGAGCTTCTGTGATATTATAGTATTGACATGTGCAGTGACACATCCATGTCACTAAGCTTGTCATAGCTACTGTGTTGTATGAGTTTTGGCACGGTCATTGACACGCCCATGTTACTGAGCATGTCAAAGCTTCTATGTTGTGGGTTTAGGCATGGTCATTGACATGCCAGTATTGTTGAGCATGTCATGTGTAGAGTTTTCCCTAGATAGTTCTTTTCCTTATTTTTTCTTTGTGTATCGTATCCTTGCGTTGAGAGGTTTTGTTTATACCTATTAGTGTATCACTAAGTGATTATTTATAATCACATTTGGTCTAGGCTTTGAAGAGACTTGAGTTACCCCAATCCAAGTGTTGAGGGATATCTTAGAAGAGGAGGTTGAAAGTGATGTTTGTTGCTTTTAGAGGTAAGTACAAACTTTGAATAATTGTTTATATTTACATGACATTGGGACTTAACACATTTGGTTAGAAAATGTGTTAAGTTACCTACTACATTATTGGTGCATGAGAAATATGCTATGATTTGTATAATGTTACAAATATATTATATGTAATGTGAACTTTGTGCAAAAATATGATAATGGCCCAAAACGTATGGGTATTGCAATTTGTTATGTATAAATTAAAGATGGTATGTAAAGCCATTGGTGATGGCTATATTGATATAAATGAGATATTTGAAGAATTGTGCCTAATTTGATCATGAGAAAATGAGAAAGGATTTGATAATGGAATTATGAAAAAATTGTGTACCTAGTATGTTATTCATTTTTTAGAGTTTTATGTTTGGCGGTATGCCTAAGGCGTAACAGTCCCTTGAAGCTAGGTTGGGCTTGGTCCTTGAAGCCCAGTTGAGTGTTACATAATGTAGTAGGCCCTTGAAGCTAGGTTGGGCCTAGTCCTTGAAGCCTAGTTGGAATGTTACATATGAGGTAATCCTCATTGTGATTATGATTTGCCTTCGGGCTAGACACATGGTGTCATCTTGGACCAAAGCAGTAACTCTGGGATTTGAATAGCATATTAGATTCTTTTGGGCCCATGCTTGTGTTTGCTTTTATGTGAATTATGAATTGTGGAAATTGAGCAATTTATCAAGATATAATGATATAATGTTATGAGATATAATATCTGTATGTGTTGAGCATTAGCATTGCATTTGAACTATATTGTTATCAAAGTTTGTACTACTAAGCTTTTGGCTTAGCGTGATTGTAATTCATCGCGCAGGTGACAGGGTAGATCCGGTTGAGCCGGAGAGTTCGTCTAGACCGAGTCGAGTCTAGGCTTGAGACCTTGAGTGCAGAGTTGATCTTTGGACATCAAGATCATAGACAAACTGCCAGCATGTATATATTTTATATTTTTGTACATATTGATTTCATGTATATTATATTTATTTTGATGTATATATATGTATATTCCGCAAACTATCAAAAATGTTTTGGATAAATCTTTGGTAATGAAGTTATATATGTGTTTTAACAAGTAATGTTTCATCTATTGTTTATATGATATCAGTTATATGTTTTAAGTTTATACTGATTTTATAAGTGAAGATTTGTTTTATTAAAATAGGCTGTGACATTCTTGCATCCTATATTCATATATTATATATGTTTGGTGTATGTACTGTACATATATTGGGTATAAGGGTGTTACAGTCTAGCCTTGAAGGCAAAGTAGTAATAGTGACACCAGTGTGTCTAGCCCTCAAGTCAAAGTAGTAATAGTGACTCCAGTGTGTCTAGCCCCAAAGGCAAAAAAAGCATCATGAGGTATTATTGGCATTCCTATTTGACAGTATCAACATCAACTTTCTGGAACAAGTAATTGTGTAAGGACTACACATAACATACACATCATATCATGTCACATTTTCATATTTACATTTCCTTTCCTCTTTCTCATCATTATTTTCATTTTCCATATTTCTCATTCATATCATTCCTTTTCCACATTTATCAAGTAATCAACCTATATTATGATCACTTCCACATCACATTTAAGTCCATCTTCTCATGTTTTTGCATCATCCTCGTGATCACCTTAAACCATGATCCCTATCATATTACTCATACCCCTATCACATTCTTCTTATCCACATACATATACAAGTTACACATCACATTACATATTATGATTCATCTCTGCAATCTCATCATCACATTGCATAAAGCACGTTTATTTATCTTACTATAAACATTATCTCATTATTTATTCATATATATATTACCTCACACAACACACATTATTTCATTTTATCAAATTTCATCATATTTACTATTTTTCTACAATTTTCCATATTTTCCATATTCCTTAACTATTTTCCACATTTTCCATTCAAATTAAACATATTACTTAGCCACAATCACAATGTGGCCTATTTCCTCATTCTATTTTATTTTCCACATTTTTGTATTTAAACCCTCATTTTCACATCCCATTTGACTTAATGTACTTAATGATTGCATTATCCACAATACAATGGCTTAGCCATTCATATTTCATGTTTTTCACACATTTTTACTTAAAATCATGCACTTATCATGTAAAAACCAATATCAAAGTGACATAACACATTCACAAAGTCACAATGTGTTATGCCAACTCAAATGCAATTAATATACATAAGTTGCCAAGTATGTACTAACCTCAAATATGCCAAAATTCAAGCCCAATTCACTCTCCAACTCCAACTTCAATGAAAAGGAAGACAACAATCTTAGAAACCAAAAGAAAAGCATTCGAGTTGAAGCAAGAAAATAACAAGTTAAATGGGGAAATGTGCAGGCTCCAAGGGACGGTAGAGGAATATGAAGAAAGGGAAGAAAGCATGAAAAATGAGATTGAAGCTCTGGTCGAAGAATCATATGAACAACAAACTCACATCCAAATTTTGGCATGGAAATTTCAAGCATATCAAGACCAGATAGATCAACTGACAGCTTCCATGCAACAAATTCTGGTAAAAAAAATGATTTGACGGCCTGTATAAGATTATACAAGGAAGATTGTATGTTTTACTATGATAACTTTACAAGGGTATATATGCAGTCTGATAATCTCACCAAAAATTTGAGAGCACTAACTCAACAAGCAAACAACGTGGCTCAAGAGGTGAACCATATAAGGATGATTTACATGCCAGTGGGAGCAAATGGACAGGAGCTTTATGATTTGTCAGAAAAGATGTATCGAAAGCTTTCCTATTACGGACGATTCAAATAAAGGTGACAATAGTTAACAAGATTTGATTCCTTTTGTAATTTAGTAGGCAAAATATTTGTATTCCTTGTCATCTTATTGGATGTTTAAATGTGCATGCTAATTTCCATTTTTGCACAACATGAGTTACGCATTTTTTTTACATCATGATTTCATTCAAAAGAAAAATGGTATAAACAAATATATTTTCTAATATAAAAATACATATATACCATCAAGAACATCAACATAACTTGAATTTCAAAAAATAAATCCAACTTAACTCACCGTTACGAAACCCGATTAAAGATTAGACTAATGGAGGACCAAGCCCAAGAAGAAATGAGGTGAGATATCAACCAAATAAAGGATAGGTTAGATGAAGTTTCAGAAATGAGAAATCAATTGTCACAACTCATAGAATTACTCAAAGGCAAGAACACTATAGAAATTATGCCTAATCCCTCAGGATCAGGGACCCCAATAGCTCGTCCCTTTATGGGTGCCATAGGGGATCCTGCGTATCCACCAGGTTTATCCCACCATATAGGCTAGAGGAAGGGGGACCAAGTAATAATGTCCATCCAACTAAAAATATCTACGCTTCCCAACCTCAACGAGGAGCACCGCAAGGAGCATAAGTAGGTAGAGCTCAAACCAATCCTAGACCTCCTACTATTCCTGAGGAGCCTATAGTAGTACCAAACTTGGATGATCTAAAGATGCAGAGTAGTTTCAAGAGGTCTAATTCTGAACCTATTTTGGAAAAGATAGAATGGTTGGAGGAACGTTTATAGGCGATTGAAGGAGTTAATATATATGGGACCACTGATGCATCCCAGTTGTGCTTGGTACCTGATGTGACCATACCATTGAAATTAAAAACTCCAGAATTTGAAAAATATGATGGCTTAACTTATCTCCAAAGCCATCTATCAATGTTCTATAGTAGGATGGTAGCATACATCAGTAATAAAAAATTACTGATTTATTTTTTTCAAGAAAGTCTCACAGGACCAGCAATAAGGTGTTATATGAATTTAGATCGAACACACGTACGAAGATGGAAAGATCTGGCAGATGCTTTCATAAAGCAATATAAACATAACATGGATATGCAACTTAGCAGGGATGATCTAAGAGCTATGGAAAAGAAAAAAGATGAAGCTTTTAAAGAATATACACAAAGGTGGAGAGACAAAGTAGCGCAAGTCAGTCTCCCTCTCACGGACAAGGAGATGATATCCAATTTTTTGGACACATTGGAATAGCCCTTTTATAACATGTTGCTAGCTAACATGACCACCAATTTCTCAGATTTGGCCTTAGCTAGGGAAAGGATTAAGCAAGGCATGAAAAAGGGAAAGATTGAAGAGCGAAGCACGAAAGGAAATAGCTCAAAAAGAAAATATTCAGGCAAAAAGAAAGAGGGAGAAGCCCACATGGTAGGAGGACATCCACAACCTAAAACAAATTATTATCACAATCCCCCATCACAATATGTGGCAAATGTAGGGCCTGGAATGTATCAATTCTCTTATCATGCTCCTCAATTCATAAATTCTCAAAATGCTCTTTATTCCACTCCACCAGGTGCTCCTATGCTTGCTCAAGGAGCAAACAATAGACCAAATCAATTCGATCAAGGAGGACAATAAATAATCACCCTCGGGAAAAGAATGATAGAAATATTTGACCCTATCCCCATAACTTATGCAGAATTATTGCCCCAACTAATCCGAGGATAGCAGTGTGCCTGACACCATTAGAACCAATGAAGTTGTTGTATCCCAAGTGGTATGATTCCAATGTAAAATGTGAATATCATGCGGGGGCACCGGGTATTCCATTGAAAACTGCACTGCATTTAAAAGAAAAGTCTAAAGTCTTTAAATGCAGGATGGTTGAAATTCAATCAAGATTCAAAAACTCCTAATGTGAACAATAACCCTTTGCCAAACCATGATGGGGAAAAATCAATGCTGTAATTGAAGAAAAGGTTCATCAGTGTAAGGAAAGGATAGAGGAAATTCAAATGCCTATGGAGCAACTTTTCAAATTTTGGTCAAGGCAGGAATAACTCTTAAAAGTCAATCAGGAGATAATTCTCCCCCCTCAACTCGATTCTTTTTGTGACTACCATGGTAAGATGACAGATCATGCAATCAATGAATGCCTGTAGTTTAAGATGAAAGTTCAAAAGCTAATGATGCTAAAATTGTGATATTCGGAGTAGAAAGAAAGGAAAAGGAAGATGTGAACATGGTATCCATCGATCTTTCTATCTCAACACCCATTATAATATCATGTTCACTAGACGTAACCAAAGAGAAAAAGTTTGACAAATCTTCACAGGTCCCAAAGCTTGTAATAAAAACACCATCTCCTTTCGGATATAAAGATTTAAAAGCAGTACCTTGGAAGTATGGATGTGAGATAAGAAGTTAAAATCAGGGTATATACTAAGCAAGTAGTGAAATTGAATCAGTAGTTAATATTTCTAAAATAGGTGGCATGACAAGAATTAGTCCCTGTTATACTCTAAAAGAAGTAGAGAATTGAAGAAAAGATGAACTTGAAAGGGGTAGGAAGGGGAAAGCTAAAGAAGTAGAATTGGTGGGAGAAAGTGAAGACAAGCAGTTTCAAGATGCAGGCAACAAGAGTGACTCCCAATTAGAAGTGAAGAAGTCAGTCTCTGAGTATGAGGCACGTGAATTTTTGAAGTTGGTTAAGCAAAGTGAGTATATGGTGATTGAACAATTGAATAAAACTCTAGCTAGAGTTTCACTGCTATCTTTAATCTTCAATTTAGAATCTCATCGAAATGTACTATTGAGAATTCTAAATTAGGCACATGTTTGCCACGATATATATGTAGATAGCTTAAACAATATAGTTGGAAGTGTGATGGCAGCTAACTACATATCCTTCAATGATGATGAAATACTTAGAGAAGGAATTGGGCATACAAAGGCTTTAGATATATCAGTATAATGTAAAGGATATTCCATTGCCAAAGTTTTGGTAGACAATTGGTCATCCCTGAATATCCTACCTAAAACAACCCTCTCAAAGCTACCAATTGATGAGACATATATACAACCTAGTTCCTTGATAGTACGGGCTTTTGACGAAACTAGAAGAGAGGTCTTAGGGGATATTGAAATACCCATCCAAGTGGGTCCAGTCACATTTAAAATCACATTTCAAGTGATGAAAATGGTACCAGCTTACAGTATATTATTAGGATGACCATGGATACACTCGGCAGGGGCAGTACCATTATCTCTACATCAGAAGGTCAAATTCATCATTGAAGGAAAGATGATTGAAATTTCAGGGGAAGAAGACCTTCTGATCACTAAACTAGTCTCAACCCCATATGTCAAAGCAGTAGAAGAAGCCGTTGAAAGTTCTTTCCAATCATTTGAAATAGCAAACACTTTATATGTTCGAGAAGGTTTGGTTATTCCAACTCCTTGATTATCAGTTGTAGCTGTGATGGTGGCAAGAGAAATGTTAAGGGCAAGCTATTTCCCAGGGAAAGGTTTAGAAAGACAAGAACATGGAATCGACGCATTTCTGCTTCCTCCCAAAATTGACAATAGAGTTGGATTGGGATACAAGATTACTTGAGAAGATAAGAAGAGGATTCATAAAGAGAAAAGGATCATTGTCTGGCAAGATTGGCAAATCAAGAAGCTTCAATGAAGAAAATGGCATTCCCACCCCTAAGGCAAACCTTTAGAAGTGTTGGCTTTTTCCACGAAGAGACAAAAATGGCAGGAGATCCATGAGGTGTGAGAGAAATATTAGAAAATTCATTGGTGACTATGGTGAATGAAAATGAGCCTTATGATGAAGTAGCCTTATGGGTTATACCTTTACCACCAAGATAAGATCTGAATAATTGGAAAGCTTATGAATTGCCATCTCATAAATCAAAGTAATCCAAATAATTAATTTCCTATGATTTTGACCAATATTATAGGAAAATATTAGCATGGGCTCCCTTTTCGAATCTTTCAAAATAATTTTTAATAAAATAAAGTGCATGTTCCATTTCCATCCTTGAACTTCTTGCTACTTTTATTCTGTTACTTTCTGCTTATTTTCTATATCTTTGTAATATTTTCCTTTTATACTCACTCTACCCAAGAATGCCAATGATGAAATAAATCTTGATGAAATTGAGTTTGGGTATGACTTCGATAACCCTATCTTTGAAATTACATATGATGAAAGGATGAAGTGGATTTTCCTCCAGAAATAACTAGGATGATAGAACAGGATGAAAAATTAATGCAGCCTTCAGAAGAGGCAGTGGAGACAATAAATTTAGAAACCAAAGAAAATAAAAAGGAAACAAGTGTTAATGCAGCCTTACTCCTGGAACTCAAAGAGAGGCTAGTTAAATTACTAGAAGAATTCATGAATGTCTTTGTATGGTCATACCAGGATATACCGGGATTAAGTACTATCATAGTTGTGCATCGTTTATCATTAAAGCTATAATGTAAACCCGTAAAACAAAAGTTGAGAAAAATGAAGCCGGATGTTTTGTTGAAAATAAAAGAAGTAAAAAAGCAACTTAAAGTAGATTTCTTAGAGGTAGCCAAATATCTAGAATGGGTGGCTAACATTGTTCCTATTCCTAAGAAGGATGGAAAGGTTAGAATGTGCGTTGATTATGGAGATCTTAATCGAGCAAGTCCAAAGGATGATTTTTCTTTGCCTCACATTGATGTACTGGTTGATAATACACCTCGATCCATTTGTTCTCATTAATGGATGGGTTCTCAGGATACAACCAAATTAAAATGAATCCCAATGATAAGGAAAAAATAACTTTTATCACTCTATGGGGAATGTTTTGTTATAAAGTGATGCCTTTTGGATTAAAGAACGCGGGGGCAACCTATCAGAGAGCAATGGTTACCCTGCTTCATGATATGATGCATAGAGAAATAAAGGTGTATGCCGATAATATGATAGCAAAATCTCAACATGGTGAAGACCATATTGCAATTTTGAGATTGATCCTGATAAGATTAGGGTTATAGTTGAAATGCCAGCTCTTAAAACTAAAAAGAAGGTTCAAAATTTTTTTAGGAATGCTCAATTATATAGCTCGATTCATTTCACAACTAACAGCTACATTTGAGCCTATTTTCAAGCTTTTGAGAAAGAATAACCAGAGAAAATGGAATGAGAAATGTCAAATGGCCTTTGATAAGATCAAACATTATTTACAGACTCCTCCAATTCTATAACCTCCTATACCTAGTCGCCCTCTCATATTATACCTAACAGTTTTTCAAGGTTCAATGGGTGGTGTTCTTGGGCAGCACGATGATTCAGAAAATAAATAGCAAGTCATATATTATATAAGCAAAAAGTTCACTAATTACGAAGCTAAGTATTCTCTGTTAGAAAGGACTTATACCGCATTAGCATGGGCCGTTCATTGATTAAGGCACTATATACTATACTACACCACCTTTTTTATATCTCGAATGGATCCCATCAAGTATATTTTTGAAAAGCCAGCTCTAACAGGAAGAATCACTCGATGGCAGTTTTTATTAACTAAGTATGAGATAATATACATCACCCAAAAGGCGATAAAGGGGAGTATTATAGCTGACTATTTAGTAGATCGAGTTATTGAAAACTATCGACTAATAAGTTATGAGTTCCCCGATAAGGGAATCATGTTGGTAGAAAAAGAGCAGAGATTAGAAAAAAATTGGATTATGAAATTCGATGGGGCTTCGAATGCCTTAGGAAGTGGGATAGGAGTCGTCCTAATCTCTTCCGAAGGAAAATATTTTCTAGTGATAGAAAAATTGTATTTTGAATGCACCAACAATATGGCTGAATATGAAGCATGTACTTTGGGGATACAAGTCGCTATTGATATGAAGATGAAAAGGTTGGAAGTGTATGGTGATTCAACATTAATAATCAACCAGTTGAAAGGAAAGTGGGAGACCAGAGATCCAAAATTGGTCCCTTATTAAGAATATGTTCTTGATTCAACTCAAAGCTTTGAATTCATTAGTTTTGATCATGTTTCTCGAATCGAGAATCAAATTGCAGATGCATTAGCCACATTAGCTGCAATGTTTCAATTGGATGCTTGTGAAAAAATGCCTTCCATCAAGATTGAAACCAGAGGGGTTAATGCTTATTGTACAATTATTGAAGAGGAAAGTGATGGTAAGCCATGGTTTCATGATATCAAACAACCTCATAAATAGGACATACCCTCCAAAAGCCTTAGACACTGACAAAAAAAAATAATTTGGCGGCTAGCAATGATTTTCTTTTTAAGTGGTGATGTTTTATACAAAAGAAACTATGATACAATGTTGATTAGATGTGTGAATGAAAAGGAAGCCCAAAGATTGATAGAAGAAGTACATGAGGGGTTTTGTAGGACACATTCAAGTGGACATATGTTGGCCTAAAAATTCTTATAATGGGTTACTTCTGGTTGAAAATGGAATCAGATTGCATTAATTATGTTCGAAAATATCATAAGTGTCAAATATATGCTGATGATATCAATGCCCCTTCGACACCCTTACATGTGATGGTTTTCCCATGGCCTTTTTCAATATGGGGATTGGATGTGATTGGCCCAATAGAACCTAAAGCTTCTTATGGTCATCGTTTCATTTTGGTGGCTATTGACTATTTTACTAAATGGGTAGAGGAAAACTCTTATGCCAATGTAACAAAGAATGTGGTTCTAAAATTCATCAAACGAAATATCATATGTCGGTATGGTCTATCTGAACGTATTATCATCGATAATGCAAAGAATTTTAAAAATAAGGACATGGCAGAGATGTGTGCAAAATTTAAGATTAAACACCACAATTCTTCCCCATACCATCCAAAGATGAATGGTGCAGTTGAAGCATCCAATAAGAATATTAAGAAGATAATTCAGAAAATGGCAATAACATACAAAGATTGGCATGAAATGCTTTCTTATGCTCTCCATAGGTATAGGACCACAATCAGGACATCCACTGGGCAACACCATTTTCTTTAGTATATGGCATGGAGGCAATATTACCAATTGAGGCTAAGATTCCTTCTCTCAGAATTATCATGGAAGTTGAGCTTGATGATGCTGAATGGGTGCGGAGTCATTATAATCAATTGAACTTTATAGAAGAAAAAAAATTAACAGTCTTATGTCACAGTCAATTATATTAAAAATGGCTTATCAAGGCCCATGCAAAGAAGATGAGGGCAAGAGAATTTCAAGAAGGAGATTTAGTGCTAAAAAAGATTATTCTTAGACATCAAGACCCTCGAGGAAAGTGGACTCCTAAATATGAAGGCCCATATATTGTGAAGAAAGCATTCTCTGAAGGAGCTCTCATTTTAACCAATATGGATGGAAAAGACTTGCCAAATCCAGTGAATCCAGATGCTGTGAAGAAGTATTATGCCTAAAGCTATAAGAAGGAAAAGAAAAGAAGATGCGAGAAACATAGTTAGGCTTATGCTCATAAGATTTTCATGATTCATTGGCTTTTCTTAATAAAATTTTGTCCTTTCTTCCATAAATTTACACCATTTGAAAATAACCAATTATGAAAAGCGTTTGTAAAACGACCACCGATAAACTTGATAAACTAACACTCCTGCCTAACCCATACTTTAAGGCATATATTTTATTGAAAATTATTTTTTGAAATATTTAAAAAGGAATACAATGCTAAGAGATGGTTAAAATTTAGCTAATATGTCTGCTAGGCTTGGAGAATAAACTTGGAATGAAAAGAACACACATTAATGGATGAAAAAAAAAACTAACAGGATGTTTATAGGGGCATTAACGGATGAGGTTGCTCTAAAATCTAAAGTTGTTGCCTAAACAGAATCTAGGAAGACATCTTGAAGATCTCGTAACCAAAATTAAGTATTGAATTTGTTCTAGATTTAGGAAGCGTTGCAGTTCCGATGTTATATTTTTCTTTAAAAAAAAATTCTTAATCACAAAAGAATGATTTTAAAAAGAAAATTAATACTTTTCTAAGCATTTAGATATAGATAAACTTGCATGACAATAAGGTTTTAAGTATTCTTGATAAATTTTGGAATTACCTAAATATGATCAGACGAAGCTGCGTACAAAAATCACTTTTCAAGTAATTTTAGAGTCACATTCTGAATTTCTCTTTGCTTTTCAAAAAGGTTTTAAAGTCAATCATTAGGAACTCTTAAGGTCAAGCCTTAGATTTTTTATCATTTATTTATTTTTTTTCAATAGTTTCTAGTGTCAAACATTAGGTACTCTTAAGGTCAAGCCTTAGGTTCTATTTTCATTTTCTAAAAGAAATCCTAGTGTTAAACATTATGTATTTTTAGGGTCAAGCCTTAAGTTTCATTTCCATTTTCTAAGAAATTTTTTTAATGTTAGGCATTAAGTACTTCCAAGGTCAAGCCTTAGGTTCCATTTTCATTGTCTAAAAATTCTCTAATATCGAGCATTTGGTACTTTTGAGGTTAAGCTTTAGATACTCTTGAAGTCAAACTTGATATCATTTTTTATAGTTGATTATAAAACATCCTGGAATCAAGTCTCTAAGTTTTATCTTTTCCTTTTTACAATTAATAATAGATCATTGATGAGGTCAAATATTAGAAAATAATTGATTGTTGACCTTGGGCACGACTTTAATTAATTAAAGTATGCATAAGGGGGAACTGTTGTAACCCAATATTTAAAACCCAATAATAATAACAGTAATTTAAAGGAAAAAGAATTAAACAATAAAATATTTAGAACATTCTTCATATACATCAAATCCAAATACAAAAAAAAATTCAATTAACAAAAAGGGGGCAGAAGAAAAATGCAGTAGCATTATAATGGGCATTTTCATAAATAACATTAGCTCCATACTAAATATTCTCTACAATACCATTAACTCTATACCTAAAAAATTTAAAATATATATATTTTTCACTATAAATAGAGATAAAATTTGCACAAAAAGGGGAAAAATTTACAAAAAAAAATAAGGAAAAAGACAGAAAGAGAGAAGGGGGTGGGGAACTGTTGTAACCCAATATTTAAAACCCAATAATAATAACAATAATTTAAAGGGAAAAAGAATTAAACAATAAAATATTTACAACATTCTTCTTCATATGCATTAACTCCAAATATAAAAAAATAAAATTTCAATTAACAAAAAAGTGGCAGAAGAAAAATGCATAGCTCCATAATGGACATTTTCAGAAATGACAATAGCTCTATACTAAATATTCTTTGCAATATCATTAACTCCATAACTGAAAAAATTAAAAATATATATTTTTCACTATAAATAGAGATAAAAATTTACACAAAAAGGGGGAGAAAGTTTACAAAAAATAAGGAAAAAGACAGAAAGAGAGAAATCAAGAGAGAAAAAAAATAAGAGAGACTAGAAAATTTCAACAATCAATTTCCTGGTAGAGAAAATAAAAAATAAAAATTGAGATTTATTAAGTGTAGGGAGTGCACCTAGTGAACAAGTAGTAATTAGCAGAACTTGAATTCAATTCTCAACAATTAAGGCCCAATTATCAGGTAAATACTCTTCCATAGTCTAATCATATATTTGTTTGTTTATTCATATTATGTTATGCATATTTTATTGTTTTAATCTCAAAATAAAATATTTATAACACTAAGAGAAAAAGTGGTCAGGCAGTGACTGCCTCTTTGTCTTGCTCACAAAATTTTTTTGAATAATCAAGAATAATAAGAAATTTAGAAAGATTAAAATCTTATTGGGCAGAAAGTGTACTTAGTGAGGCTTTAGAAATTCTAATAACAAACAATAGAATACATCTAGTTACAGTTATTGAAAATAAATACACTATAAACTCTATCTTTGTACCTTTTTAGTGTCATTTTTAAATATATATGCATAATCATAAATCACAAATATAAGGTCAAACACATATATACGAATTTTAGTGGCCATAAATCTTTAAAGATTATACAAAAATATAAAAAGGAATCTGAATAATAAACACAATAAATATACATAAAACAATAATAGATCTTAGATTTTACATTCAATACAAATGATAAATCCAATAAATAGCAATATTTTTATAATGAATAACAACAAATTAGATCCTTGGATAAAAGAATACATACATGTTAGAAATTAGCAAAAAATTAAAATAATAAAAAATAAGAAACATAATATTCATGCTAAAAAGTTATAAAATTTCTTACACATTTTTCTTTTCTCTTCACGGTAAAAAAAAAAAAAAAATTGAAAGCAAATTAGGCAAGATGAGATTTGAAATACATTTAATTTTTAAGACCGGTCTAAATTAAACAAAGATATATACGCCAGAAGATTCATTAATATATATATATATACATTTTTTTACCTCAAAGCCTACAGATGAATAACAAAATTAAGATGTCTGGAGTAAGTATTGCGGTCATGAGTCTAAATAAAAAGAACGCAAAAAACACAAAAAAAAAAATCCGTACCAAAAAATATAAATAAAAAAACTAATAAGAACTCAAATCTTATTACCTTCGCTAATAGTTAAAAGAAGAAACACTTGTAGAAACTATTTGTAATTAAAGAGAGCCATGTGAGTAAATTTAAGATTTAAAGAAAAATGGAGAATGAGAATGGATGACAGGATAAAAAAAATGGAGAGGCTGGAATAATGAGTATATATATGAGGAGATTTAGGGTTAGTGTATTAAAACAGTCAGTTTAAATTCATTTTAAAAGAAAAAAATAATATACTATAAGTTAATTAACAAATTTTATTTATTTATTATATTTAAAATAATAATAGATGGTTACAGAAAAGCGTGCACTGTCAATTTAAAATACACACTTTGTTTTTTTTTTTTCAACATAAAAAAACTTTTCTGACTTATTTATTATATTAAAAATATTAATAGAGGATTACGGATGAGCGTGCACTGTCAATTTACAATGCACGCTTTGATTACAGTTACATGAAAAACTTTTCCAACTTCTTATTTTTATATGCATTTAAATAAATATTTTTTAATAAAATGATATGGATCTATTATTATTTTAGTTTATATACATTCGGTCCTTTAAAGTAAATATTTTTATATTTTTTATCTTTTTTTTACAATTTCTCTCTTAAAGAAATTAACAAAGTGAATAAAAAATTTCAAATTTCAAATAAAAAATTTAAGATGCCGTTTTTTTTATTTGTTTTTTAGAGTTTAAAATCTATTAATACTATTATAACATTTTGAATCTCTATCACTCATGATAAGAAATGATATATCCTAATTTGTATCTCTCATTTAATTAATTAATAAAAATAAATAACATATATTATATTCAGATAGTGGATGCAATAGTTACTAAATAAATTAATATTTACATCTTAAAAATATATAAATGTATAAATCATATAAATTCAATGGATGTATTTGAGTAGTGGATGCTTATAAATAAAGGAGATAAAATAATAAATAAAAATATACACAAAATGAATAGTAAGTCAAAAGGATTCACATATCAAATAAAAGGAACAAAAAGCAATGAAATAAATAAATATATTCACATCCAAGAAGTGGGTATAATTATCAAGAGTATCGGATGATAGAACAAATAGTGAATACAAAATAATAATAATAATAATAATAATAATAATAATAATATGTCAAATTCAAACTACGAGGACTTTTATCTATCAAGCGGATACGTAGGCATTCGAAATCAATTTTCAAATTCAAGTCCACTTTAATATAAAAAAATATTTTTTTCCAAAAAAATATTAACAAATCGCAAAATATAAAAATATAAAAAATATCTAATAAAAATGCAGAGTTGAAATAGTCTTGTCCAAAAAGTGAACTTAAATATAAAGATAATAAGTTTAATAAATATTAAGCCATTTAACAGCATAAAATCTTTATATTCAGATAGTAAATATAAAAATTAAGTCATCAATTAATAAAGAAAATATATCCACATGGGTGTTGAAACTATAAAATAATAATAAAATTAATGAACAAATTTTCTTTCTTTTGTGTCCAGATAGTGGATACAATAATCAAAATAAAGAAAAAAAATTAAAAAATAATAATAATAAAATAAAAGAAATACAATTTGAATTTATATTCACGAAGTGAATATAATTTCTACTAACAATAAAAAATAAAAAATGATAAAATATCACAATAATTACAATACTAATTTTGGTATTTTTTCTTCTCTATATGTAATCAACTCTCCGAACATTGTTTCTAAAAATGCAGACCATTACTAGATATCTAATCAAACCTAATAATTGATTGGTGGCGACTCCTAATATACATAAAAAATAATAAAACTAAACATAAGCCGACTAAAAACTAAAATCAAATTTATAATCCGCCGGCTCTCCCGTCATCCTACGTGCGACAAATGAGAATTTATATAAAAACTCAAAATGGAAGTTGAACTTGAAATGAGTATCTTCTAAAACATAATTTCCAATACTAAAAGAGAGTCTATTAGAAATAAAATGCAATGAAATTAGAGAGAAAATTTAAATGGGTATCTTACTTTCTTAATTAAAGGTTGCTTTTATAGAGAATGTGACAGAGTTATTACCATTACCAGCTAATGAAATGAATCAAGGAAATTCATTTGAGCAAGAGACATTAAATGAAAAATAGAGGAAAAATGAAAAATTTATAAGTTAGCACTTAGAGGAGTGAAAACAAGAAACAAGAATAGTTAGTGTGTAGAAGATTGACAGTGACACCTTTTGAGATAAGGTTGTAGAAACCCAACTCAAAGAAATTGAAGAAATTGCCATTGGTGACTAGGAAAAAAAAAGGGACCCATTGAGTTTTTTTTTTTTTTTTTTTTTTGCTTATGGCTTTTCAAACTACAAATTCAACCATCAACTTAGTCTCACCAATGTCAGCAAAGCAAAATGCAAATTCATCTACTAGCTTTTTATCTTTGGTAAAAGGCAATTATGGGAACCAAAAAGAAGGGAGTTGAAGTGAAGAATGCCGCATCTAATTATACAATTGTGTGATTGAAGAAACAAAGTAATAGGTCAAATGATAAGCCTGACAAAGATTATTAGAAACACATATGGAAGCCTAAGGGCTGCAGTTTACCAATGTATAAAATAAAATTGGGTGTTTTGTTTGATTGATAATAAAAAAAGACTCAGAGAAAGAAGAACAAAGATAAGAGAAGGGGTGGCGAAGAAGACGATGGTGATAAAAAAAATTTATTGGATATTAATGGGTCCCATTTATTTTTTTTAATAAAAATAAGCCACCTTATTGGTGTTAAAGTAGTTGTTAAATGAAGGGCTTAAAAACTTAATTTTACAAAAATTTGTGTTTATTTAAGCTAAAATAAAGAATAAGGGTCAAGTTATTCATGCACGACAACTTTAAGGATATATTTACATATTCTCTCAAAATTTTATCATAAATTTTTAAAGTGTCAAAAGAGTACATGAAATATGAATTTTATTTCAAATTAATTATATTTATCGAGAAAGCCAATTTGACTTATAAAATTATTGACATATTGGTTTTTATTAGATGATGTAGACACTAAGGTGGATAAAAAATAGGTTAACTGAAAAAAAAAAAAAGCATGAAGTTCAACATATTTTTCAATTTTATCATGAACTTATTAAAATATTAAAAAGGTACATGAATTACATATTTCGTTTCAAATCTTTCATATTTACTTGAGAGGTTATTTTACTTGTTAAAATGTTGATGTTCGATTTTTATGAATTATCTGAGTTGAAAAATATTACTAGCATGTTTTATTTGTATTTTTAAAAAATAATTTCCAAATTTCAAAATTTAAAAAAAAAATCAAGAATTCTAGTTTTTTAGTTAAAAGCACTAAGTAAAAATATAAATGTCATAAACAAAAGTATAAAATCAAATTCAACAACATAAAATTAACTCGAAGTTAACTTCTTAATAACTCACTACTAAAGTCATATTCAAAACAATCAAAAATAAAATACTAATTACTGAAGAAAAACATACTGAAAAAAAAACACTCAAATTCAATTTTAATAATACAAAAAAGCACCTTACTTAATCCATAATCAAAATTAATTTTTAAAGAGAATTTATTTGTGTTAAAGAAAAAACTCATATAACATTAGTTAAGAAAGCTATGGTTATTGATTTACCAAGTAAAATAATATCACCTAGTAAATATGAAAGATTTGAAATGAAATATATAATTTATGCACTCTTTTAATATTTTAAAAAGTTTATGATGAAAATAAAAAATATGCTAAAATTTATACTTTTTTCTTGCAATTATCCTTTTTTTTTTATCAAATCCAGTAGTTCACAACAACTACAAAAATAGATACATCGGCAATTTTACAAGTCAAATTAGTTTTTCTGGTAAATATGTTAAAATTGAAATAAAATTTATTGTTCATAAATTCTTTTGACACTTTGAAAAATTTATAATAAAATTGGAAAAAAAAAAAACATACTATTGTTATCTGAACTTTTCTTTTTTTGCTATTTTGATATTTTTACTATTTTGGTGTTTGTACTTTTTTGTTGTTCACTTTGATATTTGAACTTTAGTTAGTAGGTTTATTTTAGTTGCTCTGAGTGATTTCGTTCTAGTTGGCTTGTTAAATGATTCATGTGAGGCCTAATTTTAGCTAAAAAACTTGCCACGTCATATCATTAATGTTAACTTACCAAAATATCCTTAGTTATTCATTTTTCTATTTAGAATGGATTTTGTGATTTCTAATTCTAATCCTCAACAAATACAATAATTTTCCAATCTGACTTCTCCTCTTTCTTTTTTAACAAATATTGTTGCATTTCAAAGAATAAAACATAAAATTTTACCACTATTTTGCACAATAACACTAGAAAACAGAAAGAAATATATGAAAAATCCTAATTTAGAATAAAAAAGATCCTTAAAAAACTCAATTTTATAGATAAAATTTTTATAACAATCAAAATCATTATGAATAAAAACAAATCACCAAAGATCTAAAAAGAATAAGAGAAACTAAATTCAAAGAGCTAGACAAATCTAGCAATCAACGAATTAGGGTTGACAGTTCCCCGCCCCCTACAGATATTTGTCCCAAACGGAGTGTGAGTTCCACAAAAAGTTTTCCAGTGGGGACGGAGACAGAGAGAATTTTCTTTCCGTTGGGCTAGGTGGGGCGGGGATAGGGACCGGACTCTCCGCCCTGCGGAGACCCAAAAAAATACATAATATATATACTATATACATATTGTATATATATTATATATACATTTTATATGCATATAATAATATTATTATATATTATTATTATATTTTTTTTATTTTACTTGTTATTTTTTACATATATTTTATAATTTATATTGTATTTTAATTATTTATACATACAAAATAAATTTATTTTGATGTATTTTATTTTATTCTTAGAGTATTTTTAAAATTTATTACTTTTATTATTATTTTTATTATTTTATTAAGTATACAATTATAATAAATTATTATTTATTATATTTTTAAATTTTAATTTTAAAAAAATAAAAAATTAAATTTCCCACGGAGGGACGAAGATGGGAAAAATATTCCTCCATTTGTATAGTGGGGACGGGACAGGAATTCCCTGCCCAATGCAGGGACAGGGATGGGGAATGCTCCCCCTCCTTGTCCCACCCCGTTGTCAAGCTTATAACAAACTTAGTACAAAAGAAAAAAAAATAGCATTTTCTTGAAGAAAGTAAAATAAAAATGTTGTAACTTTTGCCATTGGTGTGTAAAAAAAGAAATGAAATAGATGTTGTTACTAAAAGGTTTCAAAAGGATAAATTCTCGTTGATTCTTCTTCTTCTTTCCTCCTCTTCTCCAGTTTAGAATTAGAAACCCTAATCTACAAAATCCATTCTTGATTGAAAAATAAATAACTAAGGATATTTTGGTAAGTTAAATATTAAAGATATGATGTGACAACATTTTAAACTAAAATTGAGTCCCATAAATACCAGTTAACAATTCACATAGGATTAAATTGGTTGGAATAACCAACTTGCCACTAAAAACTAAGGTTAAACACTAGACAAAAAAAAGTTCAAACACCAAAATAGTAAAAATGAAAAAATTCAGTTACTAATAGTGTATTTTTTCCAATAAAATTGAAAAAAAGGGTAAAATTATTTTTTTTGTAATTAACCCTTAGTATTATAGTTTAAAAATGAATATTATTTTAATGAATTTAATACGGATAAAATAAGCTTATCTTATTTACTTTTTTTGTTGTTTTTCTTATTTATTCGAATATAGATAATCTAAATATGTGTATATATTTACATATATTCTTTAAAATATAAACATGAATTCCTATTCGGCTCGAAAGATTACACAATATATATAGACATGGATTAAATTATTAAACGCATAATAAATGTAATTAACTGTCTTATTTTTTTTATATGTTTATATTTTGATTATACATTTAAGTGGTCTTAATGGTAATGCCGCTGAGAATCTCTGCACAGTGGGGAGGTAAGGTGCACACTGTCTCCACGGACGAGGACAAAGGATAAGGTATTTTAAAAATATGAAAATCCATGTAAAAAAAAAAGAAAGAAAACAGGAATACCATTCCTCGCATAACTTCAAGTTGGATTTCCATCCCCACATGGGAATGGTAATCTCCAAATCTATTGTCATCCTTGGCAATTCTTTTGGTGTTTTTGTACTAAACTGATATATTTGATAAAACTGAATATAATAAGACATTGAGCTTTTAAATAAGTTTTATAATTTCAACATTCACCTACTAAAATAATTTTAAAAAAATCCAGAATTCCGTGCTCTTTTATGGTTGAATTGATGGCTAAAGATAATAGGAATAAAATAAAATCTTAACAAATTGGTAATTAAGGTGTGATCTTTTCTCCTTTAACTAGTAAATTTGGTATTAAAATGAAGCTGAATGTAATGTTAGCAGGAGCAGCAAACGTGCTATATTCCCTTTGTCAACTGGATTATAACATGTAATTACATTAACAAACCATGACAAAACTATCTACTACCTCTACCTGGCGTTCTCCCTCTGCTCAACAAGCTCCGTATATCCCTCTGCGGAACTGACAGCAAACTCAGCTAGTGAACTCATTGCAAATGACATTCCAGCACAGAGTAATCTTATGCCAACTTCAGCCATTTTCTCTGTTGTCAATACCTTTTCTATTTCGTTCACCTCCATCAGTTCCATATTCGATCCAGATTCATTTGACAACTCTGCTGCAAATCTCTTTGAGCAAGCACTATGAGGATCATCTATTAGTTGTTGTGCATAAAGAGATCCCATCCCAGCAGCAAAAAAATCCAGTCCATCAAGAACTGGCATTTCCTGAATTGCGTCAAGAAACCTTGACCATTGAACACAAAGTTCAAACATTGGAAAAGTTCCAATGGACCGGCGAGGAGAAAATGGCAGTTTTGACGTGACAGGATCTGAGCTAACACATCTGAAAAGCCAGCCAGTTAGTGCATGAAGGTAGGATCGTTGAGAAGTGATCCATGCCTCGAAGCTGGCTCGCCAATTCCTCAGTTCTGTCTCAAGATTGGCAGCGGATCTGGCTAGTCGTTGAGGATCAGCTACTGACATGGAAGAACGCCTCTTTGCATCAAGTTTTGAGGGTGTGCCTGCTAGCAACAGCTTGGCCTCATCTAATGTCTGCTTCTGTGACTGATGGCATTCTGCCATTACTTTCCACATTCTAGCTAACCTGTTGCATGTGAACAAAAGAATAAATTTAAGCAGCATAGTATTTGAGGAATTAAACTTCATTCATGGAGTACTTTTATTCTATGAATAAAAAGTTCCATTCATAACAGGCTGACATCATTGTAGGACTGTAGCCTTAGATATTTATTTTTGAAAGAATGGGAAGAGAAATGAAAAGAATTAAGAAAAAATTAAAATTTCATACAACAATAACTAGGTAGTTTCTGCAATGGTTCCAATACTGAAGAGAGAGAGAGAGAGAATTTTGAAAGTTGAAGCAAGACTACAAAAGGAGCAGTTCAACACTAATAGAAAGTCAAAAAATGTTTTTCAGAATATGATCGAGCATTTGGAATATGTCATCATGCCTATTTTTTACGGATTTACACTTGAAATTCAAAAATCCAAATCCACAATATTAGAACTGACCCTTAGATCATTGCCCACAAAGTATTTAATAAAGATGAGTGTATACCCTTGTACCAATTCTAAAAGTTGAGGCTGCAATTCTTCATCCCTTAAAGTTACTATTCTCTTTGAAACAGCTTCTGCCGAGTGTATTGAAACTTGTAGTTGGGTGTACAGATCTCTAATGGCTAGTCTAGTTTTATCCACCACATAAGGGTCCTCTCCTTTTACATCCTGGTTCCTGAGTTGCATATGTTTCTTCTCATAAGCAATTCGAACTCTTTCTCCTGACTGCAAAATGCAAAATGTTTTACATAAATGATATGGTAATAAAATAATTAGGACTACCAAAAAGCATCCAAGTTTTGTCACCTTTGACAAGAAGAGTTCGCAGACCAGATATATATTATAGGCATTAAACTCCCAATAGTTGAATAGAAAGATAGAAGTGTACCCTGACTTCCTCATAGAGCTTTTTCTCCCAGGCATATAATCTATCTAGCGTTGACTGGTGGCTCCCAGAAAACATGCTGGATTCCTCAGAGAAGTCACTACTGCTTTCATAACCTTCATCTCTTGAACTAGAGGAATTGATCAAAAATCTTGATGAAGATGAGCGAGATGAAGCTGAGCGGAACAAAGTTACTGGATTCAGCATTTTCATAGCTGCAGGAACAAAAAAAAAATCAAGGGAAAGATTACTTTTCCTGGGTGCATACTGACATGTAAGATTATAGAAAAGCTTTTATTTGGTTTCCATATAGAAAAGTTTTTTTTGTTTTCCACCTCATTATGTTCAAAGAAAAATCTGAACTGATGTTCTAATCTGTTTAAAGTCTCGCAATAACACCATTTCCATCCAAACAGTTAAAATATCCGTCATATGTTCATGATTGAAATGCAGCCTCATTTAACTTGTTTCATATTTTATGTACTGGACTGCTTCAGTTAATTGGACTTGGAAATCTTATTCTGGTGTTATGGTTAAAACTTAAAATCTCAAGTTCTATTTCTATGCTTCAACTAATCCGACTACCAAATTAACTGAGGAAAAGGTTTTTGATATCTTCTGATGCAAAACCTTCTGTAAGAGAGTTTTTTTCCTTTAATCACTTTGTGTAGGACACAGGAAGGATATGCAGTCCGTTGAGGAGGGAGACCTAAGTTAATGGTAAAAATACAAGTTATCTTGTAAAAGTTCAAGTCTGGCAAACCCAATTCAAATTTTATTACTGCTGCGGAAGATTTAAACATACCACCTCAAATATCATTTCAAAAGCGATCAAAATTAACATTTATTCTCCATATCAGGTGTTAAATAAAATCCCAGATCAGATTGTATGCAGTTCCTGTTACATGCAGTTTAAATCTTTTGCTTTTTGCCTTCCAAATATAAAGTATAAACTACATGTGAATATAGCTATATTACTTATAAATGCATAAAACTTTTTTTTTTTGCCAAGATAATAAAAACATGTGGTTCAAAATAGTCTAACCTGTGAGTTCATTTGACGTCGATAAGTATTGAGCTTTGCTAGACTCTAACAATCCCGAAACCTCTTTGGCTGAATTGCAAGCAATCATGAACTGATCTTCAAGATCCTTGATAACTTCTGTCATGCTTGTAGGTCTTCGGTTTACATAGACAGTAAAAGCTGGTGTTTCTGCTTTACCTTCTCCCTCACCAACTTGCATTTCTTGATTAAAAACTCCAACTTGTCCAGAGTTTTGAGTTCGTGATAATTCCATCTTTGCACTACCTTGCGATTGTATCCCTTCCATTTCATGATCACATTCAAATTCACATCCACTTCCACTATCAGTTTCATCATCATCCACATCATCGTCAGAATCTTCAACAAGCACTTCTTCTCTGGTATAACTGGCATTAATGTTGGCTTGCTGTTCGGTCTCATTTTCCTGGTTATCCACATCTTCTTGTTCAGTTTCATCTTCTAAATCAGGAATTCCCTCTTCTTCTCGAACCTGCCTTTGACCTCTAATGTCATCATCCATAACCGATTGGTCAAGGCTACTGCAAGTAGGATATCCATAGTAGTCTAATGAAGAAAATGGGTTCCAAAAGCCATCCCATTGTGAAGTTTGAGGTGACGGAGGAGGAATATTAGGCCTGTTGTTGGGAGAATAAGAGAAGAATGAATACATTGGTGAGGATTGCATCCCAAATAGTGCACCCATACCAAATTGGTGCATTGGAGAATAAGCTTCAACTCGGACTGTTTCAGGTGATTGCGGCCTCTCCTCAACTGAAACTGATTGGTTCCCTCCGGACCTTAGATAGCTTACTTTCAAAGTTGAATTAGTTCCAGACTGAATTGGTACTTGTGAAAAGGAACTAGGCGAAATGGAGATGAAACCAGGACTTGTTTTCTTTATAGGTGTAAAGGGTGGTGGAATAAATGAATCTAACAAGAATTCTCTAGGCTCATCTCCTTCAACATACTCACGAAGAGCTGCAGAAACTCTTTTCAAGGACTGGATATATGCGAAGTGTCCAGAGGCAAATCGAGTTCTTTGCTCTACAGCCTGCTTAATGAAACGTTTTCTATCTTTACAAAGCAGAACAGCCTCTTCATCATCTAGCTTTGATGTAGAACATCCCATTTTTCACCTTTTCTCCCTCTTTTTCTTTCAATCTATGAAGTTTTCAGGCTTGAATCGAAACCGAAATCCCAAAAATACACCTTATATCTCACAAAATTCATATGGATTTTATCTAGCTGCTCAGGAAAAACAGAGAATTTATATTAAGTTCATTCCATAATTGATAATAACCAAACATGTACACAGCAAGAAACAGATAGCAATGGGAAAAAGAATTTCCTGAGAATACAGAAATTTAAAGAATTCAGAAACCTCAAAACATTCGTCCATTATTGATAATAATAAAAAAATTTAAAGAGCAAGAAATCTCAAAACAGCTAAACTTATAGATATCTTTAATGCTTTCTTTTTTATATTTATATACAAGAAAACAATTTCAAAAGATTTGATGCTTCTTTTCTTTAGTTCTAAGTTACCAAACATTTCTATCTAGCATAACAGAAAAGAAATTGAGATTCTTTTATTTTTCACCACCTTTCATCATATTAAAATTCACACCAATAAACAGCATATTAAAATCTAAAATTCAGAAATGAAAATGTAAAAATTATTTCGAAAATAACCTGTAGGATTCTTACAGAAATTTTAAATTTTTTTCCTGAAATATAAAAAAAAATTGTTAAAAAGCAATAACAAGAAAATAATTAGGGGTGAAGAATTAAATTATAAAACTCAAAGACCAATAATTATCTGGTAAAATACAAAAAAGGGATAGTGAAAAAGATAAAGAAATGATTAAAAGACGGTCTCACATTGCAGAATTATGATTTGTAGTTTACGAGGTAAGTATAAAGAAGAAAGACAAAAACAAATAAAAGAAGATAAAAGTTGTTAAAGTAGAAAAAAGAGAAGAAGAAATATAAAAAAAAAAAAATCACCAATTTGACTCGTCATATTCACATTCACATGAAAAAATAATAAAATTCAGCAAATGCTAAGAAACATAATTAACGAAAATTAAAATAAAATCAAAATTTTCATAATCCTTCACAAAAAGAACTCCCATTTCATAAAATTAAAAATAATAATAATGATAAACAGCTGGGTTTGATGGAATTTAAAAAAAAAAACCAATAAATGGGTTTTGGTTCTGTGGTAATTTAAGATTAAAAGACTTGAGTTCGACTCCAAATTGATACCAATTTACAGTAGAAAACAGAGGAATATTAATAAAAAAAAGTTTAGTTAAAACAAATTGAGAAAAGGAAAATTAGAGAGAAGGGATTAAAAAAAATAGAAGAACAAGAAGAAATTAAATAAATAGTAGAGAAGAAACCGAAAAAGAAGTCATGATGAATTGATGAACATTGTATAGAAGCAAATGATTACAGAGTTGCAATGAAGGATCATAACCTGTGAGTAGTGTTGGTGTGTTAGCTAACCAAAACAGAATCAGAGAGAAAGAGAGACAGACGTTGCGACTGAGAGAGAAGCAACGGTCAAAAACTCTTTAAAAACGAAGAAACTTAAAAATAATAAAAAGAAAACAAATAAAGAGAAGTGATAAAAGATAACACAAGAATGCGATGAGGAAAACATAGAATATGACAGCTGTAACTAAATGACCTTCTATTTTCACTTTTATTTCATAAATGCCATCCGGTTTTTCCTCCTCATTATTGTTTGTTTAGGGCTTCCCATGTAATACGTTGATTGAAATTGAAATAAAAAACAATAAAGATAGTGTTTTCAATTTTTTTTATTTATTAAAAATGTATTATTTTATCGTTATTTTTAATATTTTTGTATTTAAATAAGTTAAATATGTAATGAAATTAAACTAAACTAAGAATAATTTTAATTTAGCTAATTAATAAAGTTTTTTAGTTATTAAAATTAAAAAATATAAAATACCATCTTTATTTTAAATATCTATTTTTATTTCTATTACAGTTTCAATATAACTGAAGTATGCTCCAAAAAATATGCAAACAAAATTCAAAATTAAAGATAAAACTAGGAAATATATATATATATATATATATATATATTAGAGTAGAATCGCACGATGTTGCTGATATTTTTATTTTTTAAATTTTATAAATAAATATTTTTTTACAGTTATAAAAAATAAAATTAATATATATATTGATAAATATAAATAAATCATTTATAATTATTAAGTTATAAAATTAATTATAAATTTATCTAAATAAATTTAATTTAATTTTAAATTTGTTTAAAGAAAATTAATTTAATTTTAAATTTATTTAAAATTAATTAATTTTAATTTAATATTTAAAAAAATTAATTTAAAAAAATTGAAAAAAGTGACTTATGGTAAAGTGTTGTGTTTGTGACTTTAAATTTAGTATTATATATAGATATTTAATATGCATAATACACTCATTTATAAAATATAATTTTAATGTCAAATATAATTATATAATTAGATCTTAAAATGTAATTTTATTGTAATCCATTTATTCCATGTATATTTATCTTTGTAGCAATATTTTTTTATTTCTTTAGGAATTTAAAAAATATAATTAAAATGTTGAAATTTTTATAATTAAAATTTAGCTTTTTTTATTAATTATATATAGAAAGAGGAAATACCTAATAGACTATAACTCGAAGCAACATAAATTCTTAATCATTAAATTATATTTTAATAATTAATTAATTTATAGCTTAATCCTTAATTTTTATAATATATATAAACATGGATTTATGTAATTCTAATTTTTGACTATAAAAATAACTAAAGATAACAATAAGATTAAAATCTTAATAAATTGAAACCTAAAAAATTTTACCTTTCAAAAAAATAAAATTCTTAGATATTAACATTTTAATAAAGAACAATAAAAACATATATGTAAATTAATTTTTTTAAAATTTCAATTAAATTTCTCCTGGACCTTCAAAGACCACCTGAGCAACCACATGCGTACGAGTCGCTCATCAATTACAATCGATTGCACCGCAGAAGCCAACAGATCAGGGACCATATACCGTCCGATCATTACCGATCAGAAGACAAAAATTTGTATTTGCTGATAGGATTTGGTGGGCCCAATGGTTCATGTGTGATTTTGTGGGTTCCTATTATCTTCAATTTTGTGCGGTTACATTTTGGATTTATATAATCTAATTCAATACTGAAAATTAATATTTTTAATTTTAATTATTAAAAATTATCTTATAATTTGTTTAAAAATATTTAATAATAATTTAATTTGTTTAAAAATATTTAATAATAATTTAATTTGTTTTAAAAATATTTAATAATAATTTAATTTGTTTTAAAAATATTTAATAATAATTATTTAAAAATTTTAATTAAATTAAAAATTATTTAAAAGATAATAAAACTTTAATTTAATAATCCATTTTTATTCTTCAATTCTAATCTCAATTGAAAATAAATTTACATAAAAAAATTATTTTGAAACAATAAGTTAAGATTTTAAAATTGAAATTTACAATAATACAATAAATGTTAAATATTTAAACATTCTTATAATTTAAAATTATATTACTTATATTATTTAATATTTAAAATTTAATATTAAAATTTATAATATTTGATATGAAAACCACAGCTGAGGTGTGAAAGATTATTGGTCCAACTATAAGGTTTATTTTCAACTTATTATCAAATCATAACTGTATATAAATTATAACATATCAATTAAAAATAAAAATTGATTACGTAGGAAGGAAGAAGGATAATTTCGTAATTTCGGTGGTAAGATGTATTTATATCGGAACGAATTTTGAAAAGCAAAAGAGAGAAATAAAGATAGTCGGCCATAAGTTAAAAGGACGAACCAAAATACTCTGGGAGAGGGATGCTTCATTATTGACGGTTTCTTTACACGATGCCCCCATTCGCCTTCACCCTTCAGGCCTTCCCTTTCACGCATTTCATACCCTTACATAATAAATATACATCGTCTACCTGCATGCATTTATACCTATAAATAAATATATACATATATATGAGTTTAATGATTTCTAATTAATTTATAACTATCAATAACAATACATTTACAAATTATGTAAGTAATAATGTTTTATTATATTTGATTGTTAACCACAAAATTTATTAGTTGAATATTAATTGTTTTTTTTTTGGTAAATGTTTGGTTGCCAAAATTCTATGTTTCCATACAAAATTGCTCGTAAAAGTTAGATTTATATGTAAAATAATTTTGAAAATATTGAATTATTATGTTTTTGTTGGAAATAAATTTCTTTGAAAATATATGAAGATTGTATTCGAAAATATATATTATATCTATAAATCAAAAAACAAGAAGAAATATTCCTAGTTTGGATATCTTTTATTTACTATATAAACACAAATGTAATAAAAATAATCTACATTATAATTTGATGACGAGCTTTTCCTCCAGGTTGTCTTTCTTTAATTTATCTGACACAACTTTTTGACAAGCATAAACACCCTGAGCATAGCGCCTATCGCTTCTCGCTTGTTTAGCAGTCATCCCTTGTTGTACGGCTTCAAGAGTATTCTTTGCCAGGCGAAGCTCACCATCCTCGGTTTTTAGAGCTTCCTTGGCCGAGTGCAGTTCTTGGTTCTTAGCCCTTATAGTTCCTTTGGACGAGCTAAGCTTCTCTGTTTTCTTCCTCAAAGCTTCATAAACTTGCTTTAGCTCTTCATCTTTGGCTTTCAAGGAATCTTCCAGCTTGTTTCTTTTTGCTTTCTCTTCATTGCAGTCTTTGATCGCTCGGTCAAAGTTAGTTGCCATACCCATCACCCGATCCTCAATGGTGTGTGCGAGCTAGGTGACCTACACATTATTATTTAGTTAGTTTCTTTACTAAACATTGAGTGTAACTTATAATTAAAGTTATCCCTTACCATGTGAGACATTGTCACTATTTTTTTTGCCACTTGCTCCGAGCTTTTTAGCACATTCTCATGCCTCTCTTTTGGGATGACTTTGTATATCTGTTTGAGCACTTTTTGAGGTCCAGAGTCTAACAAAGAGTATGTTGTTTTGTGCGGGCCCGCCAATTTCTCATTTACAGCCTCCACTAGCAAAATCATATTGTAACAGCAAGCTAGTGGTTCCTCTATTTCTCTCTGTGGTGGGGTTTGCTCCACTCCACTTTGGTGAGGGGTCTCCTCCATCCTTCTATCAATTGGGTGCTCTGATATTTCTCTAGTTTCTTCATTTTATAGAGTTATATTTGTGGGAAGCGTCAAGTCCAATATGGGCTCTGCCTCTCGAGCGAAACTAGTTCCAACAGCTTGCTCGCTCGGTTGCTCGTGAGCTATCCTAGTCTTTTTCCAAGCCTCCTTTCTAGCCTCTCTCTTGGCTAATCTTTTTAGCTCCCCCACTAGCCGATATAGAGCCCCTCCCTATTTCATCAAACCAAAAAGTGAATACCTTAATGCTACTAGTAAATAAAACAAAAGCTAATTAGACATACTGTCTGGTCTTCCAGTTGAATTTCTTTTGGAGCCCTACCGAAGGGAAAGTACTCCCTTATTAAGGCAATGACATTCCTCTTCTCTCTCAAAATGTCTTACTCAACAATTATAAATGTTGTGAGCTCATCCTTGTTGAGTTTTGCTCTAGTCACTTGTTCACCACTAGGATTGACATACCAAATATTTTGGCAGCGAAGTTCCTCGTGTTCCACAATAAAGAACCAGTCTTTCTAGGCTTTAATTGAGTCTGATTTTTCTTTGAACATAACAAGCCTAGAATGACCTTGTAAGTATAGAAAATCTTCATCTGCTCCCAAGCGTATTCTGAGCAAGCTGAAAGCACTCAGCACTGAAGGGGCAAGCACCACCCCGAGCAACCCATATAGAATTTCAAATGCTGTGATAGTACACCAAGTGTTAGGGTTGAGCTGACTAGGAGCTATCCTATGATAGTTTAGGAAAGTCTGAGGGAAGGAGCGTAGAGGAAACCTCACTCACGATCTCAAATCCTCTTTAAAAATAGTCAGCTGATTTTCTAATAGTGTATCATAGGCTCGGACATCCTCCCCGGAAATAAGCATCTTACAGTTTCACTTGAGTTTGCTCTAGCTCCCATGATTTAACATTTTCACTTGAGTTTGCTCTAGCTCCCATGCATGACTTGATTTCTCACAGTCACAAGTCTTAGTTTGACATAAATGTCAAATGACCAGCAGAGGACTAGTGATAAAATACTCCCAAGGATGGCGAGCTTCGCCTGGCAGAGGATACCTTTGAAGCCGTACAATAAAGGATGGCTGCTGAACAAGTGAGGAGCGATAGGCGCTATGCTCGGGGTGTTTATGCTTACAAAAAAAGTTGTGTTAGATAGGTCAAAGAAAGACAACCTGGACATGGACTTGTCTTAGATGATGGAGATCGACATTGACCAGCTAGCGACTAAGCATGAGATAGATGATGATAAGTATGAAGAAGAAGACGAGAGCTTGGATCATGAGGATGAGGACCAAGATGACTAAAATTGATAAACTTTTGTACTGTAGGTTAAACTTATGGTCGGTTGTTTTATTAGTTTTTGTTATAAGTTTTGTGCCTTGTTTATTATGTTAATTGTTGTTTTATTTAGGTATTTCGTTAGTTTTTATCTGTTTGTCTAGTGTTTTCTTTAATTGTGTAGTTTTAGTTTATTGTTAGTTTTATGTCGTTTTTTATTTAGTTTGTGTTTATGTTTTATCGGTTATTGTTTATTTACTTCGTGTTTTAAGTTTGTTTTGAGTTCTGTGTTAGGTTAAAACAGGCAAGGAAACGAATTGAAGATGAAATGGGCAGTAGATGACACAGGCAGAGGACACGGCCAAGTCATTGACCGTGTCCCATACCAAGTTAAAAGGAAGAGCAAGTTCCAGTAGCAGACACAAGCAAGGGACACGGCCAAGTCATGTGGCCGTGTCCCTCCAAAGAAGAGCAACACGGCCAAGTCACCTTGACTTGGCCGTGTCCCACTTGTTACCAAAGGAAAGGGAGATAAAAGCAACAGAGGAGGACACATGCAGGGGACACGGCCGTGTCACCTGGCCGTGTCCCTCCCAACTCACTCACACGGCCAAGTCAAGCTTCACTTGGCCGTGTCACTCAACAAAGAAGAAAAGAAGATTAAAAGCAACAGAGGAGGACACATGCAGGGGACCTGGCCGTGTCCCTCCAACAAGCCCTCACACGGCCGTGTCCCTCATCATCTGGCTGTGTCCCTCATGAACCAAGCGCGCACCAAATTTTAAAGCCGACGTTTCGTATAAAAGCAAAAAAAAAGTTAGGGTTTGGGGGTGGTTGACGATTTTGAGCAGAGTTTAGCCGACTGAGAGAGATCTTAGGGTTTAAACATTTGTTTTATTGGATTTTGATCTTACTTTGGATTAAACTAGTTTAGATTAGATTGTTCATGCCATTGATTCATCCTTCTTGCAAGATTCGATCAAGAGATTCATCAAAAGCTTCAAGAAGTTTGTAACTTGGTTTTATTCTTAAACTTTGTCTCTTTAGTTTCATTGAAATTGTGTTTATGAACATTATCATGTCTAAATTGATTTCTTTGATTATTAATGAGATGAGTATGTTTGATAACATCATGAACTAATTTAATCTAGTCTAGGGTTTGTATGGATTTACTATGATTGTATGAATTGGTTATTCTCTTAACTAATGATTTCTTTTGCCTTTATTGAATGAAACATTGTTTACATATAATTGATTGGCCATCAATTGTGTGTTTTAGGTATTAGATGATGGATTGAGAGATGAAATCTAATACTGGAATAATTCAATTAAGGACTTAGGTGAATTAGAGATATAACCTATTAAAAAGATTGTTCAATTATAACAAGATTAGTTGTAAGAGGTTTGAATGCGAGAGCTTATTTCCTTGACTCAATTAATTAAGTTGTTTGAGATTTAATCTTAGAAATTAAATTAGTTAAGTGGAATAACCGTTCATACATATGAGTAGTAGAAAAGTGCAAATCCTAGACCCTTTTATCAAGTAAATCAAAACATCACTTTTGTTTATTTTTATTGTTTTCAGCTTAAATCAATTTTCTCATTACTTTGCAATTTAAATTTCTTTACTACTTGTTACTTTTAATTTGATAATCAATTACCCACTTTGGCTTCCTTGAGAGAACGACCTTGGGGCGATCACCTTTGCTACAATTACCTCGTATACTTGCGAGTGACGCTTTGTGGTAGAGTTAATTTGAGCGCAACAAGTTTTTGGCGCCGCTGCCGGGGAGGCTAATTGGCGTAATTGTTTATTTTAAAAAAAATAAAAAAAATAAAAAAAATATTTTAGATTATTTTTCATTGTTTTCATTTTATTTTATTTGTCTTTTGCTTTTGATATTTCTTTTTCTAGAAATTTTTGTTTATGCAAGGCAGGAGATCACTCGAAGGAGAGCTACATCCATTCATTCCAGAAATTCAGAGAGTAAAAAGGAGCAGAGAGGAGTTTGAGCTTTTCACAGGATTTGATACTTCAGAGGAAGACATTTCGGATTTTGAGTTAGAATCTGAAAAATCTGTAAAGATGGCTGAAGAAAGGCAAAGAACCATGAGAGATTTTGCTAGACCTGTAATTGGGACTTCCACTTCTTGCATAAGACTGACAGATGCAGCAAGGAACTATGAGTTGAAGAACATTCACTACAACATGCTGCCATCATTCTATGGAGTTTCAAATGAAGATCCTTTGAACTTTATTTGGGATTTCTACTCCACCCTCAACACTTTTCCTTTGGGAGGACTAACAGAAGATCAGTTGAGGATGAGATGTTTCCCTTATACTTTGAAGGATAGGGCAAAGAGCTGGCTCATGATGTTGCCTGAGAACTCACTGACAACTTGGGAGCAAGTTTACAATAAATTCATGGGCAAGTTCTATTCACACCAAAAGACAACTGAGTTGAGAGGGAAGATTGCTACATTCTCTCAGTTTGAAGGAGAGCCATTTCATGAGGCTTGGGATAGATTCAAGATGCTATTGATCCAGTGTCCACATCATCACTACCCACTTCAACTCCTTAATCAGTTTTTCTATGATGGTCTCACCCAGCAATTTCAGAACACTGTTGATAATGCAGCTGGGGGAGCCATGGGAGAAAAGACAGCTGATGAGACTTATGAGATTTTTGAGATGTTGGGAGCTAATTCTCAACAAAAGAGTGTAAGGGGAAGAAGCAAGGGGGTGAATCAACTGGAAGCCAATACTGAAATGGTTAGTCAAATAGCTGAGTTGACAAGACAAGTTCAGATGCTAAACATGAAGAACAATGTTTCTTCATCTACTCAAGAAGTGTGTGGAATCTGTGGGACATTTGGGCATGGAGCAAATATATGTCCCTCTGCATATGAGACTTTTGGGAATGAAGCTGAGCAAGTTAATGCTATGGGAGGATTTCAACCAAGAGCCAGGAATGATCCTTACTCTAACACTTACAATCCTGGCTGGAGGAATCACCCCAATTTTTCTTGGACAACAAATAATGCTCAACAGCCTTTCCATTTGCTCCAGAGACAGAACCAGCAGCAGGGTCAATCCTCAAATCAAATGCAGACTAAGAGAGATAGTTTGGAGGAAAGTTTACAAGCCTTCATCAAAGTCAGTGCACAAAACCAAGAGATGAACAACAAGAGACTGGATTCCTTAGAAGCATCTTTTAAGAAGGTGGAGACCCAAGTGGGGCAACTTGCACAACATATGCAGATTCAATAAAAGGGGAAGTTCCCAAGTCAGCCTGAGCAGGCACAAGCAGTGACTGTTCTTAGGAGTGGCAAGGTAATTAAAAACAATGTTGAAAATAATTCTGTGAATGCAGGTGAGCAAGAGAATAAAAAGGAAGGAGATCAAGAGAACAAAGGTGCTGAAGAAAGATTAATGGAGAAGACCCCTACACCAGATTTGCACAAGGCAAGCAATCCATACAGGCCACCTATACCATTCCCTAGCAGGTTGAAGGATGATAAAAAAGATAAGCAGTTCTCAGATATCTTCAACATGCTATCTAAGGTAAGTATTAATTTACCCTTACTTGAAGCAATTAAGAACATGCTGGCTTATGCTAAATTCTTTAAAGAACTGAATACCAAGAAAAAAAGGTATGAGCCGAATGAAAAGGTGATAGTTTCTGAGGTAGCTAGTGCTGTTTTGCAGCATAAACTACCTCCTAAGCTAAAGGATCCTGGAAGCTTTATTATTCAAATTGCTATGGGGAATGGAAAATGTACTGATGGCATGTGTGATTTGGGAGCTAGTGTGAACTTAATGCCTTACTCTGTGTACCTTGACTTAGAATTAGGGGAACTTAAGCCAACAAAAATGGTGTTGCAATTAGCTGATAGATTTCTTAGATTCCCGAAAGGGGTTATAGAAGATGTGTTAGTTAAAGTAGGTGGTTTGATAGTACCTGTGGATTTCATTGTTCTTGACATGGAGGTAAGTAATTCTTCACCATCTGCACACACCATCTTGCTGGGTAGGCCTTTTATGGCAACTACCAATACTTTGATAGATGTTAAGAATGGAAATTTATCGATGACTGTTTTGGGACAAACTGTGGAATTTTCTATTTTTAACACTTCTCCTATTCCTACAACTGCTTTATATGAGGATTGTTCTTTCATTGATTGTGTTGATGCAGTTGTTTCAGATGTTTTCTTGCAGACAAGTTCCTCTGATAAATTGGAGCTGGCATTAACTTTGGATAGTGATTTGGAAATTTTTGATGTAGAAATAGCCAGTTGTCTTGAGACCTTAGAGGATGCTGAAATAGAGGAGTTTAAGGATGACCCAATTTTTGAACCTTCCCCCATTGAAAAAGAAGAGAAGAACCCCTCACTAGAGTTAGAGCTGAAAGAGTTACCTAAGAACCTGAAATATGTGTTTTTAGGGGATAATAACACTTTACCTGTGATAATATCTAGTGAACTTAGTGAAGGGGAGGAGATGAGGCTGGTGAGTGAGCTTAAAAGATTAAAGAGAGCAATAGGATGAGGATTGAGTGACATCAAAGGTATTAGCCCTTCCATGTGCATGCATAGAATCACTTTAGAAGAGGGAGCTAAACCTGTGAGGGAGACCCAAAGGCGACTTAACCCAAATATGAGTGAAGTGGTTAAGAAAGAAGTGCTCAAATTACTAGACGAAGGAGTAATTTATCCAATTGCTAACAGTGAGTGGGTGAGCCCAGTTCATGTAGTTCCTAAGAAATCTGGAATCACTGTGGTAAAAAATGAGAATAATGAGTTGGTTCCTACTAGGACTACTACTGGGTGGAGAATGTGCATTGATTATAGGAAGTTGAACAATGCTACAAAGAAAGATCATTTTCCTCTTCCTTTTATTGATCAGATGTTAGATAAACTTTCTAGACACTCACATTATTGTTTTCTGGATGGCATTTCAGGTTACTATCAGGTACCAATAGCTCCAGAGGATCAGTCAGAGACAACCTTTACTTGCCCTTTTGGGACTTATGCATTTCGACGTATGCCCTTTGGCTTATGCAATGCACCTGCAACTTTTCAGAGATGCATGATGTCTGTCTTCTCAGATATGATCGAAGATTTTATTGAGGAAAAGAAAAGGTTTCTACACTTGAGTAAGTTTTATTTTTGGGATGAACCTTATCTATTCCGGATTTGCAAAGATGAGATAGTTCGCAGGTGCGTTTCTGAGGAAGAACAACTGAGTGTTCTTCAATTTTGTCATGACCTTCACTGTGGGGGTCATTTTGGAGGAAGAAAAACTGCAGAAAAGGTGCTTCAAAGTGGTTTTTACTGGCCTACTTTATTTAAAGATGCTCAAGACTATTGTAAGCACTGTGATCATTGCCAAAGAGTAGGTAACATTGGAAGGAGGAATGAAATGCCTCTTCAGTCATATATTGTTGTTGAACTGTTTGATGTGTGGGGAATAGACTTCATGGGTCCTTTCCCCAAATCCTTTGGTTATGAATACATTTTAGTTGCTGTTGATTATGTTTCCAAATGGGTGGAGGCAATCCCCACCCGTACTAATGATGCTAATATTGTTGTTAAATTTGTGAAGGAAAACATTCTTAGCAGGTTTGGCACACCAAGGGTGATAGTCAGTGATGGGGGGAGTCATTT
The DNA here is from genome assembly GCA_947685225.1 of Garcia nutans. Lineage (NCBI taxonomy): Eukaryota > Viridiplantae > Streptophyta > Magnoliopsida > Malpighiales > Euphorbiaceae > Garcia > Garcia nutans. The sequence continues at coordinate 55,100,321 of CANTUV010000007.1, forward strand.
TTGCAACAGGCTTTTTGAGAAGTTAATGCATAAATCCGGTATGAAGCACAAGGTGGCAACCCCATACCATCCACAGACTTCTGGACAAGTGGAAACATCCAACAAGCAGCTAAAAGGAATTCTGGAGAAAACAGTCAACACATCCAGGAAGGATTGGGCAAGCAGATTGCACGATGCACTATGGGCATATCGGACTGCTTTTAAAACTCCTCTAGGTATGAGTCCATATCGATTGGTGTTTGGAAAAGCTTGTCACTTACCAGTGGAGTTGGAGCACAGAGCATATTGGGCAATCAAGACTCTGAATTTGGACTTGGACAAAGCGAAGAGAGAAAGATTTTTACAAAAGAACTGAATACCAAGAAAAAAAGGTATGAGCCGAATGAAAATGTGATAGTTTCTGAGGTAGCTAGTGCTGTTTTGCAGCATAAACTACCTCCTAAGCTAAAGGATCCTGGAAGCTTTATTATTCAAATTGCTATGGGGAATGGAAAATGTACTGATGGCATGTGTGATTTGGGAGCTAGTGTGAACTTAATGCCTTACTCTGTGTACCTTGACTTAGAATTAGGGGAACTTAAGCCAACAAAAATGGTGTTGCAATTAGCTGATAGATTTCTTAGATTCCCGAAAGGGGTTATAGAAGATGTGTTAGTTAAAGTAGGTGGTTTGATAGTACCTGTGGATTTCATTGTTCTTGACATGGAGGTAAGTAATTCTTCACCATCTGCACACACCATCTTGCTGGGTAGGCCTTTTATGGCAACTACCAATACTTTGATAGATGTTAAGAATGGAAATTTATCGATGACTGTTTTGGGACAAACTGTGGAATTTTCTATTTTTAACACTTCTCCTATTCCTACAACTGCTTTATATGAGGATTGTTCTTTCATTGATTGTGTTGATGCAGTTGTTTCAGATGTTTTCTTGCAGACAAGTTCCTCTGATAAATTGGAGCTGGCATTAACTTTGGATAGTGATTTGGAAATTTTTGATGTAGAAATAGCCAGTTGTCTTGAGACCTTAGAGGATGCTGAAATAGAGGAGTTTAAGGATGACCCAATTTTTGAACCTTCCCCCATTGAAAAAGAAGAGAAGAACCCCTCACTAGAGTTAGAGCTGAAAGAGTTACCTAAGAACCTGAAATATGTGTTTTTAGGGGATAATAACACTTTACCTGTGATAATATCTAGTGAACTTAGTGAAGGGGAGGAGATGAGGCTGGTGAGTGAGCTTAAAAGATTAAAGAGAGCAATAGGATGGGGATTGAGTGACATCAAAGGTATTAGCCCTTCCATGTGCATGCATAGAATCACTTTAGAAGAGGGAGCTAAACCTGTGAGGGAGACCCAAAGGCGACTTAACCCAAATATGAGTGAAGTGGTTAAGAAAGAAGTGCTCAAATTACTAGACGAAGGAGTAATTTATCCAATTGCTAACAGTGAGTGGGTGAGCCCAGTTCATGTAGTTCCTAAGAAATCTAGAATCACTGTGGTAAAAAATGAGAATAATGAGTTGGTTCCTACTAGGACTACTACTGGGTGGAGAATGTGCATTGATTATAGGAAGTTGAACAATGCTACAAAGAAAGATCATTTTCCTCTTCCTTTTATTGATCAGATGTTAGATAAACTTTCTGGACACTCACATTATTGTTTTCTGGATGGCATTTCAGGTTACTATCAGGTACCAATAGCTCCAGAGGATCAGTCAAAGACAACCTTTACTTGCCCTTTTGGGACTTATGCATTTCGACGTATGCCCTTTGGCTTATGCAATGCACCTGCAACTTTTCAGAGATGCATGATGTCTGTCTTCTCAGATATGATCGAAGATTTTATTGAGGAAAAGAAAAGGTTTCTACACTTGAGTAAGTTTTATTTTTGGGATGAACCTTATCTATTCCGGATTTGCAAAGATGAGATAGTTCGCAGGTGCGTTTCTGAGGAAGAACAACTGAGTGTTCTTCAATTTTGTCATGACCTTCACTGTGGGGGTCATTTTGGAGGAAGAAAAACTGCAGAAAAGGTGCTTCAAAGTGGTTTTTACTGGCCTACTTTATTTAAAGATGCTCAAGACTATTGTAAGCACTGTGATCATTGCCAAAGAGTAGGTAACATTGGAAGGAGGAATGAAATGCCTCTTCAGTCATATATTGTTGTTGAACTGTTTGATGTGTGGGGAATAGACTTCATGGGTCCTTTCCCCAAATCCTTTGGTTATGAATACATTTTAGTTGCTGTTGATTATGTTTCCAAATGGGTGGAGGCAATCCCCACCCGTACTAATGATGCTAATATTGTTGTTAAATTTGTGAAGGAAAACATTCTTAGCAGGTTTGGCACACCAAGGGTGATAGTCAGTGATGGGGGGAGTCATTTTTGCAACAGGCTTTTTGAGAAGTTAATGCATAAATCCGGTATGAAGCACAAGGTGGCAACCCCATACCATCCACAGACTTCTGGACAAGTGGAAACATCCAACAAGCAGCTAAAAGGAATTCTGGAGAAAACAGTCAACACATCCAGGAAGGATTGGGCAAGCAGATTGCACGATGCACTATGGGCATATCGGACTGCTTTTAAAACTCCTCTAGGTATGAGTCCATATCGATTGGTGTTTGGAAAAGCTTGTCACTTACCAGTGGAGTTGGAGCACAGAGCATATTGGGCAATCAAGACTCTGAATTTGGACTTGGACAAAGCGAAGAGAGAAAGATTTTTACAAAAGAACTGAATACCAAGAAAAAAAGGTATGAGCCGAATGAAAATGTGATAGTTTCTGAGGTAGCTAGTGCTGTTTTGCAGCATAAACTACCTCCTAAGCTAAAGGATCCTGGAAGCTTTATTATTCAAATTGCTATGGGGAATGGAAAATGTACTGATGGCATGTGTGATTTGGGAGCTAGTGTGAACTTAATGCCTTACTCTGTGTACCTTGACTTAGAATTAGGGGAACTTAAGCCAACAAAAATGGTGTTGCAATTAGCTGATAGATTTCTTAGATTCCCGAAAGGGGTTATAGAAGATGTGTTAGTTAAAGTAGGTGGTTTGATAGTACCTGTGGATTTCATTGTTCTTGACATGGAGGTAAGTAATTCTTCACCATCTGCACACACCATCTTGCTGGGTAGGCCTTTTATGGCAACTACCAATACTTTGATAGATGTTAAGAATGGAAATTTATCGATGACTGTTTTGGGACAAACTGTGGAATTTTCTATTTTTAACACTTCTCCTATTCCTACAACTGCTTTATATGAGGATTGTTCTTTCATTGATTGTGTTGATGCAGTTGTTTCAGATGTTTTCTTGCAGACAAGTTCCTCTGATAAATTGGAGCTGGCATTAACTTTGGATAGTGATTTGGAAATTTTTGATGTAGAAATAGCCAGTTGTCTTGAGACCTTAGAGGATGCTGAAATAGAGGAGTTTAAGGATGACCCAATTTTTGAACCTTCCCCCATTGAAAAAGAAGAGAAGAACCCCTCACTAGAGTTAGAGCTGAAAGAGTTACCTAAGAACCTGAAATATGTGTTTTTAGGGGATAATAACACTTTACCTGTGATAATATCTAGTGAACTTAGTGAAGGGGAGGAGATGAGGCTGGTGAGTGAGCTTAAAAGATTAAAGAGAGCAATAGGATGGGGATTGAGTGACATCAAAGGTATTAGCCCTTCCATGTGCATGCATAGAATCACTTTAGAAGAGGGAGCTAAACCTGTGAGGGAGACCCAAAGGCGACTTAACCCAAATATGAGTGAAGTGGTTAAGAAAGAAGTGCTCAAATTACTAGACGAAGGAGTAATTTATCCAATTGCTAACAGTGAGTGGGTGAGCCCAGTTCATGTAGTTCCTAAGAAATCTGGAATCACTGTGGTAAAAAATGAGAATAATGAGTTGGTTCCTACTAGGACTACTACTGGGTGGAGAATGTGCATTGATTATAGGAAGTTGAACAATGCTACAAAGAAAGATCATTTTCCTCTTCCTTTTATTGATCAGATGTTAGATAAACTTTCTGGACACTCACATTATTGTTTTCTGGATGGCATTTCAGGTTACTATCAGGTACCAATAGCTCCAGAGGATCAGTCAAAGACAACCTTTACTTGCCCTTTTGGGACTTATGCATTTCGACGTATGCCCTTTGGCTTATGCAATGCACCTGCAACTTTTCAGAGATGCATGATGTCTGTCTTCTCAGATATGATCGAAGATTTTATTGAGGAAAAGAAAAGGTTTCTACACTTGAGTAAGTTTTATTTTTGGGATGAACCTTATCTATTCCGGATTTGCAAAGATGAGATAGTTCGCAGGTGCGTTTCTGAGGAAGAACAACTGAGTGTTCTTCAATTTTGTCATGACCTTCACTGTGGGGGTCATTTTGGAGGAAGAAAAACTGCAGAAAAGGTGCTTCAAAGTGGTTTTTACTGGCCTACTTTATTTAAAGATGCTCAAGACTATTGTAAGCACTGTGATCATTGCCAAAGAGTAGGTAACATTGGAAGGAGGAATGAAATGCCTCTTCAGTCATATATTGTTGTTGAACTGTTTGATGTGTGGGGAATAGACTTCATGGGTCCTTTCCCCAAATCCTTTGGTTATGAATACATTTTAGTTGCTGTTGATTATGTTTCCAAATGGGTGGAGGCAATCCCCACCCGTACTAATGATGCTAATATTGTTGTTAAATTTGTGAAGGAAAACATTCTTAGCAGGTTTGGCACACCAAGGGTGATAGTCAGTGATGGGGGGAGTCATTTTTGCAACAGGCTTTTTGAGAAGTTAATGCATAAATCCGGTATGAAGCACAAGGTGGCAACCCCATACCATCCACAGACTTCTGGACAAGTGGAAACATCCAACAAGCAGCTAAAAGGAATTCTGGAGAAAACAGTCAACACATCCAGGAAGGATTGGGCAAGCAGATTGCACGATGCACTATGGGCATATCGGACTGCTTTTAAAACTCCTCTAGGTATGAGTCCATATCGATTGGTGTTTGGAAAAGCTTGTCACTTACCAGTGGAGTTGGAGCACAGAGCATATTGGGCAATCAAGACTCTGAATTTGGACTTGGACAAAGCGAAGAGAGAAAGATTTTTACAAATTTCAGAGTTAGATGAGCTGCGGAATGAGGCTTATGAGAGCGCGAGAATTTACAAGGATCGCACTAAAGCACTTCATGATAAAATTATAGTGCGAAAGACATTGAGTCCAGGTATGAAGGTTTTACTTTTTAACTCACGACTCTGTCTTTTTCCAGGTAAACTCAAGTCTCGATGGAGTGGGCCTTTCGAGATAACTCAGGTGTATCCTTCTGGTGCAATTGAATTACTTAACTCTAGAACAGGTGAGACTTTCAAAGTGAATGGACAGAGAGTTAAGCCATACAATGAAGGATTTCAGGAAGTGAGAGTCATTGACAGCACTTTGATTCATGATCCCTAGGCCTTACATGATGTCCAGCTTATTGACATTAAAGAAGCGCTAAATGGGAGGCAACCCATCGGTTTGCATTTATTTTTCATAGTTGTAATTTTAAGTTTAGCGAGTTTTGATTTCTGTTCGGTTTCAATAAATGGACTGTGCTTTGATAGGTTTTTCTTTACTTTGTGTTTCAGGGTGTTTAAAGAAGAAGGTTTGCAAAATTGTTTAAAAAAAAAGGGTGTTTAAAGTTAAAAATGGCAGAAGGTGACACGGCCAAAGGACTTGGCCGTGTCCCTTGGCCGTGTCACACACTGGACACGGCCAAAATTCTTAAAAAAAAAAACAAACAAAATGGAATTGAACGATTTTGCAATTTTGCACAGACTTGGACACACCCTGGGGACACGGCCGTGTCCCCCAAAAAACTTTGAGACACGGCCGTGTTCTCTCCACTTGGCCGTGTCCTGTCACTTTCACACACAGACACGGCCAAGTCAGCACTCACACGGCCGTGTCCTCCAATTTTTGCCTTTTAAAAGCCCGATTTTGCCCAGTTTTATTTCATAAATCCCTAACTTTTCTATCTTTCTTCTCTCTCGCTCTCTCGTTCTCTGCAACACCAAAACCCTTGATTTTTATTTTCAAATCTCCATCTCTTCCGTTAAAACTTCAAATTACTCCAACAAAACTTGAGATTATCACTTAAAACTTGCTCTTTCCTCATATTATTTTGATTTAATTCAGTTTTGGGTGTTAATTTCTCAGATTTCATGTCGCCAAGAACTAAAATTGTACCACACCGAAATAAGAAGAAATCTGGAGCCGAAGGAGCTTCGTCATCTTCCTCAACTTTATCTCACAAGAGGGCAAGTCTTTTGGCTCGGGGTTTTTTCCCGACAAGGTATGTGAATGACGAATCTTTAGATGCCTTGCAAATGAGAACTGCTTTTTATAGATATGTGCAATATCTTGGGTGGGAAACTTTTGTCTCATTGAGACCCTTGCAGTTTGAGGAGCTCACCCTAGAATTTTTGACAACTCTTAAAGTGGAAAGAGATGATAACAGAATTTGCAGGAAATTGATGTTTAAATTAATGGGTCAATCATTTGTGCTTACTATTGATCAGTTGAATGATATCTATGGATTTCATCAGCATGGGGAAAGATCGATACCCAAAAATTTTAGACAACAATTTGCTTGGGGTGCCTTAGGCTCGGGTACTTATGTGGCCAAATCGGCCAAAGCATCTAAATTGCGGAACCCTACTTTGAGATATTTGCACAGGTTTATGTCATGTGGGTTCTTTGCTCGGAAGGAGAGCCCGGGTGTGGTTGAGTCGAGTGAGCTATTTTTCTTGGACTGTGTTTTGAATGAAATGAATATTAGTGCCGGCTATTGGTTAGCCGATATTTTTGACACCGTAGCTAATAAAAGGAGAGGGGCTATTTGTGTTGGAGGATTGATCACTACATTAGCAATAGCCCTTGTGGAGGATTTTGACCCGAGCGCTACTCGAATGACCCGAATTTTGGGTAATGATTCCTTGGACTTAGCTACCCTTGAGAAGATGCACATGGTGGTGCATAGGAGAGGGACTTTTGTGATGCCGTCAGCTGAGCCTGAAGCACCAGGGGATAGGCAGAAGAGGGCCAGGGTCGAAGAGGAGTCTGACTCGGATTCTCTTGACTTAGATGAGGATGCTCCTGTTTCAGAGAGTCTAGAGATACTTCGGAGGATTCAAGCCCTGGAGGGCAAGGTAGATCGATTTGAGGGAAAGGTAGATGGACTGACCGGCACGGTAGACCGAAACCATATTGAGATGTTGCAACAGATGGATCAGATTAACAGCAACCTTGCCAAAATCCTGAGTCTTCATCCCTCGACTGCATCATCTTCCCGCCCGCCTTTTCCTTAGACTTTGTGTTCCTTGCTTTATTTTATTTAGTGTGCTTTTGTTTTTGTTTTTTTTTATTTTTCTTGTTAAAACTTTTGTGTTTGAATATTTTATTGTACCTTTGTTATAAAACTTTTGTGTTTGTGATGGAAAGCTAGGATTTTGCCTCACCAGGTACGATGGAAGACAGGTTGTCCTTTAACTCTTTTTATTTATTATTCTTGTTTTCCATTGAGGACAATGTCAATTTTAAGTGTGGGGTACTCTTTAAGCTTTCCTTTAATTCTTGTTTTGCTTATTGTGTTGTTTTGTTTATTGTGTTTGTTGTGCATGGAATAATTGTTGAAAATTTATTGATCTTTTCTTTGATTCTAGCATTATGGTTGAGACTTTGGCATCAGCATAGATATGAGCATTTGAATTCATTCGGGAGTAATTTTCGCATTTTGCAATTCATGACATATAAATCTTTGTGAACCCACCTATGTGAGTTTTGAGCCTCATAAAATTTCATATTTTTGTCAATTGATTTTCTTTTCTTAAGTGTGCACCTTCATGATGTTGCATCTCTAGAGTTTGCTTTTGCATACTTATTGAACTCACATTATGATTTAATCTCAAGTTTTTAAAATGATGAAGGCAAAATTAGGTTAGCCCCTTTAGCTTAAAGAGACTTCCCTTTATATTGATTTCCTTAGTGAGCCAAGTTGAGCCATTGACCGTTTCTTATTTGATTAACACAATTCTCAACTTAACATGTTCTTATTATCATCATACCTATGCATTAAGGGATGGAGTTGTATGATTAGACAATAGGGTAGTTTATTTCAAGTGTGGGGTAAGTAAAAAATATGGAATTCCTAATTGAGGGTTGAAATGCATACTTTGCATATTGTATTTGATTAAGAGTCAGTATTCTTTTCCTCTACATTTTAAGCTAGATGTTCCATTAAGTTTATACTTTGTATATATATTAAAATATATATATATATATAAACTCAATAAAAAAAAGAAAATAAAAAAAAGAGATATATATATACAAAGTTCATTTATTTTCTAGCCTTAGAGGAATTTTGACTCGTGTACTTTTCTTTTAGTGTGCAAGTATGTAAGATTGTTAAGGGTTGGTGAGTATGCTATTTGAAGGAGTTATGAAATTCTTAGCAAGAGTAGTGTCTAATTTAGATACTCCATTTCTTGATGCTCCAGCTTAAATGTCTTTTCTCACACCTTACCTTAGCCCCATTACATCCAAATAAAAGACCTTCGGATTATTTCTTGAGAAAATCAGTGAGGGAGATTGGATAATTAAGCAAGTTTATGGCAGTATGCACTCATGAGTGGTATGAGTGATTAACCTTTGAAATCGAGTGAAACACTTAGTTGAGAGATAAGATTTGTATGTCTGGATCAATGAATGAGTTAAGAAAATCTTGATTGAAGGAAATTGCAATTATTTATGTCTGATGTCTTAAAGTATTTCATCTATATTCTGGAATTATAGTTAAGGTTGTTTGAATTTTTAATTTATGCCATGTGAATTTGCTTGAGGACAAGCAAAGTTTTAAGTGTGGGGTAGTTGTTTTATTAGTTTTTGTTATAAGTTTTGTGCCTTGTTTATTATGTTAATTGTTGTTTTATTTAGGTATTTCGTTAGTTTTTATCGGTTTGTCTAGTGTTTTCTTTAATTGTGTAGTTTTACTTTATTGTTAGTTTTATGTCATTTTTTATTTAGTTTTTAGTTTGTGTTTATGTTTTATCGGTTATTGTTTATTTACTTCGTGTTTTAAGTTTGTTTTGAGTTCTGTGTTAGGTTAAAAAAGGCAAGGAAACGAATTGAAGATGAAATGGGCAGTAGCTGACACAGGCAGAGGACACGGCCAAGTCACTGGCCGTGTCCCATACCAAGTTAAAAGGAAGAGCAAGTCCCAGTAGCAGACACAAGTAAGGGACACGGCCAAGTCATGTGGCCGTGTCCCTCCAAAGAAGAGCAACACGGCCAAGTCACCTTGACTTGGCCGTGTCCCACTTGTTACCAAAGGAAAGGGAGATAAAAGCAACAGAGGAGGACACATGCAGGGGACACGGCCGTGTCACCTGGCCGTGTCCCTCCCAACTCACTCACACGGCCAAGTCAAGCTTCACTTGGCCGTGTCACTCAACAAAGAAGAAAAGAAGATTAAAAGCAACAGAGGAGGACACATGCAGGGGACACGGCCGTGTCACCTGGCCGTGTCCCTCCAACAAGCCCTCACACGGCCGTGTCCCTCATCATCTGGCCGTGTCCCTCATGAACCAAGCGCGCACCGAATTTTAAGGCCGACGTTTTGTATAAAAGCAAAAAAAAAGTTAGGGTTTGGGGGTGGTTGACGATTTTGAGCAGAGTTTAGCCGACTGAGAGAGATCTTAGGGTTTAAACATTTGTTTTATTGGATTTTGATCTTACTTTGGATTAAACTAGTTTAGATTAGATTGTTCATGCCATTGATTCATCCTTCTTGCAAGATTCGATCAAGAGATTCATCAAAAGCTTCAAGAAGTTTGTAACTTGGTTTTATTCTTAAACTTTGTCTCTTTAGTTTCATTGAAATTGTGTTTATGAACATTATCATGTCTAAATTGATTTCTTTGATTATTAATGAGATGAGTATGTTTGATAACATCATGAACTAATTTAATCTAGTCTAGGGTTTGTATGGATTTACTATGATTGTATGAATTGGTTATTCTCTTAACTAATGATTTCTTTTGCCTTTATTGAATGAAACATTGTTTACATATAATTGATTGGCCATCAATTGTGTGTTTTAGGTATTAGATGATGGATTGAGAGATGAAATCTAATACTGGAATAATTCAATTAAGGACTTAGGTGAATTAGAGATATAACCTATTAAAAAGATTGTTCAATTATAACAAGATTAGTTGTAAGAGGTTTGAATGCGAGAGCTTATTTCCTTGACTCAATTAATTAAGTTGTTTGAGATTTAATCTTAGAAATTAAATTAGTTAAGTGGAATAACCGTTCATACATATGAGTAGTAGAAAAGTGCAAATCCTAGACCCTTTTATCAAGTAAATCAAAACATCACTTTTGTTTATTTTTATTGTTTTCAGCTTAAATCAATTTTCTCATTACTTTGCAATTTAAATTTCTTTACTACTTGTTACTTTTAATTTGATAATCAATTACCCACTTTGGCTTCCTTGAGAGAACGACCTTGGGGCGATCACCTTTGCTACAGCTACCTCGTATACTTGCGAGTGACGCTTTGTGGTAGAGTTAATTTGAGCGCAACATCGGTCTATGTATGTGAAAAGACTGAGCATACTTTGTGTAATGCATTTTTCCTGATCAATAAAACATTTTCTTTAAAACTCAACACTTTGTGTTCTTTTGTGTGATAATGTTTGTATGAATTTTGGGGCTCAGTGAAAAATTGAATTTTATATGATGGCATAAATGCCTTATGTTGTGTTGTGTTGATTTACCTATGGATTTTGCTTAATCTTACTTAATCATAGTATGTGAACAAGCATGTAATTATCATAATTTGGCTTATCATAGCCCGAACTATGCATACATATACTTTAGAACTTTGTAAAATAAAAAATGAATAAAGCTGTAAAGTAAGTATGGGTGACCTATTTTGAGGTACCATCTGTGATGGTTGATTAGCTTGACCTGTTTTGTAATATGACTCTTGGGAGATCTTTTTGGAAATGAACATGTGGTTCAGGGCGCTCATTTGTTTATACTATTGACTTTGATCATGGCTAGATTTATAGGAGTGAGAAATTCTTTGAGAGGAGCTTGACCGTGCTCGAGTCTTTGATGAGCTTGAACGTATGCTTAGACCTTAGGGACATACTATTAGGGATGCCAATGCTTATTAATGCCTATGCTCGGTAATCAGGGATGTCAGTGCCTCCTCCGTTGCCTTGACACTCATGTCAAGCAGTCTCTTGGGCGTGCGATTGGAGGATTATCAAAATGTCTAGCTATGTACATTGATATACACGTCTTTTATACAATAATAAAGAATCATAAAGTGGGGCTCGGGAACATATACAAAGAGTGATGTTATACAAGTCTCTGAACTTACAGAATTGTAAAAATGAATACAAATTGTAACATACAATGAAAGCATTAATGCTCAGTTTAGAGCATTCAAACTCAACCCTCCACAAGCGGCTATAACAAAATGCGCACAGGCACTATAAGTAAGCATGATAAAACATTAATCAGTACGGTATTGTAAATAAAATAAGACAAATGTGCGAAAATGCGCTAAATAGTTCGGCATTATAAATGAAAGGAGTCTTCTTTAATTGCTCGATTTTATTTTAATTCATAATTATAATTAGTTTGTTTGCACATGATGAGTTCGGTATACGCTAGGGCACTTATAATATTCAAATCAATAATGCAAGTTCGGTGTGCGCACGGGCACTATGAGATATAAATGAATAATACATGTTCTATGTGTTCAAGGGCACTAAATTGTTCGACATTATAAATAAAATAGAATAGACATATTTTCAATATTTGTTGAGATTTTAGGGCGTGACTAAGGTGCTATTATGCACAACTAGTGTGCTCAAGGCTCGATACACGAACATGGCATGATCGTATGCATGATTAGTTCTTGTAACTCAATGTGTAGCTAAGGTGCGATAATATGCATGATTAGTGCTTTTAGCTAGGTGCGTGACTAGAGCGCAATTGGGAGATGAGAGCTTGGTGCGCAACTAGAGCGCTATAAAATGCACGATTGAAGTCCTATAAGTTCAATGCGTGACCAGGGTGTTATTGGGAGCTGAGAGCTCGATGTGCGACCAGGTTGCTATAAAATGCACAATTGAAGTGCTAAAAATTATTATGCAGCTAAGGCACTGTAAGGCTCGATGTGCGAGGAACGGTGAACCATTTATGTTGAAAATCATTGTGATTGAAATATAGTGTCAAAAAAGTGAATAATATATATAATTATACATATTTATAAAAATTATATATTTATAAATATTTACATATATAAATCATATATAATTATATATAATTATATAATGATTTATATATATTATATATATGTATAAAGGGTGGGAGGAGAGGAGGGGGGGTCCATTGCCCCCAGGACCCCCTGCCTCCGCCCCTGGGTATGAGAAGAACTTGGCAAATTATATCTTATATAATTTATATATTATTTATTTATGGTGATTCTTCTAACCAATATAGGATAAGAATTTCTAAGGAAACTCATGAAAGATCTTTGAAATAAATGATCCACTACGAGTAAAAGGTACATTAACCTTAATTAAGTTGATATTTTTGTCCAATATTATTCATCTTTTTAGTAAATTCATCAATTACATCCACTCCATAGCAACTATTCTTGAAGGATATTTGATATAATTAGGTAAAATTAAACTCGATTTTCTCTTTTTAATTTTTCTTGCTAGAAGTACCACCTCATCAATCAATTTCTCATCATCTACTGTTTCAAATTGCTTATCACTCCTCAAGGCAATTCCCATTAATTGATCTTTATGGATTAACTTCTATCTTGCTAGGCAAATTTTCTTGAGTTATAGTATTTAAAGAATTACCCAATTGTCTATTTTACTCTCAAGTTTCAATTGTGGCTAGTTATTTAATCCATCTTAGCTTCCAACTTCTCAAATTAATTAGAAATAGCATTGATGAGATCAACAAATTGTGCTTGCTTTACACCAAGGTGATCAATAACCAAGACATGTACTTGAGCAACTTGAAAATTGATCGCTTTTTAGGTGAACCTATGACATATATAAGAAAAGAAAAGGAGAAGAAACAAGTATTAGAGGGTCAAGTTTATAACCTAATGGAGGCACTTCAATACTTAAGTCATTGACTACATTAATGGATTTAAGCCTTAGATAATTTGTGTGGGTTTAGAGAGAGTTACCACTATTTCCCCAATATGTATAGACTTTTCTTATAGTTGAACTCTTAGTATTAAAGTTGTTGTCACAACTCGAATCCAAAGACACATGATCGGTACTAGAAAACAAGAAAATAAATGGCTTCCATAATCTATAGTCATCCTGAAAACTGATAGCCGTGATAGTTGTTAATATCACAAAACCAGGGCTATGGGCCCATCTATCAAGAAGAATTAGTACATTACATCACAACATCTCAGGGTTAAATGTCAAGTCACATAATCATCAATAAATTCTACTAAACAAAAACGACACAACCACCAAGGAGAACTAAAGTAAGAAAACTAAGCTAACCACAACACTTAGCAAAAATAGATATATAATGTGCAGTACTAAAATTACAAAAAAATATGAAAAATAAATTAAATTTGAATAAAATAAAATATCCTCAATGTTTAAGGAATTAAATCTAATTCGAATAAAATATTTTTCACAAGCTCAACTTGCACGCTAAAAAGATAGTGCACGTGAATGAGCACATAACTCAACAAGCTATGTAAAGTCAATATAATATACCATTTGTAGACCCTTAATTTTGGCCTTGAATAAATTCAGTTTCAATGAAAAAGCTCAAATCAAATCCAGTCCAGATTAAAAATTAATCCTTTCTGGCTCATAGAACAGGAGTTCAGCAGTTAAAGGGCTTACGACAATCCTACCTATGATGGCAACTCATAATCCAGTGAAGGATCAGTCAATTTTGCACCAAAACCAATGGATCATGATCAAGTTCAGAACCTGGTGAATGAAGCCATTACATCCAAGATGGAAGAACTAAAGGGGACCATGGCTGAGGCCATGAGAAGTCAATCAACTGCACTGTTAGAAATGAATGTTGAAGCATCTGCTAGCACTAAGAAGTAGAAAGACAAAGGAAAGGCTAAGGTAGGAAAGGTAGCCTTTGATGATGAGAAGGGGGGAAATGATGATTATGACTAGAACCAATACTTCAAAAATAAAAAAGATGATAAGAAAGAAAAGAAGATTACAGAAAAGAAAGCTGAATTCGCCGATATTGAGAAGATGATTGCAGATTTGGAGAAGAAGTTTGAAAAGAAGCTGAAAACTACAAAAGTGTCGGAGGTGGACAAACTATTTGAAGATGAAGTAGTTCCTTACAAATTCAAGATGCCTACTTTCACTAAGTACAATGGTATAAGAAATCCCTACTTGTATGTTAAGTAGTATATCACATCCATGCAGTCTACTAGAGATACTAAGGCTCAAACTCTAAGGTATTTCATGCTTTCACTAGATCTTATTGTGCAAACCTGGTTCAATACTTTAGAAGAAAACACCCAAAAAGATTGGGATTTGCTGTACAAAGACTTCATTCAATAATAAGGGTATAATGTTGAATTGGAAGTAACCTTGATGGAGGTTAAGACTATCAGACAAAAGCAGAATGAGAATTTTATTGATTATGTGAAAAGGCAGAGAAGTAAAGCTACTCTTCTCAAAAAGAGGCCCGATGAGTCTGACCAAATCAGAATGATTATGAGAGGTGTTATGCCCAACCTTCGTGAGAAACTATCTCACACGCTTATCATAGATTTTAAAGATCTTCTCCAAGCTGGCTTGAAAATAGATGAGTGGGAACATGAAAAGAATCGCTTTTTTAGAAGAAGGAATGAAAGAGAAAATTACCAATATGGCAGTCAGAGTACACAAAAAGAAATAGATGTCAATGCAACTATTGGCCAAGAATATAAGAGACAATTTTCAAATCTGGGAAGACCTTTATCCTTGGTTTTCAATAAGCTATAGAAGCAAGGACTATTGTAGCCACTAACTCCTCGACCATTATCAAACCATCTCCCACTAAACTTTGATGCCAAGGTTTTCTATCAATTCCATCAAACACAAGGGCATGAAATAGATAATTGCATGCGGTTAAAACATGAGATTCAAAATGTGATTGACAGTGAAAAGTTGCCTGAGCCCAACAAACCTAGGATAAAGGACAATCCTTTGACTAAGTTCGGCAAAGTACCTCTGCCGGTAACCTTCATGGTAGGGGACAATTGAAGGACGTTTTTGTTTTATCCTCTTTTCAAGATGAGAGTGTAGAAGATATGAAGAGAGAAGAGACTCAACTCAATGAACTACCTTTGGCTTGATTTACACTCCTCTTATTTTCTTTCTTATTTCTTTAAAACAATTATTTTTTCATATTAAGATTGTTTAAATAAATTATTTTTGTTAAATTTATGATTTTATTGGTTTTTGTTCATTTTAAGGCTCAACTGATGATGAATCTAGCTTGATATTCATAAATTAGCGTGTCTATGCATCATGATCTGAATGACTTTACTAGGTGAGAAAATTGTTCTACAATATTGAGCTGTGTATGCTTACTTAGAGAGGGCTCATGTATAATTACTTATGTTTAGATTCTAGTTGGTCTTAAAACATACTTTGATGAACTTTTGAGGCGAAATTAAACTCTGCTTATTTAAGAGAGAGATGATCTAGGCATTGTTTGGTGAGCCAATAACTATTAATCCGCCCTGGTAATGTCAATCCCTAGTTTATCCTTTTAAGTCTTAATGAGATTTTAGCTTGCTTTTAATTGACTTATAAATCTTGATAACCTATCCTAAGCTAGTGTGGTACTTATGACAAGTCTAATGATCATTGAGCTACCAAGAAGTAAGAAGATCAATGAAAAGGATATTTAGTCAAGACCATAAGGATAGTTGAAATTTACCTAAATTAAACATTATATCTCAGATCTATTTCATCATTAAGATGGCATCTGGGCAACGAAATAATCTATCCACATTGAAGCAGACTCATGCTCCACCATAGTCAGAAGCCTAAGATAGTAAAAATAAGACAACTTTTTTAGGGCTTGGACAAAAAAAAGAGCCCAAGTAACAAAACAAAAAAAGAAGAAAGAAAGAGAAAAAAAGAAAAAAAAAGAAGAGAAGAAAAAAAAAGAAGAGAAAAGAGAAAAAATGAAAAGAGAAAAAGGGGGAAAGAAAGAAAAAAAGGTCATAAGTTTTACAAAAGGAAAAGGAAAAGAATAGGTTCATCCTAATCAGATCATATCCAGATTATTACCAAGAAGACCGAAGAATATTCAAGTTTTATATTTTCATGAAGCAAGATAACAAGAAGCCTAAAAGGTGTAAGTGATGCCCAGAGTTTAAGAATTCTTCCAACAATATAGAGTTCCAACAAAATGTTTATAGTGTGAAGGTTTGTCATTCATATCACATTAGCTCCAATATAAAAATGACATTCATTTAATCCATATTCCTTATAGACCACATTTCAAGCCCATTAAAGACCTGTTGATCTCTCTTGGCAGGTAGAGTTTATTAGTGGAGATTATTTGAATAAGCATGCATATGAGACAGGGAATATTTAACGTCAATGATAATTTTGTCTAAGGAATGCGTATGTGCCTATCATAAGTACAATAGCTCTTGCTCAAATAGAAGTGATTCCCAAATTTAGTATGGTAACTAGGGTTATGATGTTATATATGTGTTAATTTAAAAGACAAGTCCTGAGGTATATTGACACTAATTTGATAAAGCCAATATTTGATTTCAAAATTAAAATTAAATTTCAAAAAAAAAAGCAAAACAAAATAAAATATGTTTTCTTATCAAATGAGCCTTCAAGCTTAGGGAAGTACATTGCACTGTTAAACTTTAAAGGACATATTGGGCAAAGATAGGAATTACTCGCAAGGTTATGAAAAAGATTCCAACTAATGTGCTAAAATATGGTTTGAAATGAGTATAACTTGTATCTCTCACTATTCTGCTTGGGCCCCCACTACTCAAGTTTGCTATATCTTGAAGATAAAGCTATGGATGTAACATCTCTTGATGATCCAATGTAAGACCTACACGAATATCCTGAAAGTACTAATGGGAATGCTTCAACATACCATCTCAATTTGTGAGTCAATGTAGCCACTGTAAGTATCACTCATTCGTATCATGCATACATGCATATATGAGCATGTCACACTGTACTTTTGTTGTCTATTCTTTAAGCGGCCAATACTCTTGAAGCAAGCAATGAGAAGTAGACATAGTGTAAGAGGGCATGAAAGGCCCATTGCTTAAGAAAGATCCAATCACTTGGCAAAATGGAGACTCATGCTTGCGCAACGAACAAGGCAAAAGTATCGGTTGAAGCCCAGAGGGCACAAAATCATCAGTTTGAGCCTACACAGGGGGCAAAGCGCATCCTTTCAATTTTTAAATTTATGCATATATAAAATATTTACAGATTCTCTTTCAATGTTCATCCATGCAGGGGGCAAAGAGAGGATAAGAGGGCTAAAGGGTTAAAAAAAGCCAATTTTTTTTTTTGTAAAAATAGCAGATTTTTTTTCAAAAAGGAATTCGTTAAAGAATGGAACAAGTGACTAGAAGAAAGCCAGAACTCTCAAATGAATAAAGATACAAATGACAGAAAGTTATTCAAGCTAGAAGAGCTAAAGTTGATGGCTAGAAGAAAGTGAGAACTCAAATAAATGACAAAATGTCAATAAAGCTAAAAGAGCTGAAGTTGATTGCTAGAAGAAAGCCAAAATTCTCAAATGATAGAACATCAATCAAGCAAGAAGAGCTTTACAGGTCCAGAACCCAAATCAAATCACGGGTCTAGAATCCAAATTAATTCACGGGTCTATAACCCAAATCAATTCCAGTCCAAAACCCAAATCACTCATGGTCCAGAATCCAAATTCAATCTCGGGTCCAGAATCCAAATTCAATCTCGGGTCCAGAACCTAAATCAAATTCAGGTTCAGAATCTAAACCAAATCTGGGTCCAGAACCCAAATCCAATCTCGAGTCCAAAACCCAAATCTAATCTTGTGTCCAAAACTCAAATCGTATCTCGGGCTCAGAACCCAAATCAAATCACCGGTCCATAACCCAAATCAATTCACGAGTCCAAAATCCAAATCACTTACGGGTCTAGAACCTAAACTAAATCACAAGTCCAGAATCCAAATCAAATCACAGGTCCAGAACCCAAATTAAATCACGGGTCCAGAACCTAAATCAATTTATGGGTCTAGAACTTAAATCACTCATGAGTCCATAACTCAGTCCGGGTCCAGAATAAAAACCAATTCAGGTCTAGAGCCCAAATCCAGTCTCGAGTCAAGGAACCAAATCTCATCTCGGGTCCAGAATCCAAATCCAATCTCGGGTGTAGAACCCAAATCCCGTCTCGGGTAAAGAACCCAAACCAAATCTGGGTGCAGAACCTAAATTCAGTCTTGGGTTCAAAACTTAAAATTCAATCTCGGGTCCAAAACTTAAAATCCTCCTCGAGTACAGAATCCAAAATCTAGTCTCAGGTCCAGAACTCATTCTCATTTAAGATTGGCTCAAAGTCGTATTACTTTTCACTCTTTTCTACTGAAGTCTCATATCGTTCAAGTAGAGGGCAAAATTGTAGACCCATAATTTTGTCCCCAATAAGTTCAGTCCCAATTAAAAAGGGTTAGGTCAAGTCCAAGAAGCTTAAACCTAGTCCAGTATAATTTTAAAAGCTTAAATCTAGTATTGTTAAATTTTTAAAAGCTTAAGTTCAGTCCAGTTTAAAAAAAAGGCACAAAGTAAACCCAGTCTAATTTTTAAAATTAGGTATGACTCAAAGTTGATTATGTTTTAGTCTAAATCGATTTGGGCTATGCTCATATCGAATTGGGCACCCCAATTTGACATGAGCATAGCCCATGTCGAATTGGAATGTCCAATTATTGGACATGAGCCATAGCTCATGTAGAATTAGATATGGTCTCATGTCAAATTGACCAATGTTCAATTCAACATGAGTCATAGCTCATGTTGAAATAGACATGGTATAATTTGATATCAGTCCCAAAATGTGGTTTAATTCAATATCCTAATTATTTTTAAACTAAGAAAGGATTGGGATAAGTAGCGAGTCTTTCAATTGGATTAGGCTTAATAAGCCAGAGAAAACCCTAATTCTATCTATATATATGGGATTAAAACAAAGAATGAGGGGAAGTCATGATTAAGAAAATCAACAATAATTAAAAGGAAAACAAGTAGAGAGACAAAAAGGAATTGTAAAAAAGAGACAGT
This sequence comes from Garcia nutans, assembly GCA_947685225.1. Lineage (NCBI taxonomy): Eukaryota > Viridiplantae > Streptophyta > Magnoliopsida > Malpighiales > Euphorbiaceae > Garcia > Garcia nutans. Next base: position 55,119,728 of record CANTUV010000007.1, read on the forward strand.
AATTAAATTTACAACAAAAATCATAAGTAATCTTTAGATCACTGAAGCCAGCCAAAATTATAGATGATCCAGATAGTAGCATCATAAAGTTTGTTTCAACAAATTAAATTTGGAGCCGACATGCAAGTATATTGTTTGGCCAGTTCAATTTGGTTTCATGGATTATGTTTGTAATACCCCTATACTCTATATAAGTACTATACATATACCTTGTATACATATAGTACGTATATAAAGTATAAGGATGTCACTATTCATTACAGTTTAAAACCTTTATCTTAGTTCCAAAAAATAATACATTTGATTTAAAGAACATTTACAAAATCATTATACTTTTGATGATATTACATATATATAATTTTACTTGTCTTTTCCAAATTTCACTTATGTATATATACATTTTTATCAAAATACAACATAATCAATTTATACATGTATGCACCACCTTCTAGTTGGTCTCGAAATACTCTTACCCTTCTCGTGGCATAACGTTTTAACTCCCGGATCAATCATCTACTCACCTGCATGATTTACACAACCGCACTAAGCTCGAAAGCTTAGTAGTACAAATAAATATTATAAACATACATTACAGAAAATCATACTCATATATTAACTTCATGTATCATTATTTTCTTATCATGTTTTCCATTTTCAATTACACTTTTCATATATTTCTACTAATCTCATAATTATATACATATACACATATATCATTAACACAAACCACAATTCCATGACTTATTAGAACATTCATAAAATAATACTCACAATGTCCACATCCATATACATATTACACGTCATATTGAACTTTCATAATCTCATCATTCAGCATAGCTTCTCAGGCCACATTTCTTTTCAATAATTTATTTATGTATTGTAATCATATCATACTTCATAACATTACATGTCATTATATTATTCAATTAATTCATCATTCATAATTCACCTTTAAGCAAAGACAAGTATGGGCCCAAAAGAAACTAATACGTCATTCAACTTTCAGAGTTAATGTTTTGGTTCAATTATCATATTTATCATTATCCCAACTAGGCTTCAAGGATTAGACCCAACCAAGCTTCAAGGGGAGCGAAGCATGCTAAGCATCAACCCAACTTGGCTTCAAGGACCAAACCCAACCCAGCTTCAAGGGTTGTAAAATATCTCAACTAGGCTTCAAGGACTAGACCCAACCAAGCTTCAAGGGGAGTTAAGCATGCTAAACTTCAACCCAACCTGGCTTCAAGGATCAAGCCCAACCCAACTTCAAGAGATTGTTACTATTAGGTATGCCACCAACAACAAAACTCTGAAAATTGACTAACATATTAGACACACAATTCTTTCATTATTTCATTATCAATTCCATTCTCATTTCTTCATAATCATCTAGGCAAACATGCCCCAATTATTTCATTTGCATCATTATAGCCAACAACAATGGCTTCACATCTCATCATTAGGGTATACACAACCAATTGTATTGTACATATAATTTGAATGATCATCATATCTTTCACATTTCACCTTTATATCCATTTATAATAGTTTCATATTTCATCATTGATATATACATAGCAAATTACATTATTCATATATTTAGAATCTTCAACATACATTCCACATAGTACACATAATACACATCATTGCACATTTCTCACACATCAACAATATAATAAATAACTTAACACATTTTTCAATCAAATGTATTAAGTCCCATAGTCATGCAAATACATACAATCATATAGGGTTTGTACTTACCTCAAGAGAAACTCACACCAATCTAAACTCCTCTTCCAAGAATCCTCCAACAATTGGATTAGGGCAACCCAATCTCTTTAAAACCTAATCAAAAAGTGATCATACACACTCACTCAGAGATACACATGAGATAATATAGATACGAACCAACTAGGGAAAACTCTACACATGACACGCTCAACAACACGAGCGTGTCCCTGATCGTGCCCTAAACCAACAATACAGAAGCTTTGACACGCTCAATAACACGGGCGTGTCACTGGACGTGTCACTCATTCTGCCTCACAGAAACATTGACACGCCCCAACACGGGCGTGTTCATGGCCGTGTCAATTACTTTATCTCTCAGAAGCTATGACACGTCCAATGACATGGCCGTGTTAATGGTCATGTTACAAATGTTAAACTCAACACCGTTGACATGCCCAACGACATGGCCGTGTCACTGGTCTTGTCAGGCAAAGGTTATACATTTCGAACTCTCATCCATGTAAACACAATCACTCCAAAATCCATACTACAACACCCTTAATCAACATCTTGGTTTATATTCATAAATTACCTATCAATTTAACACTTATATAACTTCAACATATCATAATAATAATCATTATATACATTATCCATGTATCAATTACTCAATTTCTCCAACTCATTTATATTAAACCCTTACTAAACAATTTCAACAACTCATCATCATCCTCACAAATAACCATATTATCATCATCTAAATACCAATTCAACACATATATATACTTTAATCTTTCATTATCATCATCTTCACACACTAACCATATCAAATATAAACTCAATCTAAAGAAATCAACACAAAGAAATGAACACTTTCTTAAATTCTTTGCCAAAACTTCAATATCCACCTTCAATTCTCTTAAAACCCTTATGAATTTGATGTGTATGTGAACCAAATCCTCTTCTCTCTCTCACTCTCTCTCTCTCTCTTTCTCTCTCTCTCTCTCTCTCTCTCTCTCTCTCCCACGTTCAAGAAGAAGAAGAAGAAAGGAAGAAAGTGAAAGCTTTGTTGTCAAACTCTCATCCTTATCTTATAAATATATATATAATAATAATAATATAATTAAATACCCCAAAAATTCTCCACCACAAATATTGGTCCTTCTTTGACTTTCTTTTCTTCTTTTTCTCTTGTCATTATTGTCATTATTATTATTAATCAATTATTTACACTTTACTTTTCCTACACCAATACATATACATCATATATATGTTGGTATATGTATATGTCTTATATATTGTATTTATATTTCCCATGTTTTTCAATTATAATATATATACATATCATCCTTCATATACATCTATCTCTTAGAATATTTTCTTTACATATTTCACCAACATATTCTCTCACAACTAATATTCCAAAGTATATCAAAAATCGAGATATTATAATTCTCTCCCCCTTAAATAATTTCGTCCTCGAAATTATCTAGTATATTAACAATCCATTCTTAACAAAATACTATCTTACTTTTCATATGAATTTAATCTTATTCTTAAGTTATTATTTCATCAAATCATATAACCTCTACTCTCCCCCTTAGAGTCAATCATTTTCTCCCAATTTCATAACTCATCATTATATATCTATATATATATATATATTATTACTTTCTCAACAAAGCAATCAAGATAACTCATTACATTCCCAATTAATTTATCGTTATACAAGAATCAGCTTCTCTTATAGTATACATATACCTTACCCATCTATTACGTTCAAGATATTTTATCACTTCATCTCTTTATAGATACTCTCTTAACTTTAAATTTAGAGATTATTGAATTATATGTTAATATTGACTGTCCCGTCACCACAGTCACTTTCAAAATAGATACTTATCAAACCTTAATTGATAACAATATTCTTATTTTTCATACACTTAATTTCTTCTTTAACATGTTTTTCATTTAACATTAATATTAATACAAGGCCTTTAAACTTACTTTACAGATATTCAACCTTTTTCCTTTTATCATCATTTACAACTGATTTTTCTTAACTCATTCATGTCCATACACATATCAGAATATTACATCTTATACATTATCACATATATCTTATACTCTTAGTACAACTATACATATTAAATCTCAATAATGATTCACAATCTTAGCGAAATCTAGATCAATTGATCTATCTATCACAATATACTAACGTCTCAATCTTATTCAATTCAAAACAACAATTAACTTATTTAAATTATCATTAGATTTCAATATATGACCTTATTCTATTAGGTCAAGCTTATATTCAAATTCTAATATCTTCGGATCCATCTTTTCAACTTTCTGAAGTTATGATTATTTATAATAAATCACTTCAAATTATTTTTCAATGTTCATATATTTTGTTTTCTATTATCTTAGTACAATTTTTACATAATTCTCATGATTATCTCATACCATATTTATTACCCATAGTTCATTCACTTAAACATTGTTTCCATCAACTTATTCACCTTATACCATGAACATATTCAGCATAACTTTCAATCACATTTTGTAATTTCTCCCATTTATCATCACCTCACTTTTTCATACCATTACAATATTTACATAATTACCTTTCTATCACATTATCCATAACTCAATACATTTTCACAGTTCTCTTCTCTTTCCATACTTTCTATAATTATAATCAAATTTATAACATAAAATTATCATACCAACCATAACTCTTGACCATGTTTCTTGAAGTATAATTATCAATCTTACAACAACTATCCTACGGTCATATCTTCTCAGGTCCAAGTCCGTGGATAGCAAAACTAACTGGCCAAATATACTAAACAAATCATATGGCCATAGTAGATTAATGGTCACACCTGTGGCTTATAAATCAATACTGCCCCTCCATTATTCTTCTTCAAACATTTCCAATTACAATACTAAGTTTGTATCGCAAAGATTACATATTCATTCTCTAAACTTTTGCTATACTAAGAGTTAACACATTTCAACTCCGTTTCGAAACAATTTGCTCTTGATCATTAGATCATCATTAGCCTAACTCACATTCAACAATATTATCTTTAACATCTCTTACGCACAACATTCGATCATATGTAAATTTTATACAATTTCCATTTGTTACTCCATTTCTAATCTATCTCTTCTAAAAATTTTCATACATTATACTTCCCCTTTTTCCTTACAATCTCTTATTATACACATATACATAGAACATTTCCAAACGCATATACCTTAGGACCCAAAACATTATATGATCATTAAATTTAGTTATTACCAAAACAATTTCACTGTCCAGTATTACTCGAGTCCATTCCCACTCTCAATTTCATCACATAGTCTAGCTCTACACAGGTCAAGACCTAATCTCTCTTAGGTCCGCTAATACATGCAATATCATTCTCAATACCACTAGACATGTAATTGTATAAGATAATAAACATACAATAACATTTTTTTTCTACCACATACACATTCATAGGTCACATTCATAATGTGACTTACTTTCCACATTTCTTACATATTACAATTACATTCATATTGAAAAACTCATCTCACATATTCTATACATGTATACACATAATCATGCAATTATATTTAATTTCTCTTTTGCATATAATCTATACAAATTTAACGTTTATTACTTTTCATTGAACATTATCATTCTCATTCTTTTAACATGACTTAAGTTATTCATCAACTCAACAAATATATACACTCTAACCATAATAACACTTCACATAAATCTTAGTCACATTTCTAATGTGACATCTCTCTCACATTTGTTTATAAAAGCATTTAGTATACCCTTCATATCCATTTTCATCATTTCCAGTCAAATTACTTAAAGCAACTCATTTTCACTTGCTTAGTCATTTTCCCTTTATTTCAAAATAAATTTTTCGTATTATCAATCACATTACCCAATTCATAGTACTTTCATATGCAATAATATTCATTCAAAATAGCTCATATGCTTAATATACATTTGTATGCAGCTCTTTTAAATCCAATGAGTTTCGCGAAAAATGGACATTGCAAAAATATGAATTATTCTTTCAAATTTTTTTTTATAAATTATAAAGAATATATATGTTGTAAATAAAAAGAAGAGAGAAGATAGATAGAGAATGAGAAATTAGAGAAATCTCTTTATTATGATTGTATCTAATGAACCATCTATAATAGGATATTTATAGTGGTATATGTAGAACTTAGATGAGAATAAAGATTACAATTAAATTCTAATTTAAATAAGATAAAACAAATCATAATCTTAATAGGATAAGATTAATCTAATAAGTAGTTATCCACATATTATTTAACACTTTTCCTTAGATGAATACCCTTATGAATATGCCTCGTTAAAACCTTACTAAGAAAAATCCAGTGGAATAAAAATTTAGCGAAGGAAAAAGAGTATAATATTCATAAGTAACTTCCCCTAAAAAATACAACTGACTAAGACATATTTTTAACTGAACGCATACCAATATTGTATACATGCTTTTTGAAAATTGATGTCGGTAATGCCTTTACAAACAAATCTGCTAGATTATCACTTGAACAAACTTTACAAATATCTATTTTTCCTTCCTTCATGAGTTCACAAGTACAAAAGAACTTTGGTGATATATATTTAGTTCTATCACCTTTTATGTAGCCTTCCTTGATTTGTGTAATACATGCTACATTATCTTTATGTAATATTGTTGGTTGATTACTTTCTATAGATAATCCACATACTCTTTTAATATGTTCAATTAAACTTCTCAACCATACACATTCACGACTAGCTTCATGAATAGCTAATAACTCTAAATGATTTGATCAAGTAGTAGTGATTGTTTGCTTCACAAATCACCATGAAATAATATTATTATTACATATGAAAAGATCTAGAAAGATGTTATAATAACTCTAACATTATTAATAATGTTATAACATTATTATAACATGTTTGGGACCGAGCTTTATGAGGATCAGAAAGATATCCAGCATCCACATATCCTGTCAATTTAGACTTTATTCCTTTCAAAAAAAAAATAAACCCATATCGGATGTGCCACGTAGGTAGCGTAGAACATGTTTCACTCCATTCCAATATCTTCTGGTAGGAGCTGAACTAAACATTGCAAACAAGTTAACTGCAAGAACAATATCTAGTCTTGTATTGTTAGCAAGATATAAAAGCGCCCCTATTATACTGAGATAAAATACTTCAAGACTAAGAATCTCTTCATTATCTTCATGAAGGTGAAAAGGACCTCTTTTTACATCAAGAGAATGAACAACCATTGGAGTGCTTAATGGATAAGATTTATCCATATAAAATTATTTCAAGATTTTTTCAATATATGATGATTGATGGAGAAGAATTTCATTTGACAGATACTCAACTTGGAATCCAAGATAAAATTTTATTTTTCCAAGATCCTTCATTTCAAATTCTTTTCTCAAATAGTTTGCAGTAATTGAGATCTCTTTTGGAGTTTCCACTATATTTAAATCATCAACATAAACTACAACTATAGCAAATTCTGAATTTATCTTTTTGATAAAAACACATGGACAAAGAGGATTATTTTCATATCCATTATTTGCTAAGTATTCACTGAGGCGATTATACTACATTCGCCTATATTGTTATAGCCTATACAAGGATCTTTGGAGTTTAATATTTATCTAGATTTTGGATTATATGCTTCAGGTATCTTAAATCTTTCTGAAATTTTCATATATATGTCATTATTCAATGAACCATATAAGTAAGTTATCACAATATTCATCAAATATATGTCAAGCCCTTCAGAGGCTGCCAAACTAATTAAAAATCTAAAAGTAATAACATCCATAACAGGGAAATATGTCTTATCATAATCTACTCCAGGTCTTTATGAGAATTCTTGTGCCACAAGTCATGTCATGTATCTCACAATTTCATTTAATTCATTTCTCTTACAGACAAAAACCCATTTGTATCCAATAGGCCTGACATCTTCTGGTGTCAAAACTATTTGCCCAAATACTTTACGCTTAGATAATGAATCTAGCTCAGCCTGAATAGTCTTTTTTCCATTTTGGCCAATCATTTTTATGTCGACATGCTTCAGTATTTTTAGGCTCAAGTTCATCATCATTAATTATTTCATAAGCAATAGTATATGCAAACACATAATCAACAACAATGTCATCTCTTTCCCACATATTTCTAGATTTTAATGAGATCTCATAATTTTTCGGTATCGAAACCACTTCTAGGGTTACTTCTCTAGAAAGTTGAAGTTTTTAATCTATGTTAGTTTGGACCTCTTTCATGAGTGTCATTTTATAAAATTTTCATTTCTCTTCTTTTTCAGAGAACATCTTTTGAACTAATTGGTCCACCACGCTTTACGCAGGTATTAGATTCATTGGTTGCTATACTAATAGGATGTCCTGTAGGGACAATTAATTAAGCATGAGTATTAGCAGTAGGAACATGTGATTTACACACCTTCTAGGTGTTTGTAAATATATCTGGTAATTAATTTGCAATATTCTGCAAATGAATTATTCTTTGAACTTCTAATTCACATTGATTTGTACGTGTATCAAAATTGGACAAAGTTAGTGTATTCCAACTAATCTATTATGCTTTCGGCAGTTTACTTTTATCTTTTTCTAATGGTGAGAAGATTGACTCATTAAATTGACAATCTAAAAATCTTGCTCTAAAAAAATCATTTGTTAAAGGTTCAAGATATCTAATGATAGAAGGAGAATCAAAACCCACATAGATACCAAGGCGACATTAGGGACCCATTTTTGCTCTTTAGGGAGGTGTTATGGGTACATATCCTGCACAACCAAAAATTCTAAGATGAGATGTATTTGGTTGTTGGTCAAACTTATGATATGCAGATGGTCAAGTACGAACTAAAGATGCAACATGAACTACAACATGCCCCCAAACAGATACTGAAAGTTTTGATTTCATAAGCATAAGTCTAGCAATTAATTGCAAATACTTTATAAAAGATTCAGCTAAACCATTTTAAGTGTGAACATACGCAATAGAATGTTTAACAACAATTTCTATTAACATACAATAATCATAAAATGCTTTTGAAGTGAATTCACATGCATTATCTAAACGATCAGTCTTAATAGAATAATCAGGAAATATTGACCTTAACTTTATAATTTGAGCAAGAAATTTAGCAAAAGCAATATTACGTGTTGACAATAGACAAACATGTGACCATCGAATTGAAGCATTAATTAAAATCATAAAATATTTAAATGGTCCACAAGATGGATGAATAAGGCCACAAATATCTCCATGTATTCTTTGCAGAAATTCAGGAGACTCCAAATGTAATTTAGATGGTGAGGGTCTCACAATTAATTTACCTTGAGCATAAGAAGCACAAAAGTAATCATCAGACAAAAGAATTTTTTTGATTTTTCAATGGATGTCTATTTGTATTTTCAATAATACGTTACATCATATTTGAACTAGGATGGCTAAGACAATCATGCCAAAGTATAAAAATTTTAGGATCTATGCACTTCTGGTGCATATAGTACATCTCAACCATCTTTATTTTTAAATAGGATAATATAGTTGATAAACTTAAAAATTTTTCAAATATAAACATCTGGTTCAAATTAATAGTAGTAATATATAAATATTCAATATTAATAAGTATATAATTGATGATATTTTTGTCCCTATTTCTTAATATATTTATTGTCAAATTGAGTTTAATTTGTTTGTTCAAGTGTTTATTAGGGTTGATTCCAGAAACTTTTGACACGTTGTGACCTTAAGGTTATTTAGGCCTGAATCACGGATGAAAGACAAGGAAAGAAGCTATTTTGGGCAAATTCTTCAAGTGACACGCCCAGTGACATGGGTGTGTTAGTGGTCGTATCATTCAACTACTTTACAGAAGCTTTGACATGCCCAGAGACATGGTTGTGTCACTGAATGTGCCATTACTTCTGACTTACAGAAGCTGTGACATGCCTAATGACACGGGCGTGTCCCTAACTCAACATTACAGTAGCAACAACATGCCCAAGGACATGGGAGTGTCACTGTCCATGTCATTAAAGTTTGAAACAGCACCGTTGACAAGCCCACAGACACAGGCATGTCCATGGCCGTGTCAGGCAAAAATCTCTAGGCTATAAAATATGAGCTAAAGAGCGAATTAGGGATTCAATTTTATTTTTAGAGCCGACCTCCTGAGAAAAAGAGAGTTTTTGGCAACTAAGAGTGAAGGTGAAGACCCAATTCATGCAAAATTTAATCCGAGATTTGAGGATTGAAGTGAAGAAACACAAATAGTTCATTATGGATTGTTTGAATTCTCTTACTTATTTCCTCTGTTTTGTTTTTTGGTTATGAATATGAGCTAAACATTTTATCTATCTAGATATTGATGAACCCTAGCTTTATTGTGTGGATTGAATAGTTCTTATTAAATTAAATCAATTGATTGAGTTGTTTTATCCTTTTGATTCTTAATTTCTTATTTCCAATTGATAATAGCATGCTTATTGATTGGTTACAATTTTCATATTATTAACTTGAGAAAGCTTGATATGAACAGAATGATCATTAGGATGGAGGGTTGATTGGAGTGCTAGAGATAGACTTACAAGACCCTTTGGTTTAAAGTTTATTGTTTTTATTGCAAGATCTATTTAATTATGCTTGAGAAGAGATTCCTAGCATTCTACTTAGTGATTAGGGATTGATTCACTTCAGAGAGGTATTAATCTAATTTAGAGGAATACCAATTCAGTTCTATTATTTGATTTAATTGAATTGATATTTATAAATGCGTTTTATGGCTAGGGGGATTCATTATCTGGATAGTATTTTCATCATCAACTTCTATTGCATAATACTCAATTTTTCTTCACTTTAGTTTATTAAGTAATTCATCTTTTATTTTAGTCATCACACAAGCTATTGATTCGCTAAACAACAGTTGAAATTTGTACTAATAGTTGACCTTGTCCCCAGTGGAATGATATCTTACTCACTATTTTATTATTTGAGTGACCCGTGCACTTGCAGCAACACTGCGATAGCATAGATTCGCCATGAAATATCATCATCATTCTTTGTTTCAATATGATATCTATTACGACGTATATCTTTAAAACTTAATATATTTCTTCGAAATCTACTAGAATATAATGCATCATCAACTTATAACTTTGTTCCATTTAGGAACATAAGATGGACTCTTCCAGAGCCTTCAATTACATTTGCAGTACCAGATATTATATTAACATTAATTTCAACTAAAGTTAATTGTAAAAAATATTTCTTATCTTGAAGAATTATGTGAGTTGTACCACTATCAACCAAGCATATGCCATCATCCATAATATCAATTTTATTATGCTTTATATAATAAACAAAATAATTATATTAAAAAATAAAGTCTAGTCTTATTATAATTTTTGAGAAAGAAAATTAACATAACTTATGAAAGAAAAATAACATGACTTATAAAAAAAATAGAAAAAATAACATAACTATGAAAAATATATTCTAATAATTAACATTTTTATCTCCTATCAAATGATTAATCTTGCATCCTTGTTTTCAAAAAAAATCAGAAACATCAAAATCAATATTTAAAGGATGCACATCATTACTAGCAGGGTCTATAGCTTTAGAAAAATTCATTTCAATATTTTTTCCTTTCTCTTTTAGTGATGATTTGTAAAGATCAACTAAATATTTTGGAGTACGACATATTCTTGACTAATGACCCTTTGTTCCACATCTATAACAAGTGGTGTCATTGTTTTGTACTTTTCTTTCAGGAAGTTCTTCATTCTTGACCCATTTCATTTTATTCTTTTTAGCACCTTTGCTTTCATAATTGGTCGAAAAAGTTTTTTTACCACGACCTCGTTTACCATGATCCCGCCCACGACTTTGAGAAAATGTCTCATTCACTTCAGGAAAAAGTGTTGAGCCAGTAGAACGAGTTTGATGATTTTTCATCAAAAGCTTATTATTTTGTTCAGCCACAAATAAACAAGATATTAGCTTAGAATATTTTTTAAATCGGCACTCTCGATATTGTTGCTGCAGGAGCACATTAGAGGCATGAAAGATAAAATATATTTTTTCTAACATATCATCATCAATGATTTTTCCTCCACACAATTTCAATTAGGAGCTAATCTTAAATAAGACTGAATTATATTCACTTACATTTTTAAAATTCTGCAATCGTAAGTGAATCTATTTATATCGAGCTTTTGGAACAATCACCATTTTTTAGTATTCATATCTTTCTTTTAAAGAATTCCAAAGAGCTAACAGGTCCTTAATAGTAAGGTACTCAGTTTTAATTTTTCATATAATTGATGCCGAAGGAAAATAATGACTTTTGCGCAATCCTGCAGGGATACTTTATTTTCTTCCTTAATGGTATCTCCAAGATTCATAGCATTGAGATGAATCTCGGCATCAAGTTTCCATGATAGATAATTTCTTTCAAAAATATCGAGGGCAACGAATTTAAATTTTGCAAGGTTCGACATGATAAAAACACTATTTTCAAAAATAATAACCTTAAATTAGATAGATATTTATTTCAAACAATAAATATACTAAAATATGGTTGTCAAAATATTGATAAAATATATTGAAATTAGATGATGATGGCTATTAAAAAAAACTAAAAAATTTACTTGCTCACAACATGATAAGAATGTTCAACAAAATATATAAAGATTTCATTTGACGATTAAATTGATGTTGGCAATTCTTAAATTAATATTGAACCAGTACCTTAAATTGATGTTGGCAATACTTCGATATGATGATGATGATATATATGACTTACTAGAATTTAATAGGTACTAGATTTTAAACGAATAAGACCAAATGTCTTATTTTATTGTCATTATGCTAACCAAATCAATTAAGAACATATTTAGTTAATAATATTTCAATTCATCCATATAACATTAAAATATATAAACACATATATAGAAATATATATAAAAAAAATTAGAATAATTACTTTGAATATAATTACTTTGAACTTGAATATTTAGAATAAACAAATTGGCTAGAGCTTCATGCTGATAACGTGTTGTAAATAAAAGAAGAGAGAAGATAGATAGAGAATGAGAAATTAGAGAAACGTCTTTATTATGATTTTATCTAATGAACTATCTATAATGGGGTATTTATAGTGGTATATGTAGAACTTAGATGAGAAAAAAGATTATAATTAAATTTTAATTTGAATAAGATAAAACTAATTATAATCTTAATAGGATAAGATTAATCTAATAAGTAGTCATCCATATATTATTTAACAATATATAAATTATTCTTGGATTTTGGATTCTCTATAAACTTAAATTTTTAAAATTAAGTATCTTCCATATAAACTATAAATTTTTCAGTGCGAAAAACATTATTCATAGTTTTTTTTAATAATAAAATATTTTTTATCTAAAATTATTACATATGAAGAATTAAGATACTTTAGAATTTGAATTCAAAATTTAAGCAGAAATAACACATAATTTTGATTATCAAACCATGACTTGATGGTATTTTTTTATCCAAATCTTTAAATATATTATTATCATTTTGGAGCACCCCGTATCCGGCATGGCGTCTCTTATCATTGAAGAATAAATTTAAAGCCATCACTAATATTGAAAGAAAACCACCATAGCACAAATTTACGAGATAATGAATTTTTAGTATATGCTTAAAAATAATCAATTTTAAAAGCTAACTATTAAAATTAACGTACTCATTTTTATATCAATCACTTTATATATATTTAATTAACGTGAGACTATTTTTCATATTATATATATATATTCAAATATAAATGAAAGCATATATTTAATTGTGGAGTACACAATTGATGTGTATGTGTGCTCCTTTCCTCTATTTTTTTTTTACCTTCTCCTTTTGCAAATCTATAATATTATTATTTTTATATGCACGTATCATCAATTAATCTATGCAATATAGATATATCACCCTCTCTCATATATTTTCTCTCTTTTTGTTTAATGGGATAAATTTAATTTCAAAAAATTATAACCTACCTTGCTAATTTTACATATCATATTCCACAACTTTAAACTACTCAAGATTCTATTCCCATTTGCTTATTCAAGAACTTCAACAAATTAATTTAATACTCAAGATTCCTAATGCATTTCAATTTGAAATTGGTTGGGTGGGGTGAGAATATATAGAAGAATGTGTGTTGGCGTGAGCAATTTGAGGAAAGAAATCTTCTGTTAAACTTTGACATATTGTGCATATAATTTGTTTCCTTAATTGTAAATAATTGTCTTTGATTTAGGCTATAAATTAGGATCTTAATTGTACAAAATCAATATAAATATTTGTAATTGCTGGAAAGTAAAGATATGAAACAAAATTATTCTCCAATTATCTTTTCTACATGGTATCAGAGCAATACCTTAGGTAGAAATTGAATCCTTCTCTGCAATCATGACTGAAGAAAATCCTCTTGCTGTCATCCCTCATGAATCTCGAATCATTGCTTAAGACAATGCCCCTCTTCCCTCTGGAATAATCTTAGATGATATGAATTATCCGTTATGGTCGCAACTTATGGAGATGCGTATTGGAGCTCGAAATAAATCCGGATTCCTTACCGGTGCAACACTGAAACTAGCTGCAAATGACAAGCAATTGGAAACCTGGCTTATTGATAATAACCGGGTTAAGAGTTGGCTCATTGATTCTATGAGTCCGCTCTTGATGCAACGATTCATCCATCTTCAAACAGCCAAAGAAATATGGGAAGCTATTGCAAAGATGTTTTATGATGGCTCGGATGAAACACAACTTTTTGATCTAAATCGAAAATCATTTACCACTCATCAAAATGGTAGACCCTTATCGTTATATTACAATGAGCTGATTGGCATATTTCAAGAAATTGATGCTCGCATTCAAACACAAGAAGATAATGTTGTTGTAATCATATCACTGCATAAATATATGACTCGACTTTGAGTTCATATCTTCTTGGTTGGGCTTGACCCAGAATTCAATCAAGCTCAAAGTGAAATATTGAGGAAAGATCCACCTCTTGATCTTGAGTCATGTTACGCATATGTTCGCAAAGATCAAAACCAGAGACAAACTATAGAGGAACCGAAAATTCAGCCAGATGGAATGGTTCATTTGATAGCCCGCACACGCCCTACAAATTCCCAATAAGCTAAAGGAAAAAAATTTTGGCTCCAAGGGGAATAACTATGTTTGCACTCACTGTGGTGAAGAATGACATTCAAAACAACGTTGCTATGAGATTATTGGGTATCCAGAATGGTGAAATTTTACAAAGAAACCCACGAAGAAAATTGGGCAGGCTGTTGTCACAACCATAACAGATGAAGAAGTAATTGCATCTACTTCAAATTCAGTTACAACACACATTACAAAGGCTGATAATCCAGGTCTATCCAATACTTATCTTGCTTGTTAGGAATAATACATGGATAATTGATACAGGTGCTACTGACCATATGACAAATGATTATATCCTTCTTTCACCTATTCATTCTTCACCTTAACCACATGTACTCACTGCTAATGGAGGAATTGCACCCGTTATTGGCAAAGGATCAACACATGTGTCAAATTCCATTAATCTTGATATTGTGCTTATAGTTCCTTCTCTTTCTTCCAACCTTTTATTTGTTAGTAAAATCACAAAAACTTTGAATTGTGCTGCAACTTTTTGGCCTAATAGATGTATTTTTCAGGACATTATAACATAACGGACTCTTAGTTGTGGTATTAGGCGTGGAAACTTGTACTATCTTGATATGGCCACTTTAAAAAATCAAAGAATTGGTCAAGCAAATATCAATGAGGAGAGTCAAGGAAACAAGGATATGGCTTGGTTATGGCATCATCGCCTTGGTCATCTGTCATTTAATTATCTTTGAAAATTAAAACCAAGTTTGTTTTTACATACAAATGCTAAGTTTGATTGTGACATTTGTGAAATGGCCAAGAGTCATAGAATTTCATATCTACCTAGTTATAATAAGAGTACTTCACATTTTATGATTATCCACTCTGATGTTTGGGGACCTACTCAAATCCCTACATTATTTGGTGCTCATTATTTTGTGACATTTATTGATGAGTGTACTCATATGATTTGGATCTCTCTCCTACGAAACAAGGGAGAGGTATGTTATATTTTTCAGAATCTGTATCGAATGGTAAATTCACATTATCAATGCCGAATTAAAGTTCTTCAATATGATAATGGTGGGGAGTATACAAATTTTGAATTGAAGATTTTTTGTCAAAAAAAATGGTATTCGACACCAAACTTCATGTACCGGTACACCGCAACAAAAAGGTTTAGCAGAACGAAAGAATCGCCAAATACTAGAGGTTGTCCGAGCTTCTTTATTTGGAATGAAAGTGCCTTGAGAATACTGGGGCGAAGCTATTTGCTCTGCTGCATATCTTATTAATCGGATGCCATCACGAGTCATTGAGTTTAAAACACCACATCAAAAACTCCATGAATTAGTTTATGCTCTAATTGGTCCAAACCTTGAACCTCGTGTCTTTGGTTGTACTGCATATGTACACCGGGTTGTAAGCAAACTTGATCCATGAGCTATTCGTTGCATGTTTATTGGGTACACAAACTTCAAAAAGGGATATCGGTGTTATGATCCTATAGAAAACAAAATGTATGTAACCTGATATGTTACATTCCATGAAAATACTCCTTATTTCGGTGGTCATGAGTGCTCTCTTCAGGGGGGAGACAACATTTAATTTGGGTGAAGACAACACTCATGAATACTTTCAGGAACAAGAAATGACCGATAAAAAACTTTCAAATCCTGTTGTTACACATCCTGATCCTGTTGTTACACATCCTGAGAATAATGATGGCTCCCAAGAAAATCAAGATAGTACAATTTCCCAAGTCACACCAACAACCATAGAAATTCTGGATGTGTCGGTGTCTCCTCAGGTAACATCATTACCTTCATCTCCTTTAATTCATGATCCAACTCCTCTAGCTGAACCAAGATATCCGATTAGGAAGAATAAAGGAATTCCAAAAATTCAATATGATCCTGATTTTAATGCTAAGACT
Source organism: Garcia nutans (assembly GCA_947685225.1). Classification (NCBI taxonomy): domain Eukaryota; kingdom Viridiplantae; phylum Streptophyta; class Magnoliopsida; order Malpighiales; family Euphorbiaceae; genus Garcia; species Garcia nutans. The sequence goes on from CANTUV010000007.1 coordinate 55,136,668, forward strand.
AAATACCCCATTAACAATTATACCTCCTCTCATCGTTTGTCAAAGTCACATGCACTTGTTGTAAATCAATTATCCCCTGTATCTATTCTAAGTAATGTGCAAGAAGCATTGATGGATTCAAAATGGAAGAAAGCTATGAATGATGAAATGGAAGCCTTACAAAAGAATCATACATGGGAACTTGTATCGTTGCCCTCAAAGAAGAAAACAGTAGGGTGTAGATGGATTTTCATAGTTAAGCTCAATCAAAATGGAATCATAGATCGTTATAAGGCAAGGCTTGTTGCTAAAGGGTATACACAAAAGTACGGAATTGATTATGGAGATACATTTACTCCTGTAGCAAAAATAAATACCATACGAGTTCTTATTTCCATTCAGAGAATCAAGATTGGCTTTTGCGACAGTTCGACGTTCAAAACACATTTCTTAATGGAACTTTGGAAGAAGAAGTATACATGGATCCTCCTCCGGGCATAAACTATAGTAGAAAGGTATGCAAACTAAAAAGGGCCTTATACGGATTAAAGCAATCCCCCCGAGCATGGTTTGGAAGGCTATCAAATTTCATGAAGAATATTGGATACAAATAAAGTGATGCTGATCATATTCTCTTCGTCAAACAAGAGTTTATGAAGGTGACTGCTCTTATTATGTATGATGTCGATATGGTTGTTACTGGAAATGACTCAAATGAAATAGATGTCCTCTAAGAAAGAGTGTATGTGATGCAGAGGCAGCCAGATGCTTCAGCAGTTATTGCAGGTACATTTTTTTTATTTGGCATTTCAGTTCTTACTTTGATTGATCCAGGATCTACTCATTCATACATAAGTGCATCTATCTTGCCTGTGTCTGAATTGCATTCTGAGTCCTTAGGATTTGATGTCTTGGTGACAAATCCTTTAGGACATAGTGTTGTGGTGAGTAAGGTGCATCGTGATAGTTCAGTTGTGGTACAAGGTGAAGAGTTTTTGGGTGATTTGATTGAAATGCCTTTTAAGGAGTATGATTTGATCTTAGGCATGGATTGGTTGTCTAAGCATGGAGCTGTGGTAGACTGTCAAAAGAAGTGTGTTACTCTGAGAACCCGTGATGGTAGAAGTGTGATGGTATCTAGTGAGTAGAGACAACTTGCATCCTTATTTGTGTCAGTTGTAGCAGCTAGAAAGTTGATTAAAAAAGGGTGTGATGCTTATCTTGCTCATGTTGTGGATACCAGAGTAGCGGGTTCTCAACTTGATAGTATACCTACAGTTGCGGAATTTCCAGATGTGTTTCCTAAGGAGTTGTCAGGGTTACCCCCTGAGAGAGAGGTTGAGTTTGGTATCGAATTGTTGTCTGGTACCACTCCCATCTCTATTACTCCCTATCGAATGACACCTGCTGAGTTGAGAGAATTGAAGGTGCAGTTGCAAGAGTTGTTGGATAAAGGGTTTGTTCGCCCTAGTGTTTCTCCGTAGGGAGCTCCTATTTTGTTTGCGAAGAAGAAGGATGGTACTTTGAGGTTGTGCATCGATTATAGGCAATTGAATAAAGTAACCATCAAGAATAAGTATCCTTTGCCTAGGATTGATGATCTCTTTGATCAGTTGAAGGGAGCAGCAGTGTTTTCTAAGATTGATTTGAGATCAGGGTACCATCAGTTGAGAGTTAGAGCTGAAGATATTCCTAAAACAGCTTTCCGCACAAGATATGGGCATTATGAGTTCTTAGTGATGCCTTTTGGGTTGACGAATGCACCTGCAGCTTTCATGGATTTGATGAATAGGGTGTTTAGGCCCTATCTAGATCAGTTTGTGGTGGTTTTCATTGATGATATTTTGGTGTATTCGCATAATAAAGAGGAACATGATAAGCATCTGCGGATTGTGTTGTAGACCTTGAGAGAGAAGCAATTGTATGCTAAGCTGTCGAAGTGCGAGTTTTGGCTTGATCAAGTGACTTTTATGGGTCATATAGTTTCAGCAGATGGTATAAGAGTTGATTCGAGTAAAGTTGAGGCCACTTTGAATTGGAGTCCACCGAAGTCTGTGACTGAAGTTAGAAGTTTTCTGGGTTTGGCAGGCTATTATCGACGTTTTGTGAAGGATTTTTCTTTGATAGCTACTCCACTCACCAGATTACTTCGGAAAGGAGTTAGATTTGTGTGGACAGATCAGTGTCAAGCAAGCTTTGAGCAGTTGAAGGAGATGTTGACTCAAGCTCCTGTTCTTACTTTGCCTGTGGAAGATAAACCATATGTGATCTACAATGATGCTTCACATAATGGTTTAGGATGTGTCTTGATGCAGGAAGGTAGAGTCATAGCTTGTGCTTCTCGGTAGTTGAAGCCACATGAGCTTAATTATCCGACGCATGATTTGGAGTTAGTAGCCGTAGTTTTTGCTTTGAAGATTTGGCGACACTACTTGTACGGAGAGAAGTGTTTTATCTATACAGATCATAAGAGTTTGAAATATTTGGGTGTTCAGAGGGAGCTAAATCTTCGGCAAAGACGATGGTTGGAGCTAATTAAAGACTATGATTGTTTGATTGATTATCATCCTGGTAAGGCAAATGTTGTTGTTGATGCCTTGAGTTGAAAGTCTTTAGCAGGTTTGACTGTTTATTCACTCTCGTTGATTGTTGAGTTGAGAGCGTTGTATGCTAAATTTGAGCTTTGTGATGATGGTGCATTGTTAGCTCAGTTGCATTTGAGACCGGTGTTGTTAGATTAGATTAAAGAGGCTCAATTGGTAGATGAGAAAATTCAGAAGATTGTTTCAGATTACCAAAATGGGGAGAGTCGAGATTTCCATGTGAGAAGTGATGGTAGCCTTTGGTTCAAGGATAGATTGTGTGTTCCTGATGATGCTAGTTTGAGAAAGATTATTTTGGAAGAGGCACATCAATCAATTTTTGCTATGCACCCTGGGAGTACCAAAATGTATTTTGATTTAATGCAGCATTACTGGTGGTCAGGTATGAAGAGAGATATAGCGGAATTTGTATCCAAGTGTCTCACTTGTCAGAGGGTGAAAGCTGAGCATAAAGTTCCAACAGGGTTGCTTCAACCTTTATCAGTGCCTGAATGGAAATGGGAACGTGTGACAATGGATTGTGTCTGGTTTGTCATTGACTCAGAAAAAGCATGATGCTATCTGGGTGATTGTTGATCGGTTGACAAAGACAGCTCATTTTCTTCCAGTTAGAATGGACTATTCTCTGGAGAAGTTGGCTGAGCTGTATATCAGTGAGATAGTGAAGTTACATAGAGTTCCAATTTCTTTGGTGTCTGATCGAGATCCCCGGTTTACTTCAAGGTTTTGGAAAAGTTTACATGGTGTTTTGGGTTCTCGATTGCACTTTAGCACTGCTTTTCATCCGCAGACAGATGGACAGTCAGAAAGAGTGATACAGATTATAGAGGATATGTTGAGAAGCTGTCATTGATTTCTCTGGAAGTTGAGACAAATTTTTGCCATTGATAGAATTTGCTTATAACAACAATCATCAGTCTAGTATTAAAATGGCACTTTTTCAGGCATTGTATGGTAGAAGATGCAGAACGCCTATGTGTTGGAATGAAGTTGGAGAAAGCAAGTTGGTTGGTTCCGATTTGATTAAAGAAACTGAAGAGAAAGTGAAAATAATTCGGGATCGGTTGAAAGCAGCTTCAGATCGGCAGAAATCTTATTCAGATTTGAAGAGAAGAGACATAGAATTTGATGTCGGAGATAAAGTTTTTCTGATAGTGTCTCCTTGGAAAAAGATTTTGAGATTTGGCAGAAAAGGGAAGCTAAGTCCTCGTTTTATTGGACCTTATGAGGTATTGGAGAGAGTTGGACCAGTTGCTTATCGAATTGCTTTGCCGCCTGAGTTGGATAGAATTCACAATGTCTTCCATGTTTCTCTGCTGCGGAGGTACATATCAGATCCATCTCATGTTCTGTCCGTTGAATCTATTGAGGTGAGTCCGGATCTGACTTTTGAAGAAGAACCAGTTGCTATTTTAGCACATGGAATGAAAGAGTTGAGACATAAGAAAGTGCCAATTGTGAAGGTTCTTTGGAAGAATCATGGTAGAGAAGAATCAACTTGGGAGAATGAGCAAGCGATGCGAGATCAGTATCCTCAACTGTTTCAGACTTGATATCAGGTAATTTTGAGGACGAAATTTCTTTTTAGAGGGGGAGAATTGTAATATCCCAAAGTATACCCTAAAAGTTATGGAATATTTTATTGTTGTATTTGGATTAAGTGTTATAAGTGTATATATTTAGGTGGAAAGAGATAAAAGATAAGAAGAGAAGAGTGTATATGTTGTATATATTGAGATATATACAACATATACAAGTCAAATTATTAAATGGAAGTCAAAGAAGAAATAATTAATTTTAAATTAATTAAAAGGAAATTGAATTAGTGGAAGAGGATATTTTATAATATTATATTAATATAATTGCTTGGTGGAGGTTTAAAGAGATTAAGTGGTTGACTTTGCTTCTCATTCTTATTCTTCTTCTTCTTCTTCTTTCCTTTTCTTTTCTATGTTGGCCGGCCCTCCATAGCAAGAGAGCAAGAGAGAGATTTGATCTTCCAAACTCAAGATTGAAGGAAATTTTCAAGTATCAAGTTGGAAATTTAAGAGTTTCTTCATCTTTGGTAAGTTTTCCACTTGATTCTTTGATTTTCTTTGAGTTTGTGAGTTGAGGTTGTGGTTGATATGTGTTTGTTTGATTGTGGTGTGTTTAAGAGTGTTTGGTTCAATTGATTTTGGATTTTGGGGTTGGATTGAAGGAAATAGTAAGTTTGTTGGAAGAGAAAGTGTTGTGGTTGTGTTTTGGGTTTGTGGTGATGATTATGATTTGTGTTTGATGTATGTTTTGAGTTGTTTTGGTGTTTTGCAAGTTTGTTATGGTTTTTGGGTGTTTTTAGTTGAGTTGGTTTGGAGTGGATAATGGTGGTAGTAAGTGGTTTGTTGGATGTAGAGTTGATGTTGCCAGAATCTGCATTTTTTGGCCTGACACGCCCATGAGCACGACCAGGTCTTTAGGCGTGTCAATGGTTCTGTGTTCTTGGATGGGTGACACGAAGGGTGACACGCCGATGTCACTGAGCGTGTAACAGCTTCTGTGTTGTAGTAGTATTGACACGTCTAGTGACACGCCCATGTCATTGAGCGTGTCATAACTACTGTGTTAGTGAATGATTGACACGGCCATGAACACGCCTATGTTGTTGGACGTGTCAATGTTTCTGTGAGACAGAATGTATTACACGTTCAGTGACACGCCCGTGGTTCTAAGCGTGTCAAAGCTTCTGTGTTGTGAGTTTAGGGCACGGTCAAGGACACGCCTGTGTTGTTGAGCGTGTCATGTGTAGAGTTGGCCCTAGTTGGTTTTTATCTATATTATCTCATGTGTATCTCTAAGTGAGTGTGTATGATCACCTTTGGTTTAGGTTTTGAAGAGAGTTGAGTTGCCCTAATCCTAGTGTTGAGGATTTTTGGAAGAGGAGTTTGGTGTTGTGTGAAGTGCACTTGAGATAAGTACAAACCCTACATTATTGCATATAATTACATGACATTGGGACTTAACACATTTGGTTGTGAATGTGTTAATAATCTATTACATTGTTGATACATTTGGTTAATGTTATGAATTGTATAATGTGAAAGATATGATGATCATTCAAATTGTATTCCAATGTAATTGGTTGTGGATACTTTAATGATGAGGTGTGAAGCCATTGTTGTTGGCTATAATGATGCAAATGAAATAATTGAGGCATGTTTGCCTAGATGATTATGAGGAAATGAGAATGGAATTGATAATGAAATAATAAAAGAATTGTGTGCCTAATGTGTTATTCACTTGTCAAAGTTTTGTTGTTGGTGGCATGCCTAATAGTAACAATCTCTTAAAGCTGGGTTGGGCTTGATCCTTGAAGCCAAATTGGGTTGAAGTTTAGCATGCTTAACTCCCCTTGAAGCTTGGTTGGGTCTAGTTCTTGAAGCCTAGTTGAGATGTTACAACCCTTGAAGCTAGGTTGGGTTTGGTTCTTGAAGCCAAGTTGGGTTGATACTTAGCATGCTTTGTTCCCCTTGAAGCTTGGTTGAGCCTAATCCTTGAAGCCTAGTTGGGATAATGATAAATGTGATAATTAAACCAAAACATTAACTCTGAAAGTTGAATGGCATATTAGTTTCTTTTGGGCCCATGCTTGTCTTTGTTTAAATGTGAATCATAATTGGTGAAACAAATGAATTATAAGATTTAATGTAAGGTTTTGAAATATGATATTCTTATGTATTGTTTATTAAATATGAATGTGTGACATTAGCATTACCTTAAAGCATATTGTTATTGTGGTTTGTACCACTAAGCCGTTAGCTTAGCGCGATTGTGGTTCATCGCGCAGGTAACAGGGTAGAACCGGAGAGTTCAGCTAGACCGAGTCGAGTCTAGACTTTGATGTGTTGATTGTGAGCTTAAAGATCAGAGACAAACTGCCAAACATGTATAAATTTTATGTTTTGTAAACATGGGTTTTGATGTATTTATATATGTAAATACCACTATATTTTTTCGCTGCGTAATAAATAAACGTTTTATCTATTGTACTTTACAATATAATTTGAATGTTTTAAATTTTCTTATAATGTTGTTAAATTGAAAGATTGGTTTGTTTATTATAAACCGTAGCACTCATGTATTCGGTATACGTATATTACAGGTGTAGTAGTATGTAGTGTGCGTATACGGGGTATAAGGGTGTTACATGGATCATGAGTTATACACAAGATGCAAAAAATTTTCCAAATTATCTTTTCTCTTGAATTTATACCATTTGAAATGTTTGAATGGGTGGATGAGAAAATCATTTACTATGCTTCTCGAGTTATTGCTTAATGTTCTCCCTGAAGAGGTGTCATTGCCTAAATCTTATTATGAGGCAAAAAAAATTATACTAGCTTTAGGTTTGAACTACGAAAAGATTCATGCTTGTCGAAATAATTATATGTTATTCAAAGGGGATCGATCCAATGATGATTATTGCCATACTTATGGTTCTTTAAGGTGGAAAGGAGATCAAGGACAGTCTAATAATAATTCAAGAGGCAATTCTATTGTAGGTGATAGAAAGCCAGTTAAAATCTTACGATTAGCGCAATTTTCTAATTTTTCCTCAGATTCGCACAATGTTAGGCTCGGACTTGCAAGTGATGGTTTTAATCCATTTAGAAACATGAGCACTAATTACAACATTTGTATTGTTGTGCTTATAACATGCAATATGTCCCCATGGACTTGCATGAAGCAATCATTTATTTTCTCAATGATAATTCCGAGTAAAAAAGGTCTTGAAAATGATATTGATGTTTATTTGCAACCTCTAATAGATGAATTAAAACAATTATGGATGGTGTAGAGACTTATGATGCTTCAACTGAACAAAACTTTTATATGCCAGCTGCATTAATGTGGACTATAAATGACTTTCCTGCTTATACTTATTTGTTTGGTTGGAGCACTAAGGGAGAATTTGCATGTCTTTGTTGTGCTGAGTTCACAAACTCAAGATGGTTATATAATGGTGGGAAGTAAGTCATCGTCGATGGTTACCAAATGAACACTCATTTCGTGTGCAAAAACAATGTTTTGATGGGACTGAAGAGCTAGATAGAGCTCTTATGCGGTCTAAGGGTAGTGATATCTTAAGGAAACTAGATGGTGCCCACTTTACTTTAGGTAAATATTCAATATCTAAACAACAAAAGGTGAAAAGGTGAAAGAGAACTATAGATCAACATGAGGATTTAAATGAGGAGATGACAACAAGTGGGAGTAAACAAAAAAAATCCTATGGATTGGTGGAAGAAGAGAAGCATATTTTTCTTGCTCCCTTATTGGGAACATTATCTATTGCGTCACAATCTTGATGTGATACATATAGAGAAAAATGTATGTGACAATCTTATTGGCACTTTGGTGAATTTGGACCATAAGTCAGAAGATAATGAGAAGACTCGACTTGATTTGGTAGAATTGGGTATTAGATATGGAATGCATCCTATTTGTAGATGGGAATGGTAGAAAAAGATTGACAGTGGCATGCTTTTCTTTAATCACAAAAGAAAGAGATATATTTTGTCAAGTGATGAAAGATGTGAAAATGTCAAATGGATATGCATCGAATATCCTAAGTGTGTAAACTTGAAGGAATGTAAAATTACTAGTCTAAAAAGTCATGATTGTCATATTTGATTGAGAACCTTATTCCTCATTAAGATCTTGTAGTCCATCTAAAAAAGTTGCTTCGATTGTGACTGGCTACTTTTTTTAAGTCTATATACTTGAAAGTATTAGACCATACTGAACTTGATAAGCTTCAAGAGCGTATTGTCTTAACACTTTGTAACATGGAGATAATATTTCTTCCATCTTTTTTCACCATAATGGTGCTTTTGATGATCCATATAATAGAGGAGATAAAACTCGGAGGAGCAATACATTATAGATGGATGTACCCAATGGAGAGGTATCAATATTCAGTAACATGCAATTTACTTGTCTTCCAATATAGTGCTAGACTTTTTCTTAGATTGAAAAGTATTATCATATTTTTGTGATCACGGTTCGTTAAAAATCATTTGTTGGAAATAAAGCTCACCCAGAAGGGTCAATTGCAGAATGGTATATAGCTGATGAATGCTTAACATTTTGTTCAAGATATCTTAATGGGGGTGGAGACACAATTCAATAGGCCTTTATACAATCCTGAGCCGCCTTCAAATGAATAAATTAAATATCTTTTTTCAAGTGCTGGTCAGAGTATAGGGAAGGTTGAAGATGTTATCCTAAGTGATCAAACATTAATGCAGGCTCATCGTTATGTGCTATGACACTGGGATGAGATCGAACAATTTCGTCAGTAAGTATTTTTCATTATTGATATTGATCTAGAATAAGACTAAAACAATATTCAAAAGTAGTTTATTGTTTAGCCAAAATTTTATATTTTTCAGAGAATTCCTCAATTTTGAGAGGAGAAGGCATCACCATCATACTCGTTTAGATCAAAATGAGCTGGATCATTTAATAAATGAAAAATTTGTGGATGGTTTCAAAATAAGGTAAAGTGTGGTATATTGTATTGGAGACCATCATTTACTTTATTATTTTCCTTATTTCTTTTGTGTAATGTGATAGTTTTTAAGTGCAACTCGTGATCCAATCATCTCCGAACATATTTTAGCTCTTGCAAGGGGTCTCAACAAAGTTGCAAAGAGATTTTCTGGTTTTATCATAAATAGAATAAGGTTTCATACTGTAAATCGTGAGAAGAAAATATTGACTCAAAACAGTGGAGTGGTTAACATATCTGAAGTGGTAGAAGTCAATTATTATGGAAGATGAAGAGATATTATTGAACTTAATTACTATGGTTGTTTTAAAGTGGTTTTATTTAGATGTGATTGGGTTAATGTTTATAGTAGCATGGGCATCAAACAAAAGGAATTTGGTTTACTCTTATTAACTTTTCTAGGTTAATACGCATGGGTGATAAAGTAGATGATGATCCATTTATGTTTTTCTCTCAAGTTGAACAAGTATTTTATATGAAAGATCCAAGTAATCCCAATTGGCATGTGGCAGTAAGAGTTAAACTTAGAGAAGTATTGGATGATCTGAATTGCATTATGCCGGGTAATAATCAAAGTTTGGATATGCATATGCTAAGTTGGGCTAGAGTTGATATAAAAGATGAAGATTATTTGTGACTTTTTTTTTTGAGTTTATATGTAATAAATATCAATTAGTCAATAATTGAAGCATTCTAAATTGATGTCATATTATATAGTTTTGACAATCAAATATTTTTTATGTGCTTATTATTTTATTATAAAATTTCTTGTACTGTTTTTGTTTTTTAAGGATAGCTTTTGCTCATGAAATAAATTCAACATCTTATAGTAAGATTCAATAATTTTAAACATCATTTAAGTTTAGTTTTGATTATGCATTCTTATTATATTGATTTAATTCTAATGAGTATAAAATGTAGCATTAATAATGTCTCAATGATCAAGAAATTTACGTGGCCTAGGGATAGTGAGCAATAATTTTGAATCAAAAGAAGTTTCAGTATAGTGAGCAACAATTCTGAATCAAGAAAGTTCCAGTCCAATAAGAATTGAATAACCAAATTGAAACTCATCCAACTGCTAATTTTGAAGGTCAATAATTTATCATACTCACAATCACAAGCTAGTCAAGAAATTCATCAACTTAATGATGAAAATTATACACAAATGATTGGTAATGTTTAATTTTAACTTTGAACTCATTTTTTATTGTTTCATTTATGCTATGTTTATGTAGTTGTATGATTATTTAGATAATAATGGAAGACTGTTTAAGAAATGTGAAAGAACATCAATAGCAGCGGTATGGAATATAGACAAAAATGAAAAGATATTCATTGAAGTAAATGAACATAGAGTCCCATGCTTAAAACAAGGTGCTACACTTAGATCTTTTCTTGGGACAATAGCAGTAAATGGGAAATATGCTCCTTTGAACATTTCTAGATGAAATGACAAAAACTTCAATTCATTTCATATTGATATTTTAAATATTGTTCAGGTATATACATATTTTATATTTTTAAGGAATTAAGAGTTAATTTGCTTTAGACTTGAATATTTCTAACTTATCCTACATATTGATTTGCATGTAATCAAAGGAGAAATTTTTATTCTCACCTGAAACTAAGAGTTGGATTCTCAAGTTAGTGAATAAAAAAAATGGAGAGATTTCAAATGTGACTTGAAAGCTCAATATTTTGACCCTTCAAAGACAAAAGGAGCAGATCTAGGTTAATGTTCCTAAACAAGTTGAGACAACTCAGTAGCATTTCTTAGTTAATAGCTAGTTTAGTGAGCAAAATCAGGTTAGTAACTATGACTTTTATTTAATTTTTGTTTGTCTCTAATTATGTTAAAACTCATTTTGCACTTGTTGTGTAGAAAATGAGTCAAAAAAATACTACAAATACAAAGAAAAAAAATGCACATACTTCAGGAAAAAAGAGTTATGATAGGCTTAGAAAAGAGATTATGAGTACTTTATATGTTACAAAAACTCAATTTGTAATCATTTGATCATATAATTGTTTAATAAGTGATATAATCTTCATAATTTTAGGAAATGCAACTAGAAAAGCTCTTGATCGACTTATTTTTTTTTATGCAACTCATAAAAGGAAGGCTAACACATATGTGGATGATAATGTAAAAGAACTAATGGTAATACTTTCTGCAATAATGACTAGCTTCTAATGTGGCTTGCTATTGAAATATGATTAATATCTTGAATTTTATTTTGTGTAGTTTTAATGGTTTAAGAATTTGATTGATTATTTACTTTTGCGGATTAGATAAAATTGGATTTGCTTCCATTTGCATTTGAATGTAAATAATATTTACTCATTTTGGTGTTTTTGCCTATTCATGAACAATATGATTTATGCGGCTTTTCTTGACTAGCCAGGATTCATCAATCTTAAGTCATTGACAGTATAATTGGTTGAAATTTATTTTCATTCATGCTTGGTGATTCTCTGTGTTTGGGCATGTGTGTATACTTATGTGTACACAAAGAGAGATAATTTGTTTCAACTTAAAGAAATTTCATATATAATTAGATAATCTTTTCATCACCTAATGATTTTATATGTGTGTGTATATATAATTTGTCCATTTATATCTTGTTTTGTTCAATTATTGGTTAGAAAAATTGAAAAATTATTTTTTCTTGGAGCAAATTATTTTGAATTTGAACTTGTGTCATATTTATTTTGTACTAATAATTTATTATTTTTATAGGATAAAGCTTTTGCCATGCAATCTCAACGTTCCACTAATTCAAACATAGATTTGCATAAAGTAAATAAGAAAATTTTTCAAGAATTGATGAGTCTAGAGCACAATGGTTGGATTCGAGGCTTGGCTTTAGGACCTACTTCTAGAACTTATTTTGGAGCTACTTCTTACAATGTGAGTGCAAGATGGGAGGGTTTTACAAATTCAAGCCAAGCAGAAAAAATTAAATAATTGAAAGATCAATTGCAAATTGTGACATCTAAATACTATCAAGTAACTACACAATATAATGAAGTATCTAGATCATTGCAAGCTTTGAGTTTATTTATTCGTAAGATGTATCCTAGACAAAATTAGATGCCAACAAATGTTTCTAAGGTATTAGCTCTCAATAATAGCTTGTTTAATTTAAAAGTTATATTATAAATCTTCACATTATTATTTTTTTTTTTGCCAATTTTAACAGCCTGGTGCGCCAAATGATCATCAAGATGTGCATTTTCCAACATCAATTCTTCTGATTCGAGTTATAATCCTCGAAGAAATAATTAGTTAGTAGTTCGCTTATTTTTATTTTTAGGTTATTTTTTGTTTTTGAGATTTTATAGTCTATGATAACATAAGTTTGAAAGAATTTTTTAATGATAAATTTTGTTATAATTTTACATCTTTTATTTCTATTATTTTTTACTTTTATTTTATTGATTTATAATTTGTACAAAATAATAGGATTGGGTATAAATGAATAAAAGAATATAATATAAATTAATATAAAAAAATACGTCAATTCATAGAGGTGGCCTAAATTGCCACTAAATATTTAGGTAATAATTAAATAGAAATAATATAACATTGTATTAAATCGCCCCAATAATATTGAATTTTGGCGCCATAATTTGGCTAGAAATATTAGAGACGGTGTAGTAGCGCATTTAATCGCTCCTACAATATTAAAATTTGGCACTAAGTCTTGGCGAAAAATAATACAGACTGTGTAGGGGCGGTCTACAATATCAAAATTTTGGCACCAAGCTTTGGGGGAAAATAGGGGCCTTATAATATATTTAGAGGCAATTTTAATTGCTCCTACATACCGCCCCTACACATAACCATACCTCAACGGTGTCGAAAACCACCCCTAATAAGTAGAAATGGTATTAAAACATCAATTTAGAGGTGGTTGTTATAGGTATAGAGGCAATTAAAACCATCCATATTGGAAATTTTAACAATCTCTATAGGCCTATTTTATTGCAGTGATATAAATATTAACACAATGTAAATTTAACAATATGTATGAATATTTATATATGAGTGTAGGACTTGAATAGAATTAAAACAAGTACAGTGAAAATGATGATAATTTATCATAAAATTATCACTATAAAAAAATAGAGATTTAACGATAGTTTTTTGGCCGCAGTTAACAAAAATTGTCACTATATTATTATTTTGCGATGATTTTATAATTGTTATAAAATAAATTTATTTAGCGATAGTTTATAATACATTGTGACGGTTTTAACCGTCATAATATATAAATATATTTTATTGGTTTAAATTTATTATTTTCGATGGTTATAAGCATGGTGATGTATTAAATCAAAACTAGGTCGTTTTGATTTTGCAGTTCTCCATTTTACTCTTCTTTGCTTTGGCGTCTCTTCAATTTCTTCCCTCCCTTCTCAATTTCACGTCACAATTCACCGCTCTTCTCTACTACTTCAAATCGCCAGTTTAGTTTCTTCGATTCACCGCTCTTCTCAAGTTCACGTCTTCGATTCACCGCTCTTGTCAAGTTCCACCGCTCTTCTCTGCTACTTTGCTCTCTTCTACTTCAAATCGCCAGGTTAGTTTCTTCAATTGTATTTTGTATTTATTGATATATGTCATGTTCGTGATTGTTTTTTAGTGAATCTCTGGTTTTTGTCTGTTGAAATTATGCGAATTCTTATCAAGGGTTTTGGTTTGGATGGGATTACATGGAATTATTTTCTTCTGGGTTTTAGGGTTTTGGTTTGTTTAGCTAATTTGGGCTATATGGTTTAATTTCTGTGGAATGTTGATTTTGTGGTGCTCTGGTGGTGTATTTTTTATGGGTTTTGGCGTATCCATCAATGATTCTGAAGGATTCCTGTGCTTTTCTTTTCCTTTGAATTTCGGTGTCTCCATCGCAAATTTTATTGATTTCTTCTGATTTTCCAATCTTCATAATCCCAAATTTCCTGCTGCTATAATTTTGAATTACATTATTATAGTTATTAAAGAAAATTTAATATCTGATAGCGATTCTAAGTGTAGATAATTAAATGGACTGTGGTTTGTGGATATTGATGCTATATGTCCATGAATGACAGATCTTTTGGAGTTTTGGCTAGTAATGAAGATAGGAATCTTCCAATTCTTGGAGAGGAAAAATATCAGGTGAAAGGGAAATTGCATTATTAGAGGGAGATGAAGAGAAGTATGGAAGAGGATTAGTATAGTTGTCTGATGAATAAAACAACTCATCTTCAAATTCATCTAATGGGTTCACAAAAGAATCTGAAAACGCAAAATTGTCAAAAAGGCCTGTAGCAATTTCTATTTGGGTTTGTAAAATTGGAAGAAATATAGAGAAAAAGACTTCTCAAAATGGCCTCAAAGAGAATTATCGTTTGGTAGACTATAAAATCAATAATTATTTATATATGTAGAGCTGAAGATTTAGTTGGCTAATGAGTTTTAAAGACCAAAAAAAAAGAATGGAATCCAAAATATGATAGCATAAGACAAATCAGAATAAAGAAAATGAAAATCATAAGACATGAGGAAAGGAGAAAGATACCTGTAGAGAGAGGAGAGAAGATACTGTCTTATTTGATGTTGAAAAATAGTAGACTTAAGGTCAACCGATTCAGTACTATAATTAACAAACCTTATCAAATTAACTATAACAAATCTAATCAACTTACTCTATATTTTACTCTATTTTTCTATGACTACTGAACAGAGAATAGAAGGGCAAATGTCAAAGCAGGGAATGTGAATGAATTGACATTTCTTTGGAGTAATTTCTACCTAAAACTTGAATAGGGTCTGGCACTTCAGATGCTTAAAAGTTAAAATGATAATATTCTTAGAAATGCTCAAGAACTTGGGGAAGTTGAACTTGTTGGAAATGTTAAGTGCTAATGCAAATATTAGCTTTGAGAAACTGGAAAAACTATGTAGATGATTATACTAACAATAATGTTCAGCTTGGTGCATTTAGATGATTATAAGTTTTGTTGAGGAGAAGAGATTGAACGTTTTGTTGAATAGAACCAGCTATCTTGGATAGAGCAGAGAAGACTTGGCTCTATGCTTTATAATTAATTTAATGAAGTTCTAGTTACTGGTACCAACATTTCATTAGTTGAAATGCGAGTATATATTATATATATACTAAAACTGATACAAGTGTTATTTTTCCTTGTTTATAATTATCAAACTAACTAATAGTGTACTGTAATGATCAATTAATGACATTTTATTTGACTATTAATCCAATATATGCAATACCTGTATTCTTTTATAATAAGTTTAGGCCCATTTTCAATAGGAAAGAAAGGGAAAAATTTTTAACTTTAGGCCAATCATTTTTCTCTAACTCTTGAGTTGTAGTCTTCAATTGCAGCAGAAATTTTCTCATACTATAAAATTTATAAGATCAAATATTAATTTAATTGTATTTTGATTGAGATTCGAATTCAAGAGGTTTAGTGTTATAGATGATACAAAATTAATTATTAAATTAATGATTTGTCGAAAATCTAATTATTTTTAATTTTCGTTCTATTTAATGTGGTTTTTTTTTTCAAAAATAATTTCGCTAGCTAGAACAATATTATATATATATATATATATATTAACGATGAGATAATTTTGGAATTTTGAATACCGTCATTGTTATAGAAGAATTAATTTAAACTAGTGGTCTCAAAATTCATAATACAATGAACTAATATCGTTCACACCACCTTGGTATAATTTTGGAAAATCTAATTATTACAGTGGTTATTACTTATTATTATACTTTCCAACAGCAGTTAGCGCATCAAATATTATAATTATTTTACAATTATTAAAATAGCAAGTTATGGTATTGAGCCTAATGTCTTTGGCTTTAGCCTAAAACCACCGTCTTTCAAAAAACATCAGAATTTCACATCTTATGCTGCAGGAAACACTACTGCTGCTATTGGGAAGGTTTGCAAATTTTTTTCAGCTTGTTGTGACAACCTCTCTTGTACTTTAGGACCTTTGCTTTTGTTTTCTCAGTAGAAAAATGAGAAATTACTGACACACACACATTATTAACAGACCTTTGCTTTTTAATGCAGAGGTTTGCTTTTGTTTGCATTTGGTGTACAGCTATGCAAGGTTGTTGCTCGATTCTATGTCCTTAATTATTAACAGACACAAATTAGGATTTTATAGTACGTTAGCTAGTGGTTATTGGATATATATCTTGTATGTTGACTTGTGGACTTTCTAGGTGTTGCTAAATACTGATTATTTGTTTCTGTTCTATGTATATTCTATATATTGCCATCTATGCATCCAACATTGATGGCGCTTGGGATAATGTGAAGAAGTACATGAGGTATGGATTTTAGTGGATTTTATAGATGCATCACACATTATTATGGTGCTTTAGAATCATGGTTTCATTGAGTTTTGGTGTTGGTTGATAGGCTAGTGCTTCTGAGCATGCAAGAAGTCTTGGTCCTGAAAGATCAGATTCACACAGGGCAGTTGTTGTCGGTGACACTATGGGAGACCCATTGAAGGATTCATCTGGACCATCACTTAACATCCTTATCAAACTTATGGCAGTTGAATTGTTGCGCATGGAGTTTTGCTTTTCAAGATATTTTAAGAGTAGCAGCACAAAATTGTGTAGTCATAGTTCATGTTGACTCTTGAATTAGGTACTTTGAGATAATCTCTTGTTGCTTGTTTTTTACGTTGAAAACTTAATTAAAATGTTTTGCTGTTTTAAATATGGTACTATTGAAGTTTATTTTTATTATGGAATTTTAGTGAGAAATAGTATTGGCATTTTGATTACATTATATGATAAAAATAGGTTCAGATTGTATAAATGTAATTGTTTAAATAGCATCTTGACAATGGTAGTTCGTGAAGGAAACTAATAATTGTGACGGTTTAAAATCTTTATAATTAGTGATATTGTAAAATAATTAAATTTAACTGCGGTTATAATTTATTGTAAAAGTAAAAATTTAAAATATAAAAAAATTTTGGGACCACTATAAATCGTCGCAAAAGTAATAATAAAAATATAAAATAAATTTTGCGATGTTTATCGATTATTATAAACATTAATTAACATATATTTTTTAAAAAAATTACGGTGGTTACAAAATTATTGTTGTATTTTTCTAAATAAAATTTAAATTAATTTTTGCGACGATATCAAATAGAATATAGCGACGGTTATAAAATCGTTGATAAATATTATTAGCGACGGTTATGTCAACTAAAACCCTCCCGAAATAACTCAGTGTGACTAAAACCGTCCCGAAATAACTCGGTGACGCTTTTATTAGAGATTTTGCAACCATCGAAAGAGGTGTTTAACGACGGTCAAACTGTCGCTAAATACCTATTATAATCACCGCTAAATTTATAGTTTTTTATAGTGCATAATAATTAAAATGAATAGCAACTTAACTAATAATTAAAACCAAGTGAATAGAAAATAACTACTAGCTTGAGTGTATGAAATAGCTAAATGAATTAGAAAATAAAGAAAAGAATTGTGGAATTGGGATTTCAGATAAGGCATTAAAATGTAAGTGTACATTAGGGATAAATGTAGAATTTAAAAGAACATAGAGGAAGAAATTAAGAAAGATTAAAAACTTAAGAAATTAAAAAATAAAAATAAATAAAAAAAGGAAACATATATTGTTTTAGAACGTGAATTAAGGAAGGAAATTGTATACAACAAGGTATGGTAGCCTCACAATAGAATAAGGACACCTAGTCAAGCATATGGAACTAAAAACCCACTCTAACCTCACTAATATTTCAGCATTTAGGAATTAAGCTGAATAATTCAACTTACAACACACTAGACACTTGTTAGATGGTGGCCTAGAGAAGCTATTACTTTTCCAAGTGTCATGGTGAACCACCATCTTCACCTAAGGAGAGGGAGGTTAGTGGAGTTTTGGGATATAGCCAGCTGCCACTTTCAGTTTTAAGCAATAAAAAGATGAAAGAGCAGTACTCTTCTTCTCTTTCGTTTAGCCAAAACCGAAAGAAACCCAAACAAAGAAAAAAAATCAAACTTCCACTTGCACCTGAAATTTTAATTAACCGAGAGAAGAGAGGCAATGAAGTGTGCGGGGTTTGAAGGAAGAAAGAAGAGGAAGTTTAATTTCATGTGTCTTAGAATCAACCTGGAAATTACAAGATAAGAAAGGACAGCCTGTAATTTCATTAAGTTATGCTGTTAACATTTGAAAAACTCAAGAATCCAATCTGTTACAGTGAAAATAAATGAAAAGGGAACGTTTAAATGAGTTTTTGACATAGAACAAGAGTGAAAAACAACCAAGATCAAATTGAATTATAGTTTTCTTGCTAAAAAAAGTGGGGATAACATGACCAGCTTAATTCAATTTAAATTTAAACAGAAACTTGTGAACGAAATGAACTCAGGTTACAGGGGTTATAAACTTGTACAGATATGTGTTAGTGTGTGTGGTTAGGTTAACAATGTAGAGGATAGAATTTGAGTAGGATGTGCATGAGATGAAAATGGTAATTGATTAACTATATAGCCATCGAAACTACTAAAGAGAATAACAGAATGTTAGTGGTAAGTATAGATAGATACAAGCATCATACAGATTAACCAACTGAGCAATATTTAAAGAACTGATTGGGTAGTATGAGTTTAATAAAAGTCAACTTTAGTTCATATTGTAAATATACAAATTAATTTCGGTAAACTAGTTGAGTTGAGAAAGTGGACACAAATATATATATATATATATATATATATATATTGTACAAATTATTTTAACTAAGGCTTACAAATTGATTAAGCTTAGTACAACTGAGTAAGCTTAAAATTATAAACATATATGACTTAAGTTGTATAACAATTGATGATTATATAAGTAGTACAGACCTAATTTAATTGAGTATTGAACCAGCAAACTAGTTTTCCAAAGTTGACTGAATACTAAAAAAAAGAAATAGGAATATATAGACGTCAAGCAATTTACCTTGATTTGGCTATATTTAATGACTTGAAATTGAATAAGTTTAACAAAAAAAAAAGGAACAATTTATATATAAATTATTAGGTAAATGAAAAGAGAAGAAAATAAAATAATAAGATGAATATAAATAATAGATATTCGAAGCTTAATTTCAAAACAATTAATTAAGCTCTATGTCTAAACGTAAATATAGGTTAATTGAGACTTTGGCATTCAAAAAGTGGTTGTAGAAGGTTAAAGCGAAAGCGGTGAGAATTATAGTATAAGCATGTGAATGTCATTATCCTAACTATTTATCAGTGTTACTTTCTTTTCATACTGAATATTGTTGAAATCTTCCAATGGAATTGTCTTATGTTGTCCATCGATTTTGCTTTATTGTACTGTTCTTGAATTATTTTCATTGATATAGTCAATTGATTAAGAAGGACCAATGGGTCCATTGATTGTAATTGTTCTACCAAGTTGATACTTCCATTGACTTCATGTGGTAGAGAAGCCTTGTGCACATAGGTAATTGAAGTATCAAAAGACAAAAAGTTACTGTCCCTAAATATGAATAATTGAAAAAAATAATAATAGTTTCATATTGTGGTTTTCTATCATTATATCTTACCCTAATTGATTGAATTGTATTGTAATTCTTGAGCCAATAATTGTTCATAAACCATTTTTAGAACTATTGATTGTTCATTCCTTAACCCCCAATGTTTGTGTATATGCTATATTTATCACTAAAATGAAAGCTCATTCAATAATAACTGTTGATGCAGGATCAGAGTAATACAATAGCTTCTACATTCTTCCTCTAGAAGTTGAATTTTTGTCGTACAAAGTAAATAGTATCATCTTTGTAGAGCTGCACAATATGTATAAAATTAATGTATATTATAGGATTAAAAAAATACTATGTAGTGGAGCAATATAATGTAAAGCATATTACGTATAAAATTATATTATGCATAATATAAGTATCTTTAATTAATAATGACTATTGAAAACTAGAGCAAGGGCTCGTGAATTGATTATAAAGGATATAAAGTAAAGTGATAGTGGGTTCTATGAGATACTTGGTAGGATTTTCCTAACCAGGCCCGGCTCAAGGGGGGAGCAACATGAGCAACCGCTCAGGGCCCCTGATTTTGATAGGGCCCCAAATTTATAAATATATATACATATATGTAAGAAGTAACAAAACTTTGATTTGCTGTGGTGGTCTAGCGTGTTGTATATGATCAAAGGGTGTGGAGATTGATTTCCACTATCATCAACATTACATTTTTTCAAACATTCATTATATAATAAAATTTGGGCCCAACGTTCATCATACAATAAAATTTGATCCCCTCAAGTTTTATATTGTTATTTTTAGGCCCTTAAGTTCTAAATATTTATTTTTTGGCGACCCCTCAAATCCAAAATTTTTGCACCGACACTGTTTTTTAGGGGGCCATATCTTAATTTCTGCTCGGGACCCCTAAAATGTCCAAGACGGCCTTGTTCCTAACCAAGCTATGCTATCTTACAATCAAGCTCGACATTTACAAGAAATATCCTTACAATTCATTGAGAAAACATCTCAGGGAGATTTCCAATATGATAATCGAGCTTCATAATGTTATTCGTACGTTGGTTGAAGAGTAAAAGATTCAAGCAATTATTTGTTCCTTACTCGAGAACTGGGAGCATATCATAACCTCCTAATCAAAACCTTTGCCAGTGTTATCCAGCATTATCAACCACTTGGAATTGGAGCTTGATAGGCTTGTTGCTATGTAACCGAGTGCGGAAGCGCATTTGGTCAAAGCTGAACAGGTTTATCGAAAATATTCCCAGTACAAGGGAACGTCAATATCATTGATATTTATACATGTACATATACAAGATAATAAACCCATAACTAAGAGATAAATACAATCAGTTATTTAGTATACATGAAAATATTTCATATTATCCATTACCCCTACTCAATCTATGCGTGGTAAAACACAAAGATTGGTCCTTAATTGTTGAAATCAACTACCTGAAAGACCTTTTGTTAATATGTCGGCTATTTGATCAATGCTAGACACATGTTTGACCTTTAGTGATCCCAATGCCACCCGTTCTCGCACAAAATGAATGTCAAGCTCGATATGCTTTGTTCCTGCGTGGTTGATGGGATTGTTAGCCATGTATGTTGTGCTCACATTATCACAAAAGACTTCAGGTATAGTGGTTATAGGCTGATGTAGTTCACGCAAAAGGTGAGAAATCCATTGCATTTTAGCAACTGCACTAGCAACCGCACGGTATTCTACTTCTGCACTTGACTGAGATACTGTAGCCTGTTTCTTGGCAAACCAAGAGATGATGTTATTTCCCAAGTAAATGCAATAGCCTGTTGTGATGTGAAAATTTGATTAATTTTTCACCAATAATATGTATAGTATGTGAACAATTGCACCAATTAATTATACTAGGAATATTTCCAGAAAAGAGAGTTGGGTCACAATGGACACGCTTAAATACCAAGTCTTTTCTTATATAGAATTTTCATAGATATATAATTAATAGCAAAAAATATCACCATAACTATACCTAAAAATAACTATTAAAAATAAAGAGAACACCAAAAAATTAATGAGGTTCGGCCAATTTTGCCCACGTCCTCGGATACTACTAAAATAATTTTACTAATATCAAAGAAGAATGACAAAAGAGAGAGGAACAAAATTAAGCCTTATAGAATAAAAGAACTTAATTTTTTAGGGATGGATTTAACTAATGGGGGAGAGGTCTATTTATAACATAAATAGCCATAAAGCAATAAATCTCCACTTGGCTATTTTCTATTTACAATCTGCAAATCTTCTCTCAAAAGAAACTATTTTGAGTAGTGTCTCCAATTACGCTGTGAAACGCTCATATTTAATTTCTCAAAACATTGATCAAGTCCAAACAATGGTTGAACTTGACAGTTGTCGCCACTTTTGTCAACATATCTATGAGATTGTCAGTGGTCCGAATTTTCTGAAGTAATATTTCACCTTTCTCCAGAATCTCACATTCAAAGTGATATTGAATATTGATGTGCTTCGTCCTTGCATGATAAATTTAGTTCTTTGCTAAATGAATAACACTTTGGTTATCACAATGCATTTTAATATGCTTTTTTCTAATTCCTAGTTCACCAATCAACCCCTTAAGCCAAATTACTTCTTTAATAGCCTCTGATACTGCCATGTACTTGGCTTTCATAGTAGACAAGGCAACTGTTGACTATAATGTAGACTTTCAACTAACCGGCCCCTTAGTAAGTGTAAACACATAACCAGTAGTTGATCGACGTTTATCCAAATTACTAGCATAATTGGAATCACATTATCCAACTCTTTCTCATCCTGCTCAAATATCAATCCAATATCTACAGTATTTAGAATATACCGTATGATCCATTTCACAGCTTGCCAATGCTCCTTACAAGGATCATGCATATACCTGCTCACAACTCTAACTGCTTGTAAAATGTTTGGCCTTGTACATACCATAGCATACATCAAGCTTCCAATAGAATTTGCATATTGAACCTTAGACATGTACTCCCGTTCCACTTCATTTTTAGGAGATGAAGATCAGCTGAGCTTCATATGAGGTGCAAGCAGTGTACTTACAGGTTTTGACTTTTCATTTAGTCCAAAATGTTGTAGTGCCTTCAAACAAAGCTTTCCTCTCTTCCTATCTCTGCATGTCTCCATGCCTAAAATTTTTTTGGCTTCACCCAAGTCTTTCATTTTTAACTCATGATTCAGCTGAGCCTTCAACTTCTCAATTTCTTCTAGATTCTTTGAAGCTATCAGTGTATCATCAACAAATAGGAGAAGATATATGAAAGATCCATCTTGTAGCTTGGGCAAATACACACAGTGATCATATTTGCTTCTTGTGTACTTCTGCCTTATCATAAAATTATCAAATCGTTTGTACCACTAACCCGGAGATTATTTCAATCCATACAATAATTTTTCCAATTTGCATATCCATTTTTCTTCTCCAGCAATCTCAAATCCTTCTTGCTAAGTCATATAGATTTTCTCTTCTAAGTCACCATGTAGAAATGCAGTTTTTACATCAAGTTGAACGAGTTTCAAATCCAATTGTGCTACTAAGGCTAATAAATTTCTAATGGAGGAATGTTTTACAACTAGAGAAAATACTTCATTATAATCAATTTCCTCCATCTGAGCATAGCCTTTAGCTACTAACCTTACAAACATCGTTCTTGTTAGGAAATCCTTCTTTCTTTGTATATACCCATTTGCATCCAATTGCCTTCTTTCCCTTTGGTAGATTAGCTAGCTTCCATGTCTAATTCTTTCCAAGGGACTGCATTTCATCATCCATGGCCTTCCTCCACTTCTCATTTTTTGAACTTTGGATAACTTCACTGTAAGTGTTAGGAATGCCATCATTTGCAATTAGAGATGCATAAGTCACCATATCATCAAATCGAGCAGGTTTACGGATCTCTCGTCATGGCCTATTTATTGCAATAGATTCTTATTGCTTTGGAGGTTCTTGGGTTGGAACCTATAGGAGTATCTTCATCTATTTTATTTATTGCTGGGTTAATAATTCTTCTTTCAAACTCCACCTGCTGCAGAGTACCATCTATTTGCTGCACAAATTTATTTGTTACTTTTTTCAACATGGTAGACTCATCAAAGGTAACATTTATGCTAAAAACTATCTTCTTTGTTTCTGGATACAAAAGACGAAGTCCTTTCACACCAGTGGTGATCCACATAAAGAGCGCTTTCTTTACCCTTAGATTTAACTTTGATTCCTTAACATGGTAGTATGCAGTGCAACCAAACACACATAAGGAATCATAATCAGTAGCAGGTTTTCCAGACCACATTTCCAAAGGTGTTTTACACCAATAGCAGTTGATGGTAAGTGATTAACGAGATGGCATGCATATGTAACAGCCTTAGCCCAAAATTATTTGCCCAACCCAGAATAGGACAATATACACCAAAATTTCTTCACCAATATTCAGTTCATACTTTCCGCCACCTCATTCTGTTGTGGTGTGTCTCTAACTATGAAGTGTCTATTAATGCCTTCATCTTGGCAGAATTTCAAAAATGGATCACTTTTATACTCTCTATCATTATCTATGCGGAGATATTTGTCTTTTCTGTCCGTCTGAGTTTTCACCATCTTTTTCTATATGAGGAAAACTCTCAATACTTCATCCTTCATTTTCATAGTATACACCCATACTCTCTAAAAGAAGTCATCAATAAATGTTATAAAGTAGAGCTTTTCTCTCATTGAAGCTATCTTGGAAGGACCCCACACATCTGAGTAAACATAGTCTAAAATACCCTTGGTATCATAGATTAAAGTACCAAACTTCACTTTAGTCTACTTGCCTTTTACATAATGCTCACAAAAATCTAACTTCTGGGGTCACACTCCTTTTAATAATCTTTGATCTGACAATAGTTTCAAGGATTTATCGCCAGCATGTCCTAAGCGCATGTGCCATAATCTGATTGCTTATAACTCCTGATCATCACTGGAAGCTACTGTTGTTGTCCCAATAATTGCATTACCCTGATATTAATACAAGTTATTATTTTTTCTTATTCCTTTCATTATCACCAGTGCATTGGAGATGATTTTAATTACTTCATTTGCTGCATTTACAATGAAGCCCTTTGATTCTAAGACTCCAACAGAGATGCGATTCTGTTTCAAACTCGGTATATATTGAATATTTTTCAGAGTTCTGATTGATCCATCATGATTCCTCAATTAGATTGAACCAATCCCTTTAATCATACATGGATCTTCATTTGTTGTATAAGCAGTTGTTCCTTCTAGTTCTCTAAAGTCAAAGAACCAATCCTGATTGGGACACATATGATGATTACAACCAGCTAATGAAAGTAGCCATATACTAGAAGAGCTTGTTGATGACACAACAACTAATGAAAGGTCCGAGTCTTCATCATCACGCCCAGCTATATTTGAATTTACGATAGCTTTTTCTTTATCAGATTTGCTTTTATTACTCAGCTTGAGACAATTTATCTTTCAGTGCCATTTCTCCCGGCTAAAGTCACATTCATCTTTAGCTGGTCTGGATTTTGATCTCCCCTTCTTTTCTCTCTTCCTGCTTTGAGAGCGGCCTCTCACTATCAATGCTTCTACTGCTTAATTTGAACTCTCTTTCTTGTCTTTCTTTCACAGTTCATAACTGTATAATGCAGCAGTTATTTCAAAGAGAGTCACTTAATTTATCTTTCTCATGGAGTAGAGTTGTTTCAAGAAATGCAAACTCCTCTTGAAGAGAACTAACATCATCAGAGCCAAATTTTTATCTTTGAAAGACACGTCCAAATTTATCAAATCAGCTACCAACTGATTAAAATTGGTGATGTGCTCATTCATAGTGGTACCATGAACATAATTGAAGCAAAATAATCTTTTCTTCATATGAAGCTTGTTCTGACTGCTTTTCTTCAAAAAAAATTCCTCCAATTCCTTCCATAATTTACATGCAGAAACTTCCTTAGAGAAAGTATGCTTTTGTTCTCACGATCGAATTATACCACATGCCATACGATTGATGGATTTTCAATTTTTTCATTAATGTCTTCTAGTTTCTCTTCTTTAATGGCAATGTCTAGACCTTGCTGGAAGAGAGCGTCTAGAACCTCACTTTGCCACATGCCAAAATGACCCGTACCATAAAAAATTTTCACTGCAAATCTAGCATTTGACACAGCAGTCCTTAACCAAATTGACGAAGTGATGTTGTCTCCTTTGTAGTGGATGATTTTATTGAGTCATCTATCATCTCTGCTTTAAAAAATTATTTAATAGCTAATAAATACGGAATATAAATAATCTAAGAAAATTTTTTCTGATGTGGAAGATCAGACTAGGCTGTAACCACAGAGCATACTAAAAAAACATTGGCTCTGATACCAATTGTTGTGGAAATTGGATTAATTTTTCACCAATAATATGTATAGTGTGTGAACAATTGTACCAATTAATTATACTAGAATATTCTCAGGAAAGATAGGTGGGTCACAATGGATACACTTAAATGTCAAGTCTTTTCTTAAAATTTTTCTAAACATATAATTAATAACACAAAATACCATCACAACTATAACTAAAAATAGCTATTAAAAAAATAAAGAGAACACCAAAAAATTTAATGAGGTTCGGGTAATTTTGCCTAGGTCCTCAAACACTACTAAAATAATTTTACTAATATCAAAGAAGAATTATAAAAGAGAGAGGAACAAAATTAAGCCTTATAGAATAAAAGAACGTAATTTTTTAGGGATGGATTTAACTAATGGGAGAGATGTCTATTTATAACTTAAAACTCCCCCCCCCCCCCCCCCTCTTTTGATGTGGGATGTGTAAGTAACCATAAAGCAACATGTTGTTGATCTTCTTGTGTCTCTGCAACAATCCTAGTCAACATCAGAATAGGCATGTAGTTGAGTATTATCTCCTTTGTAAAACTGAATACCATAGTGTTTGTTCCCCTTTAGATAATGTATGATACTTTTAATTGCTTGAAGATGAGGTTGTCCTGGAAATTGCATGTACTGACAGACCTGATTTACTGCAAAAAAATATCAGGTCTAGTAAAAGTTAAATGCTGTAGAGCACCAATGATGTTGCTATAAAATTGCTGATTAGAACAAAGGGGACTGTCCATTAATGCACCAAGTGGATCCTTAGAAGCCGTTGGTGTAGCTAACGGCTTTGAGTTTGTAAGCCACACTTCTCCAACAAGGCAGCCGTATACTTGGATTGATCCAAAAATAGACCATCATTGTTTCGTGTTGCACGAACACCCAAGAAATAATTCAACAACCCAAGATCAGCATGGAAAATTCGGCCTTCAATACCCGTATCACATATGCCAATAAACTCGAACAAGATGAAGTAAGCTAGATTTCATCAACATAAAGTAATAAGATCACAGTACCTTTATGATGATGGAGAATGAACATGGAATTGTCAGCTGGGCTACACCGAAAACCATAGCGCTTAAGATAACTAGTGAACCGTTGAAACCAAGCACGAGGTGTTTGCTTCAAACCATACAATCCCTTATGCAACCTGCACACATGATCTGGGTATTGAGGATGAATGAAGCCTTTGGGTTGCCTCATGTATACATCTTCTTGAAGGAACCTGTGAAGAAATGCATTCTTCACATCAAGTTGGTGAATCAGCCAGGCATTAGAGGTGGCTATAGAAAGAACTATCCTTATCGTTGTTGGTTTCACCACAGGACTATATGTTTCATCATAGTCCACACCTTTCTTTTGTGCATAGCCATGCACAACTAACCGAGCTTTGCACCTTTCTGAAGTCGCATCCGATTTTTGTTTAAATTTATAAACCCATTTGGAACCAATGATGTTTGTGCTAGGTGGAGCTGGCACCAAAGTCCACATACGATTAGCTAGTAGAGCATGATACTCCTCTGACATGGCAACCCTCCACTCTTTGTGTTTCACTGCCTTTGAAAAACATGAAAGTTCAATGGGTAAAGACAAGGGAGCTATACTATTAGATGAGGTCTCAGGTTTTTAGGAAACTGTTAAGGATAGAATTCGCTTTGGTTTACTATGCCCCATCTTTGACCTTGTTTGCATGGAATGAGGGTTGGTAGGCCGTTGAGATTGGGTAGCTGGAAGAGATTGAGAAGAATTATCAATGAGAGTTCGGTTGACATTGGATAATGAATTATCATTATCTGTATCTAAATTAGAAGGTATGTTTGGAATTTGGGTGCTAATAGGAGAAGTAGTGGACGACATTTGAGGAAAAGAAGATGCCATAGAATTTGTGGAAGTAAAAGTAGTTACGGGTAATAAATTAGGAAAAGGTTTATCGAAAATAAAAGATAGAAACTGAGATGAAGTAGGACTTTGTGTGGGAATTGAGCTCTCTAGAATTTGATAAGGAAAAGAAGACTCGTCAAAAGAAACATGCCTAGATATATACACAGTTTTAGAGATAGGGTCATAGCATTTGAATCCCTTTTAATCATCTGGACATCCAACAAAACACATTGTACTAACCTAGGACTCAAGTTGTGAGGAGCACGTGAGGACACATTAGGAAAGCAAGAGCGCTCGAAAACCCGTAAGTGAGAATAACTAACTGGAAATTAGTAAAGAACTTCATAAGGATAGAAATTTGAAAGAGTTGGAGTAGGTAACAAATTCAAAACGTGAACAACTACCTTAAGTGCTTCTACCCAGAAAATTGGAGGCAATTTTGCTTGAAATAAAAGTGTGTGAACAATGTTAATTATGGTACGATTTAATCACTCAGCTGCACCATTTTGTTGTGGCATATATGGACAACTAAATTGCAATCTCATGCCATGTTCTCGGGCAAACATTTCGAACCTCTTATTGACATACTCTCCACCACCATCACTTTGAAGACATTTAATGTGTGCCAAATTGTACATGAATAAACTTGTGAAACTTAGAGAAAACATCATACACCTCACTTTTCTTTTTTAAGGGGAAATATCCAAACAAAACGGGAATAATCATCCATAAAACTGACATAATATTTATTACTACTAAAAGAAAGAATAGAAGATGTCCAAACATCAGAATCTATTAAATCAAAAGGAGCATATGCTCTTACGTGAGAATGGGAAAATGGAAGTTTAGAGTGTTTCCCATTTGACAAGCTACACAAGAAACTGAAGAAAAATTCCCTATCCTTGATATTTTATTAGACCTAACTAAAACTCCAAGGACTCTAGAATTTGGATGGCAAAGAAGTAAGTGCCATAAATTGGAAGAAGCTTCCGTTGCAACAAAACATGTGGAACTTTGAGAAGAAGATGTTGAACCAGGTGGAAATCGATGAAGATCACCAGGACTAATGGATTTGAGAAGAATCCTCTGAGTCTGCAAGTCCTTGACACAAAAACCAAATGGGTTAAACTCAAGGGAACAATTATTATCTCTAGTAAACTTAGACTTGATTTGTCTGTGGTCTTTAGGTTCGACATAAGACTTGTAAAATTACTATGTCTTGAGGAGAATTTGCTCAATCCAATCATTAATTCAATTCAATTTGTTTTCTAAAGATAAAAATATAGTATTATTGTATGAGGAATTGGCCAACAAGTTTGACCTTTGATAAATAATAATAATAATAATTAGTGTTTAGTTTCTTTTACAATTTTTTCAAATAGGCCTTACGGTTTACATTTTTGTCTCTAATAACGCAAAAAGGGCTAGTTTTTAGTGCACTTTGGGCATTTGAAAAAGAGATTTTGCTTATTATTACCTAACAATTTCCTAAATAAGATCGCTATTATTTTTCCAATTCTCTTATTTGTATTAATATTCTCTCAATTCTCTTAATTATCTCAAATTACAAAATTTCAATGCCTCTAAAATCAATTCCCATAACGATCATTATATTATCAATTTAATATTAGTTGCATATTTTTTATTTAATTTAATATTATTAATGACACATCCACAGGTGGTGGTGTTCAAGAAGAAGATGCAAAATTCCCACAAACATAAAATATTTGTGATGATTAACATCTATGATTATAATTTTTTTTATTTATAATTTTTCACGTTTATTCCAAGTGACAATCATAATTTTCATTTTTTTTATTATAAGTTCAATATTTATTTCTTATGTATTACTTCTTATATATCAAAATAATAATAACCATCAAGGTGTAGCCTAGTAGTCAGGAGTATGTGTTGCTTTCATCTAAGTCTTGAATTCAAGTCTCCTAGTTATTCTCTCTCTTCACATGAGTAATTTATTAAAAAAAAATACATCAAAATAATAAAGAGATATTTTCAAAATTTGTTGAATTTTTAAATGTTTTTTATTATTCTTTTTCAAACCAGATTTTAGCCCGACCTGACAAGTATAAATATAGATTTTGGATATTTTTGTGTTGAGCACATATGAAAATTTTTAACCCAATTCAAAAAAACAATTATTGAAAATTTTACATAACTATCCTTAAAAAGAAATTTGTTTCTAAAAATACTGTAGCAAATTTATTTTTTATTTTTATAAAAAAATACATCTAGCTTTTAAAAATATTAGTGATTTTTTCACCTTCATGCTATTAGTGTATGCTGCGTAGATGATGATTAAAAAAATAATATATATGTATTCTACTATCTAATCATTCACTTATAATTTAAATTCATAATTATATTATTTTAGATTAAAAAATTATATGATTGAACAATTAAAAGACATAATACATATTAGAAAAAAAAATCTACACACATCATCTAAGGATTATACGCTTTACTCATTATAATTTAACATATATTAACATAAAGACACTATATATATATATATATATCAAATTATAAAATTATAAAAGTTAAAAGTTAAAATACAATATAAAAATTAATAAAAAAAATATCGTAATATCTACAAAAACAATAAAAGTGAAGTACACTTCTCTTATCATGTAAAATTCAACATATATATATCAGCACAACATATTCATCATGTTTAAAATGATATATGATTCAGAACTAAAAATACACCATAAATAATAAAAAATATAATATTTATAAATTTTTTAAAAATAATTATTATTCTACTAATGCTCTAACTTGTCAGTATTTATCATTTATCCCCTTATACTTTTCGAATAACCATTTAACTCCTCCAACTCTTATTTTCATTAACTATCTGACCCTAGAAATAACATATACAAATAATTTATGGTGCTTGTTTCACAAATATTCGAACATCATTGACACGTTATCTAACTGCATATTTAAAAATTATATTTTTCAATGATAAAAAATTGTTAGAATTAAAAAATGAAGAAAAAAGATAAACCCATCTGGGTTTCTTACTGCCACCGTCACCAATCATACTCTCTCACCATCACTAAATTTCCTTTCTTTTCCAACTACTCCTTATGTGTGGAGTCTCTTTACTCCAATTCACACACTCAGAAAGATGATCAATAAATACTAACTTTTATTTCAATTGGATTAGCATATGTGAACTCCGTTAACACCAGAGACCACACCATTGAGAAGTAGCTTTACATGGAAACAAGTGGCGACCATTGGGTCATTAGTTGAATTATGCCACTTCACCTGTCTTTTCATTTTTGGTTTGAAAATAATGAGTTGAAAGATATGTTGGTGTTGCTAAGATTGAAATGCAAATGTCTGAGAGTAAAGCGTCCAATGGGCCAATAAAAATGAGAGGTTAATTAATATTATGCTTTGAATTTAATTAATTAAAGCCAAGTTGATTAAACTTGAAAGCTAGAAAACATGGATGGTTGTAGTAGTTTTCTTGAATCGATTGTTGCACCCTTTTTTTTTTTAGTTTCTTTATTGATTTTCTTAAATTTTTGGGTAATTTTTGTTTCAAGATACTTTTTTTGTTCTCTTTAATTTGTACAGGTAAAAGAAAATCATATCTTTTTGATAAGTTTTTAGTTCATAAAAATGAGGATAAACATTTGTAATTTTTGGAGAGAAGATGATGAAACTGGTATTATATTAAGGGTATAAACGTAATTTTATAAAATAAATTAGTAAAGTTTTTTTATATTCACTCACTATAAAGAGGTACATTACACACCAACATGCCACTTCAGCACATAGAGATTAGGTTATTAATGAAAATATAAGTTGAAAGAGCTAAGTAGGTATTTAAAAAGTATAAGGGACTAAGTGACAAATGCTGCCAAGTTGAAATATATTAATTAAGCCTTAAAATATATCAATATAAATACATAATATATACATCATATTAAAAATATTATATGATTTAAAAATAGAAATTAATCAAGAAAATACCCTAAAAGAAAATAATAATAAATTTTGGACTCCACTGATCTTAAATAGATCAATTAAGACAAAAATATCATTTACCCTAAAAAAATCATCTTTTCTTTTTATTTCTTCTCTTCTTTCTTTCTCTCTCTCTCTCTCTCTCTCTCATGCCTCCTTCTTCCTCTTTCTTTCTTTTTCTTTTTTTCATCATCTTTCCTCCTCTCTCATACTCTAAATCCATTAATAATTTTTGTTCTATTCTTTTTCTCCTACAAAAAAATCAAAACTCTCTATCAAGAATGAGTTTCATTGGATTAGTAGTTTCAAAAGAGAAAGAAGGTAATTTTACTATATTAATTGATTTAAAAATCAATTTTGTAGTAAAATATCGCCAAAAATGTTAATTCTCATCGGAGTTTTAATCGATCTAAAAGAAATATCTTTTTTTTTCCACTATCTCTTCTTTCTCTCTCCCTTTCTCAAGCCTACTTCATCTTTTTTTCTCTTTTTTCTCATCCTTTTTTCATCCTCTTTCATGCCCTAAATCTATTTACAATAATTTTTTTTTATAAAAAATCTTAACTCTCTCAAAGAATGAGATTTTTTTAGTTAGTCGTTTTAAAAGAGAAAGAAGGTGATTTCGTTGGGTTAGTCTATTTTACTGTGAAAACTTATTGCCAAAAATTTTAGTTATCACTGGAGTTTTAATCAAAGCTTAATCTAACTCTATTTATCAAGATTAATACAAAAATATATATAGTTTGATATGTGTCGATATACTTCAATTTTGAGTATGTTATGTGTCAATATAGGTTTATATGAAATTATTATGGGTTGATATTGGTTAATATGATTTGATATATATTTATTAAAGATTGATATGGATTTGATATGTATTGATATATGTTTGTTAAGATTGATATAGATTGATATGGGTTGATATGGATTGATATGAGTTAATATGGATTAATATGGGTGATATGTGTGTTAAGGGATTATATTAGATTGAATAATTTTTTATTCTAAATAGTGTTTAAGTGTATTAAACAATCTAAAATTGTGTATTTGTATATTGATATAGATTGATTTGAGTTTATATGGGTTGATATGGATTAATGTGAGTAATATATATGTTAAGGGATTATATTAGATTGAATCATTTTCTGTTCTAAATGGTATTTAAGTGTACTAAACAATCTAAAATTATTAATTTATATGTTGATATGGATTGATATGAATTTATATGGATTAATATGAGTTGATTAGTGTGTTAAGGGTTATATTGGATTAAATTATTTTCTGCTATAAATGGTATTTAGGCGGGTAAACATTCGAGAATTGTATATTTATATATTGGTATAGATTGATATGTATTAATATGGATTTATATAAGTTGTTATGGGTGATATATTTATTAAAGGATTCTATTAGATTAAATTATTTTCTATTATAAATAATATTTAGGTGTGCTAAACAGTCTAGAATTACGTATTTATATGTTGATATGAGTTGATATGGATTCATATGGATTGATATGAGTGATAATGATATGTGAGTTAAGAGATTAGCATACCAATACGGATTGATATACTTTGATATGGGTTGATATGCTTTGATATGAAAATGTCAAAGCATGAATTATTTTGTGTTCTACATAATATTTAGCTGTTTTAAATACTAAAGAATAACTTGAATTTTCAGCACTACACACAGTAGCTTATGGAGACATTTATATACAACACAATAATATTTACATGGGTCCATGCTTCAAACAAGAGACAAGGTGTTTATTAAAGCGAGGATGACAAGGATGACAATAATGGCGATGCCAAGTGATTTGTAAACTAATAAAGATATGACTACTTTAATATTTGTTAGTCGATTGTGTGTATCTATTTTAAACCGCAAGTGCACGGTTCGTAACAAGTAATATAATAAAAGTAAAAGTTTCCACAGGGAAGGAATAATTTAACTAACCGGAATTCAAATCAATTATTATTTGAAAATTAATTAATTAATTTGATATTTAAAAATTAAATTCTTAATTCTTAATTTAAATTCAAAATAGTATTCAAATTCAAATTGAAATAATCTAAGACATTAATATATTAATTCAAACTTAAAATTCAAATTATGAAATTCAAATAATTAAGATAAATAGTAGGATTAGGTTTCATTAGGATTGTTTCAAATGAGTAAAAATATATTTTCAAACTAATTTAAATTATTCTTGAATCAAAGTTACCAATTCCTAAAATATTAATTTTTCTCTTTCTCAAGCAAGAAAATCAATGATTGATATAATTTATTAATTCTATTTTCATAGAAAATTAATGATTGATATAATTTATTAATTCTATTTTCATGAACAATAAATTAAAATAACCTATAAAGCTCAAAGGAACTGAATTGGTCTTAAGATTATTCTTTTATCTCTAAATAGAATTTTCTGAAGTTGTTGAATTCTTAATCTAAAATCATACCTAGCTCTTGCTCATCGTATAATTTTAATTGATCATGCAATTGGTGGTCAGTCAATCATAAGCACTAAGAACAAAAATTCAAGAAAACCTTAATTTCAAAAAATTAATAGTAATCAAATTAAGCAATACCCATTATTCACAATCCTAAATCCACTTAATCCCACTAATGAGATTAGTTGTTCATGGTTAAATTACACATAAAGAACATAGAAATTAAGAAACTAAACAAGAAATTCATAATCTCAATATTCAATTCAATAATAGAACA
Source organism: Garcia nutans (assembly GCA_947685225.1). Classification (NCBI taxonomy): domain Eukaryota; kingdom Viridiplantae; phylum Streptophyta; class Magnoliopsida; order Malpighiales; family Euphorbiaceae; genus Garcia; species Garcia nutans. The sequence goes on from CANTUV010000007.1 coordinate 55,171,437, forward strand.
AAAATATAAAATAAAACATAAACCAAAATAAAAAAGTTCAAACTAGATGGATGAGTAGTCTTCTTGAGATGATGAAGTTGTACTCAAGCCCAATTTTCTTCTTCCTTTTGTCTCAAATGGAGGAAAAACTAATCTCCACTTGAAAGATGATTGCCTCCATAACATCCTTAGTTATTGTTCATATCCCTCTTATCTATTTTTTTTTTCCTCCTCTCCTTCCAACTAGATTCGTCCTACTTAGCTTCTATTCCATAATTTGAATTCAAAAATCCCCCTCGATTTTCTATCGAATATAATTCTTATTTCTAATTTACTGCTTCAGAAAAAAATTGAAGCCCCTCATAAGAGTAAATGATTTTGAATCACCTGATTTAGACTTCAGACGCCCAAGTTATAGTCTAATTACTATCAGTGGCTCGGACTGAACTTCTTCTTCTCAAATTTAAGCCCAATTTTGACTTTAAAGTTGGAGGTCCAAAAGAACTCAAAATTTGACTAACTAGAGATGTTTTCTATCAATTTTATGAAGACCACTTTTCCAAATTTTCAATTTAAGACCACCAGAATTTTACTTGAAGCTTTAAAGGTCAAATTATGCCTAAAAATTTCAGTTTACACATACTTTTAAGAAATTAATTTAAACTAACCTTAATTCAAGAATAATGAAATAAAAGCACATAAATAAGCTTATAATAGATTAATTCAAGTCAATTATGTGCTAAATATGATAGAAAAAATAAAGTCAATTTGCACTTATCAATATTTATGTATTCATTTTAAATATTTATATTGTGAATCACAACCATTGTTGATAAATTGGATGTATATATTTTTAATTACATAAAATTAAAATTCTCACTATTTTATTATTTATTTGTGTGTTGGATGGATATATGTATAAAATTTATTATATATGTGTTTGTTGGGATCCCAAATAGATATATGTATTGTAGGTTGAGAAAAGTTGTTGAAAGATGTGTTTAATGGATATATTTTGAATGAATATAAAGATATGTAAAATGGAGTAGATACTTTATAGGTTGAGAAAAATATATTTTGAATGATATTATTTTGAATGTGTATTGATATGGTTGACAGGCTGAAATGTTTATATGTAATAATAGCAATTGAGACATACATCAATCTATATTAACTCATATCAATACAAAATCAACTCATATCAAATGTATAATAACTCATCTTAGCCCATATAAATCATTATCAAATATATATCAATACATATCAACCTATATCAAATGTATATCAACCCATATCAACCCATATCTATACATGTCAACACATATCAAATTTATATCAACTCATATCAATACATATCTATACATATCAACCCCATATCAATCTATATCAAATTTATAATAACTTATCACAACTCATGTGTATCCATGTCAACTCATATCAAATGTATATCAACCCATATCTATACATATCAACCCATATCAACACAGATCAACCCATATCAAATGTATAATAACTTATCTCAATCCATATATATCCATATCAACCCATATCAAATGCATATCAATCCATAACAATACATATCTACACGTATAAACTCATATCAAATGTATATCAACCCATATCAATATATATCTACACATATCAATGCATATCAACCTATATCAACTTAACCTGTTTAGTAACACATACATCCATTATCAACAACTTTCTACCCCAATATGTAGGCCAATAATATTATACTTTTCTCAACCTGTAAAGTATCCACTCTATTTTGTATATCTTTATATTCATTCAAAATATATCTATTACACATATCTTTCCACAATTTTTCTCATCCTGCAATACATATATCGATTTGGGATCCCAACAAAACACACATCCAACTTTTCTTCATCATTTTCTCTTTTAACTTCTTCATCATCATCATTTTGCTTTGGAAGTAGCACATATTTGACTTTCCTTGATTTTCTTCCCTCTATTTAAGTAGACATCAACTTCTTAAGCCTAGAGCCTTTGGGGCTTGTTGTAGACATGGCCTCAGAGTTAGAATGTTTCAGCACTTCATGCTCCTTGTGTAAAGGAGATTATTCACTACTGAAACTACATGTGGATTTAGAAACATTCGCCATATTTATGCCTGCAAAAAAATTTTCTTCATTTTTTAGAACATGTAAATGACATATAAAACACCAATACTTTATATCTTACTAGTCTCATATCAAAATATATCATAACATATCAAACCATATCAAGACATATCAACCAATATTATCAAAGTTCCACATTGATCATTCAACAAAAATATATTTTTCACTATTTAAAATATGTAAATGACATATAAAATACAAATACTTTATATCTTACTAGTCCCATGTCAAACCATATCATGACATATCAAACCATATATCATCAAAGTTCCACACTGATAAGTCAACAAAAATACTTTCTTCTCCATTTAAAACATGTAAATGACATCAATAACACATTTAAATACAACAAATTTTACTAGTCCCATACGAAACCATATCAAGATATATCAAGCCATATCAAGAGAAATCAAACCATATCATCAAATATCAACACTGATCAGTCAACAAATCATGATTCTTTACTTTTTAAAATATCTAAACAACGTCTAAAACAATAATGCTTTATATTTTACTAGTCCTATATCATGACATATCAAACCATATCAAGATATATTAACCCATATCATCAAAGTTTCACACTGATCAGTCAATAAAAACACATTTCTTCACTATTTAAAACATGTAAATGACATCTATAACACAAATACTTTATATTTTACTAGTCTTATATCAAATCATATCATGTCATATCATTAAAGATCAACATATATCAGTCAACAAAAGCACTTTTCTTCATCACTTAAAACATATAGAATACATTTATATTTTAGTAGTCTTATCACAAAGCATATCAACACATATCAACAAAGATCAATCTATATTTGGAAAAAAAAAAAAAAACTTAGTTCTTCACTATTTGAAACAGGTAATCCGCTTGTAGAACACAAAGTGATGCATGCTTAGGCATTCCAAAATCGAAGCATATCAAAGCAGATCAATCCATATCAGTAAGCTGCACACTTCTTTACTATTTAATATACTTAAACATCATGTATAACACAATATCATTCATTCTTTAGTACATATCAAAGCATATTAACACATATCAACAAAGAAAACTGATTAGTCTTAAACTATATTATAGTCTTAAACTGATCAACCATTAATGGATCACAATACATGTTTTCCAACCTGCGTCATGTAGTAGCAATATATACCGACCCATATCAACCCATATCAATCTATACCGACCCATATCAATATTTAAATATATAATTATAGATTGTTTAATACAGCTAAACACCATTTAGAACACTTAAACACGATTTATAGTAGAAAATGATTCAATTCAATATAATCTCTTAATATACATATCACACATAGCAAACCATATCAATCTATATCAACAGATAAATAAATAATTCTAGACTGTTTAACACACTTAAACACCATTTATAAAAAAAATAATTTAATCCAATATAATCCCTTATCAAATTATATCAACCCATATCATCTCATATCAATCCATATCAACCCATATCAACTCATATCAATCCATATCAACATACAAATGCACAATTCTAGACTATTTAGTACACCTAAATACCATTTAAAATAGAAAATGATCCAATCTAATATAATTTATTAATACATAACCTAAAAGCCAATGACAATCCAAAACCCAACATTTCATAACCTAACATCAATACAAACTAATATCAAAATAATGACAGTTAATAAAAATCCAACAAAAAAATTTAACAATGACAGTCAATAAAAATCTAATAAGAAATCCAATAATGACAACCAATAAAAATTTAACAAGAAACCCAACAATGATTGTAAATAAAAATCTAACAAAAAACTCAACAATGACAATCAATAAAAATTTAATAATATCATAAAAAATTGACAGTTAATAAACGATAATAAAATATGAGTTCAAAACTTCAATAATGACAATCAATAAAAACCGAACAACACCATATAAAATTTATAGTACATTAAAATAGGACTTTAAGACTCCTATAATCAATCTTTTACAATGAATAAACACAGTCAATAAAAACCCAGCAATATGATAAAAAACTGACAGTATATTAAAATAGGACCCCCAAAGCTTCATTAATAAATCTTTTACAATGAATAAACACCATTCTTTTCATCATTCTCTTAAAAAACTAACATGCAAAAAATCCATTAACGTACTGTTTGAAAATCGTAGAATATCAAAATGGGTTTTTTCAATAGAGTTGAGCGAGAGAAAGATATGCTTACACTTTTCCAATGACTTTAATGGAGAGAGAGATTGCTTTGCTTCATTATAGAGCTCTTTTCGCTAGAGAGAAAGAGATAATAGATATTTTTATGAAGATTTGAGAGAAGTTAGGATTTTTAGGAGGAAGAAAAGAAAATGGAATAAGAGAGAAGGAGAAAAAATGAAAAAAAAAATTACTGTTAATGAGTTTAAGATATAAGAAAGTAGGAGGAAGAGAGGATGGATAAAAAAGGAGAAAGAGAGAGAGAGGAAAGGAAGGAGGCGTGAGAAAGAGAGAATAGAAAAAAGAAAAAGAGCTTCTTTTAGGGTAAAGGGTAATATTGTCCGAAAGGGTATAAATAGGATTAATGAGGTTTAAAATATATTAAAGGTTAGTGTAGGGGTATCTATTTGGTTAAATTCCTTTAGAAATTAAACTACAACATAAAAAAATACAATATCTATATAACATACATACAAACTATATATTTATGTATGTTGAGTAGATGTTGTATATACATTGTGTGATATTGTATATATCTTGTATATATATTAAAGTATGTTGTGAATATATCTTTCTATGATGTGTAAATGCTGAAAAAAAAATACATAAATTAAAATAAAAAAATTAACTTAAACAAACATTAATAAAGCAACTATAACTTTAAAAAAAAGGCATCAACAATCAGAAAATACATATTGAAAAAGGAATAAATGAAAAAAATTCACAAAAAAATCTCTTTGAAATATTTTATCAAATATGTAAAATGCATTACCATTAAAGAATGACAAAATATTTAACATTACAATTAAAAAATAAAAAAAGTACAAGTATTTTTAAAAATGTTAAATAATATAGAAGATCAAATCAATTTTTTGCAAATAGAAAAGAAAATAGAAGAAAGGAAGAAGATCGAGAGGGCAAAAGAGAAGAAAAGAGTTGGAGGAACGAACAAAAAAATATAGATGGAGAAAAAAAAACAAAAAGAAGTATATTTGAAAAAAACACTACAAGATTTAACATATATAGCTATGAAAGATTATGTAGCTAAAACAATAAATTATAATAGCTAAATGATTTTGCCACAAAATTTTAATTCGTTGCCTGTCGTAGCTACAAGTGGTGCAGCTAAAACTTAGCTACAGAATTTACTTATTTCATAGCTTTTTTATTTTGTTTTAGCTACACATTGACATATAAAGTGGCTAAAAAGAATTAGACATTTTTCTACTAAACTATTTTGCTACAGTAAAATGCACAAATCTTTTGCTACGAAAGTCAAATTATATAGCAAATATTAATTATTGTAAATATCTCATTTTTTTAACTATAGTTCATGAAACTTGATCACCATCTCCATACTAGTTCTTGTCAAACCATCAATTTTGTTATCACTTGTTGGCGCCGGGAGCTAATTTATTTGAGAAATTCTTCATGAGTCTTATAAGAAAACACATTTATTGACTTAACTCCATATTTCAAATGAAGCCTTAAATTAATAGGCTTACGGGTCCTTTCTACTTATATATCTTTCACTAAATCCATCTTTTGTGAATTTTGGATTCCACTTATAATATTTGAATAACATCAATTAGCTATAAATACGAAAATTTTATAGCTATTATCTTATAATTTTAGCCACAAGTTTTTTTTTATGGCTAATAATAAAAATAATTGCTATGAAAATTTTATATTCATAGTTAAACATTTGATTTGCTACTATACTAAAAATATTATAGCCAAAAGCTATTTGTTGCTACGACAAATAAAAATTTAAATAAAATTAAAAATTTATTTCGAGAGACTATTTTTTGTAGCTAATGAAATTATAATTAGCTATGAACAATATATTATATGGCTAATATTATGCATTAGCTGCTATCAAAAGTTTTGTAGCAAATATTTATAGCTATAGATAATAATTATTGTAGTGAAAAATGCTATATGAAAAAATAAAATGAAAAAAAAAGATATATAAATGAAAAAAAAAGTGTAAAAAATTATAAACTGAAAGTAAAAAAGAGATACATTGTGTAATTTTTTGAAAATTATTATTGCTCATTAATGAAAATCATATTGGACCTAACCGACCTGTTAAACTACTGTATAAAAACATGGAAATTTGAATTCATTCCAAATCAATGTCAATTTTAGATTAAACAATGTCATATAAAATATATATCATATCAAAAATTTACTTAGTATGAGATCTAGGTACTCCAATTCTATCTGCATCTAATAATATCACATGGTATTCAACAATTTTTTTTTTACTAAGATAAAGTAATTTGAGATGGAACACAAAAGGGCTTTTTATAAAATCATCTTGAAAAAGGTTTCAATTTCAAAAAATACTACCCCTTCAAAAAAGTTTTCAAAATACTTCATTCCTCACTTCAAAAAATATTTTTTTATAAAAATATATCCTCCCCTTCAAACAATATTTACTTCATTTTCACCTTTTTTTTTAACTTTATTATTAAATAAATATATTACAATAAAAATAACAAAAATTAATATTTTAAATTACATTTTCAACATATAAAATGTATTAATTTTCTATAAAAAATATTAATTTTGATTGCAAATAAGAAATAACACTCATAAAATTATATAAAAATTAAAATATATAATTTTTTTTTAATAAAAATCATTGAATTTATTTTTAAATATATTTTAGCAAAATATATAATTTGGCCCATGTGCTATACTATTTTTTTTCTATTGAACCCCGTTAATTTAATTGTGACCTACTAAGCCCATGTATTATTTCATGCTAAGTTCGTCATTTTTTAACTATTCATTTTGCATATAAAGTAGAAATGCCATGAAACTCACGTTATTTTAATTTTTCATGCATAAAAAATTAAAAAGTATTATTTGGCTTAGGTAATATATTATTTTTTTTATCAAGCCCGCTATTATAATGGTATAAAAATTACTTAAAAAAAGAGTCAATTTAGCATGGACAATAATATACATGGGCTTAGTATATCACAATTAAATAGAGTTCAATAGGGAAAAAAGAGTAAAATACAGGAGTCAAATTATGCATTTTGCCTAAAATTTACATGTTATAAACATAAAAATGTTAAAAAATATATTAAATTTCTGTATATATACTGCATATATATTATATATTATATATATGTCTATTTATATTGTGAATATGAGAACTATAAAATTATTTATGAATAACAAAAATAAAAAATAAAATTGCATAAAAAATAAATAAAAAAAAGATGGAACAAAAAAAAGAATTTTTTTTTGTCAACAAAAGATTTTATTACCAAAAGAATGAAGACAATCTGTACAGGTAATTAGTAAAAAAACCAAGAAGAAATAGAACAAACACTTGTTGATAGAGCACCCACTAAGCAACAGACAAAAGCACAAATTCACATGTCATCTCAGCCAAACAGCACATCAGCAAAGACAATTTCACAACAGGACACCTACATCCAAGTTGCAATGCAAGATAACATCATAGCTATTCACTCAATTGAAACATTCCCCAGCATCAGCAGTAATCAAAATTAAAAAAAAAAAAACAGTCAGTATCGTAGTTCTATTTATCTCCAACTATTCCACTTTCTCATCTCCTCCCTAGATCAATTCAAATAAAAACACTTCATAGAGAAAGCTATTTTATAGCATACCCTATTACTATCAGCAATACCTTGCTGAAAAATCACCAAGTTCCTCTCCCCCCACAAATGGTAAACAGTAGCCATTAAAGCACCTCTCCTATTTATGGCTAATAAGCTCTTACCATATGCTTTCCTCTTAAACCAGCTAATCTCCCTTCTCCATTAGTAATAAGGTCTATTACAATTGATTTTCTCCAACACCTGCATCCATATCCCCTTGCTAAAAGGACAAGCAAGAAAGATACGCTCTACTGTTTCAGAAATAGCACTGCAAAAACAGCAGAGATCATCCCCAATTACACCCCACCTATATAGCTTACTCTTAACAGCCAACCTATATTTTAAAGCAAGCCAAAGGATAAAACTATACCTTGGAATGCTACCTTTCCCTCATACCACTCTCCACCAAGTATATTTGTGGGCTTTTAGGTCTAATTGCATCCTAAGCACTTTTAATCGTATACATGCCATTTGCAGTGAGATTCCAAGAAATGATGTCTGTTTGCTCTTCCCGGATCAAATGGCTTCTCACCTCCTGACAAGCTTCCTCAGTTAGGGTATGCATAGGGTCAGGCAAAGACCACCTTCCATTCCTCCACTTATCTATTAGGCTCTTTCCATCCATCCATGGATTATGCCAAAATGCAATCTCTCCCATCCCAAGTTTATAACTAAAGTAATCTTTAAATTTTCCTCTCAACTTAACCATGTTTCTCCAAGACCAACTAGCCTTTAAAGGCTTTGTTATCCCCCAGAAACTCAACTTTTTCAATTTATTTTTGATAACCCAATTTGCCTAGCTAAAGCTTTTTAGACAAATTAATTCTCATATATATTTACCTATGGCAGCCTCATTCTAAGAACCAACATTTTTTATACCTAAGAGCCCCTCTTTCTTGGGCTTACAAACCTCTTCCCAAGCTACCAAGCTCTTACTTGATTTCTCAACCTTACCCTTCCATAGAAAATACCTGCACCTGTTATCAATCTCCCTGATCACTGACTTGGGAAGAATAAAATGACTTGCCTAGTAAACATGAAGGCTATGGAGCACAACAATAACTAATTGAAGCCTACTAGCAAAAGATAGGGACTTAGCCACCCAGGTAGAAATTCTAACAGGTATCCTGTTAATCAATGCTTCATAATGGACCTTCTTAATACTAGTATATACAAGAGGTAGCCCCAAGTAAGAAACAAGTAACATACCTTCTTGAAATTTTATAGCTTGAGTGATCTGTTGCTTATTTTCTAGGTTAAATATACAAAAAAAGATCGAGCCCTTAGCCTCATTGACTTGCAACCCTGAAACCTTCTCAAAGTGCTTCAAAGTGTCAATAATCCATTGAACAAATCTAATATCACCATTGCAAAAAAAAAAAAAGATCATCAGCAAAACAGATATGATTATGTTTCAACTCCTTACACCAGAATGAAATTGAAAATCAGCAGGTACTACCCCCGTTTTTTCCCTTGACAGGTATTTAATAGCCAAAACAAAAAGGAGAGGTGATATGGGATATCCTTGCCTAAGTCCTTTTTTTCCTAGAAAAAAACCCTTCATACTGCCATTAATTAACAGCGTAAAAGAAGGGGTCCTAACGCACTTCATTATCCATTCAATAAACTTGTTAGGAAAGTTTAGCCCAATTAGAACTTCCTCAATAAAATCCCACTGAACAGTATCATAGGCCTTCCTTAAGTCTACTTCATTGCACAGTTAGCTTTCCCATCTGGTCTATAGTAATTCCTAACTAGTTCATGAGCCAACAAGATATTATTACCAATTCTCCTACCAGGAATAAAGGCAGATTGGGCAGGGTTAACTAATTTTCCAAGTACCAATCCAATCCTATTAGCCAGAATCTTGGTTATTACTTTATACAGAATAGTGTAGCATGCTATGGGCCTATAAACTGTAAGACCAGATGGATTCTAATTTTTTGGAATAATTATAAGAGAGGTGGTATTAACCTGTTTCAAAAGTCTGCCAGACTCAAAGAACTCAATAACAGCCTTAGAAACTTCCCTTCCTACGATATCCCAAGTCCTCTTGAATAAAACTCCATTAAAACCATCCACTTCTGGTGCTTTATCATCACCAATATCCCATATAGCAGCCTTCACCTCCTCCATAGACACTTGTCTACACAACATAACAGCATTCTCATCTGTCACTTTTGGACCATATTCTAAAATAGTAGCAGAGGCATGCATCTTTTCCATAACATTTGTACCAATTAGCCGAACACAGAAATCAATAATTGCTTGCTTAATCAGGTCAAGATCATCGGTTGAAATACCATTTGCCAACGAAATAGTTGTAATCCTGTTAATAGCTTTTTGAACCTTGAATTGGTTATGAAAATATTTGGTGTCCTAATCACCAAGCTTAATCTAAAGCATTCTTGATTTTTGCCTATAGAAATCCTCTTCTAGCACTAAAAGCTTTTCAAATCGGGCCACCACAGCAGATTCCTCATCAAGCAACAGTTGATTCAAGGGGTCCCTCTGCAGTTCCTGTTGGATATCTTCTAATAATACCCTACAATCATTTACCCTACTTGAAATATCATAGAATTCTATTCTATTTAACAGCCTTAGCTCCTTTTTTAACATTTTAATTTGTACCCAAACGCAGTACATTTTAGTCCCCTGAACATGAGTTCTCCACACTCCACTAACAATTTGTTTATACTATGGATGAGACATCTACATATTAAAAAATCTAAAAGGACTTCGAACTACATCCCTACCCAGTCCCACATGAACCACTAAAGGTGAATGATAAGATATACCAAATCTCAAGACTTCATAATCAACCAAATGAAAAGCATTTGTCTAGTTAAGATTCACCAACACCCTATCAAGTTTCCTCCAAATTCTCTGATCTCCATCCTAATTATTAGTTCAGGTATAAAAATAGCCTCTGAATCTCAAATCAGACAATCCAGAATACCTAGACAATCATTAAACTCATCACAATCAGTTTGATCAATCATACCACCCCCATCTTTTCTTGACTATTACATATGTCATTAAAATCACCCTGAACTAGCCAAGGATCTTGTATACTTTCTGCAATTTGAGTCAAGGATCTCCACAAGTTTTTCCTTTCCTCCCCATAATTTTTACCATATACAACAGTCTAGAAAAATGCACAGTTAGCAGCCTGAATCTTATAATGAATTATTTAGTAAGAAAGAAACATCTGGCACACTTGAAGTGCCCTAGGATTATAGATGATCCAAATACGACCTAACTCAGCAAATTGATAGTTAGTAATAGAGCACCAATCCACTATATGAATACCTTTCCATACCTTTTCCAGTTACTCTGTTTTACTCGCATCTCAAATATTCCTAATCTAACCATCTTATGATTAGCGACCAGAGTTTTTATCTCTTATTGCTTTTTTGGGTCATTAAAACCCCTAATATTCTAAGATCCTATCATTGTCCCCTATCAGGGGGTTTCCTCATCCTCCTAGTTCTCAAACCATCCCCAATTACACTTACATTATCAATAACAACCAAACTTCTATTACTGGAAGAAGACTGACCCATCCTAACATTAGAACTAAGACCATTTCCAATAGCAATAGCTTTCTGCTTGCCTCTATGACCTTACCCAATTATCTCTTATAAAAGCTGAGCTATGTTGCTCCTCTACTCCATTGCCTTTATTACTATCCATCACTTGAGCCCCATCAAGGCCTGTATAACATCCCCTGACAATTCTCAAATAAAACTATCAGAGAATATTACTCAATATACTGTCAGTAATCTAATCAATTTATCGACAAAGTTTCCTTTCAAATTATTACTAACAAAAATTTTCAAATAATAATACAATTTGTATAATACAACACTTATAAATCCAACATTTAAATCAATCTCCAATATCTCCAATAAACCAAATACTAATTATAAATCAGATAACTATCATAAGTTTGTCAATCCAAAATAAGTATATAATACATTATTAGATTTCATAATCATTCACTAAAATCTAAAACTTCATTCTCTAAATACATAAATTCCTTTCACATTTACCAATTTGTACAATCTCTTAAATAGCCAAAATAAATTGCATATATATATATATATATATATATTTCGTAACTTACAAGAATAATATACAAAAGATCTCTTTATTTTCACTTCTTAACTTACTTCGATGACATGATAATTGCATATAAAAAATTATAATACAATAAAGAAAAGGTTAGTGGTGCTTGTATAAATATATTTTGTCACTTAATATTAAAGAAAATACTTATGGAAATACAGTAATAATACTGAGTTTCAATAAATATTTCAATATATTAAATATTCTCAATAACAAACTAACACAATATTTTGATTACACAAAATAATAATTTTAACTTTATAAAAATCATCATGCTATACTACACTTTCGGTATTATAATTTTTCTCTTTTTGAATTATTTCATTTAAGACTTACTTTCTCATTTGTTAACATTGCTCATATTACACTTATGTTATTTTTCAGTAAGTCTTACTTGTTAGTTTTATATATAGAATAATTTCATTCAATTTATAATTTTGGCACTTTAATTTAGTACTATACTTTGGAGCACTTTGTATATTATATCATTTTATACACTTTCAATCATTATAATACTTAGAAAGTTATTAATTAATTAAATATTTTAAACATAACATTTCTACTCTGTGCATTAGAACTTTCACTTAAAATATTATTATATACATCATCAATCACTTTCACATTGTAACACAGTAAGTCGATTTTAAATAATTAACTTATATTATTATTTTGCATTTCTTCCATTATTCATAACACCATATTCACATATATTTTCAATATAGATAACTTTATTAAATATGTCCATACACACGGAACTCAGATCATAAGTTTAGATAATGGGTCATTGTAGCAATTTTAATGTCAAATCTCAAGAATGTATAATGGCAAATATGCCCACTGTCACTGATGACACAATGTGTCCATTAATGAAAGATGTGCCCACTATCACTATAAATATCCTCTCTCTGGCTAGTCATTCAATCCCAAGCTAGATCTAAAATCAGTATGGTTTGGGCAATTTGTTAATTTTAGTTAAAATTGAATAAACATTGAATTGTGTGTACCATTTCAATGGAACAATACTTTGTTCAACATTTAGTATTATACATATTTGTCATATATCTAAAGTTTATTACTCTTTTCCTTACTTTTAATGCATAAGCATGAATTCTCAACACAAGGATAAGAAATACACATATACAAGCCTCATACCAAGCCCCTATATCACAAAATACAAGTCAAAAATATCATCCAAGTACTCCACAGCCGTGGCATCTCAACCCCACGCCCATGGGATACAAAACGAAGCTGCCAAATACCATTGTAGACCCCCTACAGTCGTGGCACTCAATCCACACGATCGTGGCATTCTAAATGGCTCTGTTTCATTAAAAATTTTAAATAAACAGCCTCACTTTCAATTCCACGGTCGTGGCACTCAGTTATCACACACGTGGCATTGGTTTTGGGTCTGTCTTTAGAGTAAATCTTCCTCCGCCAGTCCCAACTTCAACACCATGCCCATGGTACCTATGAGCCATGCTAGTGGCATCCCAAAATTGTGTTTTCTGCACTTTTAACTTTATTAAACACAAACATATTGAAAATCTAAGTTAAAGATGTATCAAAATCAAATTTTTGATATAAAAAGAGTTCATATCAAATACTTTATTTAAACTTCAATTAATCAAGCCTTCAGTCATCAATCATGGCTAAAAACAACATCAAACCTTCCAATTCTTATAAAGGTTGAATTAAGAACCATACTCATCACATAGAAGTTCTTTTAATTAATTTTTCACTCATCAATCCATTTAATCAATACTTTCAAGAAATAATTCATTATAAATGACTCAATATATCAATTCAAACATTAAAACTTATAAAAATTCAAATATTTGCAAATTAAAATACATAAGCGCATACCTCTTCAAAATCCTTCTTTTTCTCTTTAATCACTTATTGATAATCTCATATACCTTAGCTAATTGTCTTAAAAATTTGTAACAAAAGATGAATTTCCTTTGATTCTTGATTAATTTGATGAAAGAAAGAAGAAAGTAGAGAAGATGGTGATGGTGGTGGTAGATGGCATGGATGATGGAGAAATAAGAAAGGAGAAGGTTCTATACATACACACACATGTCCGTTTATATATATATACTTTAATCTAGTGTGGCTACTCTTATCTTAGCTATGCTGTATTTTATTCTAATTTGATTTTTAATTTTGTAAAACCATAAAAATAATTTCTTCAGTAAATTTTGAGATATAATATTCATTATTCTCTGCTTATAGTATTTATCTATGTTACTTTTGTCACTATACACTATCAATTATCAATATTAGTTAAAAAGTTTCTTATTTAAAATTTTAAAAATTACAATTCTCCCTTCCTAAAGAAATTTCGTCCTCAAAATTTACCTGTTATGGCAATAAGCCATTTAATTCATAACTAATCTTAAATCTCACATAAAATCAATTATTTTGTTAATTTACATAACTTTTATTTTTTTATGTCTGATATCACTCAATTTAACACTTTCAGATAATCTTATTATAGAATTGCAGGAGGTGCAGCTCTACACACTTATACTATTCAAGTTTAATTCAGTAATTGCCTTTAATTCTCTTTAGAAATATTTTTAAGGAATTTTAATTTATCATTTTGATGCTTTAATTCGATATAACATTCTTGATTAGTCTTACATTGAAGTACTGTAAACCTAATTTCAATTTATTACCAATTACTTTATTTAATACTCTTTCAATATTTGTATAATCAATTAAAGTAACACTTTAATGAATTTTCTTTTCAATATAATTTATGTCATTACATTTTACTGTTATATATATATATATATATCTTTCTTTTCCTCATATACTAAACTTTAAACCCTCGTTCCGAATAGCGGGTCACTAATGGCAAGTAAATGCCTACTTGTAACACCCCCATACCCTATATAAGTACTGTACATATATCTAGTATATATATACAATAC
The DNA here is from genome assembly GCA_947685225.1 of Garcia nutans. Taxonomy (NCBI): domain Eukaryota; kingdom Viridiplantae; phylum Streptophyta; class Magnoliopsida; order Malpighiales; family Euphorbiaceae; genus Garcia; species Garcia nutans. Next base: position 55,186,487 of record CANTUV010000007.1, read on the forward strand.
GTATATAAAGTATAAGAATGTCATTTTTTGTTTCAATTTAAAAACCTGTAACCAATTTCAAGAAATATTATATTAATTTAAAGAACATTTACAAAAGTCATTATTCTTATCAAAAATACAACATAATAATATTACATATGTATGCATCACCTTCTAGTTGGTCTCGAGACACTCATACCTTGCTCGTGGCATAGCAGCTAGGCATCCAGATCATCCGCATAAATACCTGCGCGATTACACAACCGCGCTAAGCCCGAGAGTTTAGTAGTACAAATAAATAATAAAGTATACATTACAAAATAATCATACCTTATAATTTTAGCATCATGTTTTATTGTTCTCTTACCACGTTTTCCTTTCTCAATGGATTCTTCATATATTGCCACTAATCTCATAAATTAAATACATCATTACATAGCATATTCACAACACAATACTTACCCTTTCTATTTCATATACACATATATATGTATATATTATTACAACAAAACACCATTCAAACCTTTATAAGAACAATTCTCACAAATTCCACATTCACAAACATGTTACACATGATACAACAATTCCTTAACCTCATATCTCAACAAAATCAATACATATATTACAAACTCATACTTCATAACATCACTTTATTCACAACTCATTAATCATGAAACACATTTCCATCAAAAGCATTCATTGATCTCATTATTCATTTGTTTCAGCATTGTTTCCATATATCTTATTTATCAATCATGTTACCATTCATGACTCACATTACACAAAGACAAGCATGGGCCCAAGACACACTAATATGCCATTCAATTTTCAGAGTAATGTTTTGGTTTATTTATCTCATTTATCAATATCATAGACCCAACTAGGCTTCAAGGATTAGATTCAACCAAGCTTCAAGGGGAGCAAAGCATGCTAAGCTTCAACCCAACTTGGCTTCAAGAACCAACCCAACCTAGCTTCAAGGGTGGTAACATCTCAATTAGGCTTCAAGGATTCAATCCAACCTAACTTCAAGAGATTGTTACACTTATTAGGCATGCCACCAACAACAAACTCTGAAAATGGAATAACACATTAGCTATACAATTCATTTATCAATTTCATTCTCAATTGAATTCTCATAGCCAATAACAATGGCATCACATTTCATTTGAGTAATCATAGCCAATAACAATGGCTTCATATCACATTTGAATCATCATAGTCATTAACAATGACCTCACATCATATTATATCTCAAATCATATCATAATATTTCATTATTCAATTGTATATAAGCAATTACTTTATCATATTCTTCATAATATATCTATAGCATCATTGCAATTCACAAGATTCACAATGCATAAAATAATACATTGTTCATATGCATCATCATTATCACCAAATCATGTTAATCAATTCATTACTCAAATATATATATAATCAATGGCATTGCACATACTTTTTCAATGATTATTATATTTCCCACATTTCCTATATCATCATTAATATATACATAACCATTCCCATTATTCCTAGATTTAGAATCTTCCATATCCATTTGGTTGAATCATTATTGTTTTAAATGTGTCTAGGTACAAAAGACCCTTTGAAGATTCAACAATGTAAGAAGAACAAATAACAAACACAAATAGCAAATACCCTCAAAGGACACGGCCAAGCTTGTGGCCGTGTCTCCCAATTCAACATTTCAGTAGCAAACACGGGCACAGGACACGGCCAAGCTTGTGGCCGTGTCTCTCAATCCAAAAATCCAGTGGCAGACACGAGCAAGGAACACGGCCGTGTCTCTCAATATAAACTAGGCAGTGGCAAACACGGTCAAGGGACACGGCCAAGCCAGTGGCCGTGTCTCTCCAAAACTCATCCAACACGGCCAAGTTTGCCCTAACTTGGCCGTGTCTCTCACAACTTGGCCGTGTTCTTCAATGATTCAAAAACCAAATACTTCAAAACTCATCCAAGCCCTTCAAAATTCACATCACAACACTTTTAATCATCATCTTTGTTATATTTATCAATTTTCTATCACCTTAACATTTATATAACTTCATTATAGCATCATACTAAACAAAATATATATACATCACTATAATCAATTACTCAAAGTACCAATTCATTTATTCAAAACCCTAATTCAACCATTCATCATCACCCTCACAATTTCCCCAACTTATCATCACTTAAATACCAAGTTAACACCTTTACACACTTCAATCTTTCATTATCATCATCTCACAAACCACTTATATCAAACATAACCTCAATCAAGAGAAATCAAAACAAGAAGATGAAAACTTACATATATATATAATCACAAAAATTAACTTCAAGAAATGAGTACTTACATGAATAGCTTGCCAAATCTTCAACTCCACTTGCAAATCTCTTGATCTCCTTTAGTCTTTGGTGTAAATTGAAGCAAAATCATCTTTCTCTCTCTAGCTTCTCTCTCTCTCTCTCTCTCTCTCTCGTGCACTGAGAAGAAAACGAAGAAGAAGAAGAATGAATCTTCTTTCTTCGTTCTTATCCAATATATAATAATAATAATAATAATAATAATAATAATAACAATAATAATAATAATAATAATAACATTAGGACACTTAAATCTCCACCACACACACAATTCCTTTTGACTTTCTTCATCTTTTTCTCTTTTTGTCCTTATCATCATTATTTTTATTCATTAATTATACAAATATATATATATACAACACACTTTTCCTACACCATTTTATACATCATGTATATGTGATGTATATGTGGGTATATGTATATGTCATATATTTTGCATTTATTTTTCCTACATCTTCTCTTCACTTCTCTTCTCTTTCCCTTCAATACACACATTGAATCCAAATACAACAATAACCCCAACACTTTTAGGGCATAATATGGGATATTACAATTCTCTCCCCCTTAAATAATTTCGTCCTCGAAATTATCCAACATAAGAACAACCCATGTAGCACAAATCACCATCTTAACTTCCATACAAAGATAATCGTATCTTACATTATAATTTTATCAAATCACATAACTTCTACTCTCCCCCTTAGGAATAATCATCTTCTCTGAATTTCACAATTCATCATTGTATAGGTATATATATATATATATCTTTACCTCTTATTACTTTCTCAACAAAGCAATCAAGATATCTCATAACATCTCCAATACATTTTATCTTTGTACTAAAGTCAGATTATCACTTTAACTCTTTATAGATATTCTCTTAACTTTAACCTCAAAAATCATTAATCAATATCTTAGCATTGTTTATTCCATTCTTACCATCACTTTCAAAATAAACATTTACCAAACATCAATGGATAACTATATCCTTACTCTCATGAGTTTATTTCTCACCATATACAATTAATATACCTCAATTTATTTATATTCATTCATAAATCAGAATATTATATCATACACATTACCATTAAATCTTATACTCCCAATACAATTGCACATATTAAATCTCAATATTGCATTGCAACTTTAACGAAACCTAGATCAATCGATTTATCTATCACAATATACTAACATTTCAACTTTATTTGATTCAAACCAACAATTAACTTATTGAAATTTATCATTGGATTTTACCATATATACTTATATATATAACCTAAGTTCATTAGGTCAAACTTATATTCAAATTCTAATCTTTCCAAATTCATATATTCAATCAATATGAATCATGCTTATACATATACATTTCCTTATTTCAATAATTATATCATCATTTCTTATACTCATTCAAAGTTTATCAATATTGCCAACAACTATAACTTCATAAACGAGCTTTTCCCCCAACCAGGTTGGTAATCCAAGTTTGGTTGCCCAACACATTGGGTTCGCATGGTTCCACAGGAGGCAGATAAGTCCGTTCATTTATCTTTTCACAATTCATTTTTCATAATCAATTAGGTACTCTACTTCCATTATAATTCATTTCTAACATCATTGCCAACAATTATGGTTTCTCATCACATCAAAATAGTATACTCATATATCATCAACTATATTGAACATCTCATTATACAGTCATATCATTTCCAACATTATTGATATATACATATTAATTTACATTATTCATACTCCCATAAATTTTAAGTTCATTCACGTAATCACTTTACACTGTAAATGTATCCTATATAACTTTCAGTCATGATTACTATTTCAAATTATTTTCAATCATAATATATTCTGGTACAAATTTTTTTTTTTAAATTGTTTGTTTATTACTGTGAATTTATAAGATATGAACAATTATTTCAAATACATTTATCATATGAACATATATACACATTATATTTGTTTTTGATTAGTTTTTATTTATTCATCAATTTTTATCTTTAAAATCACTTCCATGTTACCACTGTAATAATGAAATCTAAATAGATTTTCACTCTTACTTGTTTAATTCTTTTTTTAACATATTAAGAATTCACAACTATTCTTTCACTTTAAGAGTATATGTACGTATATATAATGTATTCACTATGTTTAACACACACACACACATATATATATTTCTAACTTGATCCATTGCACATTATTTCTCTAGAAGGGTTAAACTGCCTTCAAATGTCACTACATTCTTTCCTTTTCACATTATCAATTCCTTTCTTTCTATTGTCATTAATTAGTATCAGTTAACTCTTTAACACTTCTATATATAATCTATAACTTATCTTCAATCACCAAATAATATTACTATCAAATATTCCATAAGTACACAATATGTAAATCTCACATTCTTACTTTTATTACTCAATCAATTCATATATACTCCTCTTTATTTTCTTTATCTTACTCTTCAAACTATTTAAAATAATCAATGATTCATCAATATATCATTCTTCTTACCTTGCTTCATAAATTATCTTATTTCTTCATGAATAATGTGAAATCCACTAATCACTTGTATTCATCTTTTATCTTTTCTCTAACCTTACACTTATTTCAAATATCCAATTACATTTATCCATACTTTCCTCAAGTTTTCTCCACATCTAAGTTTCATCATTTAATGGATTGATTTCATTTCAATCTTATAAGAAATCTTTCATCAATTATAACTGTTTTCAAGATATATTCAATAATTTACTACTAATTCCACCCATAAACCCCACTTTGTGAAGGTATAAGAAGGTAGAAATATGAATGGGAAAATACATGATCGTGCAAGTGATTATGCACACTACTGCTTGAATTATTTTTAAAGTTTTGAAGAATAGAAGTATGCATAGCCAAATGCATGACCATGCGAATGGTCATACACGTCTCTGCTGGAATTTCCTTTCAAAGTTTTAAGTGAATGATCATATGCCTTACTGTTGGGATTTCTTCTCAAAGTTTCAAGAATAGAAATATGCACAAGCATAAGCATGACCATGCAAATGATCATGTGCATCTCTGCTAGAATTTCTTTTCAAAATTTTAAGGAACAAAAATATACATAGGCATATGCAAGATCATGTGAATGATCATGCATACTACTGCAGGAATTACTTTTCATGATTTAATCAATAAGTTATCAATAATTCAACTCAAACAAATTAAGAAAATAGGATTCAACCCTTCAAAGCACAATCAAATTCAAATCTAAACTTCCATAACCCTAAAATCTTTCATAACCTTATTTTCTTCCATAACCTTAAATCAACTCATAAATGATTCAATGATGGATTTAAATATTATTTCAGTTAATAATAAATAAATACACATTTGCATATTGCAAGAATAACTTTAGTATCATAGAAGTAAAGTTTTATACTCATATTTTTCACAATTATTCAATGCACAATATCTTTCACAAGTAATGGTGTTTTATCAATTCACAAATCTCCTTTCATAATAAAAAATCAAGATCAATTCAATAAATAGCAAAATAAGTATTATACAAGCACTAACCTCTTTAAAAATACTCTTCCATCACTTTTTCCTTTAATATTTTATTTTGATGATGTTTTTCTCGATAGATCAAGCTTAAATTAGCTAAAATCCATCAAAACTTGATTTTTTCTACCAATTCTCCATGATTTCTGTGGTGAGAAATGGAAGAATAAGAAAAAGAGATGGAGATGGAGACGGAGATGATGAGTATGGCATTTTAGAAGGCAATAAAAGACACTATAAATCTTTAAATAGGCTTTAGGATTTTTATCCAATACACTCACTCATACAGTAGTTTCTGTATACTCACTTTTTTTAATTAACTATTATTCCAATTTTTAACCCCGAAACATTGTAAAAATAATTACTTTAGCTGCTTTAAAATCCCATTAACCATATTTCACATCTAAGTTACAGCTCGAGTTCATTTTGGGGCTATAAGGGTATTTTTGTAATTTCTTACCACTTCGAAATCTTTTCTAGAAATACCAATATTTTTCATACTTGAATTTAATGTTATTCTTATTAGAGCATAGTCAACTTTATTACTATCAGTTCTAAATACTCATGGTATACATAATATCATAATCAATCCAATTTACACTCATTTATTCACTTAATGCAGAAAATCAGTACTTAAAATTTTTAGGGCATTACAATTCTCACCCTCGTAAGAAATTTCATCCTCAAAATTCATTTATCTATTATAATTCAGTCATCAGATTCCAATAAATTATTACACTTTCACTATTTTACTTTGATGTATCTCTTTAACTACTCATATTTTGTTTTCTTTTCATATCCTTCTTTTTCACAAATAGGTCTAGTGCACTTCAAACAATACACTATGAATTCTCATTCAATTCTTAGAAAACATTCTACTACTGTAAACATATGAAACATCGATTATATCAAAACACATATTCACTTATTCAATTCACATAACTTAGACATTTGCATTTCACTTCTCCCATAACTCCACATGCTATAAACGCTTAAACTAGGCTCTGATACCACTAAATATAACATCCCCTGACAATTCTCAAATAAAACTATAAGAGAATATTACTCAATATACTATCAGTAATCTAATCAATTCATCGACAAAGTTTCCTTTAGAATTGTTACTAATAAAAATTTTTAAATAATTAAGAATACAATCTGTATAATACAATACTTATAAATCCAACATTTAAACCAATCTCCAATATATCCAATAAACCAAATACTAATTATAAATCAAATAGCCACCATAAGTTTGTCAATCCAAAATAAATATTTAATACATTATTAAATTTGATAATCATTCACTAAAATCTAAAACTTCATTCTCTAAATATATATATTCCTGTCACGTTTACAAATTTGTACAATATCTTAAATAGCCAAAATAAATTGCATATATACATTTCATAACTTACAAGAACAATATACAAAAGATCTTTTTATTTCCACTTCTTAACTTACTCCGATGACATAATACTTGCGTATCAGAAAAAATTCTAATACGCTAAGCAAAGCTTAGTAGTGCTTGTATAAACATATTTTGTCACTTAATATTAAAGAAAATACTTACGGAAATATAGTAATAACACTCAGTTTTAATAAACATTTCAATATATTAAATATTCTCAATAACAAACTAACACAATATTTTAATTACACAAAATAATAATTTTAACTTTAAAAAATCATCATGTTATACACTTTAGATATTACAAGTTTTCTCTTTTTGAATTATTTTATTTGAGACTTACTTTCTCATTTGTTAACATTGCTCATATTACACTTATGTTGCTTTTCAGTAAGTCTTACTTTTCAATTTCATAAATAGGATAATTTTATTTAATTTATAATTTTGTCACTTTGATTTAGTACTATACATTGGAGCACTTTGTATCTTATATCATTATATACACTTTCAATCATTATAACACTTAGAAAGTTATTGATTAATTCAATATTTTGAACATAACATTTCAACTCCGTGCATTAGAACTTTCACTTAAAATATTATTATATATATTGTCAATCACTTTCACATTATAACACAATTAGTCAATTTTAAATAATTGACTTATATTATTGTTTTGCATTTCTTCCATTATTCATAACATCATATTCACATATATTTTCAATATAGATAACTTCATTAAATATGGCTATACACACTGAACTCAGATCATAGGTTTGGATAACGGGTCATTGTAGCAATTTTAATGTCAAATCTCAAGAATGTATAATGACAAATATGCTCACTGTCACTGATGACACAATGTGTCCATTAATGGCATAATGTGCCCACTATCACTATGGATATCCTCCCTTTGACTAGCCTTTCAATCCCTAGCTAGATCTAAAATTAGTATGATTTGGGCAATTCATTAATTTTAGTTAAAATTGAATTAACATTGAATTATCTGTACCATTTCAATGGAACAATACTTTGTTCAACATTTAGTATTACACATATTTATCACATATCCAAAGTTTACTACACTTTTCCATACTTTTAACACATAAATATGAATTCTCAACACAAGGTAAGAAATACAAACATACAAGCCCCATACAAAGCTTGTATATCACAAAATACAAGTAAAAAACATCATCCAAGTACCCCACGGCCGTGACATCTCAACCCCACGCCTGTGGGATACAAAATGAAGATGCCAAATACCATTGTAGACCCCCCACAGTCATGGCACTCAACCTCCATAGTCATAGCATTCTAAACGGCTCTGTTTCATTAAATTTTTTAAACAAACAGCTTCACTTTTTATCCTACGGTCGTAGCACTCAGTTATCACGCCCGTGGCATTGGTTTTGAGTTTGTCTTCGGAGTAAATCTTCCTTCGACAGTCCCAATTTCAACACCACGCCCATGGTACCCATGAGCCATGCTCGTGGCATCCCAAAATTGTGTTTTTTATACTTTTAACTTTATTAAACACAAACGTTTTGAAAATCTAAGTTAAAGATGTATCAAAACCAAATTTTTGACATAAAAAGAGTTCATATCAAATACTTTACTTAAACTTTAATTAATCAAGTCTTCAATCATCACTCATGGCTAAAAACAACATCAAACCTTTAAATTCTTATAAAGGTTGAATTAAGAACCATACTCATCACATAGAAGTTTTTTTAATTCATTTTTCACTCATCAATCCATTTAATCAATACTTTCAAGAAATAATTCATTATAAATGACTCAATAAATCAATTCAAACATTAAAACTCATAAAAATTCAAATATTTGCAAATTAAAATACATAAGCACATACCTTTTCAAAATTCTTCTTTTTCTCTTTAATCACTTGTTGATAATCTCATCTACTCTAGCTAATTCTCTTAAAAATTTATAACAAAAGATGAATTTTCTTTGATTCTTGATTAATTTGATGAAAGAAAGAAGAAAGTAGAGAAGATGGCGATGGTGGTGGTAGATGGAGTGGATGATGGAGAAAGAAGAAAGGAGAAGGTTCTACACATACACACACATGTCCACACACACACACACATATATATATAGTTTAATCTAGTGTGGCCACTCTCATCTTAGCTATGGTGTACCCTTTTTCTTATCCTTTGATTCTAATTCGATTTTTAATATTGTAAAATTATAAAAATAATTTCTTCAGTAAATTTTAAGATATAATATTCACTATTTTCTACTTATAGCATTTATCCAGGTTACTTTTATCACTATACACTATCAATTTACAATATTAGTTAAAAAGTTTCTTGTTTAAAATTTTGAACATTATAGCCTGTGTTCCCCTGATCATCCACTTTACTAGACTTGGCCTGCCAAACAACTCTAGTTTTGCCAGATTTACAATCCCTCACCCCATGGCCATACTTGTTACAATTATTACAAAATAAGGGCTTCCACTCATATGCAATTTGCTGCTAAATAGACTTCCCATGCTCATCCTCAATTATAATTTCATTAGGAAAATCCCCAAACAAGTCCATTTTAATAAGAATCCTCCCAAAACCCAACCTCAACCTCCCATTTGTACATTTATCATAGAATAAGGGAACTCTAATAACACTCCCAATCCTACTCAACATCACATGAGACTAGAATTCCCAGGGCAGAGCAGGCAATTGCACCTAAACATGAAGCCTCTAGATAGCCTATAGGTTAATCTTGAGTCCAGGCCCCCATTGAACAAGAATCAAAGGTCCCCTGTCAAAAGTGTATGGACCATCATTAAGCACGCTCAACATGCCTTCCTCTGAAATGAATTTGAACATGAACATGTTACCATTAACCAATTGAACCTCATCAAGACCCAAATTCTTCCACTTGGCAAGTGCATAACATTCCATACTACGAAACCAGGAGATGTGCCATGCACAATGCCAAGAATAGTATTCTCCATCATTTTGATTCCTCAATAATCTAAGTAGAATGAAATCTGTCCACTCTCAGGCCATTAGAAACACCAGGGTGAACAAAATTTAAATGATGCTCCTCATCCCTATCCCTATTGTTAGAGAACAGATCAGCCGATCTCTTACGATCAAGCCCTTTCACTTCTGAACCATCGAGAAAATCCTTAGAGGTTTCCACTTCAATCCCCCCCCCTTTCCACCCTCTCCTCCCCCATCACCACACACACCCTCAGCATCACCAAAACCATCCTCAATACGAACCCCAATCAAATCCGGTAACATCCCACAACCGCTACTTTCATCCACTTAAGGAAGAGTGACAAGATTATAGACCTTAATTTTGGACCTAATCCAGTCTGGCCCTAATTAAAAAGGAATTCAGATCAAGCCTAAAGATTTAAACCGGTCTGTAATAATTTTAAGAGCCAAAAATAGTTCAGATCCCGAAAAAAGTCTGCCCGACCCAAGTTTTGTCGAATCGACATCGCCACAGCCCCGTAGTTGGGATGAATTGGCCACACCAATTTCGCCATCCCCGTAATCCAGCCTCTATTTAATTTATTAGCCTTCCTTAATTTAGATGGACTCAGTTTTAAAACACGGAGGAGGTTTAGGGTTAAGTATTTTTGTTTCCCTATACATATATGATTAACACACAGAGAATGGGGATGGATAATTTAAAGAGAGAGCGAGCAACGAGGAGGGGAGCAACATCTTGATCAACAAAAAAGCAACCAAGAGGAACAAAAATTAAAAAGAAAAGGGAAAGCACGGTTAGCAACAAGGAAGCATGGATAAGCAACATAGGATTAATAGACAACAACCGAGAGCAACTGAGAACTAAAAAGGAGGGAGAGAGATTGATGAGTTGCAATTCATAAAAATGCACAAAATATTAAAGGAAGCAGCAAACAAGGAAGAAAACAATTTGAAAACAAAAAGTAAAGCAAAGTGGCAGTAGCTGATCTTTGAATCACGGAATCTCCAAGCAAGAATCAATTGCTCTAGGCAGAAAGAAAACGATAGCTTGGATCAACACATCAACTTGGTGGAGCCTACAACACAAGTATTATTCTTATTAACTGATCCAGTTAAATATATTGATTAACTTCAATACTTAACTTACTGTGTTAATAATTTATGAATATGATTTTGCAATAACTTATATACTTATAATTCAATCATTCGAAACCCTAATTACAATTTACACTTTAGAATTACATCACGGTATTCCTCAGTGCCAATTTACATTAAACCGTAATTATGCATTATTTTAAAATTTTGATTTGTATTTTAAACCTTGTCTAGTATATATTAAGTCTTAGGTTAAGGAAAACCCATAAGTCAGTACTAAAACCCTAAAAAACCATATTTCATGTTTAAAACCCTAGAAACCCTAATTCATATATCAAAACTCTAATTTTGCATATATATTATTCAATGTAAGATTTAAACCTAGATTTGATTATTTATTTTGTAGATGTATGCTTGTGATGGACGACTTATTTTTATTCTATTTATAATGAATGGTTGAATGTTTTTATTAGTCTACTTTAATGTTCAAGAATGTAAGCGGTATGTTTTCACTTTGTGAATACCTCATTAGTTAGGTTCAATGTAATTTAGTTTTGGATATTAGACATTGTAAGGACATGTTTCCATCCAGTATATATGCCCATTTATTTTATTTGAACTTGTTGTGATTTTAATAAAGTGATTACTTATCTTTATAATTGCATGTAGTACTGATAATATCATTATAATTAATAATTTTATAATATTAAGACTTGAAAAGGAGGCCGATTCTAATGAATCGGGAACTGTGAGGGTGCTGAGCCATTCTCACCTTGCCCACGCGTACTCAACTTTTCGAACTCAATAGGGAGTTGGAGATTCCTTAGGAATAGAGTCATCCACCTCTTTTTTTTTCGGTCCGTCCGGATGGAGACTCCATTTTCTTCATATTTAGGCTCATATTCTCTAAGGTCCTGAGTCTAACAGTACTGAAATCGCTAGAACCATTCCACATGAGAATGGGGTAAAAATTCCTGCTTACAAGAATCTTCTTTTATAGACTTCCCTAACCAAGACACGTCACAGTGGTATCAACAATTCCATTAGAATCATGAAGATTCACAGTAAAAGGTTTTTTTTTTGTTTTCTTCCCCATAGAGGCACAACGTAGGATATCATATAAACGCTATGGTGCGCCGAGAGAAAACAAGAACAAGACTTCCTGTCACATGGACTTTTAAAAAAAAAATTACATAGCCCATTCGGCTGCAAAGCTTGTTCGATATGTGGGCCACAAATTAATAAAAAAAAAAGTTTCATTAAAAATGAATAGAAGACATGACACACAAGTGGCTGTAAAACTGAATCGCAAAAATGAAATTGCAGTCTATCATGTAATTTTCCTAAAACAAAAACACGGCAGTCAACAAGAACTTTGTCACGAACTAAATCCAACTTTGCAAAGGTCAACACCTCAAGTCTCATCTCACATTAATATACTTAATTTAATCTATCCCAAAAAAAATTAAAAAACAACACTGATATTTTATTACAAAATAAACAATATTTCACCTTAAACTTATAAATATCGTTAAAATAAAATTTATTTAAATATCACAATAAAAAATATTAATAAATATTTGTAACTTTTCATCATTTTTGTTAGGAAGATTATTAATGCATGGCTGCTATGTAACTTATAATATTATTTTGATAATTAATAAATAATAAAAAACTCAAACATTTATTGTTAAAAATTTAATTGGCATTAGACATATTCCTAATAATTTGTCCCCCAGAAATTCATAACCCATTTTATTCTGAAAGAAAAAAAAAATCATATGTTGTTATGATATTTGAATCAGCTCTAAATGTATTATTACAAAAAAAAATGATAATAGAAAAATTATTTCTACTAATTAATCGTTATATATAATTAAACTAAAAGAATAATTGTCTCTAACTATATTTTATTTTAAAGCTAGACCAATCCTTAAAAACTCCATAATCATCAAAGGTAGATTAATTATAATGGTTTAAAACAAATTAACATCTCTATATCATTAGATTTATTATGCATTTTTAAGTCCTAATTAATTGTAGAAGAATTCAATTACTTTCTAAATGGAAGTTACAAAGGCATTTAAAGAAATCCAACTAAAAAACTGAACACCAAAAGAAACCTTAAAAAGATAAGGGTGTTAAAAGAATAAAATAAATAAAATACTTCTGAACTTGTAAACCGCACTAATGAAACACATACTAGTTACTAATTAGTAAGTACGACTAATAATGCAATAAATTTTAGTATTAAAATATAATAAGTTAATTAATATTTTACTTATGAAATAATATAATAAAATTAAGTGATTTAATTAAAAATTATTTAATTAATAGTTGATAATTATTTAATTCATAATACAAAATATTTCACTAATAAATTAAAAGATAATAGTAAATTAATGAAATGTAATTTAAAGCTAATTACTCAATACTAATAATATAAAATTGTATTTTGTTATATTGATTTATTATTTAATATTAATATTATACAAATAATTAAAGCAATTTTCTCATTTAACTATAAAATAATGTAGATATAAATATAAATAAAATATTATAATCAATGACTGAATTATAGACAATTATTATTTTGTCAGTTAATTAAAATGGTTTTGTAATTTAACCTAAAAACAAGTAAATAAATAAAAAAGTAATTGTGTAATTAACTTATTTTCATATATTCAAAACGTGCCGTCTTGAACATTTTTACAAATATTATTATTTTTTTATACAGAAATAAACAATCTGTATTAAAAAATTTTAAAAAAAAAAGTCCGAATCCATTATTTTCTTTACTTTTGAATTTTTGCATTTTAAAGCACTAAGTTACAAATCAGACTTGGAGTTGAAACTTCCTAATTTCAAGATACAAAATTTAATTTTTTGTTTCCTTTAATTTGTTGATATTTGAAGAATTTGAATAGTTATTTTTTTTTGTCAAGTGTATAGTTATTATTAGACCATAATAACTATATTGCAAAAAAATTAAATCTTTAGATGCAAAGAAATAGAAATTAAAACACAGCCTGTTTCAAAAAAATAATAAAAAAAACACAACCTATATAAAATTTTAAAAATAAAATTAGAGGAATGGATTTCATCAATACCCAAGTAGTAAATACATATATTGCTATTTACTTGTCTTAAAAATATATGTAAATAAATTACATATCATTTATAACACTAATTCTTAATATATATATATATATATATTTGAGTTGAAATCAAATTTACAAAAATATTATTAAAAAAATTCATATATTAATTAGAATTAAAAATTGAAAGAGTATGAAAAGGATGAGGGAACAATTACCCATATGCCTAGTTATAGTTATTTTAATAATGGTTGAATATCCCATAAGCTAAAATCCAACTTTGCACTCCACTCTTAAAAAATTAAACATATATCACATATTGAATATCAATTAAGGAGCTGACATGGAAGATAAAGAGCAAAGTAGAGCAAGAACGACCTGCCGGCAGCTTTTTTTTTTTTTTACTTGACCAAAATTTGCCGGCAAGTCATTCTTGGCTCTATCTCTACCCTTTATATCTTTCATGCATGCTACGTTGATAAAAATATTTTGTATTTTCCTTTTTCTTCCCATTTTCAACTCTACATTTCAACTCATCTTTTGTTATGCATATTTATAGATAAGTTGATGATAAGGGTATCAAAGCAACTAGCTCCACCAAAGCTCCCACATATACATATTTATATTCTATTGTTATCCAAATCAACATTAGGTTTTACCCAAGAAGCATATTGACTGTGAATTTGAATTTATTCCTTTTCTTTTTCTTGGTCTCCAAATTATTCCTTTTTTTGTGTCTTGATGAGATTTATCGCTCAAAGTCAACTACTTAATGGCCAATAAAATTAATTTCTTAAAAAAAATAAACATGTTTGGAGATAAGAAAAATCATATGAATCCATAACTAGACAAAAGCTTTCCTATATCGATAACTAATTCTATATCGATAACTACATAAATATCTCTATAATATTATTGTAGATTGGTGGGCCATCCATGATTGGTCCGCTGAATTAATTTATTTAATTATTAAATAAATTAATTTACATTAAAAAAGGAAAAAAGAGAGAAATGGTGACTACCAAATGCAGTTACCATAACCCCACTTACATAGACAATTATCAAGAAGTGGCAACTTTCTATATAAAATGTGATAAACACATAGAAAAAGCCCTTTCTGGCAATTTAATGCAAAATGAAAATTCTCTCAAAAGAAAACACATCTCTGTCTATCAATTCTAAGTGATTTTGGAGTAAAATTTGGGAATCTATACTGATTTTTGTCATGACTGTATAATTGTAGTTCAGTATATTTTTAATGATGTGATTGCAATTTTGAGTATGCATGAGTATGATCTTGGGAATTAAATGTATCAAATCTTTGTGATTTCATATTTGATTTTTCCAACATTGGTATTAAAGAATTAGGTTTAGTAACACATGTTTAATTTTGTATTTTCTCATGTTTAGTAAATAACTTTCTGTATACAAGTTAGAATTGAGTGATTTTGTTACATTAGAAAATATAAATTATAAGCTTTCCAATGACATATTATGAGAATAATTTGGACTTAAAATGAGAAAGTTATGCATATTTGAAGTTGAGTAAAAAACTTTTACAAAATCTAGATTTTTGGGTGGTTAGAGGTTGAAGAAGATCAAAACGACATGTGTCAACTCTTGATTTCTACTCCCCATTGCAAAGGTCATCCTACTATAGTTCCAAGGAACTAAGAATAGCATCAATCGGATATTAGACGGCCCCAAAATAAGTCCAAGAGCAAATACTGCATGCAAGCTAAGGTTTCCAGCCACCTGGAGGGTTACCATTCACCGTTGACCATTGACCAAGCCGATCAATGGTTAGGTGACCGATGACCAGTCCAGCATCAGTGACTGTTGCTTTGTCGTCTGGTCATCAGTGCCTCAATCCACGTGCCTATAAATACCTGACCCCTTTTAGCCTTTTGGGACACACTTTTTGATGCTTTGACATACCTTTTGACACACCTTTACACACTTTGATACACTTTAAGAGCTTACATAATTTTCAATACTAGCTTATTAGCATAATTTTCCTTTCTAAAGTCCGTTTTTCCATCAGATTAAGGCCAACAAATTTATCTTTCATGAATCCTTAATCAATCAAGTGATCTTCAAGTCTTTAAGCTTCTAAAGTTGAATTAAGGTCTGATAAAAAGGTCTTTAGGCAACTCCCATCTTGAAGGATACATGCAAAGAAGGTGAGTACCTTAAACCTCATCTTTCTACAAACATATCCATCATTAGGCTTTGCAATAGCTATTTTAATTTAAAATGAACCTAGAATTAAACTTAAGTTAAAATCGTATTGTATTTTTAAAATTGACAAATCGTATTGTATTTTTAAAATTGACCTATAGTCAGACTTAGGTTAAAATCATATGGTGTTTTTAAAATTGACGTAGAATCAGACATAAGTAATCACATTGAGTTCCTAAAATTGACCCAAAATCAATCTTAGGTTAAAGTCACATTGAATTCCTAAAATCAATCTAGAATCAGAAATATGTTTAAATCAAATTGTAATCTTGAATTAGCTAAGATCCAAACTTAGGTTAACATATCATATTTGAATATTGAACTTAGCTTAATTATCAAATCTTTTTTGAACTTAAGAACCGAATTTGGTTCTCATTTGATATCATTAACTTTAAACTTGAAATCCAAATTAGGTTAGCCCTAGTTGCACTGAAGCCAACTAGTCAAGATAAGCATTCCATAGTCATGATCAGATTGGTCACTATCA
Source organism: Garcia nutans (assembly GCA_947685225.1). NCBI lineage: Eukaryota > Viridiplantae > Streptophyta > Magnoliopsida > Malpighiales > Euphorbiaceae > Garcia > Garcia nutans. The sequence continues at coordinate 55,203,701 of CANTUV010000007.1, forward strand.
ATAAGTTAGTTTAGGTCAACTAGGATCGCTGCCTTTTGTCAAATTAGACCATCACCTTAAGTCAATTAGGCCCACGACCTTAGCTCACCAAACATAGGTACCTACCCTTTTCCCACTTTCGTGAGTGTGTTAGAACTACATAAGCTTTGATTTCTATTCAAAAGGGATATGCATGCTTATTTAGAATATAAGTCTAAGCGATCGAGCCCAATAAACCCAACAATCTTAGTCTATTTCCTTTGTTGTGCTTACATCATTTGTTTTTTTTTTAATTTATTTATATGTTATGTTTGTCTTCCTTTGAGAAATGTGTATCTATCCTAATACCCATAAAGGCTGAAAAACGGTGGACCTAAGGGGTCCGAGGGCCTCTGAACCCCCCTCAACAATATATATATATATTCGTGAGAGTGTTTTTTTAAGAGTTGGATGGTTGTGTTTATAGGCATTCAAAGAAGGCTTAGAAATTTATACATATGAATGTATATAAATTCATATATAAATATAAAATTCATATATATATAAATGAATGTATGTATATATATATATAATTATATATATAATTTAAATGAATTATGTATATAGATTTAAATGAATTTTATTTTAATTCATAAAATTTTTGCCAAAATTCATATATACATAAATAATCGATTGTTTGGTATGTCATGTGGAGAAAGATATTTTTAAAAAAAATTGAAAATGAGGCTATTATTCTACAACAATAATGTGATTTAGACCTATTTTCAAAAACAACTACGAAACCTACTAAATCTAATAGCAAGGAAAAAAATTCAATATAAATCCATGTAACTCTTATCTATCTAGGGAAGGAAGTATGAAAAAACTTCTCACAAATCATTCAAGTTGTACTCCAAAAATGTAATAAAATTATTGACTTAAGTATCAGATAGCCTACAATAGGCTGAGGGCTTATCTCTCTAATGTTTTTTTACTTCTTTTTCATGCCATTAGGCTAATGATAAAGTACCTTAAGTCTAGCCAAAGAAACCATCATTAACATCATCATCATCCTTAGACAAAGGCCTTTGAGATCCCATCAAAAGTGGTGGCATTTATAGGGATAATAATTATGCTTCCTCAAAATCAAGCTAGAAAGGGTAGAGTTGGTAAGAAGAAAAAAAAGGACATATGACTCTTTCAAGGAGTAAGTGTAACACCCTTATACCCTATATATGTACAATACATATTTTCAGCATATGTAAAATACGCATATACGGTACAAAAATGTCACAAGCCAATTTAATAAAATTTGTCACATTTTTTATTTAAAATTTCAAATACTAAATATATAAAATTAAATAGTATATAAATATTTTTTGCATATTATAGGAACCTAAAATAAACATTTTATATGAAAATTTCTGAAAAAAATTCACCAGAGTTTTATCTGTAATTTGAATATCCCAAAATTTATCAATTACACAACCTGCAAAAAGAACACTTCCAATAAACAATAAACCATATCTTCACCTTAACTTCTAAATTTTTTCACAATTTTCTCAAAATATTTATATATATAGATGTATATATATATATAATTTAGAACACATTTAAACTCCCATTTCAAATAACTTAACCTATACATTCTTTATAGTTTACAATACATAAAATCCAAAAATATGATATAATATGCATAATACTCAAAATATACAATAACATAAAATATATACATGTTGCTGATAGTGTTTGTGATCTTGATATCAACTCTACAAACACAGCCACAAGTCTAGACCCGACCTGGCCTAGAAGAACTCTTTGACTCAGCCGAATTTACCCTATCACCTGCGCGATGTAAACAATCGCGCTAAGCCAAAAGTCTAGTAATACAAACTTGATAACAATAAAACTCAAATGTAATGCCAATGCACAATGCATATGGATATCACATCATTCCATTTTCTCATACTTTTCAAATATTTCACAATCCATAATTCACATAAAAATAAACACAAACATGGGCCCAAAGATAACTAATATGCTATTTAAATTCCAGAGTTACTATTTTGGTCTATAATGACACCATGTGTCTAACCTCGTAGGTAAAATATTAATGTAATAGTCCAACTAGGTCTGAGCTTAAGACCCAGTCATTTCACCCAGCCCAGCTTCAAGGACTTGTTTTGAGGCTTACAACATGGTTATTTCACCTCCAAAATATTTTTACAATGATGCCTAGCATCTAGCCCGTAGGCAAATCATAGGCATACCGCCAAACACAGAACTCTGAAAATTGAATAACATATTAGGCTCACAATTTATTCATATTTCTCATTTATATCGATATTAATTCATTTCATTCTGTTTTCATATATCTCGTTGTATTAAACCACATTTTTGCATTTACAACACATTACCCAATTACTTTGGGTATTTTCACATAATACACATATTTCACATTTTACACAATTTAGCCATTATCAATGGCTTTTCACAATGTATTTAACACATATATGATATTACAAATGCCATAGCACATTATTCATAACCAATGTATCAAGTAGCTTAACACATTTTTCAAACAAATTGTGTTAAACCCAAATGTCATGTAAACATGGCCAATGTATTCAAAGTTTGTACTTACCTCAAATAGCAACCAAAACAAGCTTAAAACAATCTCCAATCCTATCCTTTCAACTTTCCCTTCACCAGTTGGATAAAGCATATCAACCTCTCTCAATGCCTAAACCAAATGTGATAGCAAATAATCATTTAGTATCACATTTAATGACATTTTCAATATTAAACTATAATTAAATCCCATCCAAGCAAAAATCCAAAATTTAAGGCTAATCTCAATTTAACTTTGGATTCTCTTACTAGGCCATTCATTTGAATATATTAAGTTTATTTATATTATTAGAAACATATTTTAATACATTTAAACCATTTACATTACAAAAACATACTCTTATATACAAAATCCTAAAATGGTATAACCTTCCCCCATTGAAGGTTTTCCATTCCAACACAATCCATTAATCATTTTAAGCTTATATACATCACTTATATCACCAAACAACAAGATTAAACCAATAAAATTATATAATTCAACAACTTTGAAAAAATTATTTTCCAAAACCCTAATCACACTTCCATTCTCAAACTCTAACCAAACACAACTAAATCCAATATTTGACTTTAAAATACTTGTTTAAACACCAAAACAACTCATTTAGAATCAATTTGCACAATTAAAAACTATGATTTCTCAAACCCTAAAAGTCCATAACCCTAAATTCTCTTTCTTCACCATTCTTTATCCAAATTCAACCATTTCTTCAATCAAACCTTAAAATCATTAATAACTAACCAAATAATTTCATACACACCAATTCCAACAATTATAACATACTACTTGAAAAATCCAAAACTCACATATTCAAAATTTCTATGAAAATCCAAAGAAAAAGCTAAAGAACTTACATCGATATTAAGTTCATATTTCTCATTTATATCGATATTAATTCATTTCATTCTGTTTTCATATATCTCGTTGTATTAAACCACATTTTTGCATTTACAACACATTACCCAATTACTTTGGGTATTTTCACATAATACACATATTTCACATTTTATACAATTTAGCCATTATCAATGGCTTTTCACAATGTATTTAACACATATATGACATTACAAATGTCATAGCACATTATTCATAACCAATGTATCAAGTAGCTTAACACATTTTTCAAACAAATTGTGTTAAACCCAAATGTCATGTAAACATGACCAATGTATTCAAAGTTTGTACTTACCTCAAATAGCAACCAAAACAAGCTTAAAACAATCTCCAATCCTATCCTTTCAACTTTCCATTCACCAGTTGGATGAAGCAAATCAACCTCTCTCAATGCCTAAACCAAATGTGATAGCAAATAATCATTTAGTATCACATTTAATGACATTTTCAATATTAAACTATAATTAAATCCCATTTAAGCAAAAATCCAAAATTTAAGGCTAATTTCAATTTAACTTTGGATTCTCATACTAGGCCATTCATTTTAATATATTAAGTTTATTTATATTATTAGAAACATATTTTAATACATTTAAACCATTTACATTACAAAAACATACTCTTATATACAAAATCCTAAAATGGCATAACCTTCCCCCATTGAAGGTTTTCCATTTCAACACAATCCATTAATCATTTTAAGCTTATATACATCACTTATATCACCAAACAACAAGATTAAACCAATAAAATTATACAATTCAACAACTTTGAAAAAATTATTTTCCAAAACCCTAAATCACACTTCCATTCTCAAACTCTAACCAAACACAACTAAATCCAATATTTGACTTTAAAATACTTGTTTAAACACCAAAACAACTCATTTAGAATCAATTTGCACAATTAAAAACTATGATTTCTCAAACCCTAAAAGTCCATAACCCTAAATTCTCTTTCTTCACCATTCTTTATCCAAATTCAACCATTTCTTCAATCAAACCTTAAAATCATTAATAACTAACCAAATAATTTCATACACACCAATTCCAACAATTATAACATACTACTTGAAAAATCCAAAACTCACATATTCAAAATTTCTATGAAAATCCAAAGAAAAAGCTAAAGAACTTACTTTTTTACATGGAAATCTCTAAAAATCCTTTTTGAACCTTTGAAATTCTTCAATTCTTGGAAGCTTGGAAGATCAAAATCCTTGGTCTTGAACATCCATGGCGACCAGCCATGAGAGAAGAAGAAGAAGAAGAAGTTTAAAAATAAATTTTCTCTTTCCTTTCATCTTTTAATTATAACCATATATATTATAATAATTTAATAATTAATTATTTAATTATTTATTAAAGAAATTAAAAGAGTAAAAATCCATTATCCATTCAAAAATAATTTATTTTTGAATTATTTTATTAATTTTTAATTTCTAAAATTTATTTACAAAAATGTCATTGGACTTTGACTTTTCTTTTAAAAAGTGTTGACTTTTATATGTTATATATATTTTACATATATATTTTACTTTTGCATTTAAAATCCCTTCATTTTTCATTTAAAATCATTAATTTAATTTATCCAATTTAATTATAATATATTTTATCAAAGTTTTAAAAATTAAAAATTTTCAAAAAAAAAAATTGGGATATTACAGTAAGCCTTTGGAAGGAAAAGGAAGAGCACAAAAAGACCACACTAAGCCCTCTTTCCTTTGACATGGAAGAGCCTTCCCTTTGTAAATAATCCATAGATAAAATGAATAGATAGTTTCTATCAAACATCTCTCCAAACACCAAGGAATAAAAACAATGACAAGTTTTTGTGTAAGAATGCTCGTAAGAGAGCCATACAAAAGAACCTACATATGATGCATAAAGACCTAGTGAAATATAAATAAAATATCATAAGGAATATAAAGACCTCTATGTTAGGCACTAAGACATAGTGAACTCTAGGTGAAAAACTAGCAGACACTATAAAGTAGTGAACTTTAGGCAAAAGGTCATGAGGCATAAAAAGTCCTTAAAGGAGCCAAAACCTAGTGAACTTTAGACTAAAGATATTAAGGCACAAAAAGACCTCTATATGAGGCACTAAGACCTAGTGAACTCTATACAATAGACTATAAGGCATATAAAGACCTTAATACAAGACATAATAAGACCTCAATGCAAACATAATAAGACCTCTAATAATGTTGATAAGAACTTTTTATGAGGTTGGCAGAGACCCCTACATGTGGCACATATAAATAACCCTAAAAAGTTAGTTGACCTCATTATGAGGCATAATAAGACCTCTTCATAAGGTATACCAAGATCTTTTCTTGAGGTAGAATAAGACCACTTTGCAGGGCAATTTAAAGCCTCTTTACAAGGCATAATAAGACCTTTCTATAAAGTATAGTAAGATTTCTAACAAAGTAGAAAATGACTTATAAGTGCATTAAGACCTTTAATAAGGCTAATATAAGACCTAACTATGAGGCACAATGCCACCTTTAATGAGGCATATAAAACCTCAATATGAGTCAAATATCAAGACCTCACTATGGCACACATAAGATCTCTAACAACACACACACACATATATATATATATAAAAGACCTCTTTACATGGCAGATAAAGACCTCGATACGAAGCACAAATAAAGACCTCAATCCGAGGCATAATAAAATCAGTAAAGAGGTATATAAGACCACTTTGAGAGGTAGAGGCACATATAAAGGTCTCAAACAAGATTGATAAGATCTCACTATAAGGCACAAAATGACTTCTAATGAGGAATTTTAAAACTTCTTCAAAAAGCATAATACGACCTATATACAATGTATGATAAGAACTCTAACAAGGAAGATAAGACCTCTATATGAGGCATAAAGACCTCTAATGAGTCAAATTAAGACCTCTTTGCAAGGCACAATAAGACCTATATAGGAGGTATAATAAAATCTTTAACAAGGTAGAATAAGACCTCTGTGTGAGATAAATAAAGATCTGTAAGGAAAATCAGACCTCTTCACAAGGCAAAGTAAGACATTTGGTAAGCATAATAAGATATCTATGCTAGGCACACTAATATCTTTATATGAAGTATGATAAACTATGTATAGTGGAAAATAAGAGATTTATATAAAGCACATAAAGACCTCTTTAGAAGACAAAATAAGACCTCTAAGTGAGGCACAATAATTCTAATATGTGAGGTATAATAAGACCTTTAATAAGGCAAATAAGACCTCTACACGAGGTATATAAAGACCTCCAACAATACATATTAAAACCTCTACATGAGGCATATAAAGACCTAAAACAAAGTGTATTCAAACCTCTTCATGAGGAAAAGTAAAACCTATTCTCAAGCATAATAAGACCTATATGTGGACACAGTAAGGCCCCTAACAAAGCATAATAAGATATCTACACATAGAAAATTGAGACCTCTTCTCGAGACAAGATAAGACCTCTTCATGATGCAAAGTAAGACCCCTGTATGAGGTGCAATAAGACCTCTATACAATGTTGAATGAAGACCCAAACTAAAAAAGGCAAAGACTTTTGGTTGATATTAGTGTTCATTTTAGTCCATAAAAGCAAATAAGACCTCAAAGGGCAAGGTTATGATGAGCACATAAGAGGTCATTTGGTTATTAGTTCTTTTGAAGGTTAATAAACTTGTACAAGTTGAAACACAACATAAACAAATAAAAGTTAATATACAAAAAGAAGTACATTCTCACACATTGTAGTAGAATAAGTCTTAATATTAAATTTGTTCAAATGTTGTACAATTTGTTCATATCCTTACAAGCAATATAGAGTTTGGACTACAATGAAAGTCCTATTTTGTGACAACTTTGTGAGAGAAAAGCCTTCTACATCAAAGAGTCTTCCTACATATGTTTTTTCACATAAAGACCTTGAGCAACCTAGTTGGTCCAAAGAATTGCTTTATAAAAGAAAGCTACAGAAAGTAAAGCGAAGCTATATATTATACTATGCAAATGGGTCAACACATAACCATGATCATAATGATGGAGATTGTCCCTCCACCCATAAACTAATTCAAAGTGAAAAATTATCAAAGAGAGAACTAGGTTTGTCAAAGAAGTTCAGGGAGAAAATCATTCTTGACATCAAAGTTGTTATGAAAACCATAGTAGAAATTGGCATTTCTACATTGCTGAAGGTAAAGGACACTCAATTTGCTTCCTTGAAAGGAAATGGAAAGTGATTTGTTGCACTATAAACATCTCTAAAAACACAAAAGCTTCATACAAATTCAACTTAAATTTAAGGATATTCATACATATCAAATGAGAGAAAAAGAGTGAAAGTTCTCTCCATGTTGAGATGGAAAAAAGTGGTTAACAAATATGTGAACCCCTAATTTTGCGCCTAATTCAGAAAATTAGGAAAATCAAAATTAGATAATTATTAAAAATTATATTTTTCATTTAAAAAAAAAGCCTCCACGACACAGAAGGCTCGGAAGCCCTATCCAGCTTCTATAAATAGTAGTATTCCCCTCCCGTTTGGGGATCCAAATTTTAGTAGCCGAAACCTTGCCAAATTGCATTTAAAATGTAAAATTAATTGAAATATTTGGTCTTCCTCTTTTATTGAAATTAATTTCTCACACCATCACTAATTAATTTCATTTAATTTCTAGAGCAAGTGGAGTTACGAAGCGGTAAAGCCCTCAAATCTTTTGTCAAGAAGAAACGACTGCCCAAGGTGTCATTTTCTTTTCTACCTCTATTTCTATTCAGTAATTAATTAACTAAAATTGGTTAATTTAAGTCATTTACAACTAAAGACACGAACTACTTACGACTTGATTCTCATTCAAACATGATAAATAGGCACACTTAGAATATTACTCTGAGTGGCGAGCCCATACCTAAACACTAGTCCTTTTATTTTACTATTTGTTGTTATTTCTTCTTTTTTTTCTTGAAATTTTGAGCTTCATTGCAAATTTGTTAAGATTTGCAATGGTCACCATTATTGCTTTATTTGTCTTTCTTTTGGATTAATTAGTTAATTGGGGATTTAAGCTCGACCTAGAACCTATAAGGGCTAAAGTCAAAAGTCGAAGCTCCCTTGAGATTATTATTTTTTTATGAAGTTGTAATAATTATTTCTTCATTACATTTTGTGGGTGTCATGTTATATCATGTTCATATATCATAATAATGACATTCATGATTAATTATGTCATAAACCATAAAAATCACATTTTTCTTAATCAAGAAGGTTAAAATCAATCAAAAAGAGAAATTTATTCTTTTTATTAAAATTGGTATGAAAATTTAGCTCGGGACCCATCATGATTGGTTTTAGACTAATATTCATTTTAGCTAAAAATCAACCAAATTTAATGGATTCAATTAAATGGATTTCTTCTTAAATTTTTCTAAACAAAATAAACTAAGGTGGTGACTCTTCAATTTTTGCATTTCAAAACAAAAGTCACTTCCTCTTTTTTCATAACAAAAGGAGAGTAGATTATCTTCTCAAAATAAAAAAATTATTTTTAAACATATGCTTACGGAACCAACTGAAGACTGTACACGGTAGTATCATGTGAGGCTTAGCCCAAATGAACATTCAGCTCTCCATTTTTTGAATAGGCTAGATCAATGCTTGGGCGATGTCTCACAAAATAACATTATATAAAGAGATTTGGAAAATCCTAAATGGCTCCTTCAGTAAATACCTCCAACATACCTAACGATTGTTTTCTCAAAGTTGATTGCATTAAATGCAAGATCAAATCACATCTGAGTTAAAGATAGGAAGCATCTCGTTAGAATACTTTGGCAGAGAGAAAATTTCACTCACTCTGCTAGTCTAACTCAATCTTCATAAAGCAATTGCATCCCAGAGCATAATAAATAATCTACAAATACCATAGCCAATCCAACAATTGCCTTAGTATAAATAGTTCGCCAAGAGCCATTTATCCTAGCACATCTTTATCAATTTATTAGACAATATTGCATATTGCTGCTACTCTCATTCACTCCAACACCTCCTTCTAGTGAATCTCATATGCATGTACTATTATTCTTGATACCTCTTGGAAATGAGAAACAAGTAAAACATAATTTTCCTCTCATATTTGCCATATAATTTAATTTCTTTGACTATCAAAAGTTAAAAATATTTTTCTTTTCATATTCCTAGTATCTTTCTTCCAGTTACCCATGCACAAAAAATAATTTTCTTCTCATATGCCCCATATAATTTAATTTCTCCAATTACTCAAAGTTAAAAATAATTTTCCTGTCATATTTCCCATATAAATTAATTTTTTAATTACCCAAGTATCAAAAATAATTTTTTCCTCTTATATTTCTTAATTATGTAATTTATCTTTCCTACATTAACATAATCTCCATATATTACTTTGGACTTCCAATTTTTGAATTTTGGTTTTGGAATCCCTTATGCATTAAATGTCAAAATTATATAATAAACTAATATTATTACATCTATCACAGCATGTAAAAATTATAATAATTTATTTAGTTATTATTTTACACCATTTTACCCAAACACAAAAAAAAATTACTATCATACTCCCCATATAATAAAATTTCCTCATACCCAATGTTAAAAACAAATTTTCTCTCATATTCCTCATGTCTCTTCTCCAACTACCCAAGCTCAAAAATAATTTTATTCTCATATTCTCCATATAATTTATTTTCTCTAATTACCCAAGCATCAAAAATAATTTTCCTCTCATGTTTTGCATACAACTTAATTTCTCCGATTACCAAAGTACAAAAACCAATTTCCTCTAATATTCCCATGTAATTTATCTTTTCTTACATCAACATAGTTTCCAGATATATATAGCACTCTGAATTTTACTTGTTTAGTTAGTTTGCCCTTAAACATTCAATTTAATTATTTTGCCCCTTAAACTCACGTTTTTCATAACTTATTGATACAAACTCGTTGAGTTATGTTGAGTCACACTAAATTATATTTTTTTTAACTTATAAACACATTTTTCTTTCTCTCTAAATCCCTTTCCATCTAAAATATAATCAATAAATTAATTTTTTTTTTTGAATAACATATATTGCAAAAGAATAAATCAATTCTAGTTCAAGAAGAAAAATTCAAAAAAATCAAACCAGCAACAAAGGTTTCAAAAATATACAAAAGTATTAAAAAGAAGAAGGAAAAACTTGAAAGGAAGTTTAGAGATTTGATTTTAGGGATTAAATTTTAGATGGAGAGGTATTTAGATGAGAAGAGATTTAGAGAGAGAAAATATGTGTTTATTGTGAATTGAGAAAAATAAGTCTCAATTTCTGTGTCTATTCATGAAGGATACAAACATCCTTATATAGTTACATAGAAAACAAATATAAAATACTATCCTAATTATCTGATATGATTCCTAATTTACAGCTAAAAACTATGCTAACGATTTATGATTATAATTACAATGGAAACATAATAGGATATGGAAAGTGTTGACTAATACTCCCCCTCAAACTGATGGTAGTCAACCAACAGTTTGCTAATGAAAAGATCATGACGCTTCTTTGACTGAGATTTTGTGAAAAAATCAGCAATTTGTTCTTTGGAGGATACATGAGGAAGAGAAATTTGGCATTCTTCAAATTTTTCATGAATAAAATGACAATCAACTTCTATATGTTTGGTACGTTCATGGAAAATTGGATTGGATGCAATTTTTACTGCACTTTCATTATCACAATACATTGGAGTTGGAGAGGACTGGTTGAATCCAAAATCTTCTAACAAACGAAGCAACCATACCACTTCACTAGTTGTTGTGGACATAGCACGATACTCTGCTTCGGTTGATGATTTTGACACCGTGGCTTGCTTCTTTGATTTCCAAGATAAAGGAGAACTTTCGAAAAAAATGCAATATCCAGTTGTAGAGCGTCGAGAATCAAGACATCCTCCATAATCAGAATCAGAGAAGGCATATAAGATAGGAGATGAAGAGTTGTGATATTGTACCCCCAAAGTTGGAGTGGACCGAAGATAACGAATGAGACGATGCACAGCAGTGAGATGAAGCCGACGAGGATCAGAAACAAATTGGCTTAAGATATGTAAAGCATGTGCAATGTCAGGCCGCGTGACAGTTAAATATACCAAACTTCCAACAAGGCGTCGATAGAATGTGGGATCTGAGATAAGCTCACCATCATTCTTGGTATAATGAGTATTCAGTTCTAAAGGAGTGTCTACAACATTCTCATCTGTTTGTCCCGCCATGTTTAAGAGATCATGTGTATACTTTTGTTGACTGAGAAAATAACCATGTTTATTACGAGAAATTTCTAGCCCAAGAAAGTAGGCAGCCAAACCCAAATCTTTCATTTGAAAGGAGGACTGTAACATGCCTTTAAGATTTTTAATACCTTCAAAATCATCACCTGTAATGAGAATATCATCAACATAAATTAAGACATACACACTGCCTTGGGAAGAGGAGGATATAAAGAGTGAGTAGTCATTATAACTTTGTCGATAACCTCCTTGTAAAAGACCTGATTTCAGTTTTGAAAACCAAGCACGAGGTGCTTGTTTCAAACCATAAAGGGCTTTCCGTAATTTGCAAACCATAGATGGTGAAGCTGGGTACCCAGGAGGGGGTTTCATATAAACTGTTTTAGATAAATCACCATTTAGAAAAGCATTAGTAACATCCATTTGATAAATCTCCCAATTACATATAGCAGAAACAACTATTAAAGTGCAAACAATTGTCATTTTCGCTACTGGCGTAAAAGTTTCATCGTAATCAATACCATATTCTTGTTTAAAACCTTGTGCAACCAAGCGAGCTTTATATTGATCTAATGTTCCATCAGGTTTAAATTTAAGAGTATAAACCCATTTGCATCCAACCAAAGGATGATTAGAAGGAGCTGGAACCATGTCCCATGTATGATTTTGCTCTAATGCATCAAGTTCTACTTGCATGGCTGAACTCCATTCTTTGCTATGTGCAGCCTGTTTGTAAGAGTTAGGAATTGAAATTTGATCAAATGTAGAAAGCAAAGAAAGAGATTAGGAGGTTTGCTTACACGACCTGAACGAGTTGTAATAAAATGTGGAGGATGTGAGGATGAATGAGATAGAGAATTAGAAGAGGTACCTGTTACCGGAGTCGGTGACGATTAAGGAGCAGCAAGGGAAACTCTTTCAGTAGTTGTTTGTGAATCACCAAAATGAGAGGATAATGGAGCTACAGTAGCATGTGTAGTAATCTCAGGTGGAGAAGAAAAATATGGAGAGTCTTCAAAAAAAAAACATTTCTAGAAATTCTTACTCGCCGTGCATTCCAATCATAACACCGATAACCTTTTTGTGTGTCTGAATATCCTAAGAAAACAAATTTGACAGATTTTGCATCAATCTTGGAATACTCTGATCTTGGAAGAAGAACGTAGCATATACACCCAAATACCCGAAGAGTATTGTATCTTGGTTTAGAACCGAAAAGTTTTTGCAATGGTGAGATACCCTGTAACACAGTGGTTGGTAAGCGATTGATAAGATAAACAACAGTGTGAACACTATCAGCCCAAAATATATTTGGTAATTTTGCTTGCAAACGAAGAGCACGAGCAGTCTCTATTATGTGTCGATGTTTTCTTTCGGCTACACCATTTTGTTCGGATTGATGCGGACAAGTTTTCTGATGTATAATACCCTGAGATGCTAAAAAATTCTCAAAGGCCTTGGATATGTACTCTCCCCCTGAATCGGTGCGAAGAATTTTGATTCGTTTGTCAAATTGAGTGCGTACCATAGTATAAAAATACTGAAAAACGTCCATGACTTCAGATTTATGTTTTAAAAAATACACCCATGTAAAGCGAGACCAGTCATCAACAAACTAATATAATAAGAATTTCCAGCTATAGAGGTTGTACTGGCAGGACCCCATACATCAAAGTGAATGAGTTCAAACATAGATGTAGTATTATGGATACTTCTACTAAATGGTAGAGTATGAGATTTTGCAAGAGCACATTCTTCACAGTCTTTACTAACATTATGTTTGAAATCAATAGTAGACAACAAATCACCAGAGGAAAAAAAAAAGACTTTAAATTAAAAGCATGAGGATGACCAAGGCGTCTATGCCACAGCCGCCAAAGTTTATTTGCTGAATTATTTCATGAGAAGAAGGAGCAAGAAAACACTTGTAAGAGTTTGATGATTTTCCAAGATCTAAGATAAAGAGTTCCCCTTGTCTACGGCCTCTCCCAGTCACTTTCCCGGATTGCAGGTCCTGAATAAGACAACCAGAAGAAAAAAATGAGACTAAGCAATTTTGTTGGACAAGTTGATTTACAGAAATCAAATTAGCCGATAACTTTGGAACATAAAGAGCATTAGATAGAACTAAGGGAGGAGAATCTAGAAAAGAAAATTTCAAAATGCCACTCTATTTGATTTCAAGATTCATCCCATTGGCAATAGTAATAGTTCCTGAAGAGTTATAAACTTAAGAAGAATCAAAGGCTTTCAGATTTCCAGTCATATGATGGGTAGCTCCAGAATCTACTATCCAAGAGTGGTGTTCATGTGCCTTACCAGTTGCAGCAGTTTGAAGACCTTGTATTAGTTGTTGCACAAGATCAGTAGAAATTGTAGAGCTACCATCTGATGTAGGCTGCACAGTGGACACAAGAGCTGATGTAGTCTTTTCACCAGAACGTGGAGGACGTATTTTGCAATTTTCAATCAAATGACCTTCTTGTTTGCAATAACGGCAAAACAATTTGGTGGCAGTTGTTTTCTTTTGTCGACATTGAGAAGCAAAATGGCCCTTTTCATGATAATTAAAACACTTAATTTTTGTCATATCACGAAATTTTCCTTTAAAAGCACTATTGGAAAAAGAAAGAATCATGAGATGATATGCGCGAAGAAAGAGGAGATGCAAGACGTGTTTCTTCCGCAAGAAAGTCAGCAAGAATATTATCGAGATTCTGATAATTCTCTCGATTGAGAATGGAGGCAAGTACATGCTCAAACTATGGTCTTAATTTCATAAGGAAAGTGCGACATCGAGACTGTTCTCGTAAGGCAATGACTGTTGCAACTGCTTCTGCTGGAATATCTGTAGAAATCATATCCATTTCATTCCAAATCATCATGATTGCAGAATAGAATTCTTGAATGGTGTTGGATTCTTGAGAAAGAGCACTGATAGTCTGCTCAAGTTGATACATACGTGCAGCGTTACTCCGTTGATATAAGCGTTGGAGATATGCCCACATTGCATGAGTTGTAGTCATAGGACTGAGATTGACAGCAATAGAAGGATCTACAGATTCCATGATCCAAGTTTTGACCTTACCATCATAAACTACCCATTTGGAGATTTCTTCTGCTGTTCCAGTGGGTTTCAGAAATGTACCATCAACATGTTTCTAAAGTTCTCTGCCTTCAAGGAAATTACGAAAATATGATGCCCATACAAAATAATTCTTTCCATCAAGCACCATTACTGGACGTGGGTTTTGAGAATCCATTGGAATGGATTAGCAGATTGAAAGAGACAAAAGAAAAAAAATAAATTACTTGGAAGATAAATTTGTATCAGCGTTACTCTGATACCATGTGAATTGAGAAAAATAAGTCTCAATTTCCGTGTCAGTTCATGAAGGATACAAACATCCTTATATAGTTACATAGAAGACAAATATAGAATATTATCCTAATTATCTGATATGATTCCTAATTTACAGCCATAAACTATGCTAACGATTTATGATTATAATTACAATGGATCCATAATAGGATATGGAAAGTGTTGGCTAATATTTACGAATTAATAAAAATATGACTTGACATGACTTAGTAAATTTATGCTTATATATTAAAAATAAATGAATTCAAGGGTCTATATTATTATACTCCCCCTTCCCATTTTTAGAGTCCATTATACCATTTTTGGATATTCTAAATTATAGTCTACTTGCCATAAATAAAATAATTATTTTACTATTATACCTATATTTAATACACATTTTCTCATAATAATTACAAATAACATTAAAAATGGTTTAAAAAATATATTATATTTAACAAGGATATATTAGAAAAAGACTGATTTTTAACTAACTTAACAATACTTTATTAGTATGTGTAAATAACTACTCACTATAAAAATGAGACAAATGAAGCATAAAGTAACATGACTACCGCTATCCTGGTAAAACATTATAACAATTTATTCATCTATTATTTAACATCATTTTATCCAAACTCAAAAATAATTTTCCTTTTATATTTCCGTATGATTTAATTTCTCAAATTTATGAAGGTTAAAAATAATGTTTCTCTTATATTCTCAAATAATTCTCTTCTCCTATTATCTAAGCTCAAAAATAATTTTCTTTTGATATTCCCTATATAATTTAATTTCTCCAATTAGCCAAGTGTCAAAAAATATTTTTCCTCTCATATTCCTATATATAATTTAATTTCTCCAATTAGTCAAGATTCAAAAATAATTTTTCTCTCATATTGTCATAAAATTAATTTCTTCAATTGTTCAAGTGTCAAAAATCAATTTCCTCTCATATTCCCCATGTAATTTATCTTTCTTGCATTAATATAGACTCCATATATTATTTTGTACCAAATTTTCAACCTGCATTAATATATATAGACCATGTATTATTTTGGATTTTCAACTTTTAAATTTGCCTTACGCATTCAATGTCAATATTATTATATTAACTAATATGATTACACCTATCTTTGCATGGTAAAATATTATAACAATTTATTCAATAATTAATCGACCACATTTTGCCTATGATAAAAAATTATTCCATATATAATTTAATTTTATCCAATTATCCAAGGTTGAAAACAATTTTTTCTCTCATATTCTCTATATAATTTCTCTTCTCTAACTATCCAAGCTCAAAAATAATTTTTTTTTCAAGCTCAAAAACAACTTTTTTCTCTCATATTTCCCGTATAATTTAATTTTTCAAATTATCCAAGTGTCAAAAATAATTTTCCTCTCATAATCTCCAATTACCGAAGTGTTAAAAATAATTTTCTTCTCATATTTCCCAAGTAATTATATTTTTTTTTTGTATTAACATAGTCTTTGCATATTACTTTGGATGTCCAAATTTTAAATTTGGATTTGGGAATCCCTTATGTATTAAATATTTAATGTTATTATATAAACTAATATAATTACACCTGTTTCTGCATGGTAAAATCATATAATATTTTATTCATTTATTATTTAACACCATTTTATCTAAGCTCAAAAACAATTCTTCTCTTATATTTCCTATATAATTTAATTTCTTTAATTATTTAAGGTAAAAAAATAATTTCTCTCATATTCCCAATATTCTCTTCTCCAATTACCCAAATTCAAAAATAAATTTTCTCACATTCTCCATATAATTTAATTGGCAGGTATCATAATGCATGCCTCTATAAAATTATTCCATTCTATGACCATTTTACAGTTTTATACCTATATTTAAATATGTTTGCTGTAAATAACTGATATATTGATGAAGCGGAAATAAAGAATAAATAAATAAATTTTCTATTGACCAATTTTAATATATGAATTCCTAGGAAAATAGGCTTCGAGCAATAAGTAAATCAATAATGTCAAAGGTTTGGTAAAAAAAAGAGCTCTCTTTCAAAATTTTCTTGACTCAAAAAGTTTTCTATTCAATTTTAAAGCATATAATATCCTGACATATTAAAAAAAAAATTACAAAAAAGGCAACAAACAATAAAAAAGGAATGCCATGATGCAAACAAAATGCCATGAACAACATCACAATTTGATATTCCTATCAAAGATAATCAAGAAAAGAAAAGGCTATAAAAAATTGTCATTAATAGAAAATTACATTTTTTGATATCTAAATATTAAAATTTGGCTGAAAAACAACAAATATCACCTTACAGCTATGGGTTTAACTTGTTGTCCCATTTCTTATTGAGCTAGCCCTAAAAAAATTCAATATTGAACTTTGACTTTTTGACAGGAATTACCAAATTGCCATCCATTTTGCACCATATATGAAGTTTATTTGACATATTTATAATTTTTAATTAACCAATATTTATTTTGTTGGAAACATAAGAGTGAAGCTTGGTGTTGTTGGAAATCAAATAACAGATAATAATGGTAAACAAAATAAGAGATTGAATATTGAATTAACAAATATGAGTTTTCTTTGTAGATTTCAATTTCAAAACACTATTTTAACTTTTTATTTTAGAAATGTTTTATTTTTTTATTTTTTTTTTGTACTTGGGTTGTATTGTCGTATGAATTATTTAATTAATTTTTTGTCAATATTTTTACTCTCATTAGTAAAAAAAATAAAAATTATTAAAAATTATTAACATTAGATCTAATTAATTATACTAAATTTTCTTAATTTTTAATAATATATGCAGCATTACACGATTTTTTTTTCTAGTTTTAATATCTAAATACTCTCACCCTAGCTAATATTCAGACAATTATTACGTGGGAGACAGAAAAAAACCTATGCCTTTTTACTGCAATCAAATTAAAATATTTATTTACTCACACTGCACAAATAAGGATTAATTATAAAAAAATATGAACTTTTATGAAATATTATAATTTTTACATAAACTTTAGCAAATTAAATTATAAAGTTTCAATTTTTACAAATTTTGTATGGATAAAAAATTCTCAGGCCAATTTTTTGGTAGTGAGAGAAACAGAGTAATTTTTTTACTAATTATTATCATGTTAAATTTTGATATTTTAAATTAAAAAAAAAAGAAAAATTAGAAAAAGTCAATGGCCAATAAAAAAGGAAAATAAAAATAATTAGTAAGAAATCAATCAATAATAATAAGAAGAAGAAGAAGAAGAAGAAGAATATGATTACTTTTTTTTGGACTCAAGAATATGATTACTTCAAACTAGTTAGAGATAAAAATTCTAAACATGGAAAAGCCAAGGCCAATTCTTTATCCCCTCTAACTTAGCCATTCCCATTCCTATATCCTTTTACAAAAGCATAGTATCTTAGCAAAAAGGCCAAAGTCAAAACAACCCACAATAAGTAAAAGATCAAAAACACAAAGCTCATGACCACCCAATTTCAATATCACTGCTCCATCTTCTTCTCTAACATAAGATTTCAAATATCCCAAAAAAGAAAAAATTTCCAATTTGTATGAAGAATAGGACTAAAACAAAGCCTTGAAATATTGTAGTCAGTGAAGTAGTCACCATGTGGAATAATTATATGCTACAACCGTTGTAGCAATAAATGCCTACAACGGACCAATGAGATTCTTACACGTAGATTAAATGATTCATTTCATTGGTCCGTTGTAGATATTTATTCTACGTGTAAGAATCTCATTGGTCCGTTGTAGACATTTATTGCTACAACGGTTGTAGCATATAATTATTCCACCATGTGATCCAGCAGTATGGCGCCTATTATGATGACGATGTGGTGGGATATGGGGATTAGAGAAAGGTCACATAAAGATGGAAATAATCAAAGGGACATTAATCAAAGAGACAAAATGAGGAAAATGCAATTACCAAGCTTTATATATATATTCTTCCTATTCCCCATTTCCCTACATGATAATTAAAACTCTAAATCTTAAAAGAATCATTTTCTTTGAAAAATTAAACAAAATACAACAAAAAGCTTAAAATCAAGAAAAACAAACAAAAGAAATCACAAAAAACAAAAATATAGAGTTTGTTTTTTTTCCCTTAAGAATGGTTTCGTTTAAATTTTTGATAATTTACCTTTTTTCATTTTTCATTTTTTTTTAATTGCCAGTCGTAATGTAATATGACAAGACAATAATATTAGTAAAAAAATTGTCAAGTTGCTTTCGGATTAAGAAAATTTGACTTAACTTTTGTATGTGTGAAATTTACAACAATTGAAAATTATATATTATATATGTATACACACACACTAAAGAGAATAACTATCTAATTTACCCTCAACTTAAGCCAATTTTTTTAATTTTATCCAAGTTTGAACTTTGTTCTGATTTGTTATATAAACTTTGTTACGGTTTATTATATAAACTTAAGTCAATTTTTTTTACAACTTTGTGAAGCTCGAAATTGGTTGCATTTCTTTTTCTTTTTAATATTTTCAACTAAAAATAAGTTCATACAAACATATCAATATTAATTGACAAGAAACAAATAAATTTGTTTTATATATAATATGTATATGCTGTATATATATTATGTATATGTCTATATATATATCGTGTGTATGTGTTCTAAATATTTTGAATTACAATTGATAAAGAATATAATTTTTTATATATTATTTAATCATATTGTATAAGTTGTGTGTATGTCTTTATTTGTTATGTATTTATTATGTCTTTATTTATTATGTATTTATTATATATATGTTGTGTGTATATTGTGTATATATTTATATATGTGAATATAAGAACAATAAAATTATATTAAATAAAAATTAAGAAAATTTATTAAATTTTTAGACTGTAGAGGTTAAACTTAAAATAATAACTCATAAATTTTACGTTAGATGAAATTTGATGTTAACATTTAAAAATGTATATAACATTAAATCAAAATTTTCGAATGAATAAAAATTTAATTTTTTAATTATTTTATTTATATTAGTTAATGAATTTTAAATTATTCTACGTATAATTTTTAATATCACAGAATTACAATTTACAATAATATTATTATTTATTATTATTAATTTAATAATAATAAATTACTATTATTATTATTATGTTCATTTTGAATTATTAGATATGTGATTTTTAATGTTATATAATTACAATTTTAAATTATTAGACATATAATTTTTAACATCACATAATTATAATTTACAACAATAATATCATTTAATACTAATAATCCAATTGGATCTAGTGGATGGCAGTGTGTCAATAATCGAAAGAAGGCAAATACACGCTATTTCTATTTCCTTTTCCCCTCCATTTTCTCCCCTCTCCTCGTGAAAAGTGGAGACTAAAAGAAGGAAAAGATATCTGCACCAATTTTGTCTGCCAAACCATTAAAATAAACCTTAAAATCTAAGTTTCTTAGTTACGATTTAGGGACGTATACAGTCCGGTTTACCCTTAGCCGAGGCCTATCCTGAATATATTTTGGACTAAAAAATTTGATCCTTAGTCACATCCTAACTTGAATGGGCTGAGCTATTTTAGATTGGTCGGGTCAACCGAGCCTTTTGTTTTTGCTTTTTTTTTTTTTAAAAAATTCCTGCAATTTATGTAATATGCATACTGCATAATTTGCAGTATTTTATGTAGTATAATGTATACATAAAATATATTATATAAAATATAATTTTATAATATATACACTATATAATTAATATATATAACTATATAATATATAAGTAATATATTATTTTATATATTTATTATATTATATATTATAAAATATATTTTATATTTTTTAATATAATATCTCGAATAGTGTCAGGTTGGAATTATCTTGGATCCAAGATCTGACCAGAAATACTTCGAGCCTAAGACCCGACCTGAAATGACTCAAATTTCATATAAGAAGCTCAAGGCCTGGTCCGAAGATATTTAAATTCAGGCCAAATTGGACCGGATTGCTCGGGTTAACAGATTTTTTGAGCACGCCTGGTACAATTCCCTTCTCTATGCTTCTTTATCTCTCTTTTACAAAGGTAATTATTGATTTGATTTTGATTATGGCTTTGCTCAAGGGGTTTTTTTTTTGTGTCACTTCCTTTTATGTTATTATTTTTGCTTAAGCTTTGCTTGAAAAAGGCTTTAGTCAATTGTTTTGCGACTTATTTTGTTTTTTTTTTCTGCATTGCCCTTTGTGTTTCTGAAATTCTCTAATACGCATATTGAGCTCTATTGTGACTGTGTCTTAGTTAATTCATAATAAAACATAGAAATCATTGTTTCTGCTATCCGATGAGAATTTATTAGAATCAATAGCCTCTCTGAAGCCACTGGTTGCGAAGCAAATTTTCTGCTTCATTTTTATGATTTGGGTATTTCATAATTCCGTTTCTAATATGTGATTGATGGAGTTTTTGTGCAATACAAGTTTGAATTTGGATGAGTAGTGTATGACATATGGTGATGTTTATCAAACCCATGATCTTCTTTGATTTTGTGCTCTTAGAGTTTGTCTATAATTGCCAGAAATTGTGGTAAGTTGAAGTCATGCTCCTGATATTATTTTTTCTAATTTTATTGACTTTCTGGCTCCAATTTTTAATTTTATTACAACCCAGAACTTCTGTGTCTCCAATAAGTTACTTTCATGTTTTCAATTGGATATTATTAGTGTTTTCTGATTGATCAATTTTCATGTTTCTACCATTTTGAAAAGTTTATTCGATTTATTTATCCTTTTTTCTCATTGGTTTAGATTCTTGGCTAGTGCGAATTTTTAAATCTAGGAGGCAGTGTAAAAAGACATAGTTGCTTTGAAAATAATTGAAGAGGTAATTATTTGAGCTTTTATACAGCCATTAGTTTTGAGAATTTATGGTTGGAGACTGTACTTTGTATAACATGGGCATGTAGATAAGGCAGTAGTCGGTTTACAGTTTCCCTAGTTGCAAAGGAATGAGAACTTATATTCATGAGAATGATGTTGATATCTAACATTTTGATTAAATAAGCATGTTGAGCAGTTGCATAATGAAAGAGTTATGCCGTTTTCCCTTTCACCCATATTATACTCGAGTTAAATTCATTTTCTCTCACTGAATGAATCAACTGTGTAAGGTGCACATGGCAACCCTCTGAAGCTGCTGCTCCTCGATTTGTCTTATGGATTTATTTGTTCTTTTCACCTTTCTTTACTGTATTAGTTCTTATCCATCCTTAAATCTTTTCAAAAAAAGTACTTATGTTCATGTGCTAAACTGAGGACAGAAAATTCCTCAACAAAAGCCTATTATCCATCAGTTAGACCTTGAACAAGATACAAGGAGAATTGTGCAACCTTTCTATGCTAATAACCAGATAAAAATGAAGCTGAAATAGTTTGATAGCTTGTAATTAACAATAATGAATGCATGATGGGCAAATCTGAATTATTTGAAATGAAAGAGATGTTGTATAACTACTGGATTTTAGGATCTGTTTTAGTACTATTTTTTTGCAATGTTTATTTTCAATACGCGTTTGGTGACCGAATTCACTGAGAATGCAGCATGACCTCAACAAACTGGAAAGTTAATAAGTAAAAGTTTTGAATATAGAACCGCTTGTCACATTGCTGCTAGCAAGTTATAATCTTTGCATTCATCATTGGATACCTTTGTTTAGACTGTTGGATTCCATTTTCGATATTTTAGAATCCAAGTTAGTTAGTTGTAACATGATTGGAGGATTACTACTGCTTTTATTTTCTTAAATGCAACCCATGTGTTATTATGCTGTTCATCATTGGAATTATCTACCTTAGAACATTACTCAAAGTTTGATATAGATTTTCTCAATGTTTGATATAAATTAAATTTCCTTTTAATGGATTTATGCGGAAGCAAACTTGCTAAACAATGTATTTATAGTATTTATTGCGAAACAAAAAAAAAAATTTGTCTGATTGGGTTTTAGGGAGAGAGTTTTATGAGTCAATGGTTGGTTTGGGCATGTGTTAGTGATAAATATAAGATAATACAGATTGCTTTATTGATTCCTTGTACATTTTTTTTAATCTTTTTGGATGATCATGTTGTTTAACTATGATAATAAAAGGCATATTAGTTCCATGGGCTTGAGCTAGCAGATATTGGTAATATTAAAATCCTCTTTTAATTCTCCAATTTGCAAGCCATGGGGCAGGTGTCGTTTCCTCTACATGCAAAACTACAGCTCATTATCTTATATTCTTTGTATAATTTTAGCTTGCCAAGTATTTATTATACCAAAATCAGAAATTTCCATCTTCAAACACTGAAACAATAGCCCATTCCTCTTTATTTAATTTGGGCTTACACTTTAATTTGCCCCATATTCATTTCAACTCCATGCATATAGGCACTAATGCATTGCACATCCACACTCTTACTCACACTTAACTTGCATATTTAGTTTCATTATCATTTTCATTCATTCCTTTTTAATTTCTATGGATTTACTGCAACATAATTCTCTTAGTCAATATATTTATTTTCCTTGGCTTGTTTTGACATAATTCAAATATTATAATAAAAATTATGAGTTATGTTTACTTTTGAATAATAAATTGAGTTGCCTGTGGTTGAAATTTCTTTTTCTTACAAGGAGGTTTGTCCAATATATAGAGGAAATTCTGCTGTTTTTTTTTTCAAATTATATGATTTTTCCTTTCTTTTTTTATATTATAAGTTACTAATAATATTTGTCAATTTTTTTTATAGGCTGATGCCAATGATCAAGGTGAAATAAGATATTAAGATATTGATGACTATCTTGAAAATAGTTTTAAAGATGATGACTAGTTATCTCTTTTTATCACAATTTCAATTTCTATCAAATTGGTTACTATATTTTTTCTTCTTGCAAAAATTTCATAGATGTTGTGGTATTTATTAGGATAATTAACTTTATTATTTTAGAATGACAAACTACAAAGATTTGGTTGTTTTTGAAATGAGTTTGAATTTAGGTAGATATTTCAATTTATTCAATTCTATCCATACATAGTAGTAAGAAAATGGTATAAATAAAATGTAATTGCAATAATAAAAGTATTATAATAATTGTGGCTAACAACAATTGCAATGAAATTACATTTATATATGAAAATAATATTAAATTTAAAATAATATATTTTTAATAACAAATTTCTTTTTCATCATTAATAATAATTTGTAATAACAAATATTATCACTAATATATAACCACAATTGCATTGGTCATGTAAATTGCATCAATTTGAAGTGGTTGCCAAAAGTAAAAAAAAATTATAGTAATAGCGACAAAATATATTGGCTAAAAATAATTATAAAATACTCGTTGCTAAAAATTTATAGCAAGAGCAAATAATCGTCATTAATAAAATTTTGTAGCACATTTTTTTAATTTCTAGATTCATTAGCCATCACTTTTAAAGTTATTAGTAATGACATAATTGTATTGCAAAAAATTATTAGCAATAATATTGTTGCATTTATAGAGACAGGTAAATAATCATCGCAAATAAAATATTATAGCATATTCTTTTCATTTTTAGTCTAATTAGCAATCACTTTTAACATTATTAACAATGTCATAATTTTATCGCAAAAAATTATTAGCAACATTGTCGCATTTATAGCGAAATCAAATAATCGTCGCAAATAAAATTTTGCAGCATATTTTTCTTATTTTTAGTCTCATTAGCGATCACTTTTAAAGTTATTAGTAATGATATAATTTTGTTGCAAAAAATTATTAGCAAAAATATCGTCGCAAGGGAGGTATTTGCTACGACGCACGGCTATAAAATCATCACTAATATTAATAGCGATGAAAAACACATCATTAGCAATAAAATTCATTAGTCCCTAATAACCAATTTTTTTTGTAGTGAATCAAGGATTAAATACTGTTACAACCTTGGGAAACAACAAATTAGACATTAAAAATTACTCATCTTGAAATAGAAAACTCGGTTAAATAAAATGATTTCCAAATTCATGAACAATGATTAACAAACCCATTAAAAAATCATACAAAAAGATGCAAAATTTATCCATTCAAATGACTCTATGAAGAACACCCAAAAAGGGATTAAGAAACTCCTGCTTGATTATGCAATCGGGTTAAGCTATTTTCATTAAAAAAACGAAGAAGAAGAAGAAGAAGAAGAAGAAGAAAGGGAAAAAAAAAAAAAAGGAGAAAAGAGGCCTCTAAAACAAGATTAAAGCGCCTAAAATTCTTGAGAAGGCCAATGAGATATATGAGTTGTGGTTTTGCAATAGAGTTTCCATCATTGACTCATTTTTCGAGCACTAGAATTACTCAGTATTATGTCTCTTATGTACTTAATTCGATTGTAAACATGAAGAAGAAGAAGAAGAAGAAGAGGGAGATTGGGTTTGGGTTTTAGTGGAGAAGAGTGAAACAAAAAACCTAGAACAAAAATTGATTTGGGAATTTGAAATAGGTTCGGAAAATAGTAACTTGAAGGAGAAATGAAGCTTTATTCTTCTCTTTAAGATTTCCATTTTCTATCAATGAATGGGTTTTGGGAGATGAGATTATGATTTAAGACGGACTCAGAGCAAATAAGAAATTTCAAAATGGCTCACTAAGTTCAACCTTTGGGTACAAAGGCAAAACTACACTATTTTGCTTTTGTAATTCTTTATAATAAAAAAAACAAATTTTGAATATAACTCCACGTCATTTCCATCTAAGCAATTTTTTTATTATTAAAGCCACATCTATAATCTAACTAAGTATGGTCATGTGAGTTGAAAAGCTTATGATAGATTTGTTACATTTTGAAATATTTATATAACAAATTGTAATAAAATTTAAATTTGGATAGAATTGAAAAGTTAACTTAAGTTGGGAATAAATTAGATAGTTAACCCATACTAAAACTGCCACTAGTATTATTGTTCCTTATGGTCGTGGAATTCCAATTAAATCGTAATCTTTTTTTTTATTTCTCATTTTACTTTTAATAGTTTAACTTTTGAGACAACATTTTATTTTACCATTTCATTTATTTTTTACTTAATCCCAAGACAGGTTACTTGAGGCCCAAATAATGAAGTTGGTTTAATTATTCACATATTATAAACAATTAATTGACTTTTTTATTTTTTAAATTATGTTCTCAATTTGTTAAAAAAAAAAATTAATTGTGTTTACTCACCATCCACTATCACTATTAAACAATGAGCTGAAAAGAAATTATAAAAAAAGTTACAGAAAGTTCAATAAATGTGAAAATAGAAAAAAAAAATAGTTAAATGAGGACTTCTAAAAAAATTGTTTGCCATATTTTATGTTCATGTCTAATAGAACTATTAATAAAAATTTCAATAAAAATAATAAATTGAATACATTATTATGCAATCATATTAATTTTGAAACATGAAAAAATAAGAATATTGTAATAATTTTTAATTATATATATCAGATAATTGTATTACTAATTTTTAATTACAATTTTTTGTTTTAATATTAGGATTAAAATATAATTAAAAAGAGTTATTTATAATAATGAATTTCAGAAAAATTTGCTTTCGTTTAACTATATTTTTAACTGACAGAGAAAATTTATAATATTTATAAATAGTAAAAATTTATTTTTGTATCTTTATAATATTTCTTCTAAGTCATTCTCCATTGAATGTATTATTGGGAACCCTCAAATTTTCACCTAATTCAAAATTAAGCATTTAAAATTTTGAAAATTCATTTTTCATGAAATAAATTAATCTAATTTAAAAAAAATTTTGATTGCACCAAAATGGCTCGATGAGGTCGCACCACTCCCTGCCCAGAAGAGCGCATGCGACCCAGCCCTCTACATATCAATTTTCTGCTCCTTATAAATAAGAGATCCTGTTTTTAGTATAATGGTTTGATTTTTAGGAATCTACACTATGCTAAAATCATCTTAAAATGCCCAAAATTTGTTCACCACTCAATTAAATTTATTTCTCTAATTTATTCTTTTCAAATTTTGTTCTCTAAAATTACATAATTTTTTAGCATTTCAAGTGGAGCTTCAAAGTGGGAAAGCACTCTTAACATTATATCAAGCAAATGACATCTCTAAAGGTATTTCTCCTAATCTTTCTCTTTTCAATTCTGTAATAAGACCAACAATAATTAATCAATCAAGCTTTTTATAACTAAAAACATGAAATACTTATGGCTCTGATTATTATTCAAACGAGATAAGTAGACATATTTTGAAATTTCACTCCAAATAGCAAGCTCTCACCTAAAAGCCACAAAATTGGTCCATTAAGCTTATTTTAATTATTTTTCTTTAATTGCAATTCAAATTTTTTTTTACAATTTAGTTTTGAAATGGATGAATGCATTTTTAAAAAAAAATTAATATTGTGGTAACTTATGTTGATCAATGAATATTTTAATCAATTAAAAACTATCTTAATTTATTAGACATGTCTTATTATAAATATTTTTATAATATACATGAAAATTTTTAATATTATGTGCATTTAAATGTATAATATTATTTTTTATGTATTAATTATATTAATTAGTAAATATTTTTATTTAAAATAATATAAAATATTATGAATCGCAATTATACTGCAGGCAAATTTATAGGCTTTTTTGTTATCTAATTTATTAAAATTAAAACTTACTTAAAGATTATAATTTTCATAAAAATTTATGAATTTTTAATAATTAACCCTAAAATAACTATATTTATATAAAAGACAACTATATTAACTCATTATTATGATATATGTAAAAATGATAAAGTTTTTTATAAACTTACTAGAAAAAACCCTTGATGCTATAAAAATACCAGCCTCAAAAAATTTTGTCTAAAATATCATATTGTATTTTTAACAAAAAACATCAAACACCAAAAAATATATATTGAGTTTATACTTAGTATATATTAGATTTATACTTAGAATATATTAGTTTTATTATGCATAAACTACAAAATTATTGATTTTTTCATTTACAAAAAAATATCAATAATAACAAATCACAAAAAACAAAACAGTTACCAACATATTGTACAAATACATAGAGTTTATACTCAGTATAAAAAGAGTTTATTAAATAAAGATTTTTATTTGAATAATTTACATCAACATTACAAAAGGTATAAATAGAGTTGGCAATGGAGTAGACAATTCCCATTCCCCAAGGGAATTTACCCCGAACGGGATGAAAATTCTAGCATCTTTTTCTCACTGCGGGGATACGGAGAATTTTCTCCCCATTGGGTGAAGGTTGGGCAAGTTCAGAGATTATACACTCCCCCTTCTACGGGGATCTCCACCCTACCCCTATGGGGACCTAATACATATATTAAATCAAATAACATTTAATATTTCAATCCTAAAATCAAACAACCTAAATAAAAATAAATAAAATAATTCTATATATACAATTTTTATAATAAAAAATAATTTAGAATATTATTATTTGTTGGATGTTGGGGCTAGATTTGTTGGGGTAATATAAAATTCTAATAAATACAAATAATTATGAGTAATATATACAAGAGAGAGTACATTCTTTTTTTAATTATAAAAACCATTATAGATTTATTAAATTAAGACTTATTGATATTTTAATTCAAAAAAATAAAAGGAAAGTGGCAGAGTGAGGACCCCAAGGTCAGGGGCACTCATTTGTATAATATTTTTTAATATAAAAATTTATAAATAAATTATATTGTAACAATCTATCAATATAATCATTATAAATTTAAAAAGAAGTACATTTTATAATTGTCTATGATTTAATTTCATATTTTTAAAATTGTTGAATAATCAACTCATTGTCAATACTATTAAATACATTTCTTTCTATATAAGTGGCTAAACAATCATTTAGCCAAGCATCTCTAATTTGATTATTCAACTGATTCTTCGCCATCTTCATCACAGAAAATGCTCTTCATCAGTTGTTGTAGCAGCAGGTAAAACTAATGATAATAAGTGAATAAATTAAAGGATAAACAATGTATTTTCTAGTTTCAACCAACTTCTGTGAAAGGTCACCAATTCTCTTTAAAGCAGAAAGGCATTCACTACTTTGCATATCGATAATATATGTCTCTAACTAATTATCAAGGACCATTGAAAGTGGTAATCATATGGGTAGAATTTAGCAAATTAAATCAACTTGTGCTTGTCAAGTACAAAAAAAGAGTTATCAAGAGCTAAGCAATAAAGAAATTATGTGTTTGTCTCAGTAAAATAAGCATTAAGCTCCTAAAGTTGTTTATCCATAATGGTATAAAGTAAATTAATGCAAATTAGTAATCTCTTGAAATCTGCATTTTGATCACCCTTAAGGTAATAACATGTCATCCACGATTGGAATGTCATTATCATGACATATAAACAATAATAACAATGACATACAAATTAATTATATCTATACTTTTTCTAACCCACAATTTCATTTTTTTAAAAAAAAATAATGTAATAATTTCAATAAACAAAAGCAATACCCAAAAACCAAACAAACTAAAATAATAAAAGAGCTGAAGTTATAAAGATTAAGTTCACTTATTGTCTTTCGTGAAAAGAGATTGATGCAACAAAAATTGAATTCAATCTCAATCTTTAGATGTTGGCTTATGTAAAAACTTTTCACTTTCCAGTGACTAATGATTTTTTAGTCTTTTATTTAGGGTCAGCTTTTGATAGAATATGGAAAAGAAAAATAATATTTATTAGCCCAAACTAATTTATGGGCTAAAGGTTAAAAAAATCACATATGAATTATACATATGCCTAGAGGGTACACCCAAAAAATTGAGAGACGCCACTTTTTTAATTAGTCATATATATATAAGAAAATGATAAATTTGAGGGAGCTTATGCATAATGTGCACCCCCTGATCAAAGAGTGCCTCCACCACTACACGTAGGGAATCTCCACCTTGTGGAAATCCCTGTGGGGATGGGGATTTTGTCTCCGTTTGTGGGATGGAGATGGGGACGAGGATTTCCCATCAAAACGAGGACGGAGATGGGGATTATCACCCCCCCCCCCCCCCTCCCCCCAACCTTCCCTCCATGTTGTCATCCTTAGGTATAAATAATTTTGTTTGCACTAAAAATAATAAAAATAAAGAAAATGTAAGGTGCCCATACAAATAATAGTAGCACTACAAAAGAAAGAAAAAGTATGGCCCAAAAGTCAAGTTGCAAAGCTGAGGAATTAGATCTGCTGAGGAACCAAAATTGTTGAGGAATCACGTCAGCTAAGAAACTAGACATTGAGGAATCAGGCTAGTTGAGGAACTATAATTATTGAGAAATTAGATCAACCGAGGAACTAAACATTGAAGAATTGAGTCTGATAAGGAAAATTATATTAAAGAAAGAGTCTGAGGACATTGGTTTACGCACAAACCATGAAAATAGAGAATGTGGATCATGGCAAAGACACGATCAAGACAAACAGGTTAAAGCAACTATCCACCTACTCAATGCCAAAGGAAAGGATCGAAAGAGAAGGACCACAAAAAATAAACAACAAGAACAAAGAACAAATAAGGATAAAC
Organism: Garcia nutans; assembly: GCA_947685225.1. Taxonomy (NCBI): domain Eukaryota; kingdom Viridiplantae; phylum Streptophyta; class Magnoliopsida; order Malpighiales; family Euphorbiaceae; genus Garcia; species Garcia nutans. Next base: position 55,234,486 of record CANTUV010000007.1, read on the forward strand.
ATGAGACCATGATATTTAGGTTCAGGAATGCAACAATGATGGCTAAAATGTAGAGAAAGTTTTGGAAAAAAGAAACAAATAGTGGGAGAAGCCATGAATGGAAGAGGGTAACAAATCTGATCCAGAAAACATCAATCAATCATCATTAGATAGTCAATCATGAAATCTCCAAAAATCAATAATTACAACAACCTTCAAATTTTTAGTTTTCTTTAGTTTAATTAGTCCAATTTCTTTAATTTTCATTATAATTTAGCTTTAGATTTTTCAATTCAATTATTTTGTTTTCCTCAATTTCCATCACAATTAACTACTAGTTCATATTTTCTTTATTCAAAAGTTCACTTTAAGTAGTTTAATCTATTTGAAATTTCAAAGTTATTCAAGCAAGCATATCCAATTTAATGGTCGGTCTTTAGATTTACTTAGTTACCTTGACATCCATTCAAAATTCTTGTAGAATTCAAGCAAATTGTTAAAGGGAGCTTAAGGATTTATCCTTTTCTAGTCCTTTCAAGGATTTACACAATTATTTGATTAGAAATTAGTTTTACACATTTAGGCCCTTTCCTCAGGCATGCTTGCATTATATTAAAACAAAGGCCAAGGTTTGTGCCATTCCTCAAGCATCAATAAATTTTTAGCATGCCTATAAGCATGCATCAAACAAAATGTGGTGTTTAGAAGAAGATTTAACCAGATCTTAGGATACGGAGATTGTAGCTGGAACAACAGGGCAAGAAAGTTAAATGCCTTAAATGGTAAAACAACATCGGGGGATGCAACAAACATTAACAGGTGAAAATTTACATAACACCACTTGTATTACTGATGATGGTGAAATTTTTGCAAAAGTGCTCAAATGTATCTGAGGAACTCAGAAGAGATGTGAAAGGCTAGATGATATGATCACACAAGTTGTGAATATTGTAGAAGATGCTAGTCAAATAATCCATAAGCCTCTTAGGCATAAGACTGAAGAGCTTGGGGGGCATTCCTTAGCCCCGTAAACTTGAGAAAGTACCATGTCCTCAAGTGCAAACTATAGAAAAATATATTCCTCTTCAAAGGAGAGAGAAATTCGATGAATTCCAAAGAAATTATAATGATAATGGTCGCCTAAATTGTTGAGATGTTGGATTTGCCTTACCATACAAAAATCCCTAGAACCAACCTAATGGTTGTGAATAAGAGAATTTTATATAGGAAGAAATTGTAAGAAGTATCGCCATAGCAAATACTAGGATTGACCCTCCACTTCCTTAGATACCAACACCTCCAATGCAGATGGAAATTAAGGAACTCGGAGCGTATTCCTCATAGAAAATACCAGGGTTCACCCTTCACTTCCTGAGCACCAAGACCTCTAATGCATATGGACATAGAAAAACTTGGGGGGAGGGGGCATTCCTTAGTTCAAGTAGCTGAGGATTTGCATCGTTCACTAGTACATGTTGAGGAGAAAAACCTCCCTTCACATAAAAAAGAGGAAAACAACATCATCCCTCAAGTAATCCTCAGGGACATACAGAAAAATGATAGCAAAAATAGCAAACCAATTTTGCCTCAGCTAGTGTTTACTAATCAACTTATTTCCTATGATGGATTTATGCAAGAAGGCATTTTTGGTGGTATAGCATCTACGAACATTATTCATCAGTCTTTTCCTCAGTGAAAAATTCCTCCAAGGCATACTAATATTAAAGCCACAAGGAGGAGGATTATGCATGGGCCTAGCCTGAGGCATGTCCACCCTAAAATCTATAAGTCTTACCCATTGAAAAGGAAGGAAAACCCAAATACAATGAAAACCAAGCTTAAAAATATTTTTTTTATCAAATTTGGGTACCTAAAAAATATTTGCAGAATAAAATGGTGCAAGAAAAAAAAAGAGAGAAAGCTCAAAGTGAAATCCAAGAATGAATTTCACCAAGTATGGCTCCCAAAAGAATACCTATTGAAAGAAGTGGTGTTATAGAAGGGACATGTCTTAGAGAATCCTCATTCTAGCCATCAAAAAAGATGTTCATCATAAAAAATTACTAGATTTGTGACACCTCCTCAGACTTCTCCAAGCAACCTAAGGCATAGGAAGTTTCCTCAACCGTTGACAAAGACACAAAAGAGAAGGATGCTGAGGCAAATGTCCAAAAAAAGGAGGCAGAAAGAGTTAGAATCAAAATCAAAAGACAAGATTAGGTCTAGAAGGAAAGCAAGTGAGGATGAGGAGGAATTTGAACCTATAAAAATCCAAAAGATATAGAGGAAGAAAATATAATTAAAGTCCAAGGAACCCAAGGTCACCTCCTCAGAAAATTAATGCAGAGTCTTATGGTGACATGGCTATCCAAACCATTAGCTTTAGCAAGTAATGCCTAGCAACATATGTTTCATTCATGCAAGTAAGCACCATTATTTTGGAATCCTTTCAATGGTTTATCATATTTCTAAAGAAGTTGGCCTTTGGGCAACTTATCTAAATAATAACAGCAAATGAAATAAAAGAAAGTAAGCTTATCAGTGACACGAACCATCGATATATGAAATCGGAGACCCACTTGCCTTTATGCTTGGAAGTGACTCCTTGAAAATCCAAATCAATTCCTTGTCAAGTCTTTAATCCAGTTCCAACCTGTGGAAGAAAATCTTAGAATTACCTATCACAAAGTAGTTAGTTTTGACAATAGAAAACCTTAATTCAAAAGGAACCAAGAACAAGAGATGAAATCTCTTTCAAGAACAAAAGTCCTTAACTTTTTATTAATCCATAAACTTCTTATTGAATGCAATCATAAATAAGAGGTATTTATATCTTCTAATAATTAACCCTAAACCTAGTTACAAAAGGATAAAACAAATCTTAATAAAATTATTCAAATCCTAACAAAATAAGAAAACAAAATTGATCTAAAAATATTGGAAGCAAATTTATGATATGATAAAATTCAATTCTAGGCTTGGACTCTTTGTAAGAATTGTATCTCTAGAAGTGTAGAAGAATTTTGGCTTTTGAATAACTCAATTTGGGCTTTAGAAGCTCAAGTTATGATTATTTGAAGTAAAATGGTTCAGATTGAAATCTACTCCAATCTGGTTCCGAATTCGTTTTCCAGGTTTGAATTTGAACAACTATTTGGAGGCCCAAACAAACTCATATCTATACAAATAAGCCCATTATGGAAATCTTGTGATGTCTTCTAAAACCTTCATGAATAATGCTTTCTAATTTTGGAACTCTAAGATCTTCAAATTATCAAGTAAAGCTTTAAAGGTCAAAGATGTCCAAATCTAGAAATTACATAATATACCTAATTAATGATCTTTCACCTCTAATACTTCCATAATTAACATTCTAGCCCCATATTCATACCAATTGGCCACTTTCAAATCCCACAAAAAAAATCATTTCTTAAATTCAGCAAAAATTTATTTCTCAAACTCTGCTGAAATTCGCTCCTTAGGTTCTGCAAAACTTTATTCCTCAACACCTATAATTAATTATTCCTCAAATTTTACATAAATTTCCCCATCTGCTTTAATAGAAAATCTGTTCCTCACATGTAATATTCGTTAATTTACTAAAATTAAATTAAATCAATAAGTTAGATTGTTAAATGAGGTATTGAAAGTGAGGAAATATCATATATATGTGAAATATAATAAAAATATTCATTACATATAAAATCAAACAAGAGTTAGAAAAAAGAAAAAAGATGAATAGTAAAGAGGGGCAAAATGTTAAATAAAATTTATAAAAATAAAAATTAATTAAATAAATTAAAAAAAAAATAAATTTGGGTGGAAGATGAAATTTGGGATTAAAAATTAATTAATTAATTAATTAATTAAAATAATATATATATATATATGGATAGAAATTTAAAGAGAAAAGAGAGTGAAAATATCAACTCATCATCTTCTTCTTCCTCTCAAGTGTGACCAATTTTCTATTAGAGAACAAGGGGAGCTTTTTGCTTCTTCCAACATCAAATTCTTCAAGTTTTCAAGAGGTTTTGGGGTGGATTTGAAGGTTCTTCCATCAAAGGTAAGCTTTCTTACCTATTTCTTCAAGTTTTTGTAAGTATATGTTTAGGTGAGAAATAAAGTTTTGATGAGTGATGGGATAATTTGATTTATGGGTATGAAAGATGTTCTTGTGATAAGTAAATAATGATTTTAAGGTTGGAAGGAAGAAAAGTTTAGGTTTGGTTAGGGTTTGGAAGAGAAAGTTTGTAAATTAGGGATTTAAAAAGATCCTTGTTAAGGATTGATGATGCACTTGATATTATGATTTAAATTGTGTTGTTTAATGATTTTATAATGGAAATAAGCTTAAATTACCATTTGGAATTGATTGAGGTGAAGAAGTAAAATTAAAGTGAGTCAGTGCATATTTTAGGGTTTTGGAAGAAATGCTTTTAAATTGAGTTTTATTGTTTGAAATGTGTTAAAATATAATGTTTTTGGCATATTTATGCTTAAAACTCAATTTGTAATAGGTTAAATTAAATTTCTAGAGTTAGAGTGCATTAGGGCTAAGAAAAGAGGAAAATGTTGGAATGTGCTTTAATTGATATTTAATAGCTTAAACACCTTAAAATGTAATCCTAATATATGGTTTATCTTCAGATTTTGGTTAGGTGTTGAGAAAGTTGTTGTTGCAACAACTTAGTAGTAAAAGAATTATTGAAGAATTGGGGGAAAATGAGCATTTTAGCTTAGAAGAGGTGGTACAAAGAGGTTAGTACATACTTTGATTTAAATGTATTAAATTGCATTTGTTGGCATGCTACATTGTTATGTGTTTTATTGACTATATATGCTACTTTGATGTGAGAACTACTACAAAAAATTGCTTATTAGTGACTAATGAATTTTATTGCTAATGATGTGTTTTTCATCGCTATTAGTATTAGTGATAGTTTTATGATCGTCGCGTGTCGTAGCAAATATCTCCTTTGCAAAAGGATTTTTTTGCAACAACATTGTTGCTAATAATTTTTTAAGATAAAATTATGTCATTACTGATAATTTTAAAAGGGATCGCTAATGAGACTACAAATGAGGAGAATAGGCTACAAAATTTTATTTGCGACGATTATTTGTCCTCGTTATAAATGCGACAATATTGTTGCTAATAATTTTTTTGCAATAAAATTATATCATTGCTAATAACTTTAAAAGTGATCACTAATGAGACTAGAAATGAGGAGAATAAGCTACGAAATATTATTTGCGATGATTATTTTCCCTCTCTATAAATGTGAAAATATTGTTGCTAATAATTGTTTGCAATAAAATTATATTATTGTTAATAACTTTAAAAGTGATCGCCAATGAGACTAAAAATAAAGAGAATAGACTACGAAATTTTATTCGCAACAATTATTTGCCCCCGTTATAAATGCGATGGAGTTGTTGCTAATAATTTTTTGTGATAAAAATATGTCATTACTAATAGCTTTAAAAGTGCTCGTTAATAAGTCTAGAAATGAGGAGAATATGCTACGAAATTTTATTTGTGACTATTTGTTCTTGCTATAAATTTTTAGCGATGATCATTTTATAATTATTTCTAGCCAATATGTGTTGTCGCTATAACAATAATTTTTTTTATTTATTTTTAGCCACCACTTAAAATTGATGCAATTAACATATGCCATGTGAATGTAGTTATTTATTACTAATGAATATTTGTTATTGCAAATTATTATTAGTGATAAAATAAAATTTTGTTATTAAAAGCATATTACTTTAAATGTAATTTCATTACAATTATTATTTGCCATAATTGTTACGATACTTTTATTATTGAATTTTTATTATTGCAATTGCATTTTATTTATTTCATTTTCTTACTACTGTTTATGAATAGAATTGAATAAATTGAAATATTTAACTAAATTTAAATTTATTTCAAAGACAACCAAATCTTTGTAATTTGACATTCTAAAATAATAAACTTGATCATCTTAATAAATATCACAATATCCATGAAAATTTGACAAGAAAAAAAAAAACAGTAACCAATTTGAAAGAAATTGAAATTGTGATAAAAATATATAACTAGTCATCATCTTCAGAATTATTTTCAAGACAATCATTGGTATATTGATCTCCTGTTACACCTTGATCATTGGTATCAACCTATAAAAAATTGATAAATATTATTAGTAACTTATAATAATATTTGATAAAAAAAAAATTTGGCAGAATCTCCCCTATATATTGGACAATCCTCCCTATGAGAAAAAAGAAATTCCAAGCACAGGCAATTCAATTTATTATTCAAAAGCAAATATGGCTCATAATTTTTATTACAATATTTGAATTATTTCGAAATGAGCTAAGAAAAATAAATATATTGGCTAAGAGAATTCTGTTGTAGTAAGTTCACTGAAATTAAAGGGAAGGAATGAAAATAATAATGAAACTGAATGTGCAAGTTAAGTATGAGTAAGAGTATTGTAGTATGTGCATGCAATGCATGAAATGAAATGCATTAGTACCTGTATATAGGGAATTGAAATGATTATAGAACAAATTAAAAAATTCATAAATCAATAATTGCATTTAAAAAGGATTACAAATTATAAAATTAATGTTCTTTGATTGAAATTATAATTTTCATCCAATCTAACATATTGACAAGAAATAATCAATAAGAATCCCCTTAAAACAAATCTTCTAGAAGAATTTTTCATTTCCAAAACCATATTCAACAAGTCACAAGTTAGCTTCCATAATTTAATTCAATAAACACAAACATAGCAAATAACACACCAATATGTTTAATCCAATATGCTTACTTAAATACAAACATAACAATTAACACACCAATTGGTTCATATATTTATATTTGCATCTTCTTGGCAAACCATATGATCTGTTTAATACAAAACATGGCAAATAACAAACTAATAGATCATCTATTTATATTTGTAGCTTCTAGTAATCCAATATGCTCATTTAAATACAAAATGTGGTAATTAACCAATAGATTCACCTATTTACACACACACACTCCTAGCCAATAAATTGGTAATAGCATTTTCAACATGTTTCAAAAATGTGTGTTTACTCATTGCTTGTTAAATGTTTCTATAATTGAAGTATAACATCATGAACAAGTTAAACAAATTAAATTAAAAAATTATTCACATACCGCATCAGATGACTGCAGTGCATTAGATTCCAATAGTTTTATGCCATATGACTGCAAAAGATTTTGGATGAGAACGGGTATCTGATTTTCTAATGCCTTGCACTTCTCTTGTAATGTATTGAAACGCTTCTCCCACTCTTCACTTTCTTTCATTTTATTTTCCGCACATTGCTTACCACATCCATGGGAAGAAGATGAACCATATATATTTTTGGGCTTCAAACCTACACCCATGCCTATCATTCGACCATGACTAGGCTCCTCAGTTACTTTACTATATATCTCCTATTCATTTATAGGTGGAACTTCAGTTGCTGCACTTGATCTCATTTCTTCCATTTGTTCATATAAATAACATTATAATTAAAAAAACTCAATAACTTAACAAATTTGATACAAGAAAATAAAAACTGGAAATAAAAAAAAGCATCAGTACATGAAGTCTTTTTGCTTTTGAAGTAGTCCATGTGCCATTTTTTTCATATGAAGCCTTTGTCATTGTTCTATAGAGCTAGGCTCTTTTCCTGTTTTTAGCACCTACATTCATTTCAAAAATATAATTTAATATGCGTCAATTACATAATATTTACATATTAGTACTAGCTAATTAAATTATCATACCTCTTCAGCTTTGTATTTTGCAGCTGGCACAGATCCAGCTATAGAAATCAATTTAAATTTATGTCGATTATCTTTATTCCTTTGACTTTGCTACTACATACACCATGAGTAGAAAATTAGTTGGTGATATAGTACATATTTTAAATGAGCTTGAATGACCATAAAATGCATATGTACAATTCACTTACCAGCCATTTATTAGTACACCAATTATCAGCCATTTTTGCCCAAATTTCTGGTTTAACACAACTAGGAGGATGAGCACGATGTTCCTCAATAGTTGCATATTTTTGAAACACCTCATTTCTCAATTCAAACATTCAATTTGAGTAATTACTCTTCACATACAACTCAAATGCATTTTGCAGTGTCTCATCAGTATATTCATGAACAAATCCAGATTCTTTAAAATGAGCATACAAAGTATCCAATTGATATTTTGGATGCTAAATGTAGTCCACGCTGCATCAATTTGTTAGTGAAAAAGGTTGCTAATTTTATGACAAGCTCGAGGGGTTATAATCCTATGAATATAATTAACATTTATTATACATCAAAACATTGACTTATTCAATCATTATATATAAAGCACAATCAAAACAATCAAAATTATGGTAGTAATGAAAGTAAAATAATTCGACAAAATTATGAGTATTACCTATTACTAAAAATAACTAATGAAGTGTTATGTCCTGGTGCTACTCCCTTGCCCTTTCCATACCCTTTTTTCTTTTCAGTGGTGGGAACTTTTGAAAAAAAAAGAAAAGAAAATATAACATCATTTATAAAACTTGACCAACTTGACAAAAGTAAGGAATAGTCAAAACATAAGATTTCATATTACCTTGAATATTGGCCTAAGTTATAGTGCCTGCTTGCACTTGCGTCATATTTGCATATTCAAGTTGTGGATTAGTGGGCAAGGTGATATTATTTTCTGCAGTGATACCATTTGCTCCATTAGTGTTATCAATGCCATTTGTGTTACTAGCTCCATTAGATTCCTCTTGTGAGTTTTCATCCATAAGACGAAGTCAAGTTCGAGGAGGAGATGTCTCTGAATTTTGTTGTTGAGCACGCCCTTGCATTCTACTTTTTTTAACCATCTTAAGCTAAAATAAATTTATAGAGAAATATTGATTATATCATTTTAGCATGCTCCAAAGCATAGTATATTATTCATCAAAATACAATAAACTCATTAGGCAAAAAATTCACATTATACATAGAAACTTAATTAAACCAATAAGTTTAATAATAAATAAGTCCATAACTGTTTATACATTTCATTCTAAACTTTCATTCTCAACATCATTTCTAATCCAAATCAATTCATCATCGTCTTCGTCATTAATATGAGAATTGCACATTTCAATCTCATCTTCTTGGTATGGCTCATCATCATTAGGCATTTCAAAAAGTTTTCTTGGCTTGGTTTCTATGACAAAACCCCAATTAGGATCTCTCATTCTCTGCACATAAAAAACTTGACTAACTTGGTTAGCTAACACAAAAGGCTCTTGAGTATTTAGTATGCATGATGTATTTATGCATACAATTCCATGATGATCTTTCTTGTACCCAATTCCTTCTTGAGTAATATCATACCAATCACACATAAACAATACTACTCTAATTCCTTTTGTATAGTGAAGCTCAATAATATTATGAATTGAACCATAATAAGGAATATGGCTATTATCATTCTCTCCTCTTACAGTAACTCCACTATTCTGTGCTCTTTTAGTCTCCTCTATTTTTCTTGTATGAATTTTATAACCATTAATATAGTATCCCGAATAATATGCAACTCTTCTTTCTGGGCCCCAAGCTAAAGAGAGCATGTATTGATTAATCTGCCCATCTCCTTCATTGTGTGATTGGATAATCTGTAGAAAATGATTAATTATGTTATAATTTGTAAAACTGTATTAAATATTACTATGAATCGAAAATTACTTACCCTATTTTTGAACCACTTGACAAAGTGATGTTTATGTTCCACTTCAATACTGCTAACACCTATTTCTTTTAGGTTGTTTTATGCTCTCTGCATCAATTTAAAAAGAAGTACAATTTTACTTCTCCAATTAGATTTGATATATAAATAAGGTAAAAAATTTCACTAAGTGTCTTTTTGGATAAAAGGCTCAACTTCGTAGCAATTTTGTACGACATAAACTGTAGCAACATTCCATAATTTTTCTTCTAACACTTGGATTGTTTGTTTTCCCAAAGATAGCCCTGGTATTGGGAAAATAGATAATCTATATGGTCGATTAAATATTTTTTCAACCCCATGCATATAACGAGAGCAGGAGATTATACATTCTTCCATTAAATATGCCTCTGCAATTGATCTTTCTGGGCGTGCCTTTTTACGAACTTTCCCCTTTAGATCTTTCAAGTTCCTATTGCACAAATGGGATGTTTAAAAATAATTATGTTTCATATAATCTCATCAATACGAATAATCACATTTCTTAATTTTATAAATCATAGCAACTATTATATCTTTCAATAGGATACATCCATCGATACTGCATCGGGCTAACAATTTTAGCTTCCCAAGCTAAATAGATAGGTAAATGGACCATTATATCAAAAAATGTCAGTAGAAAAATTATCTCTAACTTGCAAAGAATCAAAGGAATTTGATTCTCAAGATTTTCCAAGTCTTCTACTTTTAAGACTTTAGAGCACAATTCCTTAAAAAAAATTGCTTAATTCTACTAGTGGGTCTGAGACTCGTCTAGGTAACAAGTCGTATTGCCAAAGGTAGTATTCTCTCAAAAAAAAAAACATGACAATCATGTGTTTTCATACTAGAAAGTTTAGTCTCTCCCACATTTATGCATCTTGATAGATTTGCTGTATAACCATCAGAAACTTTCAAATTCAACAACAAATTACATAATTCTCGTTTCTCATTTCTTGATAATAAGTAGCATGCAGAAGGTAATACAATTTTTCCATTCTCATGCATAGGGTGCAAAGAATGTCTAATTTTGAGTTCTTGCAAATCTTGTTGTGCACTTAAAGTATCTTCAGTTTTCCATCAATATTCAGCTAAGTCCCAATGACACTATCACATATATTCTTCTCAGTATACATCACATCTAAATTATGCCTCGACAATAAGTGCTCCAATATGGCAAATCAAAGAAAATACTATGCTTTTTCTAGTTATGATCCTGTCCTTACACTTAAATCTTTTGTTTTCCTACTACTTTGCCAAAAGTTATTGGTTGTAAGAGACGGAGTTGTTGCAAAATTTCACCACCACTTGGTCGTTCTGGCGCAGCCCCTTTCTCCTTTTTACCATCAAACTTTGCCTTTTCCTTGCGCCATTTATGATCATGTGGTAGAAAATGACGATGGCCCATATAACAAATTTTACGTCCATGCTTCAAGTTCAAATGAGAAGTTTTATCGTAACAACAAGGGAATGCCAATTTCCCTTTTGTACTCTAACCAGAAACAAGAGCATATGCTGGGAAATCATTGATGGTCCATAAAATTATAGCTCTCATTTCAAAATTTTTCTTCAGTGACGCATCATATGTTAATGCTCCAATATCCCATAAATCTTTTAACTCATCTATCAACGATTGCAAGTACACATCTATGTCATTACCTGATCCTTTCGGGCTAGGAATGAGTAGAGTCAAAAACATATATGGTTTCTTCATACACATCCAAGGAGGGAGATTATATGGAAATAAAAGGACAGGCTAAAGGCTATAACTAATACTCATATTCCCAAATGGGTTAAATCTATTAGTAGCTAAGCCTAATCTTAAATTACAAGGCTCTAAGGCAAAAGAACAATGAGTTTCATCAAATTTACACCATGCTTCAGAGTCTGCAGGATGCCTAAGTAGTCCATCCTTCACATGGTCTTCATGATGCCATCTCATAACTATAGTTGTCTTAGTTGACATAAATAACCTTTGAAGTCTAGGTGTAAGTGGAAAATACCTTGAACTTTCCATGAGATTTGTTTTCCCTTTTGCCCACCTTTAGCATTGTACTTCCATCTTGATACATCACATACAAGGAATTGAGTAGCATGCTTATTACTTTTATAGTAAATAATATAATCGTTCTTGCATGCATCTATCTTGTCATAATGTAAGCCCAAATTTTTTATGATTTTCTTCACCCCATAATTTGACACGAGTAATTTTTTACACATAGGGAATGTGACTTTTAATAACTTCAACAACATGTTGAAAGAATTATTACTCCAATTGTTCAAAGTCTTTATGTTCATTAACTTAAGAATGAAAGATAAATTAGAGTATTTTTCACACTGGTCATATAAGGATTGTTCAGCCTCATCCACCAATCTATAAAATTTTTTAGCTTCATCATTAGGCTCTTGAATTCCACTTCCACTTTCCACACCATCAGTGACTATATTTGAAAAAGTGTCATTTATTAGAGCTTCCATGTCATCCATTTCTAAATCATTATCACAATCATTATCCTCACTTTCAACTTCCCCGTGAAAATGTCAAACAACATAATCACGCCTGATGCCTCTAGACAAAAGATGCAATTGAACTTCAACTTTTTCATGCCTATATCTATTATTGCAATTAATGCAAGGACATTTGATTTTCATATCACTGTCCTTGATATGTTCATATGCATATTTTATAAAATTTCCAACTCCATTAAAGTACTCAATATATGATTTGTTACGTAATTGCATCCATGATTTATCAATAGGTTCCATACCTACAAAAGTTAAAGCCAATAAAATAAATAAGCAAAGCAATCATTAATGTAAGCTACATAAGAAAACTAAATTTATTAAACTACAACGGATACATGCATGATTGGATATACGCAAAAATAAAGAAACAGTAATTTTCCTATTGAATTTGACAGACCTGTAATGGAAGGGTGATCAAGTAACCACAACAAACTCCAGCAAAAAAAAAACTCTAGATGTACCCCCTGCATATAAATAACATATCAAAAGAGTCAAGAGTTGAATAATCTAACCAATAAATGAAAATTGATACGGTAAATAAATAATTATCTTATAGTGATAAAGTTTGGATAAATAGGATAATTAAATTACAAGTCAATCATCAAGGAAAAATTTAGGTGGATATACAAGGAAAAATATTTGAATATTCCAAGGAAAAAATGAAATCATTTTCTTAGCTTCTGCCCAATTACTCTTCGTAATAATAAGCTAGGGCATCTAGACATATGCATGATTTGCGTGAGTTAACTCATAAATTTTTAGAATTAACATGTTATTTGATATTGGTCATTTCATCCACATATTTTCAATACAACAATTACAAAAAGCTACCAAGCAAACGGGTCAAGATATTATTTTGATCATGCTATCCGCAACACAAAGTTCTGAAAATTCAGTTGAATAATGCAGCTGCTAATTGCCATAATGCCCATATAACTATCAAATAACCAAGATCTCTGGTGTCAAAGTGCTTCCTAACATAGCACCACCTCATCAAACACACTAGCATGAATGGTTTCTATCAAAAGGCCTTTAAATGGCCCATTAATCTAATTGGTGACCATTTTGGTTAATTAGAGAATCAAGCATTGAAAAAAAAATCACATGCGTTATTAGTTCACATAAATTCATGATTAAAAAAATATTTACATGATTAAAAAAATACTTTATCTTACTTTAAGTTTTTTTTTTATTACTTCTCACTACATTAAAGCATTAGAGAATCAAGCATTGAAAACAAATCACGTGTCTTATTAGTTCACATAAATACATGATTAAAAGAATATTTTATCTTATTTTTAAGTTTTTTTTATTGTTATTACTTCTCACCACATTAAAGCATTAAGCAAATCCGCACTTGGACTATTATACATGCAACAACCAAATGTATTTACTTCATTATATATATTTTGAGTTTAGTTTTGGTTGGTTGTTGTACTTTTGACTTGACATTATTATTCTTTAGGCATTATTTATCAGTAAAAGGCTTTTTGATGTGATTAATGTACAATCTTTGTTAGAAATTTGAGTGTTTAAAAAAAATTAATATATAATTTGATCGTGCAAACTCCGATTAAGTTTCAACATTAACACAGGCATAAATTTAATATAATAAAATTAAATCAAGAGAACAGAGAAATAACAAAGAATCATTAAAATAAAAGCTTAGATGATCTAGATTAGCTTCTTCATAGAAGCTTGATTCAAGTTGCTTCAGCTGATCTAGATGGTAAAATATTAGCCTATTGCATTCATGACTTGCTACAAGAAGTCATTCTCAAAAAGGTAAAAGAACAGAAATTTGTAAGTACTCCAAGATATGAGCATATGAGATTGGTTAGATTATATTTCGAATCTATTGATAGCGTTTGATTATAATTTAATTTCCCAAATCATTAAAATTTATCAATTTGATATTCTTAATCTGTTATATGAGCCTAAAGTAACCCAAATTGCAACATCCAGCTCCAAGAGTTCAAATCACAGCAAAGCTTAATAATGTTAAAGAGAATAAGAACAAGAATAATCAAGAAAATAAACCACTTCAATCAAAACAGTGACTTGATCAGTATAAAAAGTAGAACATTGTAAAAAAAATTGCAACTTAAGGAGTCCAAAATAAATCTAAAGACAAGAATAACAAAATAAAATAAAGCAAAACTGAATAAGAAAAGAAAAGTACTCCAAGATCTCCTCGATTAATAGAATAATCAGAACCAAAAGTTCAAATCATATCAATTATATCATTATACCAACGTATCTAAAACTTAGAGAAGCAAAACCTAAGCAAAAGTAAAAGCAAAAAAGGAAGTTACACAAAAAAAAAGCTTGAGGAAAGCCATGGGAAGAACAAATAATCAAAATCAAACAAAAAATCGGATTGTAAAAGAGAGATAGAGAAGCATGGAGAAGAGAATCGTACCTAAGAAACTTAGATTTTAGGGATTTTTTTTTTTGGAAGAATCATAGTAGAAAGAGCGTCTTGTTGTTTTTATATTTTAGTCTTCAATGCTCACCAGGAGAGTGAAGATAATAGAGGGAAATACAAACAGAGAACGCATTGTTGCTTGGGTTATCAAGCCTCTGTATTCATCTCTACTTAAACGTCTTCTTCTTCTTCTTCTTCTTATTATTATTATTAAATAAAATCAGCATTTAATCATATAAATAAAATAATTATATTAATTAAAAATTTTATTTTTTATCCATTTGAATTTATCAATTTATTGTTAAATATTTTTTTTTATTTTTAACATAAAATTTCAAAGTAAATAAAATTTATGAGTTATTTTATTTTAAATTTAATATATGCAGTCTTAAAGTTAATAAATTTAATAATTTTTTTATTTTTAATTTAATAAATTGTTATTTAATATAATTTTGTTATTCTTATATTCACAACATATATAAACATATACATAATATACACATAACATATATATAATATGCATATAACAAATAAAGAAATATATACAACATATACAATATGATTAAACAACATATAAAAAAGAATTATTATTAAATTTTTATATTTTTTATAATATACTTTTGTTTAGAAGATTTTTTACAGTTTTTTTTTTCTTTTGAATTAATTTTTAAGTTTAAGAATATACTTGAATCAAATTGCATTGGGCGTACTAAATTTTCAAACTGGGAATATCTCAATTTTTTTTTGCAATAAGATAATATAACGATTTTTAATACATGGATCTTTGATTTTTAAAATTCAAGTTAAGAAGATTTATAAATTTTGAATTTCACTACATATAGATTTTCAAATTTCACTACATGTGCTCACTCCTAATAAGAACAGTAAACTAGGTTATAATTTTAAAAAATTGAGATTGAAAGTTTAAAAAGATTATTATTATTATTATTATTCACAACATGTATAAATATATACATAATAAATACACAACATATATAATATATACATAATAAACAAATACATATACACAATAGATACAATATGATTAAACAACGTATAAAAGAGTATATTTTTTATCAATTGCAATTCAATATATTTAAAACACATATACAATATATACATAATATACATAAATATATACATAATATATAAATAACATATTTCTTCAAAAAATATATATATATATATTATATACACAATAAACGTATAGTTCCTTATCAATTAATATTGCTCTCTTTATATGAATATTTTTTTAGTTGAAAAATATAAAAAAAGAAAAGAAAAACAATCAATTTCAAGCCTCACAACCAATATTTTCAGTAAAAAATTATAAACATAGAGGCATGTATTCTAAGTCCTTGCAATAATTATTTGTTACTAGTTTTGTCGTTGGGTTACTAGATTGAATGATTGATTTTAAGTTTTTTCAAAATCTATGATTCCAATTTTTTTCAACTAAAATAAATATTAAATTAGACAAATTAGAAATTAAAAATTACTCATCTTCAAATAGAAAACTCGGTTAAATAAAATGATTTCCAAATTCATGATCAATGATTAACATACCCATATAAAAAATCATACAAAAAGATGCAAAATTTATCCATTCAAATGACTTATGAAGAACACCCAAAAAGGGATTGTGAAACTCCCTCTTGATTATGCAATCGGGTTAAGCTATTTTCATTATAAAAAAAAGAAGGAGAAGAAAGGGGAAAAAAAGGAGAAAAGAGGCCACTAAAACAAGATTAAAGTGCCTAAAATTCTTGAGAAGGCCAATGAGATATATGAGTTGTGGTTTTGCAATAGAGTTTCCATCATTGACCCATTGTTCTAGCACTAGAATTACTCAGTGTTAGGTCTCTTATGCATTTAATTTGATTGTACAGTACTAAACATGAAGAAGAAGAAGAAGAAGAAGAAGAAGAAGAAGAAGAGTGAGATTGGGTTTGGGTTGTAGTGGAGAAGAGTGAAACTAAAAACCTAGAACAAAAATTGATTTGGGAATTTGAAATCGGTTCGGAAAATAGTAATTTGAAGGAGAAATGAAGTTTTATTCTTCTCTTTAAGATTTCCATTTTCTATCAATGATTGGGTTTTGGGAGATGAGATTATGATTTAAGACGGACTGGGAGCAAATAAGGAATTTCAAAATAGCTCACTGAGTTCACCCTTTGGGTACAAAGGCAAAACTACATTGTTTTGCTTTCATAATTTTTTTTAAAAAAAAAAAAATAAATTTTGAATATAACTCCACATCATTTCCATCTAAGCAATTTTTTTTATTATTAAAGCCACATCTGTAATCCAACTAAGTATGGTCATGTGAGTTGAAGAGCTTAAGATAGATTTGTTACAGTTTGAAATGTTTATATAACAAATTGTAATAAAGTTTAAATTTGGATAGAATTGAAAAGTTAACTTAAGTTAGGAATAAATTAGATAGTTAACCCGTACTAAAACTGTCACAAGGATTATTGTTCCTTATGGTCGTGGAATTCCAGTTAAATCGTAGATCTTTTTTTTTTATTTCTCATTTTACTTTTAATTGTTTAACTTTTGAGACAACATTTTTATTTTACCATTTCATTTATTTTTTTACTTAATCCCAAGACAGGTTACTTGAGGCCCAAATAATGAAGTTGGTTTAATTATTCACATATTATACACAATTAATTGACTTTTTTATTTTTTAAATTATGTTCTCAATTTGTTAAAAAAAAATTAATTGTGTTTACTCACCATCCACTATCACTATTAAACAATGAGCTGAAAAGAAATTATAAAAAAAGTTACAGAAAGTTCAATAAGTGTGAAAATATAAAAAAAAAAAAATTTAAATGAGGACTTCTGAAAAAATTGTTTGCCATATTTTATGTTCATGTCTAATAGAACTATTAATGAAATTTTCAATAAAAATAATAAATTGAATACTATTATTATGCAATCATATTAATTTTGAAACAAGAAAAATTAAGAATATTGTAATAATTTTTAATTTTATATATCAGATAATAGTATTACTATTTTTTTATATCAATTTTTTTTGTTTTAATATTGGGATTAAAATATAATTTAAAAGAGTTATTTTATAATAATGAATTTCAGAAAATTTTGCTTTTGTTTAATTATATTTTTAACTGACAGAGAAAAATTATAATATTTATAAAATAGTAAAAATTTATTTTTTATCTTTATAATATTTCTTCTAAGTCATTCTCCATTGAATGTATTATTGTGAACCCTCATATTTTCACCTAATTCAAAATTAGGCATTTAAAATTTTGAAAATTAATTTTTCATGAAATTAATTAATCTAATTTAAAAAAAAATCTGATTGCGCCAAAATGGTGCGATGAGGTCGCACCACTCGTGGCCCAGAAGAGCGCGGTCAACCCAGCCCTCTACAGATCGATTTTTTGCTCCCTATAAATAAGAGATCATTTTTTTAGTACAATGGTTCGATTTTTGAGAATCTAAACTCCGCTAAAATCATCTTAAAATGCCCAAAATCAATTTATTACTCAATTAAATTTATTTCTCTGATTTAGTCTTTTCAAATTTTGTTCTCTTAATTATATACTTAAATTTTTAGCATTTCAAGTGGAGCTTCAAAGTGGGAAAGCACTCCAATCTTATATCAAGTAAAGGAGATCTCTAAAGGTATTTCTCCTAATCTTTCTCTTTTCAATTTTGTAATAAGACCAACTAAAATTAATCAATCAAGCTTTTTGCAGCTAAAAGTATAAATTATTTATGGCTCTAATTATTATTCAAATGAGATAAGTATACATACTTTGAAATTTCACTCCAAATAGCAAGCTCTCACCTAAAAACCACAAAATTGGTCCATTAAGCTTATTTTAATTATTTTTCTTTAATTTCAATTCAATTTTTTTTTCAATTTAGTTTTGAAATGGATGAATGTAATTTTTTAAAAAATTAATATTGTGATAACTTATGTTGATCAATGAATATTTTAATCAATTAAAAAATATCTTAATTTATTAGACATATCTTATTATAAACATTTTTATAATATACATGAAAATTTTTAATATTACGTGCAGTTAAATGTATGATATTATCTTTTATATATTAATTAGTAAATATTTTTATTTAAAATAATATAAAATATTATGAATCGCAGTTATACTGCAGACAAATTTATAAGCTTGTTTGTTATCTAATTTATTAAAATCAAATGATTATAATTTTCAAAAAAAATTTATGAATTTTTAATAATTAACCCTAAAATAACTATATTTATATAAAAGACAACTACATTAACTCGCTATAATGATATTTGTAAAAATGACAAAGTTTTTTATAAACTTGCTAGAAAAAACCCTTGATGCTATAAAAATACCATTCTCAAAAAATTTTGTCAAAAATATCATATTGTTTTTTATCAAATAATATCAAACACTAAATAATATATATTGAGTTTATACTTAGTTTATATTAGGTTTATACTTAGAATATATTAGTTTTATTATGCATAAATTACAATATTATTGATTTTTTTATATACAAAAAAATACTAATAATAACATATCACAAAAAACAAAAACACATATCAACGTATATAGAGTTTATACTCAATATATAAAGAGTTTATTAAATAAAGATTCGTATTTGAATAGTTTATATCAATATTACAAAAGGTATAAATAGGGTTGGTAATGGAGCAGAGAATCCCCTTTCCCTATGGGAATTTGCTCTAACTGAGATGAGAATTCAAGTATCCTTTTCTCATTGGGGAGATAGAGAGAATTTTTGCCCCATTAGGCGAGGGCTGGGCAAGGTCAGAGATTATACACCCCTCCTTTCCACGGGGATCTCCACCCTGCCCTTGTGGGACCTAATACATATATTAAATCAAATAACATTTAATATTTTAATCCTAAAATCAAACAACCTAAATAAAAATAAATAAAATATATACAATTTTTATAATAAAAATATTTTAGAATATTATTATTTGTTTGATGTTGGGGCTAGATTTGCTAGAGTAATATAAAATTCTAATCAATACAAATAATTATGAGTAATATTTACAAGAGAGAGTATATTCTTTTTTTAATTATAAAAACCATTATAGTTTTATTAAATTAAGACTTATTGATATTTTAAATCAAAAAAAAAACAAAAGGAAATAAATTCCTCGTGAACAGTGGCGGAGTGAGGACCCCAAGGTCAGGAGCACTCATTTGCATAATATTTTTTTAATATAAAAATTTATAAATAAATTATATCATAACAATCTATCAATATAATCATTATAAATTAAAAAAGAAGTACCTTTTATAATTATCTATGATTTAATTTCATGTTTTTAAAATTGTTGATTAATTAACTCATTGTCAATACTATTAAATACATTTCTTTCTATATAAGTGGCTAAACAATCATTTAGCCAAGCATCTCTAATTTGATTATTCAATTGATTCTTCACAATCTTCATCACAGAAAATGCTCTTCCTCAGTTGTCGTGGCAAAAGGTAAAACTAATGATAATAAGTGAATACACTAAAGGATAAACAATGTGCTTTCTAGTTTCAACCAACTTGTGTGAAAGGTCACCAATTCCCTTTAAAGCAGAAAAGTCTTTACTACTTTGCATATTGATAATATATGTCTCTAACTAATTATCAAGGACCATTAAAAGTGGTAATCATATGGGTAGAACTTAGCAAATTAAATCATCTTGTGCTTGTCAAAATACAGAAAAAGAGTTATCAAGAGCTAAGCAATAAAGCAATTATGTGTTTGTCTCAGTAAAACAATCATTAAGCTCCTAATGTTGTTTATCCATAATGGTATAAAGTAAATTAATGCAAATTGGCAATCTCTTGAACTCTGCATTTAGATCGCCCTTTAGGTAAAAACATGTCATCTACGTTTGGAATGTCATTATCATGACATATAAACAATTATAACAATGACATACAAATTAATTATATCTATACTTTTTCTAACCCACAATTTCATTTTTTTTAAAAAAATAAAGTAACAATTTCAATAAATAAAAGCAATACCCAAAAGCAAAACCAACTAAAATAATAAAAGAACTAAAGTTATAAAAATTAAATTCACTTATTGTCCTTTGTGAAAAGAGATTGATGCAACAAAAATTGAATTCAATCTCAATCTCTAGATGTTGGCTTATGTAAAAACTTTCCACCTTCCACTGACCAATGATTTTTTTAGTCTCTTATTTAGGATTAGCTTTTAATGGAATATGGAAAAGAAAATTAATATTTTTTAGCCTAAACTAATTTATGGGCTAAAGGTTAAAAAAATCACATATGAATTATACATAGGCCTAGAGGGTATACCCAAAAAATTGAGAGAGACCGCTTTTTTAATTAGTCATTTATATATATATAAGAAAATTATAAATTTGAGTGAGTTTATATATAATGTGCACCCCCTCATTAAAGAGTGCCTCTGAGGGAGTTCTTATATATAGAGTTTATAAGAACTCTGAGGGGATGGGGATTTTTGTCTCCAATTGTGGGATGGGGATGGGGATGAGGATTCCCCATCAAAGTGAGGATGGAGATGTGGATTATCACCCCTCCCCCAATATTCCCGCCCTATTGTCATCCCCAGGTATAAATAATTTTGTCTGCACTAAAAATAATAAAAAAAAAACAAAGAAAACATAAGGGGCCATACAAATAACCGTAGCACTACAAAAGAAAGAAAAAGTACGGCGCAAAAGTCAAGTTGCAAAGCTGGGGAATCAAATCTGCTGAGGAACCAAAATTCTTGAGGAATTACGTCAACTAAGAAACTAGACATTGAGGAGTCAGGCTAGTTGAGGAACTATAATTATTGAGAAATTAGATCAACCGAGGAACTAAACATTGAAGAATTGAGTCTGATAAGGAAAATTATATTAAAAAAAGAGTCTGAGGACATTGGTTTACGCACAAACCATGAAAATAGAGAATGTGGATCATGGCAAAGACACGATAAAAAAATAGGTTGAAGCAACTATCCACCTACTCATCGCCAAAGGAAAGGATCAAAAGAGAAGGACCACCAAAAACAAACAACAAGAACAAACAGGGATAAACATGAGAACATGATATTTAGGTTGAGGAATGCGACAATGATGGCTAAAATGGAGATAAAATTTTGGAAAAAAGAAACAAATAGTGGGAGAAGCCATGAATGAAAGAGGGCAACAAATCTAATCCAGAAAACATCAATCAATCATCATTAGATAGTCAATCATGAAAATCTCCAAAAATCAATAATTACAACAACCTTCAAATTTTTAGTTTTCTTTAGCTTAATTAGTCCAATTTCTTTAATTTCCATTATAATTTAGCTTTAGATTTTTTAATTCAATTAATTTTGTTTTCCTCAATTTCCATCTCAATTAACTACTAGTTCATATTTTCTTTATTCAAAAGTTCACTGTAAGTATTTTCGCCTATTTGAAATTTCAAAGGTATTCAAGCAAGCATATCCAATTTAATGGCCAGTCTTTAGATTTACTTAGTTACTTTGATTTTCATTCAAAATTCTTGTAGAATTCAAGCAAATCATTAAAGGGAGCTTAAAGATTTGATCATTTTTCTAGTCCTTTCAAGGATTTACACAATTATTTGATTAGAAATTAATTTTACACATTAAAGGCCTTTCCTCAGGCATGCCCACATCATATTAAAGCAAAGGCCAAGGTTTGTGCCATTCCTCAAGCATCAATAAATTTTTAGCATGCCTATAAGCATGCATCAAACAAAATGTGGTGTTTAGAATAAGATTTAGCTAGATCTTAGGATACAGAGATTGTAGCTGGAACAACAAGGCAAGGAAGTTAGATACCTCAAATGGAAAAACAGCATCGGGGGATGCAACATTAATTAACAGGTGAAAATTTACTTAACACCACTTGTATTACTGATGATGGTGAAATTTTTGCAAAAGTGCTCAAATGTATCTAAGGAACTCAAAAGAGATGGGAAAGGCTAGATGATATGATCACACAAGTTGTGAATATTGTAGAAGATGCTAGTCAAATAATCCATAAGCCTCTTAGGCATAAGACTGAAGAACTTGGGGGGCATTCCTCAGCCTCATAAACCTGAGGAAGTACCTTGTCCTCAAGTGCAAACTATAAAAAAAATATATTCCTCCTCAAAGGATAGAGAAATTCGATTAATTCCATTAAAATTCTAATGATAATGGCCTCTAAAATTGCTAAGATGTTGGATTTTCCTTACCGTACAAAAATCCTTAGAACCAACCTAATGGTTGTGAAGAAGAGAATTTTATATAGGAAGAAGTTGTAAGAGGTATCGCCATAGAAAATACTAAGATTGACCCTCCACTTCCTTAGATACCAAGACCTCCAATGCATATGGAAATTAAGGAACTAGGGGCGCATTCCTCATAGAAAATACCAGGGTTCACCCTTCACTTCCTGAGCACCAAGACCTCCAACGGAAATGGATAGTGAGAAACTTGGGGGGCATTCCTTAGTTCAAGTTGCTGAGGATTTGCTTCATTCACTAGCGTAGGTTGAGGAGTAGAACCTCCCTTTACATAAAAAAGAGGAAAACAACATCATCCCTCAAGTCATCCTCAGGGACATACAAAAAAAATATAGCAGAAAGGCAAACCAATTTTTCCTCAACAAGTGCTTACTAATCAACTTATTTCCTGTGATGGTTTTATGCAAGAAGGCATTTTAGGTGGCACAACATCTGCGAACATTATTCATCAGCCTTTTTCTCAATGTCAAAATCCTTCAAGGCATACTAATATTAAGGCCATAAGGAGAAGGATTGTGTATGGGCCTGGCCTGAGGCATGTCCACCCTAAAATCTACAAGTCTTACCCATTGAAAAGTAAGGAAAACCCAAACACAATGAAAGCCAAGCCTAAAATTTTTTTTTTTATCAAATTTGGGTACTTAAAAAATATTTTCAGAATAAAAATGTGCAGGAAAAAAAAAGAGAGAAAGCTCAAAGTGAAATCCAGGAATGAATTTCACCAAGTATGGCTCCCAAAAGAATACCTATAGAAAGAAGTGGTGTTATAGAAGGGACACGTCTTAGAGAATCCTCATTCTAGCCTTCAAAAAAGATGTTCACCATAACAAAGTACTAGATTTGTGACACCTCCTCATACTTCTCCAAGCAACCCAAGGCATAGGAAGTTTCCTCAACCGTTGACAAAGACATAAAAGAGAAGGATGCTGAGGCAAATGACTGAGGAAAGGAGGCAAAAAGAGTTAGAATCAAAATCAAAAGATAAGATTAGGTCTAGAAGGAGAGCTAGTGAGGATGAGGAGGAATTTGAACTTATAAAAAATTCAAAGAATACAGAGGAATAAAATATAATTAAAGTCCAAGGAACTCAGGGTCACCTCCTTAGAAAATTAATGCAGAGTCTTATGGTGACATGGCTATCCAAACCATTAACTCCAACAATGAATACCTAGCCACACATGTTTCACTCGTGCAAGTAAGCACCATTATTTTGGAATCCTTTCAATGGTTTTATCATGTTTCTATAGAAGTTGGCCTTTGGGCCACTTATCTAAATAATAACATCAAATGAAATAAAAGAAAGTAAGTTTATCAGTGACGTGAACCATTGATATATTAAATCGGAGACCCACTTGCCTTTATGCTTGGAAGTGACTCCTTAAAAATCCAAATCAGTTCCTTGCCAAGTCTTTAATCCAGTTCCAACCTGTGGAAGAGAATCTTGGAATTACCTATCACAAAGTAGTTAACTTTGAAAATAGAAAACCTTAATTCCAAAAAGAACCAAGAACTAGAGATTAAATCTCTTTCAAGAAAAAAAAGTCCTTAACTTTTTATTAATCCATAAACTTCTTATTGAATGCAATCATAAATAAGAGGTATTTATATCTTCTAATAATTAACCCTAAACCTAGTTACAAAAGGATAAAACAAATTTTAATAAAATTATTCAAATCCTAACAAAATAAGGAAACAAAATTGATCAAAAAATATTGGAAGCAAATTTATGATATGATAACATTCAATTATAAGCTTAGACTCTTCATAAAAATTGTATCTCTGGAAGTCTAGATGAATTTTGGATTTTGAATCACTCAATTTGGTCTTCGGAATCTCAAGTTGTGACCATTTGAAGTAAACTAGTTCAAATTGAAATCTACTCCAATCTGGTTTCGAATTCGTTTTCCAGGTTTGAATTTGAACAACTGTTTGGATGCACAAACAAACTCAAATCTATACAAATAAGCCCATTATGGAAATCTTGTGATGTCTTCTAAAACCTTCATGAATAATGCTTTCTAATTTTGGAACTCTAAGATCTTCAAATTATCAAGTAAGTCTTTAAAGGTCAAAGTTGTCTGAATCTAGAAATTACATAACATACCTAATTAATGTTCTTTCACCTCTAATACTTCCATAATCAACATTCTAGCCCCATATTCATATCAATTGGCCACTTTCAAATCCCATAAAAAAAATCATTTCTTAAATTCAGCAAAAATTTGTTTCTCAAACTCTGCTGAAATTCGCTCCTTAGGTTCTGCAAAACTTTATTCCTCAACACCTGTAATAAATTATTCCTCAAATTCTACATAAATTTCCCCATCTGCTTCAGTAGAAAATTTGTTCCTCACATGTAACATTCGTTAATTTACTAAAATTAAATTAATAAGTTGGATTGTTAAATGAGGTGTTGGAAGTGAGTAAATATCATATATATATATGTGAAATATAATAAAAATATACATTACATATAAAGTCAAACATGAGTTAGAAAAAAGACAAAAGACAAAAAGATAAATAGTAAAAAGGGGCAAAATGATAAATAAAAATTATAAAATGAAAATTAATTAAATAATTTAAAAAGAAAATAAATTTGGATGGAAGAGGAAATTTGGGATTAAAAATTAATTAATTAATTAATTAAAATAAGATATATGGATAGAAATTTAAAGAGGTAAGAGAGAGAGAAAATATCAACTCATCGTCTTCTTCTTCCTCTCAAGTGTGACCAATTTTCTATTAGAGAACAAGGGGAGCTTTTTGTTTCTTCCAACATTAAGTTCTTCAAGTTTTCAAGAGGTTTTGGGGTGGATTTGAAGGTTCTTCCATCAAAGGTAAGCTTTTCTTACCTATTTTTTCAAGTTTATGGAAGTATATGTTTAGGTTTTTATGGGTGATGGGATAATTTGATTTATGGGTATGAAAGATGTTCTTGTGATAAGTAAATAATGATTTTAAGGTTGGAGAGAAGAAACTTTTAGGTTTGGTTAGGGTTTGGAAGAGAAAGTTTGTAAATTAGGGTTTTGGAAAGAGCCTTGTTAAGGATTGATGGTGCATTTGATATTATGATTTAAATTGTGTTGTTTAATGATTTTTATGATAGAAATAAGCTTAAATTACCATTTGGAATTGATTTAGGAGAAGAAGTAAAATTGAAGTGAGTTAGGGCATATTTTAGGATTTTGGAATGAATGCTTTGAAATTGAGTTTTACTGTTTAAAATGTGTTAAAATATAATATTTTTGGCATGTTTAAGCTTAAAACTCAATTGGAATAAGTTGAATTAGATTTATAGAGTTATAGTGCATTAGGCTAAGAAAAGGAAAAAAATGTTGGAATGTGCTTTAATTGATATTTAATAGCTTAAACACCTTAAAATGTGATCCTAATGTATGGTTTATCTTCAGATTTTGGTTAGGTGTTGAGAAAGTTGTTGTTCCAACAACTTAGTAGTAAAAGAATTATTGAAGAATTGGGGGGGAGGGGGGGGGGGGAATGAGCATTTTAGCTTAGAAGATGTGGTACCAAGAGGTTAGTACATACTTTGATTTAAATGTATTAAACTGCATTTGTTGGCATGCTACATTGTTATTTGTTTTATTGATTATATATGCTATTTTAATGTGAGAACTCACATAAAAAGTGCATAGATATATGTTTAAGATTAGAATTATATAATGTGTCTATGAAATGAGTGGAAATAATGAGAAATTATGGAATAATACAAACAGAATGAAAATTGGCATAATTGCTAAAGGATGAGAAACATGAAAAATTATTTTCTCGAATGTATGTAACCTTATATAATATTAGTTTTCAGAGAATTGTGATTGGTGTTATGGTATACCAATGATTGCCTTTTAGCCAAATGCTGGGCATCATTATTATTGTCTTCGAGCCAGATACTGGGCATCACTATTATTATTGCCTTCAGACTAGATGCTGAGCATCACTGTTATTTGCTTACGGGCTAGATACTGGGTGTCAAATATGAATCCAAAGCAATATCTCTGAAACTTGAATATTATATAAGGTCATTTGGGCTCAATGCATGTGAATATGGGATGAGATTGTTTGAACATGTTTAATGTGTGACTTGCCTCATGAAATTGCATGCCAAGTTGAGATTTTAACATGAGTTGCATTTTTGTATTATACATTCTTTTTGGTTATATCAAAGTATGTATTACTAGGCAAAATTGCTTAGTGCGATTTATTTATCGCGCCGGTAACAGTGTTGATTCTGAGAGCCCTGTAAAACCCGAGCAGGTATAGGGTTCGGACTTACTTGAAGTTTGGGTAGCCAGCCACGAACCAAAGCCAGTTGTATCCATGTAAAAGTTCAATGTTGAGAAACTTATTAATATAATGTACATTATGTTTGTATATTTATTATGTTAGTAAATCGTGAAGAATCTGCAACCCTTGCCGCAGCGGAAAACAAAAATTCTTTCGATTTACTCACAGGATCCATGTGATCCATTCAGTTCGATAAAAGAGATTCAAAACTAACCTTTTTGTGTAGCTTCAAAAAGATTAACAGATGCTGCCTTCTGAAGACGAACACCCTCTAACGAAATCCACACAAACGTACGCCGGTCTGAGTGCTAGCTCACCAACGGCAGTGGCTGAACCTTTTCAAAACGAAACTAGGGTTTTTTAGGTTTTTTCTCTTCTTACGTTTTCTTTTGCAAAACGAATAATTAGATCATAAAACCTCCAGTCCTTTTAAAACCGTTTTAAAAGACTTCTTTTTATCAAAACCCTAACTGTCCATATCCCATATGGACCCACGTTTTAATAATTATTATCTAATAATAATTATTATAACAATATTATTATTAATATCTAATAATAATAATAATACTAACAACAATAATTAAATATAATTATTATTATTTAAGTACAGCCTACGTTCTATGTGTGTGACCCGATAGGCTCATATTAATTGGTAGTGTATTTCAATCTCTATTGAAATGCACAAATCATAATTGGCCTCTAGCAAGACATTACGACTACCCAATTAATCATGAGAATCATTATAAATGAAAAACCTGAAATAGTACATGCATTAATCCCTTTGTCACACGATATCTAGTTTGAACATAAGTCATAGTAAATGTCATACTTATATTGTCCAAACTTATGATTACTCGATCTCCAAGTTAACTGATAAACAAATAAGATTGATCTTATATCAACTTATTTGAGCATGGCCATGCATTTCTCAGTTACACTTATCGAGGGGCCCAGAAGATATCTCTCTCATAGAGAGGGACAAATTCCATCTTGATTGTTCATTTTCCTCTACATAGTTTATATCATGTTCAAGCATAACCTTTATAATTATCTAGTTACAGATAACGTTTGATCATGTCAAAACATAATATTCCTTATGTTGGAAACTATGACAATCTCAAGTCAAAGGATTAAATGAAAACTATTATGAGATACACTTATGACATTAAACCATGAAGTGATATCTATGTGGGTCTATCCAATACACTGTTCTCTAACATGTATCCATAATATTGATTTGTATCTTCATACCTATAATCATCTTATGATTATCAAATCAATATTACACTAGTTATATTTATTATTATCTCCATAACAATAATAAACCAGGGATATAATCATTATTATATATAACATGCAAACATAACAATGATAATAAAAACTTCTTTATTAATAACAAAATGAATAACATTAAGGTCCAAATCAATGGCCTAGGGCATATACACTAACATATTAGTGATGTAAATTTTAGAAGTTTTAACCCAATGTTATGAATTGGTAAATATGATATGTTAATATATATATATACACATATTTATATGGGTGTGGAAACTTTGATTAGGAGATTTTTGGGTGAACGGGTTAAGTGAAATTATTTTGAAGTGTATTTTCTCTATAGGTTGTATTTTTTGAAATTTTGAGAATATTCAAAATACAGACAAAACTCTGACGAATTTTTTCTAGGAATTTTTCTTTAATATTAACATTTTCATTAATTAAAATATTTGTATTTATATTTAATTACTGGTTAAAATATATTTTAAGGTTTAAAATATTTTCTTATATTTTGAAGATATTTTATAACTGTCAAAGATGGTGACATTCTTATATTTTTATATATGTATTTTATATATACGATGTATATGGATTATACATATATAGGGTATAAGAGTGTTACATTATATTTTTCAGAAAATTTCCCCATCAACTACTACAAGAAAAACCTCTTTCTTAGCTATTGCAAAGATTATTCCTTAGAACCTACAGAATTTCAGTCCTCGGAAATTGTAGAAAGTTTCTCAAATTGTGCAAAATTAAAGTGTCAAGTCTTTTTCTTGAAGACTTGGTTTTCTTGAAAATAAAATAAAATTAATGGCTGACGATTAGTTAATTTTGAAGAATAATGAGATTTAAAGAGCAAGCTTGGGTTTATTGGGATGTTCAGCGAATGAAAGAAAGTCCAATATCACTTGAAGGAGGGTCTTTATACAGGTTCCGAAAACTTGAATAAATGAGAAAAGCGAGGTTGAAGATTTTTTACTTGTGGAAGAGAATTTTCCTTATTGAGAGAAAGAGCTCAATTGCTGAAGAAAAGAGTCTGGCCAATGGAAAGAGGAGTAGCGGGCCCTGAAATATCTAAGGAATCAGGGCTGAGGAGGGCTTCACAATGAATTGTGTTTGAGGAGTGAGAATGGAATGAGCTTTAAGCATGTTTTTTTATCTCACAATTGAACTATATCGCCATACCATTTGGGTTTTTCAAACCCAAAGATATGCAAGGGACATTTGTTTGCAACAAAAATAATAAAAAATAAAGAAAATATAAGGTGTCCTTGCGAACAACAGTAGCATTGTAAAAGAAAGAAAAACAAATATAGCCCAAAAGTCAGGTTGCAAACCTGGGGAATTAAATTTGGGTTAGGAATTAGAATTATTGAGGAATTAGGTCAGCCTAGGAACTAGATGTTTATAAACTAGAATTATTGAGAAATCAGGTCAGCTGAGGAACCATAAATTAAGAAATTGAGTCTGCTAAGGAACAACATATTGAGGAAAGAGTCTGAGAAAGTTGGTTTATGCACAAACCTTAAAAGCGGAGAACGTGAGTCATGGAAAAGACACTATCAAGACAAAGAGGTTGAAGCAACTACCCACCTACTCATTACCAAAGGAAAGGATCAAAAGAGAAGGACTACGAAAAATAAACAACAAGAACAAAGAAGAACGTGGCAAATAAGGATAAAACATGAGAATGTGATATTTGGAGGAATGTGACAGTAGTGGCTAAAGTGGAGAGAAAAATTCAAAAAAAAGGAACAAATAAAGGGAGAAGCCATGAATGGAAGAGGACAACCAATCTAATATAGAAAACATCAATCAATCATCATTAGATAGTCAATCATGAAATTCTCCAAAAATCAATATTTATAAAAACCTTCAAGTTTTTTAGTTTTCTTTAGTTTAACCAGTCCAATTTCATCAATTTTCATTGTAATTAGCTAGCTTTAGCTTTTTCGATTCAATTTTTTCCCTCAATTTACATTGCAATTAACTACTAGTTCATATTATCTTTATTCAAAAGTTTATTTTAAGTAGTTTCATCTATTTGAAATTTTAAAGCTATTCAAGCAAGCATATCCAATTTTATGGCCAATTTGCCTATTTACTTAGTTACTTCAATTTCATTCAAAATTCTTGTAGAATTCAAGCAAACATTAAGGGGAGCTTAAGGGCTTGATTCTTTTTTTTGTTCCTTTCAAGGATTTAAACAATCATTTTATTAGAAGTTAGTTTCGCACACTAAAGGTTGAGGAATCTACAATCCGCTGGCATGCCCTATTATATTAAAGCAAAAGCCAAGGTTTGTGCCATTCCTCAGATATCAATAAATTCATTAATATAACAATATAGTTATCAATATATATATATATATACTGATGTATTATACAAATATATAAAGTTTTTCCAAATATATATGTAACCACCTGAACTTTGCTCGTTTAGTCATTTTTTCCCTTGAACTTTTAATTTAATCATATAGCCTACTAAACTCATATTTTTCTTAATTTATAAATATAAACTTATTGAGTCAAGTCAAGTCATACTAAGTTAGATTTTTCTTAACTTATAAACACATTTTTTCTCCCTTTAAATTTTTTTCCATTTAAAATCTAATCCTTGAAATTAAATCCCTAGAATCAAATCCCTAAAATATAATCTTTATAATCAAATCTCCAATCTTCCTTTAAGGCATTTTTCTTCTTTTTTTAATACTTTGTACCCATTTGAAAATTTTGTGCTAGTTTTATGTTTTTTGAATTTCTCTTCTTGAAATGCAATTGATTTATTCTTTTACAATGTATGTTGGAAATATATTTTAGAGATTTAGATAAGAATGTATTTAGCGAGAGAAAAAAATGTAACTCAACATGACTTAGCAAGTTTGTGTTTATAAGTTAAGAAAAATGTGAGTTCAAATGACTATATAGTTAAATTGAATGTTCGAAGGGGGGGGGGGGGGGGGGGGGCAACATATGTATTTGGTCTATAGAGTTTGCGCTTAGTATATGTAAAGTTTACACTTGGTATATAAAGAATTTATTAAACAAAGATCCTTATTTAAATAGTTTATATCAACATTAAAAAGGGTATAAACAATTCATATATCACAATTCAAATAACATCAAATACCAAAAGTTACAATGAGTTTATACTCAGTACATAATGGATTAATTATATACAAATTGTAGAATATACTATAAATATACTAGTAATAAACCAATAATATACTAATTATACACTATAAATAAGACTTCAACTAGAAAGATAAACATAAAAAAATAAGAGCAAAAAATTATGTGTTTATTAAATTAAAAAAAGTATTTTATTTGTCAATAAAGTATATTTTTATTTCCAGTGGAAGAGTATTATAAAGTAAAACCATTGTGCAATATGTATTTGACCTATGTACTATGCCAACAACCCAGATTGATTGAACAAAATCATACCCTAATATATACAACCCCTAAAATATGCAACCATCTAGTATATCCTATATCAGCAACAATATTCCTAGTTCAATCACATTAACCTCTCACAAGCCCCACTTTGTCTAACATTCTTAACTAATTTCTACCCTCAAAAATTCAGTCAGACAACTCATTACTATACAACCAATATCCAACTAAATTAAATCAATCCTACTTATAGCTACATAATTGGCATCCAAAAATCATAAAATCAATAGAACCCTTAACTACTTATAGCAAAAACATTAGCATTCCCTAAGCCAAGCAGTTGCCATCTTACTATCAATGACAATTGGTTTATGTTGTGCTGGCCCGACCTAAATTTGTCGTACTTGTGATTTTTTCATGCCGTGTCGTGTCGACCCAAAAAATTATTTTTATTGTATTGGATCGTGCCAAAATTTTAAAAGTAACAACCCAATATGACCCATTGGCCCATATATAATAGGATCATGCCATATTGAGTTATATCATATTATACCAATATCTGGACTGGCCCAATTCTTTTTGCACAAATTTTATAATTACTTTTCAAACAAATTATATTTAAAATTTGATAAAAAAAAATAAAATAAGACACATAATTTACGTAGTTCAACATAAAAAGGCATACATCTATGGAGAAGGGAAACATAATAATATTAAATACAATAAAACAAATTAAGCTATAATAACACAAATTAAATTAGAATAAATTAAATTAAACTATACTAACACAAATAAAATAAATTAAACTATAACAACACAAGTTAAATTATAAATAATACAAAGTAAACTATAATAACAAAAATAAAACAAATTAAACTATATAACAACACAAATAATAATTAAATTAAATACAAAAAATTGAAAATCATATTAATTATTATGAAAAATATAAAAAACGGTTTGTTGAGCAATTATGTTTTGGCATATGGAAATAAAATATATGTGTATATATATATATATTAAAATTTTCAAGTTAATTACAAATATGGATAAAAATGAATTAATTTTAATTTTTTTATCAATAAAATTAATTTTTGATACATACAAAAAAAAAATTATCGATAAAAATTTTATAATTAAAATTTTATTTAACACTTCAAATATTTATTTTATAAAATTATGTTAGATAGTATGTATATTTAAATTGAAAATTTGTTCAGATGTCAAGGTACAGCCTAGCGGCAATTACACTCTCTCTTGGGCAATAGATTTATGATTGATTTTTCTATCCTAATTTAATTTATATAATTTATATAAAATTACTCAGGCTGTTGGCTTGCTAGGCCAGGTTGTCTATTATGCCAGGTCGGATCGGCCTAAGCCTAGGGCACTTGTGCCGGACAGTAATGAATAATATTGGGTTGAGCTACCCATGGGTTGCTTAGCTGTCCCCATTGCCATGTATACATCCCAACTATCAGTAAAATTTGTATACATAAAAAATGTCTTACTTAATTAGACAATTTCACTTCCTACTAAGTAGAGCATCATAAATTTATGCTTAATAAACTTCATGGACCAATGGTTTTGCATCCTCAATGATTGTTGAATCATTATTCAGCCAATTATGGCATATTAAATTTAGAAAATGAAAAAAAAAGTTACAAAATATAACAAAAAGTATTAAGCCATTTTGACATGTTGAAGGTGGAAAATTTTGTCTTCTTTCTTAAAAGCGCAAACTAATAGGAAAAGAAGATATTTACCGGTAGATTTGTTTGAAGTTTGAAACAATTACCCACATTTCCAAGACTACACAATCATCATTATCTTAAACTTGCAATTAAATCAACTTTGATAAGTTGGGAGAAACTAGGTAGAATCAACTACATGAATTCATAAAACTGATATCAATGATTTCAAATTGTATAATCAAATAATTAAATTTTCTAATCCATTTAGCTGTCAATAATTTCAACAAAAGGATATGGGATTCGAAAAATAATTTTATCAACATCAAACTAATCAATCTTCTATTAAAATTCATTATTACAATATCAACATGAAATTAACAAATAAAATATCCAATAATGACTTGCCTAGGATTTGTAATTACAAAATTCATAAAGAAGAAAAAGGAAAATAAGATTGAGGAAACAAAATTGACCTCTGAAACCCCATCCCATGGTAAAGCCATAGCCCAAGACAAAACCTAAAATCAAAATTCATACATAAGAAAGTGAAATTTAATAGCACATAATATTCAAGCATCAAAAACCACAATCTATTTTAGCTCAAATGGATTAAATATTTGGTATGCATATTATGACTAGGGATTTTTGTACTAACTTTTGATAGAATAATTCTTGCGACTTCAGCACTACTAAACTCTGAGTCTTAGAGAATATAAGCCCAAACTCAAAAAATATGAGTAACAACTGGAACGGGCTGAGAAGATAATAAAAAGGTTAGATGACTCGATTCTTAAAAAATTCACAACCTCCTGTTAGGTTTAAAAAATTGGGTACGTATGGAGAATATGAGAAATGTCTCAGCACCCTTAATATGTTCGGTCCATTGAAACTGACCTCTTTTTCATATCCAAATATTATTTAAATTTTGAATTATTATAATAATATTTATATTACAAGAATAATTAAATAAAAATTCATTCATTTCAAAAAACAAATAAACAAAAAAAATAAAAATACAAAATAATAAATTAGTACCCACACTAGATGGAAAACATCCTCTTACAAGGCCTAAAATCTAACAAAGAATTTAAAATAAAATACAATAAAATAAATAAGGCACTCATCGGGTGAAAATATGCCTTTTACAACTTTATTAAAATAAAATAGGACATCCACAAAAATGAAAACATGTCCCTTACATTTCTCATAAATAGAATGAAATAAAATAAATAAATAAATTAACATTTATAATAAAATTAATGCAAAGAAAATAATAATTACAATGATTATAAAAAATTGTAAAAGCTCATAAAAATAAGTTTCAGTATATAAATTACCAACATTAGTAATAAAAAATGGCACAAACAATTAATGTTTGAAGGCAACAACAAGGTTGATAAAATTATCAATTAAAATACTTTAATTAAAAGAAATCAATTACACTTCTAATTTATCAATAATTTTCATTTTTTTTTGTAGTAAAGGAAACCAATTTAAAAAAATTAAAATGAAATAGTTTATATGGAAAACTAAAAAAATAATATCTCGCCATGTTACATGACAAGCTCACCATGTGGAATGGTAACCTTACTAGATTCAGGTCTGTGTTTTGAAAGACATTACTTTGATTTTTTTCAAATCTTTTTATAATTGTTTAGATAAAAGAACACAGATTCGTGATTGTATTTTAGTAGTATAACATACATTTTCAAGCCACTAGAATTAATATAAACAAAACTAAACAATATTTTTTCCCTATTTACCAATGACAATAATACTATCAAATATTTAATCCATGCAAGCATGCTAAAACAATCAAAATAATTGTAAAGAATCATCACACTACATATCTTTAATCAGTTCATATATAAGGAATAAAAGAAACATTACCAACATTGTTGGCTTATGTGTTCTTTTGATCGATTTTAGTCGAATTCAAGCTCTTTCTTCAACAAACACTTTCTTTGCAAGATTGACTCTAAAGCCTGCTTTATGTCGCCTTGGTCCGAGTTTTCTCATTTTGGGTTTCCAAGGTTATTTGTGTTTGCTTGCTCTTTGTGTTTTTTTGTTCATTATGCTTCCTCTTTTTCCCCCTTTGCTTTTACATTCTGTCTCCTTAAAAATCTCTTTTTTTCCAAATCTCCAAAAAACTGCTCCTAATATATTAAAAAATCATATTGAAACTTAATTTCAAAAATGAATTAGATTTTATTAAGTAGTGAATAATTTCAGATTTTTGCTTTTTAAATTTCAAGATAAACTGAACTATGTCAACCTCGTCATATGACATGGTGAGGTTGCCATGGCCTATGGCCCATGGCTCTGTTGGGCTTCTTGTTTTTGTTTCTTTTATTATTTTTAGTTTCACTAGCTTTTTAATTTTTGGGCTTTTTAATTATCTAACAAATAAATTAATAAACTTATAAACCAATTAATTAATTAATACTAATCAATTAATATAATAGTATTGGATTTTTGGTGTTAAAAATAAGGCTCAATTACCAAATCCGAGACAAGCGCCATTGAAATTAGTAAGCACCATTTTTTACCGCTTTTCTGTCACACTTTTCCTCTTCTCTTTTTAAGTCGCATGCGGTTATGAAGATTTAGAAAAATCATGGTAGGATTGGGAGAAGCTATGTTTGAACAAGTCAATGGTTTTGCATCCTTATCTCAGTTATCTTTCAAGTATAAATTCCATTAGATGAGATGGATATTAAGAAGAAGAAGAAATTTTATAATTTTGAAAGAAATAGTAATAATATGGTAAAAACAAAAAAAAAAAGCACCTTTATAAATGACTAAAAAAATTCTAACAATAAAAAAATTAAAAAAATATGATAAGGGGTGCAATTAATTTTTTCAAAATGATATCCATTAAGATAGGGTAAAACTCATTTCATTTATTAAATGGTGTATGAGAATTGATCCGATCCAATTTGTATACCTTTTATATGTTCTATATAATGTACATATATAATAGGGGAATTTACATTGTTTATGTCATTTTGTTGCTCAGTTTTCAAATATACAAGCAATAAGTTTTTTTCTATTTCTTCAAAATTCACTTTTTTTCCTTTTTTGTGGCAACATCACGTTGTTTTTTTGTTTTTTGTTTTTTATTTTTTGCTTTGTGTTTCTATTTATGTTTTTTTATTTGTAAATATTTTTATTGTTCTCATATTTACAATATAAATACAAAATATGCAAATATATACATACGTAATATGCAAATATATTCATAATATATATAATATACACACAACAAATCTACATAATTTATTTAATATTTTTTAATTTTATTTTTATTTTATGTACACACAACATATATAATAAATACATAATATAAATACAATATCTACATATGTCTATATGACATACACACAATATACATGCAATATTTATACTATATCTAAGCAATAAAATTATTTTCAAAAACTTTTTATGCGTTTAATATGTAACATTTATTTAAAAATAAATTTAATAATTTTTATTGATATATATATTATATTTTACTTTTTATATTATTTTTGGGAGTGTTATTTATTATTTATAATCTAAATTAATTTTTTTTATAAAAAATTAATAAATTTTATATGTTGAAATATAATTTAAAATATTAATTTTTATTATTTTATTGAAATATATTTATTTAATAGTAAATTTTGAAAAAAAAAAGATGAAATTTGAAATAAAATATTATTTATAATTAGAGATTAGGTATTTTAAAAAAAGTAACTTTATTTTAGCTATGAATGTGATATTTTTAAAAATCTGACACAACTTTTTTTAAAAGTGTAAATATTTTTCTTTTTTGTAGTATTTGAAAAAAAATTATTTTTATGGATAGTTTTGTAAAAACCCCTATGTAATATATGTAGATGCATATACATAATTTTAAATTTCATTTTTATATAAATTTATTCGTTTTTATTAATATATTATATTTTAAGTAAAATATAGTAATAGCTTATTATCTACATAATATGATATATCAATTTTACAAAAATGTAAATTTTTATACATTTTATGTTCTTAAAAATAATAAAAAACATTGGATCTGATTCCAATTTAATGTGTCCAATATTAATCAAATAGGCTATAATGAATGTCAAAATTATAGGAAGATAGAGATCATAAAACAAAATTTAGAAGATTGTTTAAAGAGAACAAATTTTCAAATATGATCATAAAATATTACTCAAAAAGTACAATATTTTTATGGATAGTTTTGTAAAAACTCCTATGTGATATATGTAGATGCATATTCATAATTTTAAATATGATTTTTATATAAATTTATTTATTTTTATTAATATATTATATTTTAAGTAAAATATATGTAATAGCTTATTATCTATATAATATGATATATCAATTTTACAAAAATGTAAAATTTTATACATTTTATGTTCCTAAAAATAATAAAAAATATTGGATTTGATTCTAATTTAATCTGTCCAATATTAATCAAATATGCTATATTAAATGTCAAAATTATAGGAAAATAGAGATCATAAAGCCCAAATTATCAGATTGGTTAAAGAGAATACAATTTCAAATATGATCATAAAGTATCACTCGAAGAATTAAACATAAAATTTTTTTTTTGAATTAAATATCTTTTTTTTAATAAAACATCGATCATTTTGCCCATTGTCCTAATGCAATGCTAGATTAGCTGGCTTTTTAAATGAAATCTGTTGTAAAAAATTTTAGTCCAAAAAATATAATAGAACACTAAAATATTTCATAAATCCCAAATTAAATCTTTAATTTTTTAAGAAATTATTTTGGAAACATATATGCATGATCTTATTATCAATATTGTTATATAAATATAAATATTTAGATCAACAATAATACTATTTAATAATAAAAATAAAAATATTTAAAAGAGAAAATAATTAAAGTATATCAATATTTATTTATCTTATGATTTGTTTATTTATTTTATAATATTATTTTCTTTTCTTTGCTTAACTTAATTTATTTATATAAAGTTATTAATAAGTAAAAAATAATTTTTAAAATAATTCTTAAACTTTCATATTACTTACCCTATTAACTAACTCATATTTATTTTAAATTATTTTTAAATATTAAGATTACATAAAAAATGGTAAGATAAAAGATGTTTTGTACTTTTGTGATTTTATTTATATATACATATTAAAATTGGAGTGCATAGAGAAAGTTGAGATGCTCAATCCATTTATTTTTTTTATAATTTTTATGTAAAAAATTAAATGCTTAAAAATAATTTAAAAATAAATATGTTTATTAATATGGTAAACAATATCAAAGTTTAAGAATTAAAAAAATATTTATTTCCCATATATTAATACCTTTATATTAATAAATTAAGTCAAATTAATATAAGTTAATAAATTTAATAAATTTAATAATTTTCTATTTTAAATTTTATTACCTTTTTATTATTAAAATTTGTGTCAGTGAATTAAATATACATATTAATATAAAAATATTGATAATTGCCACTTCGTCGAATTTTTAAAATGGCCATTTCTTTTTTTCTTTTTAATTAATTATAATAATTTATATAAAAATTAAAATTTAATAATTAATAGATTATATTTATGACTTTTAATATTTTATAAATTAATTATACATTAATATAATTTAATAATATTAATTAATTTATATTTCTTTTAGAAATTTGAAAGGTAAAAAAAATATGACTTTTAACCTTAATAATAAATTAAATAATTTATTTATAACAATAATTAATTTATATATTTTATAATTTTTTTTAAAATAAATAATTAAATATGAGTTTTGAATTTTATTATATATTAATCATTTAAATAATAATAATATAAATTATAATTATAAATTCTCTTATACTAACATTTTTTTATTTGAAAATTTTTGTTTGAATTTTTATTTTTCTTTTTCTATAGAATTCATAATTTTTATTGTAAAAATATGTGTAGGTTTTGTTATTAGTTAATGAAAGTGTAAGTTATGAAATAAAAATGTTATATTTCTTTTCACCCGTATTATTTTGATGAAACTATTTATTATTAATTTATAAATAAATTATTATATTTATTTATTATTGATTATATTTATTTGTGTTTTGATATTTTAATTTACAAAGGTTGCTTAAAGATTTCCACTTTATCAAAATTTTAAAATGGTTATTTCTCCTTTTTAGTTTTTTAATTAACTTTTAATTAATTATAATAATTTTTATAAAATTTAAAATTTAATAATTAATAAATAATATTTGTGACTTTTAATATTTTGTAAATTAATTACACATTAATATAATTTAATAATATTAATTGATATATATTTTAGAAAATTCAAAGATTAAAAAAATATGGCTTTTAATTTTTATAAAAAATTAAATAATTTATTTATAATAATCATTAATTTATATATTTTATAAATTTGAAAAATTAAGCAATAAAATATGAGTTTTGATATTTAATTATATGTGAATAATTTATGTAATAATAATATAAATTTATAGTTATAAATATTTCTGTTAACATTTTTTTTTCTATTTGAAAAAAGTTTACTTGAATTTCTATTTTTTTCTCTTTTTCTATAGAATTCATATTTTTTTATAATAAAAATGTATATAAGTTTTGTAATTGATTAGTAAAAGTACAAGTTACAAAATAAAAAAAAAACTATATTTCTGTCCACTTATATTGCTTCGATGAAATAATAAAAATTGAGATGAATATTTTATTTTATATTTTTTAAAATCAAAATTATTATTAATTTAAATATAAATTATTTTTTATTAATTATATTTATTTATATTTTTATATTTTTATACGCTTAGTATTTATATAATAACTAGCCACTTACCCACAAGATGCGCGTAAATAAAAATAAAAAAATATAAATAACTATAATAAATTAATAATAGTTTTTATATAAATTAATAATAAATTCTATTGTAAAAATGCAAAATAATATATTTACCTCAATTTTTATAACAAGTTTTTTGAAATAGTACAGGTAAACAAATATAATCATTTTATTTCATAACTTGATATTTTTACTAATTAAAAATACAATTTACATAAATTTTTTTCTATAAAAATATCATAAATTTTATAAAAAAGAAAAAAATAAAAATTCAAGCAAGCTTTTTTCAAATAGGGAGAAAAATGTGAATAAGAGGATTTATAATCATAATTAATATTGAAATTTTTATTAATATTAATATTATTGTTATATAAATTTTCAATATATAATTAATTTGTTAGAAAGATTAAAATCATATTTTTCATTATTTAAATTTTAAAATTTATAAAGAGATATA
Organism: Garcia nutans; assembly: GCA_947685225.1. Taxonomy (NCBI): domain Eukaryota; kingdom Viridiplantae; phylum Streptophyta; class Magnoliopsida; order Malpighiales; family Euphorbiaceae; genus Garcia; species Garcia nutans. The sequence continues at coordinate 55,275,479 of CANTUV010000007.1, forward strand.
AATTAATTATTATTATAATAAATTATTAATTAAATAAATTAAGTATTTAAATTAATTATTAATATATAACTAATTTATTAGAAATGTCAAAATTCATATATTTTATTAATTAATTTTTTAAATTTCTAAAAATATATAAATTAATCATTATTATAAATAAATAAGTTTATAATTATTTCTCAAAAAATATTAATTTATAATTAATTTATTAGGAATGTTAAAAGTCATATATTTTTCTTTAACTTTTCAAATTTTTTTAAAAAATATATAAATTAATTAATATTATTTAATTATATCAATGTATTATTAATTTATAGAAAATTAAAATTCATAAATATATTTTATTTAATCAACATTATAAAATAATATATTAATGTGTAATTATTTAATAGAATATTAAAAGTTACAAATATAATGATTATTAAAATTTATATTTTATATAAATTATTAAATTTAAATAAAAATTAATTAAAAAATTAAAAAAATAAGATAGTATTATTTTTAAAAAATGATGATGTATCACTTTTAGAACACTTCTTCTATTCTTAGATTATATATATAACTAGTCGTTAGCGCGCGCGATACGCATACATGATTTTTTACTTAATCATGAGTATAATTAATTTACATTGATATTTTTTTTATCACAATAGTCAATAAATTAAATCAATAAATTAAAAAATTATTAAACAAAAATATAAATTAATAAATAATTAAAAATTAAAATTATATATTTCATAATAAACTTATTACAAATTAAATATAATAAATTAGACTATGAGAGAGATAATTATTTATACGTAGAAATCTTAATAAGATTAATAAATTGTATTAAATTAATTTTTGTCGCTTATTATTTACTTCACTAAAAAAACTATATATACTACTTTAGCAAAAATAGAATACATCATTGTTGTCACAAAAAAATAAATAAAAATCTAAACATTTTCGTTCAATTCAAACTAACTGTAGCATCCCACTCAGCTACCCAGACGGTCACCGGCCCAGCTGTCAGGTGATCTTGGGCCCTTCGACCCGCCCTCAACCCAACAGGCCTGCCACAGTACTGGACTCACGGGCCCTCCAGCAGGATTTGTTTATTTGGCTCACACCCACCTATCTTTCGGGCCACTGCCCTAGTTCTCGGCCCAACCGAGGAACCTTCAGTGAGTGCAAGCCGCCTCCCCGGATCGAACACCTGACCTCTCCCTTCAGTGAGTGCAAGTACCAATGGGAAGGGAGAGGTCAGGTGTTCGATCCGGGGAGGCGGCTTGCACTCACTGAAGGTTCCTCGGTTGGGCCGAGAACTAGGGCAGTGGCCCGAAAGATAGGTGGGTGTGAGCCAAATAAACAAATCCTGCTGGAGGGCCCGTGAGTCCAGTACTGTGGCAGGCCTGTTGGGTTGAGGGCGGGTCGAAGGGCCTAAGATCACCTGACAGCTGGACCGGTGACCGTCCGGGCAGCTGAGTGGGATGCTACAGTTAAAAATGCGTCTTTTTAACTGTGACAACCCACCTATCTTTCGGGCACCCCCTAGTGAGGTGTTCGATCCGGGGAGGTGACTTACACTCACTGAAGGTTCCTCGGTTGGGCCGAGAACTAGGGCAGTGGCCCGAAAGATAGGTGGGTGTGAGCCAAATAAACAAATCCTACTGGAGGGCCCGTGAGGGCAGTCCAGCACTGTGCAGCCCACTGAAGGTTCCTGGGCTGGGGCCCAGCGACTAGGGGTGCCTGAAAGATAGGTGGGTTGTCACAGTTTTTTTAGGCTTACGACCCAGTCTTTTCACCCCAAAAACATCACATTTCACATTTTTCAGCTGGACTCGGCTTACAACCCGGTCTTTTCACCTGTCCAGCATTTCATAGGCATGCCGCCAAACCCAGAACTCTGAAAATTGAATAACATACTAGGCACACAATTAATTCATTTATCTCATTATCAATCTCTTTCACAACTCATTTCTCATTTCATTTCTCATAATCAAACTAGGCAACCATGCCCAATTATTTCATTTGCATCATTATAGCCAACAACACTGGCTTCACATCTCATCATTAGGGTATACATAACCATTTGCATTGTACATACATTTTGTATGCTTATTATATCTTTCATATTTCATATTTCACCTTTATATCCATTAACATTAGTTTCATATTTTATCATTGAGATATACATAGCAAATTACATTATTCATATTTTTAGAATCTTCAACATACATTCCACATAGTATACATAATACAAATCATAGCACATTTTTCACACATAAACAATATAATATATAACTGAACACATTTTCCAATCAAATGTGTTAAGTACCATAGTCATGCAAATATATACATCATATAGGATTTGTACTTATCTTTAAGAGCAACTCACACAAATTCCAAATTCCTCTTCCATGAATCCTTCAACACTTGGATTAGGGCAACTCAAATCTTCAAAACCTAATCAAAAGGTGATTATACACACTCACTTAGTAATACACATAAGAAAATAAGAATGATAACTAACTAGGGAAAACTCTACACATGACAAGCTCAACAACACGAGCGTGTCCCTGATCGTGCCCTAAACCAATAATACAGAAACTTTGACACGCTCAGTAACACGGGCGTGTCCTTGGACGTGTCACTCAATTTGCCTTACAGAAACATTGACACTCCCAACAACATGAGCGTGTTCATGGCCATGTCAATTACTTTATCTCACAGCAGCTATGACACGCTCAGTAACATGGCCGTGTTAATGGTCGTGTCACAAACGTCAAACTCAATACCGTTGACACGCCCAACGACATGGCTGTGTCAGGCAAAAATTATACATTTCGAACTCTCATCCATGAAAACACAATCACTCCAAAATCCATACTACAACACCCTTAATCAACATCTTGGTTTATATACACATAAATCACCTATTAATTTAACACTTATATAACTTCAACATATCATAATAATAATCATTATATACATCATCCATATATCAATTATTCAATTCCCCAACTCATTTATATTAAACCCTTACTAAACAATTTCAACAATCCATCATCATCCTCACAAATAAACATATTATCATCATCTCATTATCATCATCTTCACACACTAACCATATCAAATATAAACTCAATCAATAGGAATCAATACAAAGAAATAAACACTTGAATTCTTTGCCAAATCTTCAATATCCACCTTCAATTCTCTTAAAGCCCTTAAGAATTTGATGTGTATGCCAACAAAATCACATCTCTCTCTCTCTCTCTCTCTCTCTCTCTCTCTCTCTCTCTCTCTCTCTCTCTCTCTCTCTCTCTCTCTCTCTCTCTCTCTCTCTCTCTCTCTCTCTCGTTCAAGAAGAAGAAGAAAGAAAGAAAGAAGATCTTTTCTTCCTTTTTCACTCTTATCTTATATATATATATATATAATTAAATCCCTTAAAAATTCTCCACCACACACTTGTCATTTCCTTTGACTTCCTTTTCTTCTTTTTCTCTTGTAATTATTATTATTATTACAAATTACTTTTCCTACACCAATATATACATCATGTATATGTGATGTATATGTTACTATATGTATATCTCTTATATATTGTATTTATATTTCCCATATTTTTCAAATACAATATATACATATCATCCTTCATATACATCTATCTTTTATAAGATTTTCTTTACATATTTTACCAACATATCTTCTCACAACTACTATTCCAATGTACACCAAAATCGAGGTATTACACTAACTGTTGGTATACATATAAATTTTTTTAAATATTTTATATCTTATTTATATATTTATTTTTTACGAACGACCTATTTTGTTTAGTAGAGTAGTCTTTTACTAAAGATTACTGTTTTTATAATTAAATCGAAAACCGATCCAAATTGATGATTGATTTATAGTTCAATCAAATTTATTTAGATTCAACAATATAATAATATTATATAACTTTTTTAAATAATAATAGATAATATTTAATTATTTATTATCTTTTTAAATTTATAATTTTTTAAATTCTAATATTATCTTTTTAAATCCTTAACTTTTTGAATTCTAATTTTTATAATAATAAATAATAAATAATAATTTATATTTTTTTTATCTATTTATGTAGTTACTATAAATCTTCTGTTTTGTAGTCCATTACCTACCCATTGCACGGTAATGAGAATAACAAAATATAAATAATTATAATAAATAAATATAAATCATTTATATGTAAATTATCAATAAAATATATTATAAAAAATATAAAATAAAATATTTATCTCAATTTTTATGATAATTTTATTAAAATAATATTGGTGAGCAAATATAATCTTTTTTTTATAACTAGATATTTTTACTAATCAAAAATAAAATATATACATATTTTTACTATAAAAAATCATGAATTTCATAAAAATGAGAAAAAATTAAAAAAAAAAAATAAATTCAAGGAAACCTTTTCAAATAAGGATAAAAATATGAATAGAAAAATTTACAATTATTAGATTTTTATTGAAAGTGTTATTAATATAAATATTATTATTACATAAATTATCAATGTATAATTAATTTGTTAGGAATTTTAAAAGTTATATATTTTATTATTTAATTTTTAAATATATATGTATTATCATTAAAATAAATAAATTATTTAATTTATAATGAAGGTTAAGAGTCATATAATTTTTAAATTTTTTTAAAATTTTTAAAAAATATATATAAATCAATATTATTTAATTATATTAATATATAATAAATTTATAGAAAATTTAAAGTCATAAATATAATTTATTTAATTAATATTATAAAATTATATTAATATAAAATTATTTAATTGAAGATTAAAAGTCATAAATATAATTAATTTTTAAATTTTAATTTTTATATAAATTATTAAAAATAATTAAAAGAAGAAAGTATTAAATATCGAATCAATATCAAATTGAATGTTTTAAGTTTTTTTTTTATCAAGAAGAGATAAAAGTAAAATTAAAAAATTAATATGAAATTGAAAAATTGATGAGAGATTGAGAAATTATGATATTGTAGTATTTTAAGAAATAAATGACATGATAACTTTAAAAAAATTCTGATTTCTTTGGAAATATTGATAAATGGATGATAGAGGTTCATTCAAAAAAATTCTAAAATTCAATTTGAGATTTACAAATATTTTAAAATCATATTTGGCTTAAAAATACTTAGCAGTAGTCTCATACAAAGTCAACTCAACTTCATGTAGCAGAAATATAACATTCTACATGTATGAGATCAAAATAATTTATTTTTAATAAAAAAAATTAAAATATAACTTGAAAGTTTAAAATTATATTTGATCATTTTCACATTATTTGAATTTTCTTTAAACACAACTTAAGGAATGTTAGAAAAATTGTCCCCTAAAAGTTAAATTTATATAAAAGCATGTTATTGATTTTTCCCATCATTATATATATTTTAAATTGTAATTAAATTTACTTAAATGAACATAATTTTTTTTATATAGTTTGTTCATCAATTATTAAATTATATTATATATTTGATTAAAAGACGTGCAAAGAGCAAAACACGACCATTTATTATAATAATAATAAAATAATAATTATAAATAATAAATACAAAAACAGGAGAAAAAAAAAAAAACGCAATTCGCCGGCTGAAATGCTCCAGTTTATGCTTTGAACAGAGCAATAACGACTGCTACTTAACTATCTATGTCTCTGAAGACGAAGACGAGTAGTCGAAGAAGCAAAGAACGAGACCCACAAAACTACCCGAAAACGAATCGTCTTAAAGAATCAAATCAAACCCATTGCTTAATATAAATACTAATAATCAAATATAAAATCTCTCTCCCTCTCTACTTCTGCTCTCTTTTGCTGTTGTTTTAGTGGGTTTGTACTCTAGATCTCCAACACCAATCAACTACTGCCCAGCCCAAAACTTTTGGATCCTTGATTTATTAGATTCAGTTGTAAATGAAAGAATCTCCAATTTGAGAGATCTGTTCTTTGTTTTCAGCTTCACTTCCTCAGGTAATTTTCCAAAATTCACTAATTTTCATACTTTCTTGATTTCAATTCCTTTTCCCCGCTGTTTCTTGGAAGAGTAGACATGAGTTTTTGATTTTTCTGATTTTCTGTGCATGCATGATCTGGTCAGTTTAATGGGTTCAATGGGAAGATAAAGAGAAAGAGAGAGAGAGAGAGAGCTTCATTCTTTTTTATTTTCTCGTTTTTTCTTGGAAACCACACGGCGGGGGGCCAGGTGTAGGAGGGTCGAAGGTTCCAAATTTGTTGAGGGCAAGGTTTTGGGTTTGACTAATAAGTGTATTGAGTATGCCTTTTGGATTTTGATTTGGATTTTGAATGAGTCATTGGTTTTGTGTTTGACTTTTATTTGCAAGGAGTTGGCTTTTATAACATTAATCTGCACAGGGGTTTGGTTTTAGTACTTGGGCAAATTCAGAACTTTGAATCAAAGGGTTGGCTGATCAAACTTGGTTTGTTTCTTTAAGTTTGTTGATCTTATTTTTATTTTATTGATTGATTTATTTTGTTGGTATATCTTTAATCAATACTCAGAAATTGCGTACTCCTTTTGCTTTTAATTTTACTGGAAAAAGGCAAATAACCAGAGCAAGGAAACCTGCCTTTTGAATTTTGAATTTTGCTTTTACTGCTACTATCAAATTTATAAATTTGAAATGCCACATAAATGAGCAAGATTTGACCATAAAGGTTTCTTTTTATTTTTATCTTCTCGGTATTTGTTTTCTTTTGTTCCAGATTCTTATGCGAGTTTGATTTCTGTGATTGATTAGTGTTTGAGCTATTTTGTTGTTGACGATCTGGTTTTATTTTCCCTCATTTAGTTTGTGGGGCTAGTTAAAGAATTGCCTTGTTGATATATGGGAGTATCAAATCTCTTGGTCTTTAATGGGTAACTCATAAATTTATTTTTTTCAATATGTTATGGTCAGTAATTTATCATGGAATATGAATATGAACTGTCTTACCAAATATTCATTTAATGGGTAAATCAAATATGGGAGTACAAATCTTTTGGTCTTTAATGGGTATCTCATTACTTTATTTTTTTTCAATAGGTAATGGTCAGTAATTTATCATGGAATATGAATATGAATTGTCTTACCAAATATTCATTCTTGTATTACAGGATTTTTAGTTAGGTTTCCTTTCTCACATACTCTCTCTCTTTTATTTTAAGATACTTCGTTATTATAGTTAATTATTTTGTATGTCAACTGATTGATTATTGGGATGCAAATGCATTTATTATGCTATCTGGCTTCTGATGGAATTGTTTTTCTTTCAATTTTCAGGTTTTTCCTATATAATCAATTGAAGAATTTTTCCTTAGCTGTTAAATTCTTAATGCTTATTGGACAGAGGTGGAATTTTTCATGATAGACATGCATGCCCTTGAGGTAAAATACTGATGTGCTTATATTGAATGAAGGCAGCTCAGGCGTGGCGTCTAGGCATGGGTGATATGCAGATCTTGCCTGGGGCTCGCCACCGCCCTCCTTTGAAGAGGCCAATCTGGATTATTGTGTTGGTTTCGATGGTCAGCCTGTTTCTAGTATGTGCTTATGTCTATCCACCGCAAAGCAGTGCAGCTTGTTATGTATTTTCTTCCAGAGGTTGCAAGGTTCTCACTGATTGGCTTCCACCTGCTCCTGCAAGGGAATATACAGATGAAGAAATTGCTTCTCACACTGTGATTAAGGAAATTTTGAATATGCCTCCTATTCAAACAAAAAATCCTAAAATTGCTTTCATGTTCTTGACTCCTGGTTCATTACCCTTTGAGAAGCTATGGGACAGATTTTTCCATGTAAGTGCTTTTGTATTAAACATGCATACTGTTGTTGGATAGTTGGCACCTGCTAAGTTGTTTTAGGAGTTTTATCAATATTGATGTCCAGTCTATCAAATAGAGCTAAAGTAAATCAAGTTGTGTTTCTTTAGGAAATTGCAAAAATTTATAAGGCTTCTATTTATAAACAATTCAATTTATGTAGCTGATTCATATGTCTCTGAATCTGACCAACTAACTTAGCATATCAGAATCTTAAAGCATTTATAGAACTTCTAAATATGTGTTCGTCCTATATCTATAATAATGATGATTATTGATGCCAACATTTTTTTTTTGTTTGAATTTTCATAATTGTCTGTATATTCATTTGTTAATTTGTTTCCCTCAAGATTGCAAGGTGGAATTTTAACAAATTTCTTTTACTAGACGGCAACTGACTTTACACTGGTTTGGGGATATTGGTTCCAATTATTAGTGTGGAAAAAAGAAAGAACAAGGCTAAAAGAGAAGTAGAAAAACACTGTTAAAGGAATACATAGAAGTAGGTGAGCAGACACCAATGCTTTAGTATGTCATACATTATTGTACCTTGAAATATGCGCTTGATATGTTGAAAGTAGTAGAATGAAATAAGGAAATAAAGAAATTATCTTGCTCTACTTTAACAAAAGGAGTTGCTCTATGGACTTCAATGGAAGATATGATTCTTGATCTCCTAGAAATTGGAGCAAGTTTATGGTTGGAAAAAATTAGGGAATCAATTTTTAATTCCAATATCTATCCTAAATGTCAACAAGGTGTATACTATGTCTGCCAGATCAAAGTATCTTTTCTTCAATGCAAATCTGCAGCTCATAGTGTATTATCTTTTCTTCTTGGGCTCTCATTACCTGTGCTGAGCCTTCATCCCTCCCCTGAAAGGAGCACGAAGATGTGTGCATGAAAACATGGTAATGTAGTCATATAGCTTAAAGATATTTTTGGCGATACTATATTGCAGAGTTTATTGACTCCTTGATGAATTTTAATTATTCTTTACACTGGCATTACTGATTATATTATGCTGACATTACCAATGAGAATTGCCATTACACAGTTAATGATGTTTAAGAATTCTCATGCTAATTTTCATTGACTTAGGTATTTTTATCTCTGATCATGATTATCTGAACTATCAAAAAGACATTGTGATCTTCTTAATAGGTGCTTCTGGCAACTATATATATCTTATAGAAGTTTTTGTGGTAGATAGGATGAATGAAATTTTGATTTAGACATAGTATTGGCTGTGGCCTTTCTATGTGAAAAAGGTTTCATAACAGATGATATTAGGATAACTTTATGCAAGTGTAATATATAACTGAAGTTTGCACGTAGAGACTATTTTTTGCTGTTGCTGGTTACTTTAAGAAAGAGCAATAAAATATATGATGAAGCTGGATTGAGGTCCCAATTCTTCTAAAGTATGTTTTGGATGTGGCATCTGAAATAAGGATGGAGCATAGTTGAATCTTTATGTTGACCTGAAAGCATATGTAAGCATTAAGTGCAAGATGGCCTTATTTTCCTCTGTTTTGATGCCCTTGCATTTAAGCCTGTTCTCCCATGTTTATTTGCATATTTAAGATATAATGTTTCTTGATTTGTAAAGAATATTGAAAAGAAATAAAAACTAGAGTTGTATTGTAATTTCCTTAATATTTAGTGATTCTTTAAGAATGACCAAAAAAAAAAATGGTGCCAAGTCAATTTTGTTTTGCTGTTTGACTTCTTTGAAGCAGTTTAGGCTGCTGCCCTCCACTTTCGTATTTGTTTCTTAAGCCCCGCCATGATTTGTCGTGCACTTTCTTTTTTTGGTTGTATGTACTGGTAAAGATTTTGTATTTTTTAAAACTTGTTCTTTATCTAAAGCTTGTTCATTATTTTTGTTAGGGTCACGAAGGCAGGTTCTCAGTCTATGTGCATGCATCCAAGGAAAAAACCAGTGCATGTGAGCCGTTTTTTTGTTAATCAAGACATACGCAGTGGCCAGGTTCATACATTTGATGTCAATAAATCATAGTTGATTGAATAATTGTATATTGGTCCTCATTTCCTTTTTAAATTTGATGTTTGTCGGTTATAAACTAGCTTAAAAGAAAATAAAGTAAATTCATGCCTTTCTACAGCTCTCCATTTGATTTTTTTTTTAATTATTAATTACATGTGGGGAAGGAGAATACTTATAACTTGAATTTGAGATTTAAGTGGGAGTAATACATGCTCTTGGTCATTAAGTCAACCTTGGTGGTTCTCTTTGTTTGATTTTGTTGTTTTAAGAACTTGCAGTTTCATAATATTTCAACTACCTCTTGAAAATACTGTTTCATCCTTAGTAGAGATAGAACACTCATTGTATAAAAACCTAGTAAACTCAATGGTCATTTTTATATTTAGTCTTCTCTTCTATTTTCTCCTCAAGTTTTGAGCTTTTTCATTTTTGATCTTCTGTTGAGTCCTGAAGATGGGCCTAGGACATGGTGACTAAATTCAGGGAGCTTAAGGCTAAGGTTGTCAATTATTTTGTGTTGTTGGGACAAAAACCTATTCACCATATCCCTCTGGTTGGAAGTCAACCCTCTTCAACAAAGTCACAAGTGAAACTATGGGACAAATTTTGATTGACTGATTAGTTAATCCAAAATGGAGAAGTAAAATTATCCAAAGTGGAAAAGCCTGAAAAACAATGCCCATAAGCATACTAATGGCAAATGGCAGTTTTATGTGTTCTTTCAAGTTTTACATGTCTTGTTTTACTTGTCTTTGTCTACCATTCAAATGAGATGCGGAATACTTGGGAGTATATGATTGACAGATCATGCTTACCCTTGTAGTAAGAAAGGGGGCATCTGTTGGGCTTCAAACTTATCTTTCTTTATTTATTTTTATTAGATGCACTCACTGTCATCTGACATTGTGACAATTATATTTATTATCATAAGTTATATGACCATATGGACTTGAATGTTTTTTTAATTCTTGTAGTTGTAATAGGAAAAGTGGATAACCATTGCTACAAATAATTCTTTTTTGCAGGTGGTATGGGGAAAAATGTCAATGGTTGACGCAGAGAGGAGACTTTTGGCAAATGCACTTAGAGATCCTGACAACCAACATTTTGTGTTACTTTCTGATAGGTAATCAGATGACGACAATTCTCATTCTAACGTCTTCAATTTACAAAACTTAAATAGCAGTAAAATATAACTTTGTGACTTCTGCTATCTGATTAACTCTTCTTTGCCATTGCAGTTGTGTGCCATTGCATAACTTTGACTATATCTATAACTATCTGATGTACACCAATATCAGCTTTGTTGATGCGTAAGTGCCAACATCCTCTGTGGTAGTTCTATAATTTTGTTAGCAGCAGCTTGCCCCCTCCTTTTCTTCCTTTCTCTCTCTATCTCTCAGTATATTTTGTGTGACAGAAAGTGGTCTAAATTTTTTTTTTTTTATCACAAGTAAATGGAGTAACACTGAATATTACTTTTTGAAATTGGCATGATCTTGTTTATCCTTATTATGCATTTTCCTATGATTTCAGCTTTTATGATCCTGGTCCGCATGGGAATGGTAGGTATTCAGAGCACATGCTACCTGAAGTTGAGAAGAAAGACTTCAGAAAGGGTGCACAGGTATATATTCTCTAATTTGATGCCAGGTTCTGGGAATGTGGTCTGAAAAATTTGTTCATTTATCTTTTAACCTTGCTTATTTGCTTCATTTTTTGCTGGTAACTCTTTAATGTTTGCGTTGGTAGCTAAAAAGAGAATCAAGTTAATTTCACCTTTTTAATTGACTACTTGAACATGCAATGCCAGTTGAAGGCCACGTGAGCACTCTATCAGTAGTTTCTAGAGATTTATCACCATATTAATGTCCACACCTTCTTTTTGGCTATTTGACCCTTAAAATGCTTGTTCTATAAGTAAGATACAACAGTTCAGGGTGTCATTATAGTTCATTTGGCATAAAATATGCTAGAAGATTACATAAATATTCTTGCCATTGTGTGCTTGTACATTTATGCATTTGTGTCCAAGTGTGAGTGACTTCTCCGCCCTCTTTTAGCCTGGAATTCATGTTGATAATGGAGCCTCTTGGTTTAGATGTATGAATTGCTATCTTCACCTTAATTTGAATTGCCATCAGTCTGCTCCTGTTATCATTTTTATTTAATGTTTATGCAGTGGTTTTCGGTGAAGCGACAACACGCCGTGATAGTTACAGCTGACAGTCTTTACTACTCAAAATTTCGTGAGTTCTGCAAGGTAGTTTTTCTTTAGTGCCAACTTTACTTGCAAATGTCAATTTTGGTGTTAAATGTTCTGCATGTCCCACTTTCTATCCGCACATGGCTCAAATATGTCTAATATCCTATTCATTGTTCTCCTGGCAAACCTGGTTTAAGATTTCTATTTTGCTGATATTGTACCCTTGGCTTGTGGCTTCTTCTAGAGCAAATAGTAACAAAAATCATAAATCTTACTACATCAGGTAAGTGGGAAAAAAATGTGGTAGTTCTTTTTACTAATTTTTTGTCCCGTTTATGTATTCTTCCAATGAATATTCTCTATAAGTCGCTTTGCTTGCTTTGTCTGTGAAATTCCAAATATTATGGAGGTGTAAAATGAATAAGAATTATTCATATAATCATATATTTACAACGGACAAGGTGATAGAAACTGCTAATAAAACTATTTTGTCGTTGTTTTTTTTCTTTTGAGTATTTTCTTTTTCTCTTAGGCTCTCTTTATTTTTTAGAAAATATTTTCCTAGAAAAAAAATTTCCATGTTTTTTGTTGTTTGGTGCACATGAAAATTAGTCAAAGGAAAATATTTTCCTGGTCAAAGGGAAAACTAACCCATTGTCAAGGAAAATGACTTCTCCTTTATGAGAGGAAAGTATTTTTCTAATTTAAATGCTTTTACAATTTTAAATTGAAAATTTTAATATTTTCCAATAGATTTTCAATATTGCAAGCAAAAAACAGAAAATAAGTTCTTCACAAAATATTTTCTCAAAATGTTTTCCTTGAAAATATTTCCATAGACCAGTGATTTTCTGGAAACAAAAGAAGCCTTTGCTAACAAAATTTTCTCCTGTCTCTCTTTTCCCACTTCCCCTCCATGTACTCTTGTACAGTGCTTGTAACTTTTGAGTATTTCAATATTCTAATATGACTCGTGGCTGTCTTTTGAGCTTAATATGTTGCAAATATATGCTATGTGGAACAATATCAAATTCTGATAACTTTGAAACCAACAAAAGTATTTAATAATTCTATGGTGTTCCGTGGGATACATGGAAGATATGCTGCAAGTGGGACCTGCACACTAAATGGTTAGTGACTTGAGATAGAATGATTTAGGCTGAATTGATAAGGTCTTCTACCGTAGTGTAAACTTAATGTGGAAGTGACAATGTATGATAATATTCACTGTATAAGTGAATCATAGATTATTTCACATGTTCTTGGGGCTTATAAACTACTGCATGTGATTTTAGACATTATAGAGTTCATAACTGATGCTTGGATCACAACAATATTGATGTGGATCTCCTTTATAATTTACAGCCTGGTTTGGAAGGGAAGAATTGTATTGCTGATGAGCATTACTTGCCTACGTTTTTCCATGTGAGAGCTATCCTGAATATTCCATTATCAATTGTGAGTTCTTTATTTTTGATTTTTTATATACCAGTCTTTTATGTTACTTCAGATTGTTGATCCTGGTGGAATTGCAAATTGGTCGATAACACATGTTGATTGGTCTGAGAGAAAGTGGCATCCAAAATCTTATAGAGCTCGGGATGTTACTTATGAGCTGCTGAAGAACATAACGGTATGGTCTTTGTTTCTGAGTAATTGTGTCTTGTTGAAATATGTGCCGGCATTTGGAGCATTTAGGTTTTGGAAAGCATTAAAGTCATTTCTGGTATAATAGCAACCTTCAAAGGCCTGCTTGTCTCTTGTGGGGCATGGTATGATTGGTGATTGGATTTTTAGGCTGCGTATTAGTACTTTATTTTAAGTTTGGGATGCCCATGGTTTTTGCTTGCTATAATTCTTAAAAAAGTAGATCACAAGACTTGAATCTTTTCTGTTTGCAGTCAATTGACCTAAGCATACACGTGACAAGTGATGAAAAGGTACATTTTTATAAACATTCCTCTTGTATTCCTTCAAAAATCATGATCGGCTAAATTCTAACTTCCATCTGTATATATATTTTTTGGCTTTTGCAGAAAGAAGTGCAGATACAGCCATGCTTATGGAATGGTATCCAAAGGCCATGTTACCTATTCGCTAGAAAATTCTACCCGGAAGCCATCGATAACCTGTTGCAGCTTTTCTCCAATTATACAACAATTTAAGCGAGATAATTTTGACTCTAAATTCTTTGGTCAGATTCAACAATTCATTTCTGCCACCTCCCACCCCATATATATATCTTAAAAATTTGTAAATGCTGCGTCACTGATGCATGAATTTCCCCTGCCAATCACAGTTGTGTGCATGGGCAGGGTAGCTAGGAAAAGCAGGGTAGGGTGACTTAGCTTGGGCTGGAGGCTAACAATTTAGTGTTTGCTCCTCTTAGGGGTGGGTGATTTATTGTCCATTTTTTTCCCCTTCCATTTTGGGCTATTGATGTTCACTTTTTGGTATAGAAAAAAATTTTGGGGGATTTAATTTTTAGTGCACTTAATTTTAATTTAATTTATGGTTGGATTTTTGTAATAGTTGAAAAATGTGAACTGGCAAATACAACTCATTTAAAAAATTAGCAAGGTTGTGTAAATTGAAAAAAAAACCATTGTGATTGTATATTATAATTTTTGGTCAGTTCTCAGTTTGAATTTTGCATCAGTTTAGTTATTTATTATGGCATTCAATTCCCTCAATTTCCATTGCATATATCTAATAGGGTTTTGGCCATTAAGACTAATATTTGATTCACATTGCTAAGGATCAAATAAGAAGTTTTTTTTCGTATTAAAAAAATGTAATTTTGTTAATCAAACAATGAAGTTTATAAAATAAGTATTTACTTGATGTTCCAAGTTTGCCTCTATTTTTTTCTTTCAATTTTTTTCCAAGGTTTGATTTATTTATTTATAGTTTTTAGATTATTATTTGCTGTAACATTAATCTTTTCTATTAGGTATGTAATTTCAGCTGAAGCTGTAAATTCTGACCAAAGTATATAAGCAAATACAATGTATACAGTATTATGCTAAATTCATGGTTTAAATTCAAGTTGTACCATAAGACAATTTAATCAAATAACTTCAAATTTGGATACCATGTTATAATTATATATCATGTTATAATTATTTTGGGTGATTTAAATTATAAATCTTATTTTTATATACACTAATTCCAATTTAGTCAAATAAATAATATTAATTTATACATTTCATACTAAATTATACATGTAAATTTAGTTGAGGAAGGTAAGTTTTACTGCATTGTCAAACGACTTGCTATGATGTATGCAATGAGTAATGGGCATTGAAAGAACAACAAATATGGTAAAATACACATTGCTGAAATAAGAATACTAAAATAGATATATAGACCTACTAGGATGGATATAATACACAATGAATGTATTAGAGAAAATATGATAGTAACTTCTATTGAGAATAAAATAAGAGAATGCAATGAGGTGGTTTGCCATAAGAAATAAAAATTTAATGATGCGTTTATCGGATAGGCTAAACAAATTAAGATAGAAATATCTTAGACAAGGATAAACCTAAATTAATTTGAAAAAAAAGGCTTAAAATGATCCTATGGCCCTACATCTTTCTGAATATATAGCCCATAATCGCTCTAAGTGAAAAAAAAAATTTTTATATAACTAACCCTAATTAACTTGATATTAAAATTTTATTGAGTCGAATTAAGTTGTATACTAAATTATACATATAACATAAATTACATTATATTAGGATCATATCCTAATATGATTGTTTTTGTATGGGATAATATAAATATTGAAATTTAAATACCTTAATATAATATAATTATAAAATATAGAAGATTATTCAATTATAATCTCATTTAAAGTATATATTGATTTTCAATTAATCAAGGAAATAATTTTATAGTAAGTTTTACTCTGTACAACACATAATAAATCATACTTCATCTCAAATTGTGCTAAAAATCTTATCCTAATTCCAGTTGTTCTACAAGGCAAAACAACAAAGTTGCTTCCAATTTAAGTGCAATTTAGATTAATCAATTCATTTTAAAATATACACTAATTTCAATTTAGAAAAAATAATTTTATAGTAATTTTAATTTATATGCTTCTCACTAAATTGCATATAGTATGTTGAATAAAATAATTTATAAGCATATTTTGAGTTGCTATATTTATGTAAATTTTTATGCACATCCCTAATAAGAACTAGAATTTTTTTTCCTAAACCTTGTCCTAAAATTTTCATGATATCATAGCTAGGTGCCTGATTTTCGAATGAATTTTTTTTCTTTTTTTTTTCAAGTACAATAAAATCCTAGAATAGGCTAAGTTGGTATTTGCCGATTTAGACCTTTCAGTCATTCTCACTGCCACCTCAAGCAAGGTTAGAATAACATTGTCGATTTGTTCCCAATTTTCAATGGCCGTCCTCCCATCGCTTAAGCCACAGTGCACCAAAAACTCATTTCAAGTTACTGTTCATGCTTCGGTGTATGAAGTGCACCTCGCTGGCACTTCTCTCTCAGGTCATTTTCCTAGGCTCACAGTAATATTTCTAATCCATTCTGTCGTTTCCAAAGTCATTGGTGCATATCCAAGAAGTCCTATTTGCATGCTACTACTGCCTACTATTTGCATAGGTACTCATTGTTTTGGCTGATTTAAAATGGCAGATGGTATGAAATTAGCTATTCCTAGTTCTGATAATCCTTCATTACAAATACGTCCCACAAAACTTCATGAAATTAATTATTTTTCATGCCCAAGATCTTAATCTTGTTTACTGTTTATTAAAGCTTGAGGGTTGCAAAGCTATATTACTAGTGATAAAAAAAATAGATACCGTAAATAGTGACTATAATAATCAGTGTGAATAAAAAAAATTTTATGGTGATTCTTGGCTCATCAATTTTGTGCAACCACAAGTTGTTTGAACATATCTTCTTCTCAATACTGCAACAAAGATATTGAATGCAACATCTCTTATGTATTTGAAAATCAACAATAATACTTAAATCTTTGAACTTTGAAATAAAATCCTTGGCACAAAACAAGGTGAGATGACCATTTCTCAATATTTTTCCAAGATAAGTGGATTGTGGCAGAAGCTTGAACATTACAAGACTTCCAGGTTGACTGCATTGGAGATGTGGTAAAATTTCAGAAATTAGTTGAGCAAAAATGATGTTATGATTTTCAGGCTAGTTTGAGCACTGAGCATGATAATATAAGGATTCAAGTACTTGGTAAAGATTCTCTACCCTTTTGTAGTGAAGTTTTTCTTATGTCCAACAAGAAAACAGTAGAAGTGCCATGCTTCACATAGCACCAATAGAAAAAGTTGGATTAGTTGCACACTCTCTTGATCAACTCAAAGCCAATGGTCACTCATTTGATAAAGATCACCTACAATGCAATTATTGTGGCAACCCAAGACACACTAATGAGCACTATTGGAAGTTGCATGGGTGACCAACTAGAGGTTATGAACAAAAGAAAAGACATCCCACAAGGGCTCAAGTAAATTTAGTTGAGGCTAATGGTAGTTTTGAACCACCAGTAGTTGGCGTTCTATCTAATGAGAAGATTCAGAATCTAAGGTGTTTCTTATCCCAAATGGACTCTCCATCTATTGTTGGTACATACAATTTTGTGTAATCATGTACTACATTTCTTTCCAATTTTAATACTTGTCATTGGTTTATTAGAATTTGGAGCTAATAAACATATGGCATGCTCTTCTAAAATGTTTTTAACCTATTCTTTTCGAAAAAGGGAGATAGTGTTTGCATAGCTGATGGGTCACTTACTCCTGTATCCGGAACAAGTTCTATTGATTATTATCATTAGGTCTTTATGTTCTTCATTGTCCCATTGATACGTTATCTATTAGTTCCTTTAATTGTAAAATTGAGAATTTTTCTAATCATTGTATCTTTTTAGGATCTTTACATAGGGAAGAAGATTGTCATTGGTAGATTACAAAAAGGCTTGTACATCTTGGAGGGGAATCAATGCTCTTTGATGAATCAAGCCTTTTTCGAGAAATAAGGAAGTCAATCAAGAAAACTTACAATGGCATCAATAGTTATGACATCATTCTTTTTTTTAATCTTAGCGAAGTTATATCTAATATATTTCAAAATATCTTATTTGATTCCTTATTTTGTGATGCATGTAAACTTGCTAAACATACAAAGAGTTCTTATCATTTAAGTAATAAATAAAAGTGTTATTCCTTTTATGACTATTTATTCTAATGTTTGGGAACCTACTCAAAATTCTTCTTTATATGATCATTGATGGTTTATCACTTTTATTGATTGCTGTACTATAATAACCTAGATTTATTTGATGAAAATAAACTGTGATGTGTTTCCATGCTTCCATTCTTCTTATAAAAATGATATGTACATAATTTGATGCTAAGATTAAGATTCTCAAAGGATATAATGGTACAAAATATATTGATGGCAAGTTTTGAGCTTATCTGGACCCCAATGAGATAATACATTAAACTAGTTGTGTTTATACTAGTGAACAAATAGACACTAAAATTTGACTCTCCTATTTGGTACTAGTTGTGTTTATTCTAAGAAGCCCCTCTCGATGAAAATAAAAGAGAAAAGAGGGAAGGAAAAAAGAAAGAAGAGAAAAAAGGAAGAGGGGAAGAAAAGACAAAAAAAAAAAAGGAAAGGAAAAGAAAGAGAAAAATAGGGGGAGAATAAACAAAAAAAAATCCAAGGCAAACTCAAAAATCCTAAAACCTTAACCTTGACTCAAATTCATCTCAATCCTCAAACCTTAAAAGAGAAAATATTGTAGATCTAGAGCTTTTAAAGGAGAAGGATTCAACAACAAGAATTTGTTTCCCTGAAACTTAAACTTTTTATAATTTATTATTTTATTGTTGTTTTTGGTTTTTTAAGTTGATCTTATTTTTTTTGTTTATTTTTCTTTTGGTTTATAGCCTATATATATGTGTGTGATAAAATATATAGGCTTAGAATTGTTGTTTTGAAGATTTGTTGATGTTTGTTTAGGTTTTAGATGTTTTAAAAGATAATAAAATGGAATAAAAATTGTGTTTTAATTTGTTTAGATGATTTTCTAGGCTATTATTGCTTCTGTGATGCCTTTCCAAGTTTGAAGATTAATGAGCCCATTATTTCTTATTGATGTGCTCATTAATCTCCTCAAAAGGGAGTTTTTATATATTTTGATTCATTTTTGTTTTTATCAAGTTAATTGTGTTAAAAGATTAACAAGCCCATTATTCCTTATTAACATGCTCGGTTAATCATCTAAAAACTATTTTTTCACTTGCTCTATGCTATTTTCTAGATTGTTCTCATTCTTGTTAAGTTTCCTATAGGTTGAAGAATTACAAGCTTATCAGTAACAATTGACGTGCTCGTTATTCGCCCAAAAGAGGGTGTTGTATATTTGTGGATAGCGGATTCGCCATTTGTAGGTGTCGTACTCGTCATTTGTTGGTACGTGATTTCCTTACCACTTGTAAGTGGCTTGCTCGCCACTTCAAGTGATGAGCTCGTTATTTATCTAGATTGACAAAGCTCGTCATTATCCATTGACTAGCATATCATTTCCTTTATTTACATTTCTACACATTATGTTTATTTTTATTTTACCTATTCATATTTTAATTGTATACATTTATATTTGCCTAGTATCTCATTTGTTGTAATACATGTTCTATTCCTTGAATGCACATATTTGCTTTGTGAATATTTATTAATGAATATGTTTTAATACTTGCTTTTCTTTTATTGTATATTATCATCCTTCCATTGTCTATTAGATCCAATTTATTTTGTTTTCACCATGTAATATTCTCTTTTAATAGATACTATTGGTTTTAATTATCCTAAATATGTGTAAATGTTGTAAAGATAATTATTTGTATATATTTGTGATACATAAGATGTATTTCTTTTTTAGGTGTCCATATGCATACTCATTTATATGTGACTAGTGGATAATAATTTAATAACTGAGAACTTAACAATGCGAAGACCTAAAAAGGAAGTTGGTTCCAATAAACCGAGCATATGAGTGCTAGGGTGACTCATACTATCCTCATATGTACCAAACTTTTCGAATCTAGCAGTGAATTAATTATTCTTTGAAAATCGAGTCTTACATTCTTTTTTCTTTCCTAGTCCTACCAGGTGGTGAAAATATTTTTTTGAACTTAAACATATTTTTCATAAGGCTTTAAGCTTAATAGTGTCACAATTGCAAGAAACAATTTCATTAGGAGATTTCGGGGTGTCCAATTCTCGCCATTAGTTTTAGATCTCACAATGTTGCTGTAAGAAAAAAAAAATAAAAGAAGTACAAAAATAATCTTGAATTTTTTAGGGTATCTCATGTTGGACCTTGAAGTTTTTTTTTATCCATTTATATCCTTTTTTTAAAATTAAAAATGGCTCAATCTAGACCTCCACATAATGGAAGTAAAGATGCCCATTTATTTTTTATGAGCTAGCTTCATGGGTTCCATTTCTTCACCATCTTCCTTTTTATGACATCCACACGACACTTCTCTATTTTTTAATTATTATTAGTCTTTTCATTATTTTATTTCCCTCTTAATCCTTGCATCATCTCAACTCTCTCTAACGTAACAATATTCCTTTTTTTTTATATATCTTCCTTTGAACTTTCTCTTGTGATCTTTTCGATTTTTCTCTCTTTCTACTTGTTTCAAATTTTTTTTTCTCTCTTTTTTTTTTATTTTTTTTGTAGAGATAATAGTGTATTAGAATGAGTTTTCAATGGAGAAAATGGATGTTTAAGTTTCTTCTTCTTCTTCTTCTTCTTCTTCTTCTTCTTCTTCTTATTATTATTATTATTATTATTATTATTATTATTATTATTATTATTATTATCTTCTTTTTGGAATTTTAATTTTTTATTAAGAAAAGTGAAACAATTTTTCAGTTCTTAATCAAATTTCTTCATTTGGGAATTATTTAATTTTCATAAATTCTTTCCTTTTTCCCTTCAAATTCCTTTCTTTTAATGGAATAGAGTAGAAAGACAAAAAGCAGCACATTAAAACCCAACAACAACAACAGCAACAACAAATGTTTACGACCAGTAAATTTTCTAAGATTTGTTGCAAAGATTTATATTTGGGAATCATTTGAATAACATAGTTTGTAAAGAGATGCTTGAAGAAGAAGGCAATGATAAAGAAGATGCTGAGCTAAGTCATGGGCGTTCATTGAATGGTGAAAAAATGGGACCTATAAAACCAACTCATAAAAAATAAATGACCATTGTCACTATGTTATTTTAGGGTACAAATTGAGCTCTTGTTGAAAAAAAAAAGGATACGAATAAAAAAAATATTAGGATCTAATGTAGGATGCCATGAATAGTTTAAGATCATTTTTTGTACCTTTTTCCAAAAACAAATACATACTAGAGGTAGCTCAGCCTCTCTTATTCACCATAAATCTTTCAACGAGTTACTAGAGAAATGTTGTTCTTTTAGCTTCATATCTTAAAAGTTATTACATTATTCCACTGAAAGTATTTAGATGTATATGTTTTGTCCATGCTAGAAATGTTGTAAAATAAGAATCTAGTGATATTAAGTGTGTGTTTATTGGATACTCTCATACTCAAAAGGGTTACAAATGTGATCACCCTCCATTTAAGAAGTACTTTGTAATTATGGATATTACCTTTTGCGAATCTGAGCCTTATTTTAACAACAACCAATCACCTTTTCAAAGGGAGAGTAAGATAGAAGATATGATACCCAATTCTATAACTCTTGATAGCCAGATATGATACCTAGCAAGCTAGAAGATATGATAGCCCTCTTTAGGGAGAGAGTCCTACTCTAGAGGAACATATTAAAAAAGTGAGTTTCATTCATTAGGAGACTATTGGGCATTTTGACAAACCTAACTTAGGAAAGATAAGACAAAGAAAGCCATCATGTAGTCTATACAATATCAAGAATCATCCTTATTTATTAAAGATATCGATGAGTTACCTTTACAATCAAAATCTTCTAATAGTTTGAATAAACCTATTGTGCAAAGAAGGCTGAGATCGTGCACCAAATATCGTATATCTAACATTGTTTCTTATGACTTTTTATCACTTGCACATGGAGACTTTCTCTTGTTTGTTTCCTCTGTGAGATTCTAAATGGAAGGAAGCCATGGTCAAAGAAATAAAAGCTCTAGTAGAGAATAAGACATGGGAGCTTGTTAGACCCCTATTCGAAAGAAAATGGTTGGAAGCAAATGGGTGTTTGTTGTGAAACACAAAGCAAATGATTCAATTAGGAGGTGCAAAGTTAGATTGGTGGCTAAAGGGTTTACTCAAACTTCTAGAGTGTACTATTAGGAAACTTTGCACCGACCACCAAGATGGATTCAATTAGAATTATGTTATCATGTGAAACTAATCTAGATTGGGACTTATAATGATTTGATATAAAATAAGATGTTTCTTCATAGATCTTAGAGGAATAAGTATACATGGAGATTCCCCCAAGATTTGAGGATGAGAGAATACAAGGAAAGGTTTACAAATTGAAAAAAGGCCTTATATGTATTAAAGTAGTCTTTGAGAGCATGGTTTGAAAGATTCGACAAAGTTACGATTTCTTTTAGATATCAATAAAGCAATATTGACCGTACTTTATTTATCAAACAATATGAAGGTAAAATCACTCTTCTCATTGTCTATGTTGATATATATTATGGTATCACTCTTGTAAAATATAACTTGTAAAATCACTCTTCTCATTGTCTATGTTGATATAGATGAGCTACCTTGGCTAAAAAAAAACTCCTTGCTTAAGAGTTTGAAAACAAAGATCTAGAAAATTGTAGTATTTTTTGGGAATTGAAGTTACCTAATCTAAAAAAGGGATCTTCCTTTCTCAAAGAAAATATATTCTAGATTTGTTGGAAGAAACTAGCATGTTGGGTTGCAAATTGGCAAAATCTATTCTTGAAATCACAAGTTGCAAGCGGGATCTGGTGCTTCAATAGATATGGGGAGATCTCAAAGATTGGTTAAATATAACATATATAGTCATCTTAGTGAGCTAGTATATGCATGATCCACACGAGCCTCATTTACATGTTATTTTTTACATTATGCAATAATTGAAGTCTACACTAAGAAAAAGGATCTTCTCTAGAATCACACCAAAGGATAAGGCAGATTGCCACTCCTTGTGGCAATTCCGCAATAGTGAGTGGCGATGAAGAGTTTATTCCCCATGCATATGCACTAGTGCATGGGAGACCTTGAACCTGGTTATTGGACATGCACGTTTCTGACAGTGTAATTTAAAACCATGCCACAAGAAATGATGTAGCACCACTCTCTCTAGCAGCCATGATATAAGGAATGATAAGTATGCTCTAGGGAGTGGCAAAAGAGATTTTTTTGCTCCTTTGTCCCTTTTGGCTCCATTTTCTTTTTTTTTCGGGCTCGGCCATATGAAGCCCAATTGGCAAGTTGGGTTATTTCTTGGTGCATTTTGATGTATTTGAGCCATGTAAAAAACTTTATATCCACAACCGCACACTCATTGGAGGAAACCTAGTCACTTGGAGAACCAAGAAGTAAAGTGTGGTTGCTTAATCTAGTGTTGAAGCATAACATAGAGAAATGACTCAAGGAGTATATGAACTATTGTGGTTACAATAACTAATGAAAGAACTAAAACTATAAAAGAGGATTAGTCTATCTTTATTTTATAATAGTAAAATAAAAACTCCTTTAAATATCATATATGGGCCTCCTTTTAAGCAATACTTCATAAGAAGTTTTATCTTGAAAAACAGAAAGTGGAATATGATAAATTAAATATGTTGCGGTAAGAACGCGCTCACCCTAAAATGAGATAAGATGACTTGCTTGAAAACGCAAAGCACTTGCCACTTCCGAGCTCGATGACTCCGTTTTGCCGGGGCATGTATGTGCAACTAGTTTGGTGCTCCATTCCATGATCAAAGTAAAAATCATGTGTGAACTCAAGTTTATTGTCTGTTAGCAATATCTTAATTCTTAAATTAAATTGACTATAAACCCAATTAAAAAACTGCAACAAGTGTGCTTTGGTCTTTGATTTATGTTTCATAAGGAATAACCACGTTGCTCGACTGAAATCTGCAAAAGTTGAGAAATAATGACATCTAGAAACAAATTTTGTTTTGTATAGCCCCAAATATCACAGTGAACTAAATTAAAAACATTCATTGTCTTATTCATATTGATAGGGAAAGACAGACGAGTCTATTTCGCTCTACAACAAGCATCACAAAATAAATTCTTCTTGAAATTAAAAGAAACAGACAAATTTGGAATTAAATGAATGCGGTTTATTGGTAAATGCCCCAACAAATGATACCACAAGTCCTCACCAATTGTATCACTAGTAATCAAGGCCTTGTCCCTTTTTATTGGCTCTAAATAATAAAGGCCATTTCGCTCTCTACCCACTCAAATAATCTTCCTCAAGGCTAAGTCCTGAATCACAAAAGAATTCAACATAAGAGTTACTAACCAATTTAAATCATTTGCCAATCTGCCAATAGATTATAAATTGAAACAAAAATTGGAGATTCCTACATCGGGTTTAAGTATTAGTTTGTTTCCAAGTTCTATTTGACCCATGTCATGAACTTTGCTGTTGCAACTTTAGGAATTTAAACTAGTGGTATATTGGGTTGAAGAACAACTTTTGACAAAGAATCAATATTGCAAGTTATGTGGTTTGTGGCTTCTGTATCCATGATCCACTTCTCATTCTTCTTACCCGAAAAATTGGAAGTTGTTATGTTTGCGAATGGATTACCTTCTATTTTTCCATGACCTTTTAAAATAGCTAATTACTGATGTTGTGCAAAAGTCAGACTGGGAATTGGTGATTTTGTGCCATTTACAGATGAAATAAAAGCTGTGCTAGAAGAAGTCCTTGTTCCAGTAACAGTCCGATTGATTTCCTTGTGCACGAGGCTGATTAGTTTCAGTTTGCATTCCATTCTTCTTTCTTGGTTTACACTAATTAGATGGGTAACTGATCACTTTGAAACAACATTCCTTTTTGTGATTCCCACAGTGGAAACAAAGTGTGTTGCTATAAGAGTGTTGTTGCTCGCTTAAGTTCATATACTCTCGGTGTTATGCCTTGAGTGAATCTCTATTCTAAATCTTTCCATACCTCTCTTGTTGTCTTAACTTGAGCTGCACAACGTTGAAGTTCCTTAGCAAGTGTGTTTGTTAGCCATGACAGAACAATCACATTGCATTGCATCCAAGATTGAAATATGGCGAGCTAGCATCAGGTCTGTCAATGGTTTCGTTCAAAAACCAACTTTGTTTTTAGAATGAAGTGCATTCATAAAATTACGCCTCCAAGTAAAATAGTTGTATCCATCCTTGCTGATGTGACAAAAATCAGGTCTGGATGATGAGATGGGTGCAAGTAATAAGGAGAACTTTCAACAATTCTGCTTGAAGAAACAATTTCAGAGGCATGGATTTGAGTCTTGCCTTCATTAGCTTTCACTTCCTCCTCACTTGACACCATATTCTAGATTTGCAGTTTGTAAACATGCTTTGATGCCATGAAAATTGCCCAACTTGGGTTAATTTTATTGATTATGATAATGTTATTATATACATGCATTATACTACAATATGTTGCATCTGATATCGTACAAATATGACAATTAAAGGAGAAAATCAAATAACAAGGAAATATTCAAATACAAGATACTGTACAATAGATATTGTGCCTATGTTATAGTGATTTGATTTATAATTACTCGGTCAAAATTTTTTTGTTTGTTTCTCCAATACATGGTTTATAACAAATGGTTTCTAATTTGAATTTTACAATAAGAAAATAAAATCAAATAAAATTTAAATTTAAATATCTTATGCTATAACAAGAAATTTATATTAATCAATTTATTTTTAAATATAGGATTTTTCTAATCTATGCCTGAAGGGCATAGATTAAATAGCATTAAATGATTTAATTTTTATTGGAGTGCATGTTATTTTTTTTTATTGAAATGTGTTATAATCACGTTTTCTAAAGTGATTAATACAAAATTATACATATTACAAAGTGTTTATAACACATGTTAATAAAAGTAACACTCATCATAGAAAAAAGTGAAATATTTAATGCTGCTTAACAAGTACTCAGAGGGTACAGATTAGAAAAATCCTTAAATATATACTAACTTTGGTATGTAAAAAAATTTGATTTTATAGTAAACTTTATACTTAACTATTTCACATTAAAACTACACATATAATATAATTTAAATTATAGTAGAATCATATAGTAAGTGGATTGATTTTGATTTTTATTCAAATATTATAATCAAAATATAAACAATCTCATTATAAATTCTAGAAGCAAGCAAATAGACAGTATCATTGAAAGTAATAAAGCAAATTTAATACTAGTTCACATTCTAGAAATTTCAAATTGTCTTCTAAAAGCTAAAGGAATAATAAAGTACTCTCTCGATTCCACTTTAAGTGTCATGTAAGAATTTTTTTTTTATTCTACCTCAATTATCACTTTTATAAATTTAAAATGATATTAATTATAAAATTTTAAATTTATCATTGAGTATTAAATACTTTTAAAAATAGTAATTAACAGTAAGCAAATAATTGAAATGAATACATAAGTAAAAAAAGTTATAAATTTTTATAAAATTTATAATAATTACAAAACTTTCATTCTTGAATAAATTGACATATATGGCATATATGTTACACATAATATCATTAATTTCATAGATTACATATAAAAAACCATATAAATTTGTTATATAAATATTTCTATGTACATATAGATCTATTATATGAACATTTATATATTATATATATTCCACATAACTTTATAAATTTAATGTATTAAATATTAAATTAAAACCTCTTATATGACCATTTATATATTATATATGT
The DNA here is from genome assembly GCA_947685225.1 of Garcia nutans. Lineage (NCBI taxonomy): Eukaryota > Viridiplantae > Streptophyta > Magnoliopsida > Malpighiales > Euphorbiaceae > Garcia > Garcia nutans. The sequence goes on from CANTUV010000007.1 coordinate 55,302,575, forward strand.
TGTATATAAATTAATAAATGCCTCGAATTCCAAATGAAGAGCCATAAAACAAATTTTTTTTAATGTACTTTTATATGTCATATATATTCTATATAATATAATAAATATGATGGATTCCAATTGAACAAATATTTGAAACTTTTAAACATATTTTTATATGTTATATATGTTATATATATAATTTGATTAATTTGATACATTACATATCTAGAACCATATATATGCATATGTTATATGATCATTTATATATTATATATGACATATATATTGTATATATGTCCTTATATATGACATATATATTGCAAATATGTCATTGTACATGTTACATATAATTTATTATATATTATACATGCTATATATATTTTGCTAAATATGATAGTTGTATGTTATATATATTGTATATAATCTATTAAATATGATGAAAAGCTAAAAAACTGAAAAACTTTTTCTTTTGAGCATTTTATCGAATATGTAAAGTGACTTGCAATTGAATAAAAAAATCCCAATAATGACAGTTAAAACCTAAATACAATCAAAACAATATATATTTATATATATAATATTTACAAATAAAAAAAAAACCAAAAATAATGCCACAATATATTCATATTTCTTATTTACCTTGCAGAGGTTACCAAAATGAAAGCTAATTTTATTTTGATAAAATAGAAAACAAATAAAAAAAATCAAAGGAAGTTGAAAGAGGGTTTTGCAATGGAGGAGAAGAGGCGGCAGTAAAAAAGAGGCATGGTGAAAATAGTAGCGGAGAAGATGCCGATGGAAGAAAAACGAATAGAAAAAAAAAACTAATTTAATTTTGATGAAACAGAAAATAAATAAATAAAAAATCAAAGGAAGCTGAAAGAAGATTCTGCAATGGATAAGAGGCAGCAGTGTAGAAGAGGTAGTGATGAAGAAGATGTTGATGGAAGAAAAATGAATGGAAAAAAGAAAACAAAGAGAAGAGACACCGTATTTAAAAAAAAAAGATATAAATTAACCTAAAGTAGAAAAATGAAAAAGTAAAAATGAAATAAGAAATAAGAATAATAACAATGAAAAAGAAATAAATAGTAAATAGTGTAATTTCCTTAATATTATATTCACCACTTCTAATTTTAGAATTAGTTAAGAATATAATAAATTCGTTTCGTGTACTTTTGTAGTTTGTAACATTGAAGCCACTGAAATTTAGTAATTATTTTTAAAAAACAGTAAATTTAGTAATTATTTTTAGTAGATAAAAAAAATGAAAAAATCAATGAATAGTTGTGCAAAGTGAGAGCTGAGAGGGGATGTTACTGAAATTAGCCAAATTTAATAAATTTAGCTTTGATTATTGATAGGGTTGTTCATAATTTAAGTAATCGACCGAACCCGATTAAACTGTATTAATTCCAGTAGATTTAGTCAATTCTAAAGGTATATATATATAATCGGTTATGGTCATGTGTCGGGTTGAGCTCCAAAATTTTGCATAAACCCGACACCAACCGAATATAATTAAGTTATATCATGTGTTAGAAATAGTAGTGTTTCCAATACATATATAAACATTTAAAGGGTGAACTCCAGAGTTAACTCCATTTACAATTTCTCTCTCAATTCGCTCTCTCACTCTATTTTCTCACTGCTGATTTTTTATTTCTTCTAAATCAGTTCCAATCATCTTATAATGCATATGATCATCTTCCATTCTAGATTTATTCTAGTAATTTATTTGTGAATTTTCTAATTTTTTGGTATTTAGGATTTTACTTTTTTTTTTTATTTAAAGTTTTAGGTTTGTGTTTCGATCTTGTATGCATAAATTGTTTCATATATTCTTTGTGTTTCAACTTAGCTAGAGCATCCTTGTAACTGGGTTTTCTTATTTTATTTTATAAAACGATTTTTTATTTCTGAATATTTTGTATTTATGCATTAGATGACACTACTTTTTTATTTTATTTTTGTAATTTATTTGTTTATGTTATAGATTTGCATCTACATCATTTACATGTTCTAATTTCTTTGGATCTACACTGAATCTAAAAAATCCAATATGAACTTAGTCCATTTCAACCAATCAAATCTAAATACATGTGGGTCGATCAATTTTTTTTTTTTTTGTATTTAGGTAGAGCTTTAGTTAGAATTTTTTACTAGTGATCAGATTCGATTAGTTTAAAAAAAAACTCAAATTCGACAATATTCGACCCGTGCCCGATCCTAATTATGGATGTTCAAATAGAGATATATCTAATTTGATTTAAGAATGATTTTTCCATTCATTTTTTAGTTGCCCTTTTTCTTGTAATTTGTTGTAATGGATAAATATGATGAAATATATATATTTTTACTCCACCCATTCTCAATTGATAGATTTATTTTTATTTTTTATCCATCCCAAATTACAGTATACTTGCTATTTTCATAAATTAGTTGACATGCTTACTATTTCATAAATTAATTGACATGTTAAATATGTATAATATCCTTATTTAATGTCACTTATTAAATATATCACATATTAAAATAATGATATAAAAGGAAAATAAACGTAAATATATATTTTCAATAAGAAAATTTAATTTTTTTTTAATCTTTATGAAATGAAGAGTGAGCCTATTAATATAGGATGAATGAAATATTATAAAAGAAAAAGGATTTTACAATTAGAAGTACTTTATTAACATACCAAAAAAAAAAGGGATTAACTTTGACTTGATTCAATTAATAACATTCAATTCATTTTTTTTATTGAAACAAATTTTTTTTGAACAACTTATTATTATTGAAATTAAGATGTAGTCTATCGAACATTAGATTTTCACGTCATATGTGGTAAAATTAATTTTTTTTTTAAAAAAAAAACTCTCAATCATAAAGAAAGAAGATTATACTTTGTGAAAAGGAAAAGAAAAGAAAAATAAATAAATAATAGTAAGAAATTTCTTTTTTGAATTTTAGCTAATTGAGATGAAATTGTAATAAATATTTCTTTTCTATTGAACATTAGATATAATATGAAGTCTGAAAAATTCATAATATTTTTTTCTTAGCTTCCCTATGATGCTAGTTATGATGCAATGCGAACTGCGAAATTACGACATTATTTTGTAAAATTGCGTTACCACTTCATTTTTATAAACAATTAAAATTATATATAAAAAAAAAGAAATCAGAATCATTTGCCTTGTGTCTATCTACATATTTCATCACTCTCCACAATATTTTATAGACGAAGCTTAATAGGTCAACAACAGCTCCCACGGCAATATCTAATAATTTTACACTGAATATTTAAACTAATAAAATCTTAAAAGTTGAATTTCTTTTTAAAAAAAAACTAAAATTTAAAAAAAATTAAAAAAATTCATATATATACTTTTTCAGTTAATACAATAATAGCTTATATAATGTAAAGAATAATAGTTCTGGCATACAGGATTATTATTTCTATTATACATTTGACGTACGAAATTGACATTTAATACATTTAAAAAATCACCCAGATTTAAATTATCATATGGAATGTATAATAAGCTAAGAAATAATTTTTGCCACATCCTTCAATTTCAAATTGAATCCGATCGTTCAAATGCAATATTAAATATCAATTTGACAGTCTAATTAATAATAATCTAATCTGTAATAAGTTCGCTAAATTAATTTCTAAATGTAACAATCTAATATTAGTTCATATAGTTTGCATTATTTGTTAATTGATTTTCACATTGAATTTTTTTCCCGACAATGTGATATAAATGAATCAACAGCATTTCTTACCAAAACAACATAGCTTTTTCTCACATTCAAACATAATCTGATTTTGTTAAACATGCAACAGAAAACAAAAAATAAATAAAGTACAAAAAGCATAATTTGATGCAAGCAAAGTTGAATCATACCTATTTATTGGAACAGAAAAAATTGCTATCACAAATTCATAAATCTCTTTATGCATAACACTACTAATTCGCCATTCATTTAGGAATCTTATTACTCATTAAATTTGCATTTATCAAAGACAAATTAAATGAAATAAAATACAACTCAACTCAACAATACCTTAATTCTAAATTAATTGAATTGACTATATAAATTCTCTTTTTACACTCAGAGCAATTATGGGCTATATTTTTAAAAAAATATAGTCATATGATCATTCAGAACTATTTTTTTTTCTAAATTTATTTAAACGTACTCTTACATCTCTTATCTATGTCTATCTTTAACTTATTCGATCTTTCTAATAAGCACATCGCTAAGTCTTCATTTCACATAGTCAATCCACTTCAGTATGTATTCTCTTATTTTATTCTCAATAGAAACAATTCTCACATTTTTTTTAATGCATTCATTGTAAATTCTATCCTTTTTAGAAGCACAAGGAATTAATTTCTAAAGTTTTGACATCAAATAAAAACATTAAATAACGAATTTGGTGTTGAACAATATATAAATATAAATACTTCAAAAGTAAAATATTGTAGATAATATAGGGGAGTTTTGGACTCGCATTATTATGAACAAGCAGGAAATTTGAAGCAGCATCAAAGTATGATGCAGGCAAGCCTGCTCTGACCTCTGATCTTTTCAACAAGATATATTGGAATCCTGAAGAACCACCGCAAATACTATTGCAGATGTGATCTTGGGTGCAATATATTTGAATTGTGAATTGCCACTACCAACACAGCAACAACCTGCAATTCAATACAGCACTACTTTGTTGTCCCATCCACTAACTCTAGCACTTGAACAGCTTAGCACACTCCCCTTTTTGCATGAATTGAACTTCTCCATCTAAACAATTTTCATGCTTTGTATAAATCGACCTCTGCTGGTGCTAAGAATACATGCTACTTTAACTGATGGCATATTTTTCAAGATTAGAATTTGAATTCGCTCTGGTTCCATTTACCAGTCTTGGATACTGGAGATATGGCCACAAACAAAAACAAAATGAAGATCACATTAAAAAAAATCATCAAGAGAAACCTTTAATCTTACCGATTTCATTATCAGAATAAAATTTAAATTCTTATTATGTAGGGTTGTTGGCTTAGCAATGTGCTTGTCCAGTTGATGAAGAGCTCCACCTTGTAGAGGTTGAGATCCCCTCTGTATTGAACCAACAATTCAGGCACAGAGGACCTTGCACGCATGAACTAGTCCAGTCTTCCTTGACCAGCTCACTGTGAATCACAACTGATGCACATCCTAACAATTACCAAAATAACAAAAGAAAACTCTAAATTAGTACTTCTAGGTTAAAGTTAGCATTTAAAGTGTAAGAGCCAAGAGACTCTAATTCAGGACCAAAATAGCAATACCTTGGTACTTAAACTAGTAGGTACCAAATTTTTAAATCATCGAGTCCTAATTACAAGAATAATAATTGATCACTTGAAATAGTGATTTCTCAAGTCAATTTCTGATCCAACAGAGTACAAGGTTACAGCTAGTGAAGCCTACATAGACAAGCAAATTGTTGCACTCTCTTATTTCCCCTCATTTTTAGGTAAAATAAGAATACAACTTGGAACAGATGCAGGAGATGGAAATAGAAAAGGATGTATAGTTGTACAAAGCAATTCGAGTTTTCAAGAAAATTTTCTAAAGAAAAAAAAATATAATTTATTGTTCAGTTAGAAATATTTTCTATTTAGAAAATTAGAAAATAGTTTTACATATTTATTAGCTAATAGTTGAGTTTCAAAAAAATGTTTTTAATTATTTTCTAAATGAAAAACATGCTCTTAAAAAAAGATAGTGTAAAAAAAAAATTAATTGAAGAGGCTAAGTTGAAATAATGGAGATGGATTAAAGTGAAAGAAAATTTTAATTAAAGAAAAATATTACAAAAACTAATTCTTTCACTCTACTTACTTTGCTTCAAACTCTCTCTATAATACTACTAGAATACTTAGAAAAGAAGAGAAGATGAGAGGAGATGGGATGATTTGCAAGCTCTTCTTCTTGCCTATTTATAGGTGAAGAGCTCCCAAAAATATGTGGACATAAATTTAAAATTAATTAACTAAACTTGGTATTCCTAATGCCAAGTATCCGTATTTTCTTCCACACAATTTATTTAATATGTGGAGCAATGTTAAGCCATATATTTGGTTGATAGTCTTTTTAGCCAAGTAGCTAAAATTCTCACAACACAAATTTTTTATTTTATTTTATTAGATGATAATTTATGTTGATTTTTAATACTCTCCCTCAACATAAATTATCTTCTCTTGTTGCTTCTCTAGAAACCATTCCAAGTTGACTTCGAAAATTTTCAACCTTTGCTGGTGGCAAACTTTTTTCCAATATGTCTGCAACTTGGTCTTCTGTCTTTACATATGTCATCTTGAGTTCATTTCGCAAGACTTTCTCTCGCACATAGTGATAATGTACCTCCACGTGCTTGGTTCTAGCATGGAACACAGGATTCTCTGCAAGCTTTATTGCGGACTGATTATCACATTGCAGTGAAATGGCATATTGCATAGGTTGATGCAGATCCTTCAGTAACTGTGTTAGCCATGCACTTTCCTGAGCTGCCATTGTTGCTGCTTGGTACTCTGCTTTTGTCGTTGATAGTGAAACTGTCGATTGTCTCTTGCTACACCAAGAAATTGCTCCTGATCCCAATTTGAACACATACCCAGTTGTTGATCTTCTTGTATCATGATCTCCAGCATAGTCAGCATCACAATACCCAACTACTTTCCAGTCTTCACCTCTTTTGTAAAGGAGACCATAGTCAACGGTGCCTTTCACATACCGCAGGATTCGCCAAACTGCTTCGAGATGAGGCTTCTTTGGATTTTGCATGAACCGACTCACAACTCCTACTACAAATGCAATATCTGGCCTTGTCAGTGTTAAGTAAATTAAACTTCCAACTAACTGTCGATACATGGTGATATCTTCTAGCCCCTTGCCTTCTTCTGAGCAATACTTGACATTTGGCTCCATAGGAGTTGATATCGGTTTGCTTTCTGACATCCCAAACTTAGCAAGCAAATCTTTTGCATATTTTTACTGACAAAGAAATAACCCTTCCTTAGTGTAGTCAATTTCTAACCCAAGGAAATGCTTAAGTTCTCCAAGCTCTTTCATTTGGAACCGTACTGACAAATTTTCTCTGATTTTGCGAACTTCATCTTTTTCATCTCCAGTGATTATGAGATCATAAACATAAACTAGTATAATGACTAGTTTACCACCACGTTCTTTGACAAACAAACTTGAGTCTGCATGGGTAAGAGAGTACCCACTTTGAATTAAGAACTCAGCAATTTTGCCATACCAAGCTCTAGGTGCTTGCTTCAATCCATATAGAGCTTTCTTTAACTTGCACACATAGTTGGGATTTTTACCATTTTCAAATCCCTTTGGCTGCTCCATGTAAATTTCTCGGTCCAACTCTCCATATAAGAAAGCATTCTTTACATCCATCTGCCATAACTTCCATGACTTCTGGGCAGCAATTGCTAGTAGCACCCGAACAGTTGTAATCTTGGCCACAGGACTAAATGTCTCATCATAGTCTAGTCCATACTGCTGAGTAAATCCTCGAGCCACCAATCGAGCCTTGTGCCTTTCAATCGATCCATCTGGACGAGTTTTGATCTTGTAAACCCATTTACACGATATGGGCTTCACGTCTTTGGGTTTTGGAACTAAATCCCATGTTTGATTTATTTCCAAGGCACCGATCTCCTCCACCATAGCCTGAATCCATTCATCTTTCTGAGATGCCTCCTCATAGGAAAATGGCTCCTTTTCTTCTTCAACTAATGCCACATTAGAGCTAACATATTTTAGATTCGGCTTCCTTGGTCTGGTTGATCTTCTTAATGGAGGTGGTGACAATTCTCCTGTTAGCTGATCTTCTGGGATATCAGCTGCTGCTGGAGATACTTCTTCAGTTTTGTGGTAGACTCCTGTCTGCCATGGCTTTTCTTGTGGTGATGATGATGAAGCTGATTTTGTATGGTGTTGTAAACCTTTAGACTGCTCTTTGAATGCCTCTTGCACTTTTTTCTCTATCTCTTTGGATTGAGGTAGTACCACATATTCTGGATTCCACCAGGATGAAGTCTCATCGAATACGACATTTCGTGAGACATAGCATCTACCACTATTAGGATCACAACAGCGCCAACCTTTTCTACATTCATCATATCCCACAAAGATACATCTTGCTGCCTTTTTATCAAATTTGCTACGTAGTTGATCTTGCACAAATACATAGCAAATACACCCAAACACTCTAAAGTGAGTTACTGTAGGTCTCAGCTCTTTTAACTTTTCAAAGGGAGAAACAAAACCCAACTTTGGTTGTAGAAGTCTATTGATGATGTGAGCTGCTGTTGCCATACATTCTGCCCAAAATCTACCAGGAACATTTTTAGCATGTAACATGCTCCGACAAACTTCTGCAAGATGCCTATTTTTTCTTTCTGCTACACCATTCTGTTGTGGTGTGCCTGGACAAGTTAACTGTCTTCAAATCTTGCTTTGGCAAAGATACTCAGAGAATTCATCAGACATATACTCTCCTCCATTATCTGTACGAAGGCATTGGATTGGCTTTCCGACTTCACTCTCCACCATCATCTTGAACTTCTTGAATTTTGCTAGAGCTTCAGACTTCTCCTTCATGAAGTACACCCAGACGTATCTAGAATAATCATCAATAAATGTAATCATGTAGTGCATTCCATTTATTGATGATTGTTTGACTTTTCCAAATACATCTGAGTGAACCAACTCCAGTGGTCTCTTAGCTTTAAAACTTGACTCCTCGTATGGTAGCTGGTGTGTTTTTCCATATTGGCAACCTGCACACACTGTGTCAGTGCGAACATTAAGATGAGGTAGTCCTCTGAGTGACTCTTTGTTTATCATCATCTTTAACTTCTGGTAATTCACATGTCCGAGTCGAGCATGCCATAGATCTGCTGTCTCATTGCTTCTTGCTTTATCTACATAAGCTTCCTCAGCATACATCACATACATAGAGTCTACCTTTCTTCCTTCTATTATCGGTGAATCAATTATTTTGACTTTCCGACAAACTTTGACATCATTTTGACTGAAGACTACAAAATAGCCAGGATCTGTCAATTGTGATATTGACAAAAGATTCTTCTTCATCCCAGCAACTCGATAAACATCCTCCAGTTGCACTTGCTTCTTATTGCAACTTGAGTTGATCACAGTGCCACCAACATGAGTTATTGGCAGTCGTGAGTTATCTGCTGTTACCACTACCCGCTTACCTTTGTATTCTGAAGCATTGTGAATTTTCTCCATTTTTCCTGTCATATGACTGGAACACCCTGAGTCAAAGATCCAATCCTTCTCATAATTTATCTGACGAGAGTCAATAGCAGAGGCTGCTAGCTCAGTATGGGCATTTGATGACTATCCTTCTTCTTCAATCAACAATGCCATTAGACTAGGAACTTCCATTATTTGTGGATCGAAATTCCCTTCTTCTTGCAATTGTTCTGTATATGCAAACATTGCTTCAAAATTCCACTCAGGTTCATTTTGATGAGTCCCTGAGACTTTTGCTGCATTACTCTCCATATTCCTTTTATTATGCCAACAGTCCTTGGCATAATGTCCTTTCTTTCCACAGACATAACATTTGCCATTCTGTCTACTGCTAGACTTTGACTGACGATTATTTTGGGACCGCCTTTGATGAGCTCCCCCTGATTGAGAACTTTCTCCAGTTTGCTTCGCTCCTCCTGATTGGGAACCTTCTCGTGTCTCCCCTCTTGGTTGATCACGACCTGGATTCTTCTTTCTATTGGTGAATAGTGCCACCTCTTCTGTGTTTGATGATACTCCAGAAATTTGCCTGGCTAAAGTTTCCTGACTCACCAATAGATTCTCCAATTCTTCAATCGAGGGTTGTGTTGGTCACCCTTGGATTACAGCAATAAAACCTCTATATTGAGGTCTTAATCCATGAATGATTATTCGTCTCATCCTGTCGGTGTTGACTTTGGATGATTCATCTAACTCTCCAATTTCTCTGCAAAGAGATTTTATTTTTACGAAGTACTGACTAATTGTCATATCACGTTGTGCGATAGACATTAGTTCACTCTCCAAGACATGTAGTCTTGCATCATTTTTCTTCGTAAATCGAGACGCAAGTGAGTCCCAAACCTCCTTTGGTGTGGAAGCTTCTCTAACATGCTCCATCATTTCCTCTTCAATTGTGGTCTTTATAGCAAATATCGCCTTTCCAACTTTAATCTTCCATTTCTTTAGAAGATTATCATCCGTTGGTGGTGTAGTCTCAATCACAGCAATAACCTCCCAGAGGTCCTGACCTTGCAGGTATGACTCCATACAAGTCTTCCATATGCTGTAATTATTGTTGTTGAGCTTTCTGATGCTCCCAACATTAATTGATTCTGCCATCGTGTCTTGTCAAAGAAAATACCAAGATAAATTTCTTTCAGATATGGAAGATCAGTCTAAGCTGCAACCACAGTGTCTACTTAAAATAATCTGTGTATTTAACTTGATTTTGACAACCTTGGCTCTGATACCAATTGTAAAAAAAAAAAAATTAATTGAAGAGGCTAAGTTGAAATAATGGAGATAGATTAAAGTGAAAGAAAATTTTAATTAAAGAAAAATATTACAAAAACTAATTCTTTCACTCTACTCACTTTGCTTCAAACTCTCTCTATAATACTACTAGAACACTTAGAAAAGAAGAGAAGATGAGAGGAGATGGGATGATTTGCAAGCTCTTCTTCTTGCCTATTTCCCAAAAATATGTCGACATAAATTTAAAATTAATTAACTAAACTTGGTATTCCTAATGCCAAGTATCCTTATTTTCTTCCACACAATTTATTTAATATGTGGAGCAATGTTAAGCCACATATTTGGTTGATAGTCTTTTTAGCCAAGTAGCTAAAATTCTCACCACACAAATTTTTTTTTATTTTATTAGATGATAATTTATGTTGATTTTTAATAGATAGGAGTTTGTTTCCCACTTTGATTCTTATAGACTCCTTAATATTTTTTTATTTTTTATTTTTATTTTTTCATTTAGAAAACTGTTAGAGAATGAAAATTTGGAAAATTATGAACAGAAAAGAAAATTAGAAAATGGAAATGGAAATGGAAAATATTTTTTTACAACTAAACAACTCCGAAGGTTTTCTTACTTTCCCTTATTTTAAAGTTAAAAGAGTCATTTAGTGGGAAGAAGTGAAAGCATCTTAGCTGTTCCAACTCTATAGATCTATTAACCATTTATCCTTGGACTTCTACAGCTAGTCTTATGCCCAAACATATTAGATTTTCAGCAGCTTTGAAGCTAGCCAAGGAGTTATGAGACCAAAATGTCATGATTTTTCAAAAGCTCCTATGGAAAACTTAATTAGTTATTAAAAATGGCTTAAAAGTTAAGAGGGAAGTATTTGAAACACAAATAAACTTATTTATATAAATTCTACTATCTACAGAAAAGTGAATACTATCTACAGAATAAGTGAATTAAGTTGTTCTAAGCAAATTACTTGATAGTGCAAGACCACAAAAAGTGTTAATATTAGTTCAGATATACCTTCAAATGGCCAATGACTGGCTTAAAAGGAAGAAGGTCCAAAATACAGTATGAGCCTACAGGCATTGTCATGATGATAACAAGTCCACCCAAACCAGCAATCGTCTCCTTTGCTTATTTATTGGCATCTGATAGCTCCCCTCTTGAGCACATTGAAGCAATTAAGGAATAGTAAGAGTCAAATCGGTCAAATCCACATCTTCTCCCCAAATTGTCAGAACCCTCAACCATTTTATTGCCTGTCATTGCATTACAAGACGCAAGATCCAAATCTGCTGTTTCCAGGGATGACACAGTCCTTGGTGCAAATACATTTGACGAGTCCAATTCAATAAGTTTTTGCAGTTCTTGAGAGTCACAAGGAATACCACACTTCTGAACTGGGAAAAACATAGATGCAACTTCATATAGCACAGTGACTGCTTCTTTGATACTTCCTTGCTCACATAGAAGACAAGAAAACTTTCTATTGACTCTGTATCAACCCCAGTGTTGACTCTGTTCATCAGCTCTATAGCATATTGTGATTGAAGCATTTCTCTTAAGATGCTACTGGCTTCTTCCATCCTCCCCTTGGCATATAGACCTCTAATCAAGTGTGAGAAGACCAAGAAATCAGGAGAAACACCCTTCTGCTTATGCTCGAAAAAAAAAAATGTTAGAGCCCCTTCCATGTCACCCATTTGACAACAACCATAAATCATAGAGCTAACAGTAAATTCATCAGGATCAAGGCCTTGTTTTTGAACATTTTCCAGAATCTTCATGGCCTTCTCAAATTGACCAAATTTGCAATATCCAATAAGAAATGAATTGTAGATACGTTTATTCACTTCACAGCCTTTGACAACCATTCTATCAAATAATAGTTCAGCATCCAGCAAATATCCATGCTTACACAAATTATCAATCAATATCGAATAAGTGATTTCCGAGGAAACCAATTCAATTCTTTCCAAGGAATCAAATAGCCGAAAAGCTTCAACGAAACATCCCTGGTTGCATCATCCATTAATAACTGAATTATAAGTTATTATATTAAGTTTAAACCTTTTATTTTCAGCTAAAGCGCACAAATTTAAGGCCTCAATAACAAATCCACCTTTACAGAGTCCATTAACCATAATAGAATAATCAACCACATCCATAAGTGGGACTTCATCTGTAGCTCCAACAAGTTTATAAGCAGCTAAAAATCTACCAATTTTGTTAAGTGCTCTTATAACACTAACTGGAACAGTAACATCTACTTTATTCTCCTTAATCTTGTTCATAAAATAAAGGCACTATTAACATCCTTATTTAGACAAATGTAATGAACTAATATCTTACTTATCATAGGTTCAAAAAGGCCATATTTTTTAATAAAAGGACTCAGAAATGGATGAATTTCCCCAAATTTTCCGTCTGCTATAAGCAATTTTACAATCGAATTGTAAGAATTGCCGGCCAAGACTGAATTTTCCCTCCTCGCTATCATGGGGAAACAATTTCTTTTGAAAAATAAACTGGTGGCATTGTATGCAAGCATTAAAGCTGAGAATTGAATTGCTTTAGGAACAATTACCAGATTTCTCTCTTTAGTTGATCAAAACCAGACAATAATTACCATAGGAGCGCGGAAAATTGAAAGCATTTTGCAGGAAATGAAATTGGTGAGGTAGTGGACGGCAGCGTGCGGTGATTATTGTGGCATGGAGATGTGCAGTGGCTGACGGCCGCACAGAGTTGAGAGGTGAGTCGGCGGATTCAAGCCCCTAAAATGGCCTATGAGATTTTTATTTTATTTGAAAGACTTCCCATTTATCTTTGAAGGCCTCATTTTGATACAGAGAGCAATGTGTTGGAGGAATTTACACAGTATGACTTGTTTTAAATTTCGGTTTTCAAAATTTCGAGCCATTTTTTTTTCTTTTAAATATACGAACTTCGCCATTTTTTTTTCTTTCTTTACAGTTCTTGACTATCTTTTTTTGTTTTCTTTTTTCTATTTTTGTCTATTTAATATTTATTTATTTATTATTTATAATTATATTCTCATTATATATACAAAAATATTGTAACTAATATATAACATATATAAAATTCACACACAATAAACAATAACATATACACAATATATACTAAAATATACACATCATGACACGATATTTATATAATTTATTTAATATTTTTAACTTTATTTTTTTTAAAATTATATATATATATATATAATGTCCATATAACATATATACATCATACATGACAAATACATAAAATAAGTATAACATCTATAATATCGACATAATATATGTATAATATACACACAATATTTACATAATAAAATTAATAATTTTTAAAATTTTTTTCTATGTATAATATGTAAAATTTTTTAAAAATAAATTTAATAATTTTTTTATTAATATATTTTTATATATTTTACTTTTTTTAATATTTTTTTTAGTGTTATTTGCTATTGTAATCAAAATTAAAATTTTTCTTTATAAAAAATTAATACATTTTATTGGTTTCAAATATATTTTAAAATATTAATTTTTATCATTTTATCAAAATATATAGTTATTTAATAGTAAAATTTGAAAAAAAAAATGATGAAATTTATAGTAAAATATTGTTTAAAATGAGAGAAGATGTATTTTTGAAAAAAAAAATTTATTTTAATGAGGGGTAGGGTATTTTTAAAAATTTAACCTAAGTTTTTGTAAAAGTATAAATACTTTTTTTGTGCAGAATTTTTTAAAAGAGTTTTGTTTTTATGGATAGTTTTATTTTTTTAAAAAAAAGCCCAATGTGTTGCATTAGTTGGATTGATCGAAAAAAAAAATACACCATTTATTACATTTTTATTTTCTATTTTATTACTATTTATGTTTTCACTTTTAACCTTTTATTTTTTTTTATTTTTATCCTTTTTTTATATTTTATTTTTACAAAAGTAAGGTGGTTTCATTTTTTTACTGCAATAAGTTTCTTCTTCTTTCTTACATTTCCATTTCCTGTTGATTTTGGCATTGGTTTGTTGCTATGTTTTCAACTTCTTCGTATCACATTCTAATTTTCTCATTTGCATTATCTTTGTGTTTTATGTTAGTGGATTTGTTGGTTTTTTTTTTTCTTCTGTTTTTCTCTTTATTTTTCAGTTTCTATATTCTTTTTAAATGGTTCATAGTACTTTTTCTATTATGTCTTTTCGTAGAATTCCTTCATAGTTTATTAATTTTATAAAAAAAAAACCTTCAGTGGCTAAGGAATTGATGAAACGGTCTAATAATCGTGATAAAGCTACTGTGAAAAATGCATTTTTCTTCATTTTTTTTGTCTTCCATGTTTATCTTTTTGTTATTTTTTATTCTTTTTTTGACGGTTTTTTTTTGTTTTAGTTATTTATTCTTTTGTTTTTTTGGTAGTAAATTTATTTTTGTTGTTTTGTAGTTTTCAAAATATATATTTCATTTTAGTTTATATATAAATGTGTTTTTTTTTGTTATTGTTATGATTATTGGTATATTTTGGTATATTTGTGTTATTTATTTTATATCTGAAAGTATAAATAGTATATATAGACATGTAAGTTGATATATGTGATAACAAGCATTTTATTCATATCGATTGCATTTTTTTTAAAGTCTAAATTTGAGCTCATTGTCTTAGATATCTATTGATTTGGGTATATTTGTACATGTATAACTGAGAGAAAAAAAGAAGAAGAAGAAGAAGAAAAGAAAGGTGCTTACAGGAGCTATCAAGAACCTAGAGGATAAGCCTTGAATAAGGCTTATTACATCTGACAGAAGAAAAGCTAAAGACTCGTAAACATAAGTCTCGGGCAAGGCTTATGAAGTCCACACCTAATAAAGAGAATATAATTATACAACTAAAATATGACTTTATAAAATTTCTGATTTGTCTATATATGTTATATATACTTTACAATATATGATAGAAAAAAAAGAATATATTTATATATGTTACATATACTTTACAATATATGACTATATAGAAAGTATATATGACATATAAGAAATATGACTTTATTTTTTGAGGCTTCGACGCCCATCAATATATGTTTTATTTTTCATATATTAGAAAGTATATATGACATATATAGATATATAAGTGGATATTTCTATTTTTATGTACCTTATACTTGAAAGTATATGTAATATATGTATACATATGAGTTGATATTTTTCTTTTATGAATCATATACTTGAAAGTATATGTAACATATATAGACATGCGAGTTGATATTACTATTTTTTTTCTATAATACATTGTAAAGTATATGTAATATATATAGACATATAAGTTTTTTTTTGTGTGTTTTATTTATCATATGTTGGGAAGTATATGTAATATATATAGACATATAAGTTGATATTTCTTTTTTGTGTTTTATCTATCATAGCCATGTTTGTATTTATGTGTTTTTGCAGGGGTTGACTTCAAAAAATGATGATGATGTTCTTTATTCTGCAAAAATTGGAGTGTGTTGAAGTATAAAGTTATTAGTAATTTGAATTTAGTTTTGTCTTCACATCAATTGGTGTTGTTTCATGGGATGCTATTTGGATTTTTTTTGGATTTGCCTCCTTTTAAAATTCAAACTCAACTTATTCATTTTGTTGGTTTTGAGGGAGGTAAAGCATCTGAATCCTAAAAAGATGTTGTTTTATTTTGATAGTGTTAATTTGTTGTTTGGTCTTCGTGAATTTAGTTTGATTACTGGTTTGAAATGTCTTGGTGATTGAAATAAGTTTTTATTTTCCAAAGTTGATAATAAGTTAGTATCTAATTATTTTGGTGGTAAGAGAAAGATTTCTAAATTTGATGTTGAGCATTATTTTCTTTACAAAAAATAGAGATATGATGAAGATGTTGTTAAGGTTGATGTTTTATATGTTCTCCATCTTTTCTTTTTGTCATCTCCTTAGAATAAGTTGGTTCCTATGGAAGATTTAGATATTATTAACAGTGGTAATTATTTTGAATATCTTTTTGAACTGGATATTTTTTATGGATTGTATATTTTTTATGTTACTATGAATAACTTAAAATAGAAATTTAGTAAGAATGTGAAGAAGAATTCTATTAAGTTTTATAGATTGATTGGATTCTCACTTGCCCTTCAAACTTGGTTTTATGAGTATTGTGCATTGCTTAGTGGCAACTTTGATGTAAGATTTGAGAATCATTTTCCCCATCTTATTTGTTGGTCTTTTGAATCTTCTCCATATTTGAAAGAGTTAAAAGATGATCTTTCTCGTTCTATTTTAGAGGTATGTATTTTTTTGTTATGTGGTTATATGATTTTATTTTTTTTACTATTTTTTTATATTTTTATCCTAGTGGGGATGAATTGAAAAAGTTGAAGTTGGATAAATTCTATAATGTTTTGGAGCATAAAGAGGTTGGTGAAGGTGATTATGTTGGTGATAATATGAAGAAGATGGATATTGATGATGAGGATGCTGATGATAGAGGTGATAATGTTGTTGGTGTTTATATTGAAAAAGAAAGAAAGAATAATGAGATTTCAAGCCATTCTTTTAAGAGAAAGTTAAATAGTGGTGTAAATGAGTGTCTCAATAAATTGCAAAAGGAAGTGAGGAATTTATATGCTAAAAAAGATAAACTGCAAAAAGAATTTAACTCTATGAAGAAAATAATTAATTCAATGATGTCATAATTTGACAAGAGATTGGCAGAAGTTCTTGATTTGTTTGTTGGTATATCAAACAAGTTTGTGTTTGTGATATTTTTATTTTTCTTTTCTATGTTTTTTGTTTTATTTTTCATAATTAGTTATTTTATAATTATGTTTTTGCTTTTTTTTTCTTTTGCTTAGAAGGCTAATGTTAATGAACATGTTAAAAATATTGTTAGTGGTGGTTCTGATAATGATGATTATGATGATGTTAAAGATGATGAACAAGTATTTGAGGTACATTCTTTTTTGTTATATACTGTTATTTTTTTTTTCAAATTCAACACAAATATGTAGTTATATATAATATATACCTATATATAACTAAATGTATAATGATTATATATTGTAATTCTTTTCAAATTCAGGATATATATCTAGTTATATTAACATATATCCACATATAATTTAGCTTATAATAGTTTAATGGGTGTCGAATCCACAAAAAATAAAAACTTATTCTTGGACAAATTAAATTGCAATAGTGGTGAATATGGTCAAATCCTCAGAGAATTGCTTATTTAATTTAATCTCCTTTGAAGACCTAAAGTGAAATTTAATTAAACTAAGTGGTGGGGGTTGTAATCGAAAATTAAAATAAGCTCAGAACTCAAATTCAAATTAAATAATTAAATAGCGACTAATTTAAAATTGAAAAATAACAGTAGCAAAGATTCCAGTCAAAGGGAATACTATTGGTTTCAATTCTTAAATATGATCATTGATACAAAAATACATTTTTTAAATTTTTCAGTAAATTAGTTTTAGCTAACCAAAACGCTCGTATTAGCTAATCTTTCCTTAGATGATAAATTAGTTAAGAGATGCTCTATAACTAACCATTACTATTGAATAACTCTATAGGGATGCTCTTTAGGATTTAACCCACTAACAGCCTTAAGATTTAGAAGGACATAATTCTAATCAATAAATTCTACCACAAAATTTATTTAAAATAGATTTTACATCTTCTTAGTATTACGCATAATTACCACAAGTATCAAAAGCTTAAGAACAATTACAGATTCTTAATTTTGAATGGCTATATATTATTCAACTAATCAAGCAATGGGCCCTATTATTTAACTAGCAAAATAATTATAATATTGAGCTACAGAATATGCACAAATATTAAAATTAAAGAAAACAAGTAAAGAGTTAATTAGATCTCACAAATCTTGTCGAATTAAAACCTTGATTACCCCTTCAACTAATTAGAGTTTAGTTGCACATACTCTTTAGCAAAAAAAAAACTAAAATATATTCCAATAGCTACTGTAAAATTTGAACAAGAGACAGAGGGGAAGAAGTGTTAGGGCTTCCAATAATATGGCTTTTATACCCTTCCAATTTCCTACTCTAATTAGGAAAATAAAAATATGACTAAATAAATAATATTAATTAGCTATTAAAATTTCTAATTAATGCTACTAAATAAAGAAATAATTAAGTCCTAATATCTCTAGAAATCTGCTCTAAAATTGTATCTCAAGTGTCCCAAACAAATTATGATTCCCAGTTGGTTCATGTAATCTTCAAGTATCAGACCCTCTTGAGCACAAGCCTTGCCCAAGGGTTACATCTGAGACTTTTTAACTCTTTTCTAGCAACTTCTTACAATTTTCTTCAACTTAGCTTTTGTTCCCTCTTTAGTTATAACCTGTGAAAAAATGCCTCAAATTCAGTAAAACTATATGATATCAGATTGAATTATCCATGCAAATATTCACAAATTCCGCTGACTATCAAATTTTCCCACACTTGAATTGTGCTTGCCATCAAACACGTTACAATTTAAAAGCACTACCCCACATTCATCAACTCTCAATTCAAATTATAACATTTAAATAATCACAAATAGAGTGGCAATAAAAGATTAAAAATTCATAGAACAAACTTCTCGCTAATTCACAAGTAAGAGCAACTCAATCAATAGAATTATCAATATAAAATGTCAAGAATTTTGCCCTACTTTGATGATAATTAATTACCAAGTAGAAAGCTAGTTACATACAGAAGACAATATTTAATCTGTAGAGTCATATAAAAATGAGTGTCAAGAATCTTATTATTATTACTTTTGAGCACCTTTACTCTTGCCTGACACATCACCATCCTTTTGATGCGAGGGCAAACATTTGTGATGCTGAAACTTGGTTAATCAATTGGTCACGAAATCAAGTGGCTACTAGCTCTACTTATAGTCTTTTGACTAGCAGAGTAAATTATTCATTTTTTAAACTTTTTGGGCTTTTTTTATTTATTTGCTTAGTCCTCCACATATTTCTTATTTCAAGCATAATAATATAAGACAGATTAAATGATCCTAACTATATGCTCCTAACTAATTGAGCTGATTAAACAAGAATATCACAGAGCAAAAGTTCTTAAAGATTATATACTAATAATAGATATTGATTAAAATATCTCATAATCAAGTGAATTAACAAGAATCAAGCTAGAACAATCAATTTTAAAGCTGCCAAAATAGTTTGAG
The DNA here is from genome assembly GCA_947685225.1 of Garcia nutans. Classification (NCBI taxonomy): domain Eukaryota; kingdom Viridiplantae; phylum Streptophyta; class Magnoliopsida; order Malpighiales; family Euphorbiaceae; genus Garcia; species Garcia nutans. The sequence continues at coordinate 55,322,381 of CANTUV010000007.1, forward strand.
ATTCAAAATGTCATCTTCAAATCAATTAGCATGTGAAATGGGGCTTTGGCAAAGAAACCGCAAAATGCAAAGAGGTAGAAACAAAATTCAAGAAAAATAAAATATACAGATTCAACAACAAAATGCTTCTTAAAAATAAAGGAGTAGCATCAAAATTTAGCCAAAAAAAACAAAATGAACTGAAAAACTCATCAAGAGGATGTTTTCTAAAAAAAAAAAGATAATGAGCTAATCAACAAAAATTAGCAAAAAGCATATTAGCCAAAAACAAATCCAACAACAATAACTCTCCCCCATACTTAAAATCTACAGTGTACTCAATGTAGCAAAATAGGAAACAAAAATAAATGGTAAACAGAAGACTCCCTTGATATTGGTAAGGAGGAGCAGGCTGCTACTTGGTCATGGACGACATAGATATCGGGGGTCCAAGTCCGTGGATAAGCTAGCAATGCTTTGGTCGATATTCTCTTTTTGAAACAGCCCCATGTCATCCAAAGTATTAAGAGTCAAAGGGGCCAACATATAGGTCAAGTGCAAATTAGTATTTTCAACATCATTTAAATGTGCATTAACAGCCAATTGAGTGATAACAGTGCCTAAAATTAATGATCTCTTAGAGGAAATAACATTGGAGAATTGACTTGCCACCAAAAACCCAAATTCTCTTTTCTTTTCTTACCCATGCACCACAAGAAAAAGAAAACTCAATTTTAGACACTAGACCAGGGGCATTTTTTTCTACCGAAAAATGTATATGCCTAAAGCCGATGCTCATATTTTAAGCTAGGGTCCTTAAAATATATATCCCTTGATTTACTAGGATCATATAGTGCATGAAGGTTTTCATAAAAATCAGAATACACAGTAGAAGTGGAGACATCATCAGAAAAATTACAAATAGTGGCATTAACATTAAACCCCAAAGTTCTATTGAATTTGATTAAAGATAAACTAAATCGTTGTCCCATTAAACGGAATTTAACCATATTAGGAGTACTTAAATCAAATTAGTCAGTTTTATCAAAATGAAAGTAGCATAAAATTCTTTGACCAATTCTGCATAGATGGGATTATCCATTAAGAGAAATAATTCCCAACCAATACCTCTAAGTAAATCAGCACAATGAGATATGATATGCAAGGAACCTAAAGTAAGGAAATGAACACATTTACCTAGAAGGATGGAAAACTCATTGATTTGTTCAAACCTTTGCTGGTCACTAGGATTGTCAAACTCCAAATTCTAATTGTGAACTTCTTTTGAAGTTTCTCCTAGAAATCTCCCCTTTTTGACACGTGATCGGCTCCTCAATTCAGTAGCAGGCAGTTTGAATGGGACCTGTGAAGTCCTGTTGTGGCTAACAATTGGTTGTTGGTGATTAGATTTTTCATTGGAATGCTCATTAAGAAACCAAAGGAATTTTGGTGAAGGGCTTGAACATGGTGCGCCCCCCCTCGCATAAGCCTTAGTTCTTATGGTCGATATGCAAAAAGAAGAGTGAAAGGGCTAGTGGTTTGATCTGGTAATGCGATGCTCAATGTCTTGGCTCAGTGTGGAGTGTACGAAGTGCGATGATGGATGGAGTGGCTCGCGCGATCTGATGGTTGCTGGGTCGCTCGGTCGTTGGGTGAGGGTCTAGTCTCTCGGTGGTGAGCGTTGCTTAGTCGGTTAATGACGGTGAACCGCGTGACTGGGCTTGCCCAATCTGGACTGTTCACTCACATGATGGAGACCGCAATGGATGTTGGCTAATGGGCTCGGTGGTTTGGTGTCTGCAGCTGATGGTTGGTGGTGACTCATTGAACGGTGAAGGGTTGTGCAGTGGGTCTGGGATCGGTGCAGGGTCTGGTCACTGTGGTGTTCAATATGGGTGGTGAGGTTTGGTGTGGTGTGGCTGCTGGAGGTGAAAGAAAAGAAAAGAAAAGAAGTAGGGCAAAGGTGGAGGGTATTTTAGAAAAATAGGCAAAGTTATAAATGGGAAGTATGTAAATCAAATGAAGCCCATTGTTTCCCTTAGTAACTTAGAAGCCCAGTATCACTTCAGCAAATTAGCATCAGTGGTGACCACCATGTACTAACTCTTCCCTTATTAAAGACCTAAAACAAAACTTATAAATTAGTAACGTTGTAACATCCATGATTTTAAAGAAATTAAATAAGTATTTGGAGATATAAATTGTATATACTCAATATATATATCTAGAGTATATATAACATATACATATGGTATATTAATTGTATATGTTAGATTAATACATTACATACTTAATATTTAATACACATATAAGGTACATTTGATGTGTATATAAGATACACATTATTTGTGCATATGTGTAATATCCTAAATTTTTGAAAATTTGATAAAATAAATCATAATTTAAATATATAAATTAAATTAATGGTTTTAAATGAAAAATGAAGGGGTTTTAAATGAAAAGGTGGAACATATATGTGATATATATGAAAAATATACATAACATATAAAAGTCAACACTTTTTAAAAGAAAAGGGTATTTTGGTAATTAAATCTTATAAATTCAAAATTAATAAAATAACTCAAAAATAAATTATTTTTGAATGGAAGAGGAAAATTAGGACTTTTAATTTATTAAATAAATAATAATTAAATTATTTTAATATATATATATGGTTAAAAAAAAGATAAAAAGGAAAAGAAATATTAAAAAGTCTTCATCTTCTTCTTCTTCTTCCTTTTGACCGAATTTTTCATGGGAGCTAGACCAAGATTTTTGATTCTTCCATACTCCACAAATTGAAGGATTTAACAAGTTTCAAGTGGATTTTTGGTGATTTCCACCAAAATTAGTAAGTTTCCACCTCTTTTCTTTGAATTCCATGGAAGATTGTATTATGTGAGTTTTGAAATTTTGAAGTAGTATATTATAATTGTTGGAATTGGTGTGTATGATGTTATTTTGGGTAGGTAACAATGATTCTAAGGTTAGATTGAAGAGATGATGGAGTTTGGATAAAGAATGGTGAAGAGAGAGAATTTAGGGTTATGAATTTTTGGGGTTTTGAAAATATGAACTTTAATTGTGCAAATTGATTCCAAATGAGTTGTTTTGATTCATAAACAAGTATTTTAAAGTCAAATATTGGATTTGGTAGTGTTGGGTTGGAGTTTGAGAATGGAAGTGGAGATTTAGGGTTTTGGAAAAGTGATTTTCCAAAGTGGTTGAATTGTGTGATTTTATTTGTTTAAGCATGTTGTTTAGTGTTAAAAGTGATGAATATAAGCTTGCAATGAGTAATGGATTGTGTTGGAATGGAAAACCTTCAATGGGGGAAGGTTATGCCATTTTTTAGATTTTGTGTATAAGAGTGTATTTTTATAATGTAAATAATTTAAATGTATTAAAATATATTTCTAATGATATTAATAAACTTAAAACACTAATTTAAATGGCTTGATATGGTTTTCCAAAGTTAAAGTGAGGTGAAGCTTAATTTTGGGATTTGGTTTAGAGTGATATTTAATTATAGTTTGATGTTGAGAATACCTTAGAATGTGATATTAAATGATTATGTATGATCACATTTAGTATAGGCATTGAGGGAGGTTGATTTGCTTCATCCAAGTGGTGAAGGGCAAGTTGGAAGGATATGATTGGAGGTTGAGTTAAGATTGCTTTGGGTTGCTAGTGGAGGTATGTACAAACTTTGAATATAATGTTTATATTTGCATAACATTTGAACTTTACACATTTTGGTTGGAAAATGAGTTGAGCCACTTGGTTCATTGATTGTGTATGAATAATGTGCTATGACATTTATAATGTCATATATGTGTTCAATGCATTGTGAAAAGCCATTGATAATGGCTAAATTGTGTAGAATGTGAAATATGTATATTATGTGAAAATACCCAAAGTAATTGGGTAATGTGTTGTGAATGCAAAAATGAGATATGTGGAATAATGAAATGAATTGTTATTGATAAAAATGAGAAAAATGAGAAAAGTGAGAAACATGAGAAAGATGTGAAAAATGAGAACAATGAGAAAAAAATGTGAAAATAAGGCAATGTGCCTAGATTGAATATGTGACAATGAGAAAGAGATTTATAATGAGAAAAATGAATAAATGAAAAAAAAAATGAGAAAAAGATGATATAATAAGGCAATGTGCCTAGTTTGATCATGAGAAAATGAGAAAAGTTTTGATAAAGAAATTATGAAAGAATTTGATAATGAGAAATATGAATAAATTGTGTGCCTGATATGTTATTAAATTTTCAGAGTTCTGGGTTTGGCGGCATGCCTGTGATTTCCTACAGACTAAATGCTAGAATGGTGAAAAGACTGGGTCGTAAGCCAAGCCAGTTGATAAATATAATGTTTTTGGGGGTAAAAGACTGGGTTGTAAGCCTCAAAAACTGAAGCAGTCTAGCCGGATTGAGGACCAAGATACTGGAGCCTAAGGGTCTAGCCGGGTTGAGGTCCAAGAGACTGGGGCTGTTACATTATCCATGGATATATTGCCTACGGGGCTAGACACATGGTGTCATTATGGACCAAAGCAGTAACTCTGAAATTTGAATAGCATACTAGATCCTTTTGGGCCCATACTTGTCTTTGCTTTAATGTGAATTGTGATACATTTGAGCAATATAATGAGATATAATATTATGAGTTGTGATATATATATATATGTGTGTGTGTTGTACATTGACATTACATTTGGATTATATTGTTATTAAAGTTTGTACCACTAGGCTTCGACTTAGCGTGATTGTAATTCGTCGCACAGGTGTCATGGATGATTTGGTAGAGCCGAAGAGTTCTACTAGACCTGGTTGGATCTAGGTTTGTATTTATTGAGTTTGAAGAGTTGTTTTTGGGTACATCAAGATCAGAGCCAGTTGCCAGCATATAGATATTTGGTATTACAATGTATTTTGATATTATATATGTTATGATATGCTTTTGGAAGTATATAATGTAAATTGTAAAGAATATTTTGAATAATTTGTTCATATGAGATTTTTATATGTATTGATAATTTATATATCTATATACATAAGAATTTTTAGAAAATATAGAGAAAGTGATAAGTATTGGTGAAATGGCGAATTGATTTTTATTGAGAGTGTTTGCTTTATGCAGGTTGTGTTTTGCTGAATTTTGGAAATTTTCAAATTACAAACAAAACTCTGGCTAATTTTTCCCAGAGATTTTCATAAAAAATATTTATTTTGGTTTTCTATAACAAGCAAAGAATATTTATATACTATTTATTTTATATATTAGTATTTGAAATCTTAAAACAGAAATGTAAAATTTTTTATTAAATCGGTTTGTGATATTTTTATACTGTATATGCATATTTTACATATGCTGAAAATATGTATTGTACGTATATAGGGTATAAGGGTGTTACATTTATTTTAGTATCAGAGCCTAGGTTTGAGGTTCTCGACCTAGGTGGGTTGTTAGAGTGAGAAAATTAGAATTTTAAAAAAATAATTTTCAATTGTGACGCATGCATTGGCACTGACAATTTATCTAATCCCTGATGTGGCGATGTCCATTTGATATAATGAATATGAGTTGAGATCACGTCTGGGTTGCATAGATCATAGTGGCATAGTGGAAGTGTAATTCTGGAGATTGTGGATTAAGAATTTTTGGAACTTGTATTTGAAATTAAAATTCATAGCTGATTCAATTGATGAATAAATTAAATTAGAAAAACAATCTAGGAAATGATTTAAGATATAAAAATAAAAAGTTTGAGAAATGAGCATGATAGTTACAAAAAATTCTATAGGTGTACTACAAAGTGATATTGTCTGAAATTTTGGACAAATCTAGAAATATTGGATGAGTTTGAACATTTAGTAAAAAGTTTTTTCTATATGTTAGAATTCAATGTATAAAATTTATAAATTTTAAAGATGGATCTCTAATTAAGAAAAATAGAAGAACACAGATTGTTAGAGTAATTCCAGCAACTCAGAATCTGTAGAAATTGATAAAAAAAATAAATTTAGAAACTATGGTAAACCAACTCAGAAAAATATGAAAATTTACACACAATATCATATGTATTCCTATAACATATGGTTTAAATTTAATGAATTTTTATTAAGTTAGGATACCTAAAAAAAATGGACAACCGGGTGCTGCCAGAGAAATTATTAAAGAGATAGATTCTCTGATTTTGGAAGATTTAATTTTTAAATATATTAAATCAGCTTGAAAAAATCTAAAACTTTAAATATAAGTCCAAATGTGTGTCAAGTGCACATGGATAAAATTTTACAAGCTTTTATAAAGAATTGGTAAGGAATATAAAAATTGAAAGTGAAATTGACATGAAACTGAGAAAGTCATGCAGTTTTGTGTAAGTAAGTAATAAATTAATTTTATGAGACAAATGAATGAAGAAAATTATAAAACTTTATATGCATATGGGTATAAGTATAGAAGGAATATGGAGTTTTAATAATTTGCAACAAAGAGTTCATAATTAAAATCAAAGAGTGAAATCATATATGATAGCGAATTATTTATTGTGGAATAATGATGCATGATTTAGGGTTGAGTGTGTAAAATTAAAATATCTAAATGGATGATGTTAATTAGTGTAGTAAAATGAATTAGTGTTGTTTAAATGTAAATGTTATGATTTTAAGATTGGAAATGTGACATAGATGAGATTTGGTGAGGTTCATGTTGTTGATTGTATTATATGGAATTTGAATTTTTGAAATGGGTTCATAATTGTGAAAGTGATGTATTTTGATGTTATATTAATATAAAAATAATGTTTATAAAGTTATATGTTGTTTAGGTATTGATAGTTTAATGTTTAATAAGCATGAGAGTAATTTTGAATGAGTAATATTATTTATGAAAATATCATGTAACGTGTAATGTGGTTGATAATATAGAAATTTATTATGAAATAAAAGGGAAATGATTAAGTAAATACAAAATGAGTTACTTTAGGTAATTGAATTAGAAATGATGAAAATGAATATGAAGGGTATGATAAATGCAAAAAAAAAAATGTGAGAGAGATGTCATATTGAAAATGTGACTAAGATTTATGTGACGTGTTAAATATATATATATATATATAATAAGAAACTTATTTAAGAGATGGGCGATTAAATAAGGAAGATGTTAATTATATTGTGGTCAGAGTGTATATGTATGTTGAATTGATTAATAACCTAAGTAATGTCAAAAGAATGAGAATGATATTACATGTATTAATAGACCTAAGAGATATTAGGTCTTGGCCTGCGTAGAGTTAGGTCATGTGATGAATTGAGATTGAGAATGGACCCGAATAGAGCTGGACGGTGAAATTGTTATTTTAACAACTGAACTTGATGATTGTATAGTGTTTTGGGCCTAAAGTATATGTGTATAAATAAGAGATTGTAAGGAAAAGGAAAGTATAATGAAGAAAGTATGGAAATGAATATATATATATATATATGAATGAAAATTTTTATAAGAGAGAGATTAGAAATGGAGTAATAAATGGAAATTATGTAAATTAGCATATGAATGAATGTGTATATGTAAGAGATGTTAATGATAATATTATTGAAACATGAGTTAGGCTAATGATGATCAAGTGATCAAGAGTAAATTGCTTTGAAATAGAGCTGAAATGTGTTAATTTTTTGTGTAGCAAAAGATTAGAAAATGAATATGTAATTTTTTTGCGATACAAACTTAACATTGTGATTGGAAATGTTTGAAGAATAATGATAGAGGAGCAGTATTTATTTATAAGCCATAGGCGTGACCATTATTATGGCATGACCGTTGGATAGTTTTAGTGAGATTGGTAGTTATACTTCAAGAAACATGGTCATGACTTATGGTTTGCATAGTTATATCTTATAATTTTATACTAGAAATTTATTTATAATTATATAAAGTGTGAAAACAGAAGACAATTGTGAAAATATGATGAGCTTTAAATGATATGTAAGAAAAGTGACTTGTGTAAATAAGGTAACTATAAGAAATGTGAGAAAATGGTAAATGAAAGGAATTATGAAATGTGAGTAAGAGTTATAATGAATGTGTTTGAAAGTGGTATAAAATGAATAAGTTGATGAAAATGATGTGTAAAGTAAACGAGACTAGGGGAATTGAATATTATCTGTAATGATGAATTCGAAGAGAATTAAAATTTGAGAATAAATTTGACCTAATAGAATTAGGTCATGAATTGAAGACAAATTGATGAATTTAAAATAGACTAAAGGTTGGTTAGAATAGAATAAGGTTATGATGGTCATATTGCGATAGTTAGATCAATTGATCTGAAATGTAATAAGTTTACAAGTATTTATTAAAATTCAATGTGTGTAGTTGTATTAAGAATATGCAAGCTATATGATAATGTGCTTAATACAGCATTCTGATATGAATATGCATATGAAAGGAGCTAAGTTATATTAGTTTCAAATAATTATAAGAGAAAAGTGTTAGTTATAGTATAATGGGAATGAATCTTATTAAGGAAATAAGATTTTGCTGTTGTATAATGGTGATGTCAAATTAATATGTGGTAATTGTATAAAGAGTAGGATCAAAGTGAAGATGTGTAAAATTATTGTGTTAAGATAAAAGTTATCAACATTTGAATTTAAGGTGATGAAAGTATATTTTTAAGATAATGAAGTGATCAAATATCTTGAGTTCAATAGGTGTGTGGGTATATATATTAAAGAGATGAACTAATTTTTGTCTAATGACAATTCAATTGATGATATGATAATTTGTTGTGACTGTTTGAGTAAATAGATAGTATAATGATGTGTTAGGGAATAGTAAAAAGGAAATTAAGAATGAACCTAAGGGGGAGAATATAAATTATGTAATTTGGTAAAATAATGATTTGGATTATTTATTACCATAATGAATAATTTTGAGAATGAAATTATTTAAGGGGGAGAAAATTGTAACATCCATGATTTTGAAGAAATTAAATAAGTATTTAGAGATATAAATTGTATATACTCAATATATATATCTTGAGTATATATAACATATACATATGGTATATTAATTGAATATGTTGGATTAATACATTACATACTTAATATTTAATACACATACAAGGTACATTTGATGTGTATATAAGATACACATTACTTGTGCATATGTGTAATATCTCAAATTTTTGAAAAGTTCTAATTTTTGTAAATTTGATAAAATAAATTATAATTTAAATAGATAAATTAAATTAATGGTTTTAAATGAAAAATGAAAGGGTTTTAAATGAAAAAGTGGAACATATATGTAATATATATGAAAAATATACATAACATATAAAAGTCAACACTTTTTAAAAGAAAAGGGTATTTTGGTTATTAAATTTTATAAATTCAAAATTAATAAAATAATTCAAAAATAAATTATTTTTGAATGGAAGAGGAAAATTAGGACTTTTAATTTATTAAATAAATAATTATTAAATTATTTTAATATATACATATATATATATGGTTTTTAAAAAAAAGATGAAAATGAAAAGAAATATTAAAAAGTCTTTATCTTCTTCTTCTTCTTCCTTTTGGCTGAATTTTCCATGGGAGCTAAACCAAGATTTTGATTCTTTCATACTCCACAAATTGAAGGATTTAACAAGTTTCAAGTGGATTTTTGGTGATTTCTACCAAAATTAGTAAGTTTTCATCTATTTTCTTTGAATTCCATAGAAGATTGTATTATGTGAGTTTTGAAATTTTAAAGTAGTATGTTATAATTGTTAGAATTGGTGTGTATGATGTTATTTTGGGTAGTTAACAATAATTCTAAGGTTAGATTGACGAGATGATGGTGTTTGGATAAAGAATGGTGAAGAGAGAGAATTTAGGGTTATGTATTTTTGGGGTTTTGAAAACATGAACTTTAATTGTGCAAATTGATTCCAAATGAGTTGTTTTGATTCATAAACAAGTATTTTAAAGTCAAATATTAGATTTGGTGGTGTTGGGTTAGAGTTTGAGAATGGAAGTGGAGATTTAAGGTTTTGGAAAAGTGATTTTCCAAAATGGTTGAATTGCGTGATTTTATTTATTTAAGCATGTTTTTTAGTGTTAGAAGTGATGAATATAAGCTTGGAATGAGTAATGGATTGTGTTGGAATGGAAAACCTTCAATGGGGGAAAGTTATGCCATTTTTTAGATTTTGTGTATAGGAGTGTATTTTTATAACGTAAATAATTTAAATATATTAAAATATGTTTCTAATGATATTAATAAACTCAAAACACTAATTTAAATGGCTTGATATGGTTTTTCAAAGTTAAAGTGAGGTGAAGCTTAATTTTGGGATTTGGTTTAGAGTGATGTTTAATTATAGTTTGATGTTGAGAATACCTTAGAATGTGATATTAAATGATTATGTATGATCACATTTGGTATAGGCATTGAGGGAGGATGATTTGCTTCATCCAAGTGGTGAAGGGAAAGTTAGAAGGATAGGATTGGAGGTTGTGTTAAGTTTGCTTTGGGTTGCTAGTGGAGGTATGTACAAACTTTGAATATAATATGTATATTTGCATAACATTTGGACTGAACACATTTTGGTTGAAAAATGTGTTAAGCTACTTGGTTCGTTGATTGTGTATGAATAATGTGCTATGACATTTGTAATGTCATATATGTGTTAAATGCATTGTGAAAAGCCATTGATAATGGCTAAATTGTGTATAATGTGAAAATACCCAAAGTAATTGGCTAATGTGTTGTGAATACAAAAATGAGATATGTGGAATAATGAAACGAATTGTTATTGATAAAAATGAGAAAAGTGAGAAAAGTGAGAAAAATGAGAAAGATGTGAAAAATGTGAAAAATGAGAAAAAAAATGTGAAAATAAGACAATGTGCCTAGATTGAATATGTGACATTGAGAAAGAGATTAATGATGAGAAAAATGAAAAAAAGAAAAAAAGTGAGAAAAAGATGATATAATAAGGCAATGTACCTAGTTTGATCTTGAGAAAATGAGAAAAGTTTTGATAAAGGAATTATGAAAGAATTTGATAGTGAGAAATATGAATAAATTGTGTACTTAGTATGTTATTAAATTTTTAGAGTTCTGAGTTTGGCGGCATGCCTATGATTGCCTATGGGCTAAACGCTGGAATGGTGAAAAGACTGGGTCGTAAGCCAAGCCAGATGATAAATATGATGTTTTTGGGTTGAAAAGACTAGGTCGTAAGCCTCAAAAACTGTAGCAATCTAGCCGGGTTGAGGACCAAAATACTGGAGCCTAAGGGTCTAGCCTGGTTGAGGTCCAAGAGACTGGGGCTGTTACATTATCCATGGATATATTGCCTACGGGGCTAGACACATGGTGTCATTATGGACCAAAGCAGTAACTCTGAAATTTGAATAGCATACTAGATCCTTTTGGGCCCATGCTTGTCTTTGCTTTAATGTGAATTGTGAATTATGATACATTTAAGCAATATAATGAGATATAATATTATGAGTTGTGATATATATATGTGTTGTGCATTGACATTACATTTGGACTATATTGTTATTAAAGTTTATACAACTAGGCTTCTACTTAGCGTGATTGTAATTCGTCGCGCAGGTGTCATGGATGATTTGGTAAAGCCGGAGAATTCTACTAGACCTGGTCGGATCTAGGTTTGTATTTATTAAACTTGAAGAGTTATTTTTGGGTACATCAAGATCAAAGCCAGTTGCTAGCATGTAGATATTTGGTATTACAATGTATTTTGATATTATATATGTTATGATATATTTTTGGAAGTATGTACTGTAAATTGTAAAAAATATTTTGAATAATTTGTTCAGATGGGATTTTATATGTGTTGTTAATTTATATATCTATATATATAAGTATTTTGAGAAAATATGGAGAAATTGAGAAGTATTGGTGAAATGGTGAATTGATTTTTATTGGGAGTGTTTGCTTTATGCAGGTTGTATTTTTTTTTGAATTTTGGGAATGTCCAAATTACAAACAAATTCTGGCGAATTTTTTCCAGAGATTTTCATATAAAATATTTTTTTTGGATTCCTATAACAAGCAAAGAATATTTATATATTATTTATTTTATATATTAGTATTTGAAATCTTAAAACAAAAATGTAATTTTTTTATTAAATTGGTCTGTGACATTTGTATACCGTATATGTATATTTTATATATGCTGAAAATATGTATTATACGTATATAGGGTATAAGGGTGTTACAAACGTCCTAAGGAAGGAGAGGATGAATAGTAGCTTCATTCTTTTTTTTTCTTTTAACAGAATACACCAAAATTAATTTGAAGTTGACTAAGATTAAAGAAAAAGCATTATTAAGGAAATGAAATAAATAGATAACAATAAGAGTGAAATAAATAGAAGGAAATAAAACAGAGAAAAGAGAAAAGAAAAGAAAATGGGTTGCCTTCCATTAGCGCCTTTTTTAAAATTCTTTGGCTTGACATTATTTTCATTCAGTCTTCTTTCAAAGGACATTTCAACTGTAAGTCCTCTATAGTAGATGTTTGAAATCCCTCATAGAATGGCTTTAGATAGTGCCCATTGACTTTGAAAATTTTACCAGTGACCGCACTCCTAATTTCTACGGCTCCATGAGGGAATAAGTTGGTGATGAAAAAGGGTCCTATCCATCTAGTCCTCAACTTGATAGGAAAAAATTTAAGTCTTGAATCATAGAGTAACACTTTTTGTCCCACCACGAATTGTTTCTTGGAAATCATCTTATCATGGAAAGCTTTTGTTTTCGCCTTGTAAATCTTTGAATTTTCATAAGCCCCATTTCTAATTTCTTCCAACTCTTGGAGATGCAACTTCCTCTGTTCACCTGCTTCTTCCAACTTCATATTGCATTATTTAACAACCTAAATTGCTCTATTTTCTAGCTCAACAAGCAAATGACAAGGTTTACCAAATACTAACCGAGATGAAGATATACCAATAAGTGTCTTATAAGCGGTCCTGTAAGCCCATAATGCATCATCCAAACACATGCGCCAATCCTTCCTATTAGGATTCATTGTCTTTTTAAGGATGGACTTAACCTCACGATTAGATATTTCATCCTGGCCATTGGTCTACGGATGGTAAGCTGTCGAAGTGAGATGAACAAGATTGTATTTCAGAAGGGGAACTCCCATCACCTTGTTACAGAAGTGTGTCCCTCTATCACTTATAAGAACTCTCAAAATTTCAAACCTGACAAAAATATGAGATCTAACAAAATCTGCAACAACCTTAGCATTGTCAGTTCGGGTAGCCTTAGCTTCTACCTATTTCGAAACATAATCAATAGCAAGCAAGATATTAGAATTTCCAAATGAAGAAGGAAATGGACCTATAAAATCAATACTTCATACATCAAAATTTTCACAAATTAAAGTACACATAAGAGGCATATGGCTTCTATGACTCAAAGTACCAATCTTTTCACAATTCTCACAAGACTTGCAATATACATAAGAATCACAAAATAGGGAAGGCCAAAGCAAACCACACTCTAATATTTTATGGGTTGTTTGCTTAGGACCAAAGTTTCCTCCACATGCATATGAATGAGAAAAATTTAAAATATAAGGAATCTCAATTTCATTGACACATCTTCTAATTATTTGATTAGAATAGTACTTCTACATATAAGGGTCATCCCAAACATAGTATCTAGCTTCCCTCTTGATTTTATCCTTCTCAACTCTTGACATATCGTCTAAAAAAATGTTAGAAGAGAGAAAATTTACAATATCATCATACTAGGGCGTCGATTGATGGACATAAAAGAGGTGTTCATTTGGAAATTCATCCTTAATTTGAAGTGGTCCCTCATCTATCAATAATTGACTGAGATGATCGACTACTAAATTTTTTGACCCCTTCTTGTCTCTAATCTCCAAATCAAACTCCTGTAGCAAGAATATCTACCAAATAAGTCTTGGCTAGGCATCTTTTTTCTTAAGTAGATACTTCAAGGCTGCATGATTAGAATAGATGATAACTTTAGTACCAAGAAGATAAGAACAAACTTTTTCTAAAGCAAAAATTATGGCTAAAAACTCCTTTTTCGTGGTGGAGTAATTTGATTGGGCCTTTAGATTCTTGATGCATAGTATAAAATATGAGGTTCCCTTCCAATTCTTTGCCCAAGTACTGCTCCCACAGCATGATTGATGTTATCACACATTATTTCAAAGGGCAAACTCCAATATGGTGGCTGTATAATTGGGGCAGAGATCAACATATCTTTGAGTATATCAAATGCCTTCTCGCAAGAATCATCAAAATTAAACTCCACTTTTTTTTTTGCAACAACTGGCATAAAGGATGAGTGACCTTTGAAAAGTCTTTAGTGAAATGTCTATAGAAACTCGCATGTCCAAGGAAAGATCGAACTTCCTACACACTAGCAAGGTAAGATAAAGATTTAATTACATCAACCTTTTCCCTATCAACTTTAATTCCTCTCTCTGACACAGTATGCCCTAAAAATAATTATTGATCAACCATAAAATGACACTTCTCATAATTTAGCACAAGGTTTAACTCCAAGCATCTTTCAAGAATTTTAGTTAGGTTAGACAAACACTCACTAAAGGAGTTTCCATTCATGGTGAAATCATCCATGAAGACCTCTATAATATTCTCAACATATTTAGAAAATATACTTACCATATACCTCTGAAATGTGGCTGAGGCATTACATAGACCAAATGGCATTCTTCGGTAGGCAAAGGTTCCAAATGGGCAAGTGAAAGTAGTCTTCTCTTGATCCTTTGGTGCTATTGGAATTTGATAAAAGCCCGAATAGCCATCAAGACAGCAGTAATGGGTCTTACCTATAAGATGCTCTAGCATTTGATTGATGAATGAGAGATGAAAATGGTCCTTTCTTACGGTTACATTTTCTGGAGTCGATGCAAACTCTTCACCCATTCTGAACTCCAGTTGGAACCAACTCATCATCTACATTTTTCACCACTGTCAAGCCTGTCTTATTAGGTACTACCTGAACTAGACTCACCCACTTTCTTTTTGAAATGGGATAAATTACACCTGTATCAAGAAGCTTTAAAATTTCTTTCTTGACTACCTTCATCATTGATGGGTTTAATCTTCTTTGTGTTTCTCTTTTTGGCTTGCGATCCTCCTCCATAAGAATTTTATGTATGCAAGTTGAAGGTGAAATACCCTTAATGTCGATGATTGTCCATCCAGTGGCTTCCTTATAATCCCTAAGTATGTAAATCAGATCTTCTTCCTCCTTCCTGCTGAGTTTGTTGGAGATTATCGTGAAATACCCTTAATGTCGATGATTGTCCATCCAGTGGCTTCCTTATAATCCCTAAGTATGTAAATCAGATCTTCTTCCTCCTTCCTGCTGAGTTTGTTGGAGATTATCATTGGTAGGCTTTCTCCTTCAAATCTTCTAATGTTCGGGCATCGATTTCAACTCCATATGTTGTGCCTGCACAAGAGGGTAAAATTTTAGTGTGGGACATTGGTAATTCAAATCTAGATGCATTTTCCTTCATAGTTTTGAAGGATCCCATTTGCACACCACCTCTTGAAGATTTTCACCTACAACAAACTGGTCATTTAGATTCTTTAAGCTACCTGCATCAAGATTTTTTGCAAAAAATAGTGTTCAAATCATCAGAGACATTAAGCGCAAAAATTTCTTGACTTAAAGAATCTATGATATCCAATCCATACACATGATATATCACTAGGATACTTCATAGTATCAAAAATAATAAATTTTACAATTTTCCCATCGAACTCCAAAGTTAATGTACCATTATGCACATCAAATTTTGTCCTAGATGTGCTAAGAAAAGGTTTTCCTGATAAAATATCAGAGTAATTAGAATATTTATCCTCCTCCATGTCAAGTATATAAAAATCTACTGGAAAAATTAACCCATTAACTTGAACTAAAACATATTTTAATACTCCTTTATAGTAAACTACTGACCTATCAACTAGTTGAATAATTACACCAGTTTCTTTTAAAGGACCAACCTTTAAAGAGTAAATAGGAAATTACATGATATTTATCTTTATATGCTCAAATCACCTATTTTATAAGAAATTACGAACATACCTTGTCATTTGCACTTTGGAGTTAACTTTCTTTTTATCACAATAGATATGTTCTCTCCTACACTTACCTATTACCACTGAGCTTCTTTTTGTTGGTGCACAACTATTTTAGGAACTTTGCATATCGAGGCACTTGCTTGATGGCATCTAACAATGGTATATTGATCTCGACTTTGCGGAAAGTTTTCAAAATTTCTTTCTCCTCTTTCTCCTTCTTAGATTTGGCAAGTCTTTATGGAAAAAGGGGTGATATTACCAGGGGTGCGGACTGATCAGACTCTATTGTGGCATGTGACACTTTCTCTTGAATAATCATCTTAGATTCTGCCCTCTTGTCTAAGCCCTACCTGAGGGTAAGCTTTCAGTAGTGTAGACCCTTAATTTTTTACCCAGTCCAATCCAATATTTTTAAACAGTCCAAAATAATTTTTATGGTGTTTTAATTAAATAATATTTATTTTTAATAAAAATAAAAAAATTAATAAAAAAGGATAAAAAATAATAAATAAATAAAAATAGGCGACGAAAATTTTTTTTCGCGGGTGACGAATTAGCCACAAGCCAATTCGCCGCAGCAAAATCTTGCGGCGAATTGGCCTGGCTCGCGCCCGAGCCAGCAGCACCAAAGCCTAGTGCCCATAGATTTTCTTCGCCAGCGTACTTTCGCACTCCCGGCCCGCGCACGGTTTTGCCAAAATCCTATTCTACTTGGTTTTTAATTTTGTTTCCTAAATTTTTTTTATTTCCTTAGCCAATTAGTATTAGGTTTTTATTTTTTCTTATAAATACCACATTAAAGACACAGTTTGAAGGAGCTGAAAATTTTTGGATCTAAAATTTTTTATTAGACTTTGGACTTTTGGATTTTCTCGGCCAAAAAAAGAGAACCTTGAAGGAGCAAGAGGTAGTGAACAAGCAACAACAATCCATCAAAGGCAGCCTACACTGTTTTTATTATTGTTTAACCAGAATTCAAAAGATTATGGTGGAACAAACAACGGAGGTTTGAATCTCTGTTTCTTTGCTTATCTTTACAGTAGCTTCATCATTCAAATTGGATTAATTGTTTAAACGTGCAATAGATGATTAATTGTTCTACTTACCATCCAAACTCTATTTGAAACCCTAAAAATTATTTTTCAAAACACTAATACCTTAATACCCGTAAAACATATTTTTGAAATCAAAAACCCTAATTACACTTTTCTAAAACCACAAAACAATAATCTGCTTTCTCAAAGTCATAATCAATTCAATTTTTCTAAGATTTACAGTAGCTTAGAAGGGGTCAATATTTATTTGTGTATTGTAAGTCTTTATATTTAACTTCCTTTATTATGATTATTCAAAATACAGTAGCTTTATTCAAAATAAAAGCCTAAACCCTAATTTATTTAAACCATAAATCTTAATTAATTCTATTTTCCAAATCATCACAGTAGCTTGTTCCTTTCAAATATCTAAAGATTTTATTTTATTTTCATAAGCTTCAATCTTATTTACTTAAACCCTAATTGGTAAACATAAAACTCAAGAAATCTTAATGGATGGATGTTTACTTTTATTGATTTGATTTGATTTCAAAACTTTGTAAGAGGTATGTTTCCATATGTTGGGTACCTCATGTATTAAGCATCATGTAATTTAAAATGCTTTAATATTTTGGACCAATATAAAGGACACGTTTTCACCTTTCGGTGGGTTTCCTATTTAGTTTTAGACATGGACAATGTAAGGACATATTTTCATCCTCGAACGGGTGTCCATTTATTTATTTTGTTTGGACATTGCTTTGATTTTAATATAATGATGCTTTATTTTTATTGTTGCATGTAGTATGGATAATATTGTTATATTTAAGAATTTTATAATATTAAGACATGCAAAGGAGGCCAGTTCCAATGAACCGGGCGTTGTGGGGGTGCTGGGCCATTTCTCACCTTTCTTACACATATTTAACTTTCTAAACCCATTAAGGGGTTGGGGATTCCTTAGAAATCGAGTCATCCACCCCTTTCTTTTTTCCAACCTGTCCGGGTGGCGACTCCATTTTCTCTTGGCTTAGGCCTGTGTTCTCTAAGGCCCCAAGCCTAAACAGTGCTGAAGTCGCAAGAACCATTCCACCGGGAGTGGAGGCAAAAATCCCCTCTCACAAGTAGTTTTTGTCCAGCATCTCCTTTCTGCTTCTTAGTGTTATGGTGGTTGCATTTTGCTTTGACTATTATTTAAGAAGAAAGTTTCCCTTGGGACACTAGCTTGGTAACTGATGTGGCTAACTGATTCATATGACTTTCCATATTTTGAATGTTTGAGCGGATGAAAGCTTTAAACATGTCGTCAAGAGACATACCTGATTTTTATGGTGGAGGAGGCTTTGGTGGTGGTGCTCTTGCTAGAATTATTGCGAATTTGGTGTTCTTGCTCCATAGCTAAAGTTTGGATGGTCCCTGCACCTTGGATTATAAGTGTTTACATAGGGGTCATACCTCCTTTGGGGTTGATTAGAAAATCCAACTATAGCATTCATTTGTTGTTCATCATCTTCTTAGAGTGTGGGGCACATATCAGTTGGATGACCTGAATGTGCGCAAATTTCACAAATTTTTACTGGTTGCACATTTCCTACAACCATATTTTGCAACAAATTTGTTAGTTGATTTATTTTAGACTCAAGTGAAGAAATACTTACATCATAAACTCTCTTTGGAGTTTCCTTCTTGCTCTCAAACTCTTAGGAGGTGGATTCCATGCTTCTTTTTGTGGAGTTTTATTGACTATGGCACCTCCGCTAGCAGCATCCAACATGCTTCTTTCTGTGGGTAACAACCCTTCATTAAAATATTGGAGGAGAGCTTTCTTTAAAATTTCATGTCGTAGGCAACTTGCACATAATCGTTTAAATCTCTCCTAATACTCGTGAAGGTTATCCTAATCTTTTTACTTAGCACCACATATTTCTCTCCTTTTATTTGCAGCCCTTGAAGCAGAAAAGAAATTATTTAAGAAAGTCGTCACCATGTCAGTCCATGTGGTTATTGATCTAGATGGTAAGTCAAAAAGCTAATCTTTGGCTCGGTTGTCTAAGGAAAAAGGGAAGGCTCGTAATTTAACTTGTTCTTTAGATACTCCTTGTGGTCTCATGCTTGAACATACGATATGAAATTCTTTCAAATGCTTGTGGGGATCCTCACTTACCAGCCCATGAAAGTTTTGTAACAAATGAATTAAACCCAACTTTAGCTCAAAGGAAACAGCTAGAGCTAGATAAGTGATGCAAAGAGGTTGCTAGTCGACTAGAGGGGCTGCCAATTTCCTCAGAGTCTGTTGTTCATTACCCATCTGCTCTTCTTCTTCAGATTTTTTAAGAGAGGAGGAAGAACCTGAATCTGAATTTGTATTCACTGCGTATTTAGCTACAGATGATAAAGTTGCAGCACCTTGCATTTTCAATTTTGCTTTCTTTCTAAATCCTTTTGCAGTATTCTCAATCTCTGGATCGTGTAAGACCTCTTCCTCATGATTAGATCTGGTCATCAAAAGAAATAAAATAAGTTAATTACAACTCCCTAGCAATGATGCCAAAATTTGATGGGTGTCAAATCCATCAAAAATAAAAACTTATTTTTGGACAAATTAAATTGCAATAGCGGCGAATAGGGTCAAATTCTCAAGATATTATTTACTTAATTTTAATCTCCTTTGAAAACCTAACGTGAAATTTAATTAAACTAAATGGTGGGGGTTGTGATTGAAAATTAATATAAGTTCAGAACTGAAATTTAAACTAAATAATTAAATAGCAGCAAATTTAAATTTGAAAAATGATAGTAGTAAAGATTTCAGTCAAAGGGAATAATCTTGGTTTCAATTCTTAAATATGATCATTGATATAAAAATAATTTTCTTTAATTCTTCAGTAAATTAGTTCTAACTAACTGAGACGCTCGCATTAGTCAATCCTTCCTTAGATTAATAATTAGTTAAGAGATGCTCTATAGCTAACTCTTGTTATTGAATAACCATATAAGAACGCCTTTTAAGATTTAACCCACTAACAACTTTAAGATTTAGAAAGACCTAATTCTAATCAACAAATTTTATCGCAAAATTTATTTAAATTAGATTGTGCATCTTCTTATTGCTATGCCTAATTGCCACAAGTATCAAAAGCTTAAGAACATGGGCCCTCTTGTTTAACTAATCAAGCAATGGACCCTATTGTTTAACTAGCAAAATAATAGTAATATTAAACTACAAAATATGTACAAATACTGAAATTAATGAAAACAAGTAAAGAGTTTATTAGATCTCACAAATCTTATTGAATTGAAACCTTGATTACCCCTTCAACTAATTAGAGTTTAGTTATACATGATCTTTACAAAAGAAAACTAAAATATATTCCAATAGCTGCTGTAAAACCTGAACAAGAGACAGAGGAGAAGAAGTGCTAGGGTTGCCAATAATTTGGCTTTTATACCCTTCCAATTTCCTACTTTAATTAGGAAAATAAAAATAAAAGTACAACTAAATAAATAATATTAATTAGCTATTAAAATTTATAATTAATGCCTACTAAATAAAAATAATAATTAAGTCTTAATATCTCTAGAAATTTGCTCCAAAAATTGTATCTCAAGTGTCCCAAACAAATCAGGATTCCAGTTGGTCCATGTAATCTTCAAGTATCAAACACTTTAGTCTTGTGCCTTGCCCAAGGGTTGCATCTGAGGTCTTTCTAGCTCTTTTTCAGCAACTTCTTACATGATATCAAACTGAATTATCCATGCAAATATTAACAAATTCCGCTGACTATCACAATTATATAGTGTTATTCTTTTTAAATTCATCATATGCATATATTTATAAGTTATACATACTCAAATATAACTACATATAGCAGTTTTATATTATTATTTCCTTTTTGAAATTCAACAAAAATACGCAGTTATTGTAACATATACCTATATATAATAAACATTGAATTTTGTCACATATACATAATTATATGTTACATATACCTACATATAATTAAACTTATAATAATTATATATTGTTATTTCTTTTTCAAATTCAACAGAAATATATAGGTATATAAAACATATACCTACATATGACTAAACATATAACTTATATATACTGTTCTTCTTTTCATATTCATCACGAATATCTAGTTATATATTACATATACCCACATATAATTAAACATATATTTGTAACATATTTTTATTATTTATTTTTATGTTGTGTTTTATGTGTTTAATTTTTTATTTTCTTTTTTAGTTAAAAGAGAGAATTGTTTGTAAGGATTTTGAAGGTGGGATTTTTGTTTATAAAGAAGGTGATGGTGATTTGAAAAATAATGTAGATTTTGTTAATAAAGTTGTTTTTGATATTCTAGCTGATGTTTCAACTATAGATCTTTGGTGGTGATGATGTTAATTTTTGAATTGATATTGTCTTTAAGAGTTTTGACGTTGGTAAGGATGATGTGGTGTTGGAAGTGATGTTAATGTTAATATTGATATTTATGGTGTTGATGTTGGTAAAGTAGCTGAAGTTGATGATGATAAAATTCAAATAAGGTTGTTACTGAGGGAGTTAATAAAGGAAATGTTTCTAAAGGTTATAATGTTAAAGATAAAGTTTTTGATGGTGATAACGATAAAGCAATTAGAGTTTCTGAGGTTGTTAGTGCTGAAAAAAATATTGTTGTTTTTAAAGTTATCGGTGATGGTGATAAAGATAAAGTTATTAGTACTTCTGATGTTAGTGGTGATGAAGATAAAATTATTATTGTTTCTAAAGTTGCTAGTGTTGTTACTGAAGTTACTGATGTTGTTGTTAGCATTGAAATTAATCTTACTGGTGTTGTTGCTGGTGTTGGGGTTGAAATTAAGCTTAGCAATAAGTTTGCTTCAAGTTCTTTAGTGTTTGATTCTATTTTTTTTTCTTTTTTTTGCTCTAGTTGAATTGGTACTAGTCATGGTGTTGATATTAAAGTTAGTAATAAGTTTGTTTCAGGTACTTCTGATTTTAACTCTACCTTTTTGGTAGAAATTGATGAACTAGAAAATAAAATGTTTGAGAAGGTAATTTTTTATATATTTTTTATATGTTATATTATTATATATTGTTTTTTTAATTTTTTATTTAATAGAAAACATTTGATGTTGTTAAGGAAAATGTTGCAAGTGCTGCTGAATTGGTTCTATCTTTGAAGTATTTCGAGGCATATTTTTTATTTGATTATATTTTTATTAATATATATTGAACATATATCAAGTATATATTATTATATTTGATATATATTTGAAATTATAATAATTTTATATGTAATTAGAGATCTTATATTTAATATATATGATATGTATGTCAAGTTATATTATTTTTATATGATTTATATTGAAGATGTTTTTAATATAACATGTATATGTTAATATATTTGACATATATTTTATGTTTATTTTATTTTATTTAGGATAATTCATATGGTCCTAATTTTTCTTTTGATCTTGATAATGTTGATGTTAATGTTAAAAGAGATATTAAACCATCTATTATTCTTTTGATCTATCATTTAGTTCATCTTCTATTAAGGAAGTTTCTGGAACTAATTTTTTTATGATTCTCAATGATGATTTATTGAGTGAACCTAATTATATTAATGATAGATCTCGGTTTGATGTTTGGGTAGAGAAAAGATTGAACAAAAGGAAGAATAGGTAATATATATATTTTTTAGTTTTATATAATGTTTTTTTTCTAATTTGTTTCTATTTATTTTTTTTCAGGAAATTTAAATATTCTTAGAAAGAAATGAATCTTTCACCTTCTTTTAATTTTGGTGTTACTCATGTTAGTGATAAATAATTTTTTCATGATCTTGCCTACTGTGACTCATTTTTATCGAACTTGGTATGTTTTAACTCCTTTTTTAGTTTTTAGCAATTTTTATTTCATGTTTTTTCTTTTTTAATTATTTTATTTTATTTTTTATATGTTTTTTCCTTTTATTTTTTTGTAGCATTAACTGGATTTTTTTTTATTATCTACGCAAGAAAGGGAAATATAGCAAGAATTGTAAAGCAAATTTCACCACAATCGATATATTGTTTTATCATAATGGTCAATAGAAATATAAAAAATTTATTGAAGAAGGTAGAGATCCAAAGGTTTTTGTAATAACTGATGATACAATAACATAATATATTTTGAGGCAGACTATGAGATGTAATAATCCTTGAACTGAGGTTGATGATGTTTTTATTTCTATTCATCAATCTAAAGAAAAACGTTGGATTCTAGGAATTTTATCTATGAGGTATGGATGCAATGACATTGCTACTGTTGGTTATGTGAGATCTTTTTATTTTCTTCTGCCATATTATTTTCATATGCTTTATATGTTGTTGGTTAGAGAAGACATTGATTTTGTTAGTGGAGTTTATACTGATAAATCTGCAAATGATCCTCTTGATATGGATTTGGTGAATGTATTTCCATTTTAAACTAACATGTATTATTTTTGTGTTTCTTGTTATTTTCATTTTTTATGTTTTATTTTTATTGTATTATTATTTTGAATTTAATTTTTGGTGTTTATTTTTTTTAATGATTATGGTATGTTTACCTTTGCTTTTGTTAAATTCTATGTTCATGGTTATGATACATTGTCCAAGGAGTTTAATGTTTGGATTTATCGCACTAGGTTAGCTGTCTCATTATATACTTATGGGAAAACTAAATTATAAGGTTATATTGTAAGTACTGATGAATTATCAAAGAGTTAAGAAGGATAAGGATGACAAGGGCAAAAGGAGATTTGACGTGAAAGATATCAAGTTTATAAGGGCAAGAAAAAAGGTAAAGAGAATTTGATTTTTTTATTATTATTTTTTGAATCATGCATATATAAGTTTTTACTATATCTTTTTGTATTTTACATTTTGTACAGAAGTACATATTTTTTATTTTCATAAAAGTTATATATTAGGATAAGGATGACAAGGGCAAAAGGAGATTTGATGTGAAAGATATCAAGTTTATAAGGGCAAGAAAATAGGTAAAGAGAATTTGATTTTTTTATTATTATTTTTTGAATCATGCATATATAAGTTTTTACTATATCTTTTTGTATTTTACATTTTGTACGGAAGTACATATTTTTTATTTTCATAAAAGTTATATATTTTATTTCATTTGTTTTTTTTTGTTCAACACATATAAACAGTTTTATATAACATATATCAACATATAAAATTTTATATACTATTATACCTTCTTAATCCAAAAGATACATATAGTTATATGTAACATATAATTACATATACTGAAACAATATCAGTTATATATTCTTATTGTCTTGTAATTCAGGACATATAACTAATATCGGTTTTATATATACTCTTATTCTTTTCAAATTCAATATGTATAAGTGGGTATATGTAACATATACTCACATATAACTAAACACATAATAGTTATATGTTGCTATTCTTTTAAAATTCAATATGTGTATCTAGTTATATATAACATATACCCACATATAACTTAGTATATAATAGTTATATATTGTTTTTTTTAATTCAACTCATATATATAGTTATATGCATAACATATACTCATATATAAGTAAATATACAACGATTATATACTATTATTCTTTTTCAATTCAATACATATGCTCACATATATCTGAATATATATTAGTTATATAATATTAATCGTTTTAAAGTCAACATATATGTAGTTATATGTAATATATACCCATATATAACTCTGAATCTCTAATTTTGCACATAGCCTAGATAATTAATAAAATAAATAAATAAAGTGAGGAAACTTAACAAAATATGTATTAATTTTCCTTGCATTAAAAAAATGAAAATGAGAAAAGGGTGGCGAGGCTAAAATAAACCACGGTGCAGCCAATCTGCGCCATACAAGGATGGTTGTGCCTCAAGCAGAGGTCCACATCGTGCGCGGATCATCCTAGTCATGCACGACTCGGACAAATTTCAGACTTTTATAAATAGAAGTCTACTTTTCTTGTTAAAAGAATTTTTTTTTTCGGACACTGAAACTCTGCCAAATTATTCTTGTTATAAAAAATAATTAAAACTAGATTTTCTTATATTGTTATTGTACTTTTTACATGATTGTTAATTTATCATGCTTAATTTTTTGCATAAGCAGAGCTATAAAGTGACAAAGCCCTTCAACCCTTTGTCAAGAAAAAAACACTTATCCTTGGTACTGTACACTCTCCAATTTCATTTTCAATTTGGTAAGTAATCAACTATAAAATTAGTTAATTAAAATCCTATTGCAATCAAAGGCACAAACTACTTACTACTATGATTTTCATTCAAACAGGATAAATAGACACGCTTGGAATATTACTCCTGGTGATTAGCTCACACTTTAACAACCAACCGACCCTTTCATTTTAATTTCTTCTATTGTTCTTAGTCATTATTTTCAATGTTATTATTATTTTTCTTTTCTCATCGAGTCTTGATTATTTTGAGGCACCGTTTGCAAATTTGGTGAGTTTTACAAATGGATGCCTTATGGTTATGCTTGTTTTTTTCTTTTTCTTTTCCTTTGAGTTTATTTATCAGTTGCAGATTTGTGCTCAACCTAGGACCCATAAGGGCAATAGTTGAAGCTCTCCTAGAATTATTATTTTGATAGAGATGTAATATTTTATTATTTAACACTGTATTTATGGATATCATTATTATTATATGTTCATATATTATAATACATTATCTTCATAGTTATTAGTGTCATAATCCATAAAAATCATATTTTTTCATCAAATCAATCAAAAGAAGGACAAAATCAATCAAAAAGACACAAAATTCAAATTTTTTAATCAAAATTCATACGAAACTTAGCCCGGGACACATCACAATTAATTTTGGACTAGTGTCCTTTTGGGTAAAAATTACCTTAATTTAAAGAAGCCAATTAAATGGGTTTTTCCTTAATTTTTTCAAATAAAATAAACTAAAATAGCGACTCTCCAATCTTTTCTTTTCAAAATAAAAGCCACCATCCATTTTCAAAATAGAAGGAGAGTTTCTTTTAAATAAAAGAAATAAATCTTTTCAAAATAAAAGATAATTCTAAACTCTTACTTACCGAATCAACTGGAGACTATGCATGGTGGTGTCTTATGAGACTAAGTCCAAATGAGTACTTCAACTCCCGAGCAGGCTGGATTAGTGCTCGAACGAGGCCTCACAATAACTAAGTAGATAAAATAGTTATGTACTATTATTCTTTTCAAATTCAACACATATATATATATATATGTAATATACTCATATGTATTTGAACATATAACAATTATATACTATTATTCTTTTGCAATCCAAGAGATATATCTTGTTATATGTAATAAATAATCAATCATATAACATTCAATAATAATTTTTTGGCCAAATAAATATGTAGCTCCCTAAACTTATAGCGTTTAGTCACTTTGCCCCCTAAACTTTCATTTTAACCATTTTACCCTCTGTTCTTGTCTATTTTTTTAATTAATAAATACTTGTATTAATGAATACTAGTCACTTTACCCTTTGTGTTTATATATTTTATACCAAATAGATACATTAGTGATTTGGCGTGACTTAGTTCAAGGAGGTATATAGTTAAATTAAAAGTTCAATGGGCAAAATAACTAAACGCTACAAGTTTAGGGGGATATATATATTTTTTGCCTAAATTTTTAAAGAAATAATTTAAATGTTATATATGTATATTTTGTTTTTAATTATTTTGGTGCATGTCTACAAGTTTTCTTATTATACTCATACTATCCATATTTGTTGCATTTGTTTCTGCTTTTACTCTCCTATGCTACTTTGTATCTTCTCTTTTTTTTTTTCTGTTTTCCATCTTTGACTTTACATTATAGTGGTAGTACTACTATTTCCTTTACTTCATCTAATACTATCCATATGCTTTCATTTCCAATGGGATAAAAAGCTGCTATATAAGTTTATACGAATGTCTCTTTAGTATAGTAATGCAAACAATACAAATATAGGTCTTAATTCATTTCCATCATTATTCCAACTGCGTGTTTGTATGGTATTTCATCTATATGGAATTTATTGCAATTACATGTTCATTCCTTCAACTTAACAATGAATTTCTTTTGATTGCCATAGACACTGAACAATTCACTCGTTGTTGGTTTAACCTATTTTTTTAATATTTTGTTGATAAAATATAAATTAATATATACACTATAAAGTAATACATGAATTGATTAAACTAATATATATATATATATATTCAATGAAATATAATATATTATGAATATATATAACATAAATAACATACAAGCACATATATATTTCCTTATATGTAATATGTTACTACATATAGCTAAACATATAACAAATAAATACTTATTTACCTTGATAATTGAAAAAAATATTTGTAATTATATATGACATACACACACACATAACTAGACATATTAGTTATATAATGTTATTCTTTCCAAATTCTAAAGTTATATCTAGTTATATGTAATATATACCCACATATAACTAAATACATAACAATTATATATTGTTATTCTTATCAAATCAAACTTTTATATGCACATATATGTAGCATATACCTGATATTTAATTGAATTTTCTGAAATATATATTTTATGAAATAAAATATATTATTTGCATATTTGTAGTTTTAACTATTAGATGAGGCTTTCATTTATTATATCTTATGTAATATCCCAAAATTTTAAAATTTTTAATTTTTAGAAATTAAATAAATGATTTTAAAAAATATTTAAGTAAAAAAGTAAAATGTGTATATGATAAATATATGTAGATATACATAACATATACAAGTCAATATTTTAAATTGATCAAAGGATATTTTAAATTATTGAAAAGTAAATTGTATAGCTAGTGGAAGATGATTTTTTGATATTAATTAAGTAATAAATATTTTACTTGGTGGATAATTAAAGTGAAAAATTATGTGGCTAAAAGGGGAAGTGGTTGGATAGAGATGAGAATGGATCATCTTCTTCTTCTTCTTTCTCCATTGAAGGCCGGTTTTCTCCATTAGAGTAAAGGAGGGATTTGCTTCTTCCAAGCTCAAGTAATTGAAGGATTTAAAGTGTTCAAGTTGGAGTTTTGGGGATTTTCTCCATATTTGGTAAGTTTCCAACGTGTTTCCTTGATTTTCTATGAAAGTTTGTATATTTGTGAATTGGATGTTTGGTGTAGTATGTTTTAATGGTTGGTATTGGTATGTATAAAGTTATTTTGAGTAGTTAACTATGATTTTAGGGTTGGATTGAAGAAATGGTTAAGTTTGGAGAAGAGAATAAGAGTTTTGGGTTATGTAACTTTTGAGTTGTGAAGTCATGGTTTTCAATTATGTATTTTACTTTTAATTGAGTTGTTTTGATGTATATACTAGTATTTTATTGTAAAATGATGGATTTGGTTAAGTTTGAATAGAGTTGGAAATTGAAAAGAAAGATAACCTTGGAGGTGACAATTATGTGTTGACATCAGAAATTTGGCCTGACAAGCCTAGTGACACGACCATGTCTTTGGGCATGTCAATGGTTCTATTTTCAGTGTTGGTGACACGTGAAGTGACACGCCCATGTCACTGAGTGTGTCACAACTTCTGTAATGTTATAGTATTGACACGTGCAGTGACACGCCCATGTCACTGAGCGTGTCACAGCTATTATGATGTAGGAGTTTTGGCATGGGCAGGGACAAGCTCATGTCTCTGGACATGTCTTTTCTGCTGTAATACAGAGCTAAGGACATGGTCATTGACACGTCCACGTCACTGAGCGTATCAAAGCTTCTGTGTTGTGGATTTAGAGCACTATCATTGACACACCCGTGTTGTTGAGAGTGTCATTTGTAGATTTTACCCTAGATAGTTCTTTTCCTTATTTTTCTCTGTGTTCCTTATTCTTGTGTTGAGAGGTTTTGTATTTACCTTTAAGTGTGTTACTAAGTGATTATTTATAATCACATTTGGTTTAGGCTTTGACGAGACTTGAGTTACCCAATCCAAGTGTTGAGGGATATCTTAGAAGTGAAGGTTGAAAGTGGTGTTTGAACTTAATTTGTTGCTTTTAGAGGTAAGTACAAACTTTGAATAATTGATTATATTTGCATAACATTTAGACTTAACACATTTTGACTGAAAAATGTGTTAAGTTACTTACTACATTGTTTATGCATAAGTAATATACTATGACTTGTGTAATGTTATAAATGCATTATATGTAATGTGAGAAGCCATTGTTAATGGCTAAATTGAACGAAATGTGAACTGTGTACAAGATATGATAATGACCCAAAATGTTTGAGTAATGTGGTTTGTCGTGTATACATTAAAGATATCATGTAAAGCCATTGGTGATGGCTATATTGTATAAAATGAGATACATTATGATTATATAATGATGTTAATATAAATGAGGCAATGTACCTAGCTTGATCATGAGAAAATGAGAAAGAGATTGATAATGGAAATATGAAATAATTGTGTGCCTAGTATGTTATTCAATTTTCAAAGTTCTGTGTTTGGTGGCATGCCTATAATATAGCAGTCCCTTGAAGCTGGGTTTGGCCTAGCCCTTGAAGCCTAGTTGGGATGTTACATAGGAGGTTATCCTCATTGTGATATGATTTGCCTTCGGGGCTAGCTTTTAAGCAAATACTTGATTTGCCTTCGGGGTTAGACATATGGTGTCAACTTGAACCAAAACAGTAACTCTGAGATTTGAATAGCATATTAGATCCTTTGGGCCCATGCTTGTGTTTGTTTTTATGTGAATTATGAATTATGGAACAATTGAGAAATATGTTAAGGTAAAGTGTTATGAGATATTATATCCATATGCATTGTGCATTGGCATTGCATTTAAACTTTATTGTTATCAAAGTTTGTATTGCTAAGCTTTTGACTTAGTGCGATTGTGATTCATCACACAGGTGACAGGGTAGATCTGGTTGAGCCGAAGAGTTAGTCTAGACCAAGTCAGGTCTAGGCATGAGATCTTGAGTGTAGAGTTGATTGTTGGACATCAAGATTAGAGACAAACTACCAGCATGTACATATTTTTTATTTTTGTACATTTTGACTTCATGTATATTATATTATATTTTGATGTATATCAAGAATATTTTGGATAAAAATTTTGCAATGAAGGTATATATGTGTTTTAGCAAATAATATTTTATTTATAATTTAAATTATATCAGTTAAATGATTTAAGTTTATACAAATTTGAAAAGTAAGGTTTATTATTAAAATGGTTTGTGGCATTCTTGTATCGTATATTCGTCTATTACATATGTTGGGTGTATGTATTATATGTATATAGGGTATAAGGGTGTTATATTTATTTTGGTATCAGAGCCTAGGTTTGAGATTCTCAACCTAGGTGTGTTGTGAGAGAAAGGAAATGGGGATTTTTAAATATAGTTTTTAATTATGATACATGCATTGACACTGGCAGTTTTTGACCTCTGATGTGGAAATTTCTACTGTGTTTGCAGATATAAGTAGTTATGGTATCTCAGACGCATCAGTCTACAGAGGATAGTGCAGAGAGTGTGGCTCCTGGTAAGGGTAAAGATGAAGCTAGAGCTGAGATAGTTGGAGAGACACTTGCTCTTGTGCCAGCGAGACCAGCAGCTAATGAGATTCCACCGGGGTGGGTACGACATATGGTGGAGCTGTTAAGGCAGGCTCCAGTATAGCAGTTGCTGACGAGGAAGTATGATAAGCTAAGGAAGTTTGGAGCTGAGGACTTTATTGGTACTACAGACCCTGCTGTAGCAAAGGAGTGGCTAGACAGAGTCCAGAGAGTATTCATCCAGCTGCAGGCTACTCCAGAGGAGAAGTTTGATTATGCCAAATCTCTTTTACAGAGGGATGCATATGATTGGTGGAAGATGGTTCTACATGCTCTGGATGATTCACTAGTCTTGACCTATGATGATTTTCTGTGGAAATTTGAGTAGAAGTATTTTCTGAGGGAGTATAAAGTGCGAAGAAGATAGAGTTCTTGAGTTTAAGGAAGGATACTAGGACAGTATCAGAATATGAGATAGAGTTTATCCAGCTGAGTCAATATGCTGGTGGGATCATTTCTGATAAGATTGACCGATGTCGGAGATTTGAGGAGGGGCTGAGACCCTCTATTATATGCATTAAAGTAGGCTCCCAATACCAAGATTTTTTCCAGTTGGTTGTAGCTGCCAAGAGTGTTGAGAGAACACAGGGTCTTGCAGCAACTGCTAGGGTTGAGGAGACCAGAGTTAGGAGACCCCAAAGTGAGGCAGGGTCTTCATCAGTGAAGAGAGGCTGAGGGGGATATTTTCAGAGATTCAGTAGGAGCCAGAGGTAGTCTGGAAGGTCAGTACAGCAGTAGAGACAAAAACCTGCAATTTCAGTGGCTGGTGCTTCGACCCTAGTAGTTCAGAGACCAGTTCCATATATATGTGTCCATTGTAGTAGGGCACACAGGCGTGTCGGCTGGAGGATAGGTACACCAGCAATGTGTTACAGATGTTGGTTGCCAGATCACTTTCTCAGAGATTGTCCAGAGCCACCAGAGGATTGACAGATAGATATTGCAGCTTCTCGACCCAGTGTTAGAGGAGGTCATAGTAGCAGAGGTTTTGGTAGGGGTGGTAGATCTAGATCTGGTTAGAGAGGAGGTTCTACAGTCGGAGGTAGACAAGATGAGGCAGGGCCATCATAGCGAGTATATATGATACAGAGGCAGCCAGATGCTTCAGTCACTATTGCTGGTACTTTTTCTTTATTTGGTACTTCAGTTCTTGCTTTGATAGACCCTAGGCTAACTCCTTCATACATTAGTGCATCCATTTTTCCTGTGAGTGATTTGCATTCAGAGTTCCTAGGATTTGACATTTTGGTGATAAATCCTTTAGGGCACAGTGTTGTGGTTAGCAGGGTGCACCGAGATAGCCCGGTTGTGGTTCAAAAAGAGGAGTTTCTCGATGACCTAATCGAGATACCTTTCAAGGAGTATGATATGATTTTAGGTATGAATTGGTTATCCAGGCATGGGGCTATGGTAGATTTTTAGCAAATTTGTGTTACCCTGATAACCTGTGATGGTAGAAATGTGATGGTATCTAGTGAGCAGAGACATCTTTTCATCCATGTTTGTTGCAACTGTTTCAACATAGATTATGATTCAGAAGGGATGTGAGGCTTATCTTGCTCATGTTGTAGATACTAGAGTAGTGGGTGTAACACCCCTTCCCGACCTACATGTGTAAGCTGAGTAGAGGCGCCACACTATCCTAATGTTGCTACCAATTTTACTTAGTCAAATTTTAGTTCCGATTTTGACAGAAATTTTGCCATAGTTTCGCCTAGAAATTGAGTCCCAAGTGTCGACAAAACTGGTTTTTTTTTTTTGAAAACATTTTTACACAAACCAATGCAAACAAAATCATTCTCAGTACACTCCCAATAAATCCCCCTTATAACCTCAACTACAACCTGCAAAAAGGATTTACACTTCTAGTATAAAATAAAGTAAAGGTTTATTATGAAACATAGTAGATAAAATATTTGTTCACTATGCAGCGGAAAGTAACAATATTTACAAATTCATATACATCAAAACTCAAGTTTTACAAAACATAAAGTTTATACATGTTTGGCAGTCAGTCTTTGATCTTTAAGCCCACTATTCACACTTCAGAATCTAAACTCTACTCGGCCTAGAGGAACTCTCCGGTTCCACCCTGTCACCTGCGAGATAAACCACAATCGCGCTAAGCCAACGGCTTAGTGGTACAAACAACCATAATATTATGCCTCAATGCAATGCCAATGTCACACAATCAAGTTTCATAAACAATTCAAAAGAATATTATATTTCACAATCTTACATTATTTAATAATTAATCAAAACATTCATGATTCACATTGAAAACAAGGACAAGCATGGGCCCAAAATACACTAATATGTTATTCAAAGTTCAGAGTTACTGCTTTGGTCCATAATCACAATCATCAAGCCCGTAGGCAATATATATATATCTCTATCCATGGATAGCGTAACAGACCCAGTCTCTTGGACCTCAACCCGATTAGAACCGAGGAAATCCTCAACCCGGCTAGACTGTTACTGTTTTTGAGGCTTACGACCCAGTCTTTTCACCCCAAAAACATCATATTTCACATTTATCATTTCACATTTTTCAACTGGAATCGTCTTACGACCCAGTCTTTTCACCTATCCAGTGATTCATAGGCATGCCGCCAAACCCAGAACTCTGAAAATTGAATTAACATATTAGGCACACAATCATCATATCTTTCACATTTCATATTCCATATTTCATTTCATCATCATATAGGCAAATATGCTTCAACCATCTTATTTACATCATTATAACCAAACACATTGGTTTTACATCTCATTATATCTCAAATCACATTAATCAATTCATCACTCAAGTGTATATAACCAATGGCATTAACACACATTTTACATGCTCATCACAACATTCATATTATACCAAACATACATTATTAATATGCATTAACAATACATTAGATTTCTTAACACATTTACAATCAAATATATGTTAAGTCTCAGCATCATATGAATGTATGCAATAATGTAGTTTGTACTTACCTTAAAACCAACTCACACCAATCTATACACTTACTTTTCCAAGAATCCTCAACACTTAGGTTAGGGCAATTCAACCTCTTCACAACCTAATCCAAAAGGAATATTAGCAAAATGACCATATGAATAGTAAATTCTGATTTTGGACTCAACTTAATCCTTATTTTGAAAAATTTTATAAAATAATATACTTGAATAAAAACTCTAAAATTTTTACAAAATTTAAAAATCATTCCTTTAAAATTTCAGATTAAACTGAACACAAAATCTTGGTCAAATAGTTCAACCAACCAGACTGCTCCAATTGCCCTGCATCCTGGCAGCAGTTCTGAACTTTGTGAATTCCGTAAATTAAATTCAATCAACGTGGTTCCAAATTATTTTTCTCCAATACTAGACTCACTAAGAAACAACATATCCAAAATTCACTTCAAGAACATTTTTCTATATTTAATTAAAAATCATACAAGTCACAGCATTTACTAATTGTAAAACAGAAAAATTTCAAAAGGAGTTCAATGGTTAAAGTACCAAACTCATGTATTCTATGCTTTCAACTTCACTAAACACAACTCTTACTCTTCCATCACCAACACTAACCTAACTTCTTATCTTTAATTCAATTTCAACACTTTCAAACATAATCACAACTCAAATAAAACAAGGGAAATCAAGAGAGAACTTACCAAAGTTGATGAAACTTCAAAATTTTCCAACTCAATCACTTAATTCTTCCTTCAATTAGCTCTTAAAATTCAAAAACCCTCACTTGCTCTCTTGCTTCCTTGATGTCCGGCCAACACAAAGAGAAAAAGAAAAGAAAATGACAAAGTGTAAGAGACAAAGTCAAATTTCTCATCTCTTTAAACCTCCACCAAGTATTCCAAATAAGAAATTACTTAAATACCCTCTTCTATTTATTTTAGCTCCCTTTCCCTTACTTTCTTTTTTTAGTAATTTCACAAATAACAAATTAAATATCTTCTTCCTTTGACCATCCATTTTGACTTGTATATATGTAATATATATTTCCATATATACAACATATAAACTCTCTCTTAATTCTTTTTCTTTCCAATTACACATATACATTTAATTCAAATAAAACAACAATTATATCAAAACTTCTAGGGCACACTTTGGGATATTACAGTGGGGTCCCAGCTTGACAGTATACCCACAGTTAAAGAGTTTCCAGATATTTTTTCTAAGGAGTTGCCAGGGATACCCCTGAGAGAGAGGTTGAGTTTGGTATCGATTTATTGCCTAGTACCACTCCCATCTCTATTACTCCTTATTATATGGCACCTATTGAGTTGAAAGAGTTGAAGATGCAGTTGCAGGAGTTATTGGATAAAGAGTTCATTTGCCCTAGTTTGTCCCCGTGGAGAGTGCCTGTTTTATTTGTGAAGAAGAAGGATGGCACCTTGAGATTTATATTGATTACCGACAGTTGAATAAGGTGACCATTAAGAACAAGTATCCATTACATGGGATAGATGATCTTTTTGATCAGTTGAAAGGAGCAACAGTATTCTCTAAAATTGATTTGAGATCAGGGTACCATCAGTTAAGAGTCAGAGATAGGGATGTACCTAAGACAACTTTCCACACGAGGTATGGGCATTATGAGTTTTTGGTGATGCCCTTTGGATTGACGAATGCACCCATAACATTTATGGATTTGATGAACAGGGTATTCAGACCCTAACTAGATCAGTTTATGGTGGTTTTCATTGATGATATTCTGGTGAATTAACATAATGAAGAGGATCATGACAAGCATTTGTGGATTGTATTGCAGACTCTAAGAGAGAAGTAGTTATATGCTAAGCTATCTAAATGTGAGCTCTGTCTTGATCAAGTGACTTTTCTCGGTCACGTGGTTTCAGCAGAGGGTATTAGAGTTGATCCGAGTAAAGTTAAGGCTATTTTGAATTGTAGTCCACCAAAGACTGTGACAGTGGTTAGAAGTTTTCTAGGTTTGGCAGGCTATTATCATCGGTTTGTGAAAGATTTTTCTATGATAGCTACTCCATTCACCAAATTACTTCGGAAGGGAGTTAGATTTGTGTGGACAGAACGGTGTTAGGCGAGTTTTGAGCAGCTGAGGAAGATGTTGACTCAGGCTCCTGTTCTTACCCTGCCTCTGGAAGGTAAACCTTATGTGATTTACAATGATGCTTCAAATAGTGGTTTAGGTTGTGTTTTGATGCAGGAGGGTAGAGTCATTACTTATGCCTCTTGACAGTTGAAGTCGTATGAGCTGAATTACCCGACTCATGATTTGTAGTTAGAAGCCATAGTTTTTGCCTTGAAAATTTAGTGACATTACTTGTATGGGGAGAAGTGTTTCATTTATATGGATCACAAGAGTTTGAAATATGTGGGTGTTCAGAGAGAGTTGAATCTTCGGCAGAGATGGTGGTTAGAGTTAATTAAAGACTATGATTGTTTAATTGATTATCATCCTGGCAAGGCAAATGTTATTGCTGATGCCTTGAATCAGAAGTCTTTGGCAAGTTTGACTGCTTATTCGCTCTTGTTGCTTATTGAGTTGAGAGTGTTGCATGTCATATTTGAGTCTTATGATGATGGTGTTTTAATGGCTAAGTTGCAATTGAGGCTAGTGTTATTGGATCAATTTAGGGAGGCTCATTTGGTAGATGAGAAAATCCAGAAGATTGTATTGGATTACCAAAAGGGGGAGAGTTGAGATTTTCATGTGAGAAATGATGGAAGTCTATGGTATAGAAATAGGTTGTGTATTCCTGATGATGCAGGATTGAAGAGGATAATTTTGGAGGAAACACATCAGTCAGCCTATGCTATGCACCCTAGGAGTACCAAGATGTATTAGGATTTAAAGTAATATTATTGGTGGTCAGGTATGAAGAGGGACATAGCAAACTTTGTATATAGATGTCTCACTTTTTAGAGAGTGAAGGTTGAGCACCAGGTTCCTTCAGGATTGCTTCAGCCATTATCAGTGCCAAAGTGGAAATGGGAGCGAGTGACAGTGGATTTTATGGCTGGATTACCTTTGACCCAGAAGAAGCATGATGCAATTTGGTGATAGTTGATCGGATGATGAAGGTAGCTCATTTTCTTCCAATTCGGATAGATTATTCTCTTGAGAGATTGGTTGAGCTGTATATCAGTGAGATAGTAAGATTACATGGAATCACAGTTTCTTTGGTATCTGTCCGAGATCTCCGGTTTACATCGAGATTGTGGAGGAGTTTGCAGGATGCTTTAGGCCCTCAATTACATTTTAGCACTAATTTTCATCCTTAGATAGATGGGCAGTCAGAGAGAGTGATACAGATTTTAGAGGACATGTTGAGGAGCTGTATCATTAATTTTAATGGGAGCTGGGATAGATTCTTACCACTAATTGAGTTTGCTTATAACAACAGTCATCAGTCCAGTATTGGAATGACACCTTATTAGGCATTGTATGGTAGGAGGTGCAGGACACCTCTATGTTGGGATGAGGTTAGAAAAGGTAAGTTGATTGGTCCCAATTTGATTAAGGAAATAGAAGAGAAAGTAAAGGTGATTCAGGGTCATCTGAAAGCAGCCTCAAACAGATAGAAATCATATTCAGATTTAAAAAGAAGAGATATAGAGTTCAGTGTGGGAGATAAAGTATTTTTTTTAATGTGTCTCCTTAGAAGAAAATTTTGAGATTTGGTCGTAAAGGGAAGTTGAGTCCTCGTTTCATATAACCTTATGAGGCACTAGAGAGAGTTGGTCCAGTGGCCTATAGACTAGTTTTGCCACCCGAGTTGGATCAAATTCATAATGTCTTCCTTGTCTCTATGCTTTGGAGGTATAGGTCAGACCCATCTCACATCTTGTCAGTAGAGTCAATTGAGGTGAGTCTAGATCTAACTTATGAGGAAGAACCTGTGGCGATCTTAGCACGAAAAGTGAAAGAGTTGAGGAATAAGAAGGTGCCACTTGTGAAAGTTCTTTGGAAGAATTATGCCACTGAGGAGGCAATATGGGAGAGTGAGCAGATGATGCGGAGTCAGTATCCCTAGTTATTTTAGACTTAAGAGTAGGTAATTTCGAGGACAAAATTTATTTTTTAGAGGGAGAGAATTGTAATATCCTAAAATTTTAAAAATTTTAATTTTTGGAAATTAAATAAATGATTTAAAAAAATATTTAAGTGAAAAATTAAAATGTGTATATGATAAATATATGTAGATATACATAACATATAAAAGTCAATATTTTAAATGGTCAAAGGATATTTTAAATTATTGAAAAGTAAATTGTATAGTTAGTGGAAGATGATTTTTTGATATTAATTAAGTAATAAATAATTTACTTGGTGGATAATTAAAGCGGAAAATTATGTGACTAAAAGGGGTAGTGGTTGGATAGAGACGAGAATGGATCATCTTCTTCTTCTTCTTTCTCCATTGAAGGCCAGTTTTCTCCATTAGAGGCAAGGAGGGATTTGCTTCTTCCAAGCTTAAGTAATTGAAGGATTTCAAGTGTTCAAGTTGGAGTTTTGGGGATTTTCTCCATATTTGGTAAGTTTTCAACGTGTTTCCTTGATTTTCTATGAAAGTTTGTATATGTGTGAATTGGATGTTTAGTGTAGTATGTTTTAGTGGTTGGTATTGGTATGTATAAAGTTGTTTTGAGTAGTTAACTATGATTTTAGGGTTGGATTGAAGAAATGGTTAAGTTTGGTGAAGAGAATAAGAGTTTTGGGTTATGTAACTTTTGACTTGTGAAGTCATGGTTTTAAATTGTGTATTTTACTTTTAATTGAGTTGTTTTGATGTATATACAAGTATTTTATGGTAAAATGATATATTTGGTTGAGTTTGAATAGAGTTGGAAAGGGAAAAGAAAGATAACTTTGGAGGTGATAATTATGTGTTGATATCAGGAATTTAGCCTGACATGCCCGGTGACACGGCCATGTCTTTGGGCATGTAGATGGTTCTATTTTCAGTGTTGGTGACACGTGAAGTGACATGCCTATATCACTGAGTGTGTCACAGCTTCTGTAATATTATAATATTGACACGTGCAGTGACAGGCCCATGTCACTAAGCATGTCACAACTACTGTGATTGTAACACCCCTATACCCTATATACGCACACTACACACTACTACATTTGTAATATACGTATACCGAATACAGAAGTGCCACGGTTTATAATAAGCAAACCAATCTTTCAATTTAACAACATTATAGGAAAACTTAAAATATTCAAATTATATTATAAAGTACAATAGATAAAACGTTTATTTGATACGCAGCGGAAAATGTAGCGGTATTTACAAATACATATACATCAAAATCAATTTTTACAAAACATAAAGTTTATACATGTTTGGCAGTTCGTCTCTGATCTTTAAGCCCACAATCAACACTTCAAAGTCTAGACTCGACTCGGTCTAGCTGAACTCTCTGGTTCTACCCTGTCACCTGCGCGATGAACCACAATCGCGCTAAGCCAACGGCTTAGTGGTACAAACCACAATAACAATATGCTTCAATGCAATGTCAATGTCATACATTTCAACAATAAAGACAATATTCATAAATGATATATTAATATTTTTCATTACACTACATTTCATTATCTTATTCAATTGGTTCACCATTTATGATTTACATTGAAACAAAGACAAGCATGGGCCCAAAAGACACTAATATGCCATTCAACTTTCAGAGTTAATGTTTTGGTTCAATTATCACATTTATCATTATCATTATCCCAACTAGGCTTCAAGGATTAGGCTCAACCAAGCTTCAAGGGGAATAAAGCATGCTAAGTATCAACCCAACTTGGCTTCAAGAACCAAACCCAACCTAGCTTCAAGGGTTGTAACATCTCAACTAGGCTTCAAGGACTAGACCCAACCAAGCTTCAAGGGGAGTTAAGAATGCTAAACTTCAACCCAACTTGGCTTCAAGGATCAAGCCCAACCTAGCTTCAAGAGATTGTTACTATTAGGCATGCCACCAACAACAAAACTCTGAAAATTGAATAACACATTAGACACACAATTCATTCATTATTTCATTATCAATTCCATTCTCATCTTCTCATAATCATTTAGGCAACCATGCCTCAATTATCTCATTTGCATCATTATAGCCAACAATAATGGCTTCACATCTCATCCTATCTCAATTCACGTTAAAGCAATTCATCATTAAAGTATACATAACCAATTGCATTGAAAATACATTTTGAATGATCATCATATCTTTCACATTATGTAAATCATAACATTAACCAAATGTATTAACAATGTAATAAATTACTTAACACATTTACAACCAAATGTGTTAAGTCCCAATGTCATGTAAATGTATGCAATAATGTAGGGTTTGTACTTACCTCAAGAACAACTCACACCAATCTATACACTTCTTCTTCCAAGAATTCTTCACTACTTAGATTAGGGCAACTCAACCTCTTCACAACCTAATTCAAAAGGAATAATACACACTTATTTAAAAATACACATGAATTCCAATACACTTATTTACCTATTAGTCTCATACTAGACCCATAGATCACAAATTACAAGCCAAAACCACTATCTAGGTCCCCACGGTCGTGGCCTCACAACCCCATGATCGTGGCCTCACAACCCCCACGGTCGTAGGTTAGTAAATGAACCTGTCCAAATTGCCTAACACCCCCACGGTCGTGGCATCCAAGGGCCACAGTCGTGGCATCCATTTTGCTTCTGTTTTGGACCAAACTCATGTATTCTAGGCTTTTAACTCCATTAAACACAAACATATTG
The DNA here is from genome assembly GCA_947685225.1 of Garcia nutans. Lineage (NCBI taxonomy): Eukaryota > Viridiplantae > Streptophyta > Magnoliopsida > Malpighiales > Euphorbiaceae > Garcia > Garcia nutans. Next base: position 55,363,021 of record CANTUV010000007.1, read on the forward strand.
AAAATCCAAGATAAAAATTGATCAAACTCAATATTTACATCAATCACCAATTCACAACTCTTACACTTCCAACACCAAACCTAATTCCTTCTCTTCAATTCAACCCCAAAATCACAATCAAATAAACCCAACACTCTCAAACACACCAAAATCAAACATACTCATACTATCAACAATCAACCATCAAACTCAAATACAACTTAGAAGAAAACAAGGAAATCAAGTGGAAAACTTACCAAAGTTGATGAACTTCTTAGATTTTCAACTTGATCACTTGAAACATCCTTTAATTTTGAGCTTGGAAAACAAAAACTCTCTTTCTCTCTTGCTTTGGAAGGAGCCGGCCAAGAAGGAAAAGAAGAAGAGAAGAAGAAGAAAAATGAGAAGCAAAGTCAAACACTTAATCTCTTTAAATCTCCACCAAGCAATATGTATAATATAATATTTATAATATCCTCTTCCACTAACTTAATTTCCTTTGAATTAATTTAATTAATTAAAAATAAATAATCTTCTTTTGACTTCCATTACTTTGACTTGTATATGTTATATATATCACTATATATACAAAATATACACTCTTTCTTTACTTCTTTTCTCTTTCCATTAAACATGTACATTAAAACCAAATACAACAATAAATATTCCAAAACTTTTAGGGTATACTTTGGGACATTACAATTCTCCCCCTCTAAAAAAAAAAATTTCGTCCTCGAAATTACCTGATATCAAGTTTGAAACAGTTGAGGATACTGATCTTGCATCGTTTGCTCACTCTCCCAAGTTTCCTCTTCCTTTGCATGATTTTTCCAAAGAACTTTCACAAGTGGCACTTTCTTATTTCTCAACTCTTTTCACTTCATGTGCCAAAATAGCAATTGGTTCTTCTTCAAAAGTCAGATATGAACTCACCTCAATAAATTCAATTGGCAAGATATGAGATGGATCTAATATGTACCTCCGCAACATAGAAACATGGAAGACATTATGGATTCTATCCAACTCAGGCGGCAAAGCAAGTCGATAAGCAACTGGTCCAATTCTTTCTAATACTTCATAAGGTCCAATAAAACGATGACTTAGCTTCCCTTTTCTACTAAATCTCAAAATCTTTTTCCAAGGAGACACTTTCAAAAATACTTTATCTCCAACATCAAACTCTATATCTCTCCTCTTCAAATCTGAATAAGATTTCTGTCGATCTGAAGCTGTTTTCAACCAATCTCGAATTATTTTCACTTTCTCTTTTGTTTCTTTAATCAAATCGGGACCAACCAACTTGCCTTCTCCAACTTCATTCCAACATAGAGGCGTCCTACATCTTCTACTATACAATGCCTCAAATGGTGCCATTCCAATACTGGATTGATGACTGTTGTTGTAAGCAAAATTCCACAAGTGGCAAAAATCTGTCCCAACTTCCAGAAAAATCAATGACACAGCTTCTCAACATATACTCTATAATCTGTATCACTCTCTCTGACTGCCCATCTATCTGCGGATGAAAAGCAGTGCTAAAGTGCAATCGAGAACCCAAAGCACCATGTAATCTCTTCCAAAACCTCGAAGTAAATCGGGGATATCGATCAGACACTAAAGAAATTAGAACTCCATGCAACTTCACTATCTCATTGATATACAGCTCAGCTAACTTCTCCAAAGAGTAATCCATTCTAATTGGAAGAAAATGAGCTGTCTTCGTCAACTGATCAACAATTACCCAAACAGCATCATGCTTCTTCTGAGTCAACGGCAAACCAGACACAAAATCCATTGTCACTCTCTCCCATTTCCATTCAGGCACTGATAAAGGTTGAAGCAACCCAGTTGGAACTTGATGCTCAGCTTTCACCCTCTGACAAGTGAGACACTTGGATACAAATTCCGCTATGTCCCTCTTCATACCTGACCACCAATAATGTTTCTTCAAATCTTGATACATCTTTGTACTCCCAAGGTGCATAGCAAAAACCAATTGATGTGCTTCTTCTAAAATAATCTTTCTCAATCTTGCATCGTCAGGAACACACAATCTATCCTTAAACCAAAGGCTACCATCGCTTCTCACATGGAAATCTCGGCTCTCCCCATTTTGGCAATTTGACACAATCTTCTGAATTTTCTCATCAGCCAATTGAGCCTCTTTAATCTGATCCAACAACACCGGTCTCAACTGCAATTGAGCCAACAACGCACCATCATCACATGATTCAAAACTAGCATGCAACGCTCTCAACTCAATAAGCAACGAGAGCGAATAAGCACTCAAACCTGCCAAAGACTTCCGAATCAAGGCATCAGCAACAACATTCGCCTTACCAGGATGATAATCAATCAAACAGTCATAGTCTTTAATCAATTCCAACCACAGTCTTTGCCGAAGATTAAGCTCTCTTTGAACCCCCAAATATTTCAAACTCTTATGATCTGTGTAGATAAAACACTTCTCTCCATACAAATAGTGTCGCCAAATCTTCAATGCAAGCACTATGGCTGCTAACTCCAAATCATGCGTCGGATAATTAAGCTCATGCGGCTTCAGCTGCCGAGAAGCATAAGCTATAACTTTACCCTCTTGCATCAAAACCCAACCTAAATCATTATGTGAAGCATCACTGTAAATCACATATGGTTTATCTTCCACAGGTAAAGTAAGAACAGGCGCTTGAGTCAACATCTCCTTCAACTGCTCAAAATTAGCTTGACACTGATCTGTCCACACAAATCTAACTCCCTTTCAAAGTAATCTAGTGAGTGGAGTAGCTATCAAAGAAAAACCTTTCACAAACCGTCGATAATAGCCTGCCAAACCCAGAAAACTTCTAACTTCAGTTACAGACTTCGGTGGACTCCAATTCAAAATAGCCTTAACTTTACTCGGATCAACTCTTATACTATCTGCTGAAACTATATGACCCAGAAAAGTCACTTGATCAAGCCAAAACTCACACTTCGACAGCTTAGCATACAACTGCTTCTCTCTCAAAGTCTGCAACACAATCCGCAAATGCTTGTCATGTTCCTCTTCATTACTCGAATATACCAAAATATCGTCAATAAAGACTACCACAAACTGATCCAGATAGGGCCTAAACACCCTATTAATCAAATCCATAAAAGCTGCAGGTGCATTCGTTAACCCAAAAGGCATCACTAAAAACTCATAATGCCCATACCTCGTACGGAAAGCTGTCTTAGGAACATCTTCCTCTTTGACCCTCAATTGATGGTACCCTGATCTCAAATCAATCTTGGAAAACACTACTGCTCCCTTCAACTAATCAAAGAGATCATCTATCCTAGGCAAAGGATACTTATTCTTGATAGTCACCTTGTTCAATTGCCTATAATCAATGCACAACCTCAAAGTATCATCCTTCTTCTTTATAAACAAAACAGGAGCTCCCCACGGAGAAACACTAGGGTGAACAAACCCTTTATCCAACAACTCCTGCAACTGCACCTTCAACTCTCTCAACTCAGCAGGTGCCATTCGATATGGAGTAATAGAGATGGGAGTGGTACCAGGCAATAAATCGATACCAAACTCAACCTCTCTCTCAGGGGGTAACCCTGGCAACTCCTTCGGAAAAACATCTAGAAATTCAGTAACTGTGGGTATACTATTAAGCTGAGAACCCACTATTATGGTATCCACAACATGAGCAATATAAGCGTCACACCCTTTTCTAATCAACTTTCTAGCTGCAAAAGCTGATACAAACAAGGATGCAAGTTGTCTCTGCTCACCAGATACCATCACACTTCTACTATCACTGATTCTCAAAGTAACACACTTCTTTTGATAGTCTACCACAGCTCCATGCTTAGACAACCAATCCATACCTAAGATCAAATCATATTCCTTAAAAGGCATTTCAATCAAATCACCCAAAAACTCCTCTCCTTGCACCACAACTGAACTATCACGATGCACCTTACTCACCACAACACTATGCCCTAAAGGATTTGTCACCAAGACATCAAATCCTAAAGACACAGAATACAATTCGGACACAGGCAAGATAGATGCACTTATGTATGAATGAGTAGATCCTGGATCAATCAAAGTAAGAACTGAAATGCCAAATAAAGAAAATGTACCCGCAATAACCGTTGAAGCATCTGGCTGCCTCTGCATCACATACACTCGCTGAGAAGACCCAGCCTCATCTGGCCTACTGCCTCCGGATGTAGAGCCTCCTCTCTGACTAATTCCAGGTTGACCACCTCTTCTGAAACCTCTTCCCCCTCGACCACCTCTGCTAACACTAGGTCGAGAAGCTGTAGTATCAGTCTGTCTATCATCCTGTAGCTCAGGGCAATCTTTGATAAAATGAGCTGGTGACCCACATCTAAAACATACTCCTGATCCACCCGTCTTCCAACAAGCACCCCCATATGTCCTACCATAATGAACACATATAGATGGAATGGATCTCTGAACCACTGGAGTCAGAGCACTCGCTACAGAAACTGTAGGTCTCGGTCTCTGCCTCTGATACTGAACTGACCTACTTGACTGTCTCTGGCTTGTACTGACTCTCGGAACAAAACTTCCTCTGCCTCTTTTAATAGATGAAGACCCTGCTTCAAACTGGGATCTCCTAACTCTGGTTTCCTCCTCAGTAGCAGCCGTTGCAATACCCTGCGCTCTCTCAACACTTCTAGCTGCGGCAACTAACTGAGAAAAGTCCTGATACTGAGAACCAGCAACAATGCACATAATAGAGGGCCTCAACCCCTCCTCAAATCTCCTACACCGGTCAATCTCATCAGAAATAATCCCCCTGGCATAATGACTCAACCGGATATACTCAATCTCATACTTTGTAACTGTCCGATTATCATGTCTCAAATTCAGAAATTCCATCTTCTTGACATCCTTATACTCCCTCGGGGTATATTTCTGCTCAAACTCCCTCAGAAAATCACCATAAGACAAAGTCGGTGGATCATCCATAGCATGTGGAACCGTCTTCCACCAATCATAAGCATCTTTCTGCAAAAGGGATCTAGCATAATCAAATTTCTCTTCAGGAGTAGCTTGCAACTGGATAAATACTCTCTGAACTCTATCCAACCACTGCTCACCTACTGCAGGATCTGTAGTGCCAAAGAAATCCTCAGCCCCATACTTCCTCAATTTATCATAATGTCTCACCGGCATTTGAGGCTGTGGTGGCTGTGGCGGCTGCTGCACTGGAGCTTGCCTCAACAATTCTACCACATGCCTTAACCAAACCGGCGGAACCTCATCAGCAGCTGATCTCTCTGGCACAGGAACAGGTGCCTCTCCAGCTCTATCAACCCTAGCTCCATCTCTACCCTCTTCAGGAGCTACACTCTCAGCACTACCTTCTACGGATTGACGTGACTGAGATGACATCACTACCTATGTCTGCAAACACAGCAGAATATACCTCATCAAAGATCAGAGACTGCCAATACCAAAACATGTATCTTATTCAAAAATCATATTTTAAAATCAAAATTTTCTTTTTCCTTACAATTTGCCTAGATTGAGAATCTCAAACATAGGCTCTGATACCAAAACAATTGTAACACCCCTATACCCCATATACGCACACTACACACTACTACATCTGTAATATACGTATACCGAATACAGGAGTGCCACGGTTTATAATAAGCAAACCAATCTTTCAATTTAACAACATTATAGGAAAACTTAAAACATTCAAATTATATTATAAAGTACAATAGATAAAACGTTTATTTGATACGCAGCGGAAAATGTAGCGGTATTTACAAATACATATACATCAAAATCAATTTTTACAAAACATAAAGTTTATACATGTTTGGCAGTTCGTCTCTGATCTTTAAGCCCACAATCAACACTTCAAAGTCTAGACTCGACTCGGTCTAGCTAAACTCTCTGGTTCTACCCTGTCACTTGCACGATGAACCACAATCGCGCTAAGCCAACGGCTTAGTGGTACAAACCACAATAACAATATGCTTCAATGCAATGTCAATGTCACACATTTCAACAATAAAGACAATATTCATAAATGATATATTAATATTTTTCATTACACTACATTTCATTATCTTATTCAATTGGTTCACCATTTATGATTTACATTGAAACAAAGACAAGCATGGGCCCAAAAGACACTAATATGCCATTCAACTTTCAGAGTTAATGTTTTGGTTCAATTATCACATTTATCATTATCATTATCCCAACTAGGCTTCAAGGATTAGGCTCAACCAAGCTTCAAGGGGAACAAAGCATGCTAAGTATCAACCCAACTTGGCTTCAAGAACCAAACCCAACCTAGCTTCAAGGGTTGTAACATCTCAACTAGGCTTCAAGGACTAGACCCAACCAAGCTTCAAGGGGAGTTAAGCATGCTAAACTTCAACCCAACTTGGCTTCAAGGATCAAGCCCAACCTAGCTTCAAGAGATTGTTACTATTAGGCATGCCACCAACAACAAAACTCTGAAAATTGAATAACACATTAGACACACAATTCATTCATTATTTCATTATCAATTCCATTCTCATCTTCTCATAATCATTTAGGCAACCATGCCTCAATTATCTCATTTGCATTATTATAGCCAACAATAATGGCTTCACATCTCATCATATCTCAATTCACATTAAAGCAATTCATCATTAAAGTATACATAACCAATTGCATTGAACATACATTTTGAATGATCATCATATCTTTCACATTATGTAAATCATAACATTAATCAAATGTATTAACAATGTAATAAATTGCTTAATACATTTACAACCAAATGTGTTAAGTCCCAATGTCATGTAAATGTATGTAATAATGTAGGGTTTGTACTTACCTCAAGAACAACTCACACCAATCTATACACTTCCTCTTCCAGGAATTCTTCACTACTTAGATTAGGGCAACTCAACCTCTTCACAACCTAATTCAAAAGGAATAATACACACTTATTTAAAAATACACATGAATTCCAATACACTTATTTACCTATTAGTCTCATACTAGACCCATAGATCACAAATTACAAGCCAAAACCACTATCTAGGTCCCCACGGTCGTGGCCTTACAACCCCACGGTTGTGGCCTCACAACCCCCACTGTCTTGGGTTAGAAAACGAACCTGTCCAAATTGCCTAACACCCCCACGGTCGTGGCATCCAAGGGCCACGATCGTGGCAACCATTTTTCTTCTGTTTCGGACCAAACTCATGTATTCTAGGCTTTTAACTCCATTAAACACAAACATATTGAAAACCCAAGATAAAAATTGATCAAACTCAATTTTTACATCAATCACCAATTGACAACTCTTACACTTCCAACACCAAACCTAATTTTTTCTCTTCAACTCAACCCCAAAATCACAATCAAATAAACCCAACACTCTCAAACACACCAAAATCAAACATACTCATACTATCAACAATCAACCATCAAACTCAAATACAACTTAGAAGAAAACAAGGAAATCAAGTAGAAAACTTACCAAAGTTGATGAACTTCTTAGATTTCCAACTTGATCACTTAAAACATCCTTTAATTTTGAGCTTGGAAAACAAAAACTCTCTTTCTCTCTTGCTTTGGAAGGAGCCGGCCAAGAAGGAAAAGAAGAAGAGAAGAAGAAGAAAAATGAGAAGCAAAGTCAAACACTTAATCTCTTTAAATCTCCACCATGCAATATGTATAATATAATATTCATAATATCCTCTTCCACTAACTTAATTTCCTTTGAATTAATTTAATTAATTAAAAATAAATAATCTTCTTTTGACTTCCATTACTTTGACTTGTATATGTTATATATATCACTATATATACAACATATACACTCTTTCTTTACTTCTTTTCTCTTTCCATTAAACATGTACATTAAATCCAAATACAACAATAAATATTCCAAAACTTTTAGGGTATACTTTAGGATATTACAGTGATGTAGGAGTTTTGGCATGGGCTGGGATACACTCATGTCTCTGGACGTATCTTATCTACTGTAATACAGAGCTAAGGACATGGTCATTGACATGCCCATGTCATTGAGCGTGTCAAAGCTTATGTGTTGTGGATTTAGGGCACGATCATTGACAAGCCCATGTTGTTGAGCGTGTCATTTGTAGATTTTATCCTAGATAGTTCTTTTCCTTATTTTCCTTTTTGTTCCTTATGCTTGTGTTGAGAGGTTTTGTATATGCCTTTAAGTGTGCTACTAAGTGATTATTTATAATCACATTTGGTTTAGGCTTTGAGGAGACTTGAGTTACCCAATCTAAGTGTTGAGGGATATCTTGGAAGTGAAGGTTGAAAGTGGTGTTTGAGCTTGATTTATTACTTTTAGAGGTAAGTACAAACTTTGAATAATTGATTATATTTGCATGACATTTGGACTTTACACATTTTGACTAGAAAATGTGTTAAGTTACTTACTACATTATTTATGCATGAGTAATATGCTATGACTTGTGTAATGTCATAAATGCATTATATGTAATGTGAGAAATCATTGTTAATGGCTAAATTGAATGAAATATGAACTATGTGCAAGATATGATAATGACCCAAAAATTTTGGGCAATGTGGTTTGTCGTGTGTATAGTAAAGATATCATGTAAAGCCATTGGTGATGGCTATATTGTATAAAATGAGATGCATTATGATTATATAATGATGTTAATATAAATGAGGCAATGTGCCTAGCTTGATCATGAAAAAATGAGAAAGAGATTGATAATGGAAATATAAAATAATTGTGTGCCTAGTATGTTATTCAATTTTTAGAGTTCTGTGTTTGGAGGCATGCTTATGACGTAGTAGTCCCTTGAAGCTGGGTTGGGCCTAGCCCTTGAAGCCTAGTTGGGATGTTATATAGGAGGTTATCCTCATTTTGATATGATTTACCTTCGGGGCTAGCTTTTAAGCAAATACTTAATTTGCCTTCAGGGCTAGACACATGGTGTCAACTTGAACTAAAACAGTAACTCTGGGATTTGAATAGCATATTAAATCCTTTGGGCCCATGCTTGTATTTATTTTTATGTGAATTGTGAATTGTGGAACAATTGAGAAATATGTTAAGGTAAAGTGGTATGATATATTATATCCATATGCATTGTGCATTGTCATTGCATTTAAACTTTATTGTTATCAAAGTTTGTATTACTAGGCTTTTGGCTTAGCGCGATTGTGGTTCATTGCACAGGTGACAGGGTAGATCCGGTTGAGCTGGAGAGTTCATCTAGACCGAGTCGGGTCTAGGCTTGAGATCTTGAGTGTAGAGTTGATTGTTGGATATCAAGATCAGAGACAAACTGCCAGCATGTACATATTTTATATTTTTGAACATTTTGACTTCATATATATTATATTATATTTTGATGTATATATATATATCGCAAACTATCAAGAATGTTTTGGATAAAATTTTTATAATAAAGGTATGTATGTGTTTTAGCAAATAATATTTTATTTATAATTTAAATTATATCAATTAAATGATTTAAGTTTATACAGATTCAAAAAGCAAGTTTTATTATTAAAATGGGTTGTGGCATTATTGTACCGTATATTTATATATTACATATGTTAGATGTGTGTATTGTACGTATATAGGGTATAAGGGTGTTACATCTTCACTTTTTTTTATCAATCTTGTGAATGTTGATTGATAAGACCATATTTTACATATAATTTTATGATTATTCTTATTATATTTTTATTATTATCAATTGAATTTTATCAATTTTTGTTGTAAATGCTAGAATATTCATCATTTCAAGTATAAAGTTACAAGTATGAAGAAGTAGCTTATTTTGGCTAAAAATCATAAAAACAAATTGAAGAAAAATAAAAAGGATGTCAAAACAAGCTCAAAAATAAAAGAAAATGAATTTACATGGTCTTATAAATCATGATACATGATTTTGAACTTGAAAATGGAATTAAAGATGAGAAATCAAGAGGTCCAGATTCATTTTGAATCCCAAGGCCATGGCTGTCAAAAAGCCATGGCCATGGGATTTGATTTGAAGTTGTCCAAAATTTTCAATGATAGAGATTGCCAGGGCAGAAACATATTAAAAGCCACGATCGTGGGGCTTCAACGCCACGACCATGGCATTGATTTTAGCTTTGTTTTGAAGATATTTTGCATATTTCAGAAGCAAATCAAAAGCCACGACCATGGCACTCAAAAGCCACAACCGTGGCCCATCAGACTGACCTTGGCAGCCAAAGAGTTTGATGAAACAAGTCAGAGTTCACATATACCACGACCGTGGCAGTCAAAAGCCACAACCATGGCCTTTATTTTATGATTTTTGAGCTGCAAATGTTGAAGATGAACACACCAACCAAGCTTTAAGTCCCTTTTTCAGTTTTCTCCACTAAAGGAGTTTCCAAGCACTCTATATAAACACACTTCCTCTAAGGTTTCAATATAAGAAAGATTTACAAGAATTAGATTAGATTCATTCAAGAAAATAAATGTAGTTTAGAGTTTTCTCAAGAAGGAGAGTGAAATTCTGGCTCAAGAAGAAATTCAAGTTCCAAGTCAAGTTCTTCTTCAAAGAAATAGAATTTGATATTTCTTGTTCTTTAAATTATGTTTTCTAGTACTTTCTTTTATAATTGCAATATTTTTATTTCAATAATGAATAACTAATCCTCTTTTGGGTTGGTGCCTTTCATTGAATTTATCATGGAGTTATAAATGCTTATTTGAATTAATTTAGTTTATCTTTAAATTATTTTATTATCTTTACTCTTAATGCTTTAATTATCTGGCCAAAATTAATTAAATTGAGGTGTTATATGATGGAGCGAGAGTGGAAGCATAACAATAGTCCATAGAAGTAACAATCTTAAGAAAGTTTTTAACTTAGAGATAAGGTTAAACACTAAAGAGGTTGATTCAAAATTCTCACAAAACCTAATGAATTGGTTTAATTACTTGTGATCATGAGAGTAGACACAAAAATTAAATTGATATTAGTTCTAGTACTTGAGAGAGACTTGAGCTTAATTTAAGAGAATTTAACCATTAATTAAAGGAAAACTAAATTAAATCAATACTTTAGAAAACTCATGATAAATCAATAAAGGTGACTTAACCCTAAGTTTCATACCAATAGATTTAATTCAAAGTAATTTATTTTGTATAATCATAAATCAAATTTTATCATCCAAATATTACGTAGTTTTAATTAATTAGTACTTAGAAGAAAACTTTCTCGTAGGAACGATACTCTACTTATCATTATATTACTTGTTAACGTTCTATGCGCTTGTAGTTAGCTAGGCTAAGTCCACAATAAGTTTTTGAAGCCACTGCCGGAGAAGCGATCATTCCAATATTGATAATATTAAACAAGTGTTGCTTTGGATTTTTACTTTTCTGCATTAATTTCTTAATTTTTGGTTTATATGCGAAGAAATCCTAACTTGAAGCTTGAACCATATAATCCAGAAATTGAGCAATTTTGTAGGAAGAATAAAAAGGAAAGAAAGGAAAAGCAAAAAGTGGAAGAAATTGCAGCAGAAACTCATAAAATCGACAATCCACTAGATTTTTCTAACAAAAAACCATGGTAGATCCACAAAATGACACTTAAGAAATATGTTATGCCATCTGCTCAGCCAAGATCTAGCATAGTTAAACCACCTGTGCAAGCCAATACTTTCAATCTTAAACCAGTGCTTATCAATCTGATTCAACAATCAATTTTTCATGATTTTCCACATGAGGATGCTTATGCTCACATCTCTAATTTTTTAGAAATATGTGATACTTTTAAAATTAATGGTGTATCTGATGATGTTATTCATTTGTGACTTTTTCTAGTTTCTTTAAGGGATCAAGCAAAGGATTGGCTCACTTTTAAAGCACCCGGTACATTCACTTTATGGGATCAATTAGCCGTTGCTTTCCTAACAAAATATTTTCCTCTTGTGAAAATTGCTAAATTGAGAAATGATATCACAAGCTTTGTTCAGCAAGATGGTGAAAGTTTATATGAAGCTTGGGAATGTTTTAAAAAGTTACAAAGAAAATGTCCTGACCATGGAGTCCTTGAATGGCTTTTAATTCAAACTTTTTATAATGGCCTTCATCCAAGTATCAAGGGCACAATAGATGTAGCAGCTGAAGGTGCAATAATGAATAAATCTCCTTCTAAAGTAATAGATTTGATTGAAGAAATGGCAGTAAACAACTACCATTGGACTTCAGAATGTAATGTTCATAAAAAAGTTGTTGGTTTACATAAAATTAACAATTTTTCTTTGCTTGCAGCCAAGGTAGATACAATAGCGAAGAAATTGGAGCATGTCAACCTTACTTCATCCCTAACTTATGAAGGATGTGGAGGAAACCATAACACGGCTAATTGTAGAATTACGGAGCAAGTCCAGTTTTTGGGCAACCAAAATAGAGATCCAGCTTTTTCTCAAGGAAACACATACAACCAAACATGAAGAAATCATCCCAACCTATCCTGGGAAACCCAAAGCAATAAAAAAGCACCTTATCAGCCACCATACATCAAAAATCAAAATCAAGGATTCCATCCTCCAGAAAAACCATCATATGAGTTTGCCCTTAAAAAAATTCATTGGAACAACATCAGAAAGGTTTGATAAGATGGAAAAATAATATGGTAGGAGGTGAAAGATTGCACTTACTGAGGAGTGCAGCAATCATCTTCAGGATAAGATCCCTTCCAAACTTAAAGATCCAGGGAGTTTTTCTATTCCTTGTAAAATTGGTGAAATTAATTTTCAAAATGCTTTATGTTATTTAGGTTCTAGCATTAGTCTAATGCCTTTTTCAATTTTCATAAAATTAAGATTCACACAAATGAAGCCTACAAAGATGTCATTGCAACTTGCAGATCACTTAGTTAAATATCCGATGGGAATTGTGGAAAACATACAAGTTAAAGTGGATAAGTTCTATATTCCCATTGATTTTGTTATCTTGGATGTAGAAGAGGATGTAGACATTCCACTAATTTTGGGTAGATCTTTCTTAGCTACTACAAGAGCTATAATTAATGTGGAAAGTGGCAATCTTATTTTAAAAGTAGGGGATGAATATGTAGAATCAATAAGACAACATCAAAAGACCTTTCGTTTGTAATTCAAGGTCCTACTAATGAAGCTGATAACAAGGAAGTAGATAATTCTCCTATTACTTTTGAGGCAACTCCGCAACCATCACTTAAAGGATATCAAGAGTTTGGAAAAGATTACATAGCAAGCAGCATCTTGGGTGAAAAAGTGATTTGTGATCTTCCATCTTGAGGATTAAAAATTATAGTCAAGCTAAAGACTATAAATTAGCACTTATTGGGAGGCAACACAATATTTTATTTAAATTTTTGCTTTTATTTTATTTTTGTGTTATGGTTTTGTGTTTTTTTTTATTTTAGGATAAACTTGGATGGAAATGAGCTTTTGGATGGATTCTTCTTGCAAAGGAGAAAACAATCAAGATTTGACATGTACACCCCCTTCTCCACCTACTGTCTAAACCACTAAGGATAGTGGCAACCTTTAAGCTTGGGGGAGAGTTCAGCTTAAGAAATTTAGTAAAGTATTCTATTCCTTTTTGAATTCATTTACTCTTTCATAAATGATTGGGATATAGGGTACCTACTGAAAAAAAAAATTTCGAGTACGGTAAAATTTTTTAAAAATTTTGCTTGAAATATTGCACTTGAATGATTGAGTTCATGAGAGGCTAATACTTATTTGCGATTCATTGATGTTATTAAAAAAAAAATTTAAGATGAAGATTTTGTGAAGTGCTGTACTTTATGGATTTTGACCTGAATGCATTCTTGATTTTAGTTGAAAGTAATCAATTATGTATGCTTACTTAGAGAGGGCTCCTACTCTTGTGCCATTTACTTTTGATTATCTTATTCCTAAGCCTAGAACATGTTTAAAAAAAATTTTGAGGAGAAATTGAACCTTGCTAAGTAGAAGAAAAGATGATAGTTTGTATAATTGAATTCTTGTATCCACCATATTTAAACATTGCCTTTAATTGTCCCTTTTCAGCCAAAATTGAATATTTTTAAACTTTCGGTTCTTTTCATACATGTAGTCCTAATAACTATCCTTTTGAAGTTGATTATCTTTTGATATATTTTCTTACTATAAAAGTATTTAAGCTCAATTTTATTTAGATAATATCATTGATCCTATAAATAGACCTCCTAATCAAAGCTCAAGTTTGGGGGAAAAATAAAATAAAATAATAATAATAATAATAAAGAAATATGTATATCCCTATAAGTAAAGTATGTCAAAATAAGGGGGGATAAATTAAATTAAGAAAAGGAACAAACCAAATGTAACTTACAGTTGGAAGATATTCAAAAGATGAAAGACCAAGTTATTAAACATCACTATCGCCTTAACCCTTTTAGACCACATTACAAGCTTAAAAAGACCTTTTGATTTTTCTTCAGTTAGTGAGGTCTATTAGTGGAGAAAGTTGAATTAAACATGCATATTAGATGGACAAGTTTCTATGAACTCTATAACAATCTTTAATAAATGTAGAGAGTATGTGCCTAACTGAAGTGCAATAATTGATAGCAATTGGCTAAAACTTCTTGAATACATAATGGGAAAATGATGTAAGTATAGTTATGGACCTTTATTTAGAATTGAATTTTAAAACTTTATTTGTTTAAACTTTTTTATATCAAAATCCTAAGAATTCTTAACATAAAATGAGGCCTACTGTGAATGAGATTGTTCTTGTCGCTTGAGGACAAGCAACGATCTAAGATTGGGGGAGTTAACTGGTTGTGGACTTAGCCTAGCTAACTGCAAGTGCAAAAATTTTTAATAAGTATTATAATGATAAGAAGAGTATCGTTCCCATGAGGAAGTTTTCTTCTAAGTACTGATCAATTAAAACTACATAATATTTGGATGATAAAATTTGATTTATGATTAAACAAAATAAATTACTTTAAATTAAATCTAATGGTATGAAACTTATGGTTAAGTAACCTTTATTGATTTATCATGGGTTTTCTAAAGCATTGATTTAATTTAATTTTTCTTAAATTAATGGTTAAATTCTCCTTAATTAAGCTTAAGTCTCTTTCAAGTACTAGAACTAATATCAATTTAATCCTTGTGTCTACTCTCATGATCACAAGTAATTAAACCAATTCATTAGGTTTTGTGAGAATTTTGAATCAACCTCTTAAGTGTTTAACCTTATCTCTAAGTAAAATTTTTTCTTAAGATTGTTACCTCCATGGACTAATGTTATGCTTCCACTCTTGCTCCATCACACAACACCTCAATTCAATTAATTATCGGCCAGATAATTAAAGCATTAAGAGTAAAGATAACGAAATAATTTAAGGATAAACTAAATTAATTCAAATAAGCATTTATAACTCCATGATAAATTCAATGAAAGGGACCAACCCTAAAGAGGATTAGATATTCATTATTGAAATAAAAACATTGCAATTATAAAAGAAAGTAATAAAAAACATAATTTAAAGAACAAGAAATATCAAACTCTATTTCTTTGAAGAAGAACTTGACTTGGAACTTGAATTTCTTCTTAAACCAGAATTTCACTTTTCTTCTTGAGAAAACTCTAAAACTACATTTATTTCTTGAATGAATATAATCTAATTCTTGTAAATCATTCCTATATTGAAACCCTAAAGGAAGTGTGTTTATAAAGAGTGCATGAAAACTTCTTTAGTAGAGAAAACTGAAAAAGGGACATAAAGCTTGGTTGGTGTGTTCATCTTCAACATTTGCCACTCGAAAATCATAAAATAAAGACCATGGTCGTGGCTTTTGACTGCCACGATCATGGTATGTGTGAACTCTGACTTGTTTCATCAAACTTTTTGGCTGCCAAGGTCGGTCTGACGGGATAAGGTTGTGGCTTTTGAGTGCCACGGTCATGGCTTTTGATTTGCTTCTAAAATAAGCCAAATCTCTTCAAAACAGAGCCAAAATCAATGCCACGGTCGTGGCTTTTGAGCCCCACAGTCATGGCTTTTAATATGCTTCTGCCCTTGCAATTTCTATCATTGAAAATTTTGGACAGCTTCAAATCAAATCCCATGGCCATGGCTTTTTGACAGCCATGGCCCTGGGATTCAAAACGAATTTGGACCTCTTGATTTCTCATCTTTAATTCCATTTTCAAGTTCAAAATCATGTATGAAGATTTATAAAACCATGTAAATTCATTTTCTTCCATTTTTGAGCTTGTTTTGACATCCTTTTATTTTTCTTCAATTTTTTTTATGATTTTTAGCCAAAATAAGTTATTTCTTCATACTTGTAACTTTATACTTGAAATGATGAATATTCTAGCATTCACAATAAAAATTGATCAAATTCAATTGATAATAATAAAAATATAACTAGAATAATCATAAAATTATATGAAAAATATGGTCTTATCAACTCCCCCAAGCTTAGAACGTTAGTTGTCCTCAAGCGACAAGAACAATCTCATTCACAGTAGGTCTCATTTTATGTTAAGAATTCTTAGGATTTTGATATACAAAAGTTAAACAAATAAAGTTTCAAAATTCAATTCTAAATAAAGGTCCATAACTGTACTTACATCATTTTTTCCCTTATGTATTCAAGAAGTTTTAGCCAATTGCAACCAATTATTACACTTTAGATAGGCACATACTCTCTGCATTCATTAAAGATTTTTATAGAGTTCATAGAAACTTGCCCTTCTCATTTGCATGTTTAATCCAACTTTCTCCACTAATAGACCTCACTAACTCAAGAAAAATCAAAAAGTATTTTTAAGCTTGTAATGCGGTCTAAAAGAGTTAAGGCTATAGTGATGTTTAATAACTTGGTCTTCCATCTTTTGAATATCTTCCAACTGTAAGTTACATTTGGTTTGTTCCTTTTCTTAATTTAATTTATTCTCCCTTATTTTGACATACTTTACTTATGGGGATATACATATTTCTTTATTATTTTTTTATTTTATTTTATTTTATTTTTTCCCAAACTTGAGCTTAGATTAGGAGGTCTATTTATAGGATCAATGATATTATCTAAATAAAATTGAGCTTAAATACTTTTGCAGTAAGAAAATATATCAAAAGATAATCAACCTCAAAAGGGTAGTTATTAGGGCTACATGTATGAAAAGAACAGAAAGCTTAAAAATATTCAATTTTGGCTCAAAAGGGACAACTAAAGGCAATGTTTAAATATGGTGGATATAAGAAGTCGATTACACAAAGAATGCCTAAATCATTTTTTCTTCTACTTAGCAAAGTTCAATTTTGCCTCAAAAGTTCTTTTAAACATATTCTAGGCTTAGGCATAAGATAATAAAAAATAAATGGCACAGGAGTAGGAGCCCTCTCTAAGTAAGCATACACAATTGATTACTTTCAACAAAAATCATAATACATTCAAGTCAAAATCCATAAAGTACAGCACTTCACAAAATCGTTGTCTCAAAAAAAACTTTTTTTTTAATAACATCAATCAATCACAAATAAGTATTGGCCTCTCATGAACTCAATCATTCAAGTGCAAGATTTCAAGCAAAATTTTTAAAAAAAATTTACCATGCTCAAAAAATGTTTTTTTGTAGGTATCCTATATCCCAATCATTTATGAAAGAGTAAATGAATTCAAAAAGGAATAGAATACTTTACTAAATTTCTTAAGCTGAACTCTGCCCCAACTTGAAGCTTGCCACTATCCTCAATGGTTTAGACATTAGGTGGAGAAGGGGGTGTACATGTCTGTGAACCTTGGTTTCCACCCGAAAAGGATTCGGATGAACGTTCACTTGTTGTTAGGAGTCGCCACTCAGTTTTTTCTGTTCAAAGGGAAAAACTAAGAAAACCCTTGTTTGACTCCAATAATGCATCCAATGTAAAGGTTTCTAATCTACGAACCCAAGGAGGATTCGGGGACTATGTCATGTATTTGATTAACTTGCCAAAAAGAAACAAACTTAACAGAGACAAAGAAAAGAAGACAAACAGATTGTTAGTAAATTGTGGACTTGCTATTTGGGGTGAATCCCAAATATGCCTACATACTCTCGGTTTTATGAGAGATCAAAGCCCATGTAGTTCGGAAAAGCCTATTTAAAGGCAATTATGCATTTATGCATGTGTGTGTATGCTTCGTGCATTGTCGGGCTTTTGCCAAAATTGTGAGATTTTAAGCACTTAGTGCTAATTTTGATGGAATTTGGGTACTTCGTACCAAAAGAGTGCAATTTAGGCTCCGTGCCAAAAAGATCAATTGATTCATGGCTTAATGCCAAAAGGTTGATTGATTAGTTAATTAGGCCTTAGACCTAAAAGGATTAAGTCTTCGACCAAAGAGAAATTAAGAAGAAGGTGCAATGTTTATAACCTGCTTGGATTGACAAAGTATAAATTATGATATTACCTTGTTTAGGATTCTCTCACTTCGTAGTTTCAGATCTCATTTTCTCGGACCTTAGATTCGATTTTGATTAATTCCTACAGCACACGGTTACATTTATGCAAATAAAAGTCCAATGAAAGTTCTTAAGCGTGTGAAAATAGAGAGTTCGTCAGCATGAGGCCCGGGATCTGAACAGCCAACCCCTTTTTTGAAAATTTAGCAGCCTTTTATAGATAAAATTCGGACTGGACGGCGGTCGGACTGCCGTGGTCAGCGGTCGGACCAGTGTTGTCAGCCGAAAAATTGGGAAAATGGTAACGGCGGTGGTCTGACCGCCGAAGTCGGCGGCGGCCGGACCGCCGGTCTCGGTGGTTCAGCCCCAAAAAGGCACGAAAATTCGCACGTTTTTCGTTCAAACTGATTTTTCGGGAGCTACGAACCTCCAAAAATTATTCCGAGACCATATCCGTAATCCTTGCGTCGCTCCGGACATTTCAAGTACCATGAAGACATACTTTCGGTGAACTTTGCCGTGGTCGTCCGATCTGGCTTGGTTGTGTGCAGTCTGAGAAAAACAGCTTTCCGAGCCTCAAAATTCGAGTATCACAATTGCCCCCCACTAGGGACCATAAAAATGATTTATGGGATCCAGTGGCCTTCTGAAGAGTGAATTTTGAGCGAGGGGTAAAAGACCCGCCTTTTGGCATTTCTGGATTGCTTGCAACACTTCTGATTTTTCTCTGATTGTATTCTGACTTTTCTGCACCTGCACTTTTGTTTAGTACAAACAGTACATATGTATGCATGATATCCCCTTTTATTTTCATAAAGGTATTTATTTGCTTCTTTACAACCATTGCATGCACAACTGGACCAAGAGTCTTCAAAAGGTTGAAAGGATCAATATGGGAAGATATGGATTAAAAGCTGTTGCTACTCTTAGAGGCGTAGCTGTAGATTGGGATTTCTTGCATGTTTGTGTCAGATTTTGGGATCCCCAAGCTCACGTGTTCAGATTTAGTGCCCAGATGGACGAGATGTGTCCTCTTTTTGAGGAATTCTGCTCAATTATTGGATGTGACCCTAATGCCCCTCTTATAAGGCATGAGGTCCAAGTTGGCTATGTGGGATCTTTTCAGAGGCTTTTCAACTTTACAAGGCCTCAAGCTCAAGCTATGATCATGGATGGGAGTAAGGCGATGTTGCTTCCTTTGATTGATGCATTCCTGACTGCTAATTTTGAAGATGAGATTCAACTGAAGCATAGGATGCGAGCTTTTATTTTCTACCTGTTAGCTGGGTTTCTTTTCAACCGTGACCCTGGCTTTGGAGATTTAAAGCTTTGCCCCATGATTAGGCAGATGGGGATTGATCAGAGGGTTCCTCTTCCTGTTGGGCTTACTGTTGCTGCCCCTATTATGCCCGGAGTTACTCAAGCTGCTCTTCAAACTTGGGTTAGGAACCATCAGATGATCAGACCTTTTGCAGAACCTTCCCTTGTCGAGCCTACTCCAGAGTACAGAGCTTGGTTTATAGCTGAAGTTTGGCCTATTGAAAAGCCAAGGAGGCTTGCATTGCTGCAGGAGTTGGAGGGAGAGGATGTGGTTCCTCTTAACGAGGGGAAGACAGATGTTGCAGAGAGTTCCGGACCTAAAGAAGATACTAAGACTCTGCCCCACGTAGGAGACGTAGGATTTAGATCCTAGGGTTGACTCTATTGTCTGCTTTTTTTGGATTGTTTGTACCTTTTTTGGTTCCTTGGATGTTTGGGAATTATGGTTTGACTCTTATCATGGAAAGAATGACTCTTTTTGTAATGAATGATTCTTTCTAGAAGGAATGACTCTTTTTGGAATGAATGACTTTTTCATTTGCTTTCCAAGCATTATCTACTTTATTTACTTGCTCTAATTTTAGCCTAAGCCGTTCTTTCGGATTTTCAACTTAGCGAGCTATTACCCATTCTTGCCTAAGCCGCCCTTTGTGGGTTTTCGACTTAGCGGGATTTTTCTTTCTTTTCTTTTCTCTTTTTTTTTATGTTGGCAAAAGAAAAATGAATCAATGATTTTCATTAAAATTTAGACCATGCTCAAGGAGAGCTGCCTACATATCTCGAATTAGTTTACGAGAATCAGGTCTAATGTAGTTCCTTACAATGCATGATTATACATAATATTTCTTTAATTGATCCAGATTGCAGGGGTTTGTGAACTCCAGACCATCCAAATCAGACAAGATGATGGCTCCACCGGAAAGTATTTTCTTCAAAATGTAGGGTCCCGCCCAATGAGGATGGAACTTCCCACGAGGATCTGTAACGGGTGTTCTGATCTCTTTCAAAACCAAACAACCTTCTTCCAACTTTCGATCTTTGACCTTTTTGTTGAAATGTCTGGCCATTCACCTCTGATACCCTTGAATTTGATGGAGAGCTTGAAGTCTTTTTTCATCCAAACCCAACAACTGATGATGATAATTGCTAATCCATTCAGCTTCATTTATCTGACTTTCTTGAATTATCCTTGCCGATTGAACTTCCAGTTCAATGGGGAGTACTGCTTCCATTCCGTACACCAGTGAATACGGGGTTGCCCCAGTAGGAGTTCTAATTGATGTTCTATATCCCCACAAGGCCAGTGGTAACTTCTCATGCCAACCCCTATGTTCCTTGATCATTTTTTGCATGATCACCTTTATAGACTTATTTGCTGCTTCTACAGCTCCATTTGTTTGAGGTCTATAAGGAGAGGACTTATGATGCTGGACCTTCTTATCCTTCAAGAGTTTAGCAAATTCTGCTTGGAAATGAGTTCCATTATCAGTGATAATCTCAAATGGCGTTCCGTACCGACAAAGGATGTTGGTTCGGACAAACTGCGCTGCCTTTTTGGCGTCTAATTCTGTATAGGAAGCTGCTTCAACCCACTTTGTGAAGTAATCCACCGCTACCAAGATAAACTGATGTCCATTGAAGCTCTCGGATGTATTTTGGCAATTATATCTATTCCCCAAGTAGCGAAGGGCCATGGAGAAGTGATTGGATTCAGGGCAACGGGAGGTTGCTTCTGCAGCTTAGCAAATATCTGACACTGATGGCATTCTTGTACAAATGCCACACAGTCTGTATTCATGGTGGACCAATAATATCCTAGATTGGCTATTTTTCGAGCCAAGGTGATCCCATACATATGCGGTCCTGATTCGCCACCATGCACCATTTCCATTATCCGCTTAGCTTCTGCTTCATTCACACACATTAGGTGCATTCCATTCCAACTTCTTTTGTAGAGGATATCTCCATTAAGAATGTAGCCTATGGCTAGCTGCCTTATTGCTCTCTGATCAACCCTTGATGATCTCTCCGGATAAATTCCATCCTTAAGATAATTCTTGATATCCCAAAACCATGGTTTACCATCGGCCAAATGCATTACGTGGGCAGGTTGCTTCTGAAGTTGAACTTTCAATGGACGAATGGCTTTCCCCTCCTTGATATTGATCATGGAAGCTAAAGTAGCCAGGGCATCAGTAAACTGATTCTTTGCTCTTGGGAGATATTCGAAGGACAGATCATCGAATTGTTGTGCCAAATGATCAAGGCGCTGTAGGTAAGGAACCAAACGCTCTTCTCTTATCTTCCATTTCCTTAAAGCTTGTGATACTATTAAAATAGAATCATCGTAGACCTTTAGGTTCTTAATCCCCAATTCCAGGGCGGCTTCAAGCCCATTGATGCAAGCTTCATATTCTGCTTCATTGTTTGTACAGCTAAAGTCAAGTTTAACTGCAAAGGGTATGTATTCTCCACAAGGAGTTTTGAACACAATCCCGATTCCATTTCCATGATAATTGGATGCCCCATCAAAATACATCTCCCAAACACTCCTTTCCACATTCAAGAGGTCTTCGTCAGGGAAATTCATTTCTCGCATTTCATCTTTTACGGGTAATTCTGCTAATTGGTCAGCTATTGCCCCACCTTTCACAGCTTTCCTCTGAATGAATTTTAAGTCAAAGGATGCTAATGTTGACACCCACTTTGCCATTTTGCTGTCCAAAACAGGCCTCTCCATAAGGAATTTCAAAGGACTCTGTTCTGCGATGACACAAGTAGTGTAAGAAGACAAGTAGTGTTGTAACTTCGTGCAAGCCTAATACAATGCTAAACACAACTTCTCAATCTTGTTATACTTTAACTCATAGTCCAGCATCCTTTTGCTGAGGTAGTAAATTGCATTTTCTACCTTTGTGCCTTCGGCCTCTTGAGCTAGCATTGCACCCATGGCTTCATCTGTTACAGACAAATACAAGAGCAGAGGTTTTCCCATTCTAGGAGGTTGTAGAATTGGCGGACTTAACAAGTATTCTTTAATCTTGTCGAAGGCCTTCTGGCAATCTTCATTCCATGCTTGAGAAGCACCTTTCCTTAGTAGCTTAAAGATAGGACTACAAGTCTCTGCCAACTGCGATATGAATCGACTGATATACTATAATCTACCTAGCAAGCCTCGAATCTCCTTTTCTGTTCTTGGTGGAGGCATTTTCAGAATAGCTTTTGATTTTGCTGGATCAACTTCTATTCCTTTCTTGCTGACCAAATATCCCAAAAATAAGCCTGATGTTGCACCAAAGAGGCACTTTGCAGGATTAAGCTTCAAATTGTACTTGCGAAGTCTAAGGAAGAACTTCTCAAGTGCTTCAATGTGCTCTTCTGGAGATTTTGACTTAACAATCATATCATCAACATACACTTCTACTTCTTTGTGAATCATGTCATGAAAGACTGTTGTCGCCATCCTTTGGTAGGTAGCTCCTGCATTTATCAATCCAAAAGGCATAACCCTATAGCAGAAAGTGCCCCATTCTGTAATGAAAGCTGTCTTCTCTTTGTCTGGTGGGTGCACCATGATCTGATTGTACCCAACCGCAAGGTCAGTCATGGAAACCATCATATGCCCAGCCATCCTGTCTATTAGCAAATCGATGTGTGGTAGCGGGAAATCGTCCTTGGGACAAGCCTTATCAAATCTCTATAGTCAACACACATCCTGACCTTTCCGTCTTTCTTCGGGACTGGCACAATGTTTGCTAACCAAGAAGGGTAGACAATTGGTTCTATGAACTTATTATTCAGTTGCTTGGCAATCTCATCTTTAATTTTCAAAGACCATTCTGGCTTCATTCTTCTCAACTTCTGCTTAACCGGCTTTGCATCGGGGTATAGCAGAATCTTGTGAACTGCTATGGCTGGGTCTATTCCCGTGACATCACTTGTCTTCCACATGAAGCAGTCGACATATCTTCTGATGCACTCAACAACCTGTTCCTTATTTACACAATCATATGCAATGTATGTATATTCATTTTCTTTGCCAATTATTATCTTTTCATTTATTTCTTTTATTTCATTTATTTCATTTTTACTAGATAATACTTGGAAAGCAAAAGACACAGGGTAACCAAGAACTTGAACAGTTTCATTAATAATGTAGGAGTCATCCTCCAGAGTTACATTATATTCAACATCAGGTTTTTTTATTCCTGAAGCTAAGGAAGACTCAGAACTGGACTTTGACTCGGTGTTTGACTCGAGATTTGACTCAGTACAAGACTCAGGCTCGGGGTATGACACATGACTAGGTTTGACTATAGCTGTTTGTCCCTCCTCAGCATACCAGTTCATTAGTGGTCCATTTGTTGTCTTGATCAGCTTCGTGAAGTCCCTTTTGTCTTCAAAATTGGTTATCACAGCAACCTCATCAAAGAGACTAGGCAGCATAAAACCTTCCACTTGTGGATCAATTATAGGTTCTGGCTCTTCTTCCTTTATGGCCAAAACATCAGTGAACATCTCAAAACCCGGCAACTTCTTCCCAGTCATAGGAGAATAGAATGGCTCCTGAAAACCACAGTAAGGAACTGCTTTTCCAGGTTTGCAGAAGTGACCGTTCAGAGTTCTAAAGTAAGGGCGCATTTTGAGGCTTTTTGCCCCCCCCCCAAGTCTTCTTTTTGTTCTTCCCATGCTCAAACTCTTCTATCTCCTCGTCTGTGGGTTTGTACCCCAAGCCAAAAGTTCCCTTATTCTCAGGCTCTTCCCATGGCCGCACTATAGATGATTTTCTCCCAGAATTTATCATTTCCATCCCGGGTAGCAGACCTACCCTCAACATCATCCCAACCAGGCAATTGATTTGGATTCCCCCAAAGTCATATAGGATAAATGGCCCTTTGGGCCTCTCTCCTTCGATGCATTGAACAGTGTCATAATGGAACCCAGTCAAGGCCATAGCAGTTTCACCAGGAACAACCTCAAAGAGAGACTGATCCGTGGTTTTCTTGTTGATTTCACATGTGTCCCCTTTGATAGTGATGATTTTTCCTTCAAAAGGGAACTTAATTTTTTGATGTAATGAAGATGGTACAACATTATTCTGATGAATCCACGGCCTTCCAAGGAGGAGATTAAAGCTCGTGGGTATATCAATGACCTGGAACGGTACTCCCATTTTCACCGGTCCAATAGCAACTTCCAGAGTAGCAACACCCAAAATTTCTCTTCGAGTGTTATCATATGCTCTAAAAATATGATCAGAAGGTGTAAGATCTGTAGCCTCCAACCCCAGACAGCTTGCTACTTTCAAGGGACATACATTTAAGGCTGACCCATTATCAATGAGAACCATGGGCACAGTCTTTCCCCCAGTTTGTATGGTGATGTATAGAGCATCATTGTGTTTCATGCCATCTTCTGGTAAATCTTCATCAGAAAACCTGATATTCAATGCCTTGGTTGATTGGGTCAAAGTGGCCACCAAAGCTTCTGGGCTTGTGTCTACTGATGTATCAAGTTGACTCAAAGCTTTACTGAGAGCCTGACGGTGTGGGAATGAGGAAGCAAAGAGCTCCCAAATTGACACCTTAGCTTGAGTTTGTTTAAGCTGAGAGAGGACAGGGTCTTCCTTTGGTTCTGGCGTCTTCTTATAGGGGTGATTTGAGGTCTTATGGGCTTTCCCCAAGTCAAGTGGTTGATATTGCCTTCCACTTCTTGTCAAAGCATCGACCTCTTCAGCGAGGTCATTCAGATCTAACACACACACTTCATTCATTTCTAAGAAAAGTTTGAAATGATCAAACAACTCTTCTTCCATAGTGATGGCGTGGATGGAATGATTGGGCAAAGGATTAGTATTAATGTTTGGTCGACTCCTGAGAGGAATGATGTCACCACTATCCACCAAATCCTGGATGCGGTTTTTCAGAGTCCAGCAAGCATCTGTCCTATGCCCATTTCCTTGGTGGTATTCACAGTACTCATTGGCCTTATAATTGGAGGGTAATGGGTTTGGAGGAGGCCTTGGGTCCAAAGGCTTCAAGTACTTTCCTTCTACGGCTTTTTTAAACACCAGATGAAGGGGCATCCCAAGGTCGGTATATTACCTTCTTGGCTGATTTCTAGGCCCAAGATTGCCCACACGTAAAGGATTCGCAGGGGTAATATTGGCCACTTTATTGACCTTGCTTGAGGAAGCAGCTTGGCCCTGTTTCTTATACTTTGAAGTAGCTCCCTCATCTACTATCTTACCCAATTGTATCAAATCTTCTACCTTAGTTGCAGTCGCAATGAGCGATTTGAAAGTAGGTAGGTATTGGGTTTGCAGTTGAGCTTGATATGTAGGCCTTAAATTCTTAATTATAATATCAATTTGCTCCTGTTCTGAAGGGCGATTGATCATTTGGGCAGTCTTTGCCCTCCATCTCATAAGGAACGAGGAGAAGGGTTCATTGTTGTTTTGCTTGGTAGTCTCAAGCTCCCTTCTAGTGACATCTACCTCAATATTGTAGTGGTATTGAGTGTTAAATGCATTGCAAATGTCTTCCCAGGTCTTAATCTTAGCACGATCCAGGCTTACAAACCATTTAAGGGCAGCACCAGTTAAGGATTGTTGGAAGAGTTGAACAAAGAGCTCATCATTTAAACCCCAAGAGCTTAAGGCCCCCACATACATCTTCAGGTGGGTTTTAGGGCAAGTAGTCCCATCAAATCTGTCCATCCCAGGCGTCTTGAATTTTGGAGGCAACCTAGCTTGGGGAAACAAGGACAAGGAATCCATGTCTACCACCTCTTTATGAGTTTTCATGGCAGTGATTGACCTTTCCAGCAATTCAAGTTTCTTTTTTAGTTCATCAGTTTCAGTAGCATTCTTAGAGGGTGGATCCTCCAAATTGATGACAGGGGTATTATTCTGAGCAGTCATGGGGGTACTAGTTTGTCCCACAATAGGTTCCTTCCCTAGATTTCCAGGAGTAGTGGCTGTCTTTGGTGTCCCTCCCAATTCGGCCAAGATGGCTACCCTTTGGGCGGTCAAGGCTTCATCAATTCTTTCTTGCATCCTAGCTTCAATCTCCTTAACCTGTCCATCTAGCAAGGCCTTAATCTGTTCAATAGTAGCCATTTCAGTAATCAGAGTAGTTGGTGAAGTTGGGGTAGTAGGACTTGTGGGTGATTGCACAGTTGGAGTTGGTGTAGCTTGTGTAGGTGAAGGCACACGGATAGTGGGTACCTGCAAAGGCTAAGGGTAAAGGATCAGGGTAGTGTGTAGGGTAGGAAGACTCTTGGTCCACTTGCATATATCAAAAAGGTTTTCCCCAAAACAATGTTGTTATGTTGCATGAATGCACCTCATCACATCATAATTCATTTTAATGGAATGTGGCACTATTATTAGGTACATACAACCTAAGGGAGGGTTCTATTGTTACATGAAAAATAGAGAACAGGCTTATAATAGGGACCCTTGAGTCTTGAGTAAGATATACCTAACCACATGTGAAACAAAGAGTTTCGCGTGGGTCCGACAGTACGTTTACTCATGGGCCACTCCAAAAGGATTGGAATGGTTTGCGACAACAGGGAGGACGCTTTGACTGTCCACCGGCATAATCAAGGAGACCTGCCGGTCAGCGCTACTTGCTATCCAGACTCAGAATTTTGAACAGAAAGAGAAGAAATTCATTTGAAAATAATTTTTTATGCAATGGAGGAAAATGATTCCCCCATATAATGCAAGAGAAAAAGATTCTCTAAATGACAAAACAAATGCACAATTAATCAAACAAAGGGTCCATCAAAGGAAAAAGATTCCTTTTGTCAATTTTATTCCAATATCCTTAAGAAAAAGATATATATTACTAAGGTACCCTGCAAAATAAATAAAAGTACCCTAAAGAAGGGCAAGTTAGTCAAATAAACAATTATAGTCCACTAAGATCCCATAAATCATTTTTATGGTCCCCAGTGAAGTCGCCAAGCTGTGAACCTCGGTTTCCACCCGAAAAGGATTCGGATGAACGTTCACTTGTTGTTAGGAGTCGCCACTCAGTTATTTCTGTTCAAAGGAAAAAACTAAGAAAACTCTTGTTTGACTCCAATAATGCATCCAATGTAAAGGTTTCTAATCTACGAACCCAAGGAGGATTCGGGGACTATGTCATGTATTTGATTAACTTGCCAAAAAGAAACAAACTTAACAGAGACGAAGAAAAAAAGACAAACAGATTGTTAGTAAATTATGGACTTGCTATTTGGGGTGAATCCCAAATATGCCTACATACTCTCATTTTTATGAGAGATCAAAGCCCATGTAGTTCGGAAAAGCCTATTTAAAGGCAATTATGCATTTATGCATGTGTGTGTATGCTTCGTGCATTGTCGGGCTTTTTGCCAAAATTGTGAGATTTTAAGCACTTAGTGCTAATTTTGATTGAATTTGGATACTTCGTACCAAAAGAGTGCAATTTAGGCTCCGTGCCAAAAAGATCAATTGATTCATGGCTTAATGCCAAAAGGTTGATTGATTAGTTAATTAGGCCTTAGACCTAAAAGGATTAAGTCTTCGACCAAAGAGAAATTAAGAAGAAGGTGCAATGTTTATAACCTTCTTGGATTGACAAAGTATAAATTATGATATTACCT
Organism: Garcia nutans; assembly: GCA_947685225.1. NCBI lineage: Eukaryota > Viridiplantae > Streptophyta > Magnoliopsida > Malpighiales > Euphorbiaceae > Garcia > Garcia nutans. The sequence goes on from CANTUV010000007.1 coordinate 55,391,427, forward strand.
TATTTAGGATTCTCCCACTTCGTAGTTCCAAATCTCGTTTTCTCGGACCTTAGATTCGATTTTGATTAATTCCTACAGCACACGGTTAGGTTTATGCAAATAAAAGTCCAATAAAAGTTCTTAAGCGTGTGAAAATAGAGAGTTCGTCAGCATGAGGCCCGGGATCCGAACAGCCAACCCATTTTTTGAAAATTTAGCAGCCTTTTATAGACAAAATTCGGACTGGACGGCGGTCGGACCGCCGTGGTCAGCGGTCGGACCGGCGTTGTCATCCAGAAAATTGGGAAAATGGTAACGGTGGCGGTCGGACCGCCGGTCTCGGCGGTTCAGCCCCAAAAAGGTATGAAAATTCGCACATTTTTTGTTCAAACTGATTTTTTGGGAGCTACGAACCTCCAAAAATTATTCCGAGACCATATCCGTGATCCTTGCGTCGCTCCGGACATTTCAAGTACCATGAAGACATACTTTCGGTGAACTTTGCCGTGGTCATCCGGTTTGGCTTGGTTGTCTGCAGTCTGAGAAAATCAGCTTTCCGAGCCTCAAAATTCGAGTATTCACAATGTCAAATCTTTATTGTTTTCTCCTTTGCAAGAAGAATCCATCCAAAAGCTCATTTCCATCCAAATTTATCCTAAAATAAAAAAATTCAAAATCATAACACAAAAATAAAAATAAAAGCAAAAATTTAAATAAAATATCGGGTTGCCTCCCAATAAGCGCTAATTTATAGTCTTTAGCTTGACTGTAATTTTTAAACCTCAAGGTGAAAGATCACAAATCACTTTTTCACCCAAGATGTTGCTTGCTATGTAATCTTTCCCAAACTCTTGATATCCTTTATGTGATGATTGCAGAGTTGCCTCAAAAGTAATAGGAGAATTATCTACATCCTTGATAAAATTTGATTTATGATTAAATAAAACAAATTACTTTGAATTAAATCTAATGATATGGAACATAGGGTTAAGTCACCTTTATTGATTTATCATTGGTTTTCTAAAGTATTAATTTAATTTAATTTTTCTTTAATTTATGGTTAAATTCTCCTAAATTAAGCTCAAGTCTCTCTCAAGTACTATAACTAATATCAATTTAATCCTTGTGTCTACTCTCGTGATCAAAAGTAATTAAACCAATTCATTAGGTTTTGTGAGAATTTTGAATCAATCTTTAAGTGTTTAACCTTATCTCTAAATGTAAAACTTTTTTAAGATTGTTACCTCTATGGACTAATGTTATGCTTCCACTCTCGCTTCATCACACAACACCTCAATTCAATTAATTATTGGCCGGATAATTAAAGCATTAAGAGTAAAAATAACAAAATAATTTAAGGATAAACTAAATTAATTCAAATAAGCATTTATAACTCCATGATAAATTCAATGAAAGGGACCAAACCTAAAGAGGATTAGATATTCATTATTGAAATAAAATCATTGCAATTATAAAAGAAAGTAATAAAAAACATAATTTGAAGAACAAGAAATATCAAACTTCATTTTTTTTGAAGAAGAACTTGGCTTGGAACTTGAATTTCTTCTTGAACTAGAATTTCACTCTCCTTCTTGAGAAAACTCTAAACTATATTTGTAACACCCCTATATCCTGTACACGCACACTACAAAACACCACACTGTAATATACGAACACTGAATATAGGGATGCTACGATTTTCTTTAACATTTAAATCATTGTAAATGATAAGATATTCCTTCCCATTATACATTGTAGAAAATAAAGTAATTAACTTGTAATATAAACAAAATAGATATATAAGTTTACTTAATACGCAGCGGAATTTATAAAATATTTACATATATGAATACATTAGAATCAATACTTTACAAAATATAAAGAAGTTATACATGATTGGCAACCCTTCTCTGATCTTTAAGTCCCAAAAATAAAATCTTCAATGCCTAGTCTCACTCGGTCTCGAGGAACTCTCGGGTTCAACCCTGTCACCTGCGCGATCAACCACTATCGCGCTAAGCCAACGGCTTAGTAGTACATAGTATACTAACAATATGCTTTAATGCAATGCAATGTCACACATTTTCATAATAAAGACAACATCATAGGTGGAAAGCTAATATCACACCTTTATATTTCATAAACCATACACATATAAACATATCACATTTCAAAGTCCTTCCATAGATCTCATTATTCAATTATTTTACCATTAATAAATCACATTTAAACAAAGACAAGCATGGGCCCAAAAGACACTAATATGCCATTCAATTTTCAGAGTTAATGTTTTGGTTCAATTATTACATTCATCATTATCATAATCCCAACTAGGATTCAAGGATTAGGTTCAACCAAGCTTCAAGGGGAACAAAGCATGCTAAGTATCAACCCAACTTGGCTTCAAGAACCAACCCAACCTAGCTTCAAGGGTTGTAACATCTCAATTAGGCTTCAAGGACTAGACCCAACCAAGCTTCAAGGGGAGTAAAACATGTTAAACTTCAACCCAACTTGGCTTCAAGGATCAATTCCAACCTAACTTCAAGAGATTGTTACTAATAGGCATGCCACCAATCAACAAAACTCTGAAAATGGAATAACACATTAGACACACAATTCATTCATTATTTCATTATCAATTCCATTCTCAATCTTCATTATCAATTAGGCAAACATGCCTCATTAAAGTCATTATAGTCAATCACAATGGCTTTATATTCCATCATATCTCAATCCACATTATAGCAATTCATCTTTCAAATACACAATCAATTACATCATCATATCCTTCACATTATACATAAAGCATCATTGATATAAACATAACAAAGTACATTATTCATATAATGCAACAATGTAATAATGCAATATTTGTACTTACCTCAATAACAATTCACACAACTCTAAACACTTCCTTTTCCAAGATTCTTTTACTTCTTAGATCAATGACAAATCACTTTCTTCAAGACCTAATCCAAACATAATAACATACACTTGCTTAGGGATACACATGATATAATCAAGTTAAGAGTTAACTAGGGCAAACTCTAAACATGACACGCTCAACCACACGGGCGTGTCCCTGACCGTGCCCTAACTCCACAACACAGAAGCTTTTACACGCTCGGAACCACGGGCGTGTCACTGGGCGTGTAATACATTCTGCCTCCCAAAAATATAAACACGTCCAACATCATGAGCGTGCTCATGGCCGTGTCAATTCTCCAATCTCACAGTAGCTATGACACGCTCAATAACACGGGCGTGTTACGGGTCGTGTCAATCCTACTGCCACCAACACCATTGACACGCCTAAGAATCTGAACGTGCTCATGGGCGTGTCAGGCCAAAAACCCAGATTCTGACCAAAACAACAAAACACCCAACAAAACACTTCTTTTCACCAACATCCACTTCAAACAAACTTAACAAAACATACCCGAAAACCTTCTTAAACTTACAAAAACACCAAAACAACTCCACACCTACATCAAACACAAATCACAAATATCATCACAAACACTACACACAAATACAACACCATCTCTTCCAACTAACTTACTCTTTTCTTCAATCCATCCTTAAAATCCACAATCAATCTAATCAAACACTCTTAAACATATCACAATCAAACAACACACCCTTAAATAATCTATCAAACTCAAATACAACTTCAAATAAGCAAAGAAATCAAAAGAGGACTCACCAAAGTAATGAAACGTCTTGAATCACCAACTTGATCACTTAGATCTTCCTTCAATTTGAGCTTAGAACATTCAAATCCTCTTTTGCTCTCTTGCTTTCTCTTGTCTTTGGATGAGCCGGCCAACACAATGGAAAAGAAGAAAAGAACATAAAGAAACAAAGTCAAACTTCTCTTTAAATCTCCACCAAGTATTCCAAAACAAGGAATTACCTAAACACCCTCTTTTAATTTGTTTTAACATCCTTCTTAATCACTTGCCCTCTTTAGTAAATTCACAATCAACAAATAAAATATCTTCTTCCCTTGGCCACCCATTTGACTTGCATATATGTTATATATATTACCATATATACAACATATACATTCCCTCTAAACAATCTTTTCCTTTCCAAAACACATATACATTTGATTCAAATCAAACAACAATTATACTAAAACTTCTAGGGCACACTTTGGGATATTACAATTCTCCCCCACTAAAAAGAAATTTCGTCCTCGAAATTACCTGTCATCAAGTCTGAAACAATTGAGGATATTGATCTCGCATTGTTTGTTCACTTTCCCATGTTGCCTCTTCCTTTGCATGATTCTTCCACAATATCTTCACAAGTGGCACTTTCTTATTTCTCAATTCTTTCACTTCACGTGCCAAAACAGCAATTGGTTCTTCTTCAAATGTCAGATCTGAACTCACTTCGATAGATTCAATTGGCAAAACATGAGATGGATCCGACCTGTACCTCCTCAACATAAAAACATGGAATACATTATGGATCCTATCCAACTCAGGTGGCAAAGCAAGCCGATAAGCAACTGGTCCAATTCTTTCCAATACTTCATAAGGTCCAATGAAACGAGGACTCAGCTTTCCTTTCCGACCAAATCTCAAAATCTTCTTCCAAGGAGACACTTTCAAAAATACTTTATCTCCAACATTATACTCAATGTCTCTCCTCTTCAAATCTGAATAAGATTTCTTTCGGTCTGAAGCTGCTTTCAACCTTTCTTGAATCATTTTCACTTTCCCTTCAGTTTCCTTAACCAAATCAGGACCAATTAACTTGTCTTCACCAAGTTCATTCCAACATAAAGGTGTCCTACACCGTCTACCATACAATGCTTCAAATGGTGCCATCTCAATGCTGGATTGATGACTGTTATTGTATGCAAATTCCACAAGTGGCAAGAATCTATCCCAACCTCCAGAGAAATCAATGACACAGCTTCTCAACATGTCCTCAATAATCTGTATCACTCTTTCTGACTGCCCATCTGTCTGCGGATGGAAATCAGTACTAAAATGTAGTCGAGAACCCAAAGCACCATATAAACTCTTCCAAAACCTTGAAGTAAACCGGAGATCTCGATCAGACACTAAAGAAATTGGGACACCATGCAACTTCACAATCTCATGGATATACAGCTCAGCTAACCTCTCCAGAGAATAATCCATCCGAACCGGAAGAAAATGAGCTGTCTTAGTCAACCTATCAACAATCACCCAAATAGCATCATGCTTCCTTTGTGTCAATGGTAGACCAGACACAAAATCTATTGTCACTCTTTCCCATTTCCATTCAGGCACTGATAAAGGTTGAAGCAACCCTGTTGGAACTTGATGCTCAGCTTTCACCCTCTGACACGTGAGACATTTGGATACAAACTCCGCTATGTCTCGCTTCATACCGGACCACCAGTAATACTGCTTCAAATCATGATACATCTTTGTATTGCCCGGATGCATAGCAAATACTGAATGATGTGCTTCTTCTAAAATAATCCTTCTCAAACTAGCATCATCAGGTACACACAATCTGTTCTTAAACCAAAGACTCCCATCACTTCTCACAATAAAATCTCGACTCTTTCCATTCTGGCAATCTGAAACAATCTTTTGAATCTTCTCATCAGCTAATTGAGCCTCTTTAATCTGATCCAACAATACCGGTTTCAATTGCAATTGTGCCAACAATGCACCATCATCACAAGATACAAAGCTAGCATGCAATGCTCTCAACTCAACAAGCAACGAGAGCGAATAAACAGTCAAACCTGCTAAAGACTTCTTACTCAATGCATCAGCAACAACATTTGCCTTACCAGGATGATAATCAATCAAACAGTCGTAGTCTTTGATCAACTCCAACCATCGTCTCTGCCAAAGATTGAGCTCTCTCTAAACCCCCAAATATTTTAAACTTTTATAGTCTGTATAGATAAAACACTTCTCCCCATACAAATAGTGTCGCCAAATCTTCAATGCAAACACAATGGCTACTAACTCTAAATCATGGGTCGGATAATTGAGCTCATGCGGTTTCAACTGTCGAGAAGCATAAGCTATAACTTTACCTTCTTGCATCAAAACACAACCCAAACCACTATGTGAAGCATCACTGTAAATCACATATGGTTTATCTTCCACAGGTAAAGTAAGAACAGGCGCTTGGGTCAACATTTCTCTCAACTGTTCAAAGCTAGCCTGACACTGATCTGTCCACACAAATCTAACTCCCTTTCGAAGTAATCTGGTAAGTGGAGTAGCTATCAAAGAAAATCCTTTCACAAACCGTCGGTAATAGCCTGCCAAACCCAGAAAACTTCTAACTTCAGTCACAGACTTTGGTGGACTCCAATTCAAAATAGCTTCAACTTTACTCGAATCAACTCTAATACCCTCTGCTGAAACTATATGACCGAGAAAAGTTACTTAGTCAAGCCAAAACTCACATTTCGACAGTTTAGCAAACAATTGCTTCTCTCTCAAAATTTGCAGCACAATCCGCAGATGCTTGTCATGCTCCTCCTTATTACGCGAATACACCAAAATATCATCGATAAAAACTACCACAAACTGATCCAAATAGGGCCTAAACACCCTATTCATCAAGTCCATAAAAGCTGCAGGTGCATTCGTCAAACCAAAAGGCATAACTAGAAACTCATAATGCCTATACCTTGTGCGAAAGGCTATCTTAGGAACATCTTCAGCTCTAACCCTCAACTGATGGTACCCTGATCTCAAATCAATCTTGGAAAACACTGATGCACCCTTCAATTGATCAAAGAGATCATCAATTCTAGGTAAAGGATATTTATTTTTAACAGTCACCTTGTTCAATTGCCTATAATCGATACACAATCTCATAGTACCATCCTTCTTCTTCACAAACAAAACAGGAGCTCCCCACGGTGAAACACTAGGGCGAACAAACCCTTTATCCAACAACTCCTGCAACTGTACCTTCAATTCTTTCAGTTCAGCAGGTGCCATTCTATAAGGAGTAATAGAGATAGGAGTAGTACCAGGCAATAATTCAATACCAAACTCCACCTCTCTCTCAGGAGGCAACCTTGGCAATTCCTCTGGAAACACATCTGGAAACTCTGCAACTGTAGGTATACTATCAAGTTGAGAACTCACTACTCTAGTATCCAAAATATGAGCAAGATAAGCATCACACCCTTTTCTAATCAACCTCCTAACTGCAACAGCTGAAACAAACAAGGATGCTAGCTGTCCCTGTTCACTAGATACTATCACATCTCTACCATCACCGGTTCTCAAGGTAACAAGTTTCTTTTGACAATCTACCACAGCTCCATGTCTAGATAACCAGTCCATGCCTAGGATCAAATCATATTCCTTAAAAGGCATTTCAATTAAATCTCCACGAAACTCCTCACCTTGCACCACTACTGCACTATCTCGGTGCACCTTGCTAACAATCACACTATGCCCTAAAGGATTTGTCACCAATACATCAAATCCTAGGGATTCAGCATGCAATTCAGACACAGGTAAAACAGATGCACTAATATATGAATGTGTAGATCATGGGTCAATCAAAGCAAGTACTGAAATACCAAATAAAGAGAAAGTACCCGCTATGACTGCTGAAGCATCTGGCTGCCTCTGCATCACATATATCCTCTGAGAAGATCCAGCCTCCTCTGGTCTACTCTCCCTGGATGTAGAACCTCCTCTAGGATTGAACCCAGATCTGCCTCCTCTGCTGAAACTTCTGCCTCCTCGACCTCCCCTCACACTAGGTCGAGAAGCTGCAGAATCTACCGACATAAGCTCCTGCCTCTCAGGACACTCTCTAACAAAATGATCAGGCGACCCACATCTGAAACATACCCCTGCTACACTAGTCTTCCAACAAGTACCACCATGTGGCCTACCACAATGAATACATATGGGTAGAGTGGATCTCTGAATCACTGGGGTCGGAGCACTCGCCACTAAAACTGTAGGTCTCGATCTCTGTCTCTGAAATAGTATTGACCTACCAGCTGGCCTCTGACTCCTACTAACCTGAGGAACAAAACTTCCTTTACCTCTCTTTACAGATGAAGACCCTACTTCAAACTGGGGTCTCCTAACCCGGATCTCTTCCTCAGAAGCAGCTGCTGCAATGCCCTGAGCTCTCTCCACACTCCTAGCTGCTGCAACAAGCTGGGAAAAATCATGATATCTAGATCCAGCCACGAGACACATAATAGAGGGCCTCAATCCCTCCTCAAATCTCCTACATCTATCAATCTCATCAGATATAATACCCCCAGCATAATGGCACAACCGGATAAACTCAACCTCATATTCTGTTACTGACCGGTTGTCTTGCTTCAAACTTAAAAACTCCATCTTCTTCACATCTTTGTACTCCCTCGGAGTATACTTCAATTCAAACTCTCTTAGAAAATCAGCATAGGACAATGTTGGAGGATCATCCATAGCATGGGGCACTGTCTTCCACCAATCGTATGCATCCTTCTGCAACAATGATCTTGCATAATCAAATTTTTCTTCTGGAGTGACTTGCAACTGAATGAATATTCTCTGTACTTTATCTAGCCACTGCTCAGCTACAGCTGGATCAATAGTACCCAGAAAATCTTCAGCTTCATACTTCCTTAATTTATCGTAATGTCTCACTGATACCAAAGGCTGTGGGGGTGGTGGCGGTGGTTGCACTGGTGCTTGCCTCAATATCTCTACAACATGCCTAAGCCAAACTGGCGGAACCTCCTCACCAGCTGGTCTCCCCGACACAGAAGCAGGTACCTCTCCTGCACTATCCACTTTGACTCCATCCCTAACCTCATCCGGAGCTACACTCTCAGCACTACTCTCTACTGACCGACGTAAGTGAGAATCCATCACAACCTATATCTGCAAACACAGCAGAATACATCTCATTAAAGATCATAGACTGCCAATACCAAACATGTATGTTATTCAAAAACTAACTTTTAAAGTCAAAATATTCTTTTTCTTACATTTTACCTCGGTTGAGAATCTCAAACCTAGGCTCTGATACCAAAACAATTGTAACACCCCTATATCCTGTACACGCACACTACAAAACACCACACTGTAATATACGAACACTGAATATAGGGATGCTACGGTTTTCTTTAACATTTAAATCATTGTAAATGATAAGATATTCCTTCCCATTATACATTGTAGAAAATAAAGTAATTAACTTGTAATATAAAAAAATAGATATATAAGTTTACTTAATACGCAGCGGAATTTATAAAATATTTACATATATGAATACATTAGAATCAATACTTTACAAAATATAAAGAAGTTATACATGATTGGCAGCCCTTCTCTGATCTTTAAGTCCCAAAAATAAAATCTTCAATGCCTAGTCTCACTCGGTCTCGAGGAACTCTCGGGTTCAACCCTGTCACCTGCGCGATCAACCACTATCGCGCTAAGCCAACGACTTAGTAGTACATAGTATACTAACAATATGCTTTAATGCAATGCAATGTCACACATTTTCATAATAAAGACAACATCATAGGTGGAAAGCTAATATCACACCTTTATATTTCATAAACCATACACATATAAACATATCACATTTCAAAGTCCTTCCATAGATCTCATTATTCAATTATTTTACCATTAATAAATCACATTTAAACAAAGACAAGCATGGGCCCAAAAGACACTAATATGCCATTCAATTTTCAGAGTTAATGTTTTGGTTCAATTATTACATTCATCATTATCATAATCCCAACTAGGCTTCAAGGATTAGGTTCAACCAAGCTTCAAGGGGAACAAAGCATGCTAAGTATCAACCCAACTTGGCTTCAAGAACCAACCCAACCTAGCTTCAAGGGTTGTAACATCTCAATTAGGCTTCAAGGACTAGACCCAACCAAGCTTCAAGGGGAGTAAAACATGTTAAACTTCAACCCAACTTGGCTTCAAGGATCAATTCCAACCTAACTTCAAGAGATTGTTACTAATAGGCATGCCACCAATCAACAAAACTCTGAAAATGGAATAACACATTAGACACACAATTCATTCATTATTTCATTATCAATTCCATTCTCAATCTTCATTATCAATTAGGCAAACATGCCTCATTAAAGTCATTATAGTCAATCACAATGGCTTTATATTCCATCATATCTCAATCCACATTATAGCAATTCATCTTTCAAATACACAATCAATTACATCATCATATCCTTCACATTATACATAAAGCATCATTGATATAAACATAACAAAGTACATTATTCATATAATGCAACAATGTAATAATGCAATATTTGTACTTACCTCAATAACAATTCACACAACTCTAAACACTTCCTTTTCCAAGATTCTTTTACTTCTTAGATCAATGACAAATCACTTTCTTCAAGACCTAATCCAAACATAATAACATACACTTGCTTAGGGATACACATGATATAATCAAGTTAAGAGTTAACTAGGGCAAACTCTAAATATGACACGCTCAACCACACGGGCGTGTCCCTGACCGTGCCCTAACTCCACAACACAGAAGCTTTTACACGCTCGGAACCACGGGCGTGTCACTGGGCGTGTAATACATTCTGCCTCCCAAAAATATAAACACGTCCAACATCATGAGCGTGCTCATGGCCGTGTCAATTCTCCAATCTCACAGTAGCTATGACACGCTCAATAACACGGGCGTGTTACGGGTCGTGTCAATCCTACTGCCACCAACACCATTGACACGCCTAAGAATCTGAACGTGCTCATGGGCGTGTCAGGCCAAAAACCCAGATTCCGGCCAAAACAACAAAACACTTCTTTTCACCAACATCCACTTCAAACAAACTTAACAAAACATACCCAAAAACCATCTTAAACTTACAAAAACACCAAAACAACTCCACACCTACATCAAACACAAATCACAAATATCATCACAAACACTACACACAAATACAACACCATCTCTTCCAACTAACTTACTCTTTTCTTCAATCCATCCTTAAAATCCACAATCAATCTAATCAAACACTCTTAAACATATCACAATCAAACAACACACCCTTAAATAATCTATCAAACTCAAATACAACTTCAAATAAGCAAAGAAATCAAAAGAGGACTCACCAAAGTAATGAAACTTCTTGAATCACCAACTTGATCACTTAGATCTTCCTTCAATTTGAGCTTAGAACATTCAAATCCTCTTTTGCTCTCTTGCTTTCTCTTGTCTTTGGATGAGCCGGCCAACACAATGGAAAAGAAGAAAAGAACATAAAGAAACAAAGTCAAACTTCTCTTTAAATCTCCACCAAGTATTCCAAAACAAGGAATTACCTAAACACCCTCTTTTAATTTGTTTTAACATCCTTCTTAATCACTTGCCCTCTTTAGTAAATTCACAATCAACAAATAAAATATCTTCTTCCCTTGGCCACCCATTTGACTTGCATATATGTTATATATATTACTATATATACAACATATACATTCCCTCTAAACAATCTTTTCCTTTCCAAAACACATATACATTTGATTCAAATCAAACAACAATTATACTAAAACTTCTAGGGCACACTTTGGGATATTACAATATTTATTTCTTGAATGAATCTAATCTAATTCTTGTAAATCTTTTCTATATTGAAACTTTAGAGGAAGTGTGTTTATATAGAGTGTTTGAAAACTTCTTTAGTGAAGAAAACTGAAAAGGGGACATAAAGCTTGGTTGGTGTGTTCATCTTCAACATTTGCAGCTCAAAAATTATAAAATAAAAGCCATGGTCGTGGCTTTTGACTGCCACGGTTGTGGTATGCGTGAACTCTGACTTGTTTCGTCAAAACAGAGACAAAATCAATGCCACGTCGTGGCTTTTGATCCCCCACGGTCATTGTTTTTATTATGCTTCTACCCTTGCAATTTTTGTCATTGAAAATTTTGGACAGATTCAAATCAAATCCCATGGCCATGGCTTTTTGACAGCCATGGCCCTGGGATTCAAAATGAATTTGGACCTCTTGATTTCTCATCTTTAATTCAATTTTCAAGTTCAAAATCATTTATCATGATTTATAAGACCATGTAAATTCATTTTCTTCCATTTTTGAGCTTGTTTTGACGTCATTTTTACTTTTCTTCAATTTTTATGAATTTTAGCCAAAATAAACTATATTTTCATACTTGTAACTTTATTCTTGAAATGTTGAATATTCTAGCATTCACAACAAAAATTGATCAAATTCAATTGATAATAATAAAAATATAACTAGAATAATCATAAAATTATATGTAAAATATGGTCTTATCATTGATGTTGCCATGTTTCTACTTGTCTATATCCATTATTTTACAAGTGATTGTAAATACTCTAATAAAGTTGTTATTGGTAATTATCTTGAGGCTTTGTTATTGGTAATTAAATACTCAACAATATTTAATGCCATAGTCTAGTACCTATTGTTGGTTGCATGTACTTGCATCCATCTTTGGTAGCCAACACTGTTCAAGTATGGTATAATTCTTTCATCCAATTTATCCAACTCTTTAATGTATTCTTTAAATTCTTCAATTGTATATGTTGTTAATACTCCGAAGTATAAGTCTTTTATTTTATTATTTTTTTTCTTATGAAGTTTGTTTTCAAGTTATTCAATAAGTGGAACATGAAGAAACCATGCATTACTTTAGGGTATATATTTTTTATGGCTGTAATAATATTTTCATGTCTGTTAGAAATAATGCACATTCCATTATTGTAGCCAAATGTTCTTTTTATATTTTCAAACAACCATTCCCATGATTGATCATTTTTAGAGTCGGCAACTAAGACTGTGAGAGGGAATATCTTATAAGACACGTCTTATGTTGATGTTGTCAATAATTTCCCTCCATAAGTACTTTTGAGAAATGTTTCATAAGTGCATTACAGGTCTGTCGTAAGTTCATCCTTTTATTGATACATTTAATGCAATGAACACATAAATAAATGAGCATTTTCTTTTTGTTTGAGCTATACAATTGATCCTAGATTTATAGCAGTTAACATGTATAAAAGCTTGGAATAAGTTTATAAGATTCATCTGGTTCCCTCTAACTTTTTCCATTGCTTTGTTTTTTGCTCTCCATGCTTTCATATATTTTAGGTTTACACCATATTCATCGTTCATGTCCTCAACAATGTCTTCTCGTGTATAATATCTCTTCATGTTTAGATATTTGGTTTTGATGCAATCAACGATCTCAAATGTTGTTGCTTGCCTGTGGTCACTCATTCTGATTTCTAGTGAACAAGTATAAAGATTCTTTTTTTTTAAACCATTAAGGGCTTCATTTTTCCTACTTTTGCTGCTCTTCATTTGCATTACTCATCATAGCAAATTGCAACATATTCCTTATTGCATGACTTTCTTACTTTGCACTGGAAATGATTTCTGATTACAAATAGACGCAGTAAAAGTTTAAAAGTCTCCTTATCTTAGTAAATCTGACATTTTTCAATATTTGCATGTGTTGTATTGGTGATTATTGATGATGCAGCACTATCAATTTCATCTGCATTTACACTTTTACTCATCATATTTGCATGATGGACAATATCATTTACAAAAGTACTCTCATATGATTTTGTTAAGCTTTGTCTTGATTTTTGAGGTGTAATGAACTAGGGGCATAATTCAGATATTGTCATTTGATAACTTGCTTCTTCAACTATTATACATAATGGGTACTTCATTATATTTGCTTCTTTTTTCTTCAACTAGATATAAAACATCAAACTGTTATTAACTTGAATTTTTATTGCTAGATATCTAGCGGTATTCCGGTAGTGCACTTGTATTTTTTTACTCTTTTGTATTTATTTTTAGTTGCAACAAAATTAGTTGCAATATAGATTAATACATTCATTATTTTCTAAATTTGATAGCTTTGGTCATTCTATTATTCGATTAAGCACTTTGCTTCTTCCACTTTTATTTTTCGTAACTATCTCACTCCTATTTACTGTGGTGGCAGCATAAGTACACTGCACATTCTTATAGCGCTTCGCTACAAAAAGATTGCTGATATAAATTATAGAATTACAATAATATCCTAGGTATCTACAATTTCACACGTTAGAACGGTTCCAAAAAAAAAATCCCCTTTCTCTCTGTTTTTTTCCTTTCTTAATTTGCAAAAACAAATGCTCAGTTTGTTTGAAACGATTGAAATTTCAAGAGTCAATTGAAAACTTCCAAAGAAATAAAAAAAAAAAACTTTTAAATGAACCAATTGCATAATCAACTGTCATTCTTGAATACCTTGATGAAGCTTGGAAAAATAATCCTCTCTTGTCCAAGGACTCTTATAACAGAGCACAGCCATGGCTCACTTTCGGGCTAAATTCATCGATACAAAGGTAAATCAATCATTTATTTGCTTTCTTTTTTGCCCCCATTAATTAATTTTTTATGAACTGATAGCACTAATTTAAGAAATTTGCTCTTTGCAATTTTAAAATCAAGAGAGTCAAGTCAGAAAGTAAAAAAAAAATCACACAGCACTTTCAACGAACATATAATAGGCAAGAGAAAATGGCCAAAAAACTGAAAATTCTCTGGGGTTTATTAATTTACAAACATATGGGTTTTCTGTAATTTACAAACAGAAAGAAGTATAAGAAGAAGAAGAATAAGATGAACCTTTCGCTTATGAGCAGCAAAGAAATCGAATTTGAAACTGGAGAAAAAAGAACTCGATCATCTGATGGGTTTGAGTTCTAAAACTTAAATTCTTTGGAAAAATGGTTTCAATAAATCCATCAACTGCATTCACTGGAAGAACTCGATCTTGCTTTAAGTAACAAATTGGCTTGATTGATTTAGGCTTTTTTTAGTAATTTTCCTTTCATGCCCTTCATTTTCTGCTTTGCTCTTAAACTTTAAATTTCAAAATCTGATAATAGATAAGCAAATTAAAAGCAAGGATTGAAGAGATTTGAGAAACTTATTCATCTTTTTCGATTGAAACAAGGAGAAAGAGTGTGAGAACAAAGAAATTGATTATTTTAGCTTTTCTCTTCTACGCGATAGAGATAAAGAAGAAGAAGATGAGGATATGAAATTTCTCGCTTCTTTGATTTTTGGCACTGAAAAATCCATTATTTTTATTTTTATACATTTTATTTTTTTTTTTGGAGAAAAAATTGTTTTTTATGATGTGGAAAGCTTTTTTATATGTGGCATCTCATATACATGTTTTGATGATTATTTGAACCTCACGCGCCAGCATTCGTATGGTATTATGAAATTAAGGGTTAAAAGATTATGAAAATATCAAGTTAAAAATGTTAAAATAGTTAATCAAATAGTAAATAGGGCAAAATAATTAAAACTATCAAGTTTAGATGTAAATGGATATATTAAGCCTTGCAATATTTCTTCATATTTGCATTCATTTAGAATAAGGATTTCATTTACTTTAAAATCTATGTAATTCATATTGTCTCATTCACAATTATGTTAAATTGATATTGAAATTATGCCTATTTTTTTTTCCTATTTGAAAAAATATAAAAGCTTTTTTTTTTATAACATGTAGTAAATATAAAGATATTGTTGACCCAAAATAGCAACTAAGAGGGGAGACGAATTGATTTGACTTAAGAAAAGATGGTTAATTCAAAAAATTCAAAGATTAAAAAGAAGTATAGAAAATGTAGAAGAAAATTAAGTAGAAGATAAAACACAAAGATTTATAGTGGTTCAGATTTATCTTAAACTTACATTCACTTTCTTAATAACTTGTTAAGGTTTCACTAGCTGTGAGTTTTTAAAAGTTTAACTCTAACTTTGTGTTTTCTCTAGCTCACATCAAACTACTTACAATGGCTTGAGATTACTTCCTTACAACCCTTACAAGAGTTTTTTCAGGCTCACTCTCACAACATAAGTGTTTTCAAGCTCACACTCAAACTTAAGATGGTGTTTAATGCTCACACCCAGTACTCAATTAATACAAAAAGTGATTTTGATTCAAAAGAAAGAAAGATGTCGAAGAAGGCTATTACTAATAAAAAACTTCTTAAACATGAAGTTACATAAGGTATTTATAACCTTCAAGTCAATAATTAGCTGTTTGAAGTTGGGTCCAACATGTTTGATTCTTGTCTTTCACTAATTTCTCTGCCAGAGTAATTTTCTGGCCGGACTTTAAAAGGCCCGGTCGAAAGTGGTGCAGTCCGGTCGGATTTATTCATAGTCCGGTCGGAGTAATTAAAATTTTGCTCAATGCTCTTTCAACGGTTAGTCCACGTGGCTTCCACTTATTGAGTAGAGATTCAATAGCTTCTGACTTGAGTACTTTTTAAATAGTCCGGTCAGTCTTGCATCAGGTCCGGTCGACTTTCTTTGGTCTGTGCAATCTTTGGGCGTACCCTAAACCAAAAAACCTACTAGATATTTTAGAGAAAGTTGGCTTGTTTGGTCCAGTCGGAATGTCATTGAGTCCAGTCGAACTTTCATGGTACTTTGAAAAAATGGAAGTACTTCTAACCTTAAATCCTTCTATGTGATTTAGTTCTTTTCTCATTCAAGGGTCTGGTCGATTATGACATATGGTTCGGTCAGACTTCACCTAGTATGGTGAGATTTTTGAAGTACTCTCCACCGTAAAATCTTCTGTGTCTTTTTGGCTCATTTGGTTATCAATAGTTCGGTTGGTCTTTTATGTGGTCCGATCGAACTTTTCATATTTCCTCCAAAGGAAATAAATTCCTGCAAAATAAAACTTGATGCAGATGTTAGGTAAATTCAATTTGATTGTCTAAGATAAAAAATAGTAGAGTTTGGTTAACAGATATATTTTTAATAAATATATCAACATATAACTAAACATATATCATTTTTATATTATTATTATTTTTAAATTAAATACATATATATACTTTTATGTGATATATACCTACATACACTATAAAAAAAATGAGAATTAGGGACGGATAAATCTATCGCTAATTCTAAAAAATCTTCGCTGACAGTCATGAGCGACGGATTAGTGAAGAATTTGATGTTGTCGCTCAAAAATTAGCGATAAAATTTTGAGTCTGTCAGTATTAAGCGATGAATTTTTTCTACGCTAATTTGTCACTATTTAATTTTATCGTTCTTTAATAAAGATAAATTTAGCAGCGGATTTAATTTATTTTTTAAAAAAATAAATTATTTTTTAAAAAAATAAAATAATTTATTTTTAAAATAATTTATTTTATTTTTTTAAAATAATTTTTTAAAAAATAATAATTTATTTTATTTTTTAAAAAATTATTTTTTATAAAAAATAATTTATTTTATTTTATAAAAAATTATTTTTTATAAAACTAATTTATTTTATTTTTAATTTATAAAATAATTTATTCCCAAAAATTATTTATTCTATTAAATAATTTATTTATATAAAAATTAAATTATTTACCAAATAATTTATTTTTTCAACTAATATCTCTAAGAAATAATTTATTCAAAAAATTAATTTAATCAATAAAATAATTATTCAATAAAATAATTTATTTATTCTAAAAATTATTATTCTAACAAATAATTTATTAAATATAAAAATAAATTATTTCACTAAATAATTTCTAAAAAATATTTATTCTAACATTTCTCTAAAATATAAATCAATCTATCAAATAATTTCAAAAAGTTTATTCTAAAAATTATTTTTTCAATCAAATAATTAATTTAATCTAAAAATAAAACTATTTATTCAATCAAATAATGTATTCAATCTAAAAATAAATTATTCAACCTAATAATTTATAAAAATTATTCTACCAAATAATTTCTAAAAATTTTTTTTCTAAATATTATTTTTTTCAACAAAATATAATATTTATTCTAAAAATTATTACTAAATATAAAAATATAAATAAATAAATAAGAAAAAAAAATGCATACCTTCAATCCAAATGCAAGAGAAGAAAAGAGGAAGAGGAGGAAGGAAAAAAAAGAGAGAGAGAGAGAGAGAGAGAGAGAGGAGAAAGAAGGAAAAAAAAAGAGAAAAAGAAGAAAGAAAAGAGAAGATGGTTGGTGCCAGATTTAGCGGTTGATTTTTTCCATCACTAAACCCATCGCTAACAATTTTTTATCACTAATTGTCACTATTTAGTGACAGATAAAATTTTATCGATAATTTTCGTCGCCAATTTTCTTTTTTCTTGTAGTGATATAACTATATATAACAATTTTATACTATTATTCATTTTGTAACTCAACACATATATGTAGTTATATGTAATATATACCTACATATAGCTATAGATAATACTTATGTACTGTGATTTCTTTTACAAGTTAACACACACACATATATATATACTTATATGTAATATATACCTAAATATAAGTACATATAACAAATTTATACTGTTACTCTTTTTGCAACTCAACACATATATTTAGTTATATGTAAAATATATATACATATAACTATATATAATAATTGCATAATGTTATTTCTTTTGCAACTCAACACATATATGTAGTTATATATAACATATACTTACATATAACTACATATCATAATTGTATATTGTTATTTCTTTTGCAAGTCAACATATATATATAGTTATATGTAATATATACTTATATATAATAGTTGTATACTGTTATTCATTTTGCAATTCAACACATATATATACTTATATGTAACATATATCTATATATAACTATATATAAGAGGTGTACTGTTATTCATTTTGTAATTCAACACATATATATACTTATATGCAACATGTATCTACATATAATTACATATAACAGGTATACTATTATTCATTTTGCAATTCAACACATATATATACTTATATATAATATATACATACATATAACTATACATAACAACTTTATATTGTTATTCATTTTGCAACTCAATAGACATATATAGTTATATATAACATATACCTATATATAACTACATATAATACTTGTATACTATTTTTTTTTACCATCAAAACTTATATATACTTGTATGTAACACATACTTACATATTGTGAGGCCTCACCCGGGCACATATTCGATCCACGATGGGGTTGAAATGCTCATTTGAGTTTGATTCACGAAAAACTATCACGCTCGATTCCCATTCATTGGTAAGCGTAGGTTTGAAAAGAGTCTCCACTTTAAATTTATTTCAGAGGAAAAATTTAAAGGAAAAAACCCTTATGACTTCATTTTTAGGAAAAGGCACTAGCCAGAAACAAAATGATGGTTCAAATACTAGGTTTTCATTTTAAGCAAATATGTCTAGTCTTAATATAAACTAAGATTTACAAAACATATTTCATGATGACAATTATAACATGAATGACAGTTAATATCTATGTATGTATGACATCCATCCATTCACATCCATTCATAATAAAGTAAAAATAATATTTAAATATTACATGATCAAATACTAACATAAAGGATCCTAACTCTAACCCTTATCGGGATGGGAACACATTCCCCAAAAGAATCTAAAAGAATGATAAAGCTTACTATTAAATAGTATAATACATGAGATGGACCTAGGGTTGTTAGGGTTGTGGGCTCGATCATTTGGATTAAAATTCCAAACAAACTTATATATTCTTTTGGAATATGAATCAGAGCCTCATACAGTTCTGTCTACTTGTAAGAGCATGAAAATGGGTGAGTGCCTAACACTAAGGTTCTGGTTGACCTGAGGGTAGTGTATAGGGCTCATTAAAACTAATTACTAAGGGTGTTTAGGGGCCTGGTTGGGCCTAGTTTACCCTGCCTGAAAATTGGTTGGGCCTACAAATTGAACCTGCAGACCAACCTTAAGCCTGGGCAGCTGGGTTAGCTTGGGCCAACGGGTCTTTTTTTTTTTTTAAGTTCCCACTGCTCTTTTTTCTTTTTTCTAATTAAACTTATCTTAAACTTTTTATTTTTGTTAGTCTTATTAACTTCTAAAATTCTAATCTTATTATTATTATTATTGTTATTATTATTATTATAACAAACTAACAAATAATGAAATTTGAAATCGGGCCAAATTTTACCAGGCAAAAAAGATTAACTTATTAAATTTCTTAGCTCTATTATTATTATTATTATTATTATTATTATTATTATTATTATAACAAACTAACAAATAATGAAATTTGAAATTCGGGCCAAATTTTACTAGGCAAAAAATATTAACTTATTAAATTTATTAGCTCTGCTATTGCTAGTCTTATTAACTTAATTATTATTATTATTATTATTATTAACAAACAATGACATTTGAAACCCACAAACCCAGGATTTGGAAATCACATATTCATCACACACCCATAATCAAACAAAAATTTATAATACAAATAGGTAACAAAAGTAAAACTGAAGATTTAAAATATAAACGTAATCCCAAGATCATCTCAATAAAAATGAAAAACTATAATACAAATACACAATCTCCCAAAAGTACAAAATTTACAATCAAAATCGACGCTAAAATAGTGTTGAGAGAGATCGAGAAATAGAGAAAGAGAAGAAAAGGGTGAATATTGAGGAAGATGAGACCAAGAGTTTCTGATTTTCGAAGACAAAATGCAAATCGTCTCTATTGGTGAGTCTTTGAGCAGATATAGCTTTTGGTGGTGAGCTTGAAGGAGAATGAGAGATGCTTGATTGGTTGAGGGAACGAGATTGAGGGAGAAAGAAGAAAGGAGGGAGATCAAAGATGGTTATGTAGAAGACGAGAGAGAGGGAGAGTGAAGAGATTGAGAGGAGGAAGAAAAGTGAGAATGGGAGGCAGTGGTGGCTGCTAAGAGTAAGAGAGATAGGAAAAGTAGGTTAACTGTTATTATGTTAGTGTGTGTGTGTGTGTGTGTGTATAAACCTCCAGCCGAGTTGGGTTGACCCAAAAAATTTTAGCTAAACCCTAGACTCAGCCCGAAGTAAAGTCGAGTTATATGAAGTAACCTAATGTCTGACTTTAGAATTGAAAATTCCTGCCTAACCCGATTGGACTGAGCCAGGTTAGGCTGAGTCATTCGGATTAGCAGGCTATATGAATGGCCCTACCAATTACTGTTTTTAGGTTTAAAAAATATTAATTGATTTCTTGTTTATATGAGTTGATCATAACATAAGCTTAATTCAAGGCTCATTAACCAAAAACATGATTGATTTGGTTGGGTATGGACAACTAGAAGTGAATATGTTGAGCTGTGTTTGAGTTATTTTAGCTCAATAATAATAATACTCTAATATAGCATCCTTACTTAATCATTCTCTCTGTTTTGAGTAATTATAATAAATTATTTTTTAGGCTTGTGATACTGGTAGTAGTCAATATGTGGTCATAGGAAATCGATATGTACTTACAAACAACTCTTCACATTCAAGTTACACCGGCAATAATCATGGTGAAAATTGAAAATACTTTTATTGTTTTTTTTTATTTTTTTAATATTGTAATTGTATTGTTATTGGATACAAATATATTTGTTCATCATTGAATTTATTCGATTAGTTGTTTATATATATGAAAATTATAATCAAGATTCCATTTATAAAAAAAAATTGTATTTTCCTCATATTTATATTGTTTATATAAATAAAATATTATTCATATTCAGCAGGTTAAAATAAATATTACGTGGTTATTTTAATTGTGCTTATAAAATTGCTGCTACAAAAGTTAGAATAAAAAAATATAATAGTAGTTATTTATAGTGATTAAAATAACCCTTACATGGTTGATCCTACATTTGCTAAAAAGAGGTGCCGCTACCATAGTTAATTAACTTCCTCTACAAAATCCTCTACAAAATCGCCCATATAAAAACTTACCTCGACGCCCTCTAGATTTGGAGAAAAAGTTGTAGAGACGGAACATATCGTAGCGCAAGTAGGGTGGCTATAAAAACCGCCGATATACATTGTAGAGGCGGTTGTAGAAAAGGACACACCTCTATAGATCTCTTTTATTGAAGTGGTTGATTTCTTCTTGAATAATAAAGTTTTCAGCTATTTAAATAAAATGATTATTTTTATTTACATTTTGATAGATTTAAATTTTAATTATATTATTAATTGTTGTTAAATTATTTATTATTAATTTATTCATTAATAACATAATTGTAATTATTATTATTATTATTATTTTAATTAATATCTGTTTAATATTTATTTTTGCTATTTATATATCATAATTTGCATACACTTATTTATTGAAAAATAATAAAAGGAAAAGGAAAAGAAAAATTAAGAGGAAACATGAAGAGAGTATCTGAAATCAACCCATTTTAATTGAAAACAATTGAAAAATAAAAAAATAATTCAAATAATATCACCGATAATGTCACTAGATTCAGAGTTAATGTTAAATTTTATTTAACTTAAATAATTTAAAAATATCAATTAATCTACAATTAACATTAGATTAAAAAATTATTATTTTAATTTTCAAAATTTATAAATTTTAATTTGATTTATAACTCTTATATACATATACATATACATATACACACATATATGTATGTATGTATATGTTCTTGTAAACTTCAAAATATTCTATTCGGAAACCAAGAAATACAAAGGTTTAAATGATATTCAAAAAATAAAATTGCAACAGTAAAAAAGCATCTATATTCTCTTTTGTATGAATATGAATTTAAAAAAATGATATTTTCAAAATATAAAAAATATTTTTAAAAAAAATAAAAAAAAGTTACATATCATATAATTTTTTTTTCAAAATTTATCAATTTCATTTTCAAATAGTAATCTAACTTGTAAAATAAGTTAATAATTAACACACAATGGATTGTTGCTTCTTGGATGGGGTATTAATTCTTCCAATTAGTGAAGAGCACATTTCACTCAAAAACACCAAAACATCTCATTCCAATATGTCATATTATGCTTAACCCAATTGCACGGCAGCCAAAATCTTTCAAATTCAAGTCAAGCTCCAAAAGTTTTTCCACAAATTACATCAAAGTGCTCGAGATATTTAAACAAATTTTTTTAAGGAAAAAGATTTAAACTTTATTTTCTTTATTTCTATTACAAATTTTCAATAAAAAAAATTAATAATAATTACTATAAAGTACTCTATTATTTTATATCTAATTTTTTTTATATCTACAAAAATTTGTAAAAAAAAAAATTCTTACAAATCCGTATGAGTCTTTTAATTAGCTAGGCTTTGATGTGTTATTTATTAGCCAGTCTTTTCTGTTATCTTTATAAGTTATGACATTTAAATTGTCTTTTTGCTATTATTTTCTACGTAGCTTTTTCATTCTTTAAAAAGAGAAGACTGGTACCAAGAGCGACCAAAAAAATAATTTTTTTTATATATTTTTTTTAATTTTTTACTTATTAATTATTCCTAGATTTACTTAATTTTTATCTATTTAAAAAATATACAAATTATACAAAAATCTCAAAATATCAATAAAATGATAAATATAATACTTTTATATAAACGATCTAGTTTTCCTATTTTCTATATATACGAGTGCGCGTGTGTAAGGAAACAGACAGAGAGAGATAAGAGATTAATTAAGAAAATGTTCAATAGATATATTTTTTCATAACTTGGTATTAAAAAGAATCTTGACAGCACTTCAATGAAAATTGAAAAAAGAACAAACAACTGAAATTAAGCACAAGGAATGATGATATCACATGCCTCTAAAAAAAGTAGTAGTAGTAGTAGTAGTAGTAGTAATAATAATAATAATAATAATAATAATAATAATAATAATAATAATATCTCAAAATAATAATAATAATAATATCTCAAACTAATAATCATAATAATAGTAATTGCCCTAATCTACTCAATTTCTTTAACCAATTAATGGCTTTCTTATTGATGGAAGGTAGAGCGAAGCGAGTGGCAAATAGAGCTTGATATTGTCAATGCCTGGGTTTGTAATGTTTATAAATTGTTTAAATATTGAAAATTTTCAAAATTTCTTTAACAGAAATTATAGTTTGTTATTTATATCCAAAGGTCTTTGTAATATAATCGATTCACGTGTGTACATATAATGTGATCAAATTAAAATTTTCTTCATAAATAGAAGTTTATAATCCGAATTATAAATATATATATATATATATATACAAATGGTAGAAATAAAATATTATAAAAAAAAATAAAAATTTAAGTCTTTTATCGCATATTAAAGAGTAGTTGACCAGAAAGTTGCAACCGTCAGTTAAACGGCAAGAAGTCATCTTCTTGTCCAAATTTTCAAGTCTCCCACTAGAAAATTTCTCTCTATATATGTATCGTCTCCTTATCAATTCTTTGAAAATTCAGAAATTAATTAAGATGGGTTGTTGTTTCTTTAGCAGAAGTTCATCATCATCATCATCTTCTTCCAATAAATTAAACAACATTCGTGTAGTTCATTTGAGTGGGTTTGTAGAAGATTTTGAATATCCAATTTCAGTTAGCCAAGTAACAGGCAAACCCTCTGATTCTAAACATTTTCTATGCACAGCAACTCAACTTCTAACAATTGGGACAAAGCCATTAAACCCAAATACTCAACTTCAGCCAGGCCAAATCTACTTCTTGCTTCCTCTTTCCACTTTAAAATCTGATGCTTCTCCTGTCGACTTTGCTGCTTTAGTAAAGAAGCTTACTTCAATAGCTAAATGTACTCATTCTCAAGCTTCCACTAATCATAAGTTTTGCCAAGCTTCTATTAATCATAAGTTTTCAAGAACTAATCATCAGAGGTTCATGCAGCAGCAGCCAAAGGCAAGTAGACCATGGAAGCCAATTCTTGATACCATTAGAGAGAAATCTTTTAATCGGAGGAGCGAATCTGAAGTTCTTGAAGAAATGTATATGGAGACTGCCAAGGAACTCTAAGTGTAGCTTAATTTTTATGTAAAATGTAATTGAATCCATAAGAGTAGATTTTTTTTTCTTTTAGTTTGTAGACTATTATAAATTAATTTTAGACAGAGAATTTTGATTATTAATAAGTGATTAATAAAATCACTTGTTAATTGAACTCAAAAAGCTTTTATAGGAGATTTTGTATGACCTTAATTTCGAGTAATGTAATATATGTTTGGTGTGCCAATATGCTATATAGTTGATTGATTGATTGAATTACATTTTTCTCTCTTTTTATTTTGTTAATTTTTATTTAAATTTGATACATTTACTGCATTTTGTAAATGATTGAAAAGAAAATTCTATTGATTTGATGTCTAAAGAGAAGGATAATTATAATGGTAAAAGCTAGCATATCAAAGAGGGACAATAATGGGAGCAGGTGGCACCAATTTTTGAGTAGGTGAGCAGTCCCAACCAACTTCTTTACTATAATATACTTTGAAATATTTAGGAATCCAAGTTTCTCCACTTGAGTTCCTCTGTCTCACTAGCTCTCTCTGTTTTTCCTCAACAGCTTTCTTTGCTTCTCTTGCTTTCTCCCAGTTTTTGCTTAGTATTCCTTCACTTACCACACTCCACACTGCAGCTGATTCACTTGATGAAATTTCCTATTCAAACAAAAACAACTCAAAATCATATTAAATAAAACAAAATTAAATTATAGAAAAAAAAGGGGAATAAAGCGATGCTAAAGTACCTGAGGATCCTTAACTATTGGGGTTTTCAGCCCTGAAAGTACTTCTTTTGCATTGTATATAACAGTTTCTCTCCCAGTATTGATGTCCTTGGCTTTCACAATGCTGCATTGCAAATTTAGCAGGAAAAATTCCATCATCATCAACACAAACCCATTTAGAACTAGCTTGGCATTGAAAGTTGGTGTGTGAAACTTGATTTTGGATCAAGAATTTTGAACAATCAACAATAGCTCATTCTGGGCTTAGTTTTTATGAGCTTAATTAGATACCTGTTCCATTGTCCACGAACCTCATAAAGAGTGTTCAAAGATGAAGAGTGATAGATCCTTCCTTTGATGGAATGGGATCCCCTTAGCCCTAAAAAAGAATTGGTTGAGTAACATAACTCAGCTTCAAGTCCAGTCTCTTGG
This sequence comes from Garcia nutans, assembly GCA_947685225.1. Taxonomy (NCBI): domain Eukaryota; kingdom Viridiplantae; phylum Streptophyta; class Magnoliopsida; order Malpighiales; family Euphorbiaceae; genus Garcia; species Garcia nutans. The sequence goes on from CANTUV010000007.1 coordinate 55,417,424, forward strand.
CATTGGATCTTAACATTGCCAACCCAATCAACTCCAGGTGGAAGAAATTTAATTAAGAGCTTCGGTGAATTCATCACATAAGTTTCTCCATGATTCAACAGCTTAATATGCCGCTTGCCGCGCACCTCAGCTTCCACTTTAGTCCCTGCAATATATATATATATATATATTTAAAAATTCTAATTTAAAAAACTGGGTATGATATTTTAATGTTGTACCGCAAGTCTCAATTTATTATAAAGAAAAATTACAGGTTAGAGGAATGCAATTTGTCAATCTGAAGTGGAGATACCATGGAACTTGGGAACTGGATAATTGCACCAAATCATCTCAATGTTTTCTTTCTCATCTGTTGCATAGAGTGCAGACACTGGTGGGTGATGTGAAACCTGCAACCATTCCATAAACATAAAGTGTTCATATCATATATTAGATCAATTCAATAGATTCAGTATAAACATAAGTTTTTAATTACAGACTTTTCATCAATTCAAACATTAGCTTAGTTAATTAATACTCAGTTGTATTTTTTATTTTTTTGTGCACGTATAAATCATCTTTTTGGAGTCGAGTAAGATAAGATAGCTGAAAAAACTCTATTCACTGAATTTTAACTCAACTGCATACTCAAAACCCGAACTAGAGACCTCTTAACATCTACCTGCTTGGTGGTGTATACTTATTTGTGTATAGTTGTTAATTAAAAGATGTAGTACCTGTTCTAGGAGAACATTGAGGGTTCCTCTAGAGACATGATGAGTTTCTCCAAGAACAGAGTTGAAAGGAGCAACACCGAAAGTGGTAGGACGAGCAGTGGAAATGCTCCATGCTACTACTTGTATGAATCTGTCCATTGAATTGTCTGCACTGTTGCACTTGCTCAACAAATCTTTATTCACTGAATATACAGATTCACCGTAACATTGTAGGTATGATTTTGGTGAATTGAAAAGAGGTGGTAACTGAAAAAAGAAAAAGATTATGTTAATCAGTTCATTAATATCATACACTAATCACCGCATAAACGAGAAAATTTCCTTGGATCTAGTTTCACATACAGAGCATTCAGACGGAAACTATATAAATAAATTTTGGAAAAATAAGAAAAAGTAAAATTTGAGTGTTGTTTAATTGTTTTGAGCAAATAAAACTTATTGTTGGATCGTACTATATCATTTTTTTTTTATCATTGTCTTGACTTTATATGCTAATTATATATCTCTAGATCTTTTGTATATTTTTTATAAACTAATGTAAAGGGGTTATTTTTAAAATTGAAAGTTAAAAATTTTATATATTTTTTTTAAAGAAGAAAATTTTTAAAATATTTTTATTTTTCTCTTTTGGTAATTTTTAATTTTTTTTTGGTAATTTTAAAAAAGAGAATTTTGCAAAGCTACTCATAAAAATAAAAATACAACAAAAAAATAAAAAAAAATAATGTTTTTAGAAAAATTTGCTTTAAATTTTCAAAAATACCTCTTTCTCTAACATTCTGTATATATTACATAAATATTATATAAATATTTATTAAGAGAATTAATATATACATATTTTACTATCTAAATCACTATATTATAATTTAAATTCATAATACTATTTTAGTGTATGATTAAGTAATAAAAATAGATAATAGATATTAAAAAAATAATCTATACAACATCAACACAACATATACAATATCTATACAACACTTACATAACATTTATGCAACATCTTTTTTATACATATTGCTAAGATGTTGTGTAGATATTTTGTATATATTGTGTGAATGTTAAGTGCGTATTGTATATATTTTATAAATATTGAGTATATGTTGTAAATATATTTTTATATCTTATATATGCTAACAAATTAAACACACATATTGAAATAAAATTAATTTAAATAAATACTAAAATAAAATAAATATAAATTAAAAAAGAGAATAATAATAGTAAAAAATAGAAATTGAAAAGGAATAAATAAAAAAATTCATAAAACAAACACAATAAACTCTTTGAAACTTTTTATCTAATATGTATAGTGTATTATCATTAAAGAACAATAAAAATATTTAATATTATAATTGAAAAACAATAAAAATAAAAATAGATATTTTCATAAATAAATAAATAATATAGAAGATCAAAATAATATTTTGCAAATAGAAAAAAAAAAACAGAAAGGAAAAAGAAGTTGGAGATGGATAGAAGAGAAAAAAGAAAAGAAAGAAGATAGAGGATAACAAATAATAATATTGATGGAGAGATGCATTTAAAAAAAATAAAAAAATATAAAAGTTAAAAAAAATGGTTAAAAGGACACAATTTTGAGCATAAAATGGAGGTAGTTGGCCTAATTTTCCCTAGAAAATTTTCTCTTACTCGCTCTGAACAAGCCGAAGAAAGCCCATAGTAAGTCTTTTTAAGTATGTTCAAGAACGAAATTCCCTAAGCCTCATTCACCTTTAGATACAGAATTCTTATCCATTAACAATTCAAAATAGAATATTATTAGATTGCTCATTGCTCCATCATCCACCTTTAATTTAATTTAATAGTATTAAAATTATTATCACAGCTGAAAATATTAATTTCAAATCTTAACTCAGAATCAAATTTAAATAAATTTATATATTAAATTTCATTACTTCATATAATAACAACAAATATATCAAAATAGGATGTGAATAGATCATTTATTTTCTATGTATATTTTTCATATACTAAATATATATATATTACATTTATATTTCTAAAATTATATTTTTTAAAATTTAAAAATCGATTTTTTTTTTAAATTTAGGATTTCTTTTTATAGAAAGTCCTAAAATTAACACCAATTTATTCGGAATTTGGACTCGCCTGAAAGTCATTGAGGTCTGATCCTGGCCGTACATTCCTAAACAGACTTATAATCCGATGAACAAGATTGGGAGCCTTATAAGCATCAGACCCGCCCTCTATTGACAGAGGCTTCGTAAGAACAACTCTTCTCTCATCATCATTGCCTTCCATGACCTGTCACACATCCAGTGGCTAAAGGAAAATTTAGATGAAGAAAAGAGGCAAAATTTCTACTCACGAAAAAAATTATAAATTAATTTTTATTTTATTTTATTTTTATACTAAAAAAATTATTATAAATAATAATCATCAATATCTATATTCAATTTTATTTTTATATTACATATTTTATTTTTTTTATTTCTATTATTTTTATTTTAATATTTTAATATTACTTTTAAAAATTATATAATATATTATATTTTAAATAATATTTTAAAATATTTTAAAATATTTAAATTAATTATTTTTAATAAATTTATATAGTAAAATATTTTTTTATAAAATAATTAACATAATCACAAAACTATAATCCTAATTCATAATCAAATTACAAAATAATAAATCTAATCATAAAATCTTAAATTTTTAATTTATATCATAATTAAATTCTACAATAATTAACTTGATAATTAAAATTTAAAATTTTAATTTATAATTAAATTTTAAATGTAATTAATCTAATCATCAAATTAATAAATTAAAATTTATAAATTAATCTGTCAATTAAATAATAATTATAATATTTAATAATATTATTAAAATAATAAATTAAAAATTAAATTTATATTTTTAGAATAATTAATATTTAAAAATTAATTTTAAAATGTATATATATTTTTTGGTGGAACCAACGGGGACAAAGGATCCCCTGCCTCCATTGGTTCCGCCCACGTGACACAGCATAACATTTTTCCCCCTTAGTTGTCAAGTGAAGAAATAAACATCAAGTGCTTAATCAAAGTTGAAACTAGAAACTTTTTTAAGCATCTGAATTTAAAAACAAAAACAATAATAAATAGTAAAATATCTTTTTTGATATATATTTTTTTCTCTTCTCTTTTTTATTGACATAGTTGGACCATGAACCATCTATACAATTATTCAGTTCTATATTTTATAAATGGAACTTACATCATATACAATTATTCATATTAACTTCCAATGATAACTGTTGAAAGATAATATTTAATATTTTTAAATTCTCTGCATCGATAATATGAAAATCTAAATTTTAAAATATTTAACAATTAAAAATTCACTAAAAATTAATTATCGATTTTCAGTGACATTTAATCACAATTGCTTCATCAACACATACACTATATATATATATATATTTAAATTTTCAACTCCCTAGAACTGGTTAAAAAGGTTTAATTTAATTATTAATTATATTAAGGGCATATGGGAACCGAAGATGTTGGATTAAAATCCCTCATCCATTAATAAGAATTTCTATCAATTTTATTATATAAGGGGAAAGATAAATTCTTCTGTTCTAAATTGATATATATATATATATATATATATGTATGCATATGTATATATATCAATTATACAACTAGCTAGAGCAGTACAAAGATTTCATTATAAACAAACGTCTAAAAATTTAAATTTTGAAATGGGTGAAAAAGAAAATTTATACTGTTTTGTATAATAAAATTGCACTGATCATATCTGTGAAAGGGGGGAAAACCTTATTCCCCTAAAACATAAAATATGCATAGATCACTAGATTATTCAAATTAAATTGCAAAGGGCTCAATTGTATACCTGACATCATCGTATATTGAAGCTGAAGACGATTTTGGAGTTTGTCGCCTTCCAGGGGATACACACTTTAAGTTTAGCGGAAGCACTACTGAAGGAACGTAATGTTCTCTAAAAAATGTTATGTTCCCCTGGAGACCACGACCCCTTATTTATAACTGATGATGATGATTTCTATTTTGGTCCTTCAATAAAACAGAAATTCTTATCGGTCTCTACACTTATAATCCTATTACGAGTAGGACACATCAATAGTCAACAATCCTTATTTGATCATAACTTTAATTTGACTATTTTAATTTGACTGCAATTCATATTTAATATTTAAATATATTTAGCCCACACTTATGATTAATTAGAGGATTAATTTTAACAATTTAAAATTAATTCTAACAATCTCCCACTTGGGCCAACATATATTAAATATAAATGTATATATCTTAATGAGCTCATAAAAGCAGTCATACTGAAGGTGCCTCAAACAATCTCGTCCATTGATTATATCGATAAAGGACTGAAGGGCCAGTCGCCACATTCATCGTGACTCAAACCACCATCAATCACATTACCAATACTCTCAAATGACATAGATCAATAATAGGAGTGTAGCATGAAAACTACATGTAATATGATCTAATCATGCCTGTTTCCAACTGGTCACACTTAATTGAGATCAACCACAAAAATAACACAAAGTGTAATAAACAAAAGTGAATACTTCATTTTCTGCAGAAACTGAATTAACATATCCAAAACCAAATAGAGCATTCAAAACATAATGAACAAAACTCCCACTGAAACTAAACATCCTCAAACAATATGACACCCACATGAGCAGTGTGCTCATGAAAGACTTTCGGTATCAATGCCTTAGTAAGAGGATCTATAATTATGGAGTTCGTTCTAACATGCTCTATGGATATCTGTCCACTCTGTATTTTCTCCATTTACAGCCAGAAACTAAATACCAAATAGCTCCTACTGTCATTGGAGAATCAAACTGCTGAATTAATGTCACACTTAAAACTTTATTAGCATTTTCAATGCTAGCCATAATGTGCAGCCCTGTGACATTCAGCAAAGTAAAAAAAAAAATTCATGATCAAATGTCTCATAGCATACTACAAATTTCAAAACCATGGAATGTAGTCTAATGTGGATCTTTTGCTACTCAAGACATTCGATAAAGTCAGAATCAATATACCAAATGATCTCATACTAATCTGACTTTCTGTATGTGAGCATACGTTCCTTTATTCTCTGAATATATCTTAAAATCTTATTGGCTGCCTTCCAATGATCCATTTTTGGATCACTAAGATATCAACCTAACATGCCAATTATAAACACAATATTCAGATAAGTATAAACTTGAGTATACACCAGAATCCCAACTGCCGATGCATAGGAAACTGCTACATCTACTGAACCTCAAGTTCATCCTTAAAACATTGTATGAGACTAAACTTATCACCTATGATGATCATGGGTATAAATTGGTTTATATTCTTGCATACCAAACCTCTTGAGCATATTCTAAATGTAGCTCTTTTGTAATAATCCAAGAATACATCGAGAGTGATCTCGAAGTATCTGGATCCCTAATACAAAAGAAACTTTATCTAAACCTTTCATGCAACAAGACCTTACAGCTGGTAACAAAAAATTATGCTATCCACACATAAAACCAGAAAAATAAACCTACTCCCACTGAATTAGTGAAACACACAGTGATATACACAGTCCTCAATAGCATTTGTCTCAATACCAAATGAGACAACTACTTGATGGAACTAAAGTACCACAAACGAGATGCTTGCTTGAGCCTATAAATGGATTTTCTTAATTTGCATATCAGTAGCTTTGAGTTTCCTTATTCAAAGCAATCTGACTGCACCAAATAGATTGTTTTATCAATGTCTCCATAGATAAACACAATCTCAATATCCATTTGATGAAACTCAAGAACAATTGTGCAACGAGAGCCATGATTGTCCTAAAAGAGTCCTTCAATAAAACCAAAGAGAAGATCTCTTTATAGTCAATTCATTCCTTCTGAGTAAAGCCTTTAACTGCAAGACATGCTTTATATCTCTCCTTATTACCTTTAGAATTCCTTTTGGTCTTAAATATTCATTTAAAACCAATAGGTTTCTTTCCTTCAGGTAATGGGATAAGATTCCAAACTTTATTGTCTTGCATAAACTTAAACTCTTCACTCATTGCCTCAATCCACTTATGAGAGTTAGAATCCTATAGAAATACTACATAAACATCTAGAATAGCACTTCTCTTCTCTCTAATGGACCTATTTAAAGGCACATGTTCTGGCTCAAATTCTTAAGGTTGATGAGCTTGATCCTAATGAAGAACGGATCTTCAAACTGATGGGAAGTTCTTTAACATTGTCTTATATTGGATCTAGAATTACTTCTAGAATAAGAGTAACACTACCACTCCAGAAAACAATGATGAGAATCAAAATTTCCTAACTTGATTTCTCCTCAAAGACAATGTTTATAACCTTATTTCCCCCCTCAAGCTCAACATCCTAAAGAATGTCATAATACACATCTCAATACACTAATATGGTAGTAGGAATATAAAATTTAGACCCTATGATCACTCAGAATAACCAATAAAGTAGCAGTTAACATATTTGGAGTCCAATTTTACCCTTATTAGGCCTATAAGGCCTAGCCTTAGCTGGATATCTCTAAGTATGAAAGTACTTAGACTACTTTTATTGGTACTTAATTAGAAAGATAGACTGCTATATTTAATGCTTTTTCTTAGAAAAGACTCTGATAAGGATGAATGACTAATCATACTCCTCATCAAATCCAAAAGAGTCTTGTAATGTCTCTCAGCATCACCATTCATACTGGTTATACCAATCATTGTGTACTGATGGACTATACCACATTTTTGTAGGAAAATAACAATTGATCCAGAACGCTACGCACCTGAGCTATTAAATCTGCCACAGTACTCACAATCACAGTCAGATGTAATAGATTTAATCTTCTTTCCGAGTTGATTTTCAACTTCAGCCTTATAAGATTAAAATAAAGCGTCCACAAACTTAGATTTTTCATGAATGAGATATAGGTACCTTTAACGTGAGTAATCATCTTTATGAATGATATGAATTATCCTTGATCATTCATGATGGTATAGAGAATAAACCACAGATATCCATATATATCAACTCTAAGATGATTGAAGACTTAATAGCACCTAATCTCTATGTTTGGTCTATTTTAACTTAGTATTCTTAACATAGAAATCCAAACATCTGTGTCAAAGTTCAGCTGAGTTATCCATATCCAGCTTTCCTTTGATATCTCTAGTACTCACATGCAGAGTTTCATTATAAGAAGCATTGACATTTAACGTATATAGATTATCATAAACATTTAAGAAACTAGTATCAAATATTTGAATCTATAGATAAAGTAAATTATCTGTTTCTAAATGAACAAGTAAAAAATAAATTTGTCCAAATAAGAAACAGAGACCAAATTCTATCTAAAAGATAGTATAACAAAAGTATCTATAAGATTCAAATAATATCCAGTTCTTAAATACAATCTAAAATATTTTTATGTCTCTACTTCTACCAGTTTGCCATTTACTATATAGACGTATCTTTCACCGTCAATTGGTTTTCAATAGTTCAAGTAACTCTACAATGAAACATTTATATGAATAGTGGCATTGTAATCCATTCAATAAGTGTTTCTAGATACTAAAGTTGAATTAACCTCATAATAAACCAAACAAGGTACTACCCTTCTTTATACATAGCGTGGTGTAATTGGGACAGTCCTTCTATTAGCAGTCTTATTCTTCTTTTCACCTTTGTCCTTATCTGCTGAAGCAACCAAACGAGCATTCTCCTCTTTATTAGTCATCAACTAGATAGATTAAAAGGTCATCTGGTAAAACTAAATCCAGAGCCTTTAGCCTCTTGGCTATTTAGGACATGCTCAGAATATGCTCCCTAATACTACCATTGCCAGTATACCTAACGAAAATTAGATTGCTGAAAATGTCCCCACTTCGACTTCATCACACTTGACATAGTCGCTTTCCAGTTGGGCAAGGTAGTTCATAGCATTATAGCTTTAGCAGAGTGGCTCCTCAAATATTTCTGGGATTCTTTGATGCATGATCACTGGACCCAAGCAAGATTAAAAATCTCCCACTTCTCATACTGAACCCTCTGAGCATCTTTGCTCTCTTCAGTAGGAGAAATAGGTTCATCATTCCTAAATGCTAAGTCCAAATACATGAAATCAACATGTTTGAATTTCTAAATCTAAATTTAACCACTAAAGAAAAGGTACACTAGGAGTTTATATAGCATATTAGCTAAATTCAGAGAAAAAGAAAAATAAAAAATTGTACGCTCACGATCCACAAATTATAAACTTGATTTTGAGTTTAAATAATGGAAACAAGATACCAGGCACAACGTTAATATTCTCATCTTTGGACATAAAATATTAACTGTAATTGGTATCTCACGCAGCAATCAAAATATTGACAATTAGTTCCGTCAGATAATAACCTTCTTTTGGGCCGATATATTATCCACATGGATAAAACCAAATAATTGTCACATATTTATTGCAACACGTATATTCAAAACTCAGCCAGATAGCAGCCTTCGTTTGGGCCGGCATACTACCCGCAATGAATTTTAATACACCTGTCTAATATCCCAAATAAATTAATTAAAACAATAGAGGCCACTTTAATGACTTATTACTTCAATTAATTTATTATTAAAAATATTATACACAATCAGGACTAATTTACGTTCTCATCTTTGGACATAAAATATTAACTGTAATTGGTATTTCACGCAGCAATCAAAATATTGACAATTAGTCCCGTCAGATAATAACCTTCCTTTGGGCCGATATATTATCCACATGGATAAAACCAAATAATTGTCACATATTTATTGCAACACGTATATTCAAAACTCAGCCAGATAGCAGCCTTCCTTTGGGCCGGCATACTACCCGCAATGAATTTTAATACACATGTCTAATATCCCAAATAAATTAATTAAAACAATAGAGGCCACTTTGATGACTTATTACTTCAATTAATTTATTATTAAAAATATTATACACAATCAGGACTAAAATACCAAAATTTAAACTCAATTGAATTAAATTTTAAAATTAAATGAATTTTTTTTACGATTTAATCGAAGATCAAATCAAAATTTCATAAAGATTTAATCAATTAATTAAAATCCTTAACTGTGTTCTTCTAAACCAAAACGAAGAACAACGAAACACTGTTCACGAAACACTGTTCACGAAACAGTTTCAAAACAGATTTTTTTTAATTAATTAATTACATAATTAATTAACCCAAAAATTAATTAATTTCAGAAAAAATCACAAGCACAAATTCAAGTTCAGAATTTAATTTTTCCAGAATCAATTAAATAATAACAGTAATTTAATCCAAAAACAAATCAAACCAAAATTGATTTCAGATTAATAATTTCGATTTCAAATTAATTCTCGAAAATTACAATCACCGAATTAATTTTCTAGAATTAAAACAATAATCAATACCGCAATTTAATCGGAAAATCTAACAACCTAACATAAGGCTCTGATACCAATTGAAAGGGGGAGAAAACCTTATTTCCCTAAAACATAAAATATGCATAGATCACTAGATTATTCAAATTAAATTGCAAAGGGCTAAATTGTGTACCTGATATCATCGTATATTGAAGCTGAAGACGATTTTGGAGTTTGTCGCCTTCTAGGGGATACACATTTTAAGTTTAGCGGAAGCACTACTGAAGGAACGTAATGTTCTCTAAAAAATGTTATGTTCCCCTGGAGACCACGACCCCTTATTTATAACTGATGATGATGATTTCTATTTTGGTTCTTCAACAAAACAGAAATTCTTATCGGTCTCTACACTTATAATCATATTACGAGTAGGACACCTCAATAGTCAACAATCCTTATTTGATCATAACTTTAATTTGACTATTTTAATTTGACCGCAATTCATATTTAATATTTAAATATATTTAGCCCACACTTATGATTAATTAGAGGATTAATTTTAACAATTTAAAATTAATTCTAACAATCTGGTCACCATAAAACTGTATAAGAAAAAAAAAATAAATTGCAACTGATTTTTCAACTAATGTTTTGAACAAAGCAGCCTCAGTTATTGCAAAAACAATATGACCATTCTCCAGTACTCCAACTGTCACCAGATGGACATTTAATTATATGTATCGAACAATTTCTTCATTTTTCCTTTTCTAATCTGAACATATTTTTTTGTACATACCCTTGTTTAATCCCAACAATCTTATACAATGTTCTCTTCCAATCTTTTTTCTTTCATTTAAAAAAAAATTAAAGAAAAAAAAAGCTCTGCATTACTATAATATTAATTTTATGTTTTTAATAAATAATTCATCTGATTCCCACTTCTTTTTTTTTAAAAAAAATAAGATTTATCTTTCTGATCATAAAAATATTTATAAAATTCCTAAATTTTGATGTCCATTTTGATATAAAGTTTAATATTAGTAGAAAATTCTCACAAAGTATATTTGAAGAATGTATATAAATTAATTGGTCCCCTTATACAATAATATTCCTTTGTATTATTGTATATGGTAAAGTGCAGGCCAAACCGCAATGAATACATTTAGATGTATCAAAATTCACCCATTTCTCTATGGTTCATATAAGTATTTTCCTATGATGCAGGCCGTGATGAGTTCAAAGAATGACTATGTGGAATGGGGAATTAATGTATAAGAAAAAAGAAACTAAAAAAATAATAAAAATAAGAAATAAATAACATATCTGAAAAAAATAATAAAAATTCAATCAAATAAACGAAGATAACAGTGCAAAATGTTTTCCTAGTAGCATTATCAATTAACTAAGAAATAAAAACTCTCTAAATTTTGAAAAATCAATTAACAAATTTCATATTAATTAGTTTTATTTAATTGAAAATAGTATATACTTAAGCAATATATATATATATATAGATATATATTAACATGTAGTTTTTTTTATTAGTAGTTATTAGCAGTGATGATAAATTCTAAACTTAAATTTCTTTTATTTATTATCAGTGTCCTTAAAATTGAATGAAGATGACAGGCTAACTACAATTTTGCCATGGTTAAATAAATATATTAATAATAATATAAATATGCTTTTGAAAGAAACACTTATTGTATAAAGCATTCCCACTAAAACTAAAAGGGGAGCACCTACCACTCCTTTCCAATAAATAATGTTATATGTAATTAAAATAAGCAATAACGAAAATAATTAAAATAAGAAAATATAAAAACGGAGTGCCGATAGAACAGTTTAGAGTGACAATATCAAATAATAAACCCTCATTTTAAACGTTAATAGCACCGCGATCATCAACAAATACTATAAACAGAAACGCAAAAACATTATTCCCCCTCAAACAAACGGTAATAGAAGAAAAAGCAAAAGCAATATGTCACCGGAAAACTACTTTTGACCTAAAAGACTGCAGCTCAATCGCCGGAAAACTGCTACTTATTATAAAACCAAAATTTAAAATAAAAAATAAATCGTCTAAATATATATATATAAAAAAGAATTATACGTATAAAAGCAAGAACAAATGGTATAGAGATGTGTAAGTAAACGTACCATATTGAAGAGACACAAAGGCTTGATAAATAAGTATAGAGAAAGGAGATATTCACTGAAGAAATGCTTTTTTTTTTTTTTTTTGTCTGAGAGAGATGTGGAAAATTGTAAAGTAAGGAATTTTTTTGCTTTCTTGTTGAATAAAAAGGGCGTTTTATATATAGAGCTCGAGAAAAGAGAGAGAGATAAAAGAGATTAAATGGGTGGTGAGATCCATGAAACTTAGCTTGTCGTATGAAATAAAATAAATTTATAAACAAAGCCTTACGTGTATTTTTTTTTTCATTCCATTAATTAATTATTTATTTATTTTTGGGATAGAGGATAATTATTGGTTAAGTAATATATTGTATTATATGTACTCACATTTACATTGTGTAATTTTGAAGCTAAATTTGAGTGAAATGTCAAATTATATGTACGACTAAATTATCATTTTTCTTTTCCTTTTAATTTTCAGTTTACATTTGAAGTAAATTTAATTTTTTTTATCTGAATGAGTTAAATATTAATTAATTTCATTTATATATATTTTATAAATAATATTGTGGAACTCATTGAATAACACATTAATTTTAGGGATATGTTAAATATTAAAATTTATATATAAAAAATGAGTTTAGATATTAAAAACAATAGTTATGGCTTTGTTTATCATTTTAAAATTTTCTTTTGGATTCTTTTATAATTAAAATATGTAAAATTTATTTTGAAAATAAAATTTAAAAAATGTTAATTAATATTTCAATGTAATGATTTTCTTAACAGTAATTCAAATAATAAATTGAGAAATAATCCCACATAAAATAAATACAAAACATATGAATAATTAATATAGATTGAGTTTTACTACCTTAAAAAATTTATCATGATATCCTAGTATAATCCATTCTTAAAAACCTTCTATCTCATAAATTTAAAATAAAATTTTAATCCATTGTCTTATGATGGGTTTCTTTTGCTCTATGAGTTTTCCTTAGACTATTAATCCTTTTGGACGGTGTGGGGTATCCTTTAGAATTAAAAATTCTCTTGACCAGATAATAAATTTGCAACTGTTAATTAGACTTATTAAAAATTATTTTGATTCAGTTGTCGTTTGATGGAAGGCTAATAGAAATGTATATGGGAACTAAAGTCTTACATAGAATAAATACAAAATATACGGATGATTAATATAAATAGACTTTTAGATATTCAAAACTAATTTTTAAAATTCGTTCTTTTAAATATATATTAAGAAATTCATGTGCTATAAAGAATTTATTATTTTTATTCATTCCCATAATTGTGTTTAAAGAGATATCCGCGGAGTTGGTGATAATAGATTGTATTTATACTTGTAGTCTTACTTCTTGCTAGGGCATTTTGTGTTATATATAATTTTTATTATTACAATTTGCTTATATATATTATAACTTTTTTAAAATATTAAGAGAAAATATTTTAACTCAATGTAATTTGAAATTTCATCCCTTAAAAAGGATTGATAAAATAAAAAGATGACAAAAAAAGGCCACAAAAAAAAAAAGAAAATAAAACAAATAGAAAAAAAAGGGCATAATATTAAGGCTCTTTCTGAGATTATACATTGAACTAGCTTTTTAAAATTAGATTTTAATATTTATTACTGATTTCTTTATTGCTTTAATTATATATTACAGCTTATATATTAAGTTACATCAAATGGAAAAATAATTTATCAAACAGAATCGAAGCACAATATCAAATCAATGAATAGCACATAAATTTAATTAATTAATTAATTAAATTCATTTCTATTTAATAATTTCTGCGCTAAACGTATGTATCCTGTTCCTACAGTGCTACGTTGGCCCCTTATAAATTAGGACAAATGTCATAATGTTGAGGGTGTGATTTGATCCCAGGTGTAATGACTCATTACGCTGAGCAATCAAACATTAATTTTGCTGTTATATTTAAGGGGACACATGATGAAATGAAGGTGATATAAATGGTTTAATTTATTTTTCTTTAATTTAATTTTGATTATGATACAAATTAAATTTTCTTAGTGTCATAAATAATTTTAATATTATTGAATTGATGGTTCATTGATAACTAGCATCATTCATACGTGTACGGATTATATGTTAGTTTTGTTATACTTATATACTATAGTGGGGTTAATTTTATTAATGGTTCTAATTTTTTATCTCATTCTATTAAAATTTTTAAGCTTTATTAAACTTTTAATTTTATTTCAATAAAATTTCTGCGATCATTTTATTTTAATCGAAATATAACATAATAACAAGATATTACTATAAAAGAATATAAAAAAAAAATTAATTTCATCTTATTTTACATCTTGTATGGAGAATTGAGGGCAAAATAGGTAATTTTAAATTTATTGAAAATGTGATTTTAGACTTATTAAAAAAATAATTATGAAAATTGAGATAAAATAGAATTTCTTTTTTATTATATGATAATTTGTGACTGCCACATTATATTTTAGTTGTCAAAACATAGTTTCAATGATTTTATTAGGATAAAATTAAAAGTTTAAAAATTTTATGTTTATAAAATAAAGTTTAGAGATTTTAATGAGATAAGAGCAAAAGATCATAGACCATTAGTATAATTAATCATATTAGTTAGTGATAAAAAGTCAATCGTCCAACATTAAAAAAAAGAAGAGAATTAAAAAGTATTTACAAACACTTGCATAAAAAGTGCTAATAAACACTTGCTTTATTAGGGACGTACACGGGTCGGATTAGATCGGATTTACTCCTAGCTCGAGACTCAGCCCGAGTACACCTCGGGTTATAAAAATTGGCTTGTAGCTTGACACTAATCCGAATAGGCCTGGTTATTTCGGGTTAGTCGGGCTAACAGGCCAACGGATCCAGCCAACTGGCCTTTTCTCTCTTTTTTTGCATTTTTTTCTTTTTTTAAAATTTCATGCCAGACATTGAGATAATGGACTCAACCATCTGTTCCATAATGCTTTATACTTCTCGACAATCTTCGCAGCTGCGAGAAGGGCTTGACAATAGGCTTTCAGAGCTCCAAAAGTAGTAGCTTGTTTTAGATCAATCTTGCCATACTCTTACTCATAACACCACTTTTTTAACAGATATCTCAGTAGTGGAATTCCTAAAGGCATTTTACCACTTGATTTTATACATTCTGGATACCACATATATATTGGTATCTGACTGATAGGCTAGTTCAAAGTACCATTGAAATACCCATGGTATTAAGAATTTCATACAAAATACTTGGAGAGAAGGGAATTGTTTTTCATACAATGAATGGTGAGCATGGATTTTAAAATACTAGTAGGCTGAAAGAGCTTCAGGTGATAAAGTCCTTTCATCATTACCAAAATAATACCATCATTCAATGAACCACATAAAAATTTTATCAGTCTTGATATTAGTGTCGAAATATAATAACCATGAATGAGTATTTGTAGGGTTCTTGAAAAGGAGAACTTTGGTCCAGACATCTACATAATTTCAATAGGTATAAGAAGGGCATATTGTTTTATAGGTAAAAAAATTGGCTTTAATTTGTACAGGTTCATGTAAAGATTTTTCCCTTTTAGAAGGATAGAAAACTTTTTTAATTTGGATTGAGGAGTGCGATATAATAGTTTTATCATTTGAGTCATCAGGGCCGTCTTGGATATTTTAGGGGCCCCGAGCAGAAATTAAGATATGGACCCTTAAAAAATAGTGTCGGAGCGAAAATTTTGAATTTGAGGGGCTGTCCAAAAATAAATATTTAGGACTTAAGGGCCTAAAAATAACAATATAAAATAACAATTTTTATATAAATTAATGAATTGTATATTTGGCGGGCCCATATATGACTACTGAATTACATAACTTTTTTTTGGATTTGAGGGGCCCTGAGCAACCGCTCAGGGTGCTCCCCCTTGAGAGCCGGGCCTGTGAGTCATGGTTATGCTTTAATTTTATGAAACCAGTATATTCAAGAATACATAAATAGTATTCTTGTGTTTTTAAAGAATCAATGGGTCTAAAAACTAATTTTTTGGATATACAAATTAAATAATATTCCATAGATTCTGATTTGCTTCATGCAAAAATTTATTTTCAAGTATTAATTCTATATCCCTTAAAGTTTTTGTAAACCATTTTGAATAACCTTTAAATTGAAAATTTAAAGAAATAATTTGAGTTGGGGGTTTTGAAACATCCAACTTTGATTTTACAATATTTGTGGACAGAGCATTTGAAGAGGAAGATTCTTCTATCCTAGGTTTTACAAAAGGGATGCGAGCTTTATTTGTGGCTACAGGAGCCAAGTCTGCAGGAGGTGGAAAATTCAATTTTTGAAGTGCTTGAAGAACAATATTTTTTTATATAAATCTGCTAGTATAACTAGATCAGATAATTTCGAATCATCAGAAATTAAAAGAATAGTAAATAGGAATGAAGTAATTTTAGAAGATTTTTATAAAGTAATAGATGACTGGAACATACCTAAAGTAGATAAAGAATAAATTTATAAAATTTCAAAAATAAATATTTTTAAAACGGATTATACTATTAAAACAGAAGAAAGAGATATACAGTTGAGTAAACCTTTTGAAATGATTACACTATTATCTCCCGAATCCCTAAAATATCATAAAGATAAAAAGTATAAATATATACATATAAGATTAGTACAAATTAGTATAAAATCGGCTTTATCATGGTCTTTAGTGTTTACTTCTTCAGCCACTTGGGCCCAAGATTTTAAGGGTTTAGAGCATGATGGCTTGGTTATATTGTCTGAATAATCAAACAGAGCTTTAGGAGAGGTGTCAGTATCTGACTTTACTACTTCTTTGGCTTTATTGGCTTGTTTCTTCTTATTCCCTATGATTTATGTGAAGAAATTCATGAGTCAAAAAATCAGGTATACTATTATTTTCTCCTTTTATATATTCTATATCAAAATAAAAATACTTAAAATATATAGTATGTATACTGTAAATATATATGCAGTACATACTGCATAAATATGCAGTATGCAGTGCATATATATATGCAGTTTACATACTGCATATAAATGCAATTTGTAAACTGTATAAACTATGCATTATATAAATTGCATATATATGTCGTACATACTGCATATCTATGCAGTATGTACCGCATATATATTTGCAGTATATACTATATAAAATATAATTTTATATATTTCATAATATATACAATATAATTAATATATAATTATAATATATTATAATTATATATTAATTATATTATATATTATTAATAATATTTTATTTATATAATAAGTATAATATCTCGGGTCGGGCTAGGTTGACCCAAAATAATTTACCTAAATGATTAAGGATAATTTAACTAATAAGATATACCTCTTGCAATAAACTATAAAATAATAGGAAGCTTTTGACATATAAGTGTTGGTCATTTGACACTAATATTCTCCTGCAATTAATACTGGTGCAGCCACTTTGGTAAATTTGTCGAGATCCAGTTTGATAAGCAAGGAAGAATCTCAAGAGCTGCCATCAGAACTTACCTTCTGGAGAGATCTCATGTTTGTCAAATTTCTGATCCCGAGTGCAACTATCACTGCTTTTACCTTCTTTGTGCTGCACCACGGGAGGTAAATCTATCACATTAGAACTTTAATAATGGATATTTTTTTCCAATGAATAGCTTATACTCATGCACAAACATTTGAATTTTGGTGAACCTCACTTGTGTAATGCCCTCATGATAGTTCTCTAAATTTTTTCAAATGCCATATGAACTTGTATTGTGTTAGGCTCATCCAACTTCTTCTCTTGACATTGAGTTCACTAAGATGGAGCTAGCTCGATTATTTTTGTAAAGAGCTCTTTCTTGCGCTTCTGTCCATCGTTCTCTAGGAAAAGGTTCTTGCACACCATCAACCTCATATATGGGATGTGTCCACTCATTTTGAACAATATGTATAGTCATTTCCATCAAAGTAGGGCCTAAGGTATGAATTGAGACTTCCATGAGAGGAAGCATTGGAGGTTAAAATAGAAGATGAAGTGATAGGAAGAGGTGAGATTGTCATCTTAGATCAAAATTTCACAACTAAGCTTTAAGAAATTTGAAGGCTTTGATACCAATTGTTTGTCCACTTGACAACCAAAATTAGGGGGGGGGGGAGTGAATTGGTTGATTTAAATGTTTAGGGCAATTTAAAATTATGATTAATAATAAGAAGGATATGGTTAGAAGATTGAACACATTAAGATTTATAGTGGTTTGCATTAGTCCAATTCTACATCCAGTCCTCAAGAACAAGTTGAGTATTCCACTAAACTTAGGTATTTACAAGTTAAACCCTAACTTGATGTTTGTACAAGATCGCATCGAACTTATACAAAATGTGTGTATCCTCACAATCCAAACAAGAATTTTCCCTTTGGCTCACTCTAAAACCAATCATAATACTTGGTGTTTAATGAGCACAAACAACACTAAAAAAATAATAAATGTGAAAATTAAATACAAGGCATAATTGAGAAATAAATTTTCTAGAGATGGTTAATAAGTGTTCAAAAGATTCTTAAAATGGTGGTTGTTGGCGTATTTAAAACCTTCTTCATCAGAAAATCCCATTGGAGTTTAGTAAAAGATGATTAAGCTTTTCACCAAAATCTCTTGCATTTAATGTTGCCAAAGAGAATGCGCGATCGCCTACCCTGCCTGTACGGTTGCCCTTCATAGTTTCGCAATCGTCCCTAAATTTGGGCGGTCATGAAGATTTGAATATGTATGTACTGGCTAGTTTTAATGGATAGTACATATGGCTATGATAGGACGACACAAAATCTTACACACCAGACTTGCACAACTCACGATCGCCATTAAGGTAGGTGCAGTCACACTTCAGCCAATTTGAATATTCCCTCTAAACGGTAATGCCACTTGTTAATGTCTAATTTGTGAAAAGAGAAAACTGCCAAAATTTAAAACGCACGGTTGCCCCTTGTCTTATTCGAGGTCGATTAGGGTCTCTTGCGTCGAGCTTCAAGTCATGCTTGAGATCGCAAACACAACTGCCAATATTCTATTTTTTTTCCTTCAAGATGAGGTATGGTCATGTGTTGATGTTAGGAGATCGCATATCACTGCTTAGCACCCATTCTCTTCATCGAGCCAGTGACCGGCACACTACTGTGATATCTCTGGATTATCCATTATCAGGAGATCGTGCCCTCTTATTGATGGTCACACATACCTCGTTCGCGATCGTCCTTGAGGTTGAGCTTCTCACCGCGAACTCTACTGTTCTTCTTTCTCTTTTTCTCCATAGAAGGTATGGTCGCCTAATGCCCAAGGATAGTGGAGACAAGTGTCCTGTTCTGGCAAAAACTAAGGCAAATATTCCTACAATATAAACACTTGAAGCTTAAGTTAGATGCCTTTCAATTTGAGTGCTTAAGATCAAAATAGAGAGTCTCTGTGCTATCCATTTGGCTAACAACTGATCACTTAATGATAGTAGATCGGGCATTATTTGATTGGTGCTCTCTCTCTCTCTCTCTCTCTCTCTCTCTCTCTCTTCTAAGTCATCTCTCTCTTCATAAATACTGAAAGTATGGTTGGTTGATTTTTATATACACTTATTGCAATTATAAACTTAAGTATTATTTAAGAAGAAATATAAATAGGCATGGGCTACAAGCCTAATGGTAAACTTTTGACTAAACCCATCCTTTGATCCAGGTTTGAATCTTAATATTTTTATACACATTTTTGCATATATATATTATTTCATCATCATTTCTTTTTTTGTTTAATATTAATAACTAAATAATATGAGTAGTTATATAAATATTTTATTATATATATATAAATGCTATTTTAAAATATTTTAAAAATTAGGTTATTTTATTATTTCATCATCATTTTTTAATTAATATTGATGAATAAATAATATGAGTAATTATATAAATATTTTATTATATATATTTAAATGCTATTTTAAATATTTTAAAAACTACGTTGTCACAATTTTTGCCTAAATGGTCTATTTAAGGTTACTAGATGTCTAAAATACATTAGTGCTTTGTCTAGGGGGGGTATTTTGCTGTTTATTTTTTTTAAGTTTATTGTTAAATAGATAAAAAAATAAATGATAAATCATATAGTGCATGTCAATAATTTGTGTGTGCTAGTAATAAATAGTAGGTGTGGATATTTTCCAATTAACCGATCGAATTTTCGGCTCAGTTAATCGACTGTATTAAATATCGGTCGATTCGATTAAAAATTTAAAAACTGTTAATTGGTTCAGTTTGATCGGTTAACCATTAATTAAAAATTTTAAAAAATAAATTTTCATTTAGTTATTTTTTAATTTTTTATTTAATTCTTTAATTATATTAATTTTTTATTATAAACGTAATTTTTTATTGCAAAATAAATTTATTTTTCAATTTGTTAATAAATTTTATTTAAATATTTAATTATATTAATTTTTATTATAAATATAATTTTTTATTATAAAATAAACAATTGGTTAAATATAAAATTAACTAAACCCATTGATTTAGATGAATTAATTAACCTAATGGACTAAAATTGTAAATCAATAAGTTCAATTAAAAAAATTAGCTTCAGTTAAAATTTAATTTAGCTGATTAATTAATGAATCGATCAAATGTCCATTTCTAATAAATATTTAAAAATTAATGGCGGTCACTAAATGTCAATGATAGTAATAATCATCTTTAATGATTGACAAATTGATAAAAAAAATAGCAATGTTTCTTTATCATTATAAGTTTTGCCAAAAATTTAGAAAATGATTTGATTTTTCATCGAATCAATCAAAAAAATTTCACCAATAAAATTCTTTGGAGCTCTAAATGTCAAAAAAATATAAAATATTAAAAATTTTAGGAAGAAGCCCTCTATAAAGCAAGTGGAGCTTTTTTTTTTTGTAGAAGCAAGAGGAGCTTGAATAAAATTTTGAATAAATTTTCTCTTATTATTCTACTAAACCTTCTCTAAACCTTCTCTCTCTCTCTCTCTCTCTCTCTCTCTCTCTCTCTCTCTATATATATATATATATATTTTTTTTTTCTCTTCTTCCAAACAATAGAAAGAAGATTATCCCTTCAATTCCCAAATAATAACAAATTTTATGGAGTTTCTTTTAATTGGAATAACCACTAGCAGAAAACTATTTATAATTATACGGCTGTTTGTTAAATGTATTTGTCTCAATTTCTGTGCATTGTAATGGGCAATGAGACAATGTTAAACTATGACTTGTCGCATTTATTGTGAAGAGATTGTTAGTGTTCTCTTATCTCCTCTCTTTGGCCCAGTCTCATGCATAATACATACACAATTATTATAAAAATTATTAAAATTTTTAAATATTCTATAAAATTATTTTAAATAAATTCTCAATTAAATAATTAATATAAAAATTATTATACAATTACTTTATTCATTAACTCATTAATAATAATATAATTAATAATTAATAATTTTTTTTATTATATAAAATAATAATTTGAGTGAGAATTTTTTTTACAAAACTAATAATTTTAGTATGATAGAGATAATTTTATATATACTTCGTTCTGAAGAGATATAATATTTCATATACTTCATTCTTTTAAAACTAATAGATTTTTCTTATTTATTTTAAATTATAATTTATTTAATATTTTAATAAATTATTTAATATATAAAATATTTATTATACTCATATTTAATATTATTTAATAAATATATCTCATACTAAAATAAAAATATAAAATATATATATATTTATATTTTCAATAAAATTAATTAATTTTTTCTTAATTAACTAGTGTGCCCATCAATTTGGAATGGAAAGAATATATGCTAAAGTTGTCTCTATGCTTGTTATTTTATTTTATTTTTTATAAAATTTTGAGTTTTATACAATTAATTTCAAATGTTTAAAATTACTACAAATAAATATTAAGTAATTAATAAAGTATAGATAACTAAAATGAATATTAAGCAATTAACGAAAAATTTAATATAAAAATAATAACTTTATTTCAAAAAAAATTAAGTAAAGAAAAAATTGAAAATACATTATGAGAAAAATAAATAATAAGTAGGATAAAATAATATTATTTATATATTTCATTTTTAAATTCTACCATAACTCTTTTTTGTTAAATATTGTAAATGTAATGAATACTATAAATTTTTTCATTACTATAAATATATTGAAATTATTGGTTCAACAATCTGTTAAAACAATTAATTAGTCATACAAAATATAAAATGATTATATTTGCATTTTTAAAATGATATTATATGTATTTATTTTTATTCGAGGTAAAAACTAATTAAAAATATTTTAAACATTAAATTAAGTGACTAATCTTTTTTTTTTTTTTATAATTCATTCTTTTGGAATAGAGTTGAGTAGAACTATAAGAGTCACAAAACTCTTCCTATCAAGTTTTAACATAGTTGCACCTTCAAAAAATCAAATTCGAGACTTTTAATTATGTTACAACAGTCATTTATCAACTTATCTACTTGCTCAGTGGTTCAACTAATCTATTTTTAATTATTCTTTTTTACAACTAAAATTAATTATATTTTCCCCTTTAGCCTTAACATAATTAAAGTTTGTGAAATATCAATCTATCCTTACCCGAATCCTGCAAGGAGGTGAAAACTTAGAATTATTTCCTTTACCATATTTAATTTTGAGCAAAAACAAAGAAAGAATTAGAAATAAAGGTAATAGGGATAATATTTGGAAGTTGCTTGTATAACAGTTTATGTAAAACAGAAGACTTGCTTGATATTCATCAGAGATTGTACAGCTTATATACAAATAATAGACCCCTAACAGAATAGAGATTATAGGGATTAGGTTATCTACAGACTTTATACAAATATATATCACAACTACATTCTGTTAAGATAAGTGTTATCTAATACACCCCCGCAAGATGGCGGGGCGCGAGACAATGCCAATCTTGGACCTTAACTTGAGAAACGCAGTACTAGGCAGAGCCTTTGTCAATAAATCTGCCAACTGATCTTGTGAAGACACATGTACAACTCTGAGTTTGCCTTGTTGAACCTGTGTTCGAACAAAATGATAATCAATAGCTATATGTTTCATGCGAGAATGTAAAACAGGATTTGCGGCAACATAAGTTGTACCCAAATTATCACAATATATGACCGGCAAAGACTAAGGTACAACGGAAAGTTCAGTCAACAAATTCTGTACCCAAAGTAAGTTAGCTGAAGTAGCAGCAACAGAACGATACTCAGCTTCAGTAGATGATCGCGCAACTGTTCGTTGTTTCTTAGATGACCATGCCACTGGATTCTTTCCAAGATAGATAATATGAGCACTTGTAGACGTACGACCATCACAATTACCTGCCCAATCAGCATCCGAAAAAGCATGTAAAGAAGTCATGGAATCTTTAGAAAGAAACAACCCATGATCATAGGTGCCAATTAGATAACGAAGCAATCTCTTCGCAGCCGTCCAATGATTTACCATAGGCCGAGCAGTAAACTGAGATAACTTATTGACCACAAAAGTAATATCAGGTCTAGTTAAAAGCAAATACTGTAAGCCCCAAGCAATGTGCGATAAACAGCAGGCTCATCATAATGAGCAGAATCTTCAGAATGCAATGAAATTGATGGTGACATAGGTGTGGAAACCGATTTCGCCCCATCCATACGAACCTTTTCAAGAAGTTCCCGTAGATAATTCTGTTGAGTAAAAAACAACCCACCGGCAGTCCGAACAACCTAAACTCCAAGGAAATAATGAAGATCACCCAAATCTTTAATTGAAAATCGACAACTAAAGCTTGAATAAACTCCCCAACTTGCAAAGAAGCACTACCAGTAACAATGATATCATTAACGTAAACAAGAAGATATATAAGATCTTTTCCAGTGGACCGAACAAACAAACAGTTATCCAACTGAGATTGCTTAAAACCAACAGAAATGAGAAAAGATTTAAGTTCATGATACCACATTCGCGGAGCCTACTTAAGCCCATACAGTGATTTGTTCAAACGACAAACAAAATGAGGCTGTGATTCATCAACGTATCCTTTTGGTTGCTCCATGAATACATTTTCGGTCAATCTACTGTGCAAGAAAGCATTGTTGACATCAACCTGTCGCAATTTCCACCCCTGAGTGACTGCTAGTGCCAAAACCACACGAATCGTAGGATGTTTAGCCACAGGAGAGAACGTTTCATCAAAATCCACTCCTGGTCGTTGCGTAAATCCGCGAGCAACCAACCTAGCTTTGAACCGAACTGGTGTACCTGCAGAATCATGTTTCACACAAAACAGCCATTTACAACTCACAAGATTCATGTCATCCGTTGGTGGAACCAGAGTCCAAGTCCCTTGCTTAATTAAAGCATCATATTCCTCATCCATGGCCTTGAGCCATTTAGGATCTTTGAGAGCCTGTATAACAGTTTTGGGAACTGAAGGTTTCAAAACTGCCTTGGTAGACAAACAAAGTCGATTAATGGGCTTAAAAAATATTACTTTTACTTCTGGTGACCATCGGGTGAGTAGAGGATGAATTGGGTCCCAATGTACTAGACGGAGGCAAAATAGTAGTCTGTACATCAATATTAAGAGGTATAGCAGAATCTGAAGGAAGGACAGAATCAATACCTGTATCAATCGGTTCATTGATGGCAGCAGAGGACGAAGGATGTACAGTAGAGATCGCTATTGGAGAGGAAACATCAGATGGTGTTTGCGAAGTAACCTGCAGAGAAGGATTATGGGGAACAAGAAAATGAGAAGGCGACCAAGTATCAAGAGTGGTTTCATTCGGCCGTTCTGCAGTTGGAAAAAGAGCAGTATACGGAAACTCATGCTCGACAAAATCAACGTGTCTAGTAACATAGAGCTTATTAGTGCGAGGATCAAGACAACGATATGCACTTTGATTTTGAGAATAACCAACAAACACACAAGGAGTAGATCGTGGTTGAAGCTTATTAGAGTTATAAGGGTGAAGCCAAGGATAACACAAACACCCAAGACTCTCAATTTTGAATAATTAGGTTCACAATGATGCAAACAAAAGAATGGAGATCTATTTTGTAAAACAGCAGTGGGTAACCGATTTATCAAATACGTGGCTGCCTGAAACGCATAAGACCAAAAACTTAAAGGAAGGTTTGCCAAATGTAATAAGGTGAGCCCTGTTTCCACAATATGTCGATGCCGTCGTTCGGCACTAGCATTATGTTCAGGAGTATACGGTGGAGTTAGAAAATGAGAAATACCCTGTTCTTGCAAAAACGATTTTAATTTAAGGAACTCACCCCCGTTATCCGAATAAAGAGATACAATCTTCAGATTAAAATAATTTTCAACAAGCTTCTTGAATTGAGGAAACACAATGAAAACTTCAGACTTTTGACGCAAAGGAAATAGCCAAACATATTTGGTAAAATGATCCATAAATATTACATAATAGCGAAAACTATCACTAGAAACATGAGGGGTAGGACCCCAAACATCGGAATAAATGAGCTCCAAAGGAGCAGAACTTCGCATTGTGAACTCATGAAATGGAGCCTTATGCATTTTATTACATTTGCAAGAATCACAATAAAATTTAGTTGCATGAACAGAACTAGAATTAAATGGAAGAGAACGCAAAACGTGACGCAAAACTGGAGAAGCAGGATGACCTAGACGCCTATGCCAGAGAGAATACGATTGAACAATTGTATGGGAAACACACGGTTGAGAGACCATGGAATAAGCTGTCGGCCATTCATAAACACCATCACTTGGTTTTCCCTTCGCTAGCAGATTTCCCGTGCACATGTCCTTCACAGTGAACAAATAAGGGTTAAACGCCACCTTAACATTATTAGATAAACAAAATTGATACACAGATATTAGATTTTTGTTGAGACCAGGCACACAAAGCACATTCTGTAACTCTAAAGGACGTGATAAAGAAGATAAAGTAGCAATGCCAGTATGAGTTATAGAATAACGATTACCATCATTGAGAACCACATCATCGGTACCATCATAATCAGAATGCATTGATAAATTATGTAGATCCTGTGTGACATGCTGATTCGCTCCTGAATCCATTATCCAACCAGTCCCAGCCGAATCAGTGGCAACATGATTAACCTGTGGCTTCTGGTTATTAGAACCGAACAACAAGGGACATAACTTCTTCAACTTCCATCACTTCTTGACAACATGCCCAGGCTGCTCACAAAATTGACACACCACTGATCCTCTGGAACTCGGAGAGTGTTTGCCAGTATTCGAATTCCAAGAGGGAGAGGTATTCGAATTCTGGGATGGAGAGGAATTCTGATTGAACGACACAGTACCAATTCGACTAGTATAATTCACAGTGGTTGGTTCTGCAGATGGTACTGAGTCTCTTGCAAGCTGAAGTTCATAATTAGATAGCTTTTCATGTAATTCCTCAAATGTAATTGGAGTGTCTCGTGCTCGGATAGCTGCAGCCACCTCCTTGTACTCAGGCGGCAAACCATGAAGCACATACAAAACCACTTCAGGCATGGAAATGGTAACATTTGCTTTGCCTAAAACAGACACAGTGGCTTTCACTTTCTGCAAAAATTCATTGATGGAAAAGGACCCCTTCTTAATCGTAAGTAAAGATTCTCGTAAACTCATCACACGGGCTTGAGAAGGCTTGGCATAAGTATTAGCCAAAGTTCGCCAAACATCAAAGGATGTCTTCTCGCCAACGACATAAGGAACGATATCAGCCGAGAGAGAAGCAATAAGTGCACTACGGATCAACTGATCTTGACGAACCCAATAAGCATCTGCAAGTTTATCAGCAGACAATGGTTCATTAATAAACTTCTTAAAATCATAACCAACAAGCAACGAATCCCACTGAGTAAACCAAGACATGTAATTCATGCTTGTAAGTTTAAGTGGTGCCTGTGCCATGGTATTAATAGAAATCAATTGAGTTTCTCCAGTAACAGGGAGAATTGATGGGTTTTGAAGAACAGATGGAGATGAGGACCTGGAAATGGAAGGATCGTCACCCATCGGAAAAGAAGAAATGAATATGAATTGAAAATAAATTTACGCCGTTTGAAAATACGGCTCTGATACCATATAACAGTTTATGTAAAATAGAAGACTTGCTTAATATTCATCAGAGATTGTACAGCTTATATACAAATAATAGACCCCTAATAGAATAGAGATTATAGGGATTAGGTTATCTACAGACCTTATACAAATATATATCACAACTACATTCTGTTAAGATAAGTGTTATCTAATAGCTTGAAACAATTTACGCGTTATTTAGCTATACAAAAATTTTTTCTTTTTACTCTTCAAAAAAAATTTTTTTTTCTTTTCCTTTTCTAATTTTTTTTTCATTTTCAAATTGAAAGTTAAAAAAAAAAACTTTTTAAAATTTCTTTCATTCAAAACTTTCTCCATTCCTAATTTTCATTTTTATTTTTAAAATTACTTTTTAGTATTAAATATGTAACTATTTAGGAACTCGTTGTTTTAAAGAAAAAGTGGAAAATATTATAAAATAATTTATAAATATTGTATAATTTTGAATATTTTAGAAAATTATTCTTAAAATTTTTGTTTAGAAAATTTTGATAACGAAACATCAAATACCGATTTTCATTTTCTTAAAATAATTCTCTGATATATATATATATATATATATAGTACACAAGTATATCATGCACACATGTATCTATAAATTTTACTTGTATAAAATCTAATTTTGGTTAAAATTTGTTAAATTATGAATCAGTTGATGTAAAAAAAAAAAAATATACATGATTGAATTAGTAATTTGATTTGCGTAAAAATTATTATGAAAATTATTAAAATTGTGTTATTATGTTTATTATTTATTTTTCTTTCTATTTTATATATGGGTTATCATGTATAAAACATAATTCTTTCTTTTTCTACTTTTTATTTTTTAATTTTACCTTTCAGAAGAAAAGAGAGGGGTCAAACTTTATAATAAAACTAAAAGGAAGGAGGGAAAAATTAAATTGTTAAAAGTAAGGACGAAAAGAATTATGTACTAATGTTTTTCTTTTATTTTGGCCAAATTTAAGGGGAAATTGCCAATTAACCATGTTGACAACATTTTGCAAAAACAAAGACAGATAAATTCTTCTTAAAAAATAATACCTAAATGAATAATGGTGAGAACAACTTGTTTGATATATTGCATTCAAAAAAAAAAAAAACTTGTTTGATATATTTGAATATATTGATTTGAAATAATAGAGTACTTAAATTTATCATTAACAATATTTTATGATTTTATAATTCAAATTTAATTTTAACATAATAATAAATAAATCCTTAATAATTTGATATGATAGTGATTTTAATGCATTTAATTTCAATGGTTTCTCATTTATAATTTGAGTGTTCATTGAACCTATTTTGCCTATATTAATAGAAAAACAATTAATAATGAGAGTTTTGGATAATTCCATCGTTTTTTCCTCGAAAATTTGCGATTTTCCAGCTTCCTTGATTAGCATTTTTTTTAAAAAAAAATTTTGAGCTGGACTTGCTTAGCAATGTAATAGAAAAGCAATTCATATATTTTTCAATATGTGCAATCTTTCATGGAAATTTAAGATAACAAACTCCTTAATTTTTCATGGCAGATTTTGCAATTAATTATATAAAGAGTTATTGTAAGAAAAATAACTATGTATGATCCAACTTTTTTTCTTTTAATTTTTCACTTCTAATTTTAATAAATGTGATTATATTGGAAAATAAATGTAATTATAAGAAAATGTGTTTGGATAAGAAAAATTATGTGTTTGATAAATATATAATTTTTGTTTGCATGTAAAATAAATTCAATAGGCCATTCATAAGAATTTATTATTATTATTAATTATTCGTAGAAATCCATTTCTTAGTGAAAATATTTACGTGGCCACAAAAATTTTACAATTCTGATAATATATATAGTTATTTTTGGTTGGAATTTAATTTTTGTTTTCCCATTAATTGGACATTTCACATTTGTGTATTAATTATGTTCAATTAGAATATGAAATTTTTAGTTTTGTTGTTTTTGCTGTAATAGAAAAATTAAGCTTTCATAAGAAGAACAGACAACAAAGGCAGAAAATGATAGGCATCGTTTAAAGGTACAATTCAATTAGCAAGTGCATGTGAAGGTCTTGAATATGAGCATCTGAAAGAAACTACTCAATACAATTATTATTATCATCTCTTAACATTTCAATTGGATCTCTCTCTCCCTCTCTCTCACTCAATCAATATATATATATATATATATATATATATATTAAAATAAATTATTAATTAAGTCGATATATAATAAATTTATTCTGCATATATATTTCATATATATTAATAGTTAAAATATCCAAAATTAATATTTAAATTAATAATTTAATGACGATAACTTACATATCTTAAATTTTTATAAGAAAAAAATTATTATAAGAAAATATAAATTAAATAAAAAGATATATTTGTGTATAGACACACTACTAATATATTAGTAATTAGTCGGTGTACTTATTTTTGTCTAAAATATATGACTTAAAGAATTAACTATTTACAAAATCTTAAATTTTTAGAATTTTTTAATTTTAACATAGTTTTTTATTTTTAACTAAATATATGAACTTTTAAAATTGTGTCAATTTTAGTCTCTCAAAAACATTTTAATAAAATAAATGATTAAAATAAAATATTATTAGACCATAAGCGATTTGTTTGTCAAACATATAATTGACAAACATGGTTTTTAATTATTTAAAAAAAAAAGAAAAGAAAGAGACTGATTTTGTTTTTTTTAACTCTCAATTTAATTCTTTGGCTAAATATTTAATTTATATTATGAATCAAGTGGATATTTATGACTAAGTGGATGTTTCTTTTCATCTTCCTAATTTCTCTTTTATGATCAAATATATGAAATTGTAACATTTCATTTAAGATTGTAATTAATAGTGAAACTCATGACATTTAGCCTTCATCTCTTTAATTCCAAGTCTAAATTCTATATTTATATATAGAGAAGATTGTAAGCTTATTTACACAACAAAAAATAGAGAAATACATAAGTTCTTCCTCTCTCAATTGTTCCTCAATTTATTTAGTTCTTGCTCTTATCTTCTTATACTCATCTAGAATTTTTATTCATAATTTTATAACATTTTACTTCACGTATTTCAAGCTAGCTCCATTTTTATTTCATTAAAGGAAATATCTATAGATTTTTCGTATTTTTTGAAATGAATTTCTTCACTTGTGTCATTCAAATTAGCGACAGACTAAAATTTAAATGCTAGTATGTAGCTGTATAAATATATTTCTACAATTGGCTAGAAGTTGTAGCTTCTATCATTATGATTTTAGAAGAAATTGTTTTGTATGTGAATTGCTGTTGTTTTTTTTTAAATGTGGTTGAATTGCATGTGAATTGTTATGGCACTATTGTCTTGTTTCATATATATATATATATATGATAAAAATAATATTAGGGCCATATATTTAAAAGGTTAAAAATCTAAATTATATATATATATATGCAACACGTTTTTGTATTATTATTATGATTTTCTAATAATAGATGTATTAAGTGTTTATTATCCTTACATGCCAAGGAAATAACGTATCAAGAAATTATGATTTTATTAATGCATTTAATTAAATAGCATGTCTATTTATGCTCATGATTTTACGTTTCTATCATCTTATGTTAAATGTACATGTTTGTTTATACATATTTTGTTGTTATCAAACCCAAATGTACTTTATATGTTTGATTATTATCTTGTCATATTTTTTCTTTATTTTTCTTAATCTTTAAGTTATTAATATTTGTTCTTGTTTAGTTATATATTACTCTTGATTGGACATTCATGAGTCACACGATATATTAATATGAAAAATATTATATAATTCATTACTTAATAAATCATGACTTTGATCTAATAATATACAATTTGTAATTACTTTTACATAATTAAAATATAATTATTGATTTATTATTAAAAGTAACATATTAGCAACTTATTATAATTTTGTTTATTTAGTGTTCCATATGACATCAAATCTTACAAAGCATGAATTTATTGCACCTTACAAATCATGAATTTATCACACTTGATATATCGGGAAATAAACCTACTATGGATCCTGGATGTTGAGATTCATCTTATTATTATGAATCTTTAAAATACAATTTAAGATTATTATGAATCTTTAAAATACAATTTAAGAAGGAAATAATGCATTCTTATAGGATCGTGCAAAAGCAATGGTATTTCTTCGTTATCATCTCCATGAATAATTAAAAGTTGAATATTTAATGATAAAAGATTCTTTTTGAACTTTGGAAGACTTTAAAAGAAAATTTTAATTATCAAAAAATAATTATTCTTCCAAAAGGTTGCAATGATTGGATGCACTTATGATTGAAAGGTTTCAAAATTGTTAGTGAATATGACTTTATTGTTATTAAGATTATTTCTCAATTAAAATTATGTAGTGAAAATATTACTGTTTAAGGCTTGTTAGAATTTTTTTTTCAACTTTACATGTCTCTCTTGGAATAGCAATATCGAGACCGAAGTTTTTAAAAATATTCTAATTTGATATCATTTCTTGTTGCTGAACAAAATAATGAACTTTGGATGAAAAATCATTAATCACGACCAATTGTGTAACACCCCTATACCCCGTATACGTACACAGCATGCTTATACGATCGTAATATATGTATACTGAATATAGAAATGTCACGTTATAATTAACAAATGACACATCCCCTTTTTAAAAACATAACCAAATTTAAATCATTTAAATTAAATGATAAAAGATAAAAGATAAAATATTCATTTAAAAAGCAGCGGAAATAAATCAAATATTTTTAAATACAAATACATTAAGATCCAAATATTAAAAGACATGAAATATATACATGATTGGCAGCTCTTCTCTGATCTTTAAGTCCAAACTCAACTCTTCAGTGACTAGACTCACTTGGTCTCGAAGAACTCTCGGGTTCAACTATGTTACCTGCGCGATGAACCACAATCGCGCTGAGCTAAAAGCTCAGTAATGCAACTCATACAAACATGATGCTCTAATGCAATGCACATATCAACATTATGCATTTCATAAACCATACATAATCTTATCACATTTCATATTTGAACATTAGATCTTATTATTCAATTATTTCTTCATTCATAAATCATATTTACAATTAAGACAGACACGGGCCCAAGACATACTAATATATTATTCAAAGTTCAGAGTTACTGCTTTGGTCCATATTGACACCTTGTGTCTAGCCCCGTAGGCAACATATATCATATCTCTATCCATGGATAGCGTAACAGACCCAGTCTCTTGGACCATCAACCCGACTAATCGAGGAGATCCTCAACCCGGCTAGACTGTTACTTGTTTTTGAGGTTTACGGGCCACCCATTTCACCTCAAAAACTTCACATTTTTCAATTGGAATTGGTTTACGGGCCACCCATTTCACCATCATTCCATAATCACATTTTTCAACTGGAATCGGCTTACGGGCCTCCCATTTCGCCTATCCAGTGATTCATAGGCATGCCGCCAAATACAGAACTCTGAAAATTGAATAGACATATTAGATACACAATGTTTTCATTTATCTTTTTATAAATTTCTTTCTCAATTCATTTCTCATTTGCATCACCATAGCCAACAATCATGGCCTCATATCTCATATGATCTCATATCACAATAAAGCAACTCTTCATAACATCATATCTTTCACATTACATTTCATCATCACCACATTTATCAATTCATTATTCACATGGATATAATTAATGGTATCAACACATATTTTTCATACTCATCACAACATTCACATATAATCAATTATGTCTCAATTCTCAATATCATATGAGTGTATGCAATAATGTATTTTAACTTATTTCAAACATGACCCACACAAAACTCTAAGCACTTACCTTTCAAGAATCTATCACCACTTGAGTTAAGGTAAATCACCTTCTTCACAACCTATTCCAAAAGAATGAGGAAACTCTTATAAGATCATAAGGTTAAGAATCAACTAGGGCAAACTCTAAACTTGACACGCTCACACACACGGGCGTGTCCCTGACCGTGCCCTAACTCCACAACACAGAAACATTTACACGCTCAGAACCACGGGCGTGTCACTGGGCGTGTAATACATTCTGTCTCTCAGAAATAACGACACGTCCAACATCATGAGCGTGCTCATGGCCGTGCAAATCCTCCAAAGTCACAGTAGCTACGACACGCTCAACAACACGGGCGTGTTAATGGCCGTGTCACAACTACTGCCTTACAGAACTAACGACACGCCTAAGGACCTGGACGTGCTCCTGGGCGTGTCAAGCCAAAAACCCAGATTCCGGCCAAGACAACACCACAACCAACAAATCACTTCTATCCACCAACATCCATCTCAAACAAACTTAACAAAACATACCCAAAAACCATCTCAAACTTACAACAACACCAAAACAAGCCAACACATGCATCAAACCCAAATCACAAACATCTTCCAAACTCTAAACACAACCACTTACTCTTTTCTCCAATCCAACCCCAAAATCCAAAACCATTTAAACCCAATACTCTTAAACACAACATAATCAACCCAAACACATATATCCATCACCATACCAACTCACAAACCCAATCATAAACTCAAAACAACACAAGAAATCAAGAGAGAACTTACCAAGGATGAAGAACTCTTAAACTTTCCACTTGATCTCTTGAAAACTCTCTTCAATCTTGAACTTGGAAGGACAATTCTCTATCTTGCTCTCTTGTCTCTTTGTTAGCCGGCCAAAACAAAAACAAAGGAAGGAGAAGAAGATGACCCACGGCAAAGGAAAAGAAAGAAGAAAAGAAAACCCAAAGTCAACCTCTTTTCCTTAAAACCCTCTCAACCAAGCAATATATTATTAAACAAATCCCATTTAATCTCTTCCACTCAAATAATTCCTTATTATTAAATTCAAAACACAAAATATCTTCTTCCACTTTCATTCTTTGACTTTCTCTTGACTTGTATATATGTTATATATATATTCACATATATACAACATATAAACTCTCTCTTCACTTCCTTTCTCTTTCCAATTAAATACAAATACACTTAATCCAATAATAACAATAAATACTCCAATACTTCTAGGGTACACTTTGGGATATTACAATTCTCCCACTCTAAAAAGAAATTTCGTCCTCGAAATTACCTGATATTAAATCTGAAACAGTTGAGGATATTGGTCTAGCATCGCTTGCTCATTCTCTCAAGTTGATTCTTCTCTACCATGATTCTTCCAAAGAATCTTCACAATTGGCACTTTCTTATGTCTTAACTCTTTCATTCCATAAGCCAAAATAGCAACTGGTTCCTCTTCAATTGTCAGATCCGGATTCACCTCAATAGATTCCACTGATAACACATGAGATGGATCTGATCTGTATCTCCTCAACATAGAAACATGGAAAACATTATGGATTCTATCCAACTCAGGTGGCAAAGCAAGCCTATAAGCAACTGGCCCAACTCTTTCCAATACTTTATAAGGTCCAATGAAACGAGGACTCAGCTTCCCTTTTCGACCAAACCTCAAAATCTTTTTCCAAGGAGACACTTTCAAAAATACTTTATCTCCCACATTAAACTCTATGACTCTCCTCTTCAAATCTGAATAAGACTTCTGTCGGTCTGAAGCTGCTTTCAACCTATCTCGAATCACTTTCACTTTCTCCTCAGTTTCTTTAACCAAATTAGGACCAATTAACTTGCCTTCTCTAAGTTCATTCCAACATAGAGGCGTTCTACACCGTCTCCCATACAATGCTTCAAAAGGTGCCATTCCAATGCTGGACTGATGACTATTATTGTAAGCAAATTCCACAAGTGGCAAAAATCTGTCCCAACTACCAGAGAAATCAATGACACAGCTTCTCAACATATCCTCTATAATCTGTATCACTCTCTCTGACTGCCCATCTGTCTGCGGATGAAAAGCAGTACTAAAGTGTAATCGAGAACCCAAAGCACCATGTAAACTCTTCCAAAACCTTGAAGTAAACCGAGGATCTCGATCAGACACTAAAGAAATTGGGACACCATGCAACTTCACAATCTCTTGGATATACAACTCAGCCAATCTTTCGAGAGGATAATCCATCCGAACCGGAAGAAAATGAGCTGTCTTTGTCAACCTATCAACAATTACCCAAATAGCATCATGTTTCCTCTGAGTCAATGGAAAACCAGACACAAAATCCATTGTAACTCTTTCCCATTTCCATTCAGGCACTGATAACGGTCGAAGCAACCCTGTTGGAACTTGATGCTCGGCTTTAACCCTCTGACATGTGAGACATTTGGACACAAATTCTGCTATGTCTCTCTTCATACCTGACCACCAGTAATGCTGTCTCAAATCATGATACATCTTTGTACTTCCCGGATGCATAGCAAAAACTGACTGGTGCGCTTCTTCCAAAATAATCTTCCTCAAACTAGCATCATCAGGTATACACAATCTGTTCTTAAACCAAAGACTCCCATCATTTCTCACACTAAAATCTCGGCTCTCTCCATTCTCGCAATCTGAAATAATCTTCTGAACTTTCTCATCAACCAACTGAGCCTCTTTAATTTGATCTAACAATATCGGCCTCAATTGCAATTGTGCCAACAATGCACCATCATCACAAGATACAAAACTAGCATGCAACGCTCTCAACTCAACAAGCAACGAGAGCGAATAAACAGTCAAGCTTGCTACAGACTTCCGACTCAAGGCATCAGCCACAACATTTGCCTTACCCGGATGATAATCAATCAAACAGTCGTAGTCTTTAATCAATTCCAACCATCGCCTCTGCCGAAGATTAAGCTCTTTCTGAACCCCCAAATATTTCAAACTTTTATGATCCGTATAGATAAAACACTTCTCCCCATACAAATAATGTCGCCAAATCTTCAATGCAAACACAATGGCTGCTAACTCTAAATCATGGGTCGGATAATTAAGCTCATGCGGCTTCAACTGTCGAGAAGCATAAGCTATCACTTTACCTTCTTGCATCAACACACAACCCAAACCACTATGTGAAGCATCACTGAAAATCACATATGGTTTATCTTCCACAGGCAAAGTAAGAACAGGTGCTTGAGTCAACATCTCTCTCAACTGTTCAAAACTAGCCTGACATTGATCTGTCCACACAAATCTAACTCCCTTGCGAAGTAATCTGGTAAGTGGAGTAGCTATCAAAGAAAATCTTTTCACAAAGCGTGGATAATAGCCTGCCAAACCCAGAAAACTTCTAACTTCAGTCACAGACTTTGGTGGACTCCAATTCATAACAGCTTCAACTTTACTCGGATCAACTCTAATGCCATCTGCTGAAACTATATGACCGAGAAAAGTCACTTGGTCAAGCCAAAATTCACACTTCGACAGTTTAGCATACAATTGCTTCTCTCTCAAAATCTGCAACACAATCCGCAGATGCTTGTCATGCTCCTCCTCATTGCGTGAATACACCAAAATATCATCGATGAAAACCACTACAGACTGATCCAGATAGGGCCTAAACACCCTATTCATCAAATCCATAAAAGCTGCAGGTGCATTCGTCAACCCAAAAGGCATAACTAGAAACTCATAATGCCCATACCTTGTGCGAAAAGCTGTTTTAGGAACATCTTCAGCTCTGACCCTCAACTGATGGTACCCTGATCTCAAATCAATCTTGGAAAATACTGCTGCTCCCCTTCAATTGATCAAAGAGATCATCAATTTTAGGCAAAGGATATTTATTCTTGATAGTCACTTTATTCAATTGCCTATAATCGATACACAATCTCATAGTACCATCCTTTTTCTTCACAAACAAAACAGGAGCTCCCCATGGTGAAACACTAGGGCGAACAAACCCTTTATCTAGCAACTCCTGCAACTGCACCTTCAACTCTCTCAATTCAACAGGTGCCATTCTATACGGAGTAATAGAGATAGGAGTGGTACCAGGCAACAATTCAATACTAAACTCCACCTCTCTCTCAGGAGGCAACCCTGGCAACTCCTCTGGAAACACATCTGAAAAATCTGCAACTGTGGGTATACCGTCAAGTCGAGAACCCACTACTCTAGTATCCACAACATGAGCAAGATAAGCATCACACCCCTTTTCTAATCAACCTCCTAGCTGCAAAAGCTGAAACAAACAAAGATGCTAGCTGTCTCTGCTCACTGGATACCAACACAATTCTTCCATCCTTAGCTCTCAAAGTAACATACTTCTTTTGAGAGTCTACTACAGCTTCATGTCTAGACAACCAGTCCATGCCTAGGATCAAATCATACTCTTTAAAAGGCATTTCAATCAGATCACCTAAGAACTCCTCACCCTGAACTACTACTGCACTATCTCGGTGCACCTAGCTAACAATCACACTATGCCCTAAAGGATTTGTCACCAACACATCAAATCCTAGGGATTCAACATGCAGTTCAGACACAGGCAAAATGGATGCACTTATATATGAATGAGTAGATCCTGGATCAATCAAAGCAAGTACTGAAATACCAAATAAAGAGAAAGTACCAGCTATTACTGCTGAAGCATCTGGCTGCCTCTGCATCACATACATCCTCTGAGAAGAACCAGCCTCCTCTGGTCTACTCTCCCTGGATGTAGAACCTCCTCTAGGACTGAACCCAGATCTACCTCCTCTGCTGAAACTTCTGCCTCCTCTACCTCCCCTCATACTAGGTCGAGAAACTGCCGAATCTACTGACCTCTGCTCCTGTAACTCAGGACACTCTCTAACAAAATGATCAGGCGATCCACGTCTATAGCATCCAGCTGATCCTCTAAACCTCCAACAAGCACCCCAATGGGTCTTACCACAATACTCACACATCGGTGAAGTGGATCTCTGAATCACTGAGGTCGGAGCACTAGCCACTGAAACTGCTGGTCTCGATCTCTGCCTCTGAAACTGAACTGACCTACTAGCTGGCCTCTGACTCCTACTGGTCCTGGGAACAAAACTTCCCCTGCCTCTCTTCACAGATGAAGACCCTGCTTCAAACTGGGGTCTCCTAACCTTGGTCTCTTCCTCTGTAGCAGCTACTGCAATACCCTGAGCTCTCTCTACACTCCTAGCTGCTGCCACAAGTTGGGAAAAATCATGATATCTAGAACCAGCCACATGACACATAAGAGAGGGCCTCAATCCCTGCTCAAATCTCCTGCATCTATCTATCTCATCCGATATAATGCCCCCAGCATAATGGCTCAACCGAATGAACTCAACCTCATACTCAGTTACTGTCCTGAAGTCTTGCTTCAAACTCAAGAATTCCATCTTCTTCACATCTTTATACTCCCTCGGAGTATACTTCAACTCAAACTCCCTAAGAAAGTCCGCATAGGACAAAGTAGGTGGATCATCCATAGCATGAGGCACTGTCTTCCACCAGTCATATGCATCCTTCTGCAACAATGATCTAGCATAGTCAAATCTTTCTTCTGGAGTGGCCTGTAACTAAACAAATATCCTCTGTATCTTATCTAGCCACTGTTCAGCTACAGCTGGATCAATAGTACCCAAGAAATCCTCTGCTCCAAATTTCCTTAATTTGTCATATTGTCTCACTGACACCTGAGGCTGGGTGGTGGTGGTGGCTGTACTGGGGCTTGCCTCATCAATTCCATCATATGCCTAAACCAAACTGACGGAACCTCCTCACCAGCTGATCTCCCTGGCACAGAAACAGGTACCTCACCAGCATTATCCACTCTAGCTCCCTCTCTAACCTCATCCGGAGCTACACTCTCCGCACTACCCTCAACTGACTGACGCAAGTGAGAATCCATCACAACCTATATCTGCAAATACAGCAGAATACACCTTATTAAAGATCAGAGACTGCCAGTATCAAGTATATATCTTATTCAAAAACCAACTTTTAAAATCAAAATATCCTTTTTCCTTACAATATACCTAGGTTGAGAATCTCAAACCTAGGCTCTGATACCAAAACAATTGTAACACCCCTATACCCCGTATACGTACACAGCATGCTTATACGATCGTAATATACGTATACTGAATATAGAAATGCCACGTTATAATTAACAAATGACACATCCCCTTTTTAAAAACATAACCAAATTTAAATCATTTAAATTAAATGATAAAAGATAAAAGATAAAATATTCATTTAAAAAGCAGCGGAAATAAATCAAATATTTTTAAATACAAATACATTAAGATCCAAATATTAAAAGACATGAAATATATACATGATTGGCAGCTCTTCTCTGATCTTTAAGTCCAAACTCAACTCTTCAGTGACTAGACTCACTTGGTCTCGAAGAACTCTCGGGTTCAACTATGTTACCTGCGCGATGAACCACAATCGCGCTGAGCTAAAAGCTCAGTAATGCAACTCATACAAACATGATGCTCTAATGCAATGCACATATCAACATTATGCATTTCATAAACCATACATAATCTTATCACATTTCATATTTGAACATTAGATCTTATTATTCAATTATTTCTTCATTCATAAATCATATTTACAATTAAGACAGACACGGGCCCAAGACATACTAATATATTATTCAAAGTTCAGAGTTACTGCTTTGGTCCATATTGACACCTTGTGTCTAGCCCCGTAGGCAACATATATCATATCTCTATCCATGGATAGCGTAACAGACCCAGTCTCTTGGACCATCAACCCGACTAATCGAGGAGATCCTCAACCCGGCTAGACTGTTACTTGTTTTTGAGGTTTACGGGCCACCCATTTCACCTCAAAAACTTCACATTTTTCAATTGGAATTGGTTTACGGGTCACCCATTTCACCATCATTCCATAATCACATTTTTCAACTGGAATCGGCTTACGGGCCTCCCATTTCGCCTATCCAGTGATTCATAGGCATGCCGCCAAATACAGAACTCTGAAAATTGAATAGACATATTAGATACACAATGTTTTCATTTATCTTTTTATAAATTTCTTTCTCAATTCATTTCTCATTTGCATCACCATAGCCAACAATCATGGCCTCATATCTCATATGATCTCATATCACAATAAAGCAACTCTTCATAACATCATATCTTTCACATTACATTTCATCATCACCACATTTATCAATTCATTATTCACATGGATATAATTAATGGTATCAACACATATTTTTCATACTCATCACAACATTCACATATAATCAATTATGTCTCAATTCTCAATATCATATGAGTGTATGCAATAATGTATTTTAACTTATTTCAAACATGACCCACACAAAACTCTAAGCACTTACCTTTCAAGAATCTATCACCACTTGAGTTAAGGTAAATCACCTTCTTCACAACCTATTCCAAAAGAATGAGGAAACTCTTATAAGATCATAAGGTTAAGAATCAACTAGGGCAAACTCTAAACTTGACACGCTCACACACACGGGCGTGTCCCTGACCGTGCCCTAACTCCACAACACAGAAACATTTACACGCTCAGAACCACGGGCGTGTCACTGGGCGTGTAATACATTCTGTCTCTCAGAAATAACGACACGTCCAACATCATGAGCGTGCTCATGGCCGTGCAAATCCTCCAAAGTCACAGTAGCTACGACACGCTCAACAACACGGGCGTGTTAATGGCCGTGTCACAACTACTGCCTTACAGAACTAACGACACGCCTAAGGACCTGGACGTGCTCCTGGGCGTGTCAAGCCAAAAACCCAGATTCCGGCCAAGACAACACCACAACCAACAAATCACTTCTATCCACCAACATCCATCTCAAACAAACTTAACAAAACATACCCAAAAACCATCTCAAACTTACAACAACACCAAAACAAGCCAACACATGCATCAAACCCAAATCACAAACATCTTCCAAACTCTAAACACAACCACTTACTCTTTTCTCCAATCCAACCCCAAAATCCAAAACCATTTAAACCCAATACTCTTAAACACAACATAATCAACCCAAACACATATATCCATCACCATACCAACTCACAAACCCAATCATAAACTCAAAACAACACAAGAAATCAAGAGAGAACTTACCAAGGATGAAGAACTCTTAAACTTTCCACTTGATCTCTTGAAAACTCTCTTCAATCTTGAACTTGGAAGGACAATTCTCTATCTTGCTCTCTTGTCTCTTTGTTAGCCGGCCAAAACAAAAACAAAGGAAGGAGAAGAAGATGACCCACGGCAAAGGAAAAGAAAGAAGAAAAGAAAACCCAAAGTCAACCTCTTTTCCTTAAAACCCTCTCAACCAAGCAATATATTATTAAACAAATCCCATTTAATCTCTTCCACTCAAATAATTCCTTATTATTAAATTCAAAACACAAAATATCTTCTTCCACTTTCATTCTTTGACTTTCTCTTGACTTGTATATATGTTATATATATTCACATATATACAACATATAAACTCTCTCTTCACTTCCTTTCTCTTTCCAATTAAATACAAATACACTTAATCCAATAATAACAATAAATACTCCAATACTTCTAGGGTAAACTTTGGGATATTACAAATTGGGTCCAAACTATTCCCTGAAATGAATGTTGTATTATCAAACAGGTCTGAACACGGTTGGAATTATGGTCACAATTAAGGTCGCGGTCATGGCCGTAGGCGTGATTAAGGTTATGGGCTTGGTAGATCTAACAACCCTAATAATTACTATAATAGTTACCAAAGGTCAATTTTAGAAGAACCAATAATCATTGTGAGAAAAACGAGAAAGAAAAGAAGTCATGAAATAAATATGAAGAAAACATTTGTTATATGTGGGATATGAAAGGACATTAGTCACATACATATTGTAAATCTAAACATCTTGTAGATTTTTACCGAACTTCTCTAAGAAAAAAAGGAAAAGGTGTGGAGACAAATTATCTTGAGCACAATGACCCAATATATTTTATACACCCAGATGTTCATCTTTCTTTGAAAACATTAATGGAAAAACTGAGAATTATGATGTTTGATGGAAATTCTCATCTTGATACCCAGATGTTCAAGCCTTGAACATGACTTTATTGTTATTAAAATTATTTTTCAATTTAAATTATGTGGTGAGAATATTACTATTCAAAGCTTGTTAGAAAAAACTTTTTCAACTTTTCATGTCTCTCTTGGAATAGCAGTATCGAGAGGAAAGTTTTTAAAAATATTATGATTTGATATCATTTCTTTTTGTTACTGAACAAAATAATAAACTTTGGATGAAAAATTATCAATCACGAACTTTGGATGAACTTTTAATATGATATTAAAAAATTAAATAAAAATATTTAAATAAAATAAAATACAAAAAAATAAAATTATAAAATTATAAAAATTAAAAAAAAAGCATGGAAACATAAAAGTGAAATAAAAATCCTGGTACCTGTATTTTTGAAAACAGAAAAAAATCTTTCGTGCGTGGTGTAATTATCCCATTCATTTTGGCCTGTAGCCCATATAGTAAAATAAGTGAGGAATTTACATAATATATTCCTTTTCAATTTTCTTTTTGAAAATATAATGTCTTATCTTTTTTATTTTTAAGTATAACTACTTTTTT
Source organism: Garcia nutans (assembly GCA_947685225.1). Classification (NCBI taxonomy): domain Eukaryota; kingdom Viridiplantae; phylum Streptophyta; class Magnoliopsida; order Malpighiales; family Euphorbiaceae; genus Garcia; species Garcia nutans. The sequence continues at coordinate 55,460,509 of CANTUV010000007.1, forward strand.
TTTTACTTTTAGTTTCTTATATTTTTTTTTCATTTTTATGTTAGCTATTAATAGCTCCTCAACCGCTCAATATCCTTCTTTTTGACAGTGTTTTTTAATTTTTTTAGTTTTAACTTTGCTTTTTTTTCACTTTTTTCATTTTCATTTTATTTATGTTTTTCTATTTAGAAATATAAAATTAAAAAAATATATTTTATATTCTCATAAATATATAACATATATCAAACATCTACTAAAAATCTATTACATCTATCAAACATCTATCAAATATAAACAAAATATTTATAGAATTTACTTAATATTTTTTAACTTTATATTCACAAAATGTATATAAAATATCCACATAACATATATATAACTTGCACAAATAAAAACTTAACATACACATAACATTTATAATATCTATCAAATATTTACTAAATATCTGCAAAACAAAATTAATATTATTTTATTTTATTTTATATTCTTTTAATATACACAAAATATTTATAATATAAAATTTTTATCATGTATTTTCCTAAAATATAGTAAACATCTACCATACTTTCATCATACATCAGTACTACATTAATAATTTTATTTTATATTTTTCTAGTACAGATAATATATAATATATCAACATTTTTTTTGAGTTTTTGATATTAATTTCTTCCTTTTTTTAATGCTTTTTTAGATTTTAATTTTTGATTGTTGATTTTTGATTGATGATGATGAAGAAAAAGAAGAATGATGATGATGATGATGGACAAGAAATAGAAGAAGATAACGACGTTCAAGAGAAAAAAGAATAAGAAGATAAAGAAGATAATGTTTTGTTGTATTTTTGATGTTTTAATAGTGTGATTTGTACATTTGTAAATATTTTTAAAACCTTTCGTAATTTTGTAACTTTTTTCTATATTTTTTGTTAATTTTGTAGAAATTTCAAAATAATTTTATACCTAGGTCCATACTCTAAGCAATTTTAAGCCTAGGTTCAATAAAAAAAAATGGTTTGGATTTTGTAACTATAAAAAAATGAATTTTTAATCCAAATACCATTTTCTTAAAATATTTAAGTGGATGAAATATTTAGTATTTAACTATTTATTAATTTCATTTTCAAGATAGACATCTCATGACCAGTAAATTATATCAAATTTTAAAGATTAAATAATAATTAATTTTTTTAAAATAAAGGCTTAATGGGTTCATCTGCCTTGATCTTTACAAATATTTTGCAATTATACTCTATTTTTATAAATTTGAGCATTTTAAAATTTTCACAACTTTATTTGCAATGCTATCCTGTTTTTACTTATAGGACAAAAGAAAAAAACGCATTCTCTCTCCTAGTGGCAAAACCTCTAAGCAAGGCATGTAACTTCGAAATTGGTATTAATATCGAATTCTTAAAAATATAGATGTATCTTTATCACATATATATATATATATATATGTATGTATGTATGTATGTATGTATGTACGTATATAGATGTTTTAAAATATAGATGGATGCAATCAAGAAATTAAGACATTTAAATAAATTAAAAAATAAAATAATGACAAAAAATTTTAATATAGCTATATATATATAGAGAATTGAACTTAAAATATCTAATTAAGCTAAATATGTTTTTTTTATATATAATAACTTCATGGAATATCAATTTTTTTTTTAAAAAAATAAGAAAATCTCAATTTATTAGAATATGAAATGATAAATCATCATAAAACTACAATTTTTGATTATTTTATTAGAATATCAAATGATAAATTAAAAATTGCGAAGAATTTATTTTAATACATTAGGGATTATTTAATAGGAATTTTTTTTTCAATATTAATTGTGAAGATACACGAGAAATAAATTGAAATTCAAGTATCTCGATATTTATTAATTTAAAAAAAAATTAAAAGAATAGATGATGTACTGATGCAGTTTGGCATTTTCCTTCTCAAACTTTATGAAGAAACGGATACAGCAAAAATTAATGAGGATGTTATAGCCAATATCCACATCAAATTGCTGGACATTTAATTTTTTTTTTGTAGTTAGTCAATAGAGTGGGTGCAGCCCATACCCTATTATTTTCAAAAAGTAAAAGTACAGTCTTTTTTATTTTTTTTATTTTTATTTATTGTACAGTGAGAAATATGATATTTAAAACTCAAATTCAAAACTTTAATAAAAATAAAATATATTTTTAATTACAAAACTACACTCTCACTTAAAAAGTTCTTTCCTGAAATTAACTTTTTTCTGATTTATTTTTTTTCATAAAATTAATTATTTTTTTCATAAATAATGGAAGGGTATTATTGTTTGCACTCCCAAAATAGTTTTTGACGCACTCTCTCATTTCCATTGACAATTATATCCTTCTTCTTTTGCAACGTTATTCTATTTTTCGCCCTTAATTTAACTGTTATATCCTTTCCTTTTGTATGAGCAAATTAAATTACTCAAATTTTATTTTGTTTCTACAAAGTCACCCTTGCTAAATTTATATAAGCAGAGTTTTAGCTATATTCCTAATTTAGTTCTATAACTAAAATAAAATATTGGGATTTTTTATATTTATTATAGTTTTAAATTGTCAATGAAAATGAAAATGAAAATATTATATTATATTTTTTTGTTTGCAGTGGAAAAATGTTTTATTAACAAATAAAAAAATTTAATAATACTTTTTAAGTTGTACTTTATTATTTTTTTGAAATGAAAATTTTTAATAATAGTTTTGAAGTTGTACTTTATTAATTTTTTAAAAAACATTTTCTGAAAAACCAAATGAAAAAAAAAATCAATTACCATAAATAGGCTATCTAATGAAGTGTTAATTCCATTAAATTAGATCTTCTTAGTGAGTATAATGTTAGTGCTATTTTTAATGTTTTTGATCCATCTCTTCTTAACGTAGTTAAGGAATTGGATCTGAGAAAAGATTATTGCAAAAATGACACCAAAATTATTGAAAAAATATACTCTTTATCATATTTTTTAAAATTTTTACTTTTTTACTAAGGTATTTTAATCATTTTATTATAAACTCATAATAAACTCATTATAAATTGTGTAAAATTTATAAACTCATTATAAACTCTTTGTAAACTAATAAAAATCTGGTATTTTGATAAATATTTTATAAATTCTAATATTTTGATAAATATCATAAATTTAAAATTATTTTTAATTTTTCTTGTATTTTTGTCAAAAGCCCATGATCATTGGAGGATGAATCATCTTCAAAAAATATGAATGATGCAAAACCAAGTTCAATCCTAATCCTGCAAGGAGTCTTCAAGATGCTTTGGAAGTTCAATCCTAATATTTCCTTTTTAGTCTCCTTTTCACTTTTTTTTTTTGTTTATTTTCATTTCTTTCTTCTTTTTCAATTTTACTTTTTTTTTTCAAATTTACTATTTTACTAGAAAAAATTAATTTTTTTGTGGTTTTTTTCCTTTCTATATGCTTTTCTTTGTTTCTTTGTTTGTATTTTTTTCTTTTCCTTCTCTATTTTTTAGATTCTTTTTTTTCTTTTTTTTTAATTTTTCTTTCATTCGTTACCGGTGGCGAAATCATAAACAAAATGAAGAGGGCAAAATTTTCAAATAAAAATAAAATAGCAGGCAAATTAAAAATAATATTTAATATTGTAATAAAATTTAGCTTTTTATTTTTTATATTATTTATTAAATTTTAAAATTTTATTAAATTTTTTATATGCCTTTTTATTTTAATTCTTGGATCTATTGATTTATTTAGATGATTTTATTAAATTAAATTTTATAAAAAAATACTATTTTAAATGAGAATATTACTTTTATCCAATTAATAATTAAATTAAAAAATTCTAACAATAATTTAAATATCTAATCATAAAATTTTAAATATATAAAAAAAGCAATAATATATTTATATATAAAAATCCAATAATTTATATGTATATAATTTAAATAATTATATATATATATAATTATATAATAATATATATAAATTATAATTATAAATATATATAATTATATAATACTTTATATATATATACATAATGTGTGGGAGGAGGGGATGGGGGTCCATTGCCTCCAGAACCCCTTGCCTCCGCCCTTGTTTGCTACTGATTCTTTCTATTTGATTATTAAATTCTCTAATTTGTTTTCTTTTTTATTATTGTTATAGTTTTTATGGTTGTCTAACCATTTTGAATCTGATAATATTTTGAATTATGTTGAAATAATTATGGAAATCAATATATTTATAATATATACATAATATATTCACAATATATGTAATATATTTATGCTATTGTAAATAATAATGTATATATTCTCACTTAAAATTCAATATATGGACAATATTTACATGATATATATGTTATAATTAAAAATGATATAAAAATAGTATATATATATATGCATAATATATGCACAATATATATAAAACATATTCACAACATATGTGAAACATATTCACAATATACGTAGAATATATTTACAATTATACATTATATTATGTTATGATTAATAGTAATGTATATATTCTCATTTGAAATTCAACATATGAATTACATTTACACTATATATAAATCATATTTAAGGAACATATGAAAATAAAATATATAAATTATATTTTTAGTTAGAATTTAATATATGCGTAACACACGAATAATATTTACACTATTTGTAAAAGTTCAAAAAATAACGGAACTTTTACGCAGATGGCATCGTACTATATTTTTGTAATTTCATAAACTTTTTACATTCTTTTGAAATTTTTTTAAAGTATCCTATTTTAAAAAAAAATCTTTTTAGCATAGTTTTATGGAACTCCCTAAAAACAAGAGCTATAAGATTCAAAGAAGCATTAAATGGGATTATTCAAGAAAGTTAGGTTTCGAGTGATAAATTGGGGTGCAAGTGTATAACTTTGATCCAAGTGGCTAGCACACATATTGAATAATCCTTGGCTGAATATAAAAAAAGAATCTAAAGTTTCTGCAATCATTATGTGTATTTCCTAGTTGGTTGATGACTTTGTCTTAATTTATTTGCAAGTCTAAACCTACTAGGACTACTTCTCTAGTTAGTAATTATTTTTTTTTAATGTAATTAGGGTTTGTCCATCGATATAAATTACAATAATTCATGAAATAATTATAAAATAAAAATTTTGGTTCTCTTATAAACTTATTTGAACTTATCAAACTTTATTTATGTCGTTCATCTTGACTTATCAATCAATTTCTTCACCATTAATTGTGGAATCTGGACTTGTAGCTTGGTTAGGTTTCAATCTCAAATTGATGTGGATCTAAACTTTCCATTTGGGGTGAGTTTCTACCCAAATAAACTTTGATTAGTTCTTTTTGGATTAAAATTCAGTTCCACAATTCATTGCAAGGTTCACATCAAAGTATCAAGAAATTAAAACTAGAATGCTTTGTTTACAAATTTTACCAACAATAAATATTTATTCTTAAGAAACACTTTTAGATTTTCTTGAACTTGCATTATATTAAATAGTTATTTGCGATATCCATTAGCTTGCTTCACACATGTTCATATAAAAAAATATATGATATTTAAAAAATCATAATAATAATCACCAAAGTAATACTTTATAACCCAAAAATAATTACTATTGAAAACACATACACACAGATGGAAGGAAATTAAAAGACTCCATCCTTATTTTTTTATTTGTTAGAAATCACTATAATTAATTAGCTCTAACTAATTAAAAAAGTAATGTAAACTAAATACTTAATTTTGTTACTGATGCAAGTTGATTATAATTAATTAAACTATATAACTAATACTAAAAGTAATAATATAAACTCACTGACAATATAATTAAATTAGTGTTGGTTTGGCTTTTAGAAATCAGTATACAAGGACTAAGTGTTGTAATACAAATGTAGATTCTACCTATTGAAGTAGGTGGCATTGAATTTCAATTTTAAAGAACATTGTTTTATCATTGTCTAAGCCTTTGCTTCTCACCTCTTTTTGAAGGTATTGAACTCTCAAAATGGTCAAAGAACACGGCATCCCTACACATTAATGAATATGGGGTGAAGCAAATTTTGCCCTTTGGATGAAATGATTAGCTTTTGAGAATTTTGATTTCTGGAGTCCTTATCTTAGTGTGAGAGCTTGGACTCTCATAAATAGGGCTCCTCACATACTGATCCACTGAATTGTGAGAGAGAGAAAAAAAATTGAATTGTCAATTTAACTTTAATTAGGTTTTCTTTGTTAGACCACAAACCAATAATTGTATGAATTAGTCAAGCTAAATTCACACAAAAACTATCAATCACAAATAGAAAATAATCAACCATAATAGCAAAATAAAGAACACAAGATTTAACGTGGAAAATTCTCTAGTGTAAAGGAAAAAACCATGTGTCAAACTTCAAAATAAAATCTATTATCAAGAAAAATTACTACAATCACTCTCAAGTTTAATCACACTTAAGATATCCAAATCTCCAAATCAAAAAATACCCACGTTGCTTCTCTTGGCAAAACCCCCTATAACTCTCATTGATTGTAGATTAAAAATAAGAAAAATAACCCTTCAAAGTACTAATTCAATCTTAATAATATCCAGGCACAAAAAAGAAAATAAAGAAGACAAGAAAACTCAAAGGAAAAACTCTCAATCTTTTAATTTTCCCCTTTTTTCTTCTTCTTTGGCACAACACAACACACTTTGTACATATTTTTTTTTTCTTTCTTTGCTTTTCAGTGACATAAAAATCACACACCCAAACCCTATTTTTTATACGGCTTTTGACAAAAATACAAAAAAATTAAAAATAATTCCAAATTTACTAGAATTTATAAAATATTTATCAAAATATCAGATTTTTATTTGTTTATAAACAGTTTACAAAGAATTTATAATGAGTTTATTACGAGTTTATAAATTTTACACAGTTTATAACGAGTTTATAATAAAATGACTAAAATATCCCTAGTAAAAAAGTAAAAATTTTTAAAAATGTGGTGGGGGCATCATTTTTTCTTTTTTATATTCCTTTTATTTGGGTTGGGATGGGCTTGGGCTAACATTCTTGAAGAGGAATTTACACGATGTATGAGATTTGGGATTCCACTTTTCAAATTTATGCTGCTTTATTGTTCTCTACATTTATACACGCTACAATAATGTGTCGGATTAACAACTGAAGGTTATGGAAAGAATGCATTGTGTTCCTATTTTATGACTGGCTACCAATAGAAAAAACATTTAAAATTATTTAGAAAACATACTAAGAGAATACCAACTAGTTAACAAATGAAAGCTTTACCGACAAAAAAGATGTCAGTAAGCATGGCGCTAAGAAAATGCAGCATAGTGCACCGAATACATTTACCAAGCAATGAAAGGATTTGCTGGTAAATTGTGGAGCAAAAGTGTGGTACTAGCTTTTGCCAATAAAATTTACCAAGCAAAGAGCACTCGACAAATGTACAAGGAAATCAGAGAGGTGATATATTGTCCCATGAGAACGATATTTTCTCTCGCTACTACTAAGTGCGGAGAAACTTCTCTCAGTGAATTTACCAAGAGATGTGTGCAGTCTCTTAGTAGTACCAAGAAGTATATTTGTTCTCTCGATGAATATGTGGAACTAAACAGACCAAGCTCTCTCTTGATGATTCGACTTTCTAAATATAAAATCAAAATACAAAGACTAATTTTTAATAATCCAGTCATTCAAAAGTGTAATTCAAGATATACGAGCCCGTTATTTGCTTTCTTGTTCATAGCTTAACTGCCAGGTTCATCGATCCATGTATGTGGGTTCATCAATTGGACTGACAGGTCTATCAATTGTTCACCAATGTGCAAAAAATCAATCTCAGTATATTTTAATCTTTTCCTAATCAGGGTTTATTAAACATTAGTCTCATAACTTTGATAATATATTTAGAAAGTACATGCCACGACAAGCTGCACAATCAACACATTTTGAATTTAATTAAGGCTCACAATTGGTCAATTTATGTTTCTCAATTGAATTAAGTAAAATACAAACAATTTTAAGATCGAGTAATTTAAAAAAAAAATTGGACATTAGCCCAATATCAAAAAAGAATTTAGACCTATATTCTCACTAAAATTCATTTTGGCCTGTAGCCCACATAGAAAAATATGCGAGGAATTTAAACAATATATCCCTTTTTCAATTTTTCTTTTGAAATATATTGTCTTATCTTTTTATTTTCAAGTATAACTACCTTTTTCACTTTTAGTTTTCTTATATTTTTTTTTTCATTTTTACATTAGTTATTAATAGCTTTTCAACTACTCAACATCCTTCTTTTTGATAGTGTTTTTTAATTTTTTTTAGTTTTAATTTTGATTTTTTCACTTTTTTCATTTTCTTTTTATTTATGTTTTTCTATTTAAAAATATTTTTTTTATTTTATATTCTCACAAATATATAACATTTACCAAACATCTATCAAATATCTCCCACGTCTACCAAATATAAACAAAACATCTATAGAATTTACTTAAAATTTTTAACTTTATATTCACAATATATATATAATATCCACATAATATCTACATAACTTATACATAACTTACACAAGCAAAAACTTAGCATACACATAACATCTACAACATCTATCAAATATTTATTAAATATCTACCAAATATTTTCATAACAAAATTAATATTTTTTTTACTTTATTTTGTATTCTTCTAATATATACGAAATATTTACAATATAATGCTTTTATTCTGTAGTTTTGTAACATACAATAAAGATCTACCATATATCAGTATTGCATCAACAGTTTTATTTTATATTTTTCTAACAAAGAAAACATATAATACATCAATATTTTTTTTATTTTTTGATATTGATTTCTTCCTCTTTTAATATTTTTTTGGATTTCGATTTTTGATTGTTGATTAATGATTAATGATGATGAAGAAAAAAAAAAGAAGAAGATAACAACAAAGAAGAAGAAGATAATGTTTTGTTGTATTTTTGATGTTTTAATAGCATGGTTTGTACATTTGTAAATATTTTTAAAACCTTTCATAATTTTGTAACTTTTTCTATATTTTTTTTATTTTTATTGAAATCCCAAAATAATTTTAGACCTAGGTCCATACTTTAAGCAATTTTAAGCCTAGGTTCATTAAAAAAAAATGGGTTTTGGGCTTTGGAACTATAAAAATTGAATTTTTAATCCAAATACTATTTTCTTAAAATATTTTGAGAAAAAAAGCATTTTTTTGTCCTATATTGTAAATAGAACGTTTTGAAAAATTATAATTGGGATAAAGTTCATTTAAAAATAATTTGGAGGTTAATAATTTTAATTAAGTAAAAAATATAAAGAACACACAAACCAAATAAAACGTTGATCAAAATCAAAATAAATTAGTTGTGGATCAAAAAACATGTAGTTTAGGTTAACCTAGAGAAAGTTACTAAGTTTGTTACATGAGTTGAGTCACAAGGGTTAAAAGCAAAAGACTCCTATAGCAAAAATATCAGGCATTAAACAAGCGAGTGGTTATGCAATGCTTGTCCTTCACACCTTAAATGAAAGCACGGTTTCCCTTACGCGACACGACGTGGGTTAATCGAGTGTCCTAACTCGTGCACACAAGTGCAACTACTAAATGCAAGAATAATATTTAAATAAAATCAAAATCATAATACGATGACCAATGGAGTTAACTTCTCATATCTCCAGTAGAGTAGCCAAAATGAACGTTCTGAGAATGCCATCCCCACATGCATGTGACAGCAACCTCGCCACTATTTGGCCCATGCCCTTAGAGAACACGGACCTAGGCCCTGAGAAATATGGAGTCACCACTTAGTAAGACTAGGAAAGAAAGAGGTAAGACTTGGATTCCTATGGAATCTCTATCTCTTTATTAATTTCGGATAGTTGGGTATGCATGAGAATGGTAGGAGTCGCCCGGATATCCACATATGCTTAGATTATTAGAACCAACTTTCTTTTTAGGTTTTCATATTATCAGATCATTAGTTATTAAAATAGTATTCTATAAGCAAACAGAAGGACATACTATATCATTCATCATGTCATACTTTCATTATTACACACACACACACATATATATATATATTAATTAAAAGGAAAAAAGAAATCTAAATACATTAGACTTGAGATATAAAATAGGAGTAACAATATAAAGCATAAGAAAGATCAAAATCCACACATTGTCCATAAGGAATATCCACAAAATAATTTTTAAATTTGAAAAATATGTAAATCAAACACAAGAAAATAATGAAAAAGAAATGGATAACTTACCCAAAGAAAAGAAAAATAAGTATATAGAGCATATAAGAGACTGGCAGGCCAGTCAATTGGGAAGTGACGAGCCCATCAGTCCTTGGTGATTTTGAAACCGTCAATTTAGAGACAACTAACTCGTCAATTTCCAAAAATGCACTATTACATGGAAAATAAGTGCAGATTCATCACCTATGACTTAACAAACAATTTTTATGAAATATCTTTTCATAGAGGAATGATGGCCTCGTCAATAGGAGTGATGGACCCATAATTCTTCTAAAACTAAAACATGAAAAGAGAAAACATGGGACATGGTAAAAATAATATTTTAATAATGATTGATGGGCCCATTGATGAAGCAGTGGACTCGCTAATCTTCAACTACACAAAATAATGGTTAAAAAAAATTGCAAGGTCATGCAAAACTACTTAAAAATACCATTTTGATAGGGATTGATGATCTCATCACTATGACTAGCTGACTCGTCAATCATCATTTCTCCAATTTATTTATCCAAAAATTTCACCAAAAAATATAGCAACAAGTATAAAAATCCAACACATTCTAACTTTTTTTTTATTTAAAACACATTCTACAACATAAAACATAGTCAAAACATCAAAACTCGATATTTATTAAAGATCCAACAAAACTCATTTTTGTCTTAAAAATCCCCATTTTACTAATAAAATACATATTTACATGATAAAAATATGAAAATAAGCAAAGAAAACAAGAAAATATTAGCAAAAACACCAAACACATAATAAAATAAAAAATGAATATAGGTTTGAGAGATACAAACTTCGTTGTTGGCTCCTCTAGTTTAGATGTTGAAATTTACTGCATTTTCCACTCCTTTGAGTGTTGTTTGAGGTAGATCGAGCTTAGGATCCTCAAGTTTGAAGGTTTTGATGCTTGGGGTTTATGTTTTTTTGGTCTTCTCTCTCTCTCTCTCTGGTTTTCTCTTCCTCTTTTTTCTCTCCTTTCTCCTTCCCTTATTTCTCTTTGTCTCCCTTTCTTTACAGTGGCTTGTGGCCAACAGTGATGGCCTAGGGATTGCAGAAGCCAATCCATATGCCCTTGTTTCTGTGCGCAATCCAGTCCCCATATTCCCATGTTTTCTTAAAATCACCCACAACATATATCCACATATGCTTAGTTTCTTATAATCAACTTTCTTTTCAGGTCTTCATATTATTAGATCATTAGTTATTAAAATATTATTCTCAAAGCAAGCAGAAGGACATACTGTATCATTCATCATACCTTATTTTCATTATTACATATATATATATATATTAATTAATAGCAAAAATAAAAAGGAAAAAAATGAAATCTAAATACATTGGACTTGTGGTATAAAATAGGAGTAACAATATAAAGCATAAGAAGGATCAAAATCCACAAATTGGCCATTAAGAATATCCAAAAAATATTTTTTAAATTTGAAAAATATGTAAATCAGACACAAGAAAATAATAAAAAAGAAATGGATAACTTACCCAAAGAAAACAAAAAAAAAGTATACAGGGCATATAAGAGATTGGCGGGCCATTGAATTGGGAAGTGATGAGCCCATCAGTCCTTAGTGTTTATAAGACTGTCAAAATAGAGACAACGAACCCGTCAATTTCCAAAAATGCACTATTACATGAAAAATAAGTGGCAGATTCATCATCCATGACTTAACAAACCCTTTTTATGAGATATATTTTCTTAGAGGAATGATGGGCTCGCCAATAGGAGTGATGGACACATAATTCTTCTAAAACTGAAACACGGAAAGAGAAACATGGGACATGGTAAAAATAATGTTTTAATGATGATTGATGGGCCCATTAATGGAGCAGTGGACTTGCTAATCTTTAACTACATGTTGCGCTCGGATTAAGTACTACTACAAGCGTCACTCGCAAGTATATGAGGTAGCTGTAGCAAAGGTGATCGCCCCAAGGTCGTTTCCCTAAGAAGGTGTGGTTCGTAATAGCTTGATTGATAATTTATTTAAATGCAGAAGATTGTTGTGTTTGGATGGTGCAAGAATAATTTAAACCTAAAATTAACGTGCGTAGGGTTGAAGTGTGTGATGAGTGTACAAGATCAAATCGATTCTTGGGAAGGTGCCTAGGGATATAGGTCCATTCAATCAAAGCTCAATTCTCAATTATCCATTAACATAACCTTGTAATTAATTTGTTCCTTAAGGTTAATTAGTCAATTACCAATCCATTAGTTCTCACATTCATGAATTAACAATGACCAATTCTTTTACATTTGCAAATTAATAAACCCTAGAACTTATATTTCTAATTCATTCATAGGGTAGTTGATTGCATAATTCTGATATCAAATTTCACCTCACGGTCCTTCATTCAATATCTAGAGATCAATAGGTAGCTAATCTATCAACCTAGCATACAATCCAATGCAATCAACCAACAACAAGGTACATCAATGGAAATATCAAATCAAAGCATTCAATCAAATATACTACAAACCCTAGGTATGGGTATTTAATTCAACATCATCAATTTAAAACATTCATTCAACTCAATATAAATCAAATACAAATTGTTCATTGCAATATCAATTCTCTTAATACAACAAAAACAATATTGAAATGAATTAAAAGAGAGAATAGAAAAACCCCTTGTGAAGATGCCAAGAGTAGGATTGCTAGTCTTCCTCCTAGCTTCACTTTGATGTTTGATGAAGAACTCAAGCCCTCTTCAATGGTTGATTCCTCTTTGCAATATAGAATGGAGCTTTCTCAAGTCACCAACCCTTCAGTTGATTGTGCCTTTGAAAGATGGAATGGAGCTTTCTCAAGTCACCAAACCTTTCAATGAATCTTCTTCAACCTTCAAGAGCTTGTCAACCCAACTTATCTCAAAGAACCTCAAAGATCTTATCAATGGAAGGCGGAGAAGATGAAGATGGAGGATGAAGATGAAGGGACAAGAAGAGTGTCACTCTCTCCTCTCCCAAATCGTGTTTTCTCCCTCCTTCTCTTTTCTTTTATCTATGTCCTCAAACCCTAGCCGTCCTCCTCTTTTCCCTTGCTCTCTCGTGCGAAAGAACTTAAATAAATATTAAGGGTGACACGGCCAAGCTTGATTTGGCTTGGCCGTGTCTCTCATTTTTCTTTGGGACACAGCCAAGCTTGCTGGCCGTGTCCTTCACTGCCTTCTTCTTTCTTTCTTTTTTTTTGTTCTTCAAGGAGGTGACATGGTCAGTGGCTTGGCCATGTTGCTTGCCAGTGTTGCCTTCTGCCTTCTTTCTTTTCGTTCTTTGGATTTTGCTCTTTTGGTGAGACACGGCCAGTGGCTTGGCCGTGTCTCATGACCGTGTTTGATTCTGGACAAGCTTTGCTTGAGGGACATGGCCAAGCCATGGCAAGCTTGGCCGTGTCTCATGGTTTTCTTTGATTTCTTCTTCTTTTGATGAGGGACACAGCCAAGCCATGACAAGCTTGGCCGTGTCTCATGGTTTTCTTTGATTTCTTCTTCTTTTGATGAGAGACACGGCCAAGCTTCAAGCGACATGGCCATGTCTACCAATTTTTCCTTAAACACGGCCAAGTTTCAAGCGACATGGCCAAGCTTCAAGCGACATGGCCATGTCTACCAATTTTTCCTTAGACACGACCAAGTTTCAAGCGACATGGCCAAGCTTCAAGCGACATGGCCATGTCATGTGAGTGTATCAATATTGCTTCTATTTTAGGATGGAACACGGCCAAGATAATGAGACATGGCCAAGCTTCAAGTGACATGGCCAAGACGATCAGACATGGGCAAAGGTGTCAAGTACTGTCTTGGAATTCTTTTGAGGGACATGGCCAAGCTTGCTTTGGCTTGGCCATGTCTTGCTTGATTCATGCTCTTTCTTCATTTTTCTTGATTGTTTTGATCATCCAAGGGAGTTTTTGCACTTTAACCTAAAACAAACACTTTAAACAAACTTAAAACAAAAATCAATCAAAACATTAACTAAAAACACATAAAAATAACACTAAAAACTAGTACAAAAATGATCTAAACAACTACCCCACACTTAATTCCTTGCTTGTCCTCAAGCAAGGCTAAAATCAAACACACTAAACAAGATAATTTTGTTAAGTTCAAGAGTTATAAAGATGCATCAAGACTTCCTTATCCCTAAATCCGCAATCAATATCGAATCAAACAAAATCGACACCCATGCAATTAAATGGTTTTCTATGCATAACCTATGTTGTCGCTCCCTCACCAACTCTTACAAGTGTTTGATCATGGTGGTGTTTACACTCATAACAATCAATGAAAGATTATTACCATAGGCTTGCTTATCAATCAAATCTCCACCACAAATAACAATCAAGCATCAGTAAAAAGGTCTTTATTGGGTTGTAATGGGGCTAAGGTAAAGGCATGATATTTAGGAAATGTGAGCTTGATCATTAAGTTCAAGAGCACTTTAAGAATGAAGTACCCGATCATATACATAACCCAACAATCCCAAAACACCTTCCTCTCATCTACCCATTGACATTAAAGAGTTTTTCAAGGGAACTTACTTATTAAATCTTGTAATGATACATTCCAACCCTTTCAACAATAACAACAATTATTCTTATTATATATATATTTTTTCTTTTTTCTTTTTTTTTCTTTTTTTTCTTTTTATTATTTTGCTTTGCAATCTTAAACCTACTAAATTTAACCCCACACTTAATTCAACACAACACTCAGTCATATACGCTCTTAAAATACTCTTGACCTAGTGAAAGTGTAAGAGTTAAACAACAAGGTTCAAGCTAATGGTGTTGTGAAAAAGAAAGAAAAGAAAAAATAAAATAAGCTCAAAATTGGCTAACTAAGGTTGAATATAGGGTTGGTCTTTTAAAGCCAAAGTGGGTTCACCTAATTGCCTTAATCATCTTGATGCCAAATTGAAATTTTTTATGTAGTCTTAAAAAGCATTTCAAAGCAAGTTCCAGCAAATCATCAAGCAAAGATGTTTACCCACAAAAAGAATAATAAGTTGATGGCTCAATTCCTCACTAGGTTAATGGCAATGCAAGGAAAAACCAACAAAATTGACAATAAGCACCAATTCTACTCAATTCTCAAATTCATGCTTCAAAAATTCAAAGGTTATCTATCAACAATTTTATAACAATTGAACTTTCTAAAATTCATTTATTCAAAGAAAAACATTAAAAACATTAACTAAAACTTAAACAAAAACAAGTTAAAAGTAAAAACACAAAAACACAAAATGCAATTAAAAGTAAAAACACAAAACATAAAATGCACCCCACACTTAAAGTTTCACATTGTCCTCAATGTGAGCATGCATACTACAGAGAAGGTTTAGATGAAACCTGATTTCCAATGTTCCCATATACGATGTGTAGGGCTCCTTCCACCCATAATGCAATTGAAGCCCATGACTAAGAGGATGAACAACATGTAACTTTGAAAAGTATTCGATGTACGGTAACCTTTAAATAGTATTCCTTGAAGAGAACATGTCTCAAAGGGACATGTGAAGGTCGCCTCGGGGTGATCCTCCAGTGCTATAGGAACGTGGTAATAATCTTTGTCTTTGTGCAACCTGGGCATATCAGATTTTTGCTCTTCCTTACCACCAAGAGTAGTAGAGATGACTTTTGGGGACTCTTTAAGTTCAACCAAGTTTGGTTGAATCACTTCTTCATCCACTTTAACAATGTTAAGTCCCATCTCAAAAACCTCAGCATCTAAAATTAGCTTACACTCCTCAATTTCTAAATTGGGCATTTCATGCTCTTCTTCTAAGGTCATAGTCATCCCAATCTTATTTCCACTATCTCCTTGGGAGTGCATATTATAGATGTCAGGAAGTTGCTTACCTTGCTCCTCATCCTTCAAGCTACATGGAAATGGATTTGGTGGCCTATCAGGATTGGAAAATTCATGCAACTTTGGTGAGGTTAATGCCTCCAATTCTCCTTCTCGTTTGATTGGCTCAACTCCTCAATTTTGGTTTGTATCTCCTCGCAATTATCTTCTTGATTAGTGCCTGCATCCAAAGAATCACAAAATTTGTTATATATTACCTGTTCACTCTTCAAATTTGTGATTACCTTGACTTGCTCCAATTGGCTAGGATATTTGTTGCGATTTCAGCCTCACTATCTGCAAGTGCACAGATCGTTAACAAGTAATATAATGATGAGTAGAGTATCGTTCCCACGAGGAGGTTAATTCTAAGTACCAAACAATTAAACCAATTAATATTTGGATAATCAAATTTAATTTTATGATGACAATAAATCAAGAATAAATTTATAATAATTTAAAACTTAGGGTTTGGTCACCTTTATTGATTTATCATGGATTTTCTAAGGTATCGATTTTATTCAGTCATCCTTTTGATTAATGGTTGGATTCTCCTAAATTAAGCTCAAGTCTCTCTCAAGTACTAGAACTAATATCAACTTTAATCCTTATATCTACTCTCGTGATCATAAGTAATTAAATCAATTCATTAAGTTTTATGAGAATCTTGAATCAACCTCTTAAGGGTTTAACCTTATCTCTAAGTGAGAAACTTACTTAAGATTGTTATCTCCTTGGACTAATGTCATGCTTCCACTCTCGCTCCATCACACAACATCTCAAATCAATTAATCATTGGCCAAATAATCAAAGCATTAAGATTAAAGACAACAAAATAATCAAAGGATAACTAAATTAACCAAATAGACATTTATAGCTCCATGATAAATTCAATTAAAGGGACCAACCCTAAAAAGGATTAGTTCTTCATTATTGAAATAAAAACATTACAAATATTCAAAATGGTAAATGAAAACATAATTTAAAAGGAACAAGAAATATCAAACTCTATTTCTTTGAAGAAGATCTTGACTTAGATCTTGAACTCCTCCTTGAAACATAATTTTATACTTCTATACTAATTTTATTTGGATGAAACTAATCTAATCTATTACACATTCTCTTTTTCATGCCCTTAGAATCCTTGGATCAAATGTGTTTATATAGAGTGCTTGGAAACTTCTTTAGTGGAGAAAAACTGGAAAAGGTTCAAACAAGTCTTGGTTGGTGAGTTTTTCTTCAACATTTGCAACTCACAAATCATAAAATAAGGACCACGGTCGTGGCTTTTGGAGTGCCACGGTCGTGGCCTGTGTGAAATCTGCCTGTTTCGTCAAACTTTTCAGCTACCTAGTTCGGCCTGGTGGGCCACGGGCGTGGCCCTTGGGAAGCCACGGGCGTGGCTTTTGAAATGAAGCTGCCAAACTTATTTTCTTCTTGTTCTTTGTTCAGACAGTAGTGAAATGTATCCCACAGTCGTGGCCTGTGAGAGGCCACGGCCGTGGCCTATGTATTGCCTTCATTTTTTTCTTGTTTTTCTTGAATTTTGCCTTACTAATCATCAAAAACCTTTAGCCTTGCCTTCCATGCCCACAAAGTGTAATTCTAACTCAAATAATCAAAAATCATCAAATTCAATTGGAGAATATTTAAAAATCAAAGTTAAAATTACATAAAACAATGACTATAATTTCACTCTATCAATATTCCTCCTTTTGATGTGCTTGGAGTTGATGTGCCAGTTGCCTAACTTGAATTTCCACCCTCTTCAATGATTCCTCCAAAGAATCCAACCTCTCATTGATCCCTTCCTGATTTTCTGTGCTAATTTGAAGGTAAGCATTCAAATCATCTTCCACTGTGGATTTCTTGCATTGAATATGATTTTGTGCACTAATTTGAATGAAGGCATTCAAACTATCTTCCAAAGTGGGTTCCTTAAGTCGATCTTGATTGTGTGCGCTAGTTTGAATGAAGGCATTCAAACTATCCTTCAATGAGGGTTTCTTAAGGAAATCTTGATTTGAATATTGTTCTTGAGAGTAAGAACTTCTTTGGTAAGGTTGAAAACAATTTTGAGGTGGAATATGTTGCTGATTTTCCCAAGAAAAATTTGGTTGGCTTCCCCAGCTTGGGTTGTAAGGATTAGAATATTGGTCATTTCTACCCATTTGCTGGAAACTATCAAAGTCATCTTCTTCCTCTTGCCATTTTTGGTATCTTGCGAAACAGAATGAGCATGTATTTGCATTATGCCCTGCATTGCCACATGCTGCACATATCTCTTGGCGTGGCATAGGTGCTCTTCCTCTTGCATTTAGCACCTTAAGTTGATTCGTCAATTCTGCTAATTGCCATGCCATTTCAGACTCATCGTTCCTATCATAAACTCCCCCGTGCCTTGAAAACTGCATCTCTACGAAAGGCACTCAGCAACTTAATGAAAACAAATAACAAAAAATTCAAACAAAATAAATAAACAATTAAAAGAAAACAAACAAACAATTAAATTGTAAAGAAAAATCAAACTATCACTACTTAAACAACCTTCCCCGGCAGCGGCGCCAAAAACTTGTTGTGCTCGGATTAAGTACTACTACAAGCGTCACTCACAAGTATACGAGGTAGCTGTAGTAAAGGTGATCGCCCCAAGGTCGTTTCCCCAAGAAGGTGTGGTTCGTAATAGCTTGATTGATAATTTATTTAAATGCAGAAGATTGTTGTGTTTGGATGGTGCAAGAATAATTTAAACCTAAAATTAACGTGCGTAGGGTTGAAGTGTGTGATGAGTGTACAAGATCAAATTGATTCTTGGAAAGGTGCCTAGGTAAATAGATCTATTCAATCAAAGCTCAATTCTCAATTATCCATTAACATAACCTTGTAATTGATTTGTTCCTTAAGGTTAATTAGTCAATTACCAATCCATTAGTTCTCACATTCATGAATTAACAATGACCAATTCTTTTACATTTGCAAATTAATAAACCCTAGAACTTATATTTCTAATTCATTCATAGGGTAGTCGATTGCATAATCCCGATATCAAATTTCACCTCTCGGTCCTTCATTCAATATCTAGAGATCAATAGGTAGCTAATCTATCAACCTAGCATACAATCCAATGCAATCAACCAACAACAAGGTACATCAATGGAAATATCAAATCAAAGCATTCAATCAAATATACTACAAACTCTAGGTATGGGTATTTAATTCAACATCATCAATTTAAAACATTCATTCAACTCAATATAAATCAAATACAAATTGTTCATTGCAATATCAATTCTCTTAATACAACAAAAACAATATTGAAATGAATTAAAAGAGAGAATAGAAAAAGCCCTTGTGAAGATGCCAAGAGTAGGATTGCTAGTCTTCCTCCTAGCTCCACTTTGATGTTTGATGAAGAACTCAAGCCCTCTTCAATGGTTGATTCCCCTTTGCAACATAGAATGGAGCTTTCTCAAGTCACCAACCCTTCAGTTGATTGTGCATTTGGAAGATGGAATGGAGCTTTCTCAAGTCACCAAACCTTTCAATGAATCTTCTTCAACCTTCAAGAGCTTGTCAACCCAACTTATCCCAAAGAACCTCAAATATCTTATCAATGGAAGGCAGAGAAGATGAAGATGGAGGATGAAGATGAAGGGACAAGGAGAGTGTCACTCTCTCCTCTCCCAAATCGTGTTTGCGCCCTCCTTCTCTTTTCTTTTCTCTCTGTAATCAAACCCTAGCCGTCCTCCTCTTTTCCCTTGCTCTCTCGTGCGAAAGAACTTAAATAGATATTAAGGGTGACACGGCCAAGCTTGATTTGGCTTGGCCGTGTCTCTCATTTTTCTTTGGCCGTGTCCTTCACTGCCTTTTTCTTTCTTTCTATTTTTTTTTGTTCTCCAAGGAGGTGACACGGCCAAGCCAAATCAAGCTTGGCCGTGTCTCATGTGACATGGTCAGTGGCTTGGCCATGTCGCTTGCCAGTGTCGCCTTCTGCCTTCTTTCTTTTCGTTCTTTGGATTTTGCTCTTTTGGTGAGACACGGCCAGTGGCTTGGCCGTGTCTCATGACCGTGTTTGCTTCTGGACAAGCTTTGCTTGAGGGACACGGCCAAGCCATGACAAGCTTGGCCGTGTCTCATGGTTTCTTTGATTTCTTCTTCTTTTGATGAGGGACACGGCCAAGCCATGACAAGCTTGTCCGTGTCTCATGGTTTTCTTTGATTTCTTCTTCTTTTGATAAGAGACACGGCCAAGCTTCAAGCGACATGGCCATGTCTACCAATTTTTCCTTAGACGCGGCCAAGTTTCAAGCGACATGGCCAAGCTTCAAGCGACATGGCCATGTCTACCAATTTTTCCTTAGACACGGCCAAGTTTCAAGCGACATGGCCAAGCTTCAAGCGACATGGCCATGCCATGTGAGTGTGTCAATATTGCTTCTATTTTAGGATGGAACACGGCCAAGATAATGAGACATGGCCAAGCTTCAAGTGACATGGCCAAGACGATCAGACATGGGCAAAGGTGTCAAGTACTGTCTTGGAATTCTTTTGAGGGACATGGCCAAGCTTGCTTTGGCTTGGCCATGTCTTGCTTGATTCATGCTCTTTCTTCATTTTTCTTGATTGTTTTGATCATCCAAGGGAGTTTTTGCACTTTAACCTAAAACAAACACTTTAAACAAACTTAAAACAAAAATCAATCAAAACATTAACTAAAAACACATAAAAATCACACTAAAAATTAGTACAAAAATGATCTAAACACTACACAAAAAGGTGGTTAAAAAATTTGCAAGGTCATGCAAAACTACTTAAAAATACCACTTTGATGGGGATTTATAATCTCGTCACTATGACTAGTTGACTCATTAATCTTCATTATTCCAATTTTTTATCCAAATATTTCACAAAAAATATAGCTACAAGTGTAAAATTTTGATTTTTAACTTTATTTATTTAAAACACATTTTACAACATAAAACATAATAAAAACATCAAAAGTCAATATTTATTCAAGATCCAACAAAACTCATTTTTGTCTTAAAAGTCCTCATTTTACTAACAATTTACATATTTACATGATAAAAATTAGAAAATAAGCAAAGAAAACAAGAAAATATTAGCAGAAACACCAAAAAACCATAAAATAGTTAATGAATATAGGTTTGAGAGATAAAAACTTCGTTGTTGGTCCTCTTGTTTAGATGTTCAGATTTGTTGTATTTTTCACTCCTTTTATTATTGATTGAGGCATATCGAGCTTGGGATCCTCAAGTTTTAAGGTTTAGATGCTTGGGGTTTATGTTTTTTTCCTTTTCTCTCTCTCTCTCTCACTCTTGTTTTCTCTTCCTCTTTTTTTCTCTTTATCTCCCTTTCTTTACAGTGGCTTGTGGCTGATAGTGATGGCTTAGGAATTACAGAAGCCAATCCCTATGCCCTTGTTTCTGTGCCCTATCCAGTCTCCATATTCCCTAAGTTTTTTTTAAAATCCCCTGCAATTTATAGTGGTTGTGTAACATCCATATTTTTATTAAATATAATTAAATAACTAATATGGAGGGTTAATTAATATATTGGAAGAAGGATATGCATAGTATATACCTAATGTATGCACAAGATATACATAAAATATATATTGGATACTTAATGTTTACATAATATATACCTTATATATACAATTTTACCAAAATATAGTTAGGTAAAAAGTAAAAATTAAAATTAAATATAAGAAAAAAAAAGATTAAAATTGACTTTTTGTATGGGAGGAAGACTAAAAATCATAATTTTTAATTAATTAATTATTTTGTAATTACATATATACATGAGAGGTGAAATTGAAATTGTTGAAAATATAAAAAGCTCTTCATCTTCTTCCTTTAACCATGGTGGCCAAATTTTTTCAGAGAGAGGGGAGGAAGCTTTTCTTCATTAAATATTCCAAATTTCACAACAATTTCCAAGGATTCAAGGTGATTTTAAAGATTAATCAAGAATTAGGTAAGTAATCTTTCAATTTAAGAAGCTTTTCTTTAAATTAAAGGTTATATGAATTTTAGGTTTGTGATTGAGATGGCTATAATTGTTGAAATGGATTGTTTTGAAGTTATTTTGATGTGTATGGGATGATTTTATGGTTGGATGATAGTAATGAGTATCTTTTGGTGAAGTTTGTGAAGGGTAATAGAGAAATTAGGATTTTGTTGGAAGATAGGTTAGGATTTGAGTAATTATTGATTTATTAATTAGGTTAGGAAGTATGATTCTAATTGAATAATTTTATTTATTGTTTAGATTAGGAGTGTTTAGGCCAAAATTATACAAGTTGAGGAATTTAGGGTTTGGTGGAAGTAAGACTTGGAGAGTGAATTGAGTTGATTTTAGAGCTGTTCAAGATTTGTACATATTTTGTTAACATTTAAATTGAATATTCATGTTTGGCATCATCCACATTGGTACACTTTGAAGGATATTACTTTTCCTTTAAAGTGACATTATATATAAATGTATGCATTCTTATCAAAATTGTGATTTGTGCATTGGTTTGAAACTAAAAATCACTATTTTATAATAAATGATAATGTTTTATATAATATATTGAAAATGTAGAAATGAGTCACATTGTGAATGTGGCTAAGGGTTATGTTTACTGTGATTGAAAAATATGGAAAATGGTTATGAAATGTGGAAACTGTGGAAAAAGGATAAATGTGATATAATGTGTGATATTAGTTTGTCTTGCACAATTACTTGCTCTAGAGAATTGCATTTAGTACTGTCGAGATGGCATGCCAATGATACATCATGACATTTTATATGCCTTTAGGCAAGACACATTAGTGTCAGACACTTTGGTGTCAAGGAGGCGACATTCAAGTGAGAGTGGTACATTGGTATCACGTGATACTTGACCTCCAGTGTCGGACCATTGGATCACAATAAGCCAAATCAATCTTTCTAGAACTTGAATATTGTATACAGATTTGTTGGGCCCAATGTGTGTGAATGCATTATGTTTATAAAATTTGTGACTTCATGGATGTTAAATGAGCATTGCATTCTTTATTGTGACAAATACATTTTATGCTAGTAAAGAGTTACATTATTTTAAATAAATACTTTATATTATCGAAGTATGTACTGCTAAGCTTATAGCTTAGCATGATTGTAATTCATCTTATAGGCGACAAGGTAGAGACAGGAAGCCCTGGTAGACATGAGAGAGAACCTAGGACTTGGGTTGATTTTTGGTGCTGCATATATGTAAAAACTTTATTATATATATATTGGTTTGTATTCTATAATTAAACCATATGTATATTAAACAAAGTCGAGGTATTATATATATATATATGTATTTGATGAACAATGTTTTGAATTTTGAAATTTTTGGATGTAAATTAATGAAGAAGTGGGTTTGAATTGAAATGAGAAATTTGGGAGTGCTATTTTCTTATAGGTTGTGTTTTGTTGATTTTAGAATTTATCAAAATTATAGATGAAACTCTGACAAATTTTTCCTATATAGTTTATATTTAAATAATGCTATATTTTTAATAGTTATATTTTTATTATTTAATGGAAACTCCTACAAATAATTACAGTAGCATTCTTATATTCTATATATGTATTTTACATATACAGGGTGTATGCTTTATATGTATATAGGGTATAAGAGTGTTATAGGTTGTCTACATCTACTAGAGGACTTGTGAATCATCACTGGCCACCTCACCAATTAGAGGGCAATTGACATGCTCGTATGGTGCTAAACTTGCTCATCATTTAGAAGAACACACACACTAGTTAGTGCTAACTACTAATAGGCTCATAACTTAAGGACTTAGCTCATTTCTCTAAATGACTTAGCAAATTCCTCTAGATTTTGCCACCAACTCTCAAATCCATACTTCCACTATTTCACTCTCTTAATCTTTTAAGATATGTTGAGATTGATGGACAATCAAACTCTATTTTGATCATTGACAATCAAATTGATAAAGAACTAATGATTTCAAATAAGTCTACTTTGTAGAGTTAGGATCCGAGCAGCTTTGTGCGACAGCCCAAACTGTAATATCCCCATATATGCCCTAGAAGTTTTGAATGTTGTTGTTGTTGTTGATGTTGTTGTTGTTGTTTTAAATGGGATTGAATGTATATGTTGATTTGAAAGAAAAAAAGGAATTGGAAAGTGAATGCTTATGTATATGTGTTTTGGGAGAAAAGAGGGTTTAGAGAGAAATGTATATGTTGTTTATATGATAATATATATAGCATATAAGTTGGTCAAGGGAGAGTCAATGCAAGAAGATATTTTCATTTGTGATAGGTGAAATTACTTATATGGGCATATAAGAGACAAGAGGTTAGTTAAATGGATAAGGGTATATAGGTAATTGTTTGGTTAAAAACTCTTGGTGGAGATTTAAAGAAGAATTGACTTTGTTTTCTTCATGATTTCTTCTTCTCCATTGTTGGCTGGCTCCTCCATAGACAAAGGAAAGCAAGAGACAAAGAGAAGATCTTGAAGAGTTAAGCTCAAATTGAAGGAAGATTAAGTGATCAAGTGATGATTCAAGAAGTTTATAACTAAGGTAAGTTCTTTGATTTCTTTTATTCTTTTGAAGTGGTATTTGAAGTTAATGAGGGTTTGTTGATTTGATGATGAGATGTGTTTGTAATGTGTTTTCAAGTTTTAAATTTGGTTTTAAGTTAAGAGTTTAAATAGGTGGTGTTGTTGAAAGTGGTGGATGTTGATTTTGGAAGATGGAGAAGGATGTTGGTTTTAGGGTTTTGAGATAGTATGTGTTTAAATGTTTTGTGGATGTGTTTTAATAAGGTGAATATTGTGATAAACATGTAGAATTTGTGTTTAGAACATTGATTCCATTCATTTGAACCATGCTATTTTGTGTATGATGAGTTTGAGTGCAATTAGAGGAGACTTGTGTATGTTAGGGTTTCAATCCATGAGTGACACGGCCAAAAGCAAGGAGAGACACGGCCAATTCATGAGAGACACGGCCAAGTCAAGGGAATTTTGGCCGTGTTGGGTGGATTTTGAGGAGACACGGCCGTACTCTATGCCAGTGTTGGTCACTGCCAATTTGTTTTGAGAGACACGGCCACAAGCTTGGCCGTGTCCTGTGCCCGTGTTTGCTACTGAAGTGTTGGATTGAGAGACACGGCCACAAGCTTGGCCGTGTCCCTTGGGTGTGTTGGTTACTGTGTTTGGTTTTTGTTCTTCTTAAATGATTGGAATTGAACTTACATTTGATAATGCATATGATATTATATGAACAAGGTTATGTACTATGCATTGTAAGTCTTGTGAATGGTGATGTGTTATATGAATAATGTATTTGAAATGTGATACTAATGATGCGATATGTATAATGTGAGTGATATGATGGGGTAATTGATTATGTATACTCGAATAATGAATGGTTATAACATAAATTGAGATATGAGACCATTGTGATTGGCAATGATAATTCAAATGACATGTGAAGCCATTGTTATTGGCTATGATGATTCAAATGACATGTGAAGCCATTGTTATTAGTTATGATAATTCAATTGAGAATGAAATTGATAAATGAATTGTATAGCTAATGTGTTATTCCATTTTCAGAGTTTGTTATTGGTGGCATGCCTAATATGAGTAACAATCTCTTGAAGTTAGGTTGGACTTGATCCTTGAAGCCAAGTTGGGTTGAAGTTTAACATGTTTTACTCCCCTTGAAGCTTGGTTGGGTCAAATCCTTGAAGCCTAATTGAGATGTTACAACCCTTGAAGCTAGGTTGGATTGGTTCTTGAAGCCAAGTTGGGTTGATACTTAGCATGCTTTGTTCCCCTTGAAGCTTGGTTGAACCTAAATCCTTGAAGCCTAGTTGGGATAATGATAAATGTGATGATTAAACCAAAGCATTAACTCTGATAATGGAATGGCATGTTAGTGTTTTGTTTGGGCCCGAGTCTGTCTTTGTTGTTAATGTGATATCCAAATGTTGAACTAAATGAGTAATGAGATCTATGGTTGCTTTTGTTGGAAGTGTGTTTCATGATTGATAAATTTGTGAATAAAATAATGTTATGAAGTATGATTTGGTAATGTGTGTAATGATATATTGAAAATGAATATGGCTTGAGGAGTTTTGTTGAGATATGAGTTTATGAGAATATAGTATGATGTGTAAAATGTTTATGAATGTGGAATTTGCGAGAATTGTTCTCATGAAGGTTTGGATAGATCATTGAATAGTGATTTGTTAAAATGATGTATATGTATCTGTATATGAGATAGAAATGGTAAATATAGTTTTGCGAATGTTCTATGTAAATATGTGTATGATTTATGAGATCAGTGGGAATATATGAAGAATGCTTTGAGAAAGGAAAACAGGGTAAGAAAACAATAAAACATGATGCTAAAAGTATAAGGTATGATCTTTATGTAAAGTATATATATTTTATATTTATTTGTATTACTAAGCTCTCGGGCTTAGCGCGGTGGTGTAATCGCGCAGGTGGTTATGTGGTTGATCTGGAAGTCCAGCTGTTATGCCACGAGAAGGGTAAGAGTGTCTCGAGACCAACTAGAAGGTGATGCATACATGTGTGACTTTAATTATGTTGTATTTTTGATAAGAATAATGATTTTTGTAAATGCTCTTTAAATTAATGCAATATTGCTTAAACTTGGATAAAGGTTTTTAATTGGAAACGAAAAGTGACATTCTTATACTTTATATACGTATTGTATGTATACTTGGTATATGTATAGTACTTATATAGAGTATGGGGGTGTTACAATTATTTTGGTATCAGAGCTTAGGTTCGAGATTCCCGACCTAAGTGAAATTAAAATAAAAAAAAATTTTGAAGAGTTTAAATAGAATTAAAAAGGAAGAGTTTTGAAATGCAATTGGTGATACATGCATATGCATTCACATCTAGGTTGGTCTCGAACGTGGCATTATGTGATTTGTGATGTATCTGAATTACATAAGATAGATGATAGTGCGTAAATGAGGTTTTATATGAAAGCAAATTTTGAAATGTTGATAATTGAAAGGTGATTGCAATATAAAAGAATGATATGGAATTTATAAGTAAAAAGTTTGATTATTGACATGTGTTTGACATATAAAGAAATGGCTAGAAGAATAAAGTTGGAAATGAGTTAAAAACAAAATTAAGATTAAAGTATGTAATCTTTCCTCTACTATTTGAACCTCTTTCTAATAAACTTTATGTTTGGATTTCTAGAAAGAGGAAATATTGTTGGATGGGTAATATGGAAAGATATATTATTTAAATGAAAATAGTACGGTGAATTATTGAATGAGTTGATTGGTATAGATTAAGTGTGATAATTTAAGGTGTGGATATGAAAAGTTAAGGTTTTGTTTAAAAGGAAAAAGAGATGATGTTGGTTAAGTATAAAGAGATATTGGTGTTGTTGTATTGTTATTTTAATGCAAACATGGTGATTTCAATGTTAGCAATGTGATATGTTTGAATATTGTAAAAGCTCATGTAAATGATGGTAATATGTGATATTTAGAGTTTTGGAATGAGCTTAGTAATGGTGAAACATATATGTTTTGATGTTGCTTTGTGGTATATACATATAATATGTTTTAAAGTTGATATTAAGAGAATGAGATGAATAAATTGAAGTTTAAGGAAACTAGTAAGTTGAAAATCTATAGTTTTAATGGAATGTGGATAAAGATCATTTAGATATTGATAGTTTAATGTATTTAATACATGAGATATACGAAATGAATAGTAGTGCACATGAAAGTATTAAGAATTGGGGGATGAGATTGATAGTAGGAAAATTTGGTTTGAAATAAAAGAAAAGAAAAGGAATTGAGCAAATGAAAATGAGTTACTTTAAGTAATTTGATTGGAAAGGATGAAAATGAATATGAAAGATATGTTAAAGGTATTTAAAGATAAATGTGAGAGAGATATCACATTGGAAATGTGATTAAGATCTTTGTGAAATAATATTATAAGTAGAGTGTATATATTTATTGAAGTTAATGAATAACTTAAGTTATGTTAAAAGAATGAGAATGATAATAGTCAAAGCAAAGTGATAAATATTAAATTTGTATAAACTATATGCAAAAGAGAAATTTAATAAATTGCATAATTATGTGTATATAAATAAAGGATATGTAAAAGGAATTTTCGACATGAATGTAATGAATATATGTAAGAAAGGTGGGAAGAGAGTCACATTATGAATATGTGTATATAATATGTTTATTATTTTATACCATTGTATGTTTAATGGTATTAGAAATGAGATTGCATATAGTAGTGGATCTAATAGAGATTAAATTTTCGTAGAATAGATTATGTGATGAAATAGAAAATGAGAATGGATTTGGGTGATATTGAACAGTGGAATTGTTATGGCAATAACTAAATGAGGCGATCATAAGATGTTTTGGAACTCAAAGTATTTGTGTGTAGAAAAATTTTATGTATAAGTGTATAATAAGAAATTGTAAGAAAAGACTAATGTATTGAAAATTTTTTAGAAAAGATGGATTGGAAATGGAGTAATGAATAAAACTTGTGTAAGATTTGTATATGATTGAAAGTTGGCGTAGAAAATGTTAAAGATAATATTATTGAACATGAGTTAGGTTAATGATGATCAAATAATCAAAAGCAAACTGTTTTGAGATGAAATTTAAAATGTGTTAACTCTTGGTGTAATAAAAGTTTGGAGAATATATATATATATATATATATATAATTTTTGTGATACAATCTAGCCTTATAATCGTAAAGGCTGGAAATCAAATAATAGAAGAACAATATTGATTTACAAACCCCAGGCGTGATTGTTAATATATTATGGTAATATGATTTGGTTAGTGTGACTAGTTGATTAGTTTTATTATCTTCAGATTTAGAACTGAGATGATATAACTGTAGTACAGTTTTGGTGAGATTGATAACTATATTTCCAGAAACATGGTTAAAAGATATGATTGGTGAAGTTATATCTTATAATTTCTATGTTTAAAAAAAAATTTAATTATAATTATGAGAGGTAACGCAAGGGAAGAGAATTGTGATAAGGTTTTCAGCTATGAATTATGTGATAGAAAAATAATTATATAAATATAGTAATAATATGTGAAGTGAAGAAATAATAAAAGGAAATGATATGATTGAAACATGTCTAGATGATATGATTGAATAATGAGATGTTCAATATAATTGATGATATATGTGTATACTATCTTGATGTGATGAGAAACCATGATTGTTGGCAATGATGTTGGAAATGAATTATAATTGAGGTAGAATGCTTAATTGATTATGAGAAATGAATTGTGAAAAGATAAATGAACGGACTTGTCTGCCTCCTGCAGAACCATGCGGACCCATTGTGTTGGGCAACCGAACTTGGACTACCGATCTGGTTGGGGAAAAGTTCGTTTATGAAGCCATAGTGGTTGGCTATACTGATAAACTTTGAATGAGTATGAGAAATGATAATATAATTATTGAAATAATGAAATGTATATTTATAAGCATGATTCTTATTGATTGAATTTATGAATATTAAAAGATTAGAATGTGAATATAAATTTGACCTAATGAAATTAGGTTATATATATATATATTGTGTGAAATCCAATGATAAATTTCGATAAGTTAACTGTTAGATTGAATCGAATAAGGTTTAAATGTTAGTATATTGTGATAGATAGATCGATTGATCTGGATTTCGCTAAAGTTGCGAGTCAATATTGAGATTTGATACGTACAGTTGTACTGGGAGTGTAAAATTTAAATAGTAATATGTATGATGTAATATTCTGGCCTATGAATAAACATAAATAAATTGAATTATATCATTTGTTCATGATGAGAAAAAGGGAAATGTTGTTTATCTGTTAAGTAAGTTTAAAGGTATTGTACTAATAATTATATTACGTGAGAAGCAAGCTAAAGAAAGTAAGGATATTGTTATCCATTGAGGTTTGGTAAATGTTTATTTTGAAAGTGATTGTAAGAATGGAATAAACAATGCTAAGATATTAATTAATGATTTTTGAGGTTAAAGTTAAGGAAATATCTCTAAAGAGATAAAGTGATAATCTGACTCTAGTACAAAGATAAAGGTCATTAGAGATGTTATGAGTTATCTTGATTGCTTTGTTGAGAAAGTAATAAGATGCAAAGATATATATATATATACCTATACAATGATGAATTATGAATTTCAGAGAAGATGAGTATCTCTAAGGGGGAGAGTAGAAGTTATGAGATTTGATGAAATTATAGTGTAAGAATACGATTGTTTTCATATGAAAATTAAAATGGTGATTTGTTTTAAATGGGTTGTTGTGGTGCTGGATAATTTCGAGGACGAAATTATTTAAGGGGGAGAGAATTGTAATATCCCCATATATGCCCTAGAAGTTTTGAATGTTGTTGTTGTTGTTGATGTTGTTGTTGTTGTTTTAAATGGGATTGAATGTATATGTTGATTTGAAAGAAAAAAAGGAATTGGAAAGTGAATGCTTATGTATATGTGTTTTGGGAGAAAAGAGGGTTTAGAGAGAAATGTATATGTTGTTTATATGATAATATATATAACATATAAGTTGGTCAAGGGAGAGTCAATGCAAGAAGATATTTTCATTTGTGATAGGTGAAATTACTTATATGGGCATATAAGAGACAAGAGGTTAGTTAAATGGATAAGGGTATATAGGTAATTGTTTGGTTAAAAACTCTTGGTGGAGATTTAAAGAAGAATTGACTTTGTTTTCTTCATGATTTCTTCTTCTCCATTGTTGGCTGGCTCCTCCATAGACAAAGGAAAGCAAGAGACAAAGAGAAGATCTTGAAGAGTTAAGCTCAAATTGAAGGAAGATTAAGTGATCAAGTGATGATTCAAGAAGTTTATAACTAAGGTAAGTTCTTTGATTTCTTTTATTCTTTTGAAGTGGTATTTGAAGTTAATGAGGGTTTGTTGATTTGATGATGAGATGTGTTTGTAATGTGTTTTCAAGTTTTAAATTTGGTTTTAAGTTAAGAGTTTAAATAGGTGGTGTTGTTGAAAGTGGTGGATGTTGATTTTGGAAGATGGAGAAGGATGTTGGTTTTAGGGTTTTGAGATAGTATGTGTTTAAATGTTTTGTGGATGTGTTTTAATAAGGTGAATATTGTGATAAACATGTAGAATTTGTGTTTAGAACATTGATTCCATTCATTTGAACCATGCTATTTTGTGTATGATGAGTTTGAGTGCAATTAGAGGAGACTTGTGTATGTTAGGGTTTCAATCCATGAGTGACACGGCCAAAAGCAAGGAGAGACACGGCCAATTCATGAGAGACACGGCCAAGTCAAGGGAATTTTGGCCGTGTTGGGTGGATTTTGAGGAGACACGGCCGTACTCTATGCCAGTGTTGGTCACTGCCAATTTGTTTTGAGAGACACGGCCACAAGCTTGGCCGTGTCCTGTGCCCGTGTTTGCTACTGAAGTGTTGGATTGAGAGACACGGCCACAAGCTTGGCCGTGTCCCTTGGGTGTGTTGGTTACTGTGTTTGGTTTTTGTTCTTCTTAAATGATTGGAATTGAACTTACATTTGATAATGCATATGATATTATATGAACAAGGTTATGTACTATGCATTGTAAGTCTTGTGAATGGTGATGTGTTATATGAATAATGTATTTGAAATGTGATACTAATGATGCGATATGTATAATGTGAGTGATATGATGGGGTAATTGATTATGTATACTCGAATAATGAATGGTTATAACATAAATTGAGATATGAGACCATTGTGATTGGCAATGATAATTCAAATGACATGTGAAGCCATTGTTATTGGCTATGATGATTCAAATGACATGTGAAGCCATTGTTATTAGTTATGATAATTCAATTGAGAATGAAATTGATAAATGAATTGTATAGCTAATGTGTTATTCCATTTTCAGAGTTTGTTATTGGTGGCATGCCTAATATGAGTAACAATCTCTTGAAGTTAGGTTGGACTTGATCCTTGAAGCCAAGTTGGGTTGAAGTTTAACATGTTTTACTCCCCTTGAAGCTTGGTTGGGTCAAATCCTTGAAGCCTAATTGAGATGTTACAACCCTTGAAGCTAGGTTGGATTGGTTCTTGAAGCCAAGTTGGGTTGATACTTAGCATGCTTTGTTCCCCTTGAAGCTTGGTTGAACCTAAATCCTTGAAGCCTAGTTGGGATAATGATAAATGTGATGATTAAACCAAAGCATTAACTCTGATAATGGAATGGCATGTTAGTGTTTTGTTTGGGCCCGAGTCTGTCTTTGTTGTTAATGTGATATCCAAATGTTGAACTAAATGAGTAATGAGATCTATGGTTGCTTTTGTTGGAAGTGTGTTTCATGATTGATAAATTTGTGAATAAAATAATGTTATGAAGTATGATTTGGTAATGTGTGTAATGATATATTGAAAATGAATATGGCTTGAGGAGTTTTGTTGAGATATGAGTTTATGAGAATATAGTATGATGTGTAAAATGTTTATGAATGTGGAATTTGCGAGAATTGTTCTCATGAAGGTTTGGATAGATCATTGAATAGTGATTTGTTAAAATGATGTATATGTATCTGTATATGAGATAGAAATGGTAAATATAGTTTTGCGAATGTTCTATGTAAATATGTGTATGATTTATGAGATCAGTGGGAATATATGAAGAATGCTTTGAGAAAGGAAAACAGGGTAAGAAAACAATAAAACATGATGCTAAAAGTATAAGGTATGATCTTTATGTAAAGTATATATATTTTATATTTATTTGTATTACTAAGCTCTCGGGCTTAGCGCGGTGGTGTAATCGCGCAGGTGGTTATGTGGTTGATCTGGAAGTCCAGCTGTTATGCCACGAGAAGGGTAAGAGTGTCTCGAGACCAACTAGAAGGTGATGCATACATGTGTGACTTTAATTATGTTGTATTTTTGATAAGAATAATGATTTTTGTAAATGCTCTTTAAATTAATGCAATATTGCTTAAACTTGGATAAAGGTTTTTAATTGGAAACGAAAAGTGACATTCTTATACTTTATATACGTATTGTATGTATACTTGGTATATGTATAGTACTTATATAGAGTATGGGGGTGTTACACAAACTATCGATCGAGCAACCGCACAAATGCAACACGAGCATAGAATCGAATTGTCACACAGATCTTTCGAGCTAAAAAGTACCGAATAGAAATACTCGTATGCCGAGCAGAGAACCGAACGGACAAATAGAGTATCGAGCTGGATATAGAATTGTTGAGCTATGAGAAATGAACTAATGAGCTAAAAGCACTCTAGTGGAATAATCGAGCTATGCAAAGCAATACAGCTCTACACTGATCTAGACAAGCCAAATATGAAAACTGAACTGAGTCCATTATTTTCACCAAAGAGTTTACATTGTGAGTGAGTGATGAAGTAAGGATGCCCAGTAGGCGTGCGATAGTACACATGAACCAAGCGACTGCACCAGGTCAAGGTAAAAATTTATAATCTTATAGAAAGATAGCGGTCTCAGTGTGCAGTAAAGTCAGGATGCCAAAACTTCGAGTGACCACCCAAGAAGCCCGAGCGAATGCATGCAACAAGGAGCTAAAATACTAAAAAGAACAGAGGAGATAGTAGTTAGCTCTCACAGTGCTTCCTTGACACTCAAAACCTTGTGTGCCCATACTGAAGGACCGAGCGACCGCACAAAGTCTAGTAGATTTAAATCTTAGCGCCAAACACCTCTGACCAATGATAACCAGACAAGTGGATGAATAAATTTGAACTCAATGGTAACTTTGTGCCGAGCGACCGCACTCCGTGCCTAGATGACCACACGACACAAAAGTATGGGCAGCTAGATTCTATCAGACACCGAGATCCGATAATTGGAACTAGCTGTTACATAGAGCTTTCAAACTGTGCAACCATCCACTGAGCCGAGTAACTACATACCAAGCTTCGGACATAGAATTAGTGGAAGACAAGCACTAAACATATGGGAACCACTTCAAATGGCTACATTAAGCTAAATGGCTATAAATACCATATTAAACTTCATTTTTGTGGTTAGAGAATACTTTGATTGCTATTGTAATTTCATTGAATAACATTTTCATTATCTTGTCTAGAGATCAACATCTAATATCTTGGAGTGTTGGGTGTGAGTATTAAACACCATAAAAGTTTGAGTGTGAGCTTAGAAACACTTAGGTTGTGAGAGTGAGCCTGAGAAAACTCTTGTAAGGGTTGTGAGGATTGATCTCAAACCATTGTAATAGTTTGGTGTGAGCTAAGAAAAACACCAAGTTAGAGTTAAACTTTTAAAAAACTCGTGACTAGTGGAACCTTAACAACTTGTTAAGGAAGTGGATGTAGGATTGCGGTAAATCCGAACCACTATAATTCTTTGTGTTCTTTCTTCTTTATTCTACTTCATCTCCATCTACATCTTCTTCATCTCTTGCTTTTTAAGTTTAAAATTTACCATCATTCTTTATACAAACCAATTCACCCTCCCCCCCCCCTTGGTTGCTAGTTTGGGACAACAATTGGTATCAGAGCTAGTAAATTTCTTCAAAATTAATTGTGAAATTTGATCTGGCAACCATTCCACCAACAAATAACTTCACACGTGGAAACCCAAATTCATCCCTTAGACCCTATTTCAATGGAATGGATTACTCCTATTGGAAACATAAGATGTTCTTGTCCCTATATAGTGAAGGAATTGAGCTTTGGAATTTTGTTAAAAATGAGTGGAAACCTCCTACTCATGAAATTGATGGTGTCAAAGTTGCTCTTCCTAAATCACAATGGTCAAGTGCCAATGTGAGAAATCGGTTTAAGACCCATAGGGAAGCCCCCATCTTGATGAATTTAATATCAAGAGATGAAGGTGGGAGAGTGCAACATCTCACTTATTGAAATTGCATTTGAAAACTCTTGAGAACTATCATAAGGGTACTACTCAAGAGAGGCTCACCAAGAAACAAATGCTATGTGCATGAGTATGATCTATTCAAGATAAAGCCCAATGAAAATTTCACTGATATGACTAACTGGTTGCTTGCTATTGTCAACGAATTAAAGAAATATGGTAAGATATATGATCAAGATGATGTCAATAGAAAAATCATGAGAGCACTTAGAGTAAAGAAGAACTTTGAGTCTAAAGTTTCTTCAATTGAAGAAGCTCATGACCTTAGCTTTTTAAAAACCGATGAACTTGTCAAATAATTACTTACTTTTGAATTACAGACTAAAAGGGAAGAAGAACAAGGTGAAAAGGACAAGAGGAAAGCTATAGATCTCAAAGCCATCAAAGAAGCTGAGAGCTCAAATGATGAAGATAGTGATGATGAAGATGAATTGGCTATGCTATCCAGAAGAATAAGTGATTGGAAGAGAAAGAAAAAACTATAAGCTAACAAAGGTACATTTCCTAAATCTTCCTTCAAAGATAAAGATAAAAAGTATGAAGTGAAATGCTATGAATATGGAAAATCCGGTCACATCAAGTCGAAATGCTTCAAATTGAAAAGCAAAAAGAAGTGGGTTAAGGAAAAGAAAAGATCACTTAAAGCTACATGTGATGATG
The DNA here is from genome assembly GCA_947685225.1 of Garcia nutans. Taxonomy (NCBI): domain Eukaryota; kingdom Viridiplantae; phylum Streptophyta; class Magnoliopsida; order Malpighiales; family Euphorbiaceae; genus Garcia; species Garcia nutans. The sequence goes on from CANTUV010000007.1 coordinate 55,496,342, forward strand.
ATTCCTCAAGTGAAGAAGAAGAAGAAGAAGAGGAGAAAGAAATTGCAAATCTATGTCTCATGGCTATTGAAGATGATAATAACTCCAAAGAGGTAAGTACTTCATCTTTAAACTCAATTTCATATAAATATGATGTTGATGATGCTTTAGATGAAAATGGTTTGATTGAGCATATGAACCTTAGGATAGAAAAGTATTTCTCTAAGATTAAATTCTACAAAGATAAATGTTCCAAGTTAGAAATGGATTTTGTGTCTTTGAAAAATTATACATTAGAATTGAAGACCTCAAATGAAAACTTGTTGAAATCAATTGATGAAATGATTAAAAACTCACATGGCTTAGAAAATGTGATTAAGAAAAATAAAACATTGAAGGATGAAATAAATGAGTTAAAAGAGTCAATTTCAAAATTTCAGTAGGGAAAAGAGGCCTTAGATACATTGATCAATATTCAAAGACCACCCTTCTTGAAACATGGTTTAGGGTTCATTGGTTCATCTAACACTTCACCTAATGCACTAAAATTTGTCAGAGCTTCCACAATATAAACATCTAGTGTTGATGTTGTGAAGAACACTAATGCACAAACCAAGCCTAAAAATCCTAAAAGGATTATTTTGGATTCACAAGGCTCTAGAACTAAAGTTCCAAGAGAAAATCATGAATTCATGTATACAAGGCACGTACATAAACACAAAAATACACAAAAACAATCCTACTCAACAAACACTTGCAATTGTGTGCATGGTTCATTGAATTTTAATAGGAAAGTGCATAAGTATAGAATCTTGAATCAATACACTTATTGTATGGAATTTGGACATAAGAGCACATTTTGCTATATTAGGAAGGCTCATCTCAAGTTAGAGGACCCTTCTATTACTGACCCCCTAGGGCCCAAGTTCATTTAAATACCTAAAAGAAGATGAACATTATCATTTTGTAGGTATGTCTAAAATCATATATCAATGAAAATGTTTGGGTTGTGGATAGTGGATGCTCAAGGCATATGACGGGTAATGTAAAGCTCTTTAAAACACTCACTTACAAGCATAGAGATAATGTAACTTTTGGTAATAATGCTAAAGGTAAAATTATTGGTATTGGTTCAATTGGCATGCTTGGTAAGAATATGATTGATAATGTTTGGCTTGTTGATGGATTGAAGCATAATTTATTGAGTGTAAGTCAATTATGTGATAAAAGATATGATGTAAGTTTTAACTCTAAAGGATACAAAGTTACCAATTCAAATTGTGAGATTGTATTTAAAGGAGTTAGAATTGGAAATACATATAAAATTGACTTACATTTCAATATTGCATTTGAATGTTTGATTACCACTAGTAATGATGCTTGGCTATGGAATAGAAGATTAGGACATGCTAGTAGGATCACTTACAATGCATTAGTAAAGAAGAACTAGTTGATGGTCTGTCTAAAGTAAAATTTGATAAAGATAGGACTTGTGAATCTTGTCAATTTGGTAAGCAACACAAAAGTTCATTCAAATCTAAAAATATTGTAAGCATTTCTAGACTATTAGAACTCATTCACTTGGATTTGTTTGGGCCAGATAAAGTTTCTAGCTTAGGTGGCAAGTTATATGCATTTATACTTATTGATGATTACTCAAGGTTTACATGGGTTAATTTCTTAGCTCAAAAGAATGAGGCTTTCAATCATTTTAAAATATTTGCAAAAAGAGTTCAAAATGAAAAAGGTTATGTAATCACATCTATTAGAAGAGATCATGGCAAGGAATTTCAAAATGAGTATTTTGAAAATTTTTGTAATGAGTTTGGTATTTCGCATAACTTTTCAGCTCCTAGAATACCACAACAAAATGGTATAGTTAAAAGAAAAAATAGAACATTAATTGAAATGGCTAGGACAATGCTCAATGAGTATGATTTAACATCCTACTTTTGGGCAACAGCCGTTAAAATTGCTTGTTATATTTCAAATCGTGTTTACAAAAGGTCTTTGATAAACAAAACTTCTTGTGAGCTATGGAATAGAAAAATATATAAAATTTCATACCTTAGAGTGTTGGATGAAAATGTTTTATATTGAATACCAAGGATAATCTTGGAAAATTCTCATCCAAATCGAATGAAGGCATGTTTTTAGGATATTCGTCATCTAGCAAAGCATATAGATTATTTAATAAAAGAACACTAGTAGTTGAATAATCAATGCGTGTTATTTTTGATGAATCCTCTAAACTTGATCAATTGAAAGGTAGAGTTCTTAATGATTTTGTAGGAACATTTAAACAACAAGAAACAACCAATGCTCCAAAGAACAATCTTGATGGACAAGAAGAAGAATCTCAAGAGCTATCCAAAGATTGGCATTATAAGAAGGATAATCCAAAAGAACTAATCATTGGTGACATCTCAAAAGGAGTAACTACTAATATCAATTTAAATATGTAGAATCTAATATTGCTTTTATTTTTCAAATTGAGCTAAGGACCATTGAGGAGGCTCTTAGTGATGAGTATTAGATGATTAATATGCAAGATGAACTCAACCAATTTGAGAGGATTAAAGTATGAGGACTTGTTCCCAAACCTAAAGATCATCCAATTATAGGATATAAATGGGTCTATAGGAATAAGCTTGATGAAAATGGTCTCATTACTAGAAACAAGGCTATATTAGTAGCCAAAAGCTATAACCAAGAAGAAGGCATTGACTATGATGAGACATTTTGCCCCTGTTTTTAGATTAGAAGCCATTATAATATTTCTTGAATTTGCATGTTACATGAATTTTAAACCTTTTCAAATGGATGTTAAAAGTGCATTTCTAAATGGGTTTATAAATGAAGAAGTTTATGTTGAACAACCTCTTGGTTTTGAAGATTATAAATTTCTAAATAATGTTTTTAAACTTACCAAAGCACTATATGGATTGAAACAAGCTCCAAGAGCTTGGTATGATAGACTTAGTGCATATTTTCTTGAAAATGAATTTTCAAAAGGTAAGGTTGACACAACTCGTTTTGTTAAAAAGAAAATGCATAACATTTTGATTGTTAAATTTGTGTTGATGACATTAAATTTGGAGATACTAATGAATATTTATACAAGGAATTTGCTTCTTGTATGACTAGGGAAATTGAAATAAGCATGATAGGTGAACTCAAATTCTTCCTTGGACTACAAATCAAGCAATGCAAGGATGGGATATTCATCAACCAATACAAGTACACAAAGGAACTCCTAAAGAAGTTTGGAATGGATGGTTACAAATCAAGCAAGACTCCGATGAGCATATCCTTGAAACTTGATAAAGATGAAAGTGGTAAGGCTGTAGATGAGAAGAAATATCGAGGTATTATCGGATCACTACTTTACTTAACCACATCTAGACCAGATATAATGTATAGTGTATGTTTGTGTGCTAGATTTCAATCTTATCCTTGGGAATCACATTTGACTGTAACTAAAAGAATTTTAAAATACTTGAGTGGTACATTGCATTTAGGTCTTGGTATCCTTGAAACACATCATTTACATATTAGGCTTTTCTGATGTGAATTTTGTCGGTAGTGTAACACCCCTTCCCGACCTACGTGTGTAAGCTGAGTAGAGGCGCCACCCTATCCTAATGTTGCTACCACTTTTACTTAGTCAAATTTTTGTTCCGATTTTTATAGAAATTTTGCCATAGTTTTGCCTAAAAATTCAATCCCAAGTGTCGACAAAACTGGTTTTTTTTTTTTCTAATTTTTGAAAACATTTTTACACAAACCAATGCAAACAAAATCATTCTCAGTACACTTCCAATAAATCCCCCTTATAACCTCAACTACAACCTGCAAAAGGATTTACACTTCTAGTACAAAATAAAGTAAATGTTTATTATGAAATACAGCAGATAAAATCTTTGTTCACTATGCAACGGAAAGTAACAATATTTACAAATTCATATACATCAAAACTCAAGTTTTACAACACATAAAATTTATACATGTTTGGCAGTCAGTCTTCGATCTTAAAGCCCACTATTCAATCTTCAAAATCTAGGCTCGACTCGGCCTAGAGGAACTCTCTGGTTCTTCCTTGTCACCTGCGCGAAGAATCACATTCGCGCTAAGCCAACGGCTTAGTAAGATAAAACATGCTAATGGTATGCTTTAATGTAATGCAATGCCACATATGTTATTGATAAGATCAATATCATAAATATAAAGTTAACCACATAATTATGCATTTCACAAATCATAGTCATATGAGCATACCACATTTCAACATCTTTCCACATTCAACATTAATCAATCATACTCAATAACCAACATCTCATTTCATTAACTCATAACATTATTTAGGACATTCATATAACCCTGACACCTATGGGCCCAACAAGTATTTAATACGATATTCAGAGTTCAGAGTTACTGCTTTGGTTCATAGTCACAATAATCACGCCCGTAGGCAAGTGTAACAGACCCAGTCTCTTGGATCATCAACTCAACACATATGAGGAGATCCTCAACCCGGCAAGACTGTTACAAATCATATATCTCATAGTGTAACAGACCCAGTCTCTTGGACCATCAACTCAACACCTATGAGGAGGTCCTCAACCCGGCAAGACTGTTACCTGTCATCATTTCTTAGGCATGCCACCCAAATCCAAAACTCTGAAACTGAATAACATATTAAACAAACAATTCATTTCCATTCTCAATTCTCATCACATTTAGGCAAACATGCCTTCTTTCTTTCAATTACATCATCTTAGCCAATAACAATGGCTTCACATTTCATTTCACAATATAACATCTCATTATTCAAGTATATATATATATATATATCTCATCCATGATCACATTATATCTCACATAGCATCATTCATAAATATCAACATTTCATACCACATTACTCATGAAACACATTACCATTCACAATGCACAACATAACATTGTTCAATCTCAACAATGCAATTAGGGCAAAGAACAATTGATTATAACATTCATTGATTCAAGTGTGTTTAAAGTGTTTAGGGTTAGGTTTAAGGACCAACCTACCTTTGGAAAACCAAAGCAATGCAAAAAGAACAAAGAATTAAAACCCTAACCATAAATAGTACATTCTGGTTTTAAACTCCATTTTATCCTTATTTTGAAAAATTGTATAAAATAATCTACTTGACTAAAAATTCTAAAATTTTTACAGAATTTAGTTTTGTATCTTAAAATCATCCCTTTAAAATTTCAGATCAAACTGAACACAAAATCTTGGTCAAATAGTTCACCTAACCAGACTGCCCCAATTGCCCTGCATCCTGGCAGCAGTTCTGAACTTTGTGAATTCCATAAATCAAATTCAATCAACGTGGTTCCAAATTATTTTTCTCAAATACTAGACTCACTAAGCAACAACATATCCAAAATTCGATTGGATATGATTTTTCTACATTTTATTAAAAATCACGAAATATAGCTGTCCCAGTTAAGGTACCTGCTGGAACAGGTCTAATGAAAATAATCTTTCTAAACTCATAACCATTCCAAAATCGAATCAACATATTTTTCAGTCATTCTACACTCATAGAGGCACAACATATCAAAAATTCACTTCAAGAACATTTTTCTATAATTAATTAAAAATCATACAAATCACAGCCTTTACTAATTGTAAAACAGAAACAATTTCACTAAACACAACTCTTACTCAACACAATCACTTCCAACACCTTCACCAACTCAACTTCTCATCATCAAACCAACAAACCCTAATTCCTTTCTCACACCACTTCAAAAGAATTGAAGAAATTAAAGAAAAGATCTTACCTCAAATGAAGAAATCTACAAATCTTTAACCAAAACCCTTGTTTCTTTCTTCAAAATGCTTCAAACCTCAAGATCACCTCTCTTTCTCTCTTTGTCTATGGAGAATCCGGCCACTTCAAGAAAGAAAGAAGAAAATGCACAAGTCAAACACCTTTTCTTCTTTTAATCTCCACCATGCATCTTACAAGGAAAATTACCAAAACACCCTTAACCATATAACTAACTCTTTGTCTCATATAAGCCCTTTATAGTAATTTCATTAACAACCAAAAATATCTTCTTCCACTTAACCATCACCTTGACTCTTCATTTGACCAATGTATATGTTAATTATATCATCATATAAACAACATATACATTTGTCTCTAAACCCTAAATTTCTTCTCCAAAACACATATACATATACATTCTCTTCCCATTTCTTTTCTCTTACAATTTAACACATATATGCACAAACATTCACTTCCCAATATATATATCAACAACCACAATAACAACAACATACTCAAAACTTCTAGGGCATAAATGAGGATATTACAATTCTCCCCCTCTAAAAAGAAAATTTCGTCCTCGAAATTACCTGATATCAAAGCTGAAACAATTGCGGATACTGCTCTCGCATGGTATGCTCACTTTCCCAAGTCGCTTCTTCTTTTGCATGATTCTTCCAAAGAATCTTCACCAATGGCACTCTCTTGTTCCTTAACTCTTTCACTTCTCGTGCCAAGATAGCAACTGGTTCCTCTTCAAATGTCAAATCTGGGCTCACTTCAATAGACTCAAATGGCAACACATGAGATGGATCCGACCTATATCTCCTCAACATAGAAACATGGAATACATTATGAATACGATCCAACTCAGGTGGCAAAGCAAGTCGATACGCCACTGGCCCAACTCTTTCTAACACTTCATACGGCCCAATGAAACGAGGACTCAATTTTCCTTTCCGACCGAACCTCAAAATTTTCTTCCAAGGAGACACTTTCAGAAATACCTTATCTCCAACATCAAACTCTATATCTCTCCTTTTTAGATCTGCATAAGACTTCTGTCGGTCTGAAGCTGCTTTTAACCTGCCTCGAATCAACTTTACTTTATCTTCAGTTTCTTGAATCAAATCAGGACCAACCAACTTATTATCTCCAAGCTCATTCCAACAAAGAGGTGTCCTACACCGTCTGCCATACAATGCTTCAAACGGTGCCATACCAATGCTGGATTGGTGACTGTTGTTGTAAGCAAACTCCACAAGAGGTAAAAACCTATCCCAACTTCCAGAGAAATCGATGACACAGCTTCTCAACATGTCCTCAATAATCTGTATCACCCTCTCTGACTGTCCATCCGTCTGTGGATGAAAAGCAGTGCTGAAGTGCAGTCGAGAACCTAAAGCACTATGCAAACTCTTCCAAAATCTGGAAGTAAACCTGGGATCTCGATCAGACACTAAAGAAGTTGGAACACCATGCAGTTTCACAATCTCATGGATATACAGCTCAGCCAATCTCTCCAAAGAGTAATCCATTCGAACCGGAAGGAAATGAGCTGTCTTAGTCAATCTATCCACAATCACCCATATAGCATCATGCTTCTTTTGTGTCAATGGCAAACCAGACACAAAATCCATTGTCACTCTTTCCCACTTCCATTCTGGCACTGACAATGGTTGAAGCAACCCGGTTGGAACTTGATGCTCTGCTTTAACCTTCTGACAAGTGAGACATTTCGATACAAACTCAGCAATGTCTCTCTTCAAACCAATCCACCAATAATGCTGTCTCAAATCATGATACATCTTCGTATTACCCGGATGCATAGCAAACATTGACTGATGAGCTTCTTCTAAAATGACTCTTTTCAAATCAGCATCATCGGGTACACACAATCGGTTCTTAAACCAGAGACTCCCATCATCTTTCACAACAAAATCTCTAGTCTTCCCATTCTTGCAATCTGAAAAAATCTTCTGAATCTTCTTATCGGCCAACTGAGCTTCTTTGATCTGATCTAACAAAATCGGCTTTAATTGCAACTGTGCCAATAATGCACCATCAACACAAGGTACAAAACTGGCATGCAATGCTCTCAACTCAACAAGCAACGAGAGCGAGTAAACAGTTAAACCAGCTAAAGACTTCCGACTCAAGGCATCAGCAACAACATTTGCTTTACCTGGATGATAGTCAATCAAGCAGTCGTAGTCTTTAATCAATTCTAACCATCTCCTCTGACGAAGATTGAGTTCTTTCTGGACACCCAAATACTTCAAACTCTTGTGATCAGTGTAGATGAAACATTTCTCCCCAAACAGATAGTGGCGCCAAATCTTTAATGCAAACACAATGGCAGCCAATTCTAAATCATGGGTCGGATAGTTAAGCTCATGCGGTTTCAACTGTCGAGATGCATAAGCTATAACTTTCCCTTCCTGCATCAATACACACCCCAAACCTCTATGTGAAGCATCACTGTAGATCACATATGGTTTGCCTTCAACAGGTAAAGTAAGAACAGGCGCTTGAGTCAACAACTCTCTCAACTGCTCAAAACTAGCCTGACACTGATCTGTCCACACAAATCTCACTCCCTTTCGAAGTAATCTGGTGAGTGGAGTAGCTATCAAAGAAAACCCTTTCACAAACCGTCGGTAATAGCCTGCCAAACCCAGAAAACTTCTAATCTCTGTCACAGACTTGGGTGGACTCCAATTTAAAATGGCTTCAACTTTGCTCGAATCAACTCTGATGCCTTCTGCAGAAACAATATGTCCGAGAAAAGCAACTTGATCCAACCAGAACTCACACTTCGACAATTTGGCAAATAACTGATTCTCTCTCAAAATCTGCAACACAATCCGCAGATGCATATCATGCTCCTCTTCATTCCGCGAATACACCAGTATATCATCAATGAAGACCACTACAAACTGATCCAAATAGGGCCTAAACACCCTATTCATCAAATCCATAAAAGCTGCAGGTGCATTCGTTAGACCAAAAGGCATAACTAAAAACTCATAATGCCCATACCTGGTCCGAAAAGCAGTCTTAGGAACATCTTCACTTCTTACCCTCAGCTGATGGTACCCAGATCTCAAATCAATTTTGGAGAACACTGACGCTCCCTTCAACTGATCAAAGAGATCATCGATTCTAGGCAAAGGATATTTATTTTTAATAGTCACCTTGTTCAATTGCCTATAATCGATACACAACCTCATAGTACCATCTTTCTTCTTCACAAATAGCACAGGAGCTCCCCAAGGAGAAACACTGGGGCGAATGAATCCTTTGTCCAACAACTCCTGTAATTGCACTTTCAACTCCCTCAATTCTGCTGGTGCCATTCTATAAGGAGTAATAGAGATAGGAGTGGTACCAGGCAACAATTCAATACCGAACTCCACCTCTCTCTCAGGAGGCAACCCTGGCAACTCCTCTGGAAACACATCCGGGAACTCAGCAACTGTGGCAATGCTATCAATAGGGGAACCCTTCACTCTAGTATCCACCACATGAGCAAGATAGGGTTCACACCCCTTTCTAATCAACCTCCTGGCTGCAACAGCTGAAACAAATAAGGAGGCTAGCTGTTCCTGCTCATTAGATACTATCACCTCTCTACCATCACCCGTTCTCAAAGAAACAATTTTCTTTTTACAATCCACCACAGCTTCATGTCGAGATAGCCAATCCATACCTAAGATCACGTCATATTCCTTAAATGGCATCTCAATCAAATCCCCAAGGAACTCCTCACCCTGCACCACTACTGCACTATCTCTATGCACCTTACTCACAACCACACTATGCCCTAACGGATTTGTTACCAACACATCAAATCCTAGGGACTCAGCATGCAAATCAGATACAGGCAAAACAGATGCACTAATATATGAATGTGTGGAACCCGGATCAATCAAAGCAAGTACTGGAGTATTAAATAAAGAAAAAGTACCAGCTATGACTGCCGATGTATCTGGCTGTCTCTGCATAACATACATCCTCTGGGAAGATCCAACCTCCTCTGGTCTACCCTCCCTGGATGTAGTACCTCTTCTAGAACTGAATCCTGGTCTACCTCCCCGGCTGGCACCTCTGCCTCCTCTGCCTCCCCTCACACTAGCTCGAGAAGCAGCAGAATCAACTGGCATCTGATCCTGCCTCTCAGGACAGTCTCTCACAAAGTGGTCAGGTGATCCACACCTGAAGCATACCCCTGATCTACTATGCCTCCAACAAACGCCCCCATGTCTTCCACCACACTGGTTACACACAGGTAAGGTGGATCTCTGAACTCCAGGAGTAGGAGCACTCGCTACTGAAGCTGCAGGTCTAAATCTCTGCCTCTGGAACTGCACTGACCTACCCACTGGTCTCTGGCTCCTACTACTCCGAGGAACAAAACTTCCTCTACCCCTCTTCGCAGAAGAAGACCCTGCCTCGAACTGGGGCCTTCTAACCCTAACCTCTTCCTCTGAAGCAGCTGCAATAACTTGAGCTCGCTCTACACTTCGAGCTGCTGCCACAAGCTGTGAGAAATCCTGATATCTGGATCCAGCCACTAAGCACATGATCGAGGGCCTCAATCCCTCCTCAAATCGCCGACATCTATCAATCTCATCAGTAATGATACCCCCAGCATACTGACTCAGTCGAATAAACTCAACTTCATACTCAGTTACGGTCCGATGATCTTGCTTCAAATCTAGAAACTCTCTTTTCTTCCCATCTTTATACTCCCTAGGAGTATACTTCAACTCAAATTCTCTCAGAAAATCCGCATAAGACAAGGTTGGTGGATCATCCATAGAATGGGGCACTGTCTTCCACCAGTCGTAGGCATCCTTCTGTAGCAAAGATCTTGCATAGTCAAACTTCTCCTCTGAAGTGGCTTGCAACTGCACAAATACCCTCTGAACTCTATCAAGCCACTGTTCTGCTACAGCCGGATCAACTGTACCAAAGAAATCCTCTGCTCCATATTTCCTTAGCTTATCATAGTGCCTTACTGGTACTGAAGGCTGAGGGGGTGGTGGCGGTGGCTGTGGTTGCACAGGTGCTTGTCTCATAGCTTCCAACATAGGCCTAAACCAGGCTGGCGGAACCTCCTCCCCAGCTGGTCTACCCGACACCGAAGCAGGTGCCTCCTCAACACTATCAACCCTAGCTCCCTCAGCAGGAGCAATACTCTCGGCACTACCCTCAACAGATTGTCGTGAATGAGATGCCATCTCTACCTATATCTGCAAACACAGCAGAATATTCCTCATTAAAGATCAAAGACTGCCATACCAAAACATGTATTTTACTCAAAAACCCACTTTAAAAATCAAAATATTCTTTTTCTTACAATTGATCTAGGTTGAGAATCTCAAACCTAGGCTCTGATACCAAAAATTGTAACACCCCTTCCCGACCTACGTGTGTAAGCTGAGTAGAGGCGCCACCCTATCCTAATGTTTCTACCACTTTTACTTAGTCAAATTTTTGTTCCGATTTTTATAGAAATTTTGCCATAGTTTTGCCTAAAAATTCAATCCCAAGTGTCGACAAAACTGGTTTTTTTTTTCTAATTTTTGAAAACATTTTTACACAAACCAATGCAAACAAAATCATTCTCAGTACACTTCCAATAAATCCCCCTTATAACCTCAACTACAACCTGCAAAAGGATTTACACTTCTAGTACAAAATAAAGTAAAGGTTTATTATGAAATACAGCAGATAAAATCTTTGTTCACTATGCAACGGAAAGTAACAATATTTACAAATTCATATACATCAAAACTCAAGTTTTACAACACATAAAATTTATACATGTTTGGCAGTCAGTCTTCGATCTTAAAGCCCACTATTCAATCTTCAAAATCTAGGCTCGACTCGGCCTAGAGGAACTCTCTGGTTCTTCCTTGTCACCTGCGCGAAGAATCACATTCGTGCTAAGCCAACGGCTTAGTAAGATAAAACATGCTAATGGTATGCTTTAATGTAATGCAATGCCACATATGTTATTGATAAGATCAATATCATAAATATAAAGTTAACCACATAATTATGCATTTCACAAATCATAGTCATATGAGCATACCACATTTCAACATCTTTCCACATTCAACATTAATCAATCATACTCAATAACCAACATCTCATTTCATTAACTCATAACATTATTTAGGACATTCATATAACCCTGACACCTATGGGCCCAACAAGTATTTAATACGATATTCAGAGTTCAGAGTTACTGCTTTGGTTCATAGTCACAATAATCACGCCCGTAGGCAAGTGTAACAGACCCAGTCTCTTGGATCATCAACTCAACACATATGAGGAGATCCTCAACCCGGCAAGACTGTTACAAATCATATATCTCATAGTGTAACAGACCCAGTCTCTTGGACCATCAACTCAACACCTATGAGGAGGTCCTCAACCCGGCAAGACTGTTACCTGTCATCATTTCTTAGGCATGCCACCCAAATCCAAAACTCTGAAACTGAATAACATATTAAACAAACAATTCATTTCCATTCTCAATTCTCATCACATTTAGGCAAACATGCCTTCTTTCTTTCAATTACATCATCTTAGCCAATAACAATGGCTTCACATTTCATTTCACAATATAACATCTCATTATTCAAGTATATATATATATATATCTCATCCATGATCACATTATATCTCACATAGCATCATTCATAAATATCAACATTTCATACCACATTACTCATGAAACACATTACCATTCACAATGCACAACATAACATTGTTCAATCTCAACAATGCAATTAGGGCAAAGAACAATTGATTATAACATTCATTGATTCAAGTGTGTTTAAAGTGTTTAGGGTTAGGTTTAAGGACCAACCTACCTTTGGAAAACCAAAGCAATGCAAAAAGAACAAAGAATTAAAACCCTAACCATAAATAGTACATTCTGGTTTTAAACTCCATTTTATCCTTATTTTGAAAAATTGTATAAAATAATCTACTTGACTAAAAATTCTAAAATTTTTACAGAATTTAGTTTTGTATCTTAAAATCATCCCTTTAAAATTTCAGATCAAACTGAACACAAAATCTTGGTCAAATAGTTCACCTAACCAGACTGCCCCAATTGCCCTGCATCCTGGCAGCAGTTCTGAACTTTGTGAATTCCATAAATCAAATTCAATCAACGTGGTTCCAAATTATTTTTCTCAAATACTAGACTCACTAAGCAACAACATATCCAAAATTCGATTGGATATGATTTTTCTACATTTTATTAAAAATCACGAAATATAGCTGTCCCAGTTAAGGTACCTGCTGGAACAGGTCTAATGAAAATAATCTTTCTAAACTCATAACCATTCCAAAATCGAATCAACATATTTTTCAGTCATTCTACACTCATAGAGGCACAACATATCAAAAATTCACTTCAAGAACATTTTTCTATAATTAATTAAAAATCATACAAATCACAGCCTTTACTAATTGTAAAACAGAAACAATTTCACTAAACACAACTCTTACTCAACACAATCACTTCCAACACCTTCACCAACTCAACTTCTCATCATCAAACCAACAAACCCTAATTCCTTTCTCACACCACTTCAAAAGAATTGAAGAAATTAAAGAAAAGATCTTACCTCAAATGAAGAAATCTACAAATCTTTAACCAAAACCCTTGTTTCTTTCTTCAAAATGCTTCAAACCTCAAGATCACCTCTCTTTCTCTCTTTGTCTATGGAGAATCCGGCCACTTCAAGAAAGAAAGAAGAAAATGCACAAGTCAAACACCTTTTCTTCTTTTAATCTCCACCATGCATCTTACAAGGAAAATTACCAAAACACCCTTAACCATATAACTAACTCTTTGTCTCATATAAGCCCTTTATAGTAATTTCATTAACAACCAAAAATATCTTCTTCCACTTAACCATCACCTTGACTCTTCATTTGACCAATGTATATGTTAATTATATCATCATATAAACAACATATACATTTGTCTCTAAACCCTAAATTTCTTCTCCAAAACACATATACATATACATTCTCTTCCCATTTCTTTTCTCTTACAATTTAACACATATATGCACAAACATTCACTTCCCAATATATATATCAACAACCACAATAACAACAACATACTCAAAACTTCTAGGGCATAAATGAGGATATTACAGGTAGCATACTAGATAGGAAAAGTAGCACCAGAGCATGTTATTTTCTTGGTGAATACTTAGTTTCTTGGTTTAGTAAGAAACAAGTATTGTTTGCTTTATCTACCGAGGAAACCAAATATGTTACTGCATGTTTTTGTTGCACACAATTTCTTTGGATGAAACAATAATTGCTTAACTAGGGAAAAATATTGGATCACATTCCTATTAAATGTAATAACACTTACACAATCAATTTATCCAAAAACCCTATTCAGCAATCTAGAACTAAGCACATAGACATCAAACATCATTTCTTAAGGGATAATGTTCAAAATCACAAAATAGTTTTAGAATTTGTTGAAACTCAAAATCAACTTGCGGATATTTTTACAAAACTCTTAAATGAAAAAAGAATGAATTTTATAAAACAAAATATTGGCATGATTGATGGAAAATCTCTTGCATAACCATTCTTTATTTTTCTCAAAATGTATTTTGATCATATGCACTTAAAATTTTTTCAAAACCCAAAATTGTCTCCCTATGGGTGATCGCTCGGTATACTGGGGTGATTGCATATCGTTTGCTCTTCCTAAGCCTGTGCTATAAAAGTCATCTTCTCCCGAGCCTTAATACATTTCTCTCAAGCTTTAACCTGCATTTCTACCGAGCCTTAGCTTCAAAGCATCTCTCATCAGTAAGCACACAACAGCTTGAGCAGTCAATCAAATTCAAAAATTTCAAAACTTTTTCGACCGTTACACTTCTCTCAAGCTTGTGCGAGCATGCACTACCAAGAGAGCTAGCCAGACCGAGCTTACGGTCACCCAACAGCTCAAGCGACCACACAGAGTGTGTAACTTAAATTTTTTTTAAACATTGAAACTTTCAAAAATTCAGATACTTTGTCCCCCAAACAGTAAAAAATGGCTAGTTTTCTAATTTTTATCTATAAATACCCCTATTTTGCATAAAAATACATCTTTACAAACTCAAAAACACATATTTAAATAATCTTCCATGAATTTACTCATCAAGAAGAAGATTTTGAAGCCTTTTTAATTTGAAGTAGTTTGTTCAAAGCATCACCAATAATCTATTTCTTTCTATATTTCTTCCAATCTTCTACATTTCTATATTCTTTTACTTTGTTTTTGATTGAGGATATGGCACCCAAAACTAAAATCACCAAAAAGAAAAGCACAACCAAGGGAAGAGGGATTGTCATTAGTGAACCTCAACCTCAACCCAAACCTAAACACTTCACTAGAAAAAGTGCCCAATCACACAAACCCAAGTACAAAAATGAGGATGAAAACCAAATACTATATGCTTAAGAAAAGGACCCTTGAATCAACCAAAATGCTTACCGATGGTATGCTCCTAACCTTAAACATCCAAGGTGAAATCTATAACTACCTTTATAGAATTGGGTGGAGGAAAATTGCATTTTCTAATGAGCTAGGTTACTCTACCCTCTCAAAGAAATTCTTAATGTCTCTAAGGGTAGAGAAAAACCATAATACACCTATAGGATTCTATGGAGTTTACTTTAGGCTTTTCGACCAAGATTTTGTTCTTTTCTTAAAAGAATTTGGTGAAGTTTTTGGATTCCAAACTAATGGAGTTTTCTCCTACAATGATGTGGATTTTCCTTTAAAGAATTATTCATCATTTTGGATTGAACTATCCATTAAAACCCAATACAACAATAGGTCATCCAATGCCATCCATTTTAGGACCCTTCTCTTTTCGCTCTTACATGGAATCATCACTTACACTATTTACCAAAGAAGTGATGGAAATGAAAAGTTACTCAACGTGACTTATTTTTCTTGTATGCCATTGTGCATAATGAGCCAATCCAAAGTGCTAGGTTTCTCATTGACACCTTTATTCATCTTGGAAAATTTAAGGCAGGAACCTTTTTTCTATCTTTCCAAATTACTCAACTTGCTAGACACTTAGGACTTATAATCCCTGAAAATCTTACAACCAAAAGTGATCCCCTTGATCCATCTATAAACTTCGTCAACCCATACTACCTTGAACACGCTAGATGTATCCAAAAGGTTGATAATCACTATGAGTACACATTTGGTAGCAGGGAAGCTATCCAAAGGGAAAGGAAGAGACCTAGGTATCATATTATGGAAGAAAAAAGTGAACCTATCCATGTTCAAGTTGAGCACCCCCCCCCTAAACCTTCCACCAAAGAAAAAGGTGAATCATCCAAAACTCAAGGTCATATCTTCTCTCCAAAAATAATTTTAACATTTTAAGAAAGATGTCACAAAGAGAATCACAAAACTTCATAAAAAGATTAATCTCCTTTCCCATATTCATCATGGCATATATGACTTCCAAGGGAAATTTGATCTTCCTCAATGTGACTTAAGTGAATGGGATGTGAGTGAGCATATTGGAAGTCCTTGTGAAGGATCCTTACCATCCTCACATAACTCCTCTCCAACTCCTTTTCTTATTGATGATGATGAAAGAACTCCAACTCTTCCTCTACCATCAAGAAAAGGAAAAGAAAAAGTTTTAGATTAATCATTTTCTTGTATTTTCTTTCAATTGGAATCAAATTTATTTTCCTCTTGTACTTTCATTTGTTAGTATTAATGAATTTCATTTTCTTTACTTTCATTTTCTTTTTACCTTTGTCAAAGGGGAAGAAATATATATGTCATTGAATTTAAATGATTTAATTGTCAAAGGGGGAGAGATAAACAAGAAAAGAAAATAAATTGGTATCAAGAAAAAGCATACATCAATTGGTATCAAGAATTGCATGCATCAATTGTGAAATTATCTAACATAGGGGAGAAAATTTATTGTCATTGTATTAATTGCTTCATGTACTTAATTATGTTTAACTTAAATTCAATTTGATTCCTAAATTAAAAAAGGGGGATATTATTGAGATTGATGGACAATCAAACTCTAGTTTGATCATTGACAATTAAATTTATAAAGAACTAATGATTTCAAACAAGTCTACTTTGCAGAGTTAGGATCTGAGCGGCTTTATGCGGCTGCCTGAACTATCTACTGAGCAACTGCACAAATGACACATGAGCACAAAACCAGCATAGAATCAAACTGTCACATAGATCTGCCGAGCCAAGAGGAACCGAATAGGCATACTCATGTATCGAGCAAAGAACCTAACGGACACATAGAGTACCGAGCTGGATATAGAACTACCGAGCTATGAGAACAGACCTAACGAGCTAAAAGTAATCCGCTGGAACAATCGAGCTAAGCAAAGCAGTGCAACTCTACACCTATCCTGACAAGCCAACTATGGCAACTGAACTAAGTCCATTATTTGCATAGAAGAGTTAACGTTGTCAGTGAACGATGAAGTAAGGATGCCCGATAGGCTTGTAATCATACACATGAACCGAGCGATCGCACCAAGTCAAGGTAAAAATTCATAATCTTATAGAAAGGATAGCAGTCTCAGTGAGCGGTGAAGTCAGAATGCTAGAGCTTCAGACGACCGCCCAAGAAGCCCGAGCGACCGCATGGAACAAGGAGCTAAAATAATAAAAAGAATAGAAGAGATAGCGGTTAGCTCTCATGATGTTTCCTCGATGCCCAAAACCTTGTGTGCCCGTACTGAAGGATCAAGCGACCACACAAAGTCTAGCATATTTGAATCTTATCACCAAATACCTCAGACCAATGATAATCGAAAAAGTGGATGAATAAATTTTAACTCAATGGTAACTTTGTGCTGAGCGACCGCACTCCATGCCTGGATGACCGCACGACATAAAAGTATGGGTAGCTAGACTCTGTCAGACACCGAGATCCAACCGTTGAAACTAGCCATTAATAGAGCTTTTAAACTGTGCAACCACACACCGAGCTCTGGACACAGAATTAGTGGAAGACAAGCACTAAACATGTGAGAACCATTTCAAACGGCTACATTAAGCCAAATGGCTATAAATACCACATTAAACTTCATTTTTGTAGTTAGAGAATACTTTGATTGTTATTGTAATTTCATTGAATAACATTTTTCATTATCTTGTCTAAAGATCAACATCTAATATCTTGGAGCGTTGGGTGTGAGCATTAAACACCATAAAAGTTTGAATGTGAGCATAGAAACACTTAGGTTGTGAGAGTAAGCCTAGGAAAACTTTTGTAAGGGTTGTGAGGATTGATCTCAAACCATTGTAATAGTTTGGTGTGAGCTAGGGAAAACACCAAGTTAGAGTTAAGCTTGTAAAAAATGAAAGACTAGTGGAACCTTAATAAATTGTTAAGAAAGTGGATGTAGGATTAAGGTAAATCCGAACCACTATAATTCTTTGTGTTCTTTCTTCTTTACCCTACTTCATCTCCATCTAAATCTTTTTCATATCTTATTTTTTAAGTTTTAAATTTACCATCATTCTTTATACAAACCAATTCACCCCCTCCCCCTCTTGGTTGCTAGTTTGGGACAACAAGATAAAATCAAATAGATGTAAAATTTGCATGTCTATAGTAAGCTTGATTGATAATTAATTTAGTTTGTTCAATGTGATTATTTTATTATTATTATGCTTATCACTTATGATTATTTGGCTATTAATTATATGTTCTTAAGGTACTGTGTGAAACAGCCAAGAGTGGAAGCACAATATTAGTTTGAGGGAATAGTAACCTTAAAGAGTTTTACTTAGAGATAAGAAAACACTGAGGAGCTGTAATAATCTTCACTTCACTTAAGGGATTGAATTAATTCATATGACGATAAGGGTATATGTGAGTGGGCCAAACAAGACTCGCCATTTGGTGCAGACCAAGAATACAATCTCAAAATGTGAGCTGACTTAATAAATGACTCTCGGTAAAGTGGGTCAGCCTGATTCTCTATATTGGGTTCGATGATAGCAATCTACTAATTATTAAGTCAAGAAATCTAAATGTGTCAATATTTGCATTTGCCTAGAAGCCTTTTAAAAGATATAATTCTAATAATAATTTGATATAAAGATATATAAATTTAAATAAGGGATGATGAGAGTGAATGATTATGATGATTAAACATTAATATAGGCATAATTTTACAAAACATATATGAAAGATTAAAAACAACCATAATCACGACTTATGTTAAACATTTTAATGGTGAAACTAAACATAAGTATCAAAAAGAAAACTTAACATATTCATCATTAATCATATATACTTTGAATCATCTATCATCATACTAATTATCATGTAATTACACTATATCATCTATCATCATACTAATTATCATGTAATTACACTATCTCAAATAAGAAACATGTTCAAAAATCAGGTTACGGCAGCAAAGAGATCAAAGATTGAAGCTTTAAACATAGGTTTTAAAACTATCAAAAACCTTTTAAAATTTTAACTTTTAAGTTTACCAAAATAGATTCAATGTTATTCCTAATTTAAGTCAATTTTCCTTGATTAAGCTAATAAAATTGGGAACCAATTTACAAAAATTAAAGAACTAGCATAATTATAATGAACACAACAAGCTTTTGATGCTAAAAATCTGGATAGAATTGGCTCATTATCTACTTCAAGCTAGATCAACCAATGTTCTTAGCAGATAGAATGAAAAGCCTCCTTTTAGTCACCACTTGAGTTTATCCTATTTTTTGGATGAATTTGGTATTGAACTGGAGCTATTTTGAGAATTGGAATTCGTCACTAGGCTACTAGAATAGATTGGGAATGATCTTAGGTTCTATGTGTTAGAATGCCTTTAGGTAGTTTTAGGGTTGTAAGGTGGTCATGCCAAGGAAAGTTGAGTTTTAGGGTTTATATAGACTAGGGTTTGAAAGGATATATCTCATATGGGATAAGGATCGATTCTGGGTGAGGTTTATCAAGTTGGATTAAAATTGAAGGAGTAGAATCCTTCAAGAACTCAAAAACAAGTATTTCAGTCTTATCTAGACTAGTACATCTACGTGAATATTCGATAGTTCCACATTATGTCTAGCCCAGATTGGGTTGGGCTAGCTCATGGGTTGGCTTGGTGGGTTATGTGCCAAAGTGGGGTTTATTCTTGCAAATGTTACAAGTACCTACATAGATTATTCGAAAGAAGGTAGACTAAAACTTTCCAATTGGGCCTTTTCCTTAATCTTGGTCTAGTTTTTTTAGTGGTACATTTTTATATCCTTAGGCCATTTTTATCACAAATAAGTTTGTTTTCACTCTGATAAACTTATTTTACCAATTTCATGGGCTTATTCAAGGGAATCAACTTGGCCCAAAAGTATAACTTGGTCATATCATTAGGTTTTGGGCTGTGAAAATCATTTAGTTAATATCATATGATAATAGTAGACATAGGGATTAATATCAATACTTGCTCAAAATATTAAGAGAATGTAGAACATAGTAAGGGAAGATTTAATCATTAATCAAATATAACTAAATTTGTTAATAAGTAGAAAGACCATAGGTGATCAAGTTGATGAAATCTAATCTCGCGACTTTATCATATAAGAGTTAAGGTTGATCTAGTTTGTTGTAATTTAGGAACTTTAATTTAGTTTAATATTGGTTAGTAATTAAAATTTTAGTAATTTGATACTTGATTTATTCACCTTTCTCATGGGGATTGATACTTTATTCACTACAATAATACTTTATTGCAATTTATACTCTTACAATAGGCAAGAATTAGCAGAACCAGGGGCGGAACCAAGGGGGTCAAGGAGGGATGGTTCATGCATATATATACATACATATAAATGTAATATCCTCATATATAGTCTAGAAGTTTTGATTATGTTGTTGATGTTGTTGTTATTGTTGTTGTAGTGACATATTGGATTGAATATATGTGTTAAATTGCAAGAGAAAAGATTTTGGAAAGTGAATGCTTGTGTATATGTGTTTTGGGGAAAAGAATTAGGGTTTAGAGAGAATGGTATATGTTGTGTATATGATGATATATATAACATATAAATTGGTCAAATGAAGAGTCAAGGGGGTAGAGATATTTATTTGGTTATTGGTGAAATGACTATTAAGGGCATTGGATTAAAAAGAAAGCAAGAACAAATGATAAAAGGGTGTTTTGGTAATTATTTGAATTGGAACACTTGGTGGAGATTAAAAGAAGAGTTGAATTTATTTTTGTGGTTCATTTCTTCTTTCTTCTTTGTGTGGCCGGCTCCTTCATAGACAAAGGAAAACAAGAGACAAAGTGAAGATCTTGATGTGTTAAGCTCAAATTGATGGAAGATTGAAGTGATCTAGTGGATGATACAAGAAGTCTTATAACTTTGGTAAGTTCTCTTGTGATCTTTGTGTTTATTTGGAATGATATTTGAGTTTGATAGATTTTTAAGAGTGTGTTGGTTGATTTTGAGATGTGAGAAGTGTTTGAGTGATTGGATGATGGATGTTGAGTATGGATTGAAGAAAAGAGTAAGTGGTTGGAAGAGATGATGTTGTATATGTGGTAAGGGTTTTGAGATGATTTTGTGTTTGGTGTTTGATGTGTGTTTTGGTTTGTTTTGGGTGTGTTGCAAGTTGAGATGAGTTTTGAGTATGTTTTGTTAAGATTATTTGAAGAGGATGTTAATGTATAGAAGTGTGTTGTTGAGTGTATGGTTGTTTTTGATTGGAGTCTTGATTTGTGGCCGGACACGCCCATGAGCACGTCCAGGGTTTTTAGGTGTGTCAATTGTGTTGGAGTCAGTAGGTTTGACACGACCAGTGGCACGCCCGTGTTATTGAGCGTGTCATAGCTACTGTAAGATTTGAGAATTTACACGCCCAGGAACACGCCCATGTTGTTGAGCGTGTAAATGTTTCTGTGTTGTGGAGTTAGGGCACGGCCATAAACACGCCCGTGTGGGTGAACGTGTCAGGGTTGAGGTTTGCCCTAATTAATTCCTAATTGGATTATTTCTTGTGTATCCCTAAACAAGTATATGCTATTACTTTTGATTTAAGTCTTGAAGATAGTGATTGACCATTGATCTAAGAGGTTAAAGAATCTTGGACAAGGAAATGTTAGGAGTTGTATGAATTGTTAGTAAAATAAGTGCAAATCTTGTATTATTGCATTGTTGCATATGATGATAATGGTAATGTATATGATACTATGTGAACAATGTGATATTTCATGTATTGTGACTCATGTGATGAGTAATGTGTTTGGTTATGTTTATATCAATAATGCTATATGTATAATGTGATGGAATAAAATGCCATGGTGATTGGCTATGGTAACTTATATGTGATATGAGGCCATTGTTATTGGCTATGATGAGAGTTGAGAATGGAAATGATAATTAAATAATAAATGATTTGTGTGGCTAATGTGTTATTCCATTTTCAGAGTTTGTTGTTGGTGGCATGCCTAATAAGTGTAACAATCTCTTGAAGTTAGGTTGGATTGAATCCTTGAAGCCTAATTGAGATGTTACCACCCTTGAAGCTAGGTTGGGTTGGTTCTTGAAGCCAAGTTGGGTTGATGCTTAGCATGCTTTGCTCCCCTTGAAGCTTGGTTGAACCTAATCCTTGAAGCCTAGTTGGGTTTATGATATTGATAAATGTGATGATAAAACCAAAACATTAACTCTGAAAATTGAATGGCATATTAGTGTGTTTTGGGCCCATGCTTGTCTTTGTTTAGTGTTGATTATGAATGATTAAATGAATACTAATGAGGTATATAATAAGATGTTGAAATATGATATGTCTATTTATGTTGAGTTATGAAATGTAAAGGTATGTTGTTAGCTTTGCATATATGATGTTACATGTATAATATGGATTGAGAATTGGCATTGCATTGCATTAAAGCATAACATTAGCATGCATTATCTTACTAAGCCCTTGGCTTAGCGCGATAGTGTTTAATCGCGCAGGTAATAGAATTGATAGAGTTGAACCCGATAGTTCATCAAGACCAAGTGAGAGTAGACCTTGAAGAATCCATTTTGGGAGCTTAAAGATCAAAGCAGACTTGCCAATCATGTATACTTCTTTATATTTTGTAAAGAAATGTTTAAGATGTAAATATGTAAATATTTTATAACTTCCGCTGTGTAATATTTATATATATATATATATATAACTAATATGTTTTGTCTATAAGTAAATGATCTATTTGTCTATAATGTATAATGATAAGAGTATTGTATCAAGTTTTAAAGTGTTTTGATTGTTAAGAAAACCGTAGCATCCCTATGTTTGGTGCACTTATGCTACATCATTGTGGGTGTAGTGTGTGTGCATTGGATATGGGGGTGTTACAATTGTTTTGGTATCAGAGCCTAGGTTTGAGATTCTCAACCTAGGTAAAATGTAAGAAAAAGACTATTTTGATTTTAAAAAGTGGTTTTTGAATAACATATATGTTTGGGATTGACAATCTCTGATCTTTAATAAGATAGAATCTGCTGTGTTTGCAGATATAGGTAGTAATGGATCCCCACTCACGGCAGTCAGTTGAGGGAAGTGCGGAGAGTGTTGCTCCTGAGGAGGGAGCTAGGATTGATAGTGTTGAGGAGGCACCTGCTTCGGTGTCGGGTAGACCAGTTGGTGAGGAGGTTCCGCCAGCTTGGTTCAGGAATATGATGGAATTGATGAGGCAAGCACCAGTGCAAGCACCTCCACCACCACCCCAGCCTCAGGTACAGATGAGACAGTATGATAAATTGAGGAAGTTTGGGGCGGAAGATTTTCTTGGCACTACTGATCCAGCTGTAGCAGAACAGTGGCTTGATAGAGTTCAGAGGGTATTTGTTCAGTTGCAAGCCACCTCGGAGGAAAAGTTTGATTATGCAAGATCTTTGCTACAGAAGGATGCATATGACTGGTGGAGGACAGTGCCCCATTCTATGGATGATCCACCAACCTTGTCATATGCGGATTTTCTGAGAGAGTTTGAGTTGAAGTATACTCCTAGGGAGTACAAAGACATGAAGAAGATGGAGTTCTTAAGCTTGAAGCAGGATAGCAAGACTGTAACTGAATATGAGGTTGAGTTTATTAGATTGAGCCATTATGCTGGTGGCATTATAACTGATGAGATAGATAGATGCCGGAGGTTTCAGGAAGGATTGAGGCCCTCTCTCATGTGTCATGTGGCCGGTTCTCGATATCATGATTTTTCCCAGCTTGTTGCAGCAGCTAGGAGTGTAGAGCGAGCTCAAGTTATTGCAGCTGCTTCAGAGGAAGAGGTTAGGGTTAGGAGGCCCCAGTTTGAGGCAGGGTCTTCTTCTGTTAAGAGAGGTAAAGGAAGCTTTGTTCCTAGAGTTAGTAGGAGTCAGAGGTCAGCCGGTAGGTCAGTGCAGTTACAGAGGCAGAGATTTAGACCTGCAGCTTCAGTGGCAAGTGCTCCGACCCCTATGATTCAGAGATCCACCTTACCCATCTGTATCCATTGTGGTAGGCCACATGGTGGTCCTTGCTAGAAGACTGGTGTAGCAAGGGTTTGTTTTAGATGCGGATCACCTAATCACTTTGTGAGAGATTGTCCTGAGAGGCAAGAACAGATGTCAGTTGATACTGCAGCTTCTCGATCTAGTGTGAGGGGAGGTCGAGCAGGCAGAGGTAGCAGCAGGGGAGGCAGATCTGGGTTCAGTGCTAGAGGAGGTGCTACATCCAGGGAGAGTAGACCAGAGGAGGTTGGATCTTCCCAGAGGATGTATGTTATGCAGAGGCAGCCAGATGCATCGGCAGTCATAGCTGGTACTTTTTCTTTATTTGATACTTCAGTACTTGCTTTGATTGATCCGGGTTCCACACATTCTTATATTAGTGCATCTGTTTTGCCTGTATCTGATATGCATGCTGAGTCCCTAGGATTTGATGTGTTGGTGACAAATCCGTTAGGGTATAGTGTGATTGTGAGCAAGGTGCACCGAGATAGTGCAGTGAGGGTGCAAGGTGAGGAGTTCCTTGGAGACTTGATTGAGATGCCATTTAAGGAATATGATGTGATTCTAGGTATGGACTGGTTATCTAGACATGGAGCTGTGGTAGACTGTAAAAGGAAAATTGTTTCTTTGAGAACTGTTGATGATAGAGAGGTGATAGTATCTAATGAGCAGGAACAGCTAGCCTCCTTATTTGTTTCAGCTGTTGCAGCCAGGAGGTTGATTAGAAAGGGGTGTGAAGCTTATCTTGCTCATGTGATAGATACTAGAGTGAAGGGTTCTCCCATTGATAGTATTGCCACAGTTGTAGAGTTCCCAGATGTATTTCCAGAGGAGTTGCCAGGGTTACCTCCTGAGAGAGAGGTGGAGTTCGGTATTGAATTGTTGCCTGGTACCACTCCTATCTCTATTACTCCTTATAGAATGGCACCAGCAGAATTGAGGGAATTGAAAGTGCAATTACAGGAGTTGTTGGATAAAGGTTTTATTCGCCCCAGTGTTTCTCCTTGGGGAGCTCCTGTGCTATTTGTGAAGAAGAAAGATGGTACTATGAGGTTGTGTATCGATTATAGGCAATTGAACAAGGTGACTATTAAAAATAAATATCCTTTGCCTAGAATCGATGATCTCTTTGATCAATTGAAGGGTGCAGTTGTGTTTTCTAAAATTGATTTGAGATCTGGGTACCATCAATTGAGAGTTAAAGCTGAGGATGTTTCTAAGACAGCTTTTCGGACCAGGTATGGGCATTATGAGTTTCTAGTTATGCCTTTTGGTCTAACGAATGCACCTGCAGCTTTTATGGATTTGATGAATAGGGTGTTCAGGCCCTATCTGGATCAGTTTGTAGTGGTCTTCATCGATGACATTCTGGTGTATTCGCGGAATGAAGAGGAACATGACAAGCATCTGCGGATTGTGTTGCAGATTTTGAGAGAGAAGCAGTTGTATGCTAAATTGTCGAAGTGTGAGTTCTGGCTTGATCATGTGACTTTTCTCGGTCATATAGTTTCAGCGGAAGGCATTAGAGTTGATCCGAGCAAAGTTGAAGCTATATTGAATTGGAGTCCACCCAAGTCTGTAACGGAGGTTAGAAGTTTTCTGGGTTTGGCAGGTTATTACCGGCGGTTTGTGAAAGGGTTTTCTTTGATAGCTACTCCACTCACCAGATTGCTTCGTAAGGGAGTAAAGTTTTTGTGGACGGATCAGTGTCAGGCAAGCTTTGAGCAGTTGAGAGATATGTTAACTCAAGCGCCTGTTCTTACTTTACCTGTTGAAGGCAAACCATATGTGATCTACAGTGATGCTTCACATAGAGGTTTAGGGTGTGTATTGATGCAGGAAGGGAAAGTTATAGCTTATGCATCTCGACAGTTGAAACCGCATGAGCTTAACTATCCAACCCATGATTTAGAATTGGCTGCCATTGTGTTTGCATTGAAGATTTGGCGCCACTATCTGTTTGGGGAGAAATGTTTCATCTACACTGATCACAAGAGTTTGAAGTATTTGGGTGTCCAGAAAGAACTCAATCTTCGTCAGAGGAGATGGTTAGAATTGATTAAAGACTACGACTGCTTGATTGACTATCATCCAGGTAAAGCAAATGTTGTTGCTGATGCCTTGAGTCGAAAGTCTTTAGCTGGTTTAACTGTTTATTCGCTCTCGTTGCTTGTTGAGTTGAGAGCATTGCATGCCAGTTTTGTACCTTGTGATGATGGTGCATTGTTGGCACAGTTGCAATTGAAGCCAGTTTTGCTAGATCAGATTAAAGAGGCTCAGATGATTGATATGAAGATTCAAAAGATTATTTCAGATTGCAAGAATGGAAAGACTAGAGATTTTGTTGTGAAAGGTGATGGGAGTCTCTGGTTTAAGAGCAGATTGTGTGTACCCGATGATGCTGATTTGAAAAGGGTCATTTTGGAAGAAGCTCATCAGTCGATGTTTGCTATGCATCCGGGTAATACGAAGATGTATCATGATTTGAGACAGCATTATTGGTGGATTGGGTTGAAGAGAGACATTGCTGAGTTTGTATCGAAATGTCTCACTTGTCAGAAGGTTAAAGCAGAGCATCAAGTTCCAACAGGGTTGTTGCAACCGTTGTCAGTGCCAGAATGGAAGTGGGATAGAGTGACGATGGATTTTGTGTCTGGTTTGCCATTGACACAAAAGAAGCATGATGCCATATGGGTGATTGTGGATAGATTGACTAAGGCAGCTCATTTCCTTCCAGTGCGGATGGATTACTCTTTGGAGAGGTTGGCTGAACTATATATCCATGAGATTGTGAAGCTACATGGTGTTCCAACTTCTTTAGTGTCTGATCGAGATCCCAGGTTTACTTCAAGGTTTTGGAAAAGTTTGCATAGTGCTTTAGGTTCTCGACTACACTTCAGTACTGCTTTCCATCCTCAGACAGATGGGCAGTCAGAGAGAGTAATACAGATTGTTGAAGATATGTTGAGAAGTTGCGTTATTGATTTCTCTGGAAGTTGGGACAGATTTCTACCGCTTGTGGAGTTTGCTTATAATAACAGCCACCAATCCAGCATTGGTATGGCACCATTTGAAGCATTGTATGGTAGACGGTGCAGGACACCTCTTTGTTGGAATGAACTTGGGGAAGGTAAGTTAATTGGCCCTGATTTGATTCAAGAAACTGAAGAGAAAGTAAAGCTGATTCGAGGCAGATTGAGAACAGCTTCAGACCGACAGAAGTCTTATGCAGATCTGAAGAGGAGAGACATAGAGTTTGATGTGGGAGATAAGGTATTTTTGAAAGTATCTCCTTGGAAGAAGATTTTGAGGTTCGGTCGGAAAGGAAAATTGAGTCCTCGTTTCATTGGGCCGTATGAAGTGTTAGAAAGAGTTGGGCCAGTGGCGTATCGACTTGCTTTGCCACCTGAGTTGGATCGGATTCATAATGTGTTTCATGTTTCTATGTTGAGGAGATATAGGTCGGATCCATCTCATGTGTTACCATTTGAATCTATCGAAGTGAGCCCAGATTTAACTTTTGAAGAGGAACCAGTTGCTATCTTGGCACGAGAAGTGAAAGAGTTGAGGAACAAGAGTGTACCATTGGTGAAAGTTCTATGGAAGAATCATGGAAAGGAAGAAGCAACTTGGGAAAGTGAACAAACAATGCAAGAGCAATATCCTCAGTTGTTTCAGCTTTGATATCAGGTAATTTCGAGGACGAAATTTTCTTTTTAGAGGTGGAGAATTGTAATATCCTCATATATAGTCTAGAAGTTTTGATTATGTTGTTGATGTTGTTGTTATTGTTGTTGTAGTGACATATTGGATTGAATATATGTGTTAAATTGCAAGAGAAAAGATTTTGGAAAGTGAATGCTTGTGTATATGTGTTTTGGGGAAAAGAATTAGGGTTTAGAGAGAATGGTATATGTTGTGTATATGATGATATATATAACATATAAATTGGTCAAATGAAGAGTCAAGGGGGTAGAGATATTTATTTGGTTATTGGTGAAATGACTATTAAGGGCATTGGATTAAAAAGAAAGCTAGAACAAATGATAAAAGGGTGTTTTGGTAATTGTTTGAATTGGAACACTTGGTGGAGATTAAAAGAAGAGTTGACTTTATTTTTGTGGTTCATTTCTTCTTTCTTCTTTGTGTGGCCGGCTCCTTCATAGACAAAGGAAAACAAGAGACAAAGTGAAGATCTTGATGTGTTAAGCTCAAATTGATGGAAGATTGAAGTGATCTAGTGGATGATACAAGAAGTCTTATAACTTTGGTAAGTTCTCTTGTGATCTTTGTGTTTATTTGGAATGATATTTGAGTTTGATAGATTTTTAAGAGTGTGTTGGTTGATTTTGAGATGTGAGAAGTGTTTGAGTGATTGGATGATGGATGTTGAGTATGGATTGAAGAAAAGAGTAAGTGGTTGGAAGAGATGATGTTGTATATGTGGTAAGGGTTTTGAGATGATTTTGTGTTTGGTGTTTTATGTGTGTTTTGGTTTGTTTTGGGTGTGTTGCAAGTTGAGATGAGTTTTGAGTATGTTTTGTTAAGATTATTTGAAGAGGATGTTAATGTATAGAAGTGTGTTGTTGAGTGTATGGTTGTTTTTTATTGGAGTCTTGATTTGTGGCCGGACACGCCCATGAGCACGTCCAGGGTTTTTAGGTGTGTCAATTGTGTTGGAGTCAGTAGGTTTGACACGACCAGTGGCACGCCCGTGTTATTGAGCGTGTCATAGCTACTGTAAGATTTGAGAATTTACACGCCCAGGAACACGCCCATGTTGTTGAGCGTGTAAATGTTTCTGTGTTGTGGAGTTAGGGCACGGCCATAAACATGCCCGTGTGGGTGAACGTGTCAGGGTTGAGGTTTGCCCTAATTAATTCCTAATTGGATTATTTCTTGTGTATCCCTAAACAAGTATATGCTATTACTTTTGATTTAAGTCTTGAAGATAGTGATTGACCATTGATCTAAGAGGTTAAAGAATCTTGGACAAGGAAATGTTAGGAGTTGTATGAATTGTTAGTAAAATAAGTGCAAATCTTGTATTATTGCATTGTTGCATATGATGATAATGGTAATGTATATGATACTATGTGAACAATGTGATATTTCATGTATTGTGACTCATGTGATGAGTAATGTGTTTGGTTATGTTTATATCAATAATGCTATATGTATAATGTGATGGAATAAAATGCCATGGTGATTGGCTATGGTAACTTATATGTGATATGAGGCCATTGTTATTGGCTATGATGAGAGTTGAGAATGGAAATGATAATTAAATAATAAATGATTTGTGTGGCTAATGTGTTATTCCATTTTCAGAGTTTGTTGTTGGTGGCATGCCTAATAAGTGTAACAATCTCTTGAAGTTAGGTTGGATTGAATCCTTGAAGCCTAATTGAGATGTTACCACCCTTGAAGCTAGGTTGGGTTGGTTCTTGAAGCCAAGTTGGGTTGATGCTTAGCATGCTTTGCTCCCCTTGAAGCTTGGTTGAACCTAATCCTTGAAGCCTAGTTGGGTTTATGATATTGATAAATGTGATGATAAAACCAAAACATTAACTCTGAAAATTGAATGGCATATTAGTGTGTTTTGGGCCCATGCTTGTCTTTGTTTAGTGTTGATTATGAATGATTAAATGAATACTAATGAGGTATATAATAAGATGTTGAAATATGATATGTCTATTTATGTTGAGTTATGAAATGTAAAGGTATGTTGTTAGCTTTGCATATATGATGTTACATGTATAATATGGATTGAGAATTGGCATTGCATTGCATTAAAGCATAACATTAGCATGCATTATCTTACTAAGCCCTTGGCTTAGCGCGATAGTGTTTAATCGCGCAGGTAATAGAATTGATAGAGTTGAACCCGATAGTTCATCAAGACCAAGTGAGAGTAGACCTTGAAGAATCCATTTTGGGAGCTTAAAGATCAAAGCAGACTTGCCAATCATGTATACTTCTTTATATTTTGTAAAGAAATGTTTAAGATGTAAATATGTAAATATTTTATAACTTCCGCTGTGTAATTTATATATATATATATATAACTAATATGTTTTGTCTATAAGTAAATGATCTATTTGTCTATAATGTATAATGATAAGAGTATTGTATCAAGTTTTAAAGTGTTTTGATTGTTAAGAAAACCGTAGCATCCCTATGTTTGGTGCACTTATGCTACATCATTGTGGGTGTAGTGTGTGTGCATTGGATATGGGGGTGTTACAATAAATGTATGCATATGTATACATATGTAGACATCTGAAATGGTTTGAAGATAAGGCTTTTACTTTTGAATTTATCTGTGTTTCAATAGTATCTATCTTCTGTGATTTCTCAATCTTAGTAAGTTTTATTCCTAGGGTATTGAGGTAAGCATTGGAGAAATTATTTTAAATGATAAGATTCTTAAGATTGATAGAATAATCATCATTTGGACTTTTGAATGGGGCTATTTCCACCTTTCGTTCAAAATAATCATATTTTGTTTGTCTTAAAGGTGGATGTTCTGACTGAATCTTTCTGCCATCAGTCAGTTCCCAATCTGAAACCTTTTCCCTAAGGACATATTGGTATCAGATCCTAGGGGGTAAGGGTTGATTAAATTCAATTAACAAAGTAAATCATAGTACCTGGGTTGTAAGTCCTATTTAGACCTAAGAGTGTGATAGGCAAAGGGCAGTGATTCCTTTAGTAGGTTACTTTGTTGGTTAATATTTAATTTTAATAGCTTAAATGGATAATCTGTTGTGCAGAACAACTTCTATTTCTAATTCTTCAACAATTTCTTCAGAACAATTAAGGATAATTAATAGTGAAGAATTCATATTGAAAATTTTTCAAAAAGAATAGATGATCGGGAAATACCCAAGGTGCAAAAACATCAAATATATAAAACTTCTAAATTTCAATTTCTTAAAAATGATTTCGCAATTAAAACAGAAGAAAGAGATATACACATTTCAAAACCTTTTGAAACTATTCATCTTCATTCTTCTAAGTCCTTATAGAAACATAGAGAGACAAAAATTTCAAATATATTCACATAGGACTAGTTCAGGTAGCTAGTAAACCTTTAACAAAAGAAGGATTAAGTACTTCAATCCTAGCAGTTCTTAGGTATAACACCCTTACATCCTATATACGTATAATACACACACCCGGTATATGTAAAATACACATATATAGTATAAGAATATCACAATTCAATTTAATAAAAATTTTCATATTTCCTCAATCCTCAAAACATTTATACAAATACATATATATATATATATAAACACATAAAATCTCACATTACTCAATTATTCAAACATTCTTTATAATTTACAATATATATATTTATACTCCAAAAATATAATATAATATGCATAATATCAAAAAGTACTATGACATAAAATAGATACATGCTGGGAAAATGGCTCTGATCTTGATGTAGCAACACACTTCAAGCTCAATCAACACAAGCCTAGACCTGACCTGGTCTAGTAGAACTATTCGCCTCTACAGAATCACCCTATCACATGCGTGATGAATTACAATCGGACTAAAACAAAAGCCTAGTGGTATAAATTTTGATAATAATAAAACTTTAAAATAATGCTAATGCAAAATGCTTATATATTATGTCATAATGTGAGATTCAAGTTCTCTTTTAGATATATACTTTCATCACTTAATAATTAACACAAACACATACACAAACAAGGGCCCAAACAAACTAATACATTATTCAAATCCCAGAGCTACTGTTTTATTCCATAATGACACCAAGTGTCTAGCCCCAAAGGCCAATCATATCCCAGTGACGCCAAGCGTCTAGCACCGAAGGCAATTAGTGAGGATAACCTCATAGGCATGCCTCCAAACACAAAACTCTGAAAATTGAATAACATACTAGGCACACAATTATGTCATATTTTCCATCCTCAATTCCTTTCTCATTTTCCAATTTTCTCATTCATATCAATATCATTTCATTTCAACATTTCATCACAACTAGGATATTTCATAACAAAACCATATTACCCAAACACTTTGGGTCATTTTTACATTTTTCACATAATTCACATTTTATTCATTCTAGCTATTAATAATAATTTTTCATAATGCATATATAACAATTTGCATGTCACAACACAATGTTCATGTAACAAGTAGCTTAACACATTTTCCATCTAAGATGTGTTAAGCCCAATTTAATGCCAACATATCAAATTTATTAAAGTTTGTATTTACCTTAGAAAGCACTCCAAAACAAGCTTCAAAACTCCCTCCAACCTTTTTTTCCAAGTTGCCCTTAAATAGTAGGGTTGGGCAAACTACTCTCTATAAATGCCTAAGCTAAATGTGATCATAAACAACCATTTAATATCACATTCTAAGGCATTCTCAACATCAAACCATTTAAATTAGGAATTACAAATGAAAGATAAAGAAAAGAGTTATTTTGCACAATTTTCTCAAGTAACATGCCCAACAACATAGGCGTGTTAATGACAGTGTCATAAACCCACTTTTACAAAAGGTTTGATGCGTCCAACAACATGGGCATGTCACTGCCCGTGTCATTACTATTGGTCATGTCAATTATTTTGCCCTACAATTACTACGACATGCTCAGAGACATGACCGTGTTACTGGTCGTGTCATCAACGTTGAAACTCAGCACCATTGACATGCCCAATGACATGGCTGTGTCACTGGCCATGTTAGGTAAAATTCTGCATTTTGTACACTCAACCATTTCATTACAACCACTTCCAAACTCAACTTAAATTCAATCACTTCTTCAATTCAACCTTAAAATCATTATTAACTACTCACAACAACTTCATACATACCCAAATAAGCTATTAAAACATGTTAATACACAATGCCAAAATCCACTTATCAGATTCTTCCATAGAATTCCAAAGAACTTGCAAAATTGATAAAGAAACTTACCAATTGATGAAGAATCCTTAAAAACTCTACTTGAATCCTTGAAATTCTTTCAATCCTTGGTGTATGGAATAAGAAAGAAGCTCCCCTTACTCTCTCTCTCTCTCTCTCTCAACTCATGTTCAAGGAAGAAGAAGAAGGAAAAAGAAAATATCTCTTCTCTTTTCAATCCATTCTTATCTATATATATATAATAATAATAATAAGTTCTTCTTCTTCTTCTTCTTCTTCTTCTTCTTCTTCTTCTTATTATTATTATTATTATTATTATTATTATTATTATTATTATTATTATTATTATTATTATTATTATTATTATTATTAATTAAGATCAACTTTCCCTACACTTAATTATACATAACATATATGTGATGCATATCTTAGGTATATGTATATGTCTTGTATATGTCATGTTTACTTCAAATATATTTCAAATATACATTCTACTTTATCACTTAAAATCCTTTCAATTTCATTTAATTCATTTATTTAATTTATCTAATTAAAATTTATTTTATTTTATTTTATTTCCAAAAATTAGGGGTGTTATAATTCTCTCCCCCTTCAGAAAATTTGGTCCGTGAAATTACCTACTATCAACTCTGGAACAACTGGCGATACTGAGTCCGCATGAACTGCTCACTCTCCCATGTCACCTCCTCAGTGGCATGATTCTTCCAAAGGACTTTCACAAGTGGTACTTTCTTATTTCTCAATTCTTTCATTTCTCGTGCTAAAATTGCCACTGGTTCTTCTTCATAAGTTAGATCCAAATTCACCTCAATGGACTCCACTGACAAAATATGAGATGAGTCTAACTTGTACCTCTGAAGCATAAAGACATGGAAGACATTATGTATTCGGTCCAACTCAGGCGACAGAGCCAACCTGTAAGCCACTGGACTAACTCTCCCCAGAATCTCATATGGTCCTATGAAACGAGGACTCAACTTCCCTTTGCGACTAAATCTTAAAATCTTTTTCCATGGAGATACCTTCAGAAACACTTTATCTCCTGCACTGAACTCTATATCCTTCCTCTTCAAATTTGTATAGGATTTTTATCGGTCTGAAGCTGCTTTCAGATGACCCCGAATCAATTTTACTTTCTCTTCTGTTTCCTTAATCAAAACAAGACCAACCAGTTTACCTTCTCCAATTTCATCCCAACACAATGGTGTCCTGCATCTTCTGCCATACAAGGCCTCATAAGGTGTCATCCCAATACTAGACTGATGACTGTTGTTATACACAAACTCAATACATGGCAAAAATCTATCCCAACTCCCTGTGAAATCAATGATACAACTCCTTAACATATCCTCTAGAATCTATATCACTCTCTCTGCCTGCCCATTTGTTTGAGGATGGAAAGAAATAATAAAATGCAATCGAGAACCTAATGTATCCTGCAAACTCCTCCAAAATCTCGATGTAAACCGGGAATCTCAGTCCAATACTAAAGAAACTAGGACTCCATGTATCCTCACTATCTCATTGATATATAACCCAATCAACCTCTTAAGTGAAAAGTCCCTCTGAACTGGAAGAAAATGAGCTGTCTTCATCATCCGATCAATAATCACCCAAATTGCATCATGCTTCTTCTGGGTCAAAGGCAATTCAGTCACAAAATCTATCGTCACTCGCTCCCATTTCCACTCTGGTACTGACAATGGCTGAAGTAATTAGGAAGAAACTTGGTGCTCAGCCTTCATTCTCTAGCAAGTGAGACATCCAGACATAAATTCTGTTATGTCCCTCTTTATACCTAACCACCAATAATATTATTTCAAATATTAATACATCTTGGTACTACCAGGGTACATAGCATAAAGTGACTGATGTGCTTCCTCTAATATCATTCTCTTTAATACAGCATCATCAAGAATGCATAACTTATCTTTATACCATAGATTGTCATCATCTCTTACATAAAAGTCTCGACTCTCCTTCTTTTGGCAATCTAACACAATCTTCTAAATCTTCTCATCTACCAATTAGGCTTCCCTAGTCTGATCCAACAACACTGATCTTAATTGTAACTGAGCCATCAATGCACCTTCATCATAAGACTCAAATTTAGCATGTAACGCTCTCAAATCAACAAGCAACGAGAGTAAATAAGCAGTCAAACCTGCCAAAGACTTCCGACTCAAAGCATCAGCAACAACATTTGCCTTGCCAGGATGATAATCAATCAAATAGTCATAGTCTTTAATTAACTCTAACCATCATCACTGCCGAAGATTTAGCTCTCTCTGAACACCCAGATACTTTAAACTTTTGTGATCAGTATAAATGAAACACTTCTCCCCATACAAGTAATGTCGCCAAATCTTCAATGCAAAAACTATGATTGCTAACTCTAAATCATGAGTTAGAAAATTCAGTTCATGTGGCTTTAACTATCGAGATGCATAAGCAATAACTCTACTCTCTTGCATCAGAACACAACCTAAACCACTATGTGATGCATCACTGTATATCACATAAGGTTTATCTTCCACGGGCAGGGTAAGAATGGGAGCCTAATTTAACATCTCCCTCAATTACTCAAAAATCACCTGACACCGATCTGTCCACATAAATCTAACTCCTTTCCAAAGTAATCTGGTGAGTGGTGTAGCTATCATAGAAAAACCATTCACAAATCGACCATAATAGCCTGTCAAACCCAGAAAACTTCTAACCTCTATCACAGTCTTAGGTGGACTCCAATTCAAGATAGCCTCAACTTTACTCGGATTAACTCTAATACCCTTTGCTGATACCACATGACCAAAAAAAGTTACCTGATCGAGCCAGAATTCACACTTAGATAGGTTAACATACAAATACTTCTCTCTCAAAGTCTGCAATACAATCCGCAGATGCTTGACATGATCCTTCTTATTATGTGAATACACTAGAATATCATCAATGAAGAGCACCACAAACTGATCTAAGTATGGTCTAAACACCTTGTTCATTGAATTCATAAATGCTGCTAGTGCATTCATCAATCCAAATGGCATCACCAAAAACTCATAATGCCCATATCTCGTGCGAAAAGCTGCCTTAGATACATCTACATCTCTAACTCTCAACTGATGGTACCCTGATCTCATATTAATCTTAGAGAATATTGCTACTCCTTTCAATTGATCAAAGAGATCATCTATCCGAGGTAATGGATACTTTTTCCTGATGGTCACTTTATTCAATTGTCTGTAATCAATACATAATCTCAAAATGGCATCCTTCTTCTTTACAAACAAAACAGGTGCTCCCCATGGAGACATACTAGGGCAAATAAATCCTTTATCAAGCAACTCTTGCAACTGCACCTTCAACTCTTTTAATTCTGCAGGTGCCATCCGATAAGGGGTAATAGATATGGGAGTGGTACCAGGCAACAAATCAATACCAAACTCCATCTCTCTCTCAGGAGGCACCCCTGGCAACTCATCAGGAAAAACATCTGGAAACTCGGCAACTGTAGGTATACTGTCAAGCTGGGATCCCACTACTCTAGTATCTACAACATGAGCAAGATATATCTCACATCCCTTTCGAATCATCCTCTTAGCTGATACAACTGTAATAAATATGGATGAAAGATGTCTCTGCTCACTAGATACTACCACAACTCTACCATCACGTGTTCTCAGGATAACATGTTTTCGCTGACAATATACCATAGCCTCATGCCTAGATAACCAATTCATACCTAGAATCAGATCATACTCCCCAAAAGGTATCTCAATTAGGTCACTGAGATACTCCTCATTCTGAATAACAACTGGACTATCTCGGTGCACCATGCTAACCACGACACAAAGGATTTGTAACCAAAATATCATATCTTGAGAACTCAGAATGCAAATCACTCACAGGCAGTATAGCTGCACTAATGTATGAATGAGTCGACCTAGGGTCTATCAATGCAAGAACTGAACTACCAAATAAAGTAAAAGTACCAACTATAATAACTAAAGCATCTGGTTACCACTACAACACATAAACCTACTGAGATGGCCCTGCATCCTCTAGCCTACTTCCTGCTGTAGAACCTCCTCTCTGACCATACCCTAATTGACTACCTCTACTAAAACCTCTGCCACCAGAACTCCCTCTAACGCTGGATCTAAAACTATTGTATCTATCTGTCTATCATCTGGCGGCTCTAGACAATCTCTGAGAAAATGGTCTGGTGATCCACATCTATAACACACTGCCGGTGCACCTATCCTACAGCAGATACCTTCATGTGCTCTACCACAATGAACACAGGTAGGTAGAGCAGGCCTCTGAGTCAATGGGGTTAGAGCACTAGCCACTTAGGCTGTAGCTCTCTGCCTTTACTACTGTGTTGACCTGTCAAACTGCTCCTAGCTCCTACTGAACCTCTGAGGATATCCCCCTCGGCCTTTCTTAGATAATGAACACCCTGCCTCACCCTGGAGTCTCCTAGTTCTGCTCTCCTTAGCTCCAGTTGTTGTTGCAAGTCCCTATGCCCTCTCTACACTCCTAGCAGAACCAGCTGAGAAAAATCCTAATAGCAGGAACCTACCACTAAACACATGATAGATGGTCTCAACCCCTCCTTAAACCATCGGCATCTGTCAAACACATCTGATATAATCCCTCCAACATGTTGGCTCAGCTAGATGAACTCAATCTCATACTCAGTCACTGTCCTGGTGTCCTGCCTCAAACTCAGGAACTCCATCTTCTTTGCATCCTCATACTCCCTCAGAGTTCCTTCTTCTCGAATTCCCGCAGGAAATTGGCATAGGTCAAAACTGGTGGATCAACTGTACCATGGGGAACCTTCTTTCGCCACTCATAGGCATCCCCCTACATAAGTGATCTAGCATAATTAATCTTCTCCTCTGGACTAGCCTGCAGCTGAATAGATACTCTCTGGATTCAACTACGGTAGGGTCTGTAGTGCCAACAAAATCTGTGGCTCCAAATTTCCTCAGCTTGTCATACTTTTGCGTTGGCAACTGCTGCTGCAGATGCGGCTGTGGTGACAGCTACGGCTGCTGAACTGGAGCCTGCCTCAACAGCTCCATCATATGTCAAACCCAGCTCGATGGAATCTTCTCAGCTGCTGGTCCAACAGGCATAGAAGCAGATGCCTCACCAGCAGACTCAACACCAGCTCCAACTCTACCCTCATAATGAGCTACACTCTTTGCACTACACTCTGCAGACTTATGAGTCCAAGATGCCATAACCACCTATTTCTGCAAATACAGCCGAAATTGCCATATCAAAAATTTAAAAATGCCAGTGTCAAAGCATGTATCACAATTGAAAATCATATTTAAAATCCTCATTTTCTCTCTTTAACAACCCACTTAAGTCAAGAACCTCAAACCTAGGCTCTGATTCCAAAATAAATGTAACACTCTTTCACCTTATATACGTATAATACAAACACCAGTATATATAAAATATGCATATACGGTGTATGAATGTCACAATTTGATTTAATAAAAATTTACATATTTCCTCAATCCTCAAAACATTTATACAAATACATATACATATATATATATATATATATATATCAAAACACATAAAACCTCACATTACTCAATTATTCAAACATTCTTTATAATTTATAATATATATTTATACTTCAAAAACATAATATAATATATATAATATCAAAAAGTACTATGACATAAAATATATACATGCTGGCAAAATGACTCTGATCTTGATCTAGCAACATACTTCAAGCTCAACCAACACAAGCCTAGACCTGACCTTGTCTAGTTGAACTCTTCGGCTCTACCGGATCACCCTTGTCACCTGCGTGATGAATTACAATCGCGCTAAGCCAAAAGCCTAGTGGTACAAAATTTGATAATAATAAAACTTTAAAATAATGTCAATGCAAAATGCTTATCTGTTATGTCATAATGTGATATTCAAGTTCACTTTTAGATATATACTTTTGTCACTTAATAATTCACACAAACACATACACAAGCATGGGCCCAAACAAACTAATACATTATTCAAATTTCAGAGATAATATTTTGGTCCATAATGACACCAAGTGTCTAGGTTCGAAGAAAAATCAAGTAATGCTCAAAAGCTAGCCCCAAAGCCAAATCATATCACAGTGATGCCAAGCATCTAGCCTCGAAGGCAAATCATATCGCAGTAACGCTAAGTGTCTAGCCTTGAAGGCAAGTGAGTATAACCTTATAGGCATGCTGCCAAACACAAAACTCTAAAAATTGAATAACATACTAGGCACACAATTATTTCATATTTTCCATCCTTAATTCCTTTCTCATTTTCCTATTTTCTCATTCATATCAATGTCATTTCATTTCAACATTTCATCACAACATATGATATTTCATAATGAAACCACATTACCTAAACACTTTGGGTCATTTTCACATTTTGCACATAATTCACATTTTATTCAATCTAGCCATTAATAATGGTTTTTCATAATGTATATACAACAATTTGCATGTCACAACACAATGTTCATGTATTAAGTAGCTTAACACATTTTCCATCTAAAATGTGTTAAGCCCAATTTAATGCCAACATATCAAATTTATCAAAATTTTGTACTTACCTTAGAAAGCACTCCAGAACAAGCTTCAAAACTCCCTCAAACCTTCTCTTCCAAGTTGCCCTTCAATACTAGGGTTGGGCAAACTACTCTCTCTCAATGTCTAAGCCAAATGTTATCATAAACAACCATTTAATATCACATTCTAAGGTATTCTCAATAGCAAACCATTTAAATTAGAAATTACAAATGAAAGACAAAGAAAAGAGTTATTTTGGACAATTTTCTCAAGTAACACGCTCAACAACATGGGCGTGTTAATGACCGTGTCATGAACCCACTTTTACAGAAGGTTTGACACGTCTAATGACATGGGCATGTCACTGCCAGTGTCATTACTCCTACATTACAAAAACTTTAACACGCCTAACAACACGGGCGTGTTACTGGCCGTGTCAATTATTTTGCATTAAAGTAGCTATGACACGCTCAGAGATATGGCCGTGTTATTGGTCGAATCATCGACATTGAAAATTAGCAGCGTTGACACGCCCAAAGACATAGTCATGTCAGTGGCTGTGTCAGGCAAAATTCTGATATGGAAGCCAAACTAAGGTCCCATATCAAATTGGGAAGGTCCCAATTCGATATGGGACTATCCCATATCGAAATGGGGCTTCCCAATTTGATATGGGAGCCAAACTTAAGGTCCATATCAAATTGGGAAGGTCCCAATTCGATATGGGACTGTCTTATATCAAATTGGGGCATCCCAATTCGATATGGGCTATCCCATATTGAATTGGGAGGCCTAGTTTGTCTTGGATACACCCCTGAATGCCCTAACATCGAATAAGACTCGACTGAACCTTCAAAACAAACTTCTTTAAGGTTTTAAAGGTTCAACCATCCTATTAAATTATACCATCTAATCAAAAGATTTATGACTCGAGCCATAGACTAGTTAGGGTCAAAATCAAGGGTCTACAATTTGCCTTCTGCTTGAATGATCTGAGACTTTAGTAGAAGAGAGTGAAAAGCAATATGATTTTAAGCTGATTTTAGATGAGGATGGATTCTTGACCTGAGGTTGGAGTTGGTTTGGGCTCTGGCCCCGAGATGTGATTTGATTTCGGTTCTAGACCTGGAATGAGTTCTGGACTAAAAAAAGATTTGGGTTCTAGACCTAGATAGATTTGGGTTCATGACCCAGAATAAGTTCTGGACTCAAAAGTAATTTGATTTGGGTACTTGGACTTAAGACTGGGTACTTAGACCCGAGACTAAATTTTAGGTTCTCAACCCTTAACTTAATTTGGATTCTGGACTCGAGACTAGATTTTGGGTTCTCGACCCTAAACT
The DNA here is from genome assembly GCA_947685225.1 of Garcia nutans. NCBI lineage: Eukaryota > Viridiplantae > Streptophyta > Magnoliopsida > Malpighiales > Euphorbiaceae > Garcia > Garcia nutans. The sequence goes on from CANTUV010000007.1 coordinate 55,537,584, forward strand.
AGATTTGAGTTCTAGACTGAAGACTGGATTTTGGATTCTCAACCTTAAACTAAATTTGGGTTCTCGACCTGAGACTGAATTTTCAGTTCTTTACCCTAAACTGGATTTGGGTTCTCAATCCAAGACTGAATTTTAGGTTCTTGACCATAAACTAGATTTGGGTTATCGACTCGAGACTGGAGAAGATATAAGGGCCAGCTAAAAAATAGCTGAATTTTTTCCAAAAGGAATAACAAAAAGAATAAAATAGGAAGAAAGTAAGAATCTCAAAAGAATGAAGATGCAAAAGATAAAAGATTAGTCATGCTAGAAGAGCTGAAGCCAATATAGGACAAATCTCCAAAGGATAAAGATCCATTTTTAAAGGGTGAAGACCCGATCTCCAAAGGATGAAGATCCATTTCTGAAGGGTAATGACCCAATCTCTAAAGGATAAATATCCATTTTAAAGGGTGAAGACTCGATCTACAAGAATGAAGATCCATTTTAAAGGGTGAAGACCCAATCTCCAAAGGATGAAGATCCATTTTGAAGGGTGAAGTTCCAATGACCAAGGATGAAGATCCAAGGTCCAAGGATGAAGATCCATTTTGAGGGTGAAGACCCATAATCCATTGAAGAATGGAACTACTGGCTAGAAGAAAGCCAAAATTCCCAGATGACAGAAGGTCAATCCAGCTAGAAGAGCTGGAGCCGATCCATTGAAGAATGGAGCAAGTGGCTAGAAGAAAGCCATGATGGAAGATCAATCAGCTAGAATAACTAAAATTTATTGGCTAGAAGAAAGCCAGAACCCTTAACTGATAAGGGTCAATCAAATCCAGTATCGGGTTGAGAACCCAAATTTAGTATCGGGTCGAGAACCCAAATTCAGTTTTGGGTTGAGAATCCAATCAAGTTTAGGGTTAAGAACCTAAAAATTCATTCTCGGGTCCAAGTACCCAAATTAAATTCAGTCTCAAGTCCAAGTACCTAGTCTTAGATTCAAGTATCCAAATCAAATTTAGTCTCGAGTCCAAGTACCCAGTCTCAAGTCTAAGTACCCAAATTAAATTAAGTCTTGGGTCCAAGTACCCAAATTAAATTCAGTCTCAAGTCTAAGTACCTAGCCTCGAGTCCAAGTACTCAATATCAAATTCATTCTTGGGTTCAAGTACCTAGTCCCAAATTGTGGGTCTTCACCCTCAAAATAGATCTTCATCCTTAGTCATTGGGACTTCACCCTTTGGAGATCAGGTCTTCACCCTCCAAAATGGATCTTCATACTTTGGGCATTAGGTCTTCACCCTTCAAAATGGATCTTCATCCTTTGGAGATCAGGTCTTCACCCTTTAAAATGGATCTTCATCCTTGGAGATCGGGTCTTCACCCTTCAAAATAGATCTTTATCCTTTGGAGATCGGGTCTTTACCCTTCAGAAATGGATCTTCATCCTTTGGAGATTGAGTCTTCACTCTTCAAAAATGGATCTTCATCCTTTGGAGATTTGTCCTAAATTGGCTTCAGCTCTTCTAGCTGGACTAATCTTTTATCTTTTGCTTCTTCATTCTTTTGAGATTCTTACTTTCTTCTTATTTTGTTCTTTTTGTTATTTCTTTTGTAAAAAAATTTAGCTATTTTTTAGTTGGCCGTTATATCTTCTCTTTGCCCCCTACGTGGCAAAATATTAAAAGTGGGTTTGAAAATATTTTGTACATGTATAAACTCAAAAATTAAAAAGAGAAAGTTTTACCCCCTAGTAGGCTCAAACCAATGATTTTTTCTTTCTATGCAGGCTCTGATTGATGTTTGTGTATTTTCTGGTTCCTTGCATAAGTATGCATCTCTATTTTTATAAAGTGACTGGATCTTCCTCAAGTAATGGGCCTTCCATGCCCTCTGATTGCACATCTACTTCTCATTATTTGCTTCATAGAGTATCTGTTGTTCACTTTGACAAAGAATAGACAATACAAGATAATAAAATACAGTGTGATATGCACATATATACATGATATGCATGAATAATACTTACAATGGTTCCATCGACTCACAAACTGAGGTGATCAACTAAAGTGTTCTCATTGGTTCCATCCAGATGCTCGTTCAAGTCTTGCATTGGAATGACAAAAGGCTTCGCATTTATGGCTTTTATCTTTAAGATGTTGAAAACATGAGTGGTGGAGACCCCAAGCAGCAAAGATACATCCATTTCAAACTATGATTCAGCACTTCAATTGGTAGCTTCTTCATAACCTTGCCAATAATTATTTACTTTGCCCAATGTCTCCTTCGAGGTTCGACTGTTCAACATACTTTCCTTAACTTGAAGGTTTTGTATGACAAAAACACATTTTTTTTTTTAATCTTAAAATCATATTTTGGCTTTTGTCAAATGAATATCATTATACCTCAAGACTCAATTTTGCAAATTAACATATTTATAACATGACAACCCTAGTTGCCATACTAAACTTGAGAATTATTTCTATTTGAGCAAGAATTGTTGCACTTAAGATAGGCACATACACCTTACTTGGCCAAAGGTCTCATCGAGTTTAAAAATTGTCTATCTCATATGCATGCTTATTCGAACTATCTCCACTAATAGACTCTACCTACCAAGAGAGATTAATAGGTCTTTAATAGACTTAAAACATGGTCTATAAGGGACATGGGTAAAATGAAAGCCATCTTTGAGCTCGAGCTGATTCGACACAATGGACAAACCTTCACACTACAAACTTCTTGTTGGAACCTTAGGCAGCTGGGAGCAAACTTGCTAGACTCTAATTTCCTTCTATCTCCTTGGTAGAAATATAGAACTAATTAAAACGATCTTCATCTTTTTCCTTTTGCTTTTACATAAACTCAGGACCCGTTTTTTTTTTTTCCTTTTTTTCTTTTTTTTTGTTTTGCTTTTTCTCTCTCTTTTTTGTATTTTTTTCTTGTTTGTTTTTTTCTTTTTTTCTTTTGAGTCTAACTCTTTTTCTTTTGAAGTTCTCAAAATTATTTTCTTTGCACCATTCTATGCATCTGACTATGGGTAAGTGGAATAGAGTGAGTTTGCTTCAATAAGGATAAATCATTTGTAGCCCTGATGTCATCTTAATAAATTAGAGATATTAAGTCTAGTATCAAGTGAACTTCAACTACCCATATGGTCTTGAGAACTTCAACTTTCCTTATGGTCTTGACTATACATTCCTTTCTTTGATCTTCTTACCTCTTCACCTTAGCGATCATTAGATTTGATCATTAGATCATTAGATTATAGCTAGTTTTTTAGGACAGCTAAAGGATGGTGAGACCATTATCTCACACCCCAACAACAAATGGATATTCTAGGATCAATCCAGACCACTGAGGATGGAACTCCCATTCTCGATGAACTAGGAGAAACTATTTATGATGTTGTAGCAACCCTAATTTTTACAATTTCCTTGTATTTTATATGTGACCCTTCACACTTTAAGGATAAAATTGCATAACTCTTTTTAAACCTCAGGTATAAGAAATCAATATGTTAACTGAGGATCAAGAGTTTATGCTCAATATCCTTAAACATGTTGAGAATCCTGAAGTTCAAAAGCAATTTATAGAAAAGCTTATGAAAATATAGGAGAAAATTTTAATTCCAAACCATCAATTTCCAAAGCTGTAGTTCAACATGTAGTTCCTAGTAACTCTTATAATCTGACTAAATATCTAGGAAAAGGAAAAACTACAAAAAAAAATTACCTATAATTCAAACTCTCCAAGAAGAAATTTAATCCATAAAAATGGAATTAAAAGTACTCAAAGAAAAATAATATGAGGAATCACAAATACTTCAAACACTTATTTCAAAAGTGTCTGAAGAAACCTCAAACGATGATCAAGAAGAAGAAACAGAAATTTAAACCAATAATGAGGAAGAATCCAAAAAATTGAGACACTTGAAAATGTTCCTCCAGATTATCTATTTCTTATGAAACTATTAATCTCTAGAAAGTATTTCATTAAGGTTATAATTGTCTTTTATGATAATTTCAAATTAAATAAAATAGTTCTTTTTGACACAGGAGCTAATTTAAACATTCTCAAAGAAGATATTATTCCTAAAAGATTTCATGAAAAAACTAGAGAAAAACTTGTTTCTGCTAATAACTCAAAAATTATAGTTACCTCAAAAACTGATGCATCCATTGCTTTAAGAAATTTCCAAATGAAAACATCATTTGTTTTGGTAAAAGAAATACATCAAAGTGTTATATTAAGGACACCATTCATTAATTTGATAACTCCCCATATAGTTGACTACGATGGAATTTCTTTTAAAACTGAGAAAGAAAAATTAATTTTCCCTTTCGTTGAAAAACCTAAAGCAAGAAATCATAATTTTATAAAAGCCCATTCAATTTATGAAAATAAGATAAATTGTATTATTAGGGGAAAAGAAAAACAACTTTGTTTTCTGAAAAAAAAATAATGTTAAAGAAAATAGAAAACCAATTCCAAAATTAAACAAAAAATTTAAAATTTCCAAAATATCATTGAAACAGAAATTTTTGTTGATTTACCAAATGCTTTTTGGAACAAAAAGCAACATATGGTAGATCTTCCTTATGAAAATGATTTTAATGAGAAACAAAAACCAATAAAAGTTAGGCCTGTTTAAATGAATCAAGAACTTGAAGCTCATTACAGAAAAGAGATTCAAGATCTTGAATTCAATGGATTAATTATAAAATCTAGGTCTCCTTGAAGTTGTGCAGCTTGTTATGCAAATAAAAATTCAGAAATAGAAAGAGACACTCCTAGACTTGTGATTAATTACAAACCTATGAATAAGGCTTTGAAATGGATAAGATACCCAATTCCAAATAAAAGAGATTTGTTAAAAAAGACAATATTCCTCTTTTATTTTTTCAAAATTTTATAAGAAATCGAGATTTTGGCAAATTCAAATTCACCCAAAAGACCATTATAAAATTTATATAAAATTTCTTTTACTTTTCCATTTGGCCAGTATGAATGGACAGTAATGCCTTTTGGATTAAAAAATACTCCTTCTAAATTTCATAGAATTATGAATCAATATTTTTAATTCATATTCTGAATTTTGTATTGTGTACATAAATGATGTATTAATTTTTTCCAATTCTTTAGAACAACATTTTAAACATCTTAGAACATTTTCCTATGTTGTTAAGAAGAATGGACTTGTTGTTTCTAAATCAAAATTTCCTTATTTCAAACTAGGATTAGATTCCTAGGATACAATATTTCCCAGGGTACAATTGTCACTATTAAAATATCATTAGAGTTTGCTAATAAGTTTCCTAATAAAATCTTAGATAAAACACAATGAAAAATATTCTTAGAAAGTCTTAATTATGTCTTAAATTTTATTCCCAGTATAAATAGGTTAGCAAAACCCTTACATGATCGTCTGAAGAAAAATCCAGTTCCATAGTCCGACCAGCATACAAAATTTATTTAAACAATTTAAAAGTAGGTTCAAACCATTCCTTGTCTTCATTTAGTTGATCCTCAAGCTCCTAAAATTATAGAAACAGATGCTTCTGATTTAGGATATAGGGTATACTCAAACAAGCTAAAAATGTGCAAATTATCATATTTGCTTCTGCACATTGGAATGATTATCAAAGAAATTATTTCACAAGGAAAAAAAAAATTTTAATTGTCATGTGCATTACAAAATTTTTAAGTGATCTACTAAACCAAAAAATTTTGCTTTGCATTAATTGCAAATCTACAAAAGATGTTCTACAAAAAGATGTTCAAAATATTACATCAAAATAAATTTTTGCAAGGTGGAAAGCAATTTCAAGTGCTTTTAATTTTGAAATCGAATTTATTGAAGGAGATTCAAATTCAATTCCTAATTTCCTAACTAGAGAGTTCCTCTAAAACAAGTCTTGGTGCATAAGAAATCAAAAGGAAAAGCGGTCCAAAAGGACTAAGAACTTCTAAAACCTTCTTCTAACCTTCTTCCTTCCTCTACTTTACCCATAAACCCATGGGCAAATATTGTTACTAAAGAGGAATCAAATTCCTCTAAGAAGGATTTACAAATCCAACAATGGATTGAATATGTAATGACTAGAAATTTTAAATATGGATTTTTTTGGATTAAGTGTGTATACATGATTGCTTGGAGTGTTATATTTGTTTGGAGTGCATATGTAGTGGCTAACTGACTCCCACGGGTGTGGCTTTGGAGTGCCACAGCCGTGGCATAGGTGTTAGGACTATTTTAAAGGAAACTTTTCAACTTGGTAGAGGTTGTTTGGTACACATGGGCGTATGTATGAGAAGACACCGGCGTGTATAGATGGATGATTCTATTTAAGGGAGAAATTTTAGTGTGGCAGTACAAGTTTAATCTACACGGGCATGCCTTTGAAGTAACACTGGCGTGTCTGGTAATTCGAATTTAAAAGCCAAGTTTTAAATGTTATATATTTTTGACATAAATGGTATATGTGAATAATAGGGCTTTAAAATAATTAAAGTATTGGTTTATCTAATTATATGGAATTAAAAAAGTTAAATTAAAGGACAAATAAAGAAATTAGGCGTATCAAAATAATGGTGTTAGTGAGTACATGGAATAAGAATCTTAAAAGCTATATAAAAGGGGCTTTAGAGTCTTCCATCTTCTTCTCAAAAAATCCATTCTCATCATCCAACACCATTTTCATCTCTTTTTGTTTCTTATTTTATTTCTCATCTTAGAAATCATAGAGATTTTAGAGAAAGATCAAGTTTAGGTGGATTTTAACTACTTTAAGCTTGATTTATCAAGAAAAAAGATCATCAAATCAAAGGATTGAAGGGGAAAATGATGGAAGAGCAACTTGAAAGAGGTTAGTGCTTATATATCATATACTTTGCTATTCTTTGAGCTTTATTTGAATTTGTAATTACTCTAATAAACAAATGATTGGAATTAATGAAATTATTGTGAAAGAAGTTGTGTAATGAACAATTTGTAAAATTGTGAAAGAGCCTTTATATTGATTGATTTGTGAAGAATATGAATAGAAAACTTTACTTTTATGTTAATAAAGTGTATATTTATGTATTAAAAAACTAAAGTATTTCTAAATACAATTATTGAGTCCTTCATGAGCTAATTTAAGGGCATGAGACAAGTTAGGACTTTGATGAGTTTTAGGGTTTTAAAGGATATTAGAGTTATAAGCTTTTCTAATTTGGAAATATGATGGTATTAGTGTTATTTGAAGTATATTAACTAGTTAATTATCTTAATATCATGTTGGAATGAATTTTGGAATAGCCAAATAATGGAGTATATGATTATGAAAGATTTGTTAAATAAGAGAGATTGACCCTATTTTTGATAAAGAAGATTTTAGTGATATTTGAAGCTATTAGAATATTAAGTAATTGCTTTTGAAGAGAACTATGTGAATGGTACTAAATGGTTATTTGAAGTATGTATTAGTTGGAAATATTGGAATATTTAATTATTTGTTATGGGTAAGAAGGGTAAATGAGGTTGAATATCAATGATAACTTTAGGATAAGCAAGTTGTATACAAATAAGTTGAGGCAAAAAAGAAAGGAATGGAAGTGCCATTATATAAAGATTGAAACATGAATTGATGGTATTCTTAGAGAGTTTGTTATTATTTATGTATTTGATATAGTATGTGAATTTAGTAGTGAATTATGTTAAATTGTGAAAGATAAAAGTGAGTTTAATCTATAAGGTGAGTTGAGAAGATAAAGTTTGCATGAAGAGAGCTTGTTATATATCTTTTGGTGACCAAAATAATTGTAAAGTTAGTGAAATGTTAAAAGAAAACTTAATGTTGAATTACTTGCTTATGGATAAGAAATGGAAAGGAAGTTAGTGACTATTGTATCTAAAAATACCTTAGAGTTGAGTAAGTTGTGTTTAATGTACAAAATAATGGTGTTTATAGAATTATGCATAAACAAGAGAATGCAAGGAAAGGAAAAAGGAAGTGCCATGAAAAGAGAATAGAAGTGAGATAGTTATCTTGATTAAAGGGAATATAGTGTTTAACATAAGGTAATTTAACGTAAGTATATCAAAATTAGTTGGATTGTTATTTACTTGGCTTGGGTGAGTGAAGTTAATAGTAAATCATCGATTAAATTTGTGGTGTTGTTAAAGAATTAATGATTTTAAGGTTTGATTGAGTATGAGAATGTTATAAAGTATTTTCTTAAAGGTATTTGGATGAGAAGTAATAATAAGAATCACAAAGGCGGGTCACACTAATTGACATGGCCATGTTCTTGGATTGTACTTTTAAGAGACAGTAGTGGATTGAATCACAGGGGAGTGTCCAAGGGTTAACATGGTCGTGTTGTGTAATTTCTCATGCGAGAGACAATAATGAATTGAGAAGCACGGGGAATGGCACCAATGTACCACACGCCGATGTCCTAAATTAAAGAGTTTTATAATTTTTAAATGATATAGTGTTTAAACCTTAGTGACAATTAATAAATTAAAATACATGGCAAAGGAAGATGATAAAGTTTTTTATAAAAAAAAATGTATCAATCGCAAAATACAATTATATATATAAACAGATACAAGGTATGTGCAGTGTGTAAACTATATATATATATAATATCTTGAAAGAAAATGATAGTTTGTGAAATTCACTCATTGAGTAAAAGTAACCTTAGCAAAATTTAAATGTAATTTATATTATAGAATTAAATTAATTGAAATAAATATTATTTCATAGTATTGTTAAAGTGAAAAGGAGGAAAAGAAAGAAAGAAATGTATTATTAAAACTATTATGATAACTATAAAATTCCCTAGAATAATGGAATAAGTGTACTACCCATTTATACTGTTAGTAAACCTAGTTTTCAAATTGAATGGCTAGCCAGAGGAAGGACATTCATAGTAATAATAGGCACTTTGTGCCATCAGTAAACATTTTGTATCACTATTCTCAATGGGCATTCATGCCATAGTGGGCCATTGGCCATATTTTCTATAGTGAGCATTTACTTATCATCAGTGACCTATTATCCGAATCTAAAATTTAAAACACAATATATGTGAGCAAAAATGTAAAGACAAGGAAGCTTATTGAAAATATAAAAAATTTTATATAAAAATTGAGAATATATATATATATATATATAACAACGGCTATAACAAGCAATATCTTACACTGTTATATCAAATTGAATATTATTGAATTGAAATAATGAAAATATCTCAAGTATAAATTATATATATATATTGACTGAAAGTGTCTTGAAAAGTTTTCGTAAACCGTAGTATTCAAGTGACAAATCGAACATAAGTGTTCAAAGTGCTAACTAAATGAAAGTACTCATTATTAAAAAGAAATAAGTGGACCTTACTAAAAATATACATCATGAACTGTATAAGAGAAATGTTATCAGATATATTGAATTTATGTTATATTTATTATAAGTGAATTTTGTATTTATCTTGTAATGAATGAATTTACTAAAAAAAACTTGTCATATTGACTTGTTTTTAGAAAGTATATTTGTTATCTTATTGTTACAAACATTTCCTTTGTAATTATTAGCAAGTATGTGTATACAAGCACCACTAAGCTATAAGCTTAACGTGTTAGAATTTTTCTAACACACAAGTTTAATAGGCCATAGTAAAATTAAGGATTGATAAATAAAGGTTTCAAAGATGAGCTGTAGAGTGATTGAAATTCCATATACATATGGTAAATATAGATTGTATACATATTGTATAATTGATTTGGATTATATAGAGATTATATAAAGTTCTTAAGAGTGAATGGACTGTTTGTATATGTATAAACTTTTATATTTGTGGATTCACAAGTTTGTAATGATTAATCTGAATTAGGGTTGGTATTAATGTTATTAGAGTTAATATAATTTGGATAATCTTTTTTAAAAAAATTTCCGTCAAAGTTGCAATCAGATTGGTTTTAACATTTGTTTGGATATGAATACTTTACTGAGGTAACTTATTCGCAGTGTATTGAGTAGCATCTTCTAACAGTTCTATGAGAAGATTATCAGGGGATGTTACAAAATTAATTTCTAAATCACTAGAGCATGTAAAGGCTCCATAATAGAATTTCCAGGCCATCAGGCCTATTCCTCTCAAGGACAAATAATTTTTGAATTACAGGCCTAGTCCCCCCAAGGACACCCAATTTCAATTTCTCCAATTTCAAACTCACCAGTTCAATCTCTACAGAAATAATTAATTTCTCAATTTCAGGCCTCATAAGCCTTATCAGGTATAATTTCTCAACCTATTTCAAAAATCGAGAAAGGAAAATCTTCTTCTCAAAAAACCCTTTTTTCAAAACCAAGCTTCACATCTTGTGATTTCTGAAAATTTCAAGATAGTTTTATCTCAAAAGAAATTTCAAAAATTAACTATAAATTATTTTGTAAAAATAATTATCAAAATATTTGGACAGTTGAAGAAGGATTTTATAATCCTAATCCATTAATGACAATTTCCAAAAAATTTTCTCAAGGATAGTACATCAAACCATGGGATCTTTTCAAAACCACAGTTTAGAACATACTTGCTCTGCAAAATTCACTGATTTCCACACTGATATTAACATCCTTGAACCTTCCTATTCCACTTGCAAAATTTTCAAGGTTATATCTCCTTCAGAATGGGGAAATGATATTTCCAAACCAATAATCTTTCCTATTAAATTCCAAACAAGTATTAAACACTACAGGTCCTATTCTTACTGGGATTATCACCAAGTATGGTTTAATACCTTTCTCTTCTAAAATCCAAAAAGCAGTCATTCTTGGCTATTTTATTTCAATATTAAACCAATCCTTTTAAATTCCCATCATGGTTTTCCCAATGGTGGTCATTCTTTGGTTTAATTCTAGAAATATTGAAACCAGAAATCCAAGAAGTTGACCTTTTAAAACCAATTTCTAGCCATCCAACAAAGAAAAAAGAGTTGACCTACTTCCCCCTTTCTCTGCAAAATGGTTCTTACCTTGGCAGTTTGCTTGGTATTTGGAATATACAATAAAAGATAATACTATTACGCTTGTTATAAATTTAAAGTGAAATGGTGGAATTCTTTTAATATTTTAGAAAAAATTAAAAAATTAACAATCCAAGCTTATCTTTAAAATCAAGGATTCTTGAAAATAGAGCCTCAAATAACACAATTTCTCGCTCAAAAATCTTTCCTCATGTCAGCTTTGGCAGGAGTAAAGACAAAAGAACTCTTTGATATTCTCTCACAGGTACAACAGACTTGTTCTGCTCCTTCAAAACCAGATGTAGAACCTTTATTGATCTGGGAGATGATAATGAAGATGATTGTATCAGGATTTTCCCACCACTACCAAATAGTTAGTTTGTAAAAAAAAAAAGTGTATAAGAGAAAAATTTTAAATTTTTGTAATGGCCATATGCATTAGGCCCAATTTCCTTTCTTAGCCATTTCAGAATCATTTTGACCTAAGGACACAAAATTAGTATTCATGTGACTGTGGTTCCCACTTTCCAGTCTCAGCAGATCCAACCAGTTAATGGGACCCCCATCCCATTAATTTCGTCAAAAAAGAAGAAAAAATCATCAAAGCTATAGGAATTGTTTTAATGGATGCCTACTATCAGCCAGAATCCATGTGAAGCTACAGTGAAGCCACATAAAATCTTCATTAGATGCTCTCTTTCCAGCTGGATAGTCACTTTTTCTTGTCTGATAATAATTTCATTTTACTTTCCTTCTCTATAAATAGAGGAGCCATCTATTGAAAGAGACAAATTAAGTTAGTTTTTGAGAAATTTTCATATTGAAAAACCCTCTATAAACACTACACTCGTTCTCATAGAAGAATTTCCAAATCCTGTTCAATTCTCCTTGAAATTTTCAATTGATATAAATAAAAAGTGAGTTTTCATTTCTTAAACTTTATTTCAATTGTTTAAATTATGTAAATTTAATTTCATATTTCATACTTAAGTATGCTCTGTACTTGCAGCATAATTTGACCTTGTGCATCAAAAATATAGTTTTTATTCATCATTTTTGCATATTGTTCATTTGCATCAAGTATGCTTTGTTGAGTGCATACTATTTTGATTTCTTTAATATCTATGTATATATATATATATATATATGTATGTATATATATATATATATGCAGTCATTTTAATAAATTGGTCTCTCTCTTTTTGGACCCTTTCACTATGAACCTTTTACATTTAATTTTTTTTTCTAATAATAATATCTGGCAATTACTTTTTTTTTTCAAATGTAACCTCCCATCTAACTTTAATATTTTTTTCAAATAATTATTACTATTTTAATTGTGTTGTAAATAAAAGAAGAGAGAAGATACATAGAGATTGAAAAATTAGAGGAATCACTTTATAATGAATTTTCTATTTTGCACCACCTATAATGGGGGTATATATAGTGATGTAAGTAGAGTATGGATAGGAATAAAATATTATAACTATCATTAAATTAAATTCTAATTTAAATAGGATAAAACTAATCATAATCTTGATAGAATAAAGTTAATCTAATTAAGTAGTCATCCACATATTTTATAACACTTCCCCTTGGATGACTACCCCTATGAATATGCATCGTTAAAACCTTGCTAAGAAAAATTCAGTGGAATAAAAACTTAACGAAGGAAAAAGAGTACAGTATCATAGGTAACTTCCCCTTTAAAATGCATCCAACTAAGATATTTTAAGTAAACACGTCCCAATATTATATATATGTCTTTTAAAGACTGATGTTAGTAGTGTCTTTGTGAACAAATCTGTTGGACTATCACTTGAATGAACTTTGCAAATATTGACTTTTTCTTTCTTCATAAGTTCATGAGTATAAAAGAACTTTAGTGATATATTTAGTCTTGTCACCTTTTATGTAGCTTTCCTTGATATGCATAATGCATACTGCATTATCTTCATTCAATATTGTTGGTTTGTTGATTTCTAATAGATGATCCATAAGCTCCTCTGATATGTTTGATTATGGTTCTCAACCATATATATTCACAACTAACTTCATAAAAGGCTAATATTTCTGAATGATTTGGTGAAGTAGCAGTAATTGTATACTTCATATATCGCCATGACATATTAATATTATTAAATGTGAACCCATATCAGATGTGTCACATATATAGCATGGAACATGTTTCACTCCATTCCAATGCTTTTTAGTTGGTGTAGAACTAAACCTTGCAAAACAAGTTAACAGCAAAAATAATATATAGTATTGTATTGTTAGCAATATATAAAATTTTCCATATTATACTGAGATATGGTAATTCAAGACCAAAGATCTCTTTATTATCTTTTTGTGGGCGAAAGGATCTTCTTTGACATCAAGAGAACTATTAGAGTACTTAATGGATAATATTTATCCATACAAAATTATTTCAAGATGTTTTGATATATTATTCTTGATGAAAAATAATTTCATTTGACAGATACTCAACTTGAAATCAATACAAAATTTTATTCTTTCAAGATTCTTCATTTCAAATTCCTTCTTTAAATAGTTTGCAGTAATTAAGATCTCTTTTGGAGTTTTCCCTATATCAACATAAACTGCAACTATAGTAAATTATGAATTTATCTTCTAGATAAAAATACATGGGAAAATGATATTATTTTCATATACATTTTCTCTAAGTGTTCAAATAGGCGATTACACTATATCCGCCTATATTGATTTAGCTCATACTAGGATCTTTGGAGCACAATATAGTATATTTTTCAAGGTATTATATGCTTCATGCATCTTAAATATTTTAGGAATTTTCATATATTTGCCATTATCTAATAAATCATATAAGTAAATTGTTACAATATCCATCAAGTATATGTTGAGCCTTTTAGAGGATGCCAAACATATCAAAAATCTAAAGGTAATAACATCCATGACAAAGGAATATGTCTCATCATAATCTTTACCATATCTTTATGAGAATCCTTATATCATAAGTCGTGCCTTATATCTCACAATTTCATTTAACCCATTTCTCTTATGAGTCATATGAGTAAGTTATCATAATATAATGTTGAACCTTTCAGGGACTGCCAAAGTAATTTTAAAAGTAATTGCATTCATAATAGAGGAAATGTGCTCTTTTCATAATCTTATTTGATTTATTCTTTTACATACAATACCCTATGGATCTAACATCTTCTGATATCTGTAATACTAGTCCAATATTGTACGTTTAGCAAATGAATATAGCTCAGCCTGAATTACTTCTTTCGATTTTGGCCACTCACTTCAACGTCGACAATTTTAAATATTTTTTAGCTCAAGCATATTTTGATAATTTCAACAGCAACATATGCAAATATATTATTAACAATAACTTCATCTCTTTCTCATATATTTCTAGATTTTAATAAGATCACATAATTTTTCGATACCGAAACCACTTATAGAGTTACTTCTCTAGAAATATGAGTTATTGATTTATGTTGCTTTTGACATCTTCAGGAGAATCATTTTGAAATTATTCATTTCCTTTTCTTTTAAAAAATAATAATTTAAACCAAGTGGTCTACCACACTTCAGGCATATATTAGATTCATTGGATGCTATATTAATAAAATGTCCTACAGGGACAATCAATTGAGCATGACTATTAGCAGCTATAATATATGATTTAGACACTTTATAGGTATTTGTGAAGATATCTAGTAACTGATATGCAATATTCTGCAAGTGATTAAGTTTTTGAACTTTCGGTTTACATTGATTTGTGAGTGTATTAAGATTGGATAAAGTTGGTATATTTCAACTAATCTCTTGTGCTTTTAGACCTTTACTTTTATCTTCCCCTAATGGTGAGAAAACCAACTCACTTTAAAAAATTTATCATTAAAGGTCCATAATATCGAATATAAATAAGCAAAACCTACATAGATATCAAGATAATATTGATAATTCATTTTAATTCTTTGAGGAATGCAATTAAAACAGATACACTTCAAATAAAAAAATTTAATACCACAAATTTTAATGTCAGATAAGCATAAATTGTAAAGTGAAAAACCTATAATGTGCAAGCAGTTAAATACAAATTAAAGATGCAATATAAACTATAATATATATCCAAACATATATCCAAATGGATATAGAAAGTTTTGAGTATGAACATATACAATAAAATATTCAATAGTAATATAATCATAAAATACTTTTTAAGTGAACTCATATGTATTATCTAAATAAATTGTCTTAATATGATAATCAAGAAACATTGACCTTAACTTTTATAATTTAGCAAGAAATTTAGTAAAAGTAATATTACGAGTTGACAATAGACAAACATGTGACCATCGAGTTGAAGAATCAATTAAAACCATAAAGTATTTAAATGGTCCACAAGATTGAAGAATATGACCATAAATATTCTCCTGTGTTCTTTGTAGAAATTCAAGGGACTCTAAATATAATTATTTTTTTTAATAGACTTTAAATATAATTTAGATAATAAAAGTCTCATAATTAATTTACCTTAAGTACAAAAGGCACAAAAGTAATTATCAGACAAAAGAATTTTCTAATTTTTTAGTGGATGTCTATTTGTATTCTTAACAATATGCCGCATCATGTTTGAATCCAAATGACCAAGACGATTATGCCAAAATATAAAAATTTTGGGATCTATGCACTTTCGGTACATATAGTATAACTCAACTGTCTTTATTTTTATAAAGTACAATCTAGTTAAGAAATTTTGAATTTCTTAAATATGAACTTCTGACTCAAATTCGCAGAATTAAAACATAAAAAATATTATCTCTTTTACTTTGTTTCAATAGGATATCCATTGCGACATATTCTTTAAAACTTAGTAGATTTCTTCAAGATTTACTTGAATACAATGCATTATTGAAATATCATTTTACTCAAATTCTGAATGTTCAAATTCAAAATATGAGGTGAACTCTTTTGGAGTCTTTAACCATATTTGCAAACAGATATCATATTAATATTAATTTCTGCTATTGTTAACTATAACAAATATTTTCTGATCATAAATAATTATGAGAGTTGTTAGTATTTTTTTTATTTCAAAATTGGTAGGAAAAAAAATTTCACCACAACTCTTTTTATCAAGATCTCATCCATAGTCTTGAAAAAATAGAACATTCACTTTAGAGAATGATATTAAACTAATTAGACGAGTTTGATGATTTTTCAACAAAAGCTAATAATTTTGTTTAACTACACATAAACAAGAATTTAGTTTAAAATATTTTGTAAATCTATACTCTCAATATTGTTACTGCATGAGCATATTTGAGGCATGAAAAGTTTAATATTTACTAAAAAATACTGTAATAAATTATTACTAATAAGATAATCAATAATTTCTCGTCTGAATAATAAAAAAATATCATTACTTCTAAACGATCCTGCAGGGGTGCTTGATTTTGTTCTCAAATATATCTAAGATTCACAATATCAAGGTGAATCTAATTATCAAGTGTCCATAGCGGATAATTTCTTCATAAAATATTAAGGATAATTAATTCAAATTTTATGACATTTAATATTATGAATATACCAAATTAAAAAAATTAAAAATTAGATAAATTACAGAGCTCATCAAATAAATAAGGACCAAACAATATAATTAGAGTTTAAATACCATAGCTTTAAAATTATATCAAATCATAGTAAATATCAATTGATTTACAAACTTTTCTTCAATACACAAATATTTACTCATAATTTTATATCTCTTTTATTTTTTTATATACTATATTATGTTATTAGATATATAACCATAAATAAAAATAACTATTAAATTTGAATTCCACAAATAAATTTTTAAAATTTTATTTGTTCCTTATTTTAAGAGTATATAAATATTGTCAATATACTTAAAATACATATTTCTCAAATCAATATGTTATATATATATATATATATATATATATATATGTTCACAAACTGAAATCTCATTATATGTTGTATATGTTGTCAATATTATTATTTAAGTTTGTGAATCCATATCAAAAAGCCAATACAAATGTCAACTCTTCTTTACATATATATATATATATATATATATGCAAACAGTAGCCTTATGGGTAAACACAATATCAGGATTACCCAACTTTCTTTTCATATATATGCGTTATTCATCATATATACAAATATGAACAAAATATTATATGCGTTACCCAATTCATGAATCCAACAATTTTATGGTTATGGATAATTGTAATCTCACAAACATGAACAAAATTATATATAGTAAAACCTCAAACAAATATTATATATATATATATATATTGTAATCTTAAAATATTTCTTAATGATTCAATATGAAGGGCTCTCATACTATTTATAACTAAAATCATAATTATCAATCTAATCATGATCAATCATGAAATCATTAAAAAATAAAAAATTTGGAAGCGTACCTTAATTTAAAAGATATAAAAATTCTCTTAAAAAAAATTAAATCTTGCTCTCTTCACTATTATAATTTGCAGAGGTTATCGTGCTAATAACGTATTGTAAATAAAAGAAGAGAGAAGATAGATAGAGAACGAAAAATCAGAGAAATCTCTTTATTATGAATTTTTTATTTTGTACCACCTATAATGGAGGTATATATAGTAGTGTAAGTAGAGTATAGATAGAAATAAAAGATTACAATTATCATCAAATTAAATTCTAATTTAAATTGGATGAAACTAATCATAATCTTAATAGAATAAAATTAATCTAATTAAGTAGTCATCTACATATTTCATAACAAATTGTTATTTATTAAGATATGATTTTTAATTCATTTTCTATAAAAAAAATTTACCCAATAATTTTAAAAAAGACTTAAGATTAAGATAATTAAAATATTAAACTGCATGATAAATTAATAGAGAAATTAAAAATTATTAGGTAATAACAAGAAAAATATATTTGAAGTTTTTTAGCTCTTACAAGTTACAACTTCAAGTTCAATCGAAAATATTTACTCGTCATTATGATAATACTGGCATATATTAATTCATGTATATATTTTAAATTGATAAATCTACTTCACATATTTACTATCTTCAATTGTTTTCAATTTGTATCCTAAAATTGATATTAACAATAATAGATTTAGCAATATTATATAAACAATTCAAGAATATGTCTTGTAAATTATACAATCTCACCACTTAAATGTGATTTTTTTTAATTTTAGGAGAATATTATAATATATTTTAATATATTCGATATATTTAATAATATTTTTCATATTTTGTTAAATTTTATCTTGATTTTGTTTGTAATAAATATATATATTGAATGTATTTTTTTTTTTTATTTTGATCCCTCTCAATGAAATTCTAGTTTCGCCACACAACATCACCTAAAAAAGCAATCTCTTAGTGTTGCACTGGGAGATTATCCTCTTGACTTTGGATTGGTCAGTATATGGGGTGTAGCACTCAAAGACCTTCTTTCCTTGCTAGAACAAGTTATGATAAGAGTCTCTCAGATCCTCTCACTCGGGAAAGAAGTGGCATCATCATCTCTTAAGCCCATTCTTCCTCGAGTCTTTAGCTCCATACATGTAATCACACTTACTTTACTTAAGCATTAGAGGGTCTGCACAAGCTATATATAGACTTGGTGCAACCTCCTAATGCTTTCTCTCCTTCCATTTTTGCCATGCAGGTTAAAATTTATTATCAACTCATGAAACTAATCCCTCAAGAGACTAATTCTAAGCATGCTATCAAGCAATTAGGGTCAACACCTAATTCCATCTTATAAGGTCATCACCTTCCATCCAATAAGATCAACACCTTTTAACAAAAATAAGGTCCAACACCTTTAGGTTATGTACACCTACAAGGATCCACCGCCTCAAATTCTTAAGGCAAATCCAAAGGTGATCTTGGTCCAACATCCTCTTCTTTACTCCTAATGCATGGAAGCTTGAGCCTAGCACTTGTGCACTTTATGTTATGGATGGCCTCAACTCCCATCCAATCAAGGAAGAAAAAAACTTCGTCACATACAATTTACTTATAAATTTCACACAATAGTATAATTATACAAAATACTTTGAGTATTGCTAGAATAATATCCCTTGATGTGGTAATTAATAATTTTCCAAATGTGAATTATTAATTACCATATCAATCGCTATTATATAGATAGGTAATATAGTATGTCAGGCAATTTTGTTTTATAATTCTTCAAATTTATGGACAACCATATTTAATTATTTATTGCATATGTTAACGTGTAAATTATTCTTATTTATAACTGGGATATAAATGAATCAAATTGCCTATGAGCTGCTCGAATTCAGTCCATAAAATATTTGAATTCAATACTTGAGCTCGAATAATGAGTCGAGCAACTTCGATTATTACAAAACATCATTTAAGTGGCTCACAAGTTAGTATTGAGATTTTATATAATTTTAAATATACAGTTTACATTATGTATAATAATATACTAGTTCATTCTTGAATTCAAGTTTATCGGAGTTTATTTGAGCTTTATTTTAACATTAACAAAGTTAATTTATATTTTAGTGGCAATCGAGGCAAATTGATTCGATTTTGAGTTACTTTATACATATACTCTGAGCTAAACTCGAGTCTCAATTTATTTTAAGTCTAAATTTCAGGTCTTTCAATGAGTCAAAGTTTGAACTCAACACTTTACCCAAGTGATTGTATGATTTGAAATAACTCTCTCATAGTTGTAAATATTAGTTTTGCCCTCTTAGTTGAAAATTTTGACCTGATTCTTCTTTATAATATGACTAATTATTGTGGAAAGACTAATATTTATTTGTATTTCCATGTTTATATTCTTCTTAAATTTCAAATATCTTTACAGCTTTAAAAAGACCAAGTTCAGAGCAATTGCTAATAGAAAGCCAAAGCCAATCAGAACACTTAATAAAATAAAGTGGAGGAGAAAACAATCACTGCCATATAAATAACATAATCTCTTCAAATTTCTGTCATAAGAATAAAGAACAGAAAATCCTTATGGCAAAGAACTTATGATTAATACACAAAAGGGAAAGTAAAAGATCCCAATGCATGTCAAAGGGCAAGTAATTAATCAACTTACTAAAGAAATCAGCAAAAATTATACTTGGAAGAAACCAGGAGTCTCCCCCTTACACAGGTTATTTTTACAACTATTCCACATATATATTTTGGATTAAACATATCTAGCTTATAACCTTATTACCAAGTGTTACAAAGAATATTAAAGCCATAAAACCTTAATTTAGATAACCAAATAACTCTTTTCATCGCCAGTATCCCATAGCCACCACTGGGATCCTTACTTTATGGCCCCGGCTGCCTTTCATCAAAATTTCTCCAAAACTATATGTTCCAGGTACTGATCGAACAGTAAGAGTGACCGAGAACTTACGTAATGCACCAGATTTCAGAGTCATTGCTGAAGGGTCAGTTTCTATGGCAATAGCTGGTTGCATTCTAGCAGTGATCACATAGGTTTCTTCCTCGGCAACATTTGTGACCGTGCGAGTAACTGTTTGAGATTTCACCAGATGGGATATAGTGATTGATGGGGTGTTGAAATTCGAAGGGTGGTGCATTGTGTAGTTGCAAGGCGTGTTTGTATAGTTTTTAATTTCATGGGCGTCAATACCAGGTGTTGTACACAAGAACCCCAAGTAATCCTCGTAACCTATCAAAAAAGCAAAATAAATGTCATTTTAGTATTTGTTTTCGGTTATGCACTAAATCAAATAAAAAGTGAATGAAGTGTTCGCTAAATGTGTACATTAAAATTATAGAAACAGCCCAGTGCCTTAACACTCACTAATTATGTTTGAAACATGCTCTAATAATGTTTGTTTCTTTTAACTAAATTGAAAACTAACAGATTTAACCTGCCATTGGGATAATAGCCTAGTGACTAAATGCCCGCCTGGTCATTAATTCAAATAGTTCAAACCCTAGCAAGACTTCCCTTTTAAAATAACTTGATACCCCTTCAATTATGCAAATACTCAAGGTCCCCAACCTGAATCTAACAAGTGTAAAATCAAAGTCTTGTACTCAAAGGCCTGAAATAAAAAATAAAAAATAAAAAAGTTGGAGCATTAACTTGAACTAAGATTTCTAATGGTTTCAGTGATAAATGGATGCCATACCAAGTCCATTAATTGGCAAGACTCCAAATTTTAAAGCTAATTGAGCATTAACTTTCATGCCATCAACGAATAAAGAAAAATAATATATGCAAACATCACAGTTGAGTGGCAAAAGTACCTGCATCAAAGATGAGTCCAGGATCTAGAGCAGCCCTTGGATTGACATGACCACTCCCATAATCAAAAGGAGTTGCTGTAACCAGCTTCATGGCTTCTGTTTCAGAGTACTGTTGTGCTTGAAGAGGTCTTCCTGCTCTGTCCAGCTTTGTTGATGTTGTCATTAAAGCTGATTTGATGGCCGCAGGACTCCAATGGGGGTGCTTCTGCTTCACAAGAGCAGCTATCCCTCCTATATGCGGCGCGGCCATGCTAGTTCCTGATATCATGGCAAATCCCTCTCCTGCTCCAAAAAATTAAAAATGCATATTATATAGAATTTCTTGGATTATTTAAGAAATTTCATTTTTTAGCTTTTTATCTTTTCCTGTATGTTGCTATTTTAGATTTTTTGCATACAATGCAGAGGAAATTGTTTTCAATTGCATTTATTCTAGACTACTTGCACAAAATCAAATAGAAATAGCGATTAGGTCCATTGCATTGTCAAAAAATCCCGTTTACTCAACAGATCAACTTTTGGGAATTCATTTTAACTCATTTAGGTTAAATTATTTTTGCAATTATTTTGGGGTGGGTTTTTTTACACCCTGCACTTCTCAATTTTTGAAATAATATTTTGAATTTTTTTTTCAAAAGTAAAAAATAAGTTATTTAAGAGTACATTTGAATATATGCATATTTGAAATGATTCAGTATTTGGATTTATATTTATTTATATTTCAGGTGTAAAATCATTAAAAACCAATGTAACTCCAAATACTCAATCATTTCAAATACACACATATCCCAGTGGATCCTAAAATCATTCATACTACTCAAATCATGATCCAATTAAACTTTCAGACAATTTTGAGTTTAATGCAAGTTCAGGTCAAGTTTGGACACTATTTCTTCTTTAAGTGGGTTTAGGTCGGGTAAAAATTTGCCGCCACAAGCAGCAAGAGCTCACGATCCTCCATTTACAGTGACCAAAGTAGCTAAGTTTCAATATCATAGCTCACTATCCATTGAAGTCAGAAGAATTCAAACTTCCTTGCTTTTCAAAGTGCATATAGTTCCTTCAAATGTTTCACTCTTAGAATGACCAAGTTTTGTGGTAAGCTAGAGGTTAAAGCATCAATATATCAAGTATTGATCGAAGTGGGAAATTTATTACCAACATAATTTGGCTCGTCTGTTCCATTTGGAGACCAAGCAGCCCAAATAAGAGAACCAGGAGCCAATATATCTGGTTTAAGAAGATCAGCATCTCGGAAGCTGAAATCTTTTATGTTGGGCCCTCGAGCTGAGAATAATGCCACCTGTGGTGCTGATTTGTGGAGTATAGGCATCAATCCATCACCAATGCTTCCAGTAGCATTGAAGCTCTTCACCCGTCCGGTCCAATCTCTTTGTGTAGTAATGTTGTAATAATCTATAAGATCCTGATAAATAAGGATCAAAGCATAATTATAAGAATCAATCACAAGTAACTTGAAGGAAAAGGAGAGAAGAATATTTAGGGAGGAGGAGGGAGAGTAAAATCAACAAACTGAAGTGATCAGCAACCAAAAAAAAATTTCAAAAGCATCTAAGGAGTGACAAGTGAATTTCTAACACAGAGCAGGCAGTGGAATAGTACTAAATACAAAATACATTTATCCACTAATCTAATCACAGTCAGGATGTGACTAATCATTAGTTATATGAAAGTAAAAAAATTTGATAAACCAAAGACAATCTGCAATTTCAAAAAATCAGAAAAAAAAAATTGTACGACATACAAAAGTATTGACGAAGCAATCTCAGAGATTCCAGGACCATTATACAAGCAACACGCTAAACAGCTCTCAGCTTAGGGAGATGAAGATAAGTAAGGATCCAAGAAGATTACCATTGATTTACTGACATCGGTGATGAGAATTCCAGGAACACCTACAGGGACAGGATCAAACTTTGTTCCTGGAGAAACATTTTCCACAGCAAGAACAAATCCAATTGCACCAAGACTCTTAGCTGTCTCTGAAACCTTTTTGATAGATGCAGTACCAACAACAAAATTGAAGGAATAACCACAAAGAAGTATATTCCCTTTAACCAAGTTTTTGTTCAACACTTCTGGTCTTTGGCAGTCTGAAGGACTGTACTTCATTACTGATGAATCTAGCAATACATCATTTGCAGCAACCAAGGTATATGTTTGATTTGGACTTGTAGAGGCTGCAAAAATTAGTTCAAAAAGGTTGCAGCTACAGAAACCAGAGATAAATCCAAGACACTGGAAGAACACTAATGGAAAGGTTTGCAATTATGAACTGCTAAAGGCTAAAAATAGTTTAGATCAAAGAGATGTTATGAAATTATTTTTCAACACATTCAATGGCACAGCACTGCAAAAGCGCCACATCTCTCAATTCTGCTGTTTGAAGTTAAATGTGACGCAATCTAGATACAGTGTCCTGCATATTAAGCAACATCTATTCCCAGAAGCTATCATTTTAGAAAAATGAAATAGCAAATTGATACTTACGAGACAAACCGATTCCAGCTAAAATTTTTCCATTTCCCAGGTTCAGATGGTTCTTGTATCTCCGATCATCGATTGCAGCTGCAACAGATGTTATCCAGGGACTATAAGAAACCAAAGTTTTAGGGAAGGGACCTCCATTACCAGCTGCCTGTGCAACAAATACACCTGCTTTCACAGCTGCAAGAAGGGTAGCATCAAAGGGGTTTAAAAATGTTGTTTTGGTGGTTGCTGGAGGACTGTTAGGACCCACTGAGAGACTGAGTATATCAACTCCATCGTGAACTGCCTGTTCAGAAAGGAAATAGAAAAGTTAAATTAAAAGGCAAGCTTTCTCAGCTTGAAGTAATCCCATGTACATTCAACCACCGAAAATGATGAGGAATTGATAGTCAAAGTATTATGTGATCTCAAAATTGATTGATAGTTGCAACACAACCTCAGAGCCAATGAACTGAGAATGAGTCTTTGTTTCTTCTACTTTCACCATAATATGAATAAACAAAGGCACATGTCTCAAATCGTTATATATTCAGCTCAAAAGAAGAGGTCTCTGTAGAGATGGGTCACAAGAGCCATGAAGTCTTGATAATAGAAGTAGCATTCCGATACTTGTAAAATAATCTAAACAAATTGTTCTTCAGCCAAAATGACAGAAGAAAATTTTTGACTATTTATAAAAGGCCCACTAAAAGCGTAGAATTCTGAAGGTGTTACTAGGGTTATATTATAATGAAGACCCAACAATGAACAAATTCCAGCACATTCTTGAGTTATAACAAAAACAAGAACCACAACACATTAACACTACTAACATTCTGCAATTTTGTCCTGTATTATGGAATAATAGCACACCTGATCAATAGCAGCTACTACATCCGCAACAAAGCCTCCAAAAAGCCTGTAAAGTGCCTTGTACACAGCAATCCTGAACATAATAATCTTACTCGTTATGTCAAAATAATGACAATAGAAAAACAAAAATCAAATTAGGCATTACCAGTGGTAGTTATCATCCTCACCTAGCACGAGGAGCCATCCCACTTGCTTTCCCGAATTCATGACCATGCATTCTCACAGGAATGCCATTATTTCCAGCTGCAATTGCAGCTGTATGGCTGATAGCCAATTACATGAAATCAAGACAAATGGCATCAGATTTAATATACATCAGCACCTGAAGTCTATTAAAAACGTCTAAATTCAGCTTAATATCACATTAGTATTTTCTTCAGCACATTATCACAATGGATAATATAGAATATACATTTTATTTTCACATTCAATCAATTATTCACATAAACTTTTATATTTAACTTTGCTTTATTGGTAGCTAACTGGTATGTTCACAACAGAAATTTTAATTTCTGTACTACTCATGATAGACAGAGTATCAACGTCCAAACTTTCTGAAACTATAACATTTCCCTTCAGGTCACACAACACTAGAATAGATTAAATTTCAAGTCAAAATAAAATAAAATAATTAATGATTAGCACATATTTTGCAGAAATTGGTGATGTAGAAAGCATGGTATCTAACCTTCCATGTCCATCACCATCCATGGGAGAAGCAACATCAATAGAAGGGTTGAATGCCCCAGCAGCTATAGCAGCTTCAGCAAAATGTTGGGCTCCGATAATCTTTCCATTGCAAAAGTTTTTCTTAGAATCAGGATCAACTTCACATTTTCCTCTGTACTTTGGAAGAGGCTCATATGGATCAGTATTGTACGTTGCAAAGCTTGGATGGTGTGGATAAATTCCAGAGTCAACAAATCCTATCACAATGTTCTCTCCAGCCTTGTCAAAGCCACCTCCTGTTGGCCAAACTCCAGTTGGAAGCCCCAAAAATTGTGGGGTGTGTGTTGTGAGTCTCCTCACCTTCCAATCTCTCTCCACAGATTTGACAACAAGGGCATGCCTTAAGGTTTCTGCCTACTAATATGTTGGAATAATGTAAGAAAATAAAAATACAAAAGGAGAACAAAATATCAAATAATTAATAGGATCTTTGAGGACAGAGAGCACAAAGAAGAAAAATTAAAGTTTCACCTGTCCAGGGGAAATATGAACTGCAAAACCATTTATCAGATGTCTATAGCTGTAGAGTTTTTTGTATGTTCCATGGTCAAACAGTGATTCAAGAAGCATATCATGTTTCTTCTCAAGATGCTGGGCATAGGATGTGACCAATTCACTGGAATGAGGGACAAAGGACAGGTAAGGAAAGAATAAGAAGAAATAGATTTAACCACACAATTCATGCACACTCATTTAGAAAAGAATGAAGGGAGATATCGTGCACGTTAAGATAATATAGATTAGTATAATAGAACAGCAAATAAGCTACATTTGAGTGAAAAAAAAAAGTCAAGGTATAACAGCACGCAAATGTAACTTAACATGCAAGCATGCATACATCTAATCAGACTCATGGCTACATAGAACTAACAGGGTAGCAACTCAAATGATTCACCCTGAGATCCCCAACAAAGGAACAATGTAGTAAAGGCAGAAATTACTGAAGATATGACTTTATAAGTCACCTTTTTCCTACTACTTTCCCAAATGGTGCTTTTCTATTATCAGCTTACTCGTGGTTAGGTGTCAAGAATTGATGGAAGTTCAATCGACTCCAGAGCTTCTGAAACATGCAATTTGATTTATAAAGACTTAAATTCACCATCTATACCAAAGCAAGAAACATACAGCAGACCAGTAATAACATAATATAGCAAGTCAGTCCAGTCAATTCCCCAGTATTAAGAATTACTTTAGACAACCACAGATGCATAGAAGCTTGCATATGCTCAAATTTGGTAATTCTAAACAGCTAAGCGAATTCAACACTTGACATAGCCTAAAAAGCACATGAATCAATCGATAAAGAGAACAGCAATATAGTAAGAAGATCTCTCTCAAAATCAAGATCCCACCTGAAATTAAAAACAGAGTCAAACCCAAATTTCAAATTTTCATCCTTAGACAAATGTGAATTCATTTCAAGCCAGGTAGCATTAGCCACGAACTGAAATGGCACTCCAATAACACAGTATAAGCAAAGGTAAATATACATAATACATCAAGTAAAACAAAAAGCAATACCTGGTGGTGTCAATCTCCTCATCAGTATCTACAGCAGTAGCTGCAAAGCCAGGGATACCTCCTCTATAGCTAATGACAGGCTCCTCCTCCATGGTAACTATATAAATCTCTGACTTCCCACTGGGTAAGAAGAAGAGGAGCAGCAAGCCGAGAATTGAGCATAAAACTCGAACCATCCTCATTATTAGTTATCCACAAGATCTGCTCCATCACAATTACAACCAGTCAATATTCTGTAATGATAATACTCAATTATATATATATATATATATTATATATAATGTCATCAGAGATCAAGATTTTGAAATACCACACTCAAGCAGCTAGCTAGCTCCAAATGTTCAATCACTAAACTCAACTAAGATTTAGCTTGTTGAATAAACATCAAAAAGAAAATTAAATATCTAAAGAAAAGGAATCCACATTTATGAACAATTCAAGAAACCAAGAAAGGAAAATAATATCAAGATTTGGGCTACTAAAAAAGAAAGGGTTAAAAAAGACCTTACAGAGAGATGGAAGAAAGGAATCAAGAATGAGAATGAAGAATCAAAACATTAAGAAAGAAGCAACCAAAAAGCAAAACAAAGCAAAAGCTAAAATGGGTTTTGATCAGAAAGAGCATTAGAGAGGTCTCTCTGTCTATATAGCTGTGAATGTGTTTGTGGGTATGGAGATCAGAAAAGAAAGAAAATACATTTGACAGAGATTTCAGAGTAAGGAAAGTGATGCTTTTACTGTTTTAGTGAAGGAGTGAGAGTGAGGTAGTTAGGGATCTTTTTCTTTCTGGAAATATTTACTTATTTATTTTATTAAATTAAATATATGAAATCCATTGACAGGCATAGACAGGGAACCGAAGCGACGGAGCAGTTGCATAATTTTTTTTGGGTAAATATTAATTATAGTCATTTTAAATAATAATTAATAAATATATTCTTTTATTAATTAAAAAATATTTATTAAATTTTATTTTTATATATATTTATTATATTAAATATATTATTTTTTTATTAAATTATTTCACTATTTTTTAAAAAAAATATTTGATAATTAATATTTTTTTGTTATTATTATAGCAAGAGCAAATAAGAAATAACTCAATTATTTATTACCAATCTCCTCAAATATAAGAAGTTAAATAAAAATTTTATATAGGAAAAAAAAAAAAAGACAACTATTATTCCTCTACAAAAGTCTTGATTTTTTCTGTATCTTGTAGGTACTTAAACTTATATTATTATTGTTGTTCCATTAAAATTTTAGGTTTTTTTTGTGAATTTTAATATTGTATTTGCATGTTTTATTCTACATTGCAATAATTCATTTTTCATGGTATGCCAAAAAAAAATTCCAAGTATTAATAAATTCGAGTTCTTATTGGATTTTTAAAAAAACTTAAAGATAATTTTTTTAAAAAAAATATTTGCATTATTTAATTTATTATTTAAATTTCACAATATTAATTTAAAAAATTATTTCTCTCATCTCAAAAAAAAAAATGGCACTCTTTTTATTTATTACATTTTATTTGTTACACTCTTAAACTATGTATAAAAAATATGAAAAAAAATTCTGAGATAAAGGTAATTAATAATTTAAATTTAAAGTGAAGCATCATGAAACTTAAAGCATGTTTAGTTTAGTTGTTTGCAACAACTGGAAGCTATTTTAATTAAAAAAAAATAAGTAATTTTTGCTATTGAAATGTAATGTAATTATACAAATATAATTCCTTTATATATGTAAATATATACAATTTTTTATTTTCATATGTTGTTAAAATAAAAAAATATATTAATTAAGAAAATTATACTTAATTTTTTATATATTTTTATAAACATAATAATTGTTACTTAATATATCACATAAAAATTAATTTTATTATTAATTATTCTTATAATGATAATATGATAAGTATATAATGTAAAATATATATATATATAACAACTATGAAGAAATAAGGAAAAGCAACCAACATTTATTATCGAACAGCTGCTTTCAATTATTAAATATGTTGAGTTAATTTTTGGAAGTCAAAAAATTAAAAATTAGCTTTCGACTATAACTAAATTAAAATTAATTTGTTTAATTACATATAAATTACTTTATATAAATTGATAAAAAAATATATATATATATATATATATATTTTAAATAAAGTATAACATAAATATAAAAATAAAGAAAAATCAATTATCACATATTTTTGCAATTATTATGGTTAGGGCCAATGGGGAAAGAGGGGGATGAAAATGATTTTGGCGCGTAGAGAATGTAATTGAAATGACGAAAATAACCCTTGAGGGTTTTATGGATGAACGCGCGGCGCCACCCGAGAAGCGGATCTATCGTACACTTCTTAGTCACCAATCTCCACGCAAAGTCGTTCCCATAATTAATGTCTATATCCATTTATTTGTTGCCACCTACAACAAACATCAAATACTTTATTTTTATTTTTATTTTTATTTTTCTCCACGTTTATTATTATTATTATTATTATTATACACCAATGATAAAAAGTTAATAAAAAATTTCAAATCATCAATTAAATAAGAGATATTTAAAAAAGGGAATTACTCCAATTGTGCAGTCTAAAATATTATTTTAATTTTTAAGTCCTTACTAAAAATAAAAAATTATAAAATATGAAAAACTATTAATTTTGTGTAACATATAGTTTAAAATTATGATACATAAAAAAATATATTTTACACATTTCTTGAGAAAATTGTGAAATTGATGACCACATATGGTACAGTTTAATATTACCATAATTATTATGCAATGACCAAATATTCACATAATAATTTAATACTAATATAAATATTTAAAAATTTTCCAATTGTATTTTATAATATTTAATTATATATTAATTTATTTACTTTGTGAAAATCTTTTAAATACATATCAATTTTAGAGTATCATTATTGTTAGTATTATAAAAAAAATATTTCCATTACAATCCAAGACTCCCAATTATAAATCATATAATACAATGATTTTCTATCATTACAACAGATAATTTTATTAATTTAGCAAGAGTTGGTAAAAGGGAAAATTATTTTTATTTTATAATTTATAATATTATTTTAATATATTTAGTCTATTATAAATAAAAAAGAATAATTTAAAATTTTAAAAGATAATAATTCAAACTCATAATTTCTTTAATAATTTAATAAAAAATTATTATACAAATATTATATGGTTTGCATATGAAACTCATATCATTAGGTTCCCTTGATTGGCGCATACAAGTGGTGAAGCTTTTAGGATTGAAAAATCATTATTTCAGAACTTTAATCACAATATTAATTAATTTGTTAATTTTGTTTTAGTATTATTTCATGTATCATTATATTCAATTATTAATACATTATTTTCAACATAATGCTGAAATTATTTTAAAATTAGTATTTAAATCTCATTAATAATAATTTTTCTTGATTAATTTAAAAATAAAATTTCAAGTATAAATTACCATCATTTTTAGTGAATTTAAATTTGATTGAAATTTAAAATTTTAAAATATCAAAATAAAATAAAATAAAATAAAATTTAACTATTAGATTAATACCTAATTTTAAATTAATTACAAAAAGGAAAAGCTACGTACATGAGTAACTTTTTCACATTAAAAAAAAAAACAGCAACATCTATTTTGAGTAGTAAAGCTACGTACATGACTAAGTGAAGATAGCATCGAAAAGGAAAATACAGCTAAGATGGCAGCATAGAGCATATTGGTCAAAATTTTCAGATTCGTATTTGGAAAAAAAAAAGTGAGAAACATATTATATCAAATATTTTTTAAATTAAAATATTAAAATGTTAAATTAGCACCATACTTTAAAAATTCATATAGTATATTTATTTTTATTATGTGAATAAGATGTTAATTATAGTTTATATTAAAAAAAGTGACAGTAAAAAATATTTAAAAAATATTATTAAAAAAGTTAATTTTTAACGTGCTAAATACGTACTATATATCATTTAATGTTATAAACTTTCTCTCTTAATTCATAAATATTTATATAATTCCACTTATAAATAAAATAGATATATTATTAGATTGATAATTTAATAATCAAATACTTATGTTATATTTTTTTAAACAGTCGAGATTAAAATCCTAGTAATTTCTTTTTTTTTCAGCAATTTCTTAGTTTTATTAATTAAATATAAAATAAATTAATTCTTAAAATTATATGGAGTGAATATTAATTCATTAAAGCATGATAACACAGCCATCCTAAAAAGGAATAAATTTTTTTAATTATAAATTATTAATTTGACGGTACTTAAATAATTTAAAATAAAAAATAAATAAAATTCGAGATTCAATAATTTCAGCTACACCTAAATTAATAAATTCACCTAAATAAATAAATTAATTATAAAGAGAGAGCATGATGATGCTGAGTATAATGCTTAAGTCAAGCTGTCTGCCGAAACCTTTTAATAAATTAAACTAAGGTGAGAAGTCTACGCGTTTAAATGAGTTAATTATTATGATTATCTTTGCAAATTTCATTAAAAAGGAATTAAATAAATACAAAAAAGCCCCACATAAAGAAAAGAGACAAATAATAGACTCTAATCCAATTAATTATTGCACTAATTAAACTTCAGTGTTCTTCATTTACTTCGCTATATATTGTTCTTTCTTATTTATTTTTTAATGAAAAGAATTCCTATTATTAATTATTACATAATATAAAGGCATTTGATCTTCTTTTCTATATTTTTAACTTTCATAAAAGAAAATGGTTTCGTTTACTCTTCAAGAAAACAGTTTAATTATAGGATTAAATTTATTTTGCATTTAAAATTTATAAATTTATTAAATTAATTATATTTAAGTCAGATTATAATAAATTTGAATGAATTTAATCAATTTATCATTAGACTCTAAATCTTAAAAAAAAAGATATAAGAAACTAGGGAAACGAATGAAATACAATACAGGATTATATATATATATATATATATATTTGTAAAAATACATAATTGAAATAAATTATACGTTTAAGTCAGATATGATTATTAAATTGTAATAATAAATTATATATATATATATATATTTTCAAACAGATATATATAGGCGTGTGTTTATATACTCTCATGCAATTTTATGTGTATTAAAAAAATTATAAATTTCAGGTGATCTTGTTATATAGTTATAAATTAACTATAGAGATCTCTCGTGCAACCCCGCAATTGAAAAAATAATGGTATTCTTTAGAACAAAAACTACAGCTTGCAAATTTTGAAATTTTTAGAATTCAAATCCATATTTTATATTTACAACAACAATATAAAAAAAATTCAAATTCATTTCTCGAAAATATTAAGAAAATAAATTTAGGCCTAACTCAACTTTAAAAGCTAACTTAGATGAATATTGTTTAAGACGTTATAAGAAGCACATTATTATTATATTTAGAGAATGTGAGATATTTAACACACACGTTTAGGGCCGAGCACATATAAAAAATTTGGAGCATGAATTTTACAGGATTGAACATCTGCGAGAAGATTGAATCAGTGACTCTAATACTATATTGAAGAAATAGACTTAGACTTAATTTAACTCCAAAAGCTAATTCATACGGTGAAAATTATCTAACTCGCTATAAGAAGCACATCATTATTATGTTTAAACGATGTAGAATACTCAACACGGGACACATATAAAATTCAATAAAGAATTAATATTTTTAGAAGTTACCCATTAATGAACACTTTGAGGTATTATGTAACTTTTCTAAAGAAAATTAAAATCTTTTCAATAATTAATACCAGTGTAATTTTTCTCTTGTTTTTTTCTTTTTCTTTGTTTTTGAGAAATACTCAATGGAAGATTCAATTATGTATATAGATAAATATTATATTTTTATAAAAATAAATAAAAATTAGATAATTCTTTAAAATAAAAAATGAATAAGTATTAGATAACTGTCAAAATATTATTTTTAAAAATAAAATAAAAAAGATAATTTTTGAAAATTGAAAGCTGATGTATGATGCTGAGGAGTTGTAATTTGTAAAAAAATTTAATAAATATATTTAAAAACAAGGACAAGAAGAACTAGATGAAAAATAGAGATGATAATATATTATGTATTTTCGGGTATTCAAATCATTTCGATCCATTTATATAAGGTATGAATAATTTATAAATGGATTTGGATGGATATGTATAATATTTTTACTATTCGTGGTGAGTCCAAGTATTTACCCTAGAGTACTCATTATTTGAACCCAATTATTTAATAATATTTATATTGGTTATATTTTATTAAATTTTAATTATGTATTTATTATATTTTATTTTAATTATAGAATTATATAATATGAAATTACTTCAATAAAATTATGTTAGTATTAAATTTTTATTTATAATTATTTGATTGAGTAGATTATAATTTTATAATTTAAATTTTATATTATTTTTGAATTTCTATAATTGAACGAGTATAGGTAGTAAATATTTAATATTGAATGGATTTGAGATAGATATATACAAGTAGTAAAATGATAATTATAATTGAGTTTGGAACAAATATGGATAATTAAAAACTAAACGAAATCGATTTCAGATTCAGATAGAATAATTTTAACAGTTATCTTACTTGTTGTCATCCCTAAATTAAAAAAAAAAAAAAAGAGGGAGCAAGGGGAAAGTGGAGGCTGAGTCAAGTCAGATTTCAGTTGTTTTGCTATTCAAAATTAAAAATAAAATGAAAGATTATTTTTTTATTTTTAGTTGAGTTGCCTAAAAAATAGAAATTAATTTATAACTATCATTTATCATTTTAACTAAAATTAAAAAAAAATGTCATTTTGTAGCAATCAATGTTCCAATTTGTATCAATGTCCCACAATGACACTCTACTAATGAATCTCAAACGTGCCTAAAGCATGGAGGACCTATTGGTTCTAAAGATAAAAATTCTCGAAAATGAATATAGTAAATAATAAAGATGATACTATTGATAAGGCAAATATTAATATAAAATAACTTCTTGAAGAATGCCTGAAGTTGGTAAAAATGAAGACATTTTGATAAATTATATTAATTTTAAAAAAAGATTGAATCGAACTGATACGGTTATGGACTACAATTTTGCATATAATATAGCAATGAATATTATGAATGATAATATGGATCTTGAACCACAATCTAGTTAAGAATGTCAAAATAGAAAAGATTGGCTAAAGTGGACAGATGTAATACGAGTAAAATTGAATTCACTTCCAAAACCTAAGTTTTAGGAGCAGTGGTACAAACACCTAGAAATGTGAAAAACAATAGGATACAAATAGACATTTGTGCCAAAACGAAATAAGAAAAATGAAGTTACAAGATACAAAGCAATAATTGCACAAGATTTTTTATAAAGACCTAAATTGATTATGAAAAGACATGCTCTCATATAGTAGATGCAAGATATACTATTAGTTTGGTAGTGCAAGAAAGACTCAATATGCGCCTAATGGATGTAGTCACAATCTATCTCTATAGCTTATTTGATAATGATATCTATATGAAAATCTCCGAAAAAATTAAAATGCTAGAACAATATAATAAAAGTTCTCAATAAATTTATTAAATTAAGTTACAAAGATCTTTGTATGAATTAAAGTAATTTGGAAACATATAGTATAATTCTCTTAGTAAATATTTGACAATGACTACTATAATAATGATCCAATTTGTCCATGCGCTTTTATAAAGAAATTTGGATTTGGATTTGGATTTGTTATTGTTTATGTTGACGATTTGAATATTACTTAAACTATTGAAAAAATTTCAAAAGCAATAGAATCTTGAAAAAAGGTACTTGAGATGAAAGATTTTGGAAAAATAAAGTTATTTCTTGGGTTATAAATTGAATATTTAGCAAACAAAATTTTTATTCTTCAATCAAATTATATAGAAAAAAGTTTAAGTTCTTAAACAATTTTATATGGATTAAACACATCCATTAAATAGTCTAATGGTCGTTCGATCACTTGATATGAATAAAAATCTTTTTTTTTTCTATGGGAAGATAGTGAAAAATTCTTGATCCTGAAGTAATATATCTTAGTACAATATGTGCACTGCATATCTTGCTAATAATACGAGGCTGAATATAGTCTTTTTTTGTTAATTTGTTAGCAATAGATTGTTTTTCACCAACTCGATAATATTATAATAATATTAAGCATGAACTGCGATATCTCCAAGGAATTATTGATTTGGGTTGTTTTATACAATTAAATCTAGACCTCAATTAATTGTGATGAGTGTCGAAGTCCCAAAAAATAAATTAATATTCTTAAACAAATTAAATTGCGAAAAGTGGTGAATATGATTGATCTCAATAAATTTTTTAGTAATTAAAATTAAAAATGGGGATTTTCAAAAAAAAATTAAAATTCTATTAATGCTGAAAATTAAAAATTGTATACTAGCAAAACTAAAGATGATAAATAATATTTGAAATTATTAATGAGAATGAATTTAATTGAAGGGATTAATTTTAGTTCAATTCTTAGATTGATCATTAATTCAAGAATTTATATTTCCTAATTTTCAATAAATCAATTCTAGTGTTTGAGACACTCTAAACAACCAATCCTTCTTAATATTTATTCCTGGGTCTGACCCTGATTATTTGAATATAAGAATATTATACTCTTTTTATTCACTAATTTTCCCCCACTAGGTTTTATTATTAAGTCATATTCTTTGCAAAAATAGACATCGAAAAGGACTGTTATGAATACATAATAAAATGAATATCTATAACTCTTGTTTTTTAGAATTTTATAACTCTTAGAATCTTATAACTCATTCTTTGTTATATTAGGTTATATATTCTTAGGGGGTGTATTGGTTTAAGATTTTAATGAATTTTAATTAATTTCAAAAATCTAATGGTATTCAATTCAGATTCATTTGGAATCTCATAAAATCTAATAATATTCAATAATGACTCTTTAAAATTCTATTAAATCTAATAGTATTTGAAAAATCACTGATTTTAATGGATTTTATAAATTTTTGAATTTTATGATGCTAGATATAAATAATAAAAAAAAACTCTTACACAAATCCAACTTCTATCCTAAAGATTTTACAAATTCAACACTCATCCTAAATTTTTATATTTATATATCTGTCACTAAAATTTATTTCTTTTTAATATAAAATTTCTGTCAACATATATCATGTAATACTTCACAATACTTATATTAGACCAAATTTTATTCTATAAAATGACACTTTATGTCACTAAACTTTTATTAATAAATATTTATCTTATTATATGAAACTCATATTTGAAAAAATTTTATGGCCTTAATTATGAAAATATTTTTATGTAATCTATTTTAAGTTGACTTTTTTATTCTCAAGTTTCCACGTATATAAATATAAAAATAAATATTATTTATGAAATTATAATATTATATAAAATTATTATTATATTTTTAAAAATTTTACTTATTTACTTTTTATTATATATTAAAAAGAAATATAATAAAACGTTTTGCTATAATGAATTTTTAATTAGTTTATGTTTTGTAGGTATAGCTTATTGAATTAATTAATAATTATTGTTTCATAATACTTATTATGTGTGAAAATAGTTATTAATTTCTAAAATTAATTTATATTTATTTTTTAGTTAATCAATAATTATGTTAATATATTATATTTTTTAGTGAATTACTTAATGTATAGAATTAGTTAAATGATGGTTAAAAAATTTATTATTTAAAATGCTTATAATTATGTGTGATATATTGATCTGTAGGTGATATAAGTTGAATATTTTTAAAGTGCTTTTTAATTATAAAAAAGTTTTTTTTGACTTATTTGAAAGTATATTATATTTTAATAGTACCGAATAATACCGAATTTTTAAAATATCAATAAAAACATATCAATTAAAAAAATAATTATATATATATATATATATACATGTTAGGTGATATATTTAATATATGTTGAAATATCACTGAATTTTCATATTAGATAATTTGAAAATATATAATATTTTTAAATTTTAATTATAAATGAATATTTATTAATTATGTATAAAAAAACTCAATTGTATTTTTAATATTCTTCTAAGATAAAAAAACACGCGAGGATTTGTTTATAATTTATTTTGTATATAATAATAAACATTGAAAATAATATCATACTTTGATAATTTTATCTAATATTATTTTATATTTTAATTTATCTTTATGTTTTTTCATTTTATAATTTTTTTATCATACAATGATAATATTGGAAAACTTTGATGTATATGTATTTTATTTATTTATTGTAAATTTTATAATATTTATTTATTTATCAAATATCATAAAAATTATATTTATAATATAATATTTTTAATAAAATATATTATATTTTTATCAAAATAGTATTTATATGAAAAAATTAGAATTCCATCAAAATCTATCAAAATCTATTATAAAAATCCAATAAACTCCATTAAATTTCTTATAAAATTCTTAGAGAATCTACAAAATTCCATTAAAATTTTTAAATTCCATTAAAATCACCAATTCTTTTAATTATATTTGTAATGAAATTATAACTAATGTTAAATGTTACCCTAAAAATAGCAATACTCCTATCATTATAGAGATAATAATAAGAGATTATCTTTTTCTTTACTCTCATTCTTATTGTGTTCTTTTACTATATTTATTTATTTTTCTTAATAAATTAAAAATAATCCGTCATTTTAATCAGCATATTTGATATTTCTGTAATTCCATGTGTTATTATTTTGATTGTATTATGTGGAGTATAAAATTTATTAATAAATAGAATTGTATTTTATTCTAAAAAAATTTTATGAGATTGGTTTGAAGTCATGGCCACCGTTGGACCCTCCCTCCACTCCCCCATGTGCCTTACCATTACATCAATCTACTTATTTGAGAATCCCATGTTTAAAATAAATTAATTAAAAGAATTTTTCAGTACTGTAAATTTAAAAAGTATTTTTAGTATAAAATATAAAAATTATGTAAAATTGATTCAAAATCATTTAACTTATTTTTTAAATAATGGACTTGAGTTTTAATATCACTTAATTCCTTAGCTTAGGTTTATATATAATTTTTATATTTAAGTTCTTGTATTATCAAGCGGGCAATATAAATTATTAGAAAATGATTAAGTTAATAAATAAAAAAAATATCATTTTAAGTGTAAATTTAAATTTTTTTAAAAATTATATCCTTTCTAGTGAATCGAAATTTAAATTTTCTTTTCAGATCTCAAGACGTATTACTAAAATTTCATCAATATTAAAATTTTCTCCTCAACACTAAAAAAGAAATTAATACTTTTTATGTATTTAATATTCAAAATGTATTATATTTTATCAAAATAATTTAAATTAAAGTCATGCATAGTCAAATTTCTCATTTCAAATAATTGAATTTGTTTAATCTTAAAAATTGTATATTTATTATTATTATTATTATTTAAATTAAAGTCATGCATAGTCAAATTTCTCATTTCAAATAATTGAATTTGTTTAATCTTAAAAATTGTATTATTATTATTATTATTATTATTATTATTATTATTATTATTATTATTATTATTATTATTATTATTACCACTACTTCTGTTTTTTTCCCTCAACCAGTCTCATATTTGTGTTGCATGAATCAATAAAAAGAAACAAGGAAAAAGACATTAGTCTTGTGTCTCTTTCAATCAATGTCAATTAAAACTCAATTAGCCTGATAGTATGTTAGCAATTAAAAAAATGAAAAAAAAATGATTTCTTTCAATTATTGGATTCTTCTATTTACATATATACTATAGAAATAATTTGCTAGACTATAGAAAAGCATTTTTTTCAAAGATAAAATTTATCAATTTGCATCATTACATATCCATTGACAATAGTATATTGGATTAATATTTTTAAAATTTAATAATATCGTTATTTTTAAATTGTAATTAAATATATGAAATTTATATATTTTTTTATTATTAGGACGTAGCTCTATATTTTAGTTATTTTGGCCTAAGTTATGTCATGTCAGACACAACGTTAATAGCACGTATATTTATATTGTTTACTACTTTGTCTTTGCAAAACAAATTTGCTACTGTGGAAATCATTCAAAGCTACTGAATAGTCGATTGCAAGAAAGGCAAGAATATTAGTATATAGATTAATTATAACATTAATATTTGAAAAATAAATCATTAACAATAAAATATTTTATAAATTAGAAAATATTATATATATATATACACACACACACATGCTGGAAATATATCCTAATCATATGCAATGGCAGCAATGCACATATTATAAGAAATGCATAGTTCCGGTCACAAAAAAAGAAGAAGAAATGCATAGTTAATTAAATAGGGCTTTTATCATGACCGTTATAGTTGTTTAATTATATATATATATATGTATATATCAATTAAGTTTATACAATGTCAATTTATTATTTTTCTATGTTATCGTGTTTTTATATGTCTCAATTAAAATTTATATAGAATAATACAATTATATATTTTCATTATTTTCCAAGCACATATTTATAATATATATAAAGCTTTACCTTTTTTTTAAATTATGTCACATATTTTAATGTTAGCAAAAAATTAATAAATTTTAATATAATTTGTAATATTATTATCTGGCGGGTTAAGATTAATGCAACTAGTTAAATTATTTATTTGTCAGTTAATAAAATAAAATAAGATAAAACAACTCTTGTTCATATTAATAAATATTCATCTATAATATTCATCAATTTTCTCTCTGCAACATTAAAATGCACATCAAATTCGTTATTTTGATCACCTTTCCCATGGGAGTATGCGGTTTTTCGATCGATTTTGATCCAACTATCATTGCCAAGATAGAGAGACTCTTTGTGTTTTAAAAACTTGAAGATAAAGATAAATTTTTTATTTTTAATTTTTTTTATATAAATTATTCTTTTAAAATCGAATTAGATAATATCATAATGACATTTATTTTTAAAAGTTTTGCTACACGCAAATGGATGTAAATTAATATGAACAAGTATTACTTTACTAAATCATACATAAGCAATTTACCATATTGTATTTATCTCAACTTGTCATATGATAATATTACAATTTATGTTAATTAAAGTTGAAGACGATTTTTCTATACAACCATTGATCAAACTAGAAAAACTCTTTGTATTTTTAAAAAATTGAGGACCAAGAACAAGAAGAAATCTTTATTTTTGAAATTTTTTCTATACATGAACAGAAAAATGTAGATTAAATGTGTATTGTAATTTATCCTTTTTTAAAAGTGTTCCATACATAACAAAAACTTTCATATTTTTTCTCTATATTAATATCAAAGACAATTTTAAAATTTAATAAATTAACAAGAACTATAATAATACTATAATTTTTTAAAAAAAAAAATGAAATTTGTTATCATAATATTTAAACATTGACTGATAATTTCATGAATAGTTCGTAAAAAAAAAAGCAGTTGAGAATAGAGAAATATACATGTGATCCCCACAAAAAAAGCCCTTTCGGTTGTAGGTGTTGATGTTTGGAGGTTTGGTTACCATTACTAGCTAATATGAACACATGTGAATGTGATGATAGTCCCTACCCAACTTGTCTTTTTGCTTATACACCACATGTGAGTTGAGTGAGACTAATGAAAGAAAAATAATACTATTTCAATTATTAAAATTTTAATCCATTACATAAAATGAATTGAAAGTTCAAAGCATTGTTTTTGCTTTGATGATAGAAAAAAAAAACAAAACAAAACAAAAAAAAAGGTTAAAAAATGGGAAATATATAAATTTAATTTTGTTGGAGATAAAAGCTTTATTTTTAATTAATAAAATTTTCATTTACTTGTAGTAACATAGGCAAGAATATGAAATCTCAAACTTTATATCTAATTAAATTTATTTAAAGTGTGAGAATAGTTAAAACTTAGTTTCTTTATTTTTTTTTGTTATTAAGAAAAAAGAACAAAAAAATAAATCTCATAATTTGTTATTCCTAGTAGTTATATTCATGGGAGCCTATAGTCGGTGTTTTTTTAAAAAAAAAATTTAGAACCATCCATCATATCTAATGTTAATGCATACAAATTGAAGAAAAAAAAGATTATATTGCTATGTCACATCGTGACCGATTCCACACATCAAATATTTCTTCCCTTGTCGTCAAATATATATATATATATACACACACACACACACACACACACACACAATTTGAATCCTACGAATTTTGTGATTAGATTTTGAATGATAATATGCCTTTAAAGATTTATGCCGGATTTTTTTTTCTTTTCTTATACACAATTTCTTTTATTTATTAGAGTCACTATTTGTTTTTTAAGATGGAAGATATAATTTTTATTAATGATAGTAAATTATAAGATTAATATTAAAATATAAATTTTTATAAATCACATTCTTGAATTAATTTAAAAGATGATAGTTTTCATAAATAAAAGATATTTAACTATGTTAATAGAGTAACTGACATTGATTTGACATGTTCCTTAATTAAATGGCTATATTATGCTACAACTCAATTTCTATATTTTTAAATACATTTGATCGCAAGGCAAAACTATAAACATTTGATTTGTTATTTCTATTGAAATTTTGACATCAATCCCATATAAGAATAGTAAATAAGAACTTTTATAAAAAACAAATTAGCTCCCATAAAAAAATAATATTAACAAATAAGCAAAGAATATATTCACCAATTTTTTTTTTTAAGTTAGCGGCAATCAAATATAAAAAAATAAAATATTTGAAAGAGACAAAGAAAAGAGGCAGCTAGAGTTTTCTATCAACAAAATGATTTACATACTTTTTCTATTTGTTTTCCGTTTCTTGCAAATACTACACTAATACATTATCATTTTGTATTACTAATTCTTTCTTTGTTTTAATAAAATTATTCTATATTTATTATTTTTACCAAATATTATGTAAATAATTATTATTGGTCCAATAATATATGTAATTGGCACTATATATATATATATATATGTAAAACTATTGGGGTTAGCCCAGTGGCCACCTGATATTACTCTTTTCTGAAATATCAGGGGTTCGATCCTTCAAAATCGTCGAGCTTTTAAAAATATATATATATATATACCCATTAACAATTGGATTCCCTAAGAATTGTTTTTTTTTTTTACTTTTGTGAAATATATAAATAAAATGGGTATCATAAAATCAAAAGTGTGATTGACCTCATGGACCCAAACAACCATGTAGTAAATTCAATGATTTAATCATGAATATGATTCATCAAATCCTAAATAGAGATATAAAGCATAAAAAAGTTGGGAGAATTAAGGATAATTTTGTTTTCTACCAAAAGAACCAAAAAGTTTAAAATCTTTAGTCACATTGACAATAACCTTTGTTCCCTTTTAACACAAAACCATGTGTGAGTCAATTTCATTAATATATCCGCGAATGCCTTGTCCTATTCCACACTTTCATTTAATTTTTAGAAAAACTCCAACATATTGTCAAGTTAAGTCATTTTTTTCAATTATATTTTAATTTTAAATTTATATTAATTTGATATATCAACTTTACTTTATGTTAAAAACCTATCAAATCATACTTATATGAATTTGAAGTAAGTTTAAATAATATAAATAAATTGGTAATATATAAAAACAATTAAGTAAAAAATATTATATTTATCCCTAATTCATGTCATTTTTTTCAATCATATTATAATTTCAATTTTTAACTTTTAATTTTAAAAATATTTATTGAATAATAAACAAATATTATACAATTTAATTTCCTCTTTACATTTTCAACCAAGAGATAAATTCAATAACATAAGTACTCAAATATGCCTAATTATATACATAACTCAAATTAATAAATAATTTTTTTAATATAATTAGATTCAATTATTTTTGTGATATAATTAAAAATATTGTTTTATATTTAGGTTAAGGAAAACCTAATTTTTATTTTAAAAATATTTTATATTTTAATAATAAGAAAGCTTTTTTTAACTCTCTTTTTTCTATTACCGAAGACAATAAAAATTATATATTAACTAATAAATTATTGTTTGTATCTTAAAATTAACTAAAACTAAAGTTTTGTATATATTGTAAAAATATTTTTTTAATAATTAAAATATATAACGTTAATATTTTTTTATAAAAATCAAGCGGAAGAAATTAATGTTTAATTTGAGTTTTTATAAGAAAATTCCATTATACTAGATTTGATAACTACTTAATAATATGTTAAAATATCACTTTAACCTTTTTCATTAATCTAAAATTTATATTAGAAACAAAATATGATTTGTTAATAAAAATAAATATTAAAGTACAAACATATTAATTAGATTAAATTTTATAAACTAAATAAATAATGATGCACAAAATATAATTTAAATTGATATACCTTTGAAATTAGAATAGAATTGAAAAAGTAAGTAAATATGATAGTTTCTTTTAGTTTTTTCATATTATCAATTCATTTATATTATTTAAAGCCATATCATTAGAATATGCCGGCGAAATCACATAGACAAATGAGATTAAATAGATTTATAATATAAAGTAAATTTCATATACTAATTTGATGCAACTTTCAAATTAAGATATAATTGAAAAAGTGATCAAAGTTGATGATGGGTAGAATAGTTTTTCCTGATTTTATATAATATTTCACATTGAAGTTATGGAAAAGCACTTTGGAATCTAAAGATTTTAAGCTAAGTAAGACTAAGACTGAGTATATGCATTGTAGATTTAATAGCAAGAATAGAGAAAGAGGCAAAATTATTTTAGACGGAATAGCAGTGCCTCATAGTACTTATTTTAGATACATTGGCTCTATTCTTCAAGAAGATGGGGGTTGTGCAGAAGATGTAAATCATAGGATTAAAGCTGATTGGATGAAGTGGAGGGGTGCTACAGGAGTTCCATGTGATCGAAAGATACCAATTAAATTAAAAGGAAAATTTTACCGCACTGTAATACTACCTGCGACGATGTATGGTAGTGAGTGTTGGGCAGTAAAAGGACAACACATGAATAAAATGCATATTGCGGAAATGAGAATGATAAGATGAATGTGTGATCATACTAGGATGAATAGAATCCGCAATGAGTGCATTAGAGAAAAAGTGGGGGTAGTACCTATTAAGGATAAGATAAGAGAGCATATATTGAGATAGTTTGGACATGTGAAACGAAGACCTAGCGATGCACCTGTTAGAAAAACCAAACAAGTTAGAGTAGATATAGCTAAGAGAGGTAGAGGTAGGCCTAAACTGACTTGATCAAAGGTGGTCTAAAATAATCTTATGATGTTACATCTATCAGAAAAGATAATCTTAAATCATATTAAGTGGAAAAGAAGAATCTATATAGCCGACTCCAATTGATTTGAGATTAAGGCTTTGTTGTTGTTGTATATAATATTTCACATATTTCATATTCATCTTCATAATAAATTTATTTATCAATAATTCAGTATTTACATTTCACCATGTTAATATTGTCTTAATTTTTAAATACGGAAAGAAAAAATAGACAACTCAATTAAATAATAATTTAAAAATAATTAGAGTTACATATTTTCTAAATAATAATGGGCTATATTTATGGAGAAATATAGCACCATAAAATCATTTTGAATTATTTTTCTCCAAGTTAACAACAAATCTAACATCCACCAAAA
Organism: Garcia nutans; assembly: GCA_947685225.1. Lineage (NCBI taxonomy): Eukaryota > Viridiplantae > Streptophyta > Magnoliopsida > Malpighiales > Euphorbiaceae > Garcia > Garcia nutans. The sequence continues at coordinate 55,582,281 of CANTUV010000007.1, forward strand.
TTCTTCTAAACTTCTAGGTTAGTTTAATTTTCCAATTAACCAATTTCATTGTAATTAGCTACAACTTTTTAATTCGTTGTTTATATTTCAAGGTTAGTGAATTAATTTTAATTATTGTTCATACTCTGGCTCACTCAATTAATTATAATATTTATCCGCACCCCTTCATATCAAACAAAATAATTCAATTTTCAGCTGTAAAACCTAAGTAAACTATGAAGAGAAATTTCAGAACTTAATTTGTTTTTATGAGTAAGTCTTGTATATTAGAGATAGCCAGTTAAGAGTACTAAAATTTCAATTTTATATTTGAGAGTGATGAGTACTTTGAATGAATTTGGTTCGAGGATTTGAATCTTACACCTTTTCTAAATTTTGTATTTTTTTTATTTAATTAGTGAATTTTACTTTCATTTGTTGTAGATATAAACTTATGTTAAACCACAGAAATTTATTGTGTTCTTTTTTTTTTTTTTAATTTTATGGTTGCATCTTTACGTAATTTCAAAATTAAAATTTAGAATCCATCCTAACAATACCATTACTGCATAATGGCCAAAGTTACTGTGAAATATTTACATATACTCCATAAAACATTATGTTCAATTAACTCAATTCATATAAAAGAATATTAATTTTTTTTTTGAAAAGAACTCGTGTAATATTTTGACTTAAAATTAGTTGGAACTAGAAACTAGTGTTTTATAGTTACTACAATGAAGATATGAAAAATTAGATTATATGAATTGAAATTGAAAGATGCATTATACATTAATTTCAATAGTCAAATAAAGTTTTTTTGCCAATCAAATATAAATTTATTATTTACATCAAATTAACTTAAAAATAAACTATTCAAAATACTATATGTAGATGGCTCTATATTTTTTCCTTAGCTTTTTATTAATAAACAACAGTGATGTACTGAATTATGATTAATGTCCAATCACTTTTTAACCATTGCAACCCACTAGATAATAACTACAACTTTGAATTCTAGCATTAATGATGGTGTTATAAAAAAAATTACACCTAATATCAGTTTCAAATTATCAATCAATTTTTACTCGGTTCAATTAAAATTATTTTCAAAATAATAAGTTTTGAATATCAGATGTCAATTAAAAACAAATTTCACATCAAATATAAATTATTTAAATCAGCACAAAATATTTTATTAAGGGATAACAAAATCTAAATTTTCACATCAATTTTGAAAATCAAATTTGTCTTCAAAATTGAAATGTTCCCATTTTGAATTTTAATTAAAACTAAGTTTATCATGAATTAGGTTATAATCTTGTTTATAGGCTGAATCTACCTAAAATTTTCTAAAGATAAACTGATTGCTACTTAAATTTAGAGATGGAAAAAAGAAAAAAAGGTTATTTCTTTTTGGATTTCAACTTTCCACATGCATGTCACATATAGTTGCAATTATTTTAGCGAGGACGCTTATGGCAAAAATAAGCTTTTTAGGCAATGAAGAAAAAATGTGAAAAACTATCTTTCAAAAAAAAAAAAAGTCTTATAATGCAATATTAGCTTATAATGTAATAGAGTGAAAATATATTGCTACCAAAAGTACAAAACGAACCATTTTAGTTTTACATTTGGTTATAAAGTAAAAAATATAAATTAGAATATAAGATAATTTATTTTATATATTTTTAATTTATTAGATAATAATGATAATAGTAATTAGAGGGTGGTGGTAGGGTTTAGGGGACAATTTTTGGGGATAATTTTTTTTGTTGTCCTCAAATCATCTTTTCTACATATTATGCGATATCAATATGTTTATCATCCCTAATTAATCTTTCATTTAGAATAGGAGACGATTTTGATGGAAATTAAAAAATATATATAATTATATAAGGGACCAATATTTATTTTGTCCTTAGTTTATTTCTCATTCATAATAGGGAACTAAAATTAATATAATAAATCCTATATAAAATAAACAAGTGAGTGAAATAATTAATTGATAATAAATATTTAATATATAATAATTCAATTTAATTAATTAAAAATATATATTAATAGTTAATACTTATTTAATTAGTAATATAAAATTATAGTACATACATACAAAAATAATCTTTTTGAAATATACTTAACACTACAAATATAAAAATATTTTAATAATACATAATATAAATATTCTAATAAAATGCATAATCAATAAAGAATATTATAAATTTTTTATATAATGAAAATTATATACATATTTATTTTTTGTACAATATAATTGATAAAGAATAGCATATATTAGATAAAAAAAACATTAATCTCTATGTTAAGATATTCTATAGTATTTAATATGATACATATATATGTAAGGTAAAATAATTAGAGTTTCGAGAATTAAAAAAATTAAATTAATTTAAACATAAAAAAATTAAAAATTAAATAAAAAATCATAAATAAAAAATTGAGAAAAAAATAATAATGATTTCACATAATGGTGACATTTCGGTTAGACAAAATCTTGTGCTTAAAGTAATAGACTCCCAATTGATTACAACTATTTATTAATTGATCAACACAATTGAAAGATAACTATATATATTGAATAGAAAAAAAAAGAGAGAAAGATAACTATACATAATTGAATAGATTAAATTTTAAAAATTTAATATTTTTGAATTTCTATCTCACGCCTCTTCTTTTCTTTTGATTTATTAAATTAAATATATTTAATATTTGTTTTATTTTTTATTTTTATTATTTTTTTTATAAAATAATGAACCCTAAAATCATATAACCTAAATCTATTTTTATTTTCTAACCCAGCAGCCGCCTCAATATCTTCATCGCATGTCCAGCATAAATATAAATAATTATAAATATAGTCCTTAAAATATTGGCAAATCTTGAAAGATAGATACTTAAATAGAATGAGCTGCAGACCATGTAGAGGAAGTGAATGGAGAGAACACAAAGTTTTATGAAATGTTGTCCTCAAGTAGCTTAAGATAATGGGCTTTTGGACCTCATAATTCACAACAACAAAGATGATAATGGCCAACAAATACAATTAGTCTTTCTTCCACCTTTGTCAGCACAATATTAGTCCTCTACTCTTCAAGCCAAAACCCCATCATTCGGACTTTGCCTCCCTCATTTGTCAAGACAAAATGACTGGCTAGTGCATTGATCATCAATAGGTATATACTTAATCAATTTTGTTATAATTTTGTCATTTATTTTTTTTAATCTTAGTTATGACCATAAAATATTGGATTGAACTACAAAAGAAAATACGGTAATTAGGAATCACAACAAAAAATTATAGTGAAATGTATATCTACAAATTCCTTCCACTCAAATATAATATTTTATTGTCCTTTTCTTACTTCTCTATTTGTAAATATAGAATGATTTAAATTTTGTGATTTTTTTTATTAAGTAGTTAAATTGGCAAGTTGCAGCTTTTCAATGAAATTGATAATGCTGTTTAAATGAGAGGATGGAGATTAATGTTCCAGTTGGAGGTTATTATCTAAGTTGTGTACTTATCTCAAAGTAGAAATGTGATAAATGATAAGAAGTTTTATCCTTTATAGGAACCTTATTATTGTATTTTTTTTTCTTCTTTTTTAGTTTCTTTTGTTTAATTTCATATCTTTTTGTTATTTGCTTGTACTAGATTTTGTTAAAAAAATATTGTTATAAGAAAAAAAAACAATGGATTCCGGATATTCATTATAGTTCACTTTTATTATTATTATTATTATTATTATTATTATTATTATTATTATTATTAATTTTAATTTATTAAAAATTTATTGATGAAATTAATTTAATTTAAAATAACTTTATTGATGAATTACATATAGGTGATATTCATCTCTAAATTTAGAGATGATGATAGTCTATTTTATTGGAGACAACTTTTGTCCCTATGTTTTTAAAAGAACTTTTAATCTTAATTTTGCAGGCGATAATAGTCTTTATATTTAGAGACAACTATCGTCCTCTATAATAAGAGACGACTATCATTTTTTTAATTAAAAATAATAATTAAATCGTTTCTTTAATTAAAAATAATAATTAAAGTTGTTTCTATATGAGAGACTGTTATCCTTATATTAAGAATCATTATCGTTTTTTATATTGAGGATGATAATATAATTTATCGTCTCTTATATAATATAAAGACAAAGAGAATAACAGATAAGGACGGCAAATAACGTTCTCCGTATCTTTGGAGATAATTTTTTATACTTTTAGGCACCCATTTCATATATTCCCAATACTTTTTTTTTTTTTGTAGCAGGTGAAAGTAAAAAAGAAGGATGATGAGGAGCGGACCCATGTGTATAATGAGGGTCTTGGCCCAAATTTAACGCATATATTAAAAAAGTTCCCATGCGATGCCATGCTGCGGGTATTTTTTATAATATATATCAACTTCAAAGTTTACACTAATTTTAAATAAATAAGATAAAATTAAATTATAAAAATTAAATAAATAAATCTAAAATTATAAAAATTACAAAATAAAATCTAAATAAAGTTTAAATAATAGTAATTAAAAAATAAATCTAACAAAAATTAAATAAACATAACATAAAATTAAATAATATAAATTAAAAAATAAAAATTAATCAAATAATAAACTTAAATAAAAATTAAAATAAAACAATTAACTTAACTAAAATTAAAATAAAACTCCAACAAAAAATTAAATAACAAAAATTAAAAAATATAAATATAAATAAAAAAATTATAATTTATGCAAAATTAAATAAAAATAATTAATTCAAAAAATTAAAAAGAAACTAAAAAAAATAACCCAAAATAATAATTAAATTGTTAAGTTTTTGTAAAGATAAAGGAGAAAATTATAAATTATTTGAAAATAATATAAGGGAAATAAAAATTATAAATTTATCTCAAATTTTATTATTGTTAATTTTTTTAAATAAAAAAGTTTATTTTATAATTCTAATTTCTAAATTTGAATTAAAATTATTAAAAATCATTAAATTTGAAATTTTAATTTATTAAATGTCGAAATGGTAATAATAAAGGAATAATTGTTATTTTGGAAAAAATGATAAAATAGTAATAAAGAAAAAAATATGGTTATTTTGAAAATTTACTATTCATAATTTTAGTTCACTTTAATGTATGTTATAATGTGGACTTATAGGTTTGCCATTTGTACAAATTAGTTAAGTACAATAACCAAATAAAAATAAAATAAAGACCTTTATGAAAACATACTAAAAAAGGGAATCATTGGCGAACTTCCCAATAGTTATGGCTAGCTTGCCAATGTCAATAGCGAACTCACAATTGACACTAATGAGTTTATGGGTGATTTTGTTCCCAAGGTAGATTGATAAAGTCTCACATTTGCACTATGATCATGGGATTATCTGTGAATATAGATGATATTTTCAACTGGCAAGAAGCAAGTGGTCAATAAAAAATATTCGTGGTTGCAGAAGATATGAGATGTTAGAAAAACACTTGTCCAATGGTTTTTCTTTTGATTTTTGATGGACAATCACTACAAAAAGAAAATAGGATTTAGCGACGATTAAAAAAAAGTATTTAACGACAATTTTAACCGCCGTCAAACACCTCTTCCGACGATTTGAAAACCGCCACTAATAAAGACGTCGCTAGATCAATTTGCGACGGTTTTTGCCAACCGCCGGCATAACCGTCGCAAAATAATATTTAGCGACGGTTTTATAATCGTCGTAAAATTTCACTTAATGTAACCGTCGCGATAAATAATTTAAATTTAGTGAAAAAAAAATTTACGACAGTTGAATAGCCATTGCTGTTTTTTTTAATAAATATTTTGCTACAGTTTTGAAACCGTCGCAGTTTTTAATTAATATATATTTTTTTTGCGACAGTTATAAGCTGCCGCAATATTTATTTTATTTTTTTTTTTGTGACAATTTAAAACCATTAGTGAAATTTATTTTACATTATTACTTTTGCTATAATTCATAACCATCATAAAATTTTATTTATTTATTTAAATAAATAAAATTAATTTAAAACACAAATTAATATTTATACTAGTTTATTACTAAATGAAAATAAACATTTTACAACCATATCATTAAACACAAAATTACTAATCTAATACATTTAAAACAAATTAATATCATATATAAAAAATAAAAATAACTATAATTTACATAGAATAGAGTTGTCATGGCTAAAAACACTTACTTCTATCACACACACTACTTGGATTGCTAACTATCTTTGCCTTCACATCTTGTTCTTCTAAGACGATGAATATATATTGACCAATAGGAATGCCAACCTGGTTATAGTAGTAGAATTAACACATTACTTTACAGAAATTCAAAGTGAGTCATGCACAGTTAAATTTAGAAAATAAGCAACATTTCATGCATAATTAAAATTTCTATTTAGTTTTGCATCATGCTAATACTATTCAAAAATAACAAAGAAAATTTCCTTTAATATCATATGAGTCTAAGCATCTATCTCACAATAGCATGCTCTATTGCTCTTTATAGATAACTCTTCTTAAGTATTTATTTAGAAATAATTAACCAAAAGAACAAGGTGTTTTTGCAACTGATGTAAATGAATAGGCTAAATAAATTGTGCTAATTGAGGAGATTTAGTTTCCCTTTATGCTAATACTAGAATCTTGCTTGAAAATGCAAGTTGTGGAACTAGGAAAGACTACTTAATCTGAATTGGAAAAACCAAAATCAATTTCAAAAAATGTGGCATATGATCTCTGGTGTCGTAATGCCAGCAAATTAGGAATTAACAGTGACCACGATTTACTTGCAAGTCTAATATTAATTCATCACAATAGTAGGTATAATTTATAGTAATACCTTGGTAGGAGTTTCCACACAACCCAGGCCCACATTATCAATAAAAGCATGCTCTCTTTTTAACACAAGCTGGGAAATTTGACGAACCTGTGCATGTATTACCAAAGCACAAACGTGAGTTAATAAGGTAAAAACACACTTCATATTTTTCAATAATAATAAATCTTAAAATTAAAAGATCATTTTGATTTTTAAAAATGAAAAGAAAATGAAATATGGGTTTCATCTTAAGAAAGCCTGATATGGGTTTCATCAAATGAAAAAATAATGTTATGCCAATCTCTATTCAAAGAACAAAGAAATATAAATTAAAGCAATAACTAGAGCAAAAAGAAACTTCAGAAACAACCAATAACTGTGTAATTTATCTCGTATAGATTAAAATGAGTTCAAATTTCTCTAGAGCAGACAAAAACTTTCTAGACCAATTGAAGGAAATACTTACTAAATGGAAATGGCATAGCATAGGCAAATACAATTTTAGGTGTGATGAGCACATTTTCATTCATTTCCTTAAGAATTCAATGGAAAAAGGACTCAAAAACATGTATTGAAAAAAAATGTAAATAGGTAAACATTTTACCTTTTGAACCCAGAAATTACGACAACCTCTTTAAATTAAGACTACAATTTAAAAGGATTTCTAATTCCAACAACTTTTACCTTTGGGCTTCCTATTTCATACAGAACTCTGATCAATGATATGAATAAATTAAGAAAATTTAACAAAAACACCTGAATTTCTGCAACATTGCAGAATAAATCATTTTACTAGTCAAACACATACATTAAGATTCTTGGAGAACAAACAACTCTTTTATTATAGAGCAGACTCAAATTTGATTGATGACTCACTCATTAGGTGAACCTGGAAGCTCAAATTCAATCACATAATTGCATAATTTTCAAACAAGAAGCAAACTCAAAGATAGCAATTTTAATAAAGAAAAGGTGAAAAGCACATTCTCATCTCAGTGAAGACCAATCCTATTGTTGATAGAAAAGCACAAAAAAAGAAATAAAACAAAAAAAAACTTACATGTTGTCAATTGATCGCTGGCGACAAACACACAGGGAAGATGAACTGAAGAATGGCAAATAAAGTGAGAAAAAGAAAAGCCACAGGATGCGAGAGAATAAGAAATAAAAGGAGAATATGATGGTTAGCATCTTAGGGAAAGGATTTTAAGTGGACAGAAATAATAATTACCTGAATCTCAGAAACCCTAGCTTTAGTTTATTGACAATTAATTTGCAGCAATGTCGTTTACTCGAAGAGATAAGATAGAGAGAGGAGAATTCAACTTTCTCTTTTTTGTTTGCAAAAATCCTAACAGTTTATTATTTTTCAGAGAGGAAAATTGAGAGAGATTAGAGAGAGAGAGAGAGAGTAGAAGAGAGGAAATCTGAGAGATATAAGATAGAGAGCGGGAGAGAAAAAAATTCAAAGAGATATGCAGTAAAGGAAGACACAGGAAAAAAGATAATAAATAAACAAAAATCAAAACGATGTTATTTTGGTTTAGACTTAGCGACGGTTGCAACCGTTGCAAATAATAAATCATGGTCATTAAATTATATTTATAAATGGCGATAGTTAAAACTGTCGCAAATAAAATAAATCACCCCAAAATAAAATTTATCTTGTGACGGTTATAAAATCGCAGCAATAATAAAATATAACGACTGTTTTTATCAACCGTCGCTATAAAACTACTTCTAAATACCTAATTTTTTGTAGTGAATAAAAAGTAGAAAAAGAAGGGAAGAAAAAAGAGGAAGACCAAAGAGGAAAAAACATGGACATTCCAAGAATTACCAAAATAGAGAAAATTTTAAAAGTATGTAGACACTAAACTTAAGAACTCAAGGCTCAGAGGCCAATTCAAGCTGGCGTCCATACATCAGTAAAGGAGATTTACTAGCTTCGTGGATTTGAGCCTAGAACTTCATCAAAGTATGAATAAGAAGAAGCCTACAAAGCATGTCTACTTTAACTTTTGCAATTAATTTTGATATTTTAGGCATAGTGTGTTTATTAAGTTTATTTTAGTCCTTTGTAATTGTTGGTTGTTCTCTTGATTTTGCTTTTATGTGTGATAATTATTACATGATTCTGCATTGCAAAGGTATTATTTATTGCATAAGTCTGTAATTATATTTGGTCACATATAATAAGATAATTGAACATGCTCTATGATAAATTAAATAGGTCTATGATTAAATTTAATATGATTATAGTATTAGCATTAAATCAAAATAAAACTTTAAATTGTAGAACATTATTTAAGAAAACTTGGTTTTAAAAGGAATATGTTTTATTTGCCATTGCTTATGACAAGTTCGCCATAAGTCATGGTGAATTCCCCTATTGCTTTAGCAAATTCACCTTTTAATGACAATTTTCTTTTGTCTATGTTTTTAGCTATTGTGTTCAATATAATAAAAAACAAAATTGTTTTGTTTGGTTGCTATATTATTTAGCTACTATGTTCATGATTTAGTTATTGTTTATAGTTACTGTTTCTTTGCTACTGTGGTTATATTTTAAGGAATCATTCATATTTTAATTGTTGTTTTATATGTTTTTTAATATTAAAATTTGCCACTACATCTTATATAAATTATTCACATCAAATGGATAGAAGACATGCTTTTGTATGATATAATACAAAATAACATTCATCTTCTACAATAAAAGCAACTACCATCATATATGTATTAAAATAGTAATGTCATACAATATTGTTATGTAGCCATGCATCGAGCATTCTGACATGATACAAGAACACCTTTGTATGTTCCTCGTGCACCATGAAATTACATTGTTCATTCGGTGGCATAAAGGAATTTTCTTAGCTCCCTCTTTTCTCATTGCAGATTTTAACATAGATATAACTCCGTAGCCCATCCAAATCGATATAATTTGATGATGCTTCCACACCTTTCTGGGTATAACATAATTAACTTCTTAAGCAATCAAATTAACCAACTGTCAGATAATGAATAATTTCTGGTTGGAGCATGTAGATTTCTTCTTCAAGTTCTCCATGACGAAATGCATTTTTCACGTCCAATTGCTCTAAGTATAAGTCAAATGTAGCACACATTTCCAGGACCACTCGAACCGTTGTGAGCCCAACAACGGGAGAGAATATTTCATTGAAGTCTATACCTTCTTTCTAAGCAAATTCTTTCACCACCAATCTAGTACGATACTGCTCCACTTGGTTATTGCCATCTCATTTGATTTTGTAAACCCATTTATTCCCGATGGCCTTTCTTCCTTGTGGTAGTGAAACAAGATCCTATGTTTTATTTTTATGAAGAGCTTTAATTTCTTCTTGCATTGCTACCATCCACAAAGAAGCTTCTTGGCCTTTTATAGCCTTCTGGAAAGTTAATGGCTCTCCATCCTCTGTTAGTAAATAATATGCGATATTTTTCTCCATGATGTACTCTGAGTGCCAAGCTGGTTCTCTTTTCTTATGAGTTGTCTGTCGAACTTGTGGAGTTACAAACTCAGCTTGTTCTTGTTCTTCATGTTCTGATGATACTTCAGAAGCATCTGAAACTTCTTGTTCTTGTCTTTCTTCGACTTGAATTGTAGTAGTATCTGATTTTTCTTTTGAAGTGTTATAATTATCTTTTTCTTATATCTTACCTTCTACAAATACAACATCCTTACTGATTAGCACCTTGTGGGCAGTGGGATCCCCTAGGCGATACCCCTTGACTCCATCAGCATACCCTAAGAAAATATATTTTCTGGATTTTGGATCCAGCTTTAATGTTTATTGGGTGTTGGACATAACATAAACATGACTTCCAAATGTATGTAAGTGAGAATAATTAGCTGGTTACCAGTCCACATCTCCATTGGGGTTTTTAGACCAATTACGGTTGATGGTGACCGATTGATCAAGTAACAGGCAGTCTTGACTGCTTTTGCCCAAAATGACTTAGACAACCCTGCAGTTCTCAACATCACTCTTATTCATTCTAATAAGGTTCTGTTCATTCTCTCTGCTACTCCATTTTGTTGTGGAGTGTATGCCACCATGAACTGCCTTTTGATACCTTCTTGTTGACAAAAGATATCAAATTCATCGTCAGTATATTCTCCTCCATTATTTGTCCTTAAACACTTAATCTTCTTTTCATTTTTAAGCTCAACTCACGCTTTGAATATTTTGAAAACTTAAAATACATCTGCCTTATTTTTTATTGGATACACCCAACATCTCCTAGAGTAATCGTCAATAAAAGATACAAAATATTTTGCTCCTCCTAGGGACAAAACCGGTGCTTGCCAGACGTTGAAATGAATTAGTTCTAAGATAGCTTTGCTTCTAGTAGAGGAACTGCTGAATTTTAATCTGTGCTGCTTACGAGTAATGCAGTGCTCACAAAAGAGTATGAAACCTTTTTGAGCCCTGGAAGCAACTTTTGTTCAGTAAGAATCTCCAATCCTCTTTTTGACATGTGGCCAAGTTTACAATGTTACATCATTGCTAATTCTTCTGTTGAACTTGCTAATGCAGTGGATGCTTCTCCTTCTTGTTGTGTTTCTCCTTTAAGCATGTACAAATTTACAACTATCTTTTTTGCTTTCATCACTACAAGTGTGCCTTTAACTATTTTCATGATCCCATCTTGAATATGGGTTTTGCACCCATTATTATCTAATTATCCCAAAGATAATAGATTTTTCTTTAAGCCTTTGATATGTCGTACCTCCTGGATGGTGAAAATCGTACCATCATGCATCTTTAATTTAATGGTACCAATACTAGCAATCTCCAAGGCATGATCATCTCCCATGAACACAGATCCTCTGGAGATAGGTTCATATTGATGGAACCATTCTCTCCGAGGAGTCATATGCCATGTTGCTCCTGAGTCCATAAGCCAAACATCAGTGAATCTTCTTCTGCCTTTAGTAACTGTTGTTGTCTCACTGTATAAAATTTCACCATCATCTGAGGTGCTTGCTACACAACCCTGAGCATTTGAGGACTCGGGACCTTTTCCTTTGGCTTCTCCATTCTTCTTCAAATGTCAATACTCCCTTTTGCAGTGCCCTTTCTTGCCACAATGATGACATTTGACATTCTTCTTACTTTTAGATTTTGATCTACTATGATTTTGACTCCCACTGGGGCCACGTTTCGTTGATCTCCCTCTTGTTACTGTCAAAGCTTCAGCTTGTTGTGAGCCTCCTTGTCTATCTTCTTTGTTTTTGTGTCTACTTTCTTCTTCAAGAGCCGCAGCTGCAATATCATCAAAGACAAGAACTTCAGTGTTGGTTGTTAAGTTGATAATGAGTTGATCATACGAATCAGGTAGACTTTGAAGTAGAATTTCAGCACATTCACCTATCTCTATGTTATGCTTCATAGTTGTGAGCTGTGAAAATAAAATGTTGAGGGTGTTAATGTGGTCTGTCACCATAGTTGACTCCATCATCCGAAGAGTGTAAAGTTTTCTTCTCAAGAAAATTTTATTGTGCAGTGATTTAACCTCATATAATTTTGTCAAGGTATCTCATATATCTTTTGTTGTCTTTTTCTCTGCCACACTTGACAATACTCCATCGGCTAGTGCTAGATGCAGATTAGCAATAATATTGCCATCCATCTTATTCCACTTGCAGTCGTCAGTGATCTCATCAGGCCTATCTCCAATTGCTGCTAAGCAGTTATCTTTTCTCAAAACTGCTATTATTATCATTTTCCACAATGAGAAATTACTCCCATAGAATTTTTGCATTACATACTTTGTTGCTATTATTGAAGATGCTTCCTTTCCACTAACTGGATCTGACTATAGCACAAAAAAGGCTATAAACCCGGTGCTCTGATACCACTGTTAGAATTTATGGAATGGGGTACACAATTACAACTAAAGTATAAATGAGAAACAAAATGAAAATAACGAGCACCAAAGTTTTACGTGAAAAAATCTCCAAATTAATTGGAGAAAAAAAACCATGGCAAATTGTAGAAGGATTTTATTATAGCAAAAAGATTACAACAATTTTTTTCTAAAATAAGGAGAGCACAATTAACAATACTCTCTCTTATAATAGGAGAAATTAAACACTCTCTCTCTAATAAAAGGAAAGACAATATTTAAGAGAAATCTCATTTTTCTCTTTAAAACTCTCTAATAATTTTTTTGGGATGAATTTCAAGTGAAAGCTAAATGGTTTATATAGACTTCAAAAATGGGTTGGTAGAATTTTGTCAATGGTTAGGTAACTCATTTACCAAAATTAGACACCTCTATTTTTTACATTCATTACCTAAGTTAGACACTTCCATTTTAAACTATGAATTACTTAAGTTAGACACATCCATTTTTTACCAAAAATCACTTAAGTTAGTCACCTTCATTTTTGACTCTACAAAATGGACTTTACTATAACATTTAAGATATATAAAAGGAAGTCTTGAGTTTTGTATTTTGTATGAAAAAGAAGAAGAAATGAATCTTGTTGGGTATTCTGATAATGATTGGGTAGGGTGTGTTGATGATACAAATAGCACCTTTGGATATGTTTTTTCATTTGGCTTAGTAGTTTTTTGTTAGAGCTCCAAGAAACAAGAGATTGTAGCCCAATTCTTTGCTGAGGCAGAGTATGTTGCAGCAGCAGCTGCAACTAATCAAGCTCTTTGGTTGAGGAAAGTACTTGAAGATTTAAGCATGAAGCAATTGAAGCCTACTGAATTAAGGGTGGATAACAAGTATGCCATAGCTATTGCATCTAATCTTGTTCAACATGGAAGAACCAAGCATATCAAAGTCAAGTTTCATGTAATTAGAGAAGCTGAAAAGGAGGGGCAAATTATTTTAAGCTATTGTAAATCTGAAAAGTAGTTAGCAGATATTTTAACTAAGCCTTTACCAATAAACAAATTCGTTACTTTGAGCTGTAACATCTGTATTATTTTGTACTTTTTTATGTGTTATCTTAAAGCTCTATTTTAAGGCAGGTTTATTTGATGTTTAGTCACAAAAGTATGGCTATCATTATTTTTCTTTGTAAAAGTTTATTCTATTTGCTAATGTGGTTGTAGCTGGTATTCACGTGTTGTGTTGTTGTAAGAAAAAAATATATATATAACTAAGTGAAAAGCTCAGCAGAGTATGAATTTTCCCAATTTCTTTTCATTTTTTGCGGTCTCTGGTTCTTTTCTCTCTTCTTTCTTAGTAGTCTTCTTTAGTTGCCATTTATTTTCTGTTTATTTTCCATTTTAAGCTCAAGATAGTACAATATATATTTGGGATTTTACATTTGCCTCAGTATTAGTCTCCCTTTCAGCAGCATCTGCATCATCAGGAGCATCGGGAGCTTCTTCAATTTTATCATCCACTTTCTCAGTTAGATCATATGAAAATTTTATTATCCACTTACTTTTCTTTGACTTGCTCTTAATCTTGGTGGGATGAGATTCAGTTTTTATTTTGTTGGAAACACATTTCCTAGGAGTAGTTAACAAAGCTCTTTGAATCAGAAGTTTAAGAAGTTTTTCCTAAGTTGTTTATTTGATATGGGAGAGTTCTCATCTGGAGTTGCCATAATTATGTTATGGAATTCATAAACATGTTATGAAAAATATTAATAATGTAAATTTTAACCATAACAATGATATTTGTTAGAAATAACAATGATATTTCTATAAAAATTTTCAGAATCATTTTATTCAAATTAATGGAACTGTAGTATGGGAGAGTTAATAAGAATGTCTTTAATGATCATTACAATACATTATGATATATATGATATTATAAATAAAATGATAAAAAAACCATTCAAGTTAAATTAATTGGTAAGAATCGCATTAACATCACATTGATCCTAAACCTTTTTTCCACCAGCTTCTTGTTAAACCCTAGACAATTAATCACTTCTTATTAAAACAATTGCAAATAATTGCATTAACATCATATTATTGTTAAACTTATGAACAATAGCAATACATGTTAAACTTATCACAACTACTCAAATACACATGCATTAATCCAAGATAGAGAAATAAAAACAAAAATCATGTCATCACTTATAGCAATAGAATTTTTTTCCAAATAGTACAAGAAAACGAAGAGTGGAACACTATTTGCTGATAGTGAAACCAAAGAGTTGAGCACTGCTTACTAGTAACAAAAGTTTAAAGAGAAAAGAATCTTTGGCAAAAGAGAACTGAAAATAATAGATATGAAGAAAGAGCTGAGAGATAAGCTTAGGGTTTCTCGAAAAGAGAAGGACGTGCATTGTGGGTTTTTTCGTTTCAGCCTAAGGGCATACACGGGTTTCTCGAAAAAAGGACATGCATTGTGGGTTTTTTAATTTCAGCTTAAGGGCATGCACGCAAATTCGGGTTTTTTTTGTTTCAGCTTAAGGGCATACACGTAAATTTGGATTTATTTAAGGTGAGATCTATTATGAAATAGGTCAAAGTAATGGGGCATTTTCCAAATAATTTATCCTGTGGTAATAAACTAAATCAATGATAACATAGATGACGTAAATCTATTTCATGTGCAAATTG
The DNA here is from genome assembly GCA_947685225.1 of Garcia nutans. Taxonomy (NCBI): domain Eukaryota; kingdom Viridiplantae; phylum Streptophyta; class Magnoliopsida; order Malpighiales; family Euphorbiaceae; genus Garcia; species Garcia nutans. The sequence continues at coordinate 55,597,693 of CANTUV010000007.1, forward strand.
ATTGAATATAGAATAAATTCATGTTACTTTTTTATTTTTTTTAAAATATCATATAACTTTTTAAAGTTTCAAAATTACTTATATTTTTAACTTTTCATATACTAATGGCTATGAAGCATGAACACGGATATAAAATATAAATATGATACGATACAGATATATCGATACAACAATTCTTAAAAATAAGAACACGACATGGGTAAGATATATATATATATATAATACAATGAAAGATAAATATATATATTAAAAATAAATATATAATAGGTCATTTATATATTAATGTAATTATATACACTATACACATATATATATTAAGTTATAAAAATATAACGAGAGAAAAATATATATTCAAAATAAATATATATTAGTTCATTTATATATAAATATAATTATATAAGTAAAAAAAAATTTATGACAAAAAAAGAAGTTTTATAATTAAAATTAATTAAAATTATCTATTTAATAATTTACTAATATTATGTAAATAAAATTTTATGAAAAAATATATCCTAAAATATTTCAGAAAAAAAATCATAAAATGTGTTTTCACCGTATCCTATACATATTCTAACTGTATTCAAAAAATAAAAAATAAGACATGCATGAAGACGTGTTGGACAAGTATCGGACAAATGTCAGGCAAGTATCCAAAAAATAAAAAATAAGACACGTATGAAGTAGTGTCCGATACGTGTCATGCAAGTGTCGGTATCGAAAAAGTGTTAAATACCAGCACTTTACTCTGTTTAAAGTGTCGGTACTTCGTAAACTAATAGTTATAAACTAAAAATGGATATATTAAAATTTTAAGAAAAATGACACATTCCACCAATTTTTTTGAAATTTTTACTTTTTTATTAGATGTATTTTAGTCATTTTATTATAAACTTATAATAAACTCATTATAAACTATGTAAAATTTATAAACTTATAATAAAATCATAATAAACTTATTATAAACTCATTGTAAACTTATTTAAGCTAATAAAAATATGATATTTTTATAAATATTTTATAAACTTTAATATTTTGGTAAATAATTTATAAATATGGTAAATTTGAAATTATTTTTAATTATTTTTATATTTTTGTCAAAAGATCAAAATCTCAAGGAAGCGACCGAATATTTTTAAAAAATAAAAAAATAAATATTATTAAGAAATATTTTTATTTTTTAAAGTATTTTTATAACTAGTCCTTAAATAATAGGTTTGATTTAAATATTTTTATATGAATGATTTACATAGGTTTGACCAGCCGATGGTCCATAGAAGTATTATAATAATTGTGTATGATAGAAACCCCACACTGCCAATGGGCGTGCCAAAAATGGATTTTCACATGATTGACATAAAGCCTATTTCATTTCATGTGCGAATTAATATACTTATCAAGGTGTCTGGAGATGGTAGGGCCTATTATTATTATTATTATTATTATTATTATTATTATTATTATTATTACTACTTTGTTTTCCGGATTGATAATCTATATATGTTTAGGGGAATTAAGTATAAAAATTAATAATTAAAATTGGATAGCTTATTTTTAAATTAATTTTATAATTTATTTGTATTTGATTTAAGAGCCAATTTTTTATGGTGAAAATGTTTATACTACTAAACTAAAATTAGTCAAGTGTTTATTATTGTTAATTTTTAAATAAGTGATCAGAATCTCAAATCAAACTAGGATACTTGTGTTTCACTGATAATTTTTTTTTTATTTGTGTCCATTTAATTTAATAGTTGGACATTAGAATTTGGAATCACTAGAATAAAATATTTAGTAAATTAACTTTGAGAATAATGTTTTAAAATTCAGCGGTCTACTGGCTAAAATTATAATTGAAGTCCTAAAAATTATTATTATTATTATTATTTACTTTTAGTGTTTAATGATTTATAGGTAAAGAGAAATCTAACATAAAATCATGGATGATATTCGCAATTTGTTTGATGCAACTTGCTCCCACACCCATCTCACTTTTTGATTGCGGTTGTACTCCACTTTGTTGATGAGTGTATAATAAACATATGTAAAAAAAAATAAAGAAAAGAGAGAGAGAGAGAGAGAGAGAGAGAGAGAGAGGTACTAGTGGTGAAGGGGTTATTTAAATTCAACTTTTGCTCCATTAAAATTGGATCAAACTTAGATACTTCATAAATCAAGCTTTTTTTTTATCAGGAAAAAGATGAGTTTCATTAAACATTAAATAAGAAATACGAACAAAAGAAAAAATACAGCAAAAACTGAAACAGAGTTTACAAACAAAAGAAAAAGACCAAAATCCCAACTAGAGAAAGAAAGAACAAACACAACACAAATGCAACCACTAGGCAAAAACAACACAATAATCTTCAATAAATTCCTCGTTGAAAGGCAAAGAGATAGCATATTGAACAAATCCTCCATAAGCGGCCAAAAGGAACCTGGATGAAGGCCGGAAACAAAGAATAACTGTAGAGACAAAGAATTGTTTGTAACATTTTTATACTCTAGATACATATAACATATACAATCCATATAGGTAAAATACTTATGTAGAGTACAAGAATACTATAGTAATAAATAATAGGAAATTTTTTTTATTTACACGCTACCCAAAATAATTATAACTTTAAAATAGATAAATTTAATAATTAAATACATATTTGTTTAGTAATTCAGTAAATATATAAAAAAATATCTAAAAAAATTTGTCAGAGTTTTATTTGTAATTTGAAAAAAAAACCAAGTCAATAAACACAACCTGTAAAAAGAAAATTATACTCCCAAAAATAATTTTTCTCAAAATCCATTACTTTCTCCAAAATCATTAAGTATTTCACACATACAAATATAATGTATTTGATTTACATTTATAATACTTTACAATACAATAATTATGTAAATATATTTTCAAAATCTGAACAAAAATGTATATTTACATGGTATTCGGTCTAGCAGCAAGTAAACTGGTCTCGTGGCAAAAATCTTTAACTTCAAGAGCAACTCAAAAGCTACACCTGGTCAGGTCTATTAGAGCTCACTCTCTGCATAACCCTGTCACTTGCTATATAAAATTAAATCGCGCTAAGTTTGAAGTTTAGTGATATATACTCTGATGACATAATATTTTTCAAAAACCAAAATATGTTATTCATGGCACACAATGCTTTATACCACTAATGCAATAAATTATTCATTTTAACATTCTTTAACTCATAAAATTTATCAACATATCATAAATACACACTTTGGCCCAAACAAGCCCCTACGCAATATTTAAGTTCCAGAATAATTGATTTGGCCAATCGCGACCCGAAGGTATGACATCGAAAATCTAAGTGTCATATATATATCACTCGAAGGTCGTCTCTTATCAACACTGAGAATCTAAGTGTCAAATAAATATCACTCGAAAGTCATTCCCTTAGCATAATAGTGCCTGACACCAGTGTGTCTTACCCGAAGACACAATAATAAATATGATATCAGTGTATCTCGTCTGAAAGTGTATAAAATATCATGACGTATTGTTGGCATGCCAACTCGGCAGTACCAAATTCAATTCTCTAGAGTAAGTAATTGTGCAGAGCAACAAACATCACATATTATATTACATTTTTCTCATATTCATTTCATTGATCATTATTTCACAGTTTCCATATTATTCCATAACCATTTCCACATTTTCTAATCTTATTGCATAAAATTCTTTAATTATATTCACAAGGTGTCTCACTTTCACAATGTTAATGTACAAATCACATTTTCAACAATAATACATAGATTATGTGAATAACCACATTTCAAAGTGACATACTACATTTCAAAGTGATAGTGTCCATACCTTAAAACAATGGTTTCAAGCCAATGCATAAAATACTACATAATGTTACTTTAAAGAATAGTAACATTCTCTAAAGTATGCCAATGTGGATGATGCTAGGCATAATAGTCAATTTAAATGTTAAAAAAATATGTAATAACCTTAAAAAGTTCTAAAATCAAGCTAAAATCACCTCCCAAGCTTAAGTTTCCTTAAGCTCTAAACTTCTTCACTTTAAGAAAATTTGGCCAAATCACTCCTAAACAAAATAATAGGATCGTTTATATACTCATTTTATTCAAAACAAATCCTAGTAAAACAATTCCTAATCAAACTTCCATCAAAACCCTAATTCCTTATTACCATTCTCAAACTTCACTAATACAAAATCTTTTTCTTCATCTAACCATAAAATCATTGCATACACATCAAAATAACTTCATAACCACCCATTTCTATAATTATAATCACCTCCATAAACAACTTAAATTCCACATATTTTGAATTTAAAGAGAAACTTACTTAAATTTAAAGAATATTTACCTAATACTTGATTAATCTTCAAAACTACTTTGAATTCCTTGAAGTCCTTGTAAAATTTGGTATGCATGAAGAACAAAAGCTCTCCTCACCCTCTCTAATGGTGGCCGGCCATGCTTGAAGAAGAGGAAGAAAAGAGACTTTAATTTTCTTTCTTTCCAACCACACACACATATATTTAATTATTAATTACTTAATTAAATAAATATTATATATTTTTAGTCTTTCCCAATTCCCATCCATAAATAATTTTATTTTTATTTTTTAATATTAAATATATATTTAACTTTTAACTTCTTTTATTTTTTACTTTTTATCTAACTTTGTCTTTCAGTGAAAATATATATGTTAGTTATATACTATATATATGTTATATATTCAGTGAATATTTTAGATATAACTTATATATATATTGGGTATATACTATGTAAATTCTTTTTTAATATATTAATTAACCTTTCATATTAATTATTTAATTGTGTTTAATAAAAATGCATATGTTACATTGTCGATATCCAACAAAAGAATGGAGAAAAGAACCTCTCTGCTACCTCACACATCCTTCAGTTTTGAATATAACGAGGGAAAACAAGGATATAAGATCCTGCGATGGGGCCAGGCCAAATAGGGAGAGAAAATTTCCCAAAGAGAACCATACCCAAGAACGAATTTTGCTAGAGCTCCTAAAAGAGCAGTTACCATAACCTTAGCTGGAGAAAATGAACAGGAGGAAGAGGCTGTAAACCATCTGCCTGAGGGAGGTTGAAGAGAAAAAATCTTGAAATATGATAGATCTGGACCTAAGGAACTTGTAGCTCCAAGACTTGCATCTAACAAAGAAACACTAAAGTAAAGCTCGATTAAGCCTAAGACTATTAGAACGAAGGGTGATCTCTTCTGAGAGCTTTGGTTGCCAGAAGCTCTCAGCAAAAACCAAAAGGGAAAAGAAAAAAGAGACACAAAAGTGAGATATGAAGAAACTAGAGAAGGAGGGTAAGAGATCTGTCGACGGCAACCCTAGATCTAGGGTTGAAACCAAGGTTTTGGAACGATCTATACCGGAGAGAAACAAAGCTTCGCCAAAGGAAGTAAACACTCATAAATCAAGCTTGAATAATTATGGTTGCTGACTTGAATGGTTAATTTATAATTTTATTTTGAAAAAAATTTACATTATGTTATATTTTTTTTAAAAATACTCTATAGTTTGTTTTTATTTTTAATATATTGTATATATAATAGATGTATATTTCTAAAAGTTGAGTTTATCTTTTTAGTGGGCTAGATGTATATAGAGATTTATAACTCTAAAAATGAAATATTTTTAAAATTAAAAATTAAAAGTAAATATTTTAAAAAATAGCTATTTTTAATTTTTTTTTGTCTCTTTTATCTTTAGTTTAGGCAAATGATCTTTGTTATTTGGTTTTTAGTTTTTTTAAGAAAAAATTAAAATGCATTCGTAATATTCTTAAGTTAAGTTTTAGATATTTCTAATTAAATTAAAATTATTTTTATAATGAATATGAAATTTATAAAATATAATTTTGAGAATTTTAATTTTGAAAAGATATATATATCAATAAAATTCTTTTTTGTACTGTAAAAGTCAGTTTTTTTACATTTGTATTTTTTAAATTTTGTATTTCTTTGTTTTTTAATAATTAAAATTTTAACAATTATGATATTATTTTTTTTTAATATTACAATAGGGAATGAGATTCGATCTTGAGTCTATTGGCCCTAGGAAATGTGCACTTGATATTAGACTAAGCCTCGGAGTGCAATTATGATAAAGTTTTTAAAAATATAAAATATATTTTTAAAAAATATAAAACAAAAAATGAAAATAATTTTTATTTTTTAAAAAATAAAAACTAAAAATCCTAGACCTGAACGAACACATTCTTAAGAATTTGCATGGATTGATCTTTATTGTATAGCCTTTTTAAATTGGGTTAGATATAAAATTTGACCCAATAATAAAGACGGGGTTGGATGTAGACTGCAGAGTAGCCCAACCCATTAATCCAACCTGAAAATCTATAATTAAATAATGGAAAAATTGCATAACTAAATTAAAAAATAAAAATTCATTTAAAAATATGATTGTCGAAAAAAAAAATTAAAAATACATAAACAAAATTTCTGAAATTACAAAATACGATGCATATCTATAAACTTTTAAAATAACTCATCTTCTTTATTCATCTATCTCAGTACATTGCTCAAAATCTGTATAAACTTCCTCCATCTATCAATTTCTCAATCAAAACAATTAATCGAAAACAATAAAAAGTAGAAGAACAAAAAACGGACGATAGCAGCAAATCAAAATAAGATCAAGATCACAACTTTCTATCATCTCCTTCAAAAATAAATCTAGGTATATAAAAAAAATTAATATCAAAAACACTATTATATAATACTTCTATACGAAAACTCAAAGAAATAAATAAGAACAATATTATGACAGTGTAACGGCGTTGATTAACAATGTTGTAGACGTTGTGTTATTCTATATATGTATTGTATATTTTGCATATATTGTATATATATCTTTATATGTTGTATATATATTATATTCCATATGTTGTGTATATATTATATTCCAACTGAAAATATATATACAACTTTTGTATCTTTCTTAATTATGATATCTATATCATGTAAATGTGGTCAATATGTTGTCTATATGTTGAATAGCAAGTGAGAATACATGCACTACTATTAATATAACATAAAATATTTCATAAATATTATATATATGTTCTGCATATATTATATATATATTTTGTATGTTGCATTTGTTGTATATATATTTTTCATATATTGTGTATATATTAAATTCTAGCTAAAAATATATGTACTACTTTTTATATCTTCCTTATTATGGTATATGTGTTGTGTAAATGTTATGTATATATTGTTATATGTTTGATTTCAAGTGAGAATATAATAACTATTATTAATAGTATCATAAATATGTTATAAATATTGTGTATATATTTTGTATATGTTATTATAGATGTTGTATATGTATATATGTTGTAGATATTATATATATGTTATATATGTGACAAAAACTTCTAACGGTATATTTGAAAGAAAATTGAAAAAAGTTAAAAAATGAAAAAAAAAAAAGGTTAAAAATTAATACTTGTATGTTGCGGTAGTTGCCATATATGCTGTTGATGTTGATCATGACGTGACAGAAACCGTAAAAAATTGTATATTTGAAAATAAACAAAAAAGGAAGGAAAAAAAAAATAAAAAATAGTTAAAAATGAAAAAAAAATTGTTGTGTATAATTGAAAATAAAAATTAAAAAGGTAAACCATTTAATTTCCTCTTAAATAATCTAATTATTTATAATATATTTGTCAATTTTAAGAATTTTATAATATTTGAAGTTGTTAAATATATGATATTATAAGAATACATTAAATTTATTTGTACTAGTTTTATACCTTATGTAATCTTAAATTATATTCAACAATTATTTTGTTTTAACTATTTAAATAGCTTTGACTATATATATATATACACACATATTCTACCAATTTTTTTAATAAAAAATCTATTGAGTTTTTGTTAAACAAATTTAATATTTATTTTTTATACTTAATTTTTATATTGCATTGCATCCCACCATCGTATTATCAATAAGATAAAACAAATTAATATTGAGTTTTTTATACTTAATTTCCACAAATGGCAATGTTAACAACTACTATCAATATCTTTTAACCAAATAATTTATCAACACATATAAAGATCTCAAGTTACAGAATGTTTATCTGTTAAACATCCATAGATGTGATTATATATATATATGTATATAAAATTTTAAATTTATATTTTAAAACTTTATTATAAATATATGTCTGTCTTTATTTATGAGTAAATCATAAATAAATATTTAAAATAAACTAAATTTTATTGAGTAAAATACTTGAAGGACTAGTCATTTTTTGGAAATTGAGACTATAATAGCTCAATGATGCTAAAGAGTTTGAAACATGATTTTTATTGGAACAATAAGAAAAGAAAAATACGAATTAAAAAATAATAATTAATAAGCTAAAGACACGCCGAGCACCCATGAAAAGATTCACCTCATATATGCATAATGTCATGCTATACTTCTTTCTGCCTAACCAAATGGGAGATTTGGCTAGAAGGAAGATAACCCTCTTCTACATAAATTATTGTATTTTAGAATATTTTATAGTGTTTCATAGGATTTTAAAATTATATTGAATTATAAAAAATGTAGATTTTTTTTTGAAAGAGCATAGAAATTTAATTATAGTCGTGAGATCAAATTGATCATTACAGTTCATTGAGAAGAGAGAATAGTATAAATAGATAAAGAGTTCATTTGTTGTACACATCCGATGATCCAAAAATTCAAATGATAGAAACTTTCAAACGGGTTCTTCCAAACTTTTTTTTTGTTCTTTTATGTTCTTTACCAACTTACTAAGCTAGTTTAACTTGTATTAGCTAAGCAAGTATTGTGGGAAGATTGACTAATTCACTTAGCAAAAATTATAATAATGTTTGCTAATGTGGCATGGATTAAGCTTGTATGAAAGAAATTCTGCGATAATAAGTATTGTAAAAATAGAATAAATAAAAAATTACACTGTATAACATACTTTTTAACCTTTTTTTTTAAAATACTCTATATATTTTTATATATTTTTGATATATCAAAAGTATACCTAATGTATACCTTTGAAAATTGAGCATACTTTTAGTATACTAAATATATATCCAAAATATACCTCTAAAAGGGGTATTTTTAAAATTAAAAATTTAAAAAATGGTATTTTTAAAATTAAAAAAGAAAAATGGGTATTTTCAAAAATATTTTTATTTTTTGGGTATTTTTGAAAAAACCCCTGAAATAAAGGACTGAAATGTATAAGCAGTTACCACATTGGCTTAAAGAAAAGTTATCAACAGTGATAATTTCTCCAAGTAAAAAGAAAAAAAAATACACAGAAAAAATACAATAAAAAAAAGCAGTGATAAGTTTCTTAAGTGCATGCAATAAGAAGATCTACTAAATCAGCTGTCCAAAAATGTTTCTTTAGGAAAGACTGGATAACTATAAGGATATTTTACATTTAGTTTGTGAATATTTAAATGTAATTGAATATATATATGAATAATGTAATTATATTCAGATTATGCATATTATGGAGAATCTTGGGCATGATAAATTATGAACCTAGTTAGATTTGATTTTCTAATATTAGTATCAAAACTTTTAGGTTAGAAACATGTTTCTTTAATGAATTTTTGCATGTAAAATGAAATTCTGGTGAATATTGAATTCTGAATTTTTTTTTTGAATGCTTGGTTATGTTGCATATTATGAGTATTTACACCGTTGCACATTTTTTTTTTATTTGTGGCTACTGTTAATGTTAAACTAAAGTACGTAGTAAGCTTTTAAAATACATAGAACGTTAGTTTTGGTTGAATAACGAGGCTGATATGATTTTTAAAGTTTTGAAAAAAAAATATTGCTAGTCTAGAAATTTTTTCAACAAGATTATTTGGCCTATTTAAAAAAATTATATTGTCCTGTAAAATATTTTTTGGAATTTTATTTTTAATTCTACATTAAAATAGGTATGTAAATCTTCTTAATGACATATGGTATGATCAATTTAGTTAGCAATTATGAGAGATATATGTAAGAAAAATCACGTCAAAAACAAAACTAAAATACCAATTCAAACAATCAAATATCACTCAAATAAAGACAATAATAAAGCAATTTAAATTTAATAATAATGATCAAAATAATAACAATTATAATATCAGATAAAATTTAGAGAAGTCTGAAAATATATAAATTGAAACACATTAAATTTTGTCATTGTCCTTCCAGAGAAAATAATTTGTCTGCAATGAGTAAACAGTTAACTACATTTCTCTCGTAAGATACTTTAATTTATTAAAATTTGTATGTGCAGCTAAGAATTCACTTAATTGATTATTCTTAATATATTCAGATGTAATAGTTTTCAGAAAAGAATTGGCATTGTTTGTAATTAAATTGCTAGAGAATTTTTGTAAAATAAAGGGAGTTGTTTTTTTTTTTTTATTATTTTCTGCGCATTGAAAATTAAAAAAGAGGAAGGAAAAAAGGTTTACGATAAAAACAAAAAGACATGGCTAAAGAATACAAAAAATATAGCAAAACAAATAGCCATTGCTTATCTAATTTTTTTAAGAAAAAACAAAATAACTACCAACGTTGACTGAAGATACTTTTCTACAATTTAGGAACCACATCTTTATTATTTAAAAATAAAATTTTAATCTAAAAAATAAAATTTCTAATATTCTTCCACATAATTAAAAAATTTTATATATGAGTTTACAATACTGTATAATGAATGTCAAATACCTTTTGGGTTTGAACCTACATTTATTATTAATGAATTTATTATAAAAAAGCCATAATAATATAAATGTTACTAAGCTCTTATAATTCATTACTTGTCTAGTTTTACACTTTTCAATCATGTGCATGTATACATCTACTCATAAATATATTTAGAAAATAACCCAAATTTTCACAATGACAACGTCACGACCATACTTAATAGGTAAACCCTTCAAAAGTAATCAATGATCGTTACACTGTAAAAAATATGACATTAAACTCATTAAAAAATAAATTCAACCTATACATCAAAATAGAAAATAATACACTATAGGAATGGAACTCTAGACAAATAATAATAAATAACAAATGCTTTCCCAAGTTAATCGTCATTTTTATTTTTATCTGTTAAACATTATTAATGAGATCGTCATTTATCTAAAGACAAATATTCACTATGGCAATTAATTGATGGCTCTCAATCTCATTTCTTAGATGATTGAAATACATGTTGGTGTGCCAATCCTTTGGTGATACTGTGTATATATTGTGTATGAAGCATATCCACATAAAAAAATAAGGTTAAAAAATATTATTTTTGTTCTATATATATTACATGTATGTTGTGTGCATATTACATAGATATTTGTGTATGTTGTGTAGATGTTGTGTGTGTATTATGTATTTGTTATATATATTATGTGAAAATTGTATGTATATAAAATTATTAAAAATAAAGTAAAAAAATATTAAATATATTATGAATATATTGTGTAAATATTGTGTGTATGTTGTATGTATAGTGTATAGATTTATGTTTGTTGTGTGTACTTTATATATGGTGTGTGTATATATTATATATATTTATATATTTTGTATATATATTGTGAATATAAAAATAATAAAATTATTTATAAATAAAAATTAGCGTCATTTTACCATAAAAGATGAAATCATATAAATTTAAAAAAAAAAACTAAAATGTCATAAAATTGAAAACTGAACCAAAGAATACGGTAAATCATGTAAATTTCCCAATTTTTAAAGTACAAAATTTGAATTCTCTATTAGGGGTGATAATAAATTAGGTATTTTTAGGTATCTGACTCATTCCGATAAATTTATATAAGGTATGAGCAGTTTATAAATGAATTTAGACAGAAACGAATAATATTTTTACTACTCGTGATAGGTTCGGATATAGATCCTTGGGTATCCATTATCCGAACATAATTATATATTAATTATATTTTATTAAAAATTTAATTATATATTTATCATATTTTATTCTAATTATAAAATTATATGGTACAAAATTATTTTTAATATAATTGTGTTAATATTAATTTTTTTATAATTATTTAATTAAAAAATTATAATTTATATTTTTAATTTTATAATATTTTTAAATTTTTATATTTAAACATATTCGGGTAATAAATAAATAGTATTAAATATGTTTGGAATAAGTATGTGTATAACTATAATAGAGTTTAAATGAATTTAGATAGTTTAAAAATTAATCGAATTTAAATTTAAACAGAATAATTTTTACAAGTGCTCTACTCATTGTCAACCCTATTGCCCATAATTGATTTTTATCCATAATTAGTTTCAACTCTAATCTAATTTGACTTGTATATTAGGAATGTGAAGAAATCAAGTAAGTTTGGGTTTTTGTCTTATCCTAATATTTGGATTGTTGAAAAAAAGAGAAAATTGCATAATTAATCTAAAAATAAAAAGAAATTTCAAAAATACAATAGCTTAAAAAAATTTCACAAACATAGCAGCGCGCATTACGGTACCTTTTTCCTCTCTTTCTTTTCTTGGTAATATGCATCATATATGACATATAAAATAGTTACCTCTTTTCTTTTCTTTTTTCTCGGCATATATATATTATGTATATATTATATATATTTCATATATTTGCTGTATTTCAAATGTCAAAACATATAATTTTTTTTATATATATCATGTATTTACTGTATATATTTCATATATTTGTGGTATTCCAAATATCAAAGCATATATATTTTTTATATGTTATTTATATGTCTTATATATATTATATATTTTTCATATATTTTTTGTATTCTAAAATGTCAAAGCATATAGTTCTTTTATATATTGTGTATATGTTATATATATGTTGTATATATTAATTTTATGTCATTTATATATTGTATGTATTTTATATAATTGCTACATTACAAATGTCAAAACACATAATTTTTTTATATGTTATGTATATGTTACATGTATTTCATATATCTGTTGCATTTCAAATATCAAAATATTTAGTTGCTTTATATGTCATACATATATTATATATATTATTTATATGTCATGTATGTGTCGTATATATTATTTATATGACATGTACATATTATATGTTTTTCGTATATTTATTATATTCCAATTGTCAAAACATATAGTTTTTATATATGTTATATATATATTATATATATGTTATACATATTATTACTCTGTCACGTATATGTTGTAAAACAATGAAAAATCATAAAAATGAAAATAAAAAATTAATAAAAAGGGTAAAATTGCATTATAAATAAAAAATAACAATAATAAAATGATATATATATATATATATAATTATTGATAGAGAAATTTACATAGAATACCCCAAAATGTGGCCACCTTTTCAAATATGCAGGCATAACTTCTTTTTTTTTTTTTTTCATTTGTGTGATGACGTGCAAAAGTTTTTGAAAATTTACTCTTTTTTTATTGCATTTTTTTTATTTTTTTTATTTTTATTTAGAAATAATTTTTTATATCATATTCTCACAAATATATAACATATAAATAATATCTATCAAATATCTACAATATCCGCATAACATCACATACACAAAATATCTATAAATATTTTAAATATTTTTAACTTTATTTTTTTATTTTATATTCACATAATATTCACACAATATCCACAATATTATCTGCATTACATATACACAACATATATAATAAATACATAACATAACATATCATCTACAATGTCTACATAACATACACCAAATATACATAGAACATCCACCAAATATTTGCACAATATCTACATAACAAAATTAGTTTTTTAAACTTTTTTAAGTATATAATATGTAAAATTTATTTAAAAATAAATTTAATAGTTTTAATATATTTTTATATATTTTGGTTTTTTATTATTTTTTATGAGTATTATTTGTTATTTGTAATCAAAATTAATTTTTTTTATAAAAATTAATAGATATTATATGTTAAAAATATAATTTAAAATATTTATTTTTATTATTTATTAAAAATATTTTATTTTATGGTGAAGTTTGAAGAAAAAATAAAATTTGAAGAAAAATATTATTTGTAGTGTGAAAGATAATATATTTTAAAATAAAATTTATTTTAATAAGGAGTGAGGTATTTTTAAAATTTTAATATAATTTTTATAGAAATGTAAATATTTTTTTTTAGTATTTTTATAAAAATGTTTGCTTTTTGGTATAGTTTTCTAAAAGTTTATTATTGATATCTATTATTATTGATAACAATTGGGCTGGGCTGCCTGTAATATTTAAAATTTTAAATACTAAACTTTGATTTAATATTGATGATTGATAATGAATTGTGATATAAGTGGTATGGATAAGTGATGTAAATAGTTGATCTCAAAAATTTATTGAAGAAATTATTTATTTTTACGGTTTTACGAAATTTAAAATCGAATTAGAATCAAAGGATAAGAAAGAGGGTGCACCATAACTAAGATGATATTGACCACACTAGATTAAGCCATATGTGTATATATACAGGTGTATGGACAGGTGTATTTATGTAGAAACTTCTCTTTCTTTCTTCTTCTTTCTTCTTTCCACGTTCATCACCATCTTCACCATCAAAACTCCTTCTTTCTTCCTTCCTTCCAAGACTTTGATCAAAACCTAAGATAAAATAATATTTAGTTATAAGTTTTTAGAAGATTAAGTTGAAAAAGTTGAGATTATCAATAAGTGAGTAGAGAGAAAAGAAGAGTTTAAAGAGGTATGTGCTTATGTATTTTTGATTTACAAATATTTGAATTTCTATGAATTTATTGTTTAAAATGATTGATTGTCTTGATGAGTTTTTATTGAAAAATATGTGATATATACTCTTTCTATGTTAAAGAAACTAGTTTTGATCCATTGATATTATATATTTGGATATATGGAATTTAAGTTGATAAGTGTTCGAAATACAGAGTTTTGCTTGACACCACCAGTGACACGCCCATGTCATTAGGCGTGTCAACGATGCTGTGTTTCAACATTGAAGACATGACCAGTAATACGCCTGTGTCATTAGGTGTGTCATAGCTACTGTGATAAAAAATAAATGACATGGCCAGTGACACGCCCGTGTCAATGAGCGTGTCGTAGCTACTGTAATACAACTTAAATGGCACGACAAGAGACACGCTCATGTTCTTGGACGTGTCAAAAATTTTATGAGAATGAGCTTATAACATGGTCAATGACACGCCTATGTCACTGGGCATGTCGCTTGAAGAAATTTGCCCAAAATGACTCTTTTTCTTGTCTTTTTAAATGACTATAAGGTATTAAGATGTAAAGAATATTTGAAATTAACCCTAATAAATAGTGTGATAAATTTATTTTGAATATATAATAATTATGTGTGATACTAAGTGTTGACCAAAGAATTGTTTCATTATAGTGTTATATATAATTTAATGTTAGTTAAAAACTAATGAATCGTCCAAAACATATTGATTTTAGATCGAGCTTGAGATTGAATGGCTAGCCAAATGGAGGATATTCAAAGTGATAGTGGGCACTTTGTGCCATCAGTAGACACTCTGTGTCATCATACTCAGTGGACATTTGTGTCATAGTGGGTTATTGGCCAAAATTTTATACAGTGGGCATTAAATTGCCAACAGTGACTCGTTATCCAAACCTAGAATCCGAGTTCAGTGTGTATGGGCATAATTAAAGTAGTTAACTATATTGAAAATAATGTGTTATATAGTTATCGATGAATTACTCAATTCTGAATTTAATTGTGTTTAGTATTTCAATGTTCAATGAATTTATTAATTTCTTTATTTAACATTCCGAAAGTAATACTTTTCATTGTTTGTAAATTATTTAATGTATAGATCTCTTTTCTTTATTTTTTTTCTTGCATATTGTGAATACATAAGTACCACTAAGCTTTGCTTGGCGTGTTAGAATTGTGTTTTGACACGCAAATCAAACGAGGAGAGTTGAGACTGCAGAGTGAGAGATATACATGTCTGATCAACTGCATCACCGAGGTTCAATGAACAATATTGTAAATATTGTATTCTATACAGTTCACATGGTAATATTTTATAATTTTGTATGACAATTGTACAAGATTGAGAGTAGTTTGAGAATTTTATAATAATGTAAGTTACCATTAAGATTTCTTTATAAATTAATAGATATATGTTTGTACTATAGAAAGCTTAACAACTGCATTAATGCTTAAAAATATTTCGACTTTATTTCTTTAATACATACATAGACACATATATAGAACGATTGTGAATGTTATGTGACATCTCCCATATAGGTAAGTGTATGAGCTATGTAGGGGGTGTTATACTTCCCATGCATAGGCCCAACACAATATCACACAATTATAATGAGCTAATGGGTTATGTTAGACTGTTACTTTTAAAATTTCAGCATGGTCCAACATGACATGATTAATTTTTTGGGCCTGTACAACATGACACAAAAATGTCACAGGCACGATGAATCTGTTAGCCTAGCTCAATTGCCATATACAGATTTTGACTGAAATTAACGATAAATTATATAAATTATATTTATTATATGATAATCAAATAAATTAACCAACATAAGATATAACACAAACTAAATTTTCTAATATTAATAACACATCAAAAACTTGGCTTGTAAAAAAAATCAAAATTATACATAATATTATTTTTAATACAAATTATAATGAAATCTAATTTTATTTACAAAAAAATATAAGTTTTTCATTGAAGATTTAAAAAAATTAGATATTTTTTCATGGTAAAAATAAAATAAGAAATCTTGACCATTGTTTTTGGCTATGACACGTGATTTACTTACTCCTACGACATCCATAGTTACATAGAAAAGTTATTTTAGTGCAGATCGAAGAGTACAAGATAATAAGATGACTCATTTATCCATTAAATCATTTAAAATATGTATAATTTTAAAGATTGATTTGATGTGAAGCATAGACAATAAAATCTCCTTAATTCAAACACATTCTCTCTCTTCCAATGAGAATGAAAATATAGTTTAGGTTGTTCAAAATTTTTAACGTAACTTATTTTTTAAATTTATAATATTTTAATAAATAAATAATATTTCTTTTTCCTGTGGTCGTAGGCCTTTTATGCTAAACTATGTAAATTACGACTTAGTTTTATTTTATTTTTATCAATTTTTATTTATAGTTTCATTTTTTTATCAGTTAATAATTTTTATTTTTATTTTATCAAGATTTCATATAATTTATTTTAAAAAATAGTTGTAAATTTTGCGTGAAAAAAATTTAGGCTAGTCTAATATTTGACATGATAATACATGGCCCAATATGATATAGCTCGATGATATATAAACTAATGAGTCATGTTCGGTGGTTACTTCTTAAATTCCAGCACGACCTAATAAGGCACGATTAATTTTATTAGACTGACATAATATGGTATAATTATTTTTTTTTAATTGGCATGGCACGACATGACACAAAAAAAAAATATCACATGCATAATGGATTTGCTGATCGGACTAAATTGACATGTATATCTATGATTTGGTTTGGAGAAAATTACATTTTATAGCTTACTTTTTAACTTTTTTTTTTCAAAAATACTATATATTTTTAATATGCTTTTGATATACTAAATATATACTCAATGAATACTTTTAAAAATTAAATATACCTTTATTATATCAAATATATATTAAAAACATATCTCTAAAAATAGTATTTTTAAAATTAAAAATTGAAAAAAATATTTTTAAAATTAAAATTAAAAAGAAATATTTTTAAAAATATTTTTATTTTTTAGGATATTTTTAAAAAAAACTCCTTTGGTTTTCCTTGGGAGTATGCAAGAGCCCTTTTTTTTTTTGGGCTTTGATCATCTCATTGTCTATCCTGAATTTGGGCTTCTTGTTATACATGCTCATGTCTACTACTTTCAGAACCCTTCTCACATGATTTCAATATGAAGAAAGAATTGGTATATTGTTAGAGTCAAAATTTATAATTTTTTAATAAAAATATTCGTAAAAATCTCATTTTGACAATTAATTTAAATTTCATTATCTGATTGATTTATATAAATTTTCAACATTTAATAGATAAGTTATTAATTTTATACAATTGTTGCGTGTAATTTGAATATAAATTTTATATGAATTTTAAATATGTTACATTTTTTTTTATTAGATGGCGATATTGATACTTTTACGTCAAATTTATTATTTAAATAGGTTATTATATTCTTGTATATTCGGAAAGCATCCAACAAAACTTGGAAATTTGAAAAAACTTATAGAATTAACTCTTTACTCTAATAAAGAGAAAAATAAATAAAAAAAAATCAACCTCTAAATAAATTATCTTTAAGAAATGAAAATTTAATTTTTACATTCTAATTTCAATTTTGTATACTAAAGAGATTCATTGATTTCTTTTAAATTTATTAAACATGGGGTTTAATATCCCAATTAATTTATAAGTCAATTTCATGCTAATTTACTAATTAATTTAAAGAAAAAATGAAGCGAATAATTTATAAAAAGGAGCTTAAGAGGATGGGTCCATTAGGAACAAAGTGGAATGACATTTATCAGAAGCATGTACATAAAGTTATTCTCCAAATCCACACTTGTCCTCTCTACTCTCTCTTCAATTAACTCCAAACAAATTATCTATGTGGATATATATATATATATATAATACCCACAACTAAAATGGTAATTCATAAACAATAATAAATTTTAGTGAATAATACAATTCAATGGCAATACTTGCATATATATTTATAACAATTTATGGAATGGAAAATGATTTTTTAATAAGAAACAAAATATTGGCAGGCATGTTCAAAAAAAAAAAAAATATTGGCAGGCAATAATAGGTAGCCCATCTCTATCAAATTCAAAGGCAACAAACGCCACTTGCCTTCATCTTTGTGGAAGACACCATTGGCTCTTTCATCCATCAAAGCTTAAAACATATTAATATAAACACACATCAATTCTCAATTTTAGCAGACGACGGCCTAATACAGAGAAATAGCTCGTCTTAGAGTTAGATTTAATTGGATAAATTAAAGTGTGCGCCTAACTTTAGACATTATTATTATTATTATTATTATTTGTTTTTTTAGGTATTTCAGATTTCATTGAGTTAAAAGATTTGGTATTTTTCTATAAAATTTTTCCAGTCCAGTTAATAATTTAACTCAAATATTACATATTGAGTTTCTTGGCAGCTTCTAGGCTCAGTGGCCACCCATCATTCAGATAGAAACTAGATATACTAAGTATTTCAGATTTCATTGAGTTAGAAGATTTGGTATTTTTCTATAAAATTTTCCCAGTCCAGTTAATAATTTAACTCAAAGATTACATATGGAGTTTCTTTGCAGCTTCCAGGCTCTGTGGCCGTCCATCATTCAGATAGAAACTAGATATACTAAACCGAGGCAATTGGAAGATGGATTTCTCTATATTTTTATAAAGTTTGTGAGAAAGAAAAAAAGAAAGAAGAAGAAACAAATATTAGAACGCCAAATCATTGACTTAGCATAGGTCTCCAAATGTGACTATTTTAGAGAATTTGAGTGAGTTTAAGGCTTTGCCATTTTTTTCTCATCTCATGTCTTTAGGAGTGTATAAGTATTTAAACTGAACTACCACCTTGGGAATCAGAGTAAGTGGCTATGTGGCCCAATTTTTTTTTTTTTTTTCTAAAGATAAAATTTCATTAAAAAAATATATCAAACAAAAAAAACTCAAAATCCAAAAGATCAAAAAACTACTTCCTAGCCAATAGACTAACCTATATACAACCAATTTTAAAATTCTTAGTTTAGAATATTTAATAGATATAACATTTTGAAAAAAAAAATCTAAAGATTGACCCCAACAAGCGAATGAGTATGAAATAAAGTTGTCTTAGCAAGACAAGGAGCTATCCTATTAGCTTACGTCTTAGTCTAAGAGATTTTATACCCTTCTAAACGAGATAGAACCTGACAATAATATGCTATAATTGTTCTAAATTCAAAATCATCAACATTTGAAGACATAATAGCATAATAAACCTCTTGACAATCAATCTCAAAATCAATATATCTTCAATTATTAGAAAGAACCCAAGTTATAAAGGATGAGAGAGTCATAATTTCCACAATCGAAGGAGTAAAAATGCTCAATTTGAAAGCCTGAAGCACAAATAACAACATAGCCTAATTCATTTTTGATGATAAGTGGCGGATTTAGGCGGGGCATGTGGGGTCGGTTGCCCCCCCTCCAACAATCATATATACACACATTAAAAAAATCATATTGTGTGTGTATGTGTATTGCCCTCCCTCAGCATGTGTGCGTATATTATTCATTTATTTACATATTTATATATTATATATATATATTTATAAATATATTATAATATATAATATATATTATATATTATATTAAATCTTTACAATATATATATTCAGTTGATAATTCTACTTTATATATTTGTTACTTTTAATTATTTTTAATTTGTATCCTAAAATTAATATTAATAATTATGTTATAATTTAATTATGAATTAAGTTTAAGAATTTTGCAATTAGATTAATCATTTTATAAAAACTATTCTATTAATTTATTAAAAAATAATTAGCTTAAATATTTTTTTAAATAACTTAAAAAATAGATAAATATAATTTTAAAAAAACATACATTGTGCAATTTTTTAAAGTAATATTTAAATATTAAAATAAAATGGAAAAAATTTAATATTTAAGTATTTAATATGAAAATAAAATGAAATATAAATATTAATACCAACTATTTACATTAAATTTT
This sequence comes from Garcia nutans, assembly GCA_947685225.1. NCBI lineage: Eukaryota > Viridiplantae > Streptophyta > Magnoliopsida > Malpighiales > Euphorbiaceae > Garcia > Garcia nutans. The sequence goes on from CANTUV010000007.1 coordinate 55,618,595, forward strand.
TAATATGAAAATAAAATTAAATATAAATTCACTTATAATTTTTTTTTGCTTAAAAATTTTCCCCCTTTAACATTATTCTAGTTCCGCCACTGCTGATGATAGCACAAAAACCATGTTGTTTAGTCTCTTGAAAAATCAACCCATCAACATTACATTTCCACCTATCAAGTATTGGCTTTGTCCACTTATGCGCAATACATAAACTGATGGTTCCTCTTTCATGATTGTTCCCATCTCGATGTGTGTCTCTCCATGCATTCAACATATTTTTGCAAACTCAATGACAATAGGAGGGTTGGGTACAACACCTTTTCAAACAACATTGTTTCTGCAATACCACAAGCTCCATGCCACCATAGCAATTAAAAGCTTCTTTTATTTGTTGTATCTAGCTAGCAAACAAAAAGAGCATGGAAAAAATTCATCAATATTCATATCATTAAAATCCGCAATTATTTTATCCCAAACAACACAAGCCGAAGGACACAAACAAATAATATGATGAGCTTCTTCCACCACTCAAGATATATGACATCGGGTATCCACCTCTAAACGCCCTACTTGTCGTATTAAACTTGGATATTAAGATACCTTTATTGACTCTCCATAAGAAATCCTAAATTTTTTGGGTTCCAAATTACATTCCAATCACCATCTAAAGTATAATCATTTATATTAGGAAAAGGTCACTATTTTATGATAACCTATTTTGAATAATTGTCATCCCTAGATAGTGTCAAATAAATTTATTCCTTTATTTCTATAAGATAAAGGTATTTGGAAAATTCTACTAAAATAAATATGAGTGAAAATAGCATAAAACTTAGCAAAACTCCATGTTCTAGGCTTGTGATTAATCACATCATAATCTTTTGAATTTTCCTTCCTTTGTCCCAAACCAAACTCAATATAAAACTTATTCTTCTCTTGAATCCATGGATCTTTCCACACATTAATATTCAAACCATCCCTAACTCTTCACCAATTACATTTCTTCAACAACTCCTTAGCTATAGAAATACTTTTCCGAATAAAATTTTACCCTAAATCACTATCAAGAAAGGAATTCCTATAGTAGTATTTAGCTTTGAACATCTTGCTAACTAGAGAAGTAGGATTAGAGATTAATCTCCACATGCTTGCTAAGCATAGCTAAATTAGAACATTTAAAGTTCCTAAACGCTAAATCATCCTCCTTGCTGACACATAATTTATCCTAGAATAACTAGTTTAGACCCCTATAACCATTCTTCTTAGAAAACCACCAAAGGAGTTCATCATCTTTTGAAGATAATCACTAATAGAATAGGGATGTGAAATACACTCATACAATATATAGGAATCACTTGTGTCATTGTTTTAAGAAGGACTACTTTTCCAACTTTTGATAAATATTTATTCTTCCAATTTCTAATTCTTCTCCATAGCATTCTTTTAGAAAGGAGAAAATTTGTTTCTAATTCTCTCAATAAGAGAAGCAAGGCCTAAGTATCTCCCAAGTCCAAAGAAGAGTGGACATTTAAAATCTCCATAATAGTTTTTTTTTTGCACTCCTCACCATGTGGCCCCATTTAATTGATGGGGTTTGTCATGCCATATTATAAATGAACAGCAAAATAACGTGTCTACGTATTTTAACTGTTAATCATGAAGTCTTATACTTATTTAATTCAAATTTCATTTGTTAGAGATGATATGTCAGAGATAGTGCATGAGAGAAAATTGAAAGAGATATCGAGATGAACACTTATAGTCAGAGCGAGCTTGTATAATATGGCGTAGAGTACTACTATGGTAAATTGCTATAGGTGACACAATTACTAGTTGGATGTTTGTTAAGTGACGAGACATGAATAGGTCTGCCTATGTTGCCTTAGGTTTGCTAATAGCTCGAGCCTAGCAACTTTTGAAGGTATGAGGTCTTCTATTTGAAACTCTAACTGATCTTGTACTTGATTTTGATAGCCCAATTGGTAATAACCATTTTTAATTCATATATGTATGTATCTATATATAATTAATAAATTTAATTCATATTATAATTCAAACATTAGACTTTTCAATATCGAAAATCATTTTAATAGGCTAAATTATACTCATGGTACTCCATCTTAGGGGTATGAATCACGGCGGTACCTTAACTCTATTTTATAACATGAAGCCCTCTCAACTTCAAAAAGTATATAGCGACCCCTCTTAATTCATTCCAACTAGTTTACAAGTTTTTTTTTACCCGCGTGACAAGCCATTTTGTCATTTTGAATTTAATATGAAAATTCTAATATCCAAAATATCTTCTTTCAATTTTTCTTTCCCTTCCATATCTTTTCAAATATTATTGTACGTTGACTATCCTTTCAACAAAGCATGTGTCTCAGATTCCTCTCTCTACACCATGATCTTCTTTGCTTGCTTCTCTAGAATCTCATTTTCTTTGGTTCATTTATGTCCCTTTCTTTGTTTTGTTGAAGGTTCCAATCTACGTATTTGTCGGGCTCCTTTATAATATTTTTTCTCTTCAATAGTAGGAACACTTGTGTTGCCTCGGACTGGTTACTGGTTTGGGTCAACAAATTGGAATCCATTCAGGCTTTTTAGGTAGTGAGATTTTCAAAGATGACTTCAATTAAGTATTTAATTAGACTTTGATTCAAAATTTAAGAAATTGTTATTTAATTTAGAAATGTTTTGTTTTTTTGATTCAACTCTAAAATTCTAAGTGAGTTGGATTTGAGGTTGTAATTTTAATTATTGATGTTTTAGAGTAGTAAAATCGATGATTTGAGGTTCTAATAAGATTACTTCAATGGTGAAATTTGGTATTTTAGGTAAGAATGGAAGATGATGTGAAAAGATTGTGCACATACACACAGATACACACACACACACATATATATAAATATATAATAGTCACTTTTTAATGGAGTTGCTTCTTCGGCCTAGTAAGGAAGCTTCCTCTCTTTCCACTTACTGTAGTTTTTTTTTTTTGCTTTCTTACTATCACACTATTGAATGATGATTGATATTTAAAAATGGGTCCCTATGTCGGGTGGGCAAGGTATGTTTGTTAATTCATGATGAGTTAATTTCACCTGCGTGTAAAGTTCGCATGTTTGTTGAATGGGATCATTGAAATTTGGATGCACCAAAGCTTTATTATTTGTTAATGGCTAGTTGGATTTTTGTTATAACCATTTTTATATGTGTTCTTTTGGTATTTTTATTTGATTTTTAGTTATTTTTTATATAATTTGTTCAAGTTGTGTAAGAAATTCAAGTTAAAAGAAAACAATTAACAAAAAATAGAGGTGGAAGGTGCTAAGTCCATCATTTGGAGAGATTAAGAGAGGTCCAACACAAATTGAGACACAGGTAGCTATCTTGGTCGTGTCACACAACACGACCAAAACTTTAGTTCACGAGGCTGTGTCTTTCACAAGCAAGAAGATAAACAAATGTAAGCTGGACATAAATGAATATGGGCAAGAATCTTGGCTGTGTCATCTACCTGTGCCCCACCACAAGAGCAACTAAAGAAAAGAGAAATAAAAGAGATAGAAGTGAATACATGCAAGTGACACGACCAAGTCACTGGCCGTGTCACTTCTCACCTGAAGAAAGAATGGAAAGCAGCAAGGGACATGGCCTCATGAGGGTTGTGTCTCTACCCGTGTCTCCCCACAAGGAACATACGTTGAAAGGTAGTGAAGGACACAGGAAAGTGACTTGGACGTATCCAAGGTAAAATTGCTAGACACAGCCAATTCATTCATGTCTTGGCTATGTCACTCAATTAATGAATCCAACTAAGTGAGCTGTAAAGTAAGACAAATAATCATGGAACAACAGAATAAGAGGAATGGTGATTTTTAAATGTTTCTTTTTGAAAGAGTGGGGGACAATTGATAATGGCACATGAAAAATAATTGGTTTTTGATTAAAAAGTAGACAAGCTTTTGATTAAAAAGGGGTATCATCTTCAATTGGGGGACACATTTGGGGTAGGGAGATCATTTTCACCTATCATTGTTTTATAATCAATTACCATCAACAATAGCCATTCTCTTCACAAGATTGTTTTGCAAGGCTTTAGGATGAGGTTTAGGGATTCTTCATCAAACTCAAGCAAGGTTGGAGGAAGAACAAGAGAAGATTAACTCTAGTCTTCTTCAAACCAGGTTTTTGTTATTCTTGATTTAGTTCAATTAAATCATTTTCAGATTTTTGTTGAATTGTTATGAACATTAATATTTTAATGGATGTTTGTGAATTGATTTCAAATGAGATGAGCATGTGCTTTGATTTGATGATGATGAGCTAAATTATCCATGCCTAGGGTTTGCAATATATTTAATTAAATGATTTAATTCAAGTATTTCCATTAATATACATTGTTATTAGTTGTTTGCATTGGATTATATGTTAGGTTGATAGATTGGCCAACTATTAATCTCTCGATATTGAAAGAAGAACCGAGAGGAGAAATTTGATATTGAAAATATGCATTCAACTACCCGAAGAATGAATTAGATGAATTAGAAATATAAGTTCTAGGGTGCTCTTAATTTGTAAATTTAAAATAATTAGTTGTTGTTAATTCATGAATGTGAGAACTAATTAATTAAAAATAGCTAATTAATCACAATAGATAAATTACGTTACAAGGTTATGTTAATGGTAATTCAAAAATTAGACATTTGATTAAATTGAATTGTAAACCCTAGGTATCCTTTTGAAAGTTTCAATCAATTTTGTGCAACTGTTATTTAATTTACTTGTAATCTTATATTTCTTTTACATTTCAACAATATACATTCAAACTTTAATATATTATTTTAATCAAATTATTATGAATAAACACCTTCCTTGTGAGACGACCTTGGGGCAATCACCATTGCTACAATAACCTCATATACTTGCAAGTGTTACTTTGTAATAGAGTTTAATAGAGAATAACAAATTTTTGATGTCGTTGCCGGGGAAGAAAATTATTAGTAGTAGTTTGATTCTTTTATTTTAATTGTTTAAATTATTTAAAGTGTTTCTTCTTGATTTGCCTAGGTGATTTATGCAAGGACTAAGGTCCTATGAAAATGAACTTGCTCCATTTATAGACGATATTCATAGACTTCCTAGAACCGAGGAAGTGGATCCTTTGGGACAAGAAGGAGAAGGCACAGGAGAGCAATTTGGGGAGAACACAGAGGTAGAAATAGGTAAAGTAGAGGAACCACCTATGAAGGAGTTTGCCCAACCGATCATTGGAGTAACAACATCATGTATTTAGTTGAGTAATGCAACAAGAAATTATGAACACAAAAATACTCATTATAGTATGCTGCCATTCTTCCATGGATTACCGAATGAAGATCCTCTCAACTTCATTCGTGATATCTACACAACCTTACATACATTCCCTTTGCAAGCATTAACGAAAGATGAACTTAAATTGAGATGTTTCCCATATAGTTTGAAGGATAGGGCAAAGGCGTGGTTGATGACTTTACCGGATAATTCCTTAACCACATGGACCGAAGTTAATAACAAATTCATGGAAAAATTATATTCACACCAGAAAACTAAGGAGCTTAGGGGGGAGTATAGCAACATTCACCCAATTGGATGGAGAACCATTTCATGAGGTGTGAGATCGTTTCAAATCCTTATTGTTTCAATGCCCTCATCACTACTATCCACAACAATTGCTCAATCAATTCTTTTATGATGGGCTAACTTAACAATGTCAAAATACGGTGGATAATGCTGCAAGGGGCGCAATGGGTGAAAAGTTGCATTATTTGAAATGTTGGGAGCAAATTCATATTAAAAGAGTATTAGAGAAAGGAGAAGAGGAGCATACAAGTTGAACTCAAATTCTGAAATGGCAAAGCAGTTAGCAGAATTAACAAGAAAGGTTAAGATGCTAAATGCAAGAGGAAGCACACCTATACAAAGTCAGGAAACATGTGCACCATGTGGTATTTAGCACCCAAAACCAAGAGGTGAATAATAAGAGGTTTGATTCTTTGGAGGCATCACTTAAGAAGGTGAAAACTCAAGTGGGTCAATTAGCTAATCAACTTTAAGCCCACTAAAAAGAAAAATTTTCAAGCCAACTAGAGCAAGCCAAAATAATCATACTCTTAAGAAGTAGTAAGATAATTGATAATAAAATTGGTGATAATAAAATTGACTACACTTTGGATGCAAGTACAATTCAAGAAAAAATGGCGAGGAAATGCAAGAAGGTAAAACTTAACCAAGTGAGTCGAAGGAGGATAGTGAGGAGGCATCCACTTAACCAACATTGCACAAATCTCTAAATTCTTACAGATCACCAATTCCTTTCATAAGAAGGTTAAAAAATGAGAAGCATGATAAATAAATTTTTAAGATTTATAACATGCTCTCAAAGATAAGTATTAATTTTCCCTTACTTAAGGTTATTAAAAATATGCCAGCCTATGCCAAATTCTTCAAGGAATCAAACATTAAAAAGAAAAGGTATGAGTTGAATAAAAAGGTGATAGTTTCGGAAGTAACAAGTGCTGTTTTACAACACAAGTTACCTCCAAAGCTAAATGATCCTGGGAGTTTTATGGTTAATATCTCAATAGGGAATGGGAAAGAAACCATTGGCATGTGTGATCTAGGAGCTAGCATAAACTTGATGCCTTATTATATTTATTTAAAATTAGAGCTTGGGGAACTTAAACCAACCAAAATGGTGTTGCAACTTACAGATCAAACTCTTAGATACCCTAAGGGAATCATAGAGGATGTTCTAGTTCAAGTAGGAGGTTTGATTGTATCAGTTGATTTTATTATCTTGGATATGGGGGAAGAAATCCCTAGGGATTCAGAATATATAATTTTGTTAGGGAGGCCTTTTATGGCTACAACTAATACTTTGATTGACGTTAAAAATGAAAAATTAACTATGAGTGTCTTAGGACAAACTGTGGAATTTTAAAATTTTAACACTTCTTCTATTCCCACTACTGCTGTTTATGAAGACTATTCTTTTATTAATTTTACTGATCTTGCTATTGAAGAAGTTTTCTTGCAGAAAAGTAGTGAGGACAAGTTAGAGATGGCTCTAACCTTGGGTGAAGAGATTACGATTTTCAATGCGGAGATTAAAGAATGCAAGTCTATGTTGGATGATGAGAATAATGAGAAGGGACTTGAAATTGAGGAAGAAGAGATTCAACCAAAAGTGGTTGAACTTAAAGAACTCCCAAATCATTTAAAGTGTGTTTTTCTTAGGGAGAACAACACAAAACCAGTGATAATTTCTGTGACTCTCGAAAGTGATGATGAAGATAAACTTGTGAGAATATTGAAAAAATTCAAGAGAGCCATTGGTTGGGGGTTGAGTGATATCAACGGAACTAGTCCTTCTATGTGTATGCATAAGATAGTTTTAGAAGAGGAAGCTAAATCGATTAGAGAAGCTCAAAAGAGGCTTAACCCAAATATGAGTGAAGTAGTCAAGAAGGAGGTTCTTAAGCTACTTGATGAGGGGATGATCTACCCAATAGCTGATAGTGAGTGGGTTAGTCTTGTACATGTGGTGCCAAAGAAAGCTGGGTTAATTGTAGTTTAGAATGAGAAGGGAGAATTGATACCTACACGAACTCAAACAGGGTGGCGAATGTGCATATGTTATATAAAATTAAATAATGTCACTAAGAAAGATCACTTTTCCTTACCATTTATTGACTAAATGCTTGATAGATTATCTGGACATGCTTTTTGCTATTTTTTAATGGTCTTTCAGGTTACTAACAAGTCTTAATAGCACTAGAGGATCAACCAAAGACAACTTTTACTTGCTCCTTTGAGACATTTGCCTTTCGGAGGATGTCATTCGGACTTTGCAATGCACTGAGAATTTTTCAAAGATGTATGTTTTCCATTTTTTTCGATATGTTGGACAAGTGCGTTGAGGTATTTATGGATGACTTCTCTGTTTCTGGTAATTCATTTGATGATTGCTTGCATAAGTTGAATCTTGTGCTAGAAAGATCTATTGAATGTAACCTAACTTTGAGTTGGGAAAAAAGTCACTTTATGGTTGATCATGGTATTATTTTGGGACATGTTGTTTCCCATAAGGGGATTGAGGTAGACAAAGATAAGGTTGATTTGATGATGAATCTACCACTGCCCACATCTATTAAGGGGATTACAAGTTTTTTGAGACATGTTGGATTCTATAGGAGGTTTATAAAAGACTTTTCTAAAATCTCACGTACTTTGTGCAATTTACTTGGAAAGGATTCCCCATTTGTTTTTGATGAAAAGTGCTTATAAGCATTTAAAATCTTGAAGGAAAAATTGACTTTTGCCCCTATAATTGTTGTCCCAAATTGGAATTTGCCTTTTAAATTATATGTGATGCATCAAATTATGCCATTGGAGCTGTTTTGGGCCAAAGAGTGAATAAATTGATGTGTGTAATTTATTATGCAAGTTTATCTTTAAATGATGCACAAGTGAATTAAACAACCACTGAAAGAGAAATGTTAGCTATGGGTTTTGCACTCGATAAGTTTAGATCTTATTTGATAGGTTCTAAAGTCATAGTATTTTTGAACTACACGGCCTTGAAATATCTATTGACTAAACCACAAGCTAAACCTAGGCTCATTAGATAAGTTTAGATGTTGCAAGAATTTGATGTTGAAATTAAAGTATAACACCCCCACACACCGCATATGCCTGCACAACACACGATATACGCATACCGGATAAAGGGGTGTCACGGTTCATTTTAAAATAAACTAAACTTTAATCTTTAACATATAAGTATCATAAGTCAGTACGAGTAAACTTAAAATATTTGACCTATATTATAAATAGTAATAGATAAAACATTCCTTCATTAAAAAATATATATATATATATAACATTAGTACCCAAAAGTTTATCCAAAACAGTCTGTTCAAAACATTTGTTAAATAAGCAGCGGAAAATACATATGTATATATAAATCAAAATCAATGTTTACAAAATTATAAAATTTATACATGCTGGCAGTTCATCTCTGATCTTGATGTCCATAACTCAACACTGCTCTCACAAACTCAAGCCTAGACTTGACTCGGTCTAGACGAACTCTCCTGCACAACCAGATCTACCCTGTCACCTGCGCGATGAACCACAATCGCGCTAAGCAGAGAGCTTAGTGGTCAAACTTTGATTTAATATAGATCAATGCGATGCTTATGCACAATATATATGGATATATCAACTCATAGCATTATATCTCAACATATTAATCATATGCATCATATTTCATAATTCACATTAAAGCAAAGACAAGCATGGGCCCAAAATGAAACTAATATGCTATTCAAAGTTCAGAGTTACTGCTTTGGTCCATAATCACATTTATCAAGCCCGTAGGCGATATATATATCCATGGATAATGTAACAGACCCAGTCTCTTAGACCTCAATCCGATTAGACCCTAGGGCCTAGTATCTTGGTCCTCAACCCTGCTAGACTATTACCTTTTTTGAGGCTTACGACCCAGTCTTTTCACCTCAAAAAATCACATTTCACATTTTTCAGCTGGGCTCGGCTTACGACCTAGTCTTTTCACCTGCACAGTGATTCATTGGCATGCCGCCAAACTCAGAACTCTGAAAATTGAATAACATACTAGCCACACAATTAATTCATTTATCTCATTATCAATATCTTTCACAATTCATTTCTCATTTCATTTCAATATTGATTGGTTACATTATGTTTTCGCATCTCATATCATATTTCTTTTCATATACAATACATTACTCAATTGCATTGATACATCAACATAATTCACATTAAGCATATCATAACATATAACTCATTCATCAACAATATATTAAGTAACTTAACACATTTCTCAACTAAATGTATTAAGTCTCAATGTCATGTAAATGTATGCAATCATTCAAAGTTTATACTTACATCTAAGAGCAACAACACCACTCTATCAACTCCTCTTCCAAGATCTCACTCAAACCTTGGCTTCGGTAACTCAATTCTCTTCAAAACCTAATCCAAAGGTGATCATACACACTTACTTAGAGATAAATATAAGAAAATAAGAAAGAGAACTATATAGGACAAACTCTACACCTGACACGCTCAACAACACGGGCGTGTCCCTGATCGTGCTCTAAACCCACAAAACAGAAGCTTTGACACACTCAGTGACATGGGCGTGTCACTGGCCATGTCAATCCTCCTCCAACACAGAAGCTATGACACACTCAGTGACATGGGTGTGTCCCTAGACGTGTCAATCAACCAACAACACAGAAGCTATGACACGCTCAGTGACATGGGCGTGTCACTGGACGTGTCAATAAACCAACAACACAGAAACTATGACACACTTATTGACATAGGCATGTCACAGCTCGTGTCACCAACCCAGAAAATAGAACTAATGACACGCCCAAAGACATGGCCGTGTACCTGGGCGTGTCAGGCCAAAAACCCTAAAATCGACACCAATTAAGCCACAACCCACAATCATCTTCCAATGGCCATATCAACAACACACAAACTCAACCAAAACCATCAACAACCCAATAATACTTGAGTAAACCTTAAAACAACTCAATTACAAACATCAAACACAAACACCACCATATTCACAACTCAAAAATCACACAATCCACACACTTGCCCCTTTCACCAAACTCAACCCCTTTTTCTCATCAATCCAAACCCAAAAATCAAAGTTGCCAAGACAAAACATTTCAAACACACCAAAATAACCATCCAACAAACCTAAGAACGCAAACTCAAAAGAAAACCAAGAAAGAAGTTGGAAACTTACCAAAAGTGAAGAAAATCCTTAAGACTCCAACTTGATCTCTTAACAACCTTCAATCTTTTGAGCTTGGAAGCAACAAAATCTCTTTTCCTTTGATTGCTAAGGGTGGCCAGCCAAAGAGAAGACAAGATGAAGATGAAGATGAAAGAAGAAGAAGAAAGAAAGAAAGAAAGAAAGAAAGTCAACCACTATTCTCTTTTAACCAAACCTCTTTTCCCCAAACAATATAATAATCACCCACTAACATCATCTTCTACTAACATTAAACAAATCCATTTAAATACAAAATATCTTTTGACCAAAAAGACATAATCTTGTATATATTATTTTTATCTCCATATACATAACATATACACTTTAAATTATTTAATCTAATACAACAATTAACACTCTAAAATTTTAGGGTATAGTTTGGGATATTACAATTCTCCCCCTCTACAAAATAATTTTGTCCTCAAAATTACCTATTCTCACGTCTGGAATAATTGAGGATACTGATCTCTCATCGCTTGCTCACTCTCCCAAGTTGCCTCTTCTCTCGCATGATTCTTCCAAAGAACCTTCACAATTGGCACTTTCTTATTTCTCAACTCTTTCTCTCCATGTGCTACAATGACCATCGGTTCCTCTTCATAAGATAGATCCGGACTCACCTCAATATATTCCACTGACAAAACATGAGATGGGTCTGACCTGTACCTCCGTAGCATAGAAACATGGAAGACATTGTGAATTCCATCCAGTTTAGGCGGCAAAGCAAGTCGATAAGCAACTGGTCCAACTCTCTCTAAAACCTCATAAGGTCCAATAAAATGAGGACTCAGCTTTCCTTTGTGGCCAAATCTCAAAATCTTCTTCCAAGGAGATACTTTCAAAAAAACTTTATCTCCAGCATTGAACTCTATATCTCTCCTCTTCAAATCTGAATAAGATTTCTGTCGATCTGAAGCTACTTTCAACCGATCCTGAATAATCTTCACTTTCTCTTCTGTTCCTTTAATTAAATCGGGACCAACCAACCTACCTTCTCCAACCTCATTCCAACTAGAGGTGTTCTGCATCTTCTACCATACAATGCCTCATAAGGTGCCATTTCAATACTGAACTGATGATTGTTGTTGTAAGCAAATTCTATCAATGGCAAAAATCTGTCCCAACTCCCGGAGAAATCAATGACACAACTTCTCAACATACCCTCCAAAATCTGTATCATTCTCTCTGATTGCCCATCTGTCTGCGGATGAAAAGAAGTGCTAAAATGCAATCGAGAACCCAAAGCAGAATGCAAACTCTTCCAAAACCTTGAAGTAAACCGAGGATCTCGATCAGACACTAAAGAAATTGGGACTCCATGCAATCTCACTATCTCATTGATATACAACTCAGCCAACTTCTCACGAGAATAGTCCAACCGAACTGGAAGGAAATGAGCTGTCTTCGTCAATCGATCAACAATCACCCAAATTGCATCATGCTTCTTTTGAGTCAAAGGCAAACCAGTTACAAAATTCATCGTTACTCGCTCCCATTTCCATTCAGGCACTGATAAAGGCTGGAGTAACCACGAAGGAACTTGGTGCTCGGCCTTCACCCTTTGACAAGTGAGACATTTAGATACAAAGTCCGCTATGTCTCTCTTCATACCTGACCACCAATAATGTTGCTTCAAATCATGACATATCTTAGTACTCCCAGGGTGCATAGCAAAAGCCGACTGATGTGCTTCCTCCAAAATAATCTTTCTCAATTCTACATCATCAGGAGCACACAATCTATCTTTGAACCATAAACTACCATCACTTCTCACCTAAAAGTCTCTGCTCTCCCCCTTCTGGCAATCCAAAACAATCTTCTGAATTTTCTCATCAGCCAACTAAGCCTCTTTAATCTGATCCAACAACACCGGTCTCAACTGCAACTGAGCCAGCAAAGCACCATCATCACATGATCCAAAACTAGCATGCAATGCTCTCAATTCAATAAACAACGAGAGCGAATAAGCAGTCAAACCTGTCAAAGACTTACGACTCAAGGCATTAACAACAACATTTGCCTTACCAGGATGATAATCAATTAAACAGTCGTAGTCTTTGATCAACTCCAACCACTGTCTCTGCCGAAGATTCAGCTCTCTCTGAAAACCCAAGTATTTCAAACTCTTGTGATCCGTATAAATGAAACACTTCTCCCCATACAAGTAGTGTCGCCAAATCTTCAAAGCAAAAACTATGGCTGCTAACTCCAAATCATGCGTCGGGTAATTCAACTCATGCGGCTTCAACTGCCGAGAAGCATAAGCTATAACTCTCCCTTCTTGCATCAAAACACAACCTAAACCATTATGTAAAGCATCACTGTAAATCACATATGGTTTATCTTCCACAAGCAAGGTATGAACAGGAGCTTGGGTCAACATCTCCTTCAACTGCTCAAAGCTTGCTTGACACTGCTCTGTCCACACGAATCTAATTCCCTTCCAAAGCAATCTGGTGAGTGGAGTAGCTATCAAAGAAAAACCTTTCACAAACCGTAGATAATAGCCTGCCAAACCCAGAAAACTTCTAACTTCAGTCACAGACTTCGGTGGACTCCAATTCAAAATAGCTTCAACTTTACTTGGATCAACTCTAATACCATATGCTGAAACCACATGACCAAGAAAAGTCACTTGATCAAGCCAAAACTCACACTTCGACAGCTTAGCATACAATTACTTCTCCCTCAAGGTCTGCAATACAATCCACAAATGCTCGTCATGCTCCTCCTTATTATGCGAATACACCAAAATATCATCAATAAAAACTACTACAAACTGATCCAAATAGGGTCTAAACACCCTGTTCATCAAATCCATAAAAGCTGCTGGTGTATTCGTCAATCCAAAAGGCATTACCAAAAACTCATAATGCCCATGCCTTGTGTGGAAAGCTATCTCAGGAACATCTTCCTCTCTGATTCTCAATTGATGGTACCCTAATCTCAAATCAACCTTGGAAAACACTGCTGCTCCCCTCAACTGATCAAAGAGATCATCTATTCTAGGCAAAGGGTACTTATTCTTGATAGTCACCTTATTCAACTGCCTATAATCAATGCACAATCTTAAGGGTCCATCCTTCTTCTTCACAAACAAAACAGGAGCTCCCCACAGAGACACACTAGGGCGAACAAACCCTTTATCCAACAACTCCTGCAAACTGCACCTTCAACTCTCTGAACACAGCAGCTGCCATTCGATAAGGAGTAATAGAGATAGGAGTGGTACCAGGCAACAAATCGATACCAAACTCAACCTCTCTCTCAGGGGGCATCATTGGCAACTCCTGGGGAAACACATTTGGAAATTCAACAACTGTGGGTATACTATCAAGTTGGTAACCCACTACTTTGGTATCTAGAACATGAGCAAGATAAGCATCACACCCTTTCTAAATCATCCTCCTAGCTACAACAGCTGAAACAAATAAGGATGCAATCTATCTCTGCTCACTAGATACCATCACATCTCTACCATTACCGGTTCTTAGGGTAACACACTTCTTCTGGCAATCTACTACAGCCCCGTGCTTAGACAACCAATCCATTCCTAAGATCAAATCATACTCCTTAAAAGGCATTTCAATCAAATCACTAAGAAACTCCTCATCCTGAACAACAACTGGACTATCTCGGTGCACCTTACTCACCACAACACTATGCCCTAAAAGATTTATCACCAAGACATCAAATCCTAGGGACTCAGAATGCAATTCAGACACAGGTAAAATGGATGCACTTATATATGAATGAGTAGATCCTGGATCAATCAAAGCAAGAATTGAAATGCCAAATAAAGAAAATGTACCCACAATGACGGCTGAAGCATCCGATTGCCTCTGCATCACATACACTCACTGAGAAGACCCAGCCTCATCTGGCCTACTACCCTCGGATATAGAGCCTCCTCTCTGATTGAACCCAGGTCTACCACATCTACTGAAACCTCTACCACTTCGACCTCCTTTCACACTAGGTTGAGAAACTGCAGAATTTGCCTGCCTGTCCTCCTGTAGCTCGGGACAATCTCTGATGAAATGGTCAGGCGATCCTGTGAACACTCGAATTTTGAGGCTCGGGAAGCCAATTTTCTCATACTGCAGACAACCGAGCCGGACCAAAGGTCCGTGGTAAAGTTCACTGGGGATATATCGATATGGTACTTGAAATGTCCGGGGCGACGTGACGATCACGGATATGGCCTCGGAATAATTTTTGGAGGTCCACAGCTCCCAGAAAATCAGTTTGAACGAAACAAATGCGGATTTCGGTGCGGTTTTTGGGGGTGAACCGCTGGGACCGGCGGTCCACCCCTACCGATCGGCGGTTTGACCGCCGTGGGCTCGGCGGTCAGACCTCCAACCACGGCGGTCCGACAGCCGTCCGTGCCCTTTTCTCATTTTTCCGGCGAGCCGCCCGATCCGACCGCCGGGTCCGACCGCCGTCCAGGCCGAATTTTGCCTATAAAATGCTACTAAGTTTTCAAAAAGGGGGGACTTTTTCGGGTGGGCCTCATGCTGTCGAATTCGTTTCACGCCTAAAAAACTCTTATTGGACTTTTATTTGCAAGAATCTAACCTTGTGTGGCAGGGATTAAGAATCATATTTCAAGATCTAAGAAAACAAGACCTGGAACTTCGAAGTGGAAGGACCCTAAACAAGGTAGTATGATAATTCATCATTTGTCAATTTAAGCATATCATAAAGCATCCTATCTTCTTCTTAATTTCTTTTCGGTCAAAGACCTAATCCTTTTAGGTCTAAGGCCTAATTAACTAATCAATCAACACTTCGGCTTGAAGCCGCGAATCAATCAACTTTTTGGCACGGAGCCTAAATTGCATCCTTTTGGTACAAAGTACCTAAATTTCACAATTAAAATCAATCCTTTTGGCCAAAGGCCTAAATTGCACTATTTTGGTAAAAAGTACCTAAATTTCACAATTTTTGCACTAAGTGCTAAAACTCACAATATTGGCAAAAAGCCCGACAATGCACGAAGCATACACACACATGCATGAAGCATAATTTTTATCACCTTTAAATAGGCTTTTCCGAACTACATGGGCTTTGATCTCTCATAAAAACGAGAGTATGTAGGCATATTTGGGATTCACCCCGAATAGCAAGTCCACAATTTACTAACAATCTGTTCTTCTTCCTTTCTGTTTTCCTTTTAGATTCTTTTCTTATTTGGCAAATTAATCAAATGCATGACATAGTCCCTGAATCCTCCTTGGGTTCGCAGATTAGAAACCTTTACATTGGACACGTTATTGGAGTCAAACAAGGGTTTTCTTAGTTTTTCCCTTCGAACAAAATAAACTGAGTGGCGACTCCCAACAACGAGTGAACTTTCATCCGAATCCTTTTCGGGTGAAAAATCGAGGTTCACAGATTGGCGACTCCACTGGGGACCATAAAAATGATTTATGGGATCTTAGTGGACTACAATTGTTTATTTGATTAACTTGCCCTTCTTTAGGGTACTTTTTATTTATTTTGCAGGGTACCTTAGCAATGATTATCCTTTCTTTAAGGATATTGAAATTGAAAATTGACGAAAGGACTTTCTGGGGACCATAAAAATAATTTATGGGATCCTAGTAGACTATTATTCATTTGACTAACTTGCCCTTCTTTATGGTACTTTTATTCATTTTGCAGGGTACCCTAGCAATATATATCCCCTCCTTGGGGATATTGGATTGAAAATTGACAAAATGAATCTTTTTCCTTTAATGGACCCCTTGTTTGATTAATTGTGCATTTATTTTGTCATTCAGAGAATCTTTTTCTCTTGCATTATATGGGGGAATCCTTTTCTTCCATTGCATAAAAAATTGTTTTCAAATGAATTTCTTCTCTTCCTGTTCAAAATTTTGAGTCTGGATAGCAAGTAGCGCTAACCGGCAGGTCTCCTTGATTATGCCGGCGGACAACCAAAGCGTCCTCTCTGTTGTCGCAAACCATTCCAATCCTTTTGGAGTGGCCCATGAGTAATCGTACTGTTGGACCCACGCGAAACTCCTTATTTCACATGTGGTTAGGTATATCTTACTCAAGACTCAAGGGTCCCTATTATGAGCCAATTCTCTATTTTTCATGAGCAATAGAACCTTCCCTTAGGTTGTATGTACCCAATGATAGTGCCACATTCCATTAAAATGAATTATGATGTGATGAGGTGCATTCATGCAACATGACAACATTATTTTGGGGGAAAATCTTTTGGGGAAAACTTTTGATGTATACAAGTGGACCAAGAGTCTTCCTACCTTACACACTACCATGATCCTTTACCCTTAACCTTTGCAGGTATCCACTACCCGTGTGCCTTCACCCACACAAGCTACACCAACTCCAACTGTCCAAACACCCACAAGTTCTACTACCCCAACTTCACCAACTACTCCAATTACTGATATGGCTACAATTGAACAGATTAAGGCTTTGCTAGATGGACAGGTTAAGGAAATTGAAGCTAGGATGCAAGAGAGAATTGATGAAGCTTTGGCTGCCCAAAGGGTAGCCATCTTGGCTGAATTGGGAGGGGCGCCAAAGACAGCCACTACTTCTGAAAATTTGGGGAAAGAACCTATTGTGGGGCAAACTAGTACCCCCATGACTGCTCAGAACAATACCCCTGTCATCAATTTGGAGGATCCACCCTCTAAAAATGAAACTAATGAACTGAAAAAGAAACTTGAATTGCTTGAAAGGTCAATCACTGCCATGAAAACTCATAAAGAGGTGGTAGACATGGATTCCTTATCCTTGTTTCCCCAAGCTAGATTGCCTCCAAAATTCAAGATGCCTGGGATGGACAGATTTGATGGGACCACTTGCCCTAAAACCCATTTGAAGATGTATGTGGGAGCCTTGAGCCCTTGGGGTTTAAATGATGAGCTCTTTGCTCAACTCTTTCAACAATCCTTGACTGGGGCTGCCCTAAAATGGTTTGTAAGCCTGGACTGAGCCAAGATTAAGACCTGGGAAGACATCTACAATGCATTTAACACTCAATACCACTACAATATTGAGGTGGATGTCGCTAGAAGGGAGCTTGAGACTACCAAACAAAACAACAATGAACCCTTCTCCTCGTTCCTTACGAGGTGGAGGGTAAAGGCTGCCCAAATGATCAATCGCCCTTCAGAACAAGAGCAAATTGACATCATAATCAGGAATTTAAGACCTACATATCAAGCCCAACTACAAACCCAATACCTACCTACTTTCAAATCGCTCATTGCGACTGCAACCAAGGTAGAAGATTTAATACAATTGGGTAAGATAGTAGATGAGGGAGCTACTTCAAAATATAAGAAACAAGGTCAAGCTGCTTCCTCAAGCGAGGTGAATGAAGTGGCCAATATTGCCCCTGCGAATCCTTTACGTGTGGGCAATCTTGAGCAGAGAAATCAGCCAAGAAGACAATATACCGACCTTGGGATGCCCCTTCATCTGGTATTTAAAAAGGCTGTGGAAGGAAAATACTTGAAGCCTTTGGACCCAAGGCCTCCTCCAAACCCATTACCTTCCAGTTATAGGGTCAATGAATACTGTGAATACCACCAAGGAAATGGGCATAGAACAGATGCTTGCTGGACTTTGAAAAACCGCATTCAGGATTTGGTGGATAGTGGTGACATTATTCCTCTCAGGAGGCAACCAAACATTAACACTAACCCTTTGCCCAATCACTCCATCCATGCCATCACTGTGGAAGAAGAGCCGGAACTTATAATTGACCCACAAGTGGAGGGTTTCATGCAGCCTAGTCTCTTTGATGAGGTTGCTATGATAACCAATTTTGAAGACAAAAGGGACTTCACAAAGCTGATCAAGACCACAGATGGACCACTGATAAATTGGTATGCCGAGGAGGGACAAGCTGCTGTAGTCAAATCTAGTCCTGTGTCACACCCTGAACCCGAGTCTTGTACTAAGTCAAATTCTGAGTCACACACCGAGTCAGAGTCTAATTCTGAGTCTTCTGTAGTTTTAGATTTAGAGAACCCCAATGTCAAGTCTAATGTAATCTTGGAGAATGACTCCACCATTATCAATGAAACTCTTCAAATTCTTGGTTACCCTGTGTCTTTTGCTTTCCAAGTATTATCTAGTAAAAATGAAATAAATGAAATAAAAGAAATAAATGAAAAAATAATGATTGGCAAAGAAAATGAACATACATACATTGCATATGATTGTGCGAATAAAGAACAGGTTGTTGATTGCATCAAAAAGTATGTCGATGATAGCGTCGCATTTGCGTGCAAAATACTTATTTAATTTATATAATTTTGTTTAATATTTTATTATATTTTGTATTTTGTTTGAGTGTTATTTAAAGATAATTAATATTTGAAGTAGAAATAAATAAAGAAACGGCAAAAGTTGAAGTGCAAAACAAAGTGCAGCTTGCAATCAAGCGCGGGCGCGAAAGGAATCAAGCGCGGGCGCAAAGAAAAGTAAGCGCGGGCGCGCTCCAGCAAAGGGAAGCAAGCGCGGGCGCGCTGCGCAGTGGAAACTATACCGTCTATGACCAGTGACCAAAAATCATAACCCAATTTGAGTTGTGATTTTTGACCAAAGACTACAACTTTTCATACACCTTTTTTCAATTGGTTGGTCAAAAGATATAACTTTAGTTGCATCTTTTCTATTTCTATAAATAGAAGGGCCCTAAGTGAGCATGGAGATGAATTTTTCTTTCTGTTCTTTAGCACTTAAATAAATATTCTGTAATTATTCTAAGTCAACAGAAGAAGATTTGCAAGTTATTTATAAGAGTGACAAATTCTCTTCCCTTATTCTTTTGTTTTTTTTTTATATATATTTTCTTTCAAATCCATATTATATTTCGTTTCTTTTACTTTCATCTATTTTATTTCATTTCATTTACTTAGTAAAACTGCTTTATAATGTTATTTAAAATGTTTTCTTTTGTTGTTATATTTTCTAACTTTGGCTAAATGCCTATGGTATAATTGGTATTACAATCATGTTAATAAAAATAATAAAATGATCAAAGTGCTTAATTAGATGTTTAATTAATTTGAGTTTGATTATGACTTAAAATTATAAGTGCTTGATCACCATTTATAATAATCCAAGTTAGGTAATTAAATGCGAGAGCTGCGTTACTTTAACGGAAAACTAATCAAATCCACCTAGTTCATAAGGGTTGTACGTGACATTCTAATTGGTGCTGCTCTTATGTCTTTGGGGTTAAAAAGGTAGAATATAGAACTTGAACATTCATTTTCGTCACTGTATTGCGAGAGATCGGGTATAGCCTCCGTCTATGAACATTTTTGATTGCTTAGAGATAAGGATCAAAAGACTTAGGTTCTTCCTCCAGTTAATTAATCACCCTTCTTTAGAAGTGATTATTATTTTTAATAACATGACTGTATACTGATTATACAATTTAATTCATTGATTTTTTTTATTTGCCATCTTGTTGTTAACTTTGTTTTTTTTTTAATTTCTGTTTTATTTTATCCTTTTCTTAGTTAAATTAATAAATAATAACATCTTAACTATCGGTAAGCCTAGACATCTTTAGTAATTAATTGAATAATATTCAAGAAAATCGTTCCTAGTGTTCGACCCCTTGCTTAACCACTATATTGGGTAAGGGTTATTATTTAAATTTTGTTGTGCAATCCTGCCCGTAGCAAAATTTTGGCGCCGCTGCCGGGGATCGGTTATATTTTTGATATTATTTTGATTGACGAAAAAGTTGCTTTAGGATATTTTATTTTATTTAATTTTTTTTATGAGACGTTGTAGAAGCCAAGATAGTGGTTTATTTGATCCTGAAATTGAAAGGACTTTTCGTGCTTTGCGCAGGAAACAAAGATTAATACAAGGAGATCAAAAGAAATCACCAATGGCCGATCAACGAAGAACCTTGGCAGACTTTACTATGCCAAATATTACGGATAATGTTGGAGGCATTGTGGCACCAACAGTTGCCAACAATAACTTCGAGATTAAACCAAGTATTATCCAAATGGTTCAAAATAACCAATTTGGAGGACTGCCAGGAGAGGATCCTTATGCACATATTCTTACATTCCTTAATGTATGTGCAACTTTTAAGATAAATGGAGTATCGGATGATGCAATACGCCTCCGTTTGTTTCCCTTCTCTGTAAGAGATAAGGCACAAATTTGGTTGGCAAGTTTGCCCAATAATTCCATTACTACATGGGATCAATTGAAGCAAGCTTTCTTGCATAAATATTTTCCACCCCAAAAGACTGCTAAGTTAAGGAATGAGATTTCTACTTTCAAGCAAGGGAAAAATGAAACCTTATACAATGCTTGGGAAAGATTTAAGGAATTGCAAAGACAATGCCCTCACCACGGTCTACCAGAATGGATGATACCAAACATATTCTATAATGGTTTAACGGATGAGGATAGAAGCATTGTCAATGCAGGTGCTAGTGGAAAATGGATGACAATGACTCCAACAGAGGCCGTGTCTCTGTTAGATGAACTAGCATCTCAAGGTTATATTGGTGATGAGCCAGCTACGCAAAGGAGCAAGGGTGTCCTAGAATTAGATAGCATCAATCTTCTGACAGCAAAAGTTGAGGCTCTGACAAAATTAATGGCAAAATCTCAAGTTAATCAAGTAGAGAATATGAAATTAACTTGTGAACTTTGCGGTGGGACACACAACTATCAAGATTGTACTATGAATAACAGTGATCAAGTTAACTATGTTCAAGGCGGTTATAATCAATGGAATAATCCTCCGCAAAATAATTATAACTACCAACATAGGAATCACCCAGGTTTTTCATGGTCCAACCCTACAGCCTCCCTAAACCCACCAAACTATCCTAATGATAGGAACCCACCAGGTTTCCCATCTAAACCATTCCAATTGCAGAAATCCAATATGGAAATCCTATTGGAACAATTCATTAACCAACAAATTACCACAAATAAACAAACTCAAGAGCAACTCAAGCATCTTGATTCCAAAATAGATCAACTTTCAACTCATTCGCGAATGCTTGAGACACAAATAGCCCAACAAGCCTCTATGAATTCAAAAACTCTAGGAAAACTTCCGAGCCAACCTGAGTACCAACCTAAAGAGACGTGTCAAGCTATTACATTGAGAAGTGGTAAGGAGATTGCGGATCCACAACCCAAGGAAAATACTGAAAGTCCAAATGATCCAAACATCAATACGAAAAAGGTAAATAAGGGGATTCCTACTTCCAGTAAAGAAGAACCAAAGGTAAGTCCTACTACCCTACCATTTCCTCAACGATTGATGAGGAGGAAATTAGATTCACAATTTGGTAAATTCCTTGAGTACTTAAAGCAAATTACTATCACTATACCTTTTACTGATGCTATAAGAGATATGCCTGCATGGGGTAAATTTTTGAAAGATATAGTGACTCATAAAAGTAAATTAGAAGGAGACGGACTTGTGGCTTTAGTCCAGGAGTCTCAAGCCCTACTCTCAAATTCTCCTCCTAAGTTGAATGATCCAGGATCTTTTACTGTTCCTTGCGTAATAGGGAATACTTGTTTTGACAAGGCCCTCTGTGATATTGGCGCAAGTGTTAGTCTTATGCCATACTCCTTGTTCAAGAGATTGGACATCGGGGAGTTAAAACCAACGACTAAATGTTTATCTATGGCTGATAAATCCATCAAGTACCCAGTGGGTATTGTTGAAAATGTTCCTACTAAAGTAGGAAATTTTATTATTCCAGCAGACTTTGTTGTTCTGGATATGGAGGAAGATCCTGAAATCCCTATACTTTTCGGTAGACCATTTTTGGTCACCGCTGGCGTCGTTATTGATATGAAAAAAGGGAAAATTACTCTGGAAGTCGATGGTGAGACTATTGAATTTAATATCAATAAGATGATGCATGAGTCTTCACCATTTCAAATGGTTGATAGAATTGATACAATCGATGAGATTGATAATTGTGTCACTGAAATTTTGTATGATTGTATTGGCAGCACTCAAAATGATGACAACATTGAGTCAGTAAAAAGTATTGCAGTCACACTTCCTTATAAACACAATAAATTTGAGAGCTTAAGAAAAGAAGAGGATGATTCTAAGAGTAAGCCTACGTTTGAACTTAAGACTTTGCCTTCTAGTTTAAAATATACATTTCTAGATTCTCATTCTAGTAAGCCAATTATTGTTAATTCTTCCCTTAGAGATGATCAAGTACAAGAAATGTCCCATGTGTTAAATGAATATAAAGGTACTATAGGATATTCAATTCATGATCTTAAGGGCTTAAGTCCTAATCTCTGCATGCATAGGATACTTTTAGAAGATAATGCTAAACCAACAATCGAAGGTCAAAGAAGACTAAATCCGACTTTGAAGGAAGTTGTTAGAAAAGAAGTAATTAAGCTTTTGGACAATGGTATCATATATGCCAACAGCAATAGTAATTGGGTAAGTCCAGTTCAAGTGGTACCAAAGAAAGGGGGACTTACAGTTGTTAAAAATGAATCTAATGATTTAGTCCCTACTCGGACAGTCACGGGTTGGCGTATGTGTATTGACTATAGAAAGCTTAACAAGACTACAAAAAAAGACCATTTTCCTTTACCTTTCATAGACCAAGTTCTAGAAAGATTAGCCAAATTTTCATACTTCTGCTATCTAGATGGTCTTAGTGGTTTCTACCAAATTCCTATTCATCCTGAGGACCAAGATAAGACAACTTTTACATGTCCTTATGGAACTTTTGCATTTAGGCGAATGCCATTTGGTCTCTGCAATGCACCAGCCACATTCCAACGATGCATGTTTTCTATTTTCAGTGATCTAATCGATGAATGTGTGGAAGTTTTTATGGATGATTTTAGTGTCTATGGGTCTTCATTTTCACATTGTCTCCACAATCTCTCTAAGGTTCTTGACAGGTGCAAGGAACATGGATTGGTACTTAATTGGGAAAATTGCCATTTTATGGTCCAAGAGGGAATTGTTTTGGGACATTTGGTATCAAGTAAAGGTATAGAAGTTGATAGAGCTAAAGTGGAAGTAATAGCAAATCTGCCTCACCCTAAGACTGTCAAGGATGTGAGAAGTTTTTTAGGGCACGCAGAATTTTATAGAAGATTTATCAAGGATTTTTCTAAAATTTCCAAGCCATTATGCAATCTACTAGCAAAAGAGGCAGAGTTTGTATTTGACGATGCTTGTATAAGTGCATTTGATACCTTAAAACAATCACTTATCTCAGCCCCTATCTTACAACCACCTGATTGGAATCTTCCTTTTGAGATAATGTGTGATGCAAGCAATTTTGCTATTGGAGCAGTTCTTGGTCAACGAAAAGAAGGTAAGCCATATGTTATTTATTATGCTAGTAAACTTCTTGATGATGCTCAGATTAATTACACCACCACAGAAAAAGAAATGCTATCCATCGTATATGCATTTGATAAGTTTCGGGCATATTTGGTTGGTCAAAAAGTAATTGTGTATTCTGATCACGCCGCCTTGAAATACCTCTTAAGAAAGAAAGATGCGAAGCAAAGATTACTCCGATGGATATTAATGCTTCAAGAGTTTGATTGGGAGATAAGAGATAAAAGGGGTAGTGAGAATCTCGTTGCAGATCACTTATCTAGACTTGATAAGGAACTACTTATGGAGCAAGATGATGGGATACCAATAAACGAAACATTTATGGATGAGCAATTGTTCAGAGTAGTTAGTCAGGAGGAGCCTTGGTTTGCTGATATAGCTAATTACTTGGTAAGTGGAATTCTACCCTTTGATTTAGATTATAGAGCAAGGAAGAAATTCCTTAGAGATGTTCGACATTACTATTGGGAAGAACCTTTGCTTTATAAACGATGTAGCGATGATATTATTCGAAGATGTGTTCCCCAAGATGAAATTCAAGAAATATTGAGACATTGCCATTCTTTACAAGTAGGTGGTCATTTTGGAATTTCCAAAACGATTGCTAAAGTATTGCAGGCAGGATTTTGGTGGCCTTCACTCTGTAAAGATGTAAAGAATTTTGTTTTATCCTGTGATAGGTGCCAAAGGACTGGCAATATTGGAAAACGTCAAGAGATGCCATTGAGTAATATTCTTGAAGTAGAAATTTTTGACGTTTCGGGAATCGACTTTATGGGACCTTTCCCGAGTTCTAAAGGATTTAAATATATACTAGTTATGGTCGATTATGTATCCAAATGGGTGGAAGCTATGGCAACAGTAGCCAATGATGCCAATACAGTAAAGAGGATGCTTAAAAAGAATATTTTTCCCAGATTTGGTACACCTAAAACTTTAATAAGTGACGGGGGTTCGCATTTTTGCAACCATTTAATCAAATCACTGCTTAAGAAGTATGGTGTAACCCATAAAATTTCTACTCCTTATCATCCACAGACTAGTGGGCAAGTAGAAGTTAGTAATCGGGAGTTAAAGTGGATATTAGAAAAAACGGTCTCTACCAGAAAAGATTGGTCTATGAAATTAGATGATGCTTTATGGGCATATAGGACTGCTTTTAAAACTCCAATTGGATTAACCCCATATCAATTAATATATGGAAAATCTTGCCATTTACCGGTTGAGTTAGAGCACAGGGCATACTGGGCAATAAGAGTTCTAAATTTTGATTTGGCAAAAGCAGGAAGAAAAAGACTCCTTCAATTAAATGAATTGGAAGAGCTTAGATTAAATGCTTACGAGAATGCCAAAATTTATAAAGATCGAACTAAATTATGGCATGATAAGCATATTCAAGCCAAAAATTTTCATGAAGGACAATTGGTCTTACTGTATAATTCCAGGCTTAAACTTTTTCCGGGTAAGTTAAAATCACGGTGGTCTGGTCCATTTCGAGTTAAAGAAGTTTTTTCCCATGGAGCTGTCGAAATTTTAAATGAAAATGGGGAATCTTTTAAGGTCAATGGGCATCGTTTAAAACCATATATAGTCGGTAATTCTACTCTCAGGATGGATACCATTTATTTGGATCATTAATCATTAGTCATAGATTAAATTATAATATATTATAGTATAATATTTGATTTTTTTTAGTTACATTTTATTATTATTATTATTATTATTTATTTTTATTTATTTCCTTAAAAAAAATAAGAGAGCAAATTAATATGCATTTTTTTTTGCAGGTTGCAATTACAAGCAAATGAAACAAAACATTTTGTTTCACGTGCAATGCCACAAAGCCATGCAAAAAAAAAAAAAATCAATTTGCATGCAAAAGGAGCCTCGCGAGCGCAACCCAGCCAAGAGCAAAGGCTCGCGCGCGCGCGCGCATTCTCGCCATTATTAAGCGCGGGCGCGCCTCACAAGCAGTTTTGGACAGGTTTTTTTTTCGTTTTTTAAAAAAAAAAAAACTACCAAATCATTGCAACTTTTGACATTTTATTATGCAGCCCCTTCCCAATTCTTGTTTTATTCCCAAGAGTTATAATTTATGACCAAAATAATTGCAACTTTTGACATTAAACAAAACCTTATTCTTTTACAAAATCATTTCCAATTCTCGTGACCCTTCTCCAACACCTTCTGCACCACTTCAATTTAAAACCCATCTCTTTAAAACCAATTTCTTTCCATCCAACTTAACCACCTTTCAAATGTTGCAACTTCATCCAAAATAAAAACCAACTTCCTTATCCGTTTCTTCATTTCCCTTATAAAAATGTCTAGCCCTTCCTCCCATCCTTCTTCACAAACTAATCTGCAATCTAAATACAACGCCTTATTTCCTATCTATTCCGAAGAAGAAGGTGAACGATACGAAAGAATAGTTGAATATCACTTTTCAGAGATGTATCTGATGGACTTTGAATTCTTGGAGAAAATGGGCATGATGGACAAGATGGAAGAATACTTACGTATTCTTCACTTAGAAACCTACTCCAAAATCAAAGTCCCTGATAGTGTGAATATTCCATTAGAGTTTCTAACAACTTTAAACTGGGCAAACGAGGACCATACGGTTCTCAGTTTTCGAATCAAGAGAATAGAGCTTTATCTCACGTATGATATGATGAACCGCACTTTGGGATTCCCCACGGACGGATTTGAAAAAAAACCTAAGGAATGGAATGCTGCATCTATATGGGAGATGCTCACTGGGCAGACTCAGTACAATCCTAGAAACGCCAGCAACAAGTGGTTAAAGGATGAATATTTGCTATATCTTCACAAATACCTCTCCTACTCCATCTTTTGCCGGGTTGAAGCCACCAAAGTTCAGACCACAGATTTATTCTTATTGTACTGCTTACTACAGGGAAAAACGGTGGATATTACTGGAATTCTGTTTGAGGCAATTTATAATGTTTCCCGCCATCTGGGAAGGATCTCCACTGGTGTAAGTGGAATTATTTCCATCTTATACCGAATTGCTGAACCCGGGTTGCCATTTAGTCTCCCTACTGAAGTAGCAAACTACAGTCTCTTGGATGGTCCGTTTTTAAAGAGGGCAGGGTTGGTAGTAGAAATCCAGGATGAAGATACAATTTCCTATCGATGGAAAACTTGGGAAGAAAGGGTGAGCAATAAACTTAGGACAGAACCCTTAGAGGTCCAGCGTTCTGCTAGAGACAAGGCACCGGCAACATCCTCAAACATTGACACTGAGGAAGAGGAAGATAACACAGAGGGTTGGAAGCAGGTTTTGGGTAAGATGGAACAATTGGAAGGCAAGCAGGCTGACATGCAGATGATTGTCTCCAATATATCTGTCCAAATCACCAAAATGGAGAAGGAACAGCGAAAAATGTCTCACCGATTGAAGTCTTACTTCCGCAAACAAAACCTGGAGTTTACACCATCTCCACCGGATTCACCGGTGGAATGAGGTTTTTATCGCTTTTCTTTTATTTATTTTATTTTTCGTTTTTCCTGTTGTGTTTGGTTTTTATTTTAGTTTGTTGTTCTTATATAATTTGTATGATCCTTTACAATGAGGACATTGTGTCTCTCAAGTGTGGGGGAATAAAAGTGTGCATGCATTATGTTATAAAAAGTATGTTTTCATATTTTCATTTTTAGACATTTAAAAAAAAGAAAAAGAAAAAAAAACAAATTAAAAAAGTCAACTTTTTCACCTTAGTTAATTGTTTGTTCCAACATTTTGACTGTATACTTGTTTCAATTATTGAAATGGAAGTCTTGAATAGTATACCTTGTTTAGGAAATTCATTATGTATATGTTTAGATTTAATTTTCAACTTTGGTATTATTTGTTTAACATGTTGTTTCGAATTGACATTAGTGAAATACAAGTTTTTAGTTAAGTATTTAACCAAATTTTTAACTAAGTGAATGCATAAAATCCTAAGTAAGAAAATGAAATAGAAAGTAAGTAGGGAACTACAGCCATAATACATGTGTGTTTCAAGTCAAAAAAGGATGAGGGTATTGCGAGAAAATATATATATATATATATATATATAAAAGGTGAAAAATCCGTTAAACGCAACTAAGGTGAGAAGTGGTATGGAGCGTAAAACGCAACCACTTAAACATTTCCCATATATATATATATATATATAAAATAAAATAAAAAGCAATACAAAAAGGGGTAATGAGGTAAAAGGTGAGGAAATGGTATGGAGCGTAAAACGCAACCATTTCGAGTGCTAGAAATAGGTTACCTACAAATGCCTTGAGACAAGAAACACACATGCATGCTTTAATTTTGATCCTTAAAAACTTTCTGTTTTATTTTCTAAAAGTGGATTTTTGACTTTCTAATTGTTTTAAGTTTGTTAAATTACTTAACTCTAAACTTTGATTGCTAAGTGGATGGTTTATGGATAATATGTTAACATATAATACTTGAGTTCACTCTTAAATCATTTCCTAAGTTTGGTAGATTATTTAATAAGTCCAAATCAATAATTGAAATGAGGTACAATTAAAGTGCTTGTAATATTTTGCTTGGGGTACGGGCAGGATTGCAGTCGACTGCTTCATGTGGAAGGCAAGTGATGTCACGGGAATAGACCTAGCCATAGCAGTTCATAAGATTCCATTATACCCAGATGCGAAGCCGGTTAAGCAGAAGTTGAGAAGAATGAAGCCAGAATGGTCTTTGAAAATTAAAGAGGAGGTTGCCAAGCAACTGGATAATAAGTTCATAGAACCAATTGCCTACCTTTCTTGGTTAGCAAACATTGTACCGATCCCGAAGAAAGACGGAAAGGTCAGAATGTGTGTTGACTACAGAGATCTGAATAAGGCTTGTCCCAAGGACGATTTTCCCGCTACCACACATCAATTTGCTAATAGTTGGGGAATAGCTATAATTGGCAAAATACATCCAAAAGCCTCAAATGAACATCAGTTTATCTTGGTAGCAGTGGATTACTTCACAAAGTGGGTTGAAGCAGCTTCCTATGCAGAATTAAACGCCAAAAAGGCAGCACAGTTTGTCCGAACCAACATCCTTTGTCGGTACGGAATGCCATTTGAAATTATCACTGATAATGGAACTCATTTCCAAGCAGAATTTGCTAAGCTCTTGAAGGATAAGAATGTCCAGCATCATAAGTCCTCTCCTTATAGACCTCAAACAAATGGAGCTGTAGAAGCAGCGAACAAGTCTATAAAGGTGATCATACAAAAAATGATCAAGGAACATAGGCGTTGGCATGAGAAGTTACCGCTGGCTTTGTAGGGATATAGAACATCAATTAGAACTCCTACTGGGGCAACCCCATATTCCTTGGTGTACGGAATGGAAGCAGTACTCCCCATTGAACTGGAAGTTCAATCGGCGAGGATAATTCAAGAAAGTCAGATAAATGAAGCTGAATGGATCAGCAATTCTCATCATCAGTTGTTGAGTTTGGATGAAAAAAGACTTCAAGCTATACATTGGATTCAAGGGTATCAGAGGCGAATGGCCAGACACTTCAACAAAAAGTTCAAAGATCGAAAGTTGGAAGAAGGTTGTTTGGTTCTGAAAGAGATCAGAACACCTGTTACAGATCCTCGTAGGAAGTTTCGTCCTCTTTGGGCGGGACCCTACATTTTGAAGAAAATACTTTCCGGCGGAGCCGTCATCTTGTCTAATTTGGATGGTCTGGAGTTCACAAACCCATGCAATCTGGATCAGCTAAAGAAATATTATGTATAATCATGCATTGTAAGGAACTACATTAGACCTGATTCTCGCAAACTAATTCGAGAAATGTAGGCAGCTCTCCTTGAGCACGGTCTAAATTTTAATAAGAATCATTGATTCATTTTTCTTTTGCCAACACATAAAAAATAAAAAATAAAAAATAAAAAAAAATAAAAAAAATAAAAAAAAGAGAGAAGGAAGAAAAGAAAAGAAAAGAAAAGAAAAGAAAAGAAAAGAAAAGAAAAATCCCGCTAAGCCGAAAACCCACAAAGGGCGGCTTAGGCAATAGTGGGGCCCGTTAAGTCGAAAACCCGCAAAGGGCAGCTTAGGCAAAAATGGGTAAGAGCTCGCTAAGTTGAAAATCCGAAAGGACGGCTTAGGCAAAAATTAGAGCAAGTAAATAAAGTAGACAATGCTTAGAAAGAAAATGAAAGAGTCATTCCAAAAAAGAGTCATTCATTCCAAAAAAGAGTCATTCGTTCCATGCAATATCAAACCCATCAAAAGTGTCAAACCATAAGTCCAAAATGTCAAAAAAAAAAAAGAAAGAAAGAAAGAGTCAACCCTAGGATCTAAATCCTACGCCTCCTACGTGGGGCAGAGTCTTCGGTATCTTCCTTAGTTCCGGAACTCTCTGCAGCATCTGTCTTCTCCTCGTTAAGAGGAATCACCTCCTCTCCCTCCAGCTCCTACAACAATGCATGCCTCGTTGGCTTTTCAATTGACCAAACTTCAGCTGAGAACCAAGTTCTATACTTTAGAGTAGGCTGGACAAGGGAAGACTCCACAAAAGGCCTGATCATCTGATTGTTCCTAACCCAAGTTTGAAAAACAGCTCGAATAACTCCGGGAATAATTTGGGGGCAACTTCAGAAAAATTCAAGTTCCTTCCCCAGTGGAGTTTGACTTCCTAGAGGATTATTTCTAAGTTCTTTACTAGAAATAATTACTGATAGCAGAGCTTAGTGAGGCCTAGTATTGCTTCTGGTTCATTACTAGAGCTAATTCAAGTGCATGTGAAGGAAAGATTCCTAGAATTTATTTCTAAGTTCTTTACTGAAAAAAAAAATCCTAATTCACCAATATCTCCCTAAGAATGGTGACATAAAGCAACCCATATCTACCCATATTGATCCTTTCCATCTTTTGAAGACTCTTGGTCCAGTTGTGCATGCAATGGGTGCAAAGAAACAAATAAATGCCTTTATAAAAATAAAAGGTCACATAATGCGTACATATGTAATGTTTGTGCTAAACGAAAGTTCAGGCACAAAAAAGTCAGAATGCAATCAGAGAAAAATCAAAAGTGTTGCAAGCAATCCAGAAATGCCAAAAGGCGGGTATTTTACCCCTCGCTCAAAATTCGCTCTTCAGACGACCACTGGGCCCCATAAATCATTTTTATGGACCCCAGTGGGGGGCAATTGTGAACACTCAAATTTTGAGGCTTGGGAAGCCAATTTTCTCATACTGCAGAAACCGAGCCGAACCAAAGGTCCGTGGTAAAGTTCACCGGGGATATATCGATATGGTACTTGAAATGTCCGGGGCGACGTGACGATCACAGATATGGCCTCGGAATAATTTTTGGAGGTCCACAGCTCCCAGAAAATCAGTTTGAACGGAAAAAATGCGGATTTCGGTGCGGTTTTTGGGGGTGAACCGCTGGGAGAAAAAATGCCGAAAAAATGCTGACCGCCGCCCACGGTGGTCCGACCGCTGTCCGTGCCCTTTCCCATTTTTCCGGCGAGCAGCCGGGTCCGACCGCCGACCCCGGCGGTCCGACCGCCGTCTTGCCCGAATTTTGCCTATAAAATGCTACTAAGTTTTCAAAAAGGGGGGACTTTTTCGGGTGGGCCTCATGCTGTCGAATTCGTTTCACGCCTAAAAAACTCTTATTGGACTTTTATTTGCAAGAATCTAACCTTGTGTGGCAGGGATTAAGAATCATATTTCAAGATCTAAGAAAACAAGACCTGGAACTTCGAAGTGGAAGGACCCTAAACAAGGTAGTATGATAATTCATCATTTGTCAATTTAAGCATATCATAAAGCATCCTATCTTCTTCTTAATTTCTTTTCGGTCAAAGACCTAATCCTTTTAGGTCTAAGGCCTAATTAACTAATCAATCAACACTTCGGCTTGAAGCCGCGAATCAATCAACTTTTTGGCACGGAGCCTAAATTGCATCCTTTTGGTACAAAGTACCTAAATTTCACAATTAAAATCAATCCTTTTGGCCAAAGGCCTAAATTGCACTATTTTGGTACAAAGTACCTAAATTTCACAATTTTTGCACTAAGTGCTAAAACTCACAATATTGGCAAAAAGCCCGACAATGCACGAAGCATACACACACACATGCATGAAGCATAATTTTTATCGCCTTTAAATAGGCTTTTCCGAACTACATGGGCTTTGATCTCTCATAAAAACGAGAGTATGTAGGCATATTTGGGATTCACCCCGAATAGCAAGTCCACAATTTACTAACAATCTGTTCTTCTTCCTTTCTGTTTTCCTTTTAGATTCTTTTCTTATTTGGCAAATTAATCAAATGCATGACATAGTCCCCGAATCCTCCTTGGGTTCGCAGATTAGAAACCTTTACATTGGACACGTTATTGGAGTCAAACAAGGGTTTTCTTAGTTTTTCCCTTCGAACAAAATAAACTGAGTGGCGACTCCCGACAACGAGTGAACTTTCATCCGAATCCTTTTCGGGTGAAAAACCGAGGTTCACAGATCCGCATCTGAAACATACAGCGGGTCCACCAATCTTCCAACAAACACCCCCATGAATCATACCAAAATGGACACATATAGGTGGAGTAGACCTCTGAGCCACTGGGGTTGGTGCACTAGCCACAGAAACTGTAGGTCTCGATCTCTGCCTCTGATGTGGTACTGACCTAATAGGCTGCCTTTAGCCCCTACTGAACCTTTAAAAATGACCTCCTCAGCCTCTCTTTGCAGATGAAGACCCTGCCTCAAATTGGGGTCTCCTAACTCTGGTCTCCTCCTCAGTAGCAGCTGCTGCAATAGCCTGCGCTCTCTCAACACTCCGGGCCGCTGCAACAAGCTGGAAAAGATCCTGATACCAGGAACCAGCAATAATACACATAATAGAGGGCCTCAACCCTCCTCAAATCTCTTGCACCTGTCTATTTCATCTGAAATGATCCCACCGGCATAATGACTCAACCGAATAAACTCAATCTCATACTCTGTCACTGTCCGGTTATCCTGCCTCAGATTCAGAAACTCCATCTTCTTAACATCCTTATACTCCCTCAGAGTATATTTCTGCTCAGACTCCCGTAGAAAATCACCATAAGACAAGGTCGGTGGATCATCCATGGCATGGGGAATTGTCTTCCACCAATCATACACATCTCTCTGCAGAAGAGATCTAGCATAATCAAACTTCTTTCAGGAGTGGCTTGTAACTGGATAAATACCCTCTGAACTCTATCCAACCACTGCTCAGCTACTGCAGGATTTGTAGTACCAAAGAAGTCCTTAGCTCTGAACTTCCTCAATTTATCATACTATCTCACCGGTACTTGTGGCTGTGGTTGCGGTGGCGGCTGCTGCACTGGAGCTTGTCTCAAAAAATCTACCACATGTCATAACCAAACTGGCGGCATCTCATCAGCAGCTGGTCTCTCTGTCACAGGAGAAGGTGCCTCACCAGTTAACTCAACCCTAGCTCCATCTCTACCCTTAACAGGAGCTACACTCTCAGCACTACCTTCTAAAGACTGACGTGATTGAGATGCCATCACTTCCTAAATCTGCAAACACAGCAGAATAAGCCTTATCAAAGATCAGAAACTGCCAGTGCTAATGCATGTATCTTATTTAAAAACCATATTTTAAAATCAAAATTTTCTTTTTCTTACAATTCGATAGGTTGAGAACCTCAAACCTGGGCTCTGATACCAAAACAGTTGTAACACCCCCATACCCCAATATATGCACACCGCATACGCCTGCACAACATACAATATACGCATACTAGATAAAGGGGTGTCATGGTTCATTTTAAATCAAACTAAACTTTAATCTTTAACATATAAGTATCATAAGTCAGTCCGAGTAAACTTAAAATATTTAACCTATATTATAAATAGTAATAGATAAAACATTCCTTCGTTAAAATACATACATATATATATAACATTAGTACCCAAAAGTTTATCCAAAACAGTCTATTCAAAACATTTGTTAAATAAGCAGCGGAAAATACATATATATACATATATCAAAGTCAATGTTTACAAAATTATAGAATTTATACATGCTGGCAGTTCGTCTTTGATCTTGATGTCCATAACTCAACACTGCTCTCACAAACTCAAGCCTAGACTCAACTAGGTCTAGACGAGCTCTTCGGCACAACCGGATCTACCCTGTCACCAGCGCGATGAACCACAATCGAGCTAAGCAGAGAGCTTAGTGGTATAAACTTTGATTCAATATAGATTAATGCAATTCTCATGCACAATATATATGGTTATATCAACTCATAGCATTATATCTCAACATATTAATCATTTGCATCATATTTCATAATTCACATTAAAGCAAAGACAAGCATGGGCCCAAAACAAAACTAATATGCTATTCAAAGTTCAGAGTTACTGCTTTGGTCCATAATCACATTTATCCAGCATGTAGATGATATATATCCATGGATAATGTAACAGACCCACTCTTTTGGACCTCAACCCTGCTAGACCCTAGGGCCCTAGTATCTTGGTACTCAACCTGGCTAGACTGTTACAGTTTTTGAGGCTTACGACCCAGTCTTTTCACCTTAAAAACATCACATTTCACATTTTTCAGCTGGGCTCAGCTTACGACCCGGTCTTTTCAACTGCCCAGCGATTCATTGGCATGCCGTCAAACCCAGAACTTTGAGAATTGAATAACATACTAGGCACACAATTAATTCATTAATCTCATTATCAATCTCTTTCACAATTCATTTCTTATTTCATTTCAATATTGATTGCTCACATTATGTTTTCACATCTCATATCACGTTTCTTTTCATATACAATACATTAGTCAATTGCATTGATACATCAACATAATTCACATTAAGCATATCATGACATATAACTCATTCATCAACAATATATCAAGTAACTTTACACATTTCTCAACTAAATGTGTTAAGTCTCAATGTCATGTAAATGTATGCAATCATTCAAGGTTTGTACTTACATCTAAGAGCAACAACACCACTCTATCAACTCCTCTTCCAAGATCTCACTCAAACCTTGTCTTGGATAACTCAATTCTCTTTAAAACCTAATCCAAAGGTGATCATACACACTCACTTAGAGATACACATAAGAAAATAAGAAAGAGAACTGTATAGGGCAAACTCTACACTTGACACGCTCAACAACACGGGCGTGTCCCTAATCGTGCTCTAAACCCACAACACAGAAGGTTTGACACGCTCAGTGACATGGGCGTATCACTGGCTGTGTCAATCCTTCTCCAACACAGAAGCTATGAAACACTCAGTGACATGGGCGTGTCAATCAATCAACAACACAGAAGCTATGACACGCTCAGTGACATGGGCGTGTCACTGGATGTGTCAATCAACCAACAACACAGAAGCTGTGACACGCTTAGTGACATGGGTGTGTTAATGCTCGTGTCACCAACCCAGAAAATAGAACCAATGACACGCCCAAAGACATGGCCATGCTCCTAGGCGTGGCAGGCCAAAAACCCTAAAATCGACACCAACAAAGCCACAACCCACAATCATCTTCCAATGGTCATATCAACAACACACAAACTCAACCAAAACCATCAACAACCCAATAATACTTGAGTAAACCTTAAAACAACTCAATTACAAATATCAAATACAAACACCACCATATTCACAACTCAAAAATCACATAATCCACACACTTGTCCCTTTCACCAAAACCAAGAAAGAAGTTGGAAACTTACCAAAAGTGAAGAAAATCCTTAAAACTCCAACTTGATCTCTTGAAAACCTTCAATCTTTTTAGCTTGGAAGCAACAAAATCTCTTTTCCTTTGGTTGCTAAGGGTGGCTGGCCAAAGAGAAGAAAATAAGAAGATGAAGATGAAAGAAGAAGAAGAAAGAAAGAAAGAAAGTCAACCACTATTCTCTTTTAACCAAACCTCTTTTCCCCAAATCACTCTCCACCATACATTTAAACAATTTAATAATCACCCACTAACATCATCTTCCACTAACATTAAATAAATCCATTTAAATACAAAATATCTTTTGACAAAAAAGACATAATCTTGTATATATTGTTTTTATCTCCATATACATAACATATACACTTTAAATTATTTAATCCAATATAATAATTAACACTCCAAACTTTTAGGGTATAGTTCGGGATATTAAATAAAGATAGGAAGGGAAGTGAGAATATAGTAGCCGGACATCTTTCTAGATTGAATTTCCATGATCATGATAAAGAAATTGCTTTTGAAATTGCTTTAGGCGAACACTTATTTGCTTTAA
Organism: Garcia nutans; assembly: GCA_947685225.1. Taxonomy (NCBI): domain Eukaryota; kingdom Viridiplantae; phylum Streptophyta; class Magnoliopsida; order Malpighiales; family Euphorbiaceae; genus Garcia; species Garcia nutans. The sequence continues at coordinate 55,655,178 of CANTUV010000007.1, forward strand.
CTCAAGCACCTTGGTATGTCGATATTGCTAACTATCTCTCTTGTGGTGTTGTGAGAAAAGATTTAAATTTTTAGGTAAGGAAAAGATTTCTTCATTTATGTAAGTATTACTTTTGGGACGAGCCATATTTGTTTATAATCTGCAGGATGAAATTATCAGAAGATGAGTGCCAGAAGAAGAGCAATCACAAGTGTTGTAATTTTGCCACAACATGTATTGTGGAGGGCATTTTGGAGGAAAGAAGACTATCGAAAAGGTTCTTCAAAGTGGTTTATATTGGCCTACTCTTTTCAAAGATGCTTACAAACTTTTGTATAAGATGTGATAAATACCAAAGAGTAGGGAACATTAGAAAAAAAAATGAAATACCTCTCAATATTTTTATTGTGGTAGAATTTTTTGATATATGGGGAATAGACTTTAAGGGGCTATTTCCCAAGTCATTTAGCTTTGAATATATCCTTATTGTAGTGGATTATGTGTCCAACTAGGTTGAGGCTATTCCCACTAGACTAATGATGATAATCTTATGTTGAAATTCTTGAAGGAAAATATTTTAAGCAAGTTTGGGACCCCCAAGGCAATCGTGAGTGATGGAGGAAGCCATTTTTGCAACAAATAGTTCAAAAGGTTGATGATCAAAATAGGCATCCGACACAAGGTGGCAACACCATATCACCCCCAAACATCCTGACAAACCGAGATATCTAACAAGCAAATTAAGGGGATCTTGGAGAAGACGGTGGTACTAAGAGAAATGACTGGTTGATCCGACTTTCAGAAGCATTATGGGCTTATCGGACAACTTTCAAGGCACCTTTGGGAATGAGTCCATATAGATTGGTCTTTGGTAAGGCTTGCCACCTACTGATGAAATTAGAGCATAAAGCTTATTAGGCAATCAAGGCTACGAATATGGACTTGGAAAGAGCAAAAGGCAAAGAATGTTGCAAATTTCTGAGCTTAATGAACTTAGAAATGAGGTTTATGAGAGTGCAAAGATCTATAAGGAGAAAACAAAAGCTATGCATGATAAAATGATCCTTAAAAGAACCTTTGAACGGGGAATAAAAGTCCCTTTGTTCAATTCAAGGATGAAGTTATTTCCCAAAAAATTAAAGTCCCGTTGGAATAGACCCTTTCAAGTAGTTCAAACATTTCCATACGGAGTTGTTGAATTATTAAATTCAAAAACCAATGAGATGTTTAAAGTTAATGGACAGAGGGTGAAACCTTATTTGGAAGCGCTCGAAGTTGCCAAAACCGTAGAAAGTATGATTTTCATTGTTGAGTGACGCAACTTTGTCCAACTACACGAAATTAAAGAAACGCTTAATGTGAGACAACCCATCAGTTTGTATTTCTTTCCATAATTAAATTTTCATATTTTTGAAATTTAAATTTTCACTTTTGGTGTGTAATAAGTAAATAGAATGGGTGCTCTGATAGGAAATTTGTTTTGGTTGAGTTCAGGATAAGAAATTAAGGGAAGATTGAATAAATTAGGCATGGATTACATGGCTAAATAAATTAAAAAAAATTGAAACCCAGAAGCTGACATGACCAAGAGTCTTGGCCGTGTTCAACCCATGACAATTTTTTCCTAAGAAACTTACTCTTGTATAGACTCTGACACGGCCAGTCATCTTGGCCGTGTCCCCAAGCCATGTCAACCTTCTCAAAATGACCAAAATTACCCAGTAGTAGACATGGCCAGTCTTCTTGACCATGTCAACATTCTCAAAATGACCAACATTACCTAGTAGCAGACACGGCTAGTCTTCTTGGTCGTGTCATTAAACCGTGTCAACCAGCAAGTTTCTTTTAAAAAACAATTATCCCAATAGTAGACATGACCAAGAGTCTTGGCCATGTTCAGTAGTCGTGTCCCCTTACACGGCCAAGACAATTTAATCTTGGCCGTGTCTCTCACTTTTTTAAACTCTTAAAACATGAGCTTCTCTCCCAGTTTCACATTTCTCAAACCCTAAAATTTTTTTCCCTCTCTCTATCGCCATAGCCACACTGCCAAGATCACCTAAAACCTTAAATTCCAAGTTTTTTCCACCAAAATTCATTTCTTTCTTCACCAAATCAAGAATAAAGTACTCCAATCTCCATTTCAATCAAGATTAACATGCCAAGGACTAAGATGGTTTCTCACCATAGGAGAAGAGCTCCACCACCAACCTTTTCATCTTCTTCAAGAAAAATGGCAATCCAAGCAAGAGGTTTCTTTCCCTCAAGGTATGTTAGTGATGATGCTTTGAATGCCTTGCAAATTAGGGAGAGTTTTGTTACTTATGTGAAGAACCTTAGTTGAGAGACATTCATCACTTTGAGACCCAAACAATTTGAAGAATTAACTCTTGAATTTTTTGCCTCACTTAAGGTAGAAAAAGATGAATCAAAACTTTGCTCTAGGATAGTTTGTAAATTAAATGGGAGACAACATAATCTTTCAATTGAACAATTGAATGACATTTTTGGGTTCTCTCTTGAGGGGTATAAGACAATACCCAAGAGCTTCAACCAACAATCAACATAGGCTAATTTGGGTTTGGGGGGATGCATGAAGCCAAATCAACTAAGGCAACACAATTGAAAAATCCCGTATTAAGGTATTTACATCGGTTCATGGCTTGTAGTTTTTTCTCTAGGAAGGAAAGTCCTGGAGTTATTGAAACTAATGAATTGTTCTTATTATCATGTGCTTATCATGTTACCCCTGTTAGCACGGTATTTTGGTTAGCGGATATCTTGGATAATGTTGCTCATAGGAGGAGAGGAGCAATTTGCATTGGAGGGATAGTGTCAACATTGGCACTTGCTCTAGATGAAAATTTCGATCCTGAAACTTGTAGGATGCAACAAATTTTGGGCAGTGATATGCTTGATATAGCAACATTGGAAAAAATGCGAATGATAACAAAGAGGGGAGAGGGGATTGAGATGGCTTTGGGCTAGCCTAATGCTAGAGATGAAAGACAAAAATAGGCCCGAGTCGATGATGACTCCGATTATGATTCATTAAGCTTAAATGAGGATGGTCCAGTTTCAGAAAATCATGAGTTAATAAGCAGGATTGAAGCACTTGAAAATAAGGTGGATTGCAATCATGCTCAAGTGCTTAATCAACTAGAGCTTATCAACAACAACTTGGCTAGGATTCTTAGTCTCCATCCTTATGTCGCATCATCTTCACAACCTCCACAATAGATTTAGCTTGATTCTTGAACAAACCTTATTGTCAGATTTAGTTGTTATTTGCTTAAATATTTAACTAATATATTATGTCTTGATGTTGTTTTGTTTCTATTATTACTATGTGTTTTTTTAATCTATAAAGTTGTTACTTTAAATTTAATCTTTTTACGAGCAATTTGCATTTGTTTCAAGTAAGGTCGAAAGTATCAATTTGTACTACATGAGGGGATGATGAAAATAGGTACTATCTAAACTCACATTTATTTTATTATTGTTTCTTCACATTGGGGACAATGTGAACCTTTAAGTGTGGGGTAGTTGCAAATTTTATTTTATTTTTAATTTCTTTCATTTTAACCATTTTATTTTTTTTAAATGTTGTGATATTTAAATTTTCAAATCAATGTTAATCTTATATAATAAGTTGGTAGTTATAAGACTATGGATAGACGGACCTTGAAAGCTTTAAAGCATGAAATTGAGAATTGTATAGAATTGATATTTATTTACAATTTTAATGGATTTTCCTTGCATCTCCTTTAAACTTATGAGATTAATTAAGCCTTCATAAGTTGGTCACCAACTTATTATCTTCTTTTTGAGAGAGCCCTTGCTCGAATCGTTACTAGAACTTGCTTAAAAATGCATTTCAAAGTAACAAAAAATTTTGGTTAGGCGTCAACATGATTAAGGCATTTAGGTATATCCATTTAGCTTAAAAAGCAAACCCTTATACTTCCTTAGTAAGCCAACTTTGAACCTACATCATTATCCCACTCCTTTCTTTTACACTTGGCCTCAAACCATTTTGCTACCAAGTTTTGTCCTTCATAAGGAACAAGAGCATTTGAGGAATTAGAAACTAAAGTTATAGCATCAATTAAGTATGGGGCTAAATCGAGTGGGTTAAAAATTATAAATGAAACCATTTGATTGTACAAAATTCGTTAAAAAAATAATAAAAAAATGAAAGAGAGAGAGAGAGAGAGAGAAATAAATAAATAAATAAGTAAACTCCTCCATATAGAAAATCAAATATTAAGAGGAGTGACTGTTTTTAAAATCGCTGTGTCACGTATGTTGCTTCATTCTTTAAGTGCTCTTGAGCCTAATGAATGAGCCTACATTCCCAAAATGTCACACCTCAACCTTAAGCCCCATTACAACCAATAAAGACCTTATGATTGATGCTTAATTGTAGTTGAGTGGCGGAGACTTGATTCTTAAAGCAAGCTTATGGGAACGCTTGTTCATAGGTAAGGAGTGAAAAAACTATCCTACTCAAATACCTGAGGGAATTAGCAAGGAAGCGTCGCTAGTTATGCATGAAAAGATATCGAATTGTGTAAGTATTGATTTTTTATGATTCAAAGAAGATTGTAGAAATTATAAAAATGGAGGTCTTGAAGCTATCTTATAACCACTAACCTATTATTTGTTTAAGCTTGCTTGGGGACAAGCAAAGGATTAAGTGTGGGGTAATTATTATAATCATTTATATATGTGTTCTTTTGGTATTTTTATTTGATTTTTAGTTGCTTTTTATATAATTTGTTCAAGTTATGAAAGGAATTCAAGCTAAAGGAAACAATTAACAAAAAATAGAGGTGGAAGGTGCTAAGTCCATCATTTGAAGGGATTAAGAGAGGTCCAACACAGATTGAGACACGGGCAGCTATCTTGGCCGTGTCACACAACACGACCAAGACTTAAGTTCACAAGTTCATGTCTTTCACAAGCAAGAAGAGAAACAAATGCAAGCTGACAGAACTGAACATGGGCAAGAATCTTAGCCGTGTCATCTACTCGTGTCCCACCACAAGAGCAACTAAAAAAAAGAGAAAGAAAAGAGACAAAAGTGAACACATATCACCTGAAGAAAGAATGGAAGGCAGTAAGGGACACGACCTCATGACTTGGCCATGTCTCTGCTCGTGTCTCTCGATAAGGAACATACGTTGAAAGGCAGTGAAGGACACAGTCAAGTGACTTGGCCGTGTCCAAGATAAAATTACTAGACACGTCCAAGTCATTCATGTGTTGGCCGTGTCACTCAATTAATGAAGCCAACTAAGTGAGCTGTAAAGTGAGACAAATAATCATGGAACAGCACAATAAGAGGAATGGTGATTTTTAAATGTTTCTTTTTGAAAGAGTGGGGGACAATGGATAATGGCACATGAAAAATAATTGATTTTTTAATTAAAAAGGAAATAAGCTGTTGATTAAAAAGGGGTATCATCTTCAATTGGGGAACACATTTGGGGTAGGAAGATCATTTTCCCTCTCCATTATGTTATGGTTATTGGGAGAAAACCATTCACCTATCATCATTTTACAATCAATTACCATCAACAACAGCCAGTCTCTTCACAAGATTGTTTTGCAAGGCTTTAGGAGGAAGTTTATGGATTCTTCATCAAACTCAAGCAAGATTGGAGGAAGAACGAGAGAAGATTAACTATAAATCCGATTTTTGTTATTTCTTGATTTAGTTCAATTAAATCATTTCCAAATTTTTGTTGAATTATTATAAACATTAATATTTCAATGGATGTTTGTGAATTGATTTCAAATGAGATGAGCATGTGCTTTGATTTGATGATGATGAGCTAAATTATCCATGCCTAGGGTTTGCAATAGATTTGATCAAATGATTTAATTCAAGTTTTTCCATTAATATACATTGTTATTGGTTGTTTACATATTATATGTTAGGTTGATAGATTTGTCACCTATTAATCTCTCGAAATTGAAAGAAGAATCGAGAAGTGAAATTTGATATTGGAAATATGCATTCAACTATCCGAAGAATGAATTAGAAATATAAGTTCTAGGGTGCTCTTAATTTGCAAATTTAAAATAATTAGTTGTTGTTAATTCATAAATGTGAGAACTAATTAATTAAAAATAGCTAATTAATCACAATAGACAAATTAAGTTACAAGGTTATGTTAATGGTAATTCAAAAATTAGACATTTGATTAAATTAAATTGTAAACCCTAGGTATCCTTTTGGAAGTTTCAATCAATTTTGTGCAACTGTTATTTATTTTACTTGTAATCTTAGATTTCTTTTACATTTCAACATACACTCAAACTTTAATATATTGTTTTAAACAAATTATTACGAATAAACACCTTTCTTGTGAGATGACCTTGGGGCAGTCATCATTGCTACAAAAACCTCGTATACTTGAAAGTGTCACTTTGTAGTAGAGTTTAGTAGAGCGCAACAATTTTACAAGTGATGATATAATATATGCTTATTATTAGTTATATTTGTTGTTAATGGCTGCTTTATTTTTTCTTATATTCATGGAGGTAATGATCGAGGGAGAAAGGAAAATGGAAGTGGTGAAATGTGGGAAAGAGATGGAAGGGAAAGAAGATTAGAAGATGGCATTTTAGATATAAATTTTTTCATATTAAATATAGAGTGACACAATGGCATGCCACATAGTTAAAAAATTTGTAAACCAGCTATAATGGGTTAAGATAAGTTTACTATGTTTTTTCCCTTTTTTAAGTTTAGAGAGTTTTATATTATAAAATGAAGTTAGGGTAATGTCGTGATACATACCCTTAATTAAGATACCATGAGTATAATTTAGCTGATTTTAATATTAGTAAATCAAATATTAATTTATCAGAAATATCAAATTTTAACTATTAGGGTTATTTCCTTTAAAAATTCTTACAAATTTATCCTAATGAAGATGTTCTTTTTTGTCAATAAAAGCTAATTTTTATTGCCAATGCAATATGTACATCATGAATTTTAGCATATTGTCTACATAAAAAAATAAAAACAAAAACAAAAAACAAAACTAGAAGTAATAAAAGAACTCTTAGAGCTACCTTCAATCCCTCATACTCATCCCACAATAGACACATTCTCTTAGAGACACTATATTTAAAGACTAGAGTCATCAATCAGTCTCATTGAGACATAACAACCACATCACACAGCAGACACAACTAACCAAATGTATGCTTTTAGAATCCACTTCAGCAGCTAATGCAGAATATCAATAACTACAAATTAATATGCTACAAATCTGTAGATCACCATACAATCCATAATCAGTATTTAAAAACCTGAAATCAAACCACATTAACTTCCCAGATTTAGAGACTACCATTCCATCAACCACCATAACTTCTAGCAATAATAAAAAAAACTAATACATCTTAGTATATCATATCAAAAATAGCAAGAACAATAAACATATGAGCAAATATCAACAACATCCTCCCAACAAAGGCTCTACCTCCAACTGCTCCAATTGCCTACCTCACCTTCCCTCTCCACTTTATCACCCAACCATCTAACTGTTGCTGCTATCTTAGAGCAGACTCTTCTTCTATTAACTTCACTATTCTAAAAATCACTAAGTTTTCTTCACCTCATATGCCACAAATAGAAGCCATTAAGGCCCTTATCCTAATTTGAGTTTTCAAGCTTTTCCTCATAACTTTATTTGAAAACTAACTGATTACTCTTCTCTAATTACACTATACTCTATTAATACCACACTTTTGCATCACTTGGCTCCATATCTCCCTACTAAAATCACAATAAAAAATAAATTTTCTACTGTCTTAACATCGTTCTTACATAAAGGGCAAACCTCATCCTCTACCAAACCCTATTTAAGCAATCTATTTTTAACTGTTAGATTATTTTTTTATAGCTAACCAAACTATAAAGTTGTATCTTAGAATATTGTGTTTTCCCCACACAAGTTTCCACGAAGATACTTGATTGCCTTTAGCTCTAAGGGCCTTCTAAGCACTTTGAATGGTGAAGACACCATTTTTAGTCAAGTCCCATTTCATCTTGTCCTCCTAGTCTTCTAACAGTATGGCTTAAGACCTACTTTTAAGCTCTATCAACTTCCTCACCTAAATGTTCAGGTAATCTCTAACACCCCTATCTTCAAACATCTTTCACCAATGCCCATTTTGGCACATCAATTCCATTTATGTCTATTCTTGGAAATTTATCCCTTAGAATAAGTCCCCTTAACCAAGGATCATATTAAAACAATAGCTCCTCTCTACCTGGCTCATAGATGTAAAAAGCCTTAACCTTCTTCCTTACTTTTATTAAGTTTCTCCATGAACAACTAGCATATAACTTTTTTAGCTTATTCTTAATAATCTAATTAGCCTAATTTGAGCATTTAGTCACCACCAAATCCCAATCATGCTTCCATATTGCTGCTTCATTCCATGAAATAATTTCTTTGATACTTAATCCCCCTTCCCTTTTTTTGCTTGCAAACCTCCTCCCAGGCCACAATCCCTCTCTTAGTTTGATCAGTATTCCTTTCAAAAGAAAACTTTTATACCTCTTGTCTATTTCTCTAACTATAGCTTCTGGGATTATGAAATTACTATACCAATATATGTGCATAATTCTCAATACAACAAGCACTAACTGGAGTCTACCAGCATAAGATAAATTTTTTTTCGTCCAACTTGATATCTTTGTAGTAATCTTCTATATCAAGCCTTTGCAATGATGTTTTTTAATCCCTATGGAGACTAGAGGGAGCCCCAAATATTTCACAGGGAGCTAACCTTCTCTAAACTTCAAAAATTGGAGCATTTCTTGTTTTGTCTCTAGGCTAACTCCACTAACAAAAAGTGAGCTCTTACTGTCATTCAACTAAAGCCCAGCCACCTTCTCAAACTTTTTTAGAACTCTAGCTATCCACTTTAATGAATTAATATCCCCATTATAAAATAGAAACAGGTCATCAGCAAAGCATATATGATTTAATTTTAGATATCTACACTTCTTATGGTACTAAAATTGAGGTGGAGTAGTTCTTATGAGCATCCGAGACATGTATTCTATAGCTATAACAAACAGCATAAGAGACATTGGGTCTCCTTGCCTAAGCCCTTTCTTACCATGGAAAATGACTTTCATGTTCCCATTAATCAAAATCATAAACTGAGCTGTTCTAACACATTACATAATCCACCCTATAAACCTTCTTAGAAATCTAAATCCTCCAAGAACCTCTTCTAAAAAATCCCAATTAACAAAATCATAAGCCTTCTTAAGATCAATTTTCATATCACACTTTGCCTTCCCTGAATTCTTGTGGTAATTTCTTACCAGTTCATGAGCCATCAAATATTATCACATTTTCTTCTTCCAGGAATGAATGTAGATTGAGTAGCATTAATCAACTTTCCCAAAACTATTCCCAACCTGGTTGTTAATATATTTGTAATAGTTTTATACACCACTGAACAATAGGAAATTGGCTTATTATCTATGAGACCAGTCGGACTCCATGAGTTAAGGATTATTTTTAAAGAAGCGATGATGAACTGCTTCAACAATTTCTTAAAAAAAAATCTTACATAGCTGCTATTACCTCATTTCCCACAATATCCGATGCTTTTTTTTTTTTAAGAAAGCACTATTATAACCATATACTCTAGGTGCTTTGCCTTCTCCTATATTCCATATGGCATTTTCAACCTCTTCAGTAGACATAGGCCTACACAGCATCTCTGCATCCTCTTTCATAATCAGTGGACCATGTCGAAACACCTCTTCTAATGTATGCTCTTTATTCAAATCATTAGTCCCTATCAATTTGATATAGAACTCAATAATTGCCTTGTTGATCACCTTGAGATTCTCTATTATAGTGCCACCATTTAATTGAAGTGAATTTTGTTCAGAGCTTTCCTAACTTTAAACTGATTGTGAAAGTATTTTGTTTTTGCATCTCCAAGTTGTACCCATAGCATCCTTGACTTTTTTTTTATAAAACTCCTCTTCTTGAGCTAATAGTTTACCATAATACATAGCCACAACTCTTTCTTCCTCAACCAAATTCTAATTAAAAGGGTCTTTTTGAATATGTAGTTGTAAATTTTCTAGAATCTGTCGGCAATTACAAACCCTTTGAGAATTTTCAGAAAACTCATTCCTATTCAACTTTCTTAACTCAACCTTAAGTAACTTCGGCTTGCTCCATAATCTGAACATGGCGGCAATACCCTGAACCTCTATCCTCCAAACCCCAGTCACAGTTCCCCTAAAGTCTATTCACCACTTTCCTATCCCACTTCCATTTCACAATTAGTAGGGAATGATCAGAGACTCTAGCTACCATCACCAAATATTCAAAAAGAGGGAACATATCTAGCCAGCAAGCATTAACAACACACTTATCAATCTTTCTCCACACCTTAGAGGACTCCTCCTTATTATTAGTCCATGTTTAGAACTCCTCTCTAGACTTGTGTTATTAATCCAATTTGATTTAGACAATCTTTAAACTCCATGCACTCATTTTGGTTAACCTCTACCTCTCTTAACCTTTCATGATTGCCTAACACAACATTAAAATCCCATTGAACTAACCAAGGGCCTTTGTAACACTCTTATACCCTATATACATACTATACATATTTTAGCATATGTAAAATATACATATACGGTATAAAAATGTCACAGACCGATTTAATAAATATTTTATATGAAAATCTCAGGAAAAAAATTTGCCAGAGTTTTGTTTGTAATTTGGACGTTCCCAAAATTCAGCAAAACACAACCTGCATAGAGCAAACACTCCCAATAAAAATCAATTCACCATTTCACCAATACTTCTCAATTTCTCTATATTTTCTCAAAATACTTATATATAGATATATAAATTAACAACACATATAACATCCCATATGAACAAATTATTCAAAACATTCTTTACAATTTACATTATATACTTCCAAAAACATATCATAACATATATAATATCAAAATATATTGTAATACCAAATATCTACATGTTGGCAACTGGCTTTGATCTTGATGTACCCAAAACAACTCTTCAAGCTCAATAAATACAAACCTAGATCCGACCAGGTCTAGTAGAACTCTCTGGCTCTACCAAATAATCCATGACACCTGCGTGACGAATTACAATCGCGCTAAGCCGAAGCCTAGTGGTACAAACTTTGATAATAACAACAAAACTCAATGCAATGCCAATGCACAATGCATATAGATGTCACATCATTCTACTTTCTTATATTTTTCAAATATTTCATAATCACAACTCATAGCATTATATTGCTCAATTGTATCACAATTCATAATTCACATTAAAGCAAAGACAAGCATGGGCCCAAAAAGGATCTAATATGCTATTCAAATTCCAGAGTTACTGCTTTGGTCCATAATGACACCATGTGTCTAGCCCCGTAGGCAATATATTCATGGATAATGTAACAGCCCCAGTCTCTTGGACCTCAACCCGGCTAGACCCTTAGGCCCCAGTATCTTGGTCCTCAACCCAGCTAGACTGCTACATTTTTTGAGGCTTATGGTCCAGTCTTTTCACCCCAAAAACATCATATTTATCAGCTGGCCTGGCTTACGACCCAGTCTTTTCACCATTCCAGCGTTTAGCCCGTAGGCAATCATAGGCATACCGCCAAACCCAGAACTCTGAAAATTGAATAACATACTAGGCACACAATTTATTCATATTTCTCATTATCAAATTCTTTCATAATTCCTTTATCAAAACTTTTCTCATTTTCTCATGATCAAACTAGGCACATTGCCTTATTATATCATCTTTTTTTCACTTTTTTTTTTCCATTTATTCATTTTTCTCATTATTAATCTCTTTCTCATTGTCACATATTCAATCTAGGCACATTGCCTAATTTTCACATTTTTTTTCTCATTTTTCTCAATTTTCACATCTTTCTTATTTTTCTCACTTTTCTCACTTTTCTCATTTTAATCAATATTAATTCATTTCATTATTCCACATATCTCATTTTTACATTCATAACACATTACCTAATTACGTTGGGTATTTTCACATAATATACATATTTCACATTCTACACAATTTAGCCATTATTAATGGCTTTTCATAATACATTTAACACATATATGACATTACAAATGTCATAGCACATTATTCATACACAATCAATGAACCAAGTAGCTTAACACATTTTTCAACCAAAATGTATTAAGTCCAAATGTTATGCAAATATAAACATTATATTTAAAGTTTGTACATACCTCCACTAGCAACCCAAAGCAAGCTTAACACAACCTCCAATCCTATCCTTCCAACTTGCCCTTCACCATTTGGATGAAGCAAATCAACCTCCCTCAATGCCTATACCAAATGTGATCATACATAATCATTTAATATCATATTCTAAGGTATTCTTAACATCAAACCATAATTAAACATCACTCTAAACCAAATTTCAAAATTAAGCTGCACCTCACTTTAACTTTGAAAAACCATATCAAGCCATTTAAATTAGTGTTTTAAGTTTATTAATATCATTAAAAACATATTTTAATACATTTAAATCATTTACATTATAAAAATACACTCTTATACACAAAATCTAAAAAATGGCATAACCTTCCCCCATTGAAGGTTTTCCATTCCAGCATGATCCATTACTCATTCCAAGCTTATATTCATCACTTTTAATACTAAACAACATGCTTAAACAAATAAAATCTTACAATTCAACCACTTTGAAAATCACTTTTCCAAAACCCTAAATCTCCACTTCCATTCTCAAACTCCAACCCAACACCACCAAATCCAATATTTGACTTTAAAATACTTTTTATGAATCAAAACAACTCACTTGTAATCAATTTTCACAATTAAAGTTCATGTTTTCAAAATTCCAAAAATCCATAACTCTACATTCTCTCTCTTCACCATTCTTTATCCAAACTCCATCATCTTTTCAATCTAACCTTAGAATCATTATTAACTACCCAAAATAACATCATACACACCAATGCCAACAATTATAACATACTAATTCAAAATTTCAAAACTCACATAATACAATCTTCCATGGAATTCAAAGAAAAGAGATGGAAACTTATTAATTTTGGTGGAAATCACCAAAAATCCATTTGAAACTTGTTAAATCCTTCAATTTGTGGAGTATGGAAGAATCAAAATCTTGGTCTAGCTCCCATGGAAAATTCAGCCAAAAGAAAAAAGAAGAAAAAGATGAAGACTTTTTAATATTTCTTTTCCTTTTCATTTTTTAAACCATATATATACATATATATTAAAATAATTTAATAATTAATTAATTATTTATTTATTTAATAAATTGAAAGTCTTAATTTCCCTCTTTCATTTAAAAATAATTTGTTTTTAAATTATTTTATTAATTTTGAATTTGTAAAATTTAATTACCAAAATACCATTTTCTTTTAAAAAGTGTTGACTTTCATATGTTATGTATATTTTTCATATATATCACATATATGTTTCACTTTTTCATTTAAAACCCCTTTATTTTTCATTTAAAATCATTAATTTAATTTTTTCATTTAAATTATAATTTATTTTATCAAATTTTTAAAAATTAGAACTTTTCAAAAATTTGGGATATTACACATATGCACAAGTAATGTGTATCTTATATACACATCAAATGTATCTTATATGTGTATTAAATATTAAGTATGTAATATATTAATCCAACATATATAATTAATATACCATATGTATATGTTATTCCATAAATGCCTTCTTTCTGCTTCTGTATTACAGCCATACATAACTATCCAATATGTTGTCACCCCATCCTTAGTCACCTTGCAATGAATGAGCTGGTTAGGCTCTTAAATAACAACAACATAAACTAAGCAAGGGTTAAAGACAATCCAAAATTTTCCTAACTATGTTGAATCATAGCTAGAGATGAGTTGCCAATTAACTAGTTTCAACCATTTAAACACCTTATCCTTATTACCCAAACATACTCTTGTCTGAAGTATTCCAAACACATATAGTTTCCTTCTCATAATCAGAGAGTGAATCTTTGATTGTTTCCTCATATATTTTAGACCCTTATTATTCCAAGTCCCTAGCATTTACCCCTATCAGGGGATACAACTCCTTCCCACTCCTCTTTCCATCTCCAATTATGCATACATTCACCAATTGACCAACTAAACTAGACTTGATGTCCCCTTTATTACTAAAACTACTAGGTCCAATCACCACAACCCCAATTTTCTACTTACCCCGTGAGACTAGAGTCCATTCACCTTTATCTTGTGCACTCAGGCCTCTTCTCACCACCCTCATATCATATCTCTCCTACTTATTACCATATTCCCCAATCATACCTATCTCACTCTTCTCTTTGGCAGCAACACCCTCTTGAGTCTCCTGCTCCTTTTGCTCTTGAAATTTTTCTTGCTAAACTAATATTGTTCTAATCCTCATACAATCATTTTCCCCATGCCTAACTTTTTTTTACATTTATGACAAAGAGTAAGCTTCCATTCATACACCACCTATTGCACTAAAACACCACCATTATCCTCAATTTTAATGTGTCCAGGAAAATCTCCTCCTAAATCCATTTCAACTAAGATTCTTGTGAAACCCAGCCTCAACCTTCCTTTGGTGTAGTGATCAGAGAAAAGAGGAGTACCCAATATACTCCCTAACATACTCAACATAGCAGGGGACTAAAACTCCTAAGTTAACCTTGGTAGCTGTACCCATATAGGCAGCCTCTGAATTTCCTCCATATCCATCCTCATTCTTAGCTTCCATTGCACCAAAAACAAAGGCTTCTTATCAAATGTATATGGGTCCTCTTATAACACCCTTAATTTTCCTTCCTTACTCTTAAAATTAAACAAGAACAAATTATCTCTCACTAAGAAAACCTCCTGCAATGCTTTCACTTTACAATAGCAAATTTCTCCATACTATGAAACCCTGGTCTTGCAACAAACACACTTCCCACCAGAGCATTCCTCCATCTCCTAGCCTCATCCTCTATTCTACTAGAATGAAACTTTATAATTCTCTCCCCATTCAAGATTCCAGGAGGAATAAATCATAATTGGCAATCTGTCAACTTCTCCTTGTTCTTCGTGAATAAATCTACCCATGATTTCCTTTTGGCTCACTTTTCTCAGCCACCTCCTGAGGCAAAATAGATTTTGCACTCCCTAATAGACAATCACTAGGCAGAATCAGCCCCTTAGCTATCTTAGAACACCCACTTTCATTGCCTCCATTAACTCTAACCCCCTCTTTCTCAATCCCACCCAATCCATTATCAATCAGATCCACTACACCTTGAATTTCTCCACATAGACTTTAATTCTTCCAGTAATCATTATTCTCCTTCACAATCTCACCTTGGTTGTGAGCATCCGAAGTCGCAGGTTTTCACATTCTCTTCCTCATTCTAGAATCAGTGCGTGTTAGCCAGCTAACGTGTGCCAAGAGAAAACAGTAATGTTCGCCCTTTGTCTCAATTTTGAATGTGGGTATAATGAAGATGTTTTCTCTATATTTTAATTATTAATCAATAAATTTTTAATTTAATGGTATTGAAATCATTTTTAAAAAAAAAGTTTGGCAAACCGAAATATAACCTAACGATAAATGTATATTCCTCTAGATAATATATCCAAAATCAATTTCCCTTTCTCCATACCAATATTCAAAAAAGTAAAAGATTTTGAATTTAAATTTTTAATCAGAGTTAAATTTATTAAAATAAAATGAAATAAAAAGATACTACTCTACATAATATATGTAGGAATTTTTACCAAAATAAAATATTACTATTAAAAATAAAAGTTAGTTTGATTCATAAATATAATAGATTAAATTGAAAAAAGGAATAAATATTTTATTAATCAAGAAATAACAACTATTTTGTTTAACATATTACTATAAAATAATAATTTCATATATTTAAAATTTAAATTAAATTGAACATAAAGATAAGCTATCTAATGGGAATTAGTTATTAAATTCTTATATTATTTTAATTACATTGCTTCATAAACAAATAAAAAGATAAGATTGTGAGAGGAAGCATCTTCGTAGTAGGTTACTGATTAGCTTCATGAACTAATCTTGATGATTAAAATAATTGGAAGTGGGTTTACTTTCATAGTTGACCCAGCTTTTTTATAAGGATATATATAGTTGTTTAAGATTTAATTAATTCTAATTCTAAATTAGGTTCCAAAATCACTATATGTTTTGCAAACATAGAATAACTAATATATGTTGTGCAATCATATAATATCTTTCTTTTTTTTTTTTCTTAAAAAGGAATAGCTAGTATAGCACTTCATCAATAATATTATGAATATCATTTAAAAAAAACACATTAAGATAAGGAATATATATAATCTAATTATGACACTTAATTACCATAATAATGAAATACTTTATTAAATTTTATTTATTAAAACCATATTTTATATTTCCTCTTGAAAAGCATATTCAATTCAATATATTTGTGGCTAACTACAAAAATATTATTGTTTCTTTTTCTTTTTTCACTTGAAAATGAGGACGAACCGGCAAGTAACAAACCCATCCCAACCACAAGGCAATAAAACTAACAATTATTTATGTGAATGTGAGAGTTCCATTGCACCTCCATTCATCTCTTATTAGTTGGCCAAGAAACAATACAAATAACAAAATTATTTGAAATTTCCTATTATTATTACTACAATTATTACCATCATTATTAGAGTGGACACTTCTATTCCATCTCCCTTCACCTCTTATTTGATGGCCTTGGGCAGTTGGGCCCTTCTCCATGGAAACCATATAAATAAATTAGTTAAAATTTGTTGTTGTTGAATGAAATAATCAAGAGTATTTTCTTGTACTCACATATCTTTACCTAAATTAAATCGTTTCTCCAAAAAATTGAACTCCTTATTTTGAAATATAATTTAATGAAATAGGATTAATTTCACCAAGCTTTAATTTATCACGATAAAAATTTTTACCCATTAAAGTTTTTTGTCTCCATTTTTCGGCAAGAGAGTATTTACGTGAATACCATGTGGAGTTTATGTGGTGCCAAGTGTCTTAAAAAGTCAATGTGGCATCACGTAGATTCAACTTGGTGTTCACATAAGCTTTTCCTTAATAGCAAACTGAGACAGAAATTTTTATGGGAAAAATTGAAAAATTTAGAGACAATAGGTGAAATTAATCATTTTTATATTTTATATCAAGTATTATGCGAGATTTTATTTAAATTGTTTTCTCTAATATACTTCGAAAAACTAAGATTGAACTTTCTAAATCAAATAAATTTTTTCTCTTCATTTTTTTAAAATTCTAAAAGTAAAAAAAAAAAATTGACTTTTTTAGATATATATTTAAAAGTTCTCAAAATTTTCATTTTTTAAATAAAAATAAATTAATAATTTGTTAATGTAAAAATTAGAATTAACATTAAAACGATGTTAAATATGTTAATGTTATTTATCAAATCCTTGGTATAAATTTTATATTTAGATAAAATTAAATATCTCAATCAACTACAGATTTAATTATTTATTTATGTTTTACTTATTCTTTAATAAAATTTTAAATGAAATAATAAATTTTAAGGGATTTTCCTTAGAAATTCCAATGATTTCACAAAGTGTGAGTTCAACTTCAATTCATTGTAATAGTCAAACTACTTTAGCTCAAGCATATAGTAATATCTATGATGGAAATTCAAGATGCATGAGTCTTCGACATGATTATGTGAGAAGTTAATTAAAAATGGAATTATCTCTCTCACATTTGTGAAATCAAATAGAAATTTGGCTTGTAACACCCCGATACCCTATATAAGTACTATACATATACCTAGTATACATACAGTAAGTATATAGAGTATAAGGATGCCACTTTTCTTTTTACTTTTTAAAAACCTGTAACAAAATTCAAACCATAATAGGTCAATTTAAAGAACACTTACAAAATCATTGTCTTTATCAAAACTTCATTTATACATTTAATATAACATACTTAAAGTGGATACATGTATGCATTACCCTCTAGTTGGTCTCGACAAAATCTTACTCTTCTCGTGGCATACCAAAAGACTTCATATCTTCCACCAAGCTACCTGCGCGATAATACATCCGCGCTAAGCTCGAAAGCTTAGTAGTATAAATATAAAATACAAACATATATCATGGAAATACTAACATATAAAGATATATCAATTCCATATACTTTTAGTTCTTATTAAGTTTATCCCTTTTCATTTGCACCTTTCATATCTTTCAACTAATTTCATATCTTATACACATATATATACATAACATTTCTACCAATTCCAACCCATCACTAATATTCACAATCAACATCTCAATACACACATTATACATCATACTAACCATAAGTCACATTTCCAATTAAGACAATCATTGTCTTCAACCACAATTCATCAATTGAATTCACAATCAATGCTAGTACACACATTATACATCATACCAATCACAACATTTCTTTATTCACAATTCACCATTTATGATTCATCATTAGTGCTCATAATCAATATTTCAACACACATATTACATATCATCAATCACATGTCCAATGAAGTATACCAAAGATTTCATTATCCATTTCTTTCAACATTTGTATATCACATTGACAACAAAGACAGACTCGGGCCCAACAGACACCACTATGTTATTCAGAGTTCAGAGTTACTGCTTTGGTCTATAATCATAATCATCAAGCCCGTAGGCATCATATATCAATATTTCTATCCATGGATAGTGTAACAGACCCAGTCTCTTGGACCATCAACTCATCATGAGGAGATCCTCAACCCGGCAAGACTGTTACCAATCATATATTTCATATTCACAATTCTCATAGTGTAACAGACCCAGTCTCTTGGACCTCAATTCAACTCAATTTGAAGAGATCCTCAACCCGGCAAGACTGTTACCTTTTTCATTTTATAGGCATGCCTCTAAACCCAGAACTCTGAAGACTGAATAACACATTAAACACATATTTCACTTATTGTTTCATTATCAATTTCAATCTCAATGCTCATTATCATCTAGGCAAACATGCCTTATTTCTTTCAATTGGATCATCATAGCCAATCACAATGGCTTCGTCTCACATTTGAATCATCATGGCCAATTACAATGGCTTCACTACATATCATATCTCAATCCATATGATACATATAACATCATTGATATAACATTTCAAAATATATTATTCATATAATACATTGCCATACACAAGATTCACAATGCATATAACATAACATTTTCTCATTTCTCAAAACACATTAACATCATTCATTACTAGAGCATTTATCATAACAAATTGCATATACCTAAGAAGGATCCTCATATTTTCCTACCTTTTCCATTTCATATTTCATCCTTTATATATATATATATATATATAGTAATATACATTCTTCATTTACATTCACAATATAATAGCTTATTTAACACTTTCATCCCAATGTGTTAATGTTCAAAGACATATAAGGATATACAATCAAATAGGGTTTATGCTTACCTTGTTAATGCTCTTCACATCCTTCACATCATTCAATCATCACCTTAGTCCAATTATATTAACAATATAATAAATCACTTAACACATTTGCAAACAAATGTGTTAAGCCTCAAATTATGTAATTAAATACAATCATATGTATTGTTACTTACCTCAAGAACTATTCCCATTCCTCCATACATTTCCTCTTCCAAGAATTCTCAACATATAGGTTAATGCAACACAATCTCTTCAAAACCTAATCCAAAGATCATTATACATAGGTTTAGAATCATCCACATACATTTGATTAGGGCATTCTTTGTTTTAGACATGTTTAAAGTGTTTATGTTTAGGTTTAGGTACCATAATACCTTTGAAGAATCAAAGCCATGCTAAAAGAACAAAGAATAAAAACAATAACCATTACATTTGAGGGACACGGGCAGCCCACTTGAGGGACACGGTTAGGGCATTTCAACCTCTTCACAATCTAATCCAAAAGGAATATTAGCAAAATGACCATATGAATAGTACATTCTGGTTTTAGACTCCATTTTATCCTTATTTTGAAAAATTGTATAAACTAATCCACTTGACTAAAAATTCTAAAATTTTTACAGAATTTAGTTTTGTATCTTAAAATCATTCCTTTAAAATTTCAGATCAAACTGAACACAAAATCTTGGTCAAATAGTTCACCTAACCAGACTGCCCCAATTGCCCTGCATCCTGGCAGCAGTTCTGAACTTTGTGAATTCCATAAATCAAATTCAATCAACGTGGTTCCAAATTATTTTTCTCAAATACTAGACTCACTAAGAAACAACATATCCAAAATTCAATTGGATATGATTTTTATATATTTTATTAAAAATCCCGAAATATAGCTGTCTCAGTTAAGGTACCTGCTGGAACAGGTCTAATAAAAATAATCTTTCTAAACTCATAACCATTCCAAAATCGAATCAACATATTTTTCAGTCATTCTAGACTCATAGAGGCACAACATATCAAAAATTCACTTCAAGAACATTTTTCTATAATTAATTAAAAATCATACAAGTCACAGCCTTTACTAATTGTAAAACAGAAAAAAATTCACTAAACACAACTCTTACTCTTCCATCACCAACACCAACCTAGCTTCTTATCTTTAATTCCATTTCAACACTTTTACACACACCATACACAAACACACTAAATCATCACATCAACCAATCACAATTTTATTTAGACACAACTTCAAAATTGACAAAGGGAAACAAAAGAATTCTTACCTAAAATGAAGAAATTCCACAAATCTCTTTTCACAACCTTTGATTTCTTCTTCAATTTGCTTCTTGTCTCAAGAACACTTCTCTTTCCCTTTTGTCTAAGGAAGAGCCGGCCACACACAAATGAGAAGGGGAAAAGATGAAGAGCAAAAGTCAAATTTTGCTTCTTATATCCACCAAGAGTTTTTAACCTTGCAATTACTAAAACACCCTTCACCATTTAACTACCCTTTTGTCTCATATGTGCCCAATTAAGTAATTTCACATACCACATAAAAATATCCTCTTGCATTGACTCTCCCTTTGACCAATTTATATGTTATATATATCATCATATACCCAACATATAAACTTGTCTCTAAACTCTAAATTTCTTCTCCAAAACACATATACATATACATTCTCTTTCCATTTCTTTTCTCTTACAATTTAACACATATATACAATCCAATATATAACAACAACAACACTAACCACAACATCAACAACATAATCAAAACTTTTAGGGCATATATGAGGATATTACAATTCTCTCCCCCTTAAATAATTTCGTCCTCGAAATTATCTAGTATAATTGTAATTCATTCATAATACCATACCATCTTAACTTCCATATGAAGTTAATTATACGTTTAAGTCATTATATCATCAAATCATATAGCTTCAACTCTCCTCTTTAGAATCAACCACCTTCTTTAAATTCCTTAACTCATCATTCTATATGTCTATACATCTTATTACTTTCTTGATCAAACATTCAAAAGATCTCATTACATTCCTATTAATATCTTTATACCAGAATCAGATCATCATATAGCACAAAAATACTTTGTCAAATCTTTATATTTAATACATTTTGTTCTTCACTTCTTTGTAATTACTCTCTTAACTTTAACCTTAAAAACTATAACTTATATCTGAGCATTAATTATCCATTCATTACAATCACTGTCTAAATAGACATCTATCACCCTCAATAGATAACAAAATCCTGATTTTTCATACATGGAGTTATTTCTTTAGCATGCTTTTCACTTAACTTACATATTAATACATTACTTTTCAACTTATTTTATAAATAACCAATCTTTTTCCCTTTTTCTCATGATGATTTATAATTATTATACTCCACTCATTCATGTCCAATCATACTTTAAAATTTACATCATATACATTATCATGTAAATAACTACACTCTTGGTACAACTATACACATTAAATCTCAATAATGATTCATAATCTCAGCCAAATCTAGATCCATTGATTTATCTGTCACATTATATCCACATTCCAATCTTGTTCAACTCCAACCAATAATTAATTTACTCAAACTTATCATGAAATTTCACAATATTCATATATGTATATATATTTATGTTGTCCCAAGATGGCAACCAAGAGGGGGGGGTGAATTGGTTTTCTCAAGAATTAATGACAATTTAAAAAACTCAACAATCAAGAAATGCGGAATAGAGAGTTGGTTGAGTAATGGAAGAAAGAAAGAACACACAAGATTTATAGTGGTTCGGATTTACTTCAATCCTACATCCACTTCCTTAACAACTTGTTAAGGTTCCACTAATCTTTGAAGTTTTTACAAGCTTACTTCCAACTTTGGTGTTTTCACAAGTTCACACCTAACTTCACAAGTGTTTTTCTTAGGCTCACACTCACAACCCAAACAAGAGTTTTACAAGGCTTACTCTCACAACCTAACAAGAGTTTTACAAGGCTTACTCTCTCAACCCAAGTGTTTCCCAAGCTTACACTCAAACTTATACAATGGTGTTTTCAATGCTAACACCTAACATACATTACAATTTAATTGTAAGTTTAAGTAAATGAAAATTTGTTGCTTGGCTATTACAATCTGATTTCTTGCTTATTCCTCTTCTTTGTTTTCTCAGAGAGACATTGTATTTATAGCCATTGTGGTCTTACTAGCCGTTATAGACATTAAGAATAATGTATTGGTAGATTAGACCTTCTTTACTTAAACTGCCCGAAGCACTTCGCGGTCGCCCTTCATGCAAGGATGGTCGCGCTCATGCTTCTCGCGGTCGTCCTTTAACAGGGGACGGTCGCTACTTTTGAAAAGACTTCAACGGTCGAATTTTAGTGCTCTGCAGCTGGAATCTTGCCCATGCTGTGTTTGTCGGACCGGCTTCTTGCCCAGCTGTGTTTGTCGGGACGGTCGCGCCTAGCAATGGTGCGGTCGCCCTTTTTGAATAATCAAGTGGGTTTATAACGGTCATATTACGTGTCATTCTCTGACAGGGAAAAATTGAATGTCCGCCATAATTTGAATGTCGCGGTCGCCCTATGTAGATTATCGCGGTCGAATTGAGAAACTCGCGTCGAACTTCTGGACGCTCCTGAGGACGCGAAACCTACTGTCTCTTCAAACAATTTCTTCTTGAATGGTAGAGCGGTCGCGATTCTGAATGGGGCGGTCGCTAAAGTGATAAGCGAGGTCGAGTCATTCACCATTCTTGTCACCGCGAACCTTACTGTGATTGTAATGATTTAAGTTCCTTGAGTAGCGGTCGTGCAAATATTCGGACGGTCGCTATTCTGTAGGAGCGGTCGCGACATAGGTCGAACTTCTGACCGCGAAACCTACTGTGATAAGATTTCTTCTTTTAATTACATGGAGCGGTCGTATTCAGGTGAGGTGCGACCGCTATAAGTGTTCTGTTCACCTTATTTGAAGTAACCTAATCCTGCAACAAGATTTCTCAAACACAAGTTAAATAGATCATCCATTTGAGTTGTCAAGGATCAAAATTAAGGTCATTTGTCTAACAATTTATAACCTAATTCCATTAGGGTAAACATATATACAATTTCTGATCTCTTCCGATCCATATTCAATCAAATTATCATGATAACAAATCGCTTCAAATTATCTTTTAATATACACATAATTTATTCTCTATCATCTTATTATAATACCCACCAATTCTCATAAAGGTTTTTATACCATATTTACTATCTACAATTCATGCACTCAAACCTCGAGTTACATATCTTAATCATATTCAATATAACTTTCATAACATTCCATATCATTCCATATCATTGTTATATTTATTTTGATTACCTTATTTTCATATCATCCGTAACTCAAAACCTTTCCATAGTTTCTTTTTCCTCTCTTAGTCTTCACAATTATAACCAAAATTGTTAACATAAAATGATAATATACAACTTTATCCATCATAACTTTTAACTATACTTCTCAATTATAATTTCAACCTCACCAAATCTGTATTACAATCATTTTATCTAAGATTCAAATCCATGGATAACAATTTAACCGATCAAATATACTGAATAAAACACATGGCTTTAAGGGATTAATATTCAAGCCTGGAACTTTTAAATCAATGCTGTCTTCTCTTTTTTTTTTTTTTTTTAATTTCATCCTCAATCTTTACAAATACAATGCTAAAGTACATATCAAGAATCACTTATTCCTTCTTTACATTTTTGCTATATCAATAGCTAACACATTCCAACTCCGTTTCAAATCAATTGCACTCGATTTATAATCTTTATCCACTTAATTCATGTTTCTACAATATTACTCTATACATATTCAATCATATGGAGTTCCTATACAATTTCTATTTGTCACTTCATTTCTAATCCATTTACAATCTCTTATAATATAACATTACATAGAACTTTCCATATGTGCATACTTTGGAACTCTAAATATCATATGATCATCATACTTTGGAACTCTAAATATCATATGATCATCACATTCAATGCTCACTATAACAATTTCCACTATCCAATATTACTCAAGTCCATTCCATTCTCACTTCCATCACATAATTCATTTAGCTTAACACAATTCAAGACCTAATCTCCCTTAGGTCTTTTAATACACACAACATCATTTCCATATTACTAATTCTATAATAATACCACATACATTTCATTCACAGTGAAAACTCAATTCACATCTCATATACATGTATACACTTAATTATATGCTCTTGTTTTATTTCCCTTTTTCATACATTTAATACAAATTTAATGTTTATCACTTTCTTTTAAACATTGTCATTCTCATTCTTTCAATATGATGTAAAGCATTTATTCATACTACAATGTATATATATATATCCTGACTATACTAATACTTCACATTCATCTTGATCATATTCCCAAAGTGACATCTCTTTCACTTTCATCCTTAAAAAACACTTAATATACTTCCATAACCATCTTTACTCTTTGCAGTTAAAATGACTTAAAATAACTCATTTTCATTTGCTTATCCAATTCCCTTTTTTTACTTTAAAACAATTTCTCTTTCTATCAATCACATTACTCAATTCATAATGCTTTAATATGGAATATTAGTCATTTCACCTAACCCATATATTGAATATACATTAAACCATCACTATCCCAATAATCTTTATCAAATTCCACTAAAACTTTAACTTCTCAAATTACTACTTCATTTAAGCTTCAATTTACCAAACTCATCTTTTCTAATATCACTCTAAAACATCTTACAAATATATATCACAAAGCAATATTAAAACTTATAATTTCCACAATCATCAAGCTCACTTCAAAAAATCTCAAATATCACATATTATCACCATTACCATGAGCTTTCACAATATCCTAGCATTTTACATTTCTAACATTGAATTTACTATGTTCGCATCAAAATAATGATATCAACTTATTTTCTTACTTAACCAATATCATCTCTTTCCTTTAATAAAACCTTAACTTTATATATATATATATATATATTCCAACTTTAACTAGTCACACTTTGTCTATATTAACCAACTCATTCAATATTCCACCATTCTTTCCTCATTTTTAGTAACATATCTTTCAATAATAACAATCCAACAATATTTTCTCTGTCTAGCAACCTCAACATAAACATTATTATAAAGAGATTCAAAGTATAGAGGAAAGAGTGCATACTTTAATCTTGATTTTGATTTCTATTCATTTTTCAACTTTATTCTTTTTTTTATATATATTTCAATTCACATTATGTCCCACATAATATTGCTCATAACCATCAACATTACATTCTATGTTGCACACAACATGACATTTTTCATATGCATCATCAATATACATATATCACATTATATTTCACAATTCGTTTCCCATAATCAATTAGGCACTATGCCTCAATTATAATTCATTTCCAACATCATGGTCAACAATCATGGTTTCTCATCACATCAAAATGGTATACACATATATCATCAACTATATTGAACAGCTCATATAACACAAATATTCTACAATTCATATAATGCCACATCCGAGACCAACCTAGGTATGAATGCATATGCATGTATTACAAATTTCATTTCAAAACTTTTCCTTTGTAACTCTATTTAAGCTTTCCAAAACTTTTCTTTTTAATTCTACTTATACTCTTCAAAAATTCTCTTTTTAGTTTCACTTAGGCCGAGAATCTCGAACCTAAGCTCTGATACCAAAACAATTGTAACACCCCGATACCCTATATAAGTACTATACATATACCTAGTATACATACAGTAAGTATATAGAGTATAAGGATGCCACTTTTCTTTTTACTTTTTAAAAACCTGTAACAAAATTCAAACCATAATAGGTCAATTTAAAGAACACTTACAAAATCATTGTCTTTATCAAAACTTCATTTATACATTTAATATAACATACTTAAAGTGGATACATGTATGCATTACCCTCTAGTTGGTCTCGACAAAATCTTACTCTTCTCGTGGCATACCAAAAGACTTCATATCTTCCACCAAGCTACCTGCGCGATAATACATCCGCGCTAAGCTCGAAAGCTTAGTAGTATAAATATAAAATACAAACATATATCATGGAAATACTAACATATAAAGATATATCAATTCCATATACTTTTAGTTCTTATTAAGTTTATCCCTTTTCATTTGCACCTTTCATATCTTTCAACTAATTTCATATCTTATACACATATATATACATAACATTTCTACCAATTCCAACCCATCACTAATATTCACAATCAACATCTCAATACACACATTATACATCATACTAACCATAAGTCACATTTCCAATTAAGACAATCATTGTCTTCAACCACAATTCATCAATTGAATTCACAATCAATGCTAGTACACACATTATACATCATACCAATCACAACATTTCTTTATTCACAATTCACCATTTATGATTCATCATTAGTGCTCATAATCAATATTTCAACACACATATTACATATCATCAATCACATGTCCAATGAAGTATACCAAAGATTTCATTATCCATTTCTTTCAACATTTGTATATCACATTGACAACAAAGACAGACTCGGGCCCAACAGACACCACTATGTTATTCAGAGTTCAGAGTTACTGCTTTGGTCTATAATCATAATCATCAAGCCCGTAGGCATCATATATCAATATTTCTATCCATGGATAGTGTAACAGACCCAGTCTCTTGGACCATCAACTCATCATGAGGAGATCCTCAACCCGGCAAGACTGTTACCAATCATATATTTCATATTCACAATTCTCATAGTGTAACAGACCCAGTCTCTTGGACCTCAATTCAACTCAATTTGAAGAGATCCTCAACCCGGCAAGACTGTTACCTTTTTCATTTTATAGGCATGCCTCCAAACCCAGAACTCTGAAGACTGAATAACACATTAAACACATATTTCACTTATTGTTTCATTATCAATTTCAATCTCAATGCTCATTATCATCTAGGCAAACATGCCTTATTTATTTCAATTGGATCATCATAGCCAATCACAATGGCTTCGTCTCACATTTGAATCATCATGGCCAATTACAATGGCTTCACTACATATCATATCTCAATCCATATGATACATATAACATCATTGATATAACATTTCAAAATATATTATTCATATAATACATTGCCATACACAAGATTCACAATGCATATAACATAACATTTTCTCATTTCTCAAAACACATTAACATCATTCATTACTAGAGCATTTATCATAACAAATTGCATATACCTAAGAAGGATCCTCATATTTTCCTACCTTTTCCATTTCATATTTCATCCTTTATATATATATATATATATATATATAGTAATATACATTCTTCATTTACATTCACAATATAATAGCTTATTTAACACTTTCATCCCAATGTGTTAATGTTCAAAGACATATAAGGATATACAATCAAATAGAGTTTATGCTTACCTTGTTAATGCTCTTCACATCCTTCACATCATTCAATCATCACCTTAGTCCAATTATATTAACAATATAATAAATCACTTAACACATTTGCAAACAAATGTGTTAAGCCTCAAATTATGTAATTAAATACAATCATATGTATTGTTACTTACCTCAAGAACTATTCCCATTCCTCCATACATTTCCTCTTCCAAGAATTCTCAACATATAGGTTAATGCAACACAATCTCTTCAAAACCTAATCCAAAGATCATTATACATAGGTTTAGAATCATCCACATACATTTGATTAGGGCATTCTTTGTTTTAGACATGTTTAAAGTGTTTATGTTTAGGTTTAGGTACCATAATACCTTTGAAGAATCAAAGCCATCCTAAAAGAACAAAGAATAAAAACAATAACCATTACATTTGAGGGACACGGGCAGCCCACTTGAGGGACACGGTTAGGGCAATTCAACCTCTTCACAATCTAATCCAAAAGGAATATTAGCAAAATGACCATATGAATAGTACATTCTGGTTTTAGACTCCATTTTATCCTTATTTTGAAAAATTGTATAAACTAATCCACTTGACTAAAAATTCTAAAATTTTTACAGAATTTAGTTTTGTATCTTAAAATCATTCCTTTAAAATTTCAGATCAAACTGAACACAAAATCTTGGTCAAATAGTTCGCCTAACCAGACTGCCCCAATTGCCCTGCATCCTGGCAGCAGTTCTGAACTTTGTGAATTCCATAAATCAAATTCAATCAACGTGGTTCCAAATTATTTTTCTCAAATACTAGACTCACTAGGCAACAACATATCCAAAATTCAATTGGATATGATTTTTATACATTTTATTAAAAATCCCGAAATATAGCTGTCTCAGTTAAGGTACCTGCTGGAACAGGTCTAATAAAAATAATCTTTCTAAACTCATAACCATTCCAAAATCGAATCAACATATTTTTCAGTCATTCTAGACTCATAGAGGCACAACATATCAAAAATTCACTTCAAGAACAGTTTTCTATAATTAATTAAAAATCATACAAGTCACAGCCTTTACTAATTGTAAAACAGAAAAAAATTCACTAAACACAACTCTTACTCTTCCATCACCAACACCAACCTAGCTTCTTATCTTTAATTCCATTTCAACACTTTTACACACACCATACACAAACACACTAAATCATCACATCAACCAATCACAATTTTATTTAGACACAACTTCAAAATTGACAAAGGGAAACAAAAGAATTCTTACCTAAAATGAAGAAATTCCACAAATCTCTTTTCACAACCTTTGATTTCTTCTTCAATTTGCTTCTTGTCTCAAGAACACTTCTCTTTCCCTTTTGTCTAAGGAAGAGCCGGCCACACACAAATGAGAAGAGGAAAAGATGAAGAGCAAAAGTCAAATTTTGCTTCTTATATCCACCAAGAGTTTTTAACCTTGCAATTACTAAAACACCCTTCACCATTTAACTACCCTTTTGTCTCATATGTGCCCAATTAAGTAATTTCACATGCCACATAAAAATATCCTCTTGCATTGACTCTCCCTTTGACCAATTTATATGTTATATATATCATCATATACCCAACATATAAACTTGTCTCTAAACCCTAAATTTCTTCTCCAAAACACATATACATATACATTCTCTTTCCATTTCTTTTCTCTTACAATTTAACACATATATACAATCCAATATATAACAACAACAACACTAACCACAACATCAACAACATAATCAAAACTTTTAGGGCATATATGAGGATATTACATGGCTAATCCATTTACTAAATCTCTTTCAAGACAAATAATGAAAATAACTTCAAGCTTAATTGGGTTAAAGCTATTTAGTTAGATCCACCAATGATGCCAATCCTACCCAACACTATAAAATAAGTAGTTTTGGGTTCAAAGGGTAACAACAAGTCATTGGCAAGTGGATGTTTCAATACTTAAAGTATGTAGGATATTGAGGTCGTGAAGTAAGTACTGACTATCACAGTTAAACGGTTTGAGATTTTAATACTCTAAATGAGGTTAAGTTTTGGAAACAAGTGTCTCAAATGTGACAAGGACACTAAAAGAACTTCACCTATATGAACATAGAAATTGTGCCGCTTCGATTAGGGGGTTTGGGATTGCTCTCATAAATGCTCAAGAATTTGGATAACACATGACCATTTGTGTAGAAACAATGATGCAATATTTATGTGTATAAATGTTACCGATGTTATTACAAAAAATAACATAATCAAAGCTTTCATACTACATGAGATTTTGATTTCTTGTAATATTCATACAAAGGTAATGTTCAAAATGAAAGACACATTACTTTATGCATATATATTATTTGATTTTTTATTTTAATTTAAATAAGTGGGGGATTGTTAGAATTTGTTTAAAATATAAATAAGTTATTTTACAATTGAATAGTTATATCCTAAATGAAGGTGTCTTAATGAAAGAATATGTATTGATGAAGATATACGTCTTAATGAAAAGATATGTATTTTCGTTTTACAACTACTCTTATATAACTACCAAGTTAGTTTTTTTTTTATAAAATCTAAAATTTCAGCAGCAATTTCATTCAATTTTTTCATGTTCTAAAGTTGTTTTTCTTTGTAAAAAATTATTGATAAAATATCAGTTCAATTTTTTTGTTTTTCTAGTTGAATTTTTTCACTATTTGCTTAGTATAGAAATTTTAAGACTTGTCTTATCCACTAAAGCTATTTGCAATTAATTTCATAGCAATCTTAAAAGAGAGAGAGAGAGAGAGAGCAAATATCAATTTTAGGACCCTTTATTTAACGTGATTCAAGCTTATACTTCCATTTTATTTTTCTATTATTTTTCTAATAGTCACTAGTAACAGTAAAGGGATTAACTTCTCCTTGTAGTGCAGTAGTAAGTGTACACAAAATCCAATGGTAATAAGCCTTGTCAGAATTGCGCTTCTATCAATATGACACTTAGTCTAGGTCATGGCTTTATAGGTTACTAAATCATTTAGATGCGAATGGTTTATCATAATTCAATAGGCTTAATATATGTATAACAATAGCATTTAATTTAAATAGTGATCAATTATAAACTCAATAAAAAATTATGAGATATTGCACAAATAGAAGAAATATGGTCAGTACTACAATGTATAAGGTATCTAATTTCTAACATACACTTAAATAAATAAGATATAGATCTTTCACAAGCTCTAATTTGATTGTTTATATTTTCCTTTCTCTTTAGAATGTAATTATTTATATTTCAAAGTGAGTGTGTTCCTTAGGGATGGCAGCAAGCAGGAATTTCCCACTCTCACACTATACAAGTTGGGAAATTTCCAATTTTCATCCTCATGGAGATGGGAATGACTAATGAATGAATTTGTGATTATTGAATGAATTTTCAACTTTTTTGGACTTTTAATTCTCTGCATTTTGTATGAGTTTGGCAGAATTAGAATTTGATTGGGGGGTGAAAATTTTGAAGAAAAAAAAATTACATTCAACGTATAAGTTCACTGCGAATAAATTCAAGATAAAATAAAAAAAAAGTAATTATTTTAATATTATAATAGTGTAACAACTCATTTTTATTCTTGGATTGACAATAATTGAGAGATGACAATTGTATCTTATAAGTTTAAATCTAATTTTTGATATTTTTATATTTTAATTGGTAAATTATATGATAATTATTTAAAATGATATTATTTAGGTTTAATTCTAGTAAATTCATCCGTATAAAATTAATATCATATATTTTTTTTATAATTAACAATAAAAGTTTCACAACATAAATAATATTTTTATTTAAATATAAATTCATATTCATCAAATTTATAAACTTAAATAAAATCCATATTTAGTATTATAAAAATTTAATAATTTAGCAAACAATTTTAAATATGAATATTTTTATTCTTAAATTGAGACAAATTATAAATAAATTTATAACAGATATTTTTTAATAAATAAAAATTTTGCAGCAAAATGAATAATATAATATAATTAGCAATAAATGTTTGCCAAATAAAAAATTATTTAAACATTTCCTTGCAATTATTTTAAATTTGATATTTTAAGTGCTATATATTTTTAGAATTTGGAAAGTTTTTAAATATTGTTTTATTGATACTTCTTGATTATATTTTCATTGTTTAAAATAGATATACATATCACCATTTGAAATATATATTATGAGCGCGTAATAAGATTAAGAGTCATATATTTATACTATTTAACTTTTAAATTATTATTATTATTATTATTATTATTATTATTATTATTATTATTATTATTATTATTATTATTATTATTATTATTATTATTATTATTATTATTATGTAAACTGTTAAAGTATAATTCATATGCTAGGAAGATTAAAAAGTCATAAAATTTTATTGTCTAACTTTTCAAATTTCTAAAAAATTTATAAAAAATAAGATTATTAAATGAATTATTAATGTATAATTAATTTATTGGTAAAGTCTATAGATGTATATTTTTTATTGTTTAACTTTTAAATCCCTAAAAAATTATATAAATCAATTAATATCATTAAATTAAATTATTAATATACAATTAATTTATGAAAAAATTAAAAGAAAAATATTTAAGTATTTAACCTTTTAAATTTATTTAAAAATATGATTAATTGAAAATATGAATTTTTATTTTTAAAAAAAACAATGATAACATGGCTTCCTAGGAATGAAGGAAATATGAATTGATTAATTTGTATAGTTAATTTATTAGAAATATCAAAAGTCATATATTGTATTGTTTAATTTTTTAAAATTTAAAAAATATATAAATTAATAATTTTATAATAAATTATTTAATTTATAACTAATTTATTATAAAGATTAAACATCATATTTTTAAACTTTTTAAATTTCTAAAAAAATATAAATCAATCAATATTATTTAATTATATCAATGTGCAATTAATTTATAAAAAATTTAAAATTTAAAATATAATTTATTTAATTTATAATATAAAATTATATTAATATGTAATTATTTAATAGAAAATTAAAAGTCACAAATATAATTAATTATTAAATTTTAAATTTTATATAAATTATAAAAATTAATTAAAAAATAAGATAATATTATTTTAAAAAATTAATGATGTGTACTATTAAAACACTTTTCATATATTTGACTTATATATATAATATATATACGAATAAATAGATATAGTATTTTTATTTCATAACTTACCACTTTTACTAATTAAAAAAAAATTTACTCATATTTTTACTATAGGTAAATCATGAATTCTATAAAAAAAATGAAAAAATAATAAAAAAATACAAATTTAAGCTAAATTTTTTAAATATATAAAAAATGAATAGGATAATTTATAATTATAGATTTATATTAAAATTATTATTAATATCAATATTATTAGTATATAAATTACTGTACGTGTAATTAATTTGTTAGGAAGATTTAAAGTCATATATTTTATTATTTAAAATTTTAAATTTCTAAAAAGAATATAAATTGATTATTGTTATAAATAAATTATTAACTAAATGAATTATTAAAATAAATTATTAATATATAATTAATTTCTTATAAATATCAAATTTGTACATTTTATTATTTATTTTTTAAATTCCTAAAAATAGATAAATTAATTATCATTATAAGTAAATTATTTAATTTATAATTAATTTATTATGAAGATTAGTAGCCATATATTTTTTTAACTTTTTAAAATTTTAAAAATATATATAAATCAATCATTATTATCAAATTATATTAATATGTAATTAACTTGTAGAATATTAAAGTTTCAAATATAATTTATTTAATTAATATTATAAAATTATATTAATATGTAATTATTTTATAAAAGTTAAAAATCTCAAATATTATTTATTAATTATTAAGCTTTAAATTTATAATAAATTATTAAAATTAATTAAAAAATAAAATAACATTTTTTTAAAGATTGATGATATGGCTGCCTAAAAACACATATAAAAGAAATAAAAATAATTTCATAGAGAACTTAACAAAAATAGGGATTCTTATGAAGATGATACTCAACCATTGACATTTTTTTTTGTATAATTTTTTTTAGTCCAGCTGATTAGGATAATAAATATAGTAAAATTCTTTCTACTGAGTTTTAACACAGTTTCATACTCAGTGAGTCTAACTCGAGATCTTTAATTAAGCTAGAAGAATCTCTTACCAACTGATCTATACACTCGATAGTAATCATACTGTTTTTTTTTTGAAATGTTGGCTTGGCGCTCTTAGCGCATGTTATTATAATCAGCCATTAAAACATCATACAAAAAAGTAGGGGGGCATACCCCCCATTCCAGACCAGACATGGAACCAGCTGCTCTAGCACAACGATGCGCAACCTGATTCGTTGATCTATGAATAAATTTGTAACTGCAATGGAGCTCACATAAAAGAACTTTACAATCATTAACAATAGTAAAAAAAATATGAAGGAACATCTGCATTTGGAGAGTCAAGTGCATTGGTTAACACTGGACAATCTGTTTCCATCTGCACATGCTGAAAGTGTAAAGCTTTTAACCAACTTAATGCTTCCCTGAAACAAATAGCCTCACCAATCACAGGGTCTCCATTTCCAAAACAAGTCAAACTTCTGCCTGCCATGCATAACCCTTGCGAGTTTCTTACCACCATCCCCAAACCAAATGTACCATCTGCTAACACCGAAACATCTGTATTGCATTTATAAACATGGACTGGTGGTGCTGTCCATAACTCATCTTTGCTCTTTCTACCCATCGTCACCCTCTCCTTCTCATTAGCAAAAAGCCAACTCTGCAACATGGTGATTGCCCGATGATACACTACCACTGGTTCTTCATTCTTTCATTGCCATTGAAGCTGATTTCGACTACCCCAAAGGCTCCACATGACCATTAGCAGCTCCTGTTTTTGCACAATAGTACCAGTTTGAAAAATATTTATAACCCAGCTTGTAATATCATGCACTGGTTCCCAACCTAAACTGGTTAAAAGCCATACCGACCATGCAAAAAAACAATCATGCAGTAGATGAATTTCAGTCTCAGAGAATTGATGGCAAAATACACATACATCCACAACCTCCACATGCCTTCTTCGAAGGTTAGCATTGCAGGGAAGACAACCCTGTAACACCCTCCAAATATAAAATTTAATCTTTGCAGGGACTTTAATTTGCCAAATTTTACTCCATACCTCAGATTGCAAATAAAATTGGTGGTCCTCCTGCTCCATGAGTAACCTGTAGCCTTCTTTAACTTGATAAATCCCCAACCTGTTATAATTCCAAAACCATACATCATCCTTCGGTTGGAGTGGCAATGGAATCTGCTTAATTAAAGTTGCATCTCTAAGCTGGAAATTTGTATCAATGAAATCCTCATTCCACGTGCCTGCTTGTATAAGATCCGAAACCAGCAAAACATTTTCAGCTTCGAATCCCTCTGTTTGAATGAAGGGATCATCATCAAGCAACCACGGATCCTCCCTAACTCGAGTTCCCAGCCCATTACCTATTCTTTTTTGACAACCATGCCACAATAAAGGACAAGCAGCACATATACTTCTCCATATCTGGCTCGGATTACTTCCTACTTCTGCTGAAAAGAAATCAGTATCAGGGAAGTACCTCCTCTTCATAATTCGTGCCATAAAAGAATCAGGTTGTCATAGCAATCGCCATCCTTGCTTCGCGAGCATTGCTATATTAAACTGTTGGAGATCGCGATACCCTAGCCCACCATTTACTTTAGGTACCACCAATTTCTTCCAACGCAGCCAATTCATAGAACCACTCTTTCCATTGTCCCAAAAAAAGCTATTCATCAATATTTCTAAATCCTTACAAGTGTCCACAAGAAGTAAAAACAAAGACATCAAATAGTTAGGCATAGCTTGGGCAACGGTTCTTAGCAGCACATCTTTTCCTGCTTTCGAAAGCAACTTAGCCTTCCACCCTTGTACTCTTTTTATTAACTTCTCAGTAACGTATTGGAAGACCTGGTTTTTATCTCTACCCATCACAGAAGGCATGCCTAAATAAGTTCCATGAGATTCAACCTCCTCCACTCCTAAAATAGAACAAACAGCTTGCCTCCTCTCTGGTGGCGTACAGGGTGTAAAACTCACAGCCGACTTGGACAAATTTATCTGTTGCCCAGAAGCTTCCTCATACTGGCTTAAACAATGTTTCAGCTACCGTGCTTTGGCTTCTGTTGCTTTAGTAAAAAATAGTGTATCATCGGCGAAAAAAATATGTGAAACCGATGGAGCACCCCTACAAACTTGCGCACCATGTATCCTACCTTGAGCATGTATATTGGAAAGCATTTGGGATAAACCATCCACACACAAAATAAATAGATAGGGTGATAGGGGGTCCCCTTGTATGAGCCCCCTTTCTGGATAAATCGGTCCGTACTGTTCAGCTCCCCTTACAAAATTATAAGAAACAGATGTCACAATTCTCATTATAGTAGCCACCCATTGAGAACAAAAACCCATCTTCAACAAAATAAGCTTCAAATAATCCCATTCTATCCTGTCATAGGCTTTACTCATATCAGTTTTGAGTGAGAGAAAGCCTACTTGCCCCTGAGTTTTCCGCTTGAGTGAATGGAAAATTTCATAAGCCATAATAATGCTATCTGTAATCAACCAGTTCGGGATAAAAGCACTTTGTGTTTCAGACACAATCTCAGGCAAGATAACTTTTAATCTGTTAGCCAACATCTTACAAACAATTCTATCTGTAACATTACTCAAGGATATTGGCCTTAAATTTGACACAAATTCAGGAGTCTTCTTCTTTAGAAGCAAAACAACATTAGTAATATTATTACCTGGCATTGGAGCTCCTTCATTTACACACTGTAAACAAGCTTTAGTAACATCGGCACCCACTACATCCCAAAACGCTTGAAAGAAACCTGGATTCAACCCATCTGCTCCTGGCGCTTTGTCCGGATGCATTGCAAAACATGCCTGTTTAACTTCCTCTGCTGTGTACGCAGCCATCAATTTATTATTATGAGCTGCCGAAACACGATTTTGAACATGTCTAAGAACCGGTTCTGTTTCACCTCCATTTGCAGTAAAAGGCTTCTTGTAAAAATCAAGAATTAAATCCGGCAGTCCTGCATTCCACTCTACCCATTCACCATTATCATCCTTCAACCTTGAGAACAAATTCTTCTTTCTTCTACTCGATGCCAAGGCATGAAAATATTTTGTATTCGCATCTCCGTTTACCAGCCAAAACTGTTTTGATCGCTGCTTCCAGTATTTTTCCTTCTGCAGTAGTAAATTACTGTACCAATCTTTCACCCGTTTCAATGCCTCTCGATCAACATTCAGCTGCCCTCATAATCTTTCCATTTGCCGTTTAGCCTTAGTGATTCCAGCCCGAAACTTCTTATTGTAATTCTAAGACCAAACTTTGATAGTGGTTGTACAA
Organism: Garcia nutans; assembly: GCA_947685225.1. Taxonomy (NCBI): domain Eukaryota; kingdom Viridiplantae; phylum Streptophyta; class Magnoliopsida; order Malpighiales; family Euphorbiaceae; genus Garcia; species Garcia nutans. The sequence goes on from CANTUV010000007.1 coordinate 55,692,796, forward strand.
GATTCAATTCGGCCACCCAAAGTCACGTCCACACCACAACTCTAGCCTTCCTGTACTACTTGTTTGCAATCAGGTTCAAGTGTCCATGCATTCTCATAATGAAAACGTCTAACCACATACTGTTGTAAAACCACCCCCAACGCCAAAAAAAATAGGTAAGTGATCAGACTCCTTCGTTTGTAGAACCTGTAACTTCGCCATTGGGAACTTGCCTTTCCAATCATTAGTTGCTACCGCTCTATCAAGCCTTTCTCTGGTCACATCTACTCTGCCATTATCCCAGGTAAATTTCACACCTTCATAACCCAGATAAAAAATAGTACAGTCTTGCAAAGCTTGCCTAAAACCACGTAAAAGCCACTGCGGTTATGGAGTAGAACTCTGCTTTTCAGAAGGGTAGCATATATCATTAAAGTCCCCTATCAAACACCAAGGCAAGTTTGATTTGGTTTTTAAAGTACGAAGCAACTCCCATCCCAAATGGCGCTGAGGTCTTCTTGAAAAACCATAAAAACCCGTTAATCTCCAACCTTGACACCCTTCAATGGTAACCTCGACATCAATATGGTTAGCCGAGTAACTCAATAATTTAGCACTGTTTTCCAGCTTCCAAAATAAAGCAATACCTCCTCCTATACCAACCGGGTCCATCACAAAACCACCAGCATATCCTAACATTCTTCGTATTGCAAACACACGATCTTTTTTTATTTTTGTTTCGATTAAAAACAAAAAATTGGGTCTCTTTGATCTGACTAACTCTTCAAGCTCCGTTATTTTCTCTTGGTTCCCAAGCCCTCGACAATTCCAACTCAGTGTACTCATATTGCTGGGTGGACTCCATCCTCGGAGCCCACCTGTTGCAAGTTTTTTTGACCTTCGTCCATAGATTCTGGTATAACTATGTCAGCCTCCATTGACTGGGTGTCCAAACTTTCCTCCCCATTCAATGCGTCAACCCTACGTCGTTTTGGGTCCAGAATCTGAATAGAATCAGTTTGAGTATCTACCGGATTCCTTATCTCTCCAATCTGGTTTTGGAAATGCGGATCAGCTGAATTAAAGGATTTAAATCCCTAATTATTAGGAATAGGAATTTGATTTTCCTTATCCATCCTCATCCCTCCTGAACTCTGACCGGCCGGAGAAGTATCCCCGGCGTTGATTGCCGCCATTTCCATATTCACACTCTTCAAAATATCCCTCTCCGATCGAAGCCATCTAGCACCAGATTGTCTCACTCCCCTCACTTCCGCTTTCAGATGTGGACCATATGAATATCGGTCACGTGGGATCCTCGGCAGATCATACAAAAGTTTACAGTTACGATCTCCATGTCCAATGATGCCACAGAAATAACAAAAAGTATTTAACTTTTTGTATAGAAATCGGAAACACACATCAGGACTATTTGGTTTTTGTATGATCAAATCAGGTTTAATAGAGAGACACACATCCATATAAACCCTAATTCTCATGAAATCCCTCCATATCATCATGTAATTTCTAGGATCCGAAGCCACATATTCCCCAAGGTAATTACCAGTATCCCTCATGACTTGTTCAGACTGATAACCACTAGGAACATTATGAACTTGCACCCACATGAGTAGTTTCGTGAGTTCCACCCTTCTAGGATTCTCGTTTGGCTGCAATTCATGAAACAAAAGCAGAATCTGCTGATAGTTCCAAGGACCACCTTCCAACACCTTCTCTACATCCAGCTCATGAAAAAAACTGAAATAAGAAACAATTATTTCCCAGCTCCTTCACCATGACAGCCTTCCCCGGCTGCCATATATTAGCAATCATATTTTTAAAAATGGGAAAATTGATTACTTTTTCTGTCAACAAACGCCCTACAATACAGTTATTCCACCGAGCCTCCGTTTCATCAATACGTTGTGCCTGTACAGGGTCATTATAGGTGATCAACCCATCATTAACACCTAGATTCAATCGCCGATAAACCTCCTGCACCAGCCTATCCTCCTCACTACCCATGATTATGATATCAAAGGAGAAGAAAAGAGAAAGAAAAGAAGAAGAAGAAGTAAAAGAATAGCGAAATTGATCAGACAAATGAAAAACTTGTTATGAGCAAACAAGTCGACATATTAAGAGAGTTGACAAGATAAGAATTAAGAAAGTGAAGAAAAGTGACTGTTTTTCAGTTAACTACTAATACTAATTATTATTAATTAATTATTTTACTTACCAAATTTATAGTCAAATAAATAAATGTATGAATATATTTCGTTCATGCATTTTATGGATAAGAATTAAATTTTGTAATTATAGGAGTTTTTAAAAATTTTCGTAGAATTGAATTTTTCAAAATTTTTGTAATATATTTGCTAAAACGTATAATTGAAATCTTATTTTGCTATATATGGACATATCAAAGTAAATTTTCATTTTTTCTAAATTCATGATCAGTATTTATTTTTTAAATTTATATTCACAGTGTTCTAAATCAATATACCAACATTAGTTAAAATCCTATATAATTAGATCAAATACTATAGTCTATTCTTTTGTCATCCTTAATAAGAAAGTATTTTTTTTATTTTTATTTTTTAAAAAATAAATCCTTAATATGAAAGTACAAAATGAGGCATATGTTTAGCATAAAATCCTAGAGAAATAGAAGAACAGCATGCATGGTGATAATTGCATTTAACAATGTATAGCTTATTAAATTGTATTTAAAATTTAAAAATTTTTATGAAATCAAAATAATTCAACACATACTATAATTTTCATTTTATTAAAACACTAATTATGGCGTATCAAATATAACATAAATTCATACTTGATTTGAATTCATAACATATATGTTCTTTTTAAATTCACCTTGTTGTAAACCAATATGCAGGCATTCAAATCTTATACAATTAGGTAATATCGCATCTTAATATATTATTAAATATTTTTTATACACTAAGACAAAATTTTAATCATAAATACATATATGATTAGATCAATATACATTTTTATCTTTTAATATTAAAAAAATATGTATTTTTTTTATTACAAAAGTACGTAGGTGGCCTTTGTTTATGACAAAATCTTGCATCATTGGAAGAGCAAATATTTTGTAATGGATTTGCTAGAATTGGACTGCGATTTTAATGTTCCATAAAAAAAATTATTAATTTTTAAAAAAAATTGATATTTTTTAGGTTCGTACTCGATGCATTGATAGATTTAGTTATAAAAAAAATAATTGAATGACAATTATGTAAACATCAGTAAAATAAATAATGCAGGACATTTGCTACTTTTGGGTCAGCAATGGGGACTTATTGCCATATTATCTCTCAACATAATCATTGTTAGCTCTCTTCAATTCAAATGAGGAGAAACTAATGATTTTATGGTCAAGAAGATATAATCAATTTCATTACGTTTCTTTCATTTTAATATTTCATGATTTTTTGATATCACATCACATCTACTTTACCATATTAATTTATAATAAAGTAATATTTTTACGTTATCTTTGGGAAGTATAAAATAAGAATGTGTAAATTTAAAAAAGGAAAAAAAGGATAAATATTTTTACGCTATTTTGGAGAAGGATAAATTGTGTTGTTTGGGTAGATGATGAATTAAAGTAGAGAGTTTTATAAAGTTATTGAGAATTAAAAATTCTTATTTTCTCAGAGAAATTTTAATACTTTGTTTTAAAGTTTTAGGAGATGTTATAATTTTATTTCATATTTTTTCTTTATACTAAATCTTTATTATACAATATAAAATCTTTTAAGTTGAATAAGGAAGTTAAAATGTAGAATACTGTTGAAAACTAAAAAAAAAAACTTGAACTAAAAGTTGGAAGTTATTAACTGAAGATAATTACAGTAGATGTTAGAAAAATTGAAAGATTCAATTTGTTGTAGTTTATTGTATGAATGTATCTATTCCTTTTAAATTCCATTATTATAGTAGCCATGACTTTAAAAACAACTTTTATAAAATAAATAAAACTTATATGTAACAAATAGTGGGAAAAAAACTTAATAACTAAAACTAATAACTTGTATAATAATTTAAAATTAATAATAATTAATAACTAAAACTAATAAATCATATAATACATAATATATAGTGATTTGATCAATAGAACGAGAAGTAGTGTACTTCTTTAGTAAAATATATACACAGTCGGAATAGAAGACAGAAGATATATATGTTTCCTATGCATATTGGGAATAACATTGTAATTTGCCGTCCTCAATAGAACAGGGTAGGGAGGTAAAAGAGACGACATATAAGAATGATTTTAGTCTTCCCCCTATATTTTTGGATTGGAGACAATTTTATATTTCCCCTGTACTCATTTTTTTTGTAGTATTTTTAATACATTAGCATTATTGACTAAAACGGCAGGAGGAAAAAGGTCCTCATCAATGAGGATAACTTTTTTCTTGTTAGGAAATTTGAGCATTCCCTTGTTAATCTAATGTTACACTAAATTCTTAAAACTCTAGGAAAAGATAGTAGAATGATTCCAAGAACTATAATACTTGCAGTAATTTTTTTAAACCCTCTTAGCTGGGGAATTTGTGATCTACGGGAAACTTGATAAAATTTTCTTTTAATAGAAATTAAAAATTTCTTCAGCTTTTGATACCTCGAAAAAGAGAATTAAGGTTGAGAATTTGAAGCTTGAGATATTTTTCCATGAATTAAGGATTTTCTTGACAAGCAAAGGAAAAGCACAAGAACTTGAATTTTGTCACATTAGCTACTGCAACCTCTTGACTATGTATCTCCTAATAAAATGTATTCGTAGCAACTTTTCTCTGATTTTCTTTGCAAAGCAATTCTTCATATTTTGTAACTTTGGTAACTTAATTATAAAAATATATGAATTTCGTACCTTGAAACTTTCTGCACGGCTCTACATCCAAGCCGCTATTTTCATGAACTCTATTTCAAAAAGATAAATTATGTATCAGTTACTCATCTTTTTGAATTTGGAAATGAACACATCTGTTATTTCACCAGCTCTTTGAGTCACTGTGATAACTAAGTGATGCAAACGTTAGGTTCAACCCTCAAGAACTAGGTATGGAACTGCCTCTCTATCTCGTACTATGTACGAATTAAGTTTCTGGATAAAGTCACATGCCAAGTAAAAGCAACACCGATCAAAGAGTAGGGAAACAACGTGAGTTTGAAACTGGTGAAGTTATCATAGTTAGCCAATTGCACATTGGATTGTGAATCTACTATTTGCTTTGATGTAGACTATCTATCCTCCCTAAAGATCAAAGCAAACTCAAGCATTTTGTATGTGGTCCATATCCATCGCATCTAGGTATAACTTGTGGAAATTAGGGCAGCGAATGTATTTAAGATCAGTCTCATACAGCCCTTGTACCACGTCCCTTATATAAAGTTAAACATCAATGGGCATTGGAGGGTCTATGTGCATATGGAAGAGGTTGGTAAACCCTATCTTTTGTTGATGCAACACTACCTAGAACACTTGCCCGCAAAAATCCTTCACCATCATATAAAGTAGGTTGATTATTAGGGTTAGTCATACCAACTATTTGGTGAGGCAACGTAGCATATTGTTTTGGTGGCTATTATTATAAATGGCTTGTTAAGAATATTGTTTTTCTCTATTTTTCAAGGGAATGTACCACTCCTCCACTTAAGCATGTGGATAGTGTGAATCACTAGCCTCTTGAGCTAAGGATTGCCCCGAGCTCTTTAGAACTTTATCTATAGGTCCTGGCACAACACCTTAACTTATATGGCTAGAGTTTTAGATATGTTAATTCATTTTTTGGGAAAGATTTTGAATGCCATCATCCTGTTAAAATATGAATTTGAATCATTTCTTCTTAGTTTCATTAATATACACAACTACATACATACAGTCTTCTAAGCCTAATTAAGGAAATAAAATAAAATCAAACAAATTAAATAATTCTTAAACCATAGCAGTAAATCTCACCTCGTATCTTTACAATCCTCCTCAAGTTGGAGTGTGAAAATCATATGCTCCAAGCTTATTACACGTATATTTAATTCTTAGCCCTCTTAGAGATTTAGTAAATATTTTTGCCAACTGATTATTCAAATTGATGAACTCGGTAGTAATGCTTCCTGACTCGATCTTCTGTATAACAAAATGATAATCAACTTCTATATGCTTGGTTCTTTCATGAGATATTAGATTAGATGCAAAGTGAAATGCTTCTTGATTGTCACATTAGCTTCATGCTTCTTACATCTTTCCATTTTAATTCTTAAAGGAGTTATTTTAGCCAAATAAGTTCACAGGTTGTAATAGTAGGTATAGTTTACTAATATTTGTAAGAATATCTAAGTTTATTATTATGAGATTTTACTGAATTGAGGTATTTTTGCATAGATTATAGCTTGAGAAGAAAATAGAGCCAAGTTAAAGAAAATGATGAAAAGTTGTTGGAAAAGAGCCGAAAACACCCTTGAGAGTAACTCTTGGGCAAGGCTTATACTTAAGGGTATTTGATACTTAAAGATTTCACAATCCAGCTAGGAAACCTGATTCATTTGAGACTCTTGAGATATATTTTTTAGCAGATTTTCAAGGATATTAGGACTCAATTATCTCTTTATTTAGTAGACATTAATTAGAAATTTTAAGAGTTATTATTTATTATGTATTTTATCTTTATTTTTACTTTTTCTAAATAGGTTAGAAAACTTAAGGGGTATTTAAGCCAACTTATCGGCAACCCTAGTGTCTCTTCTTCTCCTATAATTATTGTTCACGATTTTACAGCAGCCATTGAATATATTTTTAGTTTTCTTTTCTAAAGAGCATGTGTAACTAAATTCTACTGAGTTGAAAGGGTAATCAAGGTTATCAATTCACCAAGATTTGTGAGATCTAATCAATTCTTATCTTATTTTCTTTAAATTCGGTATTTATACTTATTCTATAGCTTATTACTATTGTTATTTTGATAGTTAAATAATATGACCTATTGATTAATTAGTTGAATAATATATTGCCATTCAAAACTAAGAATCTGTAATTATTCTTTAGCTTTTGATACTTGTGGCAATTAGGCGTAGTACTAAGAGGATGACTTAGGCGTAGTACCGAGTCATTTCAAATTTTGGTAGGTGTCGAATCCACCAAAAATAAAAACCTATTCTTGGACTAAATAAAATTGGTGAATAGGGTCGAATCCTCATAGAATTGATTACTTAAATTAAATTCTCTTGAAAACCCAAAGTGTATATTTGATGAAATTAAATGGGGGGTGTTTAATAATTCAAAATAGGTGGGGAGTTTGCATCGATTACAGAAAACTAAACGGAGCTACATGAAAGGACCATTTCCCTCTTCCATTTATTGATCAGATGTTGGAATGTCTTGCAGGTAAGACCCATTACTGTTGTCTAGATGATTATTCAGGTTTATATAAGATATCAAAGACTACTTTCACTTGCCCATTTGGAACATTTGCTTACCGGCGAATGCTGTTTGGTCTTTGTAATGCTTCACCCACATTTCGGAGATGTATGGTAAGTATATTTTTTGAATATGTTGAGAACATTATAGAGGTTTTCATGGATGATTTCACCGTGTATGAAAATTCCTTTGTTGAATGCTTAGCTAATCTAACTAAAATTCTTAAAAGATACTTGGAGTCAAACCTTGTGCTAAATTATGAGAAGTGCCATTTTATAGTTGATCAAGGATTGATTTTAGGGCATATTGTGTCAAAAAGAGGAATTGAAGTTGATAAGGCAAAGGTTGATGTAATTAAGTCTTTATCTTACCCCATAAGTGTGCAGAAAGTTTGATCTTTCCTTAGCCATGCAGATTTCTTCAGGTGCTTCGTCAAAGATTTTTCAAAAATTGCCCAACCCTTGTGCCAACTATTGTAAAAAGAAGTGGAGTTTAATATTTATATTCTTGCAAGAAGGCATTTGATAAACTCCAGGACCTATTGATCTCTACCCTGATTATTCAACCACCATATTGGAGTTTGCCATTTGAAATAATGTGTGATGCTAGCAATCACGCTGTGGGAGCAGTGCTCGGGCAAAGAATCAGAAGGGAACCTCATGTTATTCACTATGCATCAAGAACCCTTGATAAGGCCCAATCAAATTACTCCACTACTGAAAAAGAGTTGCTAGCTATGGTTTTTGCTTTAGAAAAATTTTGTTCATATCTTCTTGGTACTAAAGTTATTATTTATTATGACCATATAGCTCTAAAGTATTTGTTGAGGAAGAAAGATGCTAAGCCTCAACTTATCCGGTAGATACTCTTGCTGCAAGAGTTTGATTTGGAAATAAGGGATAAGAAGGGATCAGAAAATTCAGTTGCAGATCATCTTAGTCTATTGCTGATGAACGAGGGACCAATTCCAATTAAGGATGAATTTTCAGATGAACACCTCTTTTCTTTCTAGAAATCGACGCCCTGGTACACTGACATTGTAAATTTCCTGACTTTTAAGATTTTTCCAGATGATATTTCTAGAGTTGAGAAGGATAAAATCAAGAGTGATGCTAGATAATATATCTAGGATGATCCATATCTGTGGAAGTACTGTTTTAATCAAATAAATAGAAGATGTGTCAATGAAAGTGAGATTCCTTGTATTTTAAATTTTGCTCATTTATATACATGTGGAGGACATTTTGGTCCTAAGCGAATAGCCCGTAAGATATTATATTGTGGTTTGTTTTGGCCTTCCTTATTTTGTGACTCTTATATTCATTATCAATCTTGTAAGAATTGTTAAAAGACTGGTTTTTTAAGTCACAGGAATCAGATGCCCCTTAAATCTATTTTAATTTATGAAATTTTTTATGTATGGGGTATTGTATTACTTGTTGTTGATTATGTTTCGAAATGGGTAGAAGCTAAAGCTACCCGAACTGACAATGCTAAGGTTATTGTAGATTTTGTTCAATAACATATCTTTGTCAGGTTTGGAATTCCAAGAGTCATTGTCAGTGACAGAGGGACACACTTCTATCATAAGGTGATGTAAGCTCTTCTCCAAAAATAAGATGTTGTTCATCGCACTTTGATAGCTTACCACTTGCAGACTAATAGCCAGCTGAGATATCTAATCGTGATGTTAAGTCCATCCTTGAAAAAACCGTGAATCCTAATAGGAAGGATTATAGCTTGCCTTTGGATGACGCTTGAATGGAGAATGAAAGTCTAGCCAAAGACTTTAAACAAAGGTGCTAATGGGAGGCAATCCATGTTCTTTTTCTGCTTTGCATTATTCTTTCCCCTCTCTTTTTTTTTTCAATTGCATTTGTGTTAATTTATTTGGTTTTAGTTTTAGCTTTTCATTAATTTTTGCTTGTTACATATATTAAAAAAATGAGCGGAGGAAGGCCAGTCAGCTAGATCGCGACAGAAAGAGGGCTTAGCTTCCCCATAATGAGCAGCGCGAGCGCACTGCGAGGAAGTAAACCACTGTCACAATCTCTCTAGTCAATGCGATCGTGACAAGCATGTTCACTATAAAAAAAATCGGATACTGTTCATCTTCTTATTCCTTGGGCAACTTCCAATATTTTGTTTTGTTTACTTTTTAGGTTTGTAATAGAACTAAGGAGCATACTTAGTTTTATTACAGAGGATAGTTCCTTAGCATATATGAGTGGAAGCAAAAATTTTAAAAATAAAGTGGAAAAGTGAAACATTTAAAGGGCAAAACAGGCATTTGAGTACCATCACTAAAAGCCTAAAGGCATTTTCTTTTCACCCTCCCTTTTCTTTTCAACAGCCATACACCTCTCCCTCCACCTTCTCTCTGCTGATTGAATCACCGACTAGCACCTCCCACACCCTTTTACTCTCCTGTACATCGAACAACCCACCGAATGATCCCAACCACCACTGAGTGACTAGAAGATCGACTGCGTTACATGCAATCCAATCCTTGCTCCATGAACACCAGTGAACACTCCATCATACGAGCAACCAGACCCTCATCGCTCGCCCAGCAGCAGCCCTTAGTGCTAGTACCATCATTGTTTTGCTTTGCAGTGAGCACATGCTCGGGTGACCCGTATAGCTCCATCATGCTATGCACGATCCAAGTTGAGCCTTTCCATGTGACTGCCAGCCGCCCACAAATCGGACATGTGCAGTGACCGACTATGCGAGCACCAACACCACCGAGCTAGCTCGAGCGCACCCAACACATCACTACTTGATCCACAATAGCCCCATCAGCCCCATTCATTGACCTTGCATGAGTTGAAGTTCTTTTTCCTAGTTTAACTTGAATTTTTGTCTGTTTTTGTTTAAGTTTTCCAACATTATTCCTTTCAAAAAAAAAAAGAGAGCAACAACTCCATCAATATGAGGACTAAGTCAGGTGCGAGATCTTTGAGTTCCTCACCAAATCGCCTTCAATTGATTAATGAGCGCTCCGATGAAAAGTCTGATCACCAGTAACCATTTTCTAGCAATAACATATCTTCACAGGATCCATTCGCACCACCTGCTACTGAACCAATGAGCCATTCACATGACAAGAAGGGGAGGTTTTTTAGAGAACCTTCAGCAGCAGTTCACAATCCAAATCTAGAATTTGACAATCCAGTGAGCAGTAGCTGTACGAACAAGTGAATTCTCCATACTTCTAGGTAAATCTGTTCATTTCCCTTCTTTAGGTTCATTGAAAATTATGACTGAATGTGTTGATTTAATTAGAGGCATTGGATGGGAATCATATTTTATGTGGGACAACCCAATTTTTACTGAATTGATTAGAGAATTTTATGTAACATTTGATTTTGATAAAACTGATCAGTTTGATTTGACTACACATAATTTGATTAAATTCAGATTCATGGGTCAATAATTTAGTTTATCTCACTAAGTTTAATAAGACCTTGGGTTTCAATGAAAATGCTATTGTTTGTGATATTTCTGGCTGTTTTAAAGCCTATGATGTTTGTTAGACAAATGATCTCAATTTTGATCCTTGACAACTCAAATTGAATTATCCATTTAACATGTGTTTGAAGAATCTTGTTGCAGGCTTAGGTTGCTTCAAATAAAGCTGAACAGGACACTTATAGCGGTCGCACAAGACTTGAATACAACCACACCATTCAATTAAAGGATGAAACCTTATCACAGTAGGTTTCACGGTTAGAAACCCGACCTCAGTCGCTACCACACTTAAAGAAGAGCGACCGTCCCAAGTTATGGACTACCGCTGCACAAGGAACTCAAATCATTCTAATCACAGTAAGGTTCGCGGTGACAAGAACAGCGAAGAATACGGCCTCGCTTATCACTTTAGCAACCGCCCGTTTACATTTGCGACCGCTCTGCCAATTAAGGAGAAATTTGCTTAAAGAGACAGTAGTGTTCGCGTCCTCAGGTGCGTCTAGAAGTTCGACGCGAGTATCTCGACTCGACCACGAGATGTCACCTAGGGCGACCGCGAAATTCATATTTAGGCGGACATCATTTTTGCCCAGTCAAAGAATGCCACATGTGATGACCATTATAAACCCACTTCAGCATTCAAAAAAGGGTGACCGCACCTTTGTTATGGGTGACCGTCCCGACAACCACAGCATGGGCAAGATTCCTGCTGTAGAGCACTCAAATTCGACCGTTGAAGCATATTTTAAATTCAGCGACCATACCTTGACCAAGGATGACCGTGTATAACAGTAGCGCGACCATCCTTATATGAAGGACGACCGCGAAATGCTTCGGACAGTTTACTAAAGAAGGTCTAAACTGCCAAGACTTTATTCTCACTATGAAAAATGGCTAGTAAGACCACATTGGCTATAAATACATTGCTTCTATAAGAAAAGAAGAAGAAGAGAAGCAAGAAAAAAGAATTTCATAGCCAAGCAACAAACTTTCTTTTACTTAAACTTACATTTGAATTGTAATGAATGTTAGGTGTAAGCATTGAAAACACCATTGTATAAGTTTGAGTGTGAGCTTGAAAAACACTTGGGTTGTGAGAGTAAGCCTTGTAAAACTCTTGTTTAGGTTGTGAGAGTGAGCCTTAAAAACTCCTTTAAAGGTTCTTGAGTGTAAGCCTTAGCAAAACACTTGTGAAGTTAGGTGTGAACTTGTGAAAACACCAAAGTTGGAAGTGAGCTTGTAAAAACTTCAAAGATTAGTGGAACCTTAACAAGTTGTTAAGGAAGTGGATGTAGTATTGAAGTAAATCCGAACCACTATAAATCTTGTGTGTTCTTTCCTTCTTTCATTACTCAACCATTTCTCTATTCTGCATTTCTTGGTTGTTCAGTTTTTTTAAACTGTCATTATTTCTTGAGAAAACCAATTCACCCCCCCCCCCTCTTGGTTGCCATCTTGGGACAACAATTGGTATCAAAGCCTGAAATTTCTTAAACTTAATTGTGAAATTTGATCCACTATGGCAACTTCTTCTTCATCAAACTCTCATGGTAATCTTAACACTATTCTTAGACCCTACTTTGATGGAACTGATTATTCATACTGGAAACACAAAATGTATTTGTTTCTAGACAGTGAAGGGATTGAACTATGGGATTTCGTGGAAAGTGAGTGGAAACCTCCCACTTATGAAGCTGACGGTATTCAAGTTCCACTTCCCAAAGCACAATGGTCAACTAGCAATGTCAAAGATCGATTCAAGAACAATAGGGTCGCTTCCATCTTGATGAATTCTATTTCAAGAGAAGAAGGTGGAAGAGTTCAACATTTAACTTGTGCACACTGCATTTGGAAAACACTCGAAAACTACCATGAAGGTACGACTCAAGTGAGATTCACCAAGAAACAAATGCATGTCCATGAGTATGAGCTATTCAAGATGAAATCAAATGAAAATGTCACCGACATGACCAATCACTTGCTTGCTATTGTCAATGAACTAAAGAAGTATGGCAAGGTATATGATCAAGGTGATGTAACAGTAAAATCTTGAGAGCCCTAAGAGCTAGGAAAAACTTTGAATCAAAAGTATCATCCATAGAAGAAGCTCATGATCTCAGCACATTAAGAACCGACGAGCTAGTTGGAAAACTACTCACATTTGAGCTACACAGTGAGAAAGAAGAAGATCAAGGTGAAAAAGAAAAGAGAAAACCAATTGCACTCAAAGCAATCAAAGAAGTTGAGAGCTTAAGCAATGAAGGTACTGATGATGAAGATGAAATGGCAATGTTCTCAAAAAGAATCAATGAATGGAAAAGGAAGAAAAGATTACAAGCAAACAAAGGTACACTTCCTAAATTCTCCTTCAAAGATAAAGAAAAGAAAAATGAGGTAAAGTGCTATGAATGTGAAAAAATTGGTCACATTAAATTGGATTGCTTCAAATTAAAGAACAAAAGGAAATGGGATAAAGAAAAGAAAAAGTCTCTCAAAGCCATATGGGATGACTCTTCTTCAAGTGAAGAAGAAGAAGAAGAAGGAATTGCAAACCTGTGTCTCATGGCTATTGAAGATGACTCCAATGAGGTAAGTACTCAATCCTTTAATCTAGTAGCACATAATGATATAAATGATATAGATGATAGTGATTTGATTGAGCACATGAACTTTAAAATAGAAAAATATTTTTCTAAAATGATGCTCTATAAAGAGAAAAACTCTAAGTTAGAAAAGGATTTTATATGCTTAAAGAACTCTACCTTAGAATTGAAAACCTCAAATGAACACTTGATGAATATGATAGGAGAGTTAAATAAAAACTCACATGACTTAGAAAAAATTATTAAAGAAAATGAAACATTGAAGCATGAACTAAAAGAATCAATTTCCAGATTTCATAAAGGAAAGGAAGCATTAAACACATTAATTAATGACCAAAGATCACCTTCCTTAAAATATGGATTAGGATTCAATGGCTCAACCAACATTGCACCAAGCAAACCAACATTTGTAAAAGTATCTACAATTGAAATTTCTGATGTTCATATTAAAGATGCTTGCACCAAGTCTAAAAGTACCAAAAGAACTTCTTATGGTTCACTAGGAAATAAAGCCAAAAATAATTATGCATTTCTGTACACTAAACTTGTACAAAAGAAATCACATACTTGTAGTTGTATGCATAATACTTCAAATACAAAAAGAAAAATGCAGAAGTATAGAATACCATGGCAATGCACATATTGCATGAAATTCGGACACAAAAATTTTTCTTGTTATATAAGAAAGGCTCATCTCAAGTTAGAAGGCACTTTTACTACTAACCATCAAGGACCCAACTTCATATGGGTACCTAAAAGAAGATGATCACTATTGCCATGCAGGTATGTCTAAAATCTACTATCAACGAAAGCACATGGCTTGTGGATAGTGGATGCTCAAGGCATATGACTGGGAATGCAAAGCTCTTTACAAGTATTACCTACAAACATGGAGGTAATGTAACTTTTGGAAACAATGCTAAAGGTAAAATCCTTAGTGTTGGCTCCATTGGTTCTATTGGTAAGGATTTAATAGAAGATGTATGGCTTGTTGATGGGTTGAAACATAACTTGCTAAGTGTTAGTCAACTTTGTGATAAAGCATACTTTGTCAATTTTGATTCCAAAGAATGAAAGATCACAAATTCAAATGATATTATCATATTTAAGGGTACTAGAACAAACAACACTTATAATATCAACATACATTCAAATCATGCATTTAAATGTCTAATGTCCACTAATAATGATGCATGGTTATGGCATAGAAGACTAGGACATGCTGGTATGGATCAATTAAAATATATCTGTAATGAAAACTTAGTTGATGGCCTACCTAATATAAAATATGATAAAGATAGGATTTGTGAACCTTGTCAACATGGTAAGCAACATAAAAGCTCATTTAAATCAAAGAATGTTATAAGCACCTCTAGACCTTTAGAACTCATTCATTTGGATTTATTTGGACCAAATAGAGTTACAAGCTTAGGAGGCAAATTATATGCATTTGTTCTTGTTGATGATTACTCTAGATTCACATGGGTTAATTTCTTAGCTCAAAAGAATGAAGCCTTTAATTACTTCAAAACGTTTGCAAAAAGAGTTCAAAATGAAAAAGGATATGTGATCACATCTATTAGAAGTGATCATGGCAAAGAATTTGAGAATGAAAATTTTGAAGGTTTTTGTAATGAACTTGGCATTTCACATAATTTTTCTGCTCCTAGAACTCCACAGCAAAATGGTGTAGTTGAAAGGAAAAATAGAACTTTAATTGAAATGGCTAGGACAATGCTCAATGAATATGATTTACCATCTTATTTTTGGGCGGAAGCCGTTAATACAGCTTATTACATCACAAATCGTGTTTACAAAAGGCATTTAACTAATAAAACTTCTTATGAGCTATGGAATGGAAGAATTCCCAGAATTGGATATTTTAGAGTATTTGGATACAAATGCTTCATATTGAATACCAAGGATAATCTTGGAAAATTTTCATCCAAATCAGATGAAGGTATATTTCTAGGATATTCATCATATAGCAAAGCATATAGAGTATTTAACATGAAAACTCTAGTTATAGAAGAAACAATGCATGTTGTATTTGATGAATCATCTAAACTTGATCAAAAGAAAGGTATTACTTTCAATGACCCTGCAGGTACTCTTGAACCTCTTGAATCTATTGATGCTCCAAAGATCAATCAGTATGAACTTGAAGAAAAGACTCAAGATCTACCTAAGGATTGGCAATACAAGAAAGACCATCCTAAGGAACTCATCATTGGAGAAACATCTAAGGGAGTAATTACTAGATCTAAAATTAATCATATAGATGTTAATTTTGCTTTTGTTTCTCAAATTGAGCCAAAGACTGTTGAGGAGGCTTTAAATGATGAAAATTGGATAACTGCAATGCAAGATGAACTTAATCAATTTGAAAGAAATAATGTTTGGCAACTTACTCCTAGACCTACAGATCACTCTATAATAGGATGCAAATGGGTCTATAGGAATAAGCTTGATGAAAATGGTCGCATTGTTAGAAATAAAGCAAGATTGGTAGCCAAAGGTTATAATCAAGAAGAAGGTATTGACTATGATGAAGCTTTTGCCCCTATAGCCAGATTAGAAGCTATTAGAATATTACTTGCTTTTGCATGTCACATGAACTTTAAACTCTTTCAAATGGATGTTAAAAGTGCATTTCTAAACGAACTTATAAGCGAAGAAGTTTATGTAGAACAACCTCCTGGTTTTGAAAACTACAAATTTTCTAATCATGTTTTCAAACTTACCAAAGCTTTATATGGATTGAAACAAGCACCGAGAGCTTGGTATGATAAACTTAGTGCATACTTACTTGAAAATGGTTTTTCAAAAGAAAAAAGTTGACACAACTCTCTTTGTTAAAAAGGACAAGCATAACATTTTAATTGTACAAGTTTATGTGGATGACATAATATTTGGAGCTACTAATGAAGCATTGTGCAAAGAATTTGCTTCTTGTATGACTAGGGAATTTGAAATGAGCATGATGGGTGAACTCAAGTTCTTCTTTGGACTGCAAATCAAGCAATATGAAGATGGGATCTTCATCAACCAATCCAAATATACAAAAGAACTCATCAAGAAATTTGGAATGGATGGCTGCAAAACTAGCAAAACTCCTATGAGCACATCCTTGAAATTAGGTAAAGATGAAAATGGTAAAGCAGTGGATGAGAAGAAATATCGAGGTATTATCGGATCACTACTTTACTTAACCGCTTCTAGACCTGATATAATGTATAGTGTATGTCTTTGTGCTAGATTTCAAACTTGTCCTAAAGAATCACACTTGAATTCCACTAAGAGAATTTTGAAATATTTGAGTGGTACAATGCATTTAAGACTTTGGTATCCTAAAAACACATCATTTCATATCATAGGCTTTTCAGATGCAGATTATGCTGGTAGTATCTTAGATAGAAGAGCACTACAGGAGCATGTCACTTTCTTGGTAATTGTCTAGTTTCTTGGCATAGTAAGAAACAAGCATCGGTTGCTTTATCCACAACAGAAGCAGAATATGTTGCAGCATATTTTTGTTGCACACAAGTATTATGGATGAAACAACAATTGCTTGACTATGGCAAAGTATTTAACAATATCTCCATTAAATGTGACAACACTAGTGCTATCAATTTGTCTAAAAACCCTATCCAACACTCTAGATCCAAACATATAGATATTAGACATCATTTCTTGAGAGAAAATGTACAAAATCAGAATATAATCCTAGAATTTATAGATACACAAAATCAACTTGCTGATATCTTTACAAATCCCTTGAATGAAGACAGACTTAACTTCATTAAACTTAATTTAGGAATGATTGATGGAATCACTCTGAATTAATAAAAAATTGCCTATCAATGAAGTTTCTTTGTGCATAAACTTTTTGCCTAAACATTAGAAAAATATTCCATCTTACCTTGACTCTTTCATTTCTGAGTCAGTCGCGTTCGCTCCAGTGTCCTTAGCGATCGCTATCTTGTCTGCTAGATTCATTCAAATAAAAATCTCTGTGCGCGGACGCAATAATTTGAACAGTTTTGACCGTTACAGATAGTTTCTTCACTCGCGAGCACACTGATCTTGCTAATGGTCGCTAGACCACATTTCGCGATCGCACCCTTTTAAATCTGCGACCGCACTCTGTATACTCTGCTCGAAATTTTGTAACCGTTGGTTGTATGACAGGTCGCACCTCTTAACTTTCAACAGTCATAAACGGCTATTTTCTTAATTTCTTCTATTTAAGAGTATGATACATCAAGTTCTTGGATATTTTGCTTCTTACAACATATAAACTTCTCTCTGAATCTCGAAAATCCTCTCAAAATCATCTTCTTCTCAAAACACCCTCTGTTTTCCAGTTTTCTTCTTTTTCTTCCTATCCTGATGGCTCCCAAAAAGAAGATAACCTCCAAAGTAAAAGGAAAAGGAAAGAGATCTTCAGGAATCACAATAAGAGAACCAATAGATGATCCTCCATCTCCTCCATAGTCTAGAAGAGGTGAGAAAATTCACAAACCTCACCACCAAACCTCTGAGGAAGATGTAAGATATGCCATGCTGAAGAGAAAGAAAGTAGAAGGAACCAAATCTCCTTTTGGTGGGATGCTCTCTGCCCTGAATATCAAGGACGAGATTGAAAGATTACTGGATGTCCTTGGATGGAGAAAATTTGTATTTCCTGAGGAGGTAGGTTATTCCAGTTTAAGCAAGGAATTCCTTATGTCTTTTCAAATTGAGAAGAGTGCTAACTCTGCACTGGGATGGTATGGGGTTAGATTTAAGTTATTTGATCAATATCAAGCCTTAACCCTAGAAGACTTTGGCAAAGTCTGGGACTTTCCTGCTGATGGTATAACCTCCTACAATGATCTAACCTTCTCCAACCAAACACTCTCTGCATTCTGGCAAGAAATTTTTGTGGAAACATCTTTTGAAAAAGAATCAAAAGCCAGACACATCAAATCCCTCACCCATTGGATGCTTCACAGGATTATCACCTACACCATCCATCAAAGAGCTGATGGGAATGAAAAGGTAACAAAAAGAGACCTCATATTTTTATATGCTTTCACCCACAACATCCAAATGAACACAACCAAGTTCTTGATTGACACCCTCTATCATCATGCAGTTACAAGAACTGGAACCTTCTTCTTATCCTCACAAATAACTCAAATAGCTAGGCACCTAAACCTACTAAATGATATGAACTTAGCTACATTGAGAAACCCTTTCAATCTTGCCTCTAGTGCCATCACTATTGACTATCTAGAACATGCTAGATGTGTAAGGAAGATTGAAGGTACATATGTGTATTATTTTAGCAAAAAAGGAGTTGTGGATAGACAAAAGAAAAGGCCAAGGTACACAATTGAGGAAGAGGGAGACTCTCTGGAAGTTGCTGTGGAATTACCTCCAAAAGCTGCTTCATCAAAAGCTACTCAAAAAACTACCTCATCCTCTACACAACTCATCCTCAATGCTATCAAATCTCTCTCCAGGAAACTCTCTAGATTCAAGAAAAGTGTCTCCAAGAGATTCCATGACTTGAACAAGAGAATTGACCTTATATCTCACATGCATCATGATCTCTATGATATGCAAGGCAAACTGGACTTGCCTCAATGCAATCTTGAAGATTGGGATATAAGTGAGCATACACAAAGTCTTCCTGAAGAAGAAGAGTCTATTAGTACTAGCTCTACCTCTTTTGCTCCTCTTGACAAAGGAAAAGCTCCTTTAGTAGAAGAAGAGATAGATGAGGATGATGATTCTGAATAGTTTACATTTTCATCTTGTGTTATGTCTTGATATGTTTTTTGCTTGATATGTTTACTATTTATTTGTATCTTCCTATATCTTTTAATAAACAAGATGTTTAGTAGCTTAACTTCTTGCCTTCTGTTATGCATTTTGCCTATGACAATGGGGGAGAAATAGTAAACAACTTGGAACTTGGAATGATTGTTTAACTAATGCAAGATAATCAAATAATATCAATGCACCAAGATATACTTAACCATGCATATGTTAAGGGGGAGCATTAAAACAAATTCATATATTTGATTAGACTTGTTATATTTTTTATTATCATTCCATTTGAATTGTCAAAGTCAAAATGGGGGAGATTGTTAGACAAATGATCTCAATTTTGATCCTTGACAACTCAAATTGAATGATCCATTTAACATGTGTTTGAAGAATCTTGCTGCAGGCTTAGGTTGCTTCAAATAAAGCTGAACAGGACACTTATAGCGGTCGCACAAGACCTGAATACGACCGCACCATTCAATTAAAGGATGAAACCTTATCACAGTAGGTTTCGCGGTAAGAAACCCGACCTCAGTCGCGACCACACTTAAAGAAGAGCGACCGTCCCAAGTTATGGACGACCGCTACACAAGGAACTCAAATCATTCTAATCACAGTAAGGTTCGCGGTGACAAGAACGGTGAAGGATATGGCCTCGCTTATCACTTTAGCGACCACCCATTTACATTCGCGACCGCTCTGTTAATTCAGGAGAAATTTGCTTAAAGAGACAATAGTGTTCACGTCCTTAGGTGCGTCCAGAAGTTCGACGCGAGTATATCAACTCGACCGCGAGATGTCACCTAGGGCGACCGCGAAATTCATATTTAGGCGGACATCATTTTTGCCCAGTCAAAGAATGCCACGTGTGATGACCGTTATAAACCCACTTCAACATTCAAAAAAGGGCGGCCGCACCTTTGTTATGGGCGACCGTCCCGACAACCACAGCATGGGCAAGATTCCTGCTGCAGAGCACTCAAATTCGACCGTTGAAGCATATTTTAAATTCAGCGACCATACCTTGACCAAGGATGACCGTGTATAACAGTAGCGCGATCATCCTTATATGAAGGACAACCACGAAATGCTTCGGACAGTTTACTGAAGAAGGTCTAAACTACCAAGACTTTATTCTCACTATCAAAAATGGCTAGTAAGACCACATTGGCTATAAATACATTGCTTCTATAAAAAAAGAAGAAGAAGAGAAGCAAGAAAAAAGAATTTCATAGCCAAGCAACAAACTTTCTTTTACTTAAACTTACATTTGAATTGTAATGAATGTTAGGTGTAAGCATTGAAAACACCATGGTATAAGTTTGAGTGTGAGATTGGAAAACACTGGGTTGTGAGAGTAAGCCTTGTAAAACTCTTGTTTAGGTTGTGAGAGTGAGCCTTAAAAACTCCTTTAAAGGTTCTTGAGTGTAAGCCTTAACAAAGCACTTGTGAAGTTAGGTGTGAACTTGTGAAAACACCAAAGTTGGAAGTGAGCTTGTAAAAACTTCAAAGATTAGTGGAACCTTAACAAGTTGTTAAGGAAGTGGATGTAGGATTGAAGTAAATCCGAACCACTATAAATCTTGTGTGTTCTTTCCTTCTTTCATTACTTAACCATTTCTCTATTCCGCATTTCTTGGTTGTTGAGTTTTCTAAACTGTCATTATTTCTTGAGAAAACCAATTCACCTCCCCCCCCTCTTGGTTGCCATCTTGGGACAACAATGTTTATTCTAATCTTTTTGAGAATTTACCTGCTCCATATGACTCTAGCAAATTGAAAGATATATATTTTAGGGAGCCCAGTTTTAAATATTTGCATAGGTTCTTAGCATACTTATTTTCGGGCAGAAAAGATACATCAGGCTTGGTTTCAAAGACCGAACTATTTTTTTATGTTATTAATTGGGTTGCTCATACTTGCAAATTGGTGAGAAGTTTGTTCTATGAATTCTCAATCTTTTGTTGCCATTTTGTTTGAGGTTATTTAAATGTTATGGTTTGAGTTAAGAATTGATAAATGTAGGATAGCGCTATTAAATTATAAAGTGCTTGAGAGCAAGCACAGTTCTAGTGTGGGAGAATTTGATAGTAGGCATAATTTGCGAATATTTGTAAGAATATCTAAGTTTATTATTATGTTATTTTACTGATTTTGAGGTATTTTTGCATAGATTATAGCTTGAGGAGGAAATGGATCCAAATTAAAGAAAATGGTGAAAAGCTGTTGGAAAAGAGCTGAAAACACCCTTGAGCGTATCCTAGGGCAAGGCTTGTGCCCAAGGGTATCTGATACTTAAAGATTTCACAGTCTAGCTGAGAAACGTAATTCGTTTGGGACTCTTGAGATAGCATTTTTTAGTAGATTTTCAGGGATATTAGGATACAATTATCTCCTTATTCAATAGACATTAATTAGAAATTTTAAGGGTTGTTATTTATTATTTATTTTATCATTATTTTTACTTTTCTAAATAGGTTAAAAAAACTTAAGGGGTATTTAAGCCAACTTATTGGCAGCCCTAGAATCTCTTCTTCTTCTCTGATTACTATTCATAATTTTATAGCAGCCATTGAATATAATTTTAGTTTTCTTTTCTAAAGAGCATGTGTAACTAAATTCTACTCAGTTGAAGGGGTAATCAAGATTATCAATTCGCCAAGATTTGTGAGATCTAATCAATTCTTATCTTATTTTCTTTAAATTTAGTATTTATGCTTCTTCTGTAGCTTATTACTATTATTATTTTGCTAATTAAATAATATGGCTCATTGATTAATTAGTTGAATAACATATCGCCATTCGAAAATAAGAATCCGTAATTGTTCTTTAGCTTTTGATACTTGTGTCAATTAGGCATAGTACTAAGAATATGTATAATCTAATTTAAATAAATTTTGCGGTAGAATTTGTTGATTATAATTAGGCCTCTCTAAATCTTAAGGGTGTTAGTGGGTTAAATCCTAAAGGACGTACATATAGAGTTATTCAATAACAAATGTTAGTTATAGAGCATCTCTTAACTAATTTATCACCTAAGGAAGGACTGGCTAATACGAGCATCTCAGTTAGCTAGAACTAATTTACTAAAAAATTAAAGAAAATTATTTTTGTATCAATGATCAAATCTAAGAGTTAGATCGAAGATTATTCCCTTCTACTACAATCGTCTTCATTGTCATTTTCAAATTATTTTTGCGGCTGTCTACTTATTTTTAGTTTTAATTTTAGTTTTAAATTTATTCTAATTTTCAAATATTAAACACCCCCCATTTAATTTCATCAAATGTATACTTTGGGTTTTCAAAAGAATTTAATTGAAGTAATCAATTTCCTGAGGATTCGACCCTATTCACCACTTTTACAATCTTTTTTAGTCCAATTTTATTTTTGATGGATTTGACACCCATCAAGTTGCTAGTTCCATGGCTCGATATTTTACCTCAGTGCTTGATCTAGCATCCACATCTTACTTTTTACTTTTCTAGGAAATTAGATTACTTCCAATTAGAACACAATATCCAAAAGTAGATTGCTTATCTGAATGAGAACTTGCCCAATCGGCATCACTGTACCCTGTGATCTGATAGTGACCCTTATTCTTATGTAATAATCCTTGTGCTTGGGCTCCTTTAAGGTATCTGAGAATTTGAATTACTACATCCCAGTGTTCTCTACAAGGAGCTTGGAGAAATTGACTTATCACACTAACTACATAAGAAATATCTAGTCTTGTGAGCGTTAAGTAGTTTAACCTCTCACCTAACCTTCGATTCTTTTCGGGCTCCCTTTATCTTGGAACAAATTTAACATTAGGATCTATAGAAGTATCTACAGGTTTACAATCTAACATGCATGTCTCTTCTAATAGATCCAACACATACTTTCTTTGTGATACTGTGCCACTTCAATAATAAGAAAGTACTTTAATTTTCCTATATCTTTAGTATGGAAATGATTACATAGATGTTCTTTCAACTGAGAGGTTCCTTCTTGATCACTGCCTGTTGCAATAATGCCATCTATATAAATAACCAAATAGATACATTTCCCATGATCATTATGTAGAAAGAACATTGAATGATCATTGACATCGAGTCATGCTAAATTCCTGGATTACTGAGCTAAAATGTTCAAACCATGCTCTTAAAGAATTCTTTAAGCCATATAATGACCTCCATAGCTGTCAGACCAATGCAGACTCCCCCTAAGCAATAAATCAAGGAGTTTGCTCCATATAAACTCCCTTAGTTAGTTCACCATGAAGAAAGAAATTTTTAATATCCAGTTGATGGAGAGTCCATTAATGCATGGGTGCCGAGGAGATAAGAAGGCAAACAAAAGGAATTTGGACCACTAGTGAGAAATTATCATTGTAATCAATATCATAAATCTAAGTGTATCATTTGGCCACAAGGCATGCCTTTAAGTGATCTATTTGTCCATAGGTATGAATTTTACAGTAAACACCCATTTACATCCAACTATAGTTTTTCCCTCTAGTAGTGGAACTAATTTCCAAGTTCCATTGCTATGTAATATGGTCATTTCTTTTATCATTGCATCTCACCACCCTGGATGTCAAAATTCTTTACTACCAATCTTGGGTATAGTGACATTAGACAAGGTAGAGATAAAAGTATTATATGAAGGAGACAAATAATGGTAACTAAGAAAATTATAAATTGGATATGGGTTTCAAATGGAATGAGTACATTTGCAAATGCCAATGGGAGGAGTATCTGCCACTGTGTCTGGTGTAGGAACGATAGATGTAGGTGAAGCAGGTGATGATGAAGCAAGAAGTGAGTCATTAGTGATTGAAAATGTCCCTATATCAAGAGAACATGAACTATGATTGTTAGATGGAAGAATATTAAGAAAATGGCACAAATAAACTTGGAGAGGAGCTTGAATTGGGGAAACAATATGTGGAAGACTTAAAGTAGGTAGGACATCAAAAATAAGTTTGGTATTCTCATTTTTTAGTGAAAAATATGGTGATGATGCAAAGAAGGTTACATCTACAGAAACAAGGTACTTTTGTTTTATTGGGTCATAACACTTGTAATCCTTCTGAAAACGTAAATAGCTAAAGAATAGGCACTTGATGGATTTTGGTTTTAGCTTATCCTTTCTAGGAGTATGACCTTGAGCGAAGCAAGTATAACCAAACACCTACAATGTTAAATGATAAGAATCTTCATTGGAAAAGAGAATGGAGTGAGAACTTTAATTATTCAAAATTGGAAAAGGCATTCAATTAATTAAATAATAAGTAGTAAGAATTGTGTCCCCTCTAGAAATGAAGTGGAACATTATGGTGAATAAGAATGGTGCTAGTAATTTTAATGAGATGTCGATTTTTACATTCTACAGCTCCATTTTATTAAGGTGTATATGCTAAGAGGTTTGATGTGTGATTCCCTACAATGTCAAAAAGTTTGAGAAAGAAGAGGACAAATATTACTTCTCATCATCACTTTGTAAAATTTTTATTGAAACTTTAAACTAATTATGGATTTTAGTATAAAATTTTTGAAATATAAAGAACAATTTAGAACCGTTTTTTATTCAATGTGCCCATGTGCTATGAGAGAAATCAACAATAAATGTGACAAAATACTTAAAACCCATAATTGTACTAACTTGACTCAGACCCCATATGTGTGAGTGAATTAAGTCAAACATACATATAGCCTTATTAGTAACTCATTTGGGAAAGGAGCTGCAAGTTTGTTTCCCAAGCTGACATGAGTCACACTCCAAGGAAAATAAAGTGGAAAGGCTGGAAACAAGCTTCTAAAGTTTATTAAGATTCATATGACCAAGGTGATGGTGAAGAAGATCGGCAGATGGGGTAAAAGAGAAGAAAACTAGAAAAATTTGGATGGTGGAGGTGATACAAGCCTTGTGACTCATGTCATGTTCCAATCACCCTCCTCATACTCCAGTCATACATAATAACAGAATTAGCTACAAATGTAACAGAATAATTAAGGCTTTTTGTTAACTTGCTAATTGAGACAAGATTATATGAGCATTCAAGGGCAAATAAGACATTTATCAAAGGGATTGATGGATGTCCAATACCTTTAACTGTAATTTGTGAACCATTAGCAAGAGTCACGGTAGACGAATCATTAATAAAAATGAGCATAAAGAAGTGTCTTTTGTTACCAAATATATGTTCAGATGCACCAAAGTCTAAAATTCATAGTTTAAGAGGGGAACTTATAGTGAGGTAGGTAAAAGATCTACTAGAGTGAGAGCCTTCAGATTGTTTTGAAGCTTGAAATTGTATATAACATTGTAATATGCTCTAGTCAATATGATGTAATTGGACTATTGGTTGCCTTCATTAGGTAGAGGAAGTAGGCCATCTCCTTGAGTTTTAGCAATATGAGTTATAGGTTGATTATTGTCAGATTAATTGTTTCTTAGTGCTTGATTGCGTAAGGCCTAATAATTTTCTCGAGTATGACTACCATTGTTACAATAAATACAATGTGATTTTCTCCTTTTCATGTTTTATGAATTCTCCAACTTAGTTTAAACTATAAAAATAGAAGATTTTGTCTCACTAGATGTAAAATGCAGAGAAAGACGTATTAGTCTAGCAAACACAACTTCCAAGGAAGGAATAGTATGACTCAATAAAGTTTGATGTCTTACAGAACTTAGGTTCGATTTAAGTCCTATCAAGGCTAACACCATAAAAAAAATTGTCTATCTACTTTTTTTGGGTGGCAATATTATCAGATAATGGCATGAGTGAATCAAATTCATCCCTAAGTGTTTTAATTTGTCCCAAAAATCCAGTCATATCTTGTTGATTTTATTGAAGATGGACAATATCAGAGATAGCTTTATATATCCTTTGTACATCATTATTATACAAATTTTTAGCCTTAATTTAGACTTTACAACAGGTTTTACATGACTAAAACAGAGTAAGAATTTTGAGTTCTAGTGAATGCCCTAGGAGACTACATAATTGAGCATCAATTTTAAGCTAATCAGCCCTATTTTTTTTCAACAATATTGAACTATTTTTTTCTAAGTGATTTTTATATCCTTGTCCCATAAACCAAAGTTCAATGAAGTAGTTCATGAAATATAATTTTTACTATCCTCAAGTTTAACAATAGTAATAGCTGGAAAATTAGAAAGAAAAGAGGTTGGATATAACCTAAGTTTTATGAGGCTTTAGTCATTAGGGAAACACAAAAAGCAACAATATTAAAACTGTCCCAAATGTACAATAGCATCCAATGAGTTTGCAATGCTAGAGAAGAAGATCAGAGGAATGGTCATTGAGATACACTTTGTCATGCGCTAGCACTTGGGAGAACTGGCTGGAGCTTTGGACGACGCATGAGATCCATGTATATCTTCTTCGATAGCTAAATTCTAGGGATAGGATGACCTTAGGATGGAGGTTCTTCTGAGTGGGGCAGTGAGAAAAGACGTTCACCCTTTAGTGGTGATCTAAAGAGACGATTCCTTCTCTCTTAGAAGAAGCAAAAAAAAATAGAAGAAACAAATTCTGGGTTTTAGGAAAAGAATAAGAAGGGAAAGAAGAAGAAAATAGCCTAGGTTCAAACCCTAGGCTCTGACACCATGATTTTTAATTCCATCAATATATACAGCAACATATATACAATCTTTTAAGCCTAATTAAGGAAACAAAATCAAATCAAACAAATCAAAGAATCACTAAACCATAGTTGTAAATCACTTCTTATATCTTTACAGATCCAAAGCTTGTAGGAACATACTTTATTGTTATTCAACTTCTTTTGAGTTTCTTGGATAGTTTATAACATTTTAATGAATTTCTAGTCAAAACTATAGTCATTAGTACTAGCATTGTTATGCAAAATTTCACCTACTTGCCCAATGATATAACCTATTAGGTTCTTAGGTGTCTCTTGTGGATACTATTGTTAAACCTTTAGAGGCACAATAATGTGTCTTTCAATCTGCTCTACCATTGGAGATACGTAACCGTCTTATCTTACTATTGCAGTGACAATCGTTGCATCTTGAGATCCAACAATTTCTTTTACTAAAATACTTCTTATTTTTGGAGGCATCCTTGTAGAATGCTTCCCACTGGATGTGTGATAAAATATTGAATATGGATTGCTAATTTTTTACATTTGATTAATTTGTGCATGCATGTCGATGGAAGAAATTCCTCAAATATGCATTACAACTTACTCCAAACTAAACAGTTGCATATATTTCTTAGAGGACCAAAGACATAAGACATTCTTATTTTTGTTTTCCATTATTTTTTATTTTGTGTGATTCTATTTTATATTTCTAAGACATTTTGTGAGCTAATCTTATGGATCACACTTTCTCTTTTATGTATCTTGCTTTTCATATTAGTGAAAGTAATTTTATGCCAATTGATGTTTTATGCTTCATTCTCTCTTCCTTATGCATTTTTGTTTTTTTATCTTTAACAAAAGGGGAGTAATAACTTGAAATTAAATTAAAATTAACAAGTAGAGCATCAATTGAGGGGAAGCATATAAAATAAACTTAACTTCTACCTATAAAAGTTTATTTTCTCACTTAAATTTAATTTAATTGCCAAAGTAAAAAAGGATATTGTTGGCCAATTCCTTGGATAATAATACTCTATTTTGATATTTAGCATTAAAATTGAATTATACAAATGTTTCCATTAAGGGCTTAGAATTTTACAAATCTACCTTATAATTTAAAACTGAAGTAAAAATACTATTCATACTATAGTGAAATATCAAATTTATCCTTTTTTTATTAAATAATTTAAAACCGAAGCAATAAAATATCAAATTTGTCCTTTTTTAATCAATATTTTAGTCTATAATTTAAAACTAAAGTAAAAAAAATTATTCATGCTACAGTAAAGAAAAAGCAAAAAATATTATTTATACTATTTATACTACAGTTTTATTAGATGTGCTATATTAAAGAAAAAGCAAAAAACATTGTTTATACTATTCATACTACAATAAAAAGAGCAAAAATATTATTCACACTATTCATGCTACAATTATATTCGATGTGAATCTATAAAATATAATATAAAAAAGTTTATAAAAATTAAAAAAAATGTTGTCACTATGTCAGATTATTATGGAGGAGAGAGAGTATTAATTAAAGAGAGAAAATAACAGAGAGAGAGAGACCCGATTTTTTATTTCCCCGATCTGTCATTCTCCGGTCACCTCCGACCATCACTGCTATACTATCTGAAAGCCCATCTTCCAACGAGTGTATCGTCACCAATTTCGTTGTCATCCGCAGTCGAAGCATGTGCCACGTGCCATCCCAAGCATCCATGGTGGTTAATGCCGTCAGCTATTTTTTGACCAATTTTTCTTCATTTTTTGACTTCCTTTTCCTGGAAAACTGATATTATTATTATTCTCTATTAATTGAAGAGAGAGAAAATAACATAGAAGAGAAAGACCCAATTTTTATTTTCCTAATCTGTCATTCTCTAGTCACCTTCAACAGTCATTGCCCACACTATCTGAAAGCTCATCTTCCAATGAGTGTATCACCACCGATTTCACTATCATTGGCGGTCATAGCATGTGCCACGGGCCCTTCGATTTATCCACGGTGGTTAATGTTGACAGCCACTTTCTGTGAACCCTTAATTTTGCAATTTGCCTACATAATTGGGAAAGTTTTTTAAAAAACTAAATTAAATTTGCTAAGTTGCCACGCGGTAGACAGCTGAGCCAAGGCAAGTGAGGCAGCCGCACAGCTCACAGCCTAGCAGCAGCGAGCGACATCTATTATGGTCAAACCGTGCGATGCGCCACTATTGCACATCCTGTGATGGGCTGTGCACCACGCGGCAGGCTGCAAGTGTTGCAGTATGGCCATAGCGAGTGCAGCCCTGTCCAAAATTTGGACTCCTTTAAATAGGAGTCCACCCCTCTTATTCAAGGATCGCATTTTTTGACCCTAAAACTCTGCTTAAATATGTTTATAAAACAAAATTAAAGAATCTCTGCTCTTTTTAGTTATCATTAATCAATTCATGTTCATTTTTCGTACAAGTGGAGCTTCGAAGTAGCAAGACTCTTCAATCTTTTATCCAGAAAAGGTGTTTACCCAGATAACGTACTCCTATTTAATCTTTTTCGATTAAGTAATCAATCAATAATAAAATTTGTTAGTCAAATAAAAAACCTTTTGCATACAAAGGTACGAACTACTTACGGCTCTGATTCCCATTTAAATGAGATAAGTACACACACTCAGAATATCACTTCGAGTAACGAGCTCATATTTTAACAACCAATCGCCCCCTAATTTGGATATTTCTTTTTACTTTTATCTGTTCTTTAATTTTTCTTTTATTATCTTTAATCTTTGTTGTAACACCCCTTCCCGGCCTACATGTGTAAGCCGAGTAGAGGCACCACACTATCCTAAGGTTGCTACCAATTTTACTTAGTTAAATTTTAGTTCCGATTTTTACAGAAATTTGCCAGAGTTTTGCCTAGAAATTTGGGTCCCAAGTGTAGACAAAACTGGTTTTTCTGATTTTTGAAAAAAATTTTACACAAACCAATGCGAACACAATCAGTTTCAATACACTCCCAATGAATCCACCTTATACCCTCAACTACAAACCTGCAAGAAAAGTTCACACTTCTAATACAAAATAAAGTAGAGATTTATTCTTATTACATACAACTAAGGTACAGTATAACATAGTAATCCTCAATCTTATATATACATATACATGCCACAACTAGCTAACTCATAATAGAAACTAGGAGATCTACCCTGAGCTGCTGTGGGTCTGGTCGTTGCTTTCCAGGAGTTAGATACTGCTCCGAACCTACGAGTCAAGAAAAACTTAACTCGCT
This sequence comes from Garcia nutans, assembly GCA_947685225.1. NCBI lineage: Eukaryota > Viridiplantae > Streptophyta > Magnoliopsida > Malpighiales > Euphorbiaceae > Garcia > Garcia nutans. The sequence goes on from CANTUV010000007.1 coordinate 55,723,017, forward strand.
GAGCAATGTCGCTCAGTGGGTACTTTACCAATGAGAATAAAAGTAAATCATGATAGCATTTGAAATAAAAGGAAATAAGTAAATCAAAAATCAACCAACATTAAATCAATGGAAGTTATTGGACATTCAGTATAAATATGCTTTCCACATATGTAAACACCATAATCCAAACTCATTTTGCAATATGTAGTTTAAAAGAAACAATACTTTGGCTCTACTGGTATATAGGGAACCATAGCGATAAGGCAGTGGCCCTCACCACTATAACATAGGTGGCCTTCACCACCGATATCAAATTACAGGAATGGCCCTCACCATCCTGGTTATAACCAATGGCCCTCACCATTGGCCCCCAATGGCCCTCACCATTGAGTTCGGATCATAACAATTCAATCACAATATCAAGCAGTACTGCATAAGTTAGTATAGTGCACCATACCCTTATCATCCACTCCCAACTACCCAGTAGAGCATAAAGATTAAAATGATTCAATTTAAGTCTCAAACTTCATTTTAGAATGACTCGAGAAATCATTTTAATTCCCGTTACGCTTTGCCATTTACGCCGCGCACCACATTCTTTAGTCAAACCATTATCCTTTTTCACATATTTAACTTCCACAATAAACATATTAAACATTTCAAAGTATTCCTCAAAAATCACAAATTGACCAAATGAATAGTGTCGCGGCACGTAAAATCGGCAACGCAAAATGGCATGACCAAATGAATAGTAAAAATCTGGATTTTCGTCAAAAATTTCAGTCTGTTTCAGTCATGCATTTGACCAGGTAAATGATCTTATTTTTGGCTGAAATTTTACATAAAACTTATTTCATATGTTGACTAATTGCACGTAAAATTTCGTTGAAAAATTCATTCATTAGCTACCTCAAACAATTGCCACAAAAATAGTCCAGAAAGCTGTCACTTTGGGACCATTTCGGCCCAAACATATGAAATACATGGAATAGTTTATTTTTCTTTTTCAAATCAATATGAAGTCTTCTTTAATGATAAAGTGAATATTCAAACACTTCCTTTTGATAACTTTTGCATGTTTAACTTAAATCAACTAATTAAAGTTCATCAACATCAAAAATTCCATAAACCAAAGTTTGTAAGAAAAATAAAATTTCTTCTATGGTAAAGTACCAAACCTTGTTCTTTTAAATCCCCTTGGCTTTTTCTTCTTCTCCTTCTTTAATCTTTGTTTCCCCTTCAAGAAATTCAAGAACACAACCTTAAACATAACCCTTAGCAATTTAGAACAATAAGCTATCCTCCATTTCTTTTCAAACTAAACCCTAATCTAGCCTTATTAAACCTTAGAAACCTTGATTCTTCCATTTAATTTATCAATATCATCACTACTTAAAATTTTCCCCAAATCCACCATAAGAACCCTAATTTCCAATCTTCCAATAGATATATAAATACTTAAAATTGATACTAGAATTGAAATCTATATACTTGAAAACCTTAAAACTTACCTTGAAAATCAAACTTGACAAAAATTGGAACTCCTTGGTGTTCTTCCTATTGTGGCCGAAATTTTGAAGTGGGAGAGAGAGAGTTTTGTTCTTCTTGCTATGATGATATATATATAGTGGAAATGATGTCCACTTTTGGGTGAATGAATGTTTTAAGGCCAATTGTCCACCACTTTTTCTTTTCTTCTTTTTATAAACCCTAAATGGCTAATTTTCATTAGTCCAAATGTCTCTTCCTTTTATTTATTTAAAACCCAAGCCCTTAAACTTTCTTTTAATTATATTTTGGCCCCTCCACCTCCTTGTGCTGAAATTTTATAGTTTAAGATGTGAAAAGACCAAAATACCCTCCGGTGATTATTCAATCGTAACTTTCAAACCGTACAATTCCACGAGGCAAACTACATATGGTTTTGATCCTCTCAACCTCTAATTTATATTTTTAAGGTCTCTTTTAAGTTTCCAAGTCGTTTTGAAAAAGTACCAATAAGCCCTCGACTTTTTACAAAATTACATTTAGGTCCTTTCTTTGCTCGGGTTTTGCCCGAGCTCCGTTTCTACTGACGATCGTTTCATATTCAACCCCTCGACGTCCTCTACTCACTCTTATATTTATTTCCTACTTTAGATTCATGTATAAATTTTAATTAATAATGACCAATATGTCCCTAGTCAAAATCCCCTATATCTTCCAAACCGTGCGTTTTCTGGAAAAACCTGATTTTTCTCGACTCTCCATTTTTGGAATCTGTTATGTGCACTATTAAGAATCTCCAGTACAACTTTTGAAAATTACAGTTACCTCCCCAAAACTTTTTGAAGTTACAGTCACCTCCCCAAAAATTTTGGAAATTACAGTCACCTCCCCAAAACTTTGCATTTCTTCAATTAAGGTCCCATTGGTCCTATAGCCTTGTCTGGGGCCGTTGTCAGGAATTATCTTCTCTTTTCCCCTTCTCTCACTGTGCACGTGACTACTAAGTATAAATGCGGTGGGCGGATGTGACATTTGTGGCCTCTTCGCAAGTTTTGGTAAGACCTTGCAAAGGGAATGCTTATGTGATTATAATTATTTTCTCATATTTTATCCTTCTTTTTAAGTTCATATTTTAGTTAGGGACTTGTGCTCAACCTATAACCTATAAGGGTTAGAGTTGGAGCTCCCCTGGAATTGCCATTTTGGAGGCATTGTAATAGTTATTTACTTACCATTTGATACTGCAATTATGGATGTCATGCTATAAATGACTCATGCATTAATATACTCTGTCATTCATAATCATTGAGACAATAGTCATAAAACTGCATTTTTCTAAAAACTCATTTAAAGGAATTTGAAAATCAATCAAAGGGAAATAAAAGAATCATTTTCTTAAAAATCTGGTTTAGAAAACTTAGCCTGGGACCGTCATGCTCGGTTTCCAACTTGTGCCCTCTTTGGTTAAAAATTCATTTCTAAATAGAGTCAATTAAAATGTTTTTAATTAATTTTCCTCCTAAAAATGAAGGTGGCAATTCTCCAATTTTGGCTTTCCAAAATAAAAGCTACAGATCATTTTCAAAATTAAAGCACAGTTTTTTTCCAAATAAAAGAAGATTTTAAACCTGCTCTTACCGAACCGATTGGAGACCATATGTCATGGTGTCTTGTGAGACCAAGCCATCAAAAGAGCATTCTTGGCCTTCTCATTGGCTGGTCGAGACCCGGTGCTCGAGCGAGGCCTCACAGCTAGCGACTTCACTGGGGAGATTTAAATAAATTTTAATGGGCTCATTTTAAAAACCATTTCTTCTTGATTGATTTTTCTCTTTTATCATGTATAAGGGTTCCTTACCCTTTAGGTTTAGGAAAATCTGGGTAGCAAGTAGCATCCACTTGACAACCTTCATTAGGTATGTTGGGGGATATCTAAAGCACCCAACCCACGACGAATCCTCAATCCTTTTAAGGTGTAACAGACATGCATGTATGGTTGGACCCACACCATATTCATTATCTGCCATGTGGTTAGGTATATCACTGTCCTAGTGCGATGGGATCCTTTAGACTAAACCACCCTTTTGCATATAAAGGCCATAGGTTGTACCCATAAGTAGCATGCACCATGATAATGCTTTCATAACATGGTTTTAACTCATGGACCCATGCATCGTGGCATATCACTAAAACCTACAAACCCTATTTTATCCAAAATGATAAAATTTAGCCTAACCCGAGTCTCGATCACATCGGTTATGCTCATGAAAAATCACTAACTCAGTTATCTAACAATCAAAAAAGTCCTGCAGGCCTGACCGAATCCTTAAAAGCAAATCATACTCATCAAAATATTGAGTTCTAGTTAATAATTGAGGACCCTTAGTAAAATTTGAATGTATGGGCCACTAAAAAAGGCCTGCCTTTTTTGTCTTACCTTAAAAAAAAGGGAGCTCTCATAAACATCCACATCTTGGCCATAGCTCTAAAATATGATGAAAACATTTGCCCGACTCATAAAATGCAGCTAACCTCACCTTGTTCTTATTCTCCCAAGGTACCCATGGGGTAAACCACTGAAAATCATTAAATGCAAGATTTTGTTGAGGTTCTTCTCAAAAGGCAAGAGGAAAATTTTAGGAACATGTTAGTTGTCCAACAGACTAATTTCAATAAGACACTGATTGAGTCATTAAGTGCACAGCGCAGCTCGATTGTGACTGAGGTATAGAACATGTTGCATGGGAAGTAACCCAATATCGGTTCATCTTTCAACGCACCTCCACCCATGGTTGACCTTACTCAAGGGGTCATAGTTGAGACACCAAAAGCTTCTCCACCCATCCCCATGGTAAATCTTTTTCAAAAGGGGGAGCATCCTAAAACCTGCATTCTTCTGGAGAAATTGGAAGTAATTAATGGAGAAGCTGATTGAGAATTTTAAGCACTGGGATGAGAGATTTGACCTTAAGTCCTTGGCCTTATATCCAAAAGCTTTGCTACCACATAAATTTATGATGCTTGAGATGGACAAGTTTGATGGTACTATGTGCCCTAAGACTCATTTCAAAATATATGTAGGGTCCCTCAAACCTATGGGACTCAATGGCGAGCTCCTTACTTAACCATTCCAAAGGTCCCTCATGGGAGCAGCTATCAGATGGTTCATGGACCTCGAAAAGAAAAAGTACCGAACATAAGAGGATGTTTGTAATGCTTTCGCTAAACAATACCACTATAATATAGAGGTGGATATCACCAAAAAGGATCTTGAAACAACCAAGAAAAACCCAAAGGAGTCCTTCACCTCATTCCTTATGAGATGGAGAGGAAAAGCAGCCCAAATGGTCAACTGCCCTTCAAAGCAAGAGAAAATTGATATCATCATCAAGAACCTACTACATGCCTATCAGACGCACATGCAAACCCAGTATTTGTAAACTTTCAAGGCCTTTATTTCTACTGCCACTAAAGGATGAGACAACCTCTTCCTTAAGATTCAGAAAGACCCCAAACTTTAATACACCATCGGTTGCCACCTATTAGGTTAGTGAAGTGGCCAGCATTACTCCCCAGCCACAGCTCCATTTGGAAAGGAAACAACAAAGGACCTTTACAGACTTGGGGATGCCCTTTAGCCTGGTATACAAGAAAGCTTTGGAGGCTCACTTAATCCAGCCTCTTAATCCCAAACCTGCGCCAAATCCTCTTCCTAATAAGTGGAATGTCAATGAATACTATGAATATCATCAGAGCACCAGACACAAAATTGATGCGTGTAGAAACCTCAATCATCGAATCCAGGACCTCATTGAGAATGGATCCATCATAGCACCAAGACGACCTAATATCACTACTAACCCATTGCCAACTCATCATGGCATAAATATCATCGGCTCATTGGCTATGGTAAAGAAGATCCCACATCTCTAATATATGATTATTGTTGTGTGTTGGATCTGAATGATTTTATGGATGAGGTCAATGAAATAACATCCACCCCAAGAGCAGTCATACCAGTAAAAACAAGCCCCACTCCTAAACCATATGAGAACCCAATATTAAAGCAACTCAAGAAGACTCAAGCTAGCCTTTCCATTGGAGCCTCCTTCAATCCAGTTATCCTCATTGCCAAGCTCTTTGCAAGGCTTTGAGTCAAATTTAGATGTTAATTGAAACTACCCCAGAAGCCATGGTCGCATCTATGACCAAGTCAGCTATTATATCCTTTTTCAGATAATGATCTTCCAGTTGAAAGCGGACACAACCATGCCTTCTATATTAGTATTTTGGCTCCCAAAAAGACTGTAGCCATGATCTTAATTGATACCGGGTCGGTATTAAATGTTTTCCCCTCAAAGTGGCAAGCTTCCTGGGATCAAAATGGATGAGCTAACACCTTCAAATTAGATTGTAGGGCATATGATTACACCAAAAGAGACATTTTGGGTGTAGCAAACATCAAGCTAACAATTGGTTCGATGGAAAAAGAAATCCCTTTTCAAGTTCTGGGATGCACCAACATGCTTTAACTTACTACTTGGGCAACCATGGATCCAACAAGCCAAGGTCGTCCCTTCCTCCCTTCATCAAAAACTCAAATTTCCATACAAAGATGGAGTGGTCACCATAAGAGGAGACCCAAGTGGAAAGTCTGAACTCCCACCTCAATTGCCAATTTTGGAAATAAAACCAGAACCTTCAATCGTCGCCCTTTTTGGTTTCACTTTTGGTGCAGTTCAGTTTATAGAAGAAGAGTCAGGTAAAGAATTTGTCCCCTTTGATTTTGACCTATATGGGAACCAAATTGTAGCAAACATTCTCAAATGCATAAACTATTTTTCCTGAGATGGGATTGGGTAAAAATCAGCGGTTCCTGGATTACCCTTTAGTCCAACCACCATTTGGCTTAGGCTACAAGCCAACCCTAGAAGATGTGAAAGAAATGGAAGGAAGGGCCAAACAAAGAGCTCAGTGTAGAAAAGCTGAGGAAATGTTTGACTAGCCCATGAAACCTTATGTTAAAACTTTAAATGGATATTTTGTTAACGAGGGTGCAAACTCCCTTTATTATGGATTTCCTGAACCATGGTTCAATCCTATTAATTACTGAAGAGCTAATCCCCGAATTTAAAATTTTTTTTATGTTAAGCTTAGCTTAGAAGACAGTGAGCTTGCCTTGGAGATGAAAAAAGATTTTGAAGACAATATAGAGCCCAGTCTTTCAAGTAGCTGCATTAGAAGAAAGAGTTGAGTCAGATTTTAGCCATTTGATCCAATCAGCTATAGAAATGCTTGGCAACTGCTATTTTGAAAAGAATGGTAGTTCATCATAAAGGTCTACTCCACCTACAGTAGAACCAAGAGTTCATCCAATTTAAGAGTTGAGTCTTTAGCCAGGTCCTCAGCCTGTGTCATATACCAAGCTAAGAATCCAGTATGAGTTTTAAAACAACTCACGTCGTGAGTCAGTTCCTAGTACTAAGTCCAAATCTGAATTTGAGTCTGAGTCTGAGTTCGAGTTCAAGTCCGAGTCTGTGTTCGAATTTGAGTCTGAGTTTTCCAATTCATAGTCAGAGTCTATTTCCCTGGTCTCATCTGATGTTGAGTCTACTTGTAAGGGGAACCCTTGTAACCGTTTCACTATTTATAAAAACTCTAAAGTTTCTTCTTATTTCCTTTTTTCCCCTAATGAGCATGATAGAATATTTGATATCAATGAGGTTATTGAAGGAAAAAAAACATTAAATTTGGTAACAGCAGAAAAATACATTCATTGCATCTTCATTCATTCATAAAGAGGAATTAAAATGCTCCTCAAAGAATTTCTAGATTGCTTTGCATGGGAAGTAAGTGATATGATAGGACTCTAAGTGATATGATAGGACTCTACCCCTCCATAGCAGTATGCAAGATTACAATGTTTGGCCACATGAAACTGGTGATGCAGAAGCCCGAACGACTCAAGCCAGAATGATATTTAAATATTAAGGAGGAAATAATCAAGCTGTTGAAAATTTGGTTCATAGAATTGATCATATACCCTTAATGGGTAGCCAAAATTGTACCGATTCCAAAGAAATACAGGATGGTTCGTATGTGTGTTGACTACAAGGATCTTAATAAGGCATGTCCAAAGGATGATTTCCCTCTACCTCACATTGACCTCTTGGTTAATATATTAACTGGATCCGAGGTAGTTTCATTAACCGACCTCTATGTAGGGCATAATCAAATCTTAGTCCCCCCTAATAAAGAGAAGACAACTTTCATTGCATGATGGGGCGCATACTGTTACAAGATTATATCCTTTGGTCTAAAAAATGCTACGGTAACATATCAGAGAATGGCCATTACATTATTCCATGGCATGATGCATCAGGATGCAGAAGTCTTTATGGTCGATATGGTCATCAAACGAAGATGGCCAAATTGCATGTGGAAGCTTTAAGATGATTCTTCCTTAGACTTTATTGGTATAACTTAAAGCTTAATCCAGCCAAATGTGTGTTTGGGGCAACGTCAGGGATATTTCTGAGGCATATGGTTAGTTCATAAGGAATTGGAGCGGACCTGCCAAGTCCAAGGCAATCATGGAAATGCCCGCTCCCAAGACAGAAAAAGAAAATCATGGGTTTTTTGGGTTGTCTACAGTACATTAGCTTATTCATCTCCTAAATGGTTGATGTGTGTGGGCCTATCTTCAAATTACTGAAGAAGAACACCCCAACCAAATGGAATGATAAATGCTAAAAAGCATTTGAGAAAGTCAAGCAATACTTGCTCTCGCCTCCAATGCTACAACCACTAAGGCCAAGTGACCCCTTACTCCTTTATCTCTCAGTAACTAAAGAAGCAATGGGGGCCATGCTAACTCAAAATGAGAAAGGATCGAGGACAGAATTCACCATGTACTACTTCAGCAAGAGGTTATTCACTTATTAATTCAAGTATAACAATGAGAAGTTATGTCTAGCCCTACTATGGGTATGTCAGAAGCTGTGTCATTACATAGCTTCTTACACTACACAAGTAATTGCTGCTTGATAGAGTGAAATTATGACCAACATTTTATATAATTCTAACCATGATTTTAATTGTTTTATAATTGAATTTGATGAATTTTATTTGTTTGAGTTAGAACTATATTATTTAAGCTTGGAAAGGCAAGATTCAAGATTTTTAATGATTAGTGGTGCAAAAATGAAGAAAAGTAAGCAAAATTGAAGAAAATGCAAGTGCCACACCCATGGCCCTTCAAGACCACAACCCTGGAATTTAAATCAAGTCTACCACAATAAAAAAAATGAAGAAAAAAAGTTCCAAAAGCAAAATGGATGCCACGATCGTGGCATTGAATGGCCACACCCATGAGATTCATTTCTTTATTGCATGAGCCAAGAAAAGAAAGAAAAGTCAAAGTTTACATCCTCCATTCAAAAGCCACGACCGTGGCATTCAAAGGGCCATGACCGTGGCCCACTCAGCAGCCATTTATAGCTGAAAAATGGCTTGAAACAGTGCATTCAAACCCAGGCCACAACCTTGGGACTCCAAGCCACAACCGTAGGGCCAATTTTTATAACTTCAAGCCGAAAAATTAGAATTTTGAAGATCCAAATAGCTGTAAAAAGTTGAGTTCATGCATTTGACAGCGTGTCTCCACTAAGAAGCTTCCAATCACTCTATATAAACACATTTCCTCCAAGATTTTAAGAATGGAATTGAAATTGAAGTTAGATGAAGTTAATAGATAAGAGAGAGTATAGATACAAGTGAGAGTTGTAGTGAGTTTAGAATCTTATTATTTAAACTTGTATTGATAATATTTTAGTCTTTCTTTTGAAGAGTGAATTAGGGTTCAAAGAAGATATTCAAGAATCCAAGTGGAATTCTTCTTCAATAAAAAAAAACTAGAGTTTTTTCTTTTCTTGTTATTTCAATTATGATTTCATTTACTATCTTGAATGTTAGTTATGTTTTCATTAGGAATATGAGGAACTAAACCTTATTTAGGGTTAGTCCCTTATATTGAATTTATTATGGAATAATATATGTTTATTTAATTTAATTAAGTTACCTTTGATTACTTTATTATCTTTGATTTTAATGCTTTGATTATCTAGCCAATGATTAATTGAATTGAGGTATTGTGTGATGGAGCATGAGTTGAATCATAACATTAGTCCATAGAGATAGCAATCTTAAGAAAGTTTTTCACTTAGAAATAAGGTTAAACACTTAAGATATTGATTTAAGATTCTCACAAATCCTAATGAACTAATTTAATTACTTGTGATCAAGAGACTAGAGTAAGGATTAAATTGATATTAGCTTTAGTACTTAAGAGAGACTTAAGCTTAATTAAGGAGAATTCAACTATTAATTGAAAGGGAAACTAAATTAAATCAATACTTCAGAAAATCCATAATAAATCAATAAAGGTGACTTAACCCTAAGCTTTATATCAATAAATTTAATTTCAAAGCAATTCAATTTTAAGTTTAAGTTTAATTACAAATTGAATTTTTCCATCCAAATAATAATTAGTTTAATTGTTCAGTACTTAGAACAACCCTCCTCGTGGGAACGATATTCTACTCATCACTTTATTGCTTGATATGACCCGTGCACATGCAGATAGCTAGACTCGAATCCTAATAAGTTTTTTGCGCCATTGCCGGGGAGGCGACCATTTTAATATTAATAATATTAAATTGTTATTGCTTTGGATTTTTATTTTCTATTTTAATTCCTTTACTTTCAATTAAAGATTTTTTTGGTTTATATGCGAAGAAACCTGAATACAAAACTTGAGCCATATAATCTAGAAATTGAACGGTTTTGTAGGAAGAAGAATAGGGAAAGAAAAGAAAAGCAAAAGGTGGAAGGAACTTCAGTAGAAACTCATAAAATAGACTATCCAACTTACTCTTTTGATAAAGAATCAACCATGGGAGATCCACAAAATGTGACTCTTAAGCAATATGCTATGCCCTCTGCTCAACTAAGACTCAGCATAGCTAAACCACCTATGCAAGCCAACACTTTTGATCTTAAGCCAGCACTTATTAATTTAATTCAACAATCAATTTTTTATGGCTTACCATATGAAGATGCTTATGCTCATATATCTAATTTCTTAGAAATGTGTGATACTTTTAAAATTAATGGTGTATCAATTTGTGACTTTTCCAGTTTCTCTTAAGGATCAAGCAAAAGATTGGATCACTTTCAAACCGCCAGACACGTTCGCAACATGGGATTAATTAGCCATAGCTTTTCTTGCAAAATATTTTCTACCAATAAAAATGGCATATTTGAGAAATGATATCACAAACTTTATTCAACTTTATAGAAAAATTTTATATGAAGCATGGAAAAAATTTCAAAAACTTACAAAAAAAAGTATCTACACCACGGAGTACATGAATGGCTTTTGATTCAAACTTTTTTTAACTGTCTTCATCCAAATATCAAAGGCACAATTGATGCAGCATGGAGTGGTGTAATTATGAACAAAGCTCCTTCAAAAGCTAATGATTTGATTGAAAAAATGGCTGCAAATAACTATCATTGGACTTTAGAACGAGGTATACATAAAAGAGTTGCAGGTTTACATGAAATTAATAATTTTTCTTTACTTGCAGCTAAGGTAGATACAATTGCTAAAAATTTGGAGCATGTTAACCTATCATCATCTTCTCCAGCATGTGAAGGATGTGGAGAAACTCATGATATAGCATATTACAAAATTATGGAGTAATTTCAATTTTTGGTTAATCAAAATAGCGGTCAAAATTTTCAAGGAAATACATACAACCCAACATGGAGGAACCATCCTAATTTATCATGGGAAAATAAAAATAATCAAAAAGCACCTTATCAACCTCCATACCTGAAGAACCAAAATCAAGGATTCACTTCTGTAAAAAAAAAAACCAGGTTATGAATCAACATTAGAAAAATTCAATGAAGCGACATCGGAGACATTCAATAAAATTGAAAAGCAATATGACAAACGTGAGAAGAAAATTGAACGTCCCTTGAAAAAAATAGAAATCTTAAAACTCAACTAGGTCAAATTGCGGGTTCACTCAATACACATAATCAAGGAGCTATGCCTAGCCAAATGGAGGTTATTCTAAGGGAACATTGCAAAGCTGCTACTTTGAGAAGTGGCTTACAACTTAAAGATCCTCAACCACACAAAACTCTAGACATAGATAAGGAAAAGGAGGAGGAAAAAGAAGAAGAAATTGAAGAACAGGAGCACCAAAAGAGACTATTAAACCTTATGTGCCTCTGATTCCTTTTCCTCAATGATTAAAGAAACAAAAATTAGAAAAGCAATATGAAAAATTTTTAGAAGTTTTTAAACAACTTCACATTAATATTTCTTGTGCAGAAGCTCTTGCATAGATGCCAACATATGTGAAGTTTCTTAAAGAATTGCTTTCTAATAAAAGAAAACTGGAGGACAATGCAAAAATTGCACTAACAGAAGAATGCAGTGTGGTGATTCAAAATAAACTTCCATTAAAATTGAAAGATCTAGGGAGTTTTTCTATACCTTGTACCATTGGTGAAGTTGATTTTCATAAAGAATTAAGTGATTTATTAACTAGTGTTAGTCTAATGCCCAATTCTATTTGTAGAAAACTTAGCTTCACGCAACTACAACCAACAAATATGTCTCTTTTGTTAGCTGATTGTTCAATAAAATATCATGTTGGAATAGTTAAAGATGTTCTTGTAAAAGTAGATAAACTCTACATTCCAGTAGATTTTGTAATTCTTGAAATGGATGAGGACATCAAAATTTCACTTATTTTTGGAAGGCCATTCTTTGCTACAATAGGAGCTATGATTGATGTTCGAGGAGGAAAGCTTACTTTTCAAGTAGGAGAGGAAAAGTGGAATTTAACTTGACAAAAGCAGCTAGACATCCAGCATTTCTTAATGATTATTTTCTAATTGATGTTATAGATGAATGTGTGCAGCAAACAAGTGAACAAATAGTTAAAGATTCTTTGAAAACATGTCTTGTACAAATCTTTACATCAGATGATGAAAATAAAGAAGTAGTTGCTTATGCTTCAGCATTACAACAAACTCCACTCATGCACTTTCAAAAATCTGGATCTCATGAAAAAGGTAAAACCCTATCGCCTCCTTCTATTGAAAAGGCGCCAAAATTAGAATTGATACCTCTTCCGAATCATCTCAGGTATACATATCTTGAATCCAATAATACTTTCCCTATTATTGTTAATACTAATTTTTCTGAGATTTAATTAAGTCAAAGCTTAGATTTGATCAGAAAATATAAAAAGGCAATTAGTTGGACTATATATGATATTAAGGGAATTAGCCCTTCAATATGTATGCATAGGATATTATTGGAAGAAAATTCTAAACTTGTGATAGACCAACAGAGAAGATTAAATCCAAATATGAAAGAGGAAGTGAAAACATAAGTGACTAAGCTCTTAGATACATGAATTTTTTACCCCATTTCTGATAGTTCTTGGGTAAGTCTTATACATATAGTTCGAAAGAAAGGAGTCATGACTATGATAACAAATGAAAATAATAAATTAATTCCTTCAAAGACAGTCACTAGATGGCGTGTTTACATAGACTATAGGAAATTGAACAAAGCTACTCGCAAGGATCACTTTCCTTTACCATTCATTGATCAAATGTTTATTTTTATTTATTAGATGGATATTCAAGTTATTTTCAAATTTCTATAGCACCAGAAGATCAAGAGAACACAATATTCACATGTTCATATGGCACTTTTGCTTATCGTAGAATGCCCTTAGGACTATGCAATGCACCAGCAACCGTCCAAAGATGCATGATGGCCATATTTTCAGATATTATGGAATTCGTTGTTGAAATTTTTATGGATGATTTTACTATTTATGGTACCACTTTTGATACTTATTTACAACATTTCGAATAGGTACTTAAACGATGTGAGGAAATGAATCTTGTTCTTAATTGAGAGAAATGTCATTTCATGGTAGAAGAAGGCCTTATTCTTAGGTATAAAGTTTCTAAAAGAGGGATTAAAGTGGATAGAGCAAAGATCTAAGTTATTGAACGGCTACCACCACCAACCAATGTTAAGGGAGTTCATAGTTTTTTAGGATATGCAGGGTTTTACAGGCGATTTATAAATGATTTTTCAAAAATTGCTAAACCCTTGTGTGAATTATTGAATAAGGATGTTGTTTTTAATTTTTTCTAATGAATGTTTAATAACCTTTAATAGGTTAAAAGTAACAGTTACGACAACCATCATTATTTCACCACCAGATTGGTCTTTAGCATTCGAACTCATGTGTGACACTAGTGACTTTGCCATTGGAGTTGTAATGAGTCAAAAGAAAGATATGAAAAGTCATGTTATTTATTATGTAAATTGAACCCTTGATGATACGCAAATTAATTATGCTACAACAGAAAATGAAATGCTTACTATAGTTTTTGCTCTTGACAAATTTAGATCTTATCTTTTAGGCTATAAAGTTATTGTTTATATTGACCATGCAATAATTAAATATCTTATGAGCAAGAAGGAAGCTAAACTAAGATTGATTAGGTGGATTTTGCTTTTTCAAGAATTTGATCTTGAAATTAAAGATAAAAAGGAAGCAGAAAATTTAGTAAGAGATCATCTTTCACGATTAGAGAAGTAAATAGACCAGGATATTATGCTTAGTAATAAACCATTCCCTGATGAACAACTTTTTTTTATTAAGACTTATATCCCCTGGTATGTTGACTTTGTAAATTATTTGGCAGGTGGTGTCTTTCCATCAAAACTGACTTATGCTCAACGAAAGAAATTTCTTGCTGATGTTAAACATTACATGTGGGAGGACCCTTTATTATTTAAATATTGTGGAGATGGAATCATTCATTGATGTGTTCCAGAAGAGGAGATGAAAAGTATTCTAGAATTTTGTCATTCGAAAGAATGTCGATGTCATTCTAGCACATCTAATACAATTACTAAAATTTGGCAATCAGGATTTTTCTGGGCAACTATGTATAAGGATGCCAAAACTTTTGTTCAATCATGTGATAGATATCAAAGGGTAGGAAATATTTCAAAAAGACAAGATATGACACTTAGCTCAATTCTTGAAGTTGAATTGTTTAATGTTTGGGGAATTGACTTTATGGGACTATTTCCTCCATCATTTAATAATCAATACATTTTAGCGGCTATAGATTATGTTTCAAAATAGGTGGAGGCATTAGTAAGTCCAACAAATGATTTAAAGGTTGTAACTAAGTTTGTCAAAAAGAATATTTTCACTAGATTTGGGGTTCCTAAGGCTATAATTAGCAAGTCCCCTACCCACCACCGCAGCAACCCCCTTCACCCGGTGATGATCCTGATGCTGAAAATCACTGAGGACAGTGGTGTTTCAAGTTTGGGGAAATTTTTTTCCGATTTGTTGGTTTTGCGAAACTTGTGGTTCTTTAAATTTATATTATTTTTATGCTTTTTTTTAATACTTATGGTTTATTTTAGATTATGTTTTGTTTAAATTATGAATTGTTTATGGTTTGAAATTTGGATTATTATTATATATTAAGTGTGGTTTAATATAGTTACTTTAGATTTCTTATATGTTATTTTATATGTCAAAATTTTTCAGTTAAAATTTTAAAATTTTAATATCAAGATTCGGTAGAATAATAATTTTGTATGAATTTTTAACCAAATGGGCTCTTAAATCAATTAAAAGTAATGAGTTATTGAATTTTAGAATAAGTGTATATTCTTTCAAATTATTATTTGTCTAGGCCTAGAACATGTTTAAAAGAGCTTTTGAGGCAAAATTGAACCTTGCTAAGTTAAAGGGAAAAATGATTTAGGCATTATTTGTGGAATCAAATTCTTATACCGACCAATTTAAACATTGCCCTTAGTTGTCCCTTTTGAACCTAAAATAAATCTTAGCTTGAGTTTTCTTTAATTTAATAACCCAATTAACTACCATTTTCAATGTTGATTATCTTTTGAAAATTTTCTCAAAAATCAAATTGTTCATTTGTGAGGATAAAATATAGAAAGTTTACAATAGTAAACTCCTAAGTTTAAAGTTTGGGGGAATAAATATATAATTGATTTTAAAAAAATCCCCTAGAGACGAGAAAGGAGTCAAGGAATGAGCAAAAATCCAAGAATCCTGTACACAAGCTACATGTAAGAGAAGTTTTTGAAGATACTTAACCAGTTTCATTTAAACCTTATGTTAGCCCTCAACTTTATAGACCTCTTTACAAGCCTACCAAAGTCTTTTTATTTCTCTTGATTTAGTATGGTCTATTAGTGGAGAAATCTCAATTAAGCAAACATATGAAACTAGGTTAAGTTTGCATCAAAATAATATTTGCTTATCTAAATTTTGATGATTGATTGCAAATAATTAAATTCTTGAGTAAAGGAGGTAAGAATGAAGTAGGTAAAGTTATGAAACTAAATTACGATCTAAAATTTTGAAGTTTTAATTATTAAATTTTTGCATATAAACTCAACATATAAAGAAATGGATAGTACAAAACTTCAATTGCTTGAGGATAAGCAATGGCTTAAGCTTGGAAAAGTTTGATAGAGTGAAATTATGATCAATATTTTATATAATTCTAACCATAATTTTAATTGTTTTGCAATTGAATTTGATGGATTTTATTTGTTTGAGTTAGAATTATATTATTTATGCTTGGAAAGGCAAGATTCAAGATTTTTAATGATTAGTGGTGCAAAATTAAAGAAAAGTAAGCAAAAGTGAAGAAAATGCAAGTGCCCTTCAAGGCCACAACCCTGAGATTTAAATCAAGTTTGCCACAACAAATAAAATGAAGAAAAAAAAGTTCCAGAAGTAAAATAGATGCCACTGTAACACCTTAATACCTTATATACGTTTAAAATATATGCCCACTATATGTAAAATATGCCTATACAATACTAGTATGTCACAGCTCAATCTTACTAAAATTTCTATAACTTAAAATGTATCTTAATAATTAAATAAAAATATTTATTAGTAATTTATATTCTAAAAATACAAAATTTAATGAAAAATCTCTGAAAAAAAATTCGTCAGAGTTTTATCTGTAATTTGAATTTTCAAAAATTTCAACATCACAATATGCAGAAAATACACTCCCAAAATAATTTCAACATCTCATACTTCTAGAACTCCATCAATTTTTCCAAAACACTTAAACATACATATATACATATACATAACCATTATTTACAAAAATATAACCCCAAGTTTTCTAAATTACATCATTTACATATTTATAATATAACATACATATTTAAAAGTTAAGTCGTCAAAATGAACATATTACATGTTTGCATGGTCCTAGTCTATGGTGGCCAATTCAAAACTCCATAAAGTAGAAATTCTCTATGCTTACTCTGGTCCAGCAGGGCTCTCTGCAGTAACCCTATCACTTGCACGATACACAAATCGTGCTAAGAAAAATTATCTAGTGGTACGTATTTTTAAATAAAGAAAATCATATGAATAATGCAAAAATACATTTCTTTCAAAATGTAAACTTGATATGTATTTCCATAATGCAAGTCACTCAATTAACAATTTCAAAATAACATATTTCTCATATACACGCATTGGGCCCAAATGACCCTATATAATATTCAAATTCTAGAGATATTATTTTGGACTCACATTTGACATACAGTGTCTGGCCCGAAGGCAAATATATTGACGTCTAGCGTCTAGCCTGTAGGCAATAATAATGATGCCTAGCATTTTGCCCGAAGACAATAATAATGATGCCCAACGTCTGGCCCGAAGATAAATGTCTGGTATACCATATCACACTAAACCCAATACTCTAGAATTTGATATTGCATAAGGTTACACACATTACTTAAATCATTTCACATTCCTCTCAATCTTTGGAAAGTATGCCAATTTTAATTTTTTTTTTCACTTTTTCTATTATTTCTCATTAATTTCACATATTTTCATGCATTTTTCACAAACATTTATCACAATGCTTTTAGCCAACTCAAAGTGGCTAGTAAACACATACATTATACATTTCAACTTTAAGCAAATATCTATGGACTTTTTATGTGAATTCACATATCAAAGTGGCATAGTCACAAAATCATTCAATCACAAAAATATGTTAAACAAATGCAATTTAATGCATAACAATCAAAGCATGTACATACCTTTATGCAAAGGCACTTCCAAGCTAAAAACACCAATTTCACAACTTCAACAAAATTCTTTCAACATTCTAACCAATTCCAATTGTTAATTTAAGTTCATTTAAATCATTAAACAACATGATTTAAATGATAAAACCAAATAAACTATAATCTTGAACAAACCCCTTTTCCAAAATCCTAACCTTACTACTTCTCTCAAATTCCACCAAAACATTAACCTATCAACCATTCAACCATAAAATTATTGCCTACTCATTAAAATAACATGTTTAACATGCATTAGAACTAAAAACAACCAACCCATCAAAACCTCAAATTACACATAATCTAAAATTTTATAAAACTTAGAAAATAATGAAGAAAGCTTACTAGCTGTTGGAAAAATCACCAAAAATCACTTTGATCCTTTGAAAACCTTCAAAATTTACTGCTTAAAGCAAAAATCATCCTTGGCTATGGTGGATTTTCGTGGTGGAGAGAGAAAAGAAGAAGATGATGATAAATAGTTTTTTTTTAATTTTTCTTTCTTTAAAAAAATTCCACCATATATATATTTAATTAATTTTTATTTATTATTTATTTTATTATTTTTAATTCTTTAATTTTCAATATCCATTCAAAAATAAAATTATTTCTAAATTATTTAATTAATTTATTTTTAAAGTAAAATTATTTACCCTTTTTTACTATTCTACTGTTGACTTTTTCTAACTCATATTTGACTTTATATGTAATCTATATTTTTATTATATTTCACATATATATTTGATATTTTCTCACTTCCAATACCTCATTTAACTCTCCAACTTATTAATTTAATTTAATTTTTTTGTTAAATAACGGATGTTACAGCCACGACCGTGGCATTGAATGGCCACACCAATAGGATTCATTTTTTTACTGCTTGATCCAAGAAAATGAAGAAAAGTCAAAGTTTGCAGCCTCCATTCAAAACCCACGACCGTGGCATTCAAAAGGCCACAACTGTAGCCGCCATTTACAGCTAGAAAATTCTTGAAACAGTGCATTCCAACCCAGGCCAGTACCATGCCACTCCAAGCCATGACCGTGGGCCCTATTTTATGACTTCAAGCCAAAAAAATTAGAATTTTGAAGATCCAAATAGTTGTAGAAAGTCGGGTTCATGCATTTGATAGCTTGCCTACACTAAGAAGCTTCCAATCACTCTGTATAAACATATTTCCTCTAAGATTTCAAGAATGGAATTGAAATTGAAGTTAGATGAAGTTAATACACAAGAGAGAGTTTAGATACAAGTGAGAGTTGTAGTGAGTTTAGGATCTTGTTATTTAAACTTGTATCAATAAAATTTTAGTCTTTCTTTTAAAGAGTAAATTAGGGTTCAAAGAAGAAATTCAAGAATCCAAGTGGAATTCTTCTTCAATCAAAAGAACTAGAGTTTGATCTTTTGTTGTTATTTCAATTATGATTTCATTTATTATCCTTAATGTTTGTTATGTTTTCATTACAAATATGAGGAACTAAGTCTTATTTAGGGTGGGTCCCTTATATTGAATTTATTATGAAATAATATATGTTTATTTGATTTAATTAAGTTACCTTTGATTACTTTGTTATCTTTGATCTTAATACTTTGATTATCTGGCCAATGATTAATTGAATTGAGATGTTGTGTGATGGAGTGACTGTGGAAGCATAACATTAGTCCATACAGATAATAATCTTAAGGAAGTTTTTCACTTAAAGGTAAGGTTAAACACTTAAGAGGTTGATTTAAGATTTTTACAAATTCTAATGAATTGATTTAATTACTTGTGATCACTATAGTAGACGTAAGGATTAAATTGATATTAGTTTTAATACTTGAGAGAGACTTAAGTTTAATTAAGGAGAATTCAACCGTTAATTGAAAGGGAAACTAAACTAAATCAGTATTTTAGAAAATCCATAATAAATTAATAAAGGTTGCTTAACCCTAAGCTTTATATCAATAAATTTAATTTCAAAGCAATTCAATTTTAAGTTTAAGTTTAATTACAAATCGAATTTTGCCATCCAAATAATAATCAGTTTAATTGTTTAGTACTTAGAACAACCCTCCTCTTGGGAACGATACTCTACTCATCACTTTATTACTTGATACGACCTGTACACTTGCAGATAGCTAGGCTCGAGTCCTAACACTAATCAGAGCCTATTGAAATTCCTTATGGAAAGGCTAGTTCTTGATAGTAAGATGGCAAGATGGCTTGTAGTGCTAGCCATGTTTGATCTCAAGTTTGTGGCTCACAAGGTAATCAAGGGAAGTGTAGTAACTGAACAACTAGTTACTGCTCCTGTGGCAAATATGGTCGAGGAGCGAGAATTTCTAAATAAGGATATTTTGGGCATTGATAAAGAAATATGGACTATGTATTTTGATGGCGCATCTAGTCACAAAGGTTATGGGTGCAGGCATTGTTCTTATCACCCCGAAGGGAGAATAGATACCTTTGGCAATTAAATTGGCTTTTGAAGTTAATAATAATGAGGCAGAGTATGAAGTATGTATAATAGGGTTAAAAGTGGCCTCAAAATTAAAGGTGAAGAATCTGGAAGTATACAGAGATTCTTCCCTTATTGTATCTCAAGCATTAGGGAAATGGAAAATAAGAGAAGAGCGTATGGTTCCTTACCATTGACGCTTAGAAGACTTAGCACATCACTTTGCGGAAGTTTCATTCCATTACCTCCCTCGGACAAGGAATCAATTTGCAAATACTCTGGCTACCTTAGCCTCTATGACCCAAATGGGAGAGGAAATTATAGTCCGCCTCATTATCATTGATGTGAAAACTCATCCAGCACATTATGCTACGGCTTATGTTGTGGACAAGAAACTATGGTTCCGGGACATCCTCAACTTTATTCAAAAGGGCAAATACCCTGATCAAGCCTTAAAAATAGACCGAAGGACTCTAAGATAATTAGGAAGTCAGTACATCTTAAATAGCGATGCATTGTATAAAAGGTCCTGGAATAATATTCACCTCATATGTGTCAATGAGACTGAAGCACAACAAATAATGGAGTGGGTTTATGGCAATGACTAGGGCCCTCACATGAATGGAATCACCGTGGCTCAAAAAATCACCAATCTAGGTTATTACTAGCTTACCATGAGGGGGGAGTGCTCGGAGTTTGTCAAGAAATGTCATAACTATCAAGTATATACCAAGTTTCAAAAGCGGCCGCCAGTTCCCTTGCATCTTGTTACAACCCCCTTTGCCATTTGCAAAATGGGGTATCGATGTGAGGGAAAATTACCCCAAAATCCTTAAATGGGCATGAGTATATATTGGTTGGTATAAAATACTTCACCAAATGGGTGGAGGTAGCCTCTTATTCTATCCTTAATGCCTAGAAAGTAGCTCAGTTCATTTGTTCTAACATCATTTATCGGTATGGAGTGATTTTTGAGTTAATTTCAGACAATGGCTTGCACTTCCAAAAAGGAGGTGATCCAGTTAATGGCCAAGTATAAAATACAGCACCATAGATCTTCTCCCTATAGATCTCAAACTAATGGGGCCATTAAGGCAGTGAATAAAAGCATAAAGAACATCTTGCAAAAGATGATGCATGGTCACAAGAGTTGGCATGAACATTTGCCTTTTACTCTCTGGGGTTACAGGACTTCAGTTAGGACACCCATCAAGGCAACCCCTTATTCCTTGTTATTTAGAATGGAAGTAGTCCTTCCAATAAAGGTTGAGGTTCGATCAGCCCGAACACTCTGTGAAAGCCAAATTGACGAGATTGAGTGGGCCAAAGCTTATCATGATCAACTAATGACGATTGATAAGAAGAGGATGGATGCTTTATATAAGATGCAAGGATAGCAATAAAAGATTGCTAGACATTACAATAAGAGAGTCAAAAACTAGGGGCTACAAGAGGGGCATTTGGTCTTAAAAGAAATGAAGATTCCCGTACATGACCCTAGAGGGAAATTCAAGCCCAACTGGTCCGGATCGGACATACTTAATCAAAAATATTCTATCAGACGGGGCAGTAATACTTTCAGACTTAGATGGCACTGAATTCTCAAGCCATGCAGTATAGACCATCTTAAGAAGTTGTGAGGGGGGATTTTTGCCCCCACTCCCTGTGGAATGGTTCTTGCAACTTCGGCACTGTTTAGGCTCAGGGCCTTAGAGAACACGGGCTTAAACTCGGAGAAAATAGAGTTGCCACCCGGACAGGTTGGGATAAAGAAAAGGATAGATAACTCGATTTCTAAGGAATTCCCAACCCCCTAATTGGTTCGGAAAGTTAGGTACATGTGGGGAATGTGAGAAATGGCCCAGCACTCCTACAACGCCTGGTTCATTGCAACCGGCCTCCTTTGCAGGTCTTAATATTATAAAATTCTTAAATATAATGATAT
The DNA here is from genome assembly GCA_947685225.1 of Garcia nutans. Classification (NCBI taxonomy): domain Eukaryota; kingdom Viridiplantae; phylum Streptophyta; class Magnoliopsida; order Malpighiales; family Euphorbiaceae; genus Garcia; species Garcia nutans. The sequence continues at coordinate 55,745,147 of CANTUV010000007.1, forward strand.
TATCCATACAACATGCAACAATTAAAATAAAGCATCTTTATATTAAAATCAAAGCAATGTTCAAACAAAATAAATAAATGGACACCCATCCGAGGATAGAAACATGTCCTTACATCGTCTATGTCTAAAACTAAATAGGACACCCACCAAAAGGTAGAAATGTGCCCTTTACATTAATCCCAAAATATAAGAATAATTTAAATTACATGAAAATTAATTAATGAGGTATCCAATAATGGAAACATACCTCTTACAATATTTTGAAAACAAAGCAAATCAATAAAAGTAAACAACCATTCATCATAAATAAATCATTCATCTAATTTAAAAAAAAATAGTAAGTGTATAACTTTAGGGTTTAAGTAAATAAGATTGAAGCTTATGAAAATAAAATAAAATCTTTAGATATTTGAAAGAAACAAGCTACTGTGATGATTTGAAAATAGAATTAATTAAGATTTATGGTTTGAATAAATTAGGGTTTAGGTTTGTATTTTGAATAAAGCTACTGTATTTTGAATAATCATAATAAAGGAAGTTAAACATAAAGACTTCTAATACATAAATAAATATTGACCCCTTCGATGAGCCCATACGGCGGTCCCGCCACAATCTTTAAGTTGTATGATGAAGTTACTGTAAACATAAATAAAGAAATAGAGATTCAAACCTCCGTTGTTGGTTTCACCACAATCTTTAAATTCTGGTTAAACAATAATTAAGACAGTGTGGGCTACCTTTGATTGGTTGTATATTGTTTGTGTAACACCCCTTCCCGACCTACGTGTGTAAGCTGAGTAGAGGCGCCACCCTATCCTAATGTTGCTACCACTTTTACTTAGTCAAATTTTTGTTCCGATTTTTATAGAAATTTTGCCATAGTTTTGCCTAAAAATTCAATCCCAAGTGTCGACAAAACTGGTTTTTTTTTTCTAATTTTTGAAAACATTTTTACACAAACCAATGCAAACAAAATCATTCTCAGTACACTTCCAATAAATCCCCCTTATAACCTCAACTACAACCTGCAAAAAGGATTTACACTTCTAGTACAAAATAAAGTAAAGGTTTATTATGAAATACAGCAGATAAAATCTTTGTTCACTATGCAACGGAAAGTAACAATATTTACAAATTCATATACATCAAAACTCAAGTTTTACAACACATAAAATTTATACATGTTTGGCAGTCAGTCTTCGATCTTAAAGCCCACTATTCAATCTTCAAAATCTAGGCTCGACTCGGCCTAGAGGAACTCTCTGGTTCTTCCTTGTCACCTGCGCGAAGAATCACATTCGCGCTAAGCCAACGGCTTAGTAAGATAAAACATGCTAATGGTATGCTTTAATGTAATGCAATGCCACATATGTTATTGATAAGATCAATATCATAAATATAAAGTTAACCACATAATTATGCATTTCACAAATCATAGTCATATGAGCATACCACATTTCAACATCTTTCCACATTCAACATTAATCAATCATACTCAATAACCAACATCTCATTTCATTAACTCATAACATTATTTAGGACATTCATATAACCCTGACACCTATGGGCCCAACAAGTATTTAATACGATATTCAGAGTTCAGAGTTACTGCTTTGGTTCATAGTCACAATAATCACGCCCGTAGGCAAGTGTAACAGACCCAGTCTCTTGGATCATCAACTCAACACATATGAGGAGATCCTCAACCCGGCAAGACTGTTACAAATCATATATCTCATAGTGTAACAGACCCAGTCTCTTGGACCATCAACTCAACACCTATGAGGAGGTCCTCAACCCGGCAAGACTGTTACCTGTCATCATTTCTTAGGCATGCCACCCAAATCCAGAACTCTGAAACTGAATAACATATTAAACAAACAATTCATTTCCATTCTCAATTCTCATCACATTTAGGCAAACATGCCTTCTTTCTTTCAATTACATCATCTTAGCCAATAACAATGGCTTCACATTTCATTCCACAATATAACATCTCATTATTCAAGTATATATATATATATATATATCTCATCCATGATCACATTATATCTCACATAGCATCATTCATAAATATCAACATTTCATACCACATTACTCATGAAACACATTACCATTCACAATGCACAACATAACATTGTTCAATCTCAACAATGCAATTAGGGCAAAGAACAATTGATTATAACATTCATTGATTCAAGTGTGTTTAAAGTGTTTAGGGTTAGGTTTAAGGACCAACCTACCTTTGGAAAACCAAAGCAATGCAAAAAGAACAAAGAATTAAAACCCTAACCATAAATAGTACATTCTGGTTTTAAACTCCATTTTATCCTTATTTTGAAAAATTGTATAAAATAATCTACTTGACTAAAAATTCTAAAATTTTTACAGAATTTAGTTTTGTATCTTAAAATCATCCCTTTAAAATTTCAGATCAAACTGAACACAAAATCTTGGTCAAATAGTTCACCTAACCAGACTGCCCCAATTGCCCTGCATCCTGGCAGCAGTTCTGAACTTTGTGAATTCCATAAATCAAATTCAATCAACGTGGTTCCAAATTATTTTTCTCAAATACTAGACTCACTAAGCAACAACATATCCAAAATTCGATTGGATATGATTTTTCTACATTTTATTAAAAATCACGAAATATAGCTGTCCCAGTTAAGGTACCTGCTGGAACAGGTCTAATGAAAATAATCTTTCTAAACTCATAACCATTCCAAAATCGAATCAACATATTTTTCAGTCATTCTACACTCATAGAGGCACAACATATCAAAAATTCACTTCAAGAACATTTTTCTATAATTAATTAAAAATCATACAAATCACAGCCTTTACTAATTGTAAAACAGAAACAATTTCACTAAACACAACTCTTACTCAACACAATCACTTCCAACACCTTCACCAACTCAACTTCTCATCATCAAACCAACAAACCCTAATTCCTTTCTCACACCACTTCAAAAGAATTGAAGAAATTAAAGAAAAGATCTTACCTCAAATGAAGAAATCTACAAATCTTTAACCAAAACCCTTGTTTCTTTCTTCAAAATGCTTCAAACCTCAAGATCACCTCTCTTTCTCTCTTTGTCTATGGAGAATCCGGCCACTTCAAGAAAGAAAGAAGAAAATGCACAAGTCAAACACCTTTTCTTCTTTTAATCTCCACCATGCATCTTACAAGGAAAATTACCAAAACACCCTTAACCATATAACTAACTCTTTGTCTCATATAAGCCCTCTATAGTAATTTCATTAACAACCAAAAATATCTTCTTCCACTTAACCATCACCTTGACTCATCATTTGACCAATGTATATGTTAATTATATCATCATATAAACAACATATACATTTGTCTCTAAACCCTAAATTTCTTCTCCAAAACACATATACATATACATTCTCTTCCCATTTCTTTTCTCTTACAATTTAACACATATATGCACAAACATTCACTTCCCAATATATATATCAACAACCACAATAACAACAACATACTCAAAACTTCTAGGGCATAAATGAGGATATTACAATTCTCCCCCTCTAAAAAGAAAATTTCGTCCTCGAAATTACCTGATATCAAAGCTGAAACAATTGCGGATACTGCTCTCGCATGGTATGCTCACTTTCCCAAGTCGCTTCTTCTTTTGCATGATTCTTCCAAAGAATCTTCACCAATGGCACTCTCTTGTTCCTTAACTCTTTCACTTCTCGTGCCAAGATAGCAACTGGTTCCTCTTCAAATGTCAAATCTGGGCTCACTTCAATAGACTCAAATGGCAACACATGAGATGGATCCGACCTATATCTCCTCAACATAGAAACATGGAATACATTATGAATACGATCCAACTCAGGTGGCAAAGCAAGTCGATACGCCACTGGCCCAACTCTTTCTAACACTTCATACGGCCCAATGAAACGAGGACTCAATTTTCCTTTCCGACCGAACCTCAAAATTTTCTTCCAAGGAGACACTTTCAGAAATACCTTATCTCCAACATCAAACTCTATATCTCTCCTTTTTAGATCTGCATAAGACTTCTGTCGGTCTGAAGCTGCTTTTAACCTGCCTCGAATCAACTTTACTTTATCTTCAGTTTCTTGAATCAAATCAGGACCAACCAACTTATTATCTCCAAGCTCATTCCAACAAAGAGGTGTCCTACACCGTCTGCCATACAATGCTTCAAACGGTGCCATACCAATGCTGGATTGGTGACTGTTGTTGTAAGCAAACTCCACAAGAGGTAAAAACCTATCCCAACTTCCAGAGAAATCGATGACACAGCTTCTCAACATGTCCTCAATAATCTGTATCACCCTCTCTGACTGTCCATCCGTCTGTGGATGAAAAGCAGTGCTGAAGTGCAGTCGAGAACCTAAAGCACTATGCAAACTCTTCCAAAATCTGGAAGTAAACCTGGGATCTCGATCAGACACTAAAGAAGTTGGAACACCATGCAGTTTCACAATCTCATGGATATACAGCTCAGCCAATCTCTCCAAAGAGTAATCCATTCGAACCGGAAGGAAATGAGCTGTCTTAGTCAATCTATCCACAATCACCCATATAGCATCATGCTTCTTTTGTGTCAATGGCAAACCAGACACAAAATCCATTGTCACTCTTTCCCACTTCCATTCTGGCACTGACAATGGTTGAAGCAACCCGGTTGGAACTTGATGCTCTGCTTTAACCTTCTGACAAGTGAGACATTTCGATACAAACTCAGCAATGTCTCTCTTCAAACCAATCCACCAATAATGCTGTCTCAAATCATGATACATCTTCGTATTACCCGGATGCATAGCAAACATTGACTGATGAGCTTCTTCTAAAATGACTCTTTTCAAATCAGCATCATCGGGTACACACAATCGGTTCTTAAACCAGAGACTCCCATCATCTTTCACAACAAAATCTCTAGTCTTCCCATTCTTGCAATCTGAAAAAATCTTCTGAATCTTCTTATCGGCCAACTGAGCTTCTTTGATCTGATCTAACAAAATCGGCTTTAATTGCAACTGTGCCAATAATGCACCATCAACACAAGGTACAAAACTGGCATGCAATGCTCTCAACTCAACAAGCAACGAGAGCGAGTAAACAGTTAAACCAGCTAAAGACTTCCGACTCAAGGCATCAGCAACAACATTTGCTTTACCTGGATGATAGTCAATCAAGCAGTCGTAGTCTTTAATCAATTCTAACCATCTCCTCTGACGAAGATTGAGTTCTTTCTGGACACCCAAATACTTCAAACTCTTGTGATCAGTGTAGATGAAACATTTCTCCCCAAACAGATAGTGGCGCCAAATCTTTAATGCAAACACAATGGCAGCCAATTCTAAATCATGGGTCGGATAGTTAAGCTCATGTGGTTTCAACTGTCGAGATGCATAAGCTATAACTTTCCCTTCCTGCATCAATACACACCCCAAACCTCTATGTGAAGCATCACTGTAGATCACATATGGTTTGCCTTCAACAGGTAAAGTAAGAACAGGCGCTTGAGTCAACAACTCTCTCAACTGCTCAAAACTAGCCTGACACTGATCTGTCCACACAAATCTCACTCCCTTTCGAAGTAATCTGGTGAGTGGAGTAGCTATCAAAGAAAACCCTTTCACAACCGTCGGTAATAGCCTGCCAAACCCAGAAAACTTCTAATCTCTGTCACAGACTTGGGTGGACTCCAATTTAAAATGGCTTCAACTTTGCTCGGATCAACTCTGATGCCTTCTGCAAAAACAATATGTCCGAGAAAAGCAACTTGATCCAACCAGAACTCACACTTCGACAATTTGGCAAATAACTGATTCTCTCTCAAAATCTGCAACACAATCCGCAGATGCATATCATGCTCCTCTTCATTCCGCGAATACACCAGTATATCATCAATGAAGACCACTACAAACTGATCCAAATAGGGCCTAAACACCCTATTCATCAAATCCATAAAAGCTGCAGGTGCATTCGTTAGACCAAAAGGCATAACTAAAAACTCATAATGCCCATACCTGGTCCGAAAAGCAGTCTTAGGAACATCTTCACTTCTTACCCTCAGCTGATGGTACCCAGATCTCAAATCAATTTTGGAGAACACTGACGCTCCCTTCAACTGATCAAAGAGATCATCGATTCTAGGCAAAGGATATTTATTTTTAATAGTCACCTTGTTCAATTGCCTATAATCGATACACAACCTCATAGTACCATCTTTCTTCTTCACAAATAGCACAGGAGCTCCCCAAGGAGAAACACTGGGGCGAATGAATCCTTTGTCCAACAACTCCTGTAATTGCACTTTCAACTCCCTCAATTCTGCTGGTGCCATTCTATAAGGAGTAATAGAGATAGGAGTGGTACCAGGCAACAATTCAATACCGAACTCCACCTCTCTCTCAGGAGGCAACCCTGGCAACTCCTCTGGAAACACATCCGGGAACTCAGCAACTGTGGCAATGCTATCAATAGGGGAACCCTTCACTCTAGTATCCACCACATGAGCAAGATAGGCTTCACACCCCTTTCTAATCAACCTCCTGGCTGCAACAGCTGAAACAAATAAGGAGGCTAGCTGTTCCTGCTCATTAGATACTATCACCTCTCTACCATCACCCGTTCTCAAAGAAACAATTTTCTTTTTACAATCCACCACAGCTTCATGTCGAGATAGCCAATCCATACCTAAGATCACGTCATATTCCTTAAATGGCATCTCAATCAAATCCCCAAGGAACTCCTCACCCTGCACCACTACTGCACTATCTCTATGCACCTTACTCACAACCACACTATGCCCTAACGGATTTGTTACCAACACATCAAATCCTAGGGACTCAGCATGCAAATCAGATACAGGCAAAACAGATGCACTAATATATGAATGTGTGGAACCCGGATCAATCAAAGCAAGTACTGGAGTATTAAATAAAGAAAAAGTACCAGCTATGACTGCCGATGTATCTGGCTGTCTCTGCATAACATACATCCTCTGGGAAGATCCAACCTCCTCTGGTCTACCCTCCCTGGATGTAGTACCTCTTCTAGAACTGAATCCTGGTCTACCTCCCCGGCTGGCACCTCTGCCTCCTCTGCCTCCCCTCACACTAGCTCGAGAAGCAGCAGAATCAACTGGCATCTGATCCTGCCTCTCAGGACAGTCTCTCACAAAGTGGTCAGGTGATCCACACCTGAAGCATACCCCTGATCTACTATGCCTCCAACAAACGCCCCCATGTCTTCCACCACACTGGTTACACACAGGTAAGGTGGATCTCTGAACTCCAGGAGTAGGAGCACTCGCTACTGAAGCTGCAGGTCTAAATCTCTGCCTCTGGAACTGCACTGACCTACCCACTGGTCTCTGGCTCCTACTACTCCGAGGAACAAAACTTCCTCTACCCCTCTTCGCAGAAGAAGACCCTGCCTCGAACTGGGGCCTTCTAACCCTAACCTCTTCCTCTGAAGCAGCTGCAATAACTTGAGCTCGCTCTACACTTCGAGCTGCTGCCACAAGCTGTGAGAAATCCTGATATCTGGATCCAGCCACTAAGCACATGATCGAGGGCCTCAATCCCTCCTCAAATCGCCGACATCTATCAATCTCATCAGTAATGATACCCCCAGCATACTGACTCAGTCGAATAAACTCAACTTCATACTCAGTTACGGTCCGATGATCTTGCTTCAAATCTAGAAACTCTCTTTTCTTCCCATCTTTATACTCCCTAGGAGTATACTTCAACTCAAATTCTCTCAGAAAATCCGCATAAGACAAGGTTGGTGGATCATCCATAGAATGGGGCACTGTCTTCCACCAGTCGTAGGCATCCTTCTGTAGCAAAGATCTTGCATAGTCAAACTTCTCCTCTGAAGTGGCTTGCAACTGCACAAATACCCTCTGAACTCTATCAAGCCACTGTTCTGCTACAGCCGGATCAACTGTACCAAAGAAATCCTCTGCTCCATATTTCCTTAGCTTATCATAGTGCCTTACTGGTACTGAAGGCTGAGGGGGTGGTGGCGGTGGCTGTGGTTGCACAGGTGCTTGTCTCATAGCTTCCAACATAGGCCTAAACCAGGCTGGCGGAACCTCCTCCCCAGCTGGTCTACCCGACACCGAAGCAGGTGCCTCCTCAACACTATCAACCCTAGCTCCCTCAGCAGGAGCAATACTCTCGGCACTACCCTCAACAGATTGTCGTGAATGAGATGCCATCTCTACCTATATCTGCAAACACAGCAGAATATTCCTCATTAAAGATCAAAGACTGCCATACCAAAACATGTATTTTACTCAAAAACCCACTTTAAAAATCAAAATATTCTTTTTCTTACAATTGATCTAGGTTGAGAATCTCAAACCTAGGCTCTGATACCAAAAATTGTAACACCCCTTCCCGACCTACGTGTGTAAGCTGAGTAGAGGCGCCACCCTATCCTAATGTTGCTACCACTTTTACTTAGTCAAATTTTTGTTCCGATTTTTATAGAAATTTTGCCATAGTTTTGCCTAAAAATTCAATCCCAAGTGTCGACAAAACTGGTTTTTTTTTTCTAATTTTTGAAAACATTTTTACACAAACCAATGCAAACAAAATCATTCTCAGTACACTTCCAATAAATCCCCCTTATAACCTCAACTACAACCTGCAAAAAGGATTTACACTTCTAGTACAAAATAAAGTAAAGGTTTATTATGAAATACAGCAGATAAAATCTTTGTTCACTATGCAACGGAAAGTAACAATATTTACAAATTCATATACATCAAAACTCAAGTTTTACAACACATAAAATTTATACATGTTTGGCAGTCAGTCTTCGATCTTAAAGCCCACTATTCAATCTTCAAAATCTAGGCTCGACTCGGCCTAGAGGAACTCTCTGGTTCTTCCTTGTCACCTGCGCGAAGAATCACATTCGCGCTAAGCCAACGGCTTAGTAAGATAAAACATGCTAATGGTATGCTTTAATGTAATGCAATGCCACATATGTTATTGATAAGATCAATATCATAAATATAAAGTTAACCACATAATTATGCATTTCACAAATCATAGTCATATGAGCATACCACATTTCAACATCTTTCCACATTCAACATTAATCAATCATACTCAATAACCAACATCTCATTTCATTAACTCATAACATTATTTAGGACATTCATATAACCCTGACACCTATGGGCCCAACAAGTATTTAATACGATATTCAGAGTTCAGAGTTACTGCTTTGGTTCATAGTCACAATAATCACGCCCGTAGGCAAGTGTAACAGACCCAGTCTCTTGGATCATCAACTCAACACATATGAGGAGATCCTCAACCCGGCAAGACTGTTACAAATCATATATCTCATAGTGTAACAGACCCAGTCTCTTGGACCATCAACTCAACACCTATGAGGAGGTCCTCAACCCGGCAAGACTGTTACCTGTCATCATTTCTTAGGCATGCCACCCAAATCCAGAACTCTGAAACTGAATAACATATTAAACAAACAATTCATTTCCATTCTCAATTCTCATCACATTTAGGCAAACATGCCTTCTTTCTTTCAATTACATCATCTTAGCCAATAACAATGGCTTCACATTTCATTCCACAATATAACATCTCATTATTCAAGTATATATATATATATATATATCTCATCCATGATCACATTATATCTCACATAGCATCATTCATAAATATCAACATTTCATACCACATTACTCATGAAACACATTACCATTCACAATGCACAACATAACATTGTTCAATCTCAACAATGCAATTAGGGCAAAGAACAATTGATTATAACATTCATTGATTCAAGTGTGTTTAAAGTGTTTAGGGTTAGGTTTAAGGACCAACCTACCTTTGGAAAACCAAAGCAATGCAAAAAGAACAAAGAATTAAAACCCTAACCATAAATAGTACATTCTGGTTTTAAACTCCATTTTATCCTTATTTTGAAAAATTGTATAAAATAATCTACTTGACTAAAAATTCTAAAATTTTTACAGAATTTAGTTTTGTATCTTAAAATCATCCCTTTAAAATTTCAGATCAAACTGAACACAAAATCTTGGTCAAATAGTTCACCTAACCAGACTGCCCCAATTGCCCTGCATCCTGGCAGCAGTTCTGAACTTTGTGAATTCCATAAATCAAATTCAATCAACGTGGTTCCAAATTATTTTTCTCAAATACTAGACTCACTAAGCAACAACATATCCAAAATTCGATTGGATATGATTTTTCTACATTTTATTAAAAATCACGAAATATAGCTGTCCCAGTTAAGGTACCTGCTGGAACAGGTCTAATGAAAATAATCTTTCTAAACTCATAACCATTCCAAAATCGAATCAACATATTTTTCAGTCATTCTACACTCATAGAGGCACAACATATCAAAAATTCACTTCAAGAACATTTTTCTATAATTAATTAAAAATCATACAAATCACAGCCTTTACTAATTGTAAAACAGAAACAATTTCACTAAACACAACTCTTACTCAACACAATCACTTCCAACACCTTCACCAACTCAACTTCTCATCATCAAACCAACAAACCCTAATTCCTTTCTCACACCACTTCAAAAGAATTGAAGAAATTAAAGAAAAGATCTTACCTCAAATGAAGAAATCTACAAATCTTTAACCAAAACCCTTGTTTCTTTCTTCAAAATGCTTCAAACCTCAAGATCACCTCTCTTTCTCTCTTTGTCTATGGAGAATCCGGCCACTTCAAGAAAGAAAGAAGAAAATGCACAAGTCAAACACATTTTCTTCTTTTAATCTCCACCATGCATCTTACAAGGAAAATTACCAAAACACCCTTAACCATATAACTAACTCTTTGTCTCATATAAGCCCTTTATAGTAATTTCATTAACAACCAAAAATATCTTCTTCCACTTAACCATCACCTTGACTCATCATTTGACCAATGTATATGTTAATTATATCATCATATAAACAACATATACATTTGTCTCTAAACCCTAAATTTCTTCTCCAAAACACATATACATATACATTCTCTTCCCATTTCTTTTCTCTTACAATTTAACACATATATGCACAAACATTCACTTCCCAATATATATATCAACAACCACAATAACAACAACATACTCAAAACTTCTAGGGCATAAATGAGGATATTACAGTTTGCTTCCTCTTGATTCTTCCAGCTTGAGATTATGAATAGACTGCCAAAAATAATTCTAAGCTCCAAAGGTCCAGATCCTCTTTTAAGATCAAAAGTCCAAAGTCCCATAAAAAATTTCTGATCCCTTATTTTGTGTCTTTAATGTGGTATTTATAAGAAAAAATAAAATCTAATACTAATTGGCTAAGGAAATAAAAACGTTTTAGGAAACAAAAATAAAAACCAAGTAGAATAGGGTTTTGGTAAAACCGTGCGCGGGCTGGGCGTGCGAAGTGCCCTGGCAAAGAAAATTTGCCGACGCTAGGCTTGGGTGCTGCTGGCTCGAGCGCGGGCTAGGCCAATTCGTATTAGGATTTTCCTGCAGCGAATTGGCCCATGCCAATTCGTCACCCGCGACGAAAATTTTTCGTCGCCGATTTTTATTTTCAATTTCTTTTTTTATCTTTTCTTCCTCTTTTTTTATATTTTCTTATTTTAATTAAAAACAAATACTATAAATAGTAAATATTATTAAAAATACCACAGAAATTATTTTGGACTGTTTAAAAATATCGAACTGGACTGGGTCAAAAATTAAGGGTCTACAAAAGTACTTTGTTTAAGCTCCATAGGCACACTTGTAACAGAACTACGTAGAGCTAATTCTTAAAAAAAAAGCTCGGTGAGTCAAAAACCTGAAAGAGCGGCGTGGGAAAAAGTTAGACCAATAAAATATAAGCGAAATGCGTAGGAAGCCCTCCTCGAGTACGGTCCAAATCCTCATGCAACATCCATCCCATGCAATAAAAAAATATTTATTCCATAATGCTCACGAAAGTTCCTTACAAAATTCATCTGTGTCTAAATTAAATTTCTGAAACAAGTCTATCTATCGAAAAAGTAGGTCCTAAACTCTAAGCAGCCTCATTAGTAGTCTCCGTCTCCAACTCGTTAATCAAAGTCAGTTGTCAAACTTTCTCTCTAGGCCAAGCCATGGTAAAAACCAACCCCCTATACCCATCAATAGTATCTGTTAGTCCAGATGGCCGCATAACATGAAATTCCTGACCCTAGTCATTCAAGATGGCTCAAGCAGAAACAAAAGTGATGATCGCATGAGTGTGAGCGATACCATCAGGTGGAACTCCTTAAGAGTGGCCCATCTGCTTGAGAATTCGGGTCCCTAGGTAAAACATTGACATGGATAGGCATAGCAAGCAAACGACCCTATAGTTGAATCTCATGGTCATGAAAGAACGGATTTGGTGCTAAGGGCAATACCGCAGAACCTCATTTGGGCTAAGCTCTAGTAACAAGGAAGTCCACACCTTCTCAAAATCATGGCGAATGATGATCTACCTACCTTGGTAAGCAAAGGGAGAATATGGGAGTCTGGATGGCATAACAACAATACATAGATGATCCCTCAACCAAACCTGCAAGCAGCTAGTTTTAAAAGAAAAAGGGATGCACCTAAAGGAGGATGGGAGTTACAGGCCAATCTCCCCAGACCCTATAAACCCTGTCTAAACTGATAATGGTCTCAGCAAGTAAAAGTGCAGCAATAGAATGAGAGTCCTCCATATGCAGAATCATAGGAACTAGATTAATCGAGCCCCAGCCTGGCTCACCTCTAAACAGAAAGCCACTAGTTAGGCAAAGTGCCAAAGCCTTCAGATGAAGTTTATGTCTCACCGTATCCTCGCTATGCTTCAAAAATTCAGTGATAAGGGCATATAAGTTCACTTTATTATCTTTCACCATGAAAGAAGCCTCAACATCACTCAACAAGAACAAGGCCTGAAAAGCATAAAAATAGCTAGAGTTGTAGCCAGGGGTTGCCAGCTCAGATTCAATACTATATCCTAAGATAGCACTGAACTCCTCAAAAGTAGGATACATTTCTTCCATCATAGCCCCAAACCTAAATACATGGTCCACAGGATCCCAGAATTTCAAACAAGCCTAAATAAAATTATTATCCAATTTCACCCCTTTCAATGTTATCGCTGGTGCAATACCATATCTGCCAAGATTAATCTTGTCCACTTTGTCCAAATGGGTGGTCCATAAATGCAAAGAATGACCAAAAAATGGCTCCATTATTGCAAAATCAAGTAGGGGAACGAGTAAACTAACAAAAAAATAGAGAAGTGGCCCCATATATATATGATTAGCCCTGCTTTACAGTCTGAGGATACAGTCGTGTTGTCCGAGTGCTCCGCACTAAAAGAGAGAGAGAGAAAGGAAAGGGGGAAGGTTTATTAAAGCAATAATAATCTAAAGGGGACATCCAAATTAAAGTCATAGCAAATAAAAATAAAATAGCAATAATAAGGTTTAGGATATTCAGATCATAAAAGTCATCTAGTACAGTCATCCATGACATTGCATGCATCATAATGCATTGTTAAAACATAGAAGTTAAATTATGCATAAATAGAAACATAACTAGGAGAAAAACCTATCTCCTGCCACGACGAGACCCCCTTCCTTGCTCCATAGATAACTGGCTTAAAATAGTTGACAGGTACTCATAATGACGAGCCATCATATAGGTATGGTCAACCCACTCTTGAGGCCACTACAAGATGTAGTCGAGGTTGAATAAGAGTAAAAAGCAAAAAGTCACAAGAAGCAAAAGATTTACCTCATGGTTGTTCTCTAGCGATGGGGCAACCTAGATCGGGGGCATAAGAGCCCTGGCTTCACCCCGTTCATCTGCAACATCATATGTAATGGTATTCCATAACCAATAGTATGAAGGGACGCCCTCAGGAGGAACAAAGTCAGTTCCAGTAAACCTTGACTGTGTATCGACATATGAACCTTCGGGCAAAGGGGTAGTAAATTTAGAAGCTGAACTTGATGAGATCCCGATCCTTCTTTGGCGAGAATCACCCCGACTAGCCCTAGCCGCGCTAGTCTCTAGTCGAGAAGCCTCGAAAGAAGGGAAGTTATATTAAGATGAGCTACTTAGGTTGACCTCAATAAAAGGCATCAAGGAAGACCTATAGTAGTCTTCATAGTCCAGCTGGGGGAGAATAAAATTTGAAGCTAAGAGACTAGTATAGTAATGTGGGTAAGCGGATGCATTCCTTTTCAACCTCATATCAATAGGAGGAGTGCATGAAACTAATCTCCTCAGGGATGTTTGATGCATGACACGCTTGCCTAGATAGTACTGATGGGTCCTTGGTGAGCCGAAAACTACTCAACAAGTGGTGTAGAATGAAGCCTACTCCATATACATTTGGTTGGAGGGGATAAATCTTTCACTAAAAGGATGCCATTTCACCTGCAGCAGGGAAGAGAGTGAAAAAAACTCACATTATTTATCATCAGGTTATTAAAAATACCCTACAACCCCCAAAAATTCAGGTTGCAGGATAGAGACCTGTTGCTTGGTGACTAGCGATGGCCTACAGAAAAAATGTATGTTTGGGGACTTGCCAAAGTAGGGGCCAAATTAGGAAAATATTCATATGCCCATAGCTACAAAAGTTGATAGATTAAAGCAGAACCTGTTGCTTGGTGACCAGCGATGGCCTACAGAAAAAATGTATGTTTGGGGACTTGCCAAAGTAGGGGCCAAATCAGGAAAATATTCATATGCCCATAGCTGCAAAAGTTGATAGATTAAAGAAGAAGAAGAAGAGGAGGAGGAGGAGGAGTTCCCCCAATAGAGTGAAAATCCAACCATGGGATAGTAAACCCATTTCCTGATATATGAAGGCTAATGTAGCATCACCACAGTTATATTCATGAAGAAGTGTTAAATCCCCCAGACTCATCAAGATAGATAAATCAATAGTATCACGGGGGTATGCCAAAAGGAGCATCCTAGCAACAGTAGAACCACACTACTGTAATGTGTAGAGAATGATCCTCTAACTCACCATGCCTAGACAATAAGAAATTAATGTGATCTTTCAGCCAGGACCGTGTAACTACAGGATCGCCGACATCAGGGACTGGCGAGATGACACCAAGCAAGTCAATAATGCACTCCTCGGGTAGCTCTCTCTAGTTTGGAAATGATTCCACAGAACATGTGCCAAACTGGATGTCAGTAAACAAGTATAGGTCTTAAGGCATCATGGTCAGCTCTCCGCAAAGAAAATGAAATGAATTAGTAGTATCCCACCACCTCTCAATCAATACCTATAGCAGGTCATGGTTGGCTGGTCTAGCGCAATCAAGAGATAAGATATCTATAAATCTAGAGGATAACAGTATTTCTCTCACTGAACTTGAAAGGTTGAGGTTGCTCAGCCCCCTCAAAGTTTCAGCTGGGTATGTTGTTGTAGTAAATAATATAATTGCTTAAATTAAATGGAAAAGGCGATGAGAAAGGTATTTTTTATTTATTTTGCAGAAAAGGAAGAAAACAAAACATATTTGTATAACGCCGATCTATGAGGCATGGGTGTAGGAATCCGCAAGCAGGTCGTCGATGGCCAGCATCTCGGCAACTTCGGGAGATGAAGAAGGAGATTGTGACATTGAAGAAGGAGATTGTGACATTGTCAAAAAGGAAACTGAAAGAAAATAAAGAAGAAGATGGGGAGAGAAGTAGGCACCTTCTCCTCACCCCTCCCCCCCCCCCCCCCCCCCCCTAACCCTATTTATAGGGATTTCAGTCAAGGGGCAGTCCAAATGACACATGGCACTGAACGTGTTCAAATGTATTTCAAGAATTGAGGAATAGCTTGCCAATCAGGTTCCTTCTATTTAATCTCACCTAGTTCACACCAATTCATAAATTTGACAGTCAAAATTTATGCAACGGGGGGCAGTTGTGAGTCTTTAATTTTACACTTGGCTTACAAAATTAGAAAATTTTTTAAAAATATAAATTAAATTTGATGAGCGACCATGCGGTAGACGACTGAGCTGCATCTCTTGCGGCCGAACCACGTGATGCACGACTGTTGCACATCCTACAGTGGGTTGTGTACCACGCGGCAGGCAGTACGTGTTACGATCTAGCCGCAGTGCATGTAGCCCTGTACAAAATTTGGACTCCTATAAATAGGAGTCCATCCCTCTTGTTCAAGGATTGGATTTTTTGACCCCAAAAATCTACTTAAATATTTTTATAACATAAAATTAAAGACTCTTTGCTCTTTTTAGTTATCATTAATCAATTTCTCTTCATTTTCCATGCAAGTGGAGCTTTGAAGTAGTAAGACTTTTCAAACTTTTATCCAGAAAAGGCGTTTACCCAAGGTAACATACTTTTATTCAATCTTTTTCGGTTCATTAATCAATCAATAATAAAATTGGTTAATCAAACAAAAAAACCCTTTGCATATAAAGGTACGAACTACTTACGGCTCTGATTCTAATTCATACGGGATAAGTAGATACAATCATAATATAACTCCAAGTGACAAGCTAATTTTTTAGCAACCAACAGTCTCCTAATTTGGATCTTTCTTTTTGCTTTTATCTGTTCTTTAATTTTCTTTTATTGTCTTTAATCTTTGTGGCCTTTTCCCAAGTTTTGGTAAGATCTTGCAAAGAGAATGCTTTTGTGGTTATGATTGTTTTTTCATATTTTATCCTTCTTTTTAAGTTTATTTTTTTAGTTGGGGACTTGTGCTCAACCTATAATCCATAAGGGTTAGAGTTAGAGCTCCCCTGGAATTGCCATTTTAGAGGCATTGTAATAGTTATTTACTTACCATTTGATACTGCAATTATGGATGTCATGCTATAAACAGTTCATTCATTAATATACTCTATCATTCATAATCATTGAGACAATACGCATGAAAACTGTATTTTTCTAAAAACTCGTTTAAAGGAATTCGAGAATCAATTAAAGGAAAATAAAATAATCATTTTCTTTGAATATGGTTTAGAAAACTTATCCCGGGACCTGTGCCCTCTTTATGTAAAAATTTATTTCTAAATGGAATCAATTAAAATTTTCCTTAAATTTTCTCTTAAAAATAACGGTGGCGACTCTCCAATTTCAGGTTTTCAAAATAAAAGCCACTGATCCTTTTCAAAATAAAAGCAGAGTTTTCTTTTCAAAATAAAAAAAGATTTTAAACCCGCACTTATTGAACCAATTGGAGACCGTACGCAGCGATGTCATATGAGACCAAGCATTCAAAAGAGCATTCTCAACCTCACACTTGCAACCAATTTTTCACTCATTTTAAGACTTTCTTTTCCGAACAAAGTGCTATTTTTGAGATCTTTTCTTTATAAGCTTCATTTTGGTAAATAACTTGCAAATTTTAGACCCCATTTGCTTTTGACAGAAATCCAGTGACAATGCACTCCGGTAACCTTTTTCCATCAAGATTAAATAAAATAAATTTTATATAATTAATGTATATGATAAATGTGTATAATTAATGATTGATAGTTGAAGAAATTAAAATTTGTATATTTAGAATTTGTTAATTGAAAACTAATTAATTGTTTAAGTAATAATTTAAAATATAAATTATGATTTAAATTATAATAAAAAATTGATCATAAAATTGTACAAGAGTATGTTTATTCATAGTTTTAAATATTTATCGTGAGCATATTTTAAGAATTAAATAATGAAAAATTCATCTAAAGGTTATGATGTGTATATATAAGTATGTAGAAAGAGAGCTCTAAAAGGGTGTTTAAATTAATACATATTGTTAGAATTTTCATTAATTTAATAGAAAGATCATATACCATCATCTTTACTTCTAGCAAAATTAAGTCAATAGATAATTTAAAATAATGTAATGTATAATGTAAGCTTTATTCATCTTTAATGCTATATTTAAATATATAAAACTTATTCATCTTTAATGCTATTATATAGTCAATACTTTGAAATAATTTTCTTTTTTTTACTTGAATAGATGTTAAGTACCAGAAATAATTCAAAAACTACAACTAATAGTATAAATGTTGCCCTAAAAGGAATAATGATAGTTTGATGAAGGCAAGTATTTTTTAAAATACTGCAAAGCCATCCAATGTGAGTAGTAAAAGAAAGAGGTCATAGGTATGGGAGCATTTTGCATCATATAATGAAGAAAATCCTCAAGAAAAAAAAAACTAAATGTAAATATTATAGTAAATCTCTTGTATATCCATCTACTAGTAGCATAAGTTATTTAAGCAATCATTTATCTAGGCGTAGGAAATATACATATAATTTAGACAGTAGTTAAAGCACCTTAGCTTTCAAGCTACAACTTATAATTTTTGAATTAAGATAGTAGTCTTGCTTTTATTGTATTTGAACTTTAAATATATTCTATGTATTTTGATTTTGTGTTGATGCTATAGTTATTACATTTGAATTTAAATCATGTATTATATATTTTGATTGTGTGTAAAATTTATAATTTTTTTTGTTAAATTTTGTATTTTTATTATATACGTACTCTTTGTTTGTTATTTTTTACACTGAATTTTCTTTGCATTTTTTTTTAAAAAAAAGATCATAATTTAATAAATATTTATAGATATCTCAAAGCAACGCGAGGGTTTCACCCTAGTTCACCTTTAAACTTGAACATTGCAAGCAAATCATGCTCAGCGGGATCACTTGCTAGAGTGCCCAAGTGACACTTTTACATTGTAAAGATCGCAGTCAACTTTGGGTCATCCTAGTGACCGTGCAAAGCCTTGTGCAACCAGTTCAGCCAACTGCATAATCATTTCAAAGAATGAGGAATTTCACCAAGTCACAGAAAAGGTCACGGCGAGCCTTGTGATTCATTCAGCAACCACAATCTAGCTATTGCAACCAAATCCTCCAACGCGTAATCGCAAGAAACATGGACACTTTTAGAGTAAAAGTTAGCAAAAGAGTTAGTGGTCTCTGGCATGTTTAGTTTCTCAGCATGAAAATCAAATTGTTAATGTGAACTAGACTTGACACGACAGCAAGATTTGAAAGTCAAAACCCTCTTGATGGGATGTTGATCACCAAATCAAAAAGTGACACAAGGCAGGCAAGTTACTATAGCTTTCTTCAAGCCTTCAACCTCACAACCGCGTCCCAGGTGAAAGAGACTGCAAGATTCATATGAAGTATCGAAATAGGAAAGCACCAACATGTTAGTAAATCATTTGATGCTATGTGTCTTGGTCGTTAACTAGCTAGTAGATGCATTCCAAGTCATGCGACCGCACCAATGCTAGTTCTCACCATGAGAGAGTGCACGCAACTATGCTACAAGGCATATTACTGCAAGAGGATTCTAACATTTAATGTAGGAGATTTTATTTTGTGAATGCCATATCTTTCTCTACTCTACTCCAACGAGCAAAAGGAGTAATGAAGGCTATAAATATCCTACCAAACATCATTTAATGTAACTTTTAAGTATTTACTTGGTGAAACTCTTGCAAATTTGTTTCTCAAATGCCTTGTAATCAATTTTTTCAATTGTAAACCACTAAGTATTAAGTGTGAGCACTTAAAACTCTTCAATAAAGAGTTAGGTGTGAGCTATAAATACTAGGTTAAATGTGAACTTGAAAAAATACTTATAAAGATTATGAGTGAACCATAAACTTATTGTAAAAGTTCAGTGTGAGTTTGTTAAACACGAAGGTAGTGTTTAACTTGCAAGAATCCATTTATAGTGAAATACTCAACTTGAGAATTGAGGAGTGAATATAAGATATTTTTATCCAAACTATCATAAATCATCGTGTTCTTTCTTCTAAAGGATAACATTAATGTAATCGCCAAAAAATTATTTGGTCACAAATCTATCACTAATTCATCACTAATATATAATTAATTTATTTTTGAATATTAATTTAAGTTTGATAAATAAAAAGATAATTTTAAAAAAATAATAATTTTTTATATGTAATATTTTCATTCAAAAATGGTAACTTATTTTTTATATCACAAAAAGATAAATTAATTAAATTTTGCATCTATTACATTAATAAATTTACATCTCTCAAAATGGTAATAAATTATGTATGCATATTATTAAATTAATAATTTAAAAATTAATTTATTAAACTAATTTTATTAACTTTATCATTCGAATTTATTAGACAGTGCTAATATGAAAAATTAAATTGATATTTAATATATTTAAATATAAATATGGATTCAATTTGAAATTTAAGAAGTGATAAAAAAAAACTTAAGTGAAAATCAATTATGAAAACACATGATTTGGCAAAAATCTATAAACCTTCTCTTATTTACAATTTAAGTATAAATTTTTATTTGATTGGTTTGCATGATAAATAGGGCTGAGCAACGAGTTTGTAACCCTCGAATCATGCATATAACTAATTTGAAATGTTTGAAAAAAAAAAAATTTAAAATCTAATAAGGACCGAATCATTCCTATCATGATATTAATTAATAGCACAATTCTAGATGCTTGTATTAAGCTGGACAAAGATTCATCCTAAATTGTACTAAAATTTGAATACCTGAATTAATTTATTAATTAAAACGTGTTTAAAAAAATAAAAGTTATAAATTATTAAATTTCAATAAATAATTTTATCTAAATTGGCAAGGAACTGTAGTATATATAGTTGCTAATTAATAAAACATGAATATTATATTTATATATTTATGTATTTAATATATGTTTATAAGTGTATTTATTTATATTTATATTTATATTTATATTAATAAATATTTGCATATTTATATATTTGTGACAGAAGTCAGTATCCATCATTAAATTAGTGATATATTTTAATTTTTATCACAAAAATAGTGATAAAAATTAGAATTCATCATTAAGTTAGTGATGAATTTATAACATAATCCAAATTTGTCATTGATTTAGTGACAGATCTATCATTAATTTTAAATTTATTTTTTCCCTTAATTTTCATCTTTTCTCGTACATTTAATTTTTGAGTGATAAAAGTTAGAACTCCTCACTAAGTTAGTGATGAATACAAAATCCATCATTTGTTTAGTAATGGAAATGTCACTTACTCATTTATCCGAAGTTTAATCTTTTTCTACTCATTTATTTTGTTAGGGATAGAAATTGCAATTGGTCGCCAAATTAGTAAGCGACTAACGATGAAAATTGCAATTTATCACTAAATTAGTAACAAAGACCCAGACTAACTTTAAATTTTATTTTTCTCTAATTTTTTCCTCATTTAAGTATTTTAGTAACAAATTAGCGATGAAAATAATTTGCCACTAATTCTAACTTTTCTTTATATATATTTCTTTCAATCATTTTTCTACCATTCTTATCTTTATCTTCCTTTTCATTCATTCTTCCTTTTTTTTTTCTTTCATCTCATATTATTTTTTTTATTTTTTAGTTATATTATTTTATTACACATTCTTAGTTTATTTATTTATCTAATTATCTTTAAAAAAATTATATTTTCCTTACTCTATCATTTTTTAACTTTCTCATCATCATACTCTCTACTTCAATTTTTTTATTCTCTCTTTTATATTACTCACTAATTTAATTTTTCCTACTTTTTCTATAATCTAATTATTCTTTATTTTACTTTTTCTTCACCATTTTAATTTCTTCTATTTTTTCATTTTAATTTTAATTTTTCATTTTCAATATTTTATTGTTGTTGTTGGTATTATTATTAACATCTCTCAAAATATTTTATTGTTGTTGTTGGTATTATTATTAACATCTCTCAAAATAAATTAAAATTTTATCAATTGAAAATTTTTTTATAAATTAATTGAAAAATTAAAGATGAAAAATAATATATCTCAAAATATTACCATATTGAAGATACTTAATTTGATTTTTTTCTTAAATTTAATCATATTTTCAATTAAAAAAAATTTCTATAATTTGATAAGAAGTAGCAGTAGATAGATAAAGGGTTATTGAAAATAACAAACTACTAACATAATTTAGTGACAGATTGATGATGGAGATTCTTTATTACAAATTAATAATGAATTTATTACAAACATTTTCATCCCAGATTTAACGATTGAAGCTTCCCATCACAAGCTAGTGATAGGTTTATGGTGGACACCATATATATCAAAAGTTAATGATGGAAAATTTCCGTCGCAGATTAGTGACGGATTTGTGACCCGACGGTCACAAATCCATCAAAAGTTTATGAAAAAAATTTTCGTCAAAATTATAATGAAAATTTTTCATTGCAAATTGGTTACAGACCTTTTCATAATAAATTTATCAAAAAGTTAGTTAATGAAAAACTTTCATTAAAAATTGTGGCGAATTTGTAATGGACTGTTTGTTATAAATTCATCTAAATTTGTGATGAAAAATTATTCACTAATTAGTGATAGATTTCTTTTTATTGGTGAAAGGAATCCATTATAAATTAACGATGAATTTTTTATCACAAATTCATCATAAAATTTTCTGACGGACTTGAAATCCAACACAATAAAATCAGCAGCCAATGTTTTAGTCAAAGAATAATTTCGTCATTCTGGAAATTTTTTGTAGTGTCCATCCAACCTTTTTCTTCATGCTGCAATTTCATTAAATGCGCTACTTTTTGGATGATTCTTCCTAATTAGCTTCTACATAAGAGGTTTCATGTGATTTGAGATTATTTTAGTAATGATTTTGTAAACAACATTATACAAGCTTATTAGTCTCTTTTGGATTAGTGAATTTGGAACAAAACTTGACTGATTCTTGTAATTAGCTTCTCATAAGAGGTTTGATAAAATTTGAGATAATTTTAGTAACGATTTTGTAAAAAACATTATACAAGTTTATTAGTCTTTCTTGATTATTAGTGATTATGGAATGTCAACCTTGGGGATTAAAATTAATAGTTTTGGTTGTTAGCATGGAAAACAAATAAAAACGGAAAGATTTTTTTAGACTATGTTCGGAATGGTTTTTGTTTTTTTATTTTAGCTTTTTTACGAAAAAAACCAATATATTTTTGGTAATAATATTAAATTTTAGAACTTTTTCAGATTAAATAAAAACCATTTTCATGTGAAATATGAAATTTATAAAAATATGGTTTTAAAGATTTTTATCAATAATTTTTTTAATTTAAAAAATCAAATTTTGACATTTATTTTTTTAAAATTTTTTATTCCTTTATTTTTATTAATTAAAATTTTAATAATTATAATATAGTTTTTAAAAATGTAAACAAAGTTTTTAATAAAAATATAAATAAAAAGTGAGCATATTTTTTTAAAAAAATAAAAAACTTAAAAATCTACAATCTAAACAAAAATTGAAAATAATTTTTTTTGTTTTAGTATAAATATATCTGTTTTCTAGTAAAATTAAGATTTAAGTCGATAATATGTATTATAAAAAACCTAGATCATTGTAGCAAATCAGAACCACTCATTCTTAATTGGAAAAAAAAAAAAAAAAAAAAAAAAGAGTCCTCGTTGCTGCAGTTAATCCAGCTATGGTATATATGAAGTATTTGATAGGTCCCTCAAATTTGATTCGGTCAAAAAAGAAATTTGGCTCATTTCCTCGCAAGACAATATCATGTGCACATGCCGCGTAATTTATAATTAAAAATTGGGTGGTCTCAAGTCGATATTGATAATTTTCTTTTATTTTTTGGTACTCCCATTCTTTTCATGTTAAATTTGACTATAATATTTTTATTGCATTATATTTAATTAATATTTTTTAATAAAAAAAAACTTAATTTTCATTTTCTTTTTGCAATCCTTTATCATTATTGCTTTTAATCAATGAATTATTGTTTATTTTTTATATTTTAGAATTAGAACTTTTCAAATAAATCATATTTAGTAAATTTATAATTTTTATATA
This sequence comes from Garcia nutans, assembly GCA_947685225.1. Classification (NCBI taxonomy): domain Eukaryota; kingdom Viridiplantae; phylum Streptophyta; class Magnoliopsida; order Malpighiales; family Euphorbiaceae; genus Garcia; species Garcia nutans. The sequence goes on from CANTUV010000007.1 coordinate 55,769,080, forward strand.
AAAAATATCATAATAAAAAATAAAATTTCTTAAATTTTATATTTTGTTTAACTTTTTTCCAAAGCTCAAAAATTTTTATTATAAAAATTAATTACCAAATTAAATAAAAAAGATGAAAATATTAATACATATCGATATACTTTAAAAATAATGTAATATTAATGTAATATTCTCAAAAGTACTATATTTTTTTTTAACAATATACATATGAATATTTAATCTTTTTATATCAGATTATTTGACTCTTTATTTGTCATTTTAATTTTATAATTTGTTCAATTTAAAAAAGATAAAATTAGGATTTATTAGGATGTTTTAGTACAATACACAATTGAAAAATATTTTCAATAACCACAATTTAATAATTCTTAAAATGAAATGTTTAGTAGTGTTGTAGTTTAAGATCTTATTTAGTAAATTATCTTTCTTTTTATAAGTTAAAAAGAATAACTTAATATTTGTTTAGGAAAAAAATTAAATCAAATTAAAATATAAAAGAAATTTACTGTATTATTTGTAAATATATATATATATATAACTATATATTTATTAATACACATTGCATCATAGTTTAGAAAAATAAATTAGAAATTTAAATACACTTTATAAATTAAAAAAAAGTAAATAGAACTTGAATCATCTTTTTTATATATATAGGTTAATTTTATTTTCTTACCATTTTTGCTTATGCTCGTTTTTAATATAATTTCACTATACCTTCTCTAAAATCATCGCTTTTCGTATGATATTTCATAGTAATAAATGTCACATTTTTTCTTAGTTTCTTGAATTCTAATTATAATTTTATTAGACACTTTTCTCCTTTGGTAGGTCATATTATTTATTTTAATTTTTCTAGAATTATATAATTTATTATAAATAGAAAATGAATATTAATAAATTAAAATTTCGTCATTAACCATGAAATTAACTCAAACCTAATCTCCATTATCTACATACACAATCTAATCTCTATGTTGCCAATTTTTTCTTTAAATATTAATATTTTATATAATAAATAATAATACATGAATTAAAAAAAAAAAGGTAAAGTGTAGCAAAGGAAGTGTACAAAATATTAACTCGAAATAATCTTCATAATCTACCTACACAACCTAATCTCTATGTTGCCAATTTTTTTATAATAATAATAATAATAATAATAATAATAATAATAATAATAAATGAATAAAAAAAAGGGAAGAAGTGTACAAAATATTAAAAAAAAAGGAAATAATGATTAGGAATGAGAAGGCAGTGGTTGAAAGATGCATAGACCTAAAAATACAAAAAGGTTAGAAAAGAGAGGTATCTCAACGTCTTGCTTCCTTTTATAAATGCTTCCAAAGCACCAATTATGCATAACGTGTAACAATTGGTTTTACTTTTTAATTTATTATTACTAGATTTTTATTTTTCCCTTTTTATTTTTTATTTATTATTTTATAAATTACTATTGTACAATATTTTTACAATTTAATTATTAAAAATGAAAAATATAAAAATAAATACAACAAAATGATTTAAATTCAAATGGTAAAAAAATAATTTTAATAGAAAATTAAATTTTATCTTAATTGTTTGTTTAAATTATATTTTTTATCAATTCAAATGTAATTAAGTTTTCCTATAAATATTAATTCGAAATTTCGAATCATGTTATCAACTGAATCTGTAGCATATTCATGTCTTTCTCAAACTCTTTAAAATATATATATATATATATATGTATATAAAAAATTAGAAAAATGAAGGGCATTCTTTCAATTCGCTGAAAGAAAATATTTACAGTTGCAGCTAACAATGAACTATCTTAATTATAATGTAAATATTTCTTAGAGTCTAAATTAAATTAATTAATTAAATTCAAAATTAATAAATTAAATTTGAAATTTAAGGATAACTTTAACATTTTGAGAGCTTATAAAAAAAATTTTGGGAGAGCGTAGAATAATTTTAACATTTGGGGAGAGCTTATTAAAAAGATTACTAAGGATTTATTTGGTTAATGTAGTAGTTCATAATAAAATGGGAAAGAATAATATACTCCGTTTAAAATAGTTATTCTCAGTTTTAACTCAAATTTATATGTAAAACAAATTTTTATAAAATAATAAATATATAATCAGAAAATTTTATTGAAAGCATATTTATATTATAATTTTTTTTTATAAAAAAAATCACCTAATTTATTTATTACAAAACAGCAATTGTATAGTACATGACTAAAATGTGAAAATTGGGTTTTCTGAATTGAATTTGCTTTCAACAAACATTCAAAAAGAGAAAAAAAAATTGAATATAAACTTATGAAGTCTAAGACTAAGGCACTAATAAATAATTGAATATATTTTGTATTTTGCTCGATTATCTTGATGAAAATAATTTATTTTTAAAAAAAATTCATAAAATATTTTTAAAAAATATTTTGTGTTGTTTGATTAAAATATTTAAAATTCGTTAAAAAATTACAAACTCTCTATTTATAAAATTATAAAAATATTTAAATTTATTTTTTATATTATTATCCAATAAGAAAAAATAAAATTAATAAATTGCAGTGAAAGTTATTATGATGATTGTCAATGACGATAACGTTGATTATTAGTAATCTATATAAATTAATAAGTCTTTATTTATATTTTTTATACTATAATAAATATATTAGAAGTTAAAAAATAATTTATATTTTTTCATTTTATGAACTTTTTTCATGTTTCAAAATCAGAAAATAGGAAAAAATAATTTCCCCAAGACAAACAATTTTAAAATATGAACTCTGACTTTTTCAAACAAGAAATGTAAGAGGGTTGCATTTTAATTTTTATATGTAAATGCCAATGCCAATTTGGTTTATCTATTTTTAATTATATTCTTTTCTTTTTTTATATATTTGTTTTTCCAAAACGTGCCGTATAGAGATAGATGACTCAGATGTTACTTTCAGACTTGATGATTAGGAAAACAAATACACGTCTTTGCCACGTCAGCCAGGATATGCTCTGAATATTTTTACCCAATTTTTCAACCGTCACTCTTTCTTTTGGGTATTTGCACATATATCCTCTATATTGTTTTCTATTTGTTTTTCACCCACAAAATACAAGAAAGTAAAATTTATGTTATCAACTTTTAAATTAAATTAGTTATTGAATTATTGACAATTTGTTGAAAAATAAAGGATGAGGCAAGAGATAATAGAGAAGAGGACAAGAAGAATATATAGACTAAGAGATATGAGCGTAGTCTTAAACTGATGGGGAACTCCTCTATTTATAGAGTAGAAACCCTAATACATGTATGGACTGTGAGACCCAATAGACATTCATTTATTTATAACACTCCCCCTTGAATGTCTTAAAAATATTCATAAAAATATTACTAACTACATGAATACGCGATAACATACTGCCTCATTAAGAACCTTTACAAGGAAAAATCCAATGGGATAAAAACCTTGAAAGGGAAAAAGAGTGCAGTGCGTATTCTACTCCCTCTCATGAAGACATTACTTGAGATCTTTGAGTCTGCGCATTCCGATTTTGTACACTAATTTCTCAAAACTTGTTGTAGGAAGCGACTTCGTGAATAAATCGGCAAGATTGTCACTTAAGCGAATTTGTTGAACATCAATATCACCATTCTTTTGAAGATCGTGAGTGAAGAAGAATTTTGGTGAAATATGCTTTGTTCTATCCCCTTTAATAAATCCTTCCTTTAACTGGTGTATACATGCAGCATTATCTTCATATAAAACTGTTGAGACTTCTTTTTGAGGATGTTGACCACATGTACCTCGAACATATTGAATTACTGATCTCAACCAAACACATTCTCGACTTGCTTCATGGATGGCCAAAATCTCTGCATGGTTAGAAGAAGTAGCAGCAATAGTCTGTTTTGTAGATCGCCATGATATAGCTGTACCTCCACATGTAAATAAGTAATCTGTTTGAGATCTACCATTATGCGAATCTGATAAATATCCTGCATCTGCATAACCAATCAAAACTGATTTTGATGTGTTAGCATAAAATAAACCCAAGTCCATTGTACCACGAAGATATCGAAGAATATGTTTAACTCCATTCCAATGTCTTCGTGTTGGTAAATAACTATATCTTGCTAATAAGTTTACTGCAAATACTATATCAGGTCGAGTATGACTAGCAAGATATGTCAATGCACCTATTGCACAAAGATATGGTACTTCTGGACCAAGAAGTTCTTCATCATCTTCTCGAGGTCGAAAATGATCTTTTTTCTCATCAAGCGACCTTACAACCATTGGAGAATTTAATGGATGTGCTTTGTCCATATAAATCCGCTTTAACACCTTGGCTATATATGTGGATTGATGGACTAAAATACCATCTGCAATATGCTCAATTTGCAAGCCAAGACAAAACTTTGTCTTTCCGAGATCTTTCATTTCAAATTCTTTTTTCAATAAATCCACAGTTTTAGATATCTCTTCTGAAGTTTCAATGATATTTAGATCATCAACATAGACAGCAACAATGGTAAATCTGGATCCAAATCTTTTAATAAAAACACATGGACATATAGCATCATTTTTATAGCCCTCTTTCATTAAATATTCACTAAGACGATTATACCACATTCGCCCAGATTGTTTTAATCCATAGAGAGCTTTATTCAACTTAATGGAATAAACTTCTCGAGAATTTAACTTTTGTGCTTCAGGCAACTTAAATCCTTCAGGAACTTTCATATAGATATCTTTGTCAAGTGAGCCATATAGATAGGCAGTCACAACATCCATTAAATGCATTTCAAGACTTTCATGAATTGTCAAACTTATTAAATATCTTAGTGTAATTACATCCACCACAAGAGAATATGTATTCTCATAGTCAATGCCAGGTTTTTTGTGAAAAACCTTGGGCAACAAATCTTGTTTTGTATCTCACAATTTCATTAGTTTCATTTCGCTTTCGTACAAAATCCCATTTATATTCCACTGGCTTGATATTCATTGGCGTTTGGACAACAGGTCCAAAAACTTTACGCTTTTCAAGGGATTTCAATTCAGCCTCAATTGCATCTTTCCATTTTGGCCAATCAATTCTGCGTCTACATTCATCAATAGACTTAGGTTCAAGATCCTCGTCTTCTTTTACAATATCTAGTGCTATATTGTATGCAAATATTTCGTCGACGTTTACTTGGCTTCGATTCTATTTTTGACCAGACACGACATAATTTATTGAGATCTCATCATTTTCAATATTTTCAGGTACCTGAGTTTCTTCTAGAAACTTTTTCACAATGTCAAGTGTCTTCTAAAAAAATTACTCTTCAAGAGCATTTTCTCTATAAATTTGGTCATTTTGAACATTCGCTCCTTTTCTTTTTCTAGAATTTTTATCCTTGGAACCGATTGGTCTACCACATTTTTGGAGTGCAATAGACTCACTAGCTTGGGCAACTTGTCCTTCAGGGACTACAATTCTAACAGGAGCATTTTCAGCTGAAACATAAGATTTAGTTACTCTTTTTGGATCAGTAAATGAATCTGGCAATTGATTTGCTACATTTTATAAATGAATTATCTTTTGAACTTCTAATTCACATTGCCCAGTGCGAGGATCCATATGAGATAAAGATAATTCTTTCCAACTAATATATTTTTCCAACTGTTTATTTTCTCCCCCTAATACTGGAAAAACTGACTCATCAAAATGACAATCAGCAAATCTAGCCGTAAATAAATCTCCAGTTAAAGGCTCTAAATATTTAATTATTGATGGAGATTCATACCCAACATATATCCCTAACCTCCTTTGAGGGCCCATCTTTGTGCGTTGTGGTGGAGCAATTGGAACATAAACCGCACATCCAAAAATTCGAAGATGGGAAAGATTTGGTTCCTGACCCAAAACCAATTGTAGAGGGGAGAATTTATGATAATTTGTTGGCCTGATGCGAATAAGTGATGCTGCATGTAACATAGCATGTCCCCAAGCAGAAACAGGAAGTTTTATTTTCATCAGTAATAGCCTTGCAATTAATTACAATCTTTTAATGAATGATTCTGCCATACCATTTTGAGTGTGAACATGAGTAACAGGATGTTCAACTTTAATTCCAATTGACATGCAGTAATCATTAAAGGCTTGAGATGTAAATTCACCAGCATTATCCAAACAAATTGTTTTAATAGAATAATCTGGAAATTGAGCTCTTAAACCAATTATTTGAGCAAGCAATCTCTAAAATGCCAAATTTTGAGTTGATAATAAGCAAACATGTGACCATCTTGAGGATGCATCAATTAGGACCATAAAATATCTAAATGGTCCACAAGGTGGATGAATTGGTCCACAAACATCTTCATGTATGCGTTCTAAAAACGCTGGTAATTCAATTTGAATTTTACTAGACGATGGCCTAATAATCAACTTCCCTTGAGAATAAGCTGGACAAAAAAATTCATTTGATTGAAGAATCTTTTGGTTCTTCAATGGATGTCCACATGAAGATTCTATAATTTTTCGCATCATTATTGATCCAGGATGACCTAATCGATCATGCCAAATAATAAATGCACTTGGATTTGTAAACTTCTGGTTTACAACCATATTAATTTCAATTGTGCGAATACAAGTATAGTATAAACCAGAGAAAACTGCAGGTAGTTCCTCTAATACACATTTTTTGTTTGATATGGTACTTGTAATACAAAGAAATTCTTTAGTATTCATATCTTTGTCTCAATATGATATCCATTTAGGCGAATATCTTTAAAACTTAATAAATTTCTGTAAGACAATGGGGAATATAATGCACCATTAATATTAATAATCGTTCCCCTTGGAAGTATTATACTTGCTCTTCCAGAGCCTTTAATAACTCTTTTCCTTTCAGATATAGTATGAACAAATTCTTCTCCCATTTTCAATTGGGAAAAGTATTTTCTATCTTTTAAGAATCGTGTGCGTTGATGCACTATCAGCAATACACAAATCTCGATTTTCTTTTTTCACTAAAGTTTGTGTAGCATCCATAATGTCTTCATAAAAATATAAGAAACAAATTAATATAATACTTAAAAGAATATAAAATGTCACAAGTTTAAAATAAAAACATAATAAAGTAAAATCCAAATAATTATAAAAGTTCAATACAAAATATGATAGAAATATGATAGAAATATTCATTTCTGCAGAGAAAAAAATAAAAACAATTTCCTCCACTTTCTCTCCAATTCTCCACAAAGTTACTAATTTATCATTTAAAATAGTAAAAATAAACTTTATAAATTTTATATAGAGAAAGGAAATACATAAGTTTTCCACTTTTCCTTGCTTTTCTTTTCCATTATACTACTTAAGAACCAAACAAAGGCTCAAGACTTTTTTACACCTGCTGTCCAATGAAGAACAAAAGATGAAAGAATAGTTTTATATAATTTTCTAGCAAATATCTAAAAGGACAATAAATATGAAGGGCTGAGGAATGGCAGAGGAGAATTTTTAGAATTAGCAGATTTAACCCAAATTTTTTGAGTTGAATTTTTTTTTTTGGGTTTACTACTTTTCTGACAGAACTTTAATAAATTAATAAAAAACAATTCATAAAAAAAATATCACCATATCTTTCTAAGGGAATAAGAATTTATAGTGAAGTTGATTATGAAAGATTGAATTTATAGTGAAGCTGATTTTTCAAGTGGATAGGAGAGATTGTTTATGAAACAAATATGAATATATGAGGCAAATAATGGTTTTATGACCATGTATTTATCATGAAGTTGAAATAAGAATTAGAATTTAATGAGAATTATAACTTCTATTTGTGTCAGGATGTCTATTAGTTTCTTAATAGAGTTTGCCTTTACTTGGGAATAGATTTTCTAGGATGGATAAGGATCGAACTTTATTTAGCTAGGCATAAAATTCAAGAGTACCTTCATTTAATATTATAATTTGCAATTCAATTATTTCATTCCAGCAAATATAATCCATTTCATAAGCAAAGAAGCACAAAATCAAACTACGAAAGCACAAACAACAGATTTAGATTTGGAGAGAATTCAAATTACAAAAATGAAATCATTCATAATTAATTAGAAATCACAAGGAAACACATAACCGAGGCCGGAATTCAAGCTAAATGTCAATTACAGACATGCATTTATGATGAATCTCAAAAACCAATAGAAGTGCAGAATTGAGAATTGACATTACAGCAACAAAATATTAGCCGATCAAAAGACCTAAACTTTTCAATCAAACGACTCAAATGCCACCATTAAAACTGAGAATTGAGGCACAAGAGCAAATATATTCATAACCCACAACAGATCAAGTAAACCCAGAAGAAAAAAAATACATCTTTTTTCGAAAGATCAACAATTATAAATGAATTCAAGAAAGAAAAAATAAATAAATAAACAAGAGAAGAACTTTACTTAACATCAGCAATTCTGAATATCTATTGGGTCTAATTGAGGAAAAAGAATTACAAACCCCGACTTCTGGAAGATGGAATTAGACCCAATAGATATATGTAATTAAAAAAAATTATATCATACCGATTAAAACACAAAGTAAGTTTAAAAGAATTATCCACAACCATGAGATTACCTTACACCGAAGCAATCTTAAACCAAAGCAATCGTGCTGATAACGTGTTGAGGCAAGAGACAAGAGAGAAGAGGATAAGAAGAATATAGACTAAGAGATATGAGCGTAGTCTTAAACTGATGGAGAACTCCTCTATTTATAGAGTAGAAACCCTAATACATGTATGGACTGTGGGACCCAATAGACATTCATTTATTTATAACACAATTTATATTTTATTATTTTTAATCTCTTATTTAGAGGTAATTTTTTTATCTTCCTATAGACAAGGAATTTTTCACTCTATATTTTTTTTGTAAAAAAATATATTATTTAACATTTTTTTAGAAGATTGTTATCTACAATTATTCGTAGATAATTTTTTATTTTCTTTGAATATCAAAAAGAAAGAGTTAATATCATTTGAGATTTTTTCTAATCTCTACAATTTTTTTATTATTTAAAGTTAGTTCTGAATTTTATTTTTTTATTTTTTAGTTATAAAAACGATTTAGTATCTGTGACATTTTTGTTGTTTACTAATTTATTTTAAATAATGGAAAAAAGAGAAGTTAGCATCGATAATATTCAAATTCTAATATTTATTCCTAAAATTATAATTTCACATTACATGTGTTTGTAAGATTTGATCAGGATTTCAATTATCATAATTCTATACAGTTTGCTATTTTCTCTGAAAAAAATAGACGAATTGTTTATTTTTCCAGCCATATAAAAAAATATTTTTTTATAATATTTTTTTTCCGTCAACAACATCTTAGCCTCGCAATTAATAGAATAGAATATAAAGCAAAACAAACAGTACGACCAAAATAAAAAAAAAATAGCGAAAGAACAAATATATTGTACATATTATAAGTGTTACAAAACTTCATATATAATATAATACAATGTTGATACCTTAGTTTAAAAGAAAATATGGATTTGAAAACAATGACAAATTACCACAACATGTTGTACGTATAGCTATAATTCTCAGCCACAAACATATAAAATTTGTAGCTAAATTTATAACTATATTAAAAAATAAAATAAATACCTTACAGCTTTCTATATATAATTTGTTAGTCACAAAATCAAAATTTCACAGCTGATCTCACTGTTTTTAATTTGACTTGCTCACATCGTGCCCATAAAAAGAAAGAAAGAATGAGACACTGGTGATAGTGGCGGTCCAATTGAAAGAGAATATTGGCAGACTGAATGACTTAAGTGGAATAGGTGCATTTTTTTTTAAAATAATTCACTTATAATTACTATTAATTATTTTAATAGAATTAGTTGAATAGAAATACTTTAGTGAATATTATATTAAATTTAATTATTTTTAAGTAACAAACTGAAATACGAGGATGATATCATAATGTTTATTAGAGAATAATTTGGAAATTACATCTAAAATCATCCTCGCATTGAAAAAAAATACGAGTATTTAAAAAATATATTAGTTAATATACTATAATAAAATTACTATAATTTTATTTTAGAATGTGTTCGGTCACTCTTTTATATATATATATATATTTTTCTTTTTATTTAAAATGTTAAAACCCCCGAAAATATATTTTTGGGGTTCAAATCCGCGACTTTCCCTAAGTGGGTTGGGTCGCTAGTCCGCTGGACTAACCCCAGCGGGTTTATATATATATATATATTCTTATATATTATTCCTTAAAAAACACTGATTTATAGTTTGTTTTAAATTATTGTAGGTGTATGGAAGATTTTGAAAGTAGTTCTAAGAATTATTATGGTCATAGCTATTTCTTTGTTTAGTATTTTAAAAAAATTATAGATACTTTATAGAATTAATTAAATGGATTCAAGATTATAATTCATTTTAAGCAGTGTACTTGAACTTATATCTAAGAAGACAATTTTGTATGTTATTAATAATAAAATTTTGTACATTCATCATATATATCTTATAATAAAATTAAAATATGTTGCAAAAAAAAATTAAATTTTATTATTTATATCTTTTGTCGAAGCTAAATATTGAAGATGACCATAAAGTTATCCTATTTGTAGTAATTAATTGATATATATATATATATATTCTCCATAGCTAAATTGAGAGTACTTGAATTTATTAGGTTAGCAACTAAAATGAAATTACATTCGCTATATTTATCACATATATGCATTTAGCTACAAACTATATGCACTTTTAACCAAATTTTGTTTCAAAGCTATAGAGTAAACTTATTGTATTGAATTTTCCATTCACTAAAACACAAAAACTAAAGAATTGAGAAAGAAATAAAATAGTGGAAAAAATAATTCCTTTTTAATTTTCATTATAATTTTGATTAGAGTTCTACCTCGAGATTTTATTAATTTAGAAGTGGCTATAAAATCATTAAATTGGGCTACAATATCATTAAATCAAATGTTTGATTAGCAACTACAGATTAACGGTTTGAATATCCTTATATTTTAATAACACGAAACTAAATTTTAGCCATTTTATTTTTAATTGTTAAATTTTATAACTAAAAGTTAAGATTTACAGTTTTAGAAATCAAAAATAACTTTTACAAAAAGAAATTTTAGTTAAAATTTAAAATGATATTTACTACTAATTAAAAATATATATATACATATTAATTTTATTTTTTATACATTTTGGCGTATATATAGAACAAAATTTCAATTTAGACCATATATTACCTTATATTTTTTGAATCAAATTGAAACTTTTTTCTTTTTAAATTCAAGTTAAATTAAATTTTTTTAATGAAAAACTTTAAGTTAAATTAGAACTTTTTAGCGGAATCATTATATTGAACTAATAATAGGATTTAATTTAGACTTCGGTTAAATATCAATCTAAATTAAACTTAAAAAATTATTTATAATTTGTTGATATTAGTAAAATACTTTTAAAAATTATTTACTAGTACATAATGTTTAATAAATAAATTTTTAATATTAATAACTTTAATATTAATAAATAATTTTTGATATTATAGTTTGATAATATTAATAATTTATAAGTTTAATAAATAATAAATAATTTAATAACTTATAATATTAACAAATTATTTTCATATAAGGGCCAATAAATTTTTTTAACATTAATAATTTATAATTGTAAGAAATATTTTTTATAATATTATTAATATTTATAAATAAAAATTAAAAAAATACAAAAATTAAAAGATAAATAAAATATAAATATAAAGAAAATTTTTTATTTTAATCTTTCTCTTCGTTGCTATCATTGCCGACTAGACAGTATGACTGTAAATGAGTCAAGCTACTTGTGTTCGACTTGTGTCTTGGCTCGATAAAAATTTATTCAATTTCGAGTTTAAATTGCTCATTTATTAAATAAATCAAGCTAAAACTAAGAAATACTCGGCTCATTAGCTCTCGAGCTGGCTCATTTAAAAAGTCCGTAAGCTAGATTTGTAAGCTAACTTATTTATTATGTTAGATTAAAAATATATATAATTTAACATATGTATTAAATTATGTATATGAATATATTAATTTTTTAACTAATTTAATTTATATAATTTACTAATATATGGTATATGTGATAAAAAAATAAATATAAAATAATTTAGTAATTTATAATAGAATATATATAAAATTATAGTAATATAATATTTTATTTTTATTAATAGATAATCATTTTATTTATTCTTCATAAAAATGCTAATTTTAGTATCTTTATATGAAAATATAGAAAAAATAATGAAAAATTAAAATTAAAATAAGTTAGTTGAGCAAGTTAAACTTATTTAAATCAAGCTCAAATTCAAGCTCAAAATACATGATATATGAACTGGATCGATGCCAACTCGGGCTTGGGCTGGAGCTCTTTTCAAGTTCGAGTTGAAATTCGATTATTTTATGGCGAGCCGAGTTTGAGTTTTTCAAAACTCAACTTAGATCGGCTCAATTATAGCCCTATCGACTATTAATGCCGTAATCATTGTTGGCCTAAATTTTATAGCCATACTTAGTTATTCACCAACCGTTATCACCCCTTTCCAAAAAAGTAACCCATTGAAATTCAACCATGCTATCTACACCAACCTAGTAGGTTACATCCATCATCAAATCATATATTGATGTGTTGTTAGTGTGAGCTGTTGGTGTGGTTTTTTTTTTTTTTGTAATTTTTATATTTTATATTATTAATAATAATTTATACTATTAATAATGTTATAAAAAAATTTGTAATTTTTTTGTAATTTTCTTTAATTTGTAATTTTTATATTTTCTAATATTGATTTTATAATATTAACAGTATTATAAAAAATGTTTACCAATATTAATTATTAATATTAAAAAAATTTATTGGCTCTTTTATTAAAAGAATTTTTAATATTTTTAATATTAATAAATGATTATAATTTTTTAATATTATAAATTATTAAATATTTATTAAAATTATATATTATTATAAAATTATTATATTATAAAAAGTGTTTATTAATATTATAATTATTAGTATTAAAAAAATAATTTATTAATATGAATTCAAAATTAATAATTTATTACGCTAAAATTTGATAAAATTTTTTTTATCATTTTTATGGTCCTATCCAATTCGACTTTGAAAAAATAATTTATAAATAAAATCAATAATTTAATCTCTAAGAAATTAAAAGAAAATTAAGAGCACATATCACATTAACAATTATCAATAAAATTCTAAAAATGATAAATTTATTTTTTTTATGCATTATATAAATGTGATCTTTTTTTTAAAAAAAAATATTAACTTATTTGATTACTATTCAATTTTATTTGAAAAGTTTAAGCAATACCTAAATTACTCTTATAATATCTCTTACTTATTTTGTTATATCATAAAATAAAAATATAATTATCTTTTAATAAGACTTTATTTTTTATGCAGTTCTAAAACATTCCTTCTTCCTCAAACTAAGTTATTATTCTGATTATTTATGAATAATGTGCAATGATCCAAAATAATTAATATTGAGTATGTTAACTAGAGACAGTCAAAAGAGCTATTTCGTATTTAACCCTTGGGTATGGCTTTGTTTATGGACGATGCTTGAGATTATCTAGTGAAACAATATTCTATTAATCCTATTGAGGATAGAGTATGCTCTGTATGGAGCTTGCAACTTAAGCTGATCATGTTCCGATAGTGGTTCTTTGAGGTATATAAGCTGAAAACTAGACAGTAGGTGCTACGGGTGTTGAACAGACTAAAGAAAGTCTGTGTTGTCTGGTATAACAGTGCATTGTATCTCTCTGGTGAACTGTGTGTTTCCGGTATGGTGAGCTTTGACTCTTAATATCTATACATACCCTAAATGGTATCAGAGCCATAAATACTATTTATATGATAAATATAATAATAATAAAGGAAGAAGAAATATAAACACCATGACTACTCCTCAAAATGAAATTATTGATCATAAATCCTCTTTGCTCATTTTTTCTTCGTATTCTCAGTCTGTTGCTAATAAAATAGATCACCTTGTAGAAATAGCCCATATCCTAGAAAACTCTAAAGTTGATAGTTCTCAACTCCATGTTCTTAATCCTTATTTGATTTTCCAAAAGTCTAAATATATAAAGAAAATCTCCAATTGCATTTCCACAAAAAGACCTCATGTGAAAGAATACATTCAAACTTCTCGTCTGAATCAGTGCTCTTTGTCTTCTACCTCTGCTGAATAGTATATTACTATAGAAATTTCACAGGAATTTATTTCTCAGTGGAAGAAGCAAGGATATTCTCATCTTTATTTTGGAGGTGTTAGAATTATTCTCTCTTACCATAGACGAAAATGTCTTCCAGTTACTGGTAGACTTTCCTTGTTAGATACTAGATATGTTCACTTTAAAAATGTAGTGATTGATACTATTTTTACAATACTTAATGTTAGAAGTGTTATCTTGGCCTTTTTTCGCAATTATAATCTATCCTTGAATGATGTGCACTTGTCAAATGCCTTAAAAATATAAGTTCAGATTACTGGAGCTGATCAAATTAAAGGATCTCTATCTGTAACCATGCATCATCAGATAGTTTATAGATTGCAAGACCATGAAATTAATCTATCTGCCCCAGGGGTATCTACTGATGATCTATACATCTATGCAGATACAAATACTACTCTTACAATTGTACAAACTCTTAGACAGTCGCTTAGAGAAGATCTTATGAAACTCATTCCTCTTGAGTGGGTTACTACTTATGAGAAACAGTAGCAGAATTTCAGACCTATTCAGATAATGAATCATGTATTCATTAGAAAGAAAGATGGTACAGTTAAGACTGCCTTTCAAGAACCTTCAAAGGATTCAGATAGTGCAAGTGTTAGTTCTTGTCCAGAACTTTTTCATACTAGCATGATAGTTCCAGTTTCCCCTAGAAACACAGAAAAAATCCCAGTTCATAGTTTTGCATCTGATGGTAGCCTGATCTATGCTAAGAAGGTTAAGGGTCATTTTATCTGGGATACTCCAGGTTCAGGAGAATGTAACACTGGTTGTATTTGCTATGAAGAAATAGAAGATATTCAATATTCAACCAGACTTACTGGACCTAAGAGATTTTTCTCTTCTTGCAGATATGAAATTACAGGGTTTAAATGCCCTCCTCCTGATTTAGGAAATTCTCTCTAGATAGTGTGAGCGGAGATTTTTGCCCCTACTCCCGTGTGGAATGGTTGCGACTTCGACACTGTTAGGCTCAAATTATCTAGAAAAAATAGAGTCGCCACCCGGATGGGCCGGGAAAAAAGAAAGGGGTGGATGACTCAATTTTGAAGGAATCTCCAACTCCCTATTGGGTTTGAAAAATTGGATACGCGTGGGAAATGTGAGAAATGGCCCAGCACCCCCACAACGCCCGGTTCATTAGAACCGGTCTCCTTTTTAGGTCTTAATATTATAAAATTCTTGAATATAATGATATTATCTATAACAACATGCAATGATAAGAATAAACAAATACTTTATTAAAAATCATAACAGTGTCCAAATAAAATAAATAAATTGACACACATTCAAGGATGAAAATATATTCTTACATCGTTCAATGTCTAAAAATAAATAGTACATCCACAGAAAGTGAAAATGTGTCCTTTACATTAATCTCAAAATATGAAAATAATTTAAAATACATGAAGTTTAACTAATAAGATTATCCACAAAGTGGAAACATACCTCTTACATTATTAATAAATAAATAATAATCAAGAAAATATTCATCCATTCATTCATCATAAATTAAATAAATTAACCATCAAAATAAAATAAATCAATTATCAAAACATATAATAAACTACATAATCAAATATAAAACTAAATAAAGCAATAAATATATAAGTTTAAGATTTACATCTTAAATTAGGGTTTTTTTTTGAATGAAATTAGGGTTTAGAGGGTTTATGTTTAACAATTAGGGTTTTAGGGTTTAGATTTAAAAACTAGGGTTTTAGAGTTTTGAGAAACTAATATTATTGTTATCTTTATTTTTTAGAAAGATTATAGCTACTGTGTAGTTTTGGAAATAAAGTTAATTAGGATTTAGGGTTTATGAAAATAATGACAGAACATGGGTACAAACCACAAAGGTTGGGACTTTAAGAAACTAACAATTTTAATATTGTTAACATCTTGGCTACTGGATGAAATATTAAGAATTATGATCAACAACAACTATTATTAAATTTAGATAAATTAAATAGAGAAATACCTTCGTGTTGACTCCATCAAAATTTGATTCTGGAAGAACAATAACAGAGACAGTGTGTGCTGCCTTTTATGAATTATTTGTCTCAAGCTTTTGATTTCTTTCTTCCTCTCTTTCTCTTGTTGAAGTTTATCAAAATTTCAAGTTAAAAGTCCTCCATCTCAAAAATTTCCAAAAGTCCCCCTATTCTTAATAATTGCCAAAAGTCCCTAAAGTCCTCCCCAAAAATCAAAAATCTCTAAAAGATTTGTCTCAAAGTCTGTAATAGCTATTGTCCTCTTTTTTGTCAGTCTCAAAGAAAAGTCCCTAAGTAATTCTTTTAGTGTGTTATTTATAGAAAAATCAAAAAAACCTAATACTGTTAGGAAATAAAATTTAAAAATCGAGTAAAATAAGATTTTGGCAAAAAATCAGCCAATGCGCTGGCACACTGGATTGGGCCTGCTGCGAGGCAAGCTGCTGCGTTGCTGCGGGCTGCTGAGACGTGCGAGGTGAAAAATTGCTGCGGGTGAGCCGTAATTCGCCGCAGGCCAAGGCCTATGGCGAACTGCTTGCTACGTGGTTGCTACGCGCCGTTCGCCGATTCTTTCAATTTTTATTATTTATTATTTTTTTATTTTTATTTTTAAAAATAAATACTATATAAATATTTAAAATTTCTTTTTCTTTTAATATATTTAAAATAATAAATATTATAAAAATTATTTCAAACTATTTTTAAATTTTAGACTGGACTAAGTTAAAAAATAAAGGTCTACAGTTTGCCCCCTGCTTGAACGATTTGAGACTATAGTAAAATAGAGTGAAAAGCAATATGATTTTGATTGGGTTTAGAGCCGGACTGACCCCGTACCTGAAGTCAGATTAAGTTTTGGACTCAAAAAATAATTTGGGTTCTGGACCTGAAGGTGAGTTCTGGACTAAAAAATAATTTGGATTCTGGACTCAAGGTGAGTTCTAGACTAAAAAATAATTTGGATTCTGGACCTGAAGTGTGTTTTGGACTCGAAAATGATTTGGATTCTGGACCCTAGGTGAGTTCTAAACTAGAAAATAATTTGGATTCTGGACCCGAGGTGAGTTCTAAACTCAAAAATAATTTAGATTCTAGACCCTAGGTGAGTTCTGGACTAAAAAATAGTTTAAGTTCTGGACCCGAGATGAGTTTTGAACTAAAAAATAATTTGAGTTCTGAACCTGAGGTGAGTTCTAGACTCAAATATAATTTGGGTTCTGGACCCGAAGGTGAGTTCTGGACTTAAAAATAATTTGGATTCTGGACCCGATGTGAGTTCTGGACTAAAAAATAATTTGAGTTCTGGACCTGAGGTGAGTTCTGAACACAAAACTAGATTGATTGGGTTCTGGATCCGAAACTAAATTGGTTGGGTTCTAGACCCGAAACTAGATTGGTTGGGTTCTGGACCCGAGGTTGGTTGAGTTCTAGACCCGAATTTAGTTGGTTGGGTTCTGAACCCAAAACTGGATTTGTTAGGTTCTGGATCCGAAACTAAATTGGTTCGATTCTAGACTCGAATTTGGTTGGATTCTGGACCCGATGTTGATTGGGCTCTGGACCCAAAACTAGATTGGTTGGGTTTTGGGCCCGAATCTGGTTTGGTTAGATTTTAGACCCGATGTGAGTTTTGGACTTGAAAATAATTTGAGTTCTAGACCCGAGGTGAGTTCTAAACTATAAAATGATTTAGGTTCTAGACCCGAAGTGAGTTCTGGACTAAAAAATAATTTAGATTTTAGACCCGAGGTGAGTTTTGGACTAAAAAATAATTTAAATTCTAGACCCAATATGAGTTTTGAACTCGAAAATGATTTAGGTTCTGGACTCAAGATGAGTTCTGAACTCAAAAATAATTTGAGTTCTGAACTCGAGGTATCAACAAAAGATAATTGTAGTTAGTAGGATATTAATACAAAATTTACAAAAAATCTAGCTATTTTTTACCATACCTATATCCTCTTGCTTCCTGCGTGAAAAATATTTTAAAAGTGTAAAAAATATTTTTAGACATGCAAATAGCTGAATAATTGAATTGAATAGTTGAACTTACTATTTAGATATTAATCATCACTATTTGCTCACTATTCACTAATAGTGAATTCACTATAGTTTTTTTTTATCACAGGAATTACTGTTTTCCCTTTTTTTTTTGTCTTTTCCTTCATTGTTTGCCTATATAAACATTGGCTGCCATCATTTTTTATTCATACTCACATTTTCATTTGTTAATATTTATTTAGTTTGAGAGAATAGAGAGTTGAGTAAAGAGAATAGAGAGTTGAGCATATAATAGTTTGAATAAGCAGCAAATGAAGAGAATGTATGCTTCGAGATCTGGTCCTCGATCCAATGCTGCGCAATTGAAATTTATTCAACGGTACGAAAATAGAACTGGCGATCTACTAGATGAGATGCAGCTTCATCGTGGTTCTAATAAAACAACTGAGGTAACACTGTAATTTAATATTTTAACAGCACAAATATGTATTTGTCATTTTATTTTATTTTATTTTATTTTGTTTTTATTTTTCCATTTTAGTTTAGTTTTTTAGTTTTTAATTTAGTTATTAATAGTATATAAACAAATTAATTGTTAAAAAAATTAGAAAACACTAAAAAATAAATTAACTAATGGAATATTAATAAAAATTTAATAAATAAATAAATTTAAATAGAAAGTAATGAGTAATATTAGGCTGTAAAACAGTAATATTGGTGAGATGATATAGAAATTTAACACCTGGTTCGGTGTTAGCGTGATCGCTATACTATTCGAGGCGGGGGGTGTGTCTATAAAGTCCGACAATGGTATGACATAGCACCTTCTTGGGTAAAATGGATCATCTAAGAGTGCGATTTTGAAAGTTTTATTCCGTAATTATCATCCGAGGATCGTCCGATAGACAAGAGTGTAGTTCAAGCATTGTCGAAACGATGGATGGACATGACTCATATGTTCCACCTTTCCATGGGAGAAATAACCATTGGCCCAATTGATTTTATGGCTATAACTGGTCTTCAGTACCATGACATTCTGATCTCTCTTACTAATGAGATCCTGACATTTGACAAAATTCAACAGTTAATCGGTATGGAACCTTCACTAAAGGAGTCATTCAAGATAAAAATTAAACCAATTCGAAATCATTGGATAAACTACACTGGACGAATTCGTGTAAGAATGGATGAGCAATACGCTTGGAGGTTTTTGCTATATTTGCTTAGATCAGCCATCTTATGCATTATCGAATCCACCATCCATTTGTCAGTATTGAGGGCCCTTGCAGATATGGATTTCTTACGGCTTTACAGCTAGGGTGAAGTTGGCCTGGCTTGTCTCTATCATGGTCTCGACAAGTTATTCAGGAACAAAAAGTCTTTCGTTGGCTTTATGGTGATTGTCGAGGTACTATCTCCTACCATTGTCAAATCAACTCATATGCTCGCATGAATTTGATATCCATTGTTATTACATGTATGGTCTTATGAGCACAATCTTGTGAGGATGCTTGATATTTTCTAAGAGATAGTCGGGTATCCAAGGTTAAACTTTTGGTTGTCCGATCGCACAGCAGTTCTCGGCACTTATCATGTGCACACCCAGCGTTATCACTTGAGTTGCCTAACCTGGGACCAGGTAAAATAGTGTTAGTATACTTTACAATTTATGTAAAATGCTTACTTATCTTTTTGTAATCTTGCAGGTCAACTTGGTGTGGTGGAAAGTTGAGGAGCAAGCGAATTGGGCTCCTTTCATGAATGTTGCACTACCTTACCATCACTCCCGCTGAATCATTATTAGTCCTGTGTCTAGTGGCTAATTTCTCAGGAAAAGGGTGTATGACTAGTTTCTTGGTCCTGAGCAGCGGAGGGTTCCGATGAACTGTCAGGTGTATACTTTGAATATTACATCAATGCCAGAGAATTCATGGCGGTTGGCTCGGAATGGCTATGACATTGAAAATTATCTTTGTGTATCGGGTGTGTCATACACCCAATTCATTTGAATATAGCTTTTGAACTTTGATGTGTCTCCTGTTGGCATCTGGAGATTTCCTGAGGAAGAAGAAGGAAATGATGAGGAAACTAGTGATGAAGAGGAGGAGAGAGAATCTATCTCTCATTCCAGGGCTGGAATCTCTCAGGTAAATACGTGTCATTCTATCATTGCAAATGCTTCTTTTTCAACTTATTTTGACTGTTCTCATGATTATTACAGGCTGGCGGCTCATTTGATCATAAGGTTGAACCTTCCTTTATTGTTCCCCCATTTGCTCCTTCTTATCAACCGAAAGTGTCATCTTATCCGCAAGGCTCTGATACGAGTTACCTGGTAGGTCATCCTGTTCTATGATGATTTATGCTATATGTATGCATGATTATGTATGCTCTTACTCTTTTCTTTTCTAACTCACAACGAATGCTTGAGGAGAAAAATAAAAAACTACAAGAGGAGTTAGCCGCTAGCCGCCAACAGATTGCCCATCTTGAAAGATTGTATCATCAGTTGGAGCAAAATTTTTGAGACTTCCTGTTCCAGGGAATGAGGGATCCAAGTGCTTCATCTTCTAGGGGCCCTAAACTAATGACCATGAGATCCCTTCGTCTACTTCATATGATGACTGCTAGAGGCTCAAATTTCAAGAAAATATGGACTCAGGTACTTTTCCTTCGAGCGGATCCCAAATGGGTGATATGCTTCCTCTTCTATTGGGCGATGACTTTTTTAGGGCTTTGTTTGATCAAGGTCCACCTCCTCCTTCTCAGTGATCCATCATTGTATTAATTGAAAAAATAATATATTATTATTAATAATGATGATAATATTAATAATAATAATTTTTACTTTTACTGCAACTTTTGACTTTCAAAATTATTTTTTTGTAAAAAAATTCAGTTATTTTTTAGCTGGCTCTTATATCATCTCCTTCCATCTCCTTGCCCCCTGTGTGGTAAAATATTGAAAGTGAGTTTGAAAATATTTTGTACACATATAAATTCAAAAAATTGCAAGGAGAAACTTTGCCCCTGTGTAGGCTCAAACCCATGATTTTTTCTATGCAGGCTTTGGTTGATGTTTGTATATTGTCTAGTACATCGAACAAGCATGCATTTCTTCTTTTGCAAAATGACTGGAGCTTCCTCAAGCAATGGGCCTTCCATGCCTCCCTGATTCCATATCTGCTTCATGGTTTCTTCATAGAGTATTACTGTTTACTTTTGACAAAGAAAAATACAATGTGATATGCTCATGTATGCATGATATGCATGAATAATACTTACAGTGGTTCCATCGACTCACAGAATGAGGTGATCAGCTGAAGTGTTCTCATTGACTCCTTCCAAATGCCCGTTCAGATCTTGCATTGGAATGACAGAAGGCTTCGCATTTATGGCTTTTATCTTTAAGATGTTGAGGACATGAGTAGTGGAGGCCTCAAGCAGCAAAGTCAGAGATACATCCATTTCAAACTATGATTCAGCATGTCAATTAGTAGCTTCTTCATAACCTTGCCAATTATCATTTCCTTTGCTCAATGTGTCCTTCGAGGTTTGATGGTTCGACATACTTCCCTTAACTTGAAGGCTTTGTATAAAAACTTTTTTCTTCATCTTCTTTCTTTTTTCTTTTTTTTTTTAATTTTGAATTTTGAATTTGAAATCAAATGTTGGCTTTGCCAAATTAATGTCAATTTACCTCAGGAATCAATTTTCTAAATTAACATATCTATAATATGACAACCCTAGTTACCGTACTAAACTCGGGAATCATTTCTATTTAAGCAAGAACTGTTGCACTTCAGATAGGCACATACACATTACTTGATCAAAGATCTCATCAAGTTTAAATATTATCTATCTCATATGCATGCTTATTCAAACTATCTCCACTAATAGACTCTACCTACCAAGAGAGATCAACATATCTTTAATAGGCTTAAAATATGGTCTATAAGGGACATGGGTTAAATGAAAGTCATCATTGAGATTGGAGCTAATGTGACACAATGGACAAACCTTCACACTATAAATTTCTTGTTTAGATAGTTGGAAGCATGAAAAGATAGAGCTTTGAACATTTTTCTTTCTTCTTAGTATGAATATGGATCTTGATTATGATAGTCTTTGCCTTTGCAAAAAGTTTGATACCCATATTCCTTTCCTTTTCTTCTTTTCCCTTTCTCTCTCTCTCCTCTCCTTTTTTTTATATCATTTTATCATTTTGCCCTTCTTTTCTGTAAGACTGTCGAGTACAGGACTTTCAAGCACTAGATGACCTTTCTTCTATCTCTCTAATTTTGGTTGAATTTCTAGTTGGGTTGGACCAATTTAAGTTAAACTATCTTTGTCTTCTACCGCTTTAGGTAAAGAAAAACTCAATTAGCTTTCTGAACTGCCTTTTGTATTTTTTTTCTTTTTTTTTCTTCTCTCTTCTTCTTCTTTTTTCTTCTTTTTCTTCTTCTTTTTTTCTTTTTTCTAGTGATCATAAGACTTGTCAAAAGTGTAATAGCAACTCAGGGTAGGTCATTGGGCTTATAAGTCAATAAAGAGAAAGTTAAAATCTTATGAAGGTTCAAAGGGACAACTAAGGATTGATATTTAATTGGGTGAATACTAGTTGTTGGCTTACCAAACAATGCTTAGATCAACTCTCCCTTAAATAAGCAGAGTTCAATTTTGCCTCGAAAGTTTGTCAAAGCCTGTTCTATGACTGACTAGGATCTAGACAAAAGTAATTATGTAGAAGCCCTCTCTAAGTAAGCATACACAACTCAATGCTATAGAATAATTTCCTCACATAGTAAAATTCATTCGGATTATAATGCATAGATATACTAATTCATAAATATCAAGCTAAATTCATCATCGGTTGGGCATCAAAATGAACAAAGACCAACAAAAATTTTGATGAAAGTAATTTATTCAAACAAACATAATTTGAAAACATAATTGTCCCATTAAATATTAAAGAAAGCAAAATAAAATGAGCAACACTTCGAGCTAAGGGAAGTTTATTGAGTTGGAGTCGAAGATACTTATTTCATTTAGACATATCAAGGGCAAAGATTTTTTCATCATCAAGGATCATTGTTTCATCATCCACAGTTAGTCCAAGTTTGCTGAGTAGCACATTATCTTTAGCAGCTTCTCTATCCATATCATCATAAGATGAAAAGATAAAACTCTTCATGAAGGTTGCAAGCGGTAGTACCCTTTCAAATTTAGGCAGAGGATTATTTTTAGTATTGGACTTATCGGGCTGAGGCAACTTACCACTGTCGATCAAATTTTGGATCTCGTACCTCAGTCGGGTACATCTATCTGTCTCATGTTCTTAAGTCTGATGAAATTGACAAAAAGCTTTGGTATCAAAGTTTGGAGGTAAAAGATTCGGCAAGGGTCGAGGAGCTAATGACTGTAATAGTCTGCTCTTTTGTAGCTTATTGAAAACCCAAGACAAAGGTTTTCCCAAATATAAAAATTTAAGCTTCTTTATTGGTTCAATTGTAGCATTTTTCTCATAACATCCTCTTTCCCTTTGACTTTTCCCATTACGGTGGTAGCCGCCCTTATTGCTCTATTTAGACAACGCATGGTTTGACCGGTCTTGTGGAATAGGGATTGACCCCTCATTTCTTATTTGATTTCTATCAGTGAATTTGTTCCTCGTTAATACTTCCTTTCCTTTCTTTCTTATGTCAATGGGAGATGCCTCATTAGCAGTGTTGATAATCTCTAGAATTTCAATCAACTGGGTCTTCATGATTTCAACCAATTGATCTCGTAGCTTGGCCATCCTAGCTTTGACAATTTCATCGACTATATCCCTTAGCTGGTTCGCATCTATCTTCCCAATGAAGCACTTGGATCAAAATCAATATTGTAAGTGGTGTCGTTGTATGCTTTTGAACTGCCGTACTCTAGGTCTATGAGCCAGAAAGGATCAATGACATGTTATTCAACACATGTATGCATGTATGCACAAACAACAAACAAACAAAAATGATTAAGGTGTCCCCTCCAACCTTATAACTCCCATATACGAATGGCGAGTCTCTTTTTCTAGGTATATGGTTAACAAAATACCAACATAGGATATTTTGCTCTAAAAAAAATCCCCTCAGACGATTTAACCATTAGTTATATTTTCGAACATGAAAATCAATTCATGATAATTTCCATTAATTAGGCTTTAATACATCCAATCAACTAAAGATAGCTTTTATGCTATGTGGTGAAGTAAAACTAAATTAAAAGGTTTATCATAAATAGATTTCTCACTTGAAAAAGTAACTAATAATTTATGCAAAAAATAAGCACATGATTAATAGTTCTTAGCATAAGCTAGGCTCACAATTGATTTTTGATATTTCATAATTGACCTAAATATTTTGTAAGCTCATTCAAAAGGTCATAATGAAGTGAAAATAATTTTATTTTGAAGCCCATTATAAAAAGATTTTAGAAAAAATGAATTATGGGCTTTGTATTTGGGTCATGAGAAAAAGAATTTTTGACTTGTTTTGGAAAAAAATTATGTCTAAAGATCATTTCAAAAATTTTAAAAATAGTTTTAGTCTTTTGGATTTAGAGGAAAAAATTATTTGAGCTCACAATGTAATTAGGTCATATTAGAAAAAGAACAAACTAAATAAGTCATTATTTAAACCAAGATAAATTAATCATAGTCAAATAATAAGTGTTTGGGGTAAAAATCTAAGGAAAGTAACTAAGCCAATTACATGAGCTTAAGTCTTTGGATTAAAAGGCTTAAGTTCCCATAGCAGGTATATGCCAAAAGGTACAAGGCTATGAGTGGGTATGCCATGCTCAATCTCTATACCTTGAGTGAAAGTATGGTATCCCTTACATAACACAATACGAGTAACACTGGCATCCTAACTCACGCACATGATGCAATCTAAATAATTTAATGAACAATATCATAATAAGAAAGAATAAAATAATATAAAGACTAATGGAATCAACTTCTCTTATCCCCAGTGGAGTCGCCACTGTGAGCGAGATTTTTGCCCCCACTCCCATGTGGTATAATTCTTACGACTTCGGCATAGTTAGGCTCAGGGCCTTAGAGAACATGGGCTTAAACACGGAAAAAATGGAGTCGCCACCCGGATGGGCTGGAAAAAAAAGAAAGGGGTGGATGACTCGATTCCTAAGGAATTCTCAATCCCCTATTGGGTTTCGAAAGTTGGGTACGCGTGAAAAAGATGAGAAATGGCCAAATACCCCCACAGTGCCCGGTTCATTAGAACATGCCTTCTTTTCAAGTTTTAATATTATAAAATTCTTAAATATAATAATATTATCCATAATAATATGCAATGATAAGAATAAATAAATACTTTATTAAAAATTATAGTAGTGTCCAAATAAATAAAAAAAATGGACACCCATCCAAGGATGAAAACATGTCCTTACATCGTCCAATGTCTAAAACTAAATAGGACACCCACAAAAAGATGAAAATGTATCCTTTACATTAATCCCAAAATATGAAAATAATTTAAATTATATGAAGTTTAACTAATGGTATACACAAAGTGGAAACATACCTCTTACATTATTAATAAACAAATAATAATCAAGAAAATATTCATCCATTCATTCATCATAAATTAAATAAATTAACCATCGAAATCAAATAAATCAATCATCAAAACATATAATAAACTACATAATCAAATCTAAAACTAAATAAAACAATAAATGTATAAGTTTATTATTTACATCTTAAATTAGGGTTTCTTAGAATGAAATTAGGGTTTAGAGGGTTTATGTTTAACAATTAGGGTTTTAGGGTCTATATTTAAAAACTAGGATTTTAGAATTTTGAGAAACAAATATTATTTTTATTTTTATTTTTTAGAAAGATTATAGCTACTGTGTAGTTTTGGAAACAAAGTTAATTAGGATTTATGGTTTATGAAAATAATGGCAAAACATGGGTGTAAGCCACCAAGGTTGGGAATTTAAGAAACTAACAATTTTAATATTGTTAACATCTTGGCTACGGGATGAAATATTAAGAATTGTGATCAACAACAACTACTATTAAATTTAGATGAATTAAATAGAGAAATACCTTCGTGTTGGCTCTACCAAAATTTAATTCTGGTTGAACAATAGCAAAGATAGTGTGTGCTACTTTTATGGATTGTTTGTCTCAACCTTTTGATCTCTTTCTTCCTCTCTGTCTCTTGTTGCCCCCGTCTCAAAAATTCTCAAAAGTCCCCCTGTTCTCAATAATTGCCAAAAGTCCCTAAAGTCCTCCCCAAAAATCAAAAGTCTCTGAATGATTTGCCCCAAAGCCCGTAATAGTTGCTGCCCTCTTTTTTCGCTGTCCCAAAGAAAAGTTCTTCAGTAATTCTTTTAGTGTGTTATTTATAGAAAAAAAAACTTAATACTGTTTGGTTTAAGAAAATATAAACTGTTTAGGAAATAAAATTTAAAAATCGAGTAAAATAAGTTTTTGGCAAAAAATCGGCCAACGCGCTGGCATACTAGATTGGGCCTACTGCAAGGTGAGCTGCTACAGGCTGCTGAGGAGTGCGAGGTGCGAAATTACTGCGGGTGAGCCATAATTTGGTCTGCAGTGATTCCTCCGAGGTGGGAAATTACTGCGGGTGATGCCTCTGCCGCGTTCCGCTCACCGATTCCTCTGATTTTTATTATTTATTATTTTTTTTATTTTTATTTTTAAAAATAAATACTATATAAATATTTAAAATTTATTTTTCTTTTAATATATTTAAAATAATAGAAAATAAATATTATAAAAATTATTTCGGACTGTTTTAAAATTTTAGACTGGACTCGGTAAAAAAATAAGGGTCTATAGATAAAAATTTCTTCAGAAATGAGAAGGAATACCAACTCCCTTTTCCTATCTATTATGAGGCTTTTAAAGTCCTACAAGTAGAATGACTTCTTAATATTCCAAAACCTCCAGAATTACCTAAACCACAAAATCTTAAAAGGTGTGCCCCACTGGTATATCATTCTTTAAGCCAGATACCACAACCTCAAGTTTGCATGATGTTTTCTTCAACATCATCGGATTTTTCACCACTAGAAAGACAAATTGATATTCAAACTAAAATCAATATCTGACCATTCATCAAATCAAATATTGTTCTTCCCACTTGACAGCTTAAAGAACTTTCTCAAGGGAAAGAAGTTCTTAATGGGCAAATCCAAAATGCTCAGGTTCAAAATAAATATCCGATGTCCATTAATTCCAAGATTGACCGGTTATATGTTAAAATAGATAAAATCTCATTAGCTCTAAGATCCATGTCTACTGAAATTCAACAGTATTATAATTCTATTCTTATGAGAATTCATTAGTTAGATACTGAACTTAGAATGGTGATCCAACAACAGAATCTTAGACCCTGTTTTCTCAGAAAAGGGAGAAAATTCAAACCCTAAAATCTAGCCTTGAAATAATGGAAAGATATTTGTTGGCAAAATAATCTCAATCTATTATTTCTGATCCTTTTTTTCCCATTTTCTCCCCTTCATGTCAACATGTGCCCTTCACTAAACCTAATTTTGAAATAATGCATGAATTATTTCCTCCAACAAAGCCTCAAAAATTTTTAGCCTCTTCATCTTCTGTGCCCCCAGTTATACGAAAGCCTTCATCTTCCTAGAAAACCTATGTTGATACTGCAAAAGTTTCAGAACCTTCTCCTCCAGGAGTATCTAAACCATTTTCACAAAAGCATATGGCTCTCACTACAGCTTTTGATTATGACTCATCAGAAAACACAAATCTTGTTAATGAAGATATATCTATTGATTCTGATTCAAAATTTCATCAAGTGGATATCTCTCAACTTCTAATAGCTGATCCTCCTCCTATTGCAGATCCTTCTACAACTGAACCAATAATAGAAGATCTTCCTCCTAATGAAGAATCTATAGAACATGATCTCAGATTTCAACATCAAAGAACCAATAAACCCACTAATGGTCCTTGGTTTACTTTTGATGACTTACCCATAAGAAAATGGAGATCACGGATTCTTGAATTTAATGCCTGGTTAGATGTACAAATAGCAAAAGAAGGTGCCTCTCTCCCTCAAGTGCTTAGAGAATTTGTCTCTAAATTCATTGGGAGACTTAGAGAATGGTTTACCTCCATGGATGAATATACAAGATTAGCATTCTTTGCTAAAAGTAATTGTGATGCACTTTTGCAAATTTACACAACATTCTTGGGAGATCATACAATTATTTTTAAGAGGCAGAAAGAAGAATTCTTTGAAATGAAATGTTGTTCTTTAAAACGTAAAGATCTTGACTTTCATTATGAGAGAATGTCTGAGAAGTTCTACATGTTAGGTGGGTACAGTGATCTTAGCATGAAATAGGTTTATGTCACCTCTTTACCTGAAGAACTTCAGTCAGAAATTAATAGTTTTATTCAGCAAATAGATAGATCATTTCAACAAATTTCTTTGGAAGAAATTCATCAGTTCACTCATGCAGTACTCAGTTAACTGTGTGAACAACATAGAAATATCAAGCAGTTCATGAAGCATGATAAAATCCTAAATTCTGCTTGTAAAAGATAATCTTTTTTCAACATAAAATGCAAAGAAAATAATTGTGTTTGTACTCCTCAGAAGAAATCTCATAGATTTTCCTTTAGAGACAGATGCCCTCAATAATTTAAACAAAAAAGAAATAAGAAGTTTAGATTTTTCAGAAGAAGATCTCCTTATTCAAAAAGGAAAAGAAGATCAGGAGATAGATGCTATGCATGTGGAGAAAAAGGACATTTTGCAAAAAACTGTCTTAAAAAGCTTATGAAGACAATGAAGTTGATTCAACAGATCAATCAAGCTTCAATCTCTCTTCCAGATAATTTAGAGATTGAATATGTTCTTTTAGAACAAAGTGAAAAAGATCAAGAAACGATCATGGAATTACATGTAGATGATGATGACTCTTATTCAGAAATTAGTTCTATTGATTCTGATCAAGATGATAATTTTGCTATCTATCATCTTTAACAACAGCAACAACTGCCCTCTGCTTATTCTATTAATCACTCATTATTGACTCCATTGGTTCAACTTTCAATACTTCCCTCTAAGTATGATAAATTTATTCCCCTAATAGCTTTAATGGATACCGGTGCTCATAAATCTATGGATACTAGTGCTCATAAATCCATGATAAATTATGTTGTATTACCAGATAATTATTGGAAGTCTCACATTGAACACTTTAGAGCAGCTACTGGAAATGTGTTTTCTACACATTTAATCACTAAGAAGAAGATCGAAATGTAGTTCTTTCCAAACTGTATTATTTGGACACATGTTCTTGGTTCATCCCCTTCAGATAAAGACCTACTAATAGGTTTTGATATTTATCAGCAAACTCAGAATCTTCAAATCCTTCCTACTAAAATTCATCATAAGAAATTTTTCAAAGCCTACACAGATATACAGAGAATCTTTTCTCTGTCAAATGTTCCAATAGATTTTAAAGATACAAAAATTTCATTGCTCCCTTCTTGTGCTGATTTCTATGTTGATTTTTATCATCCACAGCCTTTTATGGAAGAATGCAGAGTTCTTCATTTATCTTCTTTTTAAGAAAATTGAAGACATAAACCCTACAAAGGCTTCTCATCCAGGAATGTCTCCTTTAGACCTTGATTTTACTAGAAAAGAATGTGAATCCTTACTGCAACAAAGTTTAATTGAGCCTACTAAGTCCAACTGGGCTTGTCAAGCTTTTTTATGTAGAGAAAAGGTCAAAAGTCTTAAGAGGAAAAAAGAGACTTGTTATTAACTACAAGCCTCTTAATCTGTTTCTTGCAGATGACAAATTTACTTTGCCTAAAATCTCTACACTCATGGTTCATCTTAAGGCGGCAATAATATTTTCAAAATTTGATCTAAAAGCTGGATTTTGGCAATTGGGTATTAATCCAGAAGATATGCCCAAAATAACTTTTTGTATTCCTGATGCTCAGTATTAGTGGACAATCATGCTCTTTGGATTGAAAGTTTCTCCATCACTATTTCAGAAGGCTATAATTAGAAAATTTTTAGCCGATCATGTATTCAGCCTTAATTTACATTGATGATATCTTATTATTCTCTTCAATAGTAGAAGCCCGTCATAAAATGCTTCAGCAGTTTACTTCTATTGTTCAATAATATAGTATTATGATCTCTGAAAAGAAAAGTACTATAGGCCAAAACTCTATGGACTTCTTGGGCTTATATTTTGAAAATAGAGTTTATTCTTCAGGTCCACACATAGCAGAAGAACTGCTTAAATTTCCTGATGAAAATTTCACTCTTAAGTAGATTCAACAATTTTTTGGTATAATTAATTATATCAGAGATTTTTATCCTGCTATATCCCAGCCCATTAGTCAGTTATTCAAGTTACTAAAGAAAAATCCACCACCTTGGTCAAATGAACAAACAGAAGTTGTACAGACTATTCAGAAGTTTCCTGCTCATCCAACTCCTCTCCATATCCCTTCTGATGGTCTTAGAATTTTATAGACAGATGCTAGTGATGAATTTTGGGATGCTATTTTTTTTTAAAAAATAAATGAAAAAACCTATTATTGTGGCCATGCTAGTGGATAATTCAAAGATAGTAGAAAACACTATCATTATGTTTATAAGGAGATATTAGCGGTAAAATATGAAATTAAAAAGTTTGAATTTTATCTTCTTGGTCATCATTTCCTTATCATCCTTAATAATACCTCATTCCCTAAAGCCTTAAATTTTAAAAAGAAAACCCTACCTTCTCAACAACTCATAAGACTCCAAGAATGGTTATCAAAATATAACTATTCTGTTGAGCATATAAAAGGTCAAAAGAATTTGATCCCAGACCTTTTATCCAGACCCTCTAAACCTATCCCTGTTATCACCTTAGCAAATAGTTTTCCTTGTATTATGATGTTCAGAGGATACAGACCTGGAAATTTTCCATACAGACCACCATTGTGGAGAAACCCTAATATAGAGTTTCCTCCAACTTGCCCTTATACTACCCTTGTTGCAGTTCAAGAATTTACTAGAACACACATTGTTGTATATCTTGAACATATCCATAATCACTTTTATATGGATCCAGAAGTTAATGCATTCTATCCTGAATATCCATGGATGCTAGTTTATCATCTTTATCCTGCTCATCCAAAATACTTAGCTGAATTATGATTTTTGTGGTGTCTCACGACACTGTATAATCATGCTGTAGAAATCCCTATATTAGATATGCTTAACTATATTTATGTTGTAGATATTCAAGCTGACACCCATGCAAATCCTTTACCTTGGAAGTTTTTTAAATGGTTTAGTGATGTTTCATCGTGGCAACGACCATTTTTGCAAATTATTAATGAAAAATAATTATGGCAGAAACCAGATGAAGAAGCAAGAAATTTTCATGCTATTTTTATTTTGCATAAGCCCATTTTTCAATATTCGTAAACTGGAGTATTTTGGTCAAGAAATCAAGTTGTTTCATTGGAAGACTTATTTTGGTCAAATCTTTCATAATTATCAGGAGCAAATTAAATTAAGAGTTCATCTCTGTAGGCTTAATAATTCAAGAGCTTTTTCTCATACAATCAGAAGACCTCTGATTTTCACTTCAATGGTAAAAAATAAGAACTGGACAAGACAAAACAATGACAAAACTCCCTTGTCAGCTCATAGGAGAATACTTTGTTGACTATAGACCCATGGAATATAAACGGACAACAGAAGCAAGTCCCAACAATTCTTAGCCTCTAGCTCAAAGAGATTCCTCCTTATCTCTTTTAGCTCTTCTAGCTCCACCAGACCCACCTGACTCAGCAAAAATTTGGTTGCCGCAACAGTTCCAACCGACACTACAGTTGGTGACTCTTCAATCCAATAAAGTACTGATGGAACACCGACCACACATACAAATATTGATGAAGCTTTAGTCAGTGGTCAATCTACTTAGCACACTCAGATTGACAATTTTGACTATATGGCTTATATGACAGATAATCCTTTAGCATGTTCCTACTATGACTCAGATGATAGGACTATGAATCTGTCTCCAAGTCACTTTACCTAATAGTAATAATCACTACTTATAACAGTGTTTTGTCTATAATAATTTACTCTTTTCAGAATGAGTGTGTGTACTATTTATGTTAGTGGAATGTGTCTGTACACCCACTATCTGTTTTTTATACTTTCTTAAGTCATTACTTACGACTTCATTATTGTAAGTTTTCTCCTCCTCTGTCTATATAAGGAGATTTTGTAACATCCCTTGAAAATTCTCATTAGAACTATCAGATAATGTTACTCAATATACTGTCAGTACTCTAATCATTTCATTGGCAAAGTTTCCTTTCAAAGTGTTACTAACAAAAATTTTTAAATAATAATACAATTTGTATAATATAACTGATAAGTACACAATTAATGATATTTTATTCCCATTTCTTAATATGATTATTATCAAATTGAGTTTAATTTGTTTGTTCAAAGTGCAATTTAAGGATAATTTCAGGAACTCTTGATAATTTGAGGCATTTGGTTATTTCGGAGCAATTACGGATGAAAGTAGAAGAAAAGAGCAAAATCTGTCAATGGACACGCCCACACACACGGGCGTGTCGTTAGACGTGCCCCTGTTACTGCATTCAGTGGATATGACACGCCCAGTTCATAGGCGTGTCACCAAACATGCCATTTGTCCAGAGTCACAGTAGCTTCAACACGCCCAGGACCACGGGCGTGTCAATGAGCGTGTAATTCATCCAGACTCACAGTAGCTATCACACGTCCAGTACCACGGGCGTGCCAAGGAACGTGCCTTTTATTCAGACTTACAGTAGCTATGACACGCCCAGTAACACGGGCGTGTCAGTGGACATGCCTTTGGTTCAAGATCACAAGTGCCTATGACACGCCCAGTAACATGGGCGTGTCATTGGTCATGTCACCTGTCGAAAAGTGAGATTCTTTGCACTGATTGGGGAATAAGTGGGGGACAACAGCTGGCCTTTGTCAAAAAGAAAGAACAAGAAAAGAAAAGCTTGCCTAAATCAGGGAAAAGGGTGATGAACCAAGGGAAAGTGGTAGACAATGAAGGGGATGAGTGAGCTGGAGGTATGGGCTGGAGATTTGGAAAGGATTAAAAAGAGAAGAGAGGGAAAAGAACAGCAGTTTTTGCTGGAGCATTTCTGGAAACAGAGAAGAAAGAAGAGAAGGGAGAGCCATCTGCTGGAGCAAGGAGAAGGGTCTTGATTGAAGGAAGATCAACACCATACTCAAGCCCTAAACCAAGAATCAAGAGCTCAAGTGAAGAAATACAGATTCACTGCCATGAATTGTTTTGTTTCTCTTACTCATTTATCTTACTCTGTTTTTCTAGCTGTTAATATGAACTAAACCTTTCTCTATCTAGATATTGATGAACCCTAGCCAATTTGTATGAATTGAACAATTGTATTCAGTTGAATCAATTAATTGAGTTGTTTTATTCTTATGATACTTGTTGTTATTTCCAATTGATAATAGCATGCTTGTTGATTGGTTATTGTTTTCATATTATTGACTTGAGAAAGCTTGATGTGAATTGAATTCTCATAAGGATTAAGGATTGATTGGGGTGCTAGAGATAGACCTACAAGATCCTTTGGTTTATAGTTCCTTGTCATTAATGCATGATCTATTTAATTGTGTTTTGAGAAGAGATTCCAGCACTCAACTTAGTGATTAGGGATTAATCCGCTCGAGAGAGGCTTTAATCTAAGTTAGAGGAATGCCAATTCAATTTGATTAAATGATTTAGCTGAATGGATTGTTTATAAATATCATTGAGGCTAGGGGGATTCAATATCTGGATAGTTTTATCATTATAAATCTTTTTGTGCACAACATTAAATTTCCTTTCATTCATTAATTAGTTGATTTTAGTTACAACACATCACACAACTATTAATTCACTAAACAACAATTAAGATTTGCACTAGTACTTGGCCTTGTCCCTAGAGGAATGACATTCACTCACTATTATATTACTTGAGCGACCCGTGCACTTGCGGTAATTGCATATAGCATACGGTACGCATTAAGTTTTTGGCACCGCTGCCGGGGACAACGGTTTTAATATTAGTAATATAATTAAGATTGTTGATTTAGTTTTCTTTTTAATCGTTTTTAATTTTAGTTCTTGCTGGTTTACTATCATTGTAGGTGTTTCTTATTGTTTATGACCAGATCTAGCTCATCCCAACTACTGAAGTTAGACCCAGAACTAGAAAGAACATTGAGGAGAAAGCAAAAGGAAGAAGAGGAGGCAGATCTGGAAGACGTAAGTTCAAGAATCAATCTGGAAATTGAACAAGAAGAAGTATTCGAAGTGATGGAAGGAGCTGGACCAAGAACGATGCAGGAATTTGCTAAGCCTAATTTGAATGGGGCTGAATCGAGTATCCGGAGGCCGACTGTTGCTGCAAACAACTTCGAGATTAAGGCGAATGTGATTCAAATGGTGCAGCAAACTTGTCAATTCGATGGGTTCCCTGATGAAGATCCTAATGCACATCTTGAGAATTTTCTGGAGATTTGTGATACATTTAAGATAAACAATGTCTCAGAAGATGCAATTAGGCTGAGATTGTTCCCATTTTCTCTCAGAGACAGACCAAAGAAGTGGTTGAAATCCTTCCCTCCAGGAACTTTCACCACCTGGGCCCAATTGGCAGAGAAGTTCTTAGAGAAATATTTCCCACCATCAAAGACTGCCAAGTTGAGGAATGACATCTCATCCTTTTTACAACAAGATGGTGAGACTCTTTATGATGCCTGGGAGAGATTCAAAGATTTGCTGAGAAGGTGTCCTCATCATGGGCTTCCACTATGGCTGCAAATTCAAACATTTTACAATGGGTTGAATTATGTAAGTAAACAATCCATTAATGCAGCAGCTGGTGGTACCATCAATAACAAGACACCTGAACAAGCAAGGGACTTAATTGAAGATATGGCCATCACCAATTATCAATGGCAAGCACCAAGAGAGCAAGGGAAGCTGAAGGCCATGGGATCGCACCAATTAGATCCGGTGGTGGCATTGACAGCTCAATTAGAAGCATTGAATAAGAAGTTTGATTCTTTGGCTTCTTCTTCATCTGGAAAAGTTATGCAGGTAATGTCTTGTGAATGGTGTGGAGGTGGACACCAAAGTCAAGAGTGCCAAAGTGGCAACATGTTTGCCAAGCAAGAACAGGTAGATTATGTTGGGAATATGCAAAGACCACAACAGAATAATCCATACAGCAACACATACAATCCGGGGTGGAGGAATCATCCAAATTTCTCATGGACCAATCAAAATAATCCAAGACCTCCCCCTGGATTCCAGCAACCCCAACATCAACAAGCTGCTCCCCCAAGAAAGAGTAGTTTGGAGGACATGATGGAGAAATTTGTAGCAGCTTCTGAAACAAGGTTTCAATCAACTGAAACCTCCCTTAGAAATCAACAAGCCTCCATTCACAATTTGGAGAATCAGGTGGGGCAAATTGCCAAATTGCTCAGTGAAAGACCACAAGGAAGTTTACCTAGCAACACTGAGGCAAACCCTAAGGAGCAACTTAAGGCAATTACACTAAGGGGTGGAAAAGAAATCAATGGAGATGTAGACAAGAAGAGGGCTGAAGAGCAAGAAAAAGAAAAAGAAGAAGATCCTCCTACCACTTCGGGAGAGAAAGCTACACTTGAAAGTGAAAGAGTGAAGCAGCCACAAGCAAGCAGCCCCAATTTGAAGGAATACCGACCTAGAGTACCCTATCCGGCAAGGTTGAACAAGGACAAGATTGATGCTCAGTTCGGTAAGTTCCTTGAACTCTTTAAACAATTGCATATTAACATTCCATTTGCTGAAGCTTTGTCACAAATGCCTAAGTATGCTAAATTTTTGAAAGATATCCTTTCTAACAAAAGGAAACTTGAGGAAGTATCTTTAGTGCATTTATCTGAAAAAAGTTTAGCAATTCTGCAAAGAAGATTACCTAAGAAATTAAAAGATCCAGGTAGTTTTACCATTCCATGTTTTATAGGTAATCTTGAGGTTAAAAGTGCTTTAGCTGATTTGGGGGCTAGCATAAGTGTTATGCCCTATAAAATGTTTAAAGAGCTAGGCATTGGTCAACCTAAACCAACACTCATGACCATCCAACTTGCCGATAAATCGGTAGTCCACCCTCGTGGCATAATAGAAGATGTGTTGGTAAAAGTCGGGGATTTCATTTTCCCCAATGATTTTGTTGTCATTGATATTGATGAGGATGTGGATGTTTCGCTTATTCTTGGTAGGCCATTTTTGAATACAGCCCGTGCCCTTATTGATGTTCATGACGGCACATTGACTTTGAGAGTGGGTGAGGAGAAAGTAATTTTTAGGATACATGATGCCATGAAACATTCACTTTCACTTGATGAGGCGGAATCATGCAATGATGTTGTTGAGCATGAGACCGTAAATTGTTTAACTAACATTGTTTCTAAGGATCCCCTTGAGTTGTGTTTATTGCAGGAAAATATCGAGGGTCAAGAAGCAATGGAGCAGCTTGCTTTTCTGGAAGCAAGCAAATCATTCAAAAGCAGGGCATATGAGACCATTGAAATGCCCAAGGAAGAAAAGCCAAAACCATCAGTGATTGATCCACCAAACTTGGAACTGAAGCCTCTTCCGGATCACCTTGAGTATGGGTTTTTGGCAGAGAAAAAGAGATTGCCCATAATTCTGAGTTCCCACCTATCTTCTAAGCAGAAAGAACAACTCATCCAGTTGTTGCAGAAACACAAGCAAGTGATAGCTTGGAAGATAGCAGATATCAAGGGGATTAGTCCATCCTATTGCACTCATAAGATACTGATGGAGGATGAATTCAAGCCAGTAGTACAACCACAGAGGAGACTGAACCCAAAGATGAAGGATGTTGTTAAGGCTGAAGTGATAAAACTACTTGATGCAGGGATTATATATCCGATCTCGGATAGTTCTTGGGTGAGCCCAGTTCAAGTAGTGCCGAAGAAAGGAGGGATGACTGTGATCCCTAATGAAAATGATGAGCTGATTCCAACAAGAACAGTTACTGGTTGGAGGGTTTGCATTGACTACAGAAAATTAAATGATGCAACTAGAAAGGATCACTTTCCTTTACCCTTCATTGATCAGATGTTGGAGAGGTTATCCGGCCATGAATACTACTGCTTTTTGGATGGCCTTTCAGGCTATTTCCAAATTCCCATTGCACCGGAAGACCAAGAGAAGACTACATTCACCTGCCCATATGGGACATTTGCATATCGAAGAATGCCATTCGGGTTGTGTAATGCACCAGCAACTTTCCAAAGGTGCATGATAGCAATCTTTGATGAACTCATAGAAGACATTATGGAGGTGTTTATGGATGATTTCTCAGTCTATGGCAGCTCATTTGAAAAGCGTTTGGAAAACCTTGAGAGGGTTTTGATGAGATGTGAGGAAACAAATTTGATGCTGAATTGGGAAAAGTGTCATTTCATGGTTCAAGAAGGAATCGTGTTGGGACACAAGATTTCTAGCAAGGGCATTGAAGTGGACCGGGCAAAGATAGACATTATTGAGAAGCTACCACCACCCACATCTGTGAAAGCCATCAGAAGTTTCCTAGGGCATGCAGGTTTTTATCGAAGGTTCATTCGAGATTTCTCTAAGATAGCCCGTCCATTGACAAGACTCCTTGAGAAGGACCTCGATTTTGTTTTTGATGAGGAATGTCTGAGAGCATTCACGACCCTGAAGGAGAAATTGACTCATGCTCCAATCATGGTAGCTCCTAATTGGAATCTACCCTTTGAACTGATGTGTGATGCAAGTGACTTTGCAGTAGGAGCAGTCTTGGGCCAACGCAAAGAGAAATACTTCCAGCCAATCTACTATGCGAGCAAAACCTTGAATGCAGCTCAAGCCAATTACACAACTACAGAGAAAGAGCTGCTAGCTGTGGTTTTTGCCTTCGACAAGTTTAGATCATATCTAATCTTGTCAAGGGTGATTGTGTATACAGACCATTCAGCTTTAAGGTACTTATTCGCGAAAGTTGATGCTAAACCTAGACTAATCCGATGGGTTTTATTGTTGCAGGAATTCGACTTAACAATTCAAGATAAGAAGGGAGCCGAAAATCTTGCAGCAGATCATCTCTCTCACCTGGAGAATTCAACCCTAGAGAGACTTGAAGAAGGGGACATTGATGATCACTTCCCCGATGAACAGCTATATGCTATGGTAAGTGAGGTAAGTGGTTTAAATTTTGAAACACCATGGTTTGCAGACTTTGCAAATTACTTAGCTGTTAGGGAACTCCCTAAGAACCTAACTTATCAAGCAAAGAAGAAGTTCTTTTCTGATCTAAAGTATTATTTTTGGGAGGATCCCTTTTTGTTTAAGTTATGTAAGGATCACATGATCCGAAGATGTGTGCCATGGCCCGAATCAATGAACATACTTAGTGAATGCCATGCCGGACCAGCTGGTGGTCATATGGGGGCAAATAGAACTGCTCAAAAGGTGTTAGAATCAGGATTCTATTGGCCCACTTTGTTTAAAGATAGCTACGAATTTGTAGTTCGCTGTGATCAATGCCAGAGGGCTGGAAACATTTCATCTCGTGATGAGATGCCCCAAAATGGGATCCTAGTCTGTGAAATTTTTGATGTTTGGGGAATTGACTTTATGGGACCATTTCCAAACTCTTTTGGCAATAAATATATTCTGGTAGCTATTTATTATGTGTCTAAATGGCCTGAAGCTCAAGCTTTAGCAACCAATGATGCTAGAGTTGTAGTGCAATTTTTAAAGAAATTATTTTCTCGATTTGGCACTCCAAAAGCAATTATCAGTGATAGGGGTACTCACTTCTGTAACGCTCAGCTTGAAAAGGTTTTAAAAAGATTAGGAGTTACACACAGATTTGCTACCCCCTATCACCCCCAAACTAGTGGCCAAGTCGAGAACACAAATAGGGAGATCAAACGAATTCTGGAAAAATCTGTTGAGCGATCCCGAAAGGATTGGTCCAAGCAATTGGACAATGCCCTATGGGCTTTCAGAACTGCTTTTAAAACTCCCTTAGGCACTACACCATTCAGATTAGTATATGGAAAAGCTTGCCATTTACCTGTTGAGGTAGAACATCATGCATATTGGGCAATAAAACAGATTAACCTTGATCTAGCTTGTGCAGGTGAAAAGCGAAAATTACAGGTGAATGAACTAGACGAGTGGAGGTTGCAAGCGTATGACAATGCAAGGATGTACAAGGAACGTACCAAGAGATGGCATGATGCTCACATAAAGAAACAAAAAGAGTTTCAAGCAGGAGATCAGGTATTGCTGTATAATTCAAGGCTCCGACTCTTTCCAGGTAAGTTGAAATCTCGTTGGTCCGGTCCTTTTACTGTCAAGGAAGTTTTCCCTTACGGAGTGGTTGAAATAAGCCACCCGGAAAAAGGAGTTTTCAAAGTCAATGGGCACAGGCTCAAATCTTATTTGGAGGGGAAATACAGGCCTTCAAGGAGGTTTTACACCTCCAAGATTAGGGACATTCGTCCAACCGTCCAACTAATACGACGTTAAAGAAGTGCTGGGTGGGAGGCAACCCCCCGTTTTTTATGTTTTTGGTTTGTTTTGTCATTTTGTTTTAACTTTCTTTTATTGAATGGGTGATTGTTGTTTTGCCTAATTTGCAGTTGCAGAGAAAAGTTGATTTTTGGTGAATAAATTGAGAACACGCCCACGGACACGTCCGTGTCTATGGGCGTGTCATTATGTTTTTCAGGCAGTAGCTATTACACGCCCATGAACACTCCCGTGTCATTGGGCGTGTAAATTATCTTTTCAGACAGTAGCTACTACACGCCCATGGACACGCCCGTGTCAATGAGCGTGTCGTTTCATTTTTCAAACAGAAGCCATTACACGCCCATGGACACAACCGTGCCCATGGACGTGTCGCATTTATGAAAGGAAAAAAAAATTTAATTTTGAAATTTGAAATTTGAACTGAGCACGCCCCCAGGAACACGCCCAGGCTAGTGGGCGTGTAGTTTGAATGAGTGTCGCAGAATGAATGACACGCCCATGAACACGCCCGTGTTTATGGGCGTGTAAATTGAAATTTCATCCAGTACCTGTGACACGCCCATGGACACGCCCGTGTTCAAAAGCGTGTCACGTAAACTGGCTTTTAAATCGAGAGACACGCCCATCAACACGGGCGTGTCTCTGGGCGTGTTGACGTTTTCTATATATAGCCCCACGCCCATTTTTCCGAAAAAACAAAAATTTTCTCTCATTCTCTCTCGTTTTCTCTCAAATTTTCTGCGTTTTTCTCGGCTAATTCACACACCCATTCAGTTTTGACCGATTTTTACTCCCGGGCTTGCATTATTTGTGTGTGCTCTCTCATTTTTCCATCGGATTTGCGATTTCAGGTACGAAATCTAATTTTTTTTTCGATTTTTGTTTGTTTTTCTTCGTTTTTCTTGCGTTTTTCATATATAATCTTTGTATTTGCTTGTGTTTACCATGAAATTCGAAATGTCATGATTTGTTTGCTTTATTCCGGTGTGTTTTAAATTTTTTTTTGTGGCATTTGATTTTAATTGTCATGTTGAACTACCGTTTAATTCGAAATTTGTTTGTTTTTAGATTTGTTTTGAATTGTTGATTAATCAAATAATATGTTGTTTTAATTTTAGAATTGTTTTGTTAATCATTTGCGTTATTCCGTTGTGTTATTATTGCGTTGAGTCTCATTACTTATGATTTATGAACAATATGTTGATCGAATAATCATTTGTGTCATTTTGTTGTGTTATTTGAAATTGCATGAAATGTTGGTTTTGAAATTGTTTGATTAATCCTATTTACTTGTGGTTTATGGATAATATGTGGATTTGGTGATTGGCTTTAATGTGTGTTTATCGTTCGGGTTGGTTTATTGCTTGCAATTAATTGAGGTATTTGATTCTAGGTGGTTTGCGTTGTTTAGCCTGCATTTTGATATGCTTTCAATATTGACGAGCCATTTAATTTCATCTTGCAGATTTATCGAAAATGGGCCCTCGCAAGCAATCATCGTCCCAGCTTCCAGCCAAACGGGCCCGAGGGGAGGGCAGTTCCAGCCAGCCTGCTACCCGCCCAACTTCTAAATTCATGGCGAGACATAAGTGCCTCAAATTCTCAAACGGCGAGGAACGGCGACGGTTCGAGTTGTTTGGCAACAAAGAATGGTCGGCACCTCGGTATTTAGACTGGGAGGCTATGGAGGTGGTTAATATTGCTGCAGAAGTGAAAGAGATGATTGATCAACCAGGGTGGGGTCAGCTCTTCTCTATCCACGAGCCTTCATACTGAGAGCTTACACTTGAGTTTTACTGCACCTTCCAGTACCAGAAGACCAAAATCTCCATCACTAAGCCGACAATTAAATTTCGACTGGGAGGACAGAGGTTCCACATGAGCATCAACGACCTTGGGGTACATCTCGGGTTGTATACTGAAGAGGAGGTCCAGACCACCGATTATCTCGGTTCCGAGGTGGATTTTGCTGAGTATGATGTTGTTCCACCTCGGGTTTGGCATGACTTTGCGCCCACTGCAGATAGATATCAGCCCAAAGTCTCCAAAGCATCCAACTTCAGTTCTTTCCCCTGCCAGGTGGTGCATAATTTGTTAGTTCACACACTTACAGCCAGACTGAGCAGTACAGGGGTGGTGACCTTGAGGGATCTGTTCTTTCTGCACTGCATGCAACATAAGACCCGGTGCAATGTGGCCCATGCCATCACCCATTTCTTCCATGAGCAGTCTCGGAAGGGAGCTTCAGGTGCTTTACACGGTGGCATGTATGTCACGAGACTTGCTCAACGGCTGGGAGTGTTAGATGGTTGCCTCCCGATGACGATGGACGGTATGCCCAAGATATTGGGTATGGACACACTGAAGAGGTTGAACAGGGAACAGGTAGCTGGGTTGCGGGCTGCTCCTATGGATTCAGATTTACCAGAGCCGGTTCCTTGTGCTCCTACTGCCGATATACCACCTCCACCGTCAGATTCTGCTGCTGGACCATCTGCTGCTGGACCATCTGATGCTGCTGCACCTTCTTCTTCTGCCGGGCCTTCCTTTGTCCAGCCTCCTGCATTCCGAGATTGGCAGCAGTCAATTAATGAGGATTGGGATGATGACAGGAAACCCACCGAATTTGAGCGCCAGATGTGTCGGATGGAAGGTATGATAAACAATATAGCTCTAAACCAAAATATGACCCTAATCCAGCAGGAAGACTTCCAAGCCCAGTTAGATCACGAGATCTTGAGGCGACAGTGGCTAGAGCAATCCATGTTGGAGTTCTGGCGGTATCAGGGATTCCACCCTTCGCAGCCACCACCTCCACCCTATCAGCCACCTGCCCGTGCACCGACACCTGCTCCTGCACCTGCACCTGCTCCTGCACCGGAACCCTCTCCACCAGTTGATGTCTCCGATGATGATGAGACCAGCAGTGATTAGCCACATTTATATTTTATTTTGATGTCGTTCTTTATTTCTTTATTTATTTACTACGCTTTTTAGTTTTTCTTCTTTTACGTGCTTTTGGATTAGTATTATTAT
This sequence comes from Garcia nutans, assembly GCA_947685225.1. Classification (NCBI taxonomy): domain Eukaryota; kingdom Viridiplantae; phylum Streptophyta; class Magnoliopsida; order Malpighiales; family Euphorbiaceae; genus Garcia; species Garcia nutans. Next base: position 55,812,152 of record CANTUV010000007.1, read on the forward strand.
TATTTTCTTTCGCATTGTTTCGTTTCTTTATTTATTTCTATATATTAACCTTGTTTTGAGTGCATTGTAGAATACTATTTTGCTGCAATACCTCCTTCACCGCACTCTTGGCACCGTACTCATTTTCACCCACTCATGGACTTGAAAAAGGGCAGTCATTATCTCTCCTCATTGTTTCATGTTTTGCGCACACATTGAGGACAATGTGCATCTTAAGTAAGTGAGAGGTATAATTTATTGAATAAATTTCTACTTCATTTTTTTTTGGAATTCATTTTTCTCAATAAATGCCTGCTAAGTAAGCTAAATTGTTATGATAAGTATAATTTGATGTGATTTCCCTTTACATGTTAAACTAATTTGAAATTTCATAAATGACAATTTCTTGTTGAGGTTAACTTAGTGATTTCGATCAATTGTTGAGGATCGATTGTAATGGCTATAGTTAAGTTGTGGATCGATGGAAATTGGAACATTGCTAGAGTTAAAAACCTTAGTTACATTTTTGAGCATAATACAATTCCGTAGATTCTTGAGTCGGACTTGGTACGACCCTTAAGTCTATAACCCTTGAATAAAAATAACTAAAACAAATAATTCTAAGAAGCTTTGAAAATTTTTCCCTGTTCCGCTGATTTTGACTACAAATAAGTTAGAATCATGAATAGTGCTAGTAGCCATTTGAACGGTGATTCTGGCTGAGTAACCGGGGGTCGGCATCACAAATGTTTACCTTCGCGTCAAAAGGCTAGTATCAGTTCAAACAAGTCGAGCTCCTTAAATCGTAAAAAAAAAAAAAATAAAATAAAAATAAAAATTTTTTTTTTGAGGGTTAGAATGCTTAAGAGAAAACACACGTTTTTCGCACTTTGTTCATGGCATTTGAATTTGCTGGAATTTTATGCTCAATTTTTTTAACTCTGGATTTTTAGGTTTTAGGTATGTGAAATTTTTATTTTGAAACTTCTTGATTCAGCTGTTATGATTGTGAATCATTTTGATTGAGAAAGTGAGGTTATCCGATTCGAGCATTGTCAAAACTTTATTCTTCTTTTTGAAATTAGAGGGAGTCCGTCATTTCTGCTTATTACAGTAATTTAGTTTGCTTGAGGACAAGCAAAAACTCAAGTGTAGGGGAATTTGATAAGTACACAATTAATGATATTTTATTCCCATTTCTTAATATGATTATTATCAAATTGAGTTTAATTTGTTTGTTCAAAGTGCAATTTAAGGATAATTTCAGGAACTCTTGATAATTTGAGGCATTTGGTTATTTCGGAGCAATTACGGATGAAAGTAGAAGAAAAGAGCAAAATCTGTCAATGGACACGCCCACACACACGGGCGTGTCGTTAGACGTGCCCCTGTTACTGCATTCAGTGGATATGACACGCCCAGTTCATAGGCGTGTCACCAAACATGCCATTTGTCCAGAGTCACAGTAGCTTCAACACGCCCAGGACCACAGGCGTGTCAATGAGCGTGTAATTCATCCAGACTCACAGTAGCTATCACACGTCCAGTACCACGGGCGTGCCAAGGAACGTGCCTTTTATTCAGACTTACAGTAGCTATGACACGCCCAGTAACACGGGCGTGTCAGTGGACGTGCCTTTGGTTCAAGATCACAAGTGCCTATGACACGCCCTGTAACATGGGCGTGTCATTGGTCATGTCACCTGTCGAAAAGTGAGATTCTTTGCACTGATTGGGGAATAAGTGGGGGACAACAGCTGGCCTTTGTCAAAAAGAAAGAACAAGAAAAGAAAAGCTTGCCTAAATCAGGGAAAAGGGTGATGAACCAAGGGAAAGTGGTAGACAATGAAGGGGATGAGTGAGCTGGAGGTATGGGCTGGAGATTTGGAAAGGATTAAAAAGAGAAGAGAGGGAAAAGAACAGCAGTTTTTGCTGGAGTATTTCTGGAAACAGAGAAGAAAGAAGAGAAGGGAGAGCCATCTGCTGGAGCAAGGAGAAGGGTCTTGATTGAAGGAAGATCAACACCATACTCAAGCCCTAAACCAAGAATCAAGAGCTCAAGTGAAGAAATACAGATTCACTGCCATGAATTGTTTGGTTTCTCTTACTCATTTATCTTACTCTGTTTTTCTAGCTGTTAATATGAACTAAACCTTTCTCTATCTAGATATTGATGAACCCTAGCCAATTTGTATGAATTGAACAATTGTATTCAGTTGAATCAATTAATTGAGTTGTTTTATTCTTATGATACTTGTTGTTATTTCCAATTGATAATAGCATGCTTGTTGATTGGTTATTGTTTTCATATTATTGACTTGAGAAAGCTTGATGTGAATTGAATTCTCATAAGGATTAAGGATTGATTGGGGTGCTAGAGATAGACCTACAAGATCCTTTGGTTTATAGTTCCTTGTCATTAATGCATGATCTATTTAATTGTGTTTTGAGAAGAGATTTCAGCACTCTACTTAGTGATTAGGGATTAATCCGCTCGAGAGAGGCTTTAATCTAAGTTAGAGGAATGCCAATTCAATTTGATTAAATGATTTAGCTGAATGGATTGTTTATAAATATCATTGAGGCTAGGGGGATTCAATATCTGGATAGTTTTATCATTATAAATCTTTTTGTGCACAACATTAAATTTCCTTTCATTCATTAATTAGTTGATTTTAGTTACAACACATCACACAACTATTAATTCACTAAACAACAATTAAGATTTGCACTAGTACTTGGCCTTGTCCCTAGAGGAACGACATTCACTCACTATTATATTACTTGAGCGACCCGTGCACTTGCGGTAATTGCATATAGCATACGGCACGCATCAATAACACTTATAAATCCAATATTTAAATCAATCTCCAATATCTCCAATAATCCAAATACTAATTATAAATCAGATAACCGTTATAAGTTTATCAAATCAAATAAATATATAATACATTGCTTTATTTGATAATCATTCACTAGAATCTCAAATTTTATCCTCTAAACATATATATTCCTTTCATGTTTATAAATTTATACAATCTCTCAAATATACAAGATAAATTGCATTTATATATACTCCATAACTTATGAGTACAATATACAAAAGAGCTCTATATGTACTATAGATAATTCCTAAGATCCTTAATTCCACTTTTTAACTTACTCCGATGACTTGATACCTGCGAGTCAGAAAATAATTCTAACACGCTAAACAAAGCTTAGTGGTGCTTGTATAAACATATTTTGTCACTTAATATTAAAAAAAATACTTATGAAAATATAATAATAATGCTTAGTTTTAATAAACATTTCAATATATTAAATATTTTCAATAACAAACCAATATAATATTTTAATTATACAAAATAATAACTTTAACTTTATAAAAGTCATCATGCTATATTATATTTTCGGTATTACAACTTTTCTCTTTATGAATCATTTTATTTAAGACTTACTTTCTCATTTATTAATATTGCTCATAATACGCTTATTTTTTTTTCAATAAGTCTTACTTTTTAGTTTCACATATAAGATAATTTCATTCAATCTATAATTTTTGGCACTTAAATTTAGTACTATACTTTGGGGGCACTTTGTATCTTATATCATTATATACACTTTCAATCATTATAATACTTAGAAAGTTATTGATCAATTCAATAACTTGAGCATAACATTTCTATTCCGTGCATTAAAACTTTCACTTATAAATATTAATATATACATTACCAATCATTTTCACATTATAACACAGTAAGTCAATTTTAAGTAATTGATTTATATTATTATTTTGCATTTTTTCCATTATTCATAACATCATATTCATATATATTTTTAATTTAGACAATTTCATTAAATATGCTCATACCTACTCAACTCAGATCATATGTTTGGATAACAGATTAGTGTGGCAATTTTAATGCCAAATATATGTCCACTGTTACTGATAACACAATGTATCCATTAATGGCATGAGGTGCTCACTATCACTATGGCTATCCTCTCTCTGGCTAGTCATTTAATCCAAAGTTAAATCTAAAATCAATATATTTTAGGCAATTTATTAGTTTTTAACTAACATTAAATTATGTATATCACTTCAATGGAATAATTCTTTGATCAACATTTAGAATTATACATATTTATCATATATTCAAAATAAAATTGTTACACTACTTGTTAGGGTTAATTCTAATAATCCTTTACACTTTAAGACCTTATAATCATTTAGGCCCAAATCATGGAGGAAAAATAAGAAAAGAGCTATTTTGGGCAAATTTCTTTAAGTGACACGCTCAGCAACACGGGCGTGTCAATGAACGTGTCATTTATCCCTTTTATAGAAGTTTTGACACATCCAACGACATGGGTGTGTCACTGGGCATGTAATTCATTTTGCAATATAGTAGCTACGACACTCCCAGCGTGTCACTGGCCGTGTCATTTATTTTTATCACAGTAGCTATGACACGCCCAATGACACGGGTTTATTCCTGGTCGTGTCATCAACACTAAAACACAGTAACGTTGACACTCCTAGTGACATGGCTGTATCACCGGTTGTGTCAAGCAAAGTTTTGTATTTTAAACACTTATCAACTTAAACTCCATTTATCCAAATATATGATAACAATGGATCAAAACTAGTTTCTTTAACATAGAAAGAGCTTACATCAAATATTTTCAGTAAAAACTCTTTAAAGATAACTCAATCAATCACTTTAATCAATAAAATTCATAGAAATTCAGATAGTTGAAAATAAAAAAATACATAAGCACATACCTCCTTCAAAATCCCTCTTCTTCTCTCTTTTCTCCCTTTTTCATTGATCACTTGTTGATAATCTCACATACTCTAACTAATTATCTTAAAAAGAATTGTTGCAAAAGATGGATTTCCCTTGATTCTTTAATGAAAGGAAGAAGAAAGTAGAGAAGATGGTGATGGTGGTGGTAGATGGCGTGGATGATGGAAGAAGAGGAAAGAAGATTCTACATACACACACATGTCCACATATATATATATATATATAATAAGTTCAATCTAGTATGGCCAATCTCATTTTAACTATGGTGTATCTTCTTTCTTATCTTTTGATTTTAATTCAATTTTTAATCCTGTAAAATCGTAAAAATAATTTCTTCAGTAAATTTTAAGATATGCTATTCACTATTCTCTACTTATAGCATTTATCCACGTTACTTTTATCACTATACATTATCAATTATTAATATTAGTTAAAAAGTTTTCTGTTTGAAATTTTGGAACATTACAACTTTTATGTATCAGTTTGGGATAAGACCTGATAGCCTAATCCCTCACTCTGAATAAAATTATTCAGTTCTAAAACATTTCTTCTTCTTCAACTTAAGTTATTATTCTGTTTATTTATGAATAATATGCAATGATCCAAAAGAAGTAATATTGAGTATGTTAACCAGAGACAGTCAAAAGAGCAATGTCCTATTTAAGCATTGGGTATGTCTTTTATTTATGGATGATGCTTGAGATTATCTGGTGAAACAATGTTTTATTAATCCTATTGAGGATAAAGTATGCTCTGTATGGAACTTGCAGCTTAAGCTGATCATGTTCTGATACATAAAAAATATCTGTAGTTCTTTGAGGTATATAAGCTAAAAACCAGACAGTAGGTGCTACCGGTGCTGAACATACTAAAGAAAATTTGTGTTGTATGGTATAACAACATATTATACCTCTCTGACGAACTGTGTGTTCCCGGTATGGTGGGCTTTGACTCTTAATATCCATACATACCTTAAGTGGTATCAGTAGATAAAATTTAGTGAATCTAATATTTTATTTTATATGAGTCATTTAAAAATAAATATTATATTTTTGGATAAAAATATTTTATTAATTTTTTTGAAATTATAATGCTACTAAACACTCTATAATTGATTAATTAAACATATAAAAAGCAAATTAACAAAAACTACCAAGTTCAAAGGTCATTATGCTAATTTATTTTAATAATTTCTAATCATATAGATAAAGCATTAAAGAAGACACTTTTATGAGAATCGTGATTTACTAGGGATCACAAATTAGCCTTCTACTTTAACATGAATCAACCATCAACTCTAACTTGAACTAGGGATCACAAACTAACCTTCTACTTTAAGTAATTTCATTTATTTGATTATTAATATGAATTCAAAATTAATAATTTATTATGTTAAAATTTGATAAATTTTTTTTATCATTTTTATTGGTTCTATCCTATTCGACTTCGAAAATATAATTTATAAAAAAATCAATAATTTAATCTCTAAGAAATTAAAAGAAAATTAAGAGCACATATCAAATTAACAATTATCAATAAAATTCTAAAAATGATAAATTTATTTTTTATGCATTATATAAATGTGATCTTTTTTTAAAAAAAAATATTAACTTATTTGATTAGTATTTAATTTTATTTGAAAAGTTTAAACAATACCTAAATTACCATTATAATATATCTTACTTATTTTGTTATATCCCAAAGTAAAAATACAATTATCTTTTAATAAGACTTTATTTCTCTCTAAATACAATATTTTATCAACTGGTAAATAGAATTTAGTGAACTTAATATTTTATTTTATATAGGTTATTTAAAAATAAATATTATATTTTTGGACCAAAAAATTATTTTATTAATTTTTTTGAAATTATAATATTACTAAACACTCTATAATTGATTAATTAAACATATAAAAAGTAAATTGACAAATGCTACCAAGTTCAAAGGTCATTATGCTAATTTATTTTAATAATTTCTAATCATATTGATAAAAGCATTAAAGATGACACTTTTATGAGAATCGTGATTTACTAGGGATCACAAATTAGTCTTCTACTTTAACATGAATCAACCATCAACTCTAACATGAACCAGGGATCACAAACTAACCTTCTACTTTAAGTAATTTCACTTATTTGATTATTAATATGAATTCAAAATTAATAATTTATTATGTTAAATTTTGATAATTTTTTTATTATTTTTATGGTTATATCCAATTCAATTTCGAAAAAATAATTTATAAAAAAATTAATAATTTAATCTTTAAGAAATTAAAAGAAAATTAAGAGCACATATCACATTAAGAATTATCAATAAAATTCTAAAAATGATAAATTTATTTTTTTATGCATTATATAAATGTGATCTTTTTTTTTTTTGCCAGAATATAAATGTGCTCTTTAGATCATTATGAAAAGGAGATTACATTTTCATATTCTTTTGAGAGAAAAATTATACCATTGTTATGAAGTATGCAAATTGTAATCCCCGGTAAAAAAAAAGTTGGTATAGAGAAGAGCTTTTTAAGGGCTTCTACGTAGTCTTTTTCTTTATTCCTTATAATCCTCCTCCTTTCTTATATCCATTTCTTCAAACCCTCATTTTTTTAAACTTTAAACAACTTTCCATTAATAACTTTGTTAGATTAATATCCTAATAAGGAGAAAATGAAAGATAGATTATTAGGGATTGAGGATTGAGAGAGAGTAATTAAAATTTAAAAAAAAATGAAAATTTAACTTTTTTAGTTGAAAATTGATGATTTCATATTCCATTGTAGGCAAACATATTGGGAAAATATTCTTTTTTTTTTTTTACATTAGTCCTCCAATGATTAAAAAAAAATGATAAATGACCTTTCATTTGAATTAAAAACAAAAGTTAGACTAAATAATTATAAACCAAAAATTAATATAAAATTTCAAATGACAAATGGTATAATTTACCATTCATTTTAAGTGGAGCGCTTTGCAACAAGCGCCTAGTGTCCACTATAAGAGAATATGATTCTAAAGCTAATACAGGTTTATCCCTTTCAAGCGCTCCTACCAATTTGGTGTATAATATAATCATTGAGTTTCTTGAATATTTTTTGTGTCCCAGAATTTTATAATACATTTTGATTTTTTTATTATTATATAAAAAATTCACTCCGTTTATTGTCTTATTTCCCTAGGTTTATTTTCTTCAATAACAATAATTATAAATTAGAGGCAAATTCACACTTTATTTATTTTATTACTAAAATTATTTTTTTTTATGATAAACAAATAAAAACTTAAATCATAGAATGAACAAATATGAAAATAATTAGAAGTAAATAAAGATAGAACTATTTAATAAACTCATAGAAAATAATTTAGGACGAATTTACATAATTCATTTTAGATTTTACATTTGAATTTTTTACATTCTTTTATTTATTTATTTATTAAAATTCAAATTCTCAATACTAAAACTTCATCTACAACTTCAATACTAAGACATTTGAATTTTCTTATACTATGTAAAAATTTTATTATATTTTAATATACAAATTTTAAAACTTGATAATTCTAAAACATTTTTATTTTTAAAATTTGCTTAGTTTAGGAATTAATTTTGAGGGAATTATATAGTTAAGTAGTTGCTTTTAACCACTACGAGTGATTAGTTATTAATTATGAGCAAATAGTAATTAATTGGTAATAGCAATTAGAATTTATTATAAAGAGTTTACTAAAGAAAAAAAAGTTTATGACTGTGGATGTTTTTGTTATAATATTATTGATAAATGAAAAAAAAGATTGTTTTGATAAAAATATAAGAAAAATTAAAAATAATTTTAAATTTATTATATTTATAAATTATTTATCAAAATACTAAAATTTATAAAATATTTACTAAAATATCATATTTTTATTATTTTATAAAGAATTTATAATTAGTTTATCATTGATTTATTATGAGTTTATAAATTATACATAATTTATAGTGAGTTTATTATAAATTTATAATAAAATATTTAAAATATTTTGATAAAAAAATAAAAATTTTAAAAAATATAGTGAAATGTGTTATTTTTTAATAAAAAAATATAAAATAATTTTAATTTACTTATAAAAAAATAAAAATAATAATACAGTTTGGTGTACTAGTAGGAAAATGGAATAGAATTGTTTAGGGTATTTTCCATTTAATAATAAAACAAAACTAAATTATAACAAAACGACAACATTTTAAGAATCTCTTTCTCTTTCTCTGGCCCCTTCCGTTTCCATCCAAACTTGACCAAAGATAAATTTCCACTCAATCTTAACCAAAACTAAATTAAGCAAATAAAATAATTAAATATATAAAAATTATATCATTATTATATCATTCATAAAATTTTATTAATTATTAAAACAATATATTTTAATAAAAAACTAACTAAATGTTCTATCATTTTTATTTATTTAATAATATTATTATTTTTAATATATATTTCAAGATATGCTAATTTAAAAAGAACAAAAAAATTAAAAAATTAAAAATAAATAAAAATAATTATATTTTAAAAAATTATTAAAATATAATTTAACAGTTAAAAGTGTATGTTATTTTTATTTAAAATTTGATTTTGATTAATTTTTTTATATATAATTAATAAAAAATATTTTATTTTAAAGGTAATTTAATTAATTTTTTTATTAATTAAATTAAAATTTAGGAATAAAAATAATAATTTATTTTAAATAAAAAATAAAAAAAATAAAAAAAATTATCACCTGCCTACCAAGAAGTCAAGCCTATCTCTCTCTCTTTCTTTTTCTCTACAAACAAACTTCTGATTTTCCTCTCTCTTTCTTTCTTTATTCTTTTTATTCTTTTTTTTTTAAAAAAATTTCGTTTATTATACATACAGTAAAAATAAACTAAAAAAAATTAAATAATAATAATTAGTAACAGCTCCGTGATCTTATCTTCTTAAATACGAAGACGCTAGCCTCTCCAATTTATATTCATTATATATAAAATACATATTCCGTAAATTCTTGATTCCCCCGTCTATTTTTATTATATTTTATTTCTGATTTCCTTCAAAATCGCATTCTCAAACTTTGAGCTATGGTGATTTTGGGTTTTGATTAGTTTGTTTTATTGGATTTGTTCAACAAATAGCTTAAACTAATGCCTCCAGCAGCAATTGAACGTGTAATGCCGGAATCGGTATGTTCAAAAAACTCCGGGGACGTCAATCAACGACGTCGTTTTGCAAATCTTAGAGGAGTTCAGTGGCGTATAGATCTTGGAATTCTTCCTTCTTCTTCTTCTTCTTCTTCTTCTACAATTGATGATCTTCGCAGGCTCACTGCCGATTCTCGCAGGAGGTACTTTTTTTATTTTTTATTTATTTTTGAAAGATGATTTCTCTAGGGTTTAATACAAAGGTTTTTTTTTTGTTTGTGGGCTTTTTCAGCATTTGCTAAGAATTTAAGGTTGTTTTATTTGATATTCCCATCAAGTAAGACTCTTTTGGTAATGGGTTTATTTTGATCATTATGCTTTATGTAAGATTTCATCAACTCATTCCATTTCATTTTGAGGTTTGTTTTGTTTTTTTTTTAATGTTTTTTTTAATTCCCATTTATATGGGTTTTTGGAGACTATTTAAGCAAGCGTTGTAACATTTCGATGATAAAGATTATCTTGAAAATTCATCTTAATCGTTGATACACATTACATGGTTTGATTATGCTATTTTAATTGGGATCGGGTTATAAATTAATGGAAAAGCTGAAATCTATTTTTTTTTATTTGCAAATTTTCATTTTTCTACCTAAAACGAATAGATTACTTGTTTTTGAACAAAAACAATGTGAAATTATTTTCTTGATTTTAATACTACTTGTTCTGCAAACTAGAGTTATTTTCTTGTTATTTAAATCAATGTTTGGCTAATATGTTGTTCTATCAGATATGCTTCTTTGAGAAGGCGTCTCCTGGTTGATCCACATATGCCAAAGGATGAAAGAAATTCTCCTGATCTTGCAATTGACAATCCATTATCGCAAAACCCAGGTGAAATTCTCCTTCTTCTTCTTCTTCTTCTTCTTCTTCTTCTTTTTAAAAGAGAGAAATTTGTGCAATCCGTAATGATTTTAATATATTTACAGTATATCAAAACTGTCAGTAAACTTTTCCTGCAATAAAGACTTGGTGCTTTTCCTCTTATTTTCAATCATGCTAGATTTTGATTTTTTGAATTTGGATTAGTATTTCTCGATTCAGTTGTGGAAGTTATCTGTTATTCATGTGAGCAATAAGTATTCGAATTATCATTGCTATCTGCATTTTTGGAAAGTTCTAAATCTAGTTATCCGTTGTTCTAATAAAGTCCTTATGTTAACTGTATTGGAAATCTCATGTCTGCAGATAGCACATGGGGACGCTTCTTTAAAAATGCTGAACTTGAAAAAACAGTTGACCAGGATTTATCACGTTTGTATCCTGAACATGGGAGCTATTTTCAGACTTCTGGCTGTCAGGGAATATTAAGACGGATTTTGTTATTGTGGTGTCTTAGACATCCTGAGTATGGTTATAGACAAGGTAAAATTGCACTGATCATGTGAAAACATTCCGCAATACTTTCTGTCAATTTTTTACCTTTAATGAAGTTAACTTGTAAAGTGTATAGTTTTTGATCAATTGGCAAGACTTCTTTTCGTGTGTGTGTTTTGTGATGCTCTATTTCAAAGAAAGGTTTAAAATTTGCAAAATTAATTATGGGCTGTTAATATTTCCTCCTTATTTTATCAGTGATTGAATTTTTTTTAATTATCTGCTATTAAATGAAAATGAGAAGAGATAGAAGGAAAAAAGAGCACATGGGAGTCCTTATGACTTAGCAAATGCAATGCTTCTAGTCCTGCAAATAAGATAGTGGACATTAGACTGCACCAGCTACGAATGCCAGTAGTGATATCCTTGGCTGTTGGGATCAAAGAGTTTTGAGAGATTTGATTTAGAGCTCATTGTACACACAAAGAATAGAATTTAATTACACCAAGGGGTTGCATCCAATGGCATTGATTCTTGACCAGTTCTTTGTCAACTGTATCATTGGGTGGAAAGGCATTTATATAGAAATTCATGCTAGGGAAATTGCCGTTGAGCGTTATGCATTTTTTACCTACCGCTTCATTTTCCTTTCCTTATGCATCACTTATTTTTTGAATTAATTGTTATAGTTTATTTGCTGAAGTGGCGATTTTTTTAAAAGAATTTTCAATTCTACTTACCCCATTAGTTGAATTGCTGATGAATGTGGACTAATAAACTTCAATTATTTCTGTTTCCTGTAAGACCCTGCTTGTTTTAATGCGATCTTAGTTATGGAAAAGGTAAAAAACAAGAAAAGAATGTAGGACATATTATTTTATATCTATAATCCAGCATTTCACTCCGTAGTATCCGTTCAATCATTGATTTCTTAACTTGTTTTTGTGATATTTTTTCAGGAATATATCTGGTGACATTTGTTCAAGGAGAAATTTAATATCATTCTATTTTTGGTTTTTCTTATTAGGAATGCATGAACTTTTGGCTCCTTTATTGTATGTTCTTCACGTTGATGTGGAACGTCTCTCTGAAATGCGAAAGGAATATGAAGACCATTTCATTGACAAATTTGATGACGTATCATTTCATGAGAATGATCTTATGTACAATTTTGATTTCAAAAAATATTTAGATTCCATGGAAGATGATATTGGTTCTCATGGAAATGCCTCCAAAATTAGGAGTCTTGATGAGCTTGATCCTGAGATACAAACCATTGTATTGCTAAGTGATGCTTATGGGGCTGAAGGTGAACTGGGAATTGTCTTGTCTGAGAAATTTATGGAACATGATGCTTACTGTATGTTTGATTCTCTTATGAACGGGGCTCATGGTGCAGTTGCAATGGCAGACTTTTTCTATCCATCCCCAGCAGGTGGATCTGGGTTGCCTTCTGTTATTGAAGCTTCTGCTGCATTGTATCATTTGCTGTCTGTTGTGGATTCATCTTTACATTGCCACCTTGTTGAGCTTGGTGTTGAACCACAGTATTTTGGACTTCGCTGGTTGCGGGTTTTATTTGGACGAGAATTCTTGCTTGAAAATCTCTTGTTAATATGGGATGAAATATTTGCAGCAGATAACAGTAAATTAGATATAGGTGCAGAAGATGATACAGGTTCTAATTTTTGTATTTTTAATTCACCTCGGGGAGCATTGATCTCGGCTATTGCTGTTTCTATGATACTTTATTTGAGATCTTCACTGCTTGCCACCGAGAATGGTACTACTTGTCTCCAGAGACTATTGAATTTTCCAGAAAATATTGAATTGAGAAAGATTTTAGACAAGGCAAAGTCTTTACAGGCTCTTGCATTAGGGAGTAATATCTCATCCTTTTCTCCCTTTTATGGGGCTTATAACCATAGTAAATCAATGTTGGTGAGAGGTCATACTCTATCATCTGATTCTCTCTCTCCAAAAACTCCTCTAAACATCGTGCCTGATAGCTATTGGGAAGAGAAGTGGAGAGTTTTGCACAAAGCAGAAGAACTCAGACATGGTAGTTCAGGGAAACAAAAACCAACCCCAAAAAAGGGATGGTCAGAAAAATTAAGATCATCTCTATCTAGAACAGAATCTGACCCATCTCCAGTAAAAGTCTGGCGTGGCCACAAGGACCACAAGCCACCTGTAAGGCGCCGTTTGCTTGAAGATTTATCTCGTAAACTTGGCTTGGACGAAGACATTGAGACGGCAGGCTCTGATGAAGTTTCAGACCAGAAGGACCATGTCTGTGCAGAAGTTGAGGTGGAGGATCAAGATGGGGTTAGAAAGGACTTCAGTTGCAAAGCTGAGGAGAGATGTCCAAGTGGAAATGTTGGCAGTGAGGAAAATTCGTCTGTTTTCTCAGACCCATCTAGTCCTCTTAGTGGTGCTGAAAATCACGAAAATGACTCGGAAAGTAGTATTGCCTCAAATTTGTCCGTTGTTGAAACAGATGATCATTCTGAGACTATACAGGAAACGCTTCCTGTTTCTCATCTTTCTAATGATGCCCCTTTAAATTCTGGGAGCAATGATGATGTGACTGGAAAATCAGTGACAGCTCCAAAGGAGCGGAAGCTTCTATCAGGTAAGTTCCCATGGTTTTGGAAGTTTGGACGCAGTAATGCTGGTGAGGAGACATCTGAAAACGGAAGTGGGGCACCTGAGGCTGCAAAATCTGCCAATGAAGCTGGTAGTCAGTGTGGTACAAGATTCTCTTCATGTGATGGATCTTACAATTCTTGTACTACTGGAAAAGGAGATGCTGTGGATCAGAATGTGATGGGTACTTTGAGGAATCTTGGCCACTCTATGCTGGAACATATTCAGGTGAATAATTGTTGTTGTTTTTGAGTTTTCTTTCTAGCTGCTTCAAGTACCAGTGCTTTTTATGGGTATACTTCATGGGCGAATTAATTAGAATAGGAAAATGAAGTGATATATGGGATCCTGTTTGGGAAAATATTACAGGAGAGGTGTAGATGGTTATGATTCTCTGTATATTTAATCTGTTTGGTTATCTGTTTGGTTTCTGGGTGGTAATATTCATTTATGGTAGCAAAATGAAGTTGTTGGGGACCTATATGAATTAATATGTAGGTTTTTATTTATTGTCATTTTTTTTAGATAGTCATAACTGATATTGCCATAGGATTCTTGGAATTCTCCTGTTTTATCCAGCAGTCTTGCATCTATTGATGGATGCTTCATAGTTGTTGTTGACAATTAATTGTTGGTGTTTCAGATTTATTATCCTCCCATTATAGAAACAAGTTAACTATAGGTGTTTCTGAGTTATTATCGTCCTAGAAATAGGGAGAAACTGTACCAGGAGTTTCCTCGGAACTATTTTAAATATTTTTCCCCTTTGAGCTATATTCTAAGCAAGACTTTTGTAGTCTTTTCTGTGGTACGAGATATTCTGACCCTGTTAACAATTTGGCTTGCAGGTAATAGAGTCTGTTTTCCAGCAAGATAAGGGCCAGGTGGGGTCATTAGAAAATTTCTCTAAAAATGTTATAGTTGGGAAGGGACAAGTTACAGCTATGACAGCTCTTAAGGAGCTTCGGAAAATCAGCAATCTTCTATCAGAGATGTGAGTTGAGCTTTAATTATATATACATGTATATACTTTTGTAGTTACTATTCTTTTAGTGAAAAATAAAGCGTGTTTCTGGCTTATTTTTTCAATTCTTGTGAAAAATCCAAAATTTTGCGAGATAGTGACGTGTAAATATTAGTTGTTACCATGGCCTTATTATCATTGAATGCCTTGCGATGCCTTAGTTTTATCAGTTCACACCGGCTTCCCATGCTTGCTTCTAAGAACTTAAGTTGTAGGAATGCAAATTTATAGGATGCTAGATTTATTTGTAATTGCAGGTTCATGTTATGACCCTGAAATAGAATAGCTACTTTAGTTCTGCCTTGCATATCAGTTTCAAAGAATTCTATTTTGGTGTGTGATGGAAGAATTCTTGTTGAATGGAATTGTGTAGCTAAAAATAGGAGGATAAATAAGTAAAATATGTTTTGGAAGCTTTCTTTTTTGCCTTTTTCTTAGCTAAAGAAGCTTGAGATATACACGTGAGATTACTGAGAATCCTTTCACGTACTTCTTAAAAAAATAAATACATATGACTGTTGTGCCATCGATAGAAAATGCTGGATTGAGGGTTTAAGCAATGTATGAGAACCAGGTAGTAACTAATGGTTTTCAAGGCTGTGTTTACGACAAAATGCTTTATGGAAATAGGAAAGAAAACAGAAAGAAGTTGTGCACATTTTTAAAGCCCGGCGTGATGACTTTTTTTTCTAAATTCTTTTTCGAGTTCTTTCATAATGTATTAATAAAGTGAAAAGAACAAAATATCTTTCTTAATCAATTTTAATTTTTTTTATCAGTAATAATCAAGGATACATTTGGCACTTGGGGCATTGTGTCAATACAACCGAACATGAAATGGAAACCCGTAACATTAGAACTTAAAATTGTTAATTCTCCAAACTAAGGAACATTGCTTGAAAATTAATGTGCTGGTACGGAGTAAAAGAACATATATTTTCATTCTCGCTTCTTTTCCTAACCAACCAAGCATGCCCTATGAGAAATATACTAACAATTTAACATGCAAGCGATAATTGCATAGGTACATACCAAGTAAATCGAAGTTATACCCATAAATAAACTAGGTGGCACTCTTTACATTATATCAAAAAGAAAACAAAACAATAGGACAACTTTTTTCCAGCTTCTATATGCTGATTTAAAACGGTTGGTTAGCCTGCCAAAAGTACTTGATTTAATCTATGTTGTGAAAGCCAGGGAGAAGAGAAGTGATGAAGCCAAACACAATCATTTGAATTTCCTTCACAATTAGCCACCAATTATTTCCACCATTGCCTCCAGGTTCAGCTACATTTTCATTCTCATTGGCCTGGTTACCACCATCCTCTACCGGTCGATTTTCATTATCAGCCCCAGCTTGTCCCTCTGCAACAGGTCACATAAACCAAATCATAAGCAATTACTAAAATATATCTCAACTAAACCCCATCCAAACCAAAACTAATTTGGCTTGGGTATATGAACTCAGTTTCCTCAGTTCACTTGACTTGCATTGTTATAAAGATATGAATAATTACTGTAAGAACAATCAGATATATGTTACATAATTTGGCTCTCTTTTCAATGTCAATCGGCTTTCTTTAGTAAATACCATTGGATCGGCTAATGCGACACAGAAAACTAAGTAGGCAGGACATAGTAAAATGGTATTCATGACAAAAAGATTCCAATGAGTCCACCAAATGTATACATATTTGTGGTGTCAAACAACACAAATTTATGACTCGGCCCAATCTGTCTACGTTTGACAATAACATCAGAGCATGGCTGTCAGCTAAACAATTTACATCATATTAACATAATAGATCTCTGTTCAACCAAACACTAAAATACTGCAGTACAGGATACATTTACTATGTCAAATAACTCAAAAAACTAGGCAATTCATTGGGGAGGAAGAATAGCCATTGAAACTATTTTGCACTTGTATATCCGTATTTTAGATATGATTAATATGGTGTGTGGCTTTCAGTTAGTGAAAAGCTATACAGAGACAGTTAAGTAGCAATTTCAATAAATGGTAAGAAGGGTATCCTCCCTCATGTGTCATAGCACATTCAAAGGACACCTAAAACCTAGTCCATGGATCCCACTGAAATAAGTGGAATGAACAAGCGACCTGTATCAATACTGGACACAACCTGTTGTTTTCCAGGGCAGATGTGCTCATATTTGACCAAGGGCACTAACAAAGATAACTGCAATGCAGGCTTATTGCATTTCATTCGAATCAAGAAGGCTTTGCATCACCTGTACAAGCAACCTGCATCTATACTGCTTTTACATGGAGCTCAGCTCATAAATTGTTAAATACAAAATCGGACATGCAATTTAGACTTATTCCTTCAAATAGTCATAACTGTTTTGCTCCGACGCTGAATCAACTAAAAAATTATCTTTTATTGGTGAATGCAGTAAGTTTGAAAATAATGAACGTTTTATAAAGGGTTACAAATTATCATTTCCTTTCATAATTAGTTAATAGTATCAACTAACCATCTTATCATTATCACGGTGAACTGATGATAACACAAGTACAATCAGCTCAAAGCAAACCAAAACACACTAATTATTCTCTTGTCCATGCGTCATGTCCAATATAGCCGTCAATAATTTTCCACTGTTTTAATTAAGGCTATATTTCAAGAAAAGTTATATATATATATAGAGCTAAACCCATATGAAAAAAGAAGGATCATGGTATGTGATCAGTGTAAACTTTACAGTGTCTACATGATATGCAGCCAATAAAAGGAATAAAATAGAAATCAGACATCAAAACATGCTCAATATCATTCAGGAAAATAGAAAGCACCTGCCAAAGCAACATTCCCATTCTGCCTTGCAGCAGCAGGAGCGTTTTCAGCTCTGACAGCTGGCCTAGGCAGACGAGGAGGTTGAGCTGCTCTTTGCATGCTTTGTGAGAGCCATTGTACTAATGGTGTAAGAGCTCCAGTTTGATATCTGCAACAATCCATATCTAGAAAGTTAGCTTCCATTCATATAAAACAAGGACAGGACTAAAAGGCTTGGAGAGCTACAACAGTTGCTTTGAAATGGTATATGTGGTTGCCAAATAACAGAAAATACACATGCAAACATTTAAATGCACATCAATGGGCTTATGAGAAACTAATTTCCTTGTCGCCTTTCTTTTTTTTATTCAAAATTTTTTATTAAATTAAATTTCTTCCTTTAATTCTTGCATTTTACAGAGTTCTCAGATGTCTTAGGTTCTATAGGGTAATAGGGGATTGGTTTCCCTTTGGAGTTTCCTAGTGTTTAATTTCGGCAAAACCTACAATTCAAATTGCTGAACTTAAAAGAAAAACCCAATGGAGTCCTTTAACTTTTATTTTGATCTATTAAGTCCTTTTACCATTATTTATTAACCAAATTCGTCAAGTTTATGATATTCACCTTAGCTATATTTTCTAAATTAAATTGCACCTTAACAATTATTTTTCCATTGCATTGCATGAGTATATCACAACTTTGCTAAATAGGACTTAATTGTTTGATAAATAATAGGTCATTTCCTTAAAGTTCATAGGACGTGTATATCACATCTAATTAATTACTTGAGAAAATCACTCATGTCAATCATATAGGACATGTGTTTACTATTTGAATTTTTAAATTGACTGAAAAAAATTTCTCAAATTTATTAATTAACTTCGATAAGGTTAGTGTTTTCATTTGTGATGCACTTTTAGCCTAGATAATTAGGGTCAAATGGTATACATACAAAGTATGGAACAATTTTGTTTATGTTTTTTTCACTAAAATCTATGCCAATCATTTAATCAGCAAACAATTAATCCATAAATTTTTTGTACAAAGAAAATTCTAAATCAATTTTTAGTAGTATGATACTTACAAATAGACAAGTGAAGCAAAGAACACGAGGACAACAAGTCTTTGTCTTGATCCATCTTGGTTGAACAAAAAGATTACAGCTGCCAGCTTAAGTATAAGTAACAAATCGAGCTGAAATGCAATTTGGAATCTCCTCACAACAACTTGTCTTTGAGGTGCAGGTTGTTGCTGCTGTTGTGGCTGTTGTCCCCCTTGCCCATGATCACCAGCTGCCCCGGCATCAGGAATTGAACTGCTGCAAAAGAAAACGAAATAAACAAAAAAGAGAGGCAACCTATTAATGAATTTCATAATTCATCTTTCTATGAATGTATATCATTGTTTTTCACATTTGTTACTCATTATCTATTATTAACATTATCTGCACTGAATTAAGCAAGTGCTTCAATATCTAACCTATAATCAGTGGTAATGGTGACATATGTGCTGGTATTTCTTTCTCTATAAAATGTTGTTATTTAACAGCAAAAGGAGAGGAAAGGAATTGCAGTGGCAGCCTGGCAGGAAGATATATGCCACCACAACATTGGACATTATAACTATTCAAGAACTCTTGAGTAATATTGGGGCGAAAACTTTTCAGCACTTGAGATGAATTTAAATTTCCTGGGTGAGGCCATTCGATCTATTTTTGTATGTTAGACAAACTAGGAATAAGTTTACCCCTGTAGAAATGGTGCCAACAGGACAGGCATCAACAAAATTACACCTCAAACTTCTATAACTTGCATACAGGTGCTTGCTGGCACTGTGTATGTACACCTGGAGTAGGAACTCATTTTATGAATCTCTCAGGGTGTTCACCTAATTATATCACCAGATATTCAACCTAATAAAGCCATAATCTTTTCGGCACCTTATTGACCAGTTAGATACTTCTTAACCATTCAACTCTAAGCAAATTTGCCATTCAATTAGTAGCATAGGTATCTTAATTAATGTAACAACAAGTTTCTCTTTCAGTCCACTCCTGCTTCTTAAATAATGTGTAATACCAACTTGAAAAAACAGAACACATATGCTTGATAGATTATGATATCACACAACTCTATTCTACCTTTACCATATGGTAACGATATTAAATCTCCAAAGGGGAATTGAACAGTTTAAACTTATACAGAAAGTTATGCTCTTTAATTTCAAAAAAAAAAGGAGAAATAGGAAGAAACATATACTAGATTCTCTGCATTATCCGTAGGGTATATCATATAAAAAGAAAAGCAAAGGCAAGGTTTAAGCTCGATTCATTTGATTAAAGTTTCATAATTGGAACAGAATCAATTGAGACACGTATCAAGTTTAATTCTTAGCACTGGAGGCAATGTAAAGATAGTGGCTAAAGGATGCCAAGGCTTTTGCGGCACTGTGATTCTTGTGCAACTAAGAGAGAGCAGCTAATGGGGAAAAGAGAAGCACTTTAGCAAAACGGGTCATGCATAACAAAAATATAATGCTTAGGGTTACTCTGAAACTTCTTCAGAAAATTGCATTTTGGTATATATTTTTTAAATTTAACTCTTTTTTACAAACAGTTTAAGAAAAGCTTAAGAAATATACTTTCTCCCCAACCATGGTTTTCTGAAATCTAAATAAAGTGAAAACAGTAAGCATTTTAACTGCAATGCCAAACGCATACTTAATCAATGGTTTAACTTGTAGCAAATGCAACAAGTGATAGACAACCTATTAAGCACATAAGTCACATAAACTACATTATCTAACATCATCCCCCAACATTTTCATGAACAAAAAAGAAAATATACTTACGTGGGTATATTATAAGTAAGAGGAATAAGAGTATTTGAAGGAAGTCCAGCAATTGGGCCCATAAATGGCGGAACAGGCACTGCATAAATGCCGGCCTCTCGATTCGTCTGTTCTTGATTTTGTATAGAAGTTAATCCTGGAATCAATGCAGGGTACACAATAGGATACATTTGAAAATCATCATATGGATATGCTTGGAACCCAGAGAACGCTGGCACCTGAAATTAATAACACCCACAAAAAATTAATTATTAAAACAGAACAAGAAACAAAACCCGTCAATACTTTCATCAATAAAAATATATGCATAAAACACACACAAAAAAAAACTCTTTCTTAGGAACCAAATCAAAACCATTTCATTATAATTTCACAAATACCCATTTAAAAATTACAACTCAAGAAACCCTAAAATTAAAAACCCACCAATAGAACCTACAAAAGACATATAAAATCAACAAAACTTAACCAAAAAAAAAAAATCAATTGAAAGAGATGGAAATTGGCATTGGGAAGTGCTGAAATACCTGGGTTTCCTTATTGAGGGTGTCATGAGGGGAACTTTGGGTAGTAGAAGACTGATGAGAGCTTGACGACGACGACGACGACGACGACGACACCGTATTAGGTTGTTCTGCCATCATTCCCAGATCAAATTGAGGGCTTTCACGCAAGTCTGAAGAGGAGATTTTAGACAAGTATAATATTTTTTCTCTCTGCAATTTTTTTTTCGAAAATTAATTAATTATATACGAGCTCGATTATTACTCCTTTTTCTTTTTTTTTTTTATTATGAACTGCCAATAGTTATCTTCCACGTAGACACAATGATGTGAAAAATTGGAGAAATCGGTGAAGCGCTCATTGGAGCTAAAATCTCTACTTGGCCCCCTAAATATAAAATGGTAAAAATAACTTTCCCTCCAAATCACCACTTCACTCACTAAACGTAAAATGATAAAAATAACTACTTTTTTTTTTAAAAAAAAATTTTGTATCTCTTAATTATGCCTTTCTTTCTAAAAGGATCAATGTAAAAGAGGATAACTGAAACTTATAATATTTTTAAAATCAAATTAGACTGGCTAATCAAACTAAATTAACTAAAAATTAAAAATTAATTCGATTCAAAATATATAAAAAATTAAATTTATAAAAAAATCATTTCAACTTTTAAAATCGGATAAATTGAATTAAATTGGATAGAGTTAGTTTTATAAATACCTTCCTATTTTTTTTAATAAAAATCATAGGAAAAAACCAAAAAACATCTAATTTATTTGAATATTTGAATTATTGGTATTTATGATGAATTTTCACATATTAAGTTCATTTGTTATATTTATTAAATTTAACATGTAAAGTTTTTGAATTTATTATAAATATTTTTTTATTATTTTTTAACTTATATTTCAAATTTGTATGATTTTAGATTATTTATAAATAAAATACATTCATAATATTATTATATTATTAAACCTTAATTAATCCGCTTGAAATTCAATTTTAAAAATATTGGTAATTTACCTTTTTTCCATTAATTCCAAATTAAAATATTTGCTATTATGAGCACCAATAAACTCCATATGCTCTTCAAAATAGACTCACAATGTAAGTATATGTTCCAAAATTTCAATCATAAAAAATCAAGTTATGATTCAAATAGATTTAGTCAACTGAAAGACATTTAGTAAGTCTCAACTTTCTCACCAAAAGAACAACAACAAAAAATGAAAGAAAGAAAATAAATTTACATGATAATTAATAAAAGTATAACTGGAAGATGGAAGGAAAGAAGATATGAAATTGTTGTCTTCAATTAGGGAGAAATTTTAGTTTCTAGAATCAAAGTTTTGCTATTGTTATTTCAGCTAATTCAAATATCAAACCCATTTATGTAAATATAAACAATCCTTCTCTTTAATCTTTTTATAAAGAAATCTAGAAAAATTATATGCATAAAAAAATAATTAGAAGACTTGTAATTAAACAAAAGGAATAATGTGTATTTTTACTCTTGAAGTTTTAGGGTAGGTATATGTTAGGTCCCAACCTAGCAATCTGCAAGTGCACAGATCGCAATCAAGTAATAAAGTGATAAGTAAAATATTATTTCTATGAGGAGGGTAATTCTAAATACTAAACAACTAAACTGATTATTATTTGGATAACAAAATTTATTCTTTGATTAAACTAAAATTAAATAAAATAAATAAAATATAATAATTTCAAGCTTAGGGTTAAGTCACTTTTATTAATTTATTATGATTTTCTAAAGTATTAATTTAATTCAGTTTCTCTTTTTTTATTATTGGTTGGATTATCTTAAATTAAGTTTTAGTCTCTCTCAAGTACTAAAACAAGTATCAATTTAACCTTACGTCTACTCTCGTGATTATAAGTAACTAACCAATTCATTAGGTTTAGTGAGAATCTTAAATTAACCTCTTAAATGTTAACCTTATCTCTAATTGAAAAACTATTTAAGATTGTTATCTCTTTGGACTAGTATTGTGTTTTCAATCTCGCTCAATCACATAATATCTTAATTCAATTAATTATTGGCCAAATAATTAAAGTGAGATAATTAAAGCATTAACCTTAAAGATAACAGAATAATTATAGGACAAACTAAATTAAATCAAATAAACATTTATAATTCTATAATAAATTTAATATAAGAGACCAACCCTAAATAAGATTAATTATTCATTATTGAAATAAAAATACTACAAATATTAAAGATGGCAATTAAAAACATAATTTCAAGAACAAGAAATATCAAACTCTATTTCTTTGAAGAAGAACTCCACTCGAATCTTAAATTTCTCTTGGAACCAAATTTTTACTCTTCTTCTCTAAGAAACTCTAAACTAAATTTATATATTGGATGAATCTAATCTAATTCTTGTTTCTAAAACTTAGGATGAAGTGTGTTTATATAGAGTCCTTAGAAGCTTTTTTAGTGGAGAAAAACTGGAAAATATTAGAGTACAACTTGGTTGGTTCTTCATTTTTTTTAACATTTCTGCTCAAAATCATAAAAATCTACTCCGCGGGTGTGTCCCTGGATTGCCATGGCCGTGGCTTTTGAACAAAAGCTGCAAACTCTGACTTTTCTTCCTTTACTTCTCCTAGACAGTAGGAAAACTAATCCCACGGACGTGGCCTTGGATAGCCATGACCGTGGGTTTCATTTTGCTTATGAAATTCATTTTTCTTCTTTGTGGCAGATTTAGTTTGAAGTCCATGGGGTGGCCTTGAAGAGCCATGGGTATGGCTTTTGCATTTTCTTCATTTTTTTTTTCTGGCTTTTCCTCAAAAATTTTGTTTGTTGCCTTTTTTGCTCTAAATTAGAGAATTCTAACTCAAATGATCAAATCCATCAAATTCAGTTGAAAAACAATTAAAATCATGGTTATAATTACACAAAATATTGATCAAAATGTCACTCTATCAAATTTTCCCAAACTTAACATTTGCTTGTCCTCAAGCAATTGAAGTTGTCACTATAGATTTCCTTATATGTTGAGTTTATATACAAAAATATAAATAATTAAAACTTCAAAATTTGGATCTTAAATTCGGCTCCATAACTCTAGTTACTTCATTCTCCCCTCCTTTATCCAAGAAATTTAATTAATTGCAATCAACTATTAAACCTTAGATAAGCGACTACTCTTTTTATGCAAATTTAGCCTATTCTCAAATGCATGTGTAATTGAGCATTCTCCACTAATAAATCCTACTAATTGAAGAAAAATCAAAAGGACTTTTATTGACTTAAAATGGGGCTAGACGAGCAAGGGCTAAAATAACGTTAAGGAAACATATTATTTATCTTTAAAAATTCTTCTCATACCATTGAGTATAACTCTTGTATTTAGGAAAATCCTTTAGCTTTTTGCTCCTTGTTTACTCTCTTTTTTTAAATATATATATATATATTATCCCAAACTTAAAATTTAGGGATCTACTATAGTTTTTATAGGAGATTTTTCTATACTTCACATTTGAGCATTATTACTTGATAAATTTTTTAAAATATAATTAACCTTGAAAAGGGTAATTATTTTGGTTATTTTGACAAAAAAGAATTCAAGCTAAAAATTTGATTTAGGCTCAAAAGGGAAACTAGTGGTAATGTTAAAACTAGTGGATATAGGAATTTGGTTATACAAACAATGCCTAAATCATTTTTTTTCTACATAGCAATGTTCAATTTCGCCTTGAAAACTCTTTTTAAACATGTTCTAGGCCTAGGCAATTAACAATATAAAGTAATATAAGATATTTCTAAATATTTAATAATAAATCACTTTCAATCAAATTCAAGAGCTCAATTGGTTAAAAATCCATAAAATAGAGTTATTTTACCAAAATTTTGTTCTTAAATTTCAAAAAAAATCTTGCAAAATTTTTGCACATAAAATTACATATAAGTAGTCTATTATGAACTTAACTATTTTAGAACAAATTACAAAAATTCTATTCACACAAATATTAAAGCATACTTAAAACCTTAAATTCAATCATCCTGAATAATATAAAGCATAAAATATAAAAATATCCAATACAAAATTTAAATAGCAAAGTACCACAAGGATTAAAAAAATTCTTTAATGGACTTGAGAGAAAACACACCCAAACTTGAAATGCCACTATCCTTAGTGGTTTAGGCATTAGGTGGTGAAGGGTTATCCTTGCTTCTTTGCAAAAAGAATCCATCCAAGAGCTTATATGCATCCAAGTTCAACCTCAACCTCAAACAAAAAACACAAAACACAAAACACAAAAAAAAAAAAAAAACGAAAACAGAAGTTCAAATAAAATATTGGGTTGCCTCCCAATAAGTGCTAATTTATAGTCCTTAGTTTAACTATAACTTTTCAATACTCAAGGTGAAAGATCACAAATTACTTCTTTTTCCACTATGCTGCTTGCTATGGTTGACTTGGAATTTTCCTTCCCAAGTTCTTTATATCCTTCAATTGGTGTTTGTGAGCTTGATGAGGCTGATTTGTATTTTTCTTCTTTTGAATTGGAGTTTTGAATTTGGCAATCCTTGAAGGCATTCAGAGATTTGTTCATGTTAATTTCTATTTGTTCAGTTCCAATCTTTGAAGTGAGTTTGCCATTTTTTACGTCAATTATAGCTTCAATCGTGGCTAAAAAGGGTCTCCCAAAAATCAATGGAGTATCTACATCCTTATTTAAATCCACAATCATGAAATCAATAGGGATGTATATTTTTTTCATTTTTACTAGCACATTTTCTGTAAGTCCTGTCGGGCCTTTGAGTGATTTATTTGCAAGTTACAACATTAAATTGATAGATTTCATCTGTGTAAGTTTTAATTTTCTGAAAATAGATAAAGACATTAAATTAATACTAGTACCTAAATCAAATAATGCATTTTCAAAATTAAATCTCCCAATTTGACATGGAATTAAAATACTCCTTAAGTTTTTAAGCTTAGTGAGAAGTGTGTTTGGAGAATTTGATTTGCACTCTTCAGTAAGTGCAATTGTAACAGTTTTCTCCACCTTTTTCTTTAGTCTTTGAGGAAAAGGAATGGATGGCATATCAGGTTTTGTTTCTTGTTTACCATATGCCTTATCCTTTTCATCTTTGATCTTGCTTGTTGTAGGTTTGGAAGAAGGAATTGCAAAATTTGGATCTCTTGTGAAGAATTCTGAAGCTTTATGCTATTTAGGAAAATAACATTATAATGTTCTCTTGGATTGATTTCTAGTTGGCTCGGAAGTGCCCCTTGAGGTCTAGCATTAAGGGAACTTGTTATTTGACCAACTTGAATTTCAAGATTTCTATTTTGAATTGCAATTTGCTCAGCCCTTGATTCAAACCTATCATATTGTTTTTCTAGCTTATCAAATCTTTCTGAAGTGATTCCAATAAATTTCTCCAAAGCCAACTCATAAGATGGTTTACTTTCAGGTTGATGAATTTGGCCTTGATTTTGATTTCTAAAAAATGAAGGATGATAGGGCATCTTATTTTGGCTACCCCAAGATAGATTTGGATGATTTCTCCGTGTGAGTTTGTAAGTATTACCTTGAGAAAAATTCTAAGGGTTACTCTGGTTGTCCACAAACTATTCTTGTTCATGCTTTTGGCAAAGTGTTGTTTGATGATTACCTCCACAATTCTCATAAATAGAAGAAGACGAGAAGTTGATGTGTTCTAATGTGTTAGCAATCACATCTACCTTAGCCGAAAGTAAAGATAGATTATCAACTTCATATAAACTAGCCACCTTCTTAGGAGTACTTCTTTCAGATGCCCAATGGTAGTTGTTTACCGCCATTTCCTCGATTAACTCATAGGCATCAGAAGGTACTTTATTCTTTATTGCTCCACTAGTTGTGACATCAATGGTGGCTTTAATAGGTGGAATTAATCCATTATAGAAAGTTTGGATTAAAAGCTAATATGGTACTCCATGGTGAGGACATCTTCTTTGAAGATTTTTAAATCTCTCCCAAGCTTCGTAAAGACTTTTTCCATCATTTGTGGAAAGCTTGTAATATCATTCCTCAACTTGCACAGTTTTAGCAGGTGGAAAGTATTTCACCAGAAAAGCTGCAGCCAATTGATCCCATATGATGAATGTGCCCATGGTTTAGAGTTGAGCCACTCTTTAGCCTTGTCTTTTAAAGAGACAAGAAAGAGCCTTAGTCGAATGGAATCACCAGAAACATCATTTATCTTGAAAGTATAACACATATCTAAGAAGTTGGAGATGTGAGCATAAACATCTTCATGAGTCAAGCCATGGAATATTGATTATTGGATTAAGTTGATGAGTTCTGGCTTGAGATCAAAATTGTTGGCTTAGACTGGTGGCTTTGTAATGCTTGATTGTGTAGCTGTAGATGGCAAGGCATAGTCTCATAGAGTTCTTGGATGTTGGTCTCCCATGATTTCTTCTTCTTCTTATGATGAAAGCTCTCATTCTTCTAGAATGATTTCAGCTGAAGCTTCTTCTCCTCTTTGTCTTTCTCTTTTCTCCTTGTTTTTCTTTCTATAAAATTTTTCAATTTCAAGATTATTGGGTATAAGTTGTGTGTTGGGATTATTACGCATATAACCTTAAAGTTTGCAAGGAAAAGAAAATAAAGAGATAAAGTAGAAAATAAAATTCCAAAGCAATAATAGTTTAATATTATTGATATTAGAATAATTTCCTTCTCGGCAATGGTGCGAAAAACTTGTTAGGTCTCAGCCTAGCTATCTGTAAGTGCACAGGTCGTAATCAAATAATAAAATGATAAGTAAAGTATCATTCCCATGAGGAGGATAATTCTGAGTACCAAACAACTAAATTAATTATTATTTGGACAACAAAACTTGTTTCATTGATTAAACTAAACTTAAATAAAATAAATTAAAATCTAATAATTTCAAGCTTAGGGTTAAGCCACCTTTATTGATTTGTTATGATTTTCTAAAGTATTGATTTAATTTAGTTTTTCTTTTTTTTGTTATTGATTAAATTCTCCTAAATTAAGTTTTAGTCTCTCTAAGTACTAAAATAAGTATCAATTTAATCCTTTCGTTTACTCTCATAATCATAAGTAATCAAAATAAATTCATTAGGTTATGTGAGAATCTTGAATCAACCTCTTAAGTGTTAACCTTATCTGTAAATGAAAACTTATTTAAGACTGTTATCTCCTTGGACAAATATTGTGCTTCCACTCTCGCTCCATCACACAACATCTCAATTCAATTAATTATTAGCCAGATAATTGAAACATTAAGATTAAAGATAACAAAATAATTATAGGACAAACTAAACTAAATTAAATAAATATTTATAATTCTGTAATAAATTCAACATAAGGAACTAACCCTAAATAAGATTGATTCTTCATTATTGAAACAAAAATATTACAAATATTAAAGATGGCAATTAAAAACATAATTTACAGAATAAGAAATATCAAACTCTATTTCTTTGAAGAAGAACTCTACTAGGATCTTGAATTTCTCTTGGAACCAAATTTTTACTCTTTTTCTCTAAGAAACTCTAAACTAAATTTATTTATTGGATGAATATAATCTAATTCTTGTTCCTAAAACTTGGGATAAAGTATGTTTATATAGAGTGCTTGAAAACTTTTTTAGTAGAGAAAACTGGAAAATGTTAGAGTACAACTTGGTTGGTTCTTCATTTTTAAAAATTTATGTTCAAAGTCATGAAAGTCTATTCCATGGGAGTGTCCCTGGATTGCCACGGCCGTGGTTTGTGAATGTGAGCTGTTTTGAGAAATTTTTCATCTATAAATGGTCGGCAAAGTAGACCACGGCGTGGCTTTTGAACACAAGCTGTAAACTCTTACTTTTTTTCCTTCTCTTCTTCTGAATAGTAGGAAAACTAATTCCACGAGCGTGGCCTTGGATAGCCACAATTGTGGGTTTTATTTGACTTCTGGAATTCATTTTTCTTCTTCATGACAGATTCAATTTGAAGTCCACGGGCATGGCCTTGAAGAGCCATGAGTGTGGCTTTTGCATTTTCTTTATTTTTTTTATTTTCCTCAAAAATCTTGTTTATTACTCTTTTTGCGTTAAATTAGAGAATTCTAACTCAAATGATTAAAATCCATCAAAATAAGTTGAAAAACAATTAAAATCATGGTTTGAATTATACAAAATATTGATTAAAATGTCACTCTATCAGTATATATTTGCTCTTAAAATAAATTTTATTACAATTAAGCACGCTTTTTTTTAAAAAAAAATTATCCTTTAAGCCCCTCAATAGAGGATAAACTTAACATGAATTAGTTGGACCTATAAAATGTTACTTGATATCATATTTATATGAAGAGAGAAAAAAGGAAATCCAAATGGGTTTTATGATGAAACCACCATTTCCATTACCAATGTCGTTATTACCAACAGCCCATGAACGCCACCAGTTAGCAGAAGAAGCATCACTATCATAGCACCGCAAGAGCTCACCATCTCCTTTTTAGACCAGCAACCCACCTACAAGACCAAGAGAATAGTGCAAAGAATTGGGAATTAGGGTTTTGGATAGGTAATAAATTGTAATTTTGGATTAAGGGACAAATGTGAGAATCAAGAGAATTAAAAGGGAAATTAAAAAAAAAAAAGATGTCATTTGAACGTTTGACTGAGAGAGGAATAATATACAATAAGGAATTGTGGCCTTGCATTAAGAAGAAGACAACTATTCAAGCTTATATAACCAAAAAAAACCACTCTAGCCTCACTATAAAATCGGTGTTTAGGGAATAATAAATTAAATAATTCCAGCAATTATCATCTTAAACGCATATTAGAGGATGACAATAGGAAGTTAACAAACTACCAAGTGTTGGGCCAAATCATCTTCACCATGGGAATTGAGATTAGTGGAAGATTGGTGGAAAACCAAGGCTTTGCCATCTGTACATCCTCTGATTCTAAGTAACAAAATGAAGTAAGAAATAATGTTTTTATCTTCGTTTAGCCAAGACAATAAAGAAACACCAAGGTAAAACCCGACTTCTTCCTATACCTGAGACACAAAATTAAATCGATTACGAACAAGGAGAGGTAATTAAGTGAGCTATGTTCGAATAATAAAGGAAGAGAAAACGAAAACAAGTAAAACAAAGGCTGTGTACAAGAGAAGATTACAGATTGCTTGAACAAATGATCAAGATAGAAATTAGGAAAATACACAACAAAACCAAATTACTTAAGTTAAAAACTAACAACATGATAAGCTTAATTTGTTTAAAATTCAAATTATATAGGAACTTATAGTAGAGACAAACTCTAAGTACTCGAGTTATAAACTTATATAGGCATGTATATATGTGCTGGTGATTTAGCAATGTAGGGAGTGAAATTTAACTTGGACATGCATGGGATGGAAATTGGTGATTGGTTAATAAGTGGGCATTGAACCTGTTAATAAAGAGAACATAATACTAGAAATAAACATAGGCATATATAGACATCAAGTAATTTAATTTGATTTGGCTACAATTAACAAATTGTTAAATTGTATAAGTTTAACATAAATCTGATCTAGTTCAAATTATAAATATAAATATATGAGTTAATTTCTTAAATATATATAGGCATATATACATATCATATAAATTAATTTGGCCAAGCTTAACAATTGTTGATTATATAAACTCAATATGAATCTGAATTAACTTTAAGTTATAAACATGCAGGTTGATTCCCTTAAGCAAAGCTGAAATTTCTAGTTAATGAATGAATGTAGAAGAATTAAAGTGACTAAATAGTTTTAGATGGAAATTCTGAACTTGGCCGAGACCAAGCTAAATTTTCCATTTAATGAACAAATGTGGAGGGACTAGGTAATTAAACAATTTTAGACAAATTCAGTTTGGGGACCGAAACTATAATGAAATTGAGAAATTAGAAAAAGAGGTGTTGGGCAGTATATGGTTGCTATGGAAAGGCCATATGTAATAAATATTGAGATAGCCATACGTGAAGTAAAATCCATGCATTTAAGTAAGGTTTATATTAAATGTGAACTAGTTATGCGTATAAATTATTAGGTAATTAGTTAACTAATAGCAAAGCAAGCCGAGAGTAAGTATACATATATATAAGTTGATACTATAATGTATTCACATTATACATGCTAAGAATTAATTAAAGTAAAAATGTATGTATAAATGTAAAGCTATGAATTGAATAATAAACTATGTATACATCTATATGACTTAAAATTGTAAATTATACAATACAATTATGGGGCTAGTGTTAACAATAAAACATAATTTATAAATAATGAAATTTATTTATATTGCAATATGGGTAGAAAGGAGGTGGGTGAACCTTCTGGACAAAAAGAATAAGGCATATTGTTTTGAAGCTATAGGTGAGTTATGGTCCAATGTGATCCCTTGCCTGCTTATGTTCAAAATTGCTACTATTTAACTTTGGTTAAATAGATCTTGATTTAGTTGAACCAATGTTTACTTGCACTATCTTGATTGGATGAATTGTTGATTGGAAACCCTTGAATCGTACTGCTTACTACTTGTTATACCAATGTGCTTGATCCCTGGAATTTGTGATTGCTTACATAGCCATTGTTCTTGGTCCTGATGAATTATTGCTAATATGAGAATATTGGCAAGATATTGATTCGCTATTTGGTTGCTATTGATACTCATTTGACATTGCCTTATTAAGCTTTTATAGTTAAATTCTAGCACTGTGACATGGCCCATCTCCGGTGGAGGAAAAATTACCCAATAGTATACACTGAGATTAATATACACAAGGGGAAAGTTATCACCCTAATTATTGGCCTATGGCCTGACTGTTACAAAATGTCACTTTCTTTTACTATTTACTGTACTATTACCACATTGCTATGATATTTACTTTTATAAGACTTTTATTGTTCCTACTGATCATTTTGCTCTATATCGACTAAGTTTGTTGATTCTACTCTATTTCTCATTGCGGTTGGAATCTGTTTACTCATTGTGCACATGTGTCTAATACAGAGTTATTTTATTGATTTATCCCACCTAGCAACACATTAAGTTAAACACTTACTGAGTTGACAACTCACAACATAATTCTGGGATTTTTTTTAAGATTAGCAGGGTTTGCAGCGGTGAAGAGTCTGAATTCCTACCTCCTAGTTGCTCATTTTGTTAGCACTATGGAGCTGACTTCTAACTGTAAATATGACAATAAAGTTTGTTATATATATCTGTATTGTGTAGTGCTCCATTTAATATGTTATTGTTATAAGAATACTTTAATACTATACCCGGGTTATAAATAAATAAATTTGTATAACTAATATAAACAACTTGGAATAGTTTGATAGTATTTGAATATGAGATAGGATAGTGATCAAGAGTGGTTCTTCAAGGTATCTGGAGACTTTTGTCGGCCCATGCCTTAGAACCATCACACCTTCAAATTTGGGGGTGTGATAGACGTGGTAGTAGAGCCTAGTTTCTGAAAACCTTGGGTTGAGGAAAACTCACTATATTGAATATCACAGAGGTGGTGTCATAATACAGTCCTTGGGCTAACCAAGATAGGAGAGTCATAAAGAAAATAAAGCGATTGTAAGTGGGGATTATTGCCTCCACTCCTGATAGAATGGTTCTTACAACTTCGGCACTGTCAGGCACTGGACCTTAGAGAATACGGGTTTAAAGCCCAAAGAATAGAAATCGCCACTTGGATGGGCCGGAAAGAAAATAGAAAGGGTGGATGACTCGATTCGTAAGGAATCCCCAGCCCCTACTGGGTTTGAAAAGTTGGATACACATGAGGAATGTGAGAAGTGACCCAGCACCCCTCATAACACCTGGTTCATTGGAATCGGCATTCTTTTCATGTCTAAATATTATTAAATTCTCAAATTATTATGATATTATTCATATTACAAATAATTTAAAGTAAATAAGAAATAATCATATCATAAAACAAACAAACAAATAAAATGAGCACTCATATAAGGATGAAAACATGCCTTTACAATGTCCAAATATCCATAGTACAAATAAAATAAGATGGGATACCCACAAAAGAGTGGAAACGTGTCCCTTACATTAATCCCCAAATATAAATTAAATAAAAGAAGCAAATTAAATAAACAAGACACCCATAAAGTGGAAACATGCTTTTTACAACCTTAAAATCCAAATAATAAAAATTGTAATCCATAAACATATAAATCATCATACAAAGAATTATAAAATTAGGACTAAAATTAAAAGAAAATTAAGATTAATCATAAAAATTGCAATCCACAAGCAAATCTTAATATTAACCCATTAATGAAATATAAGGCGCGATGCATACGGCGGTCCCGTTAGCTGGTTAGTGGGCGAGGGTCAATGGGACAATACCTCCGAAAGGTAAACAATTTACCATACTCGTTGAATGAGTTGCTACCTCAATAATATAAATTATGATTTTAAATAATAATTTAGGGTTTATTCCTAAAACTAGAGTTTAACATGCAAAAATTAGGATTTTTATCCTAAAGCTAGGGCTCAAAATGCAAAATTAGGGTTTAATCCTAAAACTACGGTTCAACAAGCAAAATCAGGGTTTTTATCCTAAAACTAGGGCTTTGGTTTGGTTTGAAGATTCAATTAAGGGTTTTAATCATACAATCCATCAAACAAGGTTAATGTAGTAATAAATCATATTGAAGATACAAAGTTAATTGGTAAAAAGGATAATAAAATTCAAACGATATAATATTAGAGTTTGTTACTGCTATTTTTGGCTACACCAAACAATTACATTATCTAAGCTTTAGCATAATCCTTTATGTAGGAATTGGTTTTGCCTTAGTGCTATGCCATTTGTCTGGGTCAAATAAGCTTCGGCTTAGATGTTGTGTCCTTTGGTTCTATCCTTTTGCACTCTTTGTGTTTTAGGTTTCTGTATCTCTCTTTTTTTTTTCTTAAATGCCTCTATCTTTGCTCTCTGTCTCTCTTTTACTCTCATTTTTGTTTTCTATTAGTTTTTGTGCCATTCTTAGCTAATAGTCGCTCTTTATGGCTCCCCTTGATTCTGCCAATTGCTTTTGTTTTTATAAGCATAATTAAGGCGATCACCCAGCTAATCATTCCCAATCCTATTAGAAAAGCTGATGTTTACCTGAGTGTATTTGAGCTTAAAAAAAATAAGGACACTTAAAATCAACAAAAATGCCTGGAATTAAGGCTCATGGCGAATTGCCCATGGCCAATTCTTAATGATTTCACGGGCTTGTTTAGTAATTTTGGCTTTTAAATTGAACCAAACTTAGTTTGGGCTTTTAAAATTGGAACATACCTAATTCAAGTTTTTAAAATTGGACCGGACTTAATTCAAGCTTTTAAAGTTGGGACTAGATTCAATTAGAGCCAAAATTAAAGGTTTACAGCGATGTTTACATAGAGTTTGATAGAGATATATTTAGCATAATAACGGATCTAGAGAATCATTTGTCAAGTCATGTTTTCCTTGTTATCATGTTTAATACATCATGCATATGTTGACTATGGTTTCCTTTCCTTAGATTCACTATGTTACACTGCAACAAGTTCCATACTCCCGTTCCCAGTTATCACAACTGCGATATGAGGAAGCAGTTTTATGATGGTGCATCTGCACCTTCATGAGTCAATTAAGAGGAACTTGTCCCTTCCCCATAATCAGATATGGATATTACCATGGTGGTAGGAAGATTGGAATAGTTGCAACATAATTTAAAGTGTTAGCAAACACTGTAGCCTAGCAGAGATAGCAATAGCAGCTTGCTCCTGCTACAATAGTACCATCACATGTGGCACCACAACCACTTAAATTAGAGCTAGGAGAGGTGATAGAACTATTAAAGCATTTCCTGAAACTGTCACCACCTGTCTATATGGAGAAAGGATATCCTATGGACTTTCTAGAAGAGATCGAGTCTAAAACTCATATTATAAGGTATCTCGATAAAAAGGTGGTTGTAATACCCTAGATGGAGTGCAAGTCTGGTAGCCTAAATATTGTGCAAATTAAATAAATAAAGTGATGAAAAATATTGATTGAAATAAAATTTTAATATGCCAAAGTATAGAAATAAAAACTCTGAAGTGCTTGAATTGAAAACTCTATAATTCATAACGATCGTGAATCAAACTAACCAACTGTAAGTTATAAAATAATTAATTACATTGTATAAAAAGTATTAAAAAAATAAAGTGACCTACTAGGCTGATGAATGAACTATTTAAATGCAATTAAGTGACGTTTACAAGGCACTAAAGTGAGGGAAGTGGAAATTCTAAAATACCTTAGCTATGGTAACTTTTATGCATAAAACCCTAGGGTATTTTTTTTTGAAATGAACCATAACCATATTAAAAATACCTTAACCTAATCAAATATATTAAAAACATATGAAATAAATAAAAGTTTAGAATTATAATTGAAAATAATTTCAAAAAAATTAACTACAAGTGAAGGTAACAAGTTGGGATGTAAAATGACCAAAAATGGCATTCAAGTTAACAAAGGAAACCTGTAAGACTTGAGGGACAAAATGGATATTTCACCCACTTAATTCTCAGCCATTGTTTTTCCAAACCAATTAGGTGACTCACTTTCTTTGAAAAGGAGACGAGCTTGGACAATTCAAACTTAAATCAGGAGAAAAAGTCAAACATTCTTATCTTCTTTCTATCAAAACACCTCCCTTTCTCTCATGATTTTCTTTCTTTATCCATCAGCCATAACCCATTTCTAAGATAGTTTCTTGTGTCTAGAAGTATTCCAAAATGAAAAATTAAGCCATCAAAGTGATATAAAACAAATAAGGAAAAGGAACTCCTAAAGGTAAGAAATCTGAAAATTCTAAACTTTGATCTTTCAATTTTGTTTCCCTAACTTTAAATTTATTATTTATTGAAACTGAGATAAAAGTTATTATTTTTACATATTAATTAGCTATTTAGGATGCTGGAAATTATTTTTTATTGAAAGAAATTGAAAAGTATAAATCTAGAAACCCTAATCCTCAAATATGTCTAAATTAAACTGCTTGAATTCTCTATTATGTAGCTACTGTGTTTTATTGATTTTAGTATGAAAATGAGTTCTAAAATTCATAAAAATTTATATGAAATTGAATTAGGATGTTGGGAATACTTTGGTAAAAGGGAAATTCAAAATGATGAGGAAAAATGTGTGAGAAACAAAGTGAATACAAGCTGTTCATAGTAACAGCCTAAATGAACATCACTGAAAATTTTGCTGTTATTTTTTTTATTTATTTGCCTATATAAATGAACTCTATAATTTATGAAAATTTCCAAAGAAGTCACCTATGGTGTTTGGAACATCTTGGAGAAATTTCATGACAAATGGATTTGAGGAAGTTGATGTATAACCAAATGAATGCAAATTGCTCAAATACTAAAAATTTGGTGTTTATTGACTTAGGCTGAATTAAGCATACCAAAATGAATTTGACCAGACCCTAAATATGACCATATTATATATGAAAATAAAGGTTAACATGTTTATTTAATGTCCTAAAAAGATCAAATGGTAATTCACTAAATAAGTAAATCAATTGATTAGAGAAAACTAATGTGTTTAAATTGGTATATCATGTGTAATTGAAACTTAATTACATATCCCTATTGTAATATGACTTTGTGATGTTTAAATCTATAATTGAAAAATGAATTTTGGAATATATTAAGGTGTTAAAATAAGACATAGGTGCCTTATGAATAACTAATATAAGAATGATAAAGACAGTGAACCATAAGTGACAATAATGAGCTAAAATATAAACCTATATATATAGATATATGAAAATGTAAAATGGTATATTCTACATAACCTAAATAGTGATAACACTTATGTGTATGTGATATGCGATAGCACTAGAATGTACATAGTAATATATTTTCCTCAGTGCTATTGCTATGTGTATATCTGTCATATTATTTGATTTGCTTTTGTGATATTGGTCTGGTTATTATATGCCCTTTTTATGGATTAAATTTTATTGATATAATTTTATTGTGCAGCCACCTTGTATTATTATTATTCTTGATCCTTGAAATACCTTTATTGTATATCTTACCTTTATGGCACTATAATCTCACTGAGTTAATGACTAACCCAATCGTTTGTGGTTTCAAGTAGAGATGACCTAGGTTCATCAGCTTCTTAATTTTTTCCTTCTAGCAAGAAGTTTGAGAATAATATAATTAGCAATAATTGTTATATGTAATTAAAGTACTAAGTTTGTAATATATTCTAGTTGTTCTATAGTACTATTATGAGTGGTTTAGTAGAGTGTGTAGGCAAACTATAATAAAAATAATAAGACATATGTGTGTGATATATGGCATCAAAATAAATATGAAAGAATATATTATAAAATAATGGGTAAGTAATAAAAGTTAATAAATGGAATTTAATCCACCAAAGTAATTAATCAAGATAATTAATATGTATGAATATATTAGTTTAGTTAGGTTCTACATAGTGTCTGGTGCCCTTAAGCCTACCTGGACCCTAGGACCATCACATTTCTGAAAACAAAGTGTGATAGTGATAAAATTTGTCAGGTACCAGATGAGGGGTGAAGCAAGGAGTAGTATAATAGAAATATAATTGACCGACTAGGGGATAATGTACCCTTCCTTTAGAGCAATTTGTGGAACTTGATATGACAAAATTCCTACTCAAGAGTGTTTATTAGACTAGGTCCTTAGAATTTGAATGGTTGGAACAAACTCGTAAAATATCAGTTTTGAGTATGCTCAAAAGTTTAATCAATTGCGTAAGTATGTTCCTACACTGGTACTAGACGAGGCAGCTAGAATGTATCGACTTCGATGGGGTTTGGTGACTTCATTGTATAAGATTATAGCTGCACATGACTACACTTCCTATTCATAATTGGTGGATAAGGCACGATTGATAGAGAATTGAGAAATGGTAGCTTAAAATGTTAATGATCTGCAAAAGAGATATAGGCCCGGAAGTTTAAGTTGAACTAAGGGGGAGTGGGAGATAATAATAAGGGAGATAGAAAACCAGAAACTCAATCAACCCATATGGGCTAGTATCGAGGAATTATAAGTAGGCTAGTCCCAAGACCACCCACAAGAGAATCTAGAGAGAACTTGGAGGTAGGGCTAATGAAACTACATTTGTACATGTGACAACTATACCACTTTGTGTGACCTGTGGTGAACCACATCAAGGAGAATGTTGTGTGGCATCATGAGCTTGCTTATTATATGGTTAGTTAGGGCACCTAGTAAGATACTATCCTTAAGTGATAGTAGCAACAACTCAGGCGAGTAGAGGTGGAGCCTGGAATGAATATGGAAAGAGTTGTAATACCCTTATATCCTATATATCCATAATATATATGCCCCGTATACGTGAAGTACATATATAGAATACAATAGTGGTACAAAAAATTACTATAGAATCACCCTCTTTAAACACATTTATAGTTAAAATATAATTAGATTAATTTATAAAAAGAAAATCTCTAGGAAAAATTCTTCAGATTTTTGTCTGTAATTTTGATAAATCTCAAATTATCAAAAATACCCTGCATAAAATAACACTCCCAAGTTTTCAATCCACAAAATTATTGTTTCTCCTTACATAATCTAGTATTTAACACATATATTGAATGTACATTATACCTATTTATAAAACTATATAATTTCATTTGTTACAACCATATTTACATTTAGTATGGTTTGTTACAACCATATTTACATTTAGTGTTTACAATACACACAAAGCCAGAATGTCATAAACAAACTTGTACATACAATGCTGCACAACTGGTTTGGGCTCATGGCACAAAACTCTACCTTCAAGTTCAGTGTCTATCCTAGACCTGCTTAGGTCTATCAGAACTCCCCTGATTTACACTTTTATCACTTACAGGATACACACTACTGCGCTAAGCTCAAAAGCTTAGTGGTACATACTTTGATAACAAAATGATTTAAATCCAAAGAATATTTTAATGACACACAGTAAATCATGTTGTTATCTCAAAGCAACACTCATTACCTCACTCTTTATCTTAATAAAATATATAAGACCATTACCACTTAATATCCATTTAACATATCACAATTATACACATTGGGCCCAATAAGTCTCTACACAATATCTAAGTTCCAAAATAATTGATTTGGTCTATCACAACATTAGTTTTATATCCCAGCTCTACTAAAGTCAACCTTTAATCTCAACCTCAAAATCCAACTCTGCTTAGGTTTCAAATCCATTCATAAGACCTAGCTCCACTCAGGTCTATCAACATATGCAGCACCAACATCTACTTTCTGAAACCAGTACTTGTGCAGAGTTAACACACAATAGCACATTACATTTTCACATATTCTCATCTCATTTATCAAATCTTTTCTCAGGCTTTCCATATGTTTTGTAACCATTTCTCTCATTTTCAATCACATTACACATAACCATCATTTCTGTATACCATAACCTTTTCCCTCATTTCTCGTTGACTTTGAGCATCACCTATAGTCACAGTTATATTATGATTCATTTATCTTATTACATTCAATCAACATATCACAATCATAACTATACATACACATAAACATAATGTTACCTTAAAGGAACATCAATATCCTTTAAAGGATGCCAAAATGGATTATGTAAAACATGTACATTCAATTAAAATACTAACAAAAAATGTACTAACCTTAATTTGATTCCAAATTAACCCAAAACCTCCATTCAAGCATTACTTCTTCCAAAGCCCTAATTCCTTCAATTGTAAAAATTGGATTTA
Source organism: Garcia nutans (assembly GCA_947685225.1). Taxonomy (NCBI): domain Eukaryota; kingdom Viridiplantae; phylum Streptophyta; class Magnoliopsida; order Malpighiales; family Euphorbiaceae; genus Garcia; species Garcia nutans. The sequence continues at coordinate 55,852,159 of CANTUV010000007.1, forward strand.
CACATTCCTAAACTAAATAATAAGTCAAATTACTTCATTAAAGCTATATTTTTACTCATTAAACACAAACTAATCACTAAATACACAAATTTTAACTAATTTCCAGTAAAACCCTAATTTACCCCTTTCTACCTTTTCCAAACTTCACCATAACCAACATATTTCCATCATCCAACCATAAAATTATAATATATACATCAAAACAACATCAAACAAATCCATTTTAACAATTAAAAACTCCTCCATCAAAAACCCTAATTTCACATACTCGTCTCATAAACACTAACTCCACTAAAACTCAATTATTTCCACCAATCAACCTTAGAATAATTACATATACATGAAAACCACTTCAAAACAACCCATAACAATTATAAATTTCCCCATCAAAATATCAAATTTTACTTGATATAGAATTCAAAGAAAACGTACTTAAATTCAAAGAATACTTAACTAATCTTTGTTTAATCTTTAAAACCACCTTAAAACCCTTAGAAATCTTGTGAAATTTGATATAATTAAAGAAGAAATCCTCTCCCTTATCTCTCTCTCAAATTCGGTCAACCATGGCAAATGAAGAAGAAGAAGACTTTAATATATACTAACATTTCCTCTTTTGCCCCTCCCTAATATATAATTACATAACATTTAATTATTAAAATATTAGATATATTCTTCTTCTTCCTATCCATAATTGACTCTAATTATTATTATTATTATTATTATTATTATATTTTAATATTTATTTTTAACTTTTAATCTTTTTAACTCTTTATCTAACTTTGTCCTTTAGTGAATGTGTATATGTTAAGTATATGGTAGGTATATTCCATGTATACATTAGGTATTCAATGTATATTTTATATATATCTTGTATATATATTAGGTATATACTATATATATATCCTTCCTCTATGTTACGCTCGAATTAAGTACTACTACAAAGCGTCACTCGCAAGTATATGAGGTAGCTGTAGAAAAGGTGATCGCCCCAAGGTCGTTTCCCCAAGAAGGTGTGGTTCGTAATAGCTTGATTAAAGCAATTAAATTAAAAGCGAAGTTGTTGTTTGTAATGTAAAAGAACAATTTAAACCTAAGATTAAGGAGTGTAGGGTTGAAGTGTGTAATGAGTGCACAAGATCAATTCAGTTCTCGGGAAAGTGCCTAGGGTTATAGGTCCATTCAATTAAAGCTCAATTATCAATTATCCATAAACATAACCTTGTAATTAATTTGTTCCTTAAGGTTTATTAGTCAATTACCAATCCATTAGTTCTCACATTCATGAAATAGCAATAACCAATTATTTTTCATTTGCAAATTAATGAAACCCTAGAACTTATATTTCTAATTCATTCATAGGGTAGTCAATTGCATAATTCGGATATCAAATTTCACCTCTCGGTCCTTCATTCAATATCTAGAGATTAATAGGTAGCTAATCTATTAACCTAGCATACAATCCAATGCAATCAACCAATAACAAGTACATAAATGAAAATATCAAATCAAAGCATTCAATCAAATATACTACAAACCCTAAGCTTGGCTTTTTAGCTCAACATCATCAATTTAAGACATTCATTCAACTCAATATAAATCAAATACAAATTGTCCATGGAGTTTAGAAAGTTGCATACCTTGTTTCTCTACATTCAGCTTACTTGGGAATGGAATTGGTGGCATACAAGGATTTGGAGGTTCATGCAATTTTTTTGAAGTCGATGCTTCCAAATTCTCCTCCTCTTTTGATTGAATTAACTCCTCTATGTTTGATTGCATTTCCTCGCCATCTTCTTCATTGTTAGTTCCTGCATCAAAGGAATCACAAAAATCGTTATATATAACCTGTTCATTCTTAAAATTTGTGATTACCTCTGTTTGCTCCAATTGGCTAGAAAATTCCTCCTCTTGGTGTGTTTGGAGTTGATGTGCTAGTTGCCCAACTTGTTTTTCCACCCTCTTCAATGATTCCTCCAAAGAATCAAACCTCTCTTTGCCTCCTTCCTGAATTTCTATGCTAATTTGAAGGTAAGCATTCAAATCATCTTCCACTGTGGATTTCTCGAATTTATCATGGTTTTGCGAGCTAATTTGAATGAAGGCATTCAAACTATCTTCCAAAGTGGGTTCCTTAAGTTTACTTTGATTTTGCGCGCTAATTTGAATGAAGGCATTCAAACTATCTTCTAATGTGGGTCGCTTAAGGTACTATTGATTTGAATATTGTTCTTGAGAGTAAGAACTTCTTTGGTAAGGTTGAAAAAAATTTAGAGGTGGAATGTGCTGCTGGTTTTCCCAAGAAAAATTTGGGTAGTTTCTCCTATTTGGATTACAAGGATTGGAATATGGGTTACTTCTACCCCTTTGCTGGAAACTTTCATAGGCATATTCTTCCTCTGGCCTCTCTTGATATTGTCCATAACCAAATGAACACATGTTTGCGCTATGTCCTGCAATGCCACATGCTGAACATACTTCACGAGTAGGCATAGGTGTTTGTCCTCTTGCATTTAGCATCTTAAGTTGGTTCGTTAATTCTGCTAATTGCCATGCCATGTCAGAGTTAGGGTTATCATCGTAAACCCCTGCGTACCTTGAAAATTTCATATTTACACAAAGCACTTAGCAATTTAAATAAAACAAACAAATAATTAAATTGAAAGAAAAATAAAACAAACAAACAATTCATAGAAAATAAATAAACAATGAAAAGAAAAATCAAACTATTACTACTGCGACAGCCTTCCCCGGCAACGGCGCCAAAAACTTGTTACGCTCGAATTAAGTACTACTACAAAGCGTCACTCGCAAGTATACGAGGTAGCTGTAGCAAAGGTGATCGCCCCAAGGTCGTTTCCCCAAGAAGGTGTGGTTCATAATAGCTTGATTAAAGCAATTAAATTAATAGCGAAGTTGTTGTTTGGAATGTAAAAGAACAATTTAAACCTAAGATTAAGGAGTGTAGGGTTGAAGTGTGTAATGAGTGCACAAGATCAATTCAGTTCTCGGAAAAGTGCCTAGGGTTATAGGTCCATTCAATTAAAGCTCAATTATCAATTATCCATAAACATAACCTTGTAATTAATTTGTTCCTTAAGGTTTATTAGTCAATTACCAATCCATTAGTTCTCACATTCATGAAATAGCAATAACCAATTATTTTTCATTTGCAAATTAATGAAACCCTAGAACTTATATTTCTAATTCATTCATAGGGTAGTCAATTGCATAATTCGGATATCAAATTTCACCTCTCGGTCCTTCATTCAATATCTAGAGATCAATAGGTAGCTAATCTATTAACCTAGCATACAATCCAATGCAATCAACCAATAACAAGTACATAAATGAAAATATCAAATCAAAGCATTCAATCAAATATACTACAAACCCTAAGCTTGGCTTTTTAGCTCAACATCATCAATTTAAGACATTCATTCAACTCAATATAAATCAAATACAAATTGTCCATTGTAATATCAATCTCTTAATATAACAAAAAAAAAACAATATTGGAATGAATTAAAAGAGAGAATAGAAAAAGCCCTTGTGAAGATGCCAAGTGTAGGATTGCTAGTCTTCCTCCTAGCTCCATTTTGATATTTGATGAAGAACTCAAGCCCTCTTCAATGGTTGATTTCCCTTTTGCAATATGGAATGGAGATTTCTCAAGTCATCAATCCTTCAATTGATTTTGCCTTTGGAAGATAGAAAGGAGCTTTCACAAGTCACCAATCCTTTCAATGAAGCTTCTTCAACCTTTGAGAGCTTGTAACCCACTTGATCCCAAAGAACCTCAAAGATCTTCAATGGAGGATGGAGAAGATGAAGATGGAGGATGAAGATGAGGGACAAGGAGAGTGTCACTCTCTCCTCATCCCCAAATTGGTGTTTGCCTCCCTTTCTCTTTTCTTTTCTCTAACTCCAAACCCTAGCCGCTCTCCAGTTTTTTTTATCGTGCGAAAGAATTTATAGAATTTAAGGTGACACGGCCAAGTTAAAGGAGACTTGGCCGTGTCTGAGTCTTTGGTCCATGAGAGACACGGCCAAGTTGAGTGAGACACGACCGTGTTGGAGGTGCATTGGAGGGACACGGCCACAAGCCTGGTCGTGTCCCTTGCTTGTGTTCACTACTGCCTGTTTTTCTTCTTTTCTTCTTTGGTTGAGTGACACGGCCCTGTTGGAGGTTGACTTGGCCGTGTTGGACCATTTTAGAGGGACACGGCCAGTGACTTGGCCGTGTCCCTTGCCTGTGTCTTCTACTGATTGATTTTCTTCCTTTTGCTTTGGAACTAAGTGAGACACGGCCAAGCTTAAGCAACTTGGCCGTGTTTGAGCTTCCTTGGAGGGACACGGCCAGTGACTTGGCCGTGTCCTCTTCTGTGCCTTGATCTTCCTCTTTAGCTGGGTATGGGACACGGCCACAAGCTTGGCCGTGTCCCTTGAGTGTGTCAGCTACTATTCTTCGTTCTTTGCTCTTCTTGCATTGTTTTGATCCTCCAAGGGTCTTTTTGCATCTAAACCTAAAATAAACAATTTAAACACACTTAAAACAAAAATTAATCGAAACATTAACTAAAACACACATAAAATCATACTAAAAACTAGTACAAAAATGACCTAAACACTCCACCACTCAATCATCCATCCTTATTAATCATTTAATTGTATTTAAAATTGTGGATGTTATAGGAATGGTGGGAAGAGAGGAAATCAAGATGCTAGATCTGAGGCTAACTAACCACCAGCCGGATGTGGCAAAGAAAGAGTATTTACCCTTACTCCATAAAAGGCCTAAGCTTCCAACACGGTGATTATAAGTACATTACTAATCCAATATGTTAACGCAAGGGTATTGTTTGATTCTGAAGCTACACATTCATTTTTTTCCTTATATTTTGCATCTAAACTAAACATACCAGGTAAAAAGATGAAATACTATTTAACCCTAATCGCAATGGTAGAAGAAGAAATGAGAATAACACCCACTATCCAACCTGTACCATTACCCTTAATGGTGAAACCTAACAACCAATATATTAGAATTACTTGTGTTAGAGTTTGACGTGATATTGAGGATGGATTGGATAGGTAACTACCATGCTACTTTAGATTATGGGAAAAAGAGAGTTACCCTTCAGTTACGCTCAAGTAAGACCCTAGTGTATCAAAGGGATAGGAGTGAGCCAACTTATAACCTAATCTCTACCATTGGAGCGAGAAGATTATTACGGAAGGGATGTGTGAGTAGGGGATTTCGACTTTAACTACCGATAATTGCATCTTCGGTACATGGGCCTAAACCTAGAGAAAAGGAGTTGCCACTTAGATAGACTAGAAAAATAAAGAAAGGGGAAGTGACTCGATTCTTAATGAATCCCCAACCGGTTTGGAAAGTTGGGTACACATAGCCATAATATGACGTATCCTACTATTACTATATGCCCGATTTATTGAAATCGACCTCCTTTTTAAGTCCTAGTATTGTATTATTTTTAAATATCAAAAATATTATTCTCTATGCAAACAATAAGAATATGCAAACGCGCAAACAAGAAACATTTCATTGCATCAAAGAAAATATGTACACCATATGAAAATGTTCGGAGCTTATAAAAATCAAAATCAAAATAAAAATAAAAATCAAAATAAATGAGCACCTATCAGGGATAGAAATTACATCAGATAATAAATCATATACATCATATCAAGAAAATAAAAATACATCTAAAATGTGCTACACCATTTTTGAGTAAAATAACCAAAATCACCATAAAACAAAGCACATAGGGTAAAATATACATTAATATTTATAAAACACTACAAATCACATAATAATCATTTGAAATCATCCCAAATAATCACAAACCATCATATTGAATCACTTAATGCATATTCAAATAAAAACAGAGACAAAATCAAACATAGCACACAAAACGAGTAAAAAACAATATCATTAACCGAATCACATTTTATTCTAAAATCCTTCAAAAATAGTTCTACTTATCATCAAACATCATATTATACCTAAATAAGTGTATCATAACCATCATGGCAAAATTACGTATAACACATATTTCTAGGTAAAACCAATTTAATTAAGAAAAGTTACTATTTTCATTCAAAATACTAAATTTTCATTCTAAACACCTCAAAATATGTTAAATATGCAATTATATAGATTAATTTTCAAATTTGGTTTTGTACAGAAATCAAGCCAAATTTCGGTTCAAAATTTTTATAATTAGGGCTTTTTTAAAAAATTTTAAGAAAGTAGAATTAATTATTTTAAAACATCTTAAGAATTATAAAAATAATTTTATAATTGAAATATTTAAAGAATTTATTGAAAATCATGTGATACAAACATAAAATGGGGCGTTTCCGGCAAAATCCAATGTTCAAACTGATTCAAGGTTTAAACTCTAGTAACTTTTTGATGTTCAAAATGATTCATTATTATCCTCAAAAGTCCAGGTTTGTTTTTGTTCAAATGGTGTCCAAAAATCCCAAATTTTAATTCCAAATCAAGCAAAGGTTCAATTAATGTTCATAAGGTTCATTCATAGGGTTCTACGGTGTAAAATCCATATTTCCATAGTCCCAAATTCTGTGAGAAAGGCCCAGGAATTATAAAGTATCGATGTCCATGTCTAAAAGCTCCCATTTCATGACAAATTGATTTTAGTCACTTAATTACCAAATGGATGTTTAAGATCATCTTAAGATCACTGTTAACTTCTTTTTAATCATTTTATTTAATTTTAATCATTATAATATCAACGAAACCACAAAAACAAAGAAAAAAAGGAAAAGAAATGTTTAAAAATGAAAGAAAAAATGAAGTTAAAGAGGCAAAGTTATGAGTAGGCTCCTCCAAAGCTCAAATCTTCAAGAAGAATGCAAAAGCCCCTTTAAAGTTCCCAAAATATCAACTTTTGGTTTATGAATAAGGGTTTTTTTGTGGGATTTCTTCCCGGATATAAGGCTTTGGATGTGTCTAGATGTGTTTGGAAGTTGTTTTGAAAATTTTGGAAGAGTTCTAGTTACAAAAGGATAGAGTTTTCCCTAAGATTGCCAAAGAGTCCTCCCTTAATAGGGGAGCCCTATCCACTTAACTGGCAGGCTAGACTAGCAGAGTTTTAGTCTTAGATATAAGTTAATTGCCCAATTGGTAGTCTTAATTATAAGTTAACTGCCTGAGTGGCAGTTTTAGTTGTAAGTTGACTGATGAAGTAGAGTCTTAGTTATAAGTTGACTGCCCGAGTGGCTATAAGTTGTCTGACGAAGTTGATTTTGAGTGTTTCAGCTTCTTAATGGTTTTTTCACCTTCTGAATCTCTTGAAATGGTTTAAAAAGTGTTTTGAATTTTTTTAGATGAGTTTTGAAAGAATTTTAATGTAAAATCCTAAAATATCAATTTTAGCCTATATTGACAATTCACATCAGTCATAGCCTAAAATCTTCATTTCAAGGTCATTTTCATTATTATAAATATATTTTAACATTTAAAATATATATTTTAAATGTTATATATATATATATTATTTTTTCATATTCAAAACCAAAGTCTTTACTAAAATTAAGACCGGTGAGAAAATCAATAGTATATAAGATGCAAGGGGGGTATTTAGCTCATGATTGGGATTTGAGACCAAATATCTAAGTCTTAAAGATATACTAGTTATAAAAGAATACCTGATGTGTTTATGAAGGATCTGCCAGGATTACCTCTTGAAAGAGAAATTGAGTTCACTATAGAGTTGTTGCTTGGAACCCATCCAATTTCTATTCCATCATATCCAATGGCACCTATAGAACCAAAAGAAATAAAGGTAAAATTGCAAGATCTTTTTGATAAATAGTACATTTGTCCCAACAGTTCACCATGGGGTGTTCTCATGCTCTTTGTGAAAAAGAAAGACGGGACCATACAGATGTGTATTGATTACCGAGAACTAAATAAGGTGATTATACGCAATAAGTATCCTTTACCAATGATTGATGACTTATTTGATCAGTTACAAGTAGCTAGACACCTTTCCAAGATAGACCTATGATTAGGGTATCATTAGTTGAGGATTAAACTAAAAGATGTTCCAAAGATGACCTTTTGCACTAGATATGGTGATTATGATTTCTTAGTTCTTTCGTTTGGGTTGATGAATGCTTAGCAACCTTCATGGTTTTAATGAACCAGGTTTTCAAGCCTTACCTTGATTAGATTATTATTGTGTTCATAGATGATATACTATTTTATTATAAGAGTTGAGAAAAGCATGAAGTACATCTATGGATAGTGTCATAGTCTCTAAGGGAACATCAGTTATATACCAAATTTTCTAAATATGAATTCTAGTCAGAGAGTGTAGCTTTCTTGGGACATGTGATCAATGGAGAGGGATTGCATGTTGACCCCAAGAAGGTCGATGTCATATTTTATTAGCCCTGACCTATAATGTGATTGAATTCTAGAGTTTCTTAGGAATGATTGAATACTATTGAAGGTTCATTGAAAATTTCACCTGAATAGTAGCACCACTCATAAAATTTACTTAGAAATTTGCCAAATTCCTATGGAATGAGAAGTGAGAGGAAAGCTTCAATAACTCAAGGCTTTCTTAACTTCATCGCCAATATTGGCACTTCCAGTTGACGGTGGAAGGTGTATAGTGTATTTTGACACGTCTTGAGTTGAGTTGGAATATGTGTTGACTCAAGATGGTAATTAGTATGGTGATTGCTTATGCTTCCCCACATTTGCAGAAACATCATAGAAATTACACTACATATGATTTAAAAATGTTTGTAGTGGTTATTACACTAAAGACATGGAGACATTACCTATACAGGGAAAAATGTGAAATTTTGCATTGATCACAAAAGCTTAAAGTACATCTTGGACCAGAGAGATTTGAATCTTCGATAGCAAAGATATGAAGAATTGTTAAAGGATTATGATTATGAGATATTGTATCATCTAGGAAAGGCTAATATGGTAGCTAACAACTTGGTAGGTTACTGGCAACTTTGCTGAGTGGTGATGGTTATTGTTGGTGGATTGATGATGGCGATGGTGTTGTGTGAAGGCATTGAGCTGCTAGGTTGATGATGAGTGGAGATGATGATGCTAATTGATTTTCTGCTAGTGGGGTTGGAGAGTAGTTCTAGTGATAGATTGTGAGAGGTGTTACTGGATGGTGATGATGAAGATGGTGATGGATTTTTCTATTGGTGAGTTGACGAAGACGATGGCTATGCAAAAAAAATAAATAAATAAAAAAGCAAGCAAAAAAAGAATATATGAAAAAAAACTTAAAATATATTTTTTAAAAATATATTTTAATGCCTTTTTACATGAAAGGCATTGGAAAACTCTTATAATTATTTTTTTAAAGTTAGTGCCACGTTGGATGCCATTACTAGAGAAAAAGCTTAGTTATTGAAATCCGTTAAGTGAGGGATTAAAATAGTTGATTTTTGTGAAATATGGGCCTAATTGAGCCAAAATTTAATTTTGGGGCAAATATGCTCCTTTGCTATAATATGAGGGTTAAAATACACATTCTCTCTTATATAAATTTAATTTTTATATTATATTTATTATATTTAACATTTTTTTAAATAAATGAATCTTTTAAATTCCATAAAAAATCATATTCTAACTCAAATGAAATGATTGATTAAATTATTTTAATTCTTTCAAAAAAATTAGAAAAATAAAAATTGAAGAAATACCCGACCAAAATTGAGTTGTGTTGAATGGGTCAATCTAGGACTTCGATGATGTTATTCCTCTTTCATGCTTAGGTTTTATCATCTATTAAGAGTGCCTTTGAGGTGGTTTTCATTTTTTTGTTTTAACTTTTTTTTAAAAGAAAAAAACAAAAATGCGTTTGGTAATATCACCGAGTTTTAAATTTTTTTATTAGATAAGAAACAGTTTTGGATAAATATGAAATCCACAAAATATGGTTTTTGAGATTTTAGTTTTGAACTTTTTTTTTTCTCTCTCTACTATTTTTAATATTTTTTTCATATGTCTTTGCTTTTTTTTTTTGCAAATCCAATTATAAAATGAGGGGTTTATTTTTTTTAATTTTTTAATAATTTTACTTTATTTTAATAATTATATATAATATCTAATTAATATTATGATGTATCATTAAAAAAATAATATAAATTTTCTAATGGTAAAAAAATAATATAGTAAAAAATATATAATATAACTTTTAAAAATATTAATTTTTTTTAAAAAAAATATAAAGCAGGTTTTTAACAAATACAAAATAAAAACTAAAAATAGTTTTTTATTTTAAAAAACAAAAAACTTACAATATAAATGAACATACCCTAATTGTTTCATTTTGCTTTTTCTGCTTTTACTTTCTGTGATCTATAGGTTCTTATAGATGTTAGTGTGTGTAAGATTTGGTAGTTGAATTTCAACTTGGAATTTTGGTAGATTGAATCTACATTGACTTATTGATTTAAAGGGAAACATTGGGTTTGGTTTAGATTTTTCATGACTAGTTTTTATTTCTATATAGGAGAAAGTGCAAAAATACTCATGAAGTTTGTATGAAAGTATGGATTGGTCTTTAAAGTTTTTTTTTTTTGACTCATTTATATACTTAAAGTTTTAAAAGACTGATAAATTAGCCCTTCTTTTAACAGAAACCTAGCTGTCGTTAATTGTTTGATTAGTTAGTATGAAATGTTCATGTAACACACCTTCCCAACCTACATATGTAAGCTGAGTAGAGGCGCCACACTAACCTAATGTTGCTACCAATTTTACTTAGTCAAATTTTAATTCCGATTTTTACAAAATTTTTGCCATAGTTTCGCCTAAAAATTGAGTCCCAAGTGTCGACAAAACCGGTTTTTTTCTTATTTTTAAAAACATTTTACACAAACCAATGCAAACAAAATCATTCTCAGTACACTCCCAATAAATCCCCCTTGTAACCTCAACTACAACCTGCAAAAAGGATTTACACTTCTAGTACAACATAAAATAAAGGTTTTGTGACAACCCCCATATTTAAATATTACACAGCGGAAGTTATAAAATATTTACATATTTACAAATTCATATACATCAAAACTCAAGTTTTACAACACATAAAATTTATACATGATTGGCAAGTCTGCTCTGATCTTTAAGCTCCCAAAATGGATTCTTCAAGGTCTACTCTCACTAGGTCTTGATGAACTCTCGGGTTCAACTCTATCCACTCTACTACCTGCGCGATTAAACACTATCGCGCTAAGCCAACGGCTTAGTAAGATAAAACATGCTAACGGTATGCTTTAATGAAATGCAATGCCACATATGTTATTGATAAGATCAACATCATAAATATAAAGTTAACCACACAATTATGCATTTCACAAATCATAGTCATATGAGCATACCACATTTCAACATTAATCAATCATACTCCATAACCAACATCTCATTTCATTAAACTCATAACATTATTTAGGACATTCATATAACCTTGACACCTATGGGCCCAACAAGTATTTAATACGATATTCAGAGTTCAGAGTTACTGCTTTGGTTCATAGTCACAATAATCACGCCCGTAGGCAATGTATATACATGTATCTCTATCCATGGATAGTGTAACAGACCCAGTCTCTTGGATCATCAACTCAACACATATGAGGAGATCCTCAACCCGGCAAGACTGTTACAAATCATATATCTCATAGTGTAACAGACCCAGTCTCTTGGACCATCAACTCAACACCTATGAGGAGGTCCTCAACCCGGCAAAACTGTTACCTTTCATCATTTCTTAGGCATGCCACCCAAATCCAGAACTCTAAAACTGAATAACATATTAAACAAACAATTCATTTCCATTCTCAATTCTCATCACATTTAGGCAAACATGCCTTCTTTCTTTCATTTACATCATCTTAGCCAATAACAATGGCTTCACATTTCATTTCACAATATAACATCTCATTATTCAAGTATATATATATATCTCATCCATGATCACATTATATCTCACATAGCATCATTCATAAATATCAACATTTCATTCCACATTACTCATGAAACACATTACCATTCACAATGCACAACATAACATTGTTCAATCTCAACAATGCAATTAGGGCAAAGAACAATTGATTATAACATTCATTGATTCAAGTGTGTTTAAAGTATTTAGGGTTAGGTTTAAGGACCAACCTACCTTTGGAAAACCAAAGCAATGCAAGAAGAACAAAGAATTAAAACCCTAACCATAAATAGTACATTCTGGTTTTAAACTCCATTTTATCCTTATTTTGAAAAATTGTATAAAATAATCTACTTGACTAAAAATTCTAAAATTTTTACAGAATTTAGTTTTGTATCTTAAAATCATCCCTTTAAAATTTCAGATCAAACTGAACACAAAATCTTGGTCAAATAGTTCACCTAACCAGACTGCCCCAAATGCCCTGCATCCTGGCAGCAGTTCTGAACTTTGTGAATTCCATAAATCAAATTCAATCAACGTGGTTCTAAATTATTTTTCTCAAATACTAGACTCACTAAGAAACAACATATCCAAAATTCAATTGGATATGATTTTTCTACATTTTATTAAAAATCCCGAAATATAGCTGTCTCAGTTAAGGTACCTGCTGGAACAGTTCTACTAAAAATAATTTTTCTAAACTCATAACCATTCCAAAATCGAATCAACATATTTTTCAGTCATTCTAGACTCATAGAGGCACAACATATCAAAAATTCACTTCAAGAACAGTTTTCTAAAATTAATTAAAAATCATACAAGTCACAGCCTTTACTAATCCTAAAACAGAAACAATTTCACTAAACACCAATCTTACTCTTCCATCACCAACACCAACCCAACTTCTCATCTATCAAGCAAAATCAATACTTACAATCATACCATAAGCAACTTAATCATACCACTTCAAAAGAATTGAAGAAATTAGAGAAAAGATCTTACCTTAGTTAAAAACTTCTTAAATCAACACTTGAACACTTAATCTTTCTTCAATTTAAGCTTGAAATCATCAAAACCATCACTTGTCTCTTTCTTTCTCTTTGGCTATGGAGGGCCGGCCATCAACAAGAAGAAGAAGAAGAAATGATGAAGAAAACACAAGTCAAACCTTCTTTAAATATCCACCATATTATTTTATCCAAGCAATTACCAAAGTGCCCTTATTCACATAATTATCTTTTTGTCTTATATGTGCCCAATTAAGTAATTTACCAATCTCAAATAAATATCTTCTCTTGCATTGACCAAGCCTTTTGACCACTTTATATGTCATATATATTAACATATACACAACATATAAATTTGTCTCTAAACCCTATTTCTTCCCAAAATACATATACATATACTTTCTCTTCTCAATTTCTTTTCTCTTACAATTTAACACATATATTCAATCCAATATATAACAATAACAGCAACAACAATATGCAAAACTTCTAGGGCATAAATGAGGATATTACAATTCTCCCCCTCTAAAAAGAAATTTCGTCCTTGAAATTACCTGATATCAACTCTGAAATAGTTGAGGATATTGCTCTCGCATAGTTTGCTCACTTTCCCAAGTTGCTTCTTCTTTTGCATGATTCTTCCAAAGAATCTTCACCAATGGCACTTTCTTGTTCCTCAATTCTTTCACATCACGTGCCAAGATAGCAACTGGTTCTTCTTCAAATGTCAAATCTGGGCTCACTTCGATAGACTCAAATGGCAACACATGAGATGGATCTGACCTGTACCTCCTCAACATAGAAACATGGAATACATTATGAATACGATCCAACTCAGGTGGCAAAGCAAGTCGATATGCAACTGGCCCAACTCTTTCTAACACTTCATACGGCCCAATGAAGCGAGGACTCAATTTTCCTTCCCGACCGAACCTCAAAATCTTCTTCCAAGGAGATACTTTCAAAAACACCTTATCTCCAACATCAAACTGAATGTCTCTCCTCTTCAGATCTGCATAAGACTTCTGTCGGTCTGAAGCTGCTTTTAACCTACCTCGGATCAACTTCACTTTTTCCTCAGTTTCTTGAATCAAATCAGGTCCAACCAACTTATTATCTCCAAGCTCATTCCAACAAAGAGGTGTCCTACACCGTCTGCCATACAATGCTTCAAACGGTGCCATACCAATGCTGGATTGGTGACTGTTGTTGTATGCAAACTCCACCAGAGGTAAAAATCTATCCCAACTTCCAGTGAAATCAATGACACAGCTTCTCAACATGTCCTCAATAATCTGTATCACCCTCTCTGACTGTCCATCCGTCTGTGGATGAAAAGCAGTGCTGAAGTGCAGTCGAGAACCCAAAGCACTATGCAAACTCTTCCAAAATCTGGAAGTAAACCTGGGATCTCGATCAGACACTAAAGAAGTTGGAACACCATGCAGTTTCACAATCTCATGGATATACAGCTCAGCCAATCTCTCCAAAGAGTAATCCATCCGCACCGGAAGGAAATGAGCTGTCTTAGTCAATCTATCCACAATCACCCATATGGCATCATGTTTCCTTTGTGTCAATGGCAACCCAGACACAAAGTCCATTGTCACTCTTTCCCATTTCCATTCTGGCACTGACAACGGTTGAAGCAACCCGGTTGGAACTTGATGCTCTGCTTTAACCTTCTGACAAGTGAGACATTTCGACACAAAATCTGCAATGTCTCTCTTCAAACCAATCCACCAATAATGCTGTCTCAAATCATGATACATCTTCGTATTACCCGGATGCATAGCAAACATAGACTGATGAGCTTCTTCCAAAATGACCCTTTTCAAATCAGCATCATCGGGTACACACAATCGGTTCTTAAACCAGAGACTCCCATCGCTCTTCACAATAAAATCTCTACCCTTTTCACTCTGACAATCTGAAACAATCTTCTGTATCTTCTTATCAGCCAACTGAGCTTCTTTGATCTGATCTAACAAAATCGGCTTTAATTGCAACTGTGCCAATAATGCACCATCAACACAAGGTACAAAACTGGCATGCAATGCTCTCAACTCAACAAGCAACGAGAGCGAGTAAACTGTTAAACCAGCTAAAGACTTCCGACTTAAGGCATCAGCAACAACATTTGCTTTACCTAGATGATAGTCAATCAAACAGTCGTAGTCTTTAATCAATTCTAACCATCTCCTCTGACGAAGATTGAGTTCTTTCTGGACACCCAAATGCTTCAAACTCTTGTGATCAGTGTAGATGAAACATTTCTCCCCAAACAGATAGTGGCGCCAAATCTTTAATGCAAACACAATGGCAGCCAATTCCAAATCATGGGTTGGATAGTTAAGCTCATGCGGTTTCAACTGTCGAGATGCATAAGCTATAACTTTACCTTCTTGCATCAATACACACCCCAAACCTCTATGTGAAGCATCACTGTAGATCACATAAGGTTTACCTTCAACAGGTAAAGTAAGAACAGGCGCTTGAGTTAACAATTCTCTCAACTGCTCAAAACTCACCTGACACTGATCCGTCCACACAAATCTCACTCCCTTACGAAGCAATCTGGTGAGTGGAGTAGCTATCAAAGAAAACCCTTTCACAAACCGCCTGTAATAGCCTGCCAAACCCAGAAAACTTCTAATCTCAGTCACAGACTTGGGTGGACTCCAATTCAATATAGCTTCAACTTTGCTCGGATCAACTCTAATACCCTCTGCTGAAACTATATGTCCGAGAAAAGCTACTTGATCCAACCAGAACTCACATTTCGACAATTTGGCAAATAACTGCTTTTCTCTCAAAATCTGTAACACAATCCGCAGATGCATATCATGTTCCTCTTCATTCCGCGAATACACCAGTATATCATCAATGAAGACCACTACAAACTGATCCAAATAGGGCCTAAACACCCTATTCATCAAATCCATAAAAGCTGCAGGTGCATTCGTTAGACCAAAAGGCATAACTAGAAATTCATAATGCCCATACCTGGTCCGAAAGGCGGTCTTCGGAACATCCTCAGCTCTGACTCTCAGCTGATGGTACCCAGATCTCAAATCAATTTTAGAAAATACAGCTGCACCCTTCAATTGATCAAAAAGGTCATCAATTTTAGGCAAAGGATATTTATTTTTAATAGTCACCTTGTTCAATTGCCTATAATCGATACACAACCTCATAGTACCATCTTTCTTTTTCACAAATAGCACAGGAGCTCCCCAAGGAGAAACACTGGGGCGAATAAATCCTTTGTCCAATAACTCCTGTAATTGCACTTTCAACTCCCTTAATTCTGCTGGTGCCATTCTGTAAGGAGTAATCGAGATAGGAGTGGTACCAGGCAACAATTCGATACCGAACTCCACCTCTCTCTCAGGAGGCAATCCTGGCAACTCCTCTGGAAAAACATCAGGGAACTCTGCAACTGTGGCAATACTATCAATAGGAGAACCCTTCACTCTAGTATCCACCACATGAGCAAGATAGGCTTCACACCCCTTCCTAATCAATCTTCTAGCTGCAACAACTGAAACAAATAAGGAGGCTAGCTGTTCCTGCTCATTAGATACTATCACATCTCTACCATCAACAGTTCTCAAAGAAACAATTTTCTTTTTACAATCAACTACAGCTCCATGTCTAGCTAACCAATCCATGCCTAGGATCACATCATATTCCTTAAATGGCATCTCAATCAAATCTCCAAGGAACTCCTCGCCCTGCACCCTCACTGCACAATCCCGGTGCACTTTACTAACCATCACACTATGCCCTAACGGATTTGTCACCAACACATCAAATCCTAGGGACTCAGCATGCACATCAAACACAGGCAAAACAGATGCACTAATATATGAATGTGTGGAACCCGGATCAATCAAAGCAAGTACTGAAATATCAAATAAAGAAAAAGTACCAGCTATGACTGCCGATGCATCTGGCTGCCTCTGCATAACATATATCCTCTGGGAAGATCCAACCTCCTCTGGTCTACCCTCCCTGGATGTAGCACCTCCTCTAGAACTGAACCCTGGTCTACCTCCTCGGCCTCCCCTCGCACTAGGTCGAGAAGCTGCTGTATCAACTGACATCTGTTCCTGTCTCTCAGGACAGTCTCTCACAAAGTGATCAGGTGATCCACACCTGAAGCATACCCCTGATCTATTATACCTCCAACAAACGCCCCCATGTCTTCCACCACACTGGTTACATACAGGTAAGGTGGATCTCTGAACTCCAGAAGTAGGAGCACTCGCTACTGAAGCTGCAGGTCTAAATCTCTGCCTCTGGAACTGCACTGACCTACCCGCTGGTCTCTGGCTCCTACTACTCCGAGGAACAAAACTTCCTCTACCCCTCTTTGCAGAAGAAGACCCTGCCTCAAACTGGGGCCTCCTAACCCTAACCTCTTCCTCTGAAGCAGCTGCAATAACTTGAGCTCGCTCTACACTTCGAGCTGCTGCCACAAGCTGTGAGAAATCCTGATATCTGGATCCAGCCACTAAGCACATGATCGAGGGTCTCAATCCCTCCTCAAATCGCCGACATCTATCAATCTCATCAGCAATGATACCCCCAGCATACTGACTCAGTCGAATAAACTCAACTTCATATTCAGTTACAGTCCGATGATCTTGCTTCAAATCTAGAAACTCTCTTTTCTTCCCATCTTTATACTCCCTAGGAGTATACTTCAACTCAAATTCCCTCAGAAAATCAGTGTAAGACAGTGTTGGAGGATCATCCATAGAATGGGGCACTGTCTTCCACCAGTCGTAGGCATCCTTCTGTAGCAAAGATCTTGCATAGCCAAACTTCTCCTCTGAAGTGGCTTGCAACTGCACAAATACCCTCTGAACTCTATCAAGCCACTGTTCTGCTACAGCCGGATCAACTGTACCAAAGAAATCCTCTGCTCCATATTTCCTTAGCTTATCATAGTGCCTTACTGGTACTGAAGGCTGAGGGGGTGGTGGCGGTGGCTGTGGTTGCACAGGTGCTTGTCTCATAGCTTCCATCATAGGCCTAAACCAGGCTGGCGGAACCTCCTCCCCAGCTGGTCTACCCGACACCGAAGCAGGTGCCTCCTCAACACTATCAACTCTAGCTCCCTCAGCAGGAGCAATACTCTCGGCACTACCCTCAATCGACTGACGAGAGTGAGAATCCATCACAACCTAAGTCTGCAAACACAACAGAATACCTCTTATTAAAGATCAGAGACTGCCAATCCCAAACATGTATTTTTGTTCAAAAACTCACTTTTTAAGTAAAAATAGTCTTTTTCTTACATTTTACCTAGGTTGAGAATCTGAAACCTAGGCTCTGATACCAAAACAATTGTAACACACCTTCCCAACCTACATATGTAAGCTGAGTAGAGGCGCCACACTAACCTAATGTTGCTACCAATTTTACTTAGTCAAATTTTAGTTCCGATTTTTACAAAATTTTTGTCATAGTTTCGCCTAAAAATTGAGTCCCAAGTGTCGACAAAACCGGTTTTTTTCTTATTTTTAAAAACATTTTACACAAACCAATGCAAACAAAATCATTCTCAGTACACTCCCAATAAATCCCCCTTGTAACCTCAACTACAACCTGCAAAAAGGATTTACACTTCTAGTACAACATAAAATAAAGGTTTTGTGACAACCCCCATATTTAAATATTACACAGCGGAAGTTATAAAATATTTACATATTTACAAATTCATATACATCAAAACTCAAGTTTTACAACACATAAAATTTATACATGATTGGCAAGTCTGCTCTGATCTTTAAGCTCCCAAAATGGATTCTTCAAGGTCTACTCTCACTAGGTCTTGATGAACTCTCGGGTTCAACTCTATCCACTCTACTACCTGCGCGATTAAACACTATCGCGCTAAGCCAACGGCTTAGTAAGATAAAACATGCTAACGGTATGCTTTAATGAAATGCAATGCCACATATGTTATTGATAAGATCAACATCATAAATATAAAGTTAACCACACAATTATGCATTTCACAAATCATAGTCATATGAGCATACCACATTTCAACATTAATCAATCATACTCCATAACCAACATCTCATTTCATTAAACTCATAACATTATTTAGGACATTCATATAACCTTGACACCTATGGGCCCAACAAGTATTTAATACGATATTCAGAGTTCAGAGTTACTGCTTTGGTTCATAGTCACAATAATCACGCCCGTAGGCAATGTATATACATGTATCTCTATCCATGGATAGTGTAACAGACCCAGTCTCTTGGATCATCAACTCAACACATATGAGGAGATCCTCAACCCGGCAAGACTGTTACAAATCATATATCTCATAGTGTAACAGACCCAGTCTCTTGGACCATCAACTCAACACCTATGAGGAGGTCCTCAACCCGGCAAAACTGTTACCTTTCATCATTTCTTAGGCATGCCACCCAAATCCAGAACTCTAAAACTGAATAACATATTAAACAAACAATTCATTTCCATTCTCAATTCTCATCACATTTAGGCAAACATGCCTTCTTTCTTTCATTTACATCATCTTAGCCAATAACAATGGCTTCACATTTCATTTCACAATATAACATCTCATTATTCAAGTATATATATATATCTCATCCATGATCACATTATATCTCACATAGCATCATTCATAAATATCAACATTTCATTCCACATTACTCATGAAACACATTACCATTCACAATGCACAACATAACATTGTTCAATCTCAACAATGCAATTAGGGCAAAGAACAATTGATTATAACATTCATTGATTCAAGTGTGTTTAAAGTATTTAGGGTTAGGTTTAAGGACCAACCTACCTTTGGAAAACCAAAGCAATGCAAGAAGAACAAAGAATTAAAACCCTAACCATAAATAGTACATTCTGGTTTTAAACTCCATTTTATCCTTATTTTGAAAAATTGTATAAAATAATCTACTTGACTAAAAATTCTAAAATTTTTACAGAATTTAGTTTTGTATCTTAAAATCATCCCTTTAAAATTTCAGATCAAACTGAACACAAAATCTTGGTCAAATAGTTCACCTAACCAGACTGCCCCAAATGCCCTGCATCCTGGCAGCAGTTCTGAACTTTGTGAATTCCATAAATCAAATTCAATCAACGTGGTTCTAAATTATTTTTCTCAAATACTAGACTCACTAAACAACAACATATCCAAAATTCAATTGGATATGATTTTTCTACATTTTATTAAAAATCCCGAAATATAGCTGTCTCAGTTAAGGTACCTGCTGGAACAGTTCTACTAAAAATAATTTTTCTAAACTCATAACCATTCCAAAATCGAATCAACATATTTTTCAGTCATTCTAGACTCATAGAGGCACAACATATCAAAAATTCACTTCAAGAACAGTTTTCTAAAATTAATTAAAAATCATACAAGTCACAGCCTTTACTAATCCTAAAACAGAAACAATTTCACTAAACACCAATCTTACTCTTCCATCACCAACACCAACCCAACTTCTCATCTATCAAGCAAAATCAATACTTACAATCATACCATAAGCAACTTAATCATACCACTTCAAAAGAATTGAAGAAATTAGAGAAAAGATCTTACCTTAGTTAAAAACTTCTTAAATCAACACTTGAACACTTAATCTTTCTTCAATTTAAGCTTGAAATCATCAAAACCATCACTTGTCTCTTTCTTTCTCTTTGGCTATGGAGGGCCGGCCATCAACAAGAAGAAAAAGAAGAAATGATGAAGAAAACACAAGTCAAACCTTCTTTAAATATCCACCATATTATTTTATCTAAGCAATTACCAAAGTGCCCTTATTCACATAATTATCTTTTTGTCTTATATGTGCCCAATTAAGTAATTTACCAATCTCAAATAAATATCTTCTCTTGCATTGACCAAGCCTTTTGACCACTTTATATGTCATATATATTAACATATACACAACATATAAATTTGTCTCTAAACCCTATTTCTTCCCAAAATACATATACATATACTTTCTCTTCTCAATTTCTTTTCTCTTACAATTTAACACATATATTCAATCCAATATATAACAATAACAGCAACAACAATATGCAAAACTTCTAGGGCATAAATGAGGATATTACAGTTCAAATATGCCCTTTGAATTTACGTGGAAGTACGGATTTAACACTGGATTTTCTTATTTAATTATGAATTAAAATAATATTTTTACCTATTTATAAATTAATCAAACATTTTTAAGAGCATTTTATAATAAATAATATTTTGATTAAAATTATTATTTAATATTTCTTCTAATGAACCTTTAAAATCACTTTTGATTAAAATTATTTTAAATTAAAATTATTTTTTATTTTAAAAATATCAATTTTTAATTAGCTTTTAAAAATATACCATACAATTAATCAATTGAAATTATTTTTGATTTTAAAAATATCAATTATTAATTAGGTTTAAAAATAATTGATTTTAAATATGATTAAATAATTAATTTGGAAGGTAGTAAATTGATATCTTGTAAATTTTAAATATGATTAAATAATTAATTTGGAAGGTAGTTAGTATGTTGGAAGAGAGAAACATAAGATATATGTATAATATATACATGATATATACATAATGTATACTTGATTTATACATTACATATACATTACATGTATATATATATACATAAAATATACAAAGCATATAATCAAGATATAATTGAAATATATATATATATATATAAGTCAAAAGAAGAGAGAAAATATGTGGTTGTTATTAAAAGTAAAATTTAATAATTAATTATATTAATATATATGGTTGGTAAATGAAGAAAGAAAAAAAAAGTTTTCTTCTTCCTCTTCCTATAGCCATGGCCTAAATTATGTAGAGAGAGAGAGAGAGAGAGAGAGAGAGAGAGAGAATTGTTTCTTAATACACATCAAATTATAAAGAAAATCCATAGGTTTCAAGGAGATTTTGAAGAAAAATTAAGATTCAATTGAATATGCATGTTTGATATAATTCATTATAGCCTACTTTAAAGGAATGTTGATATTCATTTGAAGTAGTATTGTGTTTATGTGTGTATATGGATGTGATCTTAAGAAGCTGATTGAATGTAAATGTGTATGTGAAATGAAAATGAAATAAAAGAAATTATATTATTAATGTTATTAGGAAAATTTTGGTAATATAGCATAATGGAAATAAAAGGATGGAAATGACATCCTAAATGAATGATACTTTGAAATGGTGATCATTTTATGTAATGAGTTCAAAAGATGTGGAAATGTGTTAAATATGAGAAAATGTGAAAAATGCCCAAGAAATATGAGAAAATAGATCACATTATAAATGTGACTAAAGTTATGGGAAAATATGATTGATTATGTTGAAATGAGAAAATTAGGCACATCTAGGAGAAAAGAAGAGGAAAATGGATACAAAGTGATAAAATAAACAAAAATGATGGAAATTATTAGAAAAATGAGAATGCGTATGAAATATGTGTTTGCCCTATATAGTACCTTGTTCTAGGGAATTGAGTTTAGTACTGTCGGTATGGCATGTCTATGATGTTATTTGCCTTTTGGCTAGATATTAGGTGTCGTTATTATTTGCCTTCGGGATAGACACAAGGCGTCACATATGAAATTACTTGCCTTTGGGGCTAGACGTTGGGCGTCAACTGTTGCGATACACCAAATCAATGCCTCTGGAACTTGAGTACTATATAGGGTCATTTGGGCCCAATGCTTGTGTTTATGATTTATTAAAGTAAACTTATAATTTGTGGATGGTAAATGAATTTTACCTGATGATAATAAGTAAAGTTTATTAAATAAAGAATATGATGGTTAATGATGTATGTATGGAAAATTTGAGGTGCTGCAAGTTTAATGCATGCATTTATTTTAATTAAATAATTTTATATTATCAAATTATGTATCATTAGGCCATTGGCTTAGCATGGTATTATGTATCGTGCAGGTATTAGAAGTGTAGAATGGAATGATGCAGATTGTGATTGGAATTTAAAGATTGAGTTGTGCCACGAGATGTGACTTTGGTGTTGAGTTGCATATCATATAGCTATATATATGTTGTTAACTACATTGTATGTATTTGTATAAATTAAGGTTTTAAGAACATGTTTAGGTAATAATAGTTTTGTAAATGTAAGTATTTTATATTTTCATATATTTGTGCATTACTTGAAAATGAAAAATGAAATGTTTGGAGAAAATTACTGAGTTTTGTGATGAAAAAGATTTGAGAGTGTATTTTATTTATGCAGGTTGTGTAGTATTGACTATTTGAGTATTGACTATTTGAGATTTATTGAAAATAAAGATAAAACTCTAGCGAATTTTTTTCCCAGAGATTTTCATTAATAAATGGTGTTTTAATATGTAAATTAATTATATCTATAATTGTTTAACTAATAAATTAACTTTAAAAGAATAGTATGTTTTATTTAAAATTATGGTAAATTTTCTAATAACTAGAATAGTGACGGTCTTATATTATATATATATATATATTTTACATATATGAGATGTATATACTATATGTATATAAGATATAGGGGTGTCACATACCCATAATTAACCAATTGAAATTATTTTTTTAAAAAAGGGTATTTTTAAAATATTTTTAAGGAAATATCTTAAATATATCTTTTTAATGACATAACACATCTAATACAATATGTATATATATATATATAATTTGAAATAATGATTTTAAAGGTTCATTAAAAAAAGTATTAAAAAATAATTTTAATTAAAATATTATTTAGTATAAAATGCTCTTAAATATTTTTAATTTATTTAGAAATAGGCAAAAATATCATTTTAGTACATAATTGAGTAAAAAATATTCAATGGCAGTTCGTACTTTCGCTCAAACTTAAAAGGCATATTGCATATTCCTTCACTAATTGACCAAATAGTTAACGACAATTAACTTTTTGCTAAAAGAGGGGTTAATTTGTTATCTTTTTAAAATTTTAAGTGTATAAATGAGAATTATTTTTTAAAGGCCAATATGTACATTCGTGCAAACTTCAAAGGTATTTTTGCACATTCTCCCTATTATAAACAAGACCTAACAATGAATATTTTGAATTGTAGGTAACTAAATAATAATACTTTTTTGATTTGTTGGTGATTCATTATCAACATGGATCTTGTAAAGACATTGTGAAATCAAACACTGTCCTAAAAAGTTCATATTTTATATGTTAGATTTATGGACATATATATATATATGTAAATATGTGTTATATTTTATCATAAAAGATTTGGCCGAAATACTAAAAGTGATTTAATTCTATTTGCAATTGTAATGTGCCTAAGTTATATAAAAAGTATGGGTGGTTTATATGTGCAGATACTCTATTTTATATTTTCTAATTTTATGATAGGTTAAATTTAAAATAAGAAAATTTGTACTAATATAATTAGGATCATGGAATTTATAGTATTAAAAATAAGGAACAAATAAATTTGAAATTTTATTTAGGAAATCTAAATTAAAATATTGATGTGTTTATATGTATATATTGAGATAAATTAATTAAATTAACATGTTGGCAAAGTGATCTTTGTGGATAAATTAATTTATTTTGGAATATATAAACGGTTGTGTACATGTAACTAATATAAATATTGATTACCCAAAGAAAAGTCTATATTTAATATAATTATATGTGCATTTGTGGTAATAAATGCATTGTAATTATTTGGTTTTACATGTGAGTAATAAATTGGCCCAAAGAATGAGTTATTATTTCACCACAAAAAAAGTGACCTACAACAGCCAATATATAGGGGCGGTTTTGTGACCCGCCTCTAAGTAAATTAGGTAAAAAAATAAAGAGCTTTGACAAAAATATAAGAAAATTTAAAAATAATTTCAAATTTACCATATTTATGAAATATTTATCAAAATATCAGAATTTATTACCAAAATACCGAATTTTTATAGTTTATAATGAGTTTATAAATTTTACATAGATTATAATGAGTTTATTATAAGTTTATAATAAAATAACTAAAATACCTCTGGTAAAAAGTAAAAATTTTTAAAAATATGGTGGAGGGTGTCATTTTCCAAAAAAATAAATAAATAAGTAAAAGGGGCGATTAATTAACTAACTTGTTGCAGAAAGGTGTCTCCCTTTTTTTTTAGCTCTCGTAGCTTTTTCTTGCCCTTAGTGGTGTCTTTTCATAGCCTTACTTTTATGAAAACTTTCAAATTTCCATGGAAAACCGAATAGCCCATTTAACTTTGATAGAAGATGAGGATGAAGGCTTTCGAGCTGATGCAATTTAGGCTAATAAAGAGCCTTATTATGATCTTTTTTTTGGTGGGTTCTTTTCTTACCATGAATCAAATAAGCTTTCTGTCTATGAGAAATATGCTTGCAACTGATTGGTATCCTATTAGAGGAGTTAATATTTCTGAATTGGGAGCGAAGGGATATCTTTTTCAATTTTTCCATCCGGTGGATTTGGAGAGGGTAACAGAAGGGGCTCCATGGTTTTTTAATAAGCATCTACTTGTGTGGTCTAGGGTGGAGACAACACAAGATATGCTTGCTATACCTTTGGTACAATCATTGTTTTGGGTACAAATTCATGATCTGCCCCTTGGGTATATGTCTGAGAAAATGGCAATGGTTTTGGGAAATTTTATTGGATCTTTTGTTGAGTATGATTCAAAGTCTATTACTTTTGGTCATACTGGCTATAGGCACGTTAATGTTAATCTAGATATAAGAAACCCACTCAAAAGGCGAAAGAAAATTGTGACTTCTGATAGATCAACATTTTATGCCAATTTTAAATATGAGAGAATCACAGTCTTTTGTTATTTGTGCGGTCGATTGGGGCATACTGATAGTTTTTGTGAGATGTGATTACAACAGCAGAAAGATGAGATTCAGTTGTTATGGAATGACCGAATTTGAACTATGCCGCGCTGGAATATTCAGTCGATTAGTAACTGGTTAAGTGATGAAAATGGAAATTTGCTTGCTGATTTAGGGGCGAGATCAAAGGGGCATGAATTATAGGGATTTCAAAATTTAAAATGAGCAAAATATTATGCGAGTTGAAGAAGGTAATTACATGAATGTAGGGGAAGTTAATGTGCATAGTATGGATTCGTGTATGGAAGTGGATACCCTTGGTCTGGGCCTAGGGAAGGATAGGTTGGGCCTGGGTGAAGACATGTTAATTAAGAAGCTGACAATTTTAAGAAACGACCTCATATCTTTGATAAGAATGTTTCTTCTGTTTCTCTATCTCATGATTCAAAGGAAACAAATGGCTCTTCGTCGAATGGAGCCCTTTCATCAATGGCTGATCCTATGGAACAGGACAACCGAGTGCCATGATAGCACTCAGTTGGAACTATCGAGGGATTAGCAACCCTCAAATATTTAGAGCGCTCTATGACCTTTGCTTGAGTTACAGGCCAGAGGTAATATTTTTGATAGAAACATTAGTTCACAGTTTCATAATGGAGGAAGTTAGAGTTATGCTCAGTTTTGAAAATTGCTTCACTGTTGGAAGAATCAATAGGGGTGGGGGTCTTTGTATGCTTTGGAGAAGTTCAGTACAGCTACAGGTGGTGGGTTTTGCTAATAATTTCATTGATTGTCACATCATTTGGAATGGGAAGGAATGGCGATTGACGGGCTTTTATGGTTATCCTGAGAGGAGTAGGCATAGGAGTTCATGGAATCTTCTTCGTGCATTGGCCAATAGAGAAGATAAGGTGTGGATGGTAGTGGGAGACTTTAATGACCTAATTTCAAATGCAGACAAAGAAGGGGGAAATTATCACCCTTCGTATCTTTGTGGGGGATTTTGAGATGCTCTTTCAGATTGTGATTTATGGGAAATTATGATGACTGGGTACCAGTTCACCTAGGAGAGGAGTAGGGGTTCTGTAAATTGGGTTTGTAAAAAATTGGATCGTGCTTTGGCAAACTCTAAGTTCTTAGATTTGTATCCGGATGGCCATGTCAAGACCGTGGTTGCTCCCTTATCTGATCATGCATCAATTCTGGTAAGCTTTCTTGCATCTTTCTCATCATCTAATAGAAAGTTTAAATTTCATAACTCGTGGTTATTGGATGATGATATTGAGAATGTTGTGCGTCAAGGTTGGGGAGTGTGTTCTGATGATGCTATGGGTAAGAAGAGGGAGTGTATTTGTGAGCTGGTAAAATGTGGTAGATTACACAGTGCAGAATTGCAGAATAGGAAAAAATTGATTATGAGGATGTTGGCAGAGGGGAGAGATAATATGTGTATGGAGGAATATAGTACTATACAGAAAGAGTGGAATTTTATTTTAGAAAAGGAAGATTTGAGGTGGTAGCAACAAGTAAAGCAATTTTAGCTTAAGCTTGGAGATAGAAATACTAAATTTTTCCATTCAAAAGTAAAGGCTATGAGGAAGAATAATAGAATTGCAGGTCTAAGAGATGAGAATGGTATTTGGATTACTGACTTTGCTGAATTACAAAAAATGGTTCAAAATTATTTTAAGGAGGTGTTTACTGAAGGAGAGTCAATTAGGGATAAAATTATGAGTTTGGTATCAAGTAAAGTTACTGATGCGATGAATGATGATCTTATTGCCCCTTTTTCTGATGATGAGTTCAAAAAAGCTATCCTTGAAATGAATCCGGATAAGAACCCCAGGACCTGATGGGTCAAATCCGACATTTTATAAAATATTTTGGCATATTATCAGGTTGGATGTTGTGCACGGGTGTATGAGATGGCTTCAAGAAGGTAGTTTCCCTCCAAATTTAACTGATACTTTTATTGTATTGATCACCAAGAAGAATAACCCTAATTCCTTAAAGGATTTTTGCCCTATTTCCTTGTTCAATGTGCTATATAAGATTGTTTCAAAAGTTCTTACTAATAGGTTGAAAAGGGTTCTTTCCCATATTATTTCAGAACATCAGTTAGCTTTTGTACCGGGCAGGTTGATCACAGATAATGTGTTGTTAGCTTTTGAGCTTATTCATGGTATGAAAACTAGTAGGCAAAGATCTCAAGGGAATGTTGCTCTAAAAATTGATATTAATAAAGCATATGACAAGGTTAATTGGGATTTCCTACGTGCCATGCTTAGTAGATTGAGTTTCCATAATACTTGGGTAAATTGGATGATGTTGTGTGTGCAGGATGTCTCTTATTCAGTGTCTTTAAATGGAGTAGAAGTGGGGTTGATTATTCCTCAGCGGGGATTGCGACAAGGTGATCCTTTGTCACCTTATTTATTTCTTATTTGTGCAAAGGGACTCTCAGTCTTGTTTGATGATGCTGAGAGAAGTGGTGTAATACATGGGTGTAGGGTGAGTTGTAGGGGGCCTAGTATTTCTCATTTGTTATTCTTCGATGACTCCTTATTCTATTTTAGAGCAGAAATGAGGAAAGCCAATAAGATTAAAGATATTCTAAAAGAATATGAAGAAGCATTGGGTCAATCAGTAAACTATCATAAATCAGACATATTTTTTAGTAGTAATGTGGGGGCAAATATGAGGATGCAGATTTCAAATACTGTAGGTGTTTATTCAAATTTAGGTGGCGGTAATTATTTAGGCCTTCTGTCTCTCATTGGTAGAAGTAAGCGATAAATTTTTAGTTTTTTAAAGGAGAAACTTTGGAGTAGGTTGAATGGTTAAGTAATATATTCTTATCCAAAGAGGGCAAAGAAAGTCTAATTAAGTCGGTGGCACAAGCTGTTCCCTCTTATTGTATGGAGCTTTCCTTTTTCCTAAGACTTTATGTGATGAGTTACATAGAATCATGAATTCTTTTTGGTGGAGCCCGCAAAATGATGGAAGTAAAGGTGTTCATTGGTTGTCTTGGGAGGGGATATGTTGGAGTAAGAAGGATGGAGGTATAGGCTTTAGGGATTTGCATTGTTTCAATATCGCTATTTTAGGAAAGCAAGGTTGGTGGTTGTTAACTAATAATAGTATTCTTCTTTTTAGAGTTTTCAAAGCTAAATATTTTTCAAATGAGAATTTTTTTATCAGCATTTTTAGGATATAATCCTAGATACACTTAGAGGAGTATTTTGTTTTCTAATGAGCTGTTGAAATAAGGCAGTAGGTGGAAAGTGGGTAATGGTGAGACAATTTGGGTCGAGCGGGATCCTTGGATTCTTAAAGAGTGCACTTTTTTGATAGATGATGGTATTGATTTTATTGATCAAAATATGAAAGTTAAGGATCCCTTGTTAAATGGAGGTAAAGAGTTGGATTTGGAGAAAATTCTTAATAGTTTCTCGGTTAGAGATATTAGAGTTATTTTAAGCATTCCTCTTAGTATCCATTTTAGGAAGGATAAGTTAATTTGGCATTTTGATAAGAAGGGAAATTATAGTGTGAAATCCTGGTATTATACTTGGCTCAATATGCAAGAGAGGGAGGGGGATCGACATATTGGGTTCTTTTGGAGTCGGATATGGAATTTTGATGTACCTCCTAAGATAAGAATCTTTATTTGGAGAGCATTGAGAAATATCTTACCCATTAAAGTGAAATTAAGGAATAGAGAGATTGAAGTAGAGGTGAATTGTTGTTTTTGTGGAGTGGAGGAGACGGTGAACCATGCTCTTGTTGGATGTTTTTTGGCAAGGGAAGTGTGGGATAGGCTGGGATATCGAAGGCGGGAGACTTACATTATTTTTTCAGACTTTCTTTTGTAGGCTTGTAATTCCTCTTCTATGGAAAAGCTGAAAGAATTTATTATTGTGACTTGGCATATTTGGTCAAATAGAAATGATGTTATTTTGAATGGATCTTCTCGACTAGTTTCTTGGATTAAAGCCAAAGCTCTTGCTTATGTTCAGGAGCAGGGGCGAGGATACATTGTTGAGAAGGGGGGCAGTTGCCCCCCTTCTCTTTTTGAAATTATATATATATATAATATTTTTTAAAAATTTTAAATTATTTATTAATTGTTTTTTAAAATTTTAAATTGTCCCCTTTTTTTTAATTTTTACAAGAAGTTAAAAAAATTATAATAAATTATTTATTCTATATGCAATAGTTCTCTTTTAAAAAATTGACAAAATATTGATAATATACAAATGTAAAAAAAATAAAGGAAGAAAAAATTTTTTCAACTAAATTAATTTGAACCCATTTAATGAATTAAAGTACTCATTTATTTTAATTATTTTTTAAGAAATTATATTCATTATTTAATTTTTTTCTTTTTATTTTATTTTTATTATGAACAATCTTATAAATTTAAAATTCTATATACATATATATTAATATTTTTTATTAATTAATTTTTTAATAATAAAAATATATTATTAATAAATTAATAAATTTATAAAATACTATTAAAATAAAAAGAGAGATAAAATAATTACGGAAAAAATAAAATTTGCAAAAAAAATTTTACCCCCCTTTATTTCAAAGTCTGGCTTCGCCCCTGTTCAGGAGTGAAGATTTGTATCTACATTAAACTCTCAAGCTTCTTTAACATCAAGACAAAGTCTTAACCATCAACCCCATTTTGGTGATGTAGAGATATGTGAATGGCAAGCTTTTATTGATGGTGCTATTTTTCAGGATATCTCAACTGTAGGTTTTGGTACAATTTTTGAAGATAATGAAGGTCATTTTGCAAAGGCTATTATTGGTTTATTCCATGGCATAGCGGATCCAAAGGTAATAGAGGCGTTAGCTCTTCATGCTTCTCTGTCTTGGCAGCTAGTCATCAACCTCTACCAGGATGCATATTCACTGATTCTTAGGCTCTTGTGTTTGCTCTTCTTTCTCCTGATCAAGACAATTCTGATTTTGAAATGCTAGTGTCTGATTGCAAGTCTCTTTTGGCTTCTAGATCTAATATTTCTATTCGTTGGATTCGTAGGAATAATAATATTTTAGCTCACAATCTAGCAAGAAACACTTTTAAATTTTTTACTTTTCACGTTTAGGACTGTTTACCTTAATGTATTCTTTCTTATTCATAAATATATTGGTTTTTCTATTCAAAAAAAAAAAGTAAAAGGGGCGGTTGAAAACTCTGCTGCTACGTTGGGGCCCTTGAGGAAACTAATAGGTGATTTCTTGAGGTGATTTCTCCTTGCCTCAATTGCTACTAAATTTAATTGGAGGGCTTTGTAAAATTTTAGCAAACTTTTGTCACTATTTCACTATATTTGGCCATTTTTTAAATTTAATTCTATTATATTAATTTTTGTTGGTATTGCAAATAGCAAGAGGAGAAGAGAAACTTGATGAGTATCGTATAACAACCCTAAAGCCCTAAAATTTGTTTAAATGCAAAGGGACAACAAAAGGTATGATTTTTTGCAATTTTGTAAGAAAAATTGATTTGTTTAATTTATCCTTTTTTTTTCTTTTGATTCAATTTTTTTTGTAACTACTCATTTGTTTCTATTGTCGATTCAAATTTTCTCTTAATTATTCATTTATTTCTATTTTCATTATTCAATTTTCTTCCAAAATTCAAGTAATATTTTATTTTTCTTTTATCAAGCTCTGCCTTCATTTGTATTTTATTTTAATTTTTTTGCAAGTTCTTTTAATTGCCACTAGCAAAGCTTTCTGCAATATAGTTTCTCATTGGGTATGTTAGTTTGGTTTATCTATCGTTTAGATAATAGTTCTTTTTTTTATTTTTCCATCAGTAATATCATTGTGGATGTTAGCAAATTGATGTCTATATCATTGGGTATGTTAACAAATTAATATCTATGGTTTTTTTTTTGTCTATTTTTAAAATTCTGCTATTTCATTTTAGTTTTAGAGTTAGATTAATGTTATGATGAGAGACAGATTTATTCTTAGAAGAGAAGACAACCATATGTGGACATGGAATAAAATGTTGGAACTTTATACTTAACTTCCAAATTTAATATCAAACATTATCCTAGAAAAAACAAAAAAAGGAAAATTATTGATATTTATTAAGCCCATTGAATAGGAAATTATGTGTTTAATATTATTTTGAAAAATATACTTTGAAGCCCATGGGTATTTTGATTCATGCTTAGTCACTTCCATATATAAAGCAACTTGTGATAGTTCTTTATATTATATAGCATCTTATAAAAAAAAAGAAAATACGTAATATTTATATTTCTATAATTTATTGTTTTAGATTTATAATAATATTTGTTGAACAATAGAAGAGACATACAAATTATAAAGTGGACAAACCTAATAATATATAAAATAGGTAATAAAGCAATGGCCATTGGAACTAAGATAATAAAAAAAAAAGATAACGACTCTTCAGCTTGGGCCTAGGTATTGATTCTTGATTTTTTAAAAGAGATATAGAAACAATTATTTACTAGTGTTTACTTATTTTATTATTATTCATATTATAATCAGAAAAAGATAAGATGTTAAACATTAGTGCAAGATGTTAATTGAAGGGTCCACAAGAGTCCTACATCTGAAGTGCGAGGAGTCAATTACTATGGAAGAATAAGAGATATTGTTGAACTTAATTGCTATGAAAGTTTTAAAGTTATTTTGTTTAGATGTGATTGGGTTTAATGTTTATAATAGCATGGGCATCAAGCAAGATAGATTTGGGTTTACTCTTGTTAAATTTTCTATGTTAATACACAAAAGTGATAAAGTAGATAATGATATATTTGTGTTTTTCTCTCAAGTTGAACAAGTATTTTATGTGAGAGATCCAAGTAACCCAAATTGGCATGTGGTTATAAGGGTTAAACATAGAGATGTATTTGATGGTAGGAAATAAAGAAGCATTGGATGATCTTAATTGCATTGTGTTGAGTAATAACCAAAGTTTAGATAGACATATGCCAAGTTGGGTTAGAGTTGATGTAGAAGATGAAGATTATTTGTGATTATATTTTTTTAAGTTTATGTAATAAACATCATTTTTCAAGAGTTGTATTCTAAATTGACATCATATTATATAGTTTATTATAAAATTGCTTGGATTGTTTTTGTTTCATTTAAGATTTGCTTTTACTGTTGAAATAAATTTTAGCATTTTGTGGTAAGATTCAAATACAAATTTCATTTAATTTTCATATAACTAATTGTAATATGCCTTGTTATTATGTTGATCTAATACTCATGTGTATAAAAATGTAACATTTATAATGTCTCAACGATCAAGAAATTTATGTGGCATAAGGATAGTGAGAAATAATTCTGAATCGAGAGATGATTCGGTCTAACAAGAATTAAATACCCAAAATGAAACTCCGCCAACTTTAAATACTGAAGGTTACAATAATTTATCATCTTCACAATCACAATAGTTTTACAATTTATAGGAGAAACCTTTAACTATGCAATCTCAATGTGTTTCAAGTTCAGACATAGATCTGGATAAAATGAATGAGTAAATTTTATAAGAATTGATGGGTTTAGAGCATAATGGTCGAGTTTGAGGCTTGGGTTTAGGACCTACTCATAAAACTTATTTTGGAGCCACCTCTTATAATGTGGGTGCAAGATGGGAAGGCTCCACAAATTCAAGTCAAGCAGAAGAGATTAAACAATTGAAAGATGGATTGAAAATTGTGACACCTAAATGTGATCAAGTAACAACACAATATCATTACAAGTTCTAAGTACATTTATTAGCAAGATGTATCTTGGACAAAATTGGATGCCAATAAATGTCAACAATTTTGAGGTATTAGCTCTTAATTATATGTTTTTTATTTTAAATTTCTTACTTTATAAATCCTCATATTTCACTTTTGCAATTTTAACAGGCTGATGTGCCAAATTAGTGCCAAGATGCACTTTCTCCTAATATTAACTCGTTTGAGTCATGCTACAATCATTGAGGAAACAATTAGTTATTAGTTTGTTTAATTTTACTTATAAGTTATCATTGTTATTGATATTTTATAAGCCTAAGACAATAGAAGTTGATAGAATCTTTTAAATGACAATGTTATTTTATTTTCGCATATTGCAACACCATTTTTATTTTTAATAAAATAATATTTTATTGAATTATAACGTATATCCAAATAAAGATGATTGTGCAGATATGACCAAAATAATATAATATAAATTAATTCAAAAAAAAATCCATCAGGGCTGTTTAATGTGTATATAATAATTGTCTATAAATAAGTAGCAGCGCATATATCTGCTCCTACCATAAATAATTTTAGTACTAAAATTTGGCAGACAAATGCTAGAGGCGTTTTCAACTGCTCCTACCATATATAATTTGTTAGAAAAATGACCTCCCCTACGAATCAATTTAACTATCGTCATATGCCTTCATTGTTGTAGTAATTGACATATTATTTTATTATTAGTATTTGATTACTACATCAAGATACCACTTATAAGTTAATATTTTATCCAAAAATGAACTGTTAATGGAGTGTTCGATATCTTGATTCTTGAGATAGGGTTTACATTTATTTAAATTTATTATTATTATTTAGTTTTTGATTTGATACTTATGTGAGCTTGTTTGTTTTGTTTTTAATTTAGTTTTTGTTTATATTGGTAATATCATTGCTAATATCAACTCAATTCTTATACCAAATAGTATAAATTTTAAGGTATAATAAGAGAGTATACTAATCATCTTCGAAGTCATGGATCTGGACCATGCATTAAGGATTCAACCAACTAATCTCACTGATAAAAGTATCTTTGATGAAAAGAGAGAGATGAAAAAGTAAGATAAGTCTAATCACATGTAACACTCCGCAATTTTGAAGCTATTGGAATGGTGACAGTTAGGCAAATAGAACCTGAACATATATACAAATATTATCAATGAAGTTATGTTAATATAAAAGCATAATAGAAATAGGGGTGGACAAAATTTGGTTAACCGACTGAATTTTAGGTTAACCGGCCGAAAATTCAATTCGGTTAATCAAATTTAGAATAATTTGGTCGGTTCGATCGAAAATTTATATAAATTTGGTTTTTGGTTCTTCTCAAAACGAGCGTATAGAAAGGGAACATCGAAGGCTATTTTCGGTCGGTTAACCTAAAATTCAGCCGGTTAACCAAATTTTGTCCACTCCTATTTCTAAAATACGATTTTCAGCAATCAACCCAGATATTCCAACCTTCGAAGAATGCCTTTTTGGAGATGATGTGATTTCGCTCATAATCCTCATCCGAAGGAAATAAAGTCAATCTTGGCTTTTGAAATAGCATTCGAAATAGAAAAATCTCCAGCCGATTGGGGAGGTCCTGGAGGTAAACAATCTGACTCGATCCTTTAGCTTTGGTTATTTATCAAAATATCAAATTTTATAAAATATTTACTAAAATATTAAATTTTTATTAGTTTATAAAAAATTTATAATGAATTTATAAATTTTATTTTATAAATTTATAATAAAATAATTAAAAAATAAAAATTTTTAAAAGTAAAATGAAGGCCGTCATTTTTTGGCTAAGTGGGGAGCTTAAAGAGATGACTTAACCATGCTACTAATCACCCCTAAAAAAATTTAATACATGCAAATTGACACCTCATGCTGCCAAATGGATTCTCCATATAGGCCACCGAGTCACTTTGTTTAATTGAATCTTTTTCTTTCACTTTATATAATAGCCATCTACTATATTTAAAAGAAAAGGACCAAAATAAAGAAAAGAAAGAGAAACAGGGAACATATCTGGGCCCAAAAAGTTTAGAATTAATAAATTAAGGTAAGTTAAAGGTTAATTATAAATTTTTTAATTTTTTTTGAAGAATATAAATTTCTTAATTAAGAGCAATAATAATAATAATGAAATTAAATAATTTCTATACTTATTTTTGAATTAATATAGATTGTATTGATTTTTACTTAATTTAAATTGGGCCAAAACTACGTATGTAAGAATGGGCTTAGATCATAGTCATGATTAAATTTGTTGCAGTAATATAGATTGTATAATTCAAGTCCATAAGTTAAATTAAATACAATATCATTAAGAATTAAATCAAACAAAAGATAAATTCTATTTTTATAGAAAATTATTTAAAAGAATAAAATATTTTGGTATTGATGACTTCGGGTGTTAGAGAATAAGTTGCATAATTTTGAAAAACACAAATTGTTTCTAAAATACACAATAGACATGGAATTATAGAAGTATATAGACTTAGCTCTAATAATAGTTGTAAACATGAATATATAGGCCCAACAAAATGAGCGTAACTTAAATTGAATTTAATAAATCGAGTTTATGATTAAATATAGCAAAAGAAAAAAAAAGTTAAGTCATTATAGTAAATAAATAGGCTAAATAATTATGAAGTCCTTGTAGTTTTGCATGTTACACTAGTCAGTCCCTGTTTTTTTAATATCTAATTTTTGCATTTCTGTATTTTTAAAAATTAAATTGTTTAGTCCTTTTGTCAATATTTTCATCCTAAAATCATTGGTCAACTACTTTGATATTATAAAATAGCTTATTTGTTTTTCCTTTATATATATTTATCTTTGTTATTTATTAAGTTTATTTTATTTTTAATTTTATTTTATATATAGATCGTCTGCAGAATAATAAAATACATTATTTCTATTATTTGAAATTATTTTTTTAGTAATACCTATAAAATTAAAATAAATGATATATATAGATTGTCTGCAAAATAATAAAATATATTATTCATATTATTTAAAATTATTTTTTAATAATATTTATAAAATTAAAATAAATTATGTGTAAAAAATATAAATAAAATTAAAAATAAGCATGACTTAACAAATAATAAAGAAAAATATATATAAAGGAAGAGAAAATAAATTATTTTTATAATATTAAAGTAATTGACTAATATTTTTAGAATGAAAATATTAACAAAATGACTAAACAGTTTAATTTTTGAAAACAGGAGGATGCAAAAATTAGATGTTGAAAATACAATGACTAACTAGTTTAATATGTAAAACCTCAAGGACTTTATAATTATTTAGCCTAATAAATAATATGAATATATATATATATAATCCTTAAAAGCACTAATAAATTAATCCTATTTACCATTGAATTAAAATTCAAAACTTAGCTAAGAAAAGCTAAATGGCAAAATGAATATTTGTTAAGCCCAAAATCAAGCATATATATGTAGTATAATTAAGTAAATAGATAGGAGCATAGTTATGGATCCAAGTTGACCACTAAGGAAGTGGAAAAATATGCTAACTAAATTGGGCTTTTGACAAAAATATAAAAAAATTAAAAATAATTCTAAATTTACCATATTTATAAAATATTTACTAAAATACCAGATTTTTATTAGTTTACAAAGAGTTTACAATGAGTTTATCATATGTTTATAATAAGTTTATAAATTTTACACAGTTTATAATGAATTTATTATGAGTTTATAATAAAATGACTAAAATACCTCGGGTAAAAAAGTAAAAATTTTTAAAAATTTGGTAGAGGGTATCATTTTTCCAACTAAATTAGCCCAGAAGAAACAAGTTGGGAAACTTAATTAATATATATTTACATGCCCAAATAAAATATCACACTTTGATAAATAGGGACTAGGTGAGGTTGTTAATTGAGCTTAAGTTATAAAA
Organism: Garcia nutans; assembly: GCA_947685225.1. NCBI lineage: Eukaryota > Viridiplantae > Streptophyta > Magnoliopsida > Malpighiales > Euphorbiaceae > Garcia > Garcia nutans. The sequence goes on from CANTUV010000007.1 coordinate 55,889,760, forward strand.
CTAAGCTATATATATATATATATATAATATGATAGATATTCGAAATAATAAATTGAACCTTATGCCTAAATGAAATTGTAATTTATCAAGACATGGAAGCTCAAATAGGGATATGAAATTGTAATTTATCAAGACATGTAATTTAAACAAAAGAAGTGAGAATTACAGAATATTGATATAAATATGATTACCCTGATTGTTTATTGTTGTTACTTTTTGTCTATACTAATTATTGTTGATATCTTCCAATAATGTATTGCATTGTTTTATCCATTTGTATTGCTTCATTATATTATTTTTGAATTGAATTGTTATTATAAACCTTTGTATGAAGACCAATGGGACCATTTATTATGACTATCCTACCAAACTGTTGCCTAGCCATAGATCTCTTATTCATAGAAGAGATCTATGTGCACATAGATGAATTACTATATTGAAAGGGATAAGTTACTGTCCTATACTGAAAAGAACAAAAAAAAAAAATACTGTACAGTACTATTATATCTTCTATCATTAAGAATGACCTTACTATTTTATGTATGACCCAAATAGATATTGCTTTTTATTAATACGTTACTGTTAAATTGTTCTGAATTAATAACTGTTTAACTGTGAATCCTAGCCCTATAAAGCCCCCATATTTGTATGTGTATGCTATATTCTTACTGAAATGAAAGCTCACTCCATAATAACTACTAATGTAGGATCAAAGTAACACAATAGCTTCTGCATGCCAAATTTTGTTTAGTGTGATCTTCTACAGAGCTCCACAGTATGTATTTAAATAATGAATGATAAAAAAAATATTGGAGGAGTGCAATGTAAAGCATATTACAAATGAATTATATTATGTACAATATAAGTATTTTAATTAACAATGGCTATAGAAAACTAGAGCAAGAGCTCACTAATATGATTATCAAAAATAATGAATAAAGTAGCAATGGGTTCTACAAGGTATCCAGTGGCTTTAAGTTGACCTGGACACTAGGACCGTCAAGCTCCCTGAAGTTTAGAGCTTAGGTTAAAAAATGTGAAAAGATACAAAGTAATAAGTAGGGTACATGTATAAGAGTCTAGGTTATACTATGGAGCATAGGATTCCTAGTTGTCATTTGTATTGGCATTAGTTAACATTCTACGCTTTCCCCCTAATTATATTATTTCCTTCCTAATAGATATAATGGTACTAGAAAGAAAGGAGGAAGGCCATGGCGTATACAAATTGGCCTAGGAAATGAACACGCATTGGATAGAGCTTCTACTCTACTAGCTACAAGTGATATAGTTCCACCTAGAGAAGATAACTTAGTTAACCTAATTAGGCGAATGAAACATTAGACTGTGTACAATGCATAATGGAACAAATACAAAGATATTTCCAAACCCTAGCTAATTTTATCACCCAACAAAGACAACCACCTACACAAGCCTCTGAAATAGGAAACCCAGCTTTTGTAGTTCCACCTCTAGCCCCACAACCTGAACTAGAAGAGGAGAGGAGGTTATTTAAGAAGTTTATAAAACTGAACTTGTCTATATATGAGCGTGAGGCGGATCCTACTGAATTTCTTGAGGAAATGTGTAGCATCCACATTTTTGGTATACATTGGATTAATTAATATGGAGGATTAATTAGGTATGTTGAAAGAAAGAAATACAAGATATGAATATAATATTTACAATATATATATATATTGTATACTTGATGTATACATAAAATATACATCACATATCCATATGACATATACAACAAATATACATAATATATATATAATTATAGGTGAAAGATGATAATTAAAATAAATAAATAATAAAAGAAAAGAAAAGTCAAAGGAAGAAATAAAGTACTTGGATAAAAATTAAAGAGGGAAACAATAAAATAATTAATTAAATTAAATTAATATATATGGTTGGAAAGGAAGAAGAAAATTAGAGAAAACTCATCTTCTTCTTCCCATTACTAACATTTTGGGATAAAGAGAGAGAAGAAGAGACTTTCTTCTAAATACTCCAAATTTAGTAAAAAGTCTTAGCAAATCAAGTGGATTTTGAAGGAAAAATCAAAGAATCAAGTAAGTTCTTTTCTTTTTAAGCTTGTTTTTCATTATTTTTATGATTATGTAAGATTGAGTTAGAGAGAGAAAGTATGTTAAAATTGTTAAAACATATAGTAATGAAGTTGAAATGATGAATATGATGATTAGGGTTATGGGATGAGTATGTACAAATTGAGGTTTTAATATGGGTGTTTATAATCCTTGCAATGGGATGATTTAATGTTATTTTAATGTAAATGTTATGATTTATGGTTAGAAATTGGATATGAAAAGGTTTTGTTGAATTTAGGGTTTATGGGTAGATTATGTGAAAATAGGATTTATGAAAGAGGTTTTAATAATTGTAGAAATGAGTTGTTTTGGGATTATTTAGTTGAGTAAGTAATGATTTTGTGGTTGGATGTTGGAAATGAGTTGGTTAAGGTGAAGTTTGGAAAAAGTAATAAGTGGTGTAATTAGAGTATTATTGGGATTTTGATGGGAATTGTGTATTTAATGGTAATTTGGTATAAATTAAGCATGAAAGTGATTTTAATTGAATAATTTAGCTTGTTATTGGCTTTGTGTGTGTATAGGGCAAATTGATACAAGTGGTGAAGCTTAGAGTTTTAGCTTGAAAAGAGAATTTGAGTTGATTTGGAAGTGAAATAAGGTTAGTACATATTTTAATTACTTGTTTTTTCATTAAATGTTATTTAACATAATGTATATAGTTTCTTTGAAATGTGATAAAATGTAAAGAATGAGTCATATTGTGAATGTGAGTCATGATTATGTAATGTGATGGTGAAATAGTAATGAAATGTGATCATGAAAAGTGGTGATTTGGAGAATTGGTGGTGAATATTGCTTTTCATAATCTTGACATGTAAATTTATAAACTGGTGATTTGAAGAATTGGTGGCGAATATTCCTTTGGGAGTATTTCTTTTTGCAGGTTGAGTATTTTGATAATTTGGAAATTATTAAAATTATAGATAAAACTCTGGCGGATACTACCATGGAAATGATGATTTATTCGGATTGATATTAGAGTCCAACTACATTGCCAGAATCCATGCTATATATTTGAAAGAAGTTGACTAGCCCATAAGAAACAAATTGGGCTGCTTAAAGTAATATATATTTACAAGCCCAAATAAAATATAAGACTCTGGTAATTAGGGACTATGTGAGGTTGTTAATTGAGCTTAATTGAATAAGTTACAAACTAAGCTATATATATATATATAAAGAATATGATAGGTATTCAAAATAATAAATTGAAACTTATGTCTGAATGAAATTGTAGGCTAATAAGACATGGAAGCTCGAATAGGAAACTGCTAAAGGTTAAAAAAGTGGTGAGAATTATAGTATATGCATGGGAATATGGTTACCCTGAATGTTTAGGGTTGTTAATTTTTGTCTATACTAATTATTGTTGATATCTTCCAATGATGTATTGCATTGTTTTATCCATTGGCATTGCTTCATTTTATTATTTTAAATTAAATTGTCATTATAATCCTTTGTATGAGGACCAATGGGACCATTTGTTATGACTATCATACCAAACCAATGCCTAGCCATAGACCTCTTATTGATAGAAGAGACCTATGTACACATAGATGAATTATTGTATTGAAAAGGAGAAATTACTACCCTATACTGAAAACAAAAAAAAAATATTATTGTACTGTACTATTATATCTTCTATCATTAAAAATGACCTTACTCTATGTGTGACCCTAATAGATATTATTTTTTTTGTTGATATATTGTTGTTAAACTATTCTTGAATTAATAACTGCTTAACTATGAATCCTAACCCTGTATAGCCCCCAAATTTGTATGTGTATGCTTTACTATGGACTGAGAGGAAATCTCACTGCATAATAAATACTAATGCAGGATTAGAGTAACATAATAGCTTCTGCATCCTTCCTCCAGAAGCTAAATTTTGTTCAGTGCCAATCGTGTAATCTTCTATAGAACTCTATAGTATGTATTTAAATAATGAATGTGTGAGTGAGAATTTTTTCCCCACTCCCGATAAAATTGTTCTTATGACTTTGAAAATATTAGGCTCTGTGCCTTAGAAAATATGAGCCTCAATCCGGAGAATTAGAGTCCCCTCCTGGACATGCCATGAAGACAGAAATGAGTTGATGGCTCGATTTCTAGGAATCCCCATCCCTGCTGGGTTCAAAAAGTTAGATACACATGAGAAATGTGAGAATGTCACAGTACCCCCATGCGTCCGATTCATTAGAACTGATTTTTTTTCAGGTCTAAATATTATTAGATTCTTAAATTATTATGATACAATTCACATTGCATACAATTAAAATAAATAATCATCCATCATATTATAAATTAAACAAACAAATAAAATGGGCACATATACAAGATTGAAATATGCCCTTAAAATTGTCCAAATATCTACTAAAATAAATAAAATAGGACACCTACCAAAAGGTAAAAATATATCCCTTACAACAGTTCCAAAGTCCTTTAAATTAAACAATCAATATAAACAAAGGCACCTACGTAGTGAAAACATGCATTTTACATCCTCAAAGTCCAAATCATCCATCAATAAACAATAATAAACAATCAAAACTCATCATCAACCATCAAACACATAACAATAAATTAGGATTAAACTAAAGAAATTAGAGTTCCATCATCTATAATAAGACAAATAATCAAATAAATAGTTAATCATCACACGATCAATTGTAAATTGGGGCTAAACCAATGAAATTAGAGTTTTATGGTTCAAATTATAAAACTAGGGCTTTTTGCTACAAAATTAGTTTTTCTTTATAAATTTGGGTTTAGGATAAGGAATTAGGGTTTAGACCTAAATCTAAGGTTTAGTGTACAAAAGTAAGGTTGTATTTACATATTAGAGTTTTATTAGCAAAAATACGATTTTTAACTTAGATTTTTATTAGCAAAATTATGATTTTTAACTTAAAACTAGAGTTCAACATGCAAGATTAGGGTTGTTAACCTAAAGCTAGGGTTTTAACATGCAATTTAAGGTTTTGATATTAAAGTGAGAGTCTTATTGTAGGATTGGGGTTTTAAATTTGTAAAAAAGAGTTTAACATGCATTCAAGGTTTTAATATATGATTCCAACAAGATTAGAACCATAAATAAATGTGAAATAAATAAAGATGATAACTTCATAAAACTGAACAAGTTTAGGTAAAATGCCTATGTTGTTGGCTCTACCAAAAGAATATCGTTCAACCAAGTCTCACCTAAGCACTACAATATGTTCTCATAAGCTAATATATGATGATGCCACGGTTTGTTTGCATCAAAGTAGATCTTGGTTGAGCTAAATAATCTAGAGGGTTATCTACCGTGTTCAAGTTTTAGCTACTACCTCTCTTGGTTTCTATTGTTCTATGGCTCTCTAGGTTATTAATTTTTTCTATCTAATTTTCTTAATCGCTTGTGTCACTTGCTAGGTATGGCTTTCTGAGTTGTGGCTATGTTTTTAATTCCCTTCCCTCTTTTAGCTCTTGTTAATTGGCTTTTATAGGCAACATTAGGATAACATCCGGTTAAACAATCCTAATCAAGTTAGAAACTTCCTTTGTTATCCGAGTTGATTTGAATTTAAACCCAATTAGGATAAGTAAATTTGCCTGAAACTGAATTAAGTCGTGATTAAGGACTCATGGCGAGTTGGCTAGGCTAATTCATCATGAGCTTGGCCTTTTAACCCGAACAAGCTCTGTTTGTTATTTTAAAATTGGACCTTTATGTAATATCCCATATTATACCCTAAAAGTGTTGGGGTTATTGTTGTTTTTGGATTCAATGTGTGTATTGAAGGGAAAGTGAAGAGAAGATGTAGGAAAAATAAATGCAAAATATATGACATATACATATACCCACATATACATCACATATACATGGTGTATAAAATGGTGTAGGAAAAGTGTGTTGTATATATATATATATATTTGTATAATTAATGAATAATAATAATGATGATAAGGACAAAAAGAGAAAAAGATGAAGAAAGTCAAAAGGAATTGTGTGTGTGGTGGAGATTTAAGTGTCCTAATGTTGTTATTATTATTATTATTATTATTATTATTATTATTATTATTATTATTATTATTATATATTGGATAAGAACGAAGAAAGAAGATTCATTCTTCTTCTTCTTCGTTTTCTTCTTAGTGCACGAGAGAGAGAGAGAGAGAGAGAAGCTAGAGAGAGAAAGATGATTTTGCTTCAATTTACACCAAAGACTAAAGGAGATCAAGATATTTGCAAGTGGAGTTGAAGATTTGGCAAGCTATTCATGTAAGTACTCATTTCTTGAAGTTAATTTTTGTGATTATATATATGTAAGTTTTCATCTTCTTGTTTTGATTTCTCTTGATTGAGGTTATGTTAGAGATAAGTGGTTTGTGAGATGATGATAATGAAAGATTGAAGTGTGTAAAGGTGTTAACTTGGTATTTAAGTGATGATAAGTTGGGGAAATTGTGAGGGTGATGATGAATGGTTGAATTAGGGTTTTGAATAAATGAATTGGTACTTTGAGTAATTGATTATAGTGATGTATATATATTTTGTTAGTATGATGCTATAATGAAGTTATATAAATGTTAAGGTGATAGAAAATTGATAAATATAACAAAGATGATGATTAAAAGTGTTGTGATGTGAATTTTGAAGGGCTTGGATGAGTTTTAAAGTATTTGGTTTTTGAATCATTGAAGAACACGGCCAAGTTGTGAGAGACACGGCCAAGTTAGGGCAAACTTGGCCGTGTTGGATGAGTTTTGGAGAGACACGGCCACTGGCTTGGCCGTGTCCCTTGACTGTGTTTGCCACTGCCTAGTTTATATTGAGAGACACGGCCGTGTTCCTTGCTCGTGTCTGCCACTGAATTTTTGGATTGAGAGACACGACCACAAGCTTGGCTGTGTCCTGTGCCCGTGTTTGCTACTGAAATGTTGAATTGGGAGACACGACCACAAGCTTGGCCGTGTCCTTTGAGGGTATTTGCTATTTGTATTTGTTATTTGTTCTTCTTACATTGTTGAATCTTCAAAGGGTCTTTTGTACCTAGACACATTTAAAACAATAATTATTCAACCAAATGGATATGGAAGATTCTAAATCTAGGAATAATGGGAATGGTTATAGGAATAATGGGAATGGTTATGTATATATTAATGATGATATAGGAAATATGGGAAATATAATAATCATTGAAAAAGTATGTGCAATGCCATTGATTATATATATTTGAGTAATGAATTGATTAACATGATTTGGTGATAATGATGATGCATATGAACAATGTATTGTTTTATGCATTGTGAATCTTGTGAATTGCAATGATGCTATAGATATATTATGAAGAATATGATAAAGTAATTGCTTATATACAATTGAATAATGAAATATTATGATATGATTTGAGATATAATATGATGTGAGGTCATTGTTAATGACTATGATGATTCAAATGTGATATGAAGCCATTGTTATTGGCTATGATTACTCAAATGAAATGTGATGCCATTGTTATTGGCTATGAGAATTCAATTGAGAATGAAATTGATAAATGAATTGTATAGCTAATGTGTTATTCCATTTTCAGAGTTTGTTGTTGGTGGCATGCCTAATAAGTGTAACAATCTCTTGAAGTTAGGTTGGATTGAATCCTTGAAGCCTAATTGAGATGTTACCACCCTTGAAGCTAGGTTGGGTTGGTTCTTGAAGCCAAGTTGGGTTGAAGCTTAGCATGCTTTGCTCCCCTTGAAGCTTGGTTGAATCTAACCCTTGAAGCCTAGTTGGGTCTATGATATTGATAAATGAGATAAATAAACCAAAACATTACTCTGAAAATTGAATGGCATATTAGTGTGTCTTGGGCCCATGCTTGTCTTTGTGTAATGTGAGTCATGAATGGTAACATGATTGATAAATAAGATATATGGAAACAATGTTGAAACAAATGAATAATGAGATCAATGAATGCTTTTGATGGAAATGTGTTTCAAGATTAATGAATTGTGAATAAAGTGATGTTATGAAGTACGAGTTTGTAATATATGTATTGATTTTGTTGAGATATGAGGTTATGGAATTGTTGTATCATGTGTAACATGTTTGTGAATGTGGAATTTGTGAGAATTGTTCTTATAAAGGTTTGAATGGTGTTTTGTTGTAATAATATATATATATATATGTGTATATGAAATAGAAAGGGTAAGTATTGTGTTGTGAATATGCTATGTAGTGATGTATTTAATTTATGAGATTAGTGGCAATATATGAAGAATCCATTGAGAAAGGAAAACGTGGTAAGAGAACAATAAAACATGATGCTAAAATTTTAAGGTATGATTATTTTATAATGTATACTTTATTATTTATTTGTACTACTAAGCTCTCGGGCTTAGCGCGGTTGTGTAATCGCGCAGGTATTTATGCGGATGATCTGGATGCCTAGCTGCTATGCCATGAGAAAGGTATGAGTGTCTCGAGACCAACTAGAAGGTGATGCATACATATGTAATATTATTATGTTGTATTTTTTATAAGAATAATGACTTTTGTAAATGTTCTTTAAATTAATATAATATTTCTTGAAATTGGTTACAGGTTTTTAAATTGAAACAAAAAGTGACATTCTTATACTTTATATACGTATTGTATATATATACTAGATATATGTACAGTACTTATATAGGGTATGGGGGTGTTACACTTTAAGCTTTTAAAATTAGACCAAACTTATTTTAAGCTTTTAAAATTGGGTCAAACTAGGTTTAAGCTTTTTAAATTTAACCTGCCCCTTTTTAATTGAAATTGAACTCATTTAGGGCCAAAATTAATGGTTTATAGAATGATAAAAAAATAACAGAGCGTAATGTAAAACATATTGCAAATTAATTATATTATGTATAATATAAGTATTTAATTAATAATGGCTGTTGAAAATTAGAGTAAGGGCTCACTAATATGATTATGAAAAATAATGAATAAAGTAGTAAAGGGTTCTATGAGATACCTGGCGACCTTAAATGGATTTGGACTTTAGGACTGTTGTGCCCCATGAAGTTGGGGTGTGACATTACACAAGTCTAATGATCATTAAATTAATGTAGCAAACAATCAGCAAATGTATTTTCCAGATCCCTTGGCACTATTATTAACTGTCGCAAATTTACTAACATTGTGGAATGTCTTAATAAATTTACTTGGTAATTAGTGGCACCACAATTTGACACTAAATTTACCGACAATAAGTACATTTAGTCGGTGAATAACGGCACCACTTATTGGCATCATAATTACCGATAAATATATCTAGCGGGAAAGTATCTATAAATGATCTGTTAGTAGTACTTAAATTTTCTAAACATTTTACTTTTGTTGTTTATCGATATTCTATAGGTAATTGGGCATACATTCCTTTTCATCAATAAACTAGCAAAGACTCTGTGCAATGATGCCGGGTATTTTTATTTTTCGATTCATATAGCAATTTTAAATAAACATTTATTACCTGTAATTATAAATAAAAAACAAACTTAGTACAAATATTGATAAATCTAAACAACTAATTTGTAATTATCACATTATAAAATATAGAGAAATTTATAACTCTATAATATTATCATAATAGTTCATATATATAATAAAAATTATTTGTTAAACCAAATGAACTAACACAATCAATAACAAATAAATAAGTACTTAAAACAAAATTTAAAAGAGTAACATTAATAACTAGAAAGAGCAATCCCAACAATCGTAAATAAAACTCGCCAAATCTAGTAACTCTAGCAACTAAGAAACTCTGTAAAAAAAATAAAAACAACATTAATCCAATACGATTGCAGATCAGTTAAATTATGCCAACAGAATTAATCAGTTAAATTCAAAATGTGATTGCAGATCTAATAACTAAATTTAATTTTATATAATATTAATTGATTTTGATTTAGAATTTTCGTTGAAAACCTCTAAATGGCCAGTATAATTCATGTAAGTCACCTATAATAGTTGCAGCAACAATTAAATACTAACATTATGAGCATTAACTTTTATCCACTTAAAGCAAAAAAGATAAATTTCATCACTAAGCACGGATCTTGTGGATGTTTGACTCTATAAATTGACTTGGCTTTGCTGGACTTAGTGAAACGCACCGTTTTATATAGGGTTAAACTCGGTAATGGTAGTTGGTATATATACTGCTGTTAAGGACTAGGGTAACACGGGTTTTTTCTTTTTCTACTTAGCTTTTCTCTCTCCAGCGGCGCGATTATTTTGCTCTGCTAGGTTTTGATTGATCTTCGTTGTTTTCTTGCAAAATGATTTATAACAAGAGGGTTACTATCTTGTTTGTTGAGTGTTTAAAGAGAGGAAAGAATCGATCTGTGAGAGGAGGGTTGTTTGAGAAGTTGTAATCTGTAAATTCTGATTGTGTTTAGTGGATTGATCAACTGAGGATCTCCTCCTCCTTGGATGTAGGCTTTCTTTGTGAAAGCTGAACCAAGTAAATCTGCTGTGTTGTGTTTTGTATTTTCTTTCTTTCTTTGGTTCTTAAATCTGGGTTTGAAATCGTTACAGTGGTATCAGAGCGATCGCGATTTTGGTGACTCAGGTTGTATCTCTCCTTGCTTCTGTTTAAACGCTTTTCTGTTTTGACAAGTTTTCTGACTTCTAGGGTTTTTTCTGTTCTTCTCTGGTTAAACCGAGAAGATATTTTGATTTTGATTTCTGTTTTTCTTTTTTCTTGTTATTTACTGTATTAGATCTGGTGACTACTGATTTGTTGTTTCAGGTCTAGTCGAAGGAAGAAAAGAACAAACTAAATCGCTCTGAAACCCTAAAAATAGAGGAGTGATGTCCATCACTAAGATCAAAGTCGAAAAATTCGACGGGAAGGGGGATTTCGCCATCTGGAAAGAAAAGATGTTAGCCATACTCATTCAACAGAAGTGTAAAAGGGCACTGGATGGTCTGGAAGCACTTCCTGCAAATCTTGATGACACTGCAAAGCAAGATCTGATGGATCTTGCTTACAGTACGATTATTTTGAATCTTGCAGATTAGGTACTCAGAAAGGTAAGGGGCAAGTCTACTGCTCCTGATCTTTGAGCTAAACTGAATGAACTCTATACTGTAAGGTCTATGTCCAGGATAGCTTTTTTAAAAGAACAGATATTTAGTTTTAAAATGGATTCCCAAAAACCTATAGATGATAACCTTGATAACTTTCAGAAATTAATTCTCGAACTTGCTGATGCAGGGGAAGAATTAAATGGGGAAAATCTGACGATTATCCTCCTTAATTCTATCTCTGAGAACTACCAAAATGTGAAAGATGCTTTGAAATATGGTAGGGATAAGCTCACTGTGGATGATGTGATGAATGCCCTTAAACTAAGAGAATTGGAGATTAAAACTGTTAATAAACAGAAAACCAGTACTGAGGGTTTGTATGTTAAAGAAAAATCTAAAGAAAAAAAGAAGAGAATTAAATTTAAATCCCAAGATAATAGTCAATCACATCACTCTAATAACAATTCTACACAGTCTGACAAGTTTAGTAGTCAAAATATAAATAACACTAGCAAATTTGATAGAACATGCTACTATTGTAAGAAAAAGGGTCATATTAGAAGGTTTTGTAGAGAGAGACTGAAAAAGATAGAACAAAATAACAATAATGAGTCTGGAGCAGCAAATTCATCAACACAGGTTGATGATATTGAAGCTCTAACTGTTACTGACAATAGGAATACTGATGTTTGGATCCTAGACTCTGCTTGTTCTTTTCATATGACTCCACATAGGCATTGTTCACACACTATCATGATTTGGCTGGTACTAATGTGTTAATGGGAAATGATACTTCATGTAAAGTGTTAGGTATAGGCTCTGTTAGACTGTCAATGTGTGATGGTAAACTGGTTGAGCTAACACAGGTCAGACATATACCTGATTTGAAGAGAAACCTTATTTCCTTAGGATATTTAGAAGAATTGGGCTTATATCATATAGGCAGAGATGGATTTCTAAATGTCTTTAAAGGGAATAGGTGTATTATGAAGGGTAAAAAAATAAATAGGTTGTATCATCTAGAAGCATCATCAGTAATTGATGTTGCAACCAACACTGAGTCCAGTTGCAACTCCACCATTCTGTGGCATAGGAGGTTAGGCCACATTGGCTTTAATGGGCTGGAAAAACTTTATAAACAAGGGGCATTAGACATAAATGAGTTTGACAAACCAAATACCTGTGAGAGTTGTGTAATGGGAAAATCACATAGACACAGCTTTGGTTTTGCCAAGTATAGAGCTAAGGAATGTTTAGAATATATTCACAGTGATCTTTGGGGGTCATCTAACATACCTATGTCATTTTCTGGGTCACAGTACTTTGTCACATTCATAGATGATTTCTCTAGGAAAGTTTGGATATATTTTCTGAAAAACAAAAATGATGTTTTTAATAAATTCTGTGAATGGAAAATGTTAGTTGAAAATCAAAAGGACTGTAAAATTAAAACCCTTAGGACAGACAATGGACTTGAATTCATAAACAATCAGTTTAATGAATTCTGTACCAGAAATGGTATTGGAAGGCATAAGACTTGCACATATACACCTCAACAGAATGGTGTAGCTGAAAGGTTTAATAGAACAATTCTAAATAAGGTGAGATGCCTGCTGTTTGAGTCTGGTTTAGGTAGAAAATTTTGGGTAGAAGCTGCCTCCACAGCATGTTACCTAATTAATAGGTCACCAGCCTCTACTATAAATTTTAAATGTCCAAATGAAATCTGGAATGGGAGATTAGTCTCTTATTTGCATCTGAGAACCTTTGGGTGTACTGCATACATGCATAATCAACAAAGTAAGCTAGATCCTAGAGCTAAAAAGGGTGTCTTTGTTGGTTACCCAGCTGGGGTTAAGGGGTACAAACTTTGGATCCCTGCAGAAAATAAAATGGTGATTAGTAGGGATGTAACCTTTAATGAGATTGAATTTTATAAGACTAACTTGCAGGTGAAGCAATATGAGTTAAACTCAAACCTTGACATCTTTGAGGTGGAGTTAGATAGGTTCAAGCCAACTGATCAGATAGCTCCTCCTCAGGATTTAAATGATATTGTAGAAAATGAAGGACATGTGCAAGTTGATGGTTCTGACCAAGATTCAGAACATGAAGATCATGATCTGGCTGGTTACATGTTAACCAGAGACAGACAGAGAAGGGAAACCAGAAGACCAGCAAGGTTAAATGATTATTCCTTCAATACTATTAATGCTGAATTAACTGTATTTGCTTTTATGTCTGTAGCAGTCATTGAGACAGGTGAACCAATCAGCTATGAGCAAGCTAAGGCTAGCTCAAGCTGGAAGTTCTGGAAAGCTGCCATGGATGAAGAAATGGCATCTCTGATAAAAAAAATCAGACCTGGAAATTGGTTCCTAAGCCTCAAGGTAAGAAAATAATAGGCTGCAAGTGGATTTACAAGGTAAAGCCTCCTGTCCCTGGTCTTGATAAAGCAAGATATAAAGCTAGGGTAGTTGCTAAAGGTTTTTCTCAAAGAGAAGGCATTGATTTCCATGAAATCTTTAGTCCAGTTGTTAAACATGTTTCAATAAGATTAATAATGTCTATAACAGTTTTGTTGAACTTGGAATTAGAACAGATGGATGTCAAGACAGCTTTTCTGCATGGTAATCTTGAAGAAGAGCTGTACATGACTCAACCAGAAGGTTTTGTGGTAACTGGTAAGGAGAATTATGTGTGTTTACTGCAGAAATCTTTGTATGGTCTTAGGCAAGCACCAAGGCAATGGTATAGAAGATTTGATGAATTTATGACAAGTAACAGATTTAAAAGAAGCTGTTATGATCCATGTGTTTACTATTCTGTTTTGCCAAATGGAATGAATATATATTTTTTGTTATATGTAGATGATATGCTAATTGCTTGTAAGTGTATGTCTGAAATAAACAAGTTAAAATCCAAACTATCTAAAGAATTTGAAATGAAGGACTTAGGTCCAGCTAGGAAGATTCTTGGTATGAACATAGTCAGGAATAGAGATAAAGGCATTATGTTGTTAAATCAAACTGACTATGTGTCTAAATTTCTTGAAATGTTTGGTCTAGATAAACTCAGAGTTGTTTCTACTCCAATAGGTTCACAATTTAAGTTGTGTTCAAGTACTAAACCACTTACTGTTGTTGAAGCTGATTATATGAAAAATGTACCATATCAAAATGTGGTTGGAAGCATTATGTATGCCATGATCTGTACTAGACCTGACATAGCATATAGGATCAGTTTAGTGAGTAGATTCATGAGTAATCCAAATAAAACTCATTGGGATGCTGTTAAATGGTTGTGTAGGTACCTAAATGGCTCAAAAACAGTAGGTTTAATGTTTAAACAGTCTGATATGCATGATTTTAATGTGGTTGGTTTCTGTGACTCTGATTTTGCTGCTGATTTGGATAAAAGAAGGTATATTACTGGTTATTGTTTTATATTTGGCAATAATATTGTGAGTTGGAAATCAAGCTTACAGCATATAGTGGCCCTGTCAACCACAGAGGCCGAATATATATCTTTGACAGAAGCTGTCAAAGAAGCTGTGTGGATCAAAGGTATTGTATCTGAGTTGGGGTTTTCTCAAAGCAAAACTTGTGTGTATTGTGACTCTCAAAGTGCTATTCATTTAAGTAAGAATAGTGTGTTTCATTAGAGAACAAAACACATTGATGTGAGGTTACATTTCATCAGAAATGTGATTTCAAAGGGTAAAGTTGCTGTTGAGAAGATCTCTACTCTCAATAATCCTGCTGACATTCTAACTAAGACTGTTTCTGTTTCTTAATTTCAGGATGCATTAAGCATGCTTGGAGTTCAGAAAGTTTAAACATAAAGATGGTTATTACCTGAGGAGGAGAGCTGAATGTTGATCAACCAGAATTTCAGAGTCAGGTGGAGATATGTGGATGTTTGACTCTGTAAATTGACTTGGCTTTGCTGGACTTAGTGAAACGCACCGTTTTGTATAGGGTTAAACTCGGTAATGGTACTTGGTATATATACTGCTGTTAAGGACTATGGTAACACAGGTTTTTTCTTTTTCTGTTTAGCTTTTTTCTCTCCAGCGGCGCGATTATTTTGCTCTGCTAGGGTTTGATTGATCTTCGTTGTTTTCTTGTAAATGATATGTAACAAGAGGGTTACTATCTTGTTTGTTGAGTGTTTAAAGAGAGGAAAGAATTGATCTGTGAGAGGAGGGTTGTTTGAGAAGTTGTAATCTGTAACTTCTGATTCTGTTTAGTGGATTGATCGACTGAGGATCTCCTCCTCCTTGGATGTAGGCTTTCTTTGTGAAAGTTGAACCAAGTAAATCTGCTGTGTTGTATTTTGTATTTTCTTTCTTTCTTTGGTTCTTAAATCTGGGTTTGAAATCGTCACAAATCTTATCTCTTCTAGGAAACTCTTCAAGATAAAAAAAAAAAAATTTCGAGCAATTTCAATACTCCTTGCCACACTTTGGCAAGATGAATTGTACAAAGCTGCAAAATGCAAAGCAGCTGCTTGAGCTTTCTTATTTAAAGACAACCATATCTAATATTTATAACAACCAATTAATTAATTATCAATTTTAGTAAATAATAAATTTATAATATTTTAATATTAGTATATTCTAATCCTATTTCAACTCTCTAAATAAATATTTATAATAACTAATTAATTAATTATCTATTTTAATAAATAATAAATCTAATATTTTAAAAAATAATTTAATTTTATCCAAATAAAAAATTATAATCTTATTTAACCTCTCTAAATAAATATAATAATTATTAATATCAAATAATATATCATAATTCTATTTGAACTCTACAAATATATAAATAAATAAATGACAATAAATTTAATATTTAGAAAATTAAGTTAATTTTATCCAAATAGAATATCATAATTCTAGTAAAAAAAATAAAAATTACGGTATGCATTTATCAAAAAGTTAATATAATAATAATTTTATTGGTAATATATAACGAATACAATTAACTAAGCCATTGGCCAAAAACTTAATTTACCTTTATAATTGATAACATTGTTGTTGATTTATGATTCACCAAAAAATATCTAAAAAAATTAAATTTATATTATTACATAATAAACTAATTATCATCAATATTAAATAGATATTTTAATCCTATTTGAACCCTTTAAATATATATCTATGATAATTAATTAATTAATTATCTATTCTAATAAATATTAAATTTAATATTTTATTAAAATTTAATTTAACTAATTATTATTAATATCGAATAGGATATTAATAATATCTATAACAATTTAATTAATTAATATATTTAATGAATTTAATTTAGAATTTTATAATAATGAAGGAATTAACACGTGACACAATATTGTACTAGTATTGGCTATTTTAGTATGATAATAACTAGAAAAGGTACTATAAAATGCTGCAGATATTTTTATTAAATATATATCAAATTCAAAACTTAAATAATTTAATGTAAATAAAATAAAAATTAAATTGTAATATCCCTCGACAATTCTATTAAGAACTATCAAGAAATGTCACACCAGTGCTTATACACTTATACATTCAAATTTTAGATAATCAACAAAGTTAATGTCAATAAAAATTTCGACAAAGTCTCCTCTAAAATTAGACACTGTCAACATATTCTCTAAATAAAATACAACCTGTAATGAAAAAAATATTTTCAATATTTCATTCATTCAACCTCAATTCCAACCTCATTATCTCACCATTAATCATCCATAATCAATTCATTTATCCTACTTCCATTAATATGTTTGTATGTTAAATATTTATCTTACTTTCATCATAGTACCTTGTAAAGTTATAATTATCAAACCAAAACCATAAAGTGTAATACACAACTACAAATTATCCAAGTACTCTAACTATCCGTGTTTGTATAACTGTCATTAAAGATTTAAAATACTGTTATATGAACTAAACAAAATATTATACAAAATTTTTCACATAACACCTTCTATGATTCTGTCGGTCTTGAAGCTCTAGTATCTCACTCTGATAGATCTACTTCATCTATTTGATCTGCACATCAGAAGTAACTCTAACACGCTAAGCAATTGCTTAGTGGTACTTGCATATTCATAATTTGTCAAAGTTATAATATAAAGAAAATATTTATAATAACACATTAAAATAAAATCATCATTTTGATCATAAGTAAATTAGTAATAATTTAATTTAGATTTTAAGGTCAAATTAAATAGTTCATCATTTGCTACTAATAAAAAATTTAGTTTTCCTATTTAAATCATATAGCTCTTGACTACTTAACATTCTTATTATGTATAATTATAATTTTATCATAATGTAAGTTTATTTAATCATTTATTACACATAGAATAATTTAGTAATTCAATCAAGCATTATCAGTCATTTTTTAACCATATTTATCATTCTAGGGTTCTTCTGTTTCCTACTCAAACTCTTAAGAGAGTTTCACAAACTGTACAATTGAATTGTTTAACATTCTTCTTTACTTATTATGCTACACTTAAATTTTCATCTATTGATCATATATCTTTCTATTCAATATTATTAAATAATATAATATACTATATTAAAACAATATAAAAGACAAAACTTTATAAAGTTTAACCATCATTTAAACAATCAACAATATTCTTTATTCATTTACATGAAAACTCTATCTTATATGAAATATCATTATATTCATACTATCTATATATTACATCTTTACATACATGCATAGGTTTTTAATTATATTATAACATCACATTAAATTACATCTTCATATATCAATTATATTCTTCATTTTGCATATAGTTTTAAAATAACATTTTATGTCTCTCACATTCCATTTTACTTACATATTAAAATATTGTCTTATATGCATGCACTCACATTTTAGTAACTTTCACTTATTTTAATAAATTTTATTTATTTTAGTAAGCATCACTTATTTCAATAAATATAATTTATTTTAGCAAATATAATTTATTTCAGTAAATATAATTTATTTCATTAAATATCAATTATTTGCTGCATATAATGATTTTAAAATTTTAGATTCGGATAATGGGTTATTAATGACAGTAAATGTCTACTGTAAAGAATATGATCAATAACTCACTGATAACATCAAATGCATACTATCACAAATGATAAAAAGCGTCTATTAATGACGATTGTCCATTATCACTGGTGATACAGAGTATCCACTAATGGCACAAAGTGCCCACTAATACTATGAACGTTCACCTCCGACTAGCCATTCAATTCGAAGACTAGATTTATTATTAGTATAATTGGACAATTACTTATTTTCTTATTTTAATCAATTTCACAGTCATTAATAATAATAATAATAATAATAATAATAATAATAATAATAATAATTTGAACAATTCTTTTGAAACAATAACCAGATTCCTCATTAACCAATTGATATTAAAACTTTAACAAGTCAATTTAATAAACTTTACTTCATCCATTTGATATGTAAAATTTAATTTATTTCTCAAGTCTTTAAAATTTGTCAAATTCTTATTTTCTCTGACAATCTATCTTTCTCAATTCTTTCTTATTACTAAATCTCCATTAAAAATTATAAATATTTAAACATAAGTCTTAGGCACAAACATAAACTTATATTTAAAGTTTCATATTTTTCTAAGGTCCTTTTCTATATTTAAAAATTATGTTTTTCAAACCTACATATTCTATTTTTTTACAATAACTTTACTGGCAATACTCATTTTTCAGTTTTATTTAGGTACCAAATATTTATAAAAATTCATGCAATTTGAACCATATAACAAAATCATGTATAGGAACGTTTACCTGAAATTTTAGAAATTTATGCTCTCATTTACCTTATTTTTAAAATGTGTTTACTTAACTTTGTAGATTCTGATTTTATAGTCACTATTCTGGCAGTTTTATTATTTTATTTTATTTTTCTGACTAAACCTTCATTAAAATTTTTAAAATTTTAATCACATGTCTTAAACATATATATGATCTCATACGTAAAATTTTAGATTTTTATGGATTGTTTTACTATAGTGTCCAATTGAGTTTCTTAAACCTTAAAATTCTGGCTCTACTGACATGGTCATGCCAACTTGTGTTTTTATATTTTTTTTCATATTAAATCATCTTTAAAAATTATAAAATTTTATACACAATCTAAAAATACATAGATAAACTCCCAAATAAAATTTTATAATTTTTAAATCTCTCTAGGTTAGCCTAAAAATTTGAAAAAGAAACTTCACAATTAATTTAATTAATATAGTTCAATTACCTTCCATAAGCATTAAAAATAAAAAAAATTAAACATGTAACACCCCCATACCCTAAATACATACTATACGTATGCCAAGTATACACACAGAATGTATAGAGAGTATGAGAACGTTACTTTTCGTTACCTTTTAAAAACCTGTAATAAAGTTCAAACCACAATACGTTAATTTACATAACATTTACAAAATCATTGTCTTTATCAAAACTTCATTTCAAACATATAATTTTCCTCTCGTCAGAAATACATCAAATTTAAAAGTTATACATGTATGCATTACCCTCTAGTTGGTCTCGACAAACTTTACTCTTCTCGTGGCATAACGAAAGACTTCGTATCTTCCACCAAGCTACCTGCGCGATTACACGTCCGCGCTAAGCCCGAAAGCTTAGTAGTACAAATATAAAACATAAACATACATTATAGATATTCTATTATATAATGATATATCAATTCAATGTACAATTAGTTCTTATCATGTTTTTCCTTCTTAATTGCACCTTTCATATATCTTGACTAATTTCATATATTTTATACATTTATACAAAACATTACCACCAACTACAATCCATTTCTAATACTTACAATCAATATATTAATATACATACATTATATATATTATACCAATCAAGAGTCACATTTCCAAGGAAGACAATCCTTATCACCAAACACAATTCATCATTAATACCCACGATCAATACACACATCACATATCATACTTCATAACATTAGTTTGTTCACAATTCACTAATCATAAATCACATTTTCAACAAAGGCAATTATTATCACCAACCATCATCCATCACTAATATCCACAATTTATATATTTCATTACTCATTTATTCCAACATTTATATATATCACATTTACAACAATTGACAGACTCGAGCCCAAAAGACACTAATATGCTATTCGACTTTCAGAGTTAATGCTTTGGTTTAATTATCATATTCATCAATATCCCAACTAGGCTTCAAGGATTAAGTTCAACCAAGCTTCAAGGGGAACAAAGCATGCTAAGTATCAACCCAACTTGGCTTCAAGAACTAATCCAACCTAGCTTCAAGGGTTGTAACATCTCAATTAGGCTTCAAGGACTAGACCCAACCAAGCTTCAAGGGGAGTAAAACATGTTAAACTTCAACCCAACTTGGCTTCAAGGATCAATTCCAACCTAACTTCAAGAGATTGTTACCATTAGGCATGCCACCAACAACAAAACTCTGAAAATGAATAACATATTAGATACACAATTCAATAATTATATCATCATCAATATCATTTTCAATTCTCATCATCATTTAGGCAAACATTCCTTATTTCTTTCAATTGAATCATCATAGCCAATCACAATGGCTTCATATTTCATTTACAATCATCATAGCCAATCACAATGGCTTCACAACTTATCATATAGACGACATGTCCATTTATTTCATATCAATCATTATTACTAATCACAATGATATCACATTTCATCATTTCTTAAATCACAATATCACATTTCCTCATTTCTCAAATCACAATATCACATTTCATCATTTCTCAAATCACAATATCACATTTCATCATTTCTCAAATCACAATATCACATTTCATCATTTCTCAAATCACAATATCACATTTCATCATTTCTCAAATCACAATATCACATTTCATCATTAAAATATTTATCATAACAAATTGCATTGCACATACCTTTTTGAAGGATCATCAAGCTTTCACACTATACATATCACAACATTAGTTACATTATATTAATCAATATAATGAATTACTTAACACTTTTATATTAAATGTGTTAAGTTTCTAAATCATAGAAAAGAGTGCATCTATGTAAGTGTTTACTTACCTCAATAACTACTCCCATCAATCTATACATTCCCTCTTCCAAGAATTCCCAACATTTAGGTTAATGCAACACAATCTCTTCAAAACCTAATCCAAAGATAATTACACACATAAGAAGATAAGAATGATGATTAACTAGGGAAAACTCTACACATGACACGCTCACCAACACGGGCGTGTCCCTGATCGTGCCCTAAACCAACAATACAGAAGCTTTGACACGCTCAGTAACACGGACGTGTCACTGGACTTGTCACTCATTCTGTCATACAGAAACATTTACACGCCCAACAACACGGGCGTGCTCATGGCCGTGTTAATGGTCGTGTCACAAACGTCCAACTCAGTATCGATTACACGCCCAACCACACGGCCGTGTCACTGACCGTGTCAGACCAGAAATCATGAATTCGAACACACATCCATGAGAACACAAACACTTCAAAACTCATATTTCATCACCTTTAATCAACATCTTGGTTATATTCATCAATTACCTATCAATTTAACACTTATATCACTTCAATATATCATAATAACAATCATTATACACACCACCATATATCAACTACTCAATTTCCCCAATTCATTCATATGAAACCCTTACTCAACCATTTCAATAATTCATCATCATCCTCACAATTCAAACTCAAACAATAAGAATCAAAACAAGAAAAAGGATACTTACTTGGATATTAGGCCAAATCTTCAATAATCATCTTCAATCCTCTCAAAATCCCTTTGGATTTGATGTACATATGGATGAAATCACCTCTCTCTCTCTCTCTCTCTCTCTCTCTCTCTCGTGCAAGAAGAAGAAGAAGAAATAAGATTCTTTCTTCTCTTCTTATACATATCATATATAATAATAATAATAATAATAATAATAATAATAATAATAATAATAATTTCCAAAAATCCTTCACCACACCTTTTCCTTCTCTTGACTTTCTTTTGACCAATTTATATGTATTATATATTAGCATAAATACAACATATACATTCCATTACACAATCATTTCCTTTGCAAAAACATATATATCTTTAATTCAAATCACACAACAATTGTATTAAAACTTCTAGGGCAAATATTGGGATATTACAAAACAATAGTAAACTATTAATACACAAGCATAAAACTCCTTTGAAGTAGCATCTCCCTTCTCTTTTCTCACTTCACTTTGATCATGTGATGATAATCTTAGTAATTCTTATATAAACTAGTGAATTTCTATGAAAATTTTGAGTTATAAATGAAGATCTTTGTGTTTACATGTATGGTGATGGAAGAAAGAAGAAGAAAAGGGATATGGTGGTAGTAAAAAGGTAAAACTTTGACCAATGTACCTTGCAGCCCGTATGGTTTGTTGCCCATAATTCATGAACCCAGTTACCATGGGAAACATATTGTGAATATTTATGAATGATTTTATGTTTATTTTTTTCTCTTGTTTGAAGACAAATCATGATATAGAAACAACATTTTTTGGCTAGAAAAGAAGAGCAAAGAAAAATCTAGAAATAAAAAAAATTACATATATGCTATTTAGGTTTTGATCCTATAAGGTGTTCCTATCATAATTTTCGTATACTCATTTTCTTAAATTTTTTAAAATTTAACTTTTAATTCTATAAAATTATAAAAATAATTATTTTAAAGTCATATTATCTATATTTAATATTTCAATTATGGTATAATTTTACTTTAAAGCCACAAGAGTATTTTTATAATGTTTACCACTTTAAAATTTATTTTCAAAAATACCGATTAAATCTATATCTTTATTTAATTTTGTACTTCTTAAAGTTTAACCAACTTTATTTATATCAAATCTAAATATCCAAAAGTACACATAATATAATATTATAATCAGTCCAATATTTACTTATATATTTACATAACGTAGAAAATTATTGCTTAAAATATTCAGATATTACATAAATTATAAAAATTATAAAATAAAATTCAAATAAAATTTAAATAATAGCAAGTTAAAAATAAACCTAAAAAAATTAAATAAAATAAATTAAAAAATAAAATCTAATCAAATAATAAATCTAAACAAAAAATAAAATAAAATAATTAATATAATTAAAATTAAAACAAAACCAAACATAAAATTAAATTATAGAAATTAAAAAATCCTAACATAAATTAAAACAAAATTACAATTTATACAAAATCAAATAAAAAATTATTAATTTATAAAAACTCAAAAAGGAGCTAAAGATTTGTATAAAAAAAGAAGCAAAAAATATATAAAAAACAAATAATAAAAAAACCCAAAATATTACAAAGAATATAAAAAATATTTATACAACCACCATACAATATGAAATAATATTAAAATGAACTACAAAGAAATAATACTAAAATCTAATAACAAAAAATTAAAATTGAATAAAATAATAAATTATTCAAGAAATAATTACTTAAACAGAAAATACTAAAATAAATTCCATTAAATAATAACCCAATGATGAAGGAAAGGCAAGAAAAAGAGTAAGAAACGGCTAAGAAAGAAAAAATAATAACATTCTCAATCATAATTGTATACATAATAATCAAATGAAAATAAATAAAATAAATAAATAATAGACCAAAAAAATATCAAAAATATCAAAAATAAAAGTAAAAATATAAAAATTATGATATATTATCTTCACATTAATTGTACAATAGTGTAATAGTTGAACAATAATATTGTTGTTTTTTAAAAATTAAATAGTGTTATGGAAAGAGAGAATAATAGCTTTTTTTATATTTATATAGAGAGATAATTAATTATTATAAATATCAAATAAAATATTATAATTATATTTGAACTCTATAAATAAATATAAATAATTATCAAATATGATATTCTATTTTTATTTGAACTTTATAAATAAATATCAAATAAATATTTATTATATATTAAATATTAAGAAACAATGAAATATATTATTTTAAAATAACTAAAATTCAAATAATAATTTTATTGCAATTCTAATCCTATAATAATTAGATTGTTAAATACCAAAATAATATTTTAAATAGAATTGAAGAGCTGAAAATCAAGAGATTTTATATTTACAAATTAAAGCTTTGGCAATGGCTAATATTTATATTATATTATTTTATGTTCTTACTGTATATACAAATTTATTAATTTATATAAATAAAAATTTTAAAAAATAATGATACGTAGTACAATATTGTGATGTATATATATATAGATTTTTGTCGATGTATCATTATATTTTTATAGTCTTTATCAATTAACTTTATCAGCATATTTTTATAGTATTTATCAATTAACCATAATAGCTACCGACTATCAATCATTAGGAACAACTATTGTTATCATCTAGTATACATGAACAATTAAACCAAACAATCTCTTAGACTATGTTATTTTTATAAAAAAAAAATCTCTATATATAAAAAAGAAGAAAAGTTTGTATAATATTGAGTTAAGTGTTACAATAATGAATTGCCAATTGACTTATTTTTAAAAAAAAAACAGGATTAATTTAAGACTAATAGGTTTAACTAGAATTAACCATTAGAAAATTAAATATTAGAAATTAGCTTAAATGATTCATTCAAATAAATTTCAGATCATTTTATAACAAATCAAATACTATGGATATTATAACATTAATAATTTATGGAACTAAATGTCAAGGAAGTAATTCTAAATAATAATAATAATAATAATAGAAGCATTTACTAAAATTTGAATAATTTACTCTGAACAGATACTAGATCTAGATCGCGTTTAGTTTAGGTGAAAATAGAAATTGACAATGGTTGAATTTCTGTTATTATTGTTAAGTGTAAGAATATCAAATTGCCATTTGCCTTAATTCCTCTCCTTTTATAATTTAAGATAAAAAAATTATAAACTTAAATATAATTAAAAAAATATTATTAAAATATTATACACTTATATATTATTAGACACTTAAATATTATTATACACTTGTCAACTATATATCAAATACTTATAATCTTATTAAAATTTTCTAATATAAATATTAATAATTATACACTTAAATATAATTTAAGACAAAAAAAATTCCTTCATTCAAAATTAGTGTTTTATATTTTAAAATTATTATTTTTTATTTAAAATTCAACATAATCTTATCTGATTATGTTTTTAAAATTCTTTTATTAAATCCTCTTATTCTAATTTAATTCTTATATTTATTTATGTTTGAGTGAGGGATTTTTTTATAGATAAAAGAATTAGGTAAAAGAATTTTAAAAATCTAATAAGATAAGATTAGGTTGAATTTTAAATAAAAGAATTTTAATTTAAATTAAATTAGGAATCAATATCTATATCAATTTAAGTGATATATGTATACAATTTTGTTAAAACATAAAACTTTAGTTTAAACTGCCCAAAAAAACAAAAAGAGTTCCCTCCCCAACAATAGAAATTTAACTACAAAAAATCTTATTCAGCAATAGGAATTCATGGCTTCACATAGTGGTTTTATCAGCGAGGTGAAGAAAATTAAGATGTAGTGGAATTTAAAAAGTATGCGTGGTGCGATTATGACAAGTTTTAAAACTTAATAATCCAAATAATGCATTTTCTCTTGAGATGGTGCTACAAGATGAAAAGGTATTTTTTTGGATGTTTTTATTTTTTTAATAAAATTTTTATGTAGTTTTAATATATCTATGAAAATATAGGAAAATGCATGAAAAATATTTATATACTTTTTATTTATTTTTGAAAGGATATGAAGTTGGTGACAAACCTTACAGTCAATTCTCAAATGCTCTAGTATCAAACTCTCTTTTGGTCACAAAATATTAGGAGATGTTTGACTAATTGCTAAATGATTTCATACAGTGAGCCATAATAAAGTATACAATGGATTCCACATTTCTAATTGGTATTAATGATATTTGGGGTTATTCTATGTATATTTGTCCACGATAATTTTTTGAACCTGAATCAAACCACCTACAAGACAGTTTAAAGACAGTTTAAAAACTGTCGATTCCGGTTTGAACCCCGGTTCAAAGAGGGTTTAAATGGCAGTTCAAATAAACGATTCAAAGGGGCGGTTTGAGATGGTTTAAAGGTGATTTGGAAAGGTTCAGACAAAAGTTTACATGTGATTTTAATTAAAAATTAGAGAAAATATTTAAAAATAAGATCAATAAAAAATAAAAATGTTGAAATTAATTTACTAAAAAAAGGACTTGAAATTATTTTTTTATAAAAAAATTAAGTTGCCTACATATCCTCTTGGGGTTAAAAGAGCAATCAAAGTCCACATACTTCTCTTACCTTATGTTGTATAAGTACAACCCCCTTATCTTAGTCGCTTCCATCGCCGGATATTCCAGTTATCTTTTTGGTACCTACACCATATAAATCTTCATCCCTTGGTTCATTGATATCTTGTTCTCCTAAGCTTGCCTTGGTCTAATCAGCTACATATGATTGAGCTTCTAAAGGTTCAAGAGCCATTCTAGATCGTCTCTCATCCAACATACTATCTCCCTCACTAAAAGCTTGTTCAATAGCAACAATTGAAACTAGTGTTGTTAAAATTTATTTAGCAATTGGTGAAAGTGTTGAAAAAGTATTTATATGCCGATGCCACCACTCGAGAACAAGAAAATTTTTGCCTTCATTACTATTACCAAACTTAAAAACAGATGTTAGATATATATCAAATTCAGAACTATCACTAATGGATCCTTTGTCTTTTTTGCTTTTGTATAATTAAATGATCACTCTATCTTATTCTTTGTGTTTGACCACCAGATTGAGAAGATTGACTAACTACTACTTGGTGACCATGAAAAATACAAAATTCAACATATAAATCTTCTATTACTTTTTGAACTTTAACAATTATTTTAGAAACATCAACTTTTTCCCTATCATCAAGATTTAAAAATGAATAATAAAGAGTCAAATAATCATTTAAACCATCTAATTTACATCTAGGATCAAAAATAATAGAAACAAGATAAATTTGTGGAATATTTTTAAAATAATTTAACCATTTTTTCTTCATACTAAAAATATAATCTTTTAAAACAATATTATTTTCATATTCCTTTATTTCACAAATGATATTTAAACATTCAATTAGAAATAAATGAGCTGTAGGATAATAAATACCACTTAAAGTATATGTAACATCATTAAAAACTTTTAAAATATCAAAAACTTTTGTACAAATATCCCATGTATGTGGGTATAATGTTACTTGTGATATATTATTGCTAATAAATGTGAGCAATAAATTTTTATATTCATAGGACTCTTTTAGTAATTCGTAGCTTGAATTCCAATGAGTTGGAACATCTCTTAGAAATCTTGTTGGCCTTTTATTATTAATTTTATAAAATTTAGCTCATTCTTTTATTATTTGAGGATCTACCATAAAAATTCAATTGCCTTTTTAATAGGAGAAATAAAAATATGAAGAGTTGTCAAACCATCTTGCACATACAAACTTAAAACGTGACTTGCACATTTAATATGAAAAAATTTACCTTCAAGATTGGGTTGATAAATTTTTTGAAGCTCACTAAATGATGCAATATTTGCAGATGCATTATTAAATGAAATTAAAAAAAATTATACTAATTAAGCTATATTCTTTTAAAATATTTTTAATTATTCTATAAATATTATCAACATTATACCTATCATAAAAAACACAAAATGCAATTAATCTCTTTTGAATTTTCCATTAATCATCAATATAATAACATGTTATGCCCATGAAAGAGTGCATTTGCTAATAATCACTTCAAATATCTCTACAAATAGAAACACATTCATTCATATTTAAAACCAATTTTGACCAAAATTAAATGATAAATGCTCAATTGAAATCATTTTTGCCATTTCTTCTTTAATTTTATTATCATAATAATTAAATAATGATTTAGATGAAGGTTTAGAAGATGCAAACTCAGAAATTTGCAATTGTGTCTTATCGAGTCCGATTTTAGTTGAATGTTTTTGCTCCAAATGCCTCTTGAATATGCCATATCTATCTCCAATCTTAAATTTGTATATTTATCCACAATAATTCCAAAATTACGTCAGACAAATTTTTATTTTTTTTTGTAAAATGAATTTTGAATATATCAGCAGTTGGTAATTTATTTTTTTCTTCTTGATCAACTTGTTGACTTTCTTGAGTGGAAAATTGATGTAATTGTTGAAATCATCATCATTTTCAATTTCATCAATTATAGGTCAATTAGCCTAGGATAATCATCAACTATATTTTTTTCTTATTTGATTTCAAATTTGAACCTTGACCACTTGACATTTTTTTTTAGAAATATAGTGTAATAAATTTGGAATAAAATACAATACAACTAGAAATATAATGTAATAAAATTTGAAATAAAATATAATATATGAGATAAAAAAATTAAAAATAATGGAAATGAAATAGAAATAATAAAAATAAATTAGAAATAAAATTTAGTTATAAAATAAAAATAAAGTATTAAAAAATATAAAATTAAAATAATGTATTGAAAAAATATTGAAGATTGTAATATAAAGTATTGTAAATTAACGATTGTAAATGTAGATTGAATATTATAATATAATATAGAGAATATTAGATTGTGGATTGAAGAATGAAGAGAAATTTGGAATTTGAGATTTAGAAGAGTGGAGAGAAAATTTGTAAGTGTAAAAAAAATTTGAAATGGGTGGTATTTATAAAATTAATTTAATAAAATATTTAAAATTAAAAAAATAAAGAAAATAAAATGTGAAATGGCCAAAATGCATGCTACACCAGCTAGCCTGTGCAACATGTGCTGATGCACAAGTCTAGGCAACGATCATTTTTTCTCTTTGATTGATTTTTTTCATCATGCATAAGGGTTCCTAACCCTTTAGTTTTAGGAAACCCTGGGTAGCAAGTAGCATCCATTTGACAACCTTTATTAGGTATGTTGAGTGATAGCGAAAACATCCAACCCATGATGAATCCTCAATCATTTTGAGATGTAACGAACATTTACATACTGCTAGACCCATACCAAATTCATTATTTATCATTTGGTTAGGTATATCGTTGTCCTAGTGTGATTGGACTCTTTGGACTAAACCACCTTTTGCATGTAAAGGCTATAGACCCTACCCTTAAGAAGTATGCACCATAATCCTAAACCATCCCCATAAATCTATTTTCATTCATGCATACATCATGCATTTCATCCACACTATCCATAATTTCAAGGTACCATTCCTTTAAAACTCAATACAAGTTAAGCTATAGACTTTAAACCACATTAAGCCTAAACAAAATTAGCATATATCCAAGCTACATTGGCTTATCCCTAAACATAAACCTTCACCACATTGGTTTACCTCATAAATCTAGGTCACATTGACTTAGCCCATCAAACATGAACCCAAGCTACATTGTCTTGATCCATAGAACACAAACCTGAACCACATGGGTTCACCACATAAACATAAGCCACATTGGCATAACCATCAAACATGAAACCATGCCCTATAGGCTCTACTTATTAAACATGAACCAAGCCACATAAGCTTGACCATTCAACATGAAATTTAACATGATTGGCTTGACTAAATCACATCGAATTTGAGCCATATAGGCTTAACCCCTCAAACTAAAGCCACAATTGGCTTAAGCTCCAATCTCCATAGCTAAGCCACACTCGCTTAACCATCTAACCTAAACTGCATTGGCTCAATCCACTTCATAGGTTTAAACCACAAAATCAAGCCACATTAGCATGACCATCACATCCAAACTAAGCCCACATCGGTTTAACCCATCTAAATGAGATCGATGACACATTGGCTCGATCAGCATTAGTTCAATCACCAAAATCAAGCTGCATTGGCTGAACCATTTTGACCTAGCATAAGCTCGAGCCATATCAGCTTAGCCATAATCAAATGTAAGCCACATTGACTTATCTCATAAGTATATATCAAACCATCATGGCTTCACCTCAGACATGGATCATAGCAACAATGGCTTAAACCTTTAGACATGAACCCTTTGACCTAAACTAAGGTCACTCAAGCAAAGTTAGACATATAGCTTATCCACATGGCTCAAACCTTAGGGGCCATACCCTATCTGACCATATGGCTCAACTCTTAGGGATCATACCCTACCTGGCCACATGGCTTAAACCATTAGGGGGCATACCCTTCACTTAGGCCACATGGCTTAAATCATTAGGGATGATACTCTCCTTCACCTGGGCTACATTGCTTAAACCATTAGGGACCATACCCTACGTCACCCAAGCCATATGGCGTAAACCATTAGGGAATATACCCCACTTCACCTGAGTCATATAGCTTAAACCATCAAGGACCATATCCTATTTCACCAAGCCTCAATGTCTTGCACCATTAGGGACTATATCCTACCCTACTGAGCCACATGGCATGAACCATTAAAGACCTTACCTAGTTTTCTCTCAGCAACATGACTTGAACTGATAGATATCTTAATTAGCCTCCCCAAGCCACAATGGCTCAAACTATGATAGACCATATTGGACCTAACTAAGCCATATAGCTTCAGCCATTTGCCATGTGGTTAACCTTTTAGGAACAAACCTATTGAAACAAGTCACAATGGCTCACAATCCCACCTAACCACATGCTCTCCTTTTGGGAACACACCCATCTAGCTTAACCATAATGACGAAACATGTCTCACCTTCTAGGAACACACCCATCCACCACTTAATTAAGCTATATGGCTCAACCCACCATTCAAGTAGGCCATATGGCTTACCTTTTGAGAACATACCCATCCACCATACCAAGCCACATGGCTCACCTTTTGGGATCATACCCATCTGACTCAACCACTATGGCTTGCCATCCAACTAATGGCACATCTCTTGAAACCATAACCATCCAACCTAGCCACAACGGTTCCTCATACACTAGGCCAACTGATCATATGAACCATACCTATGTTAACCATCTTAAACCACGAGTTATAGCCTATGCACCTAACCACTTGACTGTATGAACCATACTGATGAGAACAATCATAAGTTAGAGACCAAGCCCCAAAATTCATGCTCCTAGCTATTTCACTTCATAAGCTAGACTTTATATGAACCGTGCCCCATGTGCCCAATCATCTTGACACATGAACCATGACCCATTGACTAATGGTTTGACCGTGCCCAAATTGAAAAGAATCATCTACCCTGGCCTACATGTGGACCATTAACCATAAACCACTCATCGTTAATGCTCAACAAACTGAGCCCATCTTTGTAAATCTTTAAACACCCTATTATCCTATTAAGCAATTCAACCTTTCTTAATGCCTCTCTTGACCTAGCCTTTTCATGTGA
Organism: Garcia nutans; assembly: GCA_947685225.1. Taxonomy (NCBI): domain Eukaryota; kingdom Viridiplantae; phylum Streptophyta; class Magnoliopsida; order Malpighiales; family Euphorbiaceae; genus Garcia; species Garcia nutans. The sequence continues at coordinate 55,921,449 of CANTUV010000007.1, forward strand.
AGGTACCCATGGCCCAACAAGAAGATGATACTGAGATGCCCCCTTACCTAGAAGCTTTCCTCAGGAAACAAAAAGACAACTTTTAAGTGGCTCTAAATGCCCAACAAGATTAATTTGCCAACCTTCTCAAGAAGCAAGAGGAGAATTTTTAGACAATCCTTGCAGCCCATCAAGCTCATTCCACTAATCTCCTTAAAGAACAACGGGAGAGTTTTCAAGTATTGCTTATCACACAATAAGCTTGCGTTGCTGAACTCATTAAAAAGATGGCAGAACATGCTGAATCCACCACAACTTTGAGCATCCAACATAACAATTTTAGGCACATCCTAATTGATTATCTGGAGCCTCAAATACCAATCCTCAAATAAGTTAGATCAAGCCAATGAAGTAACTAATCTGGCACCTACCTAGAAGGTTTCCTAAGTCAGCATTGACCTTCCTCCTTCCTTGAATCATTTTCAAGGTATGAAAACAACTACAACTATCAAGATCTCATGGATCATGATACAACAATAATGGATTCCCCTAAGATAAGCAAGCATTATAAGAAGAGCAATACCAAAAGGGAATTTACAGACTTGGGGATGTCTCTGGGCCTAGTTTATGTGAAAGCTTGGAAAGCTCATTTGGTGACACCTTTAGAACCAAGAAAGCCTCCTTTCCCTTACCTAAGAGCTACAAGGTCAATGGATATTGTACATACCACCAAGGCGTAGACACAAAACTAATGAATATAAAAGCTTGAGGCATAAAATTTAGGACCTCATTGATAATCGGATGATCATTCCACCAAAGGAAACTAGCACTAGTACTTTCACAAACACCATTAAAACTATATTGAACATGCCTTGATCAAATGAACCTCTAGCAAAATGTCAATAACATTTCCTATTCAAACCTGGAAAATAAACCCTTTCATGCCTACCAAAAATAAACTCTTTAACAACTGGTACTATAAGAATGCTAAGTTCTTATCTAAGCCTATGTCAGATACTGAGCAAAAGATAGAATTTTAGTCTAAAGTCCGAAGAAATTGAGTTAAAGCTCTGGTTAATCAAAATAGAAGTCGGAGTGTAACACCCTTATACCCTATATACGTACAATATATATTTTCAGCATATGTAAAATACGCATATACGGTACAAAAATGTCACAGACCGGTTTAATAAAAATTTTTCACATTTTCAATTTAAAATTTCAAATTCTAAATATATAAAAATTAAATAGAATATAAATATTCTTTACTTGTTATAAGAACCTAAAATAAATAATATATATAAAAATCTCTGGAAAAAATTTGCCAGAGTTTTGTCTGTAATTTGGACATCCCAAAATTTAGCAATTACTAAACCTGCAAAAAGAAAACACTCTTAAATAATTTCCAATCCATCTGAACCATACTTTTAAATTTCACCAAGTTTCTCAAACATTTATATATATAGAAATATATAATTTAAATCACACTTACTCTTCCATTTCAAATACATTGACCCAAACATTCTTTATGATATACAATACGTAAAAATCCAAAACATAATATATTATGCATAAAACTCAAAAATGTACAATAACATAAAAATATATACATGCTGCTAACAGTGTTTCTGATCTCGATAGCAACTCAACAAGCTCAACTACAAGTCTAGAACCGACCTGGTCTAGAAGAACTCTCTAGCTCAGCTGGGTCTATCCTGTCACCCGCGCGATGAAAACAATCGCGCTAAGCCATAGCCTAGTGGTACAAACTTTGATAATAATAATATAACTCAATGCAATACCAATGCACAATGCATATAGATGTCACATCATTTCACTTTCTTATATTTTTCAAATATTTCATAATCACAACTCATAACATTATATTGCTCAATTGTATCACAATTCATATTTCATATTAAAACAAAGACAAGCATGGGCCCAAAAAGGATATAATATGCTATTCAAATTTCAGAGTTACTGCTTTGGTCCATAATGATACCATGTGTCTAGGCCCATAGGCAATATATCCATGGATAATGTAACAGCCCCAGTCTCTTGGACATCAACCAGGCTAGATCCTTAGGCCCCAGTATCTTGGTCCTCAACCCGGCTAGACTACTACAGTTTTTAAGGCTTACGACCCAGTCTTTTCACCAAAAAACATCATATTTATCAGCTGGTCTGGCTTACGACCCAGTCTTTTCACCATTCCAGCGTTTAGCCCGTAGGCAATCATAGGCATGCCGCTAAACCCAGAACTCTGAAAATTGAATAACATACTAGACACACAATTTATTCATTTTTCTCACTTTTCTCATTTTTCACATCTTTCTCATTTTTCTCATTTTTATCAATATCAATTCATTTCATTATTCCACATATCTCATTTTTGCATTCACAACACATTACCCAATTACTTTGGGTATTTTCACATAATATGCATATTTTACATTTTACACAATTTAGCCATTATCAACGGCTTTTCACAATGCATTTTACACATATATAACATTACAAATGTCATAGCACATTATTCATATACAATCAATGAACCAAGTAGCTTAACACATTTTCCAACCAAAATGTGTTAAGTCCAAATGTTATGCAAATATAAACATTATATTCAAAGTTTGTACATACCTCCACTAGCAACCCAAAGCAAGCTTAAAACAACCTCCAATCCAATCTTTCCAACTTGCCCTTCACCACTTGGATGAAGCAAATCAACCTCCCTCAATGCCTAAACCAAATGTGATAACAAAAAATCATTTAGTATCACATTTAATGGCATTTTCAACATTAAACCATAATTAGACATCACTCCTACAAATTTTAAAAAATTTAGCCTTTCCTTACTTCAACATTAGAATTCCATTCTACTACAATTAAATTAGTGTTTTAAGTTTATTTATATTATTAAAAACATATTTTAATACATTTAAATCATTTACATTATAAAAATACACTCTCATACACAAAATCTCAAAAATGGCATAACCTTCCCCCATTGAAGGTTTTCCATTCCAACACAATCCATTAATCATTCCAAGCTTATATTCATCACTTTTAACACTAAACAACATGCTTAAACAAATAAAATCACACAATTCAACCACTTTGGAAAATCACTTTTCCAAAACCCTAAATCTCCACTTCCATTCTCAAACTCCAACCCGACACCACCAAATCCAATATTTAACTTTAAAATACTTGTTTATGAATCAAAACAACTCATTTGGAATCAATTTGTACAATTAAAGTTCATGTTTTCAATACCCCAAAAATCCATAGCCCTAAATTCTCTCTCTTCATCATTCTTTAACCAAACTCCATCGTCTCTTCAATCTAACCTTAGAATCATTGTTAACTACCCAAAATAACATCATACACACCAATTCCAACAATTATAACATACTACATCAAAATCTAAATTTTCACATAATACCATCTTCCATGGAATTCAAAGAAAAGAGATGGAAACTTACTAATTTTAGTGGAGATCACCAAAAATCCACTTGAAACTTGTTAAATCCTTCAATTTATGGAGTATGGAAGAATCAAAATCTTAGTCTAGCTCCCATGGAAAATTCGGCCCTTGAAGAAGAAGAAGAAGAAGATGAAGACTTTTAATATTTCTTTTCCTTTTCATCTTTTTTTTAAACCACACACACACATATATATATATATATTAAAATAATTTAATCTTTAATTATTTAATTACTTTTTTAATAAATTAAAGGTCCTAATTTCCCTCTTCCATTCAAAAATAATTTATTTTTGAATTATTTTATTAATTTTGAATTTATAAGATTTAATTACCAAAATACCCTTTTCTTTTAAAAAATGTTGACTTTTATATATGTTATGTATATTTTGCATATATATCACATATATATTCCACTTTTTCATTTAAAATCCCTTCTTTTTTCATTTAAAACCATTAATTTAATTTATCTTTTTAAATTATAATTTATTTTATCAAATTTTCCAAAAATTAGAAATTTTTAAAAATTTTAGGATGTTACACAGAGTCTCACCAAAGTCATAAGAGCTTGAGTCTACTAACATAGAGTCAAAGTCAAAATCATAGTGCAGTCAGAATCTCAAAAGTTTGGGTTTACCAACATCGAGTCAAAACTTGAGTCGATCAAGATCAAAATCTGAGTCTAGTTCAAATGTCATAGAGTTCGAGTCTACAAACATAGAGTCAAAACTCGAGTCAATCCAAGTCAAAGTCAATATTCAGTCCAAGTTTGAGTCAAAGCCTTTGTCAAACATTAAAGCTACAAAGTTAATCCCATTTTGTGATAGTCCATTTATTAATCGAACACACAAATTTCCTTATCTTTTATGAATTGTTCAAGAAAAAGAGAGAGAGAGAGAAGAAGAAAAAAGGAAACAAAATAATAAACAAATGACCTTGTCATTACATCATTTTCCAATAACAAATGAGGACCAATCCTCTAGAAGAATTTATAGGATCAAGATCATTAAGCCTGTCAAAAGTTCCAAGTAAACAACATTTGGACCCTATATGGGATCTTAAAAAAAGAGAGAGAAAGAGAAAGGAAAGCAGGGAATTCATCATACCTCTATTGCAATATCATTACAAAAAAAAAGAAGAAAGAAAAAGAAGAAAAAAAGAAAGAAAAAAAAGAAGTCACTCTCACTGAAGAAGTCGAAGATATAACATCACCTTCAAGTCAGCTTAGCAAAAATGGTTGACAGTAACTTAAATCAGCTTGAGTACTCCACCTCCATATCAAGGAGCTAAAGAAATGTCCATTCCCACAAGAACATGAAAGCAACATCTTGTTCCATGACTAGCAATCATCTCACTAATCATGATAAAAATAGAGTTAAAGGGGCCATAAAAAAAATTAGTCTGACACTTTAACAAAAAGGTCATCCCAAACATCCTTTAAAGCAAGTACATTTCCTATAGAGCTCCTATCTTTACAGACATAGATGAGATCAAGATAAGAACTACACCGACTTGATTCTCTTGCAAATGCAATTGATACGTGGACAGCCCCCATTGGGCCCGGTCTGAATTTTCTAACTCAGTCCAAGTCAGTATAAATAATACCAAATCTTTTCATGCCAGGGTGTGAGCAGGGATTTTAGCCCCCACTCCCGGTGGAATGGTTCTTGCGACTTCGGCACTGTTTAGGCTCGGGGCCTTAGAGAACACGGACCTAAGTCCGGAGAAAATGGAGTCACCACCCGGACTAGCCGAAAAAAAGAAAGGGGTGGATAACTCCATTCCTAAGGAATTTCCAACCTCCTAATGGGTTCGAAAAGTTGGGTACGTGTGAGAAAGGTGAGAAATGGCTCAGCACCCCCACAACGCCCGGTTCATTGGAATCAGCCTCCTTTATAGGTCTTAATATTATAAAATTCTTAAATATAACAATATTATCCATATTACACACAACAATTAAAATAAAGCATCGATATATTAAAAATCAAAATAATGTCCAAACAAAGCAAATAAATGGACACCCATCCGAGGATGGAAACATGTCCTTACATCCCATGCCTAAATAGGACACCCACCGAAAGGTAGAAACATGTCCTTTACATTGATCTAAAATATAAAAACAATTTAAATTACATGATATTTAACTAATGAGGTACCCATAAAGTGGAAACATACCTCTTTCAACATTTGAAAATTAAAGACAAATCAATAAAAGTAAATAACCATTCATAATAAATAAATCATTCATCAAAAATATAAAATAAATATCCATTCATGATAAATTAAATAAATCAATCAATGAAATTAAATAAACCAACAAAGTATTGAAAATAAATTAAAGCATATAATAGACTACATGATCAAATATAAAATTAAATAAAGCAAGTAAAGATTCAAATTAGGGCTACTGTTTCTATTTAAGATTCTTTATTTAATATGTTTAGGGTTTTGGAATTTATGGGTTTAAGCTACTGTAAGTTTTAAAAGAATTAAAATGGATTAAAGTTTTATGATTTAAGGGATTGATAAGGTTCTTTAATTAACCAAATTAGGATTTAAGGGGTAAAATCATGAAATTAGGGTTTGGATATTAAAACATTAGGTTTATGATTTACGGTTACTGGATTATTATTTTGGCTTACTGTGTTTGAATTTTAATATTTAGGTTTATAAGGTTTTAAGGATTAAAGGGTTAGGGTTTAGAAAAACTAGGGTTTAAGGTTTTAAGGGAATTAGGGTTTAAGAAAACTAGGGTTTAAGGTTACCTAGTTTGCGGTTACTGCCTTGGTTTTGAAGTTGAATTGGGGTTTTTATTATTTCGGAGAATGTATTTGATTTTAGAATTTGGAAAAACAATTCATAGTTTTATGAAGCTTTATGAAAATATACAAAACGATTTAAGGTTTATAGAAACAGAAAAGATATTTTTTAGGGTTTTTGGAAATAAACAAAACTATTTAAGGTTTATAGAAACAAAAGAGACAATTTGGGTTTTTGGGGACAAAAGGAATAAATTAGGGTTTTTGAGGTTTTAGGGAAACAGAAGGATGATTTTTAGGGTTTAAGAATGATTTAAGGTTTTTGGGAAAATAAAGAAACGGATTAAGGTTTTTAAAGTATTTAGAAACAGAGGAAATCATTTAAGGTTTTTGGAAATGAAGATCAAGTTATTACATCTTCAAAGATTGAAGTTTTATGTGTATAATCTTATGAATCAAATAAAGAATAAAGCTACTGTGAGAAATAAAAAAAAATTGAAGATTCAAACCTTCGTTTGTTGGTTCCACCAAAAATTACTTATTGGATGAACAAGAACAAAGACAAGATGGTTGCCTTTGATGGATTGAATTGCTTTTTTGCTTATTCTTCTCTAAAAAGTTCGATCGATTTCACTACCAAAGGTTTCTCCTAGTCCGACCGATTCAAAGTTTTTCAATTCACTTCATCCCCTTTTTGTGTTGTTTTTAGTCCTATTTATAGAAGATTTTGATAATTAATCTTAATTGTTCACGGAATCTAACATTAATTAAGAAAAGGAAACTGAAACCAAATAGAATTTAGTTTCGAAAAAAATTGGGTCGAAAAATTTCGCTGGCGAAAAAAAAAATTTCTACGGAAAAATTTCTTTGGCAAAAAAGTTATTGTGGGAACCTACGAGTTGGGGGGGGGGGGGGGGGGGGGGGGCGAAATTGCCTGCTTCCTATTGGCGAAATGGCCCTGGCCATTTGGCCCGCAAAAAAATCTGCCGACGAAATTTTTCGTCGTCTATTTTTATTTTTATTTTTATTTATTTGTTTATTTTTATTATTTATTATTTTTATTAATTGTAAAAACTAAATACTAAAATAAATATTGTTTAATTAAGATAACACAAAAATTATTTTTGACTAATTAAAATATATTGGACAATACAAATTTATTTTAAACTAATTAAAATATATTGGACCGCACTAGGTCAAAAATTAAGGGTCTACAGTTTACCCCCTGCTTGAATGATCTCAGACTTTAGTAAAAGAGAGTGAAAAGCAATAAAACTTAATTTTTAAGATGGTTGAGGTTTTGGGTTCTGGACCCGGTTTGATTTCTGGACTCAAGGATAATTTTAGGTTTTGGACCTAAGTGTAATTTTAGGTTCTGGACCTAAGGGTAATTTTAGGTTCTGGACCTAAAAAATTTGAGTTCTGGACCCGAGCTAAGTTTTGGACTTAGAAAAGATTTTAGGTTCTGGACCTAAGGGTAATTTGGGTTCTAGACCCGAGCTAAGTTCTGGATTTAGAAAAGATTCTAGGTTCTGGACCTAGGGATAATTTAGATTCTGAACCCGAGCTAAGTTCTGGACTTAAAAGAGATTCTAGGTTCTGGACCTAAGGATAATTTGGGTTCTGGACCCGAGCTAAGTTTTGGACTTAGAAAAGATTCTAGGTTCTGTAACTAAGGAAAATTTGGATTCTGGACCTGAGCTAAATTCTGGACTTAGAAAAGATTCTAGGTTCTGGACCTAAGGATAATTTGAGTTCTAGACCCGAGCTAAGTTCTGGACTTAAAAGAGATTCTAGGTTCTGGACCTAAGGATAATTTGGGTTCTGGACCCGAGCTAAAAAATATTTAATTATATGCAAAAAATAATTTTTTGGATTTAAAAAGTTTGACTAATTTTTATGCACGTCTTCTCCTTGCCCTCTTCGTATAAAAATATTTATATACACGCAAGTATTTGAATGATTAAATTGAATAATTGTATTTACTGTTCATTTTACTATGTAGTAACTGTTCATTCACTATTTACTGTTCATAAATAGTAATTTACTATTTATAAATAATAGTAAATAGTATTTTACTATTGTAAATAGTAATTTACTATTCATAAATAGTAAAAATTTACTATTTATTAATAGTAAAAAGTTTAATATTTATGAACAGTAACTTACTTTTGAATTTTATTTTTTTCCTTGCCATTTCTCTATATAAACCAACGAATTCCTTCATTTCATTCATAGCGAAATCTATAATTCTCTCAAATTCTTTTAAATTTAGCACATAGTTTTCAAAAAAAATGCATGCTTCAAGGTCAGAAACTCATTCTAATACCGAGTTATTGGAGTTTATTTAGCATCATGAAGATGAAAATATAGATCTATTAGCTAGGATACCGCTTTATCGTAGTTCAAACCAAAAGAGCGCGATAATTATTATTTTTTCCTTTCTTTTTCATTTTGATTTTTCATCTTTCTGTTATTTGTTTTTTTGTTTTTTATTTATTTTTTATTATATATTTATTATATATTTATTTATTATTTTTTTAGTTTCATTTTTATTATTTTTTTAATTTTTATTATGTTTGTCTTTATTTTTATTTATGTTTTTATATTATCATTTTTTAGAAAATTTAGGAAAAATAAATTAATTTAAGTAGATAGAATAACATGTACTTACCTGGTATTAACTTACCTAGCTCCGTGTTAGCGTGATCGTTGCATTGTTCAGGCCGGAGGGTGTATCTACAAAGCCGACAATGGTATGATGTAGTGCCTTCTTAGCTAAGGCAGATTATTCGAGATTGCGGCTTTGAGAGCTTCATCTTACAACTACCATCCGAGGAGTATCTGATAGACCGGAGTGTAGTCCAGGCGCTTGCAGAACGATGGTTGGACATAACCCACACTTTTCACTTGTCCACTGGAGAGGTGACAATTAGTCCGGTCGATTTTACTGCTATAACCGGCCTTCGATATGATAGTGTTCCGATTCCTCTGACCAATAATATTTTGACATTTGAAGAAATTCAGCAATTAATTGGTATAGAACCATCATATAAAGGGCCTTTTAATATAAAGATCGAGCCAATTCGTAGTTATTGGATGAATTACGAAGGACGGGTTCACAGAGACACGACCCAACAATATGCTCAAGGATTTTTGTTATATTTACTTGGGTCGACCATCTTAGGCAGCACTGAATCCTCCATCCACTTGTTAGTGTTGAGGGCCCTTTCTTATTTCAGAACGGTACCATCTTATGGCTGGGGTGAAGCTGGTTTCGCCTGTCTTTACCATAGTCTGGACAAAATTTTCCTAAACAAGAAGTCTTTCGTCGGCTTAATGGCGGTTGTCGAGGTACTTTTATTCCACCAATGTCATTTTCACTCTTTTCTTACATGAATTTGATTTTTATTATTGTTGTAGGCATGCACATATGAACACAACCTTGTGAGGGTGCCTGGTATTTCCCGAGATAGAGTCGGGTATCCGAGATTAAATTTCTGGTTGTCCGATCGTGTGGACGTTCCCGGCTCTCACCATGTGCATACTCACTGCTTTGTGTTGAGATGCTTAACCTAGGACCAGGTAAAATAACATTAGTATATTTTAAAATTTATGTGAAAGTTTACTTACCTTATGTTATTTTGCAGGTGAATTTGCCCTGGTGGAACCCAGAAGAGCGGACAAACTGGTCTCCTTCATGAAGGCTACGCTATCTTTTCAACATACTCGCCGAGTCATCGCTGACCCAGTGTCTAGTGGCTGGTTTCTCGGAGAGAGAGTTTATGAGTGGTTTCTTAGTCCGGAGCAGCGGAGGGTTCCAATGCATTGCTCGGAATATACTTTAAATATTATATCAATGTCGGAGGATGCATGGTGGTCGGCTCGATACGGTTATGGTGTTGAGATATTTCTCCTTCTACTAGGTGCATTTTATGCCCATTTTATTCAAAGAAGGCTCTTGAACTTTGATGTATCTCCTGTTGGCATATGGGAGATTCTAAAAAAAAAATGAGGGTAGAGATGAAGAGGAACATCATAGAGATGCAGGAGAGTTTGTTCCACATCTCGGGGCTAGCACTTCTCAGGTAAAACTTTACCATTTTTCCTTTGCAACTGTGTCTTTCTTTTTTGATTCTTTAATGATTGTTGCAGGCTGTTGGTTCATTTGATCATGAGGCTGGACCTTCTTTTACTGCCCCTTTATTTGCTCATTCTAGCCCACTAGATATGCCATCTCATCCACAGGGCATTGCTATGAATTACCTAGTAAATTCTCTTATTTCATGGTAATTTATGCTATATGTATGCATGATTATGTATGCTTTTACCTTTTTCCTATCTGGCTCACAGCAGATGCTTGAAGATCAAATAAGAAACTTCAAGAAGAGTTGGCTGCAAGTCGTCAGCAGGCTTCTCATTTCAAAAATTTATATCATCAATTTGAACAAAATTTCTGAGACTTCCGATGTTAGGGGATGAGGGATCCTGGCGCTTCTTCATCAAGAGGCCCCCAGACTGATGACCATGAGATCCTTTCGTCTACCTCCAATGAGGACCATGACAAATCAGAACTCCAAGGTAATAGGGATTATGGTGCTCCTGCTTCGGGTGATCCTGGGACGAGCGATTTGCCCCCCCCCCCTCCAACAGGCGATGACTTTTTCAGGGCTTTATTTGATGACCTACCACCACCCTCTTAGTGATGTATTAATATTGTATCAATTGTATAAACATTGTACAATAAGCATAATACATAATTTCTGCCTTTACTGTAACTTATTTTTTTTTCATTATTACTGCGCCACAATTATTATACTTTTTTTTATCACATCATAAACAGTGCATCACAATTTCCTTTTCACAGCCGCATTACTTTGCTAAAACCAAATGCAACACGGTAAAGGATTTTGTCGCTAATTCTTTTCCTTATTCCACAAGGTCTCACCCCTTTTCTCATCACCTTTTCCTTATCAATTTTGAAAAAGCTTGTTTCCTCTATATAAATCACCTTTTATGCCATAATTTCATACAGAAGCCAAAATACTTTCCATTTCAACGTAAAAAACTCCTTTAACTATTTTGATTTTCCTTCATTCATCAACCATGACCGAACATCATTTAAATAAGTTAAAAATTCTGTTTAAGAATATGGATACCATTCACTAGAAGCAAATTTCGTGGTCAAAACTTGATATTTTAAAGTATTTTCAAAATGTTAAATTGGACCACTCCTTTTTACATGCCATGTCTTCCTTTTGGAATATGGATTCTAGGGCATTTAAAATTAATGGCTTTGAAATATGTCCCTTGATTGAAGAATTTGAGGCCATCCTTGGATATCCAAATAATCAACAAATGGCATTACCCACATTGATTTCCAAAACTCAACAGAAGATGCATATGTTATTTCAAATTCCAAAACCCGAAGTTCTTTAGTTGATGAGAGGTGAAAAAATTCTACTTGCTCTCTTGATTGATTTTTGTCTTTATCATTTGGCTCCTACTAAGGCTTGGGGGCGCATGCTCTGTCTTTGCTTGCTTGGCCAATTCTTGCTTGTTTCTTCTGACGGCGATATTGATCCATGGGTATTGGATATTATAGACCAAATGGAAGGAGGCTTGTCGCCGGTACCTGCGATCTTAGCTGAGACTTTAGTTGGGTTAGGCTAGCATAAATCAGGATTGACAAAAAGACTAACTGGGAGTCCGTTGCTGCTTCAGGTGATTACCTAAATTGCCCTTTCGGGTTTTCAATTTGGGTTTTCTTTTTTTTTTCTTCCTTTCTTTATTGCTCTAATTTTTGCCTAGTCCGCCCATCTGGGTTTTCGGAACTAGCGAGATGTCCTAATTTTTGCCTAAGCTGCCCTTGCGGGTTTTTAACTTAGCAGACCTCTTTTTTTATTATATATATTTTTTATTGCTCTAATTTTTGCCTACCCATGTGGGTTTTCGAAACTAGCGAGCTGTCCTAATTTTTGCCTAAGTTGCCCTTGCGGGTTTTCAACTTAGCAGACTTTTTTTAAAATTTAATTCAATTCTTTCTTCACAGATTTGGCTTCAGAAGCATCTCTGTTTGCTTGATACTCCATCCATGGATTTTGCCAGATATCTACCACGTCATCATTCTGCTTTTTCATATGTTGATTGGGTTGACTGGATCCACTCACGTGCTGAAGTCAACATCCGCTGGTTGGTACCTTGGTGGAAGATTTCTTGTATCACCATGCGGACATACTTGATGTATGTTCCCCTTGCTGTTCTTCGTCAAGGTACATGCTATGATCCTCGCTGACTTGGCCGTTAGTATGGAGCTGAGCCTCGCGATTCTGACTTTACTCCTGATTTAGACATGCCTTGCTTGACTGAAGCCTACTTGGATCGGCTGAGGCAAAGCTGGCCTGCATGTTACACTTATCGTCTGCCATAGATTTTACATTTGTCAATTCAGAAAGTATATTGTTAGGATGGAAAAATAATTAAAGTAATAAAAGATGCTTTTTTTCCATTTTACAATTTGTAATCACTTTTTGCTACTGTGTTTATTTATTTCATCCATATCTGGTCAAATACTTATAACAATACACATAGAACAATTTTAAAATTAATTCTATTTTATTAAATTAGGGAACAACCAAACATAAAGCCAGCATACACAAGATCACTCATGTTACCAACTAGCACTTTCGGGTTTTCTAATTGATGATTTTCTCTCATTTAGCCCTAATTGTTGCCTAGCCCACCCTTTCGGGTTTTCGGAACTAGCGGACTGCTCTAACTTTTACCTAGGCCGCCCTTTTTGGGTTTTTAACCTAGCGAGCTCTCTCTTTTCTTTTTCTTTTTTTATATATATCATACATAAAACCTCTTCAACCTGTCAATGTTTACTGGCTCACTAAACTCGTTCCCGTCCATGTTTGATAACTTCACCGCTCCCTTGTTCATGACATATGGCCCTTCCCAGCTAGGCCTAAACTTCCCTCTTGGATCAGATACATTAGGCTTACATTGCTTCAACACCAAATCCCCGACTCTGAGTTTTCTGATCTTAACCCTTCTATTGTAGGCCCGAGCTATCTTCTTTGATACAGTTGGTGATGATACAGTGCCTTTAACCTACTCTCTTCTAGTAAAGCTAACTGTGTATATCTGCTTGCTACCCATTCCATTTCAGGCAGTTTGGCTTCCAAGACTACTTTAAACAACTTGATCTCTATTTCAATTGGCAAAACTGCTTCCATCCCATAAACCAAAAAGAACGGTGTCATTCCAGTAGTTGTTCGTACACTTGTACTATGTCCCCATAAAGCAAAGGGAAGCATCTCTGACCAATCCCTGTAAGTCTTGGTCATCTTGGACAAAATTTGCTTAATTGTTTTGTTTGTCGCTTCTACTGCACCATTAGCCTTTGGTCTATAAGGAGAGGATTTATGATGATGGATTAGATACTTCGAGAATAAATCCTTAACTGCTCCTTGAAACTATACCCCGTTATCTGATATCACACTGTGCGGGACCCCGTATCGGCAGATGAGGTTCTTTTCAATAAATCTAGCCATTTGACTTGCACCCAGTTTGTTAAAGGAGTAAGGTTGGATGCTATGCTAATGTTTTTAGGATTTTCAGTTGTTCCAAATTTAATGATTGTGTGTTAATAGAATTAATATTAAATATGCTCATGTAACTGCTATTTGAATGTATGCAACCATTAGGAGAAACATCACACAAGTAAGCAAAATCAGACTTTATTGCATTCATTTTGGAAAATAAAACATCATCATCCTCATACAAAGCAGACAAATTAAAATCAAAATCAAGATCATTGTTCTCAGAATCATAAGGCAGGATGTCTTCAAACTTTTCTTCAACCAAGGCAGCAATCTCCTCCAGAGTCTTCTCAGCTTTCAGGACAGCTTCTTTCTTCTCTTCCGGATTGGATTCTTTGTTGGCTGAAATGGTGAGCTCTTTCTTCACTTGGTCGACTAGCTCGGTCACATTTACAAAAATTTTAAAACCCAGGATCAACTTTCCCATGAACATGATTGGCTCGGGCTTTCCTTAGAGTGGTCCCATATCTGGAGCTTTGACAAAGATTTCTTCAAGTGGTGGGAAGATCATCTTCTCACTCTTCTTTGGCTGGACATCATTATTTTCATCATATCCTAACCCTTTCTTGGAAGTTTGAGTTCTAAAGTCTGGCAACTTTGTCAAACCGGCCTTACCCTTTCCAAGACCAGCTCCGGGAAGGTAGTTCATGTTCTTCATCATATTCAAGACTTTGGAGTCTACTACTTCATCATCAGAAATTACAGCTACTTGAAAACCATTGAGAGGCCTCTCAATCATTAGAGCGTTAACGATCTCATTATCTTCAACTTCAATGACTACTGTCTCATCTCCGTTGGGGAACTTGATCTTTTGATGAAGGGTGGAAGGAACTCCACCAAGAGGATGAAACCATGGTCGCCCCAAGAGTAAGGCGAAGGTAACTGGTATGTCTAAAACAATAAACTCAACAATAGATTCAATTGGACCAACCTTAACAGTAGCTTTAAAAGTTCCTTCGGCGTGTCTCTTAGTATTGTCATAAGCCCAAATTGTTACTTCGGTCGGGTTTAGATCCCCTGTTGACATGGCTAGCTTTGGCAATATCTTAAGTGGGCAAACATTTATGGTGAACCCATCATCGACCATTACACATGGAGTCCTCTTCCCCTTGACTTCTATTTTGATAAAGAGAGGGCGGATGTGATCTCTCTCCTTCTCCGGTAAGTGAGCATCTGAAAAAGAAACTGCTCCCATATTAACTTCACTCTTCTCTTGAACCTCTTCATATTTCATTACCCCTCCAATTTTTATGAAGTTGATTAGCTCCTCCGGTGTTGTGGAGGTAGAAATTGGCATGCTAGCTAAGGCTTTGGCCATAGTTTCTCGGTGCTTTTTAGAAGTAGCTAATAAGTCCCAAATGCTAACACTTGCTTGGGTTCTTTTCAATTGCTTGAGCACAGCATCATCTTCCTCTTCATTATTTCCTACTTCAACTTCCTTACCCTTATTAGTTTCTACCTCCTTAGGTGGTAGCCTTGCATAAGGCTTACCGGATCTAGTGTTCATTACTTCATCTTCTTCAGGTTCGGACCAAGTCCACTCCTCCTTCTTGGATACAAGATCATCATCACTATCGCTTGAATCCCAAAACCCATTGACAACACAAATTGTTACTTCTTTACCCACCATAACTTGTTTAATTCCACCAAATACCTCTTCTTCTTTGGTTGCTTCTCTACCCTCATTTTGGAAAGAAGACGTGACAAAATCCTCATGCAAACCTCCTCCAATCATGAAAGTTGCCGGCGGTGGTACTCTATTGAACTTTGGTAATGGGTTGTCTTTGGTGTTTGGCTTGTTGGGCTCAGGTAGCTTTCCATTATCAATTAGATTTTGGATCTCATGTCTGAACCTTACACATTTATCCGTGTCGTGCCCTTGCATTTGGTGAAATTGACAAAATGCTTTAGTGTCAAAATTAGGTGGGAGAGGGTTAGGCAAAGGACGAGGATTTAAGGGTTGTAGCAATCCCTTTCTTTGAAGCTTATTGAGAACCCAAGACATCGGTTTCCCCAATTCCGAAAACTGCCTCCTTGTTCCTTGGCTAGTAGCATTAATACCGACTGCCTTTTGCATGCTTTGGCTACCAGATTGATAGTTTCCTTTCTCGTTCCATCTTGTTGAAAAACGGTTCTTCTCTCTTTCCCATTCTTCAATTTTCAAACCCGCTTGAAGAAGGTCTTTGAAATCACGAATGAGTGTATGAGACATCCTCTCACGAAGACTAGGTAACACCCCTCTGACAATCATCCTTATTTGATCGGATTCATCGGGCCTCTTCTTGAGAAAAGTGGCTTTGTTTCTCCATCTCTTCACATAATCTACAAAATTCTCATTCGACCTTTGCCTAATGGACTCTACTTCCATTAAGGTAACTTCCATCTCGACATTATATCCATATTTTTGGATGAAGGCTTTGTAAAGCATATCCCAACTCTTTTGTGTTTCATCATCTAAGGTATTGAACAATTTTGGACAACAAGGTCCAATGAGAGCATAAAGTACCTTAGAGTTTGAGCCTTAGTAGCTCGGGCGGACTGCATGGCAGTAATATACTGCTTCATATGGAAATGAGGATTTTTGATTCCATCAAACTTCGTGAAAGATGGCATCTTGAACTTGTACAGGACTTCTTCATCTAGCTCAAATAATTTGTCAACTTCGGACATTTCCTCGGTTTTTAGTTTCTTCTCAAATTTCTTTTCTAAATCAGCAATCATCTTTTCAACATCAGAAGTTTCGGTCTTCTCCATAGTTGATCTTTCAACAATCTTCAGTTCTTTTTTCTTCTCTTAAGCATCTTGGTAGTATTGAGCCCAATCATCATCATCATCAATGATCACCTTTTCATCATCAAAAACCACTTCACCAACTTTGGTCTTCCCTTTGTCCTTTGGCTTCTTAGTGCTAGCAGATGCTTCGACATGATTTTCTAAAATTGCAGTCAATTGGTTCTTCATGGTCTCAGCTAGGGCCTCTTTTATTTCTTCCATCTTGGCATTGAGGGCATCATCCACCATTCTTTGAATTTGTTCGGGATCCATTGTTTTTGGTGAGCAAGTGATTGAGTCATTGCTAGATACTTCGTCTTCGGTGTAGGTCGAATTGTCATAAGCGTTTGAACTATCGTAACCCAGAGTTGTGAGCCAGAAAGGATCAATGACATGAGATGCAAATGTATGCATGTATGCATGTATGCAAAAATAATAGACAAACAAGGACAAATAGGACGTTCCTTAAAACCTTATAACATCCACACACGAATGGCGAGTCTCTTTTTCTAGGTATATGGTTAACAAAATACCAACATGGGGCATCTTGTTTTTGAATAATTCCCTCGAACGTTTCAACCAAAAGTTATATTTTTGAAAATGAAAATCATTTCATAATAATTCCCATTAATTAGTTTTTAATCCATTCAACCAACTAAAGTAGCTTATATGCTATATTGGATTAAAACAAAATTAAGAGGTTTATTATAAATAGATTTCTCACTTGAAAAAAGAAACTAATGATTCATGCCAAAACAAGCCCATGATTAATTATTCTTAGTATAAACTAGGCTCACAATTGATTTTTGGTATTTCGTAATTGACCCAAATAATTTGCAAGCTCTTTGTAAGAAAAGGTTGAAAATGTAACACCCCATCTTAGCCTACGTTTATAGACCAAGATGGACTGTTAACTCATGGTGGTTGTGTCTTAATATTTTACTTAGCCAATTTTAAGTGCTGATTTATAAAAAAATTTTTTTGCCATAACCTCCCCTAAAAATGGAGGTCCCAAGTGTCGCCAAAACTGATTTTTAAAATTTTTTGAAAAACATTATGTTTCACAATTCAACTCAAGCACACTCCCAATAATCCACCCTTATAACCTCAACTACAATCCTGCAAGAAGAATTCACACTTCTATACTTGCATACATAAGTGCTAAACCCAAATAAGATTTATTAGATTACTAGCAGTGTACGTGTTCTGGCTTTTCAGTATAATACATTTATTTGCTAGATCATACAAGCTTATGTACATGCCATATTACTACAATCAATCATATCCAAACTCCTACCCAAAGTAGTAGTCAAGGCCAGCTGCGCAGGACATGCTGCAATCTCGTCTCCTCGTTTAACCTACGAGTTTAGAGGGAAACTAAACTCGCTAAGCAATTGCTTAGTGGGTACTTAAATCATTGCAATAAAATGAAAGAATTATTTAAACATATATTTATATACTTTAAACAATTGAAAGGAATAAATACAAAACACAGAAGGTAAAAAGGCTTGACTGAATATTTTGAATTTAAATCATTTTCTTGCTTTTATCATTTTGGTTGCTCTACTGGTTTAACAAAACATCAGCGGATAAGGAAGGGTCATGATAAACATATCTCATCATGATCATATTTCATTATCTTTCATCATAATTCTTGCACATGTGCCAATGGCCATTATCATTGCATCATTGATCATGTCATTGTAATCATCGGCCTTCAGCCGGAATATCATATCATGTCATAAGCAGTACTGCAGTAATAGTATGATGCATCATACCCTTATCTCAAGGGTTCTGATATACCAAGTAGAGCATAAATAATTTATTAAATTACTTTGGTCATGATATTCAATAGATCATGATTTTTCCATAAGGTATGTATTGTCGGAATAGCTTGTCATGATGCCTTTCTGATCATTTCCAATTCTCCTTCATGTCATTTTATATGATTTAACATCAATCCATATCATAATATTCAAGTTTTAACACATTTAGAAAAATGACCAAATGAATAGTAGCGCGGCACGTAAAATCGGCAACGCAATGGCGCGCGACAACTAAATAGTAAAATCTGTTTTACTGCTGAAAATCAGTCAACTTTGGCAACATTTTTGACCAAGTGAACAACCTTATTTTTGGATGAATTTTTGCAGGAAAACACTTTCATAAGTTAACTAAATGCATGTAAAATTTCGTCGAAAAATTCTTTCGTTTTCCCCTTCAACGGACTGCCCAAAATGAAAGCTGCAGAATGGTGCCCAAAAGGGACCATTCGGCCCAATTTTCAAAATTTGAGGGAAATTCATTTTTTTCTTGCAAAATTGATTTTTAGACTCCTTTTGTGATACCATTGAAAGACTAAGGGTCCCTCTTTCAAAAATCAAACCAAAGGAGTGATTAAAAGTTCATCAAAGTTTATGGATAGTTGAGCAAATTTAGCTAGTTTGTTTTGTTTTCATTCTTTTCACAATCAATTGATTACAAATGGTTCAAAAGCACTTTCCCACATATTTACCACACATAATAACATTATTTCAAAACCATTTCAAAAATCCCATAATGCAATATATGTGAATTAATTGAAAAGGCAATGATTTAAGTACCAAACCTTGTTTATTTGCTTTGTTCCTTGCTTGTCTTATTCTTTCTTCCCTTCTTCTTCTTTATCCCTTTGATTTCCTATAATTTTTTTATAACTTCCATAATAAGAACGTGATAAAAACTATATGTTCAAGCCTTGATTCTTACTATCTAAAGCTACTAATTACCATTTACTCATCACTTCTACATGTATGGATCATTTAATCTAATTTCTCTTCACTTTCTTAACTTTCCCATAATCTTCCCAACTTTTCTTTCATTGATAACTTGAAAACTATCAATCAAATTAATAAACTAAAGCTAGAATTGGAATCCTTACCTTAAAATTAAGCTTTTCCTTTCCAAAAATCCATTTGAACACTTGAAAAATTCCTTCCCTTTTTTGGTGGAGAGAATTCGGCCATGCCTCTCAAAAATGGAGAGAAAAATGTGTCCTTAGTTCTTTAATCATCCTTCTCTCTCTTTTTATATTTTTTCATTTTCCATTTATTTAATTAATTTCATTTTGGAGGGTTAAGATGTAACCACCACAAAAGTATCTTTAACTAGGATGGTGCCATATGGAGGGTTAAGATTAATCCAACCCAAAAGTGTCTTTAAACAAGATTTTGCCATGTGTCCTTTTCTAGAAAATTACTATGCCATGTGTCCCTTTTCTAGAAAATGAGTGGAAGTGAGAAGACCAAAATACCCTTCAATGGAAGGTTTTGCCTTTTCTTCGTAACCAGGTGGTTTTACGACGCGTAAAATGTACCATTCTCCTCCTTTCAACCTCTCGTTTCCATTTCCGACATTCATTCTTGATTTTGAACTAATTTATAAAAATTACGCTCATGCCCTTGACTTTTGTAAAAATTCCCTTTAGGTCCTTACGTGATTCGGGTCTCCACTTGGGTTCGTTCTTCAACATCAATCACTGCGGAGTCCTTCCGTTTACTTCGAATACCTTTACGTGTCTTGTTTTCCAGTGTATACATTATTATCACAAGAATGACAAAAATACCCTTGGTCAAGAATCCACTGTATCTCTCAAACTATGCATTTTCGGGAAAAACCGTGGTGTTCCATTTCGACCCAATTTTTCTGTACTTTCCATTTCTGGAGTCTGTTATATGCACTATTAAGAACCTCCAGTACAACTTTTGGAAATTACAGTTACCTCCCCAAAACTTTTTAAAATTACAGTCACCTCCCCAAAACTTTTACAATCTTTTCAGTTAGGTCCTTTTTGTCCTATAGAGCTTCCTTTCACTTCGTGTTCTTTGGTGATTACTCGGGACGGCTCCTGTTACTGTACGCGGATGTACTGTACATATGTACAAATTGGGTCGTGACAGAAAATAATTTTATTTCTAAGCCCATTATGAAAAGACTTTAGTAAAAAATATATTTTGGGCTTAGTATTTGGGCCATGAGCAAAAGAATTTTTGATTTATTTTTAGAAAAATTTTATGTCCAAAGACCATTTTGAAAACATTTTGAAAATAGCTTTGGTCTTTTGGATTTAGAGAAAAGTTTATTTTGAGCTTACAATGTACTTAGATCATATTAGAAAAAGAACAAACCAAATAAGCCATGATTTAAGCTAAGATAAATTAACCATAGTCAAACAACATGCACTTGGGGTAAAAACCTAAGGAATGTAACTAGGCCAATTACATGAGCTTTAGTTTTTGGGTTAAAATGCTTAGGTTCCCATAGCAAGTATATACCAAATGGTGCAAGGCTATGAGTGGTTATGCCATGCTCGATCTCCATACCTTGAGTGAAAGTATGGTATCCCTTACATAACACAATACGGGTAACACGGGCATCCTAACTTACACACACGATGCAATCTAATATGATGCAATGGATAATATCATTGTAAGAAAGAATAGAATAATATAAAGACTAATAGAATTAACTTCTCTTATCCCCAGTGGAGTCGCCACTGTGAGCGGGGATTTTCGCCCCCACTCCCGGTGGAATGGTTCTTGCGACTTCGGCACTGTTTAGGCTCCGGACCTTAGAGAACACGGACCTAAGTTTGGAGAAAATGGAGTCGCCACCCGGACGGGCTGGGAAAAAGAAAGGGGTAGATGACTCAATTTCTAAGGAATCTCCAACCCCCTAATGGGTTCAGAAAGTTGGGTATGTGTGGCGAAGGTGAGAAATGGCCCAGCACCCTCACAACGCCCGGTTCATTGGAACCGGCCTCCTTTACAGGTCTTAATATTATAAATTCTTAAATATAACAATATTATCCATATTACACACAACAATTAAAACAAAGCATCGATATATTAATACTCAAAACAATGTTCAAACAAAGCAAATAAATGGACACCCATCCGAGGATGGAAACATGTCCTTACATCCCATGCCTAAATAGGATACCCACCAAAAGGTAGAAACATGTCCTTTACATTGGTCTAAAATATAAAACCAATTTAAATTGCATGATATTTAACTAATGAGGTACCCACAAAGTGGAAACATACCTCTTACAACATTTGGAAATTAAAGACAAATCAATAAAAGTAAATAACCATTCATAATAAATAAATCATTCATCAAAAATATAAAATAAATATCCATTCATGATAAATTAAATAAATCAATCAATGAAATTAAATAAACCAACAAAGCATTGAAAATAAATTAAAGCATATAATAGATTACATGATCAAATGTAAAATTAAATAAAGCAAGTAAAGATTCAAATTAGGGCTACTGTTTCTATTTAAGATTTTTTATTTAATATGTTTAGGGTTTTGGAATTTATGGGTTTAAGCTATTGTAAGTTTTAAACGGGATTGATAAGGTTCTTTGATTAACCAAATTAGGGTTTAAGGGGTAAAATCATGAAATTAGGGTTTGGATATTAAAAAATTAGGTATATGATTTACGATTACTGGATTATTATTTTGGCTTACTGTGTTTGAATTTTAATATTTAGGTTTATAAGGTTTTAAGGTTTTAAGTATTAAAGGTTAGGGTTTAGAAAAACTAAGGTTTAAGGTTTTAAGGGAATTAGGGTTTAAGAAAACTAGGATTTAATGTTAGCTAGTTTGGGGTTACTGCCTTGGTTTTGAAGTTGAATTGGGGTTTTTAGTGTTTCAGAGAATGTATTTGATTTTAGAATTTGGAAAAACAATTCATAGTTTTATGAAGCTTTATGAAAATAAACAAAATGATTTAAGGTTTATAGAAATAGAAAAAATATTTTTTTTAGGGTTTTTGGAAATAAACAAAACTATTTAAGGTTTATAGAAACAAAAGAGACAATTTAGGGTTTTTGGGGACAGAAGGAATAAATTAGGGTTTTTGAGGTTTTAGGGAAACAGAAGGATGATGCTTAGGGTTTAAGAATGATTTAAGGTTTTTGGGAAAATAAAGAAACGGATTAAGGTTCTTAAAGTATTTAGAAATAGAGGAAATCATTTAAGGTTTTTGGAAACGAAGATCAAGTTATTACATCTTCAAAGATTGAAGTTTTATGTGTATAATCTTATGAATCAAATAAAGAATGAAGCTACTATGAGAAATAAAAAGAAATTGAAGATTCAAACCTTCGTTTGTTGGTTCCATTAAAAATTACTTCTTGGATGAACAAGAATAAAGGCAAGATGGTTGCCTTTGATGGATTGAATTTCTTGTTTGCTTATTCTTCTCTAAAAAGTTCACCAAAGGTTTCTCCTAGTCCGACCGATTCAAAGTTTTTCAATTCACTCCATCCCCTTTTTGTGTTGTTTTTAGTCTTATTTATAGAAGATTTTGATGATTAATCTTAATTGTTTATGGAATCTAACATTAATTAAGAAAAGGAAACCGAAACCAAATAGAATTTGGTTTCGAAAAAAATTGCGTCCGAAAAATTTCGTTGGCGAAAAAAAAACTGTTGCGGAAAAATTTCTCTGGCGAAAAAGTTGCTGCGGGAACCTACGAGCTGGGGCGGGGGACGAAATTGCCTGTGGGCCATTTCGCCTGCAGAAAAAAAATCTGCGGGCGAAATGGCCCAAGGCCATTTCATCCGACCCCCTTTTCGGCGATGAAATTTTCCGTCGCAATTTTTCCATCGCCGATTTTTATTTTTATTTATTTATTTATTATTATTTGTTTAATTTTTATTAATTATAAAAAATAAATACTAAAACAAATATTGTTTAATTAAGATAACACACAAGTTATTTTGGACTAATTAAAATATATTGGACAACACAAAAATTATTTTGAACTAATTAAAATATATTGGACTGCACTGGGTCAAAAATTAAGGGTCTACATAGGGTCATGTAAAAAAAAAGAAGGAAAAGCTTGCTAAGCTGAAAACTTAAAAGGGCAGGTTAGGCAAAAATTAGAGCAAAACTCATCGAGTAAAAAACCCGCAAGGGTTGCTTAGAAAAAAAAAGAAGTTTTACTCAAATCAAGGCTTTTCAAAGTTAAGCTTCCAATGAAAGAGTTAAAATTTCAAAGTCATATCTCTTAGGGGGCATACCCCTAAAGTTATCATTTAAACCTTAGGTGTAGGTGTAGCCTCCTCCCTAATGTTTCCCTCTAATCCAATCATTACGGTTCAGTAGTTACACCTTCTCATAGGGCCATAAACCAAATACATACAACCACCTAAGTTATTACACCTTTAAACCTCATTGCTGAATGAAACCACCAATCATTTCCACTTGATTTATAGTCTCAGAAAGCTCATCTTATGAATAACTAAGATCATAACCCTCCAATAGGAGAAGCATTCAATAAAAGATGCCTAGGCACATCAATTTCATTTTCCTATGCAAAGGGCTAGACATAATGGTTTATCTAATAAAGAGCTCATTGCCCTGGTAATCCCTCATTAAAGGAAGAAATCAATAAGGCGAAATTGGAGCCTTCCTTGGACAAACCAGAAATCTAACCCATCTTCATGAAAGCAAAACCAATATGCTAAACCATTATCCTTAAGCCATGCTTAGATAAGTCTAAGCAGCCTCCCCATCTTTTTACCTTAACTCTTTAGAGGCAAAGTACATGACTAAGATAAACACACAAGACCATACTTGAGCTACCCTTAGAAAGCCTAAGGTCACAAAAACTATAATCTCCTAAAAAGTCATTCCTTACACCAACCAAATAGGCCTTCATTCAAATCCAAGAATATATTGGGGCATCAATAACCTTCACTCAAAACCCAAAAATCCATTTTGGCATTGCCTTCCAAACCAAACCAAGACCAAAGCCTTAGAAATCAAACTAGTCGATTTCAGCCAAAGCAACAAATTTAAGCCAAATCAGATATTTGCCTTAAATGCCTCACCCAAAGGCTAGAGCCAGACTCCATCTTTCATATCTTGAACAGTGGTCCATGAATAAAAGAACTAAAGGCCAAATTTCATCTAAGCCTTCAAAGCCAAACCTCCCCCAAGCAAAAGCTTGATGGGAGCCAATCTAAAGAAAGTTGCATCCTTCCTAAATCAACATACCATAGTCCATCCAAGCCAAATGGACCAAAACTTGCTTGCTTAAGCCAAAGCTTCATGTGAGCAGGAATTTTTATCCCCACTCGCATGTGGAATGGTTCTTGCAATTTCGACACTGTTAGGCTTAACGCTTTAGAGAACACGAGCCTAAACCTGAAGAAAATGGAGTCACCACCTGGAAGGGCTAGAAAAAAGAAAGGGGTGGATGACTCAATTCCTAAGGAATCCCCAACGCCCTAATGGATTCAAAAAGTTGGGTTCGTATGGGAAAGGTGAGAATGTCCCAGCACCCCCATAACGCCCGATTCATTGGAACCGGCCTCCTTTTCAGGTCTACATATTATTAAATTCTTAAATATTATAAAATCATCCATACTACATGAAATTATTAAAATAAATATTCATTGTATTGAAATCAAATAAAGTTCAAACAAACCAATAAAATAGGCACCCATACAAGATAGAAACACACCCTCACAACCATGTCCAATGTCCAAAACTAAATAAAATAGGACACCCACCATTTGGTGAAACATGCCCTTTATATTAATGTAAAACTGAAAATAAATTAAATTATATTGAACTTAACTAATGTGATATCCACAAAGTGGAAACATACCTCTTACATCATTGAAACCAAAATAATCAACATTAAAATAATTAACCAAATGAATTAAACCATTCAAACATTCACAATAAGCAAAAATAGAAAAAATCATCTATAATAAATAAAATATTAATAAATCATTCATCAAAACATAAAACAATCAAACCTAAATTTTAATCTTAAATAAAACATCAAGTATACAAACTTAGGGTTTTTAAGATTTTGGGATGGAACTTTAGAATTTTAGGGCAAAATTAGGATTACTATACTTTGAAAAATATGATTAGGGTTTTAAATAAAAACTAGGGTTTTTAAAAAAGAAAATTAGGTTTTTTTAAAGGAAAATTAAGATTTTAGGGTTTTAATTTTGGAAATTAGTGTTTGGACTTAGAAATTAGGGGTAGAAAATTAGGATTTTTAATAAAATAAGGGTTTTAAGGAAAATTAGGGTTTTAGGGCCTTTAATTTGGAAATTAGGGTTTTGATTTGAAAATTAGGGTTTTAATTTAAAAATTAGAGTTTTAGAATGTAAATTAGGGTTTTAGAATATAAACTAGGTTTTTAGAGTGTAAACTACAATTTTATAAAATTATAGAGTAAATTAGGATTTTACATGATTAAACCAAATGTTTAAATTAAATTCTAAGCTGCTGGATTTTTAAAACAATGTTTTGAATAATCTAATGTCGTGGTGATTTAATTAAACAAGTTACTGGACATGCAAATAATGAAAAGAAGCTATTATGATACTGTATGTTTGTATATAAATTAAATGGTAAAAGAATGGACTACTTAAAAAATCAATTTGATAGATAAAATAATAATAAGTTAACTCACTATAAATTGAAGTGAATTAAGTTTAGAAAGACAAACCTCCATTTGTATATTCTAGTAAAACTGAGAGTATATTGATTCAAGTCTTTTGCCTTCACCAATTTTAGCTTTGGTTGGATGAAGCCAAACTTGAGACAATGGTTATTGGTCATTGTCTATTAATTCTGTTTTTCGTATGCTTTTCTCTTCTGTTTGTTAATTATTTTTGGTTGCTAGGTTATTAACAAAAGTTACTTCGTGCTCATCCTTTCTGCCTTTTTGTAGGACCTCAGGCACTGCTACTTCTCCTAAAACCAATTGGTGTTAGGAAAGGAGCATACCCTAGCCTTATAGTGCATTCAGCACACACGAGCACCCACAATATTCAATTGTGACTTGGCCCCACACATGGGCCTCCGCCACAGGACAATTGATGCCACCCCTTGTGTAACAATCTCCCCCTCAGCAATTACTCCCGTTAGAAATTGAACTCATGACCTAAGCTCTAATACCACTTGTAGGACCTCAGGTGCTATCACTTCTCCAAAAATAAATTGGTGTCAGGAAAGGCGCATACCCTAGCCTTATAGTGCATTTAGCGCACACAAGCGGCCACGACATTCGACTGTGACTTAACCCCACACATGGGTCTCCGCTATGAGAAAATTGATGCCACTCCTTGTGTAACACTTTTTAATCCCCTTATTTATTGGCAAAGAAATCTTAAAAAAGAAACCCTAATATGCTAATCTGTCAGTCAAACCAAGTCCAATCTTAATTAAGAAACCTAATAAACCGAGTTAAGGCTAGGTAATACAATTAAAACCAAAATTTAAAGACCATGGCAAATTAGGAATGGCGAATTTGGGAGTCCCAATTTGCCATGAGCCAATGGCCATGGTGAATTGGGAGTTGGCTCATGGCGAGCTGGGACTCCCAATTCGCCATGAGCCATGGTTCATGGCAAATTGGTTCCCAATTCATCATGGTTTTACTTTTAAAGTTTGGTCTGGCTTAATTTTGTATTTTAAAATTGGATCAAACTTGTTTTAATCTTTAAATAATAAATCCACTAGGTTTAGGGCTTCTAAAATTAAACTAACTTAATTTAGGCCTTGGAAATTTGGACCGACCCATCTAAAAGCTATAAAGTAGGTTTAAACTTTTTAAAATTGAACCAAATTTAGATTGGCATTCTTTAATTGTGATCAGACTAGTTTTGGGCCAAAATTAAGGGTCTACACTCCATAATGAGACAACTCAGCCCATAATTGAACCTAAGGTTAGGCCCTTTAAAATAGGTTAGATCCAATGACAAATCCTCCAAGTCAAGCCTGAGGCGAAGCCTCCAAGATAAGCTGATTTGAAAACAAGCCCTCAAAAGTAGTTCAAACCTAGCTTGAGGCCAAGTCTCCTAAAAATGAGCCAAGCTCTCTAAGACAAGTCAAGGGGGCACCTCCTTTAAACTGGTTAAACCCAAGGCTAAGCCTTTTAATCAAAATCTGAGTCTAGAGCTAAGCCTAGCTAGGCCCCCTAGGAAACTTAAGGCCAAACCCTTTAAGAATAGTTAAAATAGATCTGAAGCGAAGCCCCTCCAAAGAAAGCATATGGCCATGGCCTACCAAGACAATTCCAACCTACCAGAGGACATGCCCTCTGAAGTAATTCAAACCAAAATTGATCCAACTGCAGTTAAATCCCTCATGGAAAAATTAAACCTAGCCATAATTGCTAATGCTTCACTAAAAGAACCTCTAGTCTTGCTGAATTAACCATATCTTATTTACTATTAACCAAAAGTTTAGGTTTTAAGGTACCTAAAGTCCTCATTTTTATTCCTAAGCCAAATTTAGGATTGTCCCTTACCATCATTCTAGGTAAGAGCCTTATAATCCAATTTTCAAATAACTTCTAGGTCAAAACCCTAGAGCTCATCCTTCATATGCATTCAAGGTCAGTACCTTATTAATCCATTATGGGTAAAGAGCCCTAGAATATAATTTTCAAACCAATTTTAGGTCAGAACCTTAAAAGTCAACTTTCAAAATTAGCTTAGGCAAGAGTCCTAAAATTATCATTCTAGGTTAAAGCCTTGGAATCCAGTTTAAGATACATTCTAGGTGAGAGCCTTAGAACTTAAACATCGGTTCAATAACCAGGAAAACGACAATGTTATAGAATAATTAACGTAAGACTAGAAACCAACTGGCAGTATAAGCACCTAGGGATAAGGTTTACATAAACATCTTAGGTTAAAGCTAGAATGGGCCTTCCTTTACTACATTAGGGTAGTGTAGACCCTTAATTTTGGCCCTAAGTGAGTTTGATCCTAATTAATAGAGGCCTAGCTAAATTCAGTCTGACTTTAGAGGTTTAAACCTAGCTTAAAGCCTCAAATTAGGTTGGTCCAATTTTGAAAGGTTCAAAGTAAGATGGTTCAATTTGTTAAAAGACCAAATTAGGTTTAATTTGAGTTTAAAAGACAAAACCAAGCCGGATCGGGCCAGATACCCAAATTCATAGGATTTAATTCTTAATGCCTTAAACCTGTTTTAAAGCTTTTTATTAGAATGGCCTAGTTTTATAAGGCCTATAATAAGCAGGTTCAATTTTTAAAGCCCTAAAATAATTCGATCTGAAGTTGAATGGGTTCAGTTTGGTTTAAATCGATATGGGCCATGTCCATATTAAATTGGCTGCTTTCCAATTTTGATATGGAGATGTTCATATTGAATTGTAGTAGAATGGAATTCTAATGTTGAACTAAGGAAAGGCTAAATTTTTGAAAATTTGTAGGAGTGATGTGTAATTATGGTTTAATGTTGGAAATGCCATTAAATGTGATACTAAATGATTATTTGTTATCACATTTGGTTTAGGCATTGAGGGAGGTTGATTTGCTTCATCCAAGTGGTGAAGGGCAAGTTAGAAAGATTGGATTGAAGGTTGTTTTTAGCTTGCTTTGGGCTGCTAGTGGAGGTATGTACAAACTTTGAATATAATGTTTATATTTGCATAACATTTGGACTTAACACATTTTGGTTGGAAAATGTGTTAAGCTACTTGGTTCATTGATTGTGTATGAATAATGTGCTATGACATTTGTAATGTCATATATGTGTAAATGCATTGTGAAAAGCCATTGATAATGGCTAATTTGTGTAACATGTGAAATATGCATATTATGTGAAAATACCCAAAGTAATTGGGCAATGTGTTGTGAATGCAAAAATGAGATATGTGTAATAATGAAATGAATTGATATTGATAAAAATGAGAAAAATGAGAAAAATGAGAAAAATGAGAAAGATGTGAAAAATGAGAAAAGTGAGAAAAAAAAAGTGAAAATAAGGCAATGTGCCTAGATTGAATATGTGAAAATGAGAAAGAGATTAATAATGAGAGATATGAATAAATTGTGTGCCTAGTATGTTATTCAATTTTCAGAGTTCTGGGTTTGGCGGCATGCCTATGATTGCCTACAGGCTATACGCTGGAATGGTGAAAAGACTGGGTCGTAATCCAGGCCAATTGATAAATATGATGTTTTTAGGGTGAAAAGACTGGGTCGTAAGCCTCAAAAACTGCATCAGTCTAGCCGGGTTGAGGACCAAGATACTGGGGCCTAAGGGTCTAGCTGGGTTGAGGTCCAAGAGACTGGGGCTGTTACATTATCAATGGATATATATATATTGCCTACGGGGATAGACACATGGTGTCATTATGGACCAAAGCAGTAACTCTAAAATTTGAATAGCATATTAGATCCTTTTTGGGCCCATACTTGTCTTTGTTTTAATGTGAATTATGAATTATGATACAATTGAGTAATATAATGTTATGAGTTGTGCTTATGAAATATTTGAAAAATATAAGAAAGTGGATTGATGTGACATCTATATGCATTATGCATTTGGTATTGCATTGAGTTATATTATTATTATCAAAGTTTGTACCACTAGGCTTCGGCTTAGCGTGATTGTTTCCATCACGCAGGTGACAGGGTAGACCCAGCTGAGCGAGAGAGTTCCTCTAGACCAGGTCGGGTCTAGACTTGTAGTTAAGCTTGTTGAGTTACTATCGAGATCATAAACACTGCCAATAACATGTATATATTTTTATGTTATTGTACATTTTGAGTTTTATGCATAATATATTATGTTTTGAATTTTACGTATTGTATATTATAAAGAATGTTTGGGTCAATATATTTGAAAAGGGAGAGTAAGTGTGTTTTAAATTATATATATCTATATGTATAAATGTTTGAGAAACTTGGTTGAATTGAGAAGTATAGTTGAGATGGTGATTGGAAATTATTTGGGAGTGTTTTCTTTTTTTGCAGGTTGTGTTTTCATAAATTTTGGGATATCCAAATTACAGACAAAACTCTGGCAAATTTTTTTCAGAGATTTATATATATATTATTTATTTTGGGTTCTTATAACAAGTAAAGAATATTTATATTCTATTTAATTTTTATATATTTAGAATTTAAAATTTTAAATTGGAAATGTGAAATTTTTTTATTAAACCTGTCTGTGACATTCTTGTACCGTATATGCATATTTTACATATACTGGAAATATGTATTGTACGTATATAGGGTATAAGGGTGTTACATTTGTTTTGGTATCAGAGCCTAGGTTTGAGGTTCTCGACCTAGGTGGGATGATAGAGAGAGAAAATGGGGGATTTGAAAAATAGTTTTTAATTGTAATACATGCAATGGCACTGGCAGTTTCTGATCTCTTATATAGTATTTTCTGCTTTGTTTGCAGATATAGGTAGTTATGGCGTCTCGGCCGCATCAGGCTGCTGAGGGTAGTGGAGAGAGTGTGGCTCCAGATGAGGATAGAGATGGAGCTAGAGTTGTATCTGCTAGTGAGGCATCTGTTTCTATGCCTATGAGACCAGCAGCTGATGAGGTTCCGCCTGGCTGGGTATGGCATATGGTAGAGTTGTTGAGGGAGGCTCCAGTTTCGCAGCCGGCACAGCCGCAGTTGCCGGTGAGGCAGTGTGATAAACTGAGAAAGTATGGGGCTGAGGACTTTGTTGGTACTACAGACCCTGCTGTAGCAGAGCAGTGGCTAGACCGGGTTCAGAGGATATTTATTCAGTTACAGGCTAGTCCAGAAGAGAAGTTTAATTATGCCAGATCTCTTCTGCAGAGAGATGCATTTGATTGGTGGAAGATGGTTCCACATACTCTGGATGATCCACCAATCCTGACCTATGATGATTTTCTGCGGAAATTTGAGCAGAAGTATACTCCGAGAGAGTATAAAGATGCAAAGAAGATGGAATTCCTGAGTCTAAAATAGGATACTAGGACAGTGATCGAGTATGAGATCGAGTTTATCCGGTTGAGTCACTATGCTGGTGGGATCATTTCTGACGAGTTTGATAGGTGCAGGAGCTTTGAAGAGGGATGAGACCCTCTATCATGTGCATCATCGTAGGCTCTCAGTATCAAGATTTTTCCCAGTTAGTTGCAGCTGCCAGGAGTGTTGAGAGGGCACAGAGTCTTGCAGCAGCTGCCAGGGTTGAGGAGACCAGTGTTAGGAGACCCCAGAGTGAGGCAGGGTCTTCATCAGTGAAGAGAGGCCTAGGGGGGACATTTTCAGAGGTTTAGTAGGAGTCAGGGGCAGTTTGGCAAGTCAGTACAGCAGCAGAGACAGAGACAGAGACCTGCAATTTTAGTGGCTAGTGCTCCAACCCCAGTGGCTCAGAGACCTACTCCACCTACTTGCATTCACTGTGGTAGAGTACACGGAGGTGTCTACTGGTGGAGAGGAGCTTCGGGAGTGTGTTTTAGATGTGGGTCACCAGACCATTTTATCAAAGATTGTCCCGAGCCACCAGAGGTTAGGCAGGCAGATACTGCATCTTTTCGACCCAATGTTAGAGGGGGTTGTGGTGGTAGAGATTTTAGTAGAGGTGGTCATCGTGGGTTTAGTCAGAGAGGAGGCTCTACATCTGGAGGCAGTAGGCCAGATGAGGCTGGGCCATCTCAGCGGGTTGATGCAGAGGCAGCCGGATGCTTCAGCTGTCATTGCGGGTACATTTTCTTTATTTGGTATTTCAGTCCTTGCTCTATTAGATCCTGGATCTACGCATTCATACATAAGTGCATCCATCTTGCCTGTGACTGAATTGCATTCTGAGTCCCTAGGATTTGATGTCTTGGTGACAAATCCTTTAGGGCATAATGTTGTGGTAAGCAGGGTGCACCGAGATAGTCCAATTGTTGTTCATGATGAGGAGTTTCTCGGTGACCTGATTGAGATGCCTTTTAGGGAATATGATTTGATTTTGGGAATTATTTGGTTATCCAAGCATAGGGCTGTGGTAGACTGTCAGAAGAAATGTGTTACTTTGAGAACACGGGATGGTAGGGATGTTATGGTATTTGGTGAGTAAAGGTATCTTTCATCTATGTTTGTTTCAGCTGTTTCAGCTGGGAGAATGATTCGAAAGGGATGTGAGGCTTATCTTGCTCATGTTGTAGATACTAGAGTAATAGGATCCATGATTGAAAGTATACCCACAGTTGCCAAGTTTCCAGATATTTTCCCTAATGAGTTGCCAGGGGTACCTCCTGAGAGAGAAGTGGAGTTTGGTATCGATTTATTGCCTAGTACCACTCCTATCTCTATTTTCCCTTATCGGATGGCACCTGTTGAGTTGAGAGAGTTAAAGGTGCAGTTGCAAGAGTTATTGGATAAAGGGTTTATCCGCCCTAGTGTGTCCCCGTGGGTAGCGTCTGTGTTGTTTGTGAAGAAGAAAGATGGCACCATGAGATTGTGTATTGATTATAGGCAGTTGAATAAGGTGACCATCAAGAACAAGTATCCTTTGCCTCAGATAGATGATCTCTTTGATCAGTTGAAGGGAGAAGCAGTATTCTCTAAGATTGATCTGAGATCAGGGTACCATCAATTGAGAGTCAGAGATGTGGATGTACCCAAGACAACTTTTCGTATGAGGTATGGGCATTATGAGTTTCTGGTGATGCCCTTTGGATTGACAAATGCACCAACAGCTTTTATGGATTTGATGAACAAGGTATTCAGACCATATTTGGATCAGTTTGTGGTAGTCTTCATTGATGCCATCTTGGTGTATTCGCGTAATGAGGAGGATCATGATAGACATTTGCAGATCGTATTGTAGACTCTGAGAGAGAAGCAGTTGTATGCTAAGCTATCTAAGTGTGAGTTCTGTCTTGATCAGGTATCTTTTCTTGGTCATGTGGTTTCAGCAGAGGGTATTAGAGTTGATCTGAGTAAAGTTGAGGCTATTTTGAATTGGAGTCCACCGAAGACTATGATAGAGGTTAGAAGTTTTCTGGGATTGGTAGGCTATTATCATCGATTTGTGAAGGGTTTTTCTATAATAGCTACACCACTCACCTGATTACGTTGGAAAGGAGTTAAATTTGTGTGGACAGATCAGTGTCAGGCAAGTTTTGAGCAACCCTGCCTGTGGAAGGTAAACCATATGTGATATACAGTGATGCTTCACACAATAGTTTAGGTTGTGTTTTGATGCAGGAGGGTAGAGTCATTGCTTATGCCTCTCGGCAGTTGAAAGCGCATGAACTGAATTATCCAACACATGATTTGGAGTTGGCAGGCATAGTTTTTGCTTTGAAGATTTGACAACATTATCTTTATGGGGAGAAGTGTTTCATTTATACAGATCACAAAAGTTTGAAATGCCTGGGTGTTCAGAGAGAACTGAATCTTCGGCAAAGACGGTGGTTAGAGTTGATTAAAGACTATGACTGTTTGATTGATTATCATCCTGGTAAGGCAAATGTTGTTGCTGATGCCTTGAGTCAAAAATCTTTGGCAGGTTTGACTGCTTATTCGCTCTCGTTGCTTGTTGAGTTGAGAGCATTGCATGCTAGATTTGAGTCTTCTGGTGATGATGCTTTGATGGTTCAGTTGCAGTTGAGGCCAGTCTTGTTGGATCATATTAGGGAGGCTCAATTAGCATATGAGAGAATTTAGAAAATTTTGTTGCTTTGTCAGAAGGGGGAGAGTCGAGACTTTTATGTGAGGGATGATGGCTGTCTATGGTACAGAGATAGATTGTGTATTCCTAATGATGCAGAATTGAAAAGAATGATATTAGAGGAAGCACATCAGTCACTTTTTGCTATACATCCTGGGAGTACCAAGATGTATCAGGACTTGAAGTGACATTATTGGTGGTCAAGTATGAAGAGGGACATAGCAGAGTTTGTATCCAGATGTCTCACTTGCCAGAAAGTGAAGCCTGAGCACCAAGTTCCTTCAGGGTTGCTCCAACCTTTATCAGTGCCAGAGTGGAAATGGGAGCGAGTGACAATTGATTTTGTGACTAGACTGCCTTTGACTTAGAAGAAGCATGATGCAATCTGGCTGATAGTTGATCGAATGATGAAGACAACTCATTTTCTTCTAGTTCGGATGGATTATTCTCTTGAGAGATTGGTTGAGCTGTATATCAATGAGATAGTTAGGTTGCAAGGAGTCCCAGTTTCTTTGGTGTCGAATCTAGATCCCCGGTTTACTTCGAGGTTTTGGAAGAGTTTACATAATGCTCTGGGTTCTCGATTGCGTTTTAGTACTGCTTTTGATCCTCAAATAGATGGACAGTCAGAGAGAGTGATACAGATTCTGGAGGATATGTTGAGGAGCTGTATCATTGATTTTACCGGAAATTGGGACAAAATTTTGCCATTAATTGAGTTTGCTTATAACAACAGTCATCAGTCTAGTATTGGGATGACTCCTTATGAGGCTTTATATGGCAGGAGATGTAGGACACCTTTGTGTTGGGATGAAGTTGGAGAAGGTAAACTGGTTGGTCCCGATTTGATTAAGGAAACATAGGAGAAAGTGAAGGTGATTCGAGGTCATTTGAAAGCAACTTCAGACCGACAAAAATCTTATTCAGATTTAAAGAGAAGAGACATAGAGTTTAGTGTGGGAGATAAAGTGTTTTTGAAGGTGTCTCCATGGAAGAAGATTTTGAGATTTGGCCGCAAAGGGAAGTTGAGTCCTCGTTTCATAGGACCATATGAGGTGTTGGAAAGAGTTGGTCCAGTGGCTTATAGACTAGCTTTCCCGCCTGAGGAATAAGAGGGTGCCACTTGTGAAAGTCCTTTGGAGGAATCATACCACTGAGGAGGCAATATGGGAAATTGAGCAGGAGATGCAGAGTCAGTTTTCCCATTTGTTCCAGACTTGAGGACAGGTAATTTCGGGGATGAAATTTATTTTAGGGGGAGAGAATTGTAACATCCTAAAATTTTTGAAAAATTCTAATTTTTGGAAAATTTGATAAAATAAATTATAATTTAAAAGGATAAATTAAATTAATGATTTTAAATGAAAAATGAAGGGATTTTAAATGAAAAAGTAGAATATATATGTGATATATATGCAAAATATACATAACATATATAAAAAGTCAACACTTTTTAAAAGAAAAGGGTATTTTGGTAATTAAATCTTATAAATTCAAAATTAATAAAATAATTCAAAAACAAATTATTTTTGAATGGAAGAGGAAATTAGGACTTTTAAGTTATTAAAAAAATAATAAAATATTAAATTATTAAATTATTTTAATATATATATGTGTGGTTAAAAATAAAGATGAAAAGGAAAAGAATATAAAAGTCTTCTTCTTCTTCAAGGACATGGCTTCCATGGGAGATTGAAGACCAAGGATTTTGCTTCTTCCATACTCCATAAATTGAAGGAATTAACAAGTTTCATGCGGATTTTTGGCGATTTTCACCAAAATTAGTAAGTTTCCATCTCTTTTCTTTGAATTCCTTGGAAATTTAGATTATGTGAGAATTTGGATTTTTATGTAGGATGTTATAATTGATGGAATTCATGTGTATGATGTTATTTTTGGTATTTAACAATGATTCTAAGGTTAGATTGAAGTGATGATGGAGTTTGGTTAAAGAATGGTGAAGAGAGAGAATTTAGGGTTATGGATTTTTGGGGTTTCGAAAAAATGAACTTTAATTGCGCAAATTGATTCCAAATGAGTTTTTTTGATTCATAAACAAGTATTTTAAAGTCAAATATTTGATTTGGTGTTGTTGGGTTGGAGTTTGAGAATGGAAGTGGAGATTTAGGGTTTTGGAAAAGTGATTTTCTAAAGTGGTTGAATTGTGTGATTTTATTCGTTTAAGCATGTTGTTTAGTGTTAAAAGTGATGAATATAAGCTTGGAATGAGTAATGGATTGTGTTGGAATGGAAAACCTTCAATGGGGGAAGGTTATGTCATTTTTGAGATTTTGTGTATAAGAGTGTATTTTTATAATGTAAATGATTTGAATGTATTAAAAAATGTTTTTAATAATATAAATAAACTTAAAACACTAATTTAATTATAGTAGAATGGAATTCTAATGTTGAAGTAAGGAAAGGCTAAATTTTTGAAAATTTATAGGAGTGATGTGTAATTATGGTTTAATGTTGGAAATGCCATTAAATGTGATACAAAATGATTATTTGTTATGACATTTGGTTTAGGCATTGAGGGAGGTTGATTTGCTTCATCCAAGTGGTGAAGGGCAAGTTAGAAAGATTGGATTGAAGGTTGTTTTTAGCTTGCTTTGGGTTGCTAGTGGAGGTATGTACAAACTTTGAATATAATGTTTATATTTGCATAACATTTGGACTTAAACACATTTTGGTTGGAAAATGTGTTAAGCTACTTGGTTCATTGATTGTGTATGAATAATGTAATATGACATTTGTAATGTCATATATGTGTTAAATGCATTGTGAAAAGCCATTGATAATGGCTAATTTGTGTAACATGTGAAATATGCATATTATGTGAAAATACCCAAAGTAATTGGGTAATGTGTTGTGAATGCAAAAATGAGATATGTGTAATAATGAAATGAATTGATATTGATAAAAATGAGAAAAGTGAGAAAAATGAGAAAAATGAGAAAGATGTGAAAAATGAGAAAAGTGAGAAAAAAAAAGTGAAAATAAGGCAATGTGCCTAGATTGAATATGTGAAAATGAGAAAGAGATTAATAATGAGAAATATGAATAAATTGTGTGCCTAGTACGTTATTCAATTTTCAGAGTTCTGAGTTTGGCGGCATGCCTATGATTGCCTACGGGCTATACGCTGGAATGGTGAAAAGACTGGGTCGTAAGCTATACAGTTAATAAATATTATGTTTTTAGGGTGAAAAAGACTAGGTCGTAAGCCTCAAAAACTATAGCAGTCTAGCCGAGTTGAGGACCAAGATATTGGGGCCTAAGGGTCTAGCCGGGTTGAGGTCCAAGAGACTGGGGCTGTTACATTATCTATGGATATATATATATATATATATTGTCTACGGGGCGAGACACATGGTGTCATTATGGACCAAAGTAGTAACTTTGAAATTTGAATAGCATATTAGATTCTTTTTAGGCCCATGCTTATCTTTGTTTTAATGTGAATTATGAATTATGATACAATTGAGTAATATAATGTTATGAGTTGTGCTTATGAAATATTTGAAAAATATAAGAAAGTGGATTGATGTGAAATCTATATGTATTATGCATTTGGTATTGCATTGAGTTATATTATTATCATCAAAGTTTGTACCACTAGGCTTCGGCTTAGCACGATTGTTTCCATCGCGCAGGTGACAGGGTAGACCCAGCTGAGCCAGAGAGTTCCTCTCGACTAGGTCGGGTCTAGACTTGTAGTTAAGCTTGTTGAGTTGCTATCGAGATCAGAAACACTGCCAGCAACATGTATATATTTTTATGTTATTATACATTTTGAGTTTTATGCATAATATATTATGTTTTGAATTTTACATATTATATATTATAAAGAATGTTTGGGTTAATATATTTGAAATGGGAGAGTAAGTGTGTTTTAAATTATATATATCTATATGTATAAATATTTGAGAAACTTGGTGGAATTGAGACGTATGGTTGAGATGGTGATTGGAAATTATTTGGGAGTGTTTTCTTTTTTTTGCAGGTTGTGTTTTGATAAATTTTGGGATATCCAAATTACAAACAATATATTATTTATTTTGGGTTCTTATAACAAGTAAAGAATATTTATATTCTATTTAATTTTTATATATTTAGAATTTAAAATGTTAAATTGAAAATGTGAAATTTTTTTATTAAACCGGTCTGTGACATTCTTGTACCCTATATGCATATTTTACATATACTAGAAATATGTATTGTACGTATATAGGGTATAAGGGTGTTACATAGATAGAAACTCTAATTCTCCGACAAAACCATATCATGTAAACCGTCGTTGCGCACTACATTTCCTTAATGGGATAATATTAAGATGTATTTGTTTATTTTATTTTTAATTATTCAATTATTTTCATATGTGTTGTATTATTTTTTTTTCTTGCTTTATTCTTTTCCTTAGATTTATATTTATTTTTAAAGGGAATTGTAAAAGGCATGTTTCCATCTAGTGTGGGCGCCTTGTTTATTTATTTTATATAATTTGATTTATTTTAAGATTTTTTGGGACTATTGTAAGGGACACGTTTCCACCTATGGTGGGTGTCCTATTTTATTTATTTTGCTTCCTTTGTGGACATTAGATATTATTGTAAGGACATGTTTTCATTTTGTAAGGGTGCCCGTTTTGTTTTTTTGGACCTTCTTTGATTTGAATAATGCATCTAGTATGGATGATATTTTAACAGCTTAAGAATTTAATAATATTTAGACTTGAAAAGGAGGTCGGTTCCAATGAACCGGGCGTTATAGGGGTGTTGGGTCATTCTCACCTTCCTCCACACATATTTAACTTTTCGAATCCAATAAGGGGTTGGAGATTTCTTAGGAATTGAATCATCCACTCCTTTCAATTTTTTCGGCCCATCCGGGTGGTGACTCTATTTTCTCCGGGTTTAGGTCCATTTTCTCTAAGGCCCTGAGCCTAATAGTGCTGAAGTTACAAGAATCATTCCACATGGGAGTGGGACAAAATCTCGGCTCACAGTGGCGACTCTACTAGGATAAGAGAAGTTGATTTCGTTGGTCTTTATATTATTTTATTCTTTGTTCTTATGATATTATTTATTGCATCATTTAGATTGCATTATGTGCATGAGTTAGGATGACTATGTAACCCATATTATGTTATTAAGGGATACTATACTTTCATTCACGGTACGGAGATCAAGCATGGTATAATCACTCATGGCCTTTTACCTTTTGGTATATACTTGCTATGGGAGTCTAAACTTTTCAACCCAAAGACTAAAGCTCATGTAATTGGCCTAGTTACTTTCTTAGATTTTTACCCAAATGCTTGTTGTTTGACTATGATTGATATATCTTGGTTTGAACTATGGCCTATTTCATTTGTTCTTTTTCTAATATGGCTTAATTATATTGTAAGCCAAAAATAGTTTTTATTCCTTTTAAGCCCGAAAGACCAAAACTATTTTTAGAATTTTTAAGATGGTTTTTGGACATAAAACTTTTCTAAAATGGGTCAAAGATTATTTTCTACTTCATGGCCCAAATACAAAGCCCAAAATTCATTTTAAAACAAATCTTTTCACAAATGGGCTTAGAAACAAAATTAATTTTCACTTCATTCAAATTATAACTTTTCTTAACCTTCTTCTTAAATGAGCCTATAACTATTTAGGTCAATTATGGAATACTAAAAATCAATTGTGGATCTAATTTATACTAAGAATTGTTGATCATGGAATTATTTGTGGCATGAATCATTAGTTATTTTTCCAAAATAGAAAATCTATTTATGATAAACCCTTTAATTTAATTTTAATCCATAATATAGGATAAAAACTATTTTTAGTTGATCCAATGGATTAAGGCTTAATTAATGGGAATTATCATGAATTGATTTCTAAATTTGAGAATACAACTATTGGTTAAACCGTTCGAGTAAATTTTTGAAAAATAAGAAGTCCCATGTTGATATTTTATTGACCATATACCTAAAAAAAAGACTCGCCATTCGTGTGTGGAAGATATAAAGTTGGAAGAAACATCCTAATTATCTTTGTTTATATGTTACTTATGCATACATGCATACATTCATTACATTACATTCGCACTAATCCTTTTTGACTCATAGACTTGGAGTACGATAGTATAAGAATCTACAATAATTTGACCTATGCCAATAACGTAGAATCCAGTAACGATTCAGTCAGGTTTTTGCCAAAAGAAATGGAACTTGAACAGATTCAGAAGATGGTGAATGACACACTCAACTTCATGATGGAAGAACTAAAGGACACCCTGGCTAAGAACATGAAAAGCCAACTAGCTGCACTATTGGGGAACACTGTTGAAGTATCTGCTAGTACTAAGAAGCAGAAAGACAAGGGAAAGGCTAAGGTTGGTGAAGCAACCTTTGATGATACAAAGTAATGAATGATGATGATGATTGGGCTTTGTATTTTCAAGATTCTCAAGATAAGAAGAAAGAGCCAAAGGCTGTGGAAAAATCATCTATTGAAAAGACTGAAGCTTAGATGTGGAGAAGATGATTGCTGATTTAGAGAAGAAGTTTGAAAAGAAGCTGAAGGCTGAAGAGGTATCAGAAGTGGATAAACTATTTGAACAAGATGAAGAAGTCCTTTACAAGTTCAAGATACCTACCTTCCTTTGCTAAGTACAATGGTACATGAAATCATCACTTACATGTTAAACAGTACATCACTGCCGTGCAGTCTGCTAGAGCTACTAAAGCTCAAACTCTAAGGTATTTCATGCTTTCATTAGATCCTGTTGTGTAGAATTGGTTCAATACCTTAGAGGAAAGTACTCAAAAGAACTGGGATTTGCTGTAGAAAGCCTTCATCCAACAGTATGAGTAATGTGGAATTGGAAGTTACCCTAATGGAGGTAGAGTTAATCAAACAAAAGAAGAATGAGAATTTTGTTGACTATGTGAAGAGGTGGAGGAATAAGGTTGCACTACTTAAGATGAGGCTAGATGAGTCTGACTAGATTAGGATGACAGTAAGAGGTGTCCTACCTAATCTACGTGAATGAATGTCTCATACTCTTATTAGGGATCTAAAAGATCTCCTTCAAGCTGGCTTGCAAATAGAAGAATGGGAAAGGGGGAAGAATCATTTTTCTAGAAGAAGAAGTGATAGGGGAAGTTATTAGTATAGCGGTCAGGGTACACAGAAGTCAGTGGATGTCAATGCAACAACTGGTCAAGCAAGTAGAAGACAATTTTTAAAAGTTGGGGAAACCTCTATCTTGGGTTTTCAATAAGTTGTAAAAGAATGAGCTATTATAGCCATTGGCTCCCCGACCTTTGCTGAATCCTCTACCATCAAGTTTTGATGGCAAACCCTTTTGTTAATTCCATCAAGTGCAAGGGCATGAGATAGATAGATATGTTCACTTAAGGCATGAGATCTAAAATTTGATTAACAGTGAAAAGTTGCCTAAGCCTGACAAGCCCAATAACAAGAGCAATCCTTTGCCTAACTTTGGCAGAGTACCTCTACCAATAACCTTCATGGTAGGGGGAGAATTGGAGGAAGATTTTACTTTATCCTCCTTTTAAGATGAGCGTGTAGAAGATGTGAAGAGAGAAAAGGCTTGACCCAATAGGCCTCCCTTGGCTTGAATGTTGCTCATTTTATTTTACTTTCTTTGGTATTTAATTGAAACAATTATGTTTTTCAAATTAAAATTATTTGAATAAATTATTTTAATTAAATTTTTATCGGTCTTTATTCATTTTGGTGCTTAACCAATGATTAATCTAGCTTGATATTTATAAATTAGTGTATCTATACATCATGGTTCGAATGACTTTACTAGGTGAGGGAGTTTTTCTATAGCATTGAGCTGTGTATGCTTACTTATAGAGGGCTCCTGCATAATTATGAGTGTTTAGGTCCTAGTCAATCTTAGAACATACTTTGAAGAACTTTTGAGGCAAAATTGAACTTTTCTTATTTAAGAGAGAAATGATCTAGGCATTTTTTGACGAGACAACAACTAGTATCTACCCTATTAATATGAAACCCTAGTTTGTCCCTTTGAGCCTTCATGAGATTTTAGCTTTCTTTTCATTGGCTTATAAACTCTGATAACCTACCCTGAGCTTTTACAAAATTTATGGCAAGTCCGATGATGACTAAGGAACAAAGGGGAAAGAAGATCAAAGAAAAGTGTGTATTATCAAGATCACAAGGATAAATGAAGTTTATCTAAACTGGACCTAATATCTCAAATCTATAACATTAGGGTAAAAAAGAGTTCATCCTCATTGAAGAAAACTCATCCTATTCCATTCATCTATAGTCAGAAGCATAAAATGGTGCAACTCTATTAGACTTGGACTCAAACAAAAAAAAGAAAGAAAAAAGAAAAAAAGGAAAAGGAAAGAAAAAAAAACCAAAGAAGAAAAAAGAGAAGAAGAAAAAAGAAAAAGAAGAAGAAGAGGGAATAATAATAGGGTTTTAAACTTTTTGCAAAATGCAAAGGTCATCATAATCAAATCTAGATTTCTACCAAAAAGATAAGTTCTACCTTTTCATGAAGCAAGATTTCAAGTTCTGTTTTTCATGAAGCAAGATAACAAAATGCTTAGAAAAAAAAGTGATACTTAAAGTTTAAGAATACCTCTAACAACATATGGTTCTAGTAGAAAGTTTGTATTATGAAGGTTTGTCCATAATGTTACATTAGCTCCAATTTAAAAATGGCCTTCGCTTAACCCATGTACCTTATAGGCCCCATATCAAGCCTATTAAAGACTTGTTGATCTCTCTTGGTAGGTGGAGTCTATTAGTGGAGATAGTTTGAACAAGCATGCACATGAGATAAACAATATTTAAACTCAACAAGACCTTTGGCAAAGTAATGTGTATGTGCCTATCTAAAGTGTAATAGTTCTTGCTCAAATGAAAATGGTTCCCAAGTTTAGTACGGTAACTAGGGTTGTCATGTTATAGATATGTTATTTTGGAAAATCATGTTTTGAGGTACAATGACACTGATTTGACAAAGCTAAAATATGATTTTAAGATTAAAAAATGTTTTTATCATACAAAGCCTTCAAGTTTAGGGAAGTATGTTATATCATTGAACCTCAACGAACATATTAGACGAAAGTGGGCTAATGAAAGGATCACCTATAAGGTCTAATCATGAAGAAGTTGCCAACAAAATTTGTTGAAACAGATATCTCTCATGTCTTTGGTTACCATGTTTGGGCCTCCATTACTCATGTTTCCAATATTCTAGAAATAAAGCCATAGATGTGAAGACTTTTGCTATTCTAATGCAAGACCTAAACGAGCATCTAAAAATAACCAATGAGAGTGATTTGGCTTACCATCTCAGTCTGTGAGTCAATGGAACCACTATAAGTATAATCCATGCATACATGAACATATCACACTATATTCTATTTTCTTGTATTACCTATTCTTTGTCAAAGTGAACAACAAACACCATGTAAAGTAAACAATTAAAAGCATATATGGAATCAGGGGGTATGAAAGGGCCATTGTAAAAGAACGAAGAGATGCAAACTTGTGCAAGGAACTAGACAAAATAAAAATATCAATCAGATCCTGCATGGGAACAAAATCATTGGTTTGAGCCTACACAAGAGTCAAAATTCCTCATTTCAAAATTTGAGTTTATGTGTGTACAAAATATTTTTAGACTCACTTTCAATATTTTTCCATGCAGGGGACAAGGAGAGGATATGAGGACTAGCTAAAAAAATACCTGAATTTGTTTGTAAAAGGAAGAACAAAAAGAATATAGAATAAGAAGAAAATCAGAACTTTCAAATAAATATACAAAAGACAAAAGACAAGGATAAAGGTATAAGAAGATCATATCAGTCTAGCTAGAAGAGCTGAAGTCAAGATAAGACAAAGGCCTATTCCTAAGAATAAAGAATAAAGATGAAGATTCTTTTCTGTCAAGGCAAACATTTTCAAGAGGATTTGTTGAAGCATCCACTACCTAGCCTATATTGGACCTGTTGAAGTATCCTGATGGCAGAATCTCTAGCCTATATTGGATTTGTTAAAGTGTCCTGACAACATAGCTTTCCTTTATATGTTAAAATATCCAAGTTTGTTTCTAGTGAGATATTAGAGTCGCTCACTATCCTACCCAGATATTAGAGTCGCTTGATGATTGTCATTAGGATATTAGAGTCGCTTGATGACCATTTTGATTTACCAAGATATTAGAGTCACTTGGTGGATTTCGTCAGGATAATAAAATCCCTCGATGGCTGTTTTCACTCTCCAAGATATTAGAATCACTTTGTGATTCTATCAAGGTATTAGATTTGCTCGATAGACCCATTAGGATATTAGAGTTTCCCAATGATTCGTTGAGATATGAGAGTCGCTCAACAGTTTTGTTGCTTGGTTATTAGGGTATTAGAGTTGCTTGATGAACCCATTGGGATATTAGAATAGCCCAATAACCCGTTGAGATATTAGAGTCATTTAGTTTTTTTGTTGTCACTTGGTGGATTTTATCGGGATGTTAGAGTTGCCCAATAATCCATTGAAGTATCAAATCCTGTCTCAGGTCTAGAATCCAAATCCAGTCTCGGGTCCAAACACCCAAATCTAATCTAGTGTCTAATTAAGAACCCAAGTCCAAAAACTAATCCGGGTCGAGAACCCATTCTTATCCAAAACCAACTCAAAATTATATTACTTCTCACTCTCTCATACTGAAGTCTCAGATTGTTCAAGCAGGTGGCAAAATTATAGACCCTTAATTTTGGCGCTAGCTAGTTCGATCACAATTTATAGAGGCCTAGTCAAGTT
Source organism: Garcia nutans (assembly GCA_947685225.1). Lineage (NCBI taxonomy): Eukaryota > Viridiplantae > Streptophyta > Magnoliopsida > Malpighiales > Euphorbiaceae > Garcia > Garcia nutans. The sequence goes on from CANTUV010000007.1 coordinate 55,966,381, forward strand.
TTGTCCATTCTTCATGGCTTAAGCCTCGTTTAAAGCATTTTATTAGATTGGTCCAGTTTTATAAGGCATAAAATAAGCTGGTTCAATTTTTAAAGCCCTAAAATGGTTCGATTCGAAGTTGAATGGGTTTTGTTTGCTTTAAATCAAATTGGGTGATTTTCAATTCAATACATAGATGTTCATATCACATTAGACACCCAATTTGATATGAACATCACTCATATCAAATTGGAAGCTTGTCCAATTCGATATGAGCACATCTATATTGAATTGGACAAGCTCCAATTCGATATGAGTTAATTCTCATATGGAATTGGCCCACTTTCCACTTCGATATGGGTTTTAGTTCATGTCAAACTTAAATTGTTTTAAATCGATATGGGTTTGGATTCATGTCAAACTTAAATTTTTTTAATTCGATATGACTTTATTTTTAAGACAAATTCTAATTTAGCTCAGAAAAGTTAGGATAAGGAACTGGCATTAACCTAATAGCTTCTATAAATACATGGATTAATAAAGAAAGGGGGGAAGCCATCATTATCAAACAATGGGATTATCAAAAAGAGAGACAAGCTACAATCAATAAAGGAACAATTAACCTAGAGAAACAAAAATACACAGAAATAAAAACACATAGCAATTGCTCTCAGAATTGCCTCGTTGGCTCAGGTAGTGACATAAGCCAGCTAGATTCAAAATGTCCAACTTGGTGGAACCAACAATAAAGGTTTAGTTTTTACATTTTAATTATTGTAATACTCACAGTAATCATTCATGCTTTGATTTTCTTAAAACTTACAGTGGCTTATTATTTAAACATCCAACCACCATTATTTTAAATATGTCCAGTAGCTATTTACTTTAAAATACCATCGTGCAATAAGTTAGTTTTAGCTTACAATGATTATGCAAAACCATAATTTTATCCCATAAACCCTAATTTTACCTTAAAACCCCTAGTTTAGGAAAAATCCTAATTTCTATAAACATAAAACACTAGCATAGATAGAAACCCTAATTCCCCGACAAAACCATATCATGTAAACCGTCGTTGTTCACTATATTTCCTTAATGGGATAATATTAAGATGTGTTTGGTTATTTTCTTTTTAATTATTCAATTATTTTTCGTATGTGTTGTATTATGTTTTCGTTACTTTATTCTTTTTTTTTTTAGATTTATATGTATTTTTAAAGGGAATTATAAAAGGCATATTTCCATCTAATGTGGGTGCCTTGCTTATTTAGTTTATGTAATTTAATTTGTTTTAAGGTTTTTTAGAAATATTATAAGGGACACATTTTCACCTGTGTCCTATTTTATTTATTTTACTTCCTTTGTGGACATTCGACATTATTGTAAGGGCATGTTTTCATTTTGTACGAGTGCCTATTTTGTTTGTTTGGACCTTCTTTGATTTTAATATAATGAATGTTTATTTATTGCATATTGTATGGATAATATTTTAATAAGTTAAGAATTTAATAATATTAAGATTTAAAAAGGATAATAAGTTAAGCATTTAATAATATTAAGATTTAAAAAGGAGGCCGGTTCCAATGAATCGGGCATTATGGGGGTGCTGGGTTATTCTCATCTTCCCCACACGTACCAAACTTTCTGAACTTAATAAGGGGTTGGGAATTCCTTAGGAATTGAGTCATCCACCCCTTTCTATTTTCTAGGCCCGTCCGGGTGGCTACTCCAATTTTTTCCAATTTAGGCCCGTGTTCTCTAAGGCCCTTAGCCTAATAATGCCGAAGTCGCAAGAGCCATTCCACATGGGAGTGAGGGCGAAATTCCCACTCAAACCTAGATCAACATAAAATATTGGTGGAGCCAACAAAAGAAGGTCTGAATTTATTCTTTAACTTGCTTTAAATTTACAGTAGATGTTATTTATTTACATTGTTTTTAAAATCCACAGTAGTAGTTATTCTGCAAAAGCCATCCACAATAGTTGATTTTAGCTTACATTTTATGTTGATTCTTTAAACCATCAATTTTTTGCACAATAATTTGTTAGAATACTCAATAGTTAAGCCGCTAGTAGTATTTAAATGATTAGTTTCATCTAAACCCTTATAATATGGTTTAAGTTGATTCAAAACCCTAATCTATTTTCTAAAAGCATAAAACCCTAAACCCTAAATCCAAAACCCTAGTTCTAAATTCCCAAAAACCCTAATCTATAAACTCTAATCCAAAACCCTAATTCCATATATTTAAAAACCCTAATCCGAGATCTCAATCCTTATGGTTTAACTCTAATTTGTATTTTCAACTCTTAATTGCACTTTTAATCCAATTTTGGATATTGTAATCTTAATTTGTATATTTGTACCTTGATTTTGATTGTTTGATTTATTGTTTCCTACTTATGATGGATGATGAACTTTAATTTCATTTTGATGATTATGATGAATGATTGAATTATACTGTGCTGAGCATTTTGATTTCAAGAATGTAAAAGGCATGTTTCCACTTCATGGGTGCCTTGTTTTATTTGGTTTATTCTTTTATTTAAATTAAGTTTTGGGATTAATGTAAAGGACACATTTTTGCCAAACGATAGGTGTCCCACTTTATTTTCTTGTATTATGGACATTTGAATGGTTGTAATGGCACATTTCTATCCTTGGATGGGTGGCTATTTTGTTTGCTTTTTTAATAATATGATGGATGTTTATTTCTTTTAATTGCATTTAATATGAATAATACTATAATAATTTATGAATTTTATAACATTTAGACCTGAAAAGGAAGGCGGTTCTAATGAACCAAGCTGTAACACTCTTATACCCCATATACGTATAAAACACACACCTAGTATATATAAAATACACATACAGAATATAAGAATGTCACAGTACAGTCTTTTCAAAAGTTTCTATAATTCCTAAATAATTATTTTAACCACTTAAAATGTATTTTAACAAATAAATAAAAGTATTCATCAATGATGTATTTTAACAAATAAATAAAAGTATTCATCAATGATGTATTTTAACAAATAAATAAAAGTATTCATCAATGATTTAAATATTTAAAAGATATATTTTAAAAGAAAATCTCTGAAAAAAATTTGCCAGAGTTTTGTTTGTATTTCATATATTCCCAAATTTCAAATTTCACAACCTGTATTTAAAATATACTCCCAATTATTTATTCAATATATACATTTCTCCAAAATAGCTCAACGACTCAAACTACTAACATATCACCAAAAATATCTATCAATATATTTATAAATATAAGTCCCATTTGTTTTAAAAGAACTTCCAACACTTAACACCACAGGAAATCTTTATAATTTACATCATATATATGGTTATATATATAATGTACATACTTGAGCAAATTTCAAAAGTTTAAAATTTATACATGAAATGTAGATGGCAATGGTCTGTGTAGCTCAAAAACCATCATAATGACCAAATGTAGCCTAGACATGGGGTGGTCTAGCAGCACTCTTCGGATCCTCCGAATCTATTCTATCACCTGCACGATGAAATCCATTCACACTAAGCATTTCACCTAGTAGTACATACTTTGGTATAAAGAAAATGATATTTCATACATAATGTCAACAATGCATAATAATTCAAATGACACCCAATACATATTAAAATTTAGTTAACATAGTAATCATCCATACACATTGAGCCCTAAAATCTTTATATATTGGTCTAGTTTCAGAAATATTATCTTGGGCTATCTCAATCATCTGTGATACCAGCATATCTCCCCCGAAGGCATAATGAGTCTATGAGACCAGTATGTCTCACTGAAGGTGTAATGAGTAAATGATACCAGTGTGTCTCACCTGAAGGTGTAAAAAAATCCAACAACAATAATTCTGAACTAGACTTTATATAAGGTAACATGCAGATACATTTTTCTCACATTTCACATTTCTCTTATTTTTTCACATTTCTCATTCTGTTTCATATTTTTTACTTATAAACCACATCATCATCACAATTTATGCCAATGTAGTTCACTTTCATGTTTCCATACACATTTTTCATTTTTAACACTTTACACAAACACTACATTTAGCCATTTTTCAATAGCTTATCATGCCATAACAAAGCAAATCAAGCATTGTTACTTAAAATCAAATGCACACACATTCACACTAAATAATGAAATGCACTATGCTTAAAATCAATGGAACCAACCACATTCAATGTCAAAGTATGCACTAACCTCCTTCAAGAGCACTCCAAGCTAAAAATGCCACTTGTTCAAAATACCCTTCACTACCAAGTTGAAGAAACAACTTCCTACTTAGTACCTATTCAAAATATGAATATATACCACACATTAGAACCACATTTTAAGGTGTTTAAATCTTAAACCACAAATTAAAACACATTTCTTCAATTTTCCTTTTCTTAGCCATAACGTTCTCCAACCATAGAAATCAAAATTGAGTTTTAAGCTTAAATATATCTAAAACATCACATTTTAACACATTTCAAGCAATAAAACTCTATTTAGAATCATTCCCTTCAAAAACCTAAAATATGCCCTAACACACTTAAATTTTTGTTCTTTATTCCAACCAATTCTAAATGGTAATTTAAACTCATTTGTATCATTAAAACCATTAAACAACACAGTTTAAACCATGAAACCAATTGCACAATCATTCTTTAATAAAACCCTTTCCAAAACCCTAAATCACTTACTACCTCTTCCAAACTCTAACCAAACCTAACATTTTCTTCAATCCAACCTTAAAATAATTGATTAATCATCAATATAATATCATTCATACCCATTTAAACAATTATAAAACCCTCTAACAAAAAATCAAATCTTACTTAATAAAAAAATTCAAAGAAACATCATAATTTTAAAAGAATACTTGCTAGTTTATTGGAAAATCACCAAAACTCTTTTTAATTCTTGAAAATCCTTCTTAAAATTAGTGCTTGGATGAAGAAATTTATCCTTTGGCTATGGTAAAATTTCGTGCAAAAGAAGAAGAGGAAGAAGAAGAAAGAAAGAGATAAAGATAAAATTTTGACTTTTTTTCTTCTTCCATCCAATTATATATATTATTTTAATATTTTAATTAATTAATTAATTAATTAATTTTTAATTATAAATTCCATCTTCCATTCATATTTATTTTCTTTTTAAATTATTTAATTAATTTTATTTTTCATAAAGTATATTTATCATTTTACCCCTCTTTACTATTCATCTTTTATTTTTTTTCCTCTAAGTTATGTTTGGCTTTATATGTAATGTATATATTTTTTTATTATATTTCACATATATACATATTATTCTCTCATTCCCGAAACTTCATTTACCCCTCCAACTCATTAGTTTAATTTAATTTTAGCAAATTAATAGATGTTACATAGGCGTTATGGTGGTGCTGGGTCATTCTCACCTTCCCCATGCATTCTCATCTTTTCGAACCCAATTGTGGGGGGGGGAGGGGGGGGGGGGGTTGGAGATTCCATAGGAGTTGAGTCATCACCCCTTTCTATTTCTGTCCCAGCCCATTAGGGTGGAGACTCCATTTCTCCAGGTATAGGCTTGTGTTCTCTAAGGCCCTGAGCTTAATAGTACCAAACTCGCAAGAACCATCCTACCGGGAGTGGAGGCGAAAATTCTGGCTCACAATGGTGACTCCACTGTGGATAAGAGAAGTTGATTCTATTGGTCTTTATATTATGTTTCTTTATTATTATGGGATTATCCATTGCATCACTTAGATTGCATTGTGTGTGTGAGTTAGGATGCCCTATGGAACCGTGTTGTGTGTATGTGAGGGATACCGTACTTTCATTCAAGGTACGGAGATCGAGCATCGCATAACCACTCATAGCCTTATACCTTTTGGTATATACTTGCTATAGGGACCTTATACCTTTTGGTATATACTTGTACGGATAGCCCATGTAGTTAGCCTAGTAAATTTTCTTAGGTTTACCCTAAATGCTTATTGTTTGACTATGATTAACATGCTTTAGCTGAGTTATGACCCATTTGGTTTGCTTTTTTGCTAATATGACCTAATTATGGTGTAAGCTGAAAATAATTCTCAAGGCTCAAAAGACCCAAAATTATTTTCAAACTAATTTTCAAAATGGTCTTTTGACATGGGTCAAAAATCCTTTTTCCTCATAACCCAAGCTCAAATCTCAAGATTCATTTTTAAACAAACTTTTTTTTTCAATGGGCTTTTAAACATTTTTTTAGGTCAATTATGGAATAAATTAATTATGGGCCTAAATTGTACCAATATTTGTTAATTGTAGGCTTGTTTGATGTAAGGATTATTAGTTGCCTATTTTCAAATTAGAAATTTATTTATAATAAACACTTTATTTTAGTTTTAATCCACGATATGTAAGCTATCTTACAGTTAACCTAATGGATTAAGGCATAATTAGTGGGAGTTATCATGGATTGGTTTCTCTACTTGAAAAATATAACTATTGGTTAAATTGTCTGAGTGACTCAAAAATAAGGTATCCCCTATTGATATCTTTTTTTGCTATAATACCTAGGAAACGAGACTCGCCACTCATGTGCGGATGATATAAGGTTGGAAGGATAGTCCTAGCTCAATTTACTTGATCATGCGCACATGTATACATGCATTGCTTCACATAAACATCGATCCTTTTTGGGTCACATACCTGGAGTACAACTATTCAAGGGCTTACGACAACTAGACCTATGACAGTGACTTAGAATTCAACAAAGGTTCAGTTAACTTCATACAAAGACTAATGGAACATGAGCAAGTTTAGATGATGGTGAATGATGCCCTCAACTCCAAGATGGAAGAATCAAAGGGGTCTCTGGCTGAGATTGTGAGAATTCAACTACTTTCACTGTTAGAGGACAACAATATTGAAGCATTTGCTAGTAACAAGAAGCAAAAGGATAAGGGAAAGGCCAAGGTAATAGAGGCAGCTTCTGATGAAGACAAGGTAGTAATGGATGATGCTGATTGGGATATGTACTTCCAAGACCAATAAGAAAAGTTGAAAGAGAAGAAGGTCAGGGAGAAGACTGAGTCTGCTAGTTTTGAAAAAATGATTGTTGATTTAGAGAAGAAGTTTGAAAGAAGTTAAAGGCTGAGGAAGTGTTAGAGGTGGACAATCTATTTAAGCAAGATGAAGAAGTTCCTTACAAGTTCAAGATGCCTTCTTTTGCCAAGTTTGATGGAACTAGGAATCCCCATCTGCATGTTAAGCAGTACATCACTGCCATGCAGTCTGCTAGAGCTACTAAAGCTCAAATTTTAAGGTATTTCATAATGTCATTAGATCCTTGTGTGCAGAACTGGTTCAATACCTTAGAGAAGAACACCTAAAAAGATAGCCTTTATCCAATAATATGGCTATAATGTTGAGCTAGAAGTGACCTTGATGGAAGTTTTGTTAACTATGTGAAGAGATGGAGAAACAAGGCGGCACTTCTTTATAAGAGGTCAGATGAGTCTGGCCAGATTAAGATGATAGTGAGAGATGTCTTACCTAATCTTCATGAACGAATGTCCCATACTCTTATCAGGGACTTCAAAGAACTTCTCCAAGTTGGATTGCAAATAGAAGAATGGGAAAGGGAGAAGAACCATTTTTCTAGGAGAAAGAATGAGAAGGGAAATTAACAAGCTGGTGGTCAAAGTTCACAAAAAGTGATGGATGTCAATGCAACTATTGTCCAAGGGAATAAGAGGCAATTTTCAAAATTGGAGAGACCTTTATCTTGGGTTTTCAATAAGTTGTAGAAGCAAGGGCTATTACAGCCACTAGCTCCCCGACCATTACCCAGCCACCAAACTTTGATACCAATGGATTTTGTCAATTCCATCAAACACATGAGGTTGAGATATGAGGTTCAAGATCTTATTGATAGTGGTACACTGCTTGAACCTAACAAACCTAGAATGAAGAACAATCCTTTGCCTATGTTTTGAAGAGTACCTCCACCGGCGACCTTCATGATGGGGAAAGATTGAGAAAATCCATTCAATAAACTTATTTTTACTTAGGAATCTCTTGTCTTATTTTCTGTCTTTAACATTTCATTGGAACTATTATGTTTTCTCAAATTAAGATTATTTAAATAAATTATTTTTGTTGAATTTATAATTTTGTTGATTTTTGCCATTTTAATGCTCAACTAATAACCAATCTACCTTGATATTTATAAATTAGTGCATCTATGAATCATGATTTGAATGACTTTACTAGGTGAGAGAAATGTTCTATAGCATTGAGTTATGTATGCTTACTCAGAGAGGGCTCCTACATAATTACCTGTATCTAGGTCCAAGTCAATCTTAGAACATGCTTTGATGAATTTTTAAGGTGAAATTGAACTCTATTTATTTAAGAGAGAGATGATCTAGGTATTGTTTGGTGATCTAACAACTAGTATCCACCATGTTAATATCAATCCCTAGTTTATCCCTTTAAACTTTTATGGGATTTTAGCTTACTTTTCATTTGCCTATAAACCCTAATAACCTAACCTGAGCTACTATGACACTTATGGCAAGTCTAATGATCACTGAGTTACTAAGAAGGCAAGAAGACAGAAGAAAGGGATGCTCAATCAAGACTATAAAGAAAGTTGAAGTTTACTTGAATTTAGGTCCCATGGCATCAAGATTACAATTATGTTTATGATAGGATGCTCAGTTTTTGTTGTCATTAGGTGGATTTCATCTGGATATTAGAGTCGCCCAATAATCCATTGAAGTATCAAATCTAGTCTTGGGTCCAGAATCCAAATCCAATATCGGGTCCAAGCACCTAAATATAATCTAGTGTCAGCTTGAGAACCCAAGTCCAAACTCAGGTCGATGACCCAAATCTAGTCTTGAGTTGAGAACCCAAACCAATTCAGATTCAGAACCCATTCCTATCCAAAACTAACTCATAGTCATGTTGTTCTCACTATCTTCTACTGAAGTCTCAGATCGATCAAGAAGGAAAAAAAACTATAGACCCTTAATTTTGGCCCTAACTAGTTCGATCACAATTTATAGAGTTGTTATGATCATTTATGTGTGTGTTTTCAGGGTAACTTTATTGACTTTTGGTTAATTTTTCTTTAAATTTATTCTTAAGTTTGCTTAAAGTGTTATGATTTAGGTTGAAGTGCAAAAATGGAGTAGTAATTCACTTGTTGGATCCCATTTGGAGGAAAAGGCATTAAACACGGCCAAGTCATTCATGACTTGGCTATGTCCCTCATCAAAGAGCTGGAAAGTGGACACACTCAGCAGCCTGGCCGTGTCCCCCATGAGAAAATAAGGAAATTTTTGCAGAATGTGACACACCTAGGTGACATGGTTGTGTCATTGGCCTTGTCACATGTCATGGCTAGGAAAGAGATGACTTGGCCATGTCACCAACCCAAAGAAACAAAAAAAATGGCAAAAGTAGACACATGTATATGACATGACCAAGTCACTGGCCGTATCACATGACACACCCACTGACTTACTCGTGTCCCACCTGAAGAGAAAGATAACAAAGAGAAATAGAAGAAGACATGACCAAGTGACAGGGCCATGTCACTCCCCATAAGAAACATACATTTAAAGGCAGTGAGGGACACATGCAAGTGACCTAGCCGTGTCCAAAGTAAAATTGATAGACACGGCCAAGTCATCCAAGTCTTGGTCGTGTCCTTGTTTGATTCCCTTTAATTATTAACATGATTAGAGGGGACAAAATGGAGACAACATGAATGTTTCTATTTAAAAATATATATATATATATAAAAGAATTGGAAAGGTGAGTTGTTTTATGGGAAGAAAGTTTAAGAATGAGAAAAAGTAGGAACAAAAGGAAGTGGGGAGTATGGATTCGGAAAAGAAAATTATCTTTGTTTAAATAATAGGAATAAAAAAATAATTGAAGGGAGAATAAGGGGGTACACGTTGGAGCCATTGGACCATTCTTCATTTTCCATTTGTATGATCTTGTTCTTGTTGGGAAGACACCATCTTCATTACCATCTACATCTTCATCTTCTTTCCATCTTCATTTTTTTCCATAGACAAGACTTTAACATTTTTCGGGATAGTTTTGGGTGAACAAGATCTTGAGAGGGTTAGGTTTGGAGAAAGCTTTTATTGAAAGGTTGGAGGCTTAAGAAAGTTTTCATTTTATATTTTAAGGGTAGAACCATTGATTGAAGGGTTGAAGAGGGCTTGGGAGTTCTTCATCACATTCAAGTTAAGCTAGGAGGAAGAACAATAAGTTTTAAATCTTGGCATCTTCAAGGGGGTTTTCATATTCTCTAATTTAATTCATTTTTAGGTTGTTGTTGTTGTTTTGTTATGAATATTAATATTTTAATGGATAGTTTTGATTTGATTTATATTGAGATGAATGTTTATTTTGAAATGATGATGAGCTAAATTTCACATGCCTAGGGTTTGTAGTATATTTAATTAAATGTCTTAATTCAATATTTCCATTAATATAACTTGTTATTTGTTGTTTGCATTGGATTATATGTTAGGTTGATAGATTGGCCACATATTGATCTCTTAATATTGAATGATGGACCGAGAGGTGAAATTTGATATTGGAGCTATGCAATCAACTACCCTAAGAATGAATTAGAAATATAAGTTCTAGGGTTTAATTAATTTGCAATTTCAAAATAATTGGTTATTGTTAATTCATGAATGCGAGAACTAATGAATTGATAATTTCTAAATAGTCACAAGGAACTAATTAAATTACAAGGTTGTATTAATGGATAATTCGAGATTTAAGCTTTGATTAAATTGATCTATAAACCCTAGGTACCATTCAAAGAATTTGAATTAATCTTGCACAACCATTACTAGTTTTACCATTAAATTTTAATTACATTTCACCATTTTAACAACTTACACTCAAACTTTAATATTTTGCTTTAATCAAATTATTACAAACAACACCTTCCTTGTGAGACGAACTTGGGGTGATCACCGTTGCTATAATAACCTCGTATACTTGCGAGTGTCACTTTGTAGAAGTATTAAATAGAGCGCAAAAAGTTTTTGGCGTTGTTGCCAGGGAAGATAGTTTTAGTAGTAGTTTGATTCCTTTATTTTAATTTTTGTTTATAACAAATTCACGAGAAAATTCTATTCACACCATAAAACAAAGGGGCTTAGAGGGAGTATAGCAACATTCACCCAATTTGATGGAGAACCATTTCATGAGGCTTTGGATCATTTCAAATCCTTATTGTTCCAATTCCCTCATCATTACTATCCACAATAATTGCTCAATCAATTCTTTTATGATGGGCTCACTCAGCAAAGCGAAAATACAATAGATAATGCGGCATGAGGTGCAATGGGTGAAAAGACAGCTGTTGAAATGGTGCAATTATTTGAAATGTTAGGAGCAAATTCATAGTAAAAGAGTATTTGAGAAAGGCATAGAGGAGCATATGAGTTGAATGCAAATTCAAAAATGGCAAGACAAGTAGCAAAGTTGACAAGGCAAGTAAAATTACTGAATTCTAGAAGAAACTTGCCTATGTCAAGTTAAGAAATATGTGCATCATATGGTGTTGTAGTCCATAATGCAAATGTGTGCCCTTCGAGCTTTAATCAATTTCGGGAAGGGCAAGAGCAAGTATATGCCTTAGAAGGTTTCCAACAAAGGGGTAGGAATGACCCATATTCAAATTCTTATAACCCTGGTTGGAGAAATTACCCAAATTTTTCATGGAAGAATTAACAACATGTTCCACCTCAACAACCCTTGCAACCTTATCAAAGAGGACCTAACTTCCAAGGGCAAACTTCAAATTAAGAGAAAGTAAAGAAACCTTTACTTGAAGATAATTTGAATGCTTTCATTCAAATTAGCACTCAAAATCAAGAGGTGAATAATAAGTGTTTTGACTCTTTGGAAGCATCACTTAAGAAGGTGGAAACTCAAGTTGGTCAATTGGCTAACCAATTTCAAGCTCATCAAGAAGGAAAATTTTCAAGTCAACCGGAGCAAGCTAAGGCAATCACTATCTTAAGAAGTGGTAAGGTAATTAATAATAAAAGTGGTGATTCTTTGGATGTAGGTACAATTCAAGAAAATTATGAGGAAATACAAGAAAACAAGGCTCAACCAAGTGAATTGAAGGAGGAAAGTGTGGAGGCACCCACTTCACCAAAGTTGCACAAATCTTCAAATCCTTTTAGACCGTTAATTCCTTTTCCAAGCAGGTTAAAAAATGAGAGAAAAATAAATAGTTTTCTGAAATTTATAACATGCTCTCAAAGGTAAGATTAATCTTCCCTTATTTGAGGTGATTAAAAATATGACAGTTTATGCCAAATTCTTCAAGAAAATAAACACTAAAAAGAAGATGTATGAGCTGAATGAAAAGGTGATAGTTTCAGAAGTAACAAGTGCTATTTTACAACACAAGTTACCTCCTAAGCTAAAGGATCCTGGAAGTTTTATAATTAATATCTCTATGGGGAATGGGAAGGAAATCATTGGCATGTGTGATCTAGAAGCTAGTATAAACTTGATGCCATATTCCATTTATTTAAAATTAGAGCTATAGGAACTTAAACCAACTAAAATGGTGTTGCAACTTGCAGATAGAACTCTTAGATATCCTAAGGGAATCATAGAGGATGTTCTAGTTCAGGTAGGTGGTTTAATTGATCTTGTTAATTTTATTGTCTTGGATATAGGGGAAGAAATCCCTAGGGATTTAGAACATACAATTTTATTAGGAAGGCCTTTTATGGCTACAGATAATACATTGATTGATGTTAAAAATGGAAAATTAACCATGATTATTTTAGGACAAACCGTGGAATTTTCAATTTTTAACACTTTTCCTATTCCCACTACTGCTGTTTATGAAGACTGCTCTTTTATTGATTTTACTAAACTTGATATTGAAGAAGATTTCTTGCAGGAAAGTAGTGCAAACAAGCTAGAGATGGCCCTAACTTTGGTTGAAGAAGTTGAGATTTCTGATATGGAAATTAAGGAATGCAAGTCCATGTTGGATAATGAGAGTACTGAGAGGGAACTAGAAATTGAGAAAGAGGAGATTCAACAAAAAATGGTTGAGCTTAAGGAACTCCCAAAGCATTTAAAGTATGTTTTTCTTGGGGACATCAACACGCAACCAGTGATAATTTGTGCGACTCTCAATAAATATGAAGAAGATAAACTTATGAAAATGTTAAAAAAATTCAAGAGAGCAATTGGTTGGGGGTTGAGCGATATCAAGGGTATTAGTCCCTCTATGTGTATGCATAAGGTAGTTTTAGAAGAGGGAGCTAAAATGGTTAGAGAAGCTCAAAGGACGCTTAACCCAAATATGAGTGAAGTAGTAAAAAAAGAGGTTCTTAAATTACTTGATGAAGGGGTGATTTTCCCCATTGCCGATAGTAAGTGGGTTAGTCCCATACATGTTGTGCCAAAGAAAGCAGGTTTAATTATGGTCCAGAATGAAAAGGGAGAGTTAGTTCTTACACAAATGCAAACCGGGTGGCAAATGTGCATAGATAATAGGAAATTAAATAATGTCACCAAGAAAGATCATTTTCCTTTACCATTTATTAATAAGATGCTTGATAAATTATCTGTACATGCTTTTTACTATTTTATTGATGGTCTTTCATGTTACTACCAAGTCCTTATAGTGTCAGAAGATAAGCCTAAGACAATTTTCACTTGTCCCTTCGGGATATTTGCCTTTCGGAGGATGCTATTTGAACTTTGTAATGCACCAGGGACATTTCAAATATGCATGCTTTCCATTTTTTCTGATATGTTGGATAAGTACATTGAGGTATTTATAGATGACTTCTCTGTTTTTGGCAATTCTTTTGATGATTGTTTCCATAAGTTGACACTTGTACTTGAAAGATGTATTGAATGCAATCTAACCTTGAGTTGGGAAAAGAGTCATTTTATGGTTGATCATGGCATTGTTTTGGGATATGTTGTTTCCCATAAGGGTATTGAAGTGGACAAAACTAAGGTTGATTTGATTATGAATCTACCATCCCTCCACATCTGTTAGATGGATTGGAAGTTTCTTGGGACACGCTGGATTCTATAAGAGGTTCATGAAGGATTTTTCTAAAATCTCACTTCCTTTGTGTAATTTACGTAGACAAGATGTCCCATTTGTCTTTAATGATAAGTGTTTAGAAGTATTTAAAATTTTGAAAGAAAAATTGACTTCTGCCCCTATAATTGTTGCAACTAAATGGGATTTGCCTTTTGAAATCATTTGTGATGCATCAAATTATGCTATCGAAGCTGTTTTGGGCCAAAGGGTGAATAAATTGATGTGTGTAATTTATTTTGCAAGTATGTCTTTGAATGATGCACAAGTGAATTACACAACCACTGAAAGAGAGATGTTATCTATGGTATTGGCACTTAACAAATTTATATCTTATTTGATAGGTTCTAAAGTCATAGTATTTTTGGACCACACGGCCTTGAAATACCTATTGACTAAACGACAAGCTAAACCTAGGCTCATTAGATGGGTTTTGATGTTGCAAGAATTTGATGTTGAAATTAAGGATAGGAAGGGAAGTGAAAATGTAGTAGCCAACCATCTTTCTAGATTGAATTCTCATGATGATGATATGAAAATTGCTTGTGAACATGCCTTTGAAAAATTCCCTGATGAGCACTTATTTGCTTTAATTCAAGCACCATGGTATGCAGATATGCCTAACTATTTTTCTTGTTGTACTGTGAGGAAATATTTGATGGAGCAAAAGAGCAAAGGATGTTGCAAATTTCTGAGCTTAATGAGCTTAGAAATGAGGCTTATGGGAGTGAAAGGATCTACAAGGAGAAAACAAAAGCTATGCATAACAAAATGATCCTTAGAGGAACCTTTAAACTAGGAATGAAAGTCCTTTTATTTGATTCAAGGATGCGGTTGTTTTCCAGAAAATTAAAGTCCCGTTGGATTGGACCATTTCAAATAGTTCAAACATTTCCATATGGAGTTGTTGAATTGTTAAATTTGAAAACCAATGAGATGTTTAAAGTGAATGGACAAAGGGTGAAGCATTATTTGGAAGAGCTCAAAGTTGTAAAAACCATTGAAGGCATGGTATTCATTAATGAGTTATGAAACGATGTCCAGTTACACGATGTTAAAGAAGCGCTCAATGGGAGGCAACCCATCAGTTTGAATTCTTTTCATAATTAAATTTTTGTATTTTGAAATTTAAATTTTCATTTTTTGGTGTGTAATAAAGTGAATGGAATGGGTGCTCTGAGAAGTATATTGTTTTGATTAAGTTTCAAGGCAAGAAATGAAGGAGAGATTGAATAAATTAGGCATAGGTGACACAACTAAAGCATTTTAAGGAAAAGGGGTAAATGGCAGTAGTAGACACGGCTAGTGACACAACAGTGTCATTGGCCATGTCAAGCAACCCAAAAACAATCCAGAATCATAGAAGTGGACACGCCCAAGCAACTTGTCCATGTCCGTGGCCGTGTCACGTGAACACAAACAAGTCGCCCAAGCCGTGTCACTCCCTCCACCTTTGAAGCCCAGTTTACACAATGGTGAACACACCCACTAGACATGGCCGTGTTTGTGGCCTTGTCCAGTCCCAAACTACATGACATGGCCAAGTCAATTCCAACTTGGTCGTGTCATGCATGTTTAACTCACTTAAAGCCTGATTTTCCTCACTTTCTTCCCAACTCAAACCCTAAACTCCATTCTCTCTCTCTATAAAACTTGCCTCCTCACTCAACCAAACCTATATCCACCATAAAATCTTCAATTTTTCAATCAAAATCCTCCTTATTTCTTCCTAAAAACTCAAACAAATCACTCCAAGCTTTTAATTTTCATCAAATTTCAAGATGCCAAGGACCAAGATGGTATCTCGCCATAAGAGGAGGCAACCTTCATCATCTTCTTTATTCTCCTCAAAGAGATTAGCAATTCAAGCTAGGGGATTTTTCCCCTCGAGGTATTTGAGTGATGAATCCCTTAATGCTTTGGGAATTAGGGAGAACTTTGAAATGTATGTTAGAAATTTGAATTGGGAGAAGTTCCTAACTCTCAAACCCTTGCAATTTCAAGAGTTAACAATTGACTTTGTTGCTTCTCTTAAGGTAGAAAAGGATGAATCTAAGCTTAGTACTAAGTTAGAGTTCAAATTGAATGGAAAATCACATGTCATCACCATGGAACACTTGAATGAAATATTTGGTTTTAGTAAAGAAGGCCATAAATCCATACCTAAGGACTTTAAGCAACAACTTGCATGGGGAGCAGTAGGTTCCTAGGGGATATATGTGGCCAAATTGGCCAAACTAACACAATTGATGAACTCGGCATTGAGATATTTACATAGGTTCATGGCATGTAACTTATTTGCTCGAAAGGAAAGTCCCAGGGTGGTTTCACTTAATGAAATATTTTTCTTGTAGTGTGCCAAAAATAATGAACCAGTATGCACGGGGTATTGGTTTGTCGAGTTTTTGGATAATGTGGCTAATAGAAGAAAAGGTGTCATTTGTATTGGAGGTATAGTCACTACGCTTGCCCTTGCTCTTAAAGACAAATTTGATCAAAATAGTTTTGGCATGCAAAGAATTTATGGAAGTGATGCATTAGATATAGCCACTTTGGAAAAAAATGCAAATGATAACTAAAAGTGGCGGTACTTATGTGATGGCACAAGGTGAGCCAAGAACACAAGGGGAGCCAAGCATATAGGGGGACTGATAAAAATGACAAAGAGTTGATGATAAATCTGATTTTGAATCACTTGGTTTGGATGAAGATGCCCCAGTTCCAGAAAATAATGAGGTGATTAGTAGGATTGAAGCCCTAGAAAACAAGGTCGATAATAATCATGCGGAAGTAATCAGATAATTGGAACAAATCAACTGCAACTTGGCTATTATTCTTAGCCTTTATCCCTCAGCATCATCATCATCGCAACCTCCATTGCATGGCTATGATTCTATTTTCGGATGTTTTTAGAACCTTATGTTTTGCTTTATTCTATTTACTGTTATTTTATATTTGGAACAATTAATGCTTTGTTGTTGAAAAGGATGAAATAGCACTTTGTCTCACACAGGGAAACAATGGAAAATAGGTCTTACCTAAACCCTTCTTCTTTTAAATTATGCTTATTTCCATTGGTGACATGCCAATCTGAAAGTGTGAGGTGAAAAGTTTTTGTTTAAATTTAGCTGTGTTTGTTAAATTGAAGTGCCTTATTATATATTATTTTTGAATGTTGAATAGTTCAATTATTATATGATTATTGATATGTGGCCTTTTAATTTTTGAAGCATGAATTGAGAATTGGATTAAATTGGTGCTTATTGTTGATTTGGATGGATATTCCTTACATTACCTTTTAACTTGTAAGAAAATTGAGCCTCTTAAGTTGGATACCAATTTATTATTCTTTTTGTGTGAACATTCTCGATTTATAAATTGTTAGAACTTTCTTTGACATGCAATTTGAGATCACAGAAAAAAAATTCAATTAGGCATCATTATGATTAAGGAAATTAGGTGTACCCATTTTAGCTTAAAAGACCAACCTTATATTCGACCTTAGTTCACCAATTTTAATTCTATTTCATTTTTTCTTTTCTTTCTTTTTTGCAACATCATTAACCTCGAACCTTTTTTTTTTAACTCTTACTCTTTCATTAGGATCAAGAGCATTTTAAGAGCTTAAGTGATTGAGTGTTATGTTAAATAAAGTGTGGGGTTAAATTTAGTGGGTTGAAAGTTACAAATAAACATGTTGTAATTATTGTGTTTCTTTATTAGATTTTCTTCTCCCTCATATTATTGCTAAATTAAATCTAAAATAGGAATCAATTCAAATCCTATTTTGATATAAAAATGATAAATATAATAGTAATAATAATAATAATAATAATAATAATAATAATAAATATATAGAAATTGTTGTTCTTTTAGCTAGGGTTAGAATAAGTTTGGGTATGATCTTTGCAAGTAAAATAAGTGGATCCCCTTGAAGAGAATTTTAATGTCAAGTACTAAGTGAGTAGAAGGTGTTTTGGGATTGTTGGGTTATGGTATGTTGCTTACTACATTCTTGAAGTGCTCTTGAACCTAATGAATAAGTTCGCATTTTCAATTATCATGCCTTTGCCTTAGCCCCATTACAACCAAATGAAAGACCTAATGATTGATGCTTGATTAGAATTTAGTGGTGGAGATTTGATTAACAAGCAAGCCTATGGTTATAATCTTTCATTGAATGTTAAGAGTGAAAATACCACATTGATCAAACACTTAAGAGATTTTGTGAGGGAGTGACAACCTTTGGTATGCATAGAAGACCATTGAATTACATGAGTATTAATTTTATTTGATTTGATAATTATGGATTTTAGAAAAAAAAGGAGTCTTGATATATCCTTGTAACTTTTGAACTTATTTAAAATTTTCTTGTTTGGTTTTGTTTGTTACTTTTCTTGGGGACAAGCAAAGAATTAAGTGTGCGGTAATTGTTATGATCATTTATGTGTGTGTTTTTAGGGTAACTTTATTAGCTTTTGGTTAATTTTTCTTTAAATTTATGCTTAAGTTTGTTGAAGTGTTACAATTTAGGTTAAAGTGCAAAAATGGAGCTATAATTCACTTCTTGGATCCCATTTCGAGGAAAAGGCATTTAACATGGCCAAGTCATTCATGACTTGGTTGTGTCCCTCATTAAAGAGCTGGAAAAGTGGACACACTTAGCAACCCGGCAGTGTCCCTTATGAGAAAAGAAGAAAATTTTGGCAGACTATGACACACCCAGGTGTATTGGCCATGTCACTGGCCGTCACATAACATAGCCAGGACAGACATGACTTGGCCATATCACCAAACCAAAGAAATAAAAAATGGCAGAAGGAGACACATGCATATGACATGGCCATGTAACTGGCCGTGTCACATGACACACCCACTAACTTGGTCGTGTACCACCTGAAAAGCAAAATAACAAAGAAGACATGGCCAGTTGACATGGCTGTGTCACTCCCCAAAAGAAACATACATTGAAAGGAAGTGAAGGAAACAAGCAAGTGACTTGACCATGTCTAAGGTAAAATTCATAGACACGGCTAAGTCACCCAAGTATTGGTCATGTCCTTTCTTGATTCTCTTTAATTATTAATATGATTGGAGGGGACAAAATGGAGATAACATTAATGTTTATACTTAAAAAAAATAAAAGAATTGGAAAGGTGAGTTGTTTTTATGGGCAGAAAGTTTAAGAATGAGAAAAAAAGAGGGAACAAAAGGAAGTGGGGAGTCTGGATTTTGAAGGAAGTAGGTTGGAGCCATTGGACCATTCTTCATTCTCCATTTAGATGATCTTGTACTTGTTGGGAAGACACCATCTACATCTTCATTTTTTTTTTCCATAGACAAGACTTTAACATTTTTCGGCATAGTTTTGGGTGAACAAGCTCTTGAGAGGGTTAAGTTTGGAGAAAGTTTTGATTGAAAGGTTGGAGGCCTAAGAAATTTTTCACTTCATCTTTCAAGGTTAGAACCATTGATTGAGGGGTTAAAGAAGGCTTAAGAGTTTTCATCACATTCAAGTTGAGCTAGGAGGAAGAACAAGAAGTTTCAACTCTTGGCATCTTCAAGGGGTTTTTCATATTCTCTCATTTAATTCATTTCTAGATTATTGTTGTTTTGTTATGAACATTAATATTTTAATGAATAATTTGATTTGATTTATATTGAGATGAATATTTATTTTGAAATGATGATGAGCTAAATTACCCATGCATAGGGTTTGTAGTATATTTGATTAAATGTCTTAATTCAATATTTCCATTAATATAATTTGTTATTAGTTGTTTACATTGGGTTATATGTTAGGTTGATAGATTGTCCACCTATTTATATCTTAATATTGAATGATGGACTGAGAGGTAAAATTTGATATTGGAACTATGCAATCAACTACCCTAAGAAGGAATTAGAAATATAAGTTATAGGGTTTAATTAATTTGCAATTTCAAAACAATTGGTTGTTGTAATTTATGAATATGAGAACTACTAAATTGATAATTGCTAATTAATAACAAGGAACAAATTAAATTACAAGGTTATATTAATGGATAATTTGAGATTTAAGCTTTGATTAAATCTATCTATAAACCTTAGGTGCCATTCTAAGAATTTGAATTAATCTTGCACAACCATTACTAGTTTTTACTTTTAAATTTTAATTACATTTCAACAACTTACATTCAAATCTTAAATATTTTGCTTTAATCAAATTATTACGATCAACACATTCCTTGTGAGATGACCTTGGGGCGATCATCGTTACTACAATAACCTCGTATACTTACGATTGTCGCTTTGTAGTGGTATTAAATATAGTGTAACAAGTGGCCTAGCCAAGTTTGGTCCATTCTTAATGGCTTAAACCTGGTTTAAAGGTTTTATTAGATTGCTCCAATTTTATAAGGCCTATAATAAGCCAGTTCAAATTTTAAAGCCCTAAAATGGTTTGATCCAAAGTTGAATGGGTTCGATTTCATTTAAATTGATATGGGCCATGTCCATATCAAATTGGGGGTGTCCAATTTGATATGGACCATGTCCATATTGAATTGGGTGCTTTCCAATTCGATATGGAGATCTTCATATGGAATTAGACACCCAATTCGATATGAACATCACTCATATCGAATTAGAAGCTTCTCCAATTCGATATGAATTAATTCTCATATCAAATTGGCCTACTTTCCACTTTAATATGGGTTTTGGTCTATGTCAAACTTAAATTGTTTTAAATCAATATGGGTTTGGATTCATGTCGAACTTAAATCATTTTAATTCGATATGACTTTGGTTTTAAGACAAATTCTAATTAAGCTCGGATAAGTTGGGATGAGGAACCGACTTTGACCTAATGGCTTTTATAAATATAGGGATTAACAAAGAAAGGAGGGCAGCCACAATTATCAAACCATGGGATTATCAAAAAGAGAGACAAGCTACAATAACTAAAGGAACAATTAACCTGCATAAACAAAAAATACACAGAAATAAAAACACATAGCAATTGTTCCTAGAATTGCCTCATTAGCTTAGGCGATGACATAAACAAGCTTGATTCAACACTTTCAACTCGGTGGAAGCAACAATGAAGGTCTGGTTTTTTACATTTTAATTTATTTAATACTCGCAATAATATTTATGCTTTGATTTGCTTAAAACTTACAGTGGCTTAATATTTAAACATCTAGCCACCATTGTTTTAAATATGTCCAATAACTATTTACTTTCAAATACCATCGTGCAATAAGTTATTTTTAGCTTACAATGATTATGCAAAACCATAATTTAATCTTAAAATCCCTAATTTTACCTTAAAACCCTAGTTTAAGAAAAACCCTAATTTCTATAAACATAAAACCAAGCTTAGATAAAAACCCTAATTCCCTGACAAAACCATATCATGCAAACCATCGTTGCGCACTATATTTCCTTAATGGGATAATATTAAGATGTGTTTATTTTTTTCTTTTTAATTATTTAATTATTTTCATATGTGCTGTATTATTTTTTCCTTGATTTATCCTTTTCCTTATATTTATATGTATTTTTAAAAGGAATTGTAAAAGTTATGTTTTCATCTAGTGTGGGTGCCTTTTTTATTTAGTTTATGTTATTTATTTTATTTTAAGGTTTTTTGGGACTATTGTAAGGGACACATTTTCACCTGTGTCCTATTTTATTTATTCTACTTCCTTTGTGTACATTGGACATTATTGTAAGGGCATGTTTCTATTTTGTATGGGTGCCTATTTTATTTATTTGGACATTCTTTGATTTTAATACAATGAATGTTTATTTATTGCATGTAGTATGGATGGTATTTTAATAAGTTAAAAATTTAATAATATTAAGACCTGAAAAGGAGGCCAGTTCTAATGAATTGGGCATTATGGGGGTGCTGGGTCATTCTCACCTTCCCCATACATACCCAACTTTCCAAACCCATTAAGGGATTGGGGATTTCTTAGGATTCGAGTCATCCACCCATTTCTATTTTCCCAGCCCGTCTAGGTGGCGACTCCATTTTATCCCAGTTTAGGCTCGTGTTCTCTAAGGCCCTAAGCTTAATAGTGTTGAAGTCGCAAGAACCATTCCAATGCAATCTACGAGAAGTTGATTATGTTAGTCTTTATATTATTTTATTCTTTCTTATTATGATATTATCCATTGCATCATTTTGATTGCATTGTGTGCGTGAGTTAGGATGCTCATGTAACCCTTGTTATGTTATGTAAGGGATACCATGTTTTCTCTCAAGGTATGGAGATCTAGCATGGCATAACCATTAGTAGCTTTGTACCTTTTGGTATATAGTTGTTATGGGAGCCTAAATGTTTCTACCCAAAGACTAAAGCTGATGTAATTGGCCTAGTTACTTTCTTTAGGATTTTACCCAAATGCTTATTGTTTGACTATGATTGATATATCTTGGTTTGAACTATGGCCTATTTGGTTTGTTCTTTTTCTAATATGACCTAATTATATTGTAAGCTGAAAATAGTATTTATTCCTTTTACGCCCAAAAGACCAAAACTATTTTTAGAATTTTCAAGATGGTCTTTGGATATTAAATTTTTCTAAAATGGGTCAAAGATTCTTTTCTACCTCATGGCCCAAATACAAAGCCCAAAATTCATTTTTTAATAAACCTTTTTACAAATGGGCTTTGAAACAAAATTATTTTTTACTTCATTCAAATTACAACTTTTCTTAACCTTCTTCTTAAACGAGCCTATAACTATTTAGGTCAATTATGGAATACCAAAAATCAATTGTGGGCCTAATTTATAATAAGAATTGTTGATCATGGTGTTATTTGTGGCATGAATCATTAGTTATTTTTCCAAAATAGGAAATCTATTTATGATAAACCTTTTAATTTAGTTTTTATCCATAATATAGTATAAAAGCTATTTTTAGTTGATCCAATGGATTAAGGCTTAATTAATAGAAATTATCATGGACCGATTTCTAAATTTGTGAATACAACTAATGATTAAACCGTTCGAGTGTATTTTTGGAAAATAAGAAGTTCCATGTTGATATTTTGTTGACCATATACCTAGGAAAAGAGACTCGCCATTCGTGTGTGGAATATATAAGGTTGGAAGGAACATCCTAATTATCTTTATTTATCTTTTACTTGTACATCCATGCATACATGCATTACATTACATTCGCATTAATCCTTTCTGGCTCACAGACCTGGAGTACAATATAAGAGCCTACGACAATCCAACCTACGCTAGTGACGTAGAATCTAGTAATGACTCAGTCAGCTTCTCACCAAAAGCAATGGAGCCTGAATAGATTCAGAAGATGGTGGATGATGCACTCAACTCCATGATGGAAGAATTGAATGAGGTCCTGGCTGAGACCATAAAAAGCCAGCTAGCT
The DNA here is from genome assembly GCA_947685225.1 of Garcia nutans. Taxonomy (NCBI): domain Eukaryota; kingdom Viridiplantae; phylum Streptophyta; class Magnoliopsida; order Malpighiales; family Euphorbiaceae; genus Garcia; species Garcia nutans. The sequence goes on from CANTUV010000007.1 coordinate 55,989,883, forward strand.
GCATTATTGGGAAACACTGTTGAAGCATCTGCTAGTACTAAGAAGCAGAAAGACAAGGAAAAGGCTAAGGTTGGTGAAGCAGTCTCTGATGATGACAAAGTAATGATTGATGATGACAATTGGGGCTCAGTATTTCAAAGATTCTTAAGATAAGAAGAAAGAGCCAAAGGCTATGGAAAAATCAACTGTTGAAAAGACTGAAGCTATAGATATGGAGAAGATGATTGCTGATTTAGAGAAGAAGTTTGAGAAGAAGCTAAACGCTGAAGAGGTTTCGGAAGTGGATAAACTATTTGAATAAGATGAAGAAGTCCCTTACAAGTTCAAGGTGCCTTCCTTTGCTAAGTACAATGGTGCAGGAAATCCTTGCTTACATGTTAAGCAGTATATCACTAACATGCAGTCTTCTAGAGCTACTAAAGCTCAAACTCTAAGGTATTTCATGCTCTCGTTGGATCCTATTATGCAGAATTGGTTTAATACCTTAAAGGAAAGTACTCAAAAGAACTAGAATTTGATGTACAAAGCCTTCATCCAGTAGTATGGGTATAACATGGAATTAGAAGTTACCCTAATAGAGGTAGAGTTAATCAAGCAGAAGTGAAATGAGAATCTTATTGACTATGTGAAGAGGTTGAGGAATAAGGCTGTACTACTTAAGAAGAGGCCAGATGAGTCTGACAAAATTAGGATGAAAGTGAGAGGTGTCCTACCTAATCTACGTGAATGGATGTCTCATACTCTTATTAGGAATTTCAAAGATCTCATTCAAGCTATCTTACAAATAGAAGAATGGGAAAGATAGAGGAATCATTTTTTTAGAACAAGAAGTGATAGGGAAAGTTGTCTGGCGGTCAGGGTACACAGAAGTAAATGGATGTCAATGCAACAATGGATCCAGCAAGTAGAAGACAGTTTCAGAGTTAGGAAACCTCTGTCTTGGGTTTTCAATAAGTTGCAGAAGAATGAGCTACTATAGACATTGGGTCCTCGACCTTTGTCAAATCCTCTGCCATCAAGTTTTGATGCTAAGGCCTTTTGTCAATTCCATCAAGTGCAAGGGGCATGAGACATATAGATATATTCGCTTAAGGCACTGGATCTAAGATTTATTGACAGTGGAAAGTTACCTGAGCCTGATAAGCCCAATACCAAGAGCAATCTTTTGTCTAACTTTGGCAGAGTACCTCCGCCAGCAACCTTTATAGTTGGGGGAGGATTAGAGGAAGATTTTATCGTATCCTCCTTTTTAAAATGAGAGAGTAGAAGATGTGAAGAGAGAAAAGGCTTGACTCAATAGACCCCCATTGGCTTAAATGTTGCTCATGTTATTTTGCTTTCTTTGGTATTTAATTGGAATAATTATGTTTTTCAAATTAAAATTGTTTGAATAAATTATTTTAATTAAATTTTTATTGGTCATTGTTCATTTTGGTGCTCAACCAATGATTAATCTAGCTTGATATTTATAAATTAGTGTATCTATACATCATGGTTCGAATGACTTTACTAGGTGAGGGAGTTATTCTATAGCATTGAGATATGTATGCTTACTTAGAGAGGGCTCCTAGTTAATTAATAATGAGTGTCTAGGTCCTAGTTAATCTTAGAATATGCTTTGACGAACTTTCGAGGCGAAATTGAACTTTGCTTATTTAAGAGAGAAAAGATATAGGCATTGTTTGATGAGCCAATAACTAGTATCCACCCTCTCTTAAAGTTAGGACTCAAATAAAAAAAGAAAAAAGAAAAAAATGAAAAGGAAAGAAAAATAAAAAAACCCAAAGAATAAAAAAGAGAGGAAGAAAAAAGAAAAAGAGAGAAGAGAGAAGAATAATAGGGTTTTAAACCTTTTGCAAAAGAAAAGGTCATCATAATTAAATCTAGATTTGTACCAAGAAGATAAGTTCTTTCTTTTCATGAAGTAAGATTTCAAGTTCTGTTTTTCATGAAGTAAGATAACAAAATGCCTGGAAAATAAAAGTGATACCCATAGTTTAATAATACCTCCAACATCATATGGTTCTAGCAGAAAGTTTGTACTGTAAAGGTTTGTCTATAATATTACATTAGCTCCAATCTAAAAATGACCTTTGTTTAACCCATATCCCTTATAGACCCCATTTAAAGCCTATTAAAGACCTGTTGATCTCTCTTGGTAGGTGGAGTCTATTAGTGGAGATAGTTTCAATAAGCATGCATATGAGATGAACAATATTTAAACTCAACAAGACCTTTGCCCAAGTAATGTATATGTTCCTATCCGAAATGTAATAGTTCTTGCTCAAATGGAAATGATTTCCAAGTTTAGTACGGTAACTAGGATTGTTATGTTACATATTTGTTAATTTGGAAAATAGAGTCTTGAGGTACAATGACACTGATTTGACAAAGCAAAAAATATGATTTTAAGATTAAAAAATGTTTTTATCATTTAAAGCCTTCAAGTTTAGGGAAGTATGTTATATTTTTGAACCTCAATAGACATATTGGACGAAAGTGGCCTCATGAAAGGATCACCTGTAAGGTCATATCATGAAGAAGTTGCCAACCAAATGTGTTGAAATGGACATCTCCCATGTCTTTGGCTACCATGCTTGGGCCTCCACTAATCATGTTTCCAACATTCTAGAAATAAAGCTATAGATGTGAAGTATTTTGGTGTTCTAATGCAAGACCTGAACAAGCATCTAGAAAGAACCAATGAGAGTGCTTTGGCTTACCATCTCGGTTTGTGAGTCAATGGAACCACTATAAGTATAATCCATGCATATCATGCATACATGAGCATATCACACTATATTTTATTGTCTTGTGTTAATGATTCTTTGTCAAAGTGAACAGCAAACACCATGTGAAGTAAAAAATCAAAAGTAGATATGGAATCAGGGAGCATGAAAGGGCCATGGCAAAAGAAAGAAGACATGCACGCTTTTGCAAGGAACTAGACAAAATAAAAACATCAATCAGATCCTGCATGGGAACAAAATCATTGGTTTGAGCCTACACAGATGGCAAAACTTCCTCTTTTCAATTTTTGGGTTTATACATGTACAAAACATTTTTCAGACTCACTTTTAATATTTTTCTATGCAGGGGAGCAAAGAGAGGATATGAGGACTAGCTAAAAAATAGCTAAATTATTTTTGCAAAAGGAAGAACAAAAAGAATATAGAACAAGAAAAAATTAGAACTCTCAAAAAAATATACAAAAGACAAAAGATCAGGACAAAGGTACAATAAGATCAAATTAGTCTAGCTAAAAGAGTTAAAGTCGAGGCAAGACAAAGGCCTATCCACAAGAAAAGAAAATCAAGATGAAGATTCTTTTCTGTCAAGGTAGACATTTTGGAGCATCCACTACCCAGCCTATATTGGACTTGCTGAAGTATCCTGACGCAAAATCTCTGGCCTATATTGGATTTGTTAAAGTATCCTAATAGCATAGCTTTCCTTGATATGTTGAAATATCCAAGTTTATTTCTAGTGAGATATTAGAGTCATTCACTATCCTACCAAGATATTAGAGTCGCTTGGTGGTTGTCATCAGGATATTGGAGTCGATCAATGGCCGTTTTGATTTACCAATATATTAGAGTTGCTTGGTGGATTTCATAGGGATATTAAAATTGCTCGATGGCTATTTTTACTCACCAAGATATTAGAATCTCTTGGTGATTCTATTTAGATATTATATTTGCTCGATAGACCCATTGGGATATTAGAGTCACCCAATGATCTGTCGAGATATGAGAGTCACTCAACAGTGTTGTTGCTTGGTCATCATGATATTAGAGTTGCTTGATGAACCTATTAGGATATTAGAATTTCCCAATGACCTGTTGAGATATTAAAGTTGCTCAATTTTTTTATTATCACTAGAAGGATTTCATGGGGATATTAGAGCCACCCAATAATCCATTAACGTATCAAATCCAGTCTCGGGTCCAAAATCCAAATCCAATTTCAGGTCCAAGCACCCAAATCTAATCCAGTGTCGGGTCGAGAACCCAAGTCCAAACTCGAGTTGAGAAATCAAATCTAGTCTCGGGTCGAGAACCCAAGTCCAAACTCGAGTCGAGAAATCAAATCTAGTCTCAGATCGAGAACCCAAACCAATCTAGGTCTAGACTATCCAAATCGACTCAAAGTCATGTTGCTTCTCACTTCCTTCTACCGAAGTCTCAGATCATTCAAGCAAGGGGCAAAACTGTAGACCCTTAATTTTTGCCCTAGCTTGTTTGAATACAATTTATAAAGGCCTAGTCAAGTTTGGTCCATTCTTAATGGCTTAAACTTGGTTTAAAACATTTTATTAGATTGGTCTAGTTTTATAAGGCATATAATAAGCCGGTTTAATTTTTAAAGCCCTAAAATGGTTCGATATGAAGTTGAATGGGTTTCGTTTGGTTTTAAATGAATTGGGTGCTTTCTAATTCGATATGAACATCACTCATATCAAATTAAAGGCTTGTCCAATTTGATATGAGCACATCCATATCGAATTGGACAAGCTCCAATTCGATATGAATTAATTCTCATATTGAATTGGCCCACTTTCCACTTTGATATGGGTTTTGGTTCATGTCAAACTTAAATCATTTTAATTCAACATGAATTTGGATTCATGTTGAACTTAAATCATTTTCGGCATGACTTTGGTTTTAAGACAAATTCTAATTAAGCTCGATTAAGTGGGGATGGGGAACCGGTTTTAACCTAATGGCTTCTATAAATATAGGGACTAACAAAGAAAGGGGGACAACCACAATTATCAAACAATGGATTATCAAAAAGAGAGACAAGCTATAATCACTAAAGGAACAATTAACCTAGTGAAACAAAAAATACAAAGAAACAAAAACACATAGCAATTGTTCCCAGAATTGCCTCTTTGGCTTAGGCAGTTACATAAACAAGCTTGATTCAACACATCCAACTCGGTGGAACCAACAATGCAAGTTTTGTTTTTTACATTTTAATTAGTTTAATACTCGTAGTAATCATTTAAGCTTTGATTTGCTTAAAACTTATAGTGGCTTATTATTTAAACATCCAGCCATAGTTGTTTTAAATATGTCCAGTAGCTATTTACATTCAAATACCATCATGCAATAAGTTATTTTTAGCTTACAATGATTATGCAAAACCATAATTTTATCCCAAAAATCTTAATTTTACCTTAAAACCCTAGTTTAGGACAAACCCTAATTTCTATAAGCATAAAACCAAGCTTAGGTAGAAACCCTAATTCCCTGACAAAATTATATCATGCAAACCATCGTCGCACACTATATTTTCTTAATAGGATAATATTAAGATGTGTTTGTTTATTTTCTTTTTAATTATTCAATTATTTTTATATGTGTTGTATTATTTTTTCCTTGCTTTATTATTTTCCTTATATTTATATGTATTTTTAAAGGGAATTGTAAAAGGCATGTTTCCATCTAGTGTGGGTGCCTGGTTTATTTAATTTATGTAATTTAATTTATTTTAAGGTTTTTTGGGGCTATTGTAAGGGACACGTTTCCACCTGTACTATTTTATTTATTTTACTTCCTTTGTGGACATTGGACATTATTGTAAGGGCATGTTTTCGCTTTGTACGAGTGCCCATTTTGTTTGTTTGGACATTCTTTCATTTTAATACAATGAATATTTATTTATTGCAAGTAGTATGGATGATATTTTAATAAGTTAAGAATTTAATAATATTAAGACTTAAAAAGGAGCCCGGTGGCGTTATGGGAGGTGCTGGGTCATTCTCACCTTTCCCATACATACCCAACTTTTCAATCCCAATAAAGGTTTGGGGATTTCCTAGGAATCGTGTCATCCGCCCTTTTTATTTTTCTGGCCCTTCCTAGTGGTGAATCTATTTTCTCTGGATTTAGGCCCGTGTTCTCTAAAGCAATGAGCCTAATAGTGCCAAAGTCACTAGAACAATTTCACATGGGAGTGGGGACGAAAATTTCTACTCACACTTGGATCAACATAAAATATTGATAGACCCAACGAATGAAGGTTTAAATTTATTATTTAACTTTCTTTAAATTTACAGTAGATGTTATTTATTAACATTGTTTTAAAATCCACAGTAGTAATTATTCTTCAAATGTCATCAGGCAGTAGTTGATTTTAGCTTACAGTTTATGTTGATTATTTAAACCATCATTATTTTGCACAATAATTCGTTAGAATACTCAATAGCTAATCCACTAGTGGTATTAAAATTATTAGTTTCATCAAAATCCTAATAATATGGTTTAAGTTGATTCAAAACCTTAACCTTATTTTCTAAAAGCATAAAACCCTAAACCATAATCCAAAACCGTAGTTCTAAATTCCTAAAAAGCCTAATCTATAAACTCTAATCCAAAACCCTAATTCCATAGATTTAAAAACCCTAATCCGAGATCTCAATCCTTATGGTTTAACTCTAATTTTTATTTTTAGATCTTAATTGCACTTTTAACCCAATTTTGCATGTTTTAATCTTAATTTGTATATTTATACCTTGATTTTGATTAGTTTATTTATTGTTGTCTACTTATGATGGATGATGATCTTTGATTTCATTTTGTTGATTATGATGAATGATTGAATTAAGACTATGAAGAAAGTTTGATTGAATTAAGACTATGAAGAAAGTTGAAGTTTACCTGAATTTAGATCCGATGGCATCAAGATTACAAAGGATTCATCCTCATTGAAGCAGACTCATGCTACTCCATAGTTAGAAGCATAGGGCAGTATGAACAAGAAGACTCTCTTAGAGCTAAAAGAAAAGAAAAAAGGTAAAGAAAGAAATGAAAAAATGAGGAAAAGGAGAGAAAGGGAAAAAAGAAAGAGAAAGAAAGAAAGAGAAAAAGAAGAATAAAATAGTAAAAGTTTGAAAGAACAATTCAGAAAGCCAACAATATTCTTTCTACCTGAAACAATAGAAGACTTCCACTCAGCCTACTAGAAGAAGTTTGACTTTAATTAGTCTACCAGAGATGCAGCCAAAAGCAAAGAAATATGAGAAATACCATCTAGTTCATAATACTCATCACAACTCTAAGACACTAATCTTGAAAGTCCTGCACTTGACAGTCCTACATAGAAAAAGAACAAAATGATGAAATGTCTAAAGAGAGAAAAGAATTGAGAAGAAACAAGAAAAAAAAAAGAAGAAAAGGGGTCTTGAGTTTTTGCAAAAGAAAAAGAATAGGTTTTCCCTAGTCAGGTCAGATCTAGATTGTTGCCAAGAAGACAAGAACATTTCATGAAGTAAGATAATAAGACACCTAGAAGATGGGAATGATGCCAAAAAGTTTAAGAATACTTCCAATAGTATACAGTTTTGACAAAAGTTGTAGTGTGAAGGTTTGTCATTGTATCAAGACAGCTCCAATTTACAAATGGCCTTCATCTAGACCATGTCCCTTATAGACCCCATTTCAAGCCTATTAAAGACCATATGATCTCTCTTGGTAGGTGGAGTCTATTGATGGAGATGTTTGAATAAGCATGCATATGAGATAGACAACATTTAAACTCAATGAGACCTTTGGCCAAGTAATGTGTATGTGCCTATCTGAAGTATAACAGTTCTTGCTTAAATGGAAATAATTCCCAAGTTTAGTATGGTAACTAGAGTTATGATGTTATAGATGTGTTAATTTGGGAAAGTTGAGTCCTAAGGTATATTAATACTGATTTGGCAAAGCCGACATTTGATTTCACAATTAAAAAATTCAAAATTAAAATTAAAAAATGAGAAAAAAAGTGGCCTTTGTGACACGGGTTTTTAAGCATAATGAAGTACATTGCATGATCAAGTTTTAAAGGACTAACTGGGCAAGAATGGGCTAATGAAAGAATCATTCATAAGGTTATCTGTTGAATCATGATTTGATAATGGATGTCTCCTATATCTCTGGCCATCCTACTAGGGCCCTCACTACTCATTCTTTTCTATGTCTTAAGGATGAATCTATGGATGTGACATGTATATCTTAAGGGTACCAATGGGAATGCTTCGGTCTACCATCACAATTCGTGAGTCAGTATAATCGCTGTAAGTATCATTTATGCATACACGTATACATGAGCATGTCATATTGCATTTTGTTGTCTATTCTTTAAGCAACCAATACTCTTAAAGCAAATAATGAGAAGCAAACATAGCATCAGGGGGCATGAAAGGCTCGTTACTTGAGAAAGATCCAATCACCTTGCAAAAATGAAGATGCACGCTTGCATAAAGAACAAGACAAAAGTATCGATTAAAGCATAATGGGCACAAAATCATTAGTTTGAGCCTACATAGGGGGCAAAGTTTTGCCTTTCAATTTTTAATTTTATGCATGTACAAAATATTTCCAGACTATCTATCAATGTTTTTCCATGCAGGACACAAAGAGAGAATACGAGGGATAAATGGGGTAAAAAATAACTGAATTTTTGCAAAGCTAAAGTTAATACAAGATGAAGGTCTATCCTCAAACAGAATCCATTGAAGAATGGAGCAGTTGGTAAGAAGAAAGACAAAAATCTCAATTGATAGAAGATCAATTAAGCTAGAAGAGCTGAATTCGATCCATTGAAGGATGGAACAAGTGACTAGAAGAAAGCCTGCACTTTCAAATGATGGAAGTTGATCCATTGATGAATGGAGCAAATGGCTAGAAGAAAGCCATGATAGAACATTAATCAGCTAGAAGAGCTAAAATTGATTGGCTAGAAGAAAGCCAGATATCTCAACTGATAAAAGGTCAGCCAGCTAGAAGAGTTGAAAGTTTTTTGCTAGAAGAAAGCTAAAACCGTCAACTAACAGAAGGTCAGTTCGGATAGAAGTGCTGAAATTGATTAGCTAAAAGAAATCCAACTCCCTCAACTGATAGAAAGCTAGTCAGCTAGAAAAGAAGAAATAGAAGGCTAAAAGAAATCCAGAACCCTCAACTGATAGAAGATCAGTTGAATCCAATCTTGGGTCAAGAGCACAAATTTAGTCATGAGTCAAGAACCCAAATCTAACTCTCAGGTTAAAAACCTAAAATCCAGTATTAGATTGAGAATCCAAATCTAATATTGGGTTGAGAACCTAAATCCAAGTCTCAGGACGAGAACCCAAATACAATATTAGGTCAAGAACACAAATTCAGCCTCGGGTCGAGAACCTAATTTTAATCCCAGGTCTAGAATCCATTCTTGTCTAAAATTGACTCAAAGTCATATTACTTTTCACTATTTGAATGAATTCAAGATCGTTCAAGCATGGAGCAAAACTGTAGACGTTTAATTTTTACCTTAAGTGAGTCTGATCCCAATTAATAGAGGCCTAGCTAAATTTGGTCTGACTTTAGAGGCTTAAACTTAGCTTAAAGCCCTAAATTAGGTTGGTCCAATTTTAAAAGGTTTAAAGAAAGATGTTTCACTTTCTTAAAAGACCAAATTAGGCTTAATTTGATTTTAAAAGATAAAACTTAGCCAAATAGGGCCAAAACCCCATATTCATAGCGAATTGGCTAATCATGATGAATTGGCTTAGCCAATTCACCATGGGCTGACACATGGCGAATTAGCCAAGCCAATTCTCCATGGAAGCCATCCATATCAAATTGGCCTTGCCAATTCGCCATGAGCTGGTGAATTTGTCTTGCTAATTCGCCATGGAGACCTACAGGTTGAGCTAGGGCTTTGTGCTCTTTCTTTTTGTGTCAGACTAAATTTAAAATTAGGCTTTTAATTTTGGTTTTAGGACATATTAAGCTTCCTAATTAGGTTTACTTATAATTACTTTTAGATTATCATAAGGAGTTAGAAATTTAGGATTTTAATTAAACCATCTTAACTTAGTGATTGGATATAAATACAAGCTTAAAATAAGAACTAAAAGGGGGTCACAATTATTAGAATAAGCAAGTAGCAGCAATACTGAAGAGCCAACCACAATTAACACCGAGCAAACACATACATAGTAGAAGGCAATAGGTACTATCTTCTCCTTGTTCAATCAAGACTCAACATTGGTGTAGGTAGAAGGCTTGGATTAAGATAAAATATTGGTGGAGCTAACAAATGAATGTCTGAATTTATTGTTTAAATTGCTTTAAATTTACAGTAGCTGCTTTTTATTAGCATTATTTTTAAAATCCATAGTAGTAATTATTCTTCAAACATCATTGGGTAGTAGTTGATTTTATCTTACAATTTATGTTGATTCTTTAAACCATCATTATTTTGCACAATAATTCGTTAGAATACTCAATAGCTAAGCAACTAGTAGTATTCAAATTATTAGTTTCATCAAAATCCTAATAATATGGTTTAAGTTGATTCAAAACCCTAATTTTATTTTCTAAAATCATAAAACCCTAAATCCTAATCCAAAACCCTAGTTCTAAATTCCCAAAAATCCTAATCTATAAACTCTAATCCAAAACCCTAATTCCATAGATTTAAAAACCTTAATCCGAGATCTCAATCCTTATGGTTTAACCCAAATTTGTATTTTTAGCTCTCAATTACACTTTTAACCTAATTTTGCATGTTTTAATCTTAATTTGTATCTTTATACCTTGATTTAGATTGTTTGATTTATTTTTGTCTACTTATGATGGAAGATGAGCTTTGGTTTCATTTTGTTGATTATGATGAATGATTGATTTATACTGTGTTGACAATTTTGATTTGAAGAATATAAAGGCATGTTTCCACTTCGTGGGTGCCTTGTTTTATTTGGTTTATTATTTTATTTAAATTAAGTTTTTAAATTAATGTAAGGGATACGTTTCTACCAAACGGTGGGTGTCCCACTTTATTTTCTTGTATTATAGACATTTAAATGGTTGTAAGGGCATGTTTTCATCGTTAGATGGGTTCCTATTTTGTTTGTTTTATTTTAATAATATGATGGATGTTTATTTCTTTTAATTGCATATAATATGAATAATACTAAAATAATTTAAGAATCTTATAATAATTAGACCTAAAAAGGAGGCTGGTTCTAATGAACCAGGCACTATGGAGGTACAAGATCATTTCCACCTTCCCCATGTGTACCCAACTTTTCGAACCTAATAGGAGGGGGGGTTGGAGATTCCTTAGGAATCGAGTCATCACCCTTTTCTATTTCTTTCTCAGCCTGTCTTGGTGGTGACTCCATTTCTCTGGATTTATGCATGTGTTCTCTAAGGCCCTGAACTTAGCAGTGTCGAAGTCGCAAGAACCATTCCACAGGGAGTGGGGGCGAAAATCCTAGCTCACAGATAGGTTTACAAAGACATTTTAGGTCAAAACCTAAAATGGGCCTTTCGTTACCCCATCAGGGTAGGTTTACATAAACATCTTAGGTCAAACCTAGATGGACCTTCCCTTACCCCATTAGGGTAGATTTACATAGAAATTTTAGGTCAAAACTTTAAGGGTAGGTTTACATAGACATTTTAGGTTAAAACTTTTAGGGTAGGTTTTGCATAAATATTTTAGGTCAAACTTAGAATGGCCTTCCCTTACACTATTAGGGTAGGTTTACAAAGACATTTTAGGTCAAAACCTAGAGCGGGCCTTCTCTAGATGATTGCATGATATGACATGGTATCTTGCATCAACATCATTGTGTTCACACCAACATAGTTGTTTTTCAAACAAAGAAACCATGATGGGAGGTGGCTACGAACCCCTAACTAAGCACCCAAATTATAGTTCATATGATCATGGTTCCAACAAATTTTGAATTGAGTAAATTGAAATTCGGGTGGACCCAAATGGGCCCATACCGGTCCCAGAAATCCTCAATTTTGAAAATGAGGAAAAATCCTCAATTTTTCCCTTAAATGAAAGCCCACATGATAATTAATCCAATGCAACTTAAATCACACAAATCAGAGGTCAAACGGGACCAAAATGGCAAAGTACGACGGACTTTTCGCAGGAACAATGGCCGCTATGTCGCCCATGGCTACCGCGTGGCATGCGGATGGACCACAACACTCATGGTTCATCCGACGCACATTACTTGTTCGATGTGCGTACGGTCCATGATTGTTTTGGTCAGATTTTTTCCTACTTTTCACTATAAACTGAGATTTTCTTCTTCAAAATGGGGATTGGGGGTTGGGGGAATAATAATAGAGAGCCAATTGCTCTCAAAATTGCTCCAAAAATACTGAAAGTTTTACCCTATTTCTCCAAAAACAATCTAAAAATTCTCCAAAAAAATGACTTTTTCATCAAGAAATTAGTCTTCTAAATAAAAATTTCCCAATTGGATTTTGTTTTGTAAATTTCTTTTCTTCATAATAAGTCAAGAAATTCTATAAAGCCTAAGGCTGCATCAAGGGGTGTAAAACATTTCCAGCTTCAAGTCAATCAAGAAAAAAAAATTCAAAGAGGTAAATTTCCTAATTCAATCTTTTTTCAAATTCAATAATACCACCAATTACAATCATTTAATTAAGCCCTTTACAATCAAAGGAATGAACTACTTACAGCTCCGATTCCCATTCAAATGGAATAATTAGGCACACTTGGAATACTACTCCAAGTGGCCAGCCCTCACCTAAATTTCCAAATTGGTCTTTTTGAATTTATTCCAATATATTTTTCTTTAATATTGTGACTTATTATATTGAAATTTAAATGAATATTATATTTATTTTATATTATTTGCTTTTAATAATTTTTATTAGAGTCAAAGTCCCTGTAATATCCCAATGTATGCCCTAGAAGTTTTAATACAATTGTTATTTGATTTGAATTAATGTATATATGTTTTTGCAAAGGAAATGATTGTGTTAATGGAATGTATATGTTGTATATATGTTAATATATATAACATATACATTAGTCAAAAGGGATGGTCAATGGAAGAGGATATTTATGTGTGATATGTGAAATTACTTTAATGGGCATATAAGTGACAAAGGTTAAGTTAAATGGATGAGGGCATTTAGGTAATTGCTTTGTTAGAATTGCTTGGTGGAGATTTAAAGAAGAAGAGAAGTTTGACTTGTGTTTATTTTCTTTTCTTCTCATTTGTGTGCCGGCTATCCAAGAAAAGAGAGAGCAAGAGAGGTGTTCTAAATGCTATAATCAAATTGAAGGAAGAATCAAAGGATTAAGTTGAAAATTTGTGAAATTTCTTCATTTAAGGTAAGTACTTTCTTGTTTTCCTTTGTTATTGTTGAAGTTGTGTTTGAGATGAGTTGTGAATTGTTGATATTATGAATTGGTGTGTTTGAGATGTGTTTATAAGTGTTGAAATGGATTGTAAGTTAAAAAGGTTAAATTGGTGTTGGTTTTGTTTGAAGATGGTAAGTTAAGTGGATGTTGATCTTGAAAGAAGAAGATTGATGTTGGTTTAGGGTTTGATGTGGTAAGTGATTGATTGTATGGTTGAGATAGTGTTAATGTGAATATTGTGATGAATATGTGTTAATAACATTGATTACATCCATTTGAATGAGGTTGTATTGTGCATAATGTGTTTTTATTCAATCAAAAGAGAGTTGGCCATATTTAGGGTTTGTATACATGAGAGACACGACCAAACCAAGGAAGAGACACGGCCAAACTAAAGGATTTTTGAGAGACACGGCCAAGTCTATGGAAATTTGGCCGTGTTGGATGATTTTTGGAAAAGACACGGCCGTGTCCCTTGCCCATGTTTGCTTCTGTTGCTTTTGGTTGAGAGACACGGCCACAAGCTTGGCCGTGTCCCTTGAGTGTGTTGGCCACTGTGATTTTTCCTTGCTCTTCTTACATGATTGAGATTGAACTTACATTTGATAATGCATATGATACTATATGAACAAGGTTATGTATTATGTGCATGATGAATCTTGTGAATGGTAATGTGTTATGTAAATAATGTACTTTGAAATGTTTTACCAATGATGCTATATGTATAATATGAATTGAGATATGAAACGATATGAAGCCATTGTGATTGGCTATGATGAATCATTTGAAAGACATAAGGCATGTTTGCCTAATTGATTATGAGAATGGAGAATGGAATTGATAATGAGATAATAAATGAATTGTGTGTCTAATATGTTATTCATTTTCAGAGTTTTGTTGTTGGTGGCATGCCTAATGGTAACAATCTCTTGAAGTTAGGTTGGATTTGATCCTTGAAGCCTAATTGAGATGTTACAACCCTTGAAGCTAGGTTGGGTTGGTTCTTGAAGCCAAGTTGGGTTGATACTTAGCATGCTTTGTTCCCCTTGAAGCTTGGTTGAACCTAATCCTTGAAGCCTAGTTGGGTATATGATAATGATAAATGTGATAACAAAACTAAAGCATTAACTCTGAAAATTGAATGGCATATTAGAGTGTTTTGGGCCCATGCTTGTCTTTGTATATAATGTGATTCTTGAATGGTAAAATCAATGGAACTATGAAGATGTAATATGAATATTGTTATGACATTGAACATAGTATGATGTGGTAATGTGATGTGCTTCTATGTGTGTGGTTTATGAAATATAAAGGTGTGATGTTAGCTTTTCACTTATGATGTTAACTTTATAATTTAGATGTGTAACATTGCATTGCCTTAAAGTATAGTGTTGGTATATTTTGTACTACTAAGCCGATGGCTTAGCGCGATAGTGTTTGATCGCACAGGTGACAGAGTTGAACCTGAGAGTTCTTCAAGACCGAGTGAGAGTAGACATTGAAGAGTTCATTTTGGAACATAAAGATCAGAGAAGAGCTGCCAATCATGTATATATTCTATGTTTTGTAAACTTTGATTTATAACATATTTGTAATAACTTCCACTGTGAATTGATAAACATTTTTTATATATGGTGTCTTTTGGATTTCTTTAAAATGTTTGAGATTGATTTCATTTATTTACAAAGATATTTGTTGTGGAATTTACTATATTCAGTATACGTATATTACGATCGTTTAAGCATGCTTGGTACGTATACGGGATATAGGGGTGTAACAGTCCCCATGTGCATGATATTTTTGGAAATGTAACCATTTATTTTTGTTGCAATCTATGGATGTTATGTGATTTTTTGCCCATGGATAATTAAATGGCATTTATATCTATTTCTATTGCATGCATTAAAAAACCATTTTGACCTATAAAGGTTAAAATTAATTAAAGAGAGAAGAATCATTTTTATGAAAATTGATTTAGAAAACTTAGCTCGGGACCCATCGTGATTGGTTTCAGACTAGTGCCCTCTTTGGGTAAAAATTAATTTAATATAATGGAGTCAACTAAAATGGGTTTTTCCTTAATTTTTCCCATACAAAAATAAACTAAGGTAGCGACTCTCCAATCTTTGCTTTTAAAGACAAAAGCCACCATCCTTTTTCAAAATAAAAGGAGAGCTTTCTTTTTCTGAAAAAATAAAAGAAATAAAATCTTTTCAAAAGAAAATATGATTCTAAACCCTTGCTTAGCAAATCGACTGGAGACCATACGTGATGGTATCGTATGGGACTTAGCCCAGATGAGTATTTTGGCTGCAGATGACTCAACTTTTTCAAGGCCTCACATTTGCCCAAGAAGCAGCAACCCATGCATTTTAGTATGGGCTGCTGCCTTATAAAACCAAATCAGTGGTTCAACCATCATTTGGAACTGCAAATTTGGCGGTTTGTGAGTGGAGATTTTTGCCACCACTCCTAATGGAATGGTTCTAGCAATTTCAACACTGTTAGGCCTTAGAGAATTGTAGACCCTTATTTTTTGACCAAGTCCAGTCCGACACTAATTAAAAGAAGATTAACTCAAGTCTAAAGATTTAAAATAGTCCAAAATAATTTTTATAATATTTGTTATTTAATATTTATTATATATAAAAGAAAAGAAAAATTATAATTATTTATTTTAAATATAATATTTATTTTTAATAAAAATAAAAATAAAAATAAATAATACATATAATACAAATAATAATGGACAAATCGGCGAGCGACACGCGGCAGGCCTTTCTGCCTGCGTGAATTGGCGTGGGCCAATTCTCCATAAGCCACGCCTGCAGCAAATTGACCCATAGCTCGCCCAAGCCCGTGCTCGCAAGCCCGTGTGCCAGCGCCCTGGTGCAACCTGTGCTCGCAAGCCCTTGTGCCAGAGGCCCTTTTGCCAGCCTTGCTAATTTTGCCAAAACCTAGTTTAATTAGGAATGTTTTAAATATTTCCTTAACCAATAATGAATAGGTTTTTATTTGATGAATTTCCTATAAATACAGACTTAAAAAATAAAGAAGGGGACTTTTGGCTAGATTTTTTTTTTGGGGACTTTGAAACTTTGTAACTTAGTAATAGAAACCCTAGCAATCAATCAAAAGGAAAAAGATGAGACACATAAGCATCAAAGAGAAAAAGAATAAATTTACAAAGGCAGTGACCTACTGTCTTGTTCTTGCTCAGCCAGAATCTCAAAGTGCAATTGTGGTGGAGCCTTCAAACGTAGGTATGTCTTCTAAATTAAATCCATATAAACATAGCATTAGAAGCTTTATGATGTTAATTTTCTTCATACAAAATAAATGCAATAATTTGTTAGTTCCAATAACTTGATCGTATTCAATTGATGCATGAGCATTTAATTTAAATACTTCCAGTAGCAACATTCCATACAAGCATTAACCAAAAATTCAATTCTTAAAAATAGTTTAAAAGTTCTTTTATGGTATTCATAATTTTTCCAAACCCTAATTTTTACCTTAAAACCCTAATTTAGGATCAATTTGAATCCAATCTTCTAAATTAAACCCTAGTAAGTGCGACCCTCGTCGTCACGCCCTATATTACTTTAATAGATAATATTTAGATGTTTTTTTTATCTTCTTTTTAACTATTCCATTATTTTCATATATGTTGTATTATTTTTCCTTTCCTTTATTCTTTTTCATAGATTTATATGTATTTTTAAATAGACTTGTAAAAGGCAAGTTTTCACTTTTGGGTGCATTATTTGTTTGATTTATTTATTTTCTGTATTTTAATTTATTTAAAGACTTTAGGATAATTGTAAGGGACAAATTTCCACATTTGTGTGGGTGTCCTATTTTATTTATTTTCTTTGTGAACATTTAAAGATTGTAAGGGTATGTTTCCATCTAAAGATGGGTACCCATGTTAGTTTGTAATGTGTTATTTTATCTTATTTTATGAATGAATCTATTTTATTAATAATTGCATGTAGAATGAATGATATTATAATATTTAAAAATTCAATAATATTTAGACCTAAAAATGATGATGGTTCCAATGAACCGGGCATTATGGGGGTGTTGGGCCATTTCTTATATTCCCCATATGTACCCAACTTTTCAAACCGAATAGGGGGCTTGGGATTCCTTAGGAATAAATTCATCCATCCCTTTCTTTTTCCTGGCCCGTCTGGGTGGCGACTCCATTTTCTTCGGGTTTAGGCCCGTGTTCTCTAAGGCCTCGAGCATAGTAGTACCGATGTCGCAAGAACCATTCCACATGGGAGTGAGAGCAAAAATCCCCGCTTACAGTGGCGACTCCATTGCACTAGGGATAAGAGAAGTTGATTTCGTTGGTCTTTATTTTATTTTATTTTTTCTTATTATGATATTATCTATTGCATCATTTAGATTGTATTATGTGCGTGAGTTAGGACTCCCGTGTTATCCGTGTTATGTTATGTAAGGGATACCATACTTTCACTCAAGGCATTGAGATCAAGCATGGCATAACCACTCATAGCCTTATACCATTTGCTATATACTTGCTTAGGAGCATATACCTTTCAACCCAGAAGACCAAAGCTCATGTAATTAACCTAGTTACTTTCCTTAGATTTTTTACCCCAAATGCTTGTTTATGACTATGATTAATTTATCTTGGTTTAAACCATGGCTTATTTGGTTTGTTCTTTTTCTAATATGACCTACCTATGTTGTAAGCTCAAAATAATTTTTCCTTTAAATTCAAAAGACCAAAACTATTTTTAAAATTTTCAAGTTATTTGGACATGAAAACCTTTTCAAGATGGGTCAAAAAATCTTCTTCAATCCTGTGGTCCAAACATAAAAGCCTAAGATTCTTGAAACAAAATTATTTTTTGCTTCATCTAAAGATTACAAAAGAGCTTATAAATATTTAGGTCAATTATAGAATACCAAAAATCAATTGTGATCCTAACTTATACTAAGAAATATTAATCATGGGCTTGTTTTTGGCATGAATCATTAGTTACCTTTTCAAGTGAGAAATCTATTTATAATAAATCTCTTAATTTAGTTTTAATCTAATATAGAATAAAAGTTGTTTTTATTGGATGTATTAAATCCAAATTAATGGGAATTATCATGAACTGATTTCCATGTTTGAAAATATAATTATTGGTTAAAATAGTCCGAGGGAATTGCTCGAAAATGGAATATCCCATGTTGGTATTTTGTTGACCATATACCTAGGAAAAGAGACTCGCCATTTGTGTGTGGAAGTTATAAGGTTGGAAGGAATGTCCTAATTATCTTTGTTTGCTTGTTATTTGTGCATAAATGCATACACGCATTACGTAACATGTCATTGATCCTTTTTGAGTCATAGGCCTAGAGTACAGCAGTTCGAGAGCATACAATAATCCAACCTAAGCCAGTGATGTACAATCCAGCAACAACTCAATTAACTTCTCACCAAGAGCAATGGATTTCAAACAGATTCAAAGGATGGTGGATGATGCCCTCAATGATAAGATGGAAGAACTAAAGGAGGTCATGACTGAGACTATGAGGTGCCAACTAGCTGTAATTTTGAGGAACATTGCTGAGGCATCTACCAGCACAAAGAAACTAAAAGACGAGGGAAAGGCTAAGCTCGGTTAAGTAGACTTCGATGATGATAAGGTAGTTGTTGGTGATAATGATGACTGGGCTTAATACTTCCAAGATCCTCAAGATAAGAAGAAAGAGCCAAAGGTTGTGGAAAGAGCAACTGTGGAAAATTCTAAAACATCTGATGTGGAAGAGATGATTGTTGATTTAGAGAAGAAATTTGAAAAGAAGCTAAAAGCTGATGAGATGTCAGAAATAGACAGCCTATTCGAACAAGATGAGGAGGTCCCTTGTAAGTTCAAAATGCCTTCCTTCGCTAGATACAATGGTACAAGAAATCCTCACTTACATGTTAAGCAGTACATCACTACCATGCAGTCTGCCAGAGCTACTAAGACTCAAACTCTAAGGTATTTTATGCTCTCATTGGATCTTGTTGTGCAGAATTGGTTCAATACCTTGGAGGAAAGTACCCAAAGAGATTAGAATACACTGTATAAGACTTTCATCCAACAATATGGGTACAATGTCGAGCTAGAAGTTACCTTGATGGAGGTGGAGACTATCAGGCAAAAATAAAAATGAAACTTTTATTAATTATGTAAAGAGATAGAGAAATAAGACTGAACTTCTCAAAAGGAGGCCTGATGAGTCGAACCAAATCAGAATGATAGTCAGAGGCGTCTTGCCCAATCTTCATGAAAGGTTGTCTCACACCCTTAGAAGGGATTTCAAAGATCTTCTCCAAGCTGGATTGAAAATAGAAGAGTGGGAAAGAGAGAAGAACCATTTTTCTATAAAATGAAATTATCAGTTTGGAAATCAAAGTACATATAAGGAAGTCAATGTTAATACAATTGGTCAAGGAAGTAGAAGATAGCTTTTAGAGTTGGGGAAACCTCTGTCTTGGGTTTTCAACAAACTACAAAAGAAGGGGTTATTACAACCTTTGGCTCCTTGACCGCTACATGATCCTCTGCCATCAAACTTTGATGCTAAGGCCTTCTATCAATTTCATCAAATGCAAGGGCATGAGATGGATAAATGCGCTCATTTAAGGAATGAAATCCAAGATTTGATCGATAGTGAAAAGTTGCCTGAGCTTGATAAGCCCAATACTAAGAGCAATCCTTTGCCTAAATTTGGAAGAGTACCTCCAGCAGCAACCTTCATGGTAGGAAGAGGATTGGAGGAACATTTTTATCTTATCCTCTTTTCAAGATGAAAGTATCCAACTCAACGAACTTCCCTTAGCTTGAATGTTGCTCTTCTATTTTTCTTTCTTTAATATTTAATTGGAACAATTATGTCTTTCAAATTAAGAGTGTTTGAATAAATTACTTTCATCAAAATTTTTGTTTATGTTGGTTCATTTTGGTGCTGAACTGATGATGAATCTAGCTTGATATTTATAAATTAGTGTATCTATGCATCATGATTTGAATGACTTTAGTAGGTAAGGGAATTATTTTATAGCATTAAGTTGTGTATGCTTACTTAGAGAGGGCTCCTGCATAATAACTTTTGTCTAGGTCCTAATCCATCTTAGAACATGCTTTGACAAACTTTTGAGGTGAAATTGAACTTTGCTTATTTTAGGGAAAGATGATTTATGCATTTTTTTGATAAGCCAACAACTAGTATCCACTCAGTTAAATATTAATCCCTAATTGTCCCTTTGAGCCTTCATAAAATTTTAGCTTACTCTTCATTGGCTAGTAAACCCAATAACCTACCCTGAGATGTTGTTACACTTTTGAAAAGTCTTATGATCACTAAGGTGAAGAGGTAAGGAGATCAAAGAAGCAAATGCATAGTCAAGACCATAAGGACAGTTGAAGTTCTCAAGACTATATGGGTAGTTGAAGTTCGTTTGATACTAGACCTAATATCTCTAGTTTATTAAGATGACATCAGGACAACGAAGTATTTTTCCTCACTAAAGTAGACTCACTCTACTCCACTCATCAATAGTCAAGGCAATTCTTATGGAGCTAGGACCTAATAAAAAAAAAGAAAAGCAAAAAGAGAAAGAGAAAGAAAGAAAGAAAGAAAAAACAAAAAAAGGGTCCTAAGTTTATGCAAAAGCAAAAGGAAAAGATGAAGATTATTTTAATCAGTTCTATATTTCTTCTAAGGAGATAGAAGGAAATTGAAGTCTAGCTGCCTATGGCTCCAACATAAGATTATAATGTAAAGATTTGTCAGCAGATGTCACATCAGCCCCAACTCAAATATAGCCTTCATTTAACACTTATCCCTTATAGACTCCGTTTTAAGCCCATTAAAGATCCGTTGATGTCTCTTGATAGGTAGAGTCTATTAGTGGAGATAGTTTGAATAAGTATGCATATAAGATAGAAAATATTCAAACTCAATGATACCTTTGGCCAAGTAATGTGTATGTGTCTATCTGAAGTGCAACAATTCTTGCACAAATGGAAATAATTTTCGAGTTTAGTATGGTAACTAGGGTTATGATATAATGGATGTGTTAATTTGGAAAAGTTGAGTCCTGAGGTAAATTGATATTGATTTGGAAAAGCCAACATTTGATTTCAAAATCAAAATTCAAAATTCAAAAAATTAAATAAAAAAAACAAAAAATTTTATTGCATAAACCTTCAAATAAATGGAAGTATGTTACATCGTCGAATCTCGAAAGACACATTGGGCAAAATAAAGGATTATTGGCAAGGTTATGAAGAAGTTACCAATTGACATGCTTGTGAGCGAGGATTTTCGCCCCCACTCTCGGTGGAATAGTTCTTGCGACTTCGGCACTGTTTAGGCTTGGGGCTTAGAGAACATAGTCCTAAGTCCGGAGAAAATGGAGTTGCTACCCGGAAAGGCCTGGAAAAAAGAAAGGGGTGGATGACTCGATTCCTAAGGAATCCCTAACCCCTTAATGGGTTCGGAAAGTTGGATACGTGTGGGGAAGGTGAGAAATGGCCCGGCACCCCCGACAACGCCCGGTTCATTGGAACCAGCCTCCTTTACAGGTCTTAATATTATAAAATTCTTAATTATAATAATATCATCCATATTACATGCAACAATTGAAATAAAGCATCGTTATATTAAAATCAAAGCAATGTCCAAACAAAGCAAATAAATGGACACCCATCCGAGGATGGAAACATGTCCTTACATCGTTCATGTCTAAACTAAATAGGACACCCACCGAAAGATAGATCACTACAAAAAAAACAGCAATCTGCGACGCAATCTGCGACACCATTAACGACGAAATCAACGACCAAAATACGATAGCGACAATATCAGCGACGAACAGCGAGAAAAATTGAGCGGACGGTAATGTCCTGGTCGCTAAAAAATCAATGACAAATCAGCGACCAATTGTGCTTGTCGTTGATTAGTGACAAATCAGCGACAAAACAGCGACAAATTCAATGACATTTTTATTTTTGGCGGAATTATTTATTCCCGCTGAAAGTCGTCGCTGATTTAGCTTTGGTCGTTGAATTCATCTCTATTTGGGTCGTTAATTTAGTCGCTGAATTGGTCGCTAATTTGCTCGCTAAAATTTGTCGCTAATGTGTCGCAGAATATGTCGCAATATTTTCCTCGTTGTTTCAGTCGTTGATTCGTCGCAGAATTCATTATTTTTTTTTACACCTTTGGTCGCTGATTTTGTCGCAATTTTGTCGCAAATTTTGTAATTGTTTGGCTATATTTTTCCAGTATTCCAAATTTTTTTTTCTCATTTTCAAGAACTTGTTGAATTTCAAATATAATAACCAAACCTGTTTATAAAATAGTCATTCATTACAATAATAATCAAATAACACAACATTCATAATTAAGTTATTAGTGGCAATAAGTATACATAAACAATTCGAATGTAAAGTTTACCCCTTAAGAAAGTATATTGAACACATGATGTCTTAATAATCCGACACTCCAAACACAATCAAAAAGAACACCAACTTTATTAATCCGACACTCCAAACACAAACAAAGAGAACACCAATGTCTTAATAATGGGCTGCTTGTGTGGTCGGAGCTGCAGCAGGGGCTGCTAGTGCCGTCGGAGGTAGAGTAAGGGCTGTTTGGGCCGTCGGAGATGGGACCACACAAGAAGTTTTCTTCATCTTTGTAGGTGGTTCATTTGTGCCTCTACCATTGGATGTTGTACCTCGACCTCGCCCCCAATGTTGTCGATTACCTCGACCACCTCCCCTTGTCATATCTGAAATGTATTGGTAAATAATTTAAAATTAACAAATTATAAATTATCTAGAAATATATCAATTTATAAAACAAAATTTAACATGTTCTATAAATAAATGAAGTATGAAAATATATTATAAGCACTTAATTTCATGATGAGCTATAAATTATAAAGTATTCAAACACATTATACTAACTTTCATCAAACATACAACTAGAAAATTATGTTTTCATTTGTTCCAACCAAAAATATACTGAAATAAGTACATATAGTTAATATGTTTATTCTTCATTGTCATTATCTTCTTCGATTCCGTCCTCTAAACTAGAATAAGTATATTCTTCATCAGGTATATTCTTCATCAAGATCAATAGAGCATCAATCTCTTCACTACTCACAGCAGGCCTTTGCGCCCTTATCTCATTAGTGAATATTCTTGTATAGAAGAAAATGATAATTTTGACTTTTAACATATAATCTTCAAGTTTAGACTTTTTATTATTTTAAATTAAATTTCTTTAGTTTTTTCTTCACTAAATGAGTGACATGCCATTGATGTCAAAGACATTGCAAAACACACACTAGTGAATATTTGATAATGTAAAATGAAAGGACAAATGATAAATAGATAATCAAGTTTGAGTATTTATGTAGGTAAATTAAAAAAAGAGAGCAAAATGATAAATCATGCCAAGGGGCTTAAAATTTATTAACTTTATATATGGTTAAATTTTCACCATTAATGTTTTAAGTTTAAAACCACATGATATAAATAATAATTCACGTACATTTATAAAATCTCACAATATCATTTCATAATAAAATTATAATAATTTATAATATACAATTTCAAGATGCTCTCTCTCTCTCTCTCATCTATGTAGAAGATAAAAATTATTGTCTAAACTTTTCCATAGACTCGCGCATGTAGACCGACATATTAATAATTTTAATCCAATTTAAAAACAATTATATCTAAAGAAAAAAAAATTCCTTTCTTATTTCGGAAATTTAGATTGTGAACTTAAAAATTAAAATTGTTTTTTAAAACCTTAGCTCAAAAAAAATTAAAAAACTATAACTTTCCCAAAGTTATAATTTGCTAAACACAAATAGAATAAATACAACTATAATTTTCTAAACTAAAAAAAAAATAAATACAATTTGGTAACAACACTTCTATCTTTCCAATTAGCATAGAAAGCTTCCAGTTTTTTAAATCATAAACAACATATTCCGCGCAACAAATTGTTTTTCAATATAGCAATGATGAATGAACAAGTGATTGTCAAATTAACAATGCTGGAAACAAAGTCAGCTCGTTTAATCCACAAAAACACATAAATCCCAGTTCCTATTATAATCATAAGAAGAATCAGAAGTAGAACCTTGATTGTGAGAAAAGCTAGGTCCTTCAATTGAAGGAGAAGAGATAGGACTAGAAGTAGATTTAGGAGGCCATGAAACAGAAGATCACTAAACATGAACAGGATAAGATTTGATATTAAATAGATTTTTAAAGTATAATCAGTTCCAAGTATCAATTCTCTCTATTGATTAAAGTATAATTAAGACAAAAACATTATAGAAGATCACTAAACCTAAAAGATAAGGGAAAACAAGAGTGAACATATATGAATATATATACATATGCATACTCACGGGTCCAGCATCCAATAGCTGCGCCTCTGGAAATTTGGGTTTTGCTCTCCATTTACATAATAGTAATTTAGAGCTTCGGCATTTCCAACCTAATCATGCAAATAAAATTCCAAATACATAGACATCCATCAACCATAAGACACATTAAGGTCGTGAAATAGAAAATATGTGCGATAAAATGATCCCACAAATTGTGCCATATAGCTAAGTAGCAATAGACTGAAAATTATTTTGCAATGGATGATTTACTATTATCTAATAGCCGAATTCTTTCTAACTCGTTCAGATATTACTAGATATGCCAGCAAGGTGCACATTCATGTAATGGTAGGCAGAACAGAAATTTGGCACATCGTCAAATATTTCCTTGCTGATTTGAAGAATTATCTGTCTAATCATGAAACGTGTATTGCAAATATTTTAGCTTTGTTTTCTAAAATATATGCTACATTTTGCAAACCAAGCCCCCAAAAATGCATAAAGATGCAAAACAGGAAAGAAGAATATTATGAATATGAATATGATTTGGATCAAATGCTTGGAAAAAAGAATAAAGAATTCAAAAGTTATTCAATAAAGTCTCCTACATATTAAAGAGCTTTAATAGAATGAGCAACCCAACAATTGGTTTCTCAGAAAAGTTGCTGCAAAATTTAAATAACAAAATTGTACCTAAAATTTGAAATTTATAGCAACGCAGCAGAACATACTACAATAAAGAAATGATTTCGAAACTGAGAACAAAAATGATTTACAAAAAATAAAACAATCAACAAAATGAGTAAGGGGAGCGAATGGAAGAAAGGCAAACCTTGAGTCGTTCATGTGCTTTGCCAACAGTTCTTCCATCCTTCTTTTTACACCAATTATGACCATCTCTTCGAAAAAATCGAAGAAACCTTTTGTTAAAAAGAAACACTGATCCACCTGTTGGCAAACCCAATGAGTAATTAAATACAAAATAAGGTAGCTCATGATTACACTAACAGAGAAAGTAATCAATCACACACACAAACACATATATAAGTGTTGGCCAATCAATACACTTGTTACTCTGTCAAATTTCAAGCACCAGAAGTTCCCCAGCAGCCAAGCTAAAAAGAAACACCTCACAAAATCCCCAACAAAGCCAAAATCAAGAACCATAAAAATGCCATTTCCATCAATTCAATCATCTAAGCAAAACTCTAAAAGAATCGATTATCAATAATGAAATCGCAACAAATTAACACAAATTAAACCTTGAAAGATAGACAAGAAGGAAAAGAAGGAAATCGGAAAAATACCTAGAAATGCGGCTGTGCTGTGCTGGTCTTCTGTGTTTTCGGCGTTGGGACTTGGCAATGGCGTTTCTGTAAGGGAGGCGGCCAAATAAGAAGAAGAGGAGTTTTAATTAGGTTTACCTAAGGGAGGCTGCAATGTTATTTAAGGGAGGCGGCCAAATAAGAAGAAGAGGGGTGGTAAAATTGTTTTTTTTCTTTATCTTTAGCTTTTTTTTTAAAAAAAATAATTGGTTGATATTAGATTAGCCTAACTATAATTCAAAAATAATTTTGAAAAAGCACTTTCAAAATTATGGGCCGATTTCAATTTTATTTTTTAAGTTAATTTATATAATTATAATAAAAACAAATTTAGCTGTACTTCTATTGATTGTAATGATTTAAAAAATATTTAATGTAATGTTATAAAAATAATATATAAAATCTTACAATACCCTTATTTTAGATGAAAATTTCATATAAATATATATGTATATATTGGCTGATTATATTAGTTTACCAAGTTTATAACATAGATTGATATTATAACTTCATATGTACACACATAGATAGAAAATCAAAGAAACGAAGGAACTTAAATATTGAGATAGCTAAAAATTAAAAGACCAAGTTCAATTATTCTAACAATAAAAAATAAGATGGTTCATTACAAGCAAAATCAGGCCTATTTATATCGGCCAAAACCCTTAATCTAGCTAAAAATAAAAAATCCGAAATTAAACCCGAAAATACATAAGAAAATTACCGACGATTCTGCGACCAACTATTTTTCTCGCAAATTAGCGAGGCATTTAGCGACTAATTAGCGACCAATTACTCTAAAATAGAAAATAAAATTAATTTCTCGCTAATCCGTCGCTATATTCTCGCAAATTACCGACGATTCTGCGACCAACTATTTTTCTCGCAAATCAGCGAGGCATTTAGCGACTAATTAGCGACCAATTACTCTAAAATAGAAAATAAAATTAATTTCTCGCTAATCCGTCTCTATATTCTCGCTAATTACCGACGATTCAGCGACCAACTATTTTTCTCGCAAATCAGCGAGGCATTTAGTGACTAATTAGCGACCAATTACTTTAAAATAGAAAATAAACACATGCTTTGCTAATTTGTCGTAAATTAGTCGTAACGTCGTCGCTGATTGTTGGCGCCAAAATTTGGCGTGAAATTCAGCGACACATTCAGCGAGAAACGACCTTTTATCGCTATTAAGCGACAAATTCTACGACCATTGTTTTTGTCGTTAATCAGCGACACATTTAGCGACCCATTCAGCGACGGAATGTTGAAAAGACGCTTATCTTGATTCTTTGTCATAAATTTGTCGTTGATAAAGTCGCTAATCAGCGACGAAATAAGAGTTGTCGCAGAATGCGTCGCTGATTGCGCTTTTTTTTTTGTAGTGGATACATGTCCTTTACATTGATCCGAAATATAAAAGCAATTTAAATTACATAGAACTTAATTAATGAGGTACCCACAAAGTGGAAACATACCTCTTACAACATTTGGAAATAAAAAATAAATCGATATAGGTAAATAACCATTCATCATAAATAAATCATTCACCAAAGATATTAAACATCAATCAAAATATAAACATTCATCCATGATAATTTAAATAAACCAAGCATTGAACTTAAATAAATCAAAGCATATAAAATAAATCAAAGTATATAACGAACTACATAATCAAAAAAAGCAAGTAAAGATACAAATTGACGTTTACTGTTTCCATTTAAAGTTTTTAAATTAATATTTAAGATTTTGGGATTTTAATATATTAAGTTTTATGCTATTGTAAGTTTTAAAGGAATTGAAATGGATTAAAGTTTTATAATTTAAGAGGTTGATAAAGTTTTTTGATTAACCAAAATAGTGTTTGAGGAGTGAAATCATGAAATTAGGGTTTGGACACTTTAAAACATTAGGTTTATGATTATTAGCTGCTGAATTGTTGTTTTTAGGCTTATTGTGTTTGAATTTTAATATTTAGGTTTATAAGGTTTTGCGGTTTAAAGGATTAAGGTTTATAAAAATTAGGGTTTAAGGTTTTCAGGGAGTTAGGGTTTAAGAAAACTAGGGTTTAATATTAGCTAGTTTGAGGTTACTGTCTTGATTTTGAAGTTGAATTAGGGTTCTTAGCATTTCGGAGAATGTATTTGATTTTAGAATTTGGAAAAACAATTTATAGTTTTATGAAACTTTATGTGATTTTTAGAAAATGTAAAGTGAGTTTGAGTTTGGTTATTTAACGAAACATTTGGAATTTTGGAAAAGAATTAGAAGAAAACTAGTTTAGAGTTTAATGGTGATTTTTGAAAATAAAAAAAAATGATTTAAGGTTTATAGAAACAGAAAAGATATTTTTTAGGGTTTTTGGAAAGAAAAGGATTCAATTTAGGGTTTTGGAAAATTGGAAAGCAGATTAAGGTTTTGGTAAATTAGTGAAACGATTTAAGGTTTGAAAAAGTTGGAAAGTAGATTAGGGTTTTAAGATTTTGAAGAACCAGAAACAACAATCTTAAGATTTTTTGAAAACAAATAAACGAATTAAGGTTTTTAGAATCAAAAGAAATAATTGGATGATTCAAGCTACTGTGAAGAAAAAAGAGATTAGATATTCATACCTTTGTTTGTTGGTTCCACCAAAAATTGCTTCTTGGATGAACAAAAACAAAGGCAAGATGGTTGCCTTTGATGGATTGATTTGCTTGTTTGCTTATTCTTCTCTAAAAATTTCGATCGATTTGTAAAGTTCCAATTCAAAATTCCAGTCTAAAATCTGATTCCTCTCTTCTATTGTCCTCCCCTTTCTGTGTTGTTTTTGGTCTTATTTATAGAAAATTTTGATGATTAATCTTAATTGTTTACGGAAACTAACATTAATTAAGAAAAGGAAACCGAAACCAAATAGAATTTGGTTTCAAAAAAAATTACGTCGAAAAAATTTCGCTGGCAAAAAAAACTGCTGCGGAAAAATTTTGTTGGGGAAAAAAACTGTCATGGGATTGCCGTGGAAACCTGCGGGCTGCGGGAGCGAAATTGGCTGCGGGCCATTTTGTCAACCTATTTTTCGACAATGAATTTTTTCACCGCCGATTTTTTCGTCACCGATTTTTATTTTTATTTTTGTTTATTTATTTATTTATTTATTTATTATTTTTTATTAATTATAAAAACTAAATACTAAGAAAAATATTATTCAATTAAGATAACACAAAAATTATTTTGGACTAATTAAAATATATTGGACTGGACTGGGTCAATAATTAAGGGTCTACAGTTTGCACCCTGCTTAAATGATCTGATACTTCTTTAGTAAAAGAGAGTGAAAAGCAATAAGACTTAATTTTTGAGATTGTTGAGGTTTTGGGTTCTGGACCTGGTTCGAGTTCTGGACTCATGGATAATTTTAGGTTCTAGACCTAAGGGTAATTTTAGGTTCTGAACCTAAGTATAATTTGGGTTCTGGACCCGAGCTAAGTTCTGGACTTAGAAAAGATTCTAGGTTCTGGACCTAAGGAAAGTTTGGGTTCTAGACCCGAGATAAGTTTTTGACTTAAAAGAGATTTTAGGTTTTGGACCTAAGGAAAATTTGGGTTCTGGACCCGAGCTAAGTTCTGGATTTATAAAGGATTCTAGGTTCTGGACCTAATGATAATTTGGGTTCTGGACCCGGGATAAGTTCTGGACTTAGAAAGGATTCTAGGTTTTGCACCTAAAGATAATTTGGGTTCTGGACCCGAGCTAAGTTCTGGACTTAGAAAGGATTCTAGGTTCTGGACCTAAAGATAATTTGGGTTCTAGACCTGAGCTAAGTTCTGGATTTAGAAAAGATTCTAGGTTTGGACCTAAGGGTAATTTGGGTTCTAGACCCGAGCTACGTTCTGGACGTAGGAAAGATTCTAGGTTCTGGACCTAAAGATAATTTGGGTTCTAGACCCGAGTTAATAACGAACTAATTATCTGCAAAAAATAATTTTTTGGTTTCAAAAAGTTGGGCTAATTTTTATGCACGTCTTCTCTTTGCACCCTGCGTGTAAAAATATTTATACACACGCAAGCATTTGAATGATTAAATTGAATAATTAAATTTACTATTTATTTACTGTGTAGTTGTAATATCCCAAAATGTACCCTAAAAGTTTTGAATATTATTGTGGTTTTAATTGGATTGAATGTATATGTTAATTTGAAAGAGAAAAGAATTTTTAAAGGAAGTGTATATGTTGCATATATGGTAGTATAAATAACATATACATAAGTCAAATGGATGGTCAATGCAAGAAGATATTTATTTGTGATTTGTGAAATTACTTAAATGGGCATATAAGTTAAAAGAGGTTAAGTTAAATGGTTGAGGGTATTTAAGTAATTGCTTTGTTAGAATTGCTTGGTGGAGAATTAAAGAAGAAAAGAAGTTTGACTTATTTCATTTTCTTCTTTTCTCATTTTTGTGGCCAGCTATACCAAAGGAAAGAGAGAGCAAGTGAGGTGTTTTGATTTCTAAAATCAAATTGAAGGAAGAATCAAAGGATTAAGTTGGAGATTTGTGAAATTTCCTTAATTTTGGTAAGTGTTCTCTTGTTTTCCTTTGTTCTTTTTGAAGTTGTGTTTGTAATGAGTTATGATTGGTTAATATTATGATTAGATGTGTTGTGATATGTTTATAAGTGTTGAAATTGATTGTAAGTTAAGAAGTTAAATTGTTGTTGATTTTGGAAGTATTGGAGTTGAGATTGTTTTAGGGTTTTGAAGTGATAAAGGATGTTTAACTTGAGTTTGCTTAATTATTTTCATAGATTTGCATGTGATTGATGTTGGTTGGAGTTGTAAGCTTAGAAATGTGATTTTGGCCGAAGGCAGTAGCATTGTGGATGCCACGCCCGTGGCCTTGGTTGCCATGGCCGTGGCCAATTGTAGCCATGGCCGTGGAGGTGTGGAGCATGGGAGGCAGAATCATAACCTAACCCACGCCCGTGGGGGTTGAGGTGGCCACGGTCGTGGGCTATAGTGTGTGATGTTAGGTTATTATTTGTAATCTAAAGGTCTATGATGAGGTTAACAAGTGTTAAATTGTATTGGAATTGATGTATTGTATCATTTTTGGGATTAGGTTTTGAAAGAAGGTGATTTGCCCTAATTTGGGAAGTGAAGAATCTTGGAAAAGGAAAGTGTTTAGAGTTGTGTAAATTGTTATTGAGGTAAGTACAAACTTACCTAAATGCATTATTTTATATGATTTTGAGACTTAAAACAATGTTAAGTAATTTATTATATTGTTAATATAATGTCACTAGTATTATGACTTGTATAGTGTGAAAGAGATGAGGATCATTCAAAAAGGTATGTGCAATGCAATTTATTATGATAAATACTTTTATGACGAATTACTTTAATGTAAATTGAGACTTAAAGAGATGTGAAACTAATGTTCTGAGTTATAATGATGTGAATGATATGATTGAACAATGATATGTTTGTTTAGTAAATGTGATGTGATGCCATTGTGATTGGCTATGATAACTCAAATGTGATGTGATGCCATTGTGATTGGCTATGATAACTCAAATGTGATGTGATGCCATTGTGATTGGCTATGATAACTCAAATGTGATGTGATGCCATTGTGATTGGCTATGATAACTCAAATGTGATATGAAGCCATTGTGATTGGCTATGATGATTCAATTGAGAATGAAATTGATAAATGAATTATGTGGCTAATGTGTTATTCCATTTTCAGAGTTTGTTGTTGGTGGCATGCCTAATAATAGTAACAATCTCTTGAAGTTAGGTTGGATTTGATCCTTGAAGCCTAATTGAGATGTTACAACCCTTGAAGCTAGGTTGGATTGGTTCTTGAAGCCAAGTTGGGTTGATACTTAGCATGCTTTGTTCCCCTTGAAGCTTGGTTGAACCTAATCCTTGAAGCCTAGTTGGGATAATGATATTGATGAAATGTGATAATTAAACCAAAGCATTAACTTTGAAAGTCGAATAGCATATTAGTGTCTTTTGGGCCCGAGTTTGTCTATGTTGTCAATGATTGAATGTGATATACAAATGTGGAAATAAATGAGTAATGAGATGAATGATTGCCTTTGTTGGAAATGTGATTCATGATTGGTGAATTGTGAATAGAATAATGTTATGAAGAATGATATGTAATGTGTGTATTGATATATTGATTGTGAGTATTAGTGATGGATTGTGGTTGATGATAATGATTGCCTTTGTTGGAAATGTGATTCATGATTGGTGAATTGTGAATAGAATAATGTTATGAAGAATGATATGTAATGTGTGTATTGATATATTGATTGTGAGTATTAGTGATGGATTGTGGTTGATGATAATGATTGCCTTTGTTGGAAATGTGATTCATGATTGGTGAATTGTGAATAGAATAATGTTATGAAGTATGATATGTAATGTGCGTATTGATATATTGATTGTGAGTATTGGTGATGGATTGTGGTTGGTGATAATGTTATGTATATATGTATATAATATATGAAATTAGTCGAGATATATGAATGGTACATGGAAGTGATATTTCATTATATGTTAGAATTTTTATAATGTATGTTTATATGTTATATTTGTACTACTAAGCTCTCGGGCTTAGCACAGATGTGTAATCGCGCAGGTGACTAGGTGGAAGATATGAAGTCTTTCGTTATGCCACGAGAAGAGTAAGAATTTGTCGAGACCAACTAGAGGGTGATGCATACATGTATAACTTTTAATTAGGATGTATTTCTGACAACAGTGTATGTATATGTATAAATGGAGTTTTGATAAAGATATGATTATTATATATATGTAAGATCATTAAAAGTATAATGATTTTTGTAAATGTTCTTTAAATTTATGTAATGTGGTTTGAACTCTGTTAAAGGTTTTTAAATTGTAACGAAAAATGACATCCTTATACTTTATATACTTACTGTATGTATACCGGGTATATGTATAGTACTTATATGGGGTATTGGGGTGTTATAGTAGTCACTATTTATACACTATTTACTATTTATAAATAGTAACTTACTATTTATAAATAGTAGTAAATAGTAATTTAGTATTCATAAATAGTAAAAATTACTATTTATGAACAATAAAACTTACTTTTGAATTTTTTTTTCTTACCGTTTGTCTATATAAACCAACGAATTCCTTTATTTCATTCACAGCAAAATCCTTAATTTTCATAATTCTCTCAAATTTTTTCAAATTTAGCATATAGTTTTGAAAAGAAAAGGATGCTTCAAGGTCAGGAACTCATTCTAATGCTGAGTTATTAGAGTTTATTCGGCATCATGAAGATGGAAATATAGATCTACTAGCCGGGATGCCACTTCATTGTAGTTCAAACAAAAAAGAGCGCGGTAATTATTTTTTCCCTTTCTTTTCTTTTTGATTTTTTCGTCTTTTCTGTTGTTTGTTTTTTTTGTTTTATTTTATTTTTTGTTCATTTTTTTATTTTTTTGTTATTTATTTATATTATTTTTTATTTTTGATTTATGTTTTATATTATTATTTTTAGAAAGTTTAGGAAAGATACATTAATTTAAGCAGACAGAATAATATGTACTTACCTGGTATTAACTTACTTGGCTTCATGTTAGTGTGATTGTTGCGTTGTTCGGGCCGGAGGGTGTATCTATAAAGCCTGACAATGGCACGATGTAGTGCCTTCTCGGGTAAGGTAGATTATCCGAGATTGCGACTTTGAAAGCTTCATCTTACAATTGCCATCTGAGGAGTATCTGATAGACCGGAGCGTAGTCTAGGAGCTTTCAGAATGATGGTTGGACACAACCCACACTTTTCACTTGCCAATTGGAGAGATGACAATTGGTCCGGTCGATTTTGCTGCTATAATCGGCCTTCGATATGATGGTGTTCCAGTTCCTCTGACCAATGATATTTTGACATTTGAAGAAATTCAGCAATTAATTGGTATGGATCCATCGTATAAAGGGCCTTTTAAGATAAAGATAGAGCCAATTCGTAGTTATTGGATGAACTACAAAGGACGGGTTCATAGAGACACGACCCAACTGTATGCTCGAGGATTTTTATTATATTTACTTGGGTCGACCATCTTAGGCAGCACTGAATCCTCCATCCATTTGTCAGTGTTAAGGGCCCTTTCTTATTTTAGAATGGTACCATCTTATGGCTGGGGTGAAGCTGGCCTCGCCTATCTTTACTATGGTCTTGATAAAATTTGCCAAAATAAGAAGTCTTTTGTCGGCTTGATGGCGGTTGTCGAGGTACTTTTCTTCTACCAATGTCAATTCCACTATTTTCTTGCATGAATTTGATCTCTATTGTTGTTGTAGGCATGGGCATAAGAACACAACCTTGTGAGGGTACCTGGTATTTCCCTAGAGAGAATCGGGTATCCGAGATTAAATTTTTGGTTGTCCGATTGCATGGAAGTTCCCGGCTCTCACCACATGCATACCCAACGCTTCGTGTTGAGCTGCTTAACTTGGGACTAGGTAAAATAGTGTTAGTATGCTCTAAAATTTATGTGAAAGTTTACTTACCTTATGTCATCTTGCAGGTGAATTTGGCCTGGCGGAACCCAGAAGAGTGGACAAACTGGTCTCCCTTCATGAAGGCTGCGCTATCTTTCCAACATACTCACCAAGTCATCGCTGTCCCAGTCTCTAGTGGCTGGTTTCTCTGAAAGAGTTTTTATGAGTGGTTTCTTGGTCCAGAGCAGCGGAGGGTTCCAATGAATTGCCCGAAATATACTTTAAATATTATATCAATGCCGGAGGATGCATGGTGGTCAGCTCGGTACGGTTATGGTGTTGAGACATTTCTCCATCCACCGAGTGCATTTTATGCCCATTTTATTCAAACGAGGCTCTTAAACTTTGATGTATCTCCTGTTGGCGTACGAAAAATTTCTGAAGAAAATGATGGTAGGGATGAAGATGTGGGAGAGTTCATTCCACATCTCCGGGCTAGTACTTCTTAGGTAAAACTTTTACCATTCTTCCTTTACAACCGCCTCTTTCTTTTTTGACTCTTTAATTATTGTTGCAGGCTGTTGGCTCATTTGATCATGAGGCTGGACCTTCTTTTACTGCCCCTTCGTTTGCTCATTCTAGTCCGCTCGAGATGCCATCTCATCCGCAGGGCATTGATATGAATTACCTGGTAAGTTTTCCTAATAATTTATACTACATGTATGCATGGTTATGTATGTTCTTACCTTTTTCCTTTCTGGCTAACAGCAGATGCTTGAAGAACAAAATAAGAAACTTCAAGAAGAGTTGGCTGCAAGTTGTCAGCAGGCTTCTCATTTTGAAAATTTGTATCATCAATCAGAGCAAAATTTTCGAGACTTTCGATTTCAGGGGATGAGGGATCCTGGCGCTTCTTCATCAAGAGGCCCCCAGACTGATGACCATGAGATCCTTTTGTCTGCTTCCGATGAGGACCGTGACAGATCAGAACTCCAACGTAATAGAGATTTTAGTGCTCCTACTTTAGGCGAACTCGGGATGAGTGATTTGCCTCCTCCTCCAACAGGCGACGACTTTTTAGGGCTTTATTTGAAGACCTACCACCACCTTCTTAGTGACGTATAAATATTGTGTCAATTTTATAAACATTGTATAATAAGCATAAAAAAAATTATACATAGTTTCTGCCTTTACTGTAACTTTTTTTTTTGTGTTTTTTTTTTGTTATTACTGCGCCACAATTATTATACTTTTTTTATCACATCATAAACATTGCATCGCAATTTCCTTTTCACAGCCACATCACTTTGCTAAAACCAAATGCAACACGATAAAGGACTTTTGTCGCTAATTCTTTTCCTCATACAACATGGTCTCACCATTTCCCATCACCTTTTCTTTATTAATTTTGAAAAAGCTTGTTTCTTCTATATAAATCTCCTTTTTACACCTAATTTCATACATAAGCCAAAAAAAACTTTCCATTTCAACGTAAAAAACTCCCTTTAACAATTTTGATTTTCCTTCATTCATCAACCATGGCCGAACATCATTTAAAGAAGATAAAAGTTCTATTTAAGAATATGGATGTCATTCACTGGAAACAAATTTCGTGGTCAAAACTTGATATTTTAAAGTGTTTTCAAAATGTCAAATTGGACCACTCCTTTTTACATGCCGTGTATTCCTTTTGGAATATGGATTCTAGGACATTTAAAATTAATGGCTTTGAAATATGTCCCTTGATTGAAGAATTTGAGGCCATCCTTGGATATCCAAATAATCAACAAATAGCGTTACCCACATTGATTTTCAAGACTCAACAGAAGATGCAGATGTTATTTCAAATTCCAAAATCGCAAGTTCTTTAGTTGATGAGAGGTGAGAAAATTCTACTTGCTCCCTTGATTGATTTTTGTCTCTCTCATTTGGCTCCTACTAAGGCATGGGGATGTATGCTCTGTCTTTGCTTGCTTGGCCAATTCTTGCTTGTTTCTTCTGACGGCAATATTGATCCATGGGTATTGGATATTATGGACCAAATGGAAGGAGGCTTGTTGACGGTACCTGTGATCTTAGCTGAGACTTTAGTTGGATTAGACCGACTTAAATCGGGATTGTCAAAGAGACTGACTGGGAGTCCGTTGCTGCTTCAGGTAATTACCTAAAATGCTCTTTCGGGTTTTCAATTTAGGTTTTCTTTTTCTTCTTTTTTTTTATTTTATTGCTCTAATTTTTGCCTAGTCCGCCCATGCGGGTTTTCGAAACTAGCGAGCTGTCCTAATTTTTGCCTAAACTGCCCTTGCAGGTTTTCAACTTAGCGGACCCCTGTTTTTATATATATTTTTATATTGCTCTAATATTTTCCTAGTCCGCCCATGTGGGTTTTCGAAACTAACGAGCTGTCCTAATTTTTGCCTAAGCTGCCCTTGCGGGTTTTCAGCTTAGCAAACTCTTTTTTTTAATTTAATTTAATTCTTTCTTCACAGATTTGGCTTCAAGAGCGTCATTGCTTGCTTGATACTCCATCCATAGATTTTGCCAGATATTTGCCACAGCACCATGTGTTGCGCTCGAATTAACTCTACCACAAAGCGTCACTCGCAAGTATACGAGGTAGCTGTAGTAAAGGTGATCGCCCCAAGGTCGTTCTCTCAAGGAAGCTAAAGTGGTTAATTGCTTATCAGATTATGTTTAACAAGTAATAAAGAGATTTATAAATTGCTAAATAATGAAGAAGATTGATTAAATTTTAAAACAATAAAAGTAAATTGAGCTGAGTTTTGATTCACTTGATAGAATGGTCTAGGGTTTGCACTTCTCTACTACTTATATGTATGAACGGTTATTCCTCTTAACTAATTCAATTTCAAAGATTAAATCTCAAACAACTCAACTAATCGAGTCAAGGAAATAAGCTCTCGCATTCAAACATCTTTCAACTAATCTTGTTATAAGTGAAATAATCTTTTTAATAGGTTATATCTCTAATTCACCTAAGTCCCTAATTGAATTGTTCAAGTATTAAACTTCATCTCTGGATCCATTATCTAATACCTTAAAACACATAATTGGTTGTCAATCAATTATATACTAACAATGTTTCATTCAATCAAGGCTAAAGAAATTATTAGCTAAGAGAAAAACCAATTCATACAATCATAGCAGATCCATACAAACCCTAGACTAGATCAAATTAGTTCATAATGCAATCAAACATATTCATCTCATTAATGTTCAAAGAAATCAAAATAGACATGATAATATCCATTCAATGAAAATAAAGAGAATAAGTTTGAGAACAAAACCAAGTTACAACTCCTTGAAGCTTCTGAAGAATCTCTTATTCAAATCTTGCAAGAAGAATTAAACAATGGTATGAACAATCTAATCTAAAACTAGTGTTGATCCAAAGTTTAATCAAAATCAAGAAAACTAATGTTTAACCTTAAAACTTTTCTCTGATGGCTCAAAACTTTGCTCCAAATCGTCAACGGCCTTCAACCCTAGCTCTTCCTTTTCCTTTTATACGAAACGTACACTTTAAAATCCGTTGCGCGTTTAGTTCATGAGGGACACGACCAAGTCAGAAGTGACTTGGCCGTGTGAGTGTTCGTTGGAGGGACACGGCCAGGTGACTTGGCCGTGTCCCTTGCCTGTGTCCACCACTGCTTGCCTCTCTTCTTTTCTTCTTTGTTGAGTGACACGGCCAAGTGGAGCTTGACTTGGCCGTGTTGAAGCCTTTTGGAGGGACACGGCCAGGTGACTTGGCCGTGTCCCTTGCCTGTGTCTTCCACTGTGAGTTTTGCTTCTTCTATTCCTTTGGAACTTGGTGAGACACGGCCAAGTCAGAGTGACTTGGCCGTGTCTGGGCTTCATTGGAGGGACACGGCCACTGACTTGGCCGTGTCCCTTGCATGTGTCTGCTTCTGTGAGTTGCTCTTCTTCTTTAACTTGATATGGGACACGGCCAGTGACTTGGCCGTGTCCTCTGCCTGTGTCAGCTACTGTGCATTCTTCCTTCAGTCTTGGTTCCTTGCCTTTTTTAACCTAAAACAAAACATCAAATAACTTTAAACAATAACTAAATAAACAATAACTAACAAAACATAAACACATACTAAAAACTAGATCAAAAACAACATAAACACTGAAATAAACTAAAACTATCAAAATTAATGAAAACACGAAACAAACCGATAAAAACTAACAAAATACCTAAATAAAACAATAATTATCATAATAAACAAACTACAAATCTATGACAAAAACTAACAAAACAACTACCCCACACTTACAACTTTGCTTGTCCTCAAGCAAATTCACATGGCATAAATTAAAAACTCAAACAACCTTAACTATAATTCCAACATATAAGATGAAATCCTTCAAGACATTAGACATAAATAATTGCAATTTCCTTCAATCAAGATTTTCTTAACTCATTCATTAATCCAGACATACAAATCTTATCTCTCATCTAAGTGTTTCACTCGATTTCAAAAGTTAATCACTCAAACCACTCATGATTGCATGCTACCATAAACTTGCTTAATTATCCAATCTCCCTCACTGATTTTCTCAAGAAATAATCCGAAGGTCTTTTATTTGGATGCAATGGGGCTAAGGTGAAGGTGTGAGAAACGATATTTAAGCTAGAGCATCAAGAAATGGAGTATCTAAATTAGACACTACTCTTGCTAAGGCACTCATAACTCCCTCAAATGGCATACTCACCAACCCTTGATAATCTTACATATTTGCATAAAAATACATGAGTCAACATTCCTCTTTTGATAACCAATGCTAGAACATATATGAATTTTGTATATATATATATGTAACTTTTCTTTTATTTTCTCTCTTTCTTTCTTTTTTTTTTTACTTTTATCATTTTTATATATATATATATATATACAAAATTAAAAATTGCATGGAACATCTAGCTTAAAATATAGAGGAAAAGAATAATGACTCTTAATCAAATACAATGTGCAAAGTATGCATTTCAACCCCCAATAGCACTACTTTTTTTTTTTACTTGCTTACCCCACACTTTGAAACAAACCATCCTATTGACATATCATAAAACTCCATTCCTTAATGCAGGTATGATGATAATAAGAGAAAGTTGAGCTATGAATTGTGTTGATCAAACAAGAAAAGGTCAAAGCTCAACTTGGCTCACTAAGGAATTAAATATTAAAGGAGGTCTTTTTAAGCTAAAGGGCTAGCCTAATTTGCCTTCATCATTTTAAAACTTGAGATTAAATCATAATGTGAGTTCAATCAGTATGCAAAAGCAAACTCTAGAGATGCAAAATCATGAAGGTGCACACTTAAGAAAAGAAAATCAATCATTTAATCTATAAGGCTCAAAACTCACAAAGGTGGGTTCTCAAAGATTTATATGTCATGAACCGCAGAATGTGAAAATTGATCCTGAATGAATTCAAATGCTCATATCTACACTGATACTAAAGTCTCAACTATAATGCTAGAATCACAGAAAAGATCAATAAATTTTCAACAATTATACCATGCACAACACAATAAAACATACCAAGGCAACCAAAACAAAAATTAAAGAAAAGCTAAAAGATTACCCCACACTTTAGAATTTACATTGTCCTCAATGGAAAACAAGAATAATGAAGAGAAAGAATTAAGGGACAACCTGTCTTCCATCGTATCTTGGTGAGGCAAAACCTAATTTTCCATCACAAACACAATTGTTCAAAAACAAGATGCAAGAGACTTTAGGGTTTCTATTTATTTCAACTAAACATAAAATCAAAATTGCAAAATACAAAATTATAACTATGAAAAAGAAATTCAAACTAATGGGTTGCCTCCCATTAAGCGCTTCTTTATTGTCATAAAGCTGGACATCATGCAAGGTCTAGGGATCATGGAACAAAGTGTTGTCAATGATCCTTAATTCCTGAAATCCTTCTTTATATGGTTTAACTCTATGTCTATTTGTTTTAAAAGTCTTATTAGTTCTAGAGTTAAACAATTCAATAGCACCAGAAGGACATACCTTAGTTACCTTGAAAGGACCACTCCATCTAGATTTGGGTTTACCTGGAAACAGACGGAGTCGAGAATTAAAAAGTAAAACTTTCATACCTGGACTCAATGTCTGATGCACAATAAATCTATCTTGAAGTACTTTAGTGTGATCCTTATAATTCCTCGAGCTCTCATATGCCTTTGGGTTAAGGCATCTTTGGGTCTTCCCCACTGATTTAGCCCCCTCTTCTAAAGTCAGCTCCAATTTATCTGGGGAACCTATCTGCAAGAAAGCATCTGAAACAACTGCTTCAACACAATTAATTAAAGAAAATTCCTCATGTAAAGCAGTTGTAGGAATAAGAGAAGTGTTAAAAATAGAAAATTCCACAGTTTGTCCCAAAACAGTCATTAATAATTTTCCATTTTTAACATCTATCAAAGTGTTAGTAGTCGCCATAAAAGGCCTACCCAGCAGAATGGTGTGTGCAGATGGTGAAGAATTACCTACTTCCATGTCAAGAACAATGAAATCCACAGGTACTATCAACCCTCCAACCTTAACTAACACATCTTCTATAACCGCTTTCGGGAATCTAAAAGACCTATCAGCTAATTGCAACACCATTTTTATCGGTTTAAGCTCCCCTAGTTCTAATTCTTGGAACACAGAATAAGGCATCAAATTCACACTAGCTCCTAAATCACACATGCCCTCAGTTCCTTTCCCATTCCCCACAGAAATTTGAATTATAAAGCTTCCAGGATCCTTTAGTTTGGGAGGTAGTTTATGCTGCAGAACAGTACTAGCTACCTCTGAAACTATCACCTTTTCATTCATCTCATACCTCTTTTTCTTAGTGATTAGGTCTTTGAAGAACTTGGCATGAGCCGATATGTTTTTTATTGCATCCAGTAAGGGTAAGTTAATACTTACCTTAGACAGCATGTTGAAGATGTTAGAAAATTGCTTATCTGCTTTATCATCCTTCAACCTGCTGGGGAATGGTATAGGTGGCCGGTATGGATTGCTTGTCTTATGTAGATCTGTTGTAGGGGACTTCTCCACCAATCTTTCTCCAGCACCTTTGTTCTTTGATTCTCCTCCCCCTTGTTCTCTTTGTTTCCTGCATTCACAGAATCATTTTCAACATTATTATAAATTTCCTTACCACTTCTAATAACAGTCACAGATTGCGCCTGCTCAGGTTTGTAACGACCCTCCCCGACCAGGTCGGCTGCCCGGCCCACTAGTGGCTTACGGCCCGGCCTTTTCACCACCTGGGCTCGGAGTCCGCAGGAGGCAAGCGATCGCTACAGTACTGGACAGCCCTCGCGGCCCACCCGGCAGGAATTTGTTTATTTGGCTCCCAAAGGAGTCGCCTCCCTGGATCGAACCCCTGACCTCCCACTTAAGAGAGCCAGCGAGAACCATCCAGTACCATTTCTGCTGGATGGTTCTCGCTGGCTCTCTTAAGTGGGAGGTCAGGGGTTCGATTCAGGGAGGCGACTCCTTTGGGAGCCAAATAAACAAATTCCTGCTGGGTGGGCCGCGAGGGCTGTCCAGTACTGTAGCGATCGCTTGCCTCCTGCGGACTCCGAGCCCAG
The DNA here is from genome assembly GCA_947685225.1 of Garcia nutans. NCBI lineage: Eukaryota > Viridiplantae > Streptophyta > Magnoliopsida > Malpighiales > Euphorbiaceae > Garcia > Garcia nutans. The sequence goes on from CANTUV010000007.1 coordinate 56,031,921, forward strand.
GTGGTGAAAAGGCCGGGCCGTAAGCCACTAGTGGGCCGGGCAGCCGACCTGGTCGGGGAGGGTCGTTACAGTTAAAAAAGCAGAAATGGTACTGGATGGTTCTCGCTGGCTCTCTTAAGTGGGAGGTCAGGGGTTCGATCCAGGGAGGCGACTCCTTTGGGATCCAAATAAACAAATTCCTGCTGGGTGGGCCGCGAGGGCTGTCCAGTACTGTAGCCATCGCTTGCCTCCTGCGGACTCCGTGCCCAGGTGGTGAAAAGGCCGGGCCGTAAGCCACTAGTGGGCCGGGCAGCCGACCTGGTCGGAGAGGGTCGTTACAGTTAAAAAGGCGCCTTTTTAACTGTAACGACCCTCCCCGACCAGGTCGGCTGCCCAGCCCACTAGTGGCTTACGGCCCGGCCATTTCACCACCTGGGCACGGAGTCCGCAGGAGGCAAGCGATCGCTACAGTACTGGACAGCCCTCGCGGCCCACCCAGCAAGAATTTGTTTATTTGGCTCCCTAAGGAGTCGCCTCCCTGGATCGAACCCCTGACCTCCCACTTAAGAGAGCCAGCGAGAACCATCCAGTACCATTTCTGCTAGTAGCAGAAATGGTACTGGATGGTTCTCGCTGGCTATCTTAAGTGGGAGGTCAGGGGTTCGATCCAGGGAGGCGACTCCTTAGGGAGCCAAATAAACAAATTCCTGCTGGGTGGGCCGCGAGGGCTGTCCAGTACTGTAGCGATCGCTTGCCTCCTGCGGACTCCGTGCCCAGGTGGTGAAATGGCCGGGCCGTAAGCCACTAGTGGGCGGGCAGCCGACCTGGTCGGGGAGGGTCGTTACAAGGTTGACTTAGGAATTTCCCCTTTTGTTGAATCTTCATCTGTTGTGCAAGTTGTCCAACTTGAGTCTCCACTTTTTTAAAAGATGCTTCTAAGGAATCCAGCCTCTTGTTGGTCACCTCTTGATTTTTAGCACTGACTTGGATAAAAGCTTGTAAACTTTCCTCCAAACTCTCTATCCTAGACTTTCCTTGATTTGAGGATTGGCCTTGGTCTTGGTTCTGTCTTTGAAGAAAATGGAAAGGCTGCTGAGAATTATTTGTTCCCCAAGCAAAATTTGGGTGATTCTTCCAACCAGGGTTGTATGTATTTGAATAAGGATCATTCCTGGCCCTTGGTTGAAATCCTCCCATAGCATTGACTTGCTCAGCTTCATTCCCATATGATTCATATGCAGAGGGACAAATGTTTGCTCCATGCCCGACAGTTCCACAGATTCCACACGCTTCTTGAGTAGATGAAGAAATATTGTTCTTCATGTTCAGCATCTGCACTTGCCTTGTTAACTCAGCTATCTGATTTACCATATCACTATTGGCTTCCAATTGGTTCACCCCTTTGCTTCTTCCTCTTACACTCTTCTGTTGAGAATTAGCTCCCAACATCTCAAAAATATCATAAGTTTCAGCTGCTGTCTTTTCTCCCATGGCTCCCCCAGCTGCATTATCAACTATATTCTGAAATTGCTGGGTTAAACCATCGTAGAAAAACTGGTTCAGAAGTTGAAGGGGATAGTGATGATGTGGACACTGGATCAATAGCATCTTAAATCTGTCCCATGCCTCATGAAATGGCTCTCCTTCAAATTGAGAGAATGTAGCAATCTTCCCTCTCAACTCAGCTGTCTTCTGGTGTGAATAGAACTTACCCATGAACTTGTTATAAACTTGCTCCCAAGTTGTCAGTGAATTCTCAGGCAACATCATGAGCCAGCTCTTTGCCCTATCCTTCAAAGTATAAGGGAAACATCTCATCCTCAATTGATCCTCTGTTAATCCTCCCAATGGAAAAGTGTTGAGGGTGGAGTAGAAATCCCTAATAAAGTTCAAAGGATCTTCATTTGGAACTCCATAGAACGATGGCAGCATGTTGTAGTGAATGTTCTTCAACTCATAGTTCCTTGCTGCATCTGTCAACCTTATACAAGATGTAGAGGTCCCAATGATAGGTCTAGCAAAATCTCTCATGGTTCTTTGTCTTTCTTCAGCCATTTTAACTGATTGTGCAGAATCTGACTCAAATTCAGAAGTGTCCTCCTTTGTATCAAAACCGGTGTAGAGCTCAAACTCTTCTCTACTCCTTTTCACTCTTTGAATTTCTGGAATGAATGAATGTAGCTCTCCTTCGAGTGATCTCCTGCCTTGCATAAACAGAAATTTTCTAGAAAAAGAAACAATTAAAAGCAAAAGACAAAATAAAATAAAATGAAAATAGTGAAAAATAATCTAATATATATATTTTTAATAAATAATTACGCCAATTAGCTTCCCCTGCAGCGGCGCCAAAAACTTGTTGCGCTCGAATTAACTCTACCACAAAGAGTCACTCGCAAGTATACGAGGTAGTTGTAGTAAAGGTGATCACCCCAAGGTCGTTCTCTCAAGGAAGCTAAAGTGGTTAATTGCTTATCAGATTATGTTTAACAAGTAATAAAGAGATTTATAAATTGCTAAATAATGAAGAAGGTTGATTAAAGTTTAAAACAATAAAAGTAACTTGAGCTGAGTTTTGATTCACTTGATAGAATGGTCTAGGGTTTGCACTTCTCTACTACTTATATGTATGAACGGTTATTCCTCTTAACTAATTCAATTTCAAAGATTAAATCTCAAACAACTCAACTAATCGAGTCAAGGAAATAAGCTCTCGCATTCAAACCTCTTTCAACTAATTTTGTTATAAGTGAAATAATCTTTTTAATAGGTTATATCTCTAATTCACCTAAGTCCTTAATTGAATTGTTCAAGTATTAAACTTCATCTCTGGATCCATTATCTAATACCTTAAAACACATAATTGGTTGTCAATCAATTATATATTAACAATGTTTCATTCAATCAAGGCTAAAGAAATTATTAGCTAAGAGAAAAACCAATTCATACAATCATAGCATATCCATACAAACCCTAGACTAGATCAAATTAGTTCATAATGCAATCAAACATATTCATCTCATTAATGTTCAAAGAAATCAAAATAGACATGATAATATCCATTCAATGAAAATAAAGAGAATAAGTTCGAGAACAAAACCAAGTTACAACTCCTTGAAGCTTCTGAAGAATCTCTTGTTCAAATCTTGCAAGAAGGATGAAACAATGGTATGAACAATCTAATCTAAAACTAGTTTTGATCCAAAGTTTAATCAAAATCAAGAAAACTAATGTTTAACCCTAAAACTTTTCTCTGACGGCTCAAAACTTTGCTCCAATTCGTCAACGGCCTTCAACCCTAGCTCTTCCTTTTCCTTTTATACGAAACATACGCTTTAAAATCCATTGCGCGTTTAGTTCATGAGGGACATGGCCAAGTCAGAAGTGACTTGGCCATATGAGTGTTCTTTGGAGGGACACGGCCAGGTGACTTGGCCGTGTCCCTTGCCTGTGTCCACCACTGCTTGTCTCTCTTCTTTTCTTCTTTGTTGAGTGACACAGCCAAGTGGAGCTTGACTTGGCCGTGTTGAAGCCTTTTGGAGGGACACGGCCAGTTGACTTGGCCTTGTCCCTTGCCTGTGTCTTCCACTGTGAGTTTTGCTTCTTCTATTCCTTTGAAACTTAGTGAGACACGGCCAAGTCAGAGTGACTTGGCCATGTCTGGGCTTCATTGGAGGGACACGGCCACTGACTTGGCCATGTCCCTTGCATGTGTCTGCTTCTGTGAGTTGCTCTTCTTCCTTAACTTGATATGGGACACGGCCAGTGACTTGGCCGTGTCCTCTGCCTGTGTCAGCTACTGTGCATTCTTCCTTCAGTCTTGGTTCCTTGGCTTTTTTAACCTAAAACAAAACATCAAATAACTTTAAACAATAACTAAATAAACAATAACTAACAAAACATAAACACATACTAAAAACTAGATCAAAAACAACATAAACACTGAAATAAACTAAAACTATCAAAATTAATGAAAACACGAAACAAACAGATAAAAACTAACAAAATACCTAAATAAAACAATAATTATCATAATAAACAAACTACAAATCTATGACAAAAACTAACAAAACACCATGCTCCTAGGAAACTACTTCATCCGGCTTCTTTATATGCTGACTGGGTTGACTGGATCCACTCATATGCTGAAGTCAACATCCGTTGGTTGGTACCTTGGTGGAAGATTTTTCGTATCACCATGCAGACATACTTGATGTATGTTCCCCTTGCTGCTCTTCGTCAAGGTACATGCTATGATCCTCGCTGACTTGGTTGTCAGTACGGAGCTGAGCCTCACGATTCTGACTTTACTCCTGATTTAGACATGCCTTGCTTGGATCGGCTGAGGAAAAGCTGGCCTCCACGTTACACTTATTGTCTGCCATAGATTTTACATTTGTCAATTCAGAAAGTGTATTGTTAGGATGAAAAATTAAAGTAATAAAAGATGCTTCTTTTCCATTTTACAATTTGTCATCATCTTTTGCTATTGTGTTTATTTATTTCATCCATATCTGGTCAAATAATTATAACAGTGCATATAGAACAATTTTAACATTAATTCTATTTTATTAAATTAGGGAACAACCAAACATAAAGCCAGCATATACAAGATCACTCCTGTTGCCAACTAGCCCTTTCGGGTTTTCTAATTGACGATTTTCTCTCTTTTAGCCCTAATTGTTGCCTAGCCCGCCCTTTCAGGTTTTTGAAACTAGCGGACTGCTCTAACTTTTGCCTAGCCTGCCCTTTTCGGGTTTTCAACGCGAGCTCTTTTTTTATACATAAAACCTCTTCAACTTGTCAATGTTCACTGGCTCACTAAACTCGTTCCCGTCCATGTCTGATAACTTCACCGCACCTTTTTTCATGACTTGTTTCATGACATATGGCCCTTCCCAGCTAGGCCTGAACTTCCCTCTCAGATTCGATACATTAGGTTTACATTACTTCAACACCAAATCCCCGACTCTGAGTTTTCTGATCTTAACCCTTCTATTCTAGGCCCGAGCTATCTTCTTTTGATACAGTTGGTGATGATACAGTGCCTTTAACCTTCTTTCTTCTAGTAAAGCTAACTGTGTATATCTGCTTGATACCCATTCCATTTCAGGCAGTTTGGCTTCCAAGACTACTATCAACGACTTGATCTCTATTTCAATTGGCAACACTACTTTCATCCCATAAGCCAGAGAGAACGGTGTCATTCCAGTAGGTGTTCGCACACTCATTCTATATCCCCACAAAGTGAAAGGAAGCATTTCTGACCAATCCCTGTAAGTCTTGGTCATCTTGGACAAAATTTGCTTAATTATCTTATTTGTTGCTTCTACCGCACCATTAGCCTTTAGTCTATAAGGAGAGGATCTATGATGATAGATTCGGTACTTCGAGAATAAATCCTTAACTGCTCCTTTAAACTATACCCCATTGTTTGATATCACAATGTGCGGGACCTCGTACAGGCAGATGAGGTTCTTTTCAATAAATCTAGCCATTTGACTTGCACCCAATTTGTTGAAGGAATTGGCTTTGACCCATTTTAAAAATAATCTACTGCTACCATAATGAAGCGATGACTGTTTAAGGCTGTCGGATGTATCTCTCCTATAATGTCGATACCTTAAGTGGCAAATGGCCAGGGTGAAGACATAGAATGCAATTCTTCAGGAGGCATGTGATTCAAGTTACCATACATCTGACATTGTTGGCGCTTCTTTACAAACTCAATACAATCTTTCTCCATAGTCAACCAGTAGTAACCTTGTTGAATAATCTTCTTAACTAAGGCCAAACCACTCATATGTAGTCCGTAACTTCCTGCATGTATTTCTGACATGATACGCTCCACTTCAGGCTTCCTTAAACATCTCAAATGCACCCCCATCAGGCCAGCTTTGATATAACTCTTTATGGAATGTAATGTATTGCAAAGAGCACCGCCTCATGGCTCTTCTTTCTTTCTTTGTTGCCCCCGGCGGGTATTCCCTTTCCTCCAAAAATTGCCTTATAGTATCATACCACACATCATGGTCTGTATCATTTTCCATGATTGATTCATATTCATAGCAAGGAGTTGATGAACTGGTCAAGACCAGAAGCTTAAGGTATAAGCTAACAAGGTTTTCCCATACTGAAGCCAATGTAGCTAGGGCATCAGCCATCTGATTTTCTTCTCTTGATAGGTGTGCAAACCTACACTCCTTAAAGTTCTTCTTCATCATGGTCAAGTAATGGTGGTATGGTTTTAATTTGTCTTCTTTAAATTCCCACTATCCATTTACCTGGGATACTACTAGCAATGAATTGCCAAAAACTTCTACCTTGTCTACCTTCATAATCATTAGGGTTTCCAAACCAAAAATACAAGCTTCGTATTCCACCATATTATTGGTTGCCCTAAATTTTAATTTTTTAGCTAAAGGGGCAAGTTCCCCTTCGTGCGATTCTAATATAACTCTCAACCCTGCTCCTTTCCTATTTACTATTCCATCAAAATACATTTTCCACCCTTGTACTTCAATTGCCTCTAAATGTTCATCCATAAATTGCAAAATTACCTCTTCACTCTCTGGTAATGGTTGTTGGGCCAGGAATTCTGCCACCGCTCTACCTTTGATCATTTTCCTGGTTGCATACTCAATCTCAAATTCTTCTAATATTATCAACCATCGACCATATTTCCCAATCAAAGTGGGTGCCTCCCTTAAGTATTTCATTGGATCCAATCTGGAATTCGCTTGCACACTATAAGATTGAAAGTAATGCCACAACTTTTGAGAAGACCAAACCACAGCTATACAGGTCTTTTCAATGATACTATACTTAATTTCATAAGGCAGGAGCTTTCTACTCAAGTATTAAATTGCATGCTCAATCCCTGACTCATCTGCTTGGGCTAGAATGGCTCCTATTGACTCTTCTTCTACTGCTAAGTATAGTAATAGAGGTTTTCCAGGTTTAGGTGGTTTTAAAATAGGTGGATTCAATAAATACTCTTTTATTCGCTCAAAGGCCTTTTGACATTCTTCATTCCATATGACCGGTTGATTCTTTTTAAGCAATTTGAAGATAGGCTCACAGATTGTTGTGAGCTTTGCTATGAATTTGCTAATGTATTGTAATTTACCAATAAATTCCCGAACTTCTCTCTCTGTCTTAGGGGCTGGCATATCCCTGATTTCTTTAACTTTGTTAGGATCAATCTCAATGCCATTCGGACCAATCACAAGTCCTAATAATTTACCTGAGGTAACACCGAACACACACTTCTTCGGGTTTAATCTTAGCTTATATTTCAATGCTCTATCAAAGAATAACTCTAAGTTTTGGAAGTGTTGTTCCCTTGTGTCCGATTTCACCATATATCATCAACATATACTTCAACTTCTTTGTGCATCATGTCATGAAATAGTGTGGTGGCCATCCTTTGGTAGGTTGCCCCAGCATTCTTTAAACCGAACGACATCACCCTATAACAAAATATACCCCATGTAGTAATGAAAGCAGTTTTGGCTTTATCCTCTTGGGCCATTAACACTTGGTTGTATCCGAAAAATCATCTACAAATGAGTGTAGCACGCTAGAGTCTGCACTATCAATGAGAACATCTATATGGGGTAAAGGAAAATCATCTTTAGGGGAAGCTTTGTTTAAATCTCTATAATCCACACAGACCCTTTCTTCAGCACGGGTACTATGTTGGCTAGCCAATCTGGATATTCTATCACTTCAAGGAACTTCACTTGTATTTGTTTCGTGACCTCTTCTTTAACCAATTCAGCCCACTCAGGTCTTAATCGCCTAAGCTTTTGTTTGACAGGTTTCATGTGAGTGTAAGTAGGAATATGATGCTCGGCTATATCTCGATCTATTCTAGGCATATCCTTATAAGACCAAGCAAACACCTCTTCATATTTTTTGAATATTTTTTCAAATCTCTCTCTCTCATCAGGAGTAAGGTCGGATGCTATGCTAATGTTTTTAGGATTTTCGGTTGTTCCCAAATTTAATGATTGTGTGTTAACAGAATTATTATTAAAGATGCACATGTAACTGCTATTTGAATGTATTCAACCATCAGGAGAAACATCACACAAGTAAGCAAAATCAGACTTTGTTGCATTCATTTTGGAAAAGAAAACATCATCATCCTCATACAAAGTAGACAAATTAAAATCAAAATCAAAATCATTATTCTCAAAATCATAAGGCAGGATGTCTTCAAACTTTTCTTCAACCAGGGCAGCAATCTCCTCGGGAGTCTTCTCGGCTTTCAAGACAGCTTTATTCTTCTCTTTTAGATTGGATTCTTTGTTGGCTGACAGGGTGAGCTCTTTCTTCACTTGCTTCACTAGCTTGACAATATGTTCAAAAATTTTAAAACCCGTATCAACTTTCCCATGAACATGATTGGCTCGGGCTTTCCTTGGAGTGGTCCCATATCTAGAGCTTTGATGAAGATTTCTTCAAGTGGTGGAAAGCTCATCTTCTCATTCTTCTTTGGCTGGGCATTGTTGGCTTCATCATATCCCAACCCCTTCTTGGTAGTTTGAGTTCTTTTGTCAAACTAGCTTTACCCTTTCCAAGACCGGCTCCGGGAAGGTAGTTCATGCTCTTCATCATATTCAAGACTTTGGAATCCACTACTTCATCATTAGAAATTGCAGCTACTTGGAAACCATTGAGAGGCCTCTTAATCATTAGAGCGTTAACAATCTCATTATCTTTAGCTTTGATGACCACTGTCTCATCTCCGTTGGGGAATTTGATCTTTTGATGAAGGGTGGAAGGAACTCCACAAAGATGATGAAACCATGGTCGCCCCAAGAGTAAGGCGAAGGTAACCGATATGTCCAAAACAACAAATTCAACAATAGATTCAATTGGACCAACCTTGACAACAGCTTTGAAAGTTCCTTCGGCGGGTCTCTTAGTATTGTCACAAGCCCGAATTGTTACCTCGGTCGGGTTTAGATCCCTTATTGACATGGCTAGCTTTGGCAATATCTTAAATGGGCAAACATTTATGGCAGACCCATCATCGACCATTACACATGGAGTCCTCTTCCCCTTGACTTCTATTTTGATAAAGAGAGGGCGGATGTGATCTATCCCCTCCTCCGGTAAGTCCGCATCTGAAAAAGAAACTGCTCCCATAATAACTTCACTCTTTTCTTGAACATCTTCACATTTCATTACCCCTCCAATTTTTATGAAGTTGATCAGCTCCTCCGGTGTTGTGGAGGTAGAAATTGGCATGCTAGCTAAGGCTTTGGCCATAGTTTCTCGGTGCTTTTTAGAAGTAGCTAATAAGTCCCAAATGCTAACACTTCCTTGGGTTCTTTTCAATTGCTTGAGCACAGCATCATCTTCCTCTTCTTTATTTCCTACTTCAACTTCCTTTCCCTTATTAGTTTCTACCTCCTTAGGTGGTGGCCTTGCATAAGGCTTACTGGATCTAGTGTCCATTACTTCATCTTCTTTGGGCTCGGACCAAGTCCATTCCTCCTTCTTGGATACAAGATCATCATCACTTGAATCCCAAAATCCATTGACAACACAAATTGTTACTTCTTTACTCACCATAGCTTGTTTAATTTCACCAAATACCTCTTCTTCTTTTGTTGCTTCTCCACCCACATCTTGGAATGAAGACATGACAAAATCTTCATGCAAACCTCCTCCAATCATGAAAGTTGCCGGCGGTGGTACTCTATTGAACTTTGGTAATGGGTTGTCTTTGGTGTTTGGCTTGTTGGGCTCAGGTAGCTTTCCATTATCAATTAGATTTTGGATCTCATGTCTGAACCTTACACATTTATCCGTGTCGTGTCCTTGCATTTGGTGAAATTGACAAAATGCTTTAGTGTCGAAATTAGGTGGGAGAGGGTTAGGCAAAGGACGAGGATTTAAGGGTTGTAGCAATCCCTTTCTTTGAAGCTTATTTAGAGCCCAAGACATCGGCTTCCCTAATTCCAAAAACTATCTCCTTGTTCCTTGGTTAGTAGCATTAACACCGACTGCCTTTTGCATGCTTTGGCTACCAGACTGATAGTTTCCTTTCTCATTCCTTCTCATTGAAAAATGGTTCTTCTCTCTTTCCCATTCTTCAATTTGCAAACTAGCTTGGAGAAGGTCTTTGAAATCATGGATGAGTGTATGAGACATCCTTTCATGAAGACTAGGCAACACCCCTCTCACAATCATCCTTATTTGAACAGATTCATCGGGCCTCTTCTTGAGCAAAGCGGCCTTGTTTCTCCATCTCTTCACATAATCCGCAAAATTCTCATTCGACCTTTGCCTAATGGACTACACTTCCATTAAGGTAACTTCCATTTCAATATTATATCCATATTGCTGGATGAAGGCCTTGTATAGCAAATCCCAACTCTTTTGTGTTCCATCACCTAAGGTATTGAACCAATTTTGGACAACAGGGTCCAATGAGAGCATAAAGTGCCTTAGAGTTTGAGCCTTAGTAGCTCGGGCAGACTGCATAGCAGTGATATACTACTTCACATGGATATGGGGATTTTCGGTTCCATCGAACTTCGCAAAAGATGGCATCTTGAACTTGTATGGAACTTCTTCATCTAACTTAAATAATTTGTCAACTTTGGACATTTCTTCAGTTTTCAGCTTCTTCTCAAATTTCTTTTCTAAATCAGCAATCATCTTCAACATCAAAAATTTCGATTTTCTCCATAGTTGACCTTTCAACAACCTTTGGTTCTTTCTTCTTGTCTTGAGAATCTTGGTAGTATTGAGCCCAATCATCATCATCATCAATGATCACCTTTTCATCATCGAAAACCACTTCACCAACTTTGGTCTTCCCTTTGTCCTTTGGCTTCTTAGTGCTAGCAGATGCTTCGGCATGATTTTCTAAAATTGCAGTCAATTGGTTCTTCATGGTCTCAGCTAGGGCTTCTTTTATTTCTTCCATCTTGGCATTGAGGGCATCATCCACCATTCTTTGAATTTGTTCGGGATCCATTATTTTTGGTGAGCAAGTGATTGAGTCGTTGCTAGATTCTTCGTCTCTGTCATAGGTTGAATTGTTGTAAGCTTTTTAACTATCATAATCTAGGGCTGTGAGCCAGAGAGGATCAATGATATGAGATGCGAATGTATGCACGTATGCATGTATGCACAAATAATCAAACAAGGACAATTAGAACGTTCCTTCCAACCTTATAACATCCACACACGAATGGCGAGTCTCTTTTCCTAGGTATATAGTTAACAAATTACCAACATGGGGTACCTTGTTTTTGAATATTTTCCTGGGATGTTTCAACCAATAGTTATATTTTCAAAAATGGAAATCAATTTATGATAATTCCAATTAATTAGGATTTAATCCATTTAACCAACTAAAGTAGTTTTCATGCTATATTGGATTAAAACTAAATTAAGAGGTTTATTATAAATAGATTTCTCACTTGAAAAAAAGGTAACTAATGGTTCATGCCAAAAACAAGCCCATGATTAATTACTCTTGGTATAAACTAGGCTCACAATTGATTTTTGGTATTTCGTAATTGACCTAAATAATTTACAAGCTGTTTGTAAGAAAAGGTTGGATAAAAATCATTTTGTTTCTAAGCCCAAGATAAAAAAAATGGATTTTGGGCCATGAGCAAAAGAATTTTTGATTTGTTTTTAGAAAAAGTTTTATATCCAAAGACCATCTTGAAAAGTTTTGAAAATAGCTTTGGTCTTTTGGATTTTAAAGAAAAATTTATTTGAGCTTGCAAATGTACTTAGGTCATATTAGGAAAAGAACAAACCAAATAAGCCATGATTTAAACCAAGGTAACCTAACCATAGTCAAACAACATGCATTTGAGGTAGAACCTAAGGAAAGTAACTAGGCCAATTACATGAGCTTTAGTCTTTGGGTTAAAAAGCTTAGGTTTCCATAGCAAGTATATACCAAATGGTACGAGGCTATGAGAGGTTATGCCAAGCTCGATCTCCATACCTTGAGTGAAAGTATGGTATCCCTTACGTAACATAACATGGGTAACATGGGCATCCTAACTCACACACACGATGCAATCTAATATGATGCAATGGATAATATCATTATAAGAAAGACTAGGATAATATAAAGACAAACAGAATCAACTTCTCGTATCCCCAGTGGAGTCGCCACTGTGAGCCGGGATTTTCGCCCCCACTCCTGGTGGAATGGTTCTTACGACTTTGGCACTGTTTAGGCTTGGGGCCTTAGAGAACACAAACGTAAGTCTGGAGAAAATAGAGTCGCCACCCTGATAGACTGGGAAAAAAGAAAGGGGTGGATGATGTTAGTGTATATGCCCTAGGCCATTGATTTGGACCTTAATGTTATTCATTTTGTTATTAATAAAGAAGTTTTTATTATCATTGTTATGTTTGCATGTTATATATAATAATGATTATATCCCTGGTTTATTATTGTTATGGAGATAATAATAAATATAACTAGTGTAATATTGATTTGATAATCATAAGATGATTATAGGTATGAAGATACAAATCAATATTATGGATACATGTTAGAGAACAGTGTATTGGATAGACCCACATAGATATCACTTCATGGTTTAATGTCATAAGTGTATCTCATAATAGTTTTCATTTAATCCTTTGACTTGAGATTGTCATAGTTTCCAACATAAGGAATATTATGTTTTGACATGATCAAACGTTATATGTAACTAGATAATTATAAAGGTTATGCTTGAACATGATATAAATTATGCAGAGGAAAATGAACAATCAAGATGGAATTTGTCCCTCTCTATGAGAGAGATATCTTCTGGGCCCCTCGATAAGTGTAACTGAGAAATGCATGGCCATGCTCAAATAAGTTGATATAAGATCAATCTTATTTGTTTATCAGTTAACTTGGAGATCGAGTAATCATAAGTTTGGACAATATAAGTATGACATTTACTATGACTTATGTTCAAACTAGATATCGTGTGACAAAGGGATTAATGCATGTACTATTTCAGGTTTTTCATTTATAATGATTCTCATGATTAATTGGGTAGTCGTAATGTCTTGCTAGAGGCCAATTATGATTTGTGCATTTCAATAGAGATTGAAATACACTACCAATTAATATGAGCCTATCGGGTCACACACATAGAACGTAGGCTGTACTTAAATAATAATAATTATATTTAATTATTGTTGTTAGTATTATTATTATTATTAGATATTAATAATAATATTGTTATAATAATTATTATTAGATAATAATTATTAAAACGTGGGTCCATATGGGATATGGACAGTTAGAGTTTTGATAAAAAGAAGTCTTTTAAAACGGTTTTAAAAGGACTGGAGGTTTTATGATCTAATTATTCGTTTTGCAAAAGAAAACGTAAGAAGAGAAAAAACCTAAAAAACCCTAGTTTCGTTTTGAAAAGGTTCAGCCACTGCCGTTGGTGAGCTAGCACTCAGACCGGCGTACGTTTGTGTGGATTTCGTTAGAGGGTGTTCGTCTTCAGAAGGCAGCATCTGTTAATCGTTTTGAAGCTACACAAAAAGGTTAGTTTTGAATCTCTTTTATCGAACTGAATGGATCACATGGATCCTGTGAGTAAATCGAAAGAATTTGTGTTTTCCGCTGTGGCAAGGGTTGCAGATTCTTCACGATTTACTAACAGTGGTATCAGAGCCTCTTGTTGATTCCATTTAATTCGAAATATACCATGTTGATGTGTTGATATGATCTATTGTTTTTCGAATGGCATGATTGGATTCGTTTTATCATTTGATGATGATTCGAATCTGTTATATGAGATATAACATAAATTGTTGTTGATATATGATGTCAAAGATGACCAATTGTATAAGATACAATTCTGTGAAATCAAATTGGGGTTAGTATACGATCTGTTATGGTTTCGAATTAGGGTTAATATGATTAATTCAATTCATTTATTCATATTGAATGTATACATAGATTTCGATTTTGATTAATATGATTATTGAGTAAATCATTTCTAAGGTTTCTGGTAATAGTTCTCTGTTAATATGATTAATAGATTACTATTATATTCTGTTTAATATGATTAACAGAATAAGGGTTTTGACAGAAAATAATTAATTGGATTAATGATTCTGTTTAGCTTCGAGGGGCGCTGCCCCTTCGGAACCCCGCCCGCTGACCGGCCAGTGGGAGCCTCGCCCGCTAACCGGCTAGCGGGACCGCCGTATGTTCGCGCCCTATAGTTCGTTACCGCGACATTAAGAATGTCAATATATTTGTTTCTATTTAACATGTTAGTGATGAATATGTTATGTTTGTTTGATGTCTTGGCATGGTGCATAGCATGGCCTTATGACCTATGTGATTGGTTTATTTATATCTTAAATTTTTATAAATACGGCCTGCGTGTCGTTTATTTTTGTAACTTTATAATTACTAGTTTAGTAGTTAGTTTTTATTATTAATGTAATAATGAAGACTCAAGCTTGGAGAAGAAGATGAAAATTCCATGGAGATGAAGTTGCCTTTCAAGATATGAAGAAATGTACTATTGCAAATGTTGTAATAGATAGGTTTTCTTTTCACCTAGGGTTGCCTATATGATCTTCATTTGGTCTCATGAAGATCATATCTAGTTTGGCCATGCTATGTCACGTTTATTTTTATCAAATATGTATGAGATGCCATGTTTGATAGTTTATGTATGCATATAGGATATGATATATAAATGTCAATTTTAACATGTTTTCAAAAAAAAAATAAAAAAAAATAAATGGAATGAACCCTCACTATTAATCTAAGTTTTAATGCCATCCATGTCTTAAACACTTATCAAGGCTAAGATCACCTAAATGTAGATTTTGCCAAAGCAAAGTACTTTAGGTTATCCTAGCAAGATATGATGAGTAATGGTGCTGCTCATGCGTTTAAAATTGGTTAGACTTAATTAGGCTATCAAAATGGTTTTGGGCCTAAGGCATTAGATGGGGTATAACATGCTATGACATGTGATGTCATGATCCCATATTATCTAAGAGTTACATCTGATGTAATTGGTAATGGGTTACCTACCATAATAACTTGATTTTAAGTGTCATGCCAAAGCTGACTTAATATTAAGTAAAAATTGGATCTTAGCCCACTAAAATGTCATTGTGATGATTGAGGGTTATATTTTAGTGGGAGTTTAATTACTTATCACCTTTTATTAATTAAAATTTGCATATTTTGTAGATTGAAATGGCTACCAACAATAACTCCACTTTATCACTGCGATCCATCCTTGAGAAGGAAAAACTGAAAGAGAATGGGACTAATTTTGTTGATTGGTTTAGGAACCTGAGAATTGTTCTCAAACAAGAAAAGAAGTCCTATGTGCTTGATGAAGCTGTCCCTGAGCCACCTCCTGCTAATGCTTCTAATGCTGATAAGAACAAGCATAAGAAGCATATGGATGATTCCAATGACATTGGATGTCTTATGCTTGCTACTATGTGTCCAGAACTTCAGAAGGATCTGGAACACTTGGAGGCTTATGAGATGAGTGTCCATCTCAAACAAGCTTTCCAACAGCAAGCTAGGCAGGATAGATTCGACACTGCTGTTGCATTATTTGACTGCAAGATGTCAGAGGGTGAATCGGTTAGCGCTCATGTTTTGAAAATGAAGGGCTACATTGATCACCTTGCCCGACTTGGATATCCCTTGAGTTTAGAACTCTCCACGGATTTGATCCTTCATTCTTTGCCCAGCAGTTTTTCACATTTTGTTATGAACTATAATATGAACAACATGGAAAAGTCCATTCCTGAGCTACATGGTATGCTCAAAACTGCTGAAGGGAATATCAAAAGGCCCACTAAGGCTACCCATGTATTGAATGTCAATAAGGGTAAGCCTATGAAGAAAAAAGGCAAGGCAAAGGGTAAAGCAACAGTTGCTACAAAGCCTAAGGGACAGCCAAAGCCAAAAGAACGCAAGGCACCTGTTCCTAAGGAAGGAACTTGTCACCATTGCAAGGAGCCTGGGCATTGGAAAAGAAATTGCCCACTTTATTTGGCTGAATTGAAGAAATCGAAGGGTAGTGCGACTACGTCTTCAGGTATATATGTTATAGAAATTAACTTATCTGCTTCTACTTCATGGGTATTGGATACTGCATGTGGTTCTCACATTTGTACAAATGTGCAGGGACTCAAAAGGAGTAGATCACTGAAAAGGGGCGAAGTTGACCTACGAGTTGGGAATAAAGCAAGAGTTGCTGCACTAGCTGTAGGATCTTATGAACTTCATATGCCTAATGGCTTTTTGTTAAATTTGAACAATTGCTATTATGTTCCTACTCTGAGTAGGAATCTTATTTCAGTTTCAGTTTTGGATGATGAAGGTTTTTCATTTTTAATTAAAAATAAGACCTGTTCTATTTTTGATAAAGATGATTTGCTTTATGGTATTGCAAGATCTTTTAATGGCCTTTATGTCCTTGACTTAGATGATTCTAGGGAGAATCATATTTATAACATAAACTCTAAGAGAATTAAGCCAAATGACCTAAACCCTACATTTTTATGGCATTGTCGTCTTAGCCATATAAATGAGAGACGCATTTCTAAACTCCATCAAGATGGATTATTAGATTCATTTGATTTTGAATCATTTGATAAATGTGAATCTTGTTTACTTGGCAAAATGACAAAGAATCCTTTCACCGGACAAGGTGAAAGGGCTAATGACTTGCTAGGACTAGTACATACAGATGTATGTGGCCCATTAAGCATTAGTGCCAGAGGAGGATATAATTACTTCATTACTTTTACTGATGATTTCAGTAGGTATGGCTATGTCTACCTAATGAAACATAAGCATGAGGCTTTTGAAATGTTCAAAACTTTTCAAAATGAAGTACAAAATCAACTTGGTAAAACTATTAAGGCACTTCGATCTGATCGAGGTGGTGAATTTTTGAGCCAAGAGTTTGACGAACATCTAAGAAATTATGGAATTGTTTCACAATTAACTCCTCCAGGAACTCCACAGTGGAATGGTGTTTCTGAAAGAAGAAATCGAACTTTATTAGATATGGTTCGATCTATGATGAGTCAAGCAGATCTTCCATTATCATTTTGGGGTTATGCCTTGGAGACAGCTGCTTTTGTTTTAAACCGTGTACCATCTAAAGCGGTTGAAAAGACACCATATGAGATATGGACTGGCAAAACACCTAGTTTGTCTTTTCTTAAGATTTGGGGTTGTGAGGCTTATGTGAAAAGACCAGTTTCAGATAAGTTAGCTCCAAAATCTGCTAAATGTATCTTTGTGGGATATCCTAAGGAAACTAAAGGATATTATTTCTATATTCCATCTGAGAACAAAGTGTTTGTTGCTCGAAATGGAACCTTCTTGGAAAAGGAATTCATTTCTAAAAGAACTAGTGGGAGCACAGTTCAATTAGATGAATTTATAGAACCACAAGAAGATATTGAACCGCCTGTAGAAATAGTTTCAGAACCACAAGTCATTGTGGAAACTGAAAATGTTACACAAGTTCTGCGCAGATCTGATAGACCACGTCATCAGCCTGAGAGATATGGATTTCTCATGACTGAAAGTCGTGAAGTTTTGCTCATAGATCAAGATGAGCCAACTACCTATCTTGAAGCTGTGTCAGGTCCAGATTCAGAGAAATGGCTTGGAGCCATGAACTCTGAGATGCAGTCCATGTTTGACAACCAAGTTTGGGCCTTAATTGATCCTCCCGAAGGTATTAAGACTATTGGTTGCAAATGGGTTTTCAAGAAGAAAATTGACATTAATGGAAATGTGCAAACCTATAAAGCAAGGTTGGTTGCTAAAGGTTTCAAACAAACACATGGTATAGACTATGATGAAACTTTTTCTCCTGTTGCTATGATTAAATCTATTAGGATTCTCCTTGCCATTGCTGCATACTATGATTATGTGATATGGCAAATGGATGTCAAAACCGCTTTCCTTAATGGAAATTTACTCGAGGATGTGTACATGACACAACCTGAGGGTTTTGTAAATCCTGAGAATTCTGGGAAGGTTTGCAAGCTTCAAAGGTCCATTTATGGATTGAAGCAAGCATCTCGAAGCTAGAATCTTTGTTTTGATGAAACAGTTAAGAACTTTGGTTTCATTCAAAATGAAGATGAACCATGTGTTTACAAGATGGTTAGTGGGAGTGCTATCGTGTTCTTAGTCCTATATGTAGATGACATATTGATCATTGGAAATGATGTCCCCACTTTACAAAAGGTTAAAGATTGGTTAGGGAATTCTTTTTCAATGAAGGACTTGGGAGAGGCTGCATATATCCTTGGTATAAGGATCTATAGAGATAGATCTAGAAGGATAATTGGCTTAAGTCAAAGTACATACATTGACAAAGTGTTGAAGAGGTTCAGTATGCAAGATTCCAAGAAAGGATTCTTGCCTATGTCACATGGTATTCATCTTGGCAAGAATCAATGTCCTAAGACATCTGAGGAGCGAGATAGAATGAATAAGATCCCTTATGCTTCTGCTATTGGATCTATTATGTATGCCATGCTATGTACTAGACCTGATGTCTCATATTCTTTAAGCACAACAAGTAGATATCAAGCTGATCCTGGTGAGGGTCACTGGACAGCTGTTAAGAACATTCTTAAGTATCTAAGAAGAACTAAGAATGTTTTCTTAGTTTATGGAGGTTTGGAAGATGAACTAGTTGTACATGGTTACACAGATGCTAGTTTCCAAACTGATATAGATGATTACAAATCGCAGTCTGGTTTTGTATTCACATTGAATGGTGGAGCCATTACTTGGAAAAGTTCCAAGCAAAGCACAGTAGCAGATTCTACAACAGAAGCTGAGTATATAGCAGCATCAGATGCTGCTAAGGAAGCAGTTTGGCTGAAGAAATTCATCACTGAGCTTGGAGTGGTGCCTAGCATTGCTAATCCTATGGCTATCTATTATGACAACAATGGTGCCATAGCGCAAGCAAAAGAGCCAAGGTCCCATCAAAAATCTAAGCACATACTCAGGCGATTTCACCTCATTCGAGACATCATTGATAGAGGTGATATCAAGATATGCAAAGTTGACACAAATGACAACATAGCAGATCCATTGACAAAGCCTCTCTCGCGGGTCAAGCATGATCAGCACACTAGGTCTATGGGCATGAGATATTTGTTAGACTAGGCCTAGTGCAAGTGGGAGACTGTTAGTGTATATTCCCTAGGCCATTGATTTGGACCTTAATGTTATTCATTTTGTTATTAATAAAGAAGTTTTTATTATCATTGTTATGTTTGCATGTTATATATAATAATGATTATATCCCTGGTTTATTATTGTTATGGAGATAATAATAAATATAACTAGTGTAATATTGATTTGATAATCATAAGATGATTATAGGTATGAAGATACAAATCAATATTATGGATACATGTTAGAGAACAGTGTATTGGATAGACCCACATAGATATCACTTTATGGTTTAATGTCATAAGTGTATCTCATAATTGTTTTCATTTAATCCTTTGACTTGAGATTGTCATAGTTTCCAACATAAGGAATATTATGTTTTGACATGATCAAACGTTATATGTAACTAGATAATTATAAAGGTTATGCTTGAACATGATATAAATTATGTAGAGGAAAATGAACAATCAAGATGGAATTTGTCCCTCTCTATGAGAGAGATATCTTCTGGGCCCCTCGATAAGTGTAACTGAGAAATGCATGGCCATGCTCAAATAAGTTGATATAAGATCAATCTTATTTGTTTATCAGTTAACTTGGAGATCGAGTAATCATAAGTTTGGACAATATAAGTATGACATTTACTATGACTTATGTTCAAACTAGATATCGTGTGACAAAGGGATTAATGCATGTACTATTTCAGGTTTTTCATTTATAATGATTCTCATGATTAATTGGGTAGTCGTAATGTCTTGCTAGAGGCCAATTATGATTTGTGCATTTCAATAGAGATTGAAATACACTACCAATTAATATGAGCCTATCGGGTCACACACATAGAACGTAGGCTGTACTTAAATAATAATAATTATATTTAATTATTGTTGTTAGTATTATTATTATTATTAGATATTAATAATAATATTGTTATAATAATTATTATTAGATAATAATTATTAAAACGTGGGTCCATATGGGATATGGACAGTTAGGGTTTTGATAAAAAGAAGTCTTTTAAAACGGTTTTAAAAGGACTGGAGGTTTTATGATCTAATTATTCGTTTTGCAAAAGAAAACGTAAGAAGAGAAAAAACCTAAAAAACCCTAGTTTCATTTTGAAAAGGTTCAGCCACTGCCGTTGGTGAGCTAGCACTCAGACCGGCGTACGTTTGTGTGGATTTCGTTAGAGGGTGTTCGTCTTCAGAAGGCAGCATCTGTTAATCGTTTTGAAGCTACACAAAAAGGTTAGTTTTGAATCTCTTTTATCGAACTGAATGGATCACATTGATCCTGTGAGTAAATCGAAAGAATTTTTGTTTTCCGCTGCGGCAAGGGTTGCAGATTCTTCACGATTTACTAACAGATGACTCAATTCCTAAGGAATCCCCAACCCCCTAATGGGTTCGGAAAGTTGGGTATGTGTGGGGAAGGTGAGAAATGACCCAGCACCCCCACAATGCCCGGTTCATTGGAACCGGCCTCCTTTATAGGTCTTAATATTATAAAATTCTTAAGTATAATAATATCATCCATATTACATGCAATAATTGAAATAAAGCATCGTTATATTAAAATCAAAGCAATGTCCAAACAAAGCAAATAAATGGACACCCATCCGAGGATGGAAACATGTCCTTACATCGTTCATGTCTTAACTAAATAGGACACCCACCGAAAGGTAGAAACATGTCCTTTACATTGATCCAAAATATAAAAGCAATTTAAATTACATAGAACTTAATTAATGAGGTACCCACAAAGTGGAAACATACCTCTTACAACATTTGGAAATCAAAAATAAATCGATAAAGGTAAATAACCTTTCATCATAAATAAATCATTCTGCAAAGATATTAAACATCAATCAAAATATAAACATTCATCCATGATAATTTAAATAAACCAAGCATTGAACTTAAATAAATCAAAGCATATAAAATAAATCAAAGTATATAATGAACTACACAATCAAATAAAGCAAGTAAAGATACAAATTGACATTTACTGTTTCCATTTAAAATTTTTTAATTAATATTTAAGATTCTGGGATTTTAATATATTAAGGTTTATGCTACTGTAAGTTTTAAAGGAATTGAAATGGATTAAAGTTTTATAATTTAAAAGGTTGATAAAGTTCTTTGATTAACCAAATCAGTGTTTAAGGAGTGAAATCATGAAATTAGGGGGTTGGACACTTTAAAACATTAGGATTATGATTATTAGCTGCTAAATTGTTGTTTTTAGGCTTACTGTGTTTGAATTTTAATATTTAGGTTTATAAGGTTTTAAGGTTTAAAGGATTAGGGTTTAGAAAAATTAGGGTTTAAGGTTTTAAGGGAGTTAGGGTTTAAGAAAACTAGGGTTTAATGTTAGCTAGTTTGAGGTTACTGTCTTGGTTTTGAAGTTGAATTAGGGTTTTTAGTGTTTCGGAGAATGTATTTGATTTTAGAATTTGGAAAAACAATTTATAGTTTTATGAAACTTTATGTGATTTTTAAAAACTGTAAAGTGAGTTTGAGTTTGGTTATTTAACAAAACATTTGGAATTTTGGAAAAGAATTAGAAAAAAACTAGTTTAGAGTTTTATGGCTTTTTTGAAAATAAACAAAACGATTTAAGGTTTATAGAAACAGAAAAGATATTTTTTAGGGTTTTTGGAAAGAAAAGGATTCAATTTAGGGTTTTGGAAAATTGAAAAGCAGATTAGGGCTTTGGTAAATTAGTGAAACTATTTAAGGTTTTGAAAAGTTGGAATGTATATTAGGGTTTTAAGATTTTGAAGAAGCAAAAACAACAATTTTAAGATTTTTGGAAAACAAAGAAACGAATTAAGATTTTTAGAATCAAAAGAAACAATTGGATGATTCAAGCTACTGTGAAGAAAAAAGAGATTAGATATTCATACCTTCGTTTGTTGGTTCCACCAAAAATTGCTTCTTGGATGAACAAGAACAAAGGCAAGATGGTTTCCTTTGATGGATTGAATTCCTTGTTTGCTTATTCATCTCTAAAAACTTCAATCGATTTGTAAAGTTCCAATTCAAAATTCCAGTCTAAAATCTGATTCCTCTCTTCTATTGTCCTCCCCTTTCTGTGTTGGTTTTGGTCTTATTTATAGAAAATTTCGATGATTAATCTTAATTGTTTACGAAAACTAACATTAATTAAGAAAAGGAAACCAAAACCAAATACAATTTGGTTTCGAAAAAAATTAAGTTGAAAAAATTTCGCTGGCAAAAATAACTGCTGCGGAAAAATTTCGTTGGCAAAAAAAACTGCAGTGGGATTGCCGTGGAAACCTGCGGACTGCGGGAGCAAAATTAGCTGCCGGCCATTTCGTCAACTTGTTTTTCGGCGACGAATTTTTTTATCGCCGATTTTTCCGTCACCGATTTTTATTTTTATTTTTGTTTATTTATTTATTGTTATTATTTTTTATTTTTTATTAATTATAAAAACTAAATACTAATACAAATATTATTCAATTAAGATAACACAAAAATTATTTTGGACTAATTAAAATATATTGGACCGGGCTGGTAAAAAATTAAGGGTCTACAACGCTGAATCATAGTTTGAAATGGATGTATCTCTGACTATGCTGCTTAGGCCTTCACTACTCATGTTTTCAATATCTTAAAGATAAAAGTCATAAATGCGAAGCCCTCTGTCATTCCAATGCAAGACTTGAACGAGCATCTGGAAGGAACCAATAAGAACACTTCAGCTGATCACCTTGGTTTGTGAGTTGATAGAACCAATGTAAGTATCATTCATGCATATCATGAATACATAAACATATCACACTATATTTTTTGCCTTGCATTTTCTATTCTTTGTCAAAGTGAACAATAGATACTCTATGAAGCAAACATGAGGCATATATTAAATCAGGGGGCATGGAAGGCCCATTACTTGAGAAAGATCTAGTCATTTTGTAAAAGAAAGAAGAGATGCATGCTTATGCAAGGAACTAGACAAAATACCAACATCAATCGGATCATGCATGGGAATAAAATAATTATTTTGAGCCTCCACAGGGGGCAAAACTTCCTCTTTTAAATTTTTAAGTTTATACGTGTAAAAAATATTTTCAGACTCACTTTCAATATTTTGCCATGAAGGGGGAAAGAAGAAGATATAAGAGCCAGCTAAAAAATAGCTAAATTTTTTTATAAAAGGAGGAATAAAAAGAACAAAACAAGAAGAAAGTAAGAATCTCAAAAGAATGAAAGTACAAAAGACAAAATGATCAGTCCAACTATAAGAGCTGAAGCCAATATAGTACAAATGTCCAAAGGATGAAGATCCATTTTGAAGGGTGAAGACCCAATTTCCAAAGGATGAAGATCCATTTTGAAGGGTGAAGACCCGATGTCCAAAGGATGAAGATCCATGTTTTAAGGGTAAAGACCCGATCTCCAATGGATAAAGATCCATGTTTTAAGGGTAAAGACCCGATCTCCAATGGATAAAGATCCATGTTTTAAGGGCAAAGACCCGATCTACAATGGATAAAGATTCATATTTTAAGGGTAAAGACCCGATTTCTAATGGATAAAGATCCATTTTGAACTGTAAAGACCTGATCTACAATGGATATAGATCCATTTTTGGTGGTAAAGACCCACAATCCATTAAAAACTGGAACAAACAGTTAGAAGAAAGCCAAAATTCTCAACTGATAAAAGGTCAGTTAAAATCCAGTCTCGGGTTGAAAACCCAAATCCAGTTTTGGGTCAAGAACCTAAAATTCAGTCTCTGGTCTAAGTACCCAAACCCAATCCGGTCTAGGGTCGAGTACCTAAATCAAATCTATTTCAGTCTAGGGTCCAAGTACCCAGTCTCAGATCCAAGTACCCAAATCCAATCCAGTCTCAGGTCCAAGTACCCAAATAAAATTCAGTCTCGGGTCCATGTACCCTGCCTCGAGTCTAAGTACCCAAATCAAATTTAGCCTCAGGTCTAAGTATCCAAATCAAATCCAGTTGAGGGTCGAGGACCCCCAAATCTAGTTTCAGGTCCAGAATTCAAATCCAGTTTTGGATCAAGAACCCAAAATTTGATTTCGGGTCAAGACCCCAAATCAAGTTTTTGGTCGATGATCCAAATCCAGTTTAGGGTTGAGAACCTAAATCAAATCCAATTTTGGGTCAAGAACCCAATTCAGTCTTGGATCGAGAATCCAAATCCAGTTTCGGATTGAGAACCCAAATCCATTTAAGGTTCGAGAACCCAAAATCCAGTCTAAGGTCAAAAATCTAAAATCTAGTCTCAGGTCGAGAAACCAAATCAAGTTTAGGGTCAAGAATCTGAAATCCAGCCTGCAGTCGAGAATCCAAATATAGCTTAGGGTTGAGAATTTTAAATTTTAGTCTCGGGTCGAGAAGCCAATCAAACCTATTTGGGTCCAGAACCCAAATATTTTGAGTCTAGAATTCATTCTAGATCCAAAACCCAAACCAACTTCAACCTTAGGTCGAGAACTCATCCTCATCCAAAATCAGCTCAAAGTCATGTTGCTTTTCACTCTCTTCTACTAAAGTCTCAGATCATTTAAGTAGGGGGCAAATTGTAGACCCTTATTTTTTGACCAAGTCCAATCCGACACTAATTAAAAGGAGAATAAGTCAAGTCTAAAGATTTAAAATAGTCCAAAATATTTTTTATAATATTTGTTATTTAATATTTATTATATATAAAAGAAAAGAAAAATTATAAATATTTATTTTAAATATAATATTTAATTTTAATAATAATAATAATAATAAATAATAATAATGGATGAATCGGCGATGACACATGGCAGGCCGCTCAACCTGCTCGAATTGGCCCGCAGCTTGCCTAAGATCATGCTCAGAAGCCCATGTGCTAGCGCTCTCGTGCAAGCCCGAGTGCCAGCCATGTCAATTTTTCTAAAGCCTAGTTTAATTAGGAACGTTTTAAATATTTACTTAACATAAAATGAATAGGTTTTTATTTGATTAATTGCCTATAAATACAGACTTAAAAGATGAAGAAGGAGACTTTTGGCTGGACTTTTTTTCGAAGACTTTGAAACTGTGTAACTTAACAACAGAAACCCTAGCAACCAATTAAAAGGAAAACAAGAGACACAGAAGCATCAAAGAGAAAAAGAATAAATTTACAAAGGCAGTGACCTACTACCTTGCTCTTGCTCAGCTAGAATCTCGAAGTGTAATTATGGTGAAGCCTTCAAACATAGGTATGTCTTCTAAATTAAATCCATGCAAACTTAGCATGAGAAGCTTTATGATGTTTTTTCTTCATACAAAATAAATCCAATAATCTATTAGTTCCAGTAACTTGATCATATTCAATTGATGCATGATCATTTAATTTAAATACTTCCATTAGCAACATTCCATACAAGAATTAACCAAAAATTCAATTCTTAAAAATAGTTTAAAAGTTCTTTTACAGTATCCTTAATTTTTCCAAACCCTAATTTTTACCTTAAAACCCTAATTTAGGATCAAGTTGAATCCAATCATTTAAATTAAACCCTATTAAGTGTGACTCTTGTCGTCACACCCTATATTTCTTTAATGGATAATATTTATATGTTTTTTATCTTCTTTTTTAATTATTCAATTATTTTCATATATGTTGTATTATTTTTCCTTTGCTTTATTCTTTTCTGTAGACTTATATGTATTTTTAAATAGACTTGTAAAAGGCATGTTTCCAGTCGTGGGTGCCTTATTTGTTTGATTTATTTATTGTATGTAGTTTAATTTATTTAAAGACTTTAGAAAAATTGTAAGGGACACGTTTCCACCATTGTATGGGTGTCCTATTTTATTTATTTTCTTTGTGAACTTTTAAAGATTGTAAGGGTATGTTTCCATCTAAAGATGGGTACCCATGTTATTTTGTAACGTGTTGTTTTATCTTATTTTATGAATTAATATATTTATTAATAATTGTATGTAGTATGGATGATATTATAATATTTAGGAATTAAATAATATTTAGCCCTCAAAAGGAGGCCGGTTCCAATGAACTGGGTGTTATTGGGGTGCTGGGCCATTTCTCACCTTCCCTATACGTACAACTTTTCGAACCCAATAGGGGGCTGGGGATTTCTTAGCAATCGAGTCATCCACTCCTTTCTTTTTCCTAATCCGTCCTGGTGGCGACTCCATTTTCTCTGGGTTTAGACCCGTGTTCTCTAAAGCCTCGAGCCTAACAATGCTGAAGTTGCAAGAACCATTCCATATTAGAGTGGAGGCAAAAATTCCTGCTCACAAGAATACATGCCTAAACCTAGAGAAAATGGAGTCGCCACCCGGACAGGCCAAAAAAATAGAAAGGGATAGATGACTTGATTCCTAAAGAATCCCCAACCCCTTATTGGGTTTGGAAAGTTGGGTACGCATAGGAAAGGTGAGAATGACCCAACGACCCTAGTGCCCGTTTTATTGGACTGGCCTCCTTTTCAGGTATAGATATTATGGAATTCTTAAATATTAAGACATCATTCATATTACATGCAATCTAAAGAAATAAATCATTCATCATATTATTACAATAAAACTAACAAAATAGGCACCCACCTAGGATGAAAACATGCCCTTACAATGTTCAAAGTACAAAAAATACAAACAAATAAATAGGGTACCCACCGATTGGCGAAAATGTATCCGTTACAATAGTCCAAAAGTCTTTAAAATAAATTAAATTACATAATTAAATAAATAAGGCACCCACAAAGTGGAAACATGCCTTTTAATTATTATCAAAGTCAGGATAATAAGAAATTATAATCCCATAAACACATAAATAATAATCATACACAAAATCATTAAATAATCATAAAATTACGACTTGAATCAAAGGAATTAAAATTGCAATCCACTAGCACATCTTAATATTAACCCCTAACGAAATATAGTGCCCAACACATGCGGCGGTCCGACTAAGCGGTTAGCGGGTCAAGGGGGCCACCAATTTGATATGGGGCTAGCTAAACTGAAACTAGTCAAATTCAAATGGATTCGACCTAAACCGAACTTAAAAATAATGGATCTGACCTAAACTGAGCTTAAAAATAATATATGATTTAATTTGGGCCTAGTTATTGAAATTAATTTTTTTTCGGTCTTCAAATTAATCTTAAATTTAAACTGGACCAAAATTAAAGGTCTAGAGTCTTGCCTCCTACTTGAGCAATGTTGAATTTATTCAAAGAGTGAAAAACAATATGACTTTGAGCTAATTTTAGACAATAAAAGATTAGATTTGGGTTATGGACCCGAGACTTAGTTGAGTTCAGGACCCGAGACTGGATTTGGGTTCAAGACTCGAGATTTGATTTGGGTTTTAGACCCGAGATTGGATTTGGGTTCAAGACCCAAGACTAAAATTGGGTTTTTGACTCGATATTGGATTTGGGTTTTCGACTCGAGACTAGATTTGGATTCTCGACTCGAGACTGGATTTGGATTCTTGACTCGAGACTAGATTTGGGTTCTCAACCAGAGACTGGATTTGGATTCTCCACCTGAGACTGGATTTGGGTTCTCGACCCGAGATTGGATTTGAGTTCTCGACTCGAGAGTGGATTTGGGTTCTCGACATGAGACTGAGTTTGGATTGTCGGCCCGAGACTAGATTTGAGAGACTGGATTTGGGTTCTCAACCCAAGATTGGATTTGGATTCTCAACCCGAGAATGGATTTGAGTTCTCGACCCAAGATTGGATTTGTATTCTCAACCTAAGACTGGATTTGGGTTCTCGACCCGAGATTGAATTTGGGTTCATGGATTTCAGCTCCTCTAGTTAGGTTGGTCTTCTATTCTTGGACATTTGTCTTGATCTTTTGTCTATTGTATCTTTATTCATTTGAGAGTTCTAACTTTATTCTTGTTCCATTCTTTTAGTTCTTCGCTTTGCAAAAACTTCAACTAATTTTTAGCTAGTCCTTATATCATCTCTTTTCCCCTTGTGTGGCAAAATATTGAAAGTCTGAAAATGTTTTGTACACGCATAAAATCAAAATGATTGAATTCTCACTGGATTCTGAGTCATAGGTGTGATTGTCATAAGCCCTTGAACTGTTGTACTCCAGGTCTATGAGCCAAAAAGGATTAATGTGAATGTAATACAATGCATGTATGCATGTGTAGCAAACAGACACCCAAGTAAAATCAAGATGTTCCTTCCAACCTTATATCATCTACAAATGAGTGACGAGTCTCTTTTCTTAGGTGTTATGGTCAACAAAGATATCAACAAGGGATACTTTTTTTCCAAGTCACTCAAACGAATTAACCAATAGTTGTATTTTCAAAGAAGAACTCAGTCCATGATAAATCCCACTAATTGAGCCTTAATCCATTGGGTCAATTGGGAAATAGTTTTCATGCTATATTGTTGATCAAAACTAAATTAAAGGGTTTATCATAAATAAATTTATTTATTGGAAATGCAACTAATGATTCATGCCACAAATAAGTGCATGATTAACAAACCTTGGCATGAATTAGGCCCACAATTGATTTTAGTATTCCATATTTGAGCTAACTATTTGTACGCTCATTTCAAGAAAAATGTTAGTTTGAAAATATTTTCAAAGCCCATAAAAAGTTTATTTTAAAAATTGGGCTTTGTGCTTGGTGTAGACACTTAATTTTGCCCCTGAGCGAGTCCGACCCCAATTAAAAAAGGCCAAGCTAAATTTTGTCTAATTTTAAAAGCTTAACCTAGTTTATAGCTTTGGATTAGGTTGGTCCAATTTTAAAAGGCCTAAAGTAAGTCGGTTTAAATTTTAAAGCCCTAAATCTAGTCTGATCTAATATTTAAAGGCCAAAAATGGTTTGATTTAATTTTAAAATATAAAACCAAGCCAAACCAGACCCAAACTTTAAAACATGGCGAATTGGCATTGCCCAATTCCATGGACACCCATTCATGGCAAATTGGCTAATGCCAATTTGCCAGGGTCTTTTAATCCTGGTTTAACTTGGTTTAGTAACTTCTTAATTAAGGTTAGATTTCGAATAACCTTTGGACTAGCAGATTAGGACTTTCTTTTAATTAAACCATTTTTGCTTATAAATACAGGGCTAAGAAAAGAGGGCAGGGGGAATTATGTTTAAAAAACCTAGCAGCAAAGAATTATCAAGAACAGAGAGACTAAAATAGACACACAACAACCAAAAAAAAACCAGCCAGTTGTACTTGGGTTGTATTAAACCTCCGACCAAAAATCAAAGTCAATGTAGGCAATGGCATAAGCAGTCTTGTTACAACTTATCAACTTTGGTGGAGTCTTTGATGTACGTTTTGTTTTCTAAATCCAATTTACATTAAAACATCCAGTAGTTGTGTTTTCGTTTAAAAGCATCATGGAATGATTTGAAGGTTATAAAATTGTTTTAATTCAGTAGCCAAGTAATCTAGTAGCAATGAATTATTAGCTTTGGACACAAACTAAACTTTGAATATCAAAATCTTAAAACTTATTTCTAAAACCCTAGTCTTGTTTTCAAAACCATAAAACCCTAGTTTTATTTTAAAAACTCTAAAACCCTAATCCTTGTACTAAAATCCTAATTTTCATCTCAAAAATCCTAGTTTTGTTTAAAAATCCTAAAACCATGTTTAAAACCCTATAAGCCCTAATTTAGTATGTAAACCTTAATTTTTCATATTTAATGATTTATTTAAGATTAAAACCTAGATGTGATTGTTTGATTCATTATTGTATGTTTATGATAAATGATCTATTAATGTTTTATTTATGATGAATGGTTGAATGCTTCAATTGGTTTATTTTGATTTTAAGGATGTAAGAGGTATGTTTCCACTTTATGGGTACCTCATTTGTTAAGTTTAATGTAAGTTAATTTATTTTACGTTTTGGGATTAATGTAAAGGGCATGTTTCCACCAAATGGTAGGTGTCCTATTTTATATAGTTTTAGATATTGGATATTATTGTAAGGGCATATTTACATCTTATATGGGTGCCCACTTTTGTGTTTGTTTGAACCTTTTCTGATTTTAATATAATGAATGTTTATTTACCTTAATTTGCATATAGTACAGATAATATTACAATACTTAAGAATTCAATAATATTTAGACTTGAAAAGTAGGTCGGCTCTAATGAACCATGCGTTATAGGGGTGCTGAGCCATTTCTCACCTTTCCCATGCGTACCCAACTTTCAGAACCCAATAAGGGGTTGGGGATTCCTTAGGATTCGAGTCATCCCCCCTTTTTATTTTCCTAGTCTGTTCAGATGGCAACTCCATTTTCTCTAGGTTAAGGCTGTGTTCTCTGAGGCCCTGAGCCTAATAATGCCAAAGTTGCAAGAACTATTTCACTGGGAGTGGCGGCAAAATCCCTGCTCACACTTGACCCATGAGGTAGAGAATAATCTTTGACCCATAAAAAGTTTTATGTCTAAAGTCCATCATGAAAAGTTTGAATATAATTTTTGGACTAGTGGATTTAAAACAG
Source organism: Garcia nutans (assembly GCA_947685225.1). Classification (NCBI taxonomy): domain Eukaryota; kingdom Viridiplantae; phylum Streptophyta; class Magnoliopsida; order Malpighiales; family Euphorbiaceae; genus Garcia; species Garcia nutans. The sequence goes on from CANTUV010000007.1 coordinate 56,062,615, forward strand.
TTTTAAGCTTACACTACAATTAAGTCATATTACGAAAGAACAAACCAAATAGGTCATAACTCATACTAAAACTTGTTAACCATAGTCAAACAACAAGCAATTCAGGTAAACCTAAGGAAAGTAACTAGGTTAACTAAATGGGTTTTAGTCTTTGGGTTGAAAGGGCTTAGGTTTCCAATGTAGGTATATGCCAAAAAGGTACAAGCTATCAGTCATTATGCCGTGCTCAATCTCCATACCTTGAGTGAAAATGGTATCGCTTACACATGTACAACATGGGTTCCACTGAGCATCCTAACTCACACACACAGTATAGTTCTAAATGATGCAATGAATAATATCATAATAAGAAAGAATAAAATAATATGAAGATCAACATAATCAACTTCTCTTATCTCCATTGGAGTAGCCACTATGAGTGGGGATTTTTGCCTCCACTCCCGGTGGAATAGTTCTTATGACTTTGGCACTATTAGGCTTAGGGCCTTAGAGAATACATGCCTAAACTCGGAGAAAAAGGAGCCGCCACTTGGACAGTTTGGGAAAATAGAAAGTGGTGGATGACTCAATTACTAAAAAATCCCTTCGAAAAATTTAGTACACATGGGAAAGGTGAGAATGACCCAACACCCCCATAGCGCCCGGTTCATTAGAACCGGCTTCCTTTTCATGTCTAGATATTATAAAATTATTAAATATTGTGACATAATTCATATTACATGAAATCTAATAAAATAAATCATTCATCATATTATTAAAATAAAATAAACAAAATAGGCACCCATCCAAGGATGGAAACATTCCTTTACAATGTTCAAAGTCTAAAAAATACAAATAAATAAATAGGGAACCCACCAATTAGTGAAAATGTGTCCCTTACAATAGTCCAAAAGTCATTAAAATAAATTAAATTACATAATTAAATGAACAACGAACCCATAAAGTGGAGAAATGCCTTTTGCATTATTATCAAAGTCTGGATAATAAGAATTACAATCCCATAAACACATAAATAATAATCATACACATAATCATAAAATTAGAGCTTGAATCAAAGGAAATTAAAATTGCAATCCACTAGCACATCTAACCCCTAACGAAATATAGTGCCCAACACACACAGCGGTCCCGCTAACTGGTTAGTAGGCGACGGGGTCAAGGGGGTAGCATCCCCGAAAGGTAAACGGTTTACAAGGTAAGATTTTGTTATGGAATTAGGTTTTTTGGGATGAAAATTAGGGTTTTATGGTTTTAGGATTTAAGGAATTAGGGTTTTAGGAGTTTAAATATGCTAACTAGAATTTTATGTGCTAGATTAATAATTAAAACATGTCCTGAATATTTTTGAATTGCTTTCATTCCTAACCTATAGCCTACTATAAGAAAATTGGCAAAGTAACATGCATAAGATAATACAGTAAATGAGGAACCAAGGGTTTGATTAACTTATGATTAAGCAACAAAGTATTAAAGCTTAATAATATAATGGATGAAGTTATGGAGCTTAATTGATAAATTCAATTTAATTAAGAAGATTGCACCTACATTGGTTGGCTCCACCAAGTTTAACATATTGAATCAAGTGTTCTATCTTACTCGTTGCCTGAATCAGTTTAAATCTTGGTTAAATGAAGCAATTTAAAGAAAATTGCTTCCTCCCTCTTTGTTTTCTTTTTGCCTTTTTGTCTTAATTAATTGTTGCTTTTAATTGCTTCTGGTTGACTAATTGCTAAAAAATCCTCGTTGCTTTATTATTGTTTTCTATTTATAATGTCACATTAGGGCAAAAAACTTTCTTGAGTCCTAATGCTACTCGGATATCTCATTGTAATATAAGAGTCTACAAATTTTTGCATGATTAGGAATTTAATTTCTGCTGAGAATCAAGCTTGATTCGGATTAGGCCAAGCTAAATCAATGTGGGCTTGGTCCATGTCAAATTGGTGGCCATCAATTCTACAGGGACCCCCATATCGAATTTGTGAGCCGCTAATTCGATATGGGGCTAGCTCATATCGAATTGATGGATACCAATTCGATATGGCCCCTCATGTAGAATTGGAAAGAACTAGGGTAGACCCTAAATTTTGGACTTAATGCAATCTGGCCTTAATTAAAAGGAAGTCAGATCAAGCCTAAAGGTTTAAACCAGTCTGGAACAATTTTAAGAGCCAAAAATGGTTCGAATCCCAAGATAAGTTGCCCGAATTAAATTTTGTCAAATAGTCATGCACGATTCACCACAGGGCATGCCTATGAAAAATTGGACATGCCTTTGGCTAATTCAATCATGCCAATTCACCACAGGCCCACGACCAAGGCAAATTGACATGGTCGATCCGTCACACTACCGTAATCCAACCCTTATTAAATTTATTAGCTTTCCTTAATTAAGATGGACTCTGTTTTAAACATGGATTAGGTTTAGGGTTTTGGGTCAGTGTTTGCCTATAAATAATGAGGATTAATATTAACCAAAGAGGGGGGGGGGGAGATAGAAACAAAGGAGGAGAGAAAAATTAACACACAGAGAGGAAACAACAATTGAGCAACAATTAAAGAGAAATAACAACCAAGACAATTTAGGGAGAGGCAAATATAAGGAATTAGTAGCTTGATCTTTTGGTCATCGTGAGACCAAGGGTGACTTTGATCCAGACTTATCAATCAAATAATAAGCTTGGCTCAACAAACTTGATTTGACCACAGCAACAACAGAAGTTTGGCAATTTAATTTACCCAGATTTACAGTATTGCTTCCATTCTTTAAAATTAAGCAGTGATTGTTTAAAGTTGTTATTTTAGTTTATTTGAAACTCCATCCAAAGAAGAATAATACTGATTTGAATTTGGTACAAAACTTTAACATGATTCAATCTAAATTATTTTGATCCAAAACCTTAGTTTATTAGGTTTAACCCTAGCTTGTATGTCTTAATCCAGTTTCAATATTTTAAAACCCTAATTCCTTAACATCAAACCCTAGTTCTAGAATCCTAATTCTCCTAAAACCCTAACTCCAGAAAACCCTTTGATTTCTCACAAACCCTAAACCCTAGTTTCATAGAAACCTTAATTTACTCAAATTATAAAACCCTAATCTATTTCCCAAAACCATAATCTTGTTTTCCTAAAACCTAAAAATTCTATTTTTCATCCCTAGAACCAAAAGTCTTAATTTCATCATAAAAACCCTAATTTAATCATAAAAATTCTAAAACCCTAATTTTAAGTATAAGCCCTAAATTTATATATTTATTACTTTATTTAAGAATAAAACATAGATGTGATTTCTTCATGTCCTAAATGGAGGATTCATTAATGTTTTAATTTTATGAATGATTTATTTTTATAATTATTCATGGTGAATGATTGAATGATTAATTTTAATATTGATTAATTTAGTTTCCAAAATGTAAGAGGTATATTTCCACATTGTGGGTACCTCATTAGTTAGGTTCAATGTAATTTAATTTATTTTTAGTTTTGGATTAATGTAAAGGGCATGTTTCCAGCAAAAGGTGGGTGTCCTATTTTATTTAGTTTTGGGCATTGGATATTGTAAGGGCATGTTTTCATCTTGCATGGGGGCCCATTTATTGTTTTGATTATACTTTTTTTTATTTAATTCAATGAATATTTAGTTTCAATAATGTGCATTTAATATGGACAATATTTTAATAAGTTAAAAATTTAATAATATTAAGACCTGAAAATGAGGTCGGTTCCAATGAACTGGGTGTTATAGGGGTGCTAAGTCATTCTCACTTTCCTCATACATACCCAACTTTCTGAACCCAATAGGAGGTTAGGGATTCCTTAGGAATTGAGTCTTCCACCCCTTTCTTTTTCTCAGCCCTTCCAGTTGCGACTCTGTTTCATCAGGTTTAGGCCCTTATTCTCTGAGGCCCTGAGCCTAACAATGCTGAAGTCACAAGAACCATTCCACATGGGAGTGGGGGCAAAAATTCTCTCTCATAGTGGTGACTCCACTGGGGATAAGAGAAGTTGATTCCGTTAGTCTTTATATTATTTTATTCTTTCTTATTATGATATTGTCCATTGCATCATTTAGTTTGCATTGTGTGTGTGAGTTAGGATTTCCATGTAATCCGTGTTGTGTTATGTAAGGGATACCATACTTTCACTCAAGGTATGGAGATCAAGCATGGCATAACCACTCATAGCCTTGTACCTTTTGGTATATACTTGCTATAGGAGACTAAACTTTTTAACCTAAAGATTAAAGCTAATGTAATTGGCATAGTTACTTTCCTTAGGTTTTTACCCAAATACTTGTTATTTGACTATGATTGATATATCTTGGTTTGAACCATGGCCTATTTGGTTTATTCTTTTTCTAATATGACCTAATTATATTGTAAGCTCAAAATAATTTTTATTTCTTTAAGCCCAAAAGACCAAAACAAATTTTTCAAAAATTTTCAAGATGGTCTTTCGACATAAAATCTTTCAAGATAGGTCAAAAATCTTCTTCCACCTTATGGCCCAAAACTTTCAAAGCCCAAGGGCTTTGAAACAAATTTATTTTTTGTTTCATCATTATAAAAAGAGCTTACAAATATTTTGGTCAATTATGGAATATCAAAAATCAATTGTGGGCCTAATTTATACCAAGAATTATTAATCATAGGCTTATTTTTGGCATGAATCATTAGTTATTTTTCCAAATGGTAATCTATTTATGATAAACCTCTTAATTTTGTTTTAATCCAATATAGCATAAAAGCTATTTTTTAGTTGATTCAATGGATTAAAGCCTAATTAACGAGAGTTATCATAAACTGACTTCTATGTTTAAAAATACAAATATTGGTTAAAACTATCTGAGTGATAAGGTTGGAAGGAATGTCTCAATTATCTTTGATTGTTTGATTACTTGTGCATACATGCATACACACATTGCATTACATATCATTGATCCTTTCTGGCTCACAGAAATGGAGTACAATAGATCGAGAGCATACGACAACCCAACCTATGCCAATGATGTAGACTCCAGTAGCAACTCGGTTAGCTTCTCACCAAGAGTAATGGAACCTGAATAGATTCAAAAGATGGTGGACGACGCCCTCAATGCCAAGATGGAAGAATTAAAGGAGGCCCTAGCTAAGACTATTAAGAGCCAATTGGCTGCACTTTTGGGGAATACTGTTGAGGCATCTACTAATATTAAGAAGCTGAAGGACAAAGGAAAGGCTAAGGTTGGCAAAATAGCCTTTAATGATGACAAAGTGGCTATTGATGACGATGCTGATTGGGCTCAATACTTTCAAGATCCTCAAGATAAGGAGAATGGGTCGACGGTTGTGGAAAGATCAACTAAAGAGAAGACTGAGTCTGCTAGTTTTGAAAAAAAAATGATTGCTGATTTAGAAAATAAGTTTTAAAAGTAGCTGAAAACAGAAGAGATGTCGGAGGTGGATAAGTTGTTTGACCAAGATAAAGAAGTTCCTTACAAGTTCAAGATGTGTGAGCAAGGATTTTTGCCCCCACTCCATATGGAATGGTTCTTGCGACTTTGGCACTATTAGGCTCAAGGCCTTAGAGAACACAGGCCTAAACCCGGAGAAAATGGAGTTGCCAAACTAACGGGATGGGAAAAAAAAGGGGTAGATGAATCAATTTCTAAGGAATCCCTAACCCCCTATTAGGTTTGGAAAGGTGGGTACACGTGGGGAAGGTGAGAATGACCCAACATCCCCACAGCGCTCGGTTCATTGGAACCATCCTTCTTTTCAGGTCTAAATATTATAAAATTCTTAATTATAATGATATTATCCATACTACATGCAATTATAAGAATAAATAATCACTTTATTGAAATACAAATGAGTTCAAACAAGATAAATGAATAGGCACCCATCCATGGATGGAAACATGCCTTTACAATTGTCCAATGTCCAAAAGAAAACAAATAAAAATAGGATATCCACCAATTGGTGGAAACGTATCCTTGACATTGATCCTAAAACTTAAATAAATCAAATTACATTGAACCTAACTAATGAGGTACCCACAATGTGGAAACATACCTCTTACATAATGAAAACAAAAAATAAACCAATAAATTATTTAATGAAATGAATCAAATCATTCAAACATTTATGATAATAAAAACAAATCATCCATCATAAACACCAATAAATCACTCATTATAAGTATGTATTAATATGTTAAATAATTAAATCTACACTTAAATATTATATTAAACAATAGATATACAAACTAGGGTTTTAGCATATGAATTAGGATTTTATAACTTTGGAAGATAATTTACTGCTAAGCTATTGGATATGGAATTAGGGTTTATGGGATTAGAATTTTTGGTCATTAATGTAAAAGTTGTTAATTAGAAGAATTAAGTTAGAAAATTGTACCTGCATTTGAAGGCTCCACCAAATCGATGTGTTGATCCAAAATGCCATTTTCTGTCTACCTAGAACAATTGATTCTTTGTTGGAGATCTCATGATCCAAAGATCAGCTACTGCCACTTTACTTTGCCTTTTGTTTTCAAATTATTTTCTTCCTTGCTTGCTACTTAGTTATCCCTTGTTTTTCCTTGAATTATTGTTATCGGTTGTTGTTTCTTTGCTAGGTTTTCATTTCAAAAGTCCTTGCTGAAGTTACAAATCTTTAAAAAGTCACCCTCTAAAAAGTCCCCTCATTCCTCTTTCAATATGTTATTTATAGGTAATTAATCTAAAAAAACCTAATACTTGTTGGTTAAGGAAATATTAAAAATAGTCTGAATTAATATATGGTTTGGCAAAATTGGCAAGGCCAGTGGGTGCAGGCTGTAAGGGTCATGGGCGCAGGCTGCGAGGGCCATGGGAGAATTGGCCCAAGCTAAGGCCAATTGTCGTAGGCCATACCTGCGGGCAAATTGGCTTACCTGCGGGAAAATTGGCCTAAGCCAATTTGCTGCAAGCTGTGCCTATGGCGAATTGGCTTGCCAATTCACATAGGCCTCGACCCTACAGCGTGTCGCTCTCCAATTCGTCCATTTTTTTATTATTTTTACTATTATTAAAATAAATATTATATTTAAAATAAATATTTATAATTTCTTTTTTTCTTTTATATATTATATTATTAAAATAAATAATAAAAATTATAAAAATTATTTTGGAATGTTTTAAATATTCAGACTTTACTTAATCGCCATTTAATTAGTGTCGGATAGGACTTGGTCAAAAAATAAGGGTCTACAGTTTGCCCCCAGCTTGAATGATCTAAGACTTCTGTAGAAGAGAGTGAAAAGCAACATGACTTTGAGCTGATTTTGGATGAGGATGGGTTCTCAACCCGAGGTTGATTGGGTTATGGACTCGAAATAATTTGGGTTCTGAACCTGGGGTGAATTCTGGACTAAAATCGGGCCTTTACTCTTCAAAAATAGATTATTCTGGCTTTCTTCTAACTGGTTGTTTCATTCTTTAGTGGATTATGGGTCTTTACCCTTCAAAAATAGATCTTTATCCTTCGAAGATCGGGCCTTTACTCTTCAAAAATAGATCTTTATTCTTTGAAGATCGGGTCTTTACCCTTCAAATATGGATCTTTATCCTTCGGAGATCGGGTCTTTACCCTTCAAAAGTGGATCTTTATCATTGGAGATCAGGTCTTTACCCTTCAAAAATGGATCTGTATTCTTTGGAGATCGAGTCTTTCACTTTCAAAAGTGAATCTTTATCTTTTGGAGATCGGGTCTTTACCCTTCAAAAATGGATCTTTATCCTTTGGAGATTAGGTCTTTACCCTTCAAAAATGGATCTTTATCCTTTAGAGATTGGGTCTTTACCCTGGCTTCAGCTCTTCTACCTGGAATGCTCTTTTATCTTTTGCAATTTCATTCTTTTGAGAGTTTTAATCTTCTTCTTGTTCCATTCTTTTTGTTCTTCCTTTTGCAAAAAATTCAACTATTTTTTAGCTAGTCCTCATATCCTCTCTTTGCCCCTACGTTGCAAAATATTAAAAGTGAGTCTGAAAATGTTTTGTACACGTATAAGCTCAAAAAATTGAAAGGAGAAACTTTGCCCCCTGTGTAGACTCAAACTAATAATTTTTTCCATGCAGGCTCATATTGATGTTTGTGTATTGTCTGGTTCCTCACACAAGCATGCATTTCTTCTTTTGCAAAATGACCAGATCTTTCTCAATCAATGGTCCTTCCATACCCCTCTGCTTCCATATCCTCTTCATCTTTGCTTCATAGAGTTTATGTTGTTCACTTTGACAAAGAATAGGAACACAAGATAAAAGTGTAGTGTGATATGCTATGTATGCATGATATGCATGGATGATACTTATAGTGGTTCCATCAACTCACAGACTGAGGTAATCAGCTAAAGTGTTGGATTCCTACTAGATGCTCGTTCAGATCTTGTATTGTAATGATAAAAGGCTTCGCATTTATGGCTTTTATTTCTAAGATGTTAAAAACATGAGTTGTGGAGGCCTCAAGCATGGTAGCCAAAGACATGGGAGATATTTATTTGGTTGATAACTGCTTCATGACATGACCTTGCAAGTGATTCTTTCATTAGCCCTCTTTTTCCCATTGTTTCCTTCGATGTTTGACAATGCAACATACTTTCCTTAACTTGAAGGCTTATGCAATAAGAAAATAGTTTTTATTTATTTATTTTTTAAATCAAATGTTGACTTTGTCAAATTAGTGTCATTGTACGTCATGACTCGATTTTCCAAATTAACATATCTATAACATGACAATCCTAGTTATCGTACTAAAATTGGGAATCATTTCCATTTAAGCAAGAACTGTTTCACTTCAGATAGGCATATACACATTACCTGGCCAAAGGTCTCATTGAGTTTGAATATTGTCTATCTCATAAGCATGCTTATTCAAACTATCTCAACTAATAGACTCTACCTATTAAGAGAGATCAATAGGTCTTTAATAGGCTTGAAATGGAGTCTATAAGGGACACTGGTTAAATAAAAGCCATTTTGAGATTGGAGCTGATGTGGCACAATGGACAAACCTTCACAATACAAACTTCTTGTTGGAACCTTAGGCAGCTGGGAGCAATCTTGCTAGACTTCAATTTCCTTTTATCTCCTTGGAAAAAATATAGAACTGATTAAGACAATCTTCATATTTTCCTTTTACTTTTGCACAAACTCAGGACCTATTTTTTTATTTTTTATTTTTCTTTATTTTTCTTTGTTTTTCGTATTTTTTCCTTTTTTTGGTGTTAGGTCCTAGTTCCAAAAGAATTGTCTCACTTACACCATTCTATACTTCTGTTTATGGATGGGTGGAGTAGAGTGAGTATTATTTCAATAAGAATAAATCATTTGTTGTCTTGATGTCTTCTTAGTGGATTAAAGATATCAAGTTTAATACCACGTGAACTTCAACTACCCGTATGGTCTTGACTATGCATTCCTACCTTTGATCTTCTTGCCTCTTCACCTTAGTGATCATAAGACTTTTCAAAAGTGTAACAATAGCTCAAGGTGGGTCATTGGGCTTATAAGTCAATAAAGAGAAAGTTGAAATCTTATGAAGGCTTAAGGGGACAACTAAGGATTGATATTTAATTGGGTGGATACTAGTTTTTGGCTTATCAAACAATTCCTAGATCATCTCTCCCTTAGATAAGCAGAGTTCTATTTTGCGTTGAAAGTTCATCAAAGCATGTTCTAAGAACAACTAGGACCTAGACAAAAGTTATTATGCAGGAGCCCTCTCTAAGTAAGCATACATAACTTAATGCTACAGAACAATTCCCTCACCTAGTAAAGTCATTTGGATCATGATGCATAGATATACTAATTCATGAATATCAAGGTAGATTCGTCATCAGTTAGGCACCAAAATGAACAAAGACCAACAAAAATTTAATGAAAATAATTTATTGAAAGAAAAAACTTAATTTGAAAAACATAATTATTATGAGCCTCCACAGGGGGCAAAACTTCCTCTTTTAAATTTTTAAGTTTATACGTGTAAAAAATATTTTCAGACTCACTTTCAATATTTTGCCATGAAGGGGGCAAGAAGAAGATATAAGAGCCAGCTAAAAAATAGCTAAATTTTTTATAAAAGGAGGAATAAAAAGAACAAAGCAAGAAGAAAGTAAGAATCTCAAAACAATGAAAGTACAAAACACAAAATGATCAGTCCAACTATAAGAGCTGAAGCCAATATAGTACAAATGTCCAAAGGATGAAGATCCATTTTGAAGGGTGAAGACCCAATTTCCAAAGGATGAAGATCCATTTTGAAGGGTGAAGACCCGATGTCCAAAGGATGAAGATCCATGTTTTAAGGGTAAAGACCCGATCTCCAATGGATAAAGATCCATGTTTTAAGGGTAAAGACCCGATCTCCAATGGATAAAGATCCATGTTTTAAGGGCAAAGACCCGATCTACAATGGATAAAGATTCATATTTTAAGGGTAAAGACCCGATTTCTAATGGATAAAGATCCATTTTGAATTGTAAAGACCCGATCTACAATGGATATAGATCCATTTTTGGTGGTAAAGACCCACAATCCATTAAAAACTGGAACAAACAGTTAGAAGAAAGCCAAAATTCTCAACTGATAAAAGGTCAGTTAAAATCCAGTCTCGGGTTGAAAACCCAAATCCAGTTTAGGGTCAAGAACCTAAAATTCAGTCTCTGGTCTAAGTACCCAAACCCAATCCGGTCTAGGGTCGAGTACCCAAATCAAATCTATTTCAGTCTAGGGTCCAAGTACCCAGTCTCAGATCCAAGTACCCAAATCCAATCCAGTCTCAGGTCCAAGTACCCAAATCAAATTCAGTCTCGGGTCCATGTACCCTGCCTCGAGTCTAAGTACCCAAATCAAATTTAGCCTCAGGTCTAAGTATCCAAATCAAATCCAGTTGAGGGTCGAGGACCCCCAAATCTAGTTTCAGGTCCAGAATTCAAATCCAGTTTTGGATCAAGAACCCAAAATTTGATTTCGGGTCAAGACCCCAAATCAAGTTTTTGGTCGATGATCCAAATCCAGTTTAGGGTTGAGAACCTAAATCAAATCCAATTTTGGGTCAAGAATCCAATTCAGTCTTGGATCGAGAATCCAAATCCAGTTTCGGATTGAGAACCCAATTCCATTTAAGGTTCGAGAACCCAAAATCCAGTCTAAGGTCAAAAATCTAAAATCTAGTCTCAGGTCGAGAAACCAAATCAAGTTTAGGGTCAAGAATCTGAAATCCAGCCTCAGTCGAGATTCCAAAATATAGCTTAGGGTTGAGAATTTAAAATTTTAGTCTCGGGTCGAGAAGCCAATCAAACCTATTTGGGTCCAGAACCCAAATATTTTGAGTCTAGAATTCAGTCTAGATCCAAAACCCAAACCAACTTCAACCTTAGGTCGAGAACTCATCCTCATCCAAAATCAGCTCAAAGTCATGTTGCTTTTCACTCTCTTCTACTAAAGTCTCAGATCATTTAAGTAGGGGGCAAATTGTAGACCCTTATTTTTTGACCAAGTCCAATCCGACACTAATTAAAAGGAGAATAAGTCAAGTCTAAAGATTTAAAATAGTCCAAAATATTTTTTATAATATTTGTTATTTAATATTTATTATATATAAAAGAAAAGAAAAATTATAAATATTTATTTTAAATATAATATTTAATTTTAATAATAATAATAATAAATAATAATGGATGAATCGGCGATGACACATGGCAGGCCGCTCAACCTGCTCGAATTGGCCCGCAGCTTGCCTAAGATCATGCTCAGAAGCCCATGTGCTAGCGCTCTCGTGCAAGCCCGAGTGCCAGCCATGTCAATTTTTCTAAAGCCTAGTTTAATTAGGAACGTTTTAAATATTTACTTAACATAAAATGAATAGGTTTTTATTTGATTAATTGCCTATAAATACAGACTTAAAAGATGAAGAAGGAGACTTTTGGCTGGACTTTTTTTCGGAGACTTTGAAACTGTGTAACTTAACAACAGAAACCCTAGCAACCAATTAAAAGGAAAACAAGAGACACAGAAGCATCAAAGAGAAAAAGAATAAATTTACAAAGGCAGTGACCTACTACCTTGCTCTTGCTCAGCTAGAATCTCGAAGTGTAATTATGGTGAAGCCTTCAAACATAGGTATGTCTTCTAAATTAAATCCATGCAAACTTAGCATGAGAAGCTTTATGATGTTTTTTCTTCATACAAAATAAATCCAATAATCTATTAGTTCCAGTAACTTGATCATATTCAATTGATGCATGATCATTTAATTTAAATACTTCCATTAGCAACATTCCATACAAGAATTAACCAAAAATTCAATTCTTAAAAATAGTTTAAAAGTTCTTTTACAGTATCCTTAATTTTTCCAAACCCTAATTTTTACCTTAAAACCCTAATTTAGGATCAAGTTGAATCCAATCATTTAAATTAAACCCTATTAAGTGTGACTCTTGTCGTCACACCCTATATTTCTTTAATGGATAATATTTATATGTTTTTTATCTTCTTTTTTAATTATTCAATTATTTTCATATATGTTGTATTATTTTTCCTTTGCTTTATTCTTTTCTGTAGACTTATATGTATTTTTAAATAGACTTGTAAAAGGCATGTTTCCAGTCGTGGGTGCCTTATTTGTTTGATTTATTTATTGTATGTAGTTTAATTTATTTAAAGACTTTAGAAAAATTGTAAGGGACACGTTTCCACCATTGTATGGGTGTCCTATTTTATTTATTTTCTTTGTGAACTTTTAAAGATTGTAAGGGTATGTTTCCATCTAAAGATGGGTACCCATGTTATTTTGTAATGTGTTGTTTTATCTTATTTTATGAATTAATATATTTATTAATAATTGTATGTAGTATGGATGATATTATAATATTTAGGAATTAAATAATATTTAGCCCTCAAAAGGAGGCCGGTTCCAATGAACTGGGTGTTATTGGGGTGCTGGGCCATTTCTCACCTTCCCTATACGTACAGCTTTTCGAACCAATAGGGGGCTGGGGATTTCTTAGGAATCGAGTCATCCACTCCTTTCTTTTTCCTAATCCGTCCTGGTGGCGACTCCATTTTCTCTGGGTTTAGACCTGTGTTCTCTAAATCCTCGAGCCTAACAATGCTGAAGTTGCAAGAACCATTCCATATTAGAGTGGAGGCAAAAATTCCTGCTCACAAGAATACATGCCTAAACCTAGAGAAAATGGAGTCGCCACCCGGACAGGCCAAAAAAATAGAAAGGGATAGATGACTTGATTCCTAAAGAATCCCCAACCCCTTATTGGGTTTGGAAAGTTGGGTACGCATAGGAAAGGTGAGAATGACCCAGCACGACCCCAGTGCCCGTTTTATTGGACTGGCCTCCTTTTTAGGTATAGATATTATGGAATTCTTAAATATTATGACATCATTCATATTACATGCAATCTAAAGAAATAAATCATTCATCATATTATTACAATAAAACTAACAAAATAGGCACCCACCTAGGATGAAAACATGCCCTTACAATGTTCAAAGTACAAAAAATACAAACAAATAAATAGGGTACCCACCGATTGGCGAAAATGTATCCGTTACAATAGTCCAAAAGTCTTTAAAATAAATTAAATTACATAATTAAATAAATAAGGCACCCACAAAGTGGAAACATGCCTTTTAATTATTATCAAAGTCAGGATAATAAGAAATTATAATCCCATAAACACATAAATAATAATCATACACAAAATCATTAAATAATCATAAAATTAAGGCTTGAATCAAAGGAATTAAAATTGCAATCCACTAGCACATCTTAATATTAACCCCTAACGAAATATAGTGCCCAACACATGCGGCGGTCCGACTAAGCGGTTAGCGGGTCAAGGGGGTGAGCCACCAATTTGATATGGGGCTAGCTAAACTGAAACTAGTCCAATTCAAATGGATTCGACCTAAACCGAACTTAAAAATAATGGATCTAACCTAAACTGAGCTTAAAAATAATATATGATTTAATTTGGGCCTAGTTATTGAAATTAATTTTTTTTCTGTCTTCAAATTAATCTTAAATTTAAACTGGACCAAAATTAAAGGTCTAGAGTCTTGCCTCCTACTTGAGCAATGTTGAATTTATTCAAAGAGTGAAAAACAATATGACTTTGAGCTAATTTTAGACAATAAATGATTAGATTTGGGTTATGGACCCGAGACTTAGTTGAGTTCAGGACCCGAGACTGGATTTGGGTTCAAGACTCGAGATTTGATTTGGGTTTTAGACCCGAGATTGGATTTGGGTTCAAGACCCAAGACAAAAATTGGGTTTTTGACTCGATATTGGATTTGGGTTTTCGACTTGAGACTAGATTTGGATTCTCGACTCGAGACTGGATTTGGATTCTTGACTCGAGACTAGATTTGGGTTCTCAACCAAAGACTGGATTTAGATTCTCCACCTGAGACTGGATTTGGGTTCTCGACCCGAGATTGGATTTGAGTTCTCGACTCGAGATTGGATTTGGGTTCTTGACATGAGACTGAGTTTGGATTGTCGGCCCGAGACTAGATTTGAGAGACTGGATTTGGGTTCTCAACCCAAGATTGGATTTGGATTCTCGACCCGAGAATGGATTTGAGTTCTCGACCCAAGATTGGATTTGTATTCTCAACCTAAGACTGGATTTGGGTTCTCGACCCGAGATTGAATTTGAGTTCATGGATTTCAGCTCCTCTAGCTAGGTTGGTCTTCTATTCTTGGACATTTTTCTTGATCTTTTGTCTATTGTATCTTTATTCATTTGAGAGTTCTAACTTTATTCTTGTTCCATTCTTTTAGTTCTTCGCTTTGCAAAAACTTCAACTAATTTTTAGCTAGTCCTTATATCATCTCTTTTCCCCTTGTGTGGCAAAATATTGAAAGTCTGAAAATGTTTTGACGCATAAAATCAAAAATTGGAAAGACAAAGTTTTGCCCCCTGTGTAGGCTCAAACTAATGATTTTGTTCCTATGGAGGCTCTGATTGATGTTTGTGTTTTGTCTAGTTCCTTGACTAAGCACGCATCTCTTCTTTCTTTTGCAATGGCCCCTTTCATGCCTCCTGATTCTATATCTTATTTTAATTGTTTGCTTCACAAGGCATCACCTATTTACTTTGATAGAGGAATATGCAACACAAGATATCAAAAATGAAGTGTGATATACTCATGTATGCATGTACGCATGATATGCATGGGTGATACTCATAGTGATTCTATTAACTCACATATCGAGGTAATAAGTTAGAGCACTCCTATTGGTACCTTTATAATGTTCATTTAGGTCTTGTATTAGGATAGAAGAAAATATTGCATCCATGTCTTTATCTTGAAGATATAGAAAACATGAGTAGTGGGGGCCCAAGTAAGATAGTCAGACATCCATGTCAACCCATGATTCAACAAATTGATTGGTAACTTCTTCATGACTATGCAAATAGCTCCTTTATTAGCCCACCTTGCCCAATATGACCTTTAAGGTTCGATAATGCAACGTACCTCCCTAAAGCTTGAAGGCTCATGTGTCAAGAATTTTTTTTATTTTTTTTGAAATCCAATGTTGACTTTATCAAATCAGTGACAATATACCTCATGACTTATTTTTTCTAAATTAACACATTTATAACATCATAGCCCTAGTTACCATACTAAACTTGGGAATCATTTTCGCTTGAGCAAGAGCTATTGCACTTTAATTAGGCACATACACATTACTTGTCCAAAGGTCTCATTAAGTTTTAATATTGTCTTATCTCATATGCATGCTTTTTCAAACAATCTCCACTAATAGACTCTACCCACCAAGGGAGATCAACAAGTCTTTAATAGGCTGAAAATGGGGTCTATAAGGGATATGATTTAAATGGAGGCCCCATTTTTTAAATTGGAGCTATCGTAACACTGCTAACAAATCTTCACACTATATACCCTTGGCTAGAACCATATGTTGTTGGAGGCATTCATCATCTCCACCTTCTGGGCATCTTGTTATCTTACTTCATGAATGTTCTTCTATCTTCTTGGTAGAAATCTGAATCTAATTAGGATAACTTTAATCTCTTTTTTATTTCTTATGCCTTTGTAAAAGCACAATACCCTTTCTTATTATTTTTGTTTTAGCATTTCATCAATCTGTCCTTTTCCCTTTTATAATATCAATTCTAATTTACTCAGAGCTATACTGGATATCATGAACTAGATGGTCTTTCCAATTTTTGCTAAATCTCTGGTTGAATTGGACCAATTCAAGTCAAACTTATTCTCGTACGCTGAGTGGAAGTCTACTATTGTTTCAAGTAGAAAGAACTTTGTTGGCTTTTCTGAACTGCTTTTTCACACTTTTGTTATTTTATTTTCCTTTTCTCTTTTCTTCTTTCTTTTTTCTTCTTCTTTTTTTTCTTTTAGCTCTAAGAGAGTCTTCTTGATTGTATTATTCTATGCTTCTGACTAAGGAGTAGCATGAGTCTACTTCAATGAGAATGGATCCTTTTGTTGCCCAGATGCCACCTTAATTATAAAATAGATATGAGAAATTAGGTCAAGTTCAGGCAAACTTCAACTGTCCATATGGTCTTGACTAAGCATCCCTTTGTTCAATCTTGCTTCTTGGTAGCTCAGTGTTCATCAGCCTTGTCATAAATGTCACACAAGATCGGGGTAGGTTGTCAGGTTTACATGCTAATAAAAAGCAATCTAAAATCTCAAGAAGGCTCAAAGGGACAATCTAGGGATTGATATTAACAAGGTGGATACTAGTTGTTGGCTCACCAAATAATGCCTAGGTCATCTCTCTCTTAAATAAGTAGAGTTTAATTTCACCTTAAAATTTTGTCAAAGCATGTACTAAGACTGACTAGAATCTAGATATAAATAATTATATAGGAGCCCTCTCTAAGTAAGCATACACAACTCAATGCTATAGAATAATTCCCATATCTAGTAAAGTCATTCAAATCATAATGCATAGATATACTAATTTATGAACATCAAGCTAGATTCATCATAGGTTGAGCACCAAAATATCAAAAACCAACAATTTATAAATGCAGCAAACGTGATTTATTCAAACAAGCTTAATTTAAAATGCATAATTATTCCAATTGAATAAGAAAGAAAGCAAAATAAAATGAGCAATACTCAAGCCAAGGGAGGTTTGTTGAGTTAAGCCTCTTCTCTCTTCGCATCTTCTTCACTCTCATCTTGAAAGGAGGATAAGATAAAATTTTCCTCTAATCCTCCTCCTACCATGAAGGTTGCTGGTAGAGGTACTCTTCCAAATTTAGGCAAAGGATTACTCTCTGTATTGGGCTTATCAGGCTCAGGAAACTTTCCATTGTAAATCAAATCTTGGATCTCATACCTTAAATAAGCACATTTATCTGTCTCATGCCCTTGTATTTGATGGAATTGGCAGAAGGCCTTGGCATCAAATTTTGATGGCAGAGGATAGTGTAGTGTTTGAGGAGGATAGTGTAGTGTTCGAGGAGCCAAAGGCTGTAATAACTTCTTTTTCTATAACTTATTGAAAACCCAAGTTAGATGTTTTGCCTACTCTAAAAATTTTCTTTTATTTGCTTGACCAGTTATTGAATTGACATCCACTAATTTCTATGTACCCTAACTGCCATATTGATAATTCCCCCTCTCATTCCTTATTCTAGGAAAATGGTTTTTCTCTCTTTTTCATTCTTCTATTTGCAAACCATCTTGGAAAACATTTTTGAAATCCCTTATAAGGATGAGAGATGACCTCTCGTAAAGATTGGGCAGGACACCTCTGACTATCATCCTAATCTGGTCAGACTCATTAGGCCTCCTTTTGAGAAGTGCAGCCTCATTTCTCCATCTCTTCACATAATCAGCAAAACTTTCATTTTATTTTTTCCTGATAGTCTCCACCTCCATCAAGGCCACTTCCAGCTCGACATTATACCCATACTTCTGAGTGAAGGCTTTGTATAGCAAATTCCAATCTTTTTGGGTGTTTTCTTCTAAAGTATTTAACTAGTTCTGCACAACAGGATCTATTAAAAGCATGAAATACCTTAGAATTTGAGCCTTGGTATCTCTAGCAGATTGCATGACAGTGATGTACTGCTTAACACGTAGATAGGGATTTCTTGTACCATTGTACATAGCAAAAGCATGCACCTTGAATTTGTAAGGAACTGCTTCATCATCTTCAAATAGTTTGTCCACCTCCAACACCTCTTCAGTTTTCAACTTCTTTTCAAACTTCTTCTCCAAATTAGCAATTAATTTTTCTATGTCAGTAGTTTCAGTCTTCTCTATAGCCTTCTTTTCTTTTAGCTTTTCTTATTAGTATTGGAAGTACTGTTTCTAGTTATCATCATCTATGGCTTCCTTCTCTTCATCAAAGAATGCTTTAATGACCTCAGCATTGTTATCTTTCAATAGTGAAAGTAGTTGGCTCCTCATGGTCTCAGCCAGGGCTCCCTTCAATTCTTCCATCTTAGAGTTGAGGGCATCATTTACCATCTTCTGAATTTACTTAGGATCCATTGCTTTTGATGTGAAACTGATTGAATTCTCACTGGATTCTGAGTCATAGGTGTGATTGTCATAAGCCCTTGAACTGTTGTAATCCAGATCTATGAGCCAGAAAGGATTAATGTCAATGTAATACAATGCATGTATGCATGTGGAGCAAACAGACACCCAAGTAAAATCAAGACGTTCCTTCCAACCTTATATCATCTACAAATGAGTGACGAGTCTCTTTTCTTAGGTGTTATGGTCAACAAAGATATCAACAAGGGATACTTTTTTTTCAAGTCACTCAAACGAATTAACCAATAGTTGTATTTTCAAAGAAGAACTCAGTCCATGATAAATCCCACTAATTGAGCCTTAATCCATTGGGTCAATTGGGAAATAGTTTTCATGCTATGTTGTTGATCAAAACTAAATTAAAGGGTTTATCATAAATAAATTTATTTATTGGAAATGCAATTAATGATTCATGTCACAAATAAGCACATGATTAACAAACCTTGGCATGAATTAGGCCCACAATTGATTTTAGTATTCCATATTTGAGCTAACTATTTGCACGCTCATTTCAAGAAAAATGTTAGTTTGAAAATATTTTCAAAGCCCATAAAAAGTTTATTTTAAAAATTGGGCTTTGTGCTTGGTGTAGACACTTAATTTTGCCCCTGAGCTAGTCTGATCCCAATTAAAAAAGGCCAATCTAAATTTTGTCTGATTTTAAAAGCTTAACCTAGTTTATAGCTTTGGATTAGGTTGGTCCAATTTTAAAAGGCATAAAGTAAGTCGGTTTAAATTTTAAAGCCCTAAATCTAGTCTGATCTAATATTTAAAGGCCAAAAATGGTTTGATTTAATTTTAAAATATAAAACCAAGCCAAACCAGACCCAAACTTTAAAACATGGCGAATTGGCATTGCCCAATTCCATGGACACCCAATCATGGCAAATTGGCTAATGCCAATTTGCAAGGGTCTTTTAATTCTGGTTTAACTTGGTTTAGTAACTTCTTAATTAAGGTTAGATTTCGAATAACCTTTGGACTAGCAGATTAGGACTTTCTTTTAATTAAACCATTTTTGCTTATAAATACAGGGCTAAGAAAAGAGGGTAGGGGGAATTATGTTTAAAAAACCTAGCAGCAAAGAATTATCAAGAACAGAGAGACTAAAATAGACACACAACAACCAAAAAAAACCAGGCAGTTGTACTTGGGTTGTATTAAACCTCCGACCAAAAATCAAAGTCAATGTAGGCAATGGCATAAGCAGTCTTGTTACAACTTATCAACTTTGGTGGAGTCTTTGATGTACATTTTGTTTTCTAAATCCAATTTACATTAAAACATCCAGTAGTTGTGTTTTCGTTTAAAAGCATCATGGAATGATTTGAAGGTTATAAAATTGTTTTAATTCAGTAGCCAAGTAATCTAGTAGCAATGAATTATTAGCTTTGGACACAAACTAAACTTTGAATATCAAAATCTTAAAACTTATTTCTAAAACCCTAGTCTTGTTTTCAAAACCATAAAACCCTAGTTTTATTTTAAAAACTCTAAAACCCTAATCCTTGTACTAAAATCCTAATTTTCATCTCAAAAATCCTAGTTTTGTTTAAAAATCCTAAAACCATGTTTAAAACCCTATAAGCCCTAATTTAGTATGTAAACCTTAATTTTTCATATTTAATGATTTATTTAAGATTAAAACCTAGATGTGATTGTTTGATTCATTATTGTATGTTTATGATAAATGATCTATTAATGTTTTATTTATGATGAATGGTTGAATGCTTCAATTGGTTTATTTTGATTTTAAGGATGTAAGAGGTATGTTTCCACTTTATGGGTACCTCATTTGTTAAGTTTAATGTAAGTTAATTTATTTTACATTTTGGGATTAATGTAAAGGGCATGTTTCCACCAAATGGTGGGTGTCCTATTTTATATAGTTTTAGATATTGGATATTATTGTAAGGGCATATTTACATCTTATATGGGTGCCCACTTTTGTGTTTGTTTGAACCTTTTCTGATTTTAATATAATGAATGTTTATTTACCTTAATTTTCATATAGTACGGATAATATTACAATACTTAAGAATTCAATAATATTTAGACTTGAAAAGTAGGTCAGCTCTAATGAACCATGCGTTATAGGGGTGCTGAGCCATTTCTCACCTTTCCCATGCGTACCCAACTTTCAGAACCCAATAAGGGGTTGGGGATTCCTTAGGATTCGAGTCATCCCCCCTTTTTATTTTCCTAGTCTGTTCAGATGGCAACTCCATTTTCTCTAGGTTAAGGCTGTGTTCTTTGAGGCTCTGAGCCTAATAATGCCAAAGTTGCAAGAACTATTTCACTGGGAGTGGAGGCAAAATCCTTGCTCACACTTGACCCATGAGGTAGAGAATAATCTTTGACCCATAAAAAGTTTTATGTCTAAAGTCCATCATGAAAAGTTTGAATATAATTTTTGGACTGGTGGATTTAAAACAGTTTTAAGCTTACACTACAATTAAGTCATATTACGAAAGAACAAACCAAATAGGTCATAACTCATACTAAAACTTGTTAACCATAGTCAAACAACAAGCAATTCAGGTAAACCTAAGGAAAGTAACTAGGTTAACTAAATGGGTTTTAGTCTTTGGGTTGAAAGGGCTTAGGTTTCCAATGTAGGTATATGCCAAAAAGGTACAAGCTATCAGTCATTATGCAGTGCTCAATCTCCATACCTTGAGTGAAAATGGTATCACTTACACATGTACAACATGGGTTCCACTGAGCATCCTAACTCACACACACAGTATAGTTCTAAATGATGCAATGAATAATATCATAATAAGAAAGAATAAAATAATATGAAGATCAACATAATCAACTTCTCTTATCTCCAGTGGAGTAGCCACTATGAGTGGGGATTTTTGCCCCCACTCCCGGTGGAATAGTTCTTATGACTTTGGCACTATTAGGCTTAGGGCCTTAGAGAATACATGCCTAAACTCGGAGAAAAAGGAGCCGCCACTTGGACAGTTTGGGAAAATAGAAAGTGGTGGATGACTCGATTACTAAAAAATCCCTTCGAAAAATTTAGTACAAATGGGAAAGGTGAGAATACAAATAAATAAATAGGGAACCCACCAATTAGTGAAAATGTGTCCCTTACAATAGTCCAAAAGTCTTTAAAATAAATTAAATTACATAATTAAATGAACAACGCACCCATAAAGTGGAGAAATGCCTTTTGCATTATTATCAAAGTCTGGATAATAAGAATTACAATCCCATAAACACATAAATAATAATCATACACATAATCATAAAATTAGAGCTTGAATAAAAGGAAATTAAAATTGCAATCCACTAGCACATCTAACCCCTAACGAAATATAGTGCCCAACACACACAGCGGTCCCACTAACTGGTTAGTAGGCGACGGGGTCAAGGGGGTAGCATCCCCGAAAGGTAAACGGTTTACAAGGTAAGATTTTGTTATGGAATTAGGTTTTTTGGGATGAAAATTAGGGTTTTATGGTTTTAGGATTTAAGGAATTAGGGTTTTAGGAGTTTAAATATTCTAACTAGAATTTTATGTGCCAGATTAATAATTAAAACATGTCCTGAATATTTTTGAATTGCTTTCATTCCTAACCTATAGCCTACTATAAGAAAATTGGCAAAGTAACATGCATAAGATAATACAGTAAATGAGGAACCAAGGGTTTGATTAACTTATGATTAAGCAACAAAGTATTAAGCTTAATAATATAATGGATGAAGTTATGGAGCTTAATTGATAAATTCAATTTAATTAAGAAGATTGCACCTACATTGGTTGGCTCCACCAAGTTTAACATATTGAATCAAGTGTTCTATCTTACTCGTTGCCTGAATCAGTTTAAATCTTGGTTAAATGAAGCAATTTAAAGAAAATTGCTTCCTCCCTCTTTGTTTTCTTTTTGCCTTTTTGTCTTAATTAATTGTTGCTTTTAATTGCTTCTGGTTGACTAATTGCTAAAAAATCCTCGTTGCTTTATTATTGTTTTCTATTTATAATGTCCCATTAGGGCAAAAAACTTTCTTGAGTCCTAATGCTACTCGGATATCTCATTGTAATATAAGAGTCTACAAATTTTTGCATGATTAGGAATTTAATTTCTGCTGAGAATCAAGCTTGATTCGGATTAGGCCAAGCTAAATCAGTGTGGGCTTAGTCTGAAATAATATATGGTTTGGCAAAATTGGCAAGGCCAGTGGGTGCAGGCTGTAAGGGCGCAGGCTGCGAGGGCCATGGAAGAATTGGCCCAAGCTAAGGCCAATTGTCGTAGGCCATACCTGCGGGCGAATTGGCTTACCTGCGGGCAAATTGGCCTAAGCCAATTCGCTGCAAGCTGTGCCTATGGCGAATTGGCTTGCCAATTCACATAGGCCTCGGCCCTACAGCGTGTCGCTCTCCAATTCATCCATTTTTTTTATTATTTTTACTATTATTAAAATAAATATTATATTTAAAATAAATATTTATAATTTCTTTTTTTCTTTTATATATTATATTATTAAAATAAATAATAAAAATTATAAAAATTATTTTGGACTGTTTTAAATATTCAGACTTTACTTAATCGCCATTTAATTAGTGTCGGATAGGACTTGGTCAAAAATAAGGGTCTACAATTTGCCACCGGCTTGAATGATCTAAGACTTCTGTAGAAGAGAGTGAAAAGCAACATGACTTTGAGCTGATTTTGGATGAGGATGGGTTCTCAACCCGAGGTTGATTGGGTTATGGACTCGAAATAATTTGGGTTCTGGACCTGGGGTGAGTTCTGGACTAAAATCGGGCCTTTACTCTTCAAAAATAGATCTTTATTCTGGCTTTCTTCTAACTGGTTGTTTCATTGTTTAGTGGATTATGGGTCTTTACCCTTCAAAAATAGATCTTTATCCTTTGAAGATCGGGCCTTTACTCTTCAAAAATAGATCTTTATTCTTTGAAGATCAGGTCTTTACCCTTCAAATATGGATCTTTATCCTTCAGAGATCGGGTCTTTACCCTTCAAAAGTGGATCTTTATTATTGGAGATTAGGCCTTTACCCTTCAAAAATGGATCTGTATTCTTTGGAGATCGAGTCTTTACCCTTCAAAAGTGAATCTTTATCTTTTGGAGATCGGGTCTTTACCCTTCAAAAATGGATCTTTATCCTTTGGAGATTAGGTCTTTACCCTTCAAAAATGGATCTTTATCCTTTAGAGATTGGGTCTTTACCTTGGCTTCAGCTCTTCTACCTGGAATGCTCTTTTATCTTTTGCAATTTCATTCTTTTGAGAGTTCTAATCTTCTTCTTGTTCCATTCTTTTTGTTCTTCCTTTTGCAAAAAACTCAGCTATTTTTTAGCTAGTCCTCATATCCTCTCTTTGCCCCTGCGTTGCAAAATATTAAAAGTGAGTCTGAAAATGTTTTGTACACGTATAAGCTCAAAAAATTGAAAGGAGAAACTTTGCCCCCTGTGTAGACTCAAACTAATAATTTTTTCCATGCAGGCTCATATTGATGTTTGTGTATTGTCTGGTTCCTCACACAAGCATGCATTTCTTCTTTTGCAAAATGACCAGATCTTTCTCAATCAATGGTCCTTCCATACCCCTCTGCTTCCATATCCTCTTCATCTTCGCTTCATAGAGTTTATGTTGTTCACTTTGACAAAGAATAGGAACACAAGATAAAAGTGTAGTGTGATATGCTATGTATGCATGATATGCATGGATGATACTTATAGTTGTTCCATCAACTCACAGACTGAGGTAATCAGCTAAAGTGTTCTCATGGATTCCTAATAGATGCTCATTCAGATCTTGTATTGTAATGATAAAAGGCTTCGCATTTATGGCTTTTTATTTCTAAGATGTTAAAAACATGAGTTGTGGAGGCCTCAAGCATGGTAGCCAAAGACATGGGAGATATTTATTTGGTTGATAACTGCTTCATGACATGGCCTTGCAAGTGATTCTTTCATTAGCCCTCTTTTTCCCATTGTTTCCTTCGATGTTTGACAATGCAACATACTTTCCTTAACTTGAAGGCTTATGCAATAAGAAAATAGTTTTTATTTATTTTTTTTAAATCAAATGTTGACTTTGTCAAATCAGTGTCATTGTACGTCATGACTCGATTTTCCAAATTAACATATCTATAACATGACAATCCTAGTTATCGTACTAAAATTGGGAATCATTTCCATTTAACCAAGAACTGTTTCACTTCAGATAGGCATATACACATTACCTGGCCAAAGGTCTCATTGAGTTTGAATATTGTCTATCTCATAAGCATGCTTATTCAAACTATCTCAACTAATAGACTCTACCTATTAAGAGAGATCAATAGGTCTTTAATAGGCTTGAAATGGAGTCTATAAGGGACACTGGTTAAATAAAAGCCATTTTGAGATTGGAGCTGATGTGGCACAATGGACAAACCTTCACAATACAAACTTCTTGTTGGAACCTTAGGCAGCTGGGAGCAATCTTGCTAGACTTCAATTTCCTTTTATCTCCTTGGAAAAAATATAGAATTGATTAAGACAAAATATAGAATTGATTAAGACAATCTTCATATTTTCCTTTTACTTTTGCACAAACTCAGGACCTATTTTTTATTTTTTATTTTTTTTATTTTTCTTTGTTTTTCGTATTTTTTCCTTTTTTTGGTGTTAGGTCCTAGTTCCAAAAGAATTGTCTCACTTACACCATTCTATGCTTCTGTTTATGGATGGGTGGAGTAGAGTGAGTATTATTTCAATAAGAATAAATCATTTGTTGTCTTGATGTCTTCTTAGTGGATTAAAGATATCAAGTTTAATACCACGTGAACTTCAACTACCCGTATGGTCTTGACTATGCATTCCTATCTTTGATCTTCTTGCCTCTTCACCTTAGTGATCATAAGACTTGTCAAAAGTGTAACAATAGCTCAAGGTGGGTCATTGGGCTTATAAGTCAATAAAGAGAAAGTTGAAATCTTATGAAGGCTTAAGGGGACAACTAAGGATTGATATTTAATTGGGTGGATACTAGTTTTTGGCTTATCAAACAATTCCTAGATCATCTCTCCCTTAGATAAGCAGAGTTCTATTTTGCTTCGAAAGTTCATCAAAGCATGTTCTAAGATCAACTAGGACCTAGACAAAAGTTATTATGCAGGAGTCCTCTCTAAGTAAGCATACATAACTTAATGCTACAGAACAATTCCCTCACCTAGTAAAGTCATTTGGATCATGATGCATAGATATACTAATTCATGAATATCAAGGTAGATTCGTCATCAGTTGGGCACCAAAATGAACAAAGACTAACAAAAATTTAATGAAAATAATTTATTGAAAGAAAAAACTTAATTTGAAAAACATAATTATTCCAAAAAATACAAAATAACCAATAATGCTAAGAGAAGTTTGTTGAGTTCTAGTCAAAAAATGTTTCATTTACTTGGACATGTCAGGGGGCGAGAGCCAAAAATAGCAACCCCTTCCTCGGCAATTTCTCCATCTACATTTTAAAAAGATGACAAGATAAAACTTTCCATCAATCCTCCCTCTATCATGAAGATTACTGGCGGTGGCACTCTCCCAAATTCAGGCAAATGATTGCTTTTGGTATTAGGCTTGTTAGGTTCAGGCAACTTTCCACTGTCAATCAAATTTTGGATCTCATGTTTTAGTCATAAGCATTTGTCTATCTCATGTCCTTGTGTCTGATGAAATTCACAAAAAGCTTTAGTATCAAAATTTAGGGGTAAAGGATTCAGTAAAGGCTATAACAATCCCTTCTTATGTCCTTGTGTCGAGGGACCAATATCTGTAATAGTCCCTTCTTTTGTAGGTTGTTGAAAATCCAAGATAAAAGTTTCCCTATATCTAAAAACTTTCTTCTATTTGCTTGACCTGTTGTATTGACATCGACTGCATTCTGTGTACTATGGCCACCAGACTGATAATTCTTCCTCTCATTCTTTCTTTCAGAAAAATGGATCTTCTCCCTTTCCCATTCTTCTATTTATAAACCAGCTTGGAGAATATCTTTGAAATCCCTTATAAGGGTGTGAGATAGCCTTTCATGGAGATTGGGTATGATTCCTCTGACTATCATTCTGATTTGGTCTGACTCATCAGGCCTCCTTTTGAGAAGTGCATCCTTATTTCTCCATCTCTTTACATAATCAACAAAACTTTCATTTTGTTTTGGCCTGATAGTCTCCATCTCCATCAAGGTAAATTTCAGCATGACATTGTACCCATACTATTGGATGAAGGCCTTATATAGTGTATCCCAATCTCTTTGGTTACTTTCTTCCATGGTATTGAACCAATTATGCACAACAGAATCCAATGAGAGAATAAAATACCTTAGAGATTGAGCTTTATTAGCTCTAGCGTATTGCATAGCTGTGATGTACTGCTTAACATGCAAGTGAGGATTTTTTGTACCATTGTACCTAGCAAAGGAAGGCATCTTGAACTTATAAGGGACCTCTTCATCTTGTTCGAATAACTTGTCTATTTCTGACATCTCATCGGCTTTCAGCTTCTTTTTGAATTTCTTCTCCAAATCAGCAATCATCTTTTCCACATCTAAAGTTTTTGGCTTTTTCACAGTTTCTCTTTCCACAACCTTTGGCTCTTTCATCTTATCTTGAGGATCTTGGAAGTATTTAGCTCAGTCGTCATCATCATTAACAACTACCTTATCATCATCAAAGGCTACTTCGCCAACTTTAACCTTTTCATTGTCCTTTGGCTTCATAGTGCTAGCATATGCCTTAGTAGTGTTCCCTAAAAGTATAACCAATTGGCTCTTCATGGTCTCATCCAGGGCCTCCTTCAGTTCTTCCATTTTGGCATTGAGGGCATCATCCACCATTATTTGAATTTGTTCGAGATCTATTGCTCTTGGTGAGAAGCTAATTGAGTTGCTGCTGGATTCTATGTCACTGGCATAGGTTGGGTTATCGTGCACTTTTGAACTACTATACTCCAAGTCTGTGCGCCAGAAAGGATCAATGATATGTTATGCAATGCGTGTATGCATGTATGCACAGACAACAAACAAACAAAGATAATTAGGACATTCCTTCCAACCTTTAACTTTCAAACATAAATGGTGAGTCTCTTTTCCTAGGTACATCATCAACAAAAATATCAACATGGGATATTTTGCTTTCGAAAAATTCCCTCAAACAATTTTAACCAACAGTCATATTTTCAAAAATGGAAATCAGTTCATGATAATTCCCATTAATTAGGCTTTAATCCATCCAATCAGTTAAAACAACTTTTATGTTATATTGGATTAAAACTAACTTAAGAGGCTTATTATAAATAGATTTCTCATTTGAAAAAGTGACTAATGATTCATGCCAAAAACAAGCCCATGATTAATAGTTCTTAGTATAAGCTAGGCTCACAATTGATTTTGGTATTCCATAATTGACCTAAATATATGTATGCTCTTTTGTAATCTTTAGATGAAGTGAAAAATAATTTTGTTTCAAAGCCCTTGTTTTAAGTTTGGACCATAGGGTTGAAAAAGATTTTTTACCCATCTTGAAAAGACTATCTTGAAGATTTTGAAATTTTAGAATTTAGTCTCTTGGATTTAAAGGAAAAAATTATTTTGAGCTTACAATATAGGTAGGCCATATTAGAAAAAGGGAAAACCAAATAAGCCATGGTTCAAACTAAGATATATCAATCATAGTCAAACAATAAGCATTTATGGTAAAAA
This sequence comes from Garcia nutans, assembly GCA_947685225.1. Lineage (NCBI taxonomy): Eukaryota > Viridiplantae > Streptophyta > Magnoliopsida > Malpighiales > Euphorbiaceae > Garcia > Garcia nutans. The sequence goes on from CANTUV010000007.1 coordinate 56,090,935, forward strand.
CCTAAGGAAAATAACTAGGCCAATTACATGAGCTTTAGTCTTTAGGTTAAAAAGTTTAGGTTCCCATAGCAAGTATATACCAAGAGGTACTAGGCTATGAGTGGTTATGCTATGTTCAATCTCCATACCTTTTGTGAAAGTATTGTATCCCTTACATAACAGAATATGGGTTACACGGGCGTCCTAACTCACGCACACAATGCAATCTAAATGGTGCAATGGAAAATATTATAATAAGAAAGAATAGAATAATATAAAGACCAACGGAATCAACTTCTCTTATCCCTAGTGTAGTCGCCACTGTGAGCGGAGATTTTTGCCCCTACTCCCATGTGGAATGGTTCTTGTGACTTCGATACTGTTAGGCTCAGGGCCTTAGACAACACAGGCTTAAACTCAGAGAAAATGGAGTCGCCACTCAAACGGGCTGGGAAAAACAAAGGGGTGGATGACTTGATTTCTAAGGAATTCCCAACCCCCTATTGGGTTCAAAAAGTTAGGTACACGTGGGGAAGGTGAGAATGTCCTAGCACCCCTACAGTGCCCGGTTCATTGGAACCGGCCTCCTTTTTAGGTCTTAATATTATAAAACTCTTAATTATAATAATATTATCCATACTACATGAAATCATAAGAATAAATAATTACTTTATTGAAATCACAGCGAGTTCAAACAAAATAAATGAATGGGCACCCATCCATGGATAAAAATGTGTCTTTACAATGGTCCAATATCCAAAAGAAAACAAATAAAAATAGAATACCCATCAATTGGTGGAAACATATCCTTTACATTGATCTCAAAACTTAAATAAATCAAATTACATTGAACCTAACTAATGAGGTACCCACAATGTGGAAACATACCTCTTACATAATGGAAACTAAAAGTAAACCAATAAAATAGTTAATGAAGTGAATCAAACCATTCAAACATTTATGATAATAAAAACAAATCATCCATCATAAACACCAATAAATCACTCATTATAAGTATGTATAAATAAGTTAAATAATTAAATCTACACTTAAATATTATATTAAACAATAGATATATAAACTAGGGTTTTAGTGATATGAATTAGGATTTTATAACTTTGGAAGATAATTTACTGCTAAGCTACTGGATATTGAATTAGGGTTTCTGGGATTATAATTTTTGGTGATTAATGTAAAAGTTGTTAATTAAATGAATTAAGTTAGAAAATTGCACCTGTGTTTGAAGGCTCTACCAAATCTATGTGTTGATTCAAGCTGCCTTTTTCTGTTTTCCTAAAACAACTGATTCTTGGATGGAGGTCTCATGATTTGAAGATCAGCTACTGCCACTTTACTTTGCATTTTGTTTTCAAATAGTTTTCTTCTTTGCTTGTTGCTTAGTTATCCCTTGCTTTTCCTTGAATTGTTGCTATCGGCTGCTGTTTCTTTGCTAGGGTTTTTTCCATTTCAAAAGTCCTTGCTGGAGTAACAAATCTTAAAAAGTCTCCATCCAAAAAGTTACCTCGTTTCTCTTTCAATCTGTTATTTATAGGCAATTAATCCAAAAAAAACCTAATACTTGTTGGTTAAGGAAATATTAAAAATATTCTGAAATAAAAATAGGTTTTGGCAAAATTGGTAAGGCCAGCGATCACGGGCTGCGAGAGCTACTGGCGAATTGGCCCAAGCCAAGGCAAATTCGCCCCGCTGACACAGCCTTGCCGCGTGTCGCTTGCCAATTCATCCATTATTTTTATTATTTTATTATTTTATTATACTATTATTAAAATAAATATTATATTTAAAATAAATATTTATAATTTCTTTTTTCTTTTATATATTATATTATTAAAATAAATAGTAAATATTACAAAAATTATTTCTGATTGTTTTAAATGTTCAGACTTGACTTAATCACCTTTTAATTAGTGTTGGACATGACTTGGTAAAAAAATAAAGGTCTACAAGATGCCCTCTTTTGTTAGGTACAATAGTACAGGGAATCTTGTTAAACACTACATCACTGCTATGCAATCTGCTATAGCTATCAAGGATCAAACTCTAAGGTATTTCATGCTCTCAATGGATCCTGTTCTGTAAAACTGGTTCAACACCTTAGAGGAAAGTACCCAAAAAGATTGGGATATGTTGTACAAAGGTTTCATTCAACATTATGGGTAAAATGTCGAGTTAGAAGTTACCTTGTTAGAGGTGGAGACTATCAGGCAAAAACAAAATCAAAGTTTTGTTGATTATAAAAAGAGATGGAGAAATCAGGATGATAGTCAGAGGCGTCATGGCCAACCTCCTGAAAGGCTATCTCACAAACTTATCAGAGATTTCAAAGGTCTTCTTGAAGCTGGCTTGCAAATAGAAGAGTGGGAAAGAGAGAAGAAATGTTTTTCTGCAAAATAGAATTAGCAGTCTAGCAATCAAAGTACATATAAGGAAGTCGATGTTAATGCAACTAGTCAAGAAAATAGAAGACGATTTTCAGAATTGAAAAAACCTCTATCTTAGGTTTTCAACAAGTTACAGAAAAAGTGGTTGTTACAACCATTGGCTCCTCGACCCTTTTCGAATCCTTTACCTCTAAACTTTAATACCAAAGCTTTTTGTAAATTTCATCAGGCATGAGGACATGAGACAAATAGATGTACTCGATTGAAGCATGAGATCCAAGATCTGATCGACAGTGGAAAGCTGCATGAGCCCGAAAAGCACAATACTAAGAATAATCCTTTGCCTAAATTTGGAAGGGTGCCACCGCCAGCAACCTTCATGACAGAGGGATGATTAAAGGAAAGTTCTATCTTATCAACTTTTCAAGACATAGATGAAGGAACTACGGAAGATGAGGTGATGACCATTACCCTTGATACGTTCGAATAAAAGAAGCATTTTCGACTTTAACTCAATAAAACTTCCCTTGGTTTATTTAGCTTTTTGTTTCATTTTATTTATATGGTGTTTTCTGGAACAATTTTGTTTTTCAAATTAATATTGTTTGAATAAATTAATTTCATCAAAATTTTTGTTTATGTAGGGTTTTAGTATATGAATTAGGATTTTATAACTTTGGAAGATAATTTACTGCTAAGCTATTGGATATGGAATTAGGGTTTATGGGATTAGAATTTTTGGTCATTAATGTAAAAGTTGTTAATTAAATGAATTAAATTAGAAAATTGTACCTGCATTTGAAGGCTCCACCAAATCGATGTGTTGATCCAAAATGCCATTTTTTGTCTACCTAGAACAATTGATTCTTTGTTGGAGATCTCATGATCCAAAGATCAGCTACTGCCACTTTACTTTGCCTTTTGTTTTCAAATTATTTTCTTCCTTGCTTGCTACTTAGTTATCCCTTGTTTTTCCTTGAATTATTGTTATCGGTTGTTGTTTCTTTGCTAGGTTTTCATTTCAAAAGTCCTTGCTGAAGTTACAAATCTTTAAAAAGTCACCCTCTAAAAAGTCCCCTCATTCCTCTTTCAATATGTTATTTATAGGCAATTGATCTAAAAAAACCTAATACTTGTTGGTTAAGGAAATATTAAAAATAGTCTGAATTAATATATGGTTTGGCAAAATTGGCAAGGCCAGTGGGTGCAGGCTGTAAGGGCGCAGGCTGCGAGGGCCATGGGAGAATTGGCCCAAGCTAAGGCCAATTGTCGTAGGCCATACCTGCGGGCGAAGTGGCTTACCTGCGGGCAAATTGGCCTAAGCCAATTCGCTGCAAGCTGTGCCTATGGCGAATTGGCTTGCCAATTCACATAGGCCTCGGCCCTACAGCGTGTCGCTCTCCAATTCATCCATTTTTTTATTATTTTTACTATTATTAAAATAAATATTATATTTAAAATAAATATTTATAATTTCTTTTTTTCTTTTATATATTATATTATTAAAATAAATAATAAAAATTATAAAAATTATTTTGGACTGTTTTAAATATTCAGACTTTACTTAATCGCCATTTAATTAGTGTCGGATAGGACTTGGTCAAAAAATAAGGGTCTACAATTTGCCCCCGGCTTGAATGATCTAAGACTTCTGTAGAAGAGAGTGAAAAGCAACATGACTTTGAGCTGATTTTGGATGAGGATGGGTTCTCAACCCGAGGTTGATTGGGTTATGGACTCGAAATAATTTGGGTTCTGGACCTGGGGTGAGTTCTGGACTAAAATCAGGCCTTTACTCTTCAAAAATAGATCTTTATTCTGGCTTTCTTCTAACTGGTTGTTTCATTCTTTAGTGGATTATGGGTCTTTACCCTTCAAAAATAGATCTTTATCCTTTGAAGATCGGGCCTTTACTCTTCAAAAATAGATCTTTATTCTTTGAAGATCGGGTCTTTACCCTTCAAATATGGATCTTTATCCTTCGGAGATCGGGTCTTTACCCTTCAAAAGTGGATCTTTAACATTGGAGATTAGGTCTTTACCCTTCAAAAATGGATCTGTATTCTTTGGAGATCGAGTCTTTACCCTTCAAAAGTGAATCTTTATCTTTTGGAGATCGGGTCTTTACCCTTCAAAAATGGATCTTTATCCTTTGGAGATTAGGTCTTTACCCTTCAAAAATGGATCTTTATCCTTTAGAGATTGGGTCTTTACCCTGGCTTCAGCTCTTCTACCTGGAATGCTCTTTTATCTTTTGCAATTTCATTCTTTTGAGAGTTCTAATCTTCTTCTTGTTCCATTCTTTTTGTTCTTCCTTTTGCAAAAAATTCAGCTATTTTTTAGCTAGTCCTCATATCCTCTCTTTGCCCCTGCGTTGCAAAATATTAAAAGTGAGTCTGAAAATGTTTTGTACACGTATAAGCTCAAAAAATTGAAAGGAGAAACTTTGCCCCCTGTGTAGACTCAAACTAATAATTTTTTCCATGCAGGCTCATATTGATGTTTGTGTATTGTCTAGTTCCTCACACAAGCTTGCATTTCTTCTTTTGCAAAATGACCAGATCTTTCTCAATCAATGGTCCTTCCATACCCCTCTGCTTCCATATCCTCTTCATCTTTGCTTCATAGAGTTTATGTTGTTCACTTTGACAAAGAATAGGAACACAAGATAAAAGTGTAGTGTGATATGCTATGTATGCATGATATGCATGGATGATACTTATAGTTGTTCCATCAACTCACAGACTGAGGTAATCAGCTAAAGTGTTCTCATGGATTCCTACTAGATGCTCGTTCATATCTTGTATTGTAATGATAAAAGGCTTCGCATTTATGGCTTTTATTTCTAAGATGTTAAAAACATGAGTTGTGGAGGCCTCAAGCATGGTAGCCAAAGACATGGGAGATATTTATTTGGTTGATAACTGCTTCATGACATGACCTTGCAAGTGATTCTTTCATTAGCCCTCTTTTTCCCATTGTTTCCTTCGATGTTTGACAATGCAACATACTTTCCTTAACTTGAAGGCTTATGCAATAAGAAAATAGTTTTTATTTATTTTTTTTAAATCAAATGTTGACTTTGTCAAATCAGTGTCATTGTACGTCATGACTCGATTTTCCAAATTAACATATCTATAACATGACAATCCTAGTTATCGTACTAAAATTGGGAATCATTTCCATTTAAGCAAGAACTGTTTCACTTCAGATAGGCATATACACATTACCTGGCCAAAGGTCTCATTGAGTTTGAATATTGTCTATCTCATAAGCATGCTTATTCAAACTATCTCAACTAATAGACTCTACCTATTAAGAGAGATCAATAGGTCTTTAATAGGCTTGAAATGGAGTCTATAAGGGACACTGGTTAAATAAAAGCCATTTTGAGATTGGAGCTGATGTGGCACAATGGACAAACCTTCACAATACAAACTTCTTGTTGGAACCTTAGGCAGCTGGGAGCAATCTTGCTAGACTTCAATTTCCTTTTATCTCCTTGGAAAAAATATAGAACTGATTAAGACAATCTTCATATTTTCCTTTTACTTTTGCACAAACTCAGGACCTATTTTTTTATTTTTTATTTTTCTTTATTTTTCTTTGTTTTTCGTATTTTTTCCTTTTTTTAGTGTTAGGTCCTAGTTCCAAAAGAATTGTCTCACTTACACCATTCTATACTTCTGTTTATGGATGGGTGGAGTAGAGTGAGTATTATTTCAATAAGAATAAATCATTTGTTGTCTTGATGTCTTCTTAGTGGATTAAAGATATCAAGTTTAATACCACGTGAACTTCAACTACCTGTATGGTCTTGACTATGCATTCCTATCTTTGATCTTCTTGCCTCTTCACCTTAGTGATCATAAGACTTGTCAAAAGTGTAACAATAGCTCAAGGTGGGTCATTGGGCTTATAAGTCAATAAAGAGAAAGTTGAAATCTTATGAAGGCTTAAGGGGACAACTAAGGATTGATATTTAATTGGGTGGATACTAGTTTTTGGCTTATCAAACAATTCCTAGATCATCTCTCCCTTAGATAAGGAGAGTTCTATTTTGCGTTGAAAGTTCATCAAAGCATGTTCTAAGAACAACTAGGACCTAGACAAAAGTTATTATGCAGGAGCCCTCTCTAAGTAAGCATACATAACTTAATGCTACAGAACAATTCCCTCACCTAGTAAAGTCATTTGGATCATGATGCATAGATATACTAATTCATGAATATCAAGGTAGATTCGTCATCTGTTGGGCACCAAAATGAACAAAGACCAACAAAAATTTAATGAAAATAATTTATTGAAAGAAAAAACTTAATTTGAAAAACATAATTATTATGAGCCTCCACAGGGGGCAAAACTTCCTCTTTTAAATTTTTAAGTTTATACGTGTAAAAAATATTTTCAGACTCACTTTCAATATTTTGCCATGAAGGGGGCAAGAAGAAGATATAAGAGCCAGCTAAAAAATAGCTAAATTTTTTATAAAAGGAGGAATAAAAAGAACAAAACAAGAAGAAAGTAAGAATCTCAAAACAATGAAAGTACAAAAGACAAAATGATCAGTCCAACTATAAGAGCTGAAGCCAATATAGTACAAATGTCCAAAGGATGAAGATCCATTTTGAAGGGTGAAGACCCAATTTCCAAAGGATGAAGATCCATTTTGAAGGGTGAAGACCCGATGTCCAAAGGATGAAGATCCATGTTTTAAGGGTAAAGACCCGATCTCCAATGGATAAAGATCCATGTTTTAAGGGTAAAGACCCGATCTCCAATGGATAAAGATCCATGTTTTAAGGGCAAAGACCCGATCTACAATGGATAAAGATTCATATTTTAAGGGTAAAGACCCGATTTCTAATGGATAAAGATCCATTTTGAACTGTAAAGACCCGATCTACAATGGATATAGATCCATTTTTGGTGGTAAAGACCCACAATCCATTAAAAACTGGAACAAACAGTTAGAAGAAAGCCAAAATTCTCAACTGATAAAAGGTCAGTTAAAATCCAGTCTCGGGTTGAAAACCCAAATCCAGTTTAGGGTCAAGAACCTAAAATTCAGTCTCTGGTCTAAGTACCCAAACCCAATCCGGTCTAGGGTCGAGTACCCAAATCAAATCTATTTCAGTCTAGGGTCCAAGTACCTAGTCTCAGATCCAAGTACCCAAATCCAATCCAGTCTCAGGTCCAAGTACCCAAATCAAATTCAGTCTCGGGTCCATGTACCCTGCCTCGAGTCTAAGTACCCAAATCAAATTTAGCCTCAGGACTAAGTATCCAAATCAAATCCAGTTGAGGGTCGAGGACCCCCAAATCTAGTTTCAGGTCCAGAATTCAAATCCAGTTTTGGATCAAGAACCCAAAATTTGATTTCGGGTCAAGACCCCAAATCAAGTTTTTGGTCGATGATCCAAATCCAGTTTAGGGTTGAGAACCTAAATCAAATCCAATTTTGGGTCAAGAATCCAATTCAGTCTTGGATCGAGAATCCAAATCCAGTTTCAGATTGAGAACCCAAATCCATTTAAGGTTCGAGAACCCAAAATCCAGTCTAAGGTCAAAAATCTAAAATCTAGTCTCAGGTCGAGAAACCAAATCAAGTTTAGGGTCAAGAATCTGAAATCCAGCCTCAGTCGAGATTCCAAAATATAGCTTAGGGTTGAGAATTTAAAATTTTAGTCTCGGGTCGAGAAGCCAATCAAACCTATTTGGGTCCAGAATCCAAATATTTTGAGTCTAGAATTCAGTCTAGATCCAAAACCCAAACCAACTTCAACCTTAGGTCGAGAACTCATCCTCATCCAAAATCAGCTCAAAGTCATGTTGCTTTTCACTCTCTTCTACTAAAGTCTCAGATCATTTAAGTAGGGGGCAAATTGTAGACCCTTATTTTTTGACCGAGTCCAATCCGACACTAATTAAAAGGAGAATAAGTCAAGTCTAAAGATTTAAAATAGTCCAAAATATTTTTTATAATATTTGTTATTTAATATTTATTATATATAAAAGAAAAGAAAAATTATAAATATTTATTTTAAATATAATATTTAATTTTAATAATAATAATAATAATAAATAATAATGGATGAATCGGCGATGACACATGGCAGGCCGCTCAACCTGCTCGAATTGGCCCGCAGCTTGCCTAAGATCATGCTCAGAAGCCCATGTGCTAGCGCTCTCGTGCAAGCCCGAGTGCCAGCCATGTCAATTTTTCTAAAGCCTAGTTTAATTAGGAACGTTTTAAATATTTACTTAACATAAAATGAATAGGTTTTTATTTGATTAATTGCCTATAAATACAGACTTAAAAGATGAAGAAGGAGACTTTTGGCTGGACTTTTTTTCGGAGACTTTGAAACTGTGTAACTTAACAACAGAAACCCTAGCAACCAATTAAAAGGAAAACAAGAGACACAGAAGCATCAAAGAGAAAAAGAATAAATTTACAAAGGCAGTGACCTACTACCTTGCTCTTGCTCAGCTAGAATCTCGAAGTGTAATTATGGTGAAGCCTTCAAACATAGGTATGTCTTCTAAATTAAATCCATGCAAACTTAGCATGAGAAGCTTTATGATGTTTTTTCTTCATACAAAATAAATCCAATAATCTATTAGTTCCAGTAACTTGATCATATTCAATTGATGCATGATCATTTAATTTAAATACTTCCATTAGCAACATTCCATACAAGAATTAACCAAAAATTCAATTCTTAAAAATAGTTTAAAAGTTCTTTTACAGTATCCATAATTTTTCCAAACCCTAATTTTTACCTTAAAACCCTAATTTAGGATCAAGTTGAATCCAATCATTTAAATTAAACCCTATTAAGTGTGACTCTTGTCGTCACACCCTATATTTCTTTAATGGATAATATTTATATGTTTTTTATCTTCTTTTTTAATTATTCAATTATTTTCATATATGTTGTATTATTTTTCCTTTGCTTTATTCTTTTCTGTAGACTTATATGTATTTTTAAATAGACTTGTAAAAGGCATGTTTCCAGTCGTGGGTGCCTTATTTGTTTGATTTATTTATTGTATGTAGTTTAATTTATTTAAAGACTTTAGAAAAATTGTAAGGGACACGTTTCCACCATTGTATGGGTGTCCTATTTTATTTATTTTCTTTGTGAACTTTTAAAGATTGTAAGGGTATGTTTCCATCTAAAGATGGGTACCCATGTTATTTTGTAATGTGTTGTTTTATCTTATTTTATGAATTAATATATTTATTAATAATTGTATGTAGTATGGATGATATTATAATATTTAGGAATTAAATAATATTTAGCCCTCAAAAGGAGGCCGGTTCCAATGAACTGGGTGTTATTGGGGTGCTGGGCCATTTCTCACCTTCCCTATACGTACAACTTTTCGAACCCAATAGGGGGCTGGGGATTTCTTAGGAATCGAGTCATCCACTCCTTTCTTTTTCCTAATCCGTCCTGGTGGCGACTCCATTTTCTCTGGGTTTAGACCCGTGTTCTCTAAAGCCTCGAGCCTAACAATGCTGAAGTTGCAAGAACCATTCCATATTAGAGTGGAGGCAAAAATTCCTGCTCACAAGAATACATGCCTAAACCTAGAGAAAATGGAGTCGCCACCCGGACAGGCCAAAAAAATAGAAAGGGATAGATGACTTGATTCCTAAAGAATCCCCAACCCCTTATTGGGTTTGGAAAGTTGGGTACGCATAGGAAAGGTGAGAATGACCCAGCACGACCCCAGTGCCCGTTTTATTGGACTGGCCTCCTTTTCAGGTATAGATATTATGGAATTCTTAAATATTATGACATCATTCATATTACATGCAATCTAAAGAAATAAATCATTCATCATATTATTACAATAAAACTAACAAAATAGGCACCCACCTAGGATGAAAACATGCCCTTACAATGTTCAAAGTACAAAAAATACAAACAAATAAATAGGGTACCCACCGATTGGCGAAAATGTATCCGTTACAATAGTCCAAAAGTCTTTAAAATAAATTAAATTACATAATTAAATAAATAAGGCACCCACAAAGTGGAAACATGCCTTTTAATTATTATCAAAGTCAGGATAATAAGAAATTATAATCCCATAAACACATAAATAATAATCATACACAAAATCATTAAATAATCATAAAATTAAGGCTTGAATCAAAGGAATTAAAATTGCAACCCACTAGCACATCTTAATATTAACCCCTAACGAAATATAGTGCCCAACACATGCGGCGGTCCGACTAAGCGGTTAGCGGGTCAAGGGGGTGAGCCACCAATTTGATATGGCGCTAGCTAAACTGAAACTAGTCCAATTCAAATGGATTCGACCTAAACCGAACTTAAAAATAATGGATCTAACCTAAACTGAGCTTAAAAATAATATATGATTTAATTTGGGCCTAGTTATTGAAATTAATTTTTTTTCTGTCTTCAAATTAATCTTAAATTTAAACTGGACCAAAATTAAAGGTCTAGAGTCTTGCCTCCTACTTGAGCAATGTTGAATTTATTCAAAGAGTGAAAAACAATATGACTTTGAGCTAATTTTAGACAATAAATGATTAGATTTGGGTTATGGACCCGAGACTTAGTTGAGTTCAGGACCCGAGACTGGATTTGGGTTCAAGACTCGAGATTTGATTTGGGTTTTAGACCCGAGATTGGATTTGGGTTCAAGACCCAAGACTAAAATTGGGTTTTTGACCCGATATTGGATTTGGGTTTTCGACTTGAGACTAGATTTGGATTCTCGACTCGAGACTGGATTTGGATTCTTGACTCGAGACTGGATTTGGATTCTCAACCAAAGACTGGATTTAGATTCTCCACCTGAGACTGGATTTGGGTTCTCGACCCGAGATTGGATTTGAGTTCTCGACTCGAGAGTGGATTTGGGTTCTCAACATGAGACTGAGTTTGGATTGTCGGCCCGAGACTAGATTTGAGAGACTGGATTTGGGTTCTCAACCCAAGATTGGATTTGGATTCTCGACCCGAGAATGGATTTGAGTTCTCGATCCAAGATTGGATTTGTATTCTCAACCTAAGACTGGATTTGGGTTCTCGACCCGAGATTGAATTTGGGTTCACGGATTTCAGCTCCTCTAGCTAGGTTGGTCTTCTATTCTTGGACATTTGTCTTGATCTTTTGTCTATTGTATCTTTATTCATTTGAGAGTTCTAACTTTATTCTTGTTCCATTCTTTTAGTTCTTCGCTTTGCAAAAACTTCAACTAATTTTTAGCTAGTCCTTATATCATCTCTTTTCCCCTTGTGTGGCAAAATATTGAAAGTCTGAAAATGTTTTGTACACGCATAAAATCAAAAATTGGAAAGACAAAGTTTTGCCCCCTGTGTAGGCTCAAACTAATGATTTTGTTCCTATGGAGGCTCTGATTGATGTTTGTGTTTTGTCTAGTTCCTTGACCAAGCACGCATCTCTTCTTTCTTTTGCAATGGCCCCTTTCATGCCTCCTGATTCTATATCTTATTTTAATTGTTTGCTTCACAAGGCATCACCTATTTACTTTGATAGAGGAAAATGCAACACAAGATATCAAAAATGAAGTGTGATATACTCATGTATGCATGTACGCATGATATGCATGGGTGATACTCATAGTGATTCTATTAACTCACATATCGAGGTAATAAGTTAGAGCACTCATATTGGTACCTTTATAATGTTCATTTAGGTCTTATATTAGGATAGAAGAAAATATTGCATCCATGTCTTTATCTTGAAGATATAGAAAACATGAGTAGTGGGGGCCCAAGTAAGATAGTCAGACATCCATGTCAACCCATGATTCAACAAATTGATTGGTAACTTCTTCATGACTATGCAAATAGCTCCTTTATTAGCCCACCTTGCCCAATATGACCTTTAAGGTTCGATAATGCAACGTACCTCCCTAAAGCTTGAAGGCTCATGTGTCAAGAATTTTTTTTATTTTTTTTGAAATCCAATGTTGACTTTATCAAATCAGTGACAATATACCTCATGACTTATTTTTTCTAAATTAACACATTTATAACATCATAGCCCTAGTTACCATACTAAACTTGGGAATCATTTTCGCTTGAGCAAGAGCTATTGCACTTTAATTAGGCACATACACATTACTTGTCCAAAGGTCTCATTAAGTTTTAATATTGTCTTATCTCATATGCATGCTTTTTCAAACAATCTCCACTAATAGACTCTACCCACCAAGGGAGATCAACAAGTCTTTAATAGGCTGAAAATGGGGTCTATAAGGGATATGATTTAAATGGAGGCCCCATTTTTTAAATTGGAGCTATCGTAACACTGCTAACAAATCTTCACACTATATACCCTTGGCTGGAACCATATGTTGTTGGAGGCATTCATCATCTCCACCTTCTGGGCATCTTGTTATCTTACTTCATGAATGTTCTTCTATCTTCTTGGTAGAAATCTGAATCTAATTAGGATAACTTTAATCTCTTTTTTATTTCTTATGCCTTTGTAAAAGCACAATACCCTTTCTTATTATTTTTGTTTTAGCATTTCATCAATCTGTCCTTTTCCCCTTTTATAATATCAATTCTAATTTACTCGGAGCTATACTGGATATCATGAACTAGATGGTCTTTCCAATTTTTGCTAAATCTCTGGTTGAGTTGGACCAATTCAAGTCAAACTTATTCTCGTACGCTGAGTGGAAGTCTACTGTTGTTTCAAGTAGAAAGAACTTTGTTGGCTTTTCTGAACTGCTTTTTCACACTTTTGTTATTTTATTTTCCTTTTCTCTTTTCTTCTTTCTTTTTTCTTCTTCTTTTTTTTTTCTTTTAGCTCTAAGAGAGTCTTCTTGATTGTATTATTCTATGCTTCTGACTAAGGAGTAGCATGAGTCTACTTCAATGAGAATGGATCCTTTTGTTGCCCAGATGCCACCTTAATTATAAAATAGATATGAGAAATTAGGTCCAGTTCAGGCAAACTTCAACTGTCCCTATGGTCTTGACTAAGCATCCCTTTGTTCAATCTTGCTTCTTGGTAGCTCAGTGTTCATCAGCCTTGTCATAAATGTCACACAAGATCGGGGTAGGTTGTCAGGTTTACATGCTAATAAAAAGCAATCTAAAATCTCAAGAAGGCTCAAAGGGACAATCTAGGGATTGATATTAACAAGGTGGATACTAGTTGTTGGCTCACCAAATAATGCCTAGGTCATCTCTCTCTTAAATAAGTAGAGTTTAATTTCACCTTAAAATTTTGTCAAAGCATGTACTAAGACTGACTAGAATCTAGATATAAATAATTATATAGGAGCCCTCTCTAAGTAAGCATACACAACTCAATGCTATAGAATAATTCCCATATCTAGTAAAGTCATTCAAATCATAATGCATAGATATACTAATTTATGAACATCAAGCTAGATTCATCATAGGTTGAGCACCAAAATATCAAAAACCAACAATTTATAAATGCAGCAAACGTGATTTATTCAAACAAGCTTAATTTAAAATGCATAATTATTCCAATTGAATAAGAAAGAAAGCAAAATAAAATGAGCAATACTCAAGCCAAGGGAGGTTTGTTGAGTTAAGCCTCTTCTCTCTTCGCATCTTCTTCACTCTCATCTTGAAAGGAGGATAAGATAAAATTTTCCTCTAATCCTCCTCCTACCATGAAGGTTGCTGGTAGAGGTACTCTTCCAAATTTAGGCAAAGGATTACTCTCGGTATTGGGCTTATCAGGCTCAGAAAACTTTCCATTGTAAATCAAATCTTGGATCTCATACCTTAAATAAGCACATTTATCTGTCTCATGCCCTTGTATTTGATGGAATTGGCAGAAGGCCTTGGCATCAAATTTTGATGGCAGAGGATAGTGTAGTGTTTGAGGAGGATAGTGTAGTGTTCGAGGAGCCAAAGGCTGTAATAACTTCTTTTTCTATAACTTATTGAAAACCCAAGTTAGATGTTTTGCCTACTCTAAAAATTTTCTTTTATTTGCTTGACCAGTTATTGAATTGACATCCACTAATTTCTATGTACCTTAACTGCCAGATTGATAATTCCCCCTCTCATTCCTTATTCTAGGAAAATGGTTTTTCTCTCTTTTTCATTCTTCTATTTGCAAACCATCTTGGAAAACATTTTTGAAATCCCTTATAAGGATGAGAGATGACCTCTCGTAAAGATTGGGCAGGACACCTCTGACTATCATCCTAATCTGGTCAGACTCATTAGGCCTCCTTTTGAGAAGTGCAGCCTCATTTCTCCATCTCTTCACATAATCAGCAAAACTTTCATTTTATTTTTTCCTGATAGTCTCCACCTCCATCAAGGCCACTTCCAGCTCGACATTATACCCATACTGCTGAGTGAAGGCTTTGTATAGCAAATTCCAATCTTTTTGGGTGTTTTCTTCTAAAGTATTTAACTAGTTCTGCACAACAGGATCTATTAAAAGCATGAAATACCTTAGAGTTTGAGCCTTGGTATCTCTAGCAGATTGCATGACAGTGATGTACTGCTTAACACGTAGATAGGGATTTCTTGTACCATTGTACATAGCAAAAGCATGCACCTTGAATTTGTAAGGAACTGCTTCATCATCTTCAAATAGTTTGTCCACCTCCAACACCTCTTCAATTTTCAACTTCTTTTCAAACTTCTTCTCCAAATTAGCAATTAATTTTTCTATGTCAGTAGTTTCAGTCTTCTCTATAGCCTTCTTTTCTTTTAGCTTTTCTTATTAGTATTGGAAGTACTGTTTCTAGTTATCATCATCTATGGCTTCCTTCTCTTCAAAGAATGCTTTAATGACCTCAGCATTGTTATCTTTCAATAGTGAAAGTAGTTGGCTCCTCATGGTCTCAGCCAGGGCTCCCTTCAATTCTTCCATCTTAGAGTTGAGGGCATCATTTACCATCTTCTGAATTTACTTAGGATCCATTGCTTTTGATGTGAAACTGATTGAATTCTCACTAGATTCTGAGTCATAGGTGTGATTGTCATAAGCCCTTGAACTGTTGTACTCCAGGTCTATGAGCCAGAAAGGATTAATGTGAATGTAATATAATGCATGTATGCATGTGGAGCAAACAGACACCCAAGTAAAATCAAGACGTTCCTTCCAACCTTATATCATCTACAAATGAGTGACGAGTCTCTTTTCTTAGGTGTTATGGTCAACAAAGATATCAACAAGGGATACTTTTTTTTCAAGTCACTCAAACGAATTAACCAATAGTTGTATTTTCAAAGAAGAACTCAGTCCATGATAAATCCCACTAATTGAGCCTTAATCCATTGGGTCAATTGGGAAATAGTTTTCATGCTATGTTGTTGATCAAAACTAAATTAAAGGGTTTATCATAAATAAATTTATTTATTGGAAATGCAACTAATGATTCATGTCACAAATAAGCACATGATTAACAAACCTTGGCATGAATTAGGCCCACAATTGATTTTAGTATTCCATATTTGAGCTAACTATTTGTACGCTCATTTCAAGAAAAATATTAGTTTGAAAATATTTTCAAAGCCCATAAAAAGTTTATTTTAAAAATTGGGCTTTGTGCTTGGTGTAGACACTTAATTTTGCCCCTGAGCTAGTCCGATCCCAATTAAAAAAGGCCAAGCTAAATTTTGTCTGATTTTAAAAGCTTAACCTAGTTTATAGCTTTGGATTAGGTTGGTCCAATTTTAAAAGGCCTAAAGTAAGTCGGTTTAAATTTTAAAGCCCTAAATCTAGTCTGGTCTAATATTTAAAGGCCAAAAATGGTTTGATTTAATTTTAAAATATAAAACCAAGCCAAACCAGACCCAAACTTTAAAACATGGCGAATTGGCATTGCCCAATTCCATGGACACCCATTCATGGCAAATTGGCTAATGCCAATTTGCCAGGGTCTTTTAATCCTGGTTTAACTTGGTTTAGTAACTTCTTAATTAAGGTTAGATTTCGAATAACCTTTGGACTAGCAGATTAGGACTTTCTTTTAATTAAACCATTTTTGCTTATAAATACAGGGCTAAGAAAAGAGGGCAGGGGGAATTATATTTAAAAAACCTAGCAGCAAAGAATTATCAAGAACAGAGAGACTAAAATAGACACACAACAACAAAAAAAAACCAGGCAGTTGTACTTGGGTTGTATTAAACCTCCGACCAAAAATCAAAGTCAATGTAGGCAATGGCATAAGCAGTCTTGTTACAACTTATCAACTTTGGTGGAGTCTTTGATGTATGTTTTGTTTTCTAAATCCAATTTACATTAAAACATCCAGTAGTTGTGTTTTCTTTTAAAAACATCATGGAATGATTTGAAGGTTATAAAATTGTTTTAATTCAGTAGCCAAGTAATCTAGAAGCAATGAATTATTAGCTTTGGACACAAACTAAACTTTGAATATCAAAATCTTAAAACTTATTTCTAAAACCCTAATCTTGTTTTCAAACCATAAAACCCTAGTTTTATTTTAAAAACTCTAAAACCCTAATCCTTGTACTAAAATCCTAATTTTCATCTCAAAAATCCTAGTTTTGTTTAAAAATCCTAAAACCATGTTTAAAACCCTATAAGCCCTAATTTAGTATGTAAACCTTAATTTTGCATATTTAATGATTTATTTAAGATTAAAACCTAGATGTGATTGTTTGATTCATTATTGTATGTTTATGATAAATGATCTATTAATGTTTTATTTATGATGAATGGTTGAATGCTTCAATTGGTTTATTTTCATTTTAAGGATGTAAGAGGTATGTTTCCACTTTATGGGTACCTCATTTGTTAAGTTTAATGTAAGTTAATTTATTTTACGTTTTGGGATTAATGTAAAGGGCATGTTTCCACCAAATGGTGGGTGTCCTATTTTATATAGTTTTAGATATTGGATATTATTGTAAGGGCATATTTACATCTTATATGGGTGCCCACTTTTGTGTTTGTTTGAACCTTTTCTGATTTTAATATAATGAATGTTTATTTACCTTAATTTGCATATAGTACGGATAATATTACAATACTTAAGAATTCAATAATATTTAGACTTGAAAAGTAGGTCGGCTCTAATGAACCATGCGTTATAGGGGTGCTGAGCCATTTCTTACCTTTCACATGCGTACCCAACTTTTAGAACCCAATAAGGGGTTGGGGATTCCTTAGGATTCGATTCATCCCCCCTTTTTATTTTCCTAGTCTGTTCAGATGGCAACTCCATTTTCTCTAGGTTAAGGCTGTGTTCTCTGAGGCCCTGAGCCTAATAATGCCAAAGTTGCAAGAACTATTTCACTGGAAGTGGTGGCAAAATCCCTGCTCACACTTGACCCATGAGGTAGAGAATAATCTTTGACCCATAAAAAGTTTTATGTCTAAAGTCCATCATGAAAAGTTTGAATATAATTTTTGGACTGGTGGATTTAAAACAGTTTTAAGCTTACACTACAATTAAGTCATATTACGAAAGAACAAACCAAATAGGTCATAACTCATACTAAAACTTGTTAACCATAGTCAAACAACAAGCAATTCAGGTAAACCTAAGGAAAGTAACTAGGTTAACTAAATGGGTTTTAGTCTTTGGGTTGAAAGGGCTTAGGTTTCCAATGTAGGTATATGCCAAAAAGGTACAAGCTATCAGTCATTATGCAGTGCTCAATCTCCATACCTTGAGTGAAAATGGTATCACTTACACATGTACAACATGGGTTCCACTGAGCATCCTAACTCACACACACAGTATAGTTCTAAATGATGCAATGAATAATATCATAATAAGAAAGAATAAAATAATATGAAGATCAACATAATCAACTTCTCTTATCTCCAGTGGAGTAGCCACTATGAGTGGGGATTTTTGCCCCCACTCCCGGTGGAATAGTTCTTATGACTTTGGCACTATTAGGCTTAGGGCCTTAGAGAATACATGCCTAAACTCGGAGAAAAAGGAGCCGCCACTTGGACAGTTTGGGAAAATAGAAAGTGGTGGATGACTCGATTACTAAAAAATCCCTTCGAAAAATTTAGTACACATGGGAAAGGTGAGAATGACCCAACACCCCCATAGCGCCCGGTTCATTAGAACCGGCCTCCTTTTCATGTCTAGATATTATAAAATTATTAAATATTGTGACATAATTCATATTACATGAAATCTAATAAAATAAATCATTCATCATATTATTAAAATAAAATAAACAAAATAGGCACCCATCCAAGGATGGAAACATTCCCTTACAATGTTCAAAGTCTAAAAAATACAAATAAATAAATAGGGAACCCACCAATTAGTGAAAATGTGTCCCTTACAATAGTCCAAAAGTCTTTAAAATAAATTAAATTACATAATTAAATGAACAACGCACCCATAAAGTGGAGAAATGCCTTTTGCATTATTATCAAAGTCTGGATAATAAGAATTACAATCCCATAAACACATAAATAATAATCATACACATAATCATTAAATAATCATAAAATTAGAGCTTGAATCAAAGGAAATTAAAATTGCAATCCACTAGCACATCTAACCCCTAACGAAATATAGTGCCCAACACACACAGCGGTCCCGCTAACTGGTTAGTAGGCGACGGGGTCAAGGGGGTAGCATCCCCGAAAGGTAAACGGTTTACAAGGTAAGATTTTGTTATGGAATTAGGTTTTTTGGGATGAAAATTAGGGTTTTATGGTTTTAGGATTTAAGGAATTAGGGTTTTAGGAGTTTAAATATGCTAACTAGAATTTTATGTGCCAGATTAATAATTAAAACATGTCCTGAATATTTTTGAATTGCTTTCATTCCTAACCTATAGCCTACTATAAGAAAATTGGCAAAGTAACATGCATAAGATAATACAGTAAATGAGGAACCAAGGGTTTGATTAACTTATGATTAAGCAACAAAGTATTAAAGCTTAATAATATAATGGATGAAGTTATGGAGCTTAATTGATAAATTCAATTTAATTAAGAAGATTGCACCTACATTGGTTGGCTCCACCAAGTTTAACATATTGAATCAAGTGTTCTATCTTACTCGTTGCCTGAATCAGTTTAAATCTTGGTTAAATGAAGCAATTTAAAGAAAATTGCTTCCTCCCTCTTTGTTTTCTTTTTGCCTTTTTGTCTTAATTAATTGTTGCTTTTAATTGCTTCTGGTTGACTAATTGCTAAAAAATCCTCGTTGCTTTATTATTGTTTTCTATTTATAATGTCCCATTAGGGCAAAAAACTTTCTTGAGTCCTAATGCTACTCGGATATCTCATTGTAATATAAGAGTCTACAAATTTTTGCATGATTAGGAATTTAATTTCTGCTGAGAATCAAGCTTGATTCGGATTAGGCCAAGCTAAATCAGTGTGGGCTTGGTCCATGTCAAATTGGTGGCCATCAATTCTACAGGGACCCCCATATCGAATTTGTGAGCCGCTAATTCGATATGGGGCTAGCTAATATCGAATTGATGGATACCAATTCGATATGGCCCCTCATGTAGAATTGGAAAGAACTAGGGTAGACCCTAAATTTTGGACTTAATGCAATCTGGCCTTAATTAAAAGGAAGTCAGATCAAGCCTAAAGGTTTAAACCAGTCTGGAACAATTTTAAGAGCCAAAAATGGTTCGAATCCCAAGATAAGTTGCCCGAATTAAATTTTGTCAAATAGTCATGCACGATTCACCACAGGGCATGCCTATGAAAAATTGGACATGCCTTTGGCTAATTCAATCATGCCAATTCACCACAGGCCCACGACCAAGGCAAATTGACATGGTCGATCCGTCACACTACCGTAATCCAACCCTTATTCAATTTATTAGCTTTCCTTAATTAAGATGGACTCTGTTTTAAACATGGATTAGGTTTAGGGTTTTGGGTCAGTGTTTGCCTATAAATAATGAGGATTAATATTAACCAAAGGGGGGGGGAGATAGAAACAAAGGAGGAGAGAAAAATTAACACACAGAGAGGAAACAACAATTGAGCAACAATTAAAGAGAAATAACAACCAAGACAATTTAGGGAGAGGCAAATATAAGGAATTAGTAGCTTGATCTTTTAGTCATCGTGAGACCAAGGGTGACTTTGATCCAGACTTATCAATCAAATAATAAGCTTGGCTCAACAAACTTGATTTGACCACAGCAACAACAGAAGTTTGGCAATTTAATTTACCCAGATTTACAGTATTGCTTCCATTCTTTAAAATTAAGCAGTGATTGTTTAAAGTTGTTATTTTAGTTTATTTGAAACTCCATCCAAAGAAGAATAATACTGATTTGAATTTGGTACAAAACTTTAACATGATTCAATCTAAATTATTTTGATCCAAAACCTTAGTTTATTAGGTTTAACCCTAGCTTGTATGTCTTAATCCAGTTTCAATATTTTAAAACCCTAATTCCTTAACATCAAACCCTAGTTCTAGAATCCTAATTCTCCTAAAACCCTAACTCCAGAAAACCCTTTGATTTCTCACAAACCCTAAACCCTAGTTTCATAGAAACCTTAATTTACTCAAATTACAAAACCCTAATCTATTTCCCAAAACCATAATCTTGTTTTCCTAAAACCTAAAAATTCTATTTTTCATCCCTAGAACCAAAAGTCTTAATTTCATCATAAAAACCCTAATTTAATCATAAAAATTCTAAAACCCTAATTTTAAGTATAAGCCCTAAATTTATATATTTATTACTTTATTTAAGAATAAAACATAGATGTGATTTCTTCATGTCCTAAATGGAGGATTCATTAATGTTTTAATTTTATGAATGATTTATTTTTATAATTATTCATGGTGAATGATTGAATGATTAATTTTAATATTGATTAATTTAGTTTCCAAAATGTAAGAGGTATATTTCCACATTGTGGGTACCTCATTAGTTAGGTTCAATGTAATTTAATTTATTTTTAGTTTTGGATTAATGTAAAGGGCATGTTTCCAGCAAAAGGTGGGTGTCCTATTTTATTTAGTTTTGGGCATTGGATATTGTAAGGGCATGTTTTCATCTTGCATGGGGGCCCATTTATTGTTTTGATTATACTTTTTTTTATTTAATTCAATGAATATTTAGTTTCAATAATGTGCATTTAATATGGACAATATTTTAATAAGTTAAAAATTTAATAATATTAAGACCTGAAAATGAGGTTGGTTCCAATGAACTGGGTGTTATAGGGGTGCTAAGTCATTCTCACTTTCCTCACACATACCCAACTTTCTGAACCCAATAGGAGGTTAGGGATTCCTTAGGAATCGAGTCTTCCACCCCTTTCTTTTTCTCAGCCCTTCCAGTTGCGACTCTATTTCATCAGGTTTAGGCCCTTATTCTCTGAGGCCCTAAGCCTAACAATGCTGAAGTCACAAGAACCATTCCACATGGGAGTGGGGGCAAATATTCTCTCTCATAGTGGTTACTCCACTGGGGATAAGAGAAGTTGATTCCGTTAGTCTTTATATTATTTTATTCTTTCTTATTATGATATTGTCCATTGCATCATTTAGTTTGCATTGCGTGTGTGAGTTAGGATTTCCATGTAATCCGTGTTGTGTTATGTAAGGGATACCATACTTTCACTCAAGGTATGGAGATCAAGCATGGCATAACCACTCATAGCCTTGTACCTTTTGGTATATACTTGCTATAGGAGACTAAACTTTTTAACCCAAAGATTAAAGCTAATGTAATTGGCATAGTTACTTTCCTTAGGTTTTTACCCAAATACTTGTTATTTGACTATGATTGATATATCTTGGTTTAAACCATGGCCTATTTGGTTTATTCTTTTTCTAATATGACCTAATTATATTGTAAGCTCAAAATAATTTTTATTTCTTTAAGCCCAAAAGACCAAAACAAATTTTTCAAAAATTTTCAAGATGGTCTTTCGACATAAAATCTTTCAAGATAGGTCAAAAATCTTCTTCCACCTTATGGCCCAAAACTTTCAAAGCCCAAGGGCTTTGAAACAAATTTATTTTTTGTTTCATCATTATAAAAAGAGCTTACAAATATTTTGGTCAATTATGGAATATCAAAAATCAATTGTGGGCCTAATTTATACCAAGAATTATTAATCATAGGCTTATTTTTGGCATGAATCATTAGTTATTTTTCCAAATGGTAATCTATTTATGATAAACCTCTTAATTTTGTTTTAATCCAATATAGCATAAAAGCTATTATTTAGTTGATTCAATGGATTAAAGCCTAATTAACGAGAGTTATCATAAACTGACTTCTATGTTTAAAAATACAAATATTGGTTAAAACTATCTGAGTGATAAGGTTGGAAGGAATGTCTTAATTATCTTTGATTGTTTGATTACTTGTGCATACATGCATACACACATTGCATTACATATCATTGATCCTTTCTGGCTCACAAAAATGGAGTACAATAGATCGAGAGCATACGACAACCCAACCTATGCCAATGATGTAGACTCCAGTAGCAACTCGGTTAGCTTCTCACCAAGAGTAATGGAACCTGAATAGATTCAAAAGATGGTGGACGACGCCCTCAATGCCAAGATGGAAGAATTAAAGGAGGCCCTGGCTAAGACTATTAAGAGCCAATTGGCTGCACTTTTGGGGAATACTGTTGAGGCATCTACTAATATTAAGAAGCTGAAGGACAAAGGAAAGGGTAAGGTTGGCAAAATAGCCTTTAATGATGACAAAGTGGCTATTGATGACGATGCTGATTGGGCTCAATACTTTCAAGATCCTCAAGATAAGGAGAAAGGGTCGAAGGTTGTGGAAAGATCAACTAAAGAGAAGACTGAGTCTGCTAGTTTTGAAAAAAAATGATTGCTGATTTAGAAAATAAGTTTTAAAAGTAGCTGAAAACAGAAGAGATGTCGGAGGTGGATAAGTTGTTTGACCAAGATAAAGAAGTTCCTTACAAGTTCAAGATGTGTGAGCAAGGATTTTTGCCCCCACTCCATATGGAATGGTTCTTGCGACTTTGGCACTATTAGGCTCAAGGCCTTAGAGAACATAGGCCTAAACCCGGAGAAAATGGAGTTGCCAAACTAACGGGTTGGGAAAAAAAAAGGGGTAGATGAATCAATTTCTAAGGAATCCCTAACCCCCTATTAGTTTTGGAAAGGTGGGTACACGTGGGGAAGGTGAGAATGACCCAACATCCTCACAGCGCTCGGTTCATTGGAACCATCCTTCTTTTCAGGTCTAAATATTATAAAATTCTTAATTATAATGATATTATCCATACTACATACAATTATAAGAATAAATAATCACTTTATTGAAATACA
The DNA here is from genome assembly GCA_947685225.1 of Garcia nutans. NCBI lineage: Eukaryota > Viridiplantae > Streptophyta > Magnoliopsida > Malpighiales > Euphorbiaceae > Garcia > Garcia nutans. The sequence goes on from CANTUV010000007.1 coordinate 56,114,605, forward strand.
AATGAGTTCAAACAAGATAAATGAATAGGCACCCATCCATGGATGGAAACATGCCTTTACAATTGTCCAATGTCCAAAAGAAAACAAATAAAAATAGGATATCCACCAATTGGTGGAAACGTATCCTTGACATTGATCCTAAAACTTAAATAAATCAAATTACATTGAACCTAACTAATGAGGTACCCACAATGTGGAAACATACCTCTTACATAATGAAAACAAAAAATAAACCAATAAAATATTTAATGAAATGAATCAAATCATTCAAACATTTATGATAATAAAAACAAATCATCCATCATAAACACCAATAAATCACTCATTATAAGTATGTATTAATATGTTAAATAATTAAATCTACACTTAAATATTATATTAAACAATAGATATACAAACTAGGGTTTTAGTATATGAATTAGGATTTTATAACTTTGGAAGATAATTTACTGCTAAGCTATTGGATATGGAATTAGGGTTTATGGGATTAGAATTTTTGGTCATTAATGTAAAAGTTGTTAATTAAATGAATTAAATTAGAAAATCGGGCCTTTACTCTTCAAAAATAGATCTTTATTCTGACTTTCTTCTAACTGGTTGTTTCATTCTTTAGTGGATTATGGGTCTTTACCCTTCAAAAATAGATCTTTATCCTTTGAAGATCGGGCCTTTACTCTTCAAAAATAGATCTTTATTCTTTGAAGATCGGGTCTTTATCCTTCAAATATGGATCTTTATCCTTCGGAGATCGGGTCTTTACCCTTCAAAAGTGGATCTTTATCATTGGAGATTAGGCCTTTACCCTTCAAAAATGGATCTGTATTCTTTGGAGATCGAGTCTTTACCCTTCAAAAGTGAATCTTTATCTTTTGGAGATCGGGTCTTTACCCTTCAAAAATGGATCTTTATCCTTTGGAGATTAGGTCTTTACCCTTCAAAAATGGATCTTTATCCTTTAGAGATTGGGTCTTTACCTTGGCTTCAGCTCTTCTACCTGGAATGCTCTTTTATCTTTTGCAATTTCATTCTTTTGAGAGTTCTAATCTTCTTCTTGTTCCATTCTTTTTGTTCTTCCTTTTGCAAAAAATTCAGCTATTTTTTAGCTAGTCCTCATATCCTCTCTTTGCCCCTGCGTTGCAAAATATTAAAAGTGAGTCTGAAAATGTTTTGTACACGTATAAGCTCAAAAAATTGAAAGGAGAAACTTTGCCCCCTGTGTAGACTCAAACTAATAATTTTTTCCATGCAGGCTCATATTGATGTTTGTGTATTGTCTGGTTCCTCACACAAGCATGCATTTCTTCTTTTGCAAAATGACCAGATCTTTCTCAATCAATGGTCCTTCCATACCCCTCTGCTTCCATATCCTCTTCATCTTCGCTTCATAGAGTTTATGTTGTTCACTTTGACAAAGAATAGGAACACAAGATAAAAGTGTAGTGTGATATGCTATGTATGCATGATATGCATGGATGATACTTATAGTGGTTCCATCAACTCACAGACTGAGGTAATCAGCTAAAGTGTTCTCATGGATTCCTAATAGATGCTCGTTCAGATCTTGTATTGTAATGATAAAAGGCTTCGCATTTATGGCTTTTATTTCTAAGATGTTAAAAACATGAGTTGTGGAGGCCTCAAGCATGGTAGCCAAAGACATGGGAGATATTTATTTGGTTGATAACTGCTTCATGACATGACCTTGCAAGTGATTCTTTCATTAGCCCTCTTTTTCCCATTGTTTCCTTCGATGTTTGACAATGCAACATACTTTCCTTAACTTGAAGGCTTATGCAATAAGAAAATAGTTTTTATTTATTTTTTTTAAATCAAATGTTGACTTTGTCAAATCAGTGTCATTGTACGTCATGACTCGATTTTCCAAATTAACATATCTATAACATGACAATCCTAGTTATCGTACTAAAATTGGGAATCATTTCCATTTAAGCAAGAACTGTTTCACTTCAGATAGGCATATACACATTACCTGGCCAAAGGTCTCATTGAGTTTGAATATTGTCTATCTCATAAGCATGCTTATTCAAACTATCTCAACTAATAGACTCTACCTATTAAGAGAGATCAATAGGTCTTTAATAGGCTTGAAATGGAGTCTATAAGGGACACTGGTTAAATAAAAGCCATTTTGAGATTGGAGCTGATGTGGCACAATGGACAAACCTTCACAATACAAACTTCTTGTTGGAACCTTAGGCAGCTGGGAGCAATCTTGCTAGACTTCAATTTCCTTTTATCTCCTTGGAAAAAATATAGAACTGATTAAGACAATCTTCATATTTTCCTTTTACTTTTGCACAAACTCAGGACCTATTATTTATTTTTTATTTTTTTTATTTTTCTTTGTTTTTCGTATTTTTTCCTTTTTTTTGGTGTTAGGTCCTAGTTCCAAAAGAATTGTCTCACTTACACCATTCTATGCTTCTGTTTATGGATGGGTGGAGTAGAGTGAGTATTATTTCAATAAGAATAAATTATTTGTTGTCTTGATGTCTTCTTAGTGGATTAAAGATATCAAGTTTAATACCACGTGAACTTCAACTACCCGTATGGTCTTGACTATGCATTCCTATCTTTGATCTTCTTGCCTCTTCACCTTAGTGATCATAAGACTTGTCAAAAGTGTAACAATAGCTCAAGGTGGGTCATTGGGCTTATAAGTCAATAAAGAGAAAGTTGAAATCTTATGAAGGCTTAAGGGGACAACTAAGGATTGATATTTAATTGGGTGGATACTAGTTTTTGGCTTATCAAACAATTCCTAGATCATCTCTCCCTTAGATAAGCAGAGTTTTATTTTGCTTCGAAAGTTCATCAAAGCATGTTCTAAGATCAACTAGGACCTAGACAAAAGTTATTATGCAGGAGTCCTCTCTAAGTAAGCATACATAACTTAATGCTACAGAACAATTCCCTCACCTAGTAAAGTCATTTGGATCATGATGCATAGATATACTAATTCATGAATATCAAGGTAGATTTGTCATCAGTTGGGCACCAAAATGAACAAAGACTAACAAAAATTTAATGAAAATAATTTATTGAAAGAAAAAACTTAATTTGAAAAACATAATTATTCCAAAAAATACAAAATAACCAAATATGCTAAGAGAAGTTTGTTGAGTTCTAGTCAAAAAATGTTTCATTTACTTGGACATGTCAGGGGGCGAGAGCCAAAAATAGCAACCCCTTCCTCGGCAATTTCTCCATCTACATTTTAAAAAGATGACAAGATAAAACTTTCCATCAATCCTCCCTCTATCATGAAGATTACTGGCGGTGGCACTCTCCCAAATTCAGGCAAATGATTGCTTTTGGTATTAGGCTTGTTAGGTTCAGGCAACTTTCCACTGTCAATCAAATTTTGGATCTCATGTTTTAGTCATAAGCATTTGTCTATCTCATGTCCTTGTGTCTGATGAAATTCACAAAAAGCTTTAGTATCAAAATTTAGGGGTAAAGGATTCAGTAAAGGCTATAACAATCCCTTCTTATGTCCTTGTGTCGAGGGACCAATATCTGTAATAGTCCCTTCTTTTGTAGGTTGTTGAAAATCCAAGATAAAAGTTTCCCTATATCTAAAAACTTTCTTCTATTTGCTTGACCTGTTGTATTGACATCGACTGCATTCTGTGCACTATGGCCACCAGACTGATAATTCTTCCTCTCATTCTTTCTTTCAGAAAAATGGATCTTCTCCCTTTCCCATTCTTCTATTTATAAACCAGCTTGGAGAATATCTTTGAAATCCCTTATAAGGGTGTGAGATAGCCTTTCATGGAGATTGGGTATGATTCCTCTGACTATCATTCTGATTTGGTCTGACTCATCAGGCCTCCTTTTGAGAAGTGCATCCTTATTTCTCCATCTCTTTACATAATCAACAAAACTTTCATTTTGTTTTGGCCTGATAGTCTCCATCTCCATCAAGGTAAATTTCAGCATGACATTGTACCCATACTGTTGGATGAAGGCCTTATATAGTGTATCCCAATCTCTTTGGTTACTTTCTTCCATGGTATTGAACCAATTATGCACAACAGAATCCAATGAGAGAATAAAATACCTTAGAGATTGAGCTTTATTAGCTCTAGCGTATTGCATAGCTGTGATGTACTGCTTAACATGCAAGTGAGGATTTTTTGTACCATTGTACCTAGCAAAGGAAGGCATCTTGAACTTATAAGGGACCTCTTCATCTTGTTCGAATAACTTGTCTATTTCTGACATCTCATCGGCTTTCAGCTTCTTTTTGAATTTCTTCTCCAAATCAGCAATCATCTTTTCCACATCTAAAGTTTTTGGCTTTTTCACAGTTTCTCTTTCCACAACCTTTGGCTCTTTCATCTTATCTTGAGGATCTTGAAAGTATTTAGCTCAGTCGTCATCGTCATTAACAACTACCTTATCATCATCAAAGGCTACTTCGCCAACTTTAACCTTTTCATTGTCCTTTGGCTTCATAGTGCTAGCAGATGCCTTAGTAGTGTTCCCTAAAAGTATAACCAATTGGCTCTTCATGTTCTCATCCAGGGCCTCCTTCAGTTCTTCCATTTTGGCATTGAGGGCATCATCCACCATTATTTGAATTTGTTTGAGATCTATTGCTCTTGGTGAGAAGCTAATTGAGTTGCTGTTGGATTCTATGTCACTGGCATAGGTTGGGTTATCGTGCACTTTTGAACTACTATACTCCAAGTCTGTGCGCCAGAAAGGATCAATGATATGTTATGCAATGCGTGTATGCATGTATGCACAGACAACAAACAAACAAAGATAATTAGGACATTCCTTCCAACCTTTAACTTTCAAACATAAATGGTGAGTCTCTTTTCCTAGGTACATCATCAACAAAAATATCAACATGGGATATTTTGCTTTCGAAAAATTCCCTCAAACAATTTTAACCAACAGTCATATTTTCAAAAATGGAAATTAGTTCATGATAATTCCCATTAATTAGGCTTTAATCCATCCAATCAGTTAAAACAACTTTTATGTTATATTGGATTAAAACTAACTTAAGAGGCTTATTATAAATAGATTTCTCATTTGAAAAAGTGACTAATGATTCATGCCAAAAACAAGCCCATGATTAATAGTTCTTAGTATAAGCTAGGCTCACAATTGATTTTGGTATTCCATAATTGACCTAAATATATGTATGCTCTTTTGTAATCTTTAGATGAAGTGAAAAATAATTTTGTTTCAAAGCCCTTGTTTTAAGTTTGGACCATAGGGTTGAAAAAGATTTTTTACCCATCTTGAAAAGACTATCTTGAAGATTTTGAAATTTTAGAATTTAGTCTCTTGGATTTAAAGGAAAAAATTATTTTGAGCTTACAATATAGGTAGGCCATATTAGAAAAAGGGAAAACCAAATAAGCCATGGTTCAAACTAAGATATATCAATCATAGTCAAACAATAAGCATTTATGGTAAAAACCTAAGGAAAATAACTAGGCCAATTACATGAGCTTTAGTCTTTAGGTTAAAAAGTTTAGGTTCCCATAGCAAGTATATACCAAGAGGTACTAGGCTATGAGTGGTTATGCTATGTTCAATCTCCATACCTTGTGTGAAAGTATTGTATCCCTTACATAACAGAATATGGGTTACACGGGCGTCCTAACTCACGCACACAATGCAATCTAAATGGTGCAATGGAAAATATTATAATAAGAAAGAATAGAATAATATAAAGACCAACGGAATCAACTTCTCTTATCCCTAGTGTAGTCGCCACTGTGAGCGGAGATTTTTGCCCCTACTCCCATGTGGAATGGTTCTTGCGACGTCGATACTGTTAGGCTCAGGGCCTTAGACAACACGGGCTTAAACTCAGAGAAAATGGAGTCGCCACTCAAACGGGCTGGGAAAAACAAAGGGGTGGATGACTTGATTTCTAAGGAATTCCCAACCCCCTATTGGGTTCAAAAAGTTAGGTACACGTGGGGAAGGTGAGAATGTCCTAGCACCCCTACAGTGCCCGGTTCATTGGAACCGGCCTCCTTTTTAGGTCTTAATATTATAAAACTCTTAATTATAATAATATTATCCATACTACATGAAATCATAAGAATAAATAATTACTTTATTGAAATCACAGCGAGTTCAAACAAAATAAATGAATGGGCACCCATCCATGGATAAAAATGTGTCTTTACAATGGTCCAATATCCAAAAGAAAACAAATAAAAATAGAATACCCATCAATTGGTGGAAACATATCCTTTACATTGATCTCAAAACTTAAATAAATCAAATTACATTGAACCTAACTAATGAGGTACCCACAATGTGGAAACATACCTCTTACATAATGGAAACTAAAAGTAAACCAATAAAATAGTTAATGAAGTGAATCAAACCATTCAAACATTTATGATAATAAAAACAAATCATCCATCATAAACACCAATAAATCACTCATTATAAGTATGTATAAATAAGTTAAATAATTAAATCTACACTTAAATATTATATTAAACAATAGATATATAAACTAGGGTTTTAGTGATATGAATTAGGATTTTATAACTTTGGAAGATAATTTACTGCTAAGCTACTGGATATTGAATTAGGGTTTCTGGGATTATAATTTTTGGTGATTAATGTAAAAGTTGTTAATTAAATGAATTAAGTTAGAAAATTGCACCTGTGTTTGAAGGCTCTACCAAATCTATGTGTTGATTCAAGCTGCCTTTTTCTGTTTTCCTAAAACAACTGATTCTTGGATGGAGGTCTCATGATTTGAAGATCAGCTACTGCCACTTTACTTTGCATTTTGTTTTCAAATAGTTTTCTTCTTTGCTTGTTGCTTAGTTATCCCTTGCTTTTCCTTGAATTGTTGCTATCGGCTGCTGTTTCTTTGCTAGGGTTTTTTCCATTTCAAAAGTCCTTGCTGGAGTAACAAATCTTAAAAAGTCTCCATCCAAAAAGTTACCTCATTTCTCTTTCAATCTGTTATTTATAGGCAATTAATCCAAAAAAAAACCTAATACTTGTTGGTTAAGGAAATATTAAAAATATTCTGAAATAAAAATAGGTTTTGGCAAAATTGGTAAGGCCAGCGATCACGGGCTGCGAGAGCTACTGGCGAATTGGCCCAAGCCAAGGCAAATTCGCCCCGCTGACACGGCCTTGCCGCGTGTCGCTTGCCAATTCATCCATTATTTTTATTATTTTATTATTTTATTATACTATTATTAAAATAAATATTATATTTAAAATAAATATTTATAATTTCTTTTTTCTTTTATATATTATATTATTAAAATAAATAGTAAATATTACAAAAATTATTTCTGATTGTTTTAAATGTTCAGACTTGACTTAATCACCTTTTAATTAGTGTTGGACATGACTTGGTAAAAAAATAAAGGTCTACAAGATGCCCTCTTTTGTTAGGTACAATAGTACAGGGAATCTTGTTAAACACTACATCACTGCTATGCAATCTGTTATAGCTATCAAGGATCAAACTCTAAGGTATTTCATGCTCTCAATGGATCCTGTTCTGTAAAACTGGTTCAACACCTTAGAGGAAAGTACCCAAAAAGATTGGGATATGTTGTACAAAGGTTTCATTCAACATTAGGTAAAATGTCGAGTTAGAAGTTACCTTGTTAGAGGTGGAGACTATCAGGCAAAAACAAAATCAAAGTTTTGTTGATTATAAAAAGAGATGGAGAAATCAGGATGATAGTCAGAGGCGTCATGGCCAACCTCCTGAAAGGCTATCTCACAAACTTATCAGAGATTTCAAAGGTCTTCTTGAAGCTGGCTTGCAAATAGAAGAGTGGGAAAGAGAGAAGAAATGTTTTTCTGCAAAATAGAATTAGCAGTCTAGCAATCAAAGTACATATAAGGAAGTCGATGTTAATGCAACTAGTCAAGAAAATAGAAGACGGTTTTCAGAATTGAAAAAACCTCTATCTTAGGTTTTCAACAAGTTACAGAAAAAGTGGTTGTTACAACCATTGGCTCCTCGACCCTTTTCGAATCCTTTACCTCTAAACTTTAATACCAAAGCTTTTTGTAAATTTCATCAGGCATGAGGACATGAGACAAATAGATGTACTCGATTGAAGCATGAGATCCAAGATCTGATCGACAGTGGAAAGCTGCATGAGCCCGAAAAGCACAATACTAAGAATAATCCTTTGCCTAAATTTGGAAGGGTGCCACCGCCAGCAACCTTCATGACAGAGGGATGATTAAAGGAAAGTTCTATCTTATCAACTTTTCAAGACATAGATGAAGGAACTACGGAAGATGAGGTGATGACCATTACCCTTGATACGTTCGAATAAAAGAAGCATCTTCGACTTTAACTCAATAAAACTTCCCTTGGTTTATTTAGCTTTTTGTTTCATTTTATTTATATGGTGTTTTCTGGAACAATTTTGTTTTTCAAATTAATATTGTTTGAATAAATTAATTTCATCAAAATTTTTGTTTATGTAGGTATTTGCTCATTTTGGTGCTGAACCGATGACAAATCTAGCTTGATATTCATAAATTAGTGTATCTATGCATCATGATCTAAATGACTTTACTAAGTGAGGGAGTTTTTCTATAGCATTGAGTTGTGTATGCTTATTTAGAGAGGGCTCCTACATAATTACCTTTGTCTAGGTCCTAGTTGATCTTAGAACATGCTTTGACAAACTTTCAAGGCGAAGTTGAACTCTGCTTATTTAAGGGAGAGATGATCTAGGCATTGTTTGGTTAGCCAACAACTATTATCTGCCCTTAAATATCAATCCCTAGTTATCTCTTTGAGCCTTCATAAAATTTTACCTTACTCTTCTTTGGCTAGTAAATCCAATGACCTACCCTAAGCTGTTGTTACACTTTTGACGAATCTTATGATCACTAAGGAACAAAAGGGAAAAAAGATCGAGGAAAAGATGCATAGTCAAGACCACAAGGATAGTTAAAGTTTACCTTAACAAGATTTAATCTCTGTCATCATTGAGATAAAGCCAGGACAATGAAGTATTTATCCTCGCTGAAGTAGACTCACTCTACTCCACTCATCCATAGTCAGAAGCATAGAATGCTGTAAATAAGACAACTCTTTTAGAGTTAGAACCTAAAAAGAGAGAGAAGAAAGAAAAAAAGAAAAAAAGAAGAAAAATAAAAATAAAACCCAAAAAGGTCGCTCAGAAAGACAACCAAGTTCTCTTTTACCTAAAGCAGCACAAGACTTCTATTTAGTTTACGAGGACAGTTTGACTTGAATTGATCCAACCTAACCAGCAACTCAACCAAAATCAGAGAGATAAGAGAAAGGCCATCTAGTTCTTGAAAGTCCTATACTTAACAGCCCTACAAAGAAGAAGGATAAAATGATAAAATACTAAAAAAAAAAGAAGAAAAAAGTAAGAAAAAAAAAAGAGAAAAAAAAGGGAATAGAAGAAAAGGAAAGGAATGTGGGTATCAGACTTTTTGCAAAGGCAAAGACTATCGAAATCAAGATACAAATTTCTACCAAGAAGATGGAAGAACGTTCAAAGCTCTATCTTTTCATGCTCCTAACTGTCCAAGGTTCCAACAAGAACTTTACAGTGTGAAGGTTTGTCTATAGTATCACGTCGGCTCCAATTTACAAATGGCATCCACTTAAATCATGTCCCTTATAGACCCCATATCAAGCCTATTAAAGATCTGTTGATCTCTCTTGGTAGGTAGAGTCTATTAGTGGAGATATTTTGGATAAGCATACATATGAGATAGACAATATTTAAATTCGATGAGACCTTTGACCAAGTAATATTTATGTGCCCATCTGAAGTGCATCATTTATTGCTCAAATGGAAATAATTCCCAAGTTTAGTATTGTAACTAGAGTTGTCATTTTATAGATATATTAATTTGGAAAATCGAGTCCTTAGGTACAATGACAATGATTTGACAAAGCCAAAATATAATTTTAAGATTTTAAAAAAATGTGTTTTTTTCATACAAAGCCTTCAAGTTAAGGGAAGTATGTTGTGTTGTCAAACCTCAAAGGAACAATGGTTAAAAGAGGGCTAATGAAGGAATCACTTGCAAGGTCATGTCATGAAGCAGTTATCAACCAAACGAATATCTCCTATGCCTTTGGCTACCATGCTTGGGGCCTCCACTACTCATGTTTTCAACATCTTGAAGATAAAAGCCATAAAAGTGAAGCCTTCTATCATTTCAATGCAAGACCTGAGTAAGCATCTAAATGATCACCTCACTCTATGAGCCGATGGAACCACTGTAAGTATCATCCATGCATATCATGAATACATAAGCATATCACACAGTATTTTTGTCTTGTGTTCCTATTCTTTGTCAAGGTAAACAACAATACTCTATGAAGCAAATATGGAATCAGGGGGCATGGAAGGCCCATTGTTTGAGGAAGATCCAGTCACTTTATAAAAATAGAGATGCATGCTTATGTAAGGAACCAGGCAATACATAAACATCAATCAGAGTCTGCATGGAAAAATTTATTGTTTTGAGTCTACACAGGGGGCAAAACTTTCTCTTTTCAATTTTTGAGTTTATGCGTGTACAAAATATTTTTAGACTCACTTTCAATATTTTGCCACATAGGGGAGAAAGAGAGGATGTAAGGACTAGCTAAAAAATAATTTATTTTTTTTCAAAAGTCAAAAGTGAAGAATCCATTTAAGAATGGAACAAGAAGAAAATCAGAACTCTCAAACAAATGAAGATGCAAAAGAAAAAAAATTAGTTTAGCTAGAAGAGCTGAAGTCAGTGTAAGACAGATGTCCAAGGGTGAAGATCCATTTTGAAAGGTGAAGACCCGATGTCCCAAGGATGAAAATCAATTTTGAAGGGTGAAGACCCGATGTCCAAAGTATGAAGATTCACTTTGAAGGGTGAAGACCCGATGTCCAACGATGAAGATCCATTTTAAAGGGTGAAGACCCAATGTCAAAAGGATGAAGATCCATTTTGAAGGGTGAAGACCCGATATCCAAGGATGATGATCCATTTTGGGGGTAAAGACCCATAATCCATTGAACAATGGAATAACCGGCTAGAAGAAAGCCATAATTTCTAAATGACAGAAGGTTAGTCCAGCTATAAGAGCTGGAGTCGATTCATTGAAGAATGGAGCAAGTGGCTAGAAGAAAGCCATGATAGAAGATCAATCAGCTAAAAGAGCTAAAATTAATTGGCTAGAAGATAGCCAGAACTCTCACCTGACGTAACTTAACGTAAATCATCCCAAACCAATCATGTCTCAGGTTCAGAACCCAAAACCAATCATGTCTCAGGTCCAGAACCCAACCAAACCAACTCAGGTCCAAAACCCAAATCAAATCACTTCTCGGGTCCAAAACCTAATCTAGTCTCGGGTCCATAATTTGATCCATTCTTGGGTTGAGAACCCATTCTTAGCTCAAAATCATGTGGCTTTTCACTCTCTAAATAAATTCTAGATCATTCAAGCAGGGAAAAAACTGTAGACCATAAATTTTGAACCTAATCTAGTCCGGCCTTAGTTAATAGGAACTTAGTTCAAGCCTAAAGGTTTAAACTAGTCTGGAACAATTTTAAGAGCCAATAATGATTTGAATCCCAAAACAAGTCGGCCCAACCCAAAATTTTTCGAATAGGCATGCCCGATTCACCATAGGCCCACGGCTGGGGAGAATTGGCATGACTAATCTGCCACATGTCCTTAATCTAGCCTTTATTCAGTTTATTAGCTTTCCTTAATTAAGATGGACTCTATTTTAAACACAAATTAGGTTTAGGGTTTTGGGTCAGTGTTTGCCCATAAATAACAAGGCTTCATATTAACAAAAGGAGGCAGATATCAATCAAGGAGGAGAGCCAAATTAGCACACAAAGAGGAGACAGCATCTGAGAGCAATAATTAAAGAGAAACAACAACCGAGATAATTCAAAGAGAGGCAAAAATAAGGAATCATTAGCTTGATCTTTTGGTCATCGAGAGACCAAGAGTTACTTTGATCCAGATTTATCAATCAAACAATAAGCTTGGCTCAACAAACTTTATTTGACCATGACAACAACGCAAGATTGATAATTTAATTTACTCAGATTTATAATATTGCTTCCATTCTTTAAAATTAAGCAGTGATTGTTTAAAGTTGTTATTTTAGTTTATTAGAAACTCTATCCAATGAAGAACAATACTGATTTTAATTTGGTACAAAACTTTAACATGATACAATCCAAATTATTTTGATCCAAAACCTTAGTTTATTAGGTTTAACTCTAGCTTGTATGTTTTAATCTAGTTTAAATATTTTAAAACCCTAATCCCTTAACATCAAACCCTAGTTCTAGATTCTTAAGTCTCCTAAAACCCTAATTCCTTAACACCCTAGATCTAGAATCCTAAGTCTCCTAAAACCCTAACTCTAGGAAACCCTTTGATTTCTCACAAACCCTAAACCCTAATTTCACAGAAACCTTAATCTATTTCCCGAAACCATAATCTTGTTTTCCTAAAACCTAAAAATCACATTTTTCATACCTAGAACCTAAAGTCTTAATTTTCATCATAAAAATACTAATTTAATAATAAAAAATTATAAAACTCTAATTTGAAGTATAAACCCTAAATTTATATATTTATTGCATTTTTTTAAGATTAAAACATAGATGTGATTGTTTTATTTCTTGAATGGAAGATTCATTAATGTTTTAATTTTATGAATAATTTATTTTTATAATTGCTCATGGTGACTGATTGAATGATATATTTTAATGTTGATTACTTTAGTTTCCAAGGTATATTTCCACTTTGTGGGTACCTCATTAGTTAGGTTCAATGTAATTTAATTTATTTTGAGTTTTGGATTAATGTAAAGTGCATGTTTCTACCAAAAGGTGGGACTCCTATTTTATTTAGTTTTGGACATTGGATATTCCAAGGGCATGTTTCCATCTTGCATGTGTGCCCATTTATTATTTTGATTGAACTTGTTTTGGTTTTAATACAATGAATATTTATTTTCAATAATATGCATGTATTATGGATAATATTTAATAAGTTAAAATTTTAATAATATTAAGACCTAAAAAAGAGGCAGGTTCCAATGAACCGAGCATTATGAGGGTACTGGGTCATTCTCGTCTTCCCCATATGTACCCAACTTTTCAAACCCAATAGGGGATTGGGGATTCCTTAGGAATCGAGTCATTCACCCCTTTCTTTTTTCCGGCACATCCAGATGGTGACTCCATTTTCTCTGGATTTAGGCACGTGTTCTCTAAGGCCCTTAGTATAACAGTGTCGAAGTCGTAAGAACTATTCCACATGGGAGTGGAGGCAAAAATCCCCGCTCATAACTAGCCTAATTCAAATTGATCTGACCTAAACCAAACTTAAAAATAATGGATCCTACCTAAACCGAGCTTAAACTTAATATCTAATTTAATTTGGGTCTAGTTATTGAAATCAAATTTTATCCGGTCTTCAAATTAATCTTAAATTTAAACTGGATCAAAATTAAAGGTCTACATGGTTCATTAAAATTTAAAACACGAACCAAATCATACGCTAAGATTTTGGTTTCGATTTTATCATGGTTTCAATTTTCATAAGTTTTGGGCCGATTTTGACCAGTCCAGTTCTGGTTCAAAACTGGACCGTGGCCATGCCTAGTTCTATGTAAGATGATATGAAAATGAAACTGAATATGTAGAATTATAAACTTTTAAAAATTAGGAACTCATAGTACCCTTCAGTGTTGAGTGCTAAATATTTGGTTTGAAGTTTCTAGCTTTGAATGGAAACATAGTTGAATGAAGTTCAATGAAGTTAGGGTTGATAAAGAGAATTTCCAAAAGAAAAAAATGCCAACTGTGTATATATACCTTTTGTAGTGCATTATAAGTCTTTTGGTCCATCTCCCTTTAGTTCCTTCAAGTACTTGCTTTTTATATCCTGTAATGTACTAATTGAAAAGGAATGACAGAGAAAAATAGTGTTTTTGTGTCATCCTTAACATGCTTCATTAAGAATACTCAAATGATTCTCTGAATGGATTATAGCAATTGGATCAATAGGAAAAAAAATTACACATAAGAGGAGAGTTACTTATCTTCCTGAACTTGAAAACCCGCTCAAAAATACCAACAATAGTGAGATTTGTTATCATTATTACATACATATCTTTCAAGGAATGTGCAAACACATTTTTTAATGTTGACGCAATATTCTATTACGTTATATGACATCAAAAAACTCACATTTTCAGCTGATTTTCAGTAGTTTGTTTTTATGTTTTGAGCACTTAAACAGTCTATGCAAGATTTTTAGGAATAAAAACAAAAAGTTCTAAATGTGGAAGATATTACCTTACAGTATGCAAAGTTCTAAATGTTCTAAGTTCTAAAAGTTCTAATTAATTGTATAAAGTTATTTCCACTTCCAAAGTTCAACTTTCCCTATAAAGGATATCTCAATAAGCAACAAATTTCCCGCATTTCTCAGCAACCAAATAATAATTTTTAAAATTTAGCAACAAGAAAAAGATAAACTAAAACCAATAGGTCCTTGAGAGTGCCATGCAAAGAAAGCCAAGAAGAAGAAAAAGAAAAAGCTAAAGAAAGCATTGAAGAATCCATAAATCACAATAATAATCAATAACAATAATAAAATTAAACAACTTTGATCTAAAAAAAAATTGGGTGTGATTAGAGAATTAAAGAACCATAAATAAAGATTGTTAATTATTCTGGGTTGAAATTAAAAAAAGGTTGAAATTGAGAGAATTAATTAAGAGTTAGACAAATTATTTATCCATGAATATAGGGGGAAATTATAATAATCTCAAAAAAATATAAAAATATTTTTTTTATTTCATTGTTAAAAAATAAAAAAAATATTATATTTATTTCCATTAAATTGTTATGTATTATTATTCATTTTAATCATATTATATTTTAAATAATCTCATATACATTTAAATATAATTCTATAGAAAAACTATCGATATAATTTTATCTTGCTATAAATTAATTTTCATTAATATTGTTACGTGCATCACGCAGATTTTAATACTAGTTATTTTTAACAAAGATAGTTTCTCAAAGTAATTGTTATATTAATATAATAATAATAAATATTTATTAATAGTTTCTCAAATTAATTGTTATATTAATATAATAATAATAAATATTTATTAAATATTATAAATAATATTTATAAAATAATGATCATATTCATATTTAAAAGAAAACCATTATTATATAACAAAATAATTAATTGTAATTTTTTAATTACTAATTTTTTTGCTATATTTTACAAATTTAAAATATTAAGATATAATAATATAATAAAAAAATTATATTTTTAATTGTATTTTATATTTAAATAAAAATTAATAATATTTTAATATTTTATTAAATCATACTGTTGGAATGAGCCATCTAATAAAGGAAAATTATACAATTATAGAGATATGTATAGCCTTTGTCTAATCACATATGGTTTCCTATATAGGATGACCTAGTTTCCTTAGAATATGTTTGCTTCCTTTTTTGGTTCCAAATTTCATGATGTTAATGTATCTATATATAGTCTCTCTTTTGAATAAGAAAATTAAGAAATATATTGAAATCTTAATAGATTTAATTGTTCAATATGGTATTAGAGCAGTTCTAATTCTAAAAGAATTTCTCACAAAGCCATCTTGTACCTCGAATCCATTATACACAAACAAACCCAATAGAGAAAATGAATTCTATTTTTCAAGTCATACAAAATAATCAAACACCACCAATTATCATTCACCAAGATAACTATGCATTTCCTACCAGTATCATATTAGATGAAACAAACTACCCATTATGGTCACAGCTTATGGAAATACGTATTAGCTCTCGTAACAAGGCTGGATATCTCACTGGAGAGATGAAGAAGCCACCACCTAATGATTAATGCTATACAACATGGATCACTGAAAATCACAAAGTGAAAAGTTGGCTTATTGATTAAATGAGTCCACAACTAATGCAGAGATTTATTCGTCTTTCTATGGCTAAAGAAATATGGGACCCTGCAGCAAAAACTCTCTATGATGGATCAGATGAGACCAATCTTTCACTACCACACAGGATGGTAGATCATTATCTATGTATTTTAATGAACTTGTTGCCATTTTTTAGGAAATTAATTGTATAATGATCTCTCGAGAATGAATAGTTAAAGTGGTAGTCCAGTTGCATTCAACAATGACTAGGATTCGAGTTCACATATTTTTTAGTGGATTAGATCCTGGAATTTGATCAAGTTCATGGAGAAGCCAAGAAAGAACATACAATGAAAGGCTATGGTAACAACAACAGAGGAAGTTCAACTAAATATAGACAAACCATAGCCCATAGCCAATGTTGCTCACACAAGTATTATTGGTAAGGCAAATCTATTACATGCAACCTCTATGAATAGTTATTGGATTATTGATATAGATGCATCTGATCATAGGGCTAGAAATTTGGAATAGTTGCAATCTATTCACCCCTCTTCCCAATATGTTATATCTACAGCTGATGGTGATACTTCTCCAGTTATTAGGGAAGGCTCTATCATTTTATCTGATTCTCTTACTTTGGATACTATTTTAGTATGTTAGCTAACCAAACTCAACAAAGACAATCATTTGGTTTGATAAAAAATTGAAATAACAAATCTAACAACATTTTTTGTAGCCATTGTGGTGAAATAAGACATTCTAAACATAAGTGTTATGAAATCATTGGCTATCCTAAATGGTGGGATTTCTTAAAAAAGCCAAGAAAGAATATACAATGAAAGGCTATGGTAACAACAATAGAGGAAGTTTAACCAAATATAGACAAACCATAGCTCGTAGCCAATGTTGCTCACACAAGTATTATTGGTAAGGCAAATCTATCACACGCAACCTCTATGAATAGTGATTGGATTATTTATACAGGTGCATCTGATCATAGGGCTAGAAATTTGGAATAGTTACAATCTATTCACCCCTCTTCCCAATATGTTATATCTACAGCTAATGGTTATACTTCTCCAGTTATTAGGGAAGGCTTTATCATTGTATCCGATTCTCTTACTTTGGATACTATTTTAATATGTTAGCTAACCGAACTCAACAAGGACAATCATCTGGTTCGATAAAAAATTGAAATAACAAATCTAACAACTTTATTTGTAGCCATTGTGGTTAAACAAGACATTCTAAACACAAGTATTATGAAATGATTGGCTATCCTGAATGGTGGGATTTCTTAAAAAAAGCCAAGAAAGAATATACAATGAAAGGCTATGGTAACAACAACAGAGGAAGTTCAACCAAATATAGACAAACCATAGCTCGTAGCCAATGTTGCTCACACAAGTATTATTGGTAAGGCAAATCTATCACATGTAACCTCTACGAATAGTGATTGGATTATTGATACAAGTGCATTTGGTCATAGGGCTAGAAATTTGGAATAGTTACAATCTATTCACCCCTTTTCCCAATATGTTATATCTACAGCTAATGGTGATACTTCTCCGGTTATTAGGGAAGGCTCTATCATTTTATCTGATTCTCTTACTTTGGATACTGTTTTAGTTGTTCAAGCTCTTAAACATAATCTCTTGTCAATAAGTCAAATTACCTCTTCACTTAATTGTACTATAATTTTTTAGACCTCATTTTGTGTTTTTTCGGATATTCTAAGCCAAAAGATTGTTGGTTATGGTGTTAAAAGGGCCAAACTCTACTACTTGGATTTAACAAAGAATGGGGAATAAAAGATTAGCCATGCATGTCAAACTTGTAGTAAAGATAAAGCTCAAGCAATTGTATGGTTATGGCATTGTAGATTAGGACATTTTTCATTTTGATATCTCAAAAAGTTAAAACCAAATTTGTTTCTAATTTGAAAATGTTAGATTTTCTTGTCATATTTGCAAACCAGCCAAAGGTCATCGTATTTCTTATATACCAAGTTTAAATAAATGTTCAAAATCTATTGTTGTTATACCCTGAAATTTGGAGCCCTACAAAGGTTACTTCCATTTCTAAAGCACACTATTTTGTAACCTTTATTGATGAGTAAACTAGAATGACTTGGGTGTCTCTACTTCACAAAAAGAATGATGTCAGTATAGTATTTCAAGAATTCTACAATATGGTATGTACTCAGTATCAAAAGCATATTCAGGTATGGCAATCTGATAATGCAATGGAATTCTTAGATACTACATGTGGGAAATTTCTAAGTGACCATGGGATTCGACATCTTACTTCTAACACCTATACTTCATAACAAAATGGCCTGGTAGAGAGGAAAAATAGACAGATCATAGAGATTGTTCATGCCTCACTCTTTGGAATGAACATGCTGCATTTTTACTGGGGAGAAGCTGTGAAATCTGCTATTTATCTAATTAATAGAGTTCCCTCTCGAGTAATTGATTTCCAAACACCACTATAAAATGATGCAATCATTCTTCTCTATACCACATGTGCCAAACCTTGAACCAAGAGGCTTTGGATTGTTGCACACTACTTAATACAACTACGAGCGACACTCGTAAGTATATGAGGTAGTTATAGTAAATGGTGGAACGCTCCAAAGTCGTCTCATAAGGAAGATGTTTGTTGGTAATAGTTTGATTGAAAATAAATAATTTAAAGATTGAGTGTATTATGTTGCAATGATGAAAAGTAATTAAAACTGACAAGTGAAAGAGTGATGGTTTTGCAAAATTAATTTAACTTCTTGGAATGGTACCTAGGATTTGTAGGTCATCTTAATCAATCCTTAATTCTCAATTATCCATTAACATAACCCTTTAACTTAATTTCCTCCTTAATATTAATTAGCAATTATCAATTTATTAGTTCTCAAATTCATGAATTAATAAAAAAAAAAACCAATTACCTTAACTAGCAAATTAAGTACACCCTAGAATTTATGTTTCTAATTCATTCTTAGGGGAGTTGATTGCATAGTTCTAATATCAAATTTTACCTCTCGGCTCTTCATTCAATATTAAGAGACCAATAGGTGGTCACTCTATCAACCTAACATATAATCCAATGCAAACAACTAATAACAAGTTATATTAATGGAAATATTAAATTAAGTCATTTAATCAAATCTACTACAAACCCTAGGCATGAGTAATTTAGCTCATCAACAATGCAAAGTAAACATTCATCTCAATATAATTCAATTCACAAATATTCATTGAAGTATTAATGTATACAACAACATATTTGAAAAATGATATATTAATTAAGAGAATGGAAAAACCCCTTGAAGATGCCCAGAGTTGAAACTTCTTGTTCTCCCTCCTAGCTCAACTTGAATGTGATGAAGAACTCCTAAGTCCTTTTAAGAGCTTGATCCAAAAATTACCTAAGCATAATCCAAAAATATAATACAACTTAGCTATGAAGATGAAAGGAATGGGAGATGGTGATGAAGATGTATCATCCAGATGGTATGTCAAAATTATCCCCTCAACAAGAAGAATAATGGTTATATCAAGAAGAATTTTCTCTTTTTCCAACCTGTAGCCCCCATCTCCATCCCCTATTGCAATTATTTAAATGTCAAGATAGAGAATTTTCCTTTTTCAATTCACATCCACACTCCCACCTCCATTTGTTCCTTCTTTTTCATTCTTAAATCTTTCTTTCCATCCAAAAACAACTCACCTTTTCTCTTATTTTATTATTCTTTTAAAGAAACATTCCTATTGTCTCCCTCAAATAGTATAAAAACAAACAAAGAATCTGCCTCAGATATGGCCAAGTTAGTTTGGTCTTGGTCGTGTCTCTCATTTTTCCCTTAGATACGACCAAGTCATATGCATGTGTCCATCACTACTTACCTTAATAGTTTGTTGTGTGCAGTGACACGGCCAGTGACATGGCTCTATCTCTTGGTCATTTCTTCTTCTGCTATTCATGGTCATTTTTTTCAGGTAAAACACAGCCAAGTCACTGGTCGTGTCATGTGACACGGTCTATAACCCGGTTGTGTCTTCTCCATATGTTTGCTTGTGCCTGTTTGCTTTCAATTTCTTCATTTTTCTTCCTTGCCCCTGGACACAGCCAAGCCACTGGCCATGTCATGTGACACGGCCAGTGACACAGCCAAGATGATTCCATGTGTCTGCTTTTGCCTTCAATTTCCTTCTCAAGCCATGAAAGACATGGCCATCCTCCATTTGTCTTGTGTCAAGATATACTTGTATCACAGTCTGCCAAATTTTCTATCTTTTCTCATGAGGAAACCACCAAGTCAATGGACACAACTTGGCCATGGTTAATGTCTTTCCTCAAAATTGAGCTCCATTTTGCACAAGTTAATGCTTCAACCTATATCATAAAACTCCAAACAAACTTAAATACATTTTTTAGGAAAAATTAACTTGAAAGATAATAAAATTAATCTAAAAACATAAACATATTTGATCATAATAATTACCCCACACTTAATACTTTGCTTGTCCCCAAGCAAAGTTAAAAACAAAATAGAACAAGAAAATCAAGTTCAATAGTTATAAGAATATATTAAGACTCCCTTCTCCTTATATCTACAATCAAGATCAAATCAAATAAAATTAGCACTTGTACAATTTAATAGTCTTTAATGCATACCAAAGGCTGTAGCTCCCTCACTGACTCTTTTAAGAGTTTTAGTAAGGTGGTGTTTACACTCCTAATATTCAGTGAAAGATTCTAACCATAGGCTTGCTTAGTAATCAAATCTACACCACTTAATTATAATCAAAGATCAATCATAAGGTCTTTTTTATTTGGCTATAATGGGGTTTGGGGTAAAAGTGTGATATTTGGGAATGCAAGCTATTCATTAAGTTCAATAGCACTTCAAAAATGAAGTAACCAAACATACATGTGGCCGAACAACTGCAAAAACAACCTCTACTCACTTAGCACATGGTGCTAGAGTACCCTTTAGAAAAGAATTTAGAATCCTCTCATTTTATTTCAAGGATCATAATAAGGCTTCTAACCTTAGCTAATAGAACAATAGTTTATAATATATATATATATTATTTTCACTATAGTAATAACATAAGGAAGAAGAAAATCTAATAAAGAAACAAAGTAACTACAAAGTGTTTATTCGCAACTTTTAACCCACTAGTTTTAACCCCACACTTTAATTGACACAACAACTCAATCACTTAAGCTTTTAAAATGCTCTGCTCCTAATGAAAGGGTGAGATTTAGAACAAAATGGTTCAAGGCTAATAATGTTGTGAAAAAGAAAGAAAAGGGAAAATTTTGATGGGCTCAAAATTGGCTGACTATGGTCATATATAAGATTGGTCTTTTTAAGCTAAAATGGGTACACCTAATTGCCTTAAACATATTGATGCCTTAATTAAAATTTTTATGTGGTCTCAAAATACATGTCAAAGCAAGTTCTAGCAATTTACCAATCAAGAATGTTCACACACAAAGAATAATAAGCAGGTCTCCAACTTAAGAGGCTCAATTTTTTCACAAGTTTAAAGGTAATGCAAAGAATATCCATCAAAATCGATAATAAGAACCAATTTTATCCAATTCTCAATTTCCTGCTTCAAAAATTTAGAGGTCACCTATCAGTCATCTTATAAAAATTAAACTTTTCAACATTCCAAAAACAAAGCAAAACAAAGCAAGTAACACATTTATACCCCACACTTAAGGATTCACATTGTCCCCAATGTAAGTTTGCACAATATGAAAGGAGAAGAGTTAGGGAAAACTTGTATTCCATTGATCTGCAGTGTGAGACAAAGTGCTACTTCCTCCTTACCAATAACAAAATTAATTGTTCCAATACAAATTTTAATAAACAAAAGATAACAAACATAATGTTTTAATAAATAAAAATAGTAATTAAAAGCAATAATTAAAGCATCTGAAAATAGAAAAAAAAAGTAAATAAATTGAGTTCTTAATAAGTTGAAGCTAGTAGTATCTATGGCGCTGGAGGATGTGATGATGATACGACCGAAGGATGAAGGCTAAGAATCTTGGCCATGTTGCTGCTGATGAGCTCCAATTGGTTTAAGACTTCAGCTTGATTGCGATCAACTTTGTTCTCCAGGGCTTCTATCTTACTAATGACCTCATAATTGTTTGGAACCAGGACATCTTCATCCAAATTGAGTGAATCAGAATTAGATTCCTCATCAACTCTTTATCTCTTTTGTCGGTCCCCCTGTGCGCATGGCTCATTAGAAGCCATCATATAAGCCCCTCCCCTCTTAGTAATCATGGGCATTTTCTTAAGAGTGGCAAGGTCAAGCGAATTACTGCCAAAAATCCATGTCATATTGCAATTATTTGAGTCAAAGTCACATCAAGCGCCATGGCAAGGGTGCTCACCAATCCACCAATACAAATTGCTCCCTTTTTATTATTAGCCACATTATCAAAAACATCGGCTAACCAATATCTTGTGCTCATAGGTAGCATTATTAGCACAATCTAAGAAAAATAGCTCACTAAGTTCTACTACTCCTGGACTTTCCTTCCTAGCAAAGAACCCACAAGACATAAAATGGTGCAAGTATCACAAAGCGGGGTTTATCGCTTCAATAATTTTTTGTCATTGAAAATTCTTAGCAGTTCTCAATTCATTTTTCATATATATATATATATAATAATCAACGAGAAAATTCTTAGGAATTGAAAATTCGCTTCAATAATCAACGAGATTACGAAATAAACATAGAATACAAGTAATATGTTGACAAGGAAAGTCCAAATTAGCAAGTTATGAAAAGAAAATTCTTAGGAATTAAAATAAAAAGAAAAGTATGATTTATATCAAAATTATATCACATTGTATATAGGTTGAATGTGAGAGTATACATGACCTTGGACTCGTTTGACTGGGAAATTTATATGGTTGAGTCGTAAAATTAGCTCGACTTAATCATAATTGTTTTAATAAGATTCTTGTCAAGGATATAATAATTAACCAAGAGATAAAAAAATTTTATTTTTTATAAATTTTTAGTTGATGACTCGACTAATTAATATATTTGTTACAAGTATAAATTCAAACTTGTGTACATTTGTTTGGACCAATTATGCTTTGATATTATACTAAAATTTTTAATAATTAACTATTAAGCCTAAAAAATCTATTTCTATATTAATCATATAAATATTTATAAAACTATCTAAAAAATAAACTTTATTTTAAAAATATTATAAAAAATAAAAATATTTACACTTTTAGAAAAAGTTGGAGCAAATTTTTAAAAATACCTCACTTATCAATAAAACCAAGTTTTTTTTTTTTAAAAAATACCTCTTCTCCCACTATAAACAATATTTTACTTCAAATTTCACCTTTTTTTTTAAATTTCACTATTAAATAAATATGTTCTAAAAAACAATAAAAATTAACATTTTAAATTATATTTTTAGTATATAAAATATATTATTTTTATAAAAAAATTTAATTTTAATTACAAATAATAAATAAACACTCAAAAAAACATAAAAAATATAAAAATATGTTAACAAAAATCATTAATTTTATTTTTTTTTAAAAATTACATATTATAAACGTTAAGATGGATAAAGTTGTACCTTCTTAATTCTATGTTAAGAATTTGGTTATAATTATGAAGGTTAAAAAAAAAATATGGCAAAGAGGTAATCAAAATAAATATAGCAATGAAATGAAATGGGAGGAGATATTAAAAAGGGAGAAATTATAAAATGTGATTGAAAGTTGTACTGAATATGTTTATGAGATGTGATGAATAAATGAATGAATTTGAGGTTTAAGTGAATGAGCTATAGATAGTAAATATGGTATAAAATTTTTATGAGAATTGATGGGAATTATACTAAGATAATTTGAGGTGAGTTGTTATCATAATAATTTGACTGAATATGGATCGGAAGAGATCAGAAATTGAATGTAAGTTTGCCCTAATGGAATTAGGTTATATATATACATATATGAATATTGTGAAATTTTATGATAAGTTTGAATAAATTAATTGTTAGTTGGAATTTAACAAGATTGGAATGTGAGTATATGGTAACGGATAGATCAATTGATCTGTATTTGGCTAAGATTATGAATTATTATTGAGATTTGACATGTATAGTTGTGCTAAGAGTGTAATTATTTACATGATAATGTATATGATGTAAATTTTAAAGTGTGATTGGACATGAATGAATGGAGTTATAGTAGTTATAAACCATGATAAAAAGGAAAAAGATTGATTATTTATAAAAATAAGTTGAAAGGTAGTGTATAAATAGGTAAGTTAAGTAAAAAGCATGCTAAAGGAGTAACTCTATTTGTGAAATAGAAGGATCTTGTTATCCATTAAGGTTTGATAAATGTCTATTTCGACAGAGATTGTAATGACGGGATAATTAATGCTAAGATTTAAACCAATAATTTTTAAGATTATAGTTAAGAGAGTAATGACACAGAGGTGAATGAACAAAATATATTGAATGTAAAAATTGGATGAAGTATAAGAGTACTATAAAATGATCTAATTCTTGTGTAAAAACATTGATAAGAAATATAATGAGTTCTTTTAAATGTTTAATCAAGGAAGTAATAAGATATGTAAACATATAGCATGAGGAGTTATGGAATTTAGAAAAGATGGATGATTATAAAAGGGAGAGTTGATTTGATGACATAATGATTTAAGTATATAATTAACTTCATATGGAAGTTAAGATCGTAGTTTGTTAAGACTGAATTGTTACAGTACTGATAATTTTGAGGACGAAATTATTTAAGGGGGAGAGAATTGTAATATCCCCATATGTGCCCTAGAAGTATTGATGTAATTGTGTTTGAATTGAATTAAATGTATATATATTTTTGCAAAAGAAATGGTGGTGTTAAGGGAATGTATATGTTGTGTATATGGTCATATATATAACATATAAATTGGTCAAAGTGCTTAGTCAAGGGAAGAAGATATTTTAAGTGTTAAGTGTGAAATTACCAAAGTGGGCAAGAGATGATAAAAGGAATTAAAATGTGTATGAGGGTATTATAGTAATTTTCTTTTGGATGAGTATTTAATGAGTGTTGACTTTGTGATTTCTTCATCATCTTTTCTTCTTCTCTTCTCGATGGTGTGGCCGGCTATCTAAGGAAAAGAAGAGCGAGAGAGGTGTTTAAAGGGTTATCATCAAATTGAAGGATGAAACAAAGGATCAAGTTGGAGATTTGTAAAATTTCTTCAAAATAGGTAAGTACTTACTTGTTTTTCCTTGTTAATGTTTGAAGTTGTAATATCCTAAAGTATACCCTAAAAGTGTTGGGGTTACTATTGTACTTGGATTCAATGTGTGTATTGAAGGAAAGAGAAAAGAAGAAGAAAGTCAAAAGGAATTGTGTGTGGTGGAGATTTAATGGTATTAAAGTTATTATTATTATTATTATTATTATTATTATTATTATTATTATTATTATTATTATTATTATTATTGTTATTATTATTATTATATATATATATATATATGATAAGAATGAAAGAAAGAACTAGATCTTTCTTTCTTCTTCTCCTTCGTCTTCTTTTCTTAGTGAACGAGAGAGAGAGAGAGAGAGAGAGAGAAGCTAGAGAGAGAAAGATGATTTTGCTTCAAATTACACCAAGGATTAAAGGAATTTAAGAGTATTGAAGATGGAGATGAAGATTTGGCAACATATTCAAGTAAGTAATCATCTCTTGAGTTGAATTTATTGATTATACTTATATCTATAAGTTTTTATTTCCTTAGTTGGATTTCTTTTGGATTTGGGTTATGTTTGGTTTGATTGGTGTGTAAGTGGATGATAACAAGAGATTGAAGTATATAAATGTGTAAAATTAACATTTAAGTGATGATGAGTTGAGATAATTGTAAGGAAAATGATGAAATGTTGATTTGGGGTTTAGTTGGATGAATTTTTGATTGTTTGGTCTTTAAATTATTGTAGGACACGGCCAAGTCATGAGAGACACGGCCAAGTTGGGGCAAATTTGAGTGTGTTGAATGAATTTTGGAGAGACACGGCCACTGACACGGCCGTGTCCCTTGCCCGTGTTCGCCACTGTCTGAATTGTGTTGAGAGACACGGCCGTGTTCCTTGCCCGTGTCCGGTACTGGATTGTTGTGTTGAAAGACACGGCCACTGGCTTGGCCGTGTCCATTGCCCGTGTTTGCTACTGCTTGAATTGGTGTTGAGTGACACGGCCACGAACACGGCCGTGTCCCTTGGGCGTGTTGGCTACTGGATGTTTAAATTGAGAGACACGGCCACAGGCTTGGCCGTGTCCCTTGAGGGTGTTAGTTTTTGTGTTTGTTAATTGTTCTTCATACATTGTTGGATCTTCAATTGTCTTTTGTGCTTACATACACTTGCAACAATAATGATCCAACCAAATGTATATAGAAGATTCTACATTAATGTATAATGTATATTGTTTTGTATATAACAATGATGGTATAGGCAATGTGGAAGATATAATGATCATGGAAAAAGGTTTGTGCAATGCCATTGTTTATGTATTGTTGAGTGATAAATTGAATTGATCAATATGATTTGATGATAATGTTGATATTATATGAACTATGTTATGCTTTATGCATTGTCAATTTTATGAATTGTATTGTGCTATATGTAGATTAATGATGCATATGAATAATGACGTGTTATGTACAATGTGAAATATCATGTGATCATTGATGATGAATTACCTTAATGTTATGATTAAGGCTTGTTTGCCTAATTGATGATATAAATGTGCATTTGAATAATGAAGTGTTATATAGTGAAATGTTATAAAATGATGTGAAGTCATTGTTATTGACTATGATGATTAAAATATGAAGTGAAGTCATTGTGATTGGCTCTAATGATTCAAATGAGATATGAAGCCATTGTTATTGGCTATGGCAATTCAATTGAGAATGATAATTGAGAATGATATTGATAAAGAAATAATAAATGAATTGTGTGACTAATGTGTTATTCCATTTTCAGAGTTTGTTGTTGGTGGCATGCCTATTAGTAACAATCTCTTGAAGTTAGGTTGGATTGATCCTTGAAGCCAAGTTGGGTTGAAGTTTAACATGTTTTACTCCCCTTGAAGCTTGGTTGGGTCAAATCCTTGAAGCCTAATTGAGATGTTACAACCCTTGAAGCTAGGTTGGATTGGTTCTTGAAGCCAAGTTGGGTTGATACTTAGCATGCTTTGTTCCCCTTGAAGCTTGGTTGAGCCTAATCCTTGAAGCCTAGTTGGGATAATGATAAATGTGATAATTAAACCAAAGCATTAACTCTGAAAATTGAATGGCATATTAGTGTGTTGTTTGGGCCCGAGTCTGTCTTTGTTGAAATATGTGATATGCAAATGTTGAAAGATATGACTAAAGAGATCTATGGCTGCCCTCATTGGAAATGTGATTCATGGTTGATGAATTGTGAATAAAATGATGTTATGAAATATGACTTTGTAATATGTGTATTGATATATTGAAAGTGAATATGGTTTGAAGTGTTTTATTGAGATATGAGTTTATGAAAATGTTGTATGATGTGTAAAATGTATGTAAATGTGAGAATTGTTTCCATGAAATTTTGGATATGCCAAAGAAGGGTGATTTGTTGAAAATGATGTATATGTATATGTATATGAGATAGAAATGGTAAGTATTGTATTGTGAATGTTGTATATAGATATGTGTATAATTTCTGAGATTAGTGGGATTATATGAAGAATGTTTTGAGAAAGGAAAAACGGGATAAGCGAACTATAGAACATAATGCTAAGAACGTGAGGTATGATTATTTTGTAAAGTATATTTTAATGCTTATTTGTCTTACTAAGCTTTCTAGCTTAGCGTGGTTTTGTAATCGCGCAGGTTTTTATGCGGATGATCTAGAAGCTTAGTTGCTATGCCACGAGATGGGTAAGAGTGTCTCGAGACCAACTAGAAGGTGATGCATACATGTGTGATTTTTCATTATGCTTTATATTTTTATAAGAATAATGATTATTATAAATGTTTCTTAAATGAACATAATATTGCTTGAACTTGGATAAAGACTTTTAAATAGAAATTAAAAGTGACACTCTTATACTTCATATACGTATTGTATGTATATCAAGTATATGTATAGTGCTTATATGGAGTATGGGGGCGTTACAGAAGTGGTGTTTGAGATAGGTTGTGATGGATTGATTTTATGATTTGGTGTGTTATATATGTGTTTACAAGTATTGAAATTGATTATAAGCTAAAGGATTGAATTGGTGTTGGTTTTGTTGTGAAGATGGTAAGTTAAGTGGATTTGGATAGTGAAAGATCGAGAGTGATGATGGTTTTAGGGTTTTGAAATGGTAGATGATTCAATGTGTTGTTAATGTGCAATATTGTGATTAACATGTTAAATAAGTGTTAATGACATGGTTTATATACATTTGAATGAGGTTGTGTTGTGTATAATGTGTTTAAATGCAATTGAAAGAGGTTTGGCCACATTTAGGGTTTTGTTTATGTGAGACACGGCCAAAATAAGAAAGGAACACGGCCAATACTTAATGTTTTTGAAAGACACGGCCAAGTCTAAGGAATTTTGGCCGTGTTGGATGAGTTTTGGAGAGACACGGTCACAAGCTTGGCCGTGTCCCTTGCCCGTGTTTGCTACTGCCTGATTTTGGATGAGAGACACGGCTGTGTCCCCTGCCCGTGTCTGCTTCTGCTTGAATTGGAATTGA
This sequence comes from Garcia nutans, assembly GCA_947685225.1. Taxonomy (NCBI): domain Eukaryota; kingdom Viridiplantae; phylum Streptophyta; class Magnoliopsida; order Malpighiales; family Euphorbiaceae; genus Garcia; species Garcia nutans. The sequence goes on from CANTUV010000007.1 coordinate 56,143,403, forward strand.
GAGACACGGCCACAAGCTTGGCCGTGTCCCTTGAGTGTGTTGGCTACTGTGACTTTTCTTTGCTCTTCTTGCTTTGATGAAATGGTACATACATTTGATAATACATATGATACTATATGAACAAGGTTATGTATTATGCATTGTGAATCTTGTGAATGGCAATGTGTTATATGAATAATGTACATTGTAATGTTACATCCATGATGTTATATGTAAAATGTGAAGAAGAGGATGAAGTAATTGATTATAGATAGCTTGGTGGGAGTAACTCTTGAGGGTGAAAGAGATGAGGATCATCCAAAAAGGTATGTACAATGCAATTTATAATGATGTGAATAATATGATTGAAGCATGTCTAAATGATATAATTGAATAATGACATGTTTGCCTAGTTAATGTAATTGATGTTGTATATATCAATGATGGAATATGACATGTAAAGGATATGATGAGATAAATGATTGTGTATGTAAAAGATGAATTGCTATAATGTGGATTGAAATGTGATGTGAAGCCATTGTGATTGGCTATGATGATTTAAATGATATGAGAAGCCATTGTGATTGGCTATGATGATCTAAATGATATGAGAAGCCATTGTGATTGGCTATGATGATTTAAATGATATGAGAAGCCATTGTGATTGGCTATGATGATTTCAATTGATAATGAACTCATAAATGAATTGTGTGTCTAATATGTTATTCATTTTCAGAGTTCTGAGTTTGGAGGCATGCCTATAAAATGAAAGGTAACAGTCTTGCCGGGTTGAGGATCTCTTCAATTTGAGACAAATTGAGATCCAAGAGACTAGGTCTGTTACACTATGCTAATTGTGATTATGAGATATATGATTTGTAACAGTCTTGCCGGGTTGAGGATCTCCTCGATTTAGTCGGGTTGATGGTCCAAGAGACTGGGTCTGTTACTTGATAAATGTGAAATGTGAATTATAGTAACAGTCTTGCCGGGTTGAGGATCTCCTCGAGATTTGCCGAGTTGATGGTCCAAGAGACTGGGTCTGTTACACTATCCATGGATAGAGATATATATGATGCCTACGGGCTTGATGATTATGATTATGGACCAAAGCAGTAACTCTGAACTTGGAATAACATATTAGTGTGTTGTTTGGGCCCGAGTCTGTCTTTGTTGTCAATGTGATATTTAAATGTTGAAACAAATGAATAATAAGATCTATAACTGTCTTTATTGGAAGGATGATTCATGTTTGATGAATTGTCGATAAAATAATGTTATGAAGTATGCTTTTGTAATATGTGCATTGATGTATTGAAGGTGAATATGTTTTGAGGGACTTTCTTGATATATGATTTTATAAAAATAAAGTATGATGTGTAAATTGTATATGATGATATATGATGTGGGCAATGTATATGAATGTGGAAATAGTGGATATTGTTTCCTGAAGAATTTGATAAGTCATTGGATTGTGAATTACTGAAATAAAATGTATGAATATGTATATTGGTAAAACATTAGTAGAAGTATATATATATATATGAAAAGTATAGCCAAAAAGGGAAAAACATGGTAAGAAAATAATGACCTAATAAGTTAAAATGAAAATATGATTTTCTCTATTATATGTGTATATGATTTATTTGTATTACTAAGCTCTCGGGCTTAGCGCGGTTGTGAGATCGCGCAGGTGAATATGCGGTTGATCGGGAAATCAAGTAGTTATGCGACGAGAAGGGTAAGAGTGTTCTGAGACCAACTAGAAGGTGATGCATACATGTAAAGTTTAATTTTGTTATATTATTCACAATCATATATTAATATGTATAATAATTTACTAAATGTTATTAAAATCTAAAGATAGTATTGTTTGAACTTGGATAAGATTTTTAAATTAAAACTAGAAGTGACATTCTTACACTCTATATACGTATTGTATGTATACTAGGTATATGTATAGTACCTATATAGAGTATGAGGGTGTTACAATTATTTTGGTATCAGAGCTTAGGTTCGAGATTCTCGGCCTAAGTAAAATTAAAAAGAGAAAGTTTTGAAAGGCTTAAAGAGAAGTAAAAGGAAAAGTTTTGAAATGAAATTTGTAATACATGCATATGTATTCACATCTAGGTTGGTCTCGAACGTGGCATTATGTGATTTGTGATGTATTTGAATGACTTGAGATGAATGATAGTGTGTGAATAAAATTTTAAATGGAAGTAATAACTTGAAAAAGAAATGATATGATCATTTGTACAAGATTAATTGATAAATTCAGGAATGGGAGTTTACTTAAGGAAAGTAAATTCTGAAGTATTGATTATTGAAAAGTGATTGGAAAATAAAGAAATGAAAAAGAGAATAAAGTTGGAAATGAGTTGAAAATAAAATCAAGATTAGAGTATGTACTTTTTCCTCTATGATTTGAATTTTTTTTTATGACAAAGTTTATGTTTAGTTTGTTAGAAAGAGGAAATATGGTGAGATTGTTATTATGGAAGGATATGTTATTTAAAGGAAGAGAGTATGGTAGAATATTGAATGAATTGAGTAAAATAGATAAAGTGTGATTATTTAAAGTTTGGGGTATGTAAAGCTAAGGTTGTGTTTAAAAGAAAAAGAGATGATATTGGTTAAGTAAGAAAATAAGTTGATATTGTTATTTTAATGCGAACATGGTAAATTCAATGTTAGAAATGTGAGATGCTTGGATATTGTGAAAGCTCATGGTAATGGTGATACTATGTGATATTTGAAATTTTTGAAGTGAGCTTTATGATTGTGGAAATTATATGTTTTAACATTGCTTTGTGATATATATTTGTAAGATGTTTTTAAAGTGATGCTAGAAAAGATGAGTTTGGCAAATTGAAGTTTAAATGAAGTAGTAAATTGAGAAGTTAAAGTTTTAGTGGAATTTGATAAAGATTATTGGGATATTGATGGTTTAATGTATATTCAATACATGAGCTAGGTGAAATGACTAATATTACATATGAAAGTATTATGAATTGAGTAATATGATTGATAGCAGGAGAATTTATTTTGGAAATGAAAAGGGAAGTGGATAAGCAAATGAAAATGAGTTGTTTTGAGTCATTTTATTGAAAAAGGGTAAAAATGGATATGGAAGTATATTAAATGTTTTTAAAGACGAAAGTGAAAGAGATGTCACATTGGGAATGTGACTAACATGGATGTGAAGTGTTATTATAGTTATATATATGTATATTTGAAGTATGAATAAATACTTTACATTATTGGAAGAATGAAATTATGATATATAAACAAATGTGTGGATCACATTATGAAGGTGACTTATGAATATGTATGTGATATAGTTATAGAATTAGTGATATGGAAATGATGTTGTATGTATTAGTGGACCTAAGAGAGATTAGGTCTTGAACTGTGAAGAGCTCAATGGATTATGTGATGGAAGTGAGTATAGAATGGACTTGAGTAATATTGGACAGTGGAAATTGTTATAATGAACATTGAATTTGATGATCATATGATATTTAGAGTTCTAAAGTATTCGTATATGGAAAGTTCTATGTGATTATAAATTATAAGAGATTGTAAATGGATTAGAAATGAAGTGATGAATGGAAATTTTATGAGAATTGCATATGATTGAATATGTATATAGTAATATGGTTGAAACATGAATTAAGTTTATATAGACATTATAATCGAGTGCAAAGTGGTTTGAAATGGAGTTAGAGTGTGTTAACTTTTGATATAGCAATAATGGAAAGAAGGAATATGTAATTCTTGAGATACATCTTAGCCTTGTATTTGTAAAGATTGAGAATAAAATTATAAAAGAACAATATTGATTTGAAAGTTTCAGGCTTGAATATTAATCTCTTAAAGCTATGTGTTTAGTTTGGTATATTTGATTGATTAATTTGTTATCCATGGATTTGGGTCTTAGATATAATGATTGCAATATAAATTTGGTGAGATTGAAATTATGTTGAGAAGTATAGTTAAACGTTATGATGGATAAAGTTGTACCTTCTTAATTCTATGTTAAGAATTTGGTTATAATTATGAAGGTTAAAAAAAATATATGGCAAAGAGGTAATCAAAATAAATATAGCAATGAAATGAAATGGGAGGAGATATTAAAAAGGGAGAAATTATAAAATGTGATTGAAAGTTGTACTGAATATGTTTATGAGATGTGATGAATAAATGAATGAATTTGAGGTTTAAGTGAATGAGCTATAGATAGTAAATATGGTATAAAAGTTTTATGAGAATTGATGGGAATTATACTAAGATAATTTGAGGTGAGTTGTTATCATAATAATTTGACTGAATATGGATCGGAAGAGATCAGAAATTGAATGTAAGTTTGCCCTAATGGAATTAGGTTATATATATACATATATGAATATTGTGAAATTTTATGATAAGTTTGAATAAATTAATTGTTAGTTGGAATTTAACAAGATTGGAATGTGAGTATATGGTAACGGATAGATCAATTGATCTGTATTTGGCTAAGATTATGAATTATTATTGAGATTTGACATGTATAGTTGTGCTAAGAGTGTAATTATTTACATGATAATGTATATGATGTAAATTTTAAAGTGTGATTGGACATGAATGAATGGAGTTATAGTAGTTATAAACCATGATAAAAAGGGAAAAGATTGATTATTTATAAAATAAGTTGAAAGGTAGTGTATAAATAGGTAAGTTAAGTAAAAAGCATGCTAAAGGAGTAACTCTATTTGTGAAATAGAAGGATCTTGTTATCCATTAAGGTTTGATAAATGTCTATTTCGACAGAGATTGTAATGACGGGATAATTAATGCTAAGATTTAAACCAATAATTTTTAAGATTATAGTTAAGAGAGTAATGACACAGAGGTGAATGAACAAAATATATTGAATGTAAAAATTGGATGAAGTATAAGAGTACTATAAAATGATCTAATTCTTGTGTAAAAACATTGATAAGAAATATAATGAGTTCTTTTAAATGTTTAATCAAGGAAGTAATAAGATATGTAAACATATAGCATGAGGAGTTATGGAATTTAGAAAAGATGGATGATTATAAAAGGGAGAGTTGATTTGATGACATAATGATTTAAGTATATAATTAACTTCATATGGAAGTTAAGATCGTAGTTTGTTAAGACTGAATTGTTACAGTACTGATAATTTCGAGGACGAAATTATTTAAGGGGGAGAGAATTGTAATATCCCCATATGTGCCCTAGAAGTATTGATGTAATTGTGTTTGAATTGAATTAAATGTATATATATTTTTGCAAAAGAAATGGTGGTGTTAAGGGAATGTATATGTTTTGTATATGGTCATATATATAACATATAAATTGGTCAAAGTGCTTAGTCAAGGGAAGAAGATATTTTAAGTGTTAAGTGTGAAATTACCAAAGTGGGCAAGAGATGATAAAAGGAATTAAAATGTGTATGAGGGTATTATAGTAATTTTCTTTTGGATGAGTATTTAATGAGTGTTGACTTTGTGATTTCTTCATCATCTTTTCTTCTTCTCTTCTCGATGGTGTGGCCGGCTATCTAAGGAAAAGAAGAGCGAGAGAGGTGTTTAAAGGGTTATCATCAAATTGAAGGATGAAACAAAGGATTAAGTTGGAGATTTGTGAAATTTCTTCAAAATAGGTAAGTACTTACTTGTTTTTCCTTGTTAATGTTTGAAGTGGTGTTTGAGATAGGTTGTGATGGATTGATTTTATGATTTGGTGTGTTATATATGTGTTTACAAGTATTGAAATTGATTATAAGCTAAAGGATTGAATTGGTGTTGGTTTTGTTGTGAAGATGGTAAGTTAAGTGGATTTGGATAGTGAAAGATCAAGAGTGATGATGGTTTTAGGGTTTTGAAATGGTAGATGATTCAATGTGTTGTTAATGTGCAATATTGTGATTAACATGTTAAATAAGTGTTAATGACATGGTTTATATACATTTGAATGAGGTTGTGTTGTGTATAATGTGTTTAAATGCAATTGAAAGAGGTTTGGCCACATTTAGGGTTTTGTTTATGTGAGACACGGCCAAAATAAGAAAGGAACACTGCCAATACTTAATGTTTTTGAAAGACACGGCCAAGTCTAAGGAATTTTGGCCGTGTTGGATGAGTTTTGGAGAGACACGGTCACAAGCTTGGCCGTGTCCCTTGCCCGTGTTTGCTACTGCCTGATTTTGGATGAGAGACACGGCTGTGTCCCCTGCCCGTGTCTGCTTCTGCTTGAATTGGAATTGAGAGACACGGCCACAAGCTTGGCCGTGTCCCTTGAGTGTGTTGGCTACTATGACTTTTCTTTGCTCTTCTTGCTTTGATGAAATGGTACATACATTTGATAATACATATGATACTATATGAACAAGGTTATGTATTATGCATTGTGAATCTTGTGAATGGCAATGTGTTATATGAATAATGTACATTGTAATGTTACATCCATGATGTTATATGTAAAATGTGAAGAAGAGGATGAAGTAATTGATTATAGATAGCTTGGTGGGAGTAACTCTTGAGGGTGAAAGAGATGAGGATCATCCAAAAAGGTATGTACAATGCAATTTATAATGATGTGAATAATATGATTGAAGCATGTCTAAATGATATAATTGAATAATGACATGTTTGCCTAGTTAATGTAATTGATGTTGTATATATCAATGATGGAATATGACATGTAAAGGATATGATGAGATAAATGATTGTGTATGTAAAAGATGAATTGCTATAATGTGGATTGAAATGTGATGTGAAGCCATTGTGATTGGCTATGATGATTTAAATGATATGAGAAGCCATTGTGATTGGCTATGATGATCTAAATGATATGAGAAGCCATTGTGATTGGCTATGATGATTTAAATGATATGAGAAGCCATTGTGATTGGCTATGATGATTTCAATTGATAATGAACTCATAAATGAATTGTGTGTCTAATATGTTATTCATTTTCAGAGTTCTGAGTTTGGAGGCATGCCTATAAAATGAAAGGTAACAGTCTTGCCGGGTTGAGGATCTCTTCAATTTGAGACGAATTGAGATCCAAGAGACTGGGTCTGTTACACTATGCTAATTGTGATTATGAGATATATGATTTGTAACAGTCTTGCCGGGTTGAGGATCTCCTCGATTTAGTCGGGTTGATGGTCCAAGAGACTGGGTCTATTACTTGATAAATGTGAAATGTGAATTATAGTAACAGTCTTGCCGGGTTGAGGATCTCCTCGAGATTTGCCGAGTTGATGGTCCAAGAGACTGGGTCTGTTACACTATCCATGGATAGAGATATATATGATGCCTACGGGCTTGATGATTATGATTATGGACCAAAGCAGTAACTCTGAACTTGGAATAACATATTAGTGTGTTGTTTGGGCCCGAGTCTGTCTTTGTTGTCAATGTGATATTTAAATGTTGAAACAAATGAATAATAAGATCTATAACTGTCTTTATTGGAAGGATGATTCATGTTTGATGAATTGTCGATAAAATAATGTTATGAAGTATGCTTTTGTAATATGTGCATTGATGTATTGAAGGTGAATATGTTTTGAGGGACTTTCTTGATATATGATTTTATAAAAATAAAGTATGATGTGTAAATTGTATATGATGATATATGATGTGGGCAATGTATATGAATGTGGAAATAGTGGATATTGTTTCATGAAGAATTTGATAAGTCATTGGATTGTGAATTACTGAAATAAAATGTATGAATATGTATATTGGTAAAACATTAGTAGAAGTATATATATATATGAAAAGTATAGCCAAAAAGGGAAAAACATGGTAAGAAAATAATGACCTAATAAGTTAAAATGAAAATATGATTTTCTCTATTATATGTGTATATGATTTATTTGTATTACTAAGCTCTCGGGCTTAGCGCGGTTGTGTGATCGCACAGGTGAATATGTGGTTGATCGGGAAATCAAGTAGTTATGCCATGAGAAGGGTAAGAGTGTTCTGAGACCAACTAGAATGTGATGCATACATGTAAAGTTTAATTTTTTTATATTATTCACAATCATGTATTAATATGTATAATAATTTACTAAATGTTATTAAAATCTAAAGATAGTATTGTTTGAACTTGGATAAGATTTTTAAATTAAAACTAGAAGTGACATTCTTACACTCTATATACGTATTGTATGTATACTAGGTATATGTATAGTACCTATATAGAGTATGAGGGTGTTACATTAAGCTCATCCAAATATGGTTTCACCCTTTGGCCATTTACCTTGAAAGTCTCTTTGGTTTTTAAATTCAACAACTTAACAACTACATATGGGAAGGTTTGAATAACTTGGAATGGACCACTCCAACGAGACTTCAGCTTTCCAGGAAAAAGCCTCATCCTTGAATTGAATAAAAGGACTTTCATTCCTAGTTTAAAATTTCTTTTGAGGATCATCTTATCATGCATCGCCTTAGCTTTCACCTTGTAAATCCTAGAACTTTCATAGGCTTCATTTCTAATCTCATCTAGCTTAGAAATTTGTAATATTCTTTGATCTTTTGCCTTGTTTAGGTCCATATTCATAGTCTCGATCACCCAATAGGCTTTGTGCTCTAGTTCCACTGGCAGGTGGCATGCCTTTCCAAAGACAAGATGAAATAGACTCATTTCCAAAGGTATTTTAAAAGTTGTCCGATATTCCCAAAGTGCTTCTGGAATGCGCGTTGCCCAATCCTTCCTGGTTACACTCACAGATTTCTCTAAAATTTTCTTAATCTGTTTGTTGGAGATTTCTGATTGCCTGAATGTTTGAGGATGGTAGGGAGTTACCACTTTATGCCGAATACCCATCTTGGTCATTAACTTTTCAAACCACTTGTTGCAAAAAGTGGCTTTCTCCATTATTGACTGTCACTTTAAGGGTTCCGAACCTGTTTAAGATGTATTCTTTAAAAAATTTCCAAACAACATTATAATCATTAGTCCTAGTGGGGATAGCCTCCACCTACTTTGACACATAATCCACTGCAAGAAGAATATACTTAAACTCAAAAGATTTGAGAAATGGCCCCATGAAATTAATTCCACATACATAAAAAATTCGACCACATGAAAATATTAAGAGGCATTTCATTTCTCTTATTTATATTTCCTACTCTTTGACATTTGTCTCATCTTATGTAAAAATTATAAGCGTCTTTAAAAAGGGTAGGCCAATACAAACTACTTTACAAAAATTTCTCGACGGTCTTCTTACCTCCAAAATGCCCTCCATAATATATGTTGTGGCAAAATTGCATTACCTGTAATTATTCCTCCTCTGACACACAGCATATGATGATCTCATCCCTGCAGATTCTAAATAAATGTGGCTCATCCCAAAAATAGTACTTATGAGAATGTAGAAACATCTTCTTTTCCTGAAAATTCAAGTCTTTCCTCACAACACCATAAGAAAGATAATTAGTAATATTGGCATATCATGGTGCTTGTGCTATTGCAAATAGGTGTTCATCAGAAAATTTTTCAAAGGCATTCTCAAAGGCAATTTGTTCACCATTATCCTTAAAGGGTAACCTAGAAAGATAGTCAGCCACTGCATTTTCACTACCCTTCCAATCCTTGATTTTTACATCAAACTCTTGCAGAATAAGAACCCACGTAATGAGCCTAGGTTTAGCTTGTGGTTTAGTTAACAAATATTTCATGGCCATATGATCGAAAAATACAATGACTTTAGAGCCTATCAAATAAGACCTAAATTTATCAAGTGAAAAAATCACAACTAACATCTCACGCTCAATAGTTGTATAATTTACATGTGCATCATTCAATGATAAACTAGTATAGTAATTCACACACAAGTGTTTATTTATCCTATGCCCTAGCACAGCTCCTAAGGCATAGTTTGAAGCATCACACATAATCTCAAAAGTCAAGTCCCAATCATGAGCAACAATCACAGGGGCAGAAGTTAATTTTTCTTTTCGAATATTAAAAGCTTCTAAGCACTTATCATCAAAGACAAATGGATCATCTTTTCCAAGTAAATAACATCAAGGATGTGAAATTTTTGAAAAGTCCTTTATGAATCGTCTATAGAATCCATCATGTCCCAAAAAAACTTTTAATCCGTTTAACAGTTGTGGGAAGTGGAAAAGTAGCAATCAAGTCAATTTTGGCTTTATCTACCTCAATGTCATTACTAGATACAACATGCCTCAAAATTATACCATGAACCATAAAATGACTCTTTTCCCAATTCAAGGTTAAATTACATTCAATACACATTTCAAGTACAAGAGTCAATTTATCTAAGCAACCATCAAAGGAAGTGCCAAAAATAAAAAAATCATCCATAAATACCTCCATGAATTTATCAAGCATATCATAAAAGAAGGAAAGAATGAATCATTGAAAAGTGCCCGGTGCGTTGCATAGTCCAAATGACATCTTTTGAAAAGTAAATGTTCCAAATGGACAAGTGAAAGTTGTCTTGGGCTGATCCTCCTATGCTATAGGGACTTAGTAGTAGCCGAAAAGACCATCAAGAAAATAGTAAAAAGCCTTCCCAGATAATATATCAAGCATCTAATTAAAAAATGGTAAAGGGAAATGATCTTTCTTGGTGACATTATTTAATTTCCTATAGTCTATGCACATTCGCCACCCGGTCTGAGTTTGTGTAGATACCAACTCTCCCTTCTCATTTTGGATCATGGTTAATCCCTCTTTCTTCTGTACCGCATGCACAAGGTTAACCCATTCACTATTGGCAATGGGGTAAATTACCCCTTCATTAAGCATTTAAGAACCACCTTTTTTACTACCTCATCTATATTCAAATTGAGCCGTCTTTAAGCTTCACTCGCTGGTTGAGCTCCTTCCTCTAAAATTATTTTATGCATACACATGGAAGGGCTAATTCCTTTGATATCACTCCATCCCAAACTAATGGCTTTCTTAAGTTTCTTTAGTACTCTCTTAAGTTTCTCTTCTTCTTCACCATTGACAGTCCCAGAAATTATCACTGATTGTGTGATGTTCTCCCCAAGATAAACATACTTTAAATTCTTTGGGAGTTCTTTCCATTCAACCACTTTTGGTTAAATCTCCTCTTCCTTAATCTCAAGTCCCTTCTTATTACTCTGCTCATCCAACATGAACTTGCATTCTTCAATTTCAGCATCAGAAATTTCAACTTCTTTACCCAAAATTAAGGCCATCATAAGCTTATCCTCACTACCTTCCTGCAAGAAAACTTCTTCAACAACAAGATCAGTATAATCAATAAAAGAGCTGTTTTCATACACAGTAGTAGTGGGAATAGGGGAAGTATTAAAAATTGAAAATTTCATAATTTTGTCCTAAAATAGTCATGGTTTATTTTCTATTTCTAATATCAATCAAAGTATTAGTTGTGGCCATAAAAGGCCTTCCTAACAAAATTATCTATTCAAAATCCCTAGGGATTTCCTCCCCCATATCTAAGACAATGAAATCAACAGGAATAATTAGACCTCCTACTTTAACTAGAACATCCCCTATGATTCCCCTAGGACATCTAAGGGTTCTATCTGCAAGTTGCAACACCATTCTAGTTGGTTTAAGTTCCCCTAGCTCTAATTTAAAATAAATGGAATAGGTATCAAATTTATGTTAGCTCTAAGGTCACACATGCCAGTGGTTTCTTTCCCATTCCCCATAGAGATATTAACTATAAAGCTTCCAAAATCCTTTAGTGTAGGATGTAACTTGTGTTGTAAAACAACACTTTAGTTCATACCTTCTCTTTTTAGAGTTTAGTTCCTTGAAGAATTTGGCATAAGCTGGCATATTTTTAATCACCTCAAGTAAGGGAAGATTTATACTTACCTTTGAGAGCATGTTATAAATTTTAGAAAATTATTTATCTTGGTTCTAATTTTTTAACTTGCTTGGGAAAGAAATTGGCGATCTGTAAGGATTTGGAGATTTGTGCAACTTTGATGAAGTGGATGCCACCAAGGTCACCTTTTCCTTTGATTCATTTGGCTGAGCTTGGCTTATTTGCATTTTCTCACCATTTTCTTGAATTGTACCTGCATCCAAAGAATCACCAATTTTGTTATCAATTACCTTACCACTTCTAAAGACCGTGATTACCTTGGCTTGCTCTGGTTGACTTGGAAATTTTCCTTTTTGATGACCTTGAAGTTGGTTAGCCAATTGACCAACTTGCATTTCAACCTTCTTCAATGATGCCTCCAAAGAATCAAACCTCTTGTTGTTCACCTCTTAATTTTGTGTGCTAATTTGAATAAAAGCATTCAAATTATCTTCTAATGTTGGTTTCTTTGGTTGATCATGATTTGAAGTTTACCCTTAGAAGTTAGGTCCTCTTTGATACGATTGGAAGGATTATTGAGGTAGAACTTGTTGTTGATTCTTCCATGAAAAATTTGGGTGGTTTCTCCAATCGAGATTATAAGAATTTGAATATGGGTCATTCCTACTCCTTTGTTGGAAACCTTCGAAGGCAAGTACTTACTCTTGACCTTCTTGGAATTGATCAAAGCTTGAAGGACATATATTTGTATCATGGCCTACAACACCACATGATGCACATGTTTCTTGACTTGGCATAAGCAAGTTTTCTCTAGTATTCAGAAATTTTACTTGCCTTGTCAAAACTGTAATTTATTTTGTCATTTCTGAATTTGCATTCACCTCAAAGGTCCCTCTATGCCTTTCTCCAATACTCTTCTATTGTGATTTAACTCCCAACATTTCAAACAATTGCACCATTTCAACAACTGTCTTTTCATCCATTGCACATCCTGCTACATTATCCATTGTATTTTGGCTTTATTAAGTGAGCCCATCATAAAAGAATTGATTGAGCAATTTGTAGACCCTTGATTTTGGCCCTCATCTAGTCCAATCCTAATTAAGGAAGGCCTAGTCAAGTTCGGTCCATTCTTAATGGCTTAAACTTGTTTTAAAGCCTTTAATTAGAATAGTTCAATTTTATTAGGCCTAAAATAAGTCAACTTAGTTTTTAAAGCCATAATTAGGTCTGATTCAAAATAAGAATAATTTTGGTTCGGTATGGATCACGCCATGTCGAATTGGACCTGCCCAATTTGATATGGATGTTGTCCATATCAAATTGGATCACATCCAAATCGATATGGACAATGTCCATGTCGAATTTGACATCCAATTCGACATTGACAAACATCCATGTCGAATTGGAGTTAATCCAATTCGATATGGGTATCTAATTAGTCCATATCAAAATAAACAAGGTTTATTTCGATATGGACGAGTTCTGTAACACCCCTTCCCGGCCTATGTGTATAAGCCGAGTAGAGGCGCCACACTAACCTAATGTTGCTACCAATTTTACTTAGTCAAATTTTAGTTTCGGTTTTTACAAAAATTTTGCCAGAGGTTCGCCTAGAAATTGGGTCCCAAGTGTCGACAAAACTGGTTTTCTGATTTTTGAAAATATTTTTACACAAACCAATGCGAACACAATCAGTATCAATACACTCCCAATAAATCCCCCTTATAACCTCAACTACAAACCTGCAATAAGAATTTACAGTTCTAGTACAAAATAAAGTAGAGATTTATTATTATTACATACTACTAACGTACAGTATAACATAGTAATTTTCAAACATATATATACATATACATGCCACAGCTAGTTAACTCATAATGGAAACTAGGAGATCTACCCTGAGATGCTGTGGGTCTGGTCGTCGCTTCCCAAGAGTTAGCTACTGCTCCGAACCTAAGAGTCAAGGAAAACTTAACTCACTGAGCAATGTCGCTCAGTGGGTACTTTACCAATGGAAATAAAAGTAAAACATGAAAGCATTTGAAATAAAAGGAAATAATTGAATCAAAAATCAACCAACATTAAACCAATGGAAGTTATTGTACATTAGTGTAAATATGCTTTCAACAAATGTAAAAACCATAATTCAAACTCATTTTGCATTACATAGTTAAAAAAAAAAAGGACTTTGGCTCTACTGGTATATAGGGAACCATAGTGATAAGGCAGTGGCCCTCACCACTGTAACATAGGTGGCCCTCACCACCATTATCTTATCACAGGAATGGCCCTCACCATCCTGGTTATAACCAATGGCCCTCACCACTAGCTTTAATGGCCTTGACCATTGAGTTCAGATCATAACAATTCAATCACAATATCAAGCAGTACTACATAAGTTAGTATAGTGCACCATACCCTTATCTACCACCCCCTACTACCCAGCAGAGCATAAAGGTTAAAATGATTCAATTTAAGTCTCAAACATTATTTTAGAATGACTCGAGAAATCATTTTAATTCCCGTCGTGCTTTGCCATTTACGCCACGTACCACATTCTTTAGTCAAACCATTACCCTTTTTCACATATTTAACATCCACAATAAACATATCAAACATTTCAAAGCATTCCTCAAAAGAACACAAATTGACCAAATGAATAGTGTCGCGGCGTGTAAAATCGGCAACGCAAAAGGCAAGCGCCAAATGAATGTAAAATCTAAGTTTTCGTCAAGATTTTAGTCCACTTCAGTCTTATATTTGACCAGTAAATGATCTTATTTTTGGCTGAAATTTTACAGAAAACTTATTTCATATGTTGACTAATTGCATGTAAAATTTCCTCGAAAAATTTTATCGTTTGCTGCCTCAACTGGCTGCCCAAAGTCAGGTCCAGAATTGGATCCCAAAGGGCACCAATTCGGCCCACACTTGCATTTGGTGCAAAATTTATTTATTTTTCCTGTTTTAAACCCATTTCAAAGCTTCCCTAATAATGTAATGAAGACTTAGACACTTCCCTATTGAAATAACTTGATTGTTTAAATCAATTTGGACTAAATGGAGTTCATAAACTCTTTTACTAAAATCATTGGAAACATTAGATTTCATTTGAATTTAAACAACCCAATCACTACATGGATTTAAAAATACCACTCAACAATTGAATTCAAACTCAAACAACACATTTATGTATCCATAGCAAAAGTTATAGATAAAGTTTTGGTAAGAAATTGAAAGGAAAATTAATTCTTCCAAGGTAAAGTACCAAACCTTATTCTTTTAATTCCCCTTTGCTTTTCCTTCTTCTCCTTCCTTAATCTTTGTTTCTCCTTCAAGAAATTCAAGAACACAACCTTAAACATAAACCTTAGAAATTTAGAACAATAAGCTACCCTCCAAATTCATATGAATTTCTACCTAAATTAACCATCTCTCATCATTAATCAACATATTTTTCCATTAAATTCATTTTCTAACCATCCTACAAACATTCCCCAAATTCAACCTTTATAAACCTTAACTTAGATCTCTTAAAATAGCCAGAAATTTATGAAATTAAAGCTACAAATAAATACCCTTACCTTAAAGTCTTATTCTCCACCAAAGTTTGCAACCAAAAATAGCTACTTGAAAAAAATCACTCTCTCTTTTCCCTTTCTCTCCTATTCGGCCAAAGCAAGAATAAAGGAGAGCTCTTGCCTTTTATTTTTTTTTTGCTATTTACTCCTCCAAATGGCAGCTAAGAGAGGTTAAGATGTGTTGGTGTAAGTGTTGGTTTTCCCATTGGTACACTTAAGTGGGAAAATGGCTAATTTTCATTGGTCCAAATGTCTCTTTCTTTTATTTATTTAAAACCCAAGCCCTTCGACTTTCTTTTAATTATATTTTAGCCCCTCAACCTCCTTGTGCTATAATTTTATGGTCTAGGGTGTGAAAAGACCAAAATACCCTCCGGCGATTACTCGTTCGTAACTTTTAAACCGTGCACTTTCGTCGAATGCTGTGATACATTTTTGACTCAGTTTTTCCTCTACTTATCATTTTTGAGATCCATTATTACTTTCGAGACACTTTTGAAAATTACCATAATGCCCCTGGTCAAAATCCCCTATATCTTCCAAACCGTGCGTTTTTGAAAAAAACCGTGTCGCGCCGTTGCTACCCGATTTTTCTCTACTTTCCATTTCTAGAGTCTGTTATATGCACTATTAAGGACCTCCGGAACAACTTTTGGTAATTACAATCACCTCCCAAAAACTTTGCGTTTCTTCAATTAGGTTCCATTGGTCCTATAGCCTTATCTGGGGCTGTTGTCAGGAATTGACTTCTCCTTTCCCCTTCTCTCACTGTGCACGTGACTGCTATGCATAAATACGGTGGGCGGATGTGACAGTTCCTCCCTCGTTAATTTAGGCTTCGTCCCGAAGCCCATCAGGTGGAAATATGTAATATCCTCATTTATGCCCTAGAAGTTTTGCATATTGTTGTTGTTGTTATTGTTATATATTGGATTGAATATATGTGTTAAATTGTAAGAGAAAAGAAATTGAGAAGAGAAAGTATATGTATATGTATTTTGGGAAGAAATAGGGTTTAGAGACAAATTTATATGTTGTGTATATGTTAATATATATGACATATAAAGTGGTCAAAAGGCTTGGTCAAGGCAAGAGAAGATATTTATTTGAGATTGGTAAATTACTTAATTGGGCACATATAAGACAAAAAGATAATTATGTGAATAAGGGCACTTTGGTAATTGCTTGGATAAAATCACATGGTGGATATTTAAAGAAGGTTTGACTTGTGTTTTCTTCACCATTTCTTCTTCTTCTTCTTGTTGATGGCCGGCCCTCCATAGCCAAAGAGAAAGAAAGAGACAAGTGATGGTTTTGATGATTTCAAGCTTAAATTGAAGAAAGATTAAGTGTTCAAGTGTTGCTTTAAGAAGTTTTTAACTAAGGTAAGATCTTTTCTCTAATTTCTTCAATTCTTTTGAAGTGGTATGATTAAGTTGCTTATGGTATGATTGTAAGTATTGATTTTGCTTGATAGATGAGAAGTTGGGTTGGTGTTGGTGATGGAAGAGTAAGATTGGTGTTTAGTGAAATTGTTTCTGTTTTAGGATTAGTAAAGGCTGTGACTTGTATGATTTTTAATTAATTTTAGAAAACTGTTATTGAAGTGAATTTTTGATATGTTGTGCCTCTATGAGTCTAGAATGACTGAAAAATATGTTGATTCGATTTTGGAATGGTTATGAGTTTAGAAAGATTATTTTCATTAGACCTGTTCCAGCAGGTACCTTAACTGGGACAGCTATATTTCGTGATTTTTAATAAAATGTAGAAAAATCATATCCAATCGAATTTTGGATATGTTGTTTCTTAGTGAGTCTAGTATTTGAGAAAAATAATTTGGAACCACGTTGATTGAATTTGATTTATGGAATTCACAAAGTTCAGAACTTCTGCCAGGATGCAGGGCAATTGGGGCAGTCTGGTTAGGTGAACTATTTGACCAAGATTTTGTGTTCAGTTTGATCTGAAATTTTAAAGGGATGATTTTAAGATACAAAACTAAATTCTGTAAAAATTTTAGAATTTTTAGTCAAGTAGATTATTTTATACAATTTTTCAAAATAAGGATAAAATGGAGTTTAAAACCAGAATGTACTATTTATGGTTAGGGTTTTAATTCTTTGTTCTTTTTGCATTGCTTTGGTTTTCCAAAGGTAGGTTGGTCCTTAAACCTAACCCTAAACACTTTAAACACACTTGAATCAATGAATGTTATAATCAATTGTTCTTTGCCCTAATTGCATTGTTGAGATTGAACAATGTTATGTTGTGCATTGTGAATGGTAATGTGTTTCATGAGTAATGTGGAATGAAATGTTGATATTTATGAATGATGCTATGTGAGATATAATGTGATCATGGATGAGATATATATATATACTTGAATAATGAGATGTTATATTGTGAAATGAAATGTGAAGCCATTGTTATTGGCTAAGATGATGTAATTGAAAGAAAGAAGGCATGTTTGCCTAAATGTGATGAGAATTGAGAATGGAAATGAATTGTTTGTTTAATATGTTATTCAGTTTCAGAGTTCTGGATTTGGGTGGCATGCCTAAGAAATGATGAAAGGTAACAGTCTTGCCGGGTTGAGGACCTCCTCATAGGTGTTGAGTTGATGGTCCAAGAGACTGGGTCTGTTACACTATGAGATATATGATTTGTAACAGTCTTGCCGGGTTGAGGATCTCCTCATATGTGTTGAGTTGATGATCCAAGAGACTGGGTCTGTTACACTTGCCTACGGGCGTGATTATTGTGACTATGAACCAAAGCAGTAACTCTGAACTCTGAATATCGTATTAAATACTTGTTGGGCCCATAGGTGTCAAGGTTATATGAATGTCCTAAATAATGTTATGAGTTAATGAAATAAGATGTTGGTTGTTGAGTAATGTTGAATGTGGTATGCTCATATGACTATGATTTGTGAAATGCATAATTATGTGTTAACTTTATATTTATAATGTTGATCTTATCAATAGCATATGTGGCATTGTATTGCATTAAAGCATACTATTAGCATGTTTTATCTTACTAAGCCGTTGGCTTAGCGCGATAGTGTTTAATCGCGAAGGTAATAGAGTGGATAGAGTTGAACCCGAGAGTTCATCAAGACCTAGTAGACCTTGAAGAATCCATTTTGGGAGCTTAAAGATCAGAGCAGACTTGCCAATCATGTATAAATTTTATGTGTTGTAAAACTTGGGTTTTGATGTATATGAATTTGTAAATATGTAAATATTTTATAACTTCCGCTGTGTAATATTTAAATATGGGGGTTGTCACAAAACCTTTATTTTATGTTGTACTAGAAGTGTAAATCCTTTTTGCAGGTTGTAGTTGAGGTTACAAGGGGGATTTATTGGGAGTGTACTGAGAATGATTTTGTTTGCATTGGTTTGTGTAAAATGTTTTTAAAAATAAGAAAAAAACCGGTTTTGTCGACACTTGGGACTCAATTTTTAGGCGAAACTATGGCAAAAATTTTGTAAAAATCGGAACTAAAATTTGACTAAGTAAAATTGGTAGCAACATTAGGTTAGTGTGGCACCTCTACTCAGCTTACATATGTAGGTCGGGAAGGGGTGTTACAAAATAAATATGGGTACTGCTTCCTCATAGTTTCTTCGCATTCCCATGTAGCTTCTTCTACTTTGTGATTCCTCCAAAGCACTTTGACCAATGGGATCTTCTTATTCCGCAACTCTTTGATGTACAAGTCTGCCAACTTGTCTAGCGAGTAATCCACACGTACTGGTAAGAAATGAGCGGACTTAGTAAGCTGATCCACGATTACCCAGATCGCGTCATGTTTGTCCCTAGTCATAGGCAATCCTGTGACAAAATCCATAGTAATATGGTCCCATTTCCAGGTTGGAATCGTAATAGGTTGTAGTAGTCCTGAGGGTAGTTGATGTTCCGCTTTCACTTGCTGACAGGTTAGACACTTCGTCACGTGATCCACGATGTCTCTTTTAATTCCTGGCCACCAGTAATACTCCTTCAAGTCCCGGTACATTTTTGTTGCTCCCGGATGCATTGTGTAAGGATTGTTATGAGCTTCTTGCAAAATCTGTTTCTTCAGTTCCTCGGACTTAGGTACCACCATTCTCTTCTTGTAGTATAGGATACCATCTGGACGAATTTGATAATCTCCTGATGAATTCTCCTGCGCCTGTTGACTCCACTTCTTCACTTGTTCATCTTCCTTCTGAGCCTCACGTATTTATTGATGTAAGGTAGGTCGCACGTGCATTTTTGCAAAGATAGCTCCATCTTCTGTGGGCTCTAATTCTACCCTCATAGCATGTAGCGATTGCATTGACTTCCTGCTAAGTGCATCTCCTACGACATTCGCTTTGCCCGGGTGATAGTTAATCGTATAGTCGTAGTTGGCTAACAATTGTATCCATTTTCGCTGTTGCAAGTTTAAATCTTTCTGCGTGGGCAGATACTTCAGGCTTTGATGATCCATATAAATGTAACACTTTTCCCCGTATAGGTAGTGCCTCCACGTCTTGAAAGTCATGCGTGGGATAATTCTTTTCATGTGGCTTGAGCTGTCGAGAGACATACGCAATGACTTTGCCCTCCTGCATCAATACGCAACCTAACCCGATGTGGGATGCATCGCTATATATCACAAAATCTTTTCCTGATTCGGGTTGTATAAGAATGGGCGCTTCAGTAAGTTTTTGCTTCAGCCTTTCAAAGCTCTGTTGACAAGTGTCGGTCCACTGGAATTTGGCATTCTTCTGAAGTAGCTTGGTCATAGGTGCGGCGATCATGGAAAACCCTTTGATGAATCTCCGATAATATCCTGCTAACCCCAAGAAACTACGGACTTCCGTTACTGTCTTAGGTGGCTTCCATTCCAATACTGCTTCTATTTTCATGGGATCGACCCTTATTCCTTCTGCCGATACAATATGTCCCAAGAAGGCTACTTCTTCCAACCAAAATTCGCATTTGCTGAATTTAGCGTATAACTGCTTCTCTTGCAGGGTTTGCAAAATGATCTTAAGGTGGCGATCATGGTCCTCTCGGTTCTTTGAATACACCAATATGTCGTCAATGAATACAACCATGAACTGATCCAAATACGGGTGGAAGATTCTATTCATCAGATCCATGAATACTGCAGGTGCGTTCGTTAATCCGAAAGGCATAACAATGATTTCATAATGTCCATAGTGAGTTCTGAATGCAGTTTTTGGTATGTCTTCATCTTTGATCCCCAATTGATGATAACCCGATCGTAGATCGATTTTTGAAAAGACTCCAGCACCTTTGAGTTGATAAAACAAATCGTCTATGTGAGGTAGCAGATACTTGATCTTGATGGTCAGCTTATTGAGTTGACGGTAATCCACACACAACCTTAGGGATCCATCTTTCTTTTTCACAAACAATACTGGCGCACCCCATGGTGACACGCTTGGCCTAATGAACCCCTTGTCTAAAAGTTCTTGTAGCTGTACCTTTAGTTCTTTTAGCTCCGCTGGCGCCATTCGGTAAGGTGCGATGGATACTGGTGCAGCTCCCGGGTACACGTCTATGGTGAATTCCACCTCTCGTTTAGGTGGTAATCCAGGTAAATCATCAGGAAATACGTCGGGGAAATTGCAAACAGTAGGTATATCTTGTAGCTTCGGTGCCTCTTCTTTCGCTTCTAACGTGCATAACAGGTATGACTCGCAACCTTTTTGCACTAACCTCTTAGCTGTCATAGCGGAAATGATGTTAGTTAGATAGTCCTTCCTCTTTCCCACTAAGGTCACTTCGTCGCCGTCTGACGTATGCAGAGTAACTCTCTTCCGTTTACAGTCAACCAATGCATCGTGTTTGGCCAACCAATCCATCCCAAGGATAGCGTCGAATTCTTGAAATGGTTGTTCAAATAAGTCTCCCCAAAAGATACGTCCGTGTATCTCCACGGGGCAATCTTTCACTACCTTCCGCGTAATCACCTCACTCCCTAATGGGCTAGTAACTAATATTCCCTCTTCCTTTAGTTCTACCTTTAGGTTCCCAAGTTTTTCATTTTTCGTACATATATATGAGTGTGAAGAACCCAGATCTATTAAAATGTAAAGCGGAACTCCAAACATAGACAACTGACCTGCAATCACGTCTAGCGCTTCTTCATCTTCTCGCCCCCTCATGGCATACATTCTAGCAGGAGCCCTCACTTCTGATCGATTCACCGTCTCAGACTGCACACGTGATGGATTTTCGCCCCTACCTCTGCCTCAGCCTCGTCCTGCTGCCACTTGCGATCCCTCAGTCTCCCTAAGTAGATTCTGCATTCGTTGGGGACACTCTCACATAATGTGATCTAGAGATCCACATATGTAACATGCAAATGTCCGACCCCAACATTCTCCCATATGGTGGCGTCCGCATTGATCACTGCGTGGATTAGTATTTTCGCCTTCATTACCTCTCGGACCGGTAGAAAAGTTACCTCCGCTTCGGTTAAATCCTCTTCCTTGCCCTCTTTCGGATCGTCCGGTACTAGCAACTGAGGTGGCTTGACTTGGGCCACTGCAATTCGATCCCTGACTGTAACTCCGGTGTTGACCGCCTCCCGTGGAACCACTGCCTTGGAATCGCTTCCTTGATGATTGGTAGTTTCCCGAATAGTTTTGGGTACCTCTCTTCTGTTTCATCTTCTGTCTTCTATTCTGCTCATCAGACTGACACTGCTCCACTTCAATAGCTCGGATGACTAACACAGAAAATTCCTTAATATGAGCAGCAATTAGCTGCACCTTAATCTCATTATTCAATCCATCTAAGAATTGTTTACATCGATCTTCCTCGTCTTCTATCGCTTTCTTAGCATACCTGCTTAATCTGGTGAATTCCCTTTCGTAATCTGTCACTGTCATTCGCCCCTGCTTCAAGTGTAGAAACTCTTTCCTCCTGGCATCGAGATATGCTTCAGAAATAAACTTTCCCTTAAATTCTCTCACAAAGAAGTCCCATGTCCTCTGCTCTGATGGAACTCATTGTTGAACTGTGTCCCACCAGACATACGCCTCTTCCACTAACAAGGAAGTAGCGCACACAACTCGCTCCTCTGGAGTACACTGCAACTGATCTAAGGCTCGTACCGTTTCTTCCAGCCAATACTCGGCTGTAGAAGAATCATCGTCCCTTCTGGCCCTAAACTCCTTCGCCCCGTACTTTCTTATCTTTTTGATCGGGGGTTTCCTTTCCCCTCCTACAGCATGTACTGGTATGGGTGCTGGCACTAGTGGTGGTGCCGGGGCGGCACCGGCTATCTGCCGTAATATGGCAGCCATTTGTTGCAACATTTCGTTGGGAATAGGAGCATCAGCTGGTGGTTGCTCAGATGCAGGTATCTCTGATACATGCATTTCTACAGTTTGGGAGGCTTGAGACTCGACCTCCTCCTCTATATCACGCTGCACTACTCGCGACATCTAAAGAACAGAGCAAAACATATACAATCCGATCATCAATAACGACCCAGACCAACAGCATTATATTACCCTAGGTGGCATGTATATAAAGATAAAACTCTTAAATAACACATATACAACACAACTTTTATTTATTTCCAAGCAAAAGTATTTACATTACTAGGAAGCCCTTATGTACATTCCAAAATTTAGGACTCCTTACTACTATATCATCATGTCATACTACCATACAATATTTACACGATACCCCGATGTCACATATGTACATAACCAAAAGAACCTCCAAAAAGCAACACATCTCGAAGCTCAGTGAGTAGGTGCCCTAGGTGAGGTGGCACTGTCAGACAAATACTCTTCTATCTTAGGATCAAACTTTGGGTCATGCGATGCTTCACTAGGTAAGTGCTGGCCTAACTCTTGGACCCTCTCCTGCAAAGCACGGATCTCTCTATGTGCTACCACGAGGCTCCTACAGGCACTATCAAACTCCACTCTATGACTAAGTCTGTCCTCCTTTAACATCTGCACGTCTCTTATCAAGGAGGTAATCATCTCATGTTTTAATCTTAGGTCTTCACAATCCTGTATACTTCGATCTGCCAAAATTTCTATGGTATCATCTTGCTCCTACACTATCTGCTTTAGCCGCTCTACTTCCATCCTCAGCTCCCTCATCTCATCGTTTCGATCACCCATAATTACTCCTGTTATAATTAGAATAACATAACTAACAATACTACACACATGTATAGTTACATAATTAGAACCCCTAACCTAACCCTATGTGTCATACATTTAAGGTTCAGTTCAACTAACTACCCAGAATCGGCTAAACCGGAGCTCTGATAGGAAAATTGTAACACCCCTTCCCAGCCTACGTGTATAAGCCGAGTAGAGGTGCCACACTATCCTAATGTTGCTACCAATTTTACTTAGTCAAATTTTAGTTTCAGTTTTTACAAATATTTTGCTAGAGGTTCGCCTAGAAATTGGGTCCCAAGTGTCGACAAAACTGGTTTTTCTGATTTTTTAAAACATTTTTACACAAACCAATGCGAACACAATCAGTATCAATACACTCCCAATGAATCCCCCTTATAACCTCAACTACAAACCTGCAAGAAGAATTTACACTTCTAGTACAAAATAAAGTAGAGATTTATTATTATTACATACTACTAACGTACAGTATAACATAGTAATTCTCAAACTTATATATACATATACATGCCACAACTAGTTAACTCATAATGGAAACTAGGAGATCTACCCTGAGATGCTGTGGGTCTGGTCGTCGCTTCCCAAGAGTTAGCGACTGCTCCGAACCTACGAGTCAAGGAAAACTTAACTCGCTGAGCAATGTCGCTCAGTAGGTACTTTACCAATGGAAATAAAAGTAAAACATGAAAGCATTTGAAATAAAAGGAAATAATTGAATCAAAAATCAACCAACATTAAACCAATGGAAGTTATTGTACATTCAGTGTAAATATGCTTTCAACAAATGTAAAAACTATAATTCAAACTCATTTTGCATTACATAGTTTAAAAAAAATAGGACTTTGGCTCTACTGGTATATAGGGAACCATAGCGATAAGGCAGTGGCCCTCACCACTATAACATAGGTGGCCCTCACCACCATTATCATATCACAGGAATGGCCCTCACCATCCTGGTTATAACCAATGGCCCTCACCACTGGCTTCAATGGCCCTCACCATTGAGTTCAGATCATAACAATTCAATCACAATATCAAGCAGCACTGCATAAGTTAGTATAGTGCACCATACCCTTATCTACCACCCCCTACTACCCAGCAGAGCATAAAGGTTAAAATAATTCAATTTAAGTCTCAAACTTCATTTTAGAATGACTCAAGAAATCATTTTAATTCCCGTAGCGCTTTGCCATTTACGCCGCGTACCACATTCTTTAGTCAAACCATTACCCTTTTTCACATATTTAACATCCACAATAAACATATCAAACATTTCAAAGCATTCCTCAAAAGGTCACAAATTGACCAAATGAATAGTGTCGCGGCGCGTAAAATCAGCAACGCAAAAGGCAAGCGCCAAATGAATAGTAAAATCTAGGTTTTCGTCAAGATTTCAGTCCACTTCAGTCTTATATTTGACCAGTAAATGATCTTATTTTTGCTGAAATTTTACAGAAAACTTATTTCATATGTTGACTAATTGAATGTAAAATTTCCTCGAAAAATTTTATCGTTTGCTGCCTCAACTGGCTGCCCGAAGTCAGGTCCAGAATTGGACCCCAAAGGGAACCAATTCGGCCCACACTTGCATTTGGTGCAAAATTTGTTTATTTTTCTGTTTTAAACCCATTTCAAAGCTTCCCTAATAATGTAATGAAGACTTAGACACTTCCCTATTGAAATAACTTGATTGTTTAAATCAATTTGGACTAAATGGAGTTCATAAACTCTTTTACTAAAATCATTGGAAACATTAGATTTCATTTGAATTTAAACAACCCAATCACTACATGGATTTAAAAATACCACTCAACAATTGAATTCAAACTCAAACAACACATTTATGCATCCATAGCAAAAGTTCCATAGATAAAGTTTTGGTAAGAAATTGAAAGGAAAATTAATTCTTCCAAGGTAAAGTACCAAACCTTATTCTTTTAATTCCCCTTTGCTTTTCCTTCTTCTCCTTCCTTAATCTTTGTTTCTCCTTCAAGAAATTCAAGAACACAACCTTAAACATAAACCTTAGAAATTCCGAAAAATAAGCTACCCTCCAAATTCATATGAATTTCTACCTAAATTAACCATCTCTCATCATTAATCAACATATTTTTCCATTAAATTCATTTTCTAACCATCCTACAAACTTTCCCCAAATTCAACCTTTATGAACCTTAACTTAGATCTCTTAAAATAGCCAACAATTTATGAAATTAAAGCTACAAATAAAACCCCTTACCTTAAAGTCTTATTCTCCACCAATGTTTGCAACAAAAAATAGCTACTTGAAAAAAATCACTTTCTCTTTTCCCTTTCTCTCCTATTCGGTCAAAGCAAGAACAAAAGAGAGCTCTTGCCTTTTATTTTTTTTGTTGTTCTCTCCTCCAAATGGCAGCTAAGAGAGGTTAAGATGTGTTGGTGTAAGTGTTGGTTTCCCATTGGTACACTTAAGTGGGAAAATGGCTAATTTTCATTGGTCCAAATGTCTCTTTCTTTTATTTATTTAAAACCCAAGCCCTTAGACTTTGTTTTAATTATATTTTGGCCCCTCAACCTCCTTGTGCTGTAATTTTATGGTCTAGGGTGTGAAAAGACCAAAATACCCTCCGACGATTACTCGTTCGTAACTTTTAAACCGCGCACTTCCGCCGAATGCTGTGATACACTTTTTGACTCAGTTTTTCCTCTACTTTTCATTTTTGAGATCCATTACTACTTTTGAGACACTTTTGAAAATGACCATAATGCCCCTGGTCAAAATCCCCTATATCTTCCAAATCGTGCATTTTCGGGAAAAACCGTGTCGCGCCGTTGCTACCCGATTTTTCTCTACTTTCCATTCTGGAGTCTGTTATATACACTATTAAGGACCTCCAGAACAAATTTTGGTAATTACAATCACCTCCCCAAAACTTTGCATTTCTTAAAATTGGTCCCATTGGTCCTATAGCCTTATCTGGGGCCGTTGTCAGGAATTGACTTCTCCTTTCCCCTTCTCTCACTATGCACGTGACTGCTATGCATAAATGCGGTAGGTGGATGTGACAAGTTCTAGCTCAAATTTTGACATGGTTACTGGTTTTTACGCTTAATCCGAGCCATGCTTAAATTGAAAATCCTGATTAAGCTCGATTTTACATATTTTGTTACTTATAAATATAGGCTTAAGCAAGGATTAAAGGAGGCCAGAATGATCAAACAATGGGATTTTCAAGAGAGGAGATAGTAGCAGTTATTATCAAACCCTAGCCATAAGTAACAAAGAGCAATTGAAAGACAATAAACACACCACAATTGTCTCAGGTAGTTATTTCCCTCAACCAATAACAAAGTTGATTCAGACAGTGATAATGTCGAGCTTGATTCAACACATTCAAATTGGTGGAGTCTATGATGTAGGTACATCTTCACTAACTTATTTTGTTTCAATTTCCATTCCTCTTATTTTGTAAATTTAGCATATTGTTATTTCTTTAATATAAACATAACTTTGAGAATTTCATTCAACAAATCTTAACTTCAATATTCAATTTGACTCGAACCTTAATCATATATTCTAATCTTAATTAAATAATCCAAGGTCCTAATTTTCACTTATTAACCCAATCAAGTTTTCCAAAACCTTAAAATCTTAATTTAAGCATTCTATACTTTTCAAAACCCTAATCCCAAACACCTAACCTTAATCCATAAATATCCAAAATGCTAAAACCCTAATTTTATTTCCAAACCCTTAAAACCATATTTTTAAATCTTACAAACCCTAAGTTTAACATGTAAACACTAATGTTTTATATTTAATGCTTCAAACCCAAGTTTTCATTATTTAATTTGTTACATGCTTTTATGATGGATGATTTATCTTATTCAGTTTATAATAGATTTTTTGTTTTTAATTGCTATATTTGAATGATTTAATTTATTTGGTTAACTATTTTAATGTTGATTATTTTGATTTCAATGATGTAAGAGGTATGTTTCCACTTTGTGGGTACCTCATTGGTTAAATTTAATGTAATTTAATTTCTTTTGAGTTTTGGGATTAATGTAAAGGACATGTTTCTACCAAATGGTAGGTGTCCTATTTTATTTAGTTTTGGACATTGGACATTGTAAGGGCATGTTTCAATCTACTATGGATGCCCATTTATTTTGTTTGGACTTTCTTTGGTTTTAATGTAATGATGATCTATTTTGATAATTGCATATAGTATGGGTGATTTTATACTATTTAAGAATTTAATAATATATAGACCTAAAAAGGAGTTCGGTTCCAATGAACCATGTGCTGTGGGGGTGCTGGGTCATTCTCACATTCCCCACGCATATCTGTTTAGATCATTTTTGTACTTGTTTTTAGTATGATTTTTATGTGTTTTTAGTTAATGTTTCATTTGATTTTTGTTTAAAGTTTGTTTGAAGTGTTTGTTTTAGGTTAAAGTGCAAAAACTCCCTTGGAAGATCAAAACAGTGCAGGAAAACCATGAATCAAGCAAGACATGGCCAAGCCAAATCAAGCTTGGCCATGTCACCTCAAAGGAAATGAAGGAAGAGCCACTGGCCATGTCTCACTTAAAGACCAAAACCAAAGAAACCAAAAATGAAAAGAAAATAGGCGGTACTTGACACACTCACATGACATGGCCATGTCTCTTGAAGCTTGGCCTTGTCTGCTCGTCTTGGCCATGTCTTTGCCCATGTCTGATCATCTTGGCCATGTCGCTTGAAGCTTGGCCATGTCTCATTGTCTTTGCCGCGTTCATCCTAAGAAAATAAAATCATATGAAAATATAAGCAGTGTTGAACACAAGCACCATCTTGGCCATGTCTCTGCCCATGTCGCTCGAAGCTTGGCCATGTCGCTTGAAGCTTGGTCATGTCCAAGGAAAAATTGGTATACATGGTCATGCCACCCTTATCATGGCCGTGTCCCTCAAAGAAATTAAAGCAGTGACTGACACTGGCAAGAGACACGGCCAAGCCATTGTCCGTGTCTCACCTAAAGAGCAAAATCTATAAGAACAAAGAAAGAAAAGAAAAAACGCAGAAGACGACACTAGCAAGAGACATGGCCAAGCAACTAGCCATGTCACATGACACGGCCAGGAGCTTGGCCGTGTCACCATTTGAGAACAAAGAAAAGAAAGAAGACAGAAGGTGACACTGGCAAGAGACATGATCAAGCCACTGGCCATGTCACATGACATGGCCAGGAATATTTGAATTCTTTTGCATTAAGTGGGGGACAAAGACCAAAAGTAATATTAAAATAAGGAAAAAGGGTGCCTAATTGATGAAAAGAAATATTTAACAAAGAGAAGGTGGGAGACAAGAGTGAGTGTGGTGAGTTGGCAAGCATGGGTTTGGAATTTTGAAGGAATTAAAAAGAGAAGGAGAGGAAAGAAAGAGCAACACGTTTTGGGGGAGAGAGTGACACTCTCCTTGGCTATTCTTCATCTTCATCCTCCATTTCCATCCTCTCCATCTTCTCCATCTTCCATACACAAGATCTTTGATATTCTTTGGGGTAAATTGAGTTAAACAAGCTCTTGAAGGTTTGAAGAAGCTTCATTGAAGGATTGGTGACTTGAGAAAGCTCCATTCCATCTCTCAAAGGTAGAAACAATTAAAGGTTTGGTGACTTGAGAAAGCTCCATTCCATATTGCAAAGGAGAATCACCATTAAAGAGGGTTTGAGTTCTTCATCATACATCAAAGTGGAGCTAGGAGGAAGACTAGTAATCCTACTCTTGGCATCTTCACAAGGGGTTTTTCTATTCTCTCTTTTAATTCATTTCTATATTGTTGTTGTTATATTAAGAGAATTGATATTACAATGAACAATTTGTATTTGATTTATATTGAGTTGAATGATTGTTTTAAATTGATAAAGTTGAGCTAAATACCCATGCCTAGGGTTTGTAGTATATTTGATTGAATGTCTTGATTTGATATTTCCATTGATGTACCTTGTTTATGGTTGATTGTATTGTATTGAATGTTAGGTGGATAGATTAGCTACCTATTAATCTTTGAATATTGGATGACGGACCAAGAGGTGAAATTCAATATCGGAACTATATAATCAACCACCCTATAAATGAATTAGAAATATAAGTTCTAGGGTTTTAATAATTTGGTAATGTAAAATAATTAGTTATTGTTAATTCATGAATGTGAGAACTAATGAATTGGTAATTGACTAATTAACCTTAAGGAACAAATTAATTTACAAGGCTATATTAATGGATAATTTGAGAATTGAGCTTTGATTGAATGGACCTACAACCCTAGGCACCTTTCCAAGAATTGAATTGATCTTGTACAACCATCACACACATTAACCATTACGCACGTTACTTCTAGGTTTAAATTATTCTTGCAACATTTTAAAACATCAAACACTCATTCATTTAAATTACTTGTCAATCAAGCTATTATAAACTACACCTTCCTTGTGAGACGACCTTGGGACGATCACCTTTGCTACAATTACCTTGTATACTTGCGAGTGACGCTTTGTAGTAGTACTTAATTCGAGCGCAACAATATCCAACTTTTAGAACCCATTAGGGGGTTGGGGATTCCTTAGGAATTGAGTCATCGACCCCTTTCTTTTTCTCAGCTCATCCAGGTGGCGACTCCATTTTCTCTGAGTTTAAGCTCGTGTTCTCTAAAGCTCCAAGCCTAACAGTGCCGAAGTTGCAAGAACCATTCCACATGGTAGTGGGGACGGAAATCCCTGCTCACAGTAGCGAATCCACTAGGGATAAGAGAAGTTGATTCTATTGGTCTTTATATTATTTTACTCTTTCTTATTATGATATTGTCCATTGTATCATTTAGATTGCATTGTGTGCATGAGTTAGGACGCCTGTGTAACCTGTGTTGTGTTAAGTGAGGGATACCATATTTTCACTCAAGGTATGGAGATCGAGCATGGCATAACCACTCATAACCTTGTACCTTTTGGTATATACTTGCTATGGGAGCCTAAAACCTTTCAACCCAAAAGACTAAAGCGCATGTAATTGGCCTAGTTACTTTCCTTAAGTTTTTTCCCATATGCTTGTTGTTTGACTATGATTGATATATCTTGGTTTGAACCATGACCTATTTAGTTTGCTGTTTTCTTAATATGACCTAATTATATTATAAGCCCAAAATAATTTTATTCTTCCAGGCCCAAAAGACCAAAATTATTTTTAAAACTTTTTAAGATGGTCTTTAAACATAGATGAGTCAAGAATTCTTCTACCTCATAGCCCAAATACAAAGTCCAAAATCCATTTTTTTCTAAAATTGTTTTACAATGGTCTTTGAACAAAACTATTTTTGCACTTTATTCAAATTAAAACCTTTTTCTTTAATGGGCTTATAACTAGTTAGGTCAATTATGGGATGCTAAAAATCAAGTGTGGGCCTAATTTATGCCAAGACTTATTAATCATAGGCTTGTTTGTGGCATGAACCATTAGTTGTTTTTCCAAATAGGGAAATCTATTTATGATAAATCTTTTAATTTAGTTTTGATCTAATATAGCATAAAAGCTATCCTTCTATTGGCCCAATGGATTATGACTTAATTAATGGGAATTGTCATGGACTGACTTCTAAGTTTGAAAATATAACTATTGGTTAAATCATTTGAGAGAATTTTTTGAAAACAAGATATCCCATATTGGTATTTTTTTTACCATATACCTAGAAAAAGAGACTCGTCATTCATGTGTGGAAGATATAGGGCTGGAAGGAACGTCCTAATTATCTTTCTTTGTTTGTTACTTGTGTATACATGCATACATGCATACACACATTGTATTACATGGCATTGATCCTTTATTGCTCACAGACCTAGAGTACATCAATTCAGAAGTATATGACAACACCACCTATAACAATGATTTTGATTCAAGAGTTTCATTGGGAGGATGGATGCAAACCAGCTAAGGGATATAGTCGATGAGGTTGTCAAATCTAGGATGGCCGAGCTAGGGGAACAATTGGTTGAAATTATGAAGACCCAGTTGATTGAAATTTTGGAGATCATCAACAATGCTAATAAGGCACCTCCCATTGACATAAAAAAAAATGGAAAGGCAGCATTAACAAGGAATAGGTCCACTGATAGAGAACAAGTAAAAAATGAGGGGTCAATCCTATAAGACCAGTCAAACCATATGTTGTCTAAGTGGAGCAATAAGGGTGGCTACCACCCCAGTGGGAAAAGTCAAAGGGAAAGAAGAGGTGTTGAGAAAAGTGCAACAACAAAACCAGCAAAGAAGCATAAATTTTCAAACTTGGGGGAACTTTTGTCAAAGATGTTAGAAAATCTAATAAAGATGGATTTGTTGCAACCATTGGCATCTCTACCTCTGCCATCAAATTTTGTTGACAAGGTCTTTTGTCAATTCCATCAAGGGTAAGGGCACAAGACAGATTAATGTGTTTGATTAAGGGACAAGATCCAAGATTTGATTGATAGTGGAAAGCTACCTGAGCTTGATAATCCCAAAACTAAGAGTAATCCTCTTCCTAAATTTGGAAAGGCACCACCGCTTGCAACCTTCATGATGGAGGAAGGATTGGAGGAGAGTTTTATCTTGTCATCTTGTCATGATATGGATGGAGAAACTGCTAAAGAGGATGTGCTATTAAGTAATCTTGGACTAATTATGGATGATGAATCAGTGATCCTTGATGATGAAAAAATCCTTGCCCTTGGTATGTCTAAATAAATGAATCATCTTTGACCCCAACTCAACAAAATTCCCTTGGCCTATTTGGTTTTTGTTCATTTTATTTCTTTGGTATTTTCTAGAACAATTATGTTTTTCAAATTAAGATTGTTTGAATAAATTATTTTCATTAAATTTTTATAATGGTCTCTGTTCATATTAGTGCTCAACCGATAATGAATTTAGCTTGATTAGCGTATCTATGCATCATGATTTAAATGACATTACTAGGTGAGGGAAATGTTCTATAGCATTGAGCTGTGTATGCTTACTTAGAGAAGGCTTCTGGATAATGACCTTTGTTTAGATTCTAGTCAATCTTAGAACTGCCTTGACGAACTTTCAAGGCGAAATTGAACTGTACTTATTTAAGAGAGAGACGATCTAAGCATTATTTGGTAAGCCAACAACTAGAATCCACCCAATTAAACATCAATCCCTAGTTAGTCCCTTTTTAGCCTTCATCATATTTTAGCTTATTTTTTATTAGCTTATAAACCCCGATAACCTACCCTGAGCTATTATGACACTTATGACAAGTCTGATGATCACTGAATTACCAAGGAGAAAGAAGATCGAGGAAAATTCCGTTGACGTTTATCTGAACTAGACCTAATATCTCAAATCTATAACATCAGGATAAGAAAAGGTTCATCCCTATTGAAACAAACTTGTCCTACTCTATTCATCCATAGTCAGAAGCATAAAATGGTACAACTCTCTTAGAGCTAGGACCCAAAAGAAAGAAAAAAATGAAAAAATGAAAAAAACCCCCCATAAAAAGGCATTTAACCCAAAAGGCAGTTAAGAAAAGCTAATCGAGTTCCTTTTTACCTGAAGCATCAGAAGGCAACCACTTAGTTTACAAGAATATATTGATTTAAATTGGTCCAGTTCAGCTAAAAATTCAAATAAAATCAGAGAAATAGGGGAAAGACCATCTTTCATTTTATCCAACATGGCTCCAAGTTAGCAATATTAAGAGTCTTAGACTTGATACTCCTAAAAAGGGAAAAGGACAAAAGAAAGAGTAAGAAAAAGAGTGGTCCAAAGAATAAGATAGTACTGATTAGATCCAAATTTCTGCCAAAATGACGGAAGGACATTCAAGCTTTATATGTTCATGAAGTCAAAAGATAAAAGTGACGCCCATAAAGTAAAAATGGAATCTCTAACAATATACGGTTCCAACAAGCAGATTGTAGTGTGAAGGTTTGTAAGCAGTGTCACATCAACTCCGATCTAAAAATAGCCTTCAATTAACTCATGTCCCTTATAGACCTTGTTTGAAGCCTATTAAAGACCTATTGATCTCTCTTGGTAGATGGAGTCTATTAGTGGTGATAGTTTGAATAAGCATGCATATGAAATAGACAATATTTGAAATCAATGAGACCTTTGGCCGAGTAATGTGTATGTGCCTATCTGAAGTGCAATAGTTCTTTCTTAAATGAAAATGATTCCAAAGTTTAGTATGGTAACTAGGGATATCATGTTATAGATATGTTAATTTGAAAAATCGAGTCCTGAGGTACAATGACACTGATTTGACAAAGTCAACATTTGATTTTAAAAAAACTATTTTCTTATTGTATAAATCTTCTCAAACCTCGAAGGACACATTGGGAAAAATAAAGGATTATTTGCAAGAAGTTACCAACTGGCATGCTAAATCATAATTTGAAATGGATGTGTCTCTACTGCTAGGGTCCTCCACTACTCATGGTTTCAACATCTTGATGATAAAATCCATAAATACGAAGCCTTCTGTCATTCCAATTCAAGACCTAAATAAGCATCTGGAAGGAGCCAATGAGAACACTTCAGCTGATCACCTCAGTCTCTAAGTCAATGGAACTACTGTAAGTATTATTCATACATATCACATATACACAAGCATATCACACTGCATTTTTGTCTTGTGTAATATATTCTTTGTCAAAGTGAACAACATATACTCTATGAAGCAAATAATGAAAAGCAGACATAACGTTAGGGGGCATGAAAGGCCCATTGCTTGAGGAAGATCCAATAAGTTTACAAAAATAGAGGTGCATGCTTGTACAAGGAACCGGATAATACATAAACATCAATTAAAGCCTACATGGGAAAAGATCAGTGGTTTGAGCCTATACAGGGAGCAAAGTTTCTCCTTTCGATTTCTTGAGTTTATGCATGTATAAAAAAATTTTAGACTCACTTTTAATATTTTATCACGCAAGGGGCAAAGAGAGGATATAAGAGCTTGATAAAAAATAACCAAATTTTTTGCAAAAGTGAAGAATCCATGCAACAAAAAGAACAAGACAAGAAGAAAGTAAGAACCCTAAAAAGAATGAAGATGCAAAAGACAAAAGATTAGTCCGACTAGAAGAGCTGAAGCCAATGTAGGACAAATCTCCAAAGAATAAAGATCTATTTTTGAAGGGTAAAGACTTGATCTCCAAAGGATAAAGATCATTTTTTTTAACGGTAAAGACCCAATTTCAAAAGGATAAAGATTCATTTTCTAAGGGTAAAGACCCAATCTCCAAAGGATAAAGATCCATTTTTGAAGGGTAAAGACCCGATCTCCAAAGGATAAAGATCCAATTTTGAAGGGTAAAGACTCGATCTCCAAAGGATAAAGACACATCTTTTAAGGATAAAGACTCGATCTCCAAGGATGAAGATCCATTTTGAGGGTGAAGACCCACAATCCATTAAAGAATGGAACAACCGGCTAGAAGAAAGCCAAAACTCTCAACTGAAAGAAGGTCAGTCAGCTAGAAGAGCTGAAATTAATTAGCTGGAGGAAAGCCAGAACTCTTAACTAACAGAAATTTAGTCAGCTAGAAGAGCTAAAAATGATTGGGTAGAAGAAAGCAATAACTCTTAACTGACAGAATTTCAGTCAACTAGAAGAGCCGAAACTAATTGACTAAAAAAAAGTCTAAATTCTCAAACAACAAAGGGACAATCAAGCTAGAAGAGCTTAAGTTTCAGGTCCATAACCCAAATCAAATCTTTTTCAAGTTCAGAACTCATTTTGCGTCCAAATCTCAAACCAATCCGAGTCTAGAACCCAATTTATTTTTTATTTTAGAACTCAATTTGGGTCCAGAACCTAAACCAATCTAGGTCCACAACCCAAATCATTTTCAATTTTAGAACTCAATCTGGGTCCAGAATCCAAACCAATTCAGGTCTAGAATCCAAATCATTTTTTAGTTAAGAACTCAATCTGGGTCTAGAACCCAAACCAATTTGGATCCAAAATCCAAATCATTTTTTAGTCTAGAACTCAATCCCAATCTAGAACCTAAACTAATTCAGGTCTAGAACCCAAATCATTTTCAAGTCCATAACTCAATCCGAGTCTAGAACCCAAAGAAATCTGGGTCCAAAAGCCAAACTAATCTAGGTCCAAAACCCAAACTAAACCTGAATCTCTAGTCCAGAACCATATGTGTCCAAAATTAGCTTAAGCTCATGTTGTTATTCACTCTCTGAATAAATCCAAGATCATTCAAGCAGGGGGCAAACTGTAAACCCTTGATTTTGGTCCCAAGCTATTCCTATCCTAATTAAGGATATCTTAGTCAAGTTTGGTCCATTCTTAATGGCTTAAACCTGTAACACCCCGATACTCTATATAAGTACTATACATATACCTTGTATACATACAGTAAGTATATAAAGTACAAGGATGTCACTTTACGTTACAATTTAAAAACCTTTAACTGAGTTCAAACCATATTTCATTAATTTAAAGAACATTTACAAAATCATTATACTTTTAATGATCTTACATATATATATATATAATAATCTTATCTTTATCAAAACTTCATTTATATATATGACTACATTCTTGTCAGAAATACAGCATAATTAAAATTATACATGTATGCATCACCCTCTAGTTGGTCTCGACAAACTCTTACTCTTCTCGTGGTATAACGAAAGACTTCAGATCTACCATCTACTCACCTGCGCGATTACACATCCGCGCTAAGCCAGAGAGCTTAGTAGTACAAATATATAATGTAAACATACATTACAGAAATTCTAACATATAATGATATATCAATTCCATGTACCATTAGTTTCATATCATGTTTTCCCTTTTTACTTACACCTTTCATATATCTCTACTAATCTCATATATTATATACATATATTGATATCATTAACACCAAACACAATTCCATCATTAATATTCACAATGAATATATCAATACACATATTACATATCATACTTCATAACATTTCATGTCCTTATTTTATTCACTTAATTCATTATTCACAATTCACCAATCATGAATCATATTTCCAACAAAGACAACCATAGATCTCATTATTCATTTATTTCATCATTTGTATATCACATTGAAAACAAAGATAGACTTGGGCCCAAAAGACACTAATATGTCATTCAACTTTCAGAGTTAATGTTTTGGTTTAATTATCTCATTTATCATTATCCCAACTAGGCTTCAAGGATTAGGTTCAACCAAGCTTCAAGGGGAACAAAGCATGCTAAGTATCAACCCAACTTGGCTTCAAGAACCAAACCCAACCTAGCTTCAAGGGTTGTAACATCTCAATTAGGCTTCAAGGACTAGACCCAACCAAGCTTCAAGGGGAGTAAAACATGTTAAACTTCAACCCAACTTGGCTTCAAGGATCAAGCCCAACCTAACTTCAAGAGATTGTTACTATTAGGCATGCCACCAACAACAAAACTCTGAAAATGAATAACATATTAGACATACAATTCATTTATTATTTCATTATCATTTAATCATCATCACTAAGGCATACATGCCTCCATCATCTCATTTACATCATTATAGCCAATAACAATGGCTTCACATCTCTTCAATAGAATATACATATCCAATACATTGGACATAATCATCTAGGCAATATGCCTCACTTATCTCAATTGAATCATCATAGCCAATCACAATGGCTTCATATCTTATCAAATCTCAATTCACATTATAATAATTCATTATTCAAGTATACATAATCAATTACATTGAACATATATCTTAAATTTATCATTAAAATATTTATCATAACAAATTGCATTGTACATACCTTTTTGAATGATCATCATAGCTTTCACACTATACAAATCATAACATTAGTCACATGATATTAACAATATAGTCAATTACTTAACACATTTATAACTAAATGTGTTAAGTCTCACAATCATGTAAAAGAATGCATTCATGTAAGTTTGTACTTACCTCTAGAGAACTCACACCAAATCTAAATTCTTTTTTCCAAGAATCCTCCAACACTTGGATTATGGCAACAAAATCTCTTCAAAACCTAATCCAAAGGTAATTATTCATATAAGAAAATAAGAATGATATCTAACTAGGGCAAACTCAACACATGACACGCTCACCAACACGGGCGTGTCCATGATCGTGCCCTAAACCAACAATACAGAAGCTTTGACACGCTCAGTAACATGGGTGTGTCACTAGACGTGTCACTCATTCTGCCTTACAGAAACATTGACACGCCTAACAACATGGGCGTGTTCATGGCCGTGTCAATTACTTTTTCTCACAGTAGCTATAACATGCTCAGTAATATGGCCGTGTTAATGGTCGTGTCACAAACGTCAAACTCAGTACCAATGACACGCCCAACTACACGGCCGTGTCACTGGCCGTGCCAGGCAAAAATCATGAATTTCGAACTCTCATCCATGAAAACACCAACACTTCAAAACTCATACTTCATCACCATTAATCAATATCTTGGTTATATTCATCAATTACCTATCAATTTAACACTTATATAACTTCAATATATCATAATAATAATCATTATAAACATCACCATGAATCAACTACTCAAATCCCCAATTCATTTATACTAAACCCTTACTCAACTATTTCAACAATTTATCATCATCCTCACAAATAACCATATTATCATCATCTAAATACCAATTCCACACATATATATACTTCAATCTTTCACTATCATCATCTCCACACCCCAACCATATCAAACATATACACAATCAATAGAAATCAACACAAGGAAATGAATACTTACTTGAATATTTTACCAAATCTTCAATCTCCATCTTCAATTCTCTCAAAATCACTATGGATTTGATGTGTATGAGGATAAATCACATCTCTCTCTCTCTCTCTCTCTCTCTCTCTCTCTCTCTCTCTCGTTCAAGAAGAAGAGGAAGAAGAAGGGAAGAAGATCTTTTCTTCTCTTTCTCATACTTATCATATATATATATATAATAAATATACAAAAATCCTTCACCACATATCTTTCCCTTTGACTTTCCTTTCTTCTTTTTCTTTTATTAATATTATTATTAATTATATACACTTATATTTCTACACCCATTATACACTATGTATATGTTATGTATATGTATATTTCTTATATATTACTTTTATATTTTCCCATATATTTTCCAAATACCATATGTACAAATCATCCTTCATATACACATCTCTTATAATATTTTCCTTACATATTTTACCAACATATCTTCACACAACTACTACTCCGATGTATACCAAAATCGGGTATTAAATTAATTCATTAAACATACACATTAAATCCATATACAACCATAATTATTCCAAACTTTTAGGGTGTACTTTGGGATATTACAAAACCTATTTTAAAGCATTTAGTTAGAATGTTTCAATTTTATTAGGATTAAAATAAGACGATTTAATTTTTAAAGCCACAATTAGGTCCGATTCGAAATAAGAATGAGTTTGGTTTGGTGTGGATCATGTCGTATCGAATTGAGCCTACCTAATTTGATATGGATGTTTTCCATATCAAATTGGATCACATTCAAATCAATATGGACAATGTCCATGTCGAATTGGACATCTAATTTGACATGGACAAACATCCATTTGAATTGGAGTTAATCCAATTTGATATGGGTATCTAATTGGTCTATATCGAATTAAAAAAGGTTTATTTCGATATGAACAGGTTCCATGTCAAAATTTGACATGGTTCCTGGTTTTTAGACTTAATCCAAGCTTTGATTAAATAAAAAATCTTGATTAAGCTCAATTTTACGTACTTTGTTCCTTATAAATACAGGCTTAAGCAAGGATTAAAGAAGGCCAGAATGTTAAAACAATGGGATTATCAATAGAGGAGACAATAGCAGTTATTATCAAACCCTAGCCATAAGTATCAAAAAGCAATTAAAAGACAGTAAACACACCACAATTGTCTCAAGCAGTTGTTTCCCTCAACCAATAACAAAGCTGATTCAGGCAGTGATAACATCGAGCTTGATTCAACACAGTCAAATTGGTGGAGCCTATGACTCAGGTACATCTTCACCAACTTATTATGTTTAAATTTCCATTCCTCTTGTTTTATGAATTGAACATATTGTTATTGCTTTAATATAAACATAACTTTGAGAATTTCATTCAACAAATCTTAACTTCAACATTCAATTTGACTCGAACCTTAATCATATATTTTAATCTTAATTAAATAATCCAAGGTCCTAATTTTCACTTATTAACCCAATCAAGTTTTCCAAAACCTTAAAATCTTAATTTAAGCATTCTATACTTTTCAAAACCCTAATCCTAAACACCTAACCTTAATCCATAAATATCCAAAACCCTAAAACCCTAATTTTATTTTCAAACCTTAAAACCATATTTTTAAAATGTTACAAACCCTAAGTTTAACATGTAAACACTAATGTTGTATATTTAATGCTTCAAACTCAAGTTTTGATTATTTAATTTGTTACATGCTTTTATGATGGATGATTCATCTTATTCAGTTTATAATAGATTTTTGTTTTTAATTATTGTTTGAATGATTTAATTTATTTGGTTAATTATTTTAATGTTGATTATTTTGAGTTCAATGATGTAAGAGGTACGTTTCCACTTTGCGGGTACCTCATTGGTTAAATTTAATGTAATTTAACTTCTTTTGAGTTTTGGGATTAATGTAAAGGACATGTTTCCATCAAATGGTGGATGTCCTATTTTATTTAGTTTTGGACATTGGACATTGTAAGTACATGTTTTCATCTAGTATGGGTGCCTATTTATTTTGTTTGGACTTTCTTTGGTTTTATTGTAATGATGATCTATTTTGATAATTGCATGTACTATAGGCGATTGTAAAAGGATGCCAGTTCCAATGAACTGGGCGCTATAAGGGTGCTGGGTCATTTTCACATTCCCCATATGTACCCAACTTTTCAAACCCATTAGGGAGGTTGGGAATTCCTTAGGAATCGAGTCATCCACCCCTTTTTTTTCTAGTCCATTCGGGTGATGACTCCATTTTCTATGGGTTTAGGTTCATGTTCTCTAAGGCCCTGAGCCTAACAGTGTTGAAGTCATAAGAACCATTCCACATGGGAGTAGGGGCGAAAATCTCCGCTCACACAATTATTGTGGATAATAATGATGAGGGCATTGGAACAATAAAGATTTAAAGTGATCCCACGCCTCATGAAATGGTTCTCCATCCAATTGGGTGAATGATGCAATACTTCTCCTAAGCTCCTTTGTTTTATGATGTGAATACAACTTTCCCATAAATTTGTTATAAACTTCGGTCCATGTAGTTAATGAATTTTCTAGTTAAGTCATCAACCATGCCTTTGCCCTATCCTTCAAATTGTATGGGAAACACCTCATTTTTAGCTCATCTTCTGTCAATGCTTGCAAAGGGAATGTATGAAAGGTTGTATAAAAATCACGAATGAAGTTGAGAGGATCTTCATTCGGCATTCCATGAAAAGAGGGCAGCATCTTATAATGAGTGTTTTTTAGTTTATAGTTTCTTGTTGTATTACTCAATTGTATACATGATGTAGTTACCCCAATAATTTTTCTGAAAAACTCCTTCATTGGTGGTTCTTCCACTTCACCCATTTCTACACATATGTTCTCTTCTAATTGCTCTTCAATGCCTTCCTCTTCTTGTCCCAAAGGATCCACTTGTTTGGTTATAGGATGTTTATAGATGTTGTCGACAAAGGAAATAAGTTCGTTGCCTTGCAACCTACGTCCTTGAATAAATCACCTGAGAATTTCAAAAAGAAACACTTAAATAAAATTAAAATAAAGGAATCAAACTACTACTAAAACAGCCTTCCCCGGCAATGGCACCAAAAACTTATTGCGCTCTACTTAATACTACTACAAGCGATACTTGCAAGTATACGAGTTAGTTATAGTAAATGGTGGAACGTCCCAAGGTCGTCTCACAAGGATGGTGTTTGTTGATAATAATTTTATTGAAAATAAATAATTTAAAGATTGAGTGTATTGTGTTGTAATGGTGAAAAATAATTAAAATTGAAAAGTGAAAGAATGATGGTTGTACAAAATTAATTTATCTTCTTGGAATGGTACCTAGGATTTATAGGTCAACTTAATCAATCCTGAATTATCAATTATCCATTAACATAACCCTTTAACTTAATTTCCTTCTTGTTATTAATTAGTAATTATCAATTCATTAGTTCTCACATTCATGAATTAATAAAAAAACCAATTACCTTAACTAGCAAATGATGTGCACCCTATAATTTATATTTCTAATTCATTCTTAGGGGAGTTGATTGCAT
This sequence comes from Garcia nutans, assembly GCA_947685225.1. NCBI lineage: Eukaryota > Viridiplantae > Streptophyta > Magnoliopsida > Malpighiales > Euphorbiaceae > Garcia > Garcia nutans. The sequence goes on from CANTUV010000007.1 coordinate 56,185,346, forward strand.
AGTTCAAATATCAAATTTCACCTCTCGACCCTTTATTCAATATTAAAAGATCAATAGGTGGCCACTCTTTCAACCTAACATATAATCCAATGCAAACAATTAATAACAAGTTATACTAATGGAAATGATAAATTAAGTCATTTAATCAAATCTACTACAAACCCTAGGCATGAATAATTTAGCTCATCATCAATGCAAAGTAAACATTCATCTCAATATAATTCATTCATTGATGTATCAATGTATACAACAACATATCTAAAAAAAGATAAATTAATTAAGAGCATGGAAAAACCCCTTGAAGATGCCAAGAGTTGAAACTTCTTCTTCTCCCTCCTAGCTCAACTTGAATGTGATGAAGAACTCCTAAGTCCTCTTAAGATCTTTATCCAAAAGTTATCCAAGAACAATCCAAAAATATAAAAGAACTTAGCTATGAAGATGAAAATGAAGATGAAAGGAATGAGAGATGGTGATGAAATGTATCATCCAAATGGTGTGTCAAAATTATCCCCTCAAAAAGAAGAAGAATGGTTATATCAAGAAAAATTTTTGCTTTTTCCAGCTTTTAGTCCCCATCTCCATCCCCTATTCTAATTATTTAAATGTCAAGATAAAGAGAATTTTTCTTTTTCAAATCACATCCACACTTCCACCTCCATTTGTTCCTTCTTTTTCATGCTTAAGCCTTTCCATCCAAAACAGCTCTTCTTTTTACTTGTTCTATTATTCTTTTAAAGAAACATTCCTATTGCCTCCCTCGTATCGTATAAAAACAACAAAGAATTTGCCTCAGATATGGCCAAGTAAGTTTGGTCTTGGCCATGTCTCTCATTTTTTCTTTGGACATAGCTAAGTCATGTGCCTATGTTCATCACTGCTTATTGTAGACCCTTAATTTTTTACCCAATCCGATCCAACATGCTTTATTTAGTCCAAAATGATTTTTGTTGTTTAATTGGTCCAAAATAATTTTAATTAAATAATTTTTACCTTAGTATCTAATTTTTAGTAGTAAAAAATGAAAATAAACAAATAAAAAATAAAAATAAAAATTGGAGTCGGAAAAAAATCGGCAGCGAAAAGTGGTCGCTCGGGCCCGTCGGGCCAACAGTGGCTCGCCTGCAGGCTCCTGCGGGCTGGCACGCCCCACGGGCCCATCGCCAGAATTTTTGCCAGCGCAAATTTTTCAGCTGCAATTTTTAGAATTCTAATCCAATTAGGTTTTAATTTCTTTTTTTTTATTATTACTTACCTTAATTAATTAGGAATAAACAACCTAAAAACCACTATAAATAAGGACCAATTAAACCAAATCAAGGGAAGAAAAAAACTTTTCATGATAGCTTTAGGTTTTGAAACCAAATCAAGGAAGGAAAGGGAAAACTCAATTCAATTGATATTTATAGCAGCAGTAGCAGCAGTAGCACGAAAAAGGGAGAAGAAAAGAGGCAATCAAAGCTTGTCTTTGGAGCTAGTTCATCCAAGAAGAGTTATTTTTTTGGAGAATCAACAAAAGAAGGTATGTTTTAATTCTTTTGATTATGTTTTACAATAGCCAAATCTATAAAATTTAAGTTTTTTAAATAAAAAATCTTAGAGTTTTAATTTAATTTTTCCAAGTTTAGAACATTAAAAACGTGACTTTCTTTTCTAAAAGGACTCAAAATTGTTATTTTTTCTTCTTAAAAACCTTAAAACACTCATTTAACATATTTTTCTACAAAACCAAAATAAAATTATGTTTCATTTAAAATTTTAAATTAGGTTTTTTTTCATTCAAAAAACCTTAAAAAACATCTTTTCTACTTATAAAAACTTCAATTCATGTGTTTAAATTCATAAAATATCATAAAATATCAAATTGCTATTTAAAACCCTAAAAATAATTTATGGCCGAGAATCCTAAATTTCAAAGCCTAAAATCCAAAAATCATCTTTTAAACCTAAAGTAATAAACCTAACCGTTTTAAAACCTTAAACCCTAATTTTTATGAACTTTAAACCCTTTAAAACATAAAAAAACATAAAAACATAAAAAAAAACCTCAAAAAAGCTACAGTAGCTCAATTTACTATTTTAAAAACATGAATTAAAAAATATTTCAAAAGTGTCTAAAACTCAAGTTTTATTATTTCATCATTCAAATCTTAATTTGTTTAATCAAAGTGTCTTGCTAACCTTAAAAAAACATAAAACCTAATCTATTTTAATTACCTAAAAAGTCACATAGCTTAAACTTTAGAATTTCCAAGGCCTTAACACATGAGATAAATAACCCTAAATAGAAATAGTAGCTATACATGAACTTTTATTTGTTTTATTCAATTCCATATTTATTTATACCTTGATTTATTTCTTATGCTTTAATTTATTTAATTTTAATACTTGATTTATTTAATTTATCATGGATGGATGTTTGTTTTATATTTTGGTTAATACTCTTAATGAATGATTTATTTATTATGGATGATTATTTACTTTTATCAATCAATTTAGACTTCCAAAGTTGTAAGAGGTAAGTTTCCACTTGATGGGTACCTCATTAGTTAAACATCATGTAATTTAATTTTCTTTTCTATTTTAGAACTTATGTAAAGGGCATGTTTCTACCTTTTGGTGGGTGTCCTATCTAGGCATGTGATGTAAGGACATGTTTCCATCCTTGGATGGGTGTCCATTTATTTATTTTATTTTGTTTGGACATTGCTTTGATTTTAATATAATGATGCTTTCTTTTATTGTGTGTAGTATGGATAATGTTATTATACTTAAGAATTTTATAATATTAAGACCTGTAAAGGAGGCCGGTTCCAATGAATCGGGCGTTGTGGGGGTGCTGGGCCATTTCTCACTTTCCCCACACGTACCCAACTTTCCGAACCCATTAGGGGGTTGGGGATTCCTTAGGAATCGAGTCATCCACTCCTTTCTTTTTCCCGGCCCGTCCGGGTGGCGACTCCATTTTCTCCGGACTTAGGTCCGTGTTCTCTAAGGCCCCAAGCCTAAACAGTGCCGAAGTCGCAAGAACCATTCCACCGGGAGTGGGGGCAAAAATCCCCCCTCACAGTGGCGACTCCACTGGGGATAAGAGAAGTTGATTCCGTTGGTCTTTATATTATTCTATTCTTTCTTATAATGATATTATCCATTGCATCATATTAGATTGCATTGTGTGCGTGAGTTAGGATGCCCATGTTACCCATGTTATGTTATGTAAGGGATACCATACTTTCACTCAAGGTATGGAGATCGAGCATGGCATAACCACTCATAGCCTTGTACCATTTGGTATATACTTGCTATGGGAACCTAAGCCTTTCTACCCAAAGACTAAAGCTCATGTAATTGGCCTAGTTACTTTCCTTAGGTTTTACCCCAAATGCATGTTGTTTGACTATGGATAATTTATCTTGGTTTAAATCATGGCTTATTTGGTTTGTTCTTTTTCTAATATGACCCAAGTACATTTGCAAGCTCAAAATAAATTTTTTCTTTAAAATGCAAAAGACCAAAACTATTTTCAAAACTTTTTAAGATGGTCTTTGGACATAAGACTTTTCTAAAAATAAATCAAAAATTCTTTTGTCTCATGGCACAAATACTAAGCCCAAAATCCATTTTTCTAAAATCTTTTATAATGGGCTTAGAAACAAAACTATTTTCATCCAACATTTTCTTACAAAGAGCTTGCAAAAATATTTAGGTCAATTATGAAATACCAAAAAATTAATTGTGGGCCTAGTTTACACTAAGAATAAATTAACCATGGGCTTGTATTTGGTATGAACCACTAGTTACCTCTTTTCAAGTGAGAAATCTATTTATAATAAGCCTCTTAATTTCGTTTTAATCCAATATAGCATAAAAGCTACTTTAGTTGGTTGAATGGATTAAAACCTAATTAATGGGAATTATCATGGATTGATTTCCATTTTCAAGGATATAACTATTGGTTGAAACGTCCGAGGGAATTATTCGAAAACAAGGTACCCCATGTTGGTATTTTGGTTAACCATATACCTAGGAAAAGAGATTCACCATTCGTGTGTGGATGTTATGAGGTTGGAAGGAACGTCCTAATTTGTTCTTGTTTGTTAATTGCTTGTGCATACATGCATACATGCATACATTTGCATCTCATATCATTGGTCCTCTCTGGCTCACAGCCCTGGATTACGAAAGTTCAAAAGCTTACAACAATCTAACTTACACCGGAGACGAAGTATCTAGCAACGACTCAATCACTTGCTCACCAAAGACAATGGAGCCCGAACAAATTCAAAGAATGGTGGATGAAGCCCTCAATGCCAAGATGGAAGAAATCAAAGAGGCCCTAGCTGAGACCATGAAGAACCAATTGACTGCAATCTTACAGAATCATGTCGAAGCATCTGCTAGCACTAAGAAACCAAAGGACAAAGGGAAGACTAAAGTTAATGAAGTGGCTTTTGATGATGAAAAGGTGGTCATTGATGATGATGATGATTGGGCTCAATACTACCAAGAGGTTCAAGAAAAGAAGAAAGAACCGAAGGCTGTCGAGAAATCACCTATTGAAAAGACCGAGACATCTGATGTTGAAAAGATGATTGCAGATTTAGAAAAGAAATTTGAAAAGAAGCTGAAAATCGAAGAGATGTCCGAAGTTGACAAGTTATTTGAACAAGATGATGAGGTCCCTTATAAGTTCAAGATGCCTTCCTTTGCTAAGTACAATGGCACCGAAAATCCTCATCTCCACGTGAAGCAATTTATCACTGCCATGCAATCTGCTCGAGCTACTAAGGCTCAAACCCTAAGGTACTTTATGCTCTCATTGGACCCTGTTGTCCAAAATTGGTTCAATACCTTAGATGATGAAACACAAAAGAGCTGGGATCTACTTTACAAAGCCTTCATCCAACAATATGGATATAATGTTGAGTTGGAAGTTACCTTAATGGAAGTGGAGTCCATTAGGCAAAGACCGAATGAGAATTTTGTAGATTATGTCAAGAGATGGAGGAACAAGGCTGCTTTGCTCAAGAAAAGGCCCGATGAATCTGATCAAATAAGGATGATTGTGAGAGGGGTGTTCCTAATCTTCGTGAGAGGATGTCGCATACACTCATACGTGATTTCAAATATCTTCTCCAAGCTGGTCTACAAATTGAAGAGTGGGAAAGGGAGAAGAATCGCTTTTCAATAAAAAGGAATGAGAAAGGGAGCTACCAGTCGGGCAATCAAAGCACACAAAAAGAAGTTGATGTTAATGCCGCTAGTGAAAGAGGAATGAGGCAGTTTTCATATCTGGGGAAGCCACTGTCTTGGGTTCTCCATAAGCTACAAAGGAAGGGATTGTTACAACCCTTGACTCCTCGACCTTTACCTAGTCCATTACCCCCCAAAATTTGATACTAAGGCTTTTTGTCAATTTCATCGGACTCAAAGACATGAGACTGATAGGTGTACCCGATTAAGGCATGAGATCCAAGATTTGATTGACAGTGGTAAGCTACCCGAGTCAGATAAGCCCAATACCAAGAACAACCCTTTGCCTAAGTTTGGAAGAGTACCTCCACCGGCAACCTTCATGGTGGGAAAAGGATTGGAAGAAGATTTTATTTTAGCATCCTTTCAAGATGGGGATATGAAAGAAAAAGAAGCTTAAACTCAACAAACTTTCCTTAGCTTGAATGTTGCTTTTCAATTTTACTTTCTTTAATATTTTGAACTATTGTGCTTTTCAAACTTAAAGTTGCTTTAAATAAATTACTTTCTTCAAAATTTTGTTGGTCTTTGATCATTTTGGTGCTCAACCAATGAGGAATTTAGCTTGATGTTTATAAATTAATGTGTCTAGGCATCATGACTCGAATGACTTTACTAGATGAGGGAATTACTCTATAGCATTGAGTTGTGTATGCTTACTTAGAGAGGGCTCCTGCATAATTATCTTTGTCTAGGTCTTAGTCAGTCTTAGAACATGCTTTGACAAACTTTCGAGGCGAAATTGAACTCTGCTTATTTAAGAGAGAGATGATCTAGGCATTGTTTGATTAGTCAACAACTAGTATCCACCCTATTAAATATCAATCCCTAGTTGTCCCTTTGAGCCTTCATAAAATTTTAGCTTTCTTTTCATTGGCATATAACCATAATAACCTACCCTGAGCTGTTATGATACTTTTGGCAAAGTCTTATGATCACTAAGATGAAGAGGCAATAAGACCAAAAAAGGCAATGATTAGTCAAGACCATAAAGATAGTTGAAGTTCTCAAGACCATAAAGATAGTGGACGTTTTCAAGACCCTAAGGGTAGTTGAAGATCCCCTAATATCTCCAAGACAACATCAACATTGGAGTAATAAATGATTTATCCCTATTAAAGAAGATTTATGTTACTCCACTCATCCATTATTGGAAGGCCAAGTTGGTACAAATAAGACAACTCTGTTAGAGCTAGAACAAAAAAAACAACAAAAAAAAAGAGAAGAGAGAAGAAAACAAAACAAAAAAGGCAAAAGAAAAGGAAAAAAAAAACCCAAAATGGTTCAAAAAGCCAACTGAGTTCTCTTTTACCTAAAGCAGCAAAAGGCTTCTATTTGGTTCATAAAGACTTTTTTTTTAGTTGGTCCAACCCAACCAAAGATTCAATTGAAATTGGAGAAAATGAGGAAGACCACCCAATTCTTGAAAGTTCTGTAGTCCAACAAGAAAGAAGGACAAAAAGAGAAAGAAAAGGGAAGAGTAAGAGAAATAAAGAAAAGGGAGAAGAAGAAAAGAAATGAATTTGGGAACCAAACTTTTTGCATGGGCAAAAACTGTCCTAGTAAGATCCAAATTAATGCTAAGAAGATAGAAGAAATTTGGAGTCTAGCAAGGTTGCCTCTAAGCTGCCTAAAATTCCAATAAGAAATTTGTAGTGTGAAGGTTTGTCCATTGTGTCACACCAGCTCTAATCTCAAAATGGCCTTCACTTAAGCCTGTTTCCCTCATAGACCCCATTTCAAGCCTATCAAAGACCTGTTGATCTCTCTTGGTAGGTAGAGTCTATTAGTGGAGATAGTTTGGATAAGCATGCATATGAGATAGACAATATTTAAACTCAATGAGACCTTTGGCCAAGTAATGTGTATGTGCCTATCTGAAGTGTAACAATTCTTGCTTAAATAGAATTGATTCCCAAGTTTAGTACGGTAACTAGGGTTCTCATGTTATAGATATGTTAATTTGGAAAAATCAAGTCCTGAGGTACATTGACATTAATTTGGAAAAGCCAACATTTGTTTTCAAAATCAAAATTCAAAATTCAAAAAAAAAAAAGAGTGTTTTGTCATACAAAGCCTTCAAGTTAAGGGAAGTATGTTGAACCTCCAAAGGACATATTGGGCAAGGAAATGATTATTGGCAAGCTACCAATTGACATGCTGAAACATAATTCAAAATGGATGCATCCCTGACTCTACAATTAGGGGTCTCTACCACTCATGTTTTCAACATCTTGAAGATAAAAGCCAAATGCAAAGCTTTTGATCATTTCAATGCAAGACTTGCACAAGCGTCAAAAGGGAATCAATGAGAACACTTATGTTGATTGCCTCGTTCTGTGAGTCATGGAACCACTGTAAGTATTATTCATGCATATCATGCATACATTAGCATATCATGTTTTATTAGTTTTTGTTATAAGTTTTGTGTCTTGTTTATTAGGTTAATTATTGTTTTATTTAGGTATTTCGTTAGTTTTTATCGGTTTGTCTAGTTTTTTCTTTAATTGTGTAGTTTTAGTTTATTTTTAGTTTTATGTCGTTTTTTATTTAGTTTTTAGTTTGTGTTTATGTTTTGTCGGTTATTGTTTGTTTACTTAGTGTTTTAAGTTTGTTTTGAGTTTTGTGTTAGGTTAAAACAGGCAAGGAAATGAATTGAAGATGAAATGGGCAGTAGCTGACACAGGCAGAGGACACGGCCAAGTCACTGGCCGTGTCCCATACCAAGTTAAAAGGAAGAACAATTCCCAGTAGCAGACACCAGCAAGGGACACGGCCAAGTCATGTGGCCGTGTCCGTCCAAAGAAGAGCAACATGGCCAAGTCACCTTGACTTGGCCGTGTCCCACTTATTACCAAAGGAAAGGAAGAGTAAAGCAGACAGAGGCAGACACTGGGAAGGGACATGGCCGTGTCCCTCAAATATGATGCAACACGGCCAAGTCAAGCTCTACCTGGCCGTGTCACTCAACAAAGAAGCAAAGAAGACCAAAAAGCAACAGAGGAGGACACATGCAGGGGACACGGCCGTGTCACCTAGCCGTGTCCCTCCATCAAGCCCTCACACGGCCGTGTCCCTCATCACCTGGCTGTGTCCCTCATGAATCAACGCGCACCGAATTTTAAAGCCGACGCTTCGTATAAAAGCAAAAGGAAAGTTAGGGTTTAGGACTGTTGACGATTTTGAGAGCAAGTTTAGCCGTCTGAGAAGGATCTTAGGGTTTAAACATTTGTTTTCTTAGATTTTGATTCTACTTCTTAGATTTTGATTCTACTTTGGATTACACTAGTTTAGATTAGATTATTCATGCCATTGTTTCATCCTTCTTGCAAGATTCGATCAAGAGTTTCATCAAAAGCTTCAAGGAGTTTGTAACTTGGTTTTATTCTTAAACTTTGTCTCTTTAGTTTCATTGAAATTGTGTTTATGAACATTATCATGTCTAAATTGATTTCTTTGATTATTAATGAGATGAGTATGCTTGATAACAACATGAACTAATTTAATCTAGTCTAGGGTTTGTATGGATTTGCTATGAATTGTATGAATTGGTTATTCTCTTAACTAATGATTTCTTTAGCCTTTATTGAATGAAAAATTGTTACATATAATTGATTGGCCACCAATTGTGTGTTTTAGGTATTAGATGATGGATTGAGAGATGAAATCTAATGCTGGAATAATTCAATTAAGGACTTAGGTGAATTAGAGATACAACCTATTAAAAGATTGTTTCAATTATAACAAGATTAGTTATAGGAGGTTTGAATGCGAGAGCTTATTTCCTTGACTCAATTAATTAAGTTGTTTGAGATTTAATCTTAGAAATTAAATTAGTTAAGTGGAATAACCGTTCATACATATGAGTAGTAAAGAAGTGCAAACCCTAGACTCTTTTTATCAAGTGAATCAAAACATAAGCTATTGTTTATTTTTATTGTTTTCAAATTAAATCATTCTTCTTCATTACTTTGCAAATTAAATTTCTTTAATTATTTGTTACTTTAAATTTGATAATCAATTACCCACTTTGGCTTCCTTGAGAGAACGACCTTGGGGCGATCACCTTTGCTACAGCTACCTCGTATACTTGCGAGTGACGCTTTGTGGTAGAGTTAATTTGAGCGCAACATATCACATCGCACTTTCTTGTCTTGTGTTTTGGAAAAATGAACAGAAAACACCTTGTGAAGTAGAGAATCAAAAGAAGATATCGAATCAGGGGGCATAGAAAGCCCATTGCTTGAGAAAACTCCAGTAATTTGCAAAGAGAAGAAATACGTACTTGTGTGAAGAACTAGACAACAACAACATCAATCAGAGTCCGCATAGAAAAATCATGAGTTTAAGCCTACACAAGGGGCAAAGTTTCTCCTTTTCAATTTTTTTGGGTTTATATACCAAATATTTTTAAACTCACATACAAATATTTTGCCACACAGGGGGCAAGGAGAGGATAAAAGGTCCAATTAAAAATAGCTAAATCTTTGCAAAAAGGAAGAACAAAAGAATGAAACAATTAAAACTCTCAAAAGGATGAAGATCCATTTTCAAGGGTGAAGACCCGATCTCAAAGGATGAAGATCCATTTTCAAGGGTGAAGACTCGATCTCAAAGGATGAAGATCCATTTTCAAGGGTGAAGACCCGATCTCAAAGGATGAAGATCCATTTTCAAGGGTAAAGACCCGATCTCAAAGGATGAAGATCCACTTTCAAGGGTAAAGACCCGATCTCAAAGGATGAAGATCCACTTTCAAGGGTGAAGACCCGATCTCAAAGGATGAAGATCCATTTTCAAGGGTGAAGAAAGGGTAAAGACCTGATCTCAAGGATGAAGATCCACTTTCAAGGGTGAAGACCCGATCTCAAAGGATGAAGATCCACTTTCAAGGGTGAAGACCCGATCTCAAAGGATGAAGATCCATTTTCAAGGGTGAAGACCCGATCTCAAAGGATGAAGATCCATTTTTAAGGGTGAAGAAAGGGTAAAGACCCGATCTCAAGGATGAAGATCCACTTTCAAGGGTAAAGACCCGATCTCAAAGGATGAAGATCCATTTTTAAGGGTAAAGATCCGATTTTCAATGGATAAAGATCCATGTTCCAAGGGTAAAGACCCGATTTCCAATGGATAAAGATCCATGTTTCAAGGGTAAAGATCCGATTTTCAATGGATAAAGATCCATGTTTCAAAGGGTAAAGACCCAAAGTTCGAAGGATAAAGATCCTTGTTTCAAGGGTAAAGACCCGATTTCAAATGGATAAAGATCCATATATCAAGGGTAAAGACCCGACCTCCAATGGATAAAGATCCATTTTTACGGGTAAAGACCCAATCTCCAATAGATAAAGATCCATGTTCCTAGGTAAAAGACATAGTTTCTAATAGATAAAGATCTATTTTTGGTGGGTAAAGACCTACAATTCGTAAAAATGGAACAACCAGTTATGCTAGAATTCTCAACTGATAAAAGGTCAGATGAGTTAAACCAATCTCTCGGGTCCAAAATCCAAAACCTCAAAAATTAAGTCTTATTGCTTTTCACTCTCTTTCACTAAGGTTTCAGATCATTCAAGCAGGGGGTAAACTGTAGACCCTTAATTTTTTACCCAATCCGATCCAACATGCTTTATTTAGTCCAAAATGATTTTTGTTGTTTAATTGGTCCAAAATAATTTTAATTAAATAATTTTTACCTTAGTATCTAATTTTTAGTAGTAAAAAATGAAAATAAACAAATAAAAAATAAAAATAAAAATCGGAGTCGAAAAAAAATCGGCAGCGAAAAGTGGTCGCGCGGGCCCGTCGGGCCAACAGTGGCTCGCCCGCGGGCTCCTGCGGGCTGGCACGCCCCACGGGCCCGTCGCCAGAATTTTTGCCAGCTGCAATTTTTAGAATTCTAATCCAATTAGGTTTTAATTTCTTTTATTATTATTATTATTACTTACCTTAATTAATTAGGAATAAACAACCTAAAAACCACTATAAATAAGGACCAATTAAACCAAATCAAGGGAAGAAAAAAAATTTTCATGATAGCTTTAGGTTTTGAAACCAAATCAAGGAAGGAAAGGGAAAACTCAATTCAATTAATATTTATAGCAGCAGTAGCACAAAAAAGGGAGAAGAAAAGAGGCAATCAAAGCTTGTCTTTGGAGCTAGTTCATCCAAGAAGAGTTATTTTTTTGGAGAATCAACAAAAGAAGCTATGTTTTAATTCTTTTGATTTATGTTTTACAATAGCCAAATCTATAAAATTTAAGTTTTTTAAATAAAAAATCTTAGAGTTTTAATTTAATTTTTCCAAGTTTAGAACATTAAAAACGTGACTTTCTTTTCTAATATGACTCAAAATTGTTATTTTTTCTTCTTAAAAACCTTAAAACACTCATTTAACATATTTTTCTACAAAACCAAAATAAAATTATGTTTCATTTAAAATTTTAAATTAGGTTTTTTTTCATTCAAAAAACCTTTAAAACATCTTTTCTACGTATAAAAACTTCAATTCATGTGTTTAAATTCATAAAATCTCATAAAATATCAAATTGCTATTTAAAACCCTAAAAATAATTTATGGCCGAGAATCCTAAATTTCAAAGCCTAAAATCCAAAAATCATCTTTTAAACCTAAAGTAATAAACCCTAACCCTTTTAAAACCTTAAACCCTAATTTTTATGAACTTTAAACCCTTTAAAACATAAAAACATATAAAAACATATAAAAACTCAAAAAAGCTACAGTAGCTCAATTTACTATTTTAAAAACATGAATTAAAAAATATTTTAAAAGTGTCTAAAACTCAAGTTTTATTATTTTATCATTCAAATCTTAATTTGTTTAATCAAAGTGTCTTGCTAACCTTAAAAAAACATAAAACCTAATCTATTTTAATTACCTAAAAAGTCACATAGCTTAAACTTTAGAATTTCCAAGGCCTTAACACATGAGATAAATAACCCTAAATAGAAATGGTAGCTATACTTGAACTTTTATTTGTTTTATTCAATTCCGTATTTATTTATACCTTGATTTATTTCTTATGCTTTAATTTATTTAATTTTAATACTTGATTGGAATTTTTTTTATATTTTGGTTAATACTCTTAATGAATGATTTATTTATTATGGATGATTATTTACTTTTATCAATCAATTTAGACTTCCAAAGTTGTAAGAGGTATGTTTCCACTTGATGGGTACCTCATTAGTTAAACATCATGTAATTTAATTTTCTTTTCTATTTTAGAAGTTATGTAAATGGCATGTTTCTACCTTTTGGTGGGTGTCCTATCTAGGCATGTGATGTAAGGACATGTTTCCATCCTTGGATGGGTGTCCATTTTTTTATTTTATTTTGTTTGGACATTGCTTTGATTTTAATATAATGATGCTTTCTTTTATTGTGTGTAGTATGGATAATGTTATTATACTTAAGAATTTTATAATATTAAGACCTGTAAAGGAGGCCGGTTCCAATGAACCGGGCGTTGTGGGGGTGCTGGGCCATTTCTCACCTTCCCCACACGTACCCAACTTTCCGAACCCATTAGGGGGTTGGGGATTCCTTAGGAATCGAGTCATCCACCCCTTTCTTTTTCCCGGCCCGTCCGGGTGGCGACTCCATTTTCTCCGAACTTAGGTCCGTGTTCTCTAAGGCCCTGAGCCTAAACAGTGCCGAAGTCGCAAGAACCATTCCACCGGGAGTGGGGGCGAAAATCCTCCCTCACACTTATCTTAATTGTTTATTGTGTGGAGTGACACTGCTGTGTCTCTTAGTCGTGTCTTCTTCTCAAGCCATGTGACACGGTCAGTGACATGACCAATATGATTCCATGTGTCTACTTCTGCCTTCAATTTCCTTCTTAAGCCATGAAAGACACGGCCAAGACATATGCCTGTGTAACAGTCTGCCAAATTTTCTATCTTTTCTCATGAGGGACACGGCCAAGTCAGTGGACACAACTTGGTCGTATTCAATGTCTTTCCTCCAAATTGAGCTCCATTTTGCACAAGTAAATGCTTTAACCTATATCATAAAACTCTAAACAAACTTAAACAAATTTTTTAGGAAAAATTAGTTTTAAAGATAATAACATTAATCTAAAAACATACACATAATTGATCATAACATGGATGCACAATATATGTTCATATTCCCAAAGTTCTACTAAATAATCTTGATCCATGTGCTAAAAGATGTTTTTTTATTGACTACTGTAAATTTCAAAAGGGATATTGATGTTATGATCCATAAACTAGAAGATTGCATGTGACCTTGGATGTGTCTTTTCATGAAATAGAACCATATTATTCAAAAGGTAACACTACTCCTTCTCTTCAGGAGGAGAGCTTTGTTGAATAGAATGTGTAGCAAGAAAATGAGAATGTCCCATATTTTTTAAGTTAAAGGCTCCAGAGGATATGAATGAAAGATTCAAACATAGTAGTCGATTTGATCTCCCTGAAATTAATTCTCCTTTTGCTGCTAAATAACCAACATTAGAAGAGTTGCCCACATTAACACCATTGATCGAAGAATCAACTCAGAATATCCAAGAAATAGAAGATATTTCTAAGGTAAGCTCCACTTCTACAATTGATTTATGTCGTGACACAAATATTTTGTCTAAAAATTATGAGAATTTAGTTTCTAAATACCCACAAAGACCAAATAAAGGTGTACCAAAGAAACAAAATGAACCTGATCTTAAAGAAAATGTCAAGTATCCAATTGGTAACTATATCTCTAGTCATATATTGTTAAAGTCATATTCACTTGCTATTAATCAATTATCTAGATTACCTATTCCTAGTTTTGTGCAGGTGTAGACCCTTAATTTTTGACCCAGTCCGGTCTAATATATTTTATTTAGTCCAAAATAATTTGTGTTATCTTGATTAAATAATATTTATTTTAGTATTTATTTTTTATTATAGTAATAAAAATAATAATAAATAAATAAATAAACAAAAATAAAAATAAAAATCTGCTACGAAAAAATCGGCGACAAAAAAATTCATCGCCGAAAGTAATTAGACGAAATGGCCTGGCAACCTGCCAGCGCCAATTCTCGCTCTCAATTCCTAGCAGTCTATTGCAAATTTTGCCAGCGAGATTTTTCCAACGCAATTTTTTTCTAAACCAAATTCTATTTGGTTTCGGTTTTCTTTTCCTAATTAAATATAGTTTCCTTAAACAATTGGAATTAATCTTCTAAATTTCCTATAAATAACACTAAAAAATAGGAAAAGGGGATTAACGATCGGACTTTTAAAAACTTGGATGAAACTTTAAGAGGGGAGAACTTTGGACTTGGATCGGACTTTAAAAAATGAGGAATAGGAGAGAACTTTGAATCAGATAGTGGAACTTTAGATTTTGAGAGGAATAAGCAAACCCATCAATAATTTATCAAAGGCAGCAACCTTGCCTTTGTCCTTGTTCATCCAAGAAGCAATTTTTGGTGGAACCAACGAACGAAGGTTTGAATCTCTAATTCCTTTTTAATTTTCTTCCAGTAGCTTCAATCATTAAAAATTAATAAATTGTTTCTTTTGATTCTAAAAACCTTAGAACCCTAACCTATTTCTTCAAAACCTTAAAACCTTAAAACCCTAAAAAATACTCTTTTGTTTCCAAAAACCTTAAATCGTTTTTCCTATTTCCAAAAGTTTTTAAAAACCCTAAACTATTTTCTTCCAACTCTTTTCAAAAACATCCAAATGTTTTGTTAAATCTCCAAACCCTAACTTACTTTACAGCTTCTAAAAATCACAATTACTTTATAAAACTCTAAACTATTTTCTTCAACTCCAAAACCAAGACAGTAAACCCCAAACTAGTTAATCTAAACCCTAAGTTTTCCTAAACCCTAATTCCCCCCAAAACTAAACTGTAAACCCTAGTTTTCCTAAACCTTAATCCCTAAAACCTTAAAATCTTATAAACCTAAGCATTCAAACCCAATATAGTAAATCCAAAATAATAATCCAGTAGCTAAGAATTATAAAGCTAAATGTTTTAAAGTGTCCAAACCCTAATTTCATGATTTTACCCCCTCAAACCCTAATTTGATCAATCAAAGAACCTTATTAATTTCTTAAATTATAAAACCCTAATCCATTTCAAATCTCTTAAGACTTATAGTAACCTAAATAAATAACAATAATAATATCCTAAGGTTCCAAAACCCTAAATATTAATTAAAGAACTTTAAATGGAAACAGTAAACTTCAATTTGTATCTTTACTTACTTTATTTAATTATGTAGTTCATTATATGCTTTAATTTATTTTCAATGCTTGATTTATTTAACTTATCATGGATGAATGTTTATTATATATTGATGTTTAATATCTTTGATGAATGATTTCTTTATAACGAATGGTTATTTACTTTTATCGATTTATTTTGATTTCCAAATGTTGTAAGAGGTATATTTCCACTTTGTTGGTACCTCATTAATTAATTTCTATGTAATTTAAATTTTTTGGACCAATGTAAAGGACATGTTTCTACCTTTTGGTGGGTGTCCTATTAGTTTAGATATGAACGATGTAAGGACATATTTCCATTCTCGGATGGGTGTCCATTTATTTATTTTGCTTAGACATTGCTTTGATTTTAATATAATGATGCTTTATTTTAATTGTTGCATGTAATATGGATAATATTATTATATTTAAAAATTTATAATATTAAGACCTGTAAAGGAGGCCAGTTCCAATGAACCGGCGTTGTGGGGGTGTTGGGTCATTTCTCACCTTCCCCACACGTACCCAACTTTTCGAACCCATTAGGGGGTTGGAGATTCCTTAGGAATCAAGTCATCTACCTCTTTCTTTTTTCCCGGCCTGTCCGGGTGGCGACTCTATTTTTTCAAGACTTAGGTCCGTGTTCTCTAAGGCCCCGAGCCTAAATAGTGTCGAAGTCGCAAGAACCATTCCACCAGGAGTGTGGGCAAAAATCCCCGCTCACAGCAGGATGCCTTGGTGGATCCGAAATGGAAAAAAGCTATGAATGAATAGATGGAGGCTTTACAAAATAATTCTAAATGAGAACTTGTTTCATTACTTGAAGGAAAGAAGACAATTGGGTGTCGATGGATGTATACTGTGAAACTCAAAGTGGATGGAAGTATTGATAGATAAAAGGCAAGATTAGTTGCAAAGGGATATACACAGAAGTATGGGGTAGAATACCAAGAGACCTTTACACTAGTGGCCAAGCTCAACACAATTCATATTCTCATTTCTCTAGTAACAAATCAAGATTGGCCCTTACATCAATTTGATGTAAAAAAAATGTGTTTCTTAATGGAGATTTAGAGGAAGAGGTCTATATGGAATTATTACCAAGAATTAATTATAGTACATCTGGCAAAAATGAAGCATGTAAACTTATATGGGCTCAAACAATCACTTAGAGCATGGTTTGGAAGTTTTACTTCAGCAATGAAAGCTTTTAGTTATAACAAAGTAATTCAGAGCATGGTTTGGAAGTTTTACTTCAGCAATGAAAGCTTTTAGTTCTAAACAAAGTAATTCAGACCACACTTTGTTTATTAAATCCAAAGAAAGGAAGATAACGATTTTAATTGTGTATGTTAACAATATGGTATTGACAGGAGATGATCATTGTGAAATGAAACTATTGCAAAAATATTTGGCTACTGAATTCGAAATGAAGGATCTTGGGAAACTTAAATATTTTTCTGGGAATTGAAATAGCAAGATCAAAACAAGGTATTTTCTTCTCACAAAAAAGTATGTTATTGATTTATTAACAGAAACTGGAATGCTTTCTTGTAAACCAATAGAGACTCCCATAGAGATGAATCACAAACTAGTGTTTATTTGGACCAAATTCTAATAGTTGCTAGATGTTATCAATGGTTGGTTGGAAAATTAATCTACTTGACACATACAAGGCCATATATGGCATATGCTATGAGTGTTGCAAGTCAATTCATGCATTCACTGAGTGACGAACACATGAAGGTAATATATCGGATCTTGAGGTACTTAAAAGGTGCCCCCAGGGTAAAGGATTATTTGTCTCAAAAAATAATGTTTCAGATATTGAAGGATACACATATGCTAATTAGGCAGGAGATCAATTGACTAGATGCTCTATATACATCATGTTATTTTACTTTGTTGAAGGAAACCTAGTTACTTAAAGAAGTAAAAAATAAAAAGTTATGGCCTGATCAAGTGCATAAGCTGAATTTAGAGGTATGGCATATGGTGTCTGTGAATTATTATGGATTAAAAGCATTCTGAAGAGATTTGGGGATAGATTATGCTAGACCAATAAGACTTTATTATGATAACAAAACTGTTATAGAGATTGTACAGAATCTTGTATAACACGATCTCACTAAACATGTTGAAATAGATTGCCATTTTATCAAGGAAAAATTAGATCAGCAGATTATACATTTTCCTTTTGCTAAATCGGAAAGTTAGGTAGCTGATATTCTCACAAAGGAATTTTTTGGAAAAAATATTTCATGATACGGTTGGCAAGTTGGGCATGATACATATCCATGCTTTAACTTGAGGGAGAGTGTTGGAATGAGCCAGCTAATAATGAAAAAATTACACAATTATAGAGATATGTACAACTGTTGTATAATCACATATATAGTTTGTAACACCCTTATACCACATATACTTATAATACACATACCTAGCATATGTAAAATACACATATAGAATACAAGAATGTCACAGTACAGTCTTTTCAAAAGTTTCTATAATTCCAAAATAATAATTTTAAATACTTAAAATGTATTTTAATAAATAAATAAAAGTATTCATCAATGATTTAAATATTAAAAAGATATATTTTAAAAGAAAATATATAAAAAATTCGCTAGAGTTTTGTCTATATTTCAGATATTTCCAAATTTCAAATTTAACAACCTGCATTTAAAATACACTACAAAAATTTATTCAACACATCCATTTCTCCAAAATAGCCCAATGGCTATAATCTACCAATGTTTCACAAAATATACATCCATTATATATATGCATACATATGTCTCATTTTTATCAAATTTCCAAGAAAATCTTTATAATTTACATCATATACATGTTTATAAATATAAGGTATACTTAATCAAATTTAAAAAAAATTTAAAATGTATACATGAAATGCAAATGGCACTGGTCCGTATAGATGAAAACCTTCACAATGATTAATTGTAGCTTAGACCTGGGGTGGTCTAGCAGCACTCTCCGGATCCTTAAGATCTTCTCTATCACCTGCATGAAAAAATCCAATCACGTTAAGCATTTCACCTAGTATTACATACTTTGGTATAAAATAAATGATATTACATACATAATGCCAATAATATACTATAATTCAAATGACACTCAACACATATCAAAATTTATTTAACATATTAATTATCCACACACATTAGGCCTTAAAATCCTTATATACTGGTCTAGTTCCAAAAATATTGTCCTGGACTATTTCATTCATCTGTGATACCAGTGTTCTCACCCGAAGGTGTAATAAGCATATGACACCAGTTTGTCTCACCCGAAGGCGTAATGACACTACAAAAAAAAGCGCAATCAGCGAAGAATTCTGCGATAACTCTTATTTCGTCGCTGATTAGCAACTTTATCAACATTCCATCGCTGAATGGGTCGTTAAATGTGTCGCTGATTAACGACAAAAAAAATGGTCATAGAATCTGTCGCTGAATAGCGATAAAAGGTCGTTTCTCGCTTAATGTGTCGCTGAATTTTGCTCCAAATTTTGGCGCTAACAATCAACGACGACGTTACGACTAATTTATGACAAATTAGCAAAGAATGTGTTTATTTTTTATTGGAGAGTTTTTTTATCGCTAATTAGTCGCTAAATTGCTCACTGATTTGCGAGAAAAATAGTTAGTCGCAGAATTATCGTTAATTTGCGAGAATATAGTGACCAATTAGCGAGAAATTAATTTTATTTTTTATTTTAAAGTAATTGGTCGCTAATTAGTCGCTAAATGGCTCGCTGATTTGCGAGAAAAATGTTAGTCGCAGAGTTATCGTTGATTTGCGAGAATATTGCGACAAATTAGCGAGAAAGTTGTTGATTTTTTTTTGGAAAGAATTTTCTCGCTAATTAGTCTCTAATGGCTCGCTGATGTGCGAGAAAAATAATTAGTCGCAGAATTATCGTTAATTTGCGAGAATATAGCGACCAATTAGCGAGAAATTAATTTTATTTTCTATTTTAAAGTAATTGGTCGCTAAATGGCTCGCTGATTTGCGAGAAAAATGTTAGTCGCAGAGTTATCTTTGATTTGCGAGAATATTGCGACAAATTAGGGAGAAAGTTACTGATTTTTTTTGGAAAGAATTTTCTCGCTAATTAGTCTCTAAATGGCTCACTGATGTGCGAGAAAAATAGTTAGTCGCAGAATTATCGGTAAAATTATTAGTCAACTACTTTAATGTTATAAAATAACTTTTTGTACTTTTTTTATATATATTTATCTTTGTTATTTATTAAATTTATTTCATACTGAATTTTATTTTATATATAGATCGTCTACAAAATAATAAAAGACATTATTCATATTATTTAAATTTATTTTTTTAATAATATCTATAAAATTAAAATAAATAATATATATAGATTGTCTGCAAAATAATAAAAGATATTATTCATATTGTTTAAAATTATTTTTTAATAATATTTATAAAATTAAAATAAATTATGTGCAAGAAATATAAATAAAATTAAAAATGCGTATAATTTAACAAATAATAAAATTATATATATATATAAAGGAAGAGCAAAGAAATTATTTTATAATATTAAAATAGTTGACTAATATTTTTATAATGAAAATATTAACAGAATGATTAAACAGTTTAATTTTTAAAAACAGAATGATACAAAAATTAAATAATAAAAATATAAGTACTGACTAGTGTAATATGTAAAATTTTATAGACTTTATAATTATTTAGCCTTAATTTTATTTGTTTTATAATTCTAATCTATAGATTTTATGAGGATAAAAATTCTATTTATAATTAAATTGAATCAAACTAAATCAAATTAATATAGTTTATTTTCATTAAAATAAAAAAAAAAGCGCGAAAAAACCTTGTTTCCGAGTGAAATTTTGCCGTTTTGATGGGGAAAGAGTTGGATTGGAATAAAAATATGTTGTATATCCCAGTCAAATATGTGATGTCGTTTTGCATATGTTTAGTCAATGGGCTTTGGGCCCAATATAAGCGTTTTGAGCCGTCGCCCAATCCGCTTTACACCTTCTCTATTCTGCAAAATAGAAAACCCCTAAAACCTCTCTACTCTCTGGGATTTCAATGTGCTTCAGCTTCTGTATCAAAAGTCTCCAACCTAGTAAGACAGCTCTCTATCTCTCTCTTAAAACTTCCAAAGTTTGTATTAAATCTCATTGTATAATGTAATACTAACCCGTAATTTAATCACTTGAACAAGGCAGATTAGTTCAGTTGCTCGAAAATGCCGTTGGGATTGATAATGGGTGTTGGAAGAGCGTTCCGCAGAAAGCGAACATCGTCACTGGACATTCTCTCATCAAAACGCGCTCCTCGTGATTACTATAAGGGAAAGAATTGCAAGCCTACCGGTTTTCACACTCGCAAAGGTTAGAATTCTCATAATTGGTTTAAGGCTTTTTGGATTTTCAGTGTTATAGATGAACAATATATTCTGTTAATTGCAAAAGGTTGCTATTTGCTCTAGGGAAGATTTTAGTTGGTTTTGGAGGAATTGCTAGATTAAGCTTACCCCGTAACTTTATAGTACTTTTTCTGCATAGAAAGAGCACTATTATTTATACGCCGACCAGGTGTTTGTTTAAATGTGTCTTAGTGCATGTTGAATTTAAGAATCCTGTGCTCTAGTTTCTTATATCCTAAAGCTGGATGAGCAGTGGGTTAGCTCTTTTGTGCCCTGAAGTTATAAATTACCCAGGCCATCAGTCCCTACTATGAAGATTAAGTCCTCAACATGATTACAGCTCCACTTGTCTTATGCACGAGGTATTTGTATTAAAGTTGGAGTTCTTGGCCTAATGTTAATCCTCATAGCACAAAACTTTGGTTAAATCATTATACAACGGAAATGGGACAATATTTAGAAATGCATGTTCCAGTGACAAATCTAATAGAAGTTGTGCCTAAAAAGATGGAATTGTTAACAGAGTAAGAGATAGATTCAATGGTTGAATAGGACTTTACTGTCTGATTTAAAGTTGAAAGGTTGAATATGAAAGTTCAGTCTTATTTAGGAGAGTTCCAAAATCATCAAGTTCTCTATGAAGCATGAATACTTCCAGACTCATCAAGTTCTCTCTGAAGCATGAATAGTTCCTGAATCATCAAGTTTTCTATCTATAAGTTCTGTGTCTTGGATAAACTTATCTTGCATTTGGATGAAGAAAATTATGGTATTTGGATACTTATATATATATAATTTGCCTAAGAGGTAAAATTTTTGAATTTCAAAAAGCACATGATTTTTAACATAAAAGGAAAAAAAGTTATCATTATTCTAAGGCTAATTGGATAAAAAATATAATCCTATAGAAAGATTTTTAAATTGATCAACATTACTCTGTAAATACTCCCAAAACATAAATATATATACTTGAGTATTCTTAATGTTTGACTTTAGTAATGGTATGATTTTTTATTCTTCATTATACTATTATTTTTATATTTTTAATTGACTCTGTTATTGTGTTATTTTTTAAATTTTCATTCTGTTATCTTTTTATTTTTATTTTTTTTAAATTATTGTGCATGTTTATTCTTCTGTATTGGGTATTATAGGACAAATAATTAGACATTAAATAAAATTTCTTAGTTATCAAGTATTTTTTTAACAGTTTGTTATCCACTTAATATGATATAATTAATGATATTTTTACTATGCAAATTTATTTATTATATAAATATGTATAATTGACATTTTGAGATCGAAGTTTATTGTGAACTCTTTCTTAGTGTAAGATTGCAAATCCCTGGTCAAAACTCTAAAATTTCACCAAATAGTTATATATGTACATGTACTATTTTTTAAATATGTTAAATTTTCGCATTTATTTTGACAAAAAAATATAAAAAATTGATGCAAGGTAAATGATGAATATTAATTATTATCGAATTAAAATTTGGAAAAAAAAGTTTTTTTACTTTATATTATTTTTCATAAAGTTATTAAATTTTTGTTTTATTATTCAAACAAATACTTAATATTCAATAAACAAATGATGAATAAACAAATGATTTTATTTCATATAATACTTAATATTCAATAATATTATCGCATTGAAGTTTGTAATAATCACATGCAAAGTATGCGTGTGTGAGAGTAACTGGTAAATAGTGAAAAGAAGCATAGCTTGGTGTATTAAGTTGGCAAATGCTATCATTGTGAAATATTTCTTGCTTCTAACTAATCAACCTGTTGCAGGTGGTTATGTTGTTGTGCCTGAGAAATTGCTCCGGCAAATGACAATGTGGAGGAAGACGATGTTCGTATGTAGGATATACTTGATAGTTGGTGTTCTCTTTGTTTGTGTTTGGAGTGTCGGATTATCAAAGTTGGTGTTTTCTTTGTTTGTGTTTGGAGTGTCGGATTATTAAAGTTTGTGTTCTCTTTGTTTGTGTTTGGAGTGTCGGATTATTAAAGTTGGTGTTCTCTTTGTTTGTGTTTTGAGTGTCGGATTATTAAGACTTTTTGTGTTCAATATACTTTCTTAAGGGGTAAACTTTACATTCGAATTGTTTATATATACTTATTGCCACTAATAACTTAATTATGAATGTTATGTTATTTGATTATTATTGTAATGAATGACTATTTTATAAACAGGTTTGGTTATTATATTTTAAATTCAACAGGTTCTTGAAAATGTGTAGACAAAAAGAAATTGGAATACTGGAAAAATATAGCCAAACAATTACAAAATTGCGACAAAATCAGCGACCAAATGTGACAAAAAAAATATTGAATTCTGCGACAAATCAACGACTGAAACAACGAGAAAAATATTGCGACATATTCTGCGACACATCAGCGACAAAATTTAGCGAGAAAATTAGCGACAAATTCAGCGACTAAATTAACGACCCAAATAGCGATGAATTCAACGACCAAAGCTAAATCAGCGACGACTTTCAGCGGGAATAAATAATTCCCGCCAAAAATGAAAATGTCGTTAAATTTGTCTCTGTTTTGTCGCTGATTTGTCACTAATCAACGACACGCACAATTGGTCGCTGATTTGTCGTTTATTTTTTAGCGACTAGGACATTACCGTCCGCTTGATTTTTCTCGCTGTTCGTCGCTGATATTGTCGCTATCGTATTTTGGTCGTTGATTTCGTCGTTAATGGTGTCGCAGATTGCTGTTTTTTTTTTTTTTAGTGTGAGTATATGACACCATTGTGTCTCACCTGAAGGTGTAAAAATCCAACAACAATAATCTGAAACTAGACTTTTATATAAGGTAACATGCAGACATATTTTTCTCATAATTCACATTTTCTTATTTTTCCACATTTCTCATTCTCTTTCATATTTTTGACTCATAAACCACATCACATTTTAAGTAAATGTGGCTCACTTTCATGTTTTCATACACAAACTTGCACTTTTAGCACTTTACACAAACATTACATTTAGCCATTTTTTCAATGGCTTATCATGTCATAATAAATGCAAATCAAGCATTGTTACTTCAAACAATGCTATACACAGATATTCACATTAGTTAAGTAATATATCACATTTAAATAATAAAATGTACTATGCTTTAAATCAATGTAATTAACTACATTCAATGTCAAAGTATGTACTAACCTCCTTCAAGAGCACTCCAAGCTAAATGCACTCCTTTCCCACTACTTATTCAAAATGACCTTCACCACTAGGTTAATGAAGTAACAAGCTACTCAATACCTATTCAAAATGTGAATGTATACCATACATTAGAATTACATTTTAAGGTGTTTTAACTATTAACCATGAATTAAACAACATTACTTCAAATTTTCAAATTTTTGCCCTAACTCACTTTAATTCTAAAAGTTCATTCTACTCAATTACCAATAGCATTTTAAGTTAATTTCTATCCTTAAAGTCATTTCATAACATGTTTTAAACAATGTAATTCAATGAACACCAATTCTTTAAAAAAACTCTTCCAAAACCCTAACCTTCTTTAATTTTGGAAACCTATTCTAACCACTTCCAAAACATAATTTAAGCTCAAATATATCTTTAAAACCATTTTCCAACACATTTTAAACAATTAAAATTAATTTCAACCAATTCTTTACAAAAATTCCATGGAAACCCTAATTTCACTACTAACCCATCCAAACTTCATCTAAATTTAAACAATCAACTATCTAATTATAAAATTATTCTCTCCTCATCAAATTAACATCATCCACACCAAAATAACTAATTAAAAAACACCATATCAAATTTGCATATATCACATATTCATAGATTTCCATGAAACTTCAAAATCAAGAAAGAAAGCTTACTAGTTTGTTGGAAAACCACCAAAATTCACTTCAATCCTTGAAAATCTGTCTAAAATTTAGTATTTGGAGCAAAAGTCATCCTTCCAATGTGGAAAATTCATGCTTGAGAGAGAAGAGAAGAAGATAAATATGTTATTTTAATTTTCTTTCTTCTTTAAATTTTAACCATATATATGTATATATTATTTTATTATTTTAATTAATTAATTAATTATTTATTTAAAAATTTGAATTTACATCTTCCATCCAAAATTAATTTTTTAATTTTTTAATTAATTTTCATTTTTATAAAATGTATTTATCATTTTGCCCCTCTTTCACTATTCATCTTTTGTCTTTTTCTAACTCATGTTTAACTTTATATGTAATGTATATTTTCATTATATTTCACATATACATTATATATTTTCTCACTTTCAATACTTGTTTTACCCCCCCCCCCCCCCCTCTCTCCAATTTATTAGTTTAATTTAATTTAATTTAATTTTAGTAAAATAACGGATGTTACATGATTTCCTATATAGGATGATCCGGTTTCCTTAGAATATGTTTGCTTCCTTTTTTTATTCCTAATTTCGCGATGTAAATGTATCTATATATAGTCTCTGTTTTGAATAAGAAAATTATGAAATATACTGAATTCTTCGTAGATCTAATTAATCAATGCATACTATATCTCAGTTATCAACTACCAATTATACTAGAAATAACTAATTTTAATAGGCCTTTATTGGATATTTAGTTAGAAAAATGACACCCTCCACCATATTTTTACAAATTTTTATTTTTTTACCAGGAGTATTTTAGTCATTTTATAAATTTATTGTAAACTCATTATAAACTGTGTAAAATTTATAAACTCATTATATACTCATTGTAAACTAATTATAAACTCATTGTAAAATTTATAAATTCATTGTAAAATTTATAAACTCATGGTAAACTAATAAAAATCTGATATTTTGGTAAATATTTTATAAATTCTGATATTTTGATAAATATTTTATAAATATGATAAATTTAAAATTATTTTTAATTTTTCTTGCATTTTATCAAAAGCCCTATTTAGTTTTAGTTGTTGGCATTTAGGCAATAGTTTTTTTTTTTCCCTCATAACTCAACCAATTTTATGAACTAAAAAAAAAACTGCTAGCAATTGTACATCAAATAGCAGCTAAATCCAAACCTTTATTTTGGATTTTTTTTTCTATCATATAATAGTTGATGTTTTATTTTTTACTATATCACCCTCAATCATGTTAACCTTTAAAAAAAATAAAATTGAAATTATTTTCTGAACTTAATTTTCATATAATGTATTTATTTATAAATCTTTATTATAAATAATAGTATAAATATACATAAAAATTAAGTATAATTTTCTTGGTTAATATTTTTTTTATTGTCATAACACATTAAAATTGAAAAAATATATGTACACGCAGATATATATATATAATTAATTAATTAATTATCCCATAAAGTCATTTTACCCATGAATTAATGCCAACAATTAACAAATAATTTTATTGAATTGGTGTATATATATCCAGTTTAGGATAGAATTTTCTACTTAACTATTGCTGCTTCAAACGTCCAATTTTCAAAGATATATTGTTTTGGGCAAAAATTCAATTCCAATGGGAGCCAGCAATTCACATTAAATTAAAACAAGAAAAGATTTAACAAAAAGAAATAAAAAGAAAAGAAAAGAAGCAGCTTCCTAAAATAGGTTTAAATAATAATACTCTTAAATGATTTCAAGATGGACATGTAGAATTACAATTTCAACTTAATAAGAATAAAGCAACTTACCTTTCTACAATAAGTTCTTATTGTAGATTGTTAGTCAAACAGTAACTGTAACACCCTTATACTCTATATACGTATAATACATATTTTCAGCATATGTAAAATACACATATATGGTACAAAAATGTCACAGACCGATTTACTAAATTTTTTTATTTTTTTTAAACATTTCCAATTTAAAATTTCAAATTATAAATATATAAAAAATTAAATAGAATATAAATATTCTTTACTTGTTATAAGAACCCAAAATAAATAATATATATAAAAATCTCTGAAAAAAATTCGCCAGAGTTTTGTCTCTATTTTGGATATCCCAAAATTTATCAAAACACAACCTGAAAAAAGAAAACACTCCCAAATAATTTTCAACCACCATCTCAACCATACTTCTCAATTTCACCAAGTTTCTCCAATATTTATACATATAGATATATATAATTTAAAACACACTTACTCTCCCATTTCAAATACATTGACCCAAACATTCTTTATAATATACAATATGTAAAATCCAAAACATTATATATTATGCATAAAACTCAAAATGTACAATAACATAAAAATATATACATGTTGTTGGTAGTGTTTCTGATCTCGATAGCAACTCAACAAGCTCAACTACAAGTCTAGACCCGACCTGGTCTAGAAGAACTCTCTGGCTTAGTTAGGTCTACCCTGTCACCTGCGCGATGGAAACAATCGCGCTAAGCCGAAGCCTAGTGGTACAAACTTTGATAATAACAATATAACTCAATGCAATACCAAATGCACAATGCATATAGATGTCACATCAATCCACTTTCTTATATTTTTCAAATATTTCATAAGCACAAATCATAATATTATATTACTCAATTTTATCATAATTCATAATTCACATTAAAACAAAGATAAGCATGGACCCAAAAAGAATCTAATATGCTATTCAAATTTCAGAGTTACTGCTTTGGTACATAATAACACCATGTGTCTAGCCTCGTAGGCAATATATCCATGGATAATGTAACAGCCCCAGTCTCTTGGACCTCAACCCGGTTAGACCCTTAGGCCCCAGTATCTTGGTCCTCAACCCAGCAAGACTGCTACAGTTTTTGAGGCTTACGACCCAGTCTTTTCACCATTCCAGCATATAGCCCATAGGTAATCATAGCCATGCCGCTAAACCCAAAACTCTGAAAATTGAATAACATACTAGGCACACAATTTATTCATATTTCTCATTATTAATCTCTTTCTCATTTTCACATATTCAATCTAGGCACATTGCCTTATTATCACATTTTTTTTTCACTTTTCTCATTTTTCACATCTTTCTCACTTTTCTCACTTCTCTCATTTTTATCAATATCAATTCATTTCATTATTCCACATATCTCATTTTTGGCATTCACAACACATTACCCAATTACTTTGGGTATTTTCACATAATATGCATATTTCACATTTTACACAATTTAGCCATTATCAATGGCTTTTCACAATGCATTTAACACATATATGACATTACAAATATCATAGCATATTATTCATACATAATCAATGAACCAAGTAGCTTCACATATTTTTCAACCAAAATGTGTTAAGTCCAAATGTTATGTAAATATAGACATTATATTTAAAGTTTGTACATACCTCCACTAGCAACCCAAAGCAAGCTAAAAACAACCTTCAATCCAATCTTTCTAACTTGCCCTTCACCACTTGGATGAAGCAAGTCAACCTCCCTCAATGCCTAAACCAAATGTGATAACAAATAATCATTTAGTATCACATTTAATGACATTTCCAACATTAAACTATAATTACACATCACTCCTACAAATTTTCAAAAATTTAGCCTTTCCTTACTTCAACATTAGAATTCCATTCTACTACAATTAAATTAGTGTTTTAAGTTTATTTATATTGTTAAAAATATATTTTAATATATTAAAATTATTTACATTATAAAAATACACTATTATACATAAAATCTCAAAAATGGTATAACCTTCCCTCATTGAAGGTTTTCCATTCCAACACAATCCATTACTCATTCTAAGCTTATATTAATCACTTTTAACACTAAACAACATGCTTAAACAAATAAAATCACACAATTCAACCACTTTGGAAAATCACTTTTCCAAAACCCTAAATCTCCACTTCCATTCTCAAACTCCAACCCAACACCACCAAATCCAATATTTGACTTTCAAATACTTGTTTATGAATCAAAATAACTCATTTGGAATCAATTTTCACAATTAAAGTTCATGTTTTCAAAACCCAAAAAATCCATAACCCTAAATTCTCTCTCTTCACCGTTCTTTAACCAAACTCCATCATCTCTTCAATATAACCTTAGAATCATTGTTAACTACCCAAAATAACATCATACACACCAATTCCAACAATTATAACATACTAAATCAAAATCTCAAAACTCAAATAATCTCATCTTCCATGGAATTCAAAGAAAAGAGATGGAAACTTACTAATTTTGGTGAAAATACCAAAAATCCACTTGAAACTTGTTAATTCCTTCAATTTATGGAGTATGGAAGAAGCAAAATCCTTGATCTTCAAGCTCCCATGGAAGCCACATTCTTAAAGAAGAAGAAGAAGAAGATTTTTAATATTCTTTTCCTTTCATCTTTTTTTTAACCACATATATATATATATATATTAAAATAATTTAATATTTATTTATTTAATTATTTTTTTAATAAATTAAACATCCTAATTTCCCTCTTCCATTCAAAAATAATTTTTTTTGAATTATTTTATTAATTTTGAATTTATAAGATTTAATTACCAAAATACCATTTTCTTTTAAAAAGTGTTGACTTTTATATATGTTATGTATATTTTGCATATATATCATATATATATTCTACTTTTTCATTTAAAATCCTTTCATTTTTCATTTAAAATCATTAATTTATTTTATCTTATTAAATTATAATTTATTTTATCAAATTTTTTAAAAATTAAAAATTTTCAAAAATTTTAGGATGTTACAATTGTTTCCCCCTAAAACAAATTTCGTCCTTGAAATTACCTGTCCTCAAGTCTAGAACAAATGGGGAAACTGACTCTGCATCGCCTGCTCACTTTCCCAGGTCGCCTCCTCAGTGTCATGATTCCTCCAAAGGACTTTCACAAGTGGTACCCTCTTATTCCTCAATTCTTTAACCTCTCGTGCCAAAATCGCCACTAGTTCTTCCTCATAAGTCAGATCTAGACTCACCTCAATGGACTCCACTAACAAGATATGAGATGGGTCAGACCTATATCTCCGAAGCATCGAGACATTAAAAACATTATGTATTCAATCCAACTCAAGCAGCAAAGCCAGTCTATAAGCCACTGGACCAACTCTCTCCAACACCTCATGTGGCCCTATGAAATGAGGACTCAACTTTCTTTTGCGGCCAAATATTAAAATCTTCTTCCATGGAGACACTTTAAGAAATACTTTATCCCCCACATTGAACTCTATGTCTCTTCTCTTTAAATCTGAATAAGATTTCTATCGGTCTGAAGCTGCTTTCAAATGACCCCGAATCACCTTCACTTTTTCCTCTATTTCCTTAATCAAATCGGGACCAACCAGTTTACCTTCTCAAACTTCATCCCAACACAAAGATGTCCTGCATTTCTTGCCATATAAAGCCTCATAAGGAGCCATCCCAATACTCAACTGATGACTGTTGTTATAAGCAAATTCAATTAATGGCAAAAATCTATCCCAATTCCCTGTAAAATCAATGATACAGCTCCTCAACATATCCTCCAAAATCCGTATCACTCTCTCTGACTGTCCATCTGTCTGAGGATGGAAAGTAGTACTAAAATGCAATCGAGAACCCAAAGCATCATGTAAACTCTTCCAAAACCTCAAAGTAAACCGGGGATCTCGATCTGACACCAAAGAAACTGGGACTCCATGCAACCTAACTATCTCATTGATATACAGTTCAGCCAACCTCTCAAGAGAATAATCCATCCGAACTGGAAGAAAATGAGCTGTCTTCATCATTCGATCAACTATCACCCAGATTGCATCATGCTTCTTCTGAGTCAAAGGTAGTCCAGTCAAAAATCCATTGTCACTCGCTCCCATTTCCACTCTAGTACTAATAAAGGTTGGAGCAACCCTGAGGGAACTTGGTGCTC
This sequence comes from Garcia nutans, assembly GCA_947685225.1. Classification (NCBI taxonomy): domain Eukaryota; kingdom Viridiplantae; phylum Streptophyta; class Magnoliopsida; order Malpighiales; family Euphorbiaceae; genus Garcia; species Garcia nutans. Next base: position 56,216,158 of record CANTUV010000007.1, read on the forward strand.
AACCTTCATTTCTGGCAAGTGAGACATCTGGATACAAACTCTGCTATGTCCCTCTTCATACCTGACCACCAATAATGTCGCTTCAAGTCCTGATACATCTTGGTACTCCTAGGGTGCATAGCAAAAAGTGACTGATGTGCTTCCTCTAATATCATTCTTTTCAATTCTGCATCATCAGGAATACACAATCTATCTCTGTACCATAGATTGCCATCATCCTCACATAAAAGTCTCGACTCTCCCCCTTTTGACAAACCAACACAATTTTCTAAATTCTCTCATTTGCTAATTGAGCGTCCCTAATATGATCCAACAAGACTGGTCTCAACTGCAACTGAGCCATCAAAGCACCATCATCAGAAGATTCAAATCTAGAGTGCAACGCTTTCAACTCAACAAGCAACGAGAGCGAATAAGCAGTCAAACCTGCCAAATATTTTTGACTCAAGGCATCAGCAACAACAATTGCCTTACCAGGATGATAATCAATCAAACAGTCGTAGTCTTTAATCAACTCTAACCACCGTCTCTGCCAAAGATTCAACTCTCTCTAAACACCCAGGTATTTCAAACTCTTGTGATCCATATAAATGAAACACTTTTCCCCATACAAATAATGCCGCCAAATCTTCAAGGCAAAAACTATTGCTGCTAATTCCAAATCATGCGTCGGATAATTTAGCTCATGCGGTTTTAACTGTCGAGAGGCATAAGCAATGACTCTATCCTCTTGCATCAGAACACAACCTAAACCATTGTGTGAAGCATCACTGTGTATCACATATGGTTTACCTTCCACAGGCAGGGTAAGGATAGGAGCTTGAGTCAACATCTCCCTTAGCTGCTCAAAACTTGCCTGACACCAATCTGTCCACACAAATTTAACTCCTTTCTGAAGTAATCTGGTGAGTGGTGTAGCTATTATAGAAAAACCCTTCACAAATCAATTATAATAGCCTGCCAATCCCAGAAAACTTCTAACCTCTGTCACAGTCTTCGATGGACTCCAAATCAAGATAGCCTCAATTTTACTCAAATCAGCTCTAATACCCTCTACTGAAACCACATGACCAAGAAAAGCTACCAGATCGAGCTAGAACTCACACTTAGATAGTTTAACATACAACTGCTTTTCTTTTAGAGTCTGCAATACCATCCGCAAATACCTATCATGATCCTCCTCATTACGCGAATACACCAAGATATCATCAATGAAGAACACCACAAACTAATCTAAATATGGTCTGAATACCTTGTCCATCAAATCCATAAAAGCTGCTGATGCATTCGTCAATCCAAAGGGCATCACCAGAAACTCTTAATGTCCATGCCTCGCACGAAAAGCTATCTTGGGTACATCCACATCTCTGACTCTCAACTGATGGTACCCTGATCTCAAATCAATCTTAGAGAATACCGCTGCTCCCTTCAACTGATCAAAGAGTTCATCTATCCGAGGCAAAGGATACTTGTTCTTGATGTTCACCTTATTCAACTGCCTATAATCAATACACAATCCTATGGTGCCTTCCTTCTTCTTCACAAACAATACAGGTGCTCCCCATGGGGACCCACTAGGGCAGATAAACCCTTTATCCAATAACTCCTATAACTGCACATTCAACTCTCTCAACTCAACAAGTGTCATCCGATAAGGGGTAATAAAAATAGGAGTGGTACCATGCAACAAATCGATACCAATCTCCACTTCTCTCTCAGGAGGTACCCCTGGCAACTCATCAGGCAAAACATCTGAAAACTCAGCAACGGTGGGTATACTTTCAAGCAGGGATCCCACTACTCTAGTATCTACAACACGAGTAAGATAAGCCTCACATCCCTTCCGAATCATTCTCCCAGCTGAAACAGCTGAAACAAACATAGATGAAAGATACCTTTGCTCACCAGATACCATCACATCCCTACCATCACGTGTTCTCAAAGTAACACATTTCTTCTGACAGTCTACCATAGCCCCATGTTTGGATAACCAATCCATGCCCAAAATCAGATCATATTCCTTGAAAGGCATCTCAATCAGGTCACCGAGAAACTCCTCATCCTGAACAACAACTAGACTATCTCAGTGTACCTTGCTCACCACAACACTATGCCCTAAAGGATTTGTCACCAAGACATCAAATCCTAGGGACTCAGAATGTAATTCAGACACAAGCAAAATGGATGCACTTATGCATGAATGTGTAGATCAAGGATCTAATAGAGCAAGGACTGAAATACCAAATAAAGAAAATATACCCGTAATGACAGCTAAAGCATCCGGCTGCCTCTGCATTACATAAACCCGCTGAGATGGCCCAGCCTCATCTGGCCTACTTCCTCCGGATGTAGAGCCTCCTCTCTAACTAAACTCAGGTCGACCACCTCTACTAAAACTTTTGCCACCACGACCACCTCTGACACTGGGTCGAGAAGATGCAGTATCTGCCTGCCTAACCTCTGGTGGCTCGGGACAATCTATGATAAAATGGTCTGATGACCCACATCTAAAACACACTCTCGAAGCACCTCTCCACCAGCAGACACCTCCGTGTACTCTACTACAATGAACGCAAGTAGGTGGAGTAGGTCTCTGAGCCACTGGAGTCGGAGCACTAGCCACCAAAACTGCAGGTCTCTATCTCTGTCTCTACTGCTGTACTGACCTGCCAAACTACCCCTGACTCCTACTAAACCTCTGAAAATGTCCCCCTTGACCTCTCTTCACTGATGAAGACCCTGCCTCACTCTGGGGTCTCCTAACTCTGGTCTCCTCAACCCTTGTAGCTGCTGCAAGCCTCTATGCCCTCTCAACACTCCTGGCAGCTGCAACTAACTGGGAGATATTTTGATACCGAGAGCCTGCAATGATGCACATGATAGAGGGTCTCAGTCCCTCCTCAAACCTCCTGCACCTGTCAAACTCGTCAGAAATTATCCCACCAGCATAGTGACTCAACCGGATAAACTCGATCTCATACTCGGTCACTGTCCTGGTATCCTATCTCAGACTCAGGAACTCCATCTTCTTTGCATCTTTATACTCTCTCAGAGTATGCTTCTGCTCAAATTCCCGCAGGAAATCATCATAGGTCAGGACTGGTGGATCATCTAGAGCATGTGGAACCGTCTTCCACCAATCATATGCATCTCTTTACAGAAGAGATCTGGCATAATCAAACTTCTCTTCAGGACTAGCCTGTAACTGAATAAATATCCTTTGAACCCTGTCTAGCCACTGCTCTGCTACAGCAGGGTCTGTAGTACCAACAAAGTCCTCAGCCCCATACTTTCTCAGTTTATCATACTGCCTCACTAGCAACTGCGGCTGTGGTTGTGGGGGCGGCGAAACTAGAGCCTGCCTCAACAACTCTACCATATGTCATACCCAGCCAGGCGGAACCTCATTAGCTGCTGGTCTCACAGGCACAGAAACAGACGCCTCACCAGCAGATACAACTCTAGCTCCATCTCTACCCTCATCTGGAGCCACACTCTCTGCACTACCCTCAGCAGCCTGATGCGGCCAAGACACCATAACTACCTATATCTACAAACAAAGCAGAAAATACTATATCAAAGATCAGAAACTGCCAGTGCCAATGCATGTATTACAATTAAAAACTATTTTTAAAATCCTCCATTTTCTCTCTCTATCATCCTACCTAGGTCGAGAACCTCAAACCTAGGCTCTGATACCAAAACAAATGTAACACCCTTATACTCTATATACGTACAATACATATTTTCAGCATATGTAAAATAAACATATACGGTACAAAAATATCACAGACCGGTTTACTAAATTCTTTTAACTTTTTTAAACATTTTCAAATTAAAATTTCAAATTCTAAATATATAAAAAATTAAATAGAATATAAATATTTTTTACTTGTTATAAGAGCCCAAAATAAATAATATATATAAAAATCTCTGGAAAAAATTTGCCAGAGTTTTGTCTGTATTTTGGATATCCCAAAATTTATCAAAACACAATGACAACAGGAACCTATGCTATTGCAATACCGCAAGTGCACAGGTCGCTCAAGTAATAAAGTAGTGAGTGAGATATCGTTCCACTGAGGAAAAGGCTAAGTACTAGTGTAAATTTTAACCGTTGTTTAGCAACTCAATAGTTTTGTGAAGTTTTGTAATTAAAGATAATTAACTAAATAAATGAAAATTGAGAGAAATTGAGAGTTGAATAAATTGATTGATGATGATGATACTACCCAGACATTGAATCCCCCTAGCCACAGTTATATTTATGAAAATCAATTCAATTAAATCAAATAATAGAGTTGAATTGGTATTCCTCTAAATTAGACTAAAACCTTTCTCAAGCGAATTAATCCCTAATCACTAAGTAGAATGTCGGAATCTCTTCTCAAACATAATTAAATAGATCTTGCATTAAGAATAAGGAATTATAAACCAAAGGATCTTGTAAGCCTATCTCTAGTACCCCAATCAATCCTCAATTCTTATGAATATTCAATTCATATCAAGCTTTCTCAAGTCAATAATATAAAAATTGCAACCAATCAATAAGCATTCTATTATTAATTGAAAATAAATCATTAAGCATCATAAGAATAAAACAACTCAATCAAATGATTCAATTTAATAAAATTATTCAATCCATATAATAAAGCTAGGGTTCATCAATATCTAGATAGAGAATAAATTAGTTCATGTTCAAAATCAGAAAACTAGAACAAGAGAAATAAGAAAAAGAATCCAAACAATCCATTACGAATAATTTGTATATCTTCTCTTGAATCCTTGAATCTTGGTTTAGATATTGTTTAAAATATGTCTTCACCCTCAATCTCAGCTGCAAAACTATCCTTTTTGCTTTAGAAGTCGACTCTCGGTTATAAAAATGAAATTTGGATCCTTAATTCGTGCTTCAGTGCAGCTTTTATAGTGCAGATAATTTCTCCTGACACGCCCATTGACATGCCCATGTCATTGGGCTTGTCATTTCCACTGAGATTTCGAACATAAGGCACGTCCAGTGACACGCCCATGTCACTGGGGCATGTCACTGGACGTGTCACAGCTACTGTGAAACATTGCCAAAGGCACTCTTGGTGACACGCCTATGTCACTGGGCGTGTCAATGCTTCTGTATGCAGCTTCAAGGGCATGTCCATTGACACACCCAGGTCACTGGGCGTGTCCATTGATGAAATTTGCTCTTTTCTTCTACTTTCATCCGTAATTTCTCTGAAATGACCATAAGCCTCAAAATACACAATTCCTCTAAAAAACACTTGAACAAACAAATTAAGCTCAATTGGATAATAATCATATTAAAAAATAGGAATAAAACATCATCAATTGTGCACTTATCAAATTCCCGTACACTTGAGTTTTGCTTGTACTCAAGCAAACTAAATCACTATAATAAGTAGAAATGACGGACCCCCTCTATATTCAAAAAGAAAAGAAAAGTTTTGGCAATACTCGAATAAAAAAACCCCACTTTCTCAACCAAAAACTAATTCACAATCATAACAGCTGAATCAAAAAGTTTCAAAACAAAAATTTCACAGACCTAAAACCTAAAAATCCAGAGTTAACAAAATTGAGCATAAAATTCCAGAAAATCCAAAACCAATGAACAAAGTACGAAAAATGTAAATTTTCTCTTAAGTTCTCTAACCCCTTTTTTTTTATTTAAATGTATATACACACATATATACATTTTAAGGAGCCCGACTTATTTAAACTGATACTAACCTTTTGACATGAAGGTAAACATTTGTGATGTCGACCCCCAGTTACTCAACAAGAATCACTGTTCAAATGGCTACTAGCACTATTCATGATTCCAACTCATTTGTTTTAATTCAAGAGTAAAAAATCAGCGGAACAGGGATAAATTTTCAAAGCTCCTTTAATTAGAATTATTTTTTTATTTTTATTTTTATTTTTATTTATATATATTTTTTTTATTTTTTAAACAACTCAAGGGTTAGAAACTTAAGGGTTATACTAAGTCCGACTCAAGAATCTAAGGAATTATAACATGCTAAAAAATGTAACTAAGGTTTTAAACTTTAGATGTGTCCAATTTCCATCAATCCACAACCCAACTCTAGCTATTACAATCGATCCTCAGCAATTGATCAAGATCACTAAGTTAACCTCAACAAGAAATTGTCATTTAGGAAATCTGAAATTAGTTCAACATATAAAGGGAAACCACATCAATTCACACTTATTACAACAATCTAGCTTACTTAAATCCAAAAAAAACAATTTGCAGAAATTAATTAAGACAAATGAATCAAATAGAAAGAATGAAATAGTAAAAATTCAATCAAGAAAGTATACCTCTCCCCCACACTTAAGAAGCACATTGTCCCCAATGTGTGTACAAAATAAGAAATAATGAAGAGAGAGAAAAAATGCCCTTTCATGTCCATGAATGGATAAATATGAGTACGGTTCCAAGATTATGGTGAAGGCGAATTTTCTTCAAAACAAAAATCTAAAATGCAAAAAATAAGGTTAAGACATAAATAAATAAAATAAACAAACAAAAGAAACAGTTCGTAAAGAAAATAACAATTGTCCAAAAGGAATAAAAAATAAAGAAACATAAAAAGGATATTAAATAAGCAAAGAAATGAAAATAAAATAAAATAAAATAAAAATGTGGGCTAGTCAAAAATTGGGGCATCACCGAAATCGTCACTGTTGGTCTCATCATTGAAGACATCAACTTGAGGTGCAGGTGTAGGTGCAGGAGCAGGGGCAGGTGCAGGTGTTGGTAATTTCTTCTTCTCCGCCAGAAATCCATACTCAAGGTGATCTGGAAGGGGTTTTAGTTCCAAGTTGGGTGGATCAATCACCGATGGTTTTGGCTTCTCTTCATTTGGCGTCTCAATAGTCTCATATGCCCTGGATTTGAAAGATTTGTTTGCTTCAAGAAAAGCAAGCTGCTCCATTGCTTCTTGATCCTCAACATTTTCCTGTAATAAACACAACTCAAGGGGATCCTTAGAAACAATATTAGTAACACAATTTATGGTCTCATGCTCAATAACATCATTGCATGATTCCGCCTCATCAAGTGAAAGTGAATGTTTCATAGCATCATATATCCTAAAAATAACCTTATCACCACCCACTCTTAAAGTTAGGGTGCCATCATGAACATCGATAAGGGCACGGGCTGTATTTAAAAATAGCCTACCAAGAATAAGTGAAACATCTGCATCCTCATCAATATTAATGACGACAAAATCATTGGGGAAAATGAAATCCCCAACTTTTACCAACACATCTTCTATAATGCCACGAGGGTGCACTACTGACTTATTAGCAAGTTGGATGGTCATTAGCGTTGGTTTAGAGTTACCAATGCCTAACTCTTTAAACATTTTATAGGGCATAACACTTATGCTAGCCCCCAAATCAGCTAATGCACTTTTAACCTCTAGGTTACCTATCAAACATAGAATGGTGAAACTACCTGATCTTTTAACTTCTTAGGTAACCTCCTTTGCAAAATTACCGAACTCTTTTCAAACAAATGCACTAAAGACACTTCCTCGAGTTTCCTTTTATTAGAAAGGATATCTTTCAAAAATTTAGCATATTTAGGCATTTGTGACAAAGCCTCAGCAAATGGAATGTTAATGTGCAATTGTTTGAAAAGTTTAAGAAACTTACCGAACTGAGCATCAATCTTGTCCTTATTCAACCTCACCAGATATGGTACTCTAGGTCAGTATTCCTTCATTATGGAGCTGCTGTCTTATGGCTGCTTCTCTTTCTCACTTTCTTGTGCAGCTTTCTTTTCCGAAGTGACAAGAGGATTGTCTTCTTTATCATTTTCTTGTACTTCAGCCCTTTTCTCTGGCACTTCTCCTTTTTTCTCATCCACATTACCCGATCTCTTTTCCACTCCTTAGTGTAATTGCCTTAAGCTGCTCTTTAGGATTTGCCTCAGTGTTGCTAGGCAAACTTCCTTGTGGTCTCTCACTGAGCAACTTAGCAATTTGCCCCACCTGATTCTCTAAATTATGAATAGAGGCTTGTTGATTTCTTAAGGAGGTTTCAGTTGATTTGAACCTGGTTTCAAAAGCTGTTATAAATTTCTCCATCATGCCCTCCAAATTACACTTTCTTGGAGGGGCAGCTTGTTGATGTTGGGGCTGCTGGAATCTAGGGAAAGATCGTGGATTATTCTGATTATTCCATGAGAAATTAGGATGATTTCTCCACCCCGGATTGTACTAGTTGTTGTAGGGATTATTCTGTTGTTGCCTTGGCATGTTTCCAACATAATCTACTTGCTCTTACCTAGCAAACATGTTGCCACTTAGGCAATCTTGACTTTGATGTCCACCCCCACACCATTCACAGGACATTACCTGCATCACTTTCCCTGAAGAAGAAGAAGAAGCTAAAGAATCGATCTTTTTGTTCATTGCTTCCAACTGTGTTGAAAGAGCAACTACGGGATCCAATTGATGTGAACCAGCAGCCCTTAATCTTCCTTGTTCCCTTGGGGTTTGCCACTGATAATTTGTAAGGGCCATGTCTTCAATCAAATTCCTTGCTTCTTCAGGTGTTTTATTGTTTATAGTACCTCCTCCAGCTACATTAATGGACTGCTTACTTGAGTAACTCAATCCATTGTAGAAAGTTTGGATCTGCAGCCACAGCGGAAGCCCATGGTGCGGACATCTTCTCAATAAATCCTTAAATCTTTCCTAAGCATCATATAAGGTTTCACCATCTAGCTGGAGAAAAGAAGAAATATCATTCCTCAACTTAGCAGTCTTGGATGGTGGAAAATACTTCTCTAAAAATTTTTCTGCTACTTGGTCCCATGTAGTGAAAGTGTTAGGAGTAAAAGATTTCAGCCACTTCTTTGGTCAGTCTCTGAGTGTGAATGGAAACAACCTCAACCTGATTGCATCTTCAGAGACATTCTGTATCTTAAATGTGTCACATATTTCCAGAAAAGTTTCAATGTGTGCATTAGGATCTTCATCCAAAAATCCATCAAACTGACAGTCCTGCTGCACCATTTGAATGACATTTGTTTTTATCTCGAATTTATTGGCAGCATTCACTGGTCTTTGTATACTTGATTCAGCCCCATTAAGAGTAGGCCTAGCAAACTCTTGCATCGTCCTTGACTCATTTTCTGCCATTTCTTCTTCTAGGATGTGATCTTCAAAGTTCGGTTCCATCTCTGCCAAAACTATTTCCTCTTCTTCCTTTTTCCTTCTTCTCAATGTTCTCTCTAACTCTTGATCTAATTCAAAAAGTTGGGAAGAGCTAGCTCGATTCATAAACAGGAAGAAGTACCTAGAATGACAGTCAAAAAGCAAGAACTTATGTTAAAACAAAATAAAATAAAAACTAAATCAACAGTCTTAATTATATTACTAATACTGAAAACCATTGACCCCGGCAACGGCGCCAAAAACTTGACAGCAAGAACCTATGCTATTGTAATACCGCAAATGCATGGGTCACTCAAGTAATAAAGTAGTGAGTGAGATATCGTTCCACTGAGGACAAGGCTAAGTACTAGTGCAAATTTTAACCGTTGTTTAGCGACTCAATAGTTTTGTGAAGTTTTGTAATTAAAGATAATTAACTTAATAAATGAAAATAGAGAGAAATTGAGAGTTGAATAAATTGATTGATGATGATGATACTACCCAGATATTGAATCCCCCTAGCCATAATTATATTTATGAAAATCAATTCAATTAAACCAAATGATAGAGTTGAATTGGTATTCCTTTAAATTAGACTAAAACCTTTCTCAAGCGAATTAATCCCTAATCACTAAGTAGAATGCCGGAATCTCTTCTCAAACATAATTAAATAGATCTTGCATTAAGAATAAGGAATTATAAACCAAAGGATCTTTTAAGTCTATCTCTAGTACCCCAATCAATCCTCAATTCTTATGAATATTCAATTCATATCAAGCTTTCTCAAATCAATAATATGAAAATTGCAACCAATCAATAAGCATGCTATTATTAATTGGAAATAAATCATTAAGCGTCATAAGAATAAAACAACTCAATCAAATGATTCAATTTAATAAAATTATTCAATCCATACAATAAAGCTAGGGTTCATCAATATCTAGAAAGAGAATAAATTAGTTTATGTTAAAAATTAGAAAACTAGAACATAAGAAATAAGAAAAAGAATCCAAGCAATCCATTATGAATAATTCGTATATCTTCTCTTGAATCCTTGAATCTTGGTTTAGATCTTGTTTAAAATATGTTTTCACCCTCAATCTCAGCTCCAAAACTCTCCTTTTTGCTTTAGAAGTCGGCTCTACATTATAAAAAAAATGAAATTTGGATCCTTAATTCGTGCTTCAACGTAGCTTTTATAGTGCAGATAATTTCGCCTGACACGCCCATTGACACGCCCATGTCACTGGGCGTGTCATTGCCACTGAGATTTTGAACATAAGGCACGTCCAGTGACACGCCCATGTCACTGGGCGTGTCACAGCTACTGTGAAACATTGCAAAAGGCATGCTTGGTGACACGCCCATGTCACTGGGTGTGTCAATGCTTCTGTATGCAGCATCAAGGGCACGTCCATTGACACGCCCATGTTACTGGGCGTGTCCATTGATGAATTTTGCTCTTTTCTTCTACTTTCATCCGTAATTCCTCCGAAATGACCATAAGCCTCATAATACAGAAGAATTCCAGAAATTAACCCAAAAAAACAATTGAACAAACAAATTAAAATCAATTGGATAATAATCATATTAAGAAATAGGAATAAAATATCATCAATTGTGTACTTATCACACAACTTGAAAAAAGAAAACACTCCTAAATAATTTCCAACCACCATCTCAACCATACATCTCAATTTCACCAAGTTTCTCGAACATTTATACATATAGATATATATAATTTAAAACATACTTACTCTCTCATTTCAAATACATTGACCCAAACATTCTTTATAATATACAATACGTAAAATCCAAAACATAAAATATTATGCATAAAACTCAATGTACAATAACATAAAAATATATACATGCTGCTGGTAGTGTTTCTGATCTCGATAGCAACTCAAAAGCTCAACTACAAGTCTAGACCCGACCTGGTCTAGAAGAACTCTCTGGCTTAACTGGGTCTACCCTGTCACCTGCGCGATGGAAACAATCACGCTAAGCTGAAGCCTAGTGGTACAAACTTTAATAATAACAATATAACTCAATGCAATACCAAATGCACAATGCATATAGATGTCACATCAATCCACTTTCTTATATTTTTCAAATATTTCATAAGCACAACTCATAACATTATATTGCTCAATTATATCATAATTCATAATTGACCTTAAAACAAAGACAAGCATGGGCCCAAAAAGGATCTAATATGCTATTCAAATTTCAGACTTACTGCTTTGGTCCATAATGACACCATGTGTCTAGCCCCGTAGGCAATATATCTATGGATAATGTAACAGCCCCAGTCTCTTGGACCTCAACCCGGCTAGACCCTTAGGCCTCAATATCTTGGTCCTCAACCCTGCTAGACTACTACAGTTTTTGAGGCTTACGACCCAGTCTTTTCACCATTCCAGCGTATAGCCCGTAGGCAATCATAGGCATGCCGCCACACCTAGAACTCTGAATTTTGAATAACATACTAGGCACACAATTTATTCATATTTCTCATTATTAATCTCTTTCTCATTTTCACATATTTAATCTTGGCACATTGCCTTATTTTCACTTTTTTTTCTCACTTTTCTCATTTTTCACATCTTTCTCACTTTTCTCATTTTTATCAATATCAATTCATTTCATTATTCCACATATCTCATTTTTGGCATTCACAACATATTACCCAATTACTTTGGGTATTTTCACATTGTGAGAGGAGATTTTTGCCCCCACTCCCGGTGGAATGGTTCTTGCAACTTCGGCACTGTTTAGGCTCAGGGCCTTAGAGAACATGGACCAAAGTCCGGAGAAAATGGAGTCGCCACTCGGACGTGCCGGGAAAAAAGAAAGGGGTGGATGACTTGATTCCTAAGGAATCCCCAACCCCCTAATTAGGTTCAAAAAGTTGGGTACATGTGGGAAAAGTGAGAAATGGCCCAGCACCCCAACAAAGCCCGGTTCATTGGAACCGGCCCCCTTTACAGGTCTTAATATTATAAAATTCTTAAGTATAATAATATTATCAATATTACACACAATAATTGAAAGAAAGCATCATTATATTAAAATCAAAGCAATGTCCAAACAAAGCAAATAAATGGACACCCATCCAAGGATGGAAACATGTCCTTAAATCTCATACCTAAATAGGACACCCGCTGAAAGGTAGAAACATGTCCTTTACATTGGTTGTAAAATAGAAAAGCAATTTAAATTATATGATATTTAACTAATGAGGTACCCACCAAGTGGAAACATACCTCTTACAACATTTGGAAACCTAAATAAATTGATAGAAGTAAATAACTATTCAAAATAAATGAATCATTCATCAAAGGTATTAAACATCAATAAAAAGTAAACATCCATCCATGATAAATTAAATAAACCAAGCATTGAACTTAAATAAATTAAAGCATATAAAATAAATCAAAGCATAATCAAATATATAATTAAATAAGGCAAATAAAAGTCTAAATTATGGCTACTGTGAGTTTTTTTAGGAATTAAAATAGATTAAGATTTTATGTTTTAAAAGGTTGGTAAAGCTCTTTGATTAACCAAATTAACATTTAAATGGTGAAATCATGAAACTAGGGTTTGGACACTTTAAAACATTTTGATTTATGATTTTCGGTTATTGCATTGTGTTTTTAAGCTACTGTGTAAAGTTGTAAAATTTGTATTTGTATGATTTTTAAAGTTTTAAAGGATTAGGGTTTAGAAAAAAACTAGGATTTAAGGTTTTAAGGGGTTATGGTTTACTATTTTAGGTTTTGGAGTTGAATTAGGGTTTTAGAATTTTTGGATTAGGGTTTCGGGTAATGAGTTAATTTTTAGAATTTGAAAATCAATTTGATAATTTTATGAAGTTTTATGAAAATAAACAAACGATTTAAAGTCTATAAAGAAAAAAAAGACATTTTTGGAGCTTTTGGAAATAAACAGAACTCAATTTTGGCTTTGGAAAACATGGAAAGAAAATTAAGGTTTTGGGGTTTTGAAGAAACAAAACTAACAAATTTAAACTTTTTGGAAAACAAAGCAACGAATTAAGGTTTTGAAACTTTAGAAAAAGTGAATTGAGGTTATTAGGTTTTTGAATTAAAAGACATAATTTTGATAATTTAAGCTACTGTGACAAAATAAAAGAAATTAAGAATTCAAACCTTATTTTGTAAGTTTCACCAAAAATTACTTCTTGGATGTACAAGGTCAAAGACAAGCTTTTCTTGCCTTTGAATTGCTTGAATCGCTTGTTTGCTCCCTCCAAAGTCCAATTCAATCTACTGCCAGAAGGAATTTTTAAAGTTTCCAAGTTTTCCTACTCACTCTTGGTCACCAATTTTCTCCTTTTTCCTCCCCTTTTTTTTGTGTTGTTTAGTCCATATTTATAGAACAATTCTATGGGTAATTTGAATTATTCACGGCATGCAATATTCAATAAGAAAAGGAAACCGAAACCTAATTGCATTAGGTTTCGAAAAATTTGCGTCGGAAAAATTTTGCTGGCGAAAAAAAACTGCTGCGGAAAAACTATGCTGGCAGCAACTCGGTGGACGGGCCCGTAGGCCATTTTGCCCGCAGGAATTTTCTGTTGGCGAAATGCCCACAGGCCCGCGCTGACTTTCGGCGACGATTTTTTCGTCGCCGATTTTTTTTTATTTTTTTATTTTTATTCATTTCACCATTTTTTACTAAAATAAATATTAAAATTAATTAAAGTACCATAAAAATTATTTTGGACTAACTAAAATATATCGGACAATACAAAAATTATTTTGGACTAATTAAAATATATTGGCCCGGACCGGGTCAAAAATTAAGGGTCTACAGTTTGTCCCCTACTTGAATGATCTGAAACTTTAGTGAAAGAGAGTGAAAAACAATAAGACTTAATTTTTGATGAGATGATTATTTGAATTTGTTTTGGGTTTTGGACCCAGTTCGAGTTCTGGACTTGATTTGGGTACTTCGACCCAAGCTTGAATTTGATTTGGGTACTTGGACCCGAGATCGGGTACTTTGACTGGGGATTGAATTTGATTTGGGTACTTGGACCCAAGATTGGGTACTTGGACCAAAGACTAATTTGATTGGGGTACTTGGACCCGAGATTGGATTGAATTTGAGTACTTGGACCCGAGATTAGGTACTTGGAGCCGAGATTGATTTGATTTGGGTACTTGGACCTGAGAATTGGTACTTGGACCCGAGATTGAATTGATTTGGTTTGAATTTGGGTACTTGGACCTGAGATTGATTGGATTTGGATACTTGGACCCGAGATTGGGTACTTAAACCCGAGATTGATTAGATTTTGGTACTTGGACCCGAGATTGGGTACTTGGACCCGGGATTGATTGGATTTGGGTACTTGGACCCAAAATTGGGTACTTGGACTCGAGATTGATTTGATTTGGGTACTTGGACCCGAGAATGAGTTTGACTGACCTTTTATCATTTGAGAAGTCTGACTACTCCAACTGTTTTGTGCATTGTGATTCTTCACCATCAAAATGGATCTTCACCCTTTGAGATCGGGTCTTCACCCTTGAAAATGGATTTTCATCCTTTGAAATCGGGTCTTCACCCTTGCAAATGGCTTGCAAATGGATCTTCATCCTTTGATATCGGGTCTTCACCCTTGCAAATGGATCTTCATCCTTTGAGATCGGGTCTTCACCCTTGAAAATGGATCTTCATCATTTGAGATCGGGTCTTCACCCTTGAAAATGGACCTTCATCCTTTGAGATCGGGTCTTCACCCTTGCAAATGGATCTTCATCCTTTGAGACCGAGTCTTCACCCTTGAAAATGGATCTTCATCCTTTAAGATTGGGTCTTCACCCTTGAAAATGGATCTTCATCCTTTGAGATCGGGTCTTCACCCTTACAAATAGATCTTCATCCTTTGAGATCGGGTCTTCACCCTTGAAAATGGATCTTCATCCTTTGAGATAGGGGCTTCACCCTTGAAAATGGATCTTCATCCTTTGAGATTGGGTCTTTACCCTTGAAAATGGATCTTCATCCTTTGAGATCGGGTCTTCACCCTTAAAAATGGATCTTCATCCTTGGGAAATTGGGTCTTTATCCATTGGAGGTCGGGTCTTTACCCTGGCTTCAACTCTCTTAGCTGAACTGATCTTTTGTCTTTTGCATCTTCATTCTTTTGATAGTTCTAATTTTCCATTCTTTTGTTCTTCCTTTTTGCAAAAATTCAGCTATTTTTAGTTAGTCCTCATATCTTCTCCTTGCCACCTGCGTGGCAAAATATTTGCAAGTGAGTTTGAAAATATTTGGTATATAGATTCAAAAAAAAAATTAAAAAGGAGAAACTTTGCCCCCTGTGTAGGCTCAAACCTTTGATTTTTCTATGCAGGCTCTGATTGATGTTTTTACCGTCTAGTTCTTTGCACAAGCACGCATTTCTTCTCTTTGCAAAATTACTGAGCTTTCTCAAGCAATGGGCTTTCTATGCCCCCCCCCCCCCTGATTTGATATCTTCTTTTGATTCTTTACTTTGTAGGGTGTTTGCTGTTCATTTTGCCAAAGAATATACAACACAAGACAAGAGAGTGCAATGTGATATGCTCATGTATGCATGATATACATGAATAATACTTACAGTTATTCCTTCGACTCACAGACCAAGGTAATTAGCAGAAGTGTTCTCACTGGTTCCCTTTTGACGCTTGTTCAAGTCATGCATTGGAATGATCAAAAGCTTTGCATTTGTGGCTTTTATCTTTAAGATGTTGAAGACATGAGTGGTGGAGATCCTAAGCAGCAGAGTCAGGGATGCATCCATTTCAAACTATATTTTAACATGTCGGTTGGTAGTTTCTTCATAACTTTACCAATAATAATTTCCTTTGCCCAATGTGTCCTTTGGAGGTTCAACATACTTCCCTTAACTTGAAGGCTTTGTATGACAAAAAACTTTTTTTTTTGAATTTTGATTTTGAAATCAAATGTTGGCTTTGCCAAATTAATGTCAATGCACCTCAGGACTTGATTTTTCAAATTAACATATCTATAACATGACAACCCTAGTTACCGTATTAAACTCGGGAATCAATTCTATTTAAGCAAGAATTATTGCACTTTAGATAGGCACATACACATTACTTGGCCAAAGGTCTCATTTGAGTTTAAATATTGTCTATCTCATATGCATGCTTATCCAAACTATCTCCACTAATAGACTCTACCTACCAAGAGAGATCAACAGGTCTTTGATAGGCTTGAAATGGGGTCTATAAGGGACACAGGTTTAAGTGAAGGCCATTTTGAGATTGGAGCTGGAGTGACACAATGGACAAACCCTCACACTACAAATTTCTTGTTTGAACTTTAGACGGTTGGGAGCAATCTTTCTATACTCCAAATTCCTTCTATCTTTTTGGCATTAATCCCGATCTTGATTAGGACAGTTTTTGCTTTTGCAAAAAGTTTGGTTCCCAACTTCGTTTCCTTTCTTGTTTTCCCTTTTCTTTCCTTTTATTTTTCTTACTCCTCCCTTTCTTTGAGCATTTTATCATTTTTGTCCTTCTTCCTTGTAGGACTGTCAAGTATAGAACTTTCAAGAACTGAATGGTCTTTCTCTTTTTTCTTTGATTTTGATCGAATCTTTAGTTGGGTTGTACCAATTCAAGT
Organism: Garcia nutans; assembly: GCA_947685225.1. Taxonomy (NCBI): domain Eukaryota; kingdom Viridiplantae; phylum Streptophyta; class Magnoliopsida; order Malpighiales; family Euphorbiaceae; genus Garcia; species Garcia nutans. The sequence continues at coordinate 56,233,026 of CANTUV010000007.1, forward strand.
CAAACCGTCCTTATAAACCAAATGGAAGCCTTTTGTTGTCTTAGGTAAAAGAGAACTCAGTTGGCTTTTTGAACCACCTTTTTAGGTTTTCTTTTCTTTTTTGTTTTGTTTTCTTTTTTCCTTTTCTTTTGTCTTTTTTTGTTTTCTTTTCTTCTCTCTTTTTTTTTTTGGTTCTAGCTCTAAAAGAGTTGTATTGTTTGTACTAACTTGGGCTTCCAATAATGGATGAGTGGAGTGACAAATCTCCTTTAATAGGGATAAATCATTTGCTATTCTGATGTTATCTTGATATATTGGAGATATCAGGAAAACTTCAACTACCCTTATGGTCTTGAGAACATCAATTACCCTTGTGGTCTCGAAAACATCAACTACTCTTATGGTCTTGAGAACTTCAACTATCTTCATGATCTTGACTAATCATTGCTTCCTTTGATCTTCTTGCCTCTTTATCTTAGTGATCATAAGACTTTTCAAAAGTATCACAACAGCTTAGGGTAGATTATTGGGTTTTTAAGTCAATGAAAAGAAAGCTTAAATTTTATGAAGGCTCAAAGGGACAACTAGGGATTGATATTTAATAGAGTGGATACTAGTTGTTGGCTCGTCAAACAATGCCTAGATCATCTCTCCCTTAAATAAGTAGAGTTCAATTTTGCCTCGAAAGTTTGTCAAAGCATGTTCTAAGACTGACTAGGACCTAGACAAAGATAATTATGCAGGAGCCCTCTCTAAGTAAGCATACACAACTCAATACTATAGAGCAATTCCCTCACCTAGTAAAGTCATTCGAGTCATGATGCATAAATATATTAATTCATCAATTATCAAGCTAGATTCCTCATTGGTTGAGCACCAAAATGAACGAAGACCAACAAAATTTTGATGAAAATAATTTATTTAAAGCATCTTTAAGTTTGAAAAGCACAATAGTTCCAAAATATTAAAGAAAGTAAGATTGAAAAGCAACATTCAAGCTAAGGAAAGTTCATTGAGTTAGGCTTCTTTTCCTTTCATATCTTCAATATCCCCATCTTGAAAGGATGATAAAACAAAATCTTCTTCCAATCCTTTTCCTACCATGAAGGTTGCTGGTGGTGGCACTCTGTTGAACCTTGGAAATGGATTACCTTTGGTATTGGGCTTATCCAGATCAAGCAACTTGCCATTATCAATTAAATTCTGGATCTCATGCCTCAACTTCATACAATTGTCCGTTTCGTGTCCAGACCTTTGATGGAATTGACGAAATGCACTAGTATCAAAGTTAGGTGGAAGAGGATTAGGCAAAGGATGAGGAGTCAAGGGTTGTAACAATCCCTTCTTTTGTAGCTTATTGAGAACTCAAGATAGTGGCTTCCCTAATTCTGAAAACTGCCTCATTCCTCCTTGACTAGTGGCATTAACATCAACTTCTTTTTGTGTGCTTTGATTGCCCGATGGGTAATTCCCTTTCTCATTCCTTTTAATTGAAAAGCAATTCTTCTCCCTTTCCCACTCTTCAATTTGTAGACCAGCTTGGAGAAGATCTTTGAAATCCTTTACAAGGGTGTGAGACATCCTTTCAAGGAGATTGGGCAGAACGCCTCTCACGATCATCCTTATTTGATCAGATTTATCGGGCCTCTTCTTGAGCAAAACAGCCTTATTTCTCCACCTTTTCATACAGTCCACAAAATTCTCATTTGGCCTTTGCCTAACGGACTCCACTTCCATTAAGGTAACTTCCATCTTGAAATTATACCCATATTGTTGGATGAAGGCTTTGTAAAGCAGATCCCAACTCTTTTGTGTTCCATCATCTAAGGTATTGAACCAATTTTGGAAAATAAGGTCCAATGAGAGTATGAAGTACCTTAGAGTTTGAGCCTTAGTAGCTCAAGCAGACTGCATAGCAGTGATATACTGCTTCACATGGAGATGAGGATTTCCAGTTCCATCATACTTCATAAAAGATGGCATCTTGAACTTGTACGGAACTTCTTCATCTATCTCGAATAACTTGTCAACTTCAGACATCTCTTCGGTTTTCAGCTTCTTCTCAAATTTCTTTTCCAAATTAGCAATCATCTTCTCAACATCTGATGTCTCGATCTTTTCAATAGTTGCCTTCTCAACGACCTTTGGATCCTTTTTGTCGTGAAGTTCTTAGTAGTATTGAGCCCAATCATCATCATCAATGATCACCTTATCATCATCAAAAGCTACTTGATCAATTTTAGCCTTCCCCTTGACTTTCTTTGGCTTCTTAGTGCTAGCAGATGCCTCGGCATGATTCTCTAAGATTGCAGCTAGTTGATTCTTTATGGTCTCGACATGGCCTCTTTTATTTCTTCCATCTTGGCATTGAGGGCATCATCCACCATTCTTTGAATTTGTTCGGGCTCCATTATTTTTGGTGAGCAAGTGATTGAGTCGTTGCTAGATACTTCATCTCCAGCGTAGGTCGGATTGTTGTAAGCTTTTGAACTCTCGTAATCTAGGGCTGTGAGCCAGAGAGGACCAATGAGATGCAAATGTATGCATGTATGCACAAACAATCAACAAATAAGGATAATTAGGACATTCCTTCCAACCTTATATCATCCACACACGAATGGCGAGTCTCTTTTCCTAGGTATATGGTTAACAAAATACCAACATGGGGTACCTTGCTTTTGGATAATTCCCTCGGACGTTTCAACCAATAGTTATATTTTCAAAAATGGAAATCAGTTCATAATAATTCCAATTAATTAGGTTTTAATCCATTTATCCAACCAAGTAGCTTTTATGCTATATTGGATTAAAACGAAATTAAGAGGTTTAATAAATAGATTTTTCACTTAAAAAAAGTAACTAATGGTTCATGCCAAAAACAAGCCCATGGTTAATTATTCTTAGTATAAACTAGGCTCACAATTGATTTTTGGTATTTCTCAATTGACCTAAATAATTTGCAAGCTCTTTGTAAGAAAAGATTGGATAAAAATAATTTTGTTTCTAAGCCCATTGTAAAAGTATTTTAGAAAAAACATATTTTGGGCTTAGTATTTGGGCCATGAGCAAAATAATTTTTGATTTATCTTTAGAAAAGTCTTATGTTCAAAGACCATCTTGAAAAATTTTGAAAATAGTTTTGGTCTTTTGGATTTTAAAGAAAAATTTATTTTGAGCTTACAATATACTTAGGTCATATTAGAAAAAGAACAAACCAAATAAGCCATGATTTTAGCCAAGATAAATTAACCAGAGTCAAACAACATGCATTTGGGGTAAAACCTAAGGAAAGTAACTAGGCCAATTACATGAGCTTTAGTCTTTGGGTTAAAAGCCTTAGGTTCCCATTGCAAGTATATACCAAATGGTACGAGGCTATGAGTGGTTATGTCATGCTCGATCTCCATACCTTGAGTGAAAGTATGGTATCCCTTACATAACACAACATGGGTAACACATGCATCCTAACTCATGCACACAATGCAATCTAATATGATGCAATGGATAATATCATTATAAGAAAGAATAGAATAATATAAAGACCAACGGAATCAACTTCTCTTCTCCCCAGTGGAGTCGCCACTGTGAGCAGGGATTTTTGTCTCCACTCCCGGTGGAATGGTTCTTGTGACTTCGGCACTATTTAGGCTCAGGGCCTTAGAGAACACGGACCTAAGTCCGGAGAAAATTGAGTTGCCACCCGAATATGCTGGAAAAAAGAAAGGGGTGGATGACTCGATTTCTAAGAAATCCCCAACCCCCTAATGGGTTCGGAAAGTTAGATACATGTGGGGAAGGTGAGAAATGGCCCAGCACCCCCACAACGCCCGATTCATTGAAACCGGCCTCCTTTATAAGTCTTAATATTATAAAATTCTTAAGTATAATAATATTATCCATATTACACACAATAATTGAAAGAAAGCATCATTATATTAAAATCAAAGCAATGTCCAAACAAAGCAAATAAATGGACACCCATCCAAGGATGAAAACATGTCCTTACATCTCATGCCAAAATAGTACACCCATCGAAAGGTAGAAACATATCATTTACATTGGTTGTAAAATAGAAAAGCAATTTAAATTACATGATATTTAACTAATGAGGTACCCACCAAGTGGAAACATACCTCTTACAATATTTGGAAACCTAAATAAATTGATAAAAGTAAATAACTATTCAAAATAAATGAATCATTCATCAAAGGTATTAAAAATCAATAAAAAGTAAACATCCATCCATGATAAATTAAATAAACCAAGCATTGAACTTAAATAAATTAAAGCATATAAAATAAATCAAAGCATAATCAAATATAGAATTAAATAATGCAAATAAAAGTCTAAATTATGGCTATTATGAGTTTTTTTTAGGAATTAAAATAGATTAAGATTTTATGTTTTAAAAGGTTGGTAAAGCTCTTTGATTAACCAAATTAACATTTAAATGGTGAAATCATGAAACTAGGGTTTGGACACTTTAAAACATTTTGATTTATGATTTTCGGTTATTACATTGTGTTTTTAAGCTACTGTGTAAAGTTGTAAAATTTGTATTTGTATGATTTTTAAAGTTTTAAAGGATTAGGGTTTAGAAAAAAATTAGGATTTAAGGTTTTAAGGGGTTAGGGTTTACTATTTTAGGTTTTGGAGTTGAATTAGGGTTTTAGAATTTTTGGATTAGGGTTTCGGGTAATGAGTTAATTTTTAGAATTTGAAAATCAATTTGATAATTTTATGAAGTTTTATGAAAATAAACAAATGATTTAAAGTTTATAAAGCAAAAAAAGACATTTTTGGAGCTGTTGGAAATAAACAGAACTCAATTTTGGCTTTGGAAAACTTGGAAAGCAAATTAAGGTTTTGGGGTTTTAAAGAAACAAAACTAACAACTTTAAACTTTTTGGAAAACAAAGCAACGAATTAAGGTTTTGAAACTTTAGAAAAAGTGAATTGAGGTTATTAGGTTTTTGAATTAAAAGACACAATTTTGATAAATTTAAGCTACTATGATAAAATAAAAGAAATTAAGAATTCAAACCTTATTTTGTAAGTTTTACCAAAAATTGCTTCTTGGATGAACAAGGTCAAAGAAAAGCTTTTTTTGCCTTTGAATTGCTTGAATCGCTTGTTTGCTCCCTCCAAAGTCTAATTCAATCTACTGTCAGAAGGAATTTTTAAAGTTTCCTAGTTTTCCTACTCACTCTCGATCACCAATTTTCCTCTTTTTCCTCCCCCTTTTTTTGTGTTGTTTAGTCCATATTTATAGAACAATTCTATGGGTAATTCTAATTATTCACGGCATACAATATTCAATAAGAAAAGGAAATCGAAACCTAATTTCATTAGGTTTCAAAAAATTTGCGTCGAAAAAATTTCTCTGGCAAAAAAAAACTACCGCGGAAAAACTGCGTTGGCAAAAAAAAAAGCTGCCGCAGCCAGCGGAACGGGCCCGTAGGCAATTTCGCCTGCAGAAAAATTCTGTGTGCCATTTCGCCCGCCGGAGTTTCATGCTGGTGAAATGCCCACGGGCCCGCACTGACTTTCGGCGACGATTTTTTCTTCACCGATTTTTTTGTTATTTGTTATTTTTTATTATTTTTAAATTTTTATTCATTTCACCATTTTTTACTAAAATAAATATTAAAATTAATTAAGATACCATAAAAATTATTTTGGACTAACTAAAATATATCGAACAACACAAAAATTATTTTGGACTAATTAAAATATATTGGACCGGAGCGGGTCAAAAATTAAGGGTCTACACACATAAAATGCATATTTTACATTTTACACAATTTAGCCATTATCAATGGCTTTTCACAATGCATTTAACACATATATGTCATTACAAATGTCATAGCATATTATTCATACACAATAAATGAACCAAGTAGCTTAACACATTTTTCAACCAAAATGTGTTAAGTCCAAATGTTATGCAAATATAGACATTATATTCAAAGTTTGTACATACCTCCACTTGCAACCCAAAGCAAGCTAAAAACAACCTTCAATCCAATCTTTTTAACTTGCCCTTCACCACTTGGATGAAGCAAATCAACCTCCCTCAATTCCTAAACCAAATGTGATAACAAATAATCATTTAGTATCACATTTAATGGCATTTCCAACATTAAACCATAATTACACATCACTCCTAAAAATTTCCAAAATTTAGCCTTTCCTTACTTCAACATTAGAATTCCATTCTACTACAATTAAATTAGTGTTTTAAGTTTATTTATATTATTAAAAACATATTTTAATACATTAAAATCATTTACATTATAAAAATACACTATTATACATAAAATCTCAAAAATGGCATAACCTTCCCCCATTGAAGGTTTTCCATTCCAACACAATCTATTACTCATTCTAAGCTTATATTCATCACTTTTAACACTAAACAACATGCTTAAATAAATAAAATCACACAATATAACCACTTTGGAAAATCACTTTTCCAAAACACTAAATCTCCACTTCCATTCTCAAACTCCAACCCAACACCACCAAATCCAATATTTGACTTTCAAATACTTGTTTATGAATCAAAACAACTCATTTGGAATCAATTTACACAATTAAAGTTCATGTTTTCAAAACCCCAAAAATCCATAACCCTAAATTCTCTCTCTTCACCATTCTTTAACCAAACTCCATCACCTCTTCAATCTAACCTTAAAATCATTGTTAACTACCCAAAATAACATCATACACACCAATTACAACAATTATAATATACTACATCAAAATCTCAAAACTCACATAATCTCATCTTCCATGGAATTCAAAGAAAAGAGATGGAAACTTACTAATTTTGGTGGAAATCACCAAAAATCCACTTGAAACTTGTTAATTTCTTCAATTTATGGAGTATGGAAGAAGCAAAATCCTTGGTCTTCAAACTCCCATGGAAGCCACGATCTTGAAGAAGAAGAAGGAGAAGAAGAAGACTTTTAATATTCTTTTCCTTTCATCTTTTTTTTAACCACATATATATATATTAAAATAATTTAATATTTAATTATTTAATTATTTTTTTAATAAATTAAAAGTCCTAATTTCTCTCTTCCATTCAAAAATAATTTGTTTTTGAATTATTTTATTAATTTTGAATTTATAAAATTTAATTACCAAAATACCCTTTTCTTTTAAAAAGTGTTGACTTTTATATATGTTATGCATATTTTGCATATATATTATATATATTTCACTTTTTCATTTAAAATCCCTTAAATTTTTATTTAAAACCATTAATTTAATTCATCCTTTTAATTTTTAATTTATTTTATCAAATTTTTCAAAAATTAGAAATTTTTAAAAATTTTAGGATGTTACAGTAACCAATGAAATTCTCATCATTTTATTTCTCTAAAGAAAAAGTTTATTACCCTCCCCCAATTAAATATCATTATAGAAGATTTCACCCATATTAAAAAATTAATAAGAGTTATCAATTTATATTTAATTAATAAATTTTTTTTAATATTTATACTCTATTAAGTTTCTCATCCATTAATAATAATATTAAATAAACATGATAAATTAATAAATAATATTGAATAAATTTTATCTTAATATTGTTAAACGTAAAAAACTTTTTAACAAAATTAAAAATCTAAAATGTCATTTAACTTGAAACGAAATGAATAAATTATAAACTCTCAAAATGAATTTTTAAATGGAATGAATATATTATAAGCTATCAAAATGAATTTTTTTGTATTATAAAAAATGAAATATTATATAATATAACGGTAATTTCAATTAGATATCTTAAAAAAATAAAAGTATTATGAATTTTATAACTAGTCATTTGAACATATAAAGAAGAACATTAAAGTTTGAATTCTATTTTAATTAAATACTTGTCTGGTTGCCAAGCAAAATGATTTCTTCTCTGTAACTAAGAATCTAAAATAAAGTTACGATACCACACATCAATTGGAGATAAAACCTAATACATTCATTGGAATTAATACGGCTAACATCAAATGTTGAAATATAAACTTATTTTAAGCCCACCTCAAAGAACCTTCTAATATTTTTCACATGATGAATTACAAGTCAAAGGTAGGCTAGATTGTTGAAAATGGTGTTACAAATGTGTGGTTTTGATGGTATGTGTTAGGTGTGTGTTATGTGTGTTTATGTGGTTTGTATTGATTTTGAGTTAGTATAAATACCCCCTCCCATTGTGAGTTATAAGAATCAAAAATCAGAAAGAAAATAAGAAGTAAAGCTTCTCTTAAGCGTTGAGTGTTGTTGTACGAGTAATAGTTGTTTTGTAATAAAATTTTCATAATTCTTATTACAAATGTGTTTTGGTGTTAACAAAGTGGTATCAGAGATACAAATAGTCTTATAATATATCAAATCGAAGCTCTCAACGAGACGAATCCAACGCCATCAGAATCAGCCTGATCGGAGTTCAGACGAGTTGCCAATCGTCGCCAGAACATTGCTACCCAGAAAAACTGAGTCGACTCACTGTGTTAGACCAAGTCAAACTGAGTCGGAAGAAACCGAGTCAAGCCGCTAAGCTGTTGACCAAGCCGTCAGAGCTGTTGACTATGCAGTTGATCGTTGACTATTGATAGTTGACTTTGACCGTTGACCAACAATTGAAAATTTTGACCAAAGCTCTCTTAAGGTTTTTCAACGTTCTGAATTCATTGGTGTAGTTAGAATTTTTAAATTCTTACTCTATTTGAAGATATGGCTAGTGGAATAGCTTCCTTTCAAGTTCCAATACTCAACAACGATAATTATGACAATTGGAGTATCAAGATGAAGGCTCTTTTGGGTGTTCATGATGTCTTAGAGATTGTGGAGAAAGGCTACACTAAACCACAAAATAACGAGTCACTATCCCAATCTGAGAAGGATAGTTTAAAAGATTCAAGAAAGAAAGACAAGAAGGCTCTCTTTCTAATTTATCAAGCCTTAGATGATGATGGCTTTGAGAAAATTTCTGATGTAAAATCTGCCAATCAAGCATGGGAGAAGCTTCAAACATCCTACAAAGGAGAAGAGAAAGTGAAGAAGGTGCGTCTTCAAACTTTAAGTGGTGAGTTTGAATCCTTGCACATGAAAGGAGGAGAGTCAATTTCTGATTACTTCTCTCGAGTTTTGGCTGTTTGAAATCAATTGAAAAGAAATGATGAAAAATTAGAAGATGTAAGAATCATGGAAAAGATACTCCGCTCACTAGACTAGAAGTTTGAGCACATTGTTGTGACAATAGAAGAGACTAAAGACTTGGAGAAAATGAAGATTGAGCAACTTCTAGGTTAATTACAAGCATATGAAGAAAAGCATAAAAAGAAACATGAGATTTTCAAACAACTCCTCAAAATGCAACTCAAGAAAGAGAAAAATGAAAGCCAAGTCAATCAACATGGCTGAGGTAGAGGTAGAGCTCGAGGACAAGGAGGAAATCGTAGTCGTGGACGAGGTTGGAATTACAACAACAACTATGAAAGAGGAGGAACTTCTATATGAGGTCGTAGAAGAGGAAATCCTAATTTGAGGAATGACAAATCTTAAATTCAATGCTACAATTGTCACAAGTATGGCCATTATGCTTTAGAATGTAGAGGTCCAAACAACAAAGTTGAAGAAAGGTCCAACTACATAGAAGAAAAAATTGAAGAAAAGGAAACTCTTTTCCTAGCAACAAAAGAAAATGGTGATGGAGCAGAGAATTCTTGGTATCTTGACACTGGTGCAAGCAATCACATCTGTGGAAAGAAAGGCATGTTTGGGGAACTCGATGAATCTGTAAGTGGCAATGTCTCATTTGGAGATGATTCCAAAGTTGTAGTAAAAGGGAGAGGTAACATTCTTATTCATTTAAAAGATAGGAGACATCAGTTTATTTCAAATGTGTACTATGTGCCTAACATGAGGAATAATATATTAAGCCTTAGGAAACTGTTGGAGAAAGGCTATGATATTCACATGAAAGGTGATAATCTATCTATGAAGGATGACAGAAATAATCTAATCGCTAAAGTACAAATGACAAAGAATAGAATGTTCGTGATTAACATACAAAATGATGTTGCAAAATGCTAGAAAGCTTGCTACAAGGACGCATCATGGCTATGGCATCTTTGATTTGGGCATCTCAATTTTGGAGGATTGGAGCTTCTATCCAAGAAGAACATGGTGAGAGGACTACCAAGCATCAATCAACCCGAACAACTTTGTGAAGGGTGCTTACTTGGGAAGCAATTCAGAAAAAGCTTTCCAAAGCTCTCAAATTCAAGAGCCAAAAAGCCACTAGAGCTTATACATGCAGATGTTTGTGGACCAATCAGGCCAAGTTCCTTTGGTAAAAGTAACTATTTCCTTCTCTTTAATGATGATTTTTCAAGAAAAACATGGGTATATTTTTTGAAGCAGAAATCAGAGGTTTTCGAAGTATTCAAGAAATTTAAAGTTGTTGTGGAGAATGAAAGTGACCAAAAGATTAAAGCAATGAGATCTGATCGAGGAAGAGAATTCATTTCTAAGGAGTTTCAAGAATTCTGTGAAGCAAATGGAATTCAAAGACCATTGACAGTCCCAAGATCCCCCCAGCAAAATGGAGTTGCAGAGAGGAAAAATAGAACTATCCTTGACATGGTTCGATGTATGCTCAAAAGCAAGCATTTGCCAAAAGAGTTTTGGGTTGAAGCAGTGGCTACAACAGTCTATTTGTCCAACTGATCTCCAAAAAAAAGCGTATGGGGAAAAACACCATAAGAAGCATGGAGTGGAAGAAAACCAGGTATCTCACACCTAAGAGTCTTTGGAAGCATAGCTCATGTTCATGTACCAGATGAAAGAAGAACCAAGCTTGATGATAAAAGTGAAAGATTCATTTTCATAGGCTATGATGCAAGTTCAAAAGGCTATAAGTTGTACAATCCAAATAATGGGAAGATTGTAATCAGCAGAGATGTCATATTTGATGAAGAAGGTGAATGAGAATTTAACTCCTCCACAGACGACTACAATTTCTTTCCATTTGATGAAAATGAGCAGGCACCAGCATAGGTAGATAATCTTACACTATTTTTCCTGTTTGCTAATTATGAACCAGTAAGCTATAAAAAAGCTACAAAAGAGAAGAAGTGGAGAGATGCAATGGATGAAGAAATCAAGGCAATCGAGAAGAACGAAACATGGGAGCTTGTTCCACTTCACAAAGGTCACAAGGCAATTGGTGTAAAGTGGGTATTCAAAACAAAGAAGAATGCCAAAGGAGAAGTTGAAAGGCACAAGGCGAGGCTAGTTGCAAAAGGCTACTGTCAGAAAGCTGGAATTGATTATGATGAGGTATTTGCTCCTTTTGCACGAATAGAAACAATTAGACTAATAATTTCTCTAACAGCTCAAAACCGATGGAAAATACATCAAATGGATGTAAAATCTGCCTTTCTAAATGGAGTCCTTGAAGAGGAAGTCTACATACAGCAACCATTACGTTATAAAATTAAAAGCCAAGAAGACAAGGTGTTAAAGTTGAAAAAAGGCTCTATATGGGCTAAAGTAAGCACCAAGGACTTGGAACAGCCGAATCGACAAGTATTTTCAAGAGAATGGCTTCAAAAAATGTCCTTACGAGCACGCCCTGTATGTTAAAATCAAAGATAGAGATATTTTGATCTTATGTCTCTATGTTGATGATTTGATCTTCACCGGAAACAACCCAGGCATGTTTGGTGAATTCAAGAAAGTGATGATGAAAGAATTCGAGAAGACGGATATTGGGCTCATGGCATATTGTCTTGGTATTGAAGTCAAGCAAAAGGATGAAGGTATATTCATCTCCCAACATAGTTATGCACAAGAAATACTTAAGAAATTCAAGATGGATGATTGTAAGTCGATCAACACTCCAATGGAATGTGGACTCAAATTGTCCAAGCATGAAGAAGGCGAAAGGGTAGATCCAACACTCTTTAAAAGTCTGGTTGGAAGCCTGCGATACTTAACTTGCACAAGGCCTGACATTCTCTACGTAGTCAAATTTGTTAGTCCATATATGGAGTCTCCAACAAACACTCATTTCAAAGCTGCCAAGCGAATTCTTTGTTATCTGAAAGGTGCAATTGATTTTGGCTTGTACTATTCAATTTCTAATGATTTCAAGCTTGTTGGACATAGCAATAGTGACTGGGGTGGAGACATAGAGAATTGAAGAAGTACTACTGGATTTGTACTCTTTATGGGAGATTTTGCTTTCACATGGCTATCAAAGAAACAACCAATCGTCACACTCTCAACTTGTGAAGCTGAGTATATAGCCACAACTTCAGCTGTTTGTCATGCAGTTTGGCTGAGAAACTTATTGAAGGAGCTGAACTTGGCACAAGAAGAACTAATAAAGATTGGTGTTGATAACAATTCAACAATTGCTCTAGCAAAAAATCCAGTGTTTCATGATCGATCAAAGCACATAGATACTCGATTTCATTACATTAGAGAATGCATTGTAAGAAATGATGTACAAATTGAGTATGTCAAGTCATAGGATCAAATTGCTGACATCTTCACGAAGCCACTAAAATATGAAGACTTTGCGAGGATAAGGAGTTGCTTGGAATTATAAAACAAGTTTAAGGGAGAGTGTTGAAATATAAACTTATTTTAAACCCACCTTAAAGAACCTTCTAATGTTTTTCACATGATGAATTACAAGTCAAAGGTAGGCTAGATTGTTGAAAATGGTGTTACAAATGTGTGGTTTTGATGGTATGTGTTAGGTGTGTGTTAGGTGTGTTTATGTGGTTTGTATTGATTTTGAGTTAGTATAAATACCCCCTCCTATTGTGAGTTATAAGCATCAAAAATCAGAAAGAAAATAAGAAGTAAAACTTCTCTTGAGTGTTGAGTGTTGTTGTATGAGTAATAGTTGTGTTGTAATAAAATTTTTATAATTCTTATTGCAAATGTGTTTTGGTGTTAACATCAAATTGTTGCCAATATTTCAATCACATGGATGAACTTGAACCTTTATTATGTGGATTTTATCAGGTAATAATACTTTTTCTTTATTTAAAATTAAATTGAATTCAATATAATAAGTAACAAGTCATGGAAATTATAATAATATTATGATCAACATGATTAACTTATCTACTTGTAAATAAAATAAATTATTGATTTTTATTTCATTGCATCGTCTGCTAATTAACTCTCCGATGAATATATAAATAAGAATTGATAAACTAAAGTTACTCATTTATTATACGAATACTAAAGAAAAATCAATGGAAACAAATTCTTGCATATCGATCCAGACATTAAGAAATATTCCATATAAATATTAAATTTCGAAAATAAAAATTAGAAAAGAAAATGAATATAACCACAAATTGAAACTTGAACCTCTAAAAAGCCTTTTAAATTGTACACACACACACCAAAAAATTTAATCTTGAAAGAAATGATCGACGATATAATAGAGGAACATGCTAATGCAGGTAATGACAATATCACGGGTACTGATTTTACCAATTGCCTGAGAAAAGAGTGTGTTGAATTTGGCTGAAAAAGTTCGACAATGTTTATTGATATCTTTGACTTGCTTACTGATGTACCAATTTTTGGGATCAAACATCACATCTTTCGACATATTCTCGAAGAAATTTATTACTTGTAGAGTTCATTACTTGTCTTGGCCCTTTCATTTATTATCCCATTTCTTTGGAGCATCTCCACATCTTTTGCTGATTGGATAATGTTGGAAAAAAAATGCTACAAGTGCTGAAAAATAAGGTTCCACTTGCAAGCTGCTCTGTTCATAAGCCAAAAAATTTTCCAACACAAACCTAGTATTCTCATCTGTGGATAATGTCGGAATCCGTAGATTTTTACCCTTTAATTTTATTCAAAGATTTTTGGGATTTTTCTTCAAAGTTAGACCTGCTGATCTTAGACTTTTAGCATTAGGAGCCCAATCTTGGGTTGGTACTGAAAGTGAAGGTTCGTTGAATTGGTCTGCATTTCGTTGTTGATAATGGTAATTGGGATTGCAATCAAGAAGGAAACTGGAGTGAAAAAGAGCCAACAAATGTAAACAATTGTCTGCCCTTGGCCTTATTGAACATTTGCTGCCACCAGGTCTTAAGGGTTCAAAAAATTGGAGAGCAAGCTCTGTTAAAGAACGTTCATCTTGTTGACCATAGCTTGTTAAGTCAAAAATTGTTTGAAGGACAAACAATGGAAGTTGGTTTTCCTGCAATAGCAAATCACGGCAGAGGAAATGCAACATCCACCGTGTTTCAAATATCTTATCCATTATCGGCTGTCCCTGCATTACAAAACGTACAAAGAGCAATTAATTATTCAATATATATATATATAACACTAGATATTTAGATATAATGCATTAAAAGGGCAGTCTAGTGGATAAAGCTCCCGCAATGCATGAGATATAGAGGGACTCATGGAGTCTATTATATGCAACATTCTCTAGCAATTTGCAAGAGGATGTTTCCATAATTCGAACTTGGCATTTCATGTCATACTACAGTAATGTTTACCGTTGCACTAAAACTTCCCGTCATTTAGATATAATACATTAATTTAGAAAATTAATGAAGTTGGATTCATATTATAATATAAAAAAAATCTTTTATATTTGAGTGCATATTCTAGTTTTCTTTTTATTTCTTTACTAATATATATTCTTTTAAAAACTTGTATCAAGCCTATTGTTATTTCCCTTTGATACATTCGACCATGATTCAATGTTATTAAACTCATTTGCAGATTTGAAAGGCTAAATAAACCTGGCGAAATTCTGCAGTCAAGCGCAAGAGCTCCACCACAAAACAACCATCGAGTATCATCATCATTGCGAACTCATCACTTTTTATGTTAATCTCAAAGTCATCAGAATAGCAATTTCTGGTCTTGGCTTCCAGGTCATTCATGGCAACTTTCAGGCTTTGCAGAGTGAGAGTTTGGTGGCTATTCGGATTCAATACACGCTGAAGAAGTCTCCTCTTGTGATCTTCCATGGTGGCTAGTTTTCTATAATGATATAGACCAACACTTAGAATTTTTGGTTTCTTATTTTCGTAAACATCTCCTACACAAAATGCAACTCTGTAAATATACCCTGCAGGCTCTTCTGTTGAAGAAGTGTCAATATCCATAGCAAGTTCACCAGAAGAAACATTAAACTTCATTCTAATATCTGGCTGCTCATGTTCATTTTCTTCTTCTTAAGGACTTAAGTGATTTCTGCCATTTTTATCGCTCTCTTATTTAATCTACTAGCAAATTATCTTGGTAAGAGAATTTATGTACTTATTTCTTCCATGCATAGCTTGGATTGGGAATAATAATAACAATAATAACAATCACAATAACAATAATAATAACAATACTAATCTATTTTTAGTATGTTCACCTAAATCTTCACAAATGTGGAAAGAGAATGGTGTAATTATTATAAAAAACACCTAACAATGAATACTTTCAATTATAGGATCAACACGGTTCTTGTAAAGGCTTTATGAAATCAAAACAGTACTGTCTTAACAACTTTATGTTTGATAATAAAAATTTAAATTATGATAATTTAAATTTAGTAATTTTTAATGTTAAATGATTATTAAATTATGAGATAATTAATTTAAATTTATATAATATTAGGATAGACATTCGGTTGGTCAGTTAATTAACTTAATGAACCAAATTTTAACCGAACAAAAAAAATTTATTTCTTTTAACCGAATAGACTATTTTTCAATTTTAGTTGATCAGTTCGATTAATTAACCAAATTAATTTGGTCAATTTAATTAATTAATTAAACCGACCAAATTTTTTTTATTTTATAATAAAAATTATATTTACAATAAAAATTAATATAATTAAATAACAAAAAATTTTATTAAAAAAATAAAAAATAACTTCATTTTGCAATAAAAAAATATAATTATAATTAAAACATAATATAAATAAGGAATTAAACAAAAATTAATAAGTAACTAAATAAAAATTTATTTTTTAATTTTCTCTTAACAGTTAACCGACCAAATCGAATCAGTTAACTATTAACAGAACCAAAAATAAAATTAATAATAATTTTTAACCGAATCGATTGATATTTAATACTTTTGCTTAACCGAACTGATCGATTTTAAATTTTCATCTTTTTGGTTAATTAACCGAATAAATTTTGTTGGTTCGATTAATTAACTGAACCGACCAAATTTTTTTATTTTATAATAAAATTTATATTTATAATAAAAACTTAATATAATTAAATATCTAAATAAAATTTATTAAAAATAAAAATATATTTATTTTGCAATAAAAAATTATATTTATAATAAAAATTAATATAATTAAAGAATTAAATGAAAAAATAATAAATAACTAAATTTTTTTTTTCAATTTTCAATCAACGGTTAACTAATCGAATCGAACTGGTTAACTATTAACCATAATAAAAAATAAAATTAATCTAAATTCTTTAACCGAATTGATTAATATTTAATACTTTTAGTTAACTGAACCAAATATTCGGTCGATAAACCGAATATTTAATTGGTTAACCAAAAAATGCATACCCTTAATAATATATTTTAAATTTCAATTGTAACGAGTATTTTTCATTTTTATTTTTCATATGAATTTATTTTTTTTTTGTCGTTATGGTCATTTACAAAGAGGAGTGAGTTTTATTGGATGTATCCGTTCTTCAACGTTCATGATAGACAAAATCTTTGAATACATAGACAAAGGAGCAAGTTCATGTCTCTTGACCAAATTTTTTCAAGTTTTTTTTTTTTTTTTTCCATCACAATGAGAAATTCTTTGATCAAAAATTTGTATTTGAATATATATCTATATATATTTGTCTCTTCAAGCTTTCACTCAATGCAATTAGATACAACGATTGACAGTATTGCATTTGTTTTATTTTTGCTGGGATTTAATTATAATCTCATTATTGTAATAAATTTTATGTATAGAGAAGATAACTATTATTATATTGTTTTATTTATATATTATTTGACTGGATACTTTTGACAACACAAATAATTTCACATTTCAAGGAAAACAAATTTTGAATATGATTAAACGACGCTATTCAACTATTAAGGTGGAATCCGGTGGCTAAAAATATATATTATTTCTGCTTAGCTCTCGAGTTCGAGTATAGGTGTTCCCCCTCCCCCCTTCCCCTCACATATAATTAATAAAAAATAATGATATTTAGTATTCACATAGTGAACAATCCGCGTCCTCTTTTACTCAAGATAAACTATATAGTATCACAGCCACTCCAACTAAGATTTCTAACTGGAGTGCCAAGCTAATAATACTTTGCCATGTGAATTTTTTTTGAGGAGAGAAACAAAAGATATTTTTACTCTGCAGCTTGATAAAAATTAAGGGCTGTAGATGTAAATAATAGGCTTAATATCTCAATTGCCCCTGAACTTGGTAGTTTTGATCATTTTGCCCTCTGTATTTATGTATTTGCTATATTACCCTTGGTATATATCTATTTTGTTCCAATAGACACCTATATGATTACATATTGGTCGCTTTATCTCTTATATTTATATATTTTATATTAAATAGGTACTTATATGCAACTGTAATACTATTTTTATATAGGTGTTTATTGAGTATAAATAGACAAGTACAAGAGATAAAGTGATCAATATGTGATTATATAAGTATCTATTGAAACAAAATAGACAAGTATAAGTGGCAATCTAGCAAATAAAAAAGTACATAAAGTAAAATGACCAAAGCAACTAAGTTTAGGGGGTAATTAATGTATTCAACCTAAATAATATTATGAGATGTAATTTTTTAATATAGGAAACTATAAAGATATAATTTCTCTTTACTCAGTACATTTGTCTTTTACTTTTAGGACATTATAGAAATTTGATTTTTATATCTCGAAATCCTCTTCTCTATTTACTCCCCAACATAATCACATATGATATATATATATAATTAGTAATAATACCCAAAAATGAGCGATATGATATTATATTTTATCTATCATTCTACAATGAACCATCATTATTCTTTAATGCAAATTAAAGACATCTTGTTAGGGATAAACCACAACACAACAAAAATATTGATCTAGGCTAAGCGAATGCGATAATAAAATAATAAAGTAAATAAAGTAAATCGAGAAACACATAAAATTTATGAAGTTTAGCATAAAACCTATGTCCTCGGGTGAAGAAAGGTTAAAATCCACTAATAAATTAAAAGTGATACAAATTTGGAGAAATGACACTCACAACCCTAAACCCAATTACACTCAATGCACTTACTTAATTTAGGATCTCTCAAATTGTTTGAAAGGAAATCACTTAATGATTTTATTACCTCACAAGCACATCTCTCTCATTTCCTGTATCAAAAAATGATATGCATATGTATATCACTATAAGTATTACTCATGCATATCATGTATACATGCATATATGGGCATATCATACTGCATTCTTGTTATCTTGCGTTGCCTACTTCTTGTCACAAGTAATACTTTATGAAACAAACAATGAGCAGCAGGCATAGCGTCAGGGGGCATGAAAGATCCATTGCTTGAGAAAGATCCAATCACTTTGCAAAGATGGAGACACATGCTTGGACAAAGTAGACAAAACAAAAACATCAGTTGGAGCCTACATGAGAACAAAATCATTGGTTTGAGCCTATACAGGGGGTAAAATTTCTCCTTTCAATTTTTAATTTTATATATGTACAAAAAATTTTCAAACTCTATTTCAATGTCTGCCATACAGGGGGGCAAAGAGACGATATGAGGGCAAAAGAGCAAAAAAAATAGCCTAATTTTTTGCAAAGAATGAAACAAATGGCTAAAAGAAAGCTAAACTCTCAAATGAATGAGAGAAGGTCAATCAAGTTAGAAGAGCTAAAGTTGAAAGCCGGAAGAAAGCTAGAACTCTCAAATGAATGACAGAAGATCAATCAAGCTAGAATAGTTGAAGTTGATGGCTAGAAGAAAGCCAGAACTCTCAAATAAATGATAAGCTAGAAGAGCTGAAGTTGAATGCTAGAAGAAAGCCAACGTTATCAAATGAATAACAGAAGGTTAATGAAGCTAGAAGTGTAACACCCTTGTACCCTATATACGTACACTACATATTTCTAGCATATGTAAAATATGCATATACGGTATAAAAATGTCACAAACCGATTTAATAAAAATTTTCACATTTCTGTTTTAAAATTTCAAATGCTAAATATATAAAATTAAATAGTATATAAATATTATTTACTAGCTATAGTAATCTGAAATAACATTTTATATGAAAATCTCTGGAAAAATTTCGTTAGAGTTTTGTCTATAATTTGGATGTTCCCAAAATTCAGCAAAACACAACCTGCATAAAATAAACACTCCCAATAAAATCAATTCACCATTTCACCAATACTTTCCAATTTCTCCATATTTTCTCAAAATACTTATATATAGGTATATATATTGACAAGACATATAAGATCTCATCTTAACTAAATTATTCAAAACATTCTTTAAAATTTACATTATATACTTCAAAAACATATCATAACATATATAATATCAAAATATACTATAATAACAAATATCTACATGCTGGCAATTGGCTCTGATCTTGATGTACTGAAAAACTCTTTGTTGCGCTCGATTTAATTACTACTACAAGACTCACTTGCAAGTATACGAGGTACTTGTAGCAAAAGTGATCGCTCCAAGGTTATCTCACAAGGAAGGTGTAGTTCGTAATAGCTTGATTGACAACTAATTTAAAAATGAGAGTTTGTTGTTTGGAATGGTGCAGGAGTAATTTAAACCTAAGAGTAATGAGTGCAAGGATTAATGTGTGTGATGGTTGTACAAGATCAAATTGATTCTTGGGAAGGTGCCTAGGGTTATAGGTTCATTCAATCAAAGCTCAATTCTCATATTATCCATTAACTTAACATTGTAATTAATTTGTTTCTTAAGTTTAATTAGTCAATTACTAATTCATTAGTTTTCACATTCATGAATCAACAACAACCAATTGTTTTACATTTGCAAATTAATGAACCCTAGAACTTATATTTCTAATTTATTCTTAGGGTACTCGATTGCATAATTCCGATATCAAATTTCACCTCTCGGTCCTTCATTCAATATCTAGAGATCAATAGGTAGCTAATCTATCAACCTAGCATACAATCCAATGCAATCAACCAACAACATGGTACATCAATGAAAATATCAAATCAAAACATTCAATCAAATATACTACAAACCCTAGGCATGGGTATCTAGCTCAACATCATCAATTTAAAACATTCATTTAACTCAATATAAATTAAATACAAATTGTTCATTGCAATATTAATTCTCTTAATACAACAAAAACAATATTGAAATGAATTAAAAGAGAGAATAGAAAAACCCCTTGTAGATGCCAAGAGTAGGATTACTAGTCTTCCTCCTAGCTCCACTTTGAAGTATGATGAAGAACTCAAGTCCTCTTCAATGGTGATTCTCCTTTACAATATGGAATGGAACTTTCTCAAGTCACCAATCCTTCAATTGATTATGCCTTTGAGAGATGGAATGGAGCTTTCTCAAGTCACCAATCCTTCAATGAAGCTTCTTCAACCTTTAAGAGCCTGTTAACCCAATTCATTCCAAAGAACCTCAAAGATCTTGTTAATGGAAGATGGAGAAGATGGAGAGAATAGAAATGAAGGATGAAGATGAAGGGACAAGGAGAGTGTCACTCTCTCCTCTCCCAAATCGTGTATCCTCCTTCTTTCTCTTTTCTTTTCTCTCTTTCGCAAACCCTAGCCATCTCCCCCCTTTTTTTCTCCTTCGTGCAAAAGAACTTAAATAGATATTAAGGGTGACACGGCCAAGCTTGATTTGGCTTGGCCGTGTCTCTCATTTTTCTTTGGGACACGACCAAGCTTGCTGGCCGTGTCCTTCACTGCCTTCTTCTTTCTTTCTTTCTTTTCTTTGTTCTCAAGAGGTGACACGACCAAGCTTGTGGCCGTGTCATGTGGGTATGTCACCTACTGCTTCTTCATTTTTCTTCTTCCTTGCTTGTCTTTGGCATGAGGTGGGACACGGCCAAGCTCCTGGCCGTGTCACTTGCCTGTGTCAGCTTCTGCCCTTCTTTTCTTTTCTTTCTTTGGTTTTGGTCTTTAAGTGAGATACGGCCAGTGGCTTGGCCGTGTCTCATGGCTGTGTCAAGCTCTGCCATCATCATTCTTTGAGGGACACGGCCAAGCTTGATTTGGCTTGGCCATGTCTTGCTTGATTCATGCTCTTTCTTCATTATTTTGATCTTCCAAGGGAGTTTTTACACTTTAACCTAAAACAAACACTTAAAACAAACTTTAAACAAAAATCAAATGAAACATTAACTAAAAACACATAAAATCACACTAAAAATAAGTACAAAAATGATCTAAACACTCTTCAAGCTCAAAAACTACAAACCTAGACCCGACTAGGTCTAGTAGAACTCTCTGGCTCTACCAAAACGTCCATGTTACATGCGCGACGAATTACAATAATGCTAAGCCGAAGCTTAGTGGTACAAACTTTGATAATAATATAGTCCAAGTGTAATGTCAATGCACAACACACACACACACATATATATATATATATCACAACTCATAACATTATATCTCATTATATTGCTCAATTGCATCACAATTCATAATTCACATTAAAGCAAAGACAAGTATAGACCCAAAAAGGATCTAATATGCTATTCAAATTTCAGAGTTACTGCTTTGGTCCATAATGACACCTTGTGTCTAGCCTCGTAGGCAATATATCCATGGATAATCTAACTAGATCTGAGCTTGCGACCCAGACTTTTCACTTAGTCTAGCTTCAAGGATTTATTTTTGAGGCTTACGACCCGGTCTTTTCACCCCAAAAATATCATATTTATTAGCTGGGCCCGGCTTACGATTAGTCTTTTCACCTGCCCAGCAATTCATAGGCATGCCGCCAAACCCAGAACTCTGAAAATTGAATAACATACTAGGCACACAATTTATTTATATTTCTCATTATCAAATTCTTTCATAATTCCTTTATCAAAACTTTTCTCATTTTCTCATGATCAAACTAGGCACATTGCCTTATTATATCATCTTTTTCTCACTTTTCTCTTTTATATCTAAATCAATTCATTACATTTTGTTTTCACATATCTCATCACATTATACCACATTTCTTTTCATTTTCAACACATTACCTTGGTACTTCAACATAATACACATTATGCATATCATAACATAATTCATATTCATCAATAATATATTAAGTAACTCAACACATTTCTCAACTAAATGTGTTAAGTCACGATGTCATGTAAATATATACAGTCATTCAAAGTTTGTACTTACCTCAAATAGCAACCAAAATAATCTTAAAACTCTCACCAACCTTCTCTTCCAAGTTGCCCTTCGACACTTGGATCGACTAAACTACTTCCTCTCAATGCCTATATCAAATGTGATCATAAATAATCATTAATATCACATTCTAAGACATTCTCAACATCAAACCTTAATTTAACAACACTCCTACAAAATATTAAAAATTAAGTCTTTCCTTACTTTAACTTAGCAAATGCATATTAACCCATTAAATTATTGTTTTGAGTTTATTTATATCATTACAAACATATTTTAATATGTTTAAACCAATTACATTAATTAACCACATATTTATGTTCAAAATCCTAAAATGGCATAACCTTCACCATTGAAGGATCTCCATTCCAACTCAATCCAATTATCATTTCAATCTTATTTCCACCACTTATATCATTAAATAACATGATTTAAGCATTAAAATCAAACAATCAATCATTCTTTGAAATTCACTTTTTCAAAACCCTAAATCAATACTACCATCTTCAAACTCTATCCAAACTTAACTAAATCCATCATTTGCTTTTAAAATCCTTGTTTATGTATCAAAACAATACATTTGGAACCAATTTGCACAATTAAAACTCATGATTTTAAAAACTCAAATGTTCCATAACCCTAAATTCTCTCTCTTCGCCAATCTTACCCAAGCTCATCCATTTCTTTAATCTAACATTAAAATCATTAATAACCAATCAAAACAACTTCATTCATATCCAATTAAGCAATTAAATAGCTACTATGAAATCCAAAAATTCACATAACACACTTTTCCATAGAATAGGCAAAATTGATAAAGAAGCTTACCAATTTATGAAGAATCTTCTAAAACTTCACTTAAATCCTTGAAATCTCTTCAATTATGGTTTCTTGGAAGAAGGCAAATCCTCTCTTACTCTCCCATGGTGGCTGGCCCTTGACGGAGAAGAAAAAGATGAAAACAAAATTTTATTTTCTCTTTTCTTTTCTTCTTTATATATAACCATATATATATTAAAATAATTTAATAATTAATTATTTAATTATTTATTTAATAAATTAAAAGTCCAAAAATCCCTCTTCCATTCAAAATAATTTATTTTTGAATTAATTTAATAATTTTAAATTTATAAGATTTAATTACCAAAAAACCATTTTACTTGACTTTTCTTTTAAAAAGTGTTGACTTTCATATGCTGTATATATTTTACATATATATCACATATATATTCCACTTTTTTACTTAAAATCCCTTCATTTTTCATTTAAAACCATTAATTTAATTTATCCAATTTAATTATAATATATTTTATCAAATTTTCAAAATCACGGATGTGACAAGAAGAGCTGAAGTTGATGGCTAGAAGAAAGCTAGAACTCTCAAATAAATAATAGAAAATCAATCAAGCTAGAAGAGCTAAAGTTGATGGCTAGAAGAAAGCCACAACTCTCAAATAAATGGCAGAAGGTCAATCAAGCTAGAAGAACTGAAGTAGATGGCTAGAAAAAAAAGTCAAAATTCTCAAATAAATGACAGAAGGTTAATCAAGCTATAAGGAAAAAAAGTCAAAATTCTCAAATAAATGACAGAAGGTTAATCAAGCTATAAGACCATATAAATTGATGGCTAGATGAAAGCCAAAACTCTCAAATGATAGAAGGTCAGAAGAGAAAAAATTGATGGCTTGAAGAAAGCAAGAATTTTCAAATGACGGAAGGTCAATCAGGCTAAAAGAGCTTTGTAGGTCCAGAACCCAAACCAATTAATGGGTCTAGAATCCAAACTAACTTATGGGTCTAGAACCCAAACCAAGTCACGAGTCCAGAACCCAAACCAATTTATGGGTGCAGAACCCAAATCAGACCCGTTCAAGAATCTAAACCAAGTTACAGATCAAAAATCCAAACCAGTCCGAGTCCAAAACCTAAACCAGTCTGGGTCCAAAACACAATCTAATTTACAGGTCCAGAACCCAAACTAAGATGTTGCGGGTCTATAACCCAAAACAACTCACATTAGTTCAGAGCCTATCAAGACAAATTACTTTTCACTCTCTTCTACTAAAATCTAAGATCATTCAAACAGGGGGAAAAGCTGTAGACTCTTAATTATGGCATTGAATGGGTTCAGTCTAAATTAAAAGGGCCAAAATAAGTATAGTCCATTTTAAAAATCTTAAATTACATTTTGCTTCAATTTAAAATCCCCTATTAAATTTGGTTCAAATTAAAGGGCTCAAACCGACTCGGTTAGACCTAACGGGCCCACAATAAATTAAATTCATGTCGAGTTGTGTGCAAATTCAACATGAGTCGAACCTCATGTTGAATTGACTACTTATTCGACATGAATCCTTGTTCATGTCATATTATGAAAAGTTGGTTGGCTTTATTCAAAGAATTTGAATGCTAATAGGACTCAAATGGCTCAGATTGTTCAGCATCGGTCTCCCTAATTACAACCTATAAGTACAAGATTGAAAATAGAATTCAAGGGAGCCACCTTGAACAAACACATGGCCACAATTAGCAATTAAATATAATTAAAGAGATTGAGAGATACAACTAGCAAATTAAAGGAAGTAAACAGAGAGAGCAAGAGACTGGAAAATAAATTTAAGAGCAAAAACAAAAAGGAGACAATAACTTAAACATCAAGCGATACTTCAATCATCGAAGCTCCAACCAAAACTCAATTTGATCTAGGAAATAACATCATCAAGCTCCAACTTCTCTATGGTAGAGGTGATAAACAAAGCTTGGTTTAATCGAATTAAACTTGGTGAACCAACAACTCATGTATAGCCAATTCAACTCAATTTTATTATTTACTTATATTGATTAGTTCACTGTATAGTCTAATTAAGAATTAATATCACAAGTTATTTACAGTAGAACCATGAAATTGGAGGTTGAAACTGACCATAATATTCATTATGTGTTCCAACCCTAATATGCATAAATATAGAAAACCCTCATTTAGAAAAAACCTTAATGTGTACAAACATGAAATCCCAGTTTAGATCAAGGTCCTAGTTTGCATACTTGAAACTTAGATTGCATATTAAATCCTAAATTACATGTTAAATCTTAGTTTTTAGGGTAAAACCCCGGTTTTGCATGTTTAATCTTCTATTTAGGATTAAAATCCTAATTTCACAACAAAATTCGTCGTGTGTGTTACACACAATAATTTGTTAAGGGCTTAATATTAAGCTTTACTTGTGAATTGAAATTTTTGTGGTTGATCTTAATTTCATTAGCTTACCCCTAATTTTATATTTTTTAAATATTTATGGATTGTAATTTTTATTATTTAGAATTTTGATATTGTAAAAGGCATGTTTCTACCTATGGTAGGTGCCTTAGTTTATTTAAATTATTTATTTTGTTATGTTACTTATTTTAATTTATTTTTGGGACAATTGTAAGGGATATGTTTTCATCTTTTGGTGGGCATCGTATTTTATTTGTATTTTGAACTTGAATATTATAAAGGCATATTTTCATCTAGTATGTGTTCCTATTTTATTTTTTTGATTATTGGTATGATGTTATTTATTTTAATTACTTGTAATGTGAATAATAGCATAAAAATTTAAGAATTTAATAATATTTAGACCTAGAAAGAAAGCCGGTTCCAATAAATCGGGCATTATGAGAGTGATGGGTCATTCTCACCTTCCCTATGTGTACCCAACTTTCTGAACCCAATTAGAGGGTTGAAGATTTCTTTGGAATTGGGTCATCCACCTCTTTCTATTTCTTTTCCCAGCCCATTCAGATGGCCAATTCAATTCTCTGAGCCTAACAGTGCTGAAGTTGCAAGAATCATTCCACTAGTAGTGAGGGCGAAAATCCCTGCTCACACTTAGGTGACTTTGGATCAGCACTTGACTCTATATTCTTTTATACTAGACAGATAACTAATAAAAATTCCCTTTTTTTAATCTTAGTTCTAATTTTCCATCATTAACATGAAAGTAAATAGGACATCCAATTATTCTCAACTTAGAATAATTAGCATGTTTATCAGAACATACCTATTCTGGAGTTTTACAATCAGTTGATATAGAAAAAGAATCGTTCACAAAATAACAAGCTGTAGAACCTGCTTCTACCCAAAAACCTTAAGATAAATCAAAATTTGACAACTTGCAGCGTACTTTCACCAATAGAGTTCTATTCATAAATTCAGCTGCGCCATTTTGTTGTGGAGCTACTTTAACTGTGAGATGCCTCACCGTCCCTTCATCTTTATAGAATTTATTGAACTCAGTATTGGAAAACTCTAAACCATTATTAGTGCAGAGTCACTAGACCTTCTTGCTTGTCTGCTTTTCTACCAAAGACTTACATTGCTTAAAGGAGACAAAAACATCATTTTTGTACTTCAAAAAATAAACCCATACCTTCTTGGATTAGTCATCGATGAAGGTAAGCATGTATTGAGCACAACCTTTTAAAGGAACATGTGTTGGCCCCTAAAGGTCTAAATGAATATAATCTATAATATCATTAGTTTTGTAAATTCATGTACTAAAGCTGACTCTCTTGTGTTTACGGGAAATGCATTGTTCATGAAATTCCAATTTGGGTGTATTCTGGCCACAAAGAAGACCTCTTTTGGTTAACATTGTCAAGCCTTTCTCACTCATGTGTCCCAACCTCATATGCTATAACTTTGTCATATTTGAATCTAACATGGAAGAATAAGCAACTGCAGTAAAACCTATAATAGTATATCTTTTCGTAGCACATATAATTTGCTAATCTTGATAGCTTTCATAAAAAAGACAACACCCTTTAAAACCTTCAGGATTCCACCTCCACCAGAAAATCTGCAACCAGTTTCATCAAGAGTAGACAAAGCGATAAGTTTCTTCTTCATATTAGAAACATGTTGAACTTTAGTCAATGTGCTGATCATCCCATCTATGCATTTTATTTTGATAGTACCAATACCAACAACTTTACAGGGGTGATCATTGCACATTAATACAACTCCTTGATCTACTGGCTAATAAGAGGAAATCAATCTTTGTGGAGATAAATATGGAATGAGCAAGTAGAATCTAAAATCCACCCTTGTTTGGTTTTGGCACCATCTTCAATTACGGCGTAGACATCACAATGTACCTTGTCCTCTACAACATTGGCTTCGATGGGACTCTGATTTTTCTGATTTTCTTTTTGTATTCTTGTTTTGCAATGTGAAGCAATCAACATCAATGCACTCTTTTTTTTACAGTAATTACAAGTCAAATTATTATATTTAGATTTTGATTTGGATCTAGACCGATTATTGCTACTTGAACCTCCTGTAGTACTGGACCTTTTTCTGATAACTAAACAATCTGCTAGATTGTTCTTATCACTAGAAAGCTCTTTATGAATAAGATCTTTCAAAAATAAACATTTTGTTAACCTCATCTACACTTAATGTTTTCCTACTGCATATCAAAGTCTATCTAAAATTCTTAAAAGTTGAAGGCAAAGACCCATAACAACATGAGAGCATTATCTTCTTCTTCATACTTGATATTTAGATTTTCCAAATCCATAAGAATGGAATGAAACTCATTGAGCTGTGAGTTTATAGAAGCTTCTTTCATACTAAGCATATGCATACGATGCTTAACAACCAACTTGCTAGTGAGGCTTTTCGTCATGTACAAAGACTCAAGTTTCTCCCATAATTCTTTAGCAATCTTTTCATGGATGATTTCACGTAGACACTCATTAGATAAAACATAACTGAAAGGCAGCCAAGTCTTTCGATTTCCTCTAATTCTTGCTCTTGCTTCTTTGTCATTGTAAAAGGCAATTGATTTTGTCCAAAGGTGCTTTGTGTAACCCATTTTGTGTCAAAATCACCTTCATCTTGACTTGCCAAAGAAAGAAACTAATATTGTGATCATATTTCTCGATATTGAATTTCATTGCTGTCATAATGAATCCCAAATAAATATTAAAGCTACTTTGATACCAGTTTGTTAGGGATAAACCATAGAGGAACAAAAAAAATTTATCTGCGATAAGTGAATGTGACAATAAAAATAAAAATAATAATAAAATAAATCGAGAAACACACGAAATTTACAATACGTCCTCAGGTGAAGGAATGTTAAATTTTACTAATAAACTGAAAGTGGTACAAATTTGAAGAAATAACACTTACAACTGTAAACTCAATTATACCCACTACACTCGTTCACTTAATTAAGAAGCTCTCAAAATACTTAAAAGAAATCACTTAAAGATTTTATTATCTTACAAGTACATCTCTCTCCTCTTATATTTAAAAAATGATATGCATATGTATATCTATAGAAAGGGTCAAGGCGCAAAAGATTTGCTTCTTAATGAAGCATATGAAATTGCTTCATCATGAAGCGCTTATCAATTATTGGCTAAAAAAAATGCCAATAATTCTTATTGGCTCATTTTTGTCAACAAAATTTGCTAACTTTGACCAAATGAAGTCAAGGCACATTAACACATTTTATTGCATTTATTTACCAAATGAAAAAAGAATGAGCATTGCAAATTAATTTTTCAAATAAACAAAATGATTCTCCTATTTCAAAAAATTAAGTGACATATTGAAACCAAGAAAAAGAAATTATCCTTTATAGTAGCATATGGTTTCCTTGTTGTGATACTGAATTTTGTTGAGGACCTGAAAATGGATCCCCAAAAGGATTTGAAGGACCCATTTGTTGTTGAGGATATTGAGGATGATATTGGTAAGGTAATGCCATCATTTGCTGTTGTTGTAGCATCATTTGTTGTTGGTGTTGTTGAGCCATCGTTGCCATTTGCACTTGTGATGGTGGCGGCACATTGTTGGACATTACAAATGGGTCATTTGGTTCAAACGGATTATTTTGCGTACTCATTCCACTATATCCATAACCTGCATTTTGTAACTGTAATTGTCTCCTTGCAGAATCGTCTTCATATAAGCTATCAAGTAATAGTCGATCAAATCCACCAGCCTACTCCAAAAAGCCAAACCAAAAATACAATTAAAAGCTTGTTTTGCATAAATGAATTGAAAACATATCAACAATTTTTAAGCAATTTCATATTGGGTCAGTTTCATATGATTAGAAGCATTGTATTATTGATTTGCATATAAAATTTAAAAATGCATATTGATTGCATAAATGAACTAACCAGTTTGCTTTCTGTCACATAACTAGCATTATTGCTTGGTGCAGTAACGAGCGCTAGCTCCCATCCTGTTGCGTTTGGAACACTAAGTGCACTCAAAGCATTTGATGAAGATGAACGATCATTGCCTATACAAAGATATTTAGAGAAACTGTAGTTAATATCAGTTAAATTTTGAGAAGAAAAAAAAAATAATAATATAGGAACTTTATGACATTTTTAGAGATTTTTACCTGATTAATCCAATAAAAATAATAAAGTCATTACATGGGTTAGTTTTTTATTTTGTTTATTTAAAAAAAACTAGTTTAACAATCCAATTTAAAAGTAAAGCACTAATTTCTTTTAGTATATATGATGTTTGTAATTTCTTACTTCTCAAAAACTATTATGTGAGATTAAATATTTTTATTTCTAGTTTATAAACATATTTAAAATTTTGATTTTCATATAATAGTATGCATAATTTATAAATAATTGATATTTTTTATTTAGAGATTAAAATTGTAAACCATTAAACTAACCTATGATCACATGAATAAGACAGAATAACCTCATTCAAAAAGAATTTAAAATTGATATTTAATTTAAGTTATTGAATGAATTTAAAATTGCAACTTACTGTTTGGAACAATTGCAAGAGCTAATGCGTTGCTTTCCTCTAATTCGATAGATTTTGAATTTATTTCATGCAAACCCTACAAGGAAAAAAAAATAAATGCATGAATGGAATTCTAAAAAACAATTAATATAAAAGAAATATTCAAACAAGGGTAGATCTTACAAGCAGATCCCCAATAGTGTCATCAGTAGATGTCAATGGTGGAGCTTCTACCACCTCTTCTTCAAGTAGTTGATCTTCTTTTGTTGTTTCTTCTTGTGTTATATTATCATAAATTTGTTCAATTTGTTCTTTAGGTTCTATAGGTTCTTCTTGTCGTTCAATCAATAGTGGCTGTTCTCTCTCTTCATATTCCTATCATTCAACAAATATATATTTGTTACCAAATAAAATATACAAAATGTATATCTCAAAAGTTCAATATAACTAATACTTCTTTAAATTGATAGACACATTTTTTATTTGTCCTAAATTACAACTCACTTTTGTAAAAATATGTATATTATATCTTATATTAAAAAAAGAATATCATAGGAAAATATTTATATTTAAATTTCTAATAAAAATAACTAAATTTTCTTAGTTTTTATAAAATAAAATATATCCATCCATCAATTCGGATCGAAATTACTTAATATTATAAAGTGTTGACAGCAATAAAACTTGTGTTTAGATTCCTCCTCTAGGGCTATTTTGTTTTCATGTGTATGCATATGGTTTAAGTATAAGGGTATTGTTTTAGTAATTATGATAGTGAAAATGCATTCTGAAAGCCATCCTAGGTATGTTAAGCATAAGTTATTAAATTGCATTTCCTATGATGTTTTTGCATTTGTGCTGCAATAGATATTTTCATATAGGGTTGGGTTATTTAATATTGCAGAAATGTGTTAAGTGTAAATAAGATTGTTAGTTTATGGTAATAAGAAACTTATAAGAATTGGAGTTTTTAAAACTATATTTTTCAGTTAATAATTTTACGTCATTTATTATATATAGAAAAGAAATTTGATCTTTTTTTCAAAAAAAAAAGTGAGTTGCTATATTGTGACACAAACTATAGCTACCATTGTTTCAATGAGCAAGTGTGAAAGCAGGTTTGCCCTAATAGTTGTGGGCAGAGCTAGGGTTTATAAGGTTTTGCGGATCATTTTCCTTTTTCTTTTTGTTGTTGTTTCCTTTCCTTTTCTTTCTTTTATTTTTATTTCGTAAGATTATCGATGGCCAGTGAATTAAATTAATTTTATTTGGAAAACAATTAAATAATTTGAAATTTTAATTAATTTTCTTTAATTATTAATGATATGCATGAAATTGCATAAAGAATGGAGAGGTCATATGCTTTGATTTGTAATGTTACTTGTATGCTTTATGAAAAGTTTGCTCCTTATTTTTGGTTGATTTAAGTTTTATTTGTATATTATGAATGATTTCTAAGGCTTAAGTAGTAAGTATGTTTTATAACACTTATAATGTTTCACTACAACAATTGCAATTTTTTTACTTATCCCTTTTTAATATTAGTTTCCTAAGATCATCTATGTTTCTCAGAAGAACCCTATTACTATCTTTCAATGTCAAGCACTCAAGCTTATGTCATGAGCTAGTCGTTTATTATTCCTTTAGTTGATTTCAAAATTATAAAGTGCGGTTATGCATATCCCAGTTATATATATTGAAGTTTAGTTATATTGGATTTGTTTTTAATTTGTCAATGGATAGCCATTAGTCTCTTATAGTTTATAAGTGTTTAATTGAATTTAGTTGTTCAGCTTAAAGGGTTAACTAAATAGGTTTTGAATATTTGTAAAATGGCCGTACACAACCTTACTGGTCACGTAAGAGTTTAATTGAATTTAGTTGTTCAGCTTAAAGGGTTAACTAAATAGGTTTTGAATATTTGTATAATGGCCATACACAACCTTACTGGTCACGTAGGAAACATTTACTCACTTGGTTACAACTCTTGCTAAGCAATCAATAAACTACTATTTGTGCTTTAATATCTATAATTACGTGAATTTTTCATCTTTTCCCTTAGTTCATAAGCCTTTCCTTTGTCTAAGTTTTCAGTTTATAGCATTGTTATAAGATACTGATGCATTTGAAAAGCTCTTTAGTTGGCTAATCTAATCAATATAAAGTTAATCTTGGATGTTTGTTTTTAATTTGCGCAAGGTGGCTTAAAGATGGCTCCTACAATTAGCCTAACAAATTTTCAATTCAACGAGAATTCGAATCAAATCAGTATATAAAATATGTATAACATGCATTATTTTCTTTTTTTCATTATTATTATCAGAGTATCCTAATTGCAAAAATTAAAATTCTTACAAGTCTTTTATGTACAGAACCCGATTGAGGTGCTTCCTTAATATATTCTTCCATTGTTGAAAGGAAAGATGGAGGAGGCTACATGAAAGAAGATACACATATAATTAGAATATATAATTAATATACATTGAATATTCTATAGCTTTAACAAGAATGAACCTGTCTCAATGTTGGAAATTGAAAGTTTCTAGCAAGCTCCAAACCCTTGCAATATTCATAAAATTCAGCAAGATTTTCAGCCTAAACAATAAGAAAAAAAATCACATAAATAAATAAATGATCTTTGATTTAATGGATGAGTTAAATATGAAATCCTAAATTGTATAGTTGAAGACCTGTTGGCCAGCTCGTTTATATATATTGAGTGCTTTTACTGCATCATGTCTTGACATATCAAAAAACTGAAACAATATTTAGATTTTATTATTGCCCAAAGAAATATAAATTAAACTCTTCAAATACAAGTTGTTTAATCAAAGGATAAATTAATAATAGATGAAAAATATTACCATATCTACAAGATTAATAATTCCATCGTTAATTGCACAATATATTTTGAAACTCTCTTTTAAAACCTGCATCAAAAATATTTTTGAGAGAGAAAAAAAATACATAGATTATGTGGTTAAACAATTAAAAAATTGTCATGTATACAAAAACAATTGTAATATATATATATATGGAGTTTATAATGCATACCAAGGCCAATGCATATTGCACAAGATAATTACTATAAGCACCTCCTTCAGGCTGCAAAAATTTAGAGAACCAAAACACTATAAAAACAAAATAAAAAATAATAATCAAAATTGGAGAATATAATTGTGATCATGCATATATAATTTTGGAAATATTATGTTATTAGTGTCTGAAGTTTTTAATATTTTCTATTTTGGTATATATTTACAAATGAGTTGTTCTTGTTAATATTTATTACTATTTAGATCACAATTAAAATAGTTTATTTACAAGTATTGGTTAAAATTGTAACACTGAATTAATATAAAATAAAAAATTGAAATACCATGATAGACAACATTGAAAATTTTAGACACCTACACCATAAGTTTTCCTATGAATTTTATTATTTAAACTTGAAAATAAAATCAGAAAAATATGTTAATAATGTGTTCACCCTTACTTGGCAACCGATTAGGCGATAAAGAAGTTGTTGTAAAGCAGGTAATTGATCTAATAAGTCATCTCGATTCAAAAGCCTCGTTCTGCTATGTACCTATATAATACAACCAACAGATTTATGACAATATTATGTTAAACATAATCATATATACAGTGGTGGATTCCTAACTTTATAAACCCTTAATTTGTGTTTTAAAAAAATATTATTAATTTTTTGAAAAATAAATCCCAAATCTTTTTAAAATATTTTATATTAACTCTAAAACAAAGACGCTACATCCACCACTGTATTCATATCATATAATATGGCCTAAAACACATGACAATTCTTTTAAATGTAAAAGAGAAAATAAACCTTGCTAGCCACAGGTAATGATTTTGTCAAACGTTCAGCCTCAATATCATATTTTAAAATCCTAAAACATTCTAGTCTTTCCTCTAGAAATAGAGCATATGTTCGAACCCATGCTGAGCAATCCCATGCTATATCTCAAAAAAAAAAAAAAATACAAGAATTAGTGTTCAAATTTAAAATTGAAAATATTTATATAAAATAAAATTGATTAACAATATGAATGATAGTTGAGATGAGATTACCCATTGGGCTAGAGTCATCTTTGAAATTTGATATCTGGAGAATATTTCCTTTATGAGCATAATTTAAAAGCGCCTCTCGAAATGTGGGATCTCCCTCTCTCAATGTTCTATGTATCACTATTAGTGTCTTCATTGCCACCTATTAATTACAACAGTAAAAAAAATATATGTATATATACAAGAAAAAATACTAATTGAAAAAAAATACTAAATATTATTATATTTTTTATTGTGAAGAAAAAAAAGTTTATCAATCCAAATAATATGAATTAATTACTAAAGAAATTTAGAAATAGGGAGAAGTAATTACAATCCAATTTCGTGTCTTTGATAATCTCTTGGCAAGTGCATGAATGCAATATGCCACATCTGCTCTTGGACGTATTACTGAGGTTGCTGAATAGATCTCTATACAATATCAGATAAACCAAAATCAAATGAGATTCATTTCAATTTAATTTAATTTTTTTCATTGAATTTTTATAATATCTGGGTTTTCAATCTATTAATTAAGAATATCATACTTTTTTTAGAATTAATTTACTTTTTCTTTGAGAGAACAAAAACAATATAAATCTAAACCTAGCCATTTAACAAAACCATCTCTATTTTCATGTTAAAAGTTTCAAACTACATATATATAAATCAAAACAATAAAATTAATATGCAATTTACTTGAATAAAATTTATAAAATTTATAAACTTACTTCGCACGTGACGCTCTTTAGGGGGACATTCTATGTGATTCGTAGCTTTAACAATTGCAATATCCAATTCCTTTATTACAAAAATCAAATGAAATGAAATCAATTTTTTATTTGAAAAATGAAATGAAATCAATTTAAATTCAAAAAATATTATTTCAAACCTTTTTGCTAAAATTAAAAAATAGAAAAAAATCTTTGAATAAGAATTACCTTGAATTCACTATTAACTTTAGCAAGCCCGACCTTGGTGGTGTCTTTAAGAGCCCCATAGGCTTTTCTGAAACTCGTAAATGTTCCCATTAAAATTCTTCCTTTGGTGATTTATATTGGAAAAACAAAAAGAACACAAAAAATAAACTTTCTTTTTGTGTCTTGATTTGAGAGAGGGGGAGAGCGAGAGGAGAGAGTCCTTTTTTTTTAATTTATTTTTTCCCTATTTGCTTTTCCTTTTTTCCTTTTTTCATATTTCTGGAAAATGTTTTTGTTTTTTAGGTATTTACTTTTAGCTCCAAAATGTGCGCAACATGGGACTAATTATAAGAAAAGGGCAATTGTATAATTTTCACTTATCTTTAGTACACTGCATAACTGATTAATAAATTTCTGTTGAAAGAAAATTTGAGAAAAAAAAAAACCTTAACATCAAAGCATTTGATTAGAAAAAAAAAAAAAGACTACTTTTTTAGTATGATCAGTTTTCAAAAATTTACACTCTTTTTCTATTTCCCCATTTGAAATATGTTATATTTAATGTATTTTTGCAAAATTATAAATTTCAACTTTATATAATATGGTTTATCAATGGGGAAACTAACCATTGAACACTTCAACACATCTTCCTTACCAAAAATGAACAAGTATAAGGGGCGCTTGCAAAAAGGAAGGCACATGCAAATGACACTTCATGCACCTATTGGACATTTTCGTTCCATTTATATTTTCTTCTCCATTTCGTTCTTTTCTTCTTCATTCACTACTGCATACCAAAACCAAAGAGAAAAAAAATATATATTAAACTAGACTGTACAATACACACACACGTTACGTACAATACAAAGTGCTAAAAAACTAGACTTAATAATTTAAAAGCTCTTCAACTGGAACTCGACCACCCCTGTTATCCTCTATGTGCTGCGATTTTTTCTTGGCAGAATCCGGAGTCTCCCCAACTCTCTGTTTTGCCTTCTTAACCTGTTCCTCTGTTTCCTTACCCGTCCTCTTTCCCCATTCTTTGAAAGAGTCTATAGCTTCTTCA
The DNA here is from genome assembly GCA_947685225.1 of Garcia nutans. Lineage (NCBI taxonomy): Eukaryota > Viridiplantae > Streptophyta > Magnoliopsida > Malpighiales > Euphorbiaceae > Garcia > Garcia nutans. The sequence goes on from CANTUV010000007.1 coordinate 56,269,286, forward strand.
GCTTTCTTAGCAGCTTGCTCCTTTGCCTCTTCAGCCTTTTCTTTTGCTTCCTCGCCTTTCTCATATGCCTTCTCCTTTGCCTCCTCTGCTTTCTCCGCCTCGCGACCCTTTTCTTTTGCATTTCCTGTGGCATCACAATTAGTTATTACGTGAGCTAGGCATGCAAGAAAAACTTGAAAAAGTTCATGTTGTTGAAGTTAGGAAATTAGCCATTGTCCAGCTAAGGATATAATCATACTTGAGATAAAAAGGAATTAGGAGAACATAATTTACATTTCCTTTCTGCTTTGTTCTGAAACAAATTGAATTACTCATATTGAATGACCTTTGTCTTTATTGTTATTCCCTATTCATGTTAACTGCAATAATACTAGGCTTTCCTATTGAACCCTAATTTTGGGCTTGATGAGCTTCATTTTTATTCTGACTTTACTATTGTTTGTTGACAACCTAGATTTATTGACACTATCGCCTATGGACCCGGATACATTGTGACATGACCTAACTCTAGATAGTGCACACATTAAGTACTGTTCTGAAATGGGAGAAATTACTACCCTGCTTCTGGCTTTAAGCCTGACCTTTGCTGTTACTGATGATGTTACTATGTCATTCTGAATTTGCAGTATTTATTGTCCATATTGTTACTGATTGTTTGTGTTGAGCTACTGTAATGCCTTCTAATTAATATTTTATACAGACCCAACATTCATAACCACCTTATGCCGTTTGACAGTTTCCATGGCTAACTGTGAATTTTATGTTTTATATTTATTGAATTAATAACTCACCAGATCGTTTGTGGTTTTAGGCCTATAAGATATCGAGTGACGAGATTCTGGATTTCTTCCTCACTAATAGCTCATCTCGTGTAAGTATTTTAGGTTGATTCTGGTTCTGTTAATAAATATATACACTTGTGTGTAGTTTGTGATGTGTGTGAAATTTGCAAGTATACGAAATCGATTTAACTAATAAAAAGTGAGTGAGTATCATTTCCATGAGAATTGAAAACTAAATGCCAAAATTGTATTAGTTTACTATTATTTAGACAACCACTAATTAAATTGATAATTAAACTAAATTAAAAATGAAAGACTATGATTGAACAAAGAGATGAAAATTCAAGGGATTAAAACCAATAAATTTGAAATTATGGTATCTTTAAGTTCAACTGAATCGATCTCCTTTAATTAAATCTATTAGTAACCAATTTAATTACTTATGCAAAGATAGAATAATAATTAATTATTTAACACGCCCTCCCAATCCCAGCAATGTTAAGCCTATTCAATAATCCTCATTAATCCTTATTGCTTCTTTTGACTGCAACTTTATTTAATTCACCTAACTTTTTCTATGTAAGCATAACAACTTGTCCCATTTGCTTATAAATAGTAACAATAAGATGTGCATACGAACCTTAGAAATTATTAGTAAATGATAATAAGTAAAAAAAAAGATAATTATTCCTTTTCAAGTCGAAAACTTGACTTCTTTAATCATTAAATCCTCCATTTCTATTGAATTAAGAACTTTGTCATGCCTCTTTTTGAGATCATAAAGTTTTTTTTCTTTTTTTTCCTTTTTTCCTTTTTTTTTTTCCTTTTTCACTTTTTTATTTTTTTATTTCTTTTTTTCTGTCTAATTCGTCATCAAATGTTTTTACTTTCTTCTCATTACACTTTAGTGATTGAAACAATTTCCAAATTGTTTAGTGAATAAAAAATTGAACATAGCATCCTCTTGTAGTCTTCCTCCATATACACACATGTCCCACATATTAACTTTGAATGACTAATTCTCTTTTTATAGGGAGGCAAAAATTTATTTAGGCTAAATGGTTAAATTTAATGTGTGTACTAAAGAAAATTAGCGTTCACATTTAGCATATTTTTATAGGCTCAAAAGGGCTAGTAAAAGATGATGTCAAAATAAGGTGGTAAAATGAAAGGTTAATTAATAACGAGCCAAATAGATGCCTAAATCATTTTTTCTATTATATTCTATCTAGAAAATTTTGCAATTTCGCTTTCAAGGATAATTAAAAGGGTTCTAGTAATTTTAAAAAGTGAATCTTCTCTTGATCCTCTAATTGTAACAAGTTTTTAATAATTTTTATCAAAACAGACCTAAGGTGCTCATAATTCTAAATGTAATAAATTTATGTAATAAATATGATGAAACTTTTTAAAGATATTTTCCATGAATTAAAAGATACTTGACTATACACTAGCTTATCTCTGTTTAAAATGGTTTTTAGCTTTTCAAACCTAGGTTCAAGTTTATTCTAAATCAAAAGAAAAACTAGGACAAAGCAAAAATTTAAACTTAGTAACTACGAAATTTCTTTTATAGCAATTTACTAGCAATTAGTCAAAATTGACATGCAAAATTCAAACATTTTTGATAGATTTCCTATCCACAACTCAATATCACATTACACATATCAAAATTCTATAATCATCCTCCCTTTCTTATCAAAGCTACAAAACATAACCTACACAAAAAAAAAAAAGATTTCTATATGTATATAACACCCTAAGCTTATGATTTTGTTTTGTCTTTAAAGTAATAAGTAATGTAGATAAGTAAAACATGCATGCTACTGGGTTTAATGTAAAAATACATAAGTATATAAAATGCAATAAAATAAGTGAAGTGGAGAACTTCTATGAAACTATACTTCAAGAGGTGGTGATTATGATGAAAGTAGTGAAGTGATCCTCTTGTTGTGCTTATTGCTTCTTCTCACCTTCTTAGCCTTATTTTTTTTTCAACCTAGGCATAAATAAATAAAATAACATAAAAGCACTATATATATTATATAATTATTATATATAAAACTGTTAAAATAAAAAGAAAATAAAATAAATAAAGTAAAAAAACTAATAAATAAATAATATAAGTTAAGAGGAATAAAAAAGAAAAAATAACAATAAAAAAGAAAAAAAATCAAGTGGTGATGATGTTGTGCTGTGAGAAAAATAAATAAAGGGTGAAAAATAAATAAAGAGAAAAAAAAGAAAAAAAAATTTAAAAAACCGGTGAACAAAACCTAAAAAAAAAACTAAAAACTAATAATAAAAAATGGGCCAGTGCCTTTCAAGGTTTGAGGCCATAAAAGGCACTGGTTATTTCATTGTTTTTTAACATTAGTGCCTTTCACGGTTTTGATCTATGAAATGCATTGTTTGTTATTTTTATTTTATTTTATTTTTTGAGTTTTTTTTTAAAAATACTCAAAACCAAACTATTAAATCAATTAGACTAACTAATACTAAAAACTAATTAATTAACTATATAAATAATATTAATAAAAGTTAATACAAAATAATAAATTTAAATTGTTAGGTTGCCTCCCACTAGTGCTTTATTTTACGTCAAAGCTCAATGGAGCTACTCCCTTTTACTCGAGTTAGATAAATGAGATAGGCGTAATAATATCTTTATCAATATAAGGATCCAATTGATGCTCATTAACCTTGAAAATCTTATCTATACAAGGATTTAATTGATGCTCATTAACCTTGAAAATCTTATCTTCAAATAAAAATTTTGACTTCCCCAAGGTAAAAAATTTTTGAAACTTGAAATCTCATTGTACAATATATTCATTATGCCACAATTTCATAGCTTTTATTATAAAAGTATCATAGGAGCTGATTTTTCTAACTTTTCGAGAGCTTGTGTCATGTTTTTATGAGTTTGATCAGAATTCTTCTTGAAATTAATCTTTTTTAATTCTAAAACCTACACTTTATAATTCTCAATCATCTTATTAGAACACGCAAACTTGGATTGATTTATTACTTCTTTGACACTTTCATCAATAATATCAACCCGGTTACAATCAAAGAAATCAGATGGATATTTACAAGCATTAAAAACATTAACAGTTACCTCTTCTTGTCATACCCTTAATGTCAATTTACCTTGTTGAATATCAATGAGTGCTCTCCCAGTATTGAGGAAAAGTCTTCCTAAAATTAGAGCACTTCTCCTTCTTCCACCATGTCAAGGATTATAAAATCAACAGGAAAAATAAATTTATATACCTTGATAAGGACATCTTAAATTATGACTAATGGATGCTTGATTGATTTATCTTCCAACTAAGGATATAATTTTAGCCTGACTTCTCCCAAACCTAATTTATTAAACAAAGACAAAGGTATAGATTGACGCTAGCACCAAGATCACATAAAGCTTTACTACACTCATTTTTTCCTTTTTTACAATTAATAACAAAACTTCTTGGATCTTTTAAATTTTGATATAGTTTCTTTTGAATGATGGCTCTATATTCAGCTGTCAAGTTCACCGTCTTATATTCTTCAAGCTTTCTCTTCTTTGTTAGAATTTCCTTTAAAAACTTGTCACAGCTTGGCATTTGTGCTAACATTTCTATAAAAGGAATGTTAATATACAACTTTTTAAATATTTCAAGAAATTTAAGAAAATTCTTATTTTCTTTATGCTTTTGAAGGCGTTGGGGAAAAGAAACTAGTGGTACTTATGTGTAGACCCTTGATTTTGGCCCTGACTAGTTCATTGTCTGAGTCATAAACCTTTTGATTAGATGGTATAATGGTTAAACTTTTAAAACCCTAAAGAGGTTTGTTTTGAAGATTTGGTCAGGTCTGATTCGATGTTAGAGCATTCAGGGTGTGTCCAAGTCAAATTAGGCCTCCCAATTCCATATGGGACAACCCATATTGAATTAGGATGCCCCAATTCAAAATGGGATAGTCCCATATCAAATGGGACCTTCCCAATTTGATATGGAACCTTAAGTTAAGGTCCCATATCAAATTGGAAGTCCCAATTCAATATGGGATAGTCCCATATCGAATTGGGACCTTCCCAATTCGATATGGGACCTTAAGTGAAGGTTCCATATCAAAATTGAAGCCCCATTTCGATATGGGATAGTTCCCAAATCGAATTGGGCCCTTCCCAATTCGATATGGACCTATATTTTGTCAGATTAAATTTGTTTTACTTCGATATATTCTCGGTTTACCTTGAATTGAAATGGTTTGAACCTGATATGGTCACGGTTTGTGTTGAATTCATTAATTCGATATGCATAAGTAATTCATTTTTAAAACGGGAAGGTTTCACTATGTTTAACCTAGCACGCTCATATAAATATAGGCTTTTTGAACATCAAGGGGTACTTTTGGAATGGTAACGAGTATCAGCAACAAAAGAAACTGTAGAAAGCAAAAAAAGACGATAAACACAGATGCATCAAAGACACAAATGATACAAACGCAGTTACATACTATCTTGCTCCTGCTCAGCCAGAGTTTGAGATTGTTGCAAGCAAAGGTTTGATCAACATTCAATTATGGTCGAGCCAACAAATAATTATACACTCTAAATTAATTCAATATATCATGTTTTGATAGTTTTAAATATTGAATAAATTTGTTCTTAGCTTAGATTAATTCCAAATTAATTACAGTAGGCTATATCCTTTAGTTTTTGTTCATATGAGTTTACATGAAGCATGACTTGATGACGTTGTTGGTTATTCATACAAAATAAATCCAGTAAGCCCAAAATTTACAAATATCATCACATTAACTTAGCTTTATTCTTCCAACATCAAAGAACTTTAATTCTATTTTCATAAACCCTGATCCTTTTTTAGAAAATCCTAAACCCTAATATTGTCTTCATAAAAATTCCAAATCCTAATTTACTCAAACCCTAAATCCTAATTTATCTTTTGTTTATTTTTTCCAGTAGCTAAATCATATTTTTAACTTATGCAATATCCTATTCTTTTTCAAAAATATGTATAAATTGTTAGTTTTTCAAATCAAAATCCTATTTTCTATATCTAAACCCTAAAATCTTAGTTTTTAAACCTAAACCCTTAAAACCCTAATTTTATTCGAGAAACTCTAATTGAAGTGTAAAATTTACATTTATACATCTATTGCTTTACTTAAATTTGGATGCATGCTTATTACATGTATTGAATAGATGATTCCTTAATATTGTACTTGTTGATGGATAATTTATTTTTATTTGATTTTATAATGAATGCTTGAAGTTTGTTCATTGATTTATTTTTAGTTTCAAGAAATTGTATGAGGTATGTTTCCATGTTATAGGTACCTCGTTTGTTAGATCTCATGTAACATAATTTATTTAAGTTTTGGATTAATGTAAAGGATACGTTTCCACCAATTGGTGGGTATCCTATTTTATTTATTTATTTTTGGACGTTGGACAATTGTAAAGGCATGTTTCCATCCATGGATGGGTGTCTATTCATTTATTTTATTTGAAAATTGTTATGATTTAATAAAGTGATTATTTATTCTCATAATTGCATGTAGTATGGATAATATCATTATACTTAAGAATTTTATACTATTAAGACCTAAAAAGGAGGCCGGTTTCAATGAACTCGACCCTGTGGGGGTACTGGGTCATTCTCACCTTGCCCACGCGTACCCAACTTTTCGAACCCAATAGGGGATTGGAGATTCCTTAGGAATCTAGTCACCCACCCCTTTTTTTTCAGCCCGTCTAAGTGGCGATTCTATTTTCTCCATGTTTAGGGTCGTGTTCTCTAAGGCCTTGAGCCTAACAGTGCCGAAGTCGCAAGAACCATTTCACATGGGAGTGGGGTAAAAATCCCCGCTCACAGTGGTGACTCCACTGGGGATAAGAGAAGTTGATTCTGTTAGTCTTTATATGATTTTAGTTTTTCTTATTATGATATTGTCTATTGCATCATTTAGATTGCATTGTGTACATGAGTTAGGACACACATTTTACCCATGTTGTGCTATGTAAGGGATTCCATACTTTCACTCAAGGTATGGAGATCGAGCATGACATAACCACTTATAGCCTTATACCATTTAGTATATACTTGCTATGGGAACCTAAGCCTTTCAACCTAAAGACTAATGTTCATGTAATTGGCCTAGTTACTTTCCTTCGGTTTTTACCTTAAATGCTTATTGTTTGACTATAATTAATTTATCATGGTTTAAGCCATGAATTATTTGGTTTGTTCTTTTTAACAAACCTTTTGAGTGGGCTTTTAAAAATATGTTAAAACCCTGTCTTAAATGAGCTTACAAATATTTAGGCTAATTATGGAAAACCAAAAAAATCAATTGTGAGCCTAATTTATACCAAGAATCATTAATCAGGGGCTTGTTTTTGGCATGAATTACTAGTTACTTTTTCAAATGAGAAATCTATTTATGATAAACCTATTAATTTTGTTTTAATCCAATATAACATAAAAGCTATTTTTTAATTGATTCAAGGGATTAAAACCTAATTAATGGGAATTATCATGGACTGTCTTCTATGTTTGAAAATATAACTATTGATTAAAATCATCCAAGAGAATTTTTTAAAAATAGAATATTCCATGTTGGTATTTTGTTGACCATATACCTAGGAAAAGAGAATCGTCATTCGTGTGTGGAAGTTATAAGGTTGGAAGGAACGTCCTAATTATCTTTGTTTGCTTCTTGTTTGTGTATACATGCATACATGCATATACGCATTGCCTGTTATTAATCCTTTCTGGCTCATAGACCTAGAGTACAACATTTCAAGAGCATACGACAACCCAACCTATGCCAGCAACGTAGAATCTAGCAGCGACTCAATTAGCTTCTCACCAAGAGAAATGGATCCCAAATAAATTCAAAGAATGGTGGACAACGCCCTCAATGCTAAGGAGGAAGAATTGAAGGAGTCCTTGGCTGAGACTATGAGGAGCCAACTGGTTGTACTTGTGGAAAACACTAATAAGGCATCTGCCAGCACTAAGAAGCCCAAGGACAAAGGGAAGGCTAAGGTTGGTGAAGCAACCTCTAATGATGACAAAGTAATGATTGATGATGATGTCTATGCTCAATCCTTTCAAGATTCAAAAGATAAGAGGAAAGAGCCGAAGGTTATGAAAAAAAATCAATTGTTGAAAAGACTGAAACTTCAGATGTGAAAAAGATGATTGCTGATTTGGAGAAGAAGTTTGAGAAGAAGCTGAAAACTGAAGAAATGTCGGAGGTCGACAAGTTGTTTGAACAAGATGAAGAGGTCCCTTATAAGCTCAAGATGCTTTCCTTTGCTAGGTACAATGGTACAGAAAATCCTCACTTGCATTTTAAGCAGTACATCTGTAACATCCCAAATTTTTTTAATATTTCTAATTTTTGGAAAATTTGATAAAATAAATTATAATTTAAAAGGATAAATTAAATTAATGGTTTTAAATGAAAAATGAAGGGATTTTAAATGAAAAAGTGGGATATATATATGATATATATGCAAAATATATATAACATATATAAAAGTCAACACTTTTTAAAAGAAAAGGGTATTTTGGTAATTAAATCTTATAAATTCAAAATTAATAAAATAATTCAAAAATAAATCATTTTTGAATGGAAGAGGGAAATTAGGACTTTTAATTTATTAAAAAAATAATTAAATAATTAAATGTTAAATTATTTTAATATATATATGTGGTTAAAAAAAAAGATGAAAGGAAAAGAATACTAAAAGTCTTCTTCTTCTTCTTCTTCAAGAACGTGGCTTCCATGGGAGTTTGAAGTCCAAGGATTTTACTTCTTCCATACTTCATAAATTGAAGGAATTAACAAGTTTCAAGTGGATTTTTGGTGATTTCTACCAAAATTAGTAAGTTTCCATATCTTTTCTTTGAATTCTATGGAAGATGAGATTATGTGAGTTTTGAAATTTTTATGTAGTATGTTATAATTGTTGGAATTGGTGTGTATGATGTTATTTTGGGTAGTTAACAATGATTCTAAGATTAGATTGAAGAGATGATGGAGTTTGGTTAAAGAATAGTGAAGAGAGAGAATTTAGGGTTATGGATTTTTGGGGTTTTGAAAACATGAATTTTAATTGTGCAAATTGTTTCCAAATGAGTTGTTTTGATTCATAAACAAGTATTTTAAAGTCAAATATTGGATTTGGTGGTGTTGGGTTGTGTAGACCCTAAATTTTTTACCCAATCCGATCCAATATGCTTTATTTAGTCCAAAATGATTTTTGTTGTCTAATTGGTCCAAAATAATTTTAATTAAATAGTTTTTGCTTTATTATCTAATTTTTATTAATAAAAAATAAAAATAAACAAATAAAAATAAAAATAAAAATAAAAATAAAAATAAAAATCGGAGTCGGAAAAAAAATCGACAGCGAAAAGTGGTAGCTCGAGCCCGTCGGCCCTGCAGCAGCTCACCCGCGGGCCTGCGGGTGAAATAACTTCATGCGGGGCTAGTTATTTCGCCTGCAGAAAATTACTGCGGGCGAAATAACTTCCCGCAGGAATTTCCTGCGGGCTGGCACGGCCACTAGCCCCAGCCACGGGCCCAGCTGCCACAGTTTTCGCCAGCACAAAATTTTTCAACCCAATTTTTAGAAACCTAATCCAATTAGGTTTTAATTTCTTTTTTTTATTAATATTAATTGCAGTGTATAATTAGGAATAAACAACCTAAAAACCATTATAAATAAGGACCAATAGAACCAAATTTGAGGGGAGGAAAAAATTTCACAGTGAGCTTGGGATTGGAAACCAAATCAAGGAAGGAAAAGCAATAATTCAATTCAACTGATTTTTAAGGGAGTAGCAGCACGAATTAAGGGATTCAAAGGCAACAAAGTCTTGTCTTTGGAGCTAGTTCATCCAAGAAGAATTATTTTTGGAAGAATCAACAAAAGAATGTAAGTGATTTTCCTTAATTGATTTATGTTACACAGTAGCTAAATTATGGAAATAGGGTTTCTTTAAATAAAAAACTTTAGAACTTTAGTTTAATTCTTCCAAAGTTAAAACACTAAAACATGACCTTCTTTTCTAAAAAGACTTAAAATTGTTATTTTTTTTCTTAAAAATCTTAAAAATTTAATTGAACATATTTTTCTACAAAACCAAAATCAAATTCTGTTTCTTTCAAATTTTTAAAGTAGGTTCTATTTCATTCATAAAGCCTTAAAAAAACCATCTTTTCTACTTATAAAATCTTCAATCCTTTTGTTTAAATTCATAAAACTTCATAAAATATCAAATTGATTTCTAAAACCCTAAAAATTATCTTTTACCCGAGAACCCTAATTTTAAAGCCTAAAATCCAAAATTCAACTTTTAAACTTAAAATAATACACCCTAATCCTTTTCAAATCTTAAACCCTAATTTTTATGAACCCTAATCCCTTCAAAACATTAAAAAATATGAAAACATGAAAACCCAAAAATTGCACAGTAGCTTAAAATTCAATAATCAAAAATCACAAATTAAAGTATTTTAAGGTATTTAAAACCCTAGTTTCATGATTTCATCATTCAAACCTTAATTTGTTTAATCAAAGAGTCTTACCAACCTTTTAAAACATAAAACCCTAATATATTTTAATTCCATAAAAAGTCATAGTAGCTATAATTGAACTTTTATTTGCTTTATTCAATTCCATATTTACTTATACCTTGATTTATCTCTTATGCTTTAATCTATTTAATTTCAATACTTGATTTATTTAATTTATCATGGATGGATGTTTATTTTATTGATATTTAAATACTTTTGATGAATGATTTATTTATGGATGATTATTTACTTTTATCAATCAATTTAGACTTCCAAAAGTTGTAAGAGGTATGTTTCCACTTGGTGGGTACCTCATTAGTTAAACTTCATGTAATTTAATTTGCTTTTCTATTTTAGAACTTATGTAAAGGGCATGTTTCTACCTTTTGGTGGGTGTCCTATCTAGGCATGTGATGTAAGGACATGTTTCCATCCTTGGATGGGTGTCCATTTATTTGTTTTGTTTTGTTTGGATATTACTTTGATTTTAATATAATGATGCTTTCTTTTTATTGTATGTAATATGGATAATGTTATTATATTTAAGAATTTTATAATATTAATACCTGTAAAGGAGGCAGGTTCTAATGAACCGGGCGTTTTGGGGGTGCTGGGCCATTTCTCACCTTCCCCACACGTACCCAACTTTTCAAACCCATTAGGGGATTGGGGATTCCTTAGGAATCGAGTCATCCACCCCTTTCTTTTTTCCCGGCCCATCCGGGTGGCGACTCCATTTTCTCCGAACTTAGGTCCATGTTCTCTAAGGCCCCGAGCCTAAACAGTGTCGAAGTCGCAAGAACCATTCCACCGGGAGTGGGGGCAAAAATCCCCGCTCACAGTGGCGACTCCACTGGGGATATGAGAAGTTGATTCCGTTGGTCTTTATATTATTATTTTCTTTCTTATAATGATATTGTAAATTGCATCATATTAGATTGCATTGTATGCATGAGTTAGGACGCTCGTGTTACCCGTGTTATGTTATGTAAGGGATACCATACTTTCACTCAAGGTATGGAGATCGAGCACGGCATAACCACTCATAGCCTCGTACCATTTGGTATATACTTGCTATGGGAACCTAAGCCTTTTAACCCAAAGACTAAAGCTCATGTAATTGGCCTAGTTACTTTCCTTAGGTTTTACCCCAAATGCATGTTGTTTGACTATGGTCAATTTATCTTAGTCTAAATCATGGCTTATTTGGTTTGTTCTTTTTCAAATATGACCCAAGTACATTTGCAAGCTCAAAATAAATTTTTTCTTTAAAATCCAAAAGACCAAAACTATTTTCAAAACTTTTTAAGATGGTCTTTGGACATAAGACTTTTCTAAAAATAAATAAAAAATCCTTTGGCTCATGGCCCAAATACTAAGCCCAAAATCCATTTTTCTAAAATCTTTTACAATGTGCTTAGAAACAAAACTATTTTCACCCAACCTTTTCTTATAAAAAGCTTGCAAAAATATTTAGGTCAATTATGAAATACCAAAAATCAATTGTGGGCCTAGTTTACACTAAGAATAAATTAACCATGGGCTTGTTTTTGGCATGAACCACTAGTTACCTCTTTTCAAGTGAGAAATCTATTTATAATAAACCTCTTAATTTCATTTTAATCCAGCATAGCATAAAAGCTACTTTAGTTGGATAAATGGATTAAAACCTAATTAATGGGAATTATCATTTCCATTTTCAAGGATATAACTATTGGTTGAAACGTTCGAGGGAATTATTCAAAAGCAAGGTACCCCATGTTGGTATTTTGGTTAACCATATACCTAGGAAAAGAGACTCGCCATTCGTGTGTGGATGTTATAAGGTTGGAAGGAACGTCCTAATTTGTCCTTGTTTATCTATTGTTTGTGCATACATGCATACATGCATACATGCATACATTTGTATCTCATATCATTAATCCTCTCTGGTTCACAGCCCTGGATTACGATAGTTCTAAAGCTTACAACAATCCAACCTACGCCGGAGACAAAGCATCTAGCAATGACTCAATCACTTGCTCACCAAAAACGATGGAGCCCGAACAAATTCAAAGGATGGTGGATGAGGCCCTCAATGCCAAGATGGAAGAAATCAAAGAGGCCCTAGCTGAGACCATGAAGAACCAATTGACTGCAATCTTAGAAAACCATGCCGAGGCATCTGCTAGCACTAAGAAACCAAAGGACAAAGGGAAGACTAAAATTAATGAAGTAGCTTTTGATGATGAAAAGGTGGTCATTGATGATGATGATGATTGGGCTCAATACTACCAAGAGGTTCAAGAAAAGAAGAAAGAACCGAAGGCTGTCGAGAAGGCAACTATTGAAAAGACCGAGACATCTGATGTTGAAAAGATGATTGCTGATTTAGAAAAGAAATTTGAGAAGAAGCTGAAAACCGAAGAGATTTTCGAAGTTGACAAGTTATTTGAACAAGATGATGAGGTCCCTTATAAATTCAAGATGCCATCATTTGCTAAATACAATGGCACTGAAAATTCTCATCTCCATGTGAAGCAATATATCACTATCATGCAGTCTGCCCGAGCTACTAAGGCTCAAACTCTAAGGTACTTTATGCTCTCATTGGATTCTGCTATCCAAAATTGGTTCAATACCTTAGATGATGGAACACAAAAGAGTTGGGATCTACTTTACAAAGCCTTCATCCAACAATATGGATATAATGTTGAGTTGGAAGTTACATTGATGGAAGTGGAGTCCAATAGGCAAAGACCGAATGAGAATTTTGTAGATTATGTCAAGAGATGGAGAAACAAGGCTGCTTTGCTCAAGAAAAGGCCCGATGAATCTGATCAAATAAGGATGATTGTAAGAGGGGTGTTGCCTAGTCTTCGTGAGAGGATGTCTCATACACTCATCCGTGACTTCAAAGATCTTCTCCAAGCTGGTTTACAAATTGAAGAATGGGAAAGGGAGAAAAATCGCTTTTCAATAAGAAGGAATGAGAAAGGGAACAACCAGCCTAACAATCAAAGCATACAAAAAGAAGTTGATGTTAATGTAACCGGTCAAGGGAATAAAAGACAATTCTTAGAATTGGGGAAACCTCTATCTTGGGTTTTTAGAAAGCTGCAAAAGAAAGGGTTGTTACAACCGTTAGCTCCTCGACCTCTATATAATCCACTGCCACCAAACTTCAATGCCGAGGCCTTCTGTCAATTTCATCAAGTGCGAGGGCATGAAATAGATAAATGTGCTCGTATAAGGCATGAGATTCAAGACCTACTCGATAGTGGCAAACTACCCGAGCCAGATAAGCCCAACACCAAAGACAATCCATTACCAAGGTTCAATAGAGTACATCCACCGGCAACCTTCATGGTGGGAAAAGGATTGGAAGAAGATTTTGTTTTATCATCCTTTCAAGATGGGGATATTGAAGATGTAAAAGGAAAAGAAGCCTAACTCAATGAAATTTCCTTAGCTTGAATATTGCTTTTCAATCTTACTTTCTTTAATATTTTGGAACTATTGTTTTTCAAATTTAAATAAATTTTTGTTGGTCTTTGTTCATTTTGATGCTCAACCAATGAGGAATTTAGCTTGATGTTTATAAATTAATGTGTCTAGGCATCATGACTCGAATGACTTTACTAGATAAGGGAATTGCTCTATAGCATTGAGTTGTGTATGCTTACTTAGAGAGGGCTCCTGCATAATTATCTTTGTCTAGGTCTTAGTCAGTCTTAGAACATTTCTTTGACAAACTTTCAAGGCGAAAATGAACTCTGCTTATTTAAGGGAGAGATGATCTAGGCATTGTTTGATTAGCCAACAACTAGTATCCACCCAATTAAATATTAATCCCTAGTTGTCCCTTTGAGCCTTCATAAAATTTTAGCTTTCTTTTCATTGGCATATAACCTCAACAACCTACCTCGAGCTGTTGTGATACTTTTGACAAGTCTTATGATCACAAAGGTGAAAAGGAAAGAAGATCAAAGAAAGAAATGAATAGTCAAGACTATGAAGAAAGTTGAGGTTCTCAAGACCATAAGGGTAGTTGATGTTTTCAAGACCATAAGGATAGTTGATGTTCTCAAAACCTTAAGGGTAGTTGAAGTTCCCTTAATGTCTCCAATATATCAAGACAACATCAACATTAGAGTAACAAATGATTTATCCCTATTAAAGAAGATTTATGTTACTCCACTCATCCATTATTGGAAGCCCAAGTTGGTACAAACAAGACAACTATGTTTGAGCTAGAACCAAAAAAAGGAAAAAAGAGAATAGAAAGAGAAAAGAAAGAAAAAAGAGAATAGAAAAAGAAAAGAAAGAAAAAAGAGAATAGAAAAAGAAAAAAAGAGATAAAACCTAAAAAGGCGGTTCAGAAAGCCAATTGAGTTCTCTTTTACCTAAAGCAGCAAAAGGCTTGCATAAGAATGGTTTGACTTGAATTGGTCCAACCCAACCAAAGATTCAATCAAAATTGGAGAAAAAGGAGAAAGACCATCCAATTCTTGAAAGTTCTGTACTTGACAGTCCTATAAGGAAGAAGGACAAAATGATAGGGAAGAGTAAGAGAAATAAAGAAAAGGAGAAGAAGAAAAGAAACGAATTTGGGAACCAAACCTTTTTGCAAGAGCAAAGACTGTCCTGATCAAGATCCAGATTAATTCCAAGAGGAATTTGGAGTCTAGCAAGATTGCCTCCAAGCTGCCTAAAATTCGAACAAGAAATTTATAGTGTGAGGGTTTGTCCATTGTGTCACACCAGCTCCTATCTCAAAATGGCCTTCATTTAACCCATGTCCCTTATAAACCCCATTTCAAGCCTATCAAAGACCTGTTGATCTCTCTTGGTAGGTAGAGTCTATTAGTGGAGATAGTTTGAATAAGCATGCATATGAGATAGACAATATTTAAACTCAATGAGACCAGTGGCCAAGTAATGTGTATGTGCCTATCTGAAGTGCAACAATTCTTGCTTAAATAGAAATAATTCCCGAGTTTAGTACGGTAACTAGGGTTGTCATGTTATAGATATGTTAATTTGGAAACCAAGTCCTGAGGTACATTGACATTAATTTGGCAAAGCCAACATTTGATTTCAAGAAAAAAAGGGGTATTTTGTCATACAAAGCCTTCAAGTTAATAAAAGTATGTTGAACCTCCAAAGGACACATTGGGCAAAGGAAATGATTATTGGCAAGGTCATGAAGAAGCTATCAGCCGACATGCTATGGATGTATCCCTGACTCTGCTACTTGGGGTCTCCGCCACTCATGTTTTAATCATCTTGAAGATAAAAGCCATAAATGCAAAGCTTTCAATCATTCCAATGCGAGACTTGAATGAGCGTCAAAAAGGAACCAATGGGAACACTTTTGCTAATCACCTCGGTCTGTGAGTCAATGGAACAACTGTAAGTATTATTCATGCATATCATGCATACATGGGCATATCACATCTCACTTTCTTGTATTATATTGTCTATTCTTTATCAAAGTGAACAGCAAACACTCTGTGAAGTGAAGAATCAAAAGATGTCAAATCAGGGGGGCATGGAAAGCCCATTGCTTGAGAAAGCTCCAGTAAATTTGCAAAGAGAAGAAATACGTGCTTGTACGAAAAATTAGATGGCAAAAACATCAAACAAAGCTTGCATGGATAAAATCTTTGGTTTGAGCCTACACAGGGGGGCAAAGTTTCTCCTTTTCAATTTTTTGAGTTTATATACCAAATATTTTTAAACTCACTTACAAATATTTTGCCACACAGGGGGGCAAGGAGAGGATATAAGGTCCAATTAAAAATAACTAAATCTTTGCAAAAAGAAAGAACAAAAGAATGGAACAATAGAACTCTCAAAAGAATGAAAGTGCAAAAGATAAAAGACCAACCCAGCTAAAAGAGCTGAAGCCAGGGTGAAGACCCGATCTCAAAGGATGAAGATCCAAATTTCAAGGGTGAAGACCCGATCTCAAAGGATGAAGATCCATTTTCAAGGGTGAAGACCCAATCTCAAAGGATGAAGATCCATTTTTAAGGGTGAAGACCCGATCTCAAAGGATGAAGATTCATTTTCAAGGGTGAAGACCCGATCTCAAAGGATGAAGATCCATTTTCAATGGTAAAGACCCGATGTCAAAAGATGAAGATTCATTTTCAAGGATGAAGATCCATTTGCAAGGGTGAAGACCCAATCTCCAAGGATGAAGATCCATTCTGAGGGTGACAAATCACAATGCATAGAACAGCCAGACTTCTCAACTGATTAAAGGTTAGTCAAATTCATTCTCGGTTCCAAGTACCCATTCTCGGGTCCAAGTACCCAAATCAAATCTAATCTCGGGTCCAAGTACCCAAATTAAATCAAAATCAATTCAAATCTCAAGTCAAAGTACCCAGGTTAGGATCGAGTATCCTAATCAAGTTTAGGATCGAGTATCCGAATCCAAGTTAGGATCGAGTATCCAAATCAAGTTAGGATCGAGTATATCAATCCAATTTAGGATCGAGTATCCAAATCTGATTTAGGATCGAGTATCCAAATCTAGTTAGGATCGAGTATCCAAATCCAATTTAGGATTGAGCATCCAAATCCGATTTAGGATTGAGTATCCAAATCCATTTTAGGATCGAGTATCCAAATTCGATTTAGGATCGAGTATCCAAATCCAGTTAGGGTCGAGTATCCAAATCCAATTTAGGATCAAGTATCCAAATCCAGTTTAGGATCGAGTATCCAAATCCAGTTAGGATCGAGTATCCAAATCCAATTTAGGATCGAGCATCCAAATCCAGTTTAGGATCGAGTATCCAAATCCGATTTAGGATCGAGTACCCAAATCCAGATAGGATCGAGTATTCAAGTCTAGTTTAGGATCGAGTGTCCAAATCTCTTGGGTCCAGAACCCAAAACCTCAAAAATTAAGTCTTATTGCTTTTCACTCTCTTTCACTAAGGTTTCAGATCATTCAAGTAGGGGGCAAACTGTAGATCCTTAATTTTTGACCCAATCCGATCCAATATGCTTTATTTGGTCCAAAATGATTTTTGTTGTCTAATTGGTCCAAAATAATTTTAATTAAATAGTTTTTTCTTTATTATCTAATTTTTATTAATAAAAAATAAAAATTAATAAATAAAAATTAAAAATTAAAAATAAAAATAAAAATCGGAGTCGAAAAAAAAATCGGCAGCGAAAAGTGGTCGTGCTGGCCCGTCGGCCCAGCAGCAGAATTCCTGCGGGCGAGTTATTTCTCCTGTAAGAAATTCCTGCGGGCAAAATAACTTCCTGCGGGGTGAGTTATTTCACCCGCAGAAAATTTCCTGCGGGCTGGCACGCCCACTGGCCCCAGCCACGGGTCCGGCTGCCACAGTTTTCGCCAGCGTAAAATTTTTCAACCCAATTTTTAGAAACCTAATCCAATTAGGTTTTAATTTCCTTTTTTATTAATATTAATTGCCGTGTGTAATTAGGAATAAACAAAATAAAAACCATTATAAATAAGGACCAATAGAACCAAATTTGAGGGGAGGAAAAAATTTCACAGTGAGCTTGGGATTGGAAACCAAATCCAGGAAGGAATGTTGCGCTCAAATTAACTCTACCACAAAGCGTCACTCGCAAGTATACGAGGTAGCTGTAGCAAAGGTGATCGCCCCAAGGTCATCTCACAAGGAAGCCAAAGTAGGTAATTGATTATCAAAGTAAAAGTAACAAGTAATTGAAGTAATTTAAATTGCAAGGTAATGAAGAAGATTGATTTAAGTTGAAAACGATAAAAATAAACAAAAGCTGATGTTTTGATTCACTTGATAGAAGGGTCTAGGGTTTGCACTTCTCTACTATTGATATGTATGATCGGTTATTCCACTTAACTAATTTAATTTCTAAGATTAAATCTCAAACAACTTAATTAATTGAGTCAAGGAAATAAGCTCTCGCATTCAAACCTCTTACAACTAATCTTGTTATAATTGAAACAATCTTTTTAATAGGTTATATCTCTAATTCACCTAAGTCCTTAATTGAATTGTTCCAGTATTAGATTTCATCTCTCAATTCATCATCTAATACCTAAAACACACAATTGGTGGCCAATCAATTATATGTTAACAATATTTCATTCAA
Organism: Garcia nutans; assembly: GCA_947685225.1. Lineage (NCBI taxonomy): Eukaryota > Viridiplantae > Streptophyta > Magnoliopsida > Malpighiales > Euphorbiaceae > Garcia > Garcia nutans. The sequence goes on from CANTUV010000007.1 coordinate 56,287,786, forward strand.
TAAAGGCTAAAGAAATCATTAGTTAAGAGAATAACCAATTCATACAATCATAGCAAATCCATACAAACCCTAGACTAGATTAAATTAGTTCATGATGTTATCAAGCATACTCATCTCATTCATAATCAAAGAAATCAATTTAGACATGATAATGTTCATAAACACAATTTCAATGAAACTAAAGAGACAAAGTTTAAGAATAAAACCAAGTTACAAACTCCTTGAAGTTTTTGATGAATCTCTTGATCGAATCTTGCAAGAAGGATGAAACAATGGCATGAACAATCTAATCTAAACTAGTTTAATCCAAAGTAAAGTCAAAATCCAAGAAAACAAATGTTTAAACCCTAAGATCTCTCTCAGACGGCTGAATTTTGCTCTCTAAAATCGTCCACCCCCAAACCCTAACTTTCTTTTCCTTTTATATGAATCGTACGCGTTAAAAATCCGATGCGGGCTTGGAACATGAGGGACACGGCCGTGTCCCTTGCCAGTGTTCGCTACTGCCTGCCCTTTGATCTTCTTTTCTTCTTGTTGAGTGACACGGCCAAGTGGAGCTTGACTTGGCCGTGTTGCACCATGTTTGAGGGACACGGCCACATGACTTGGCCGTGTCCCTTGCCTGTGTCTGCCTCTGTGAAATTTGCTTCATCTTTGCCTTTGGAATCAAGTGAGACACGGCCAAGTCAAGGTGACTTGCCCGTGTTGGGCTTCTTTGGAGGGACATGGCCAGGTGACTTGGCCGTGTCCCTTGCATGTGTCTGCTACTGGGACTTGGTCTTCAATTTAATCTTGGTATGGGACACGGCCAGTGACTTGGCCGTGTCCTCTGCCTATGTCAGCTACTGCCCATTTCATCTTCAATTCATTTCCTTGCCTGTTTTAACCTAACACAAAACTCAAAACAAACTTAAAACACGAAGTAAATTAACAATAACCGATAAAACATAAACACAAACTAAAAACTAGATCAAAAACGACATAAAACTAAAAATAAACTAAAACTACACAATTAAAGAAAACACTAGACAAACCGATAAAAACTAACGAAATACCTAAATAAAACAATAATTAACATAATAAACAAGACACAAAACTATAACAAAAACTAATAAAACAACTACCCCACACTTAAAACTTTGCTTGTCCTCAAGCAAAATCACATGGCATAAATTAAAAACTCAAACAACCTTAACTAAAATTCCAGCATATAGATAAAATACTTAAAGAGACAACATAAATAATCACACTTTCCTTCAATCAAGAATTTCTTAACTCATTCATTAATCCCGACATACAAATCTTATCTCTCATCTAAGTGTTTCACTCGATTTCAAAGGTTAATCACTCATACCACTCATGAGTGCATACTGCCATAAACTTGCTTAATTATCCAATCTCCCTCACTGATTTTTCTCAAGAAATAATCCGAAGGTCTTTTATTTGGATGTAATGGGGCTAAGGTAAGGTGTGAGAAAAGACATTTAAGCTGGAGCATCAAGAAATGGAGTATCTAAATTAGACACTACTCTTGCTAAGAAATTCGTAACTCCTACAAATAGCATACTCACCAACCCTTAATAATCTTACATACTTGCACACTAAAAGAAAAGTACATGAGTCAAAATTCCTCTAAGGCTAGAAAATATATGAACTTTGTATATATAAATTTCATTTTTTTTTATTTTCACTTTTTCTTTTTCCTTTTTTTTTTTAGTTTATTTTATTTTATTTTATTTTTTTTAATATATATATACAAAGTATAAATTACATGGAACATCTAGCTTAAAATGTAGAGGAAAAGAATAATGACTCTTAATCAAATACAATATGCAAAGTATGCATTTCAACCCTTAATTAGGAATTCCATATATTTTTAGTAGTTTTTTTTTATTTTTTTACCCCACACTTGAAATAAACTACCCTATTGTCAAATCATAAAACTCCATTCCTTAATGCATAGGTATGATGATAATAAGAACATGTTAAGTTGAGAATTGTGTTAATCAAACAAGAAACGGTCAATGGCTCAACTTGGCTCACTAAGGAAATCAATATAAAGGGAAGTCTCTTTAAGCTAAAGGGGCTAACCTAATTTGCCTTCATCATCTTAAAACTTGAGATTAAATCATAATGTGAGTTCAATAAGTATGCAAAAGCAAACTCTAGAGATGCAACATCATGAAGGTGCACACTTAAGAAAAGAAAATCAATTGACAAAAATATCAAATTTTCTGAGGCTCAAAACTCACACAGGTGGGTTCACAAAGATCTATATGTCATGAATTGTAGAATGCGAAAATTAATCCCGAATGAATTCAAATGCTCATTTCTATGCTGATACCAAAGTCTCAACTACAAAGCTATAATCAAAGAAAAGATCGATAAATTTTCAACAATTATGCCATGCATAACACAATACAACACAGCGACAAACAAAACACGAATAAAAGAAAAGCTTAAAAAGTACCCCACACTTAAAATTGACATTGTCCTCAATGGAAAACAAGTATAATAAATAAAAAAAAGAGGTAAAGGACCACCTGTCTTCCATGTACCTGGTGAGGCAAAAACCCTAGCTTTCCATCACAAACACAAAAGTTTTATAACAAAAATACAATAAAAATATCCAAATATAAAGGTTAACATGGAAAAAAAAATGAACAATAAGAACAAAAATACATTAAACAAAGGCAAGGAACACAAAGTCTAAGGAAAAGGCGGGCGGGAAGATGATGCAGCCGAGGGATGAAGACTCAGGATTTTGGCAAGGTTACTGTTAATCTGATCCATCTGTTGCAACATCTCAATATGATTGCGGTCTACCGTGCCTCCCAGTCCATCTACCTTTTCCTCCAATCGATCTACCTTGCCCTCCAGGGCTTCAATCTTCCGAAGTATCTCTTGATGTTCCGAGACCGGAGCATCCTCATCTAGACCTAAAGAATCCGAGTCGGACTCCTCTTCAACCCGGGCTCTCTTTTGCCTATCCCCCGATGCTTCAGGCTCAGCTGCAGGCATCACAAAAGTCCCTCTCCTATGCACCACCATGTGCATCTTCTCAAGGGTAGCTAAATCCAAGGAATCATTACCCAAAATTCGGGTCATCCGAGTAGTACTCGGGTCAAAATCCTCAACCAGGGCTACTACTAATGTAGTGATCAATCCCTCAACACAAATAGCCCCCCTCCTTTTATTAGCTACAGTGTCAAAAATATCGGCTAACCAATAGTCGGCACTAATATTCATTTCATTCAAAACACAGTCCAAGAAAAATAACTCACTCGACTCAACCACACCCGGGCTCTCCTTCCGAGCAAAGAACCCACATGACATAAACCTGTGCAAATATCTCAAAGTAGGGTTCCGTAATTTTGATGCTTTGGCCGATTTGGCCACATAAGTACCCGAGCCTAAGGCACCCCAAGCAAATTGTTGTCTAAAATCTTTGGGTATCGATCTTTCCCCATGCTGATGAAATCCATAGACATCATTCAACTGATCAATAGTAAGCACAAATGAATGACCCATTAATTTAAACATCAATCTCCTGCAAATTTTGTTATCATCTCGTTCCACTTTAAGAGTTGTCAAAAATTCTAGGGTGAGCTCCTCAAACTGCAAGGGTCTCAATGAGACAAAAGTCTCCCACCCAAGATATTGCACATATCTATAAAAAGCAGTTCTCATTTGCAAGGCATCTAAAAATTCGTCATTCACATACCTTGTCGGGAAAAAACCCCGAGCCAAAAGACTTGCCCTCTTGTGAGATAAAATTGAGGAAGATGACGAAGCTCCTTCGGCTCCAGATTTCTTCTTCTTGCGGTGTGGTACAATTTTAGTTCTTGGCGACATGAAATCTGAGAAATTAACACCCAAAACTGAATTAAATCAAAATAATATGAGTAAAGAGCAAGTTTTAAGTGATAATCTCAAGTTTTGTTGGAGTAATTTGAAGTTTTAACGGAAGAGATGGAGTTTTGAAAATAAAAAATCAAGGGTTTTGGTGTTGCAGAGAACGAGAGAGCGAGAGAGAAGAAGATAGAAAAGTTAGGGATTTATGAAATAAAACTGGGCAAAATCGGGCTTTTAAAAGGCAAAAATTGGAGGACACTGCCGTGTGAGTGCTGACTTGGCCGTGTCTGTGTGTGAAAGTGAAGGACACGGCCAAGTGAAGAGCACACGGCCGTGTCTCATAGTTTTTGGGGGACACGGCCGTGTCCCCTGGGTGTGTCCAAATCTGTATGAAAATTGCAAAATTGTTCAAATATTTGAAGGAGTTTTGGCCGTGTCCAGTGTGTGACACGGCCAAGGGACACGGCCAAGTCCTTTGGCCGTGTCACCTACTGCCTTTTTATAAACTTTAAACTTTTTTTTTGATTTTTGCAACCCTTCTTCATTAAACACCCTGAAACACAAAGTAAAGAAAAACCGATCAAAGCACAGTCCATTTATTAAAACCGAACATAAATCAAAACTTGTTAAACTTAAAATTACAACTATGAAAAATAAATGCAAACCGATGGGTTGCCTCCCATTTAGCGCTTCTTTAATGTCATATAGCTGGACATCATGCAAAGCCTAGGGATCATGAATCAAAGTGCTGTCAATGACCCTCACTTCCTGAAATCCTTCATTGTATGGCTTAACTCTCTGTCCATTCACTTTGAAAGTCTCACCTGTTCTAGAGTTAAGTAATTCAATTGCACCAGAAGGATATACCTGAGTTATCTCGAAAGGACCACTCCATCGAGACTTGAGTTTACCTGGAAAAAGACGGAGTCATGAGTTAAAAAGTAAAACCTTCATACCTAGACTCAATGTCTTTCGCACTATAATTTTATCATGAAGTGCTTTAGTGCGATCCTTGTAAATTCTCGAGCTCTCATAAGCCTCATTCCGCAGCTCATCTAACTCTGAAATTTGTAAAAATCTTTCTCTCTTCGCTTTGTCCAAGTCCAAATTCAGAGTCTTGATTGCCCAATATGCTCTGTGCTCCAACTCCACTGGTAAGTGACAAGCTTTTCCAAACACCAATCGATATGGACTCATACCTAGAGGAGTTTTGAAAGCAGTCCGATATGCCCATAGTGCATCGTGCAATCTGCTTGCCCAATCCTTCCTGGATGTATTGACTGTTTTCTCCAGGATTCCTTTTAGCTGCTTGTTGGATGTTTCCACTTGCCCAGAGGTCTGTGGATGGTATGGGGTTGCCACCTTGTGCTTCACACCGGATTTATGCATTAACTTCTCAAAAAGCCTGTTGCAAAAATGGCTCCCCCCATCACTGACTATCACCCTTGGTGTGCCAAACCTGCTAAGAATGTTTTCCTTCATAAATTTAACAACAACATTAGCATCATTAGTACGGGTGGGGATTGCCTCCACCCATTTGTAAACATAATCAACAGCAACTAAAATGTATTCATAACCAAAGGACTTGGGGAAAGGACCCATGAAGTCTATTCCCCACACATCAAACAGTTCAACAACAATATATGACTGAAGGGGCATTTCATTCCTCCTTCCAATGTTACCTACTCTTTGGCAACAATCACAGTGCTTACAATAGTCTTGAGCATCTTTAAATAAAGTAGGCCAGTAAAAACCACTTTGAAGCACCTTTTCTGCAGTCTTTCTTCCTCCAAAATGACCCCCACAGTGAAGGTCATGACAAAATTGAAGAACACTCAGTTGTTCTTCCTCAGAAACACACCTCCTCAGAAACACACCTGCGAACTATCTCATCTTTGCAAATCCGGAATAGATAAGGTTCATCCCAAAAATAAAACTTACTCAAGTGTAGAAACCTTTTCTTTTCTTGAAAAGACATGTTAGATCGCAAAATTCCACAAGCAAGATAGTTAGCAATATCCGCAAACGAAGGTGCATTAATTACCACAAACAAATGCTCATCAGGAAATGCTTCTAAATTTTTATGAATGCTATCAGATGCAAGATTTTCACTAAAGTAGGGTAATCTGGATAGATGATCAGCAACAACATTCTCACTACCCTTAGTATCCCTGACCTGAAAATCAAATTCTTGCAATAACAACACCCATCTAATTAAGCGCGGTTTAGCATGCAGTTTTGTTAAAAGATATTTAAGAGCTGCATGGTCAGAATGAACAATAATTTTTGACCCAATTAAATAAGCTCTAAATTTGTCTAAAGCAAAAACAACAGCTAGCATTTCCTTCTCAGTTGTGGTGTAGTTCATTTGTGCACTATTCAGGGTTAAACTAGCATAATAAATTACTCTCAAGTATTTATCAACCCTTTGCCCAAGAACAGCTCCTACTGCATGATTAGAAGCATCACACATGATTTCAAAAGGTAAAGACCATACAGGAGCTACAATCACAGGTGCACTAGTCAATTTTTCCTTAAGGGAATTAAAAGCTTGCATGCATTGTGCTGTAAATTCAAATGGAACATCTTTCCCCAATAAATGGCACAATGGTTGGCTTATTTTGGAAAAATCCTTAATAAACCTCCTGTAAAATCCTGCATGCCCTAAAAAACTTCTTATTCCCTTAACAGAGGTAGGTGGGGGTAACTTAGCAATCAATTCAATTTTAGCCTTATCCACCTCAATCCCTTTACTCGACACCACATGACCTAAGACAATGCCCTGAGTAACCATAAAATGACTCTTTTCCCAACTTAAAGTGAGGTTACATTCAATGCATCTCTCAAGCACACGAACAAGTTTATCGAGGCAATTATCAAAAGAATTACCAAAAACAGAAAAATCATCCATAAATACCTCAATAAAATCGTCGATCATATCTGAGAAGACAGACATCATGCATCTCTGAAAAGTTGCAGGTGCATTGCACAAGCCAAAGGGCATACGTCGAAATGCATAAGTCCCAAAAGGGCAAGTAAAGGTTGTCTTGGACTGATCCTCTGGAGCTATTGGCACCTGATAGTAACCTAAAAGGCCATCCAGAAAACAATAATGTCAGTGCCCAGAAAGTTTATCTAACATCTGATTAATAAAAGGAAGAGGGAAATGATCTTTCTTTGTAGCATTGTTCAACTTCCTATAATCAATGCACATTCTCCACCCAGTAGTAGTCCTAGTAGGAACCAACTCATTATTCTCATTTTTCACCACAGTGATTCCAGATTTCTTAGGAACTACATGTACTGGGCTCACCCACTCACTATTAGCAATTGGATATATTACTCCTTCATCTAGCAATTTGAGCACTTCCTTCTTAACCACTTCACTCATATTTGGGTTAAGTCGCCTTTGGGTCTCCCTCACAGGTTTAGCTCCTTCTTCTAAAGTGATTCTATGCATGCACATAGAAGGGCTAATACCCTTGATGTCACTCAATCCCCATCCTATTGCTCTCTTCAATCTTTTAAGCTCACTCACTAACCTCATCTCCTCCCCTTCACTAAGTTCACTAGATATTATCACAGGTAAAGTATTGTGATCTCCCAAAAACACATATTTCAGGTTCTTAGGTAACTCTTTCAGCTCTAACTCTAGTGAGGGGTTCTTCTCTTCTTTTTCAATGGGGGAAGGTTCAAAAATTGGGTTCTCCTTAAGCTCCTCTATTTCAGCATCCTCTAAAGTCTCAAGACAACTGGCTATTTCTGCATCAAAAGTTTCCAAATCACTATCCAAAGTCAATGCCAGCTCCAATTTATCAGAGGAACCTGTCTGCAAGAAAACATCTGAAACAACTGCATCAACACAATCAATGAAAGAACAATCTTCATATAAAGCAGTTGTAGGAATAGGAGAAGTGTTAAAAATAGAAAATTCTACAGTTTGTCCCAAAACAGTCATTGATAATTTTCCATTCTTAACATCTATCAAAGTATTGGTAGTCGCCATAAAAGGCCTACCTAGCAAAATGGTGTGTGCAGATGGTGAAGAATTACTTACCTCCATGTCAAGAACAATGAAATCCACAGGTACTATTAAACCACCAACTTTAACTAACACATCTTCTATAACCCTGTAACATCCCAAATCCCAGATTGGTAAGAAACAGACATAGAGGATATGATTTAGGCTTAGAACAAAGGAGTTCAGAATGTGACCTCTCGAATTTCATCTAAGTCAATGACAGAATTAGAGAGTCTCAAAGAAGACTTAATTGTTTATTTGTGTCTTAGCTAGATTTATAACTTGAAATTATTCAATTTGGAGTTGTACAGAATAAGATATGATGGATTTAGTAGACAATGTGCAAGCTGCCTCAAGACAGCATAGTAGGTTTGAATTTGAAGGACAGCCAAAAATCAAATATAGCTTGGATCGACCTCAAATTTTGACACAATGTAGCCCCGGATGTCTAGTTTCAGTGGGAATAAGAATTACTTAATTTGGAGTTGTGAGTAAAAGGATATTAATAAAGAAAGACAGCAAGGTCAGGAAGGGATATCAAAAGGACCTAAGTGGAAATTTCTCAAAAGTTAGGGGTAACTATGTAAACTTAAAAATTAAGAGTCGGAAGTTCTTAATAGTGCCCATATCCGACCCCGGAAGAATATTCTCGAGATTAATCAGGTCATAACCGTGGGTTTCAATTTTTCCTGAAAACGCACGGTTTGTAAGTTACGGGCGATTTTTCGATAAGGACATTTTGGACATTTCCACTGGAGGGGCGATTTTGTAATTAAATATAACTTTGGGGGCAAAATATTCAAAGAACAAAAAAACCACTTTCAAGTGGCCAAAGCCTAGCCATTAAATCCAAATGTGTTGGACAAATCATGGCCATTGAAAATAAACCAAATCCTAGCCATTAAATCCAAATGTGTTGGACAAATCATGGCCATTGAAAAGAAACCAAATCCTAGCCATTAAATCCAAATGTGTTGGACAAATCATGGCCATTGAAAATAAACCAAATCCTAGCCATTAAATTCAAATGTGTTGGACAAATCATGGCCATTGAAAATAAACCAAATCCTAGCCATTAAATCCAAATGTGTTGGACAAATCATGGCCATTGAAAATAAATAAATAAATTAAATGGAAATTAAATTATAAATAACTAATTATGGTCTTCCAAACACAAGTAAGGATCAAAAAGACACCACCATCACCACTTTTCTTCTTCTTTAAGTCGTGCTCCCCCTCCCTTCCATTTTCAAGGAGACAAGTTTCAAGTCCAAGCCATTTCTCAAGTGAAATTCAATAGGAAATAAGGTAAGATATCATCCTAAGTCTTATTCTTTCATTAGAATTAGGTATTAGGCTATGTTTAGGAAGATTTGATATTATGTTCATGTTGGGAAAGAATTAGTAAGTTGATGATTATGGTGAAAAATGATAAACTACTTAAAGGAAATGATGAAAATGGTGATTATTAGTAAGAATAAGTAAAGGATTGTTAGAAAATCATAAGGTAGCATCATGTTCATATCTAGGGTTTGTTCTTACATATGTGACATATTAAATTCATAGGAAATCAAGGAGATTAGAGAGGAAAGGAAGTGAAATAGATAAGAAGAGCAAGGAAAAGCAAGGTTTGGTGCTTTACCTTTGAATAATTACTTTTGATTTGGTGCTTTACCATCAAAGAAATTCTATTTTTCTTACAAACTTTGGTTTATGGAATTTTTGATGTTTATGACTTTAATTAGTTTGATTTGAGTTAAATATGCAAAAGTTGTCAAAGGGAAGTGTTTGAATCTTCACTTTACTATTAAAGAAGCCTTAATATTGATTTGCAAAAGAAAAATAAACTATCCTATGCATTTCAAATGTTTGGGCCGAAATGGTCCCAAAGTGACAGCTTCTGGACTATTTTTTTGGAAATTGTTTGGGGCAGCAAACGAATGAATTTTTCAACGAAATTTTACATGAAATTAGTCAACATATGAAATAAGTTTTCTGTAAAATTTCAGCAAAAAATAAGATCATTTACTTGGTCAAATGCATGACTGAAGTGGACTGAAATTTTGACGAAAATCCAGATTTTACTATTCATTTGGTCATGCCATTTTGCGTTGCCGATTTTTCTCACCGCAACACTATTCATTTGGTCAATTTGTGATCTTTTGAGGAATACTTTGAAATGTTTGATGTGTTATTGTGGATGTTAAATATGGGAAAAAGAGTAACGGTTTGACCAAAGAAAGTGGTGCACGGCATAAATGGCAAAGCACAATGAGAATTTAAATTGATTTCTTGGATCATTCTAAAATGAGGTTTGAGACTTAAATTGAATCATTTTAACCTTTTTGCTCTATTGGATAGTGGGAGTGGTAGATAAGGGTATGGTGCACTATACTAACGCATGCAGTACTGCTCATTATTGTGATATGATATTTTATTCAGTGGTGAGGCCACTGAAGCCAATGGGGAGGCCCATTGGTTAACCAGGATGGGGAGGCCCATTCCTGTGATCTGATATCGGTGGCCACTGAAGCCAATGGGGAGGCCCATTGGTTAACCAGGATGGGGCGGCCCATTCCTGTGATTTGATATTGGTGGGGAGGCCCACCTATGTTACAGTGGGGAGGCCCACTGCCTTATCACTATGGTTCCCTATATACCAGTAGAGCTTGATCCAAAGTCTTGTTTCTTTTAAACCACGTAATGCAAAATGAGTTTGAATTATGGTTTTTACATTTGTTGGAAGCATATTGACATTGAATGTACATAAACTTCCATTGGTTTAAGGTTGGTTGATTTATGATTTAATTATTTCGTTTTGTTTCAAAGGCTTTCATATTTTACTTATATTTTCATCGGTAAAGTACCCACTGAGCGACAACACTCAGCGAGTTAAGTTTTTCTTGACTTGTAGGTTCGGAGCAGTAAATAAATCTTGGGGAAGCAACGACCAGACCACAGCAAATCTCAGGGGTAGATCTTTTAGATCCATTATGAGTTAGCTAGTTGTGGCATGTATATGAATAAATATAAAAGAGAATTTCTATGTTGTAATTGTATGTTAGTAGTGTGTAATAATCATAAACCTTTACTTTATGTTGTATTAGAAGTGTGAACTCTTCTTGCAGATTTGTAGTTGAGGGTATAAGGTGAATTCATTGGGAGTGCATTAAATTTAATGGTATTCACATTGGTCTGTGTAAAATGTTTTAAAAAATCAGAAAAACAAGTTTTGTCGACACTTGGGATCCAAATTTGTAGGCAAAACTATGGCAAAATTTCTATAAAATCGGAACAAAAATTTGACTAAGTAAAATTGGTAGCAACTTTTGGATAGTGTGGCGCCTCTACTCGGCTTACACATGTAGGTCGGGAAGGGGTGTTACAAACCCCTTTCGGGAATCTAAGAGATCTATCAGCTAATTGCAACACCATTTTTGTTGGCTTAAGTTCCCCTAATTCTAAGTCAAGGTACACAGAGTAAGGCATTAAATTCACACTAGCTCCCAAATCACACATGCCATCAGTACATTTTCCATTCCCCATAGCAATTTGAATAATAAAGCTTCCAGGATCCTTTAGCTTAGGAGGTAGTTTATGCTGCAAAACAGCACTAGCTACCTCAGAAACTATCACCTTTTCATTCGGCTCATACCTTTTTTTCTTGGTATTCAGTTCTTTGAAGAATTTAGCATAAGCCGGCATGTTCTTAATTGCTTCAAGTAAGGGTAAGTTGATACTTACCTTAGATAGCATGTTGAAGATATCTGAAAACTGCTTATCTTTTTTATCATCCTTCAACCTGCTAGGGAATGGTATAGGTGGCCTGTATTGATTGCTTGCCTTGTGCAAATCTGGTGTAGGGGTCTTCTCCATTAATCTTTCTTCAGCACCTTTGTTCTCTTGTTCTCCTTCCTTTTTCTTTTCTTGCTCACCTGCATTCACAGAGTTATTTTCAACATTATTATTAATTACCTTGCCACTCCTAAGAACAGTCACTGCTTGTGCCTGCTCAGGTTGACTTGGAAACTTCCCCTTTTGTTGAATCTGCATCTGTTGTGCAAGTTGCCCCACTTGGGTCTCCACCTTCTTAAAAGATGCTTCCAAGGAATCCAGCCTCTTGTTGTTCATCTCTTGGTTTTGATCACTGACTTTGATAAAAGCCTATAAACTGTCTTCCAAACTCTCTCTTTTAGGCTGACCTTGATTTTGATTTGAGGATTGGCCCTGCTGCTGGTTCTGTCTCTGAAGCAAATGGAAAGGCTGTTGAGCATTATTTGTTGTCCAGGAAAAATTAGGGTGACTCCTCCAACCAGGATTGTAAGTGTTGGAGTAAGGATCATTCCTAGCTCTTGGTTGAAATCCCCCCATAGCATTAACTTGCTCAGCTTCATTCCCAAAAGTCTCATATGCAGAAGGACATATATTTGCTCCATGCCCAAATGTCCCACAGATTCCACACACTTCTTGAGTAGATGTAGAAACATTGTTCTTCATGTTTAGCATCTGAACCTGTCTTGTCAACTCAGCTATTTGACTAACCATTTCAGTATTGGCTTCCAGTTGATTCACCCCCTTGCTTCTTCCCCTTACACTCTTTTGTTGAGAATTAGCTCCCAACATCTCAAAGATCTCATAAGTCTCATCAGCTGTCTTTTCTCCCATGGCTCCCCCAGCTGCATTATCAACAGTGTTCTGAAATTGCTGGGTGAGACCATCATAGAAAAACTGATTAAGGAGTTGAAGTGGGTAGTGATGATGTGGACACTGGATCAATAGCATCTTGAATCTGTCCCAAGCCTCATGAAATGGCTCTCCTTCAAACTGAGAGAATGTAGCAATCTTCCCTCTCAACTCAGCTGTCTTTTGGTGTGAATAGAACTTTCCCATGAATTTATTGTAAACTTGCTCCCAAGTTGTCAGTGAGTTCTCAGGCAACATCATGAGCCAGCTCTTTGCCCTATCCTTCAAAGTATAAGGGAAACATCTCATCCTCAACTGATCTTCTGTTAGTCCTCCCAAAGGAAAAGTGTTGAGGGTGGAGTAGAAATCCCGAATAAAGTTCAAAGGATCTTCATTTGGAACTCCATAGAATGATGGCAGCATGTTGTAGTGAATGTTCTTCAACTCATAGTTCCTTGCTGCATCTGTCAGTCTTATGCAAGAAGTGGAAGTCCCAATTACAGGTCTAGCAAAATCTCTCATGGTCCTTTTGTAATATCCCAAATTGTACCCTAGGAGTATTGGATTAATTGTTGGATTAATTGTTGATATTAATTGGATTTTGTGTATAAGCTTAATTGAAAGAGAAAAAGGAATATTAGAAAGTGTATATGTGGTGTATATGAGTTATATATGTTTGCAAGTCAAAGGAAGAGGTTTTGTTATTATTTAATTGTGTTTAAGAAGTGATTAAGTGAGTTTTGTGTAGTGGAGGAAGATATTTTATTTGTTTAATATTAAATGAAAGGTGGAGAGGGTTTTAAGGAAAGTGGATGGAGAGAGAGAAGGTTTGATTTGATTTTTGGTTTCTCTTTCTTCCTTCTCTTCACGTGACAACCATTCTCTCTTTTCCTTTTCTTTCATTTCCTTTTCCCTTTTCATTTTCTGTGTTCTTCGGCCAGCAGAAACAAGAGAGAGAGGAAGAGAGTTAGCTCTCCAAGATCAAGAGTAGAGAAGTTTTTAAGAGTTCAAGGAAGGGATTTAAGAGTTTCTTCTTCTTTGGTAAGTGTTTTCTTGACTCTTTGTGTTGTTTTGAGTTGATTGGATATTTGATGGTTTGAGTTGTTTGTTTGAGATGTGTTTTTGAGTATTTGGTTCTTGGGTTTATGGATTTTGAGGTTTGATTGAGGAAAAGAGTAAGGTTGTTGGTAAGGTAGAGATGTGTTGGTGTTAAAGATTTGTAATGATGAGTATGAGTGGTGATTTGAGTTTGATATATATATGTTTTGGGTTGTTTTGTGGTTGTTGTAAGTATAACTACATTATTGCATTCATTTATAAGATGTTGGAATTTGAAACATGTGAGTGTTAGGGTGTTAAGAGCATTAATGCATTGTGGATGCATGTGGTTAATGTTATGTAAATATTGTGATTAACATGTAAATAAGTGTTGAGGATGTTGTTTGTGTCCATTTGAATGAGGTTATAATGTGTTTGAAGTTAACCAAAAGAGATAAAATTGCTAAAATTAGGGTTTATGCATGAGACCCGTAGTTTGGGACGGTCGCTATTGTTGATGTGCGGTCGCTATTGTTGATGTGCGGTCGCGACTTAGGTCGGACTCCTGACCGCGAAACCTACTGTGATTAGTTGCATCTAGTGATTTTGAAGTGCGGTCGCGACTTAGGTCGGACTCCTGACCGCGAAACTTACTGTGATAATGTTTTCTCTTTGATTGTGCAGTGCGGTCGCGACTTCGGTCGGGCTTGTGACCGCGAAACCTACTGTGGAAAGGTTTCGTCTTTTGACTAAGCAGCGCGGTCGTATTTTTGGTCTGGTGCGACCGCGAGAAACATTCTGTTTTACTTTATTGAAGTAATCAAATTTTGCAACAAGACTCTAAAACACATGTTGAATAGATCATTTGTCTAACATTATTAATGAATTATGGAATGTGAAATAATATGGGATGTAATATGATTTGTGGAAGATGTGATGAATTGATTAAAGTAAATTGTGGTGTGAAGCCATTGTGGTTGGCAATTATGAATCAAATGTGATGTGATGCCATTGTGATTGGCAATTATGAATCTAATGTGATATGAAGCCATTGTGATTGGTTATGATGATTCAATTGAGAATGAAATGAATAAATAAATTGTGTGACTAATGTGTTATTCCATTTTCAGAGTTTGTTGTTGGTGGCATGCCTAAAATGAGTAACAATCTCTTGAAGTTAGGTTGGATTTGATCCTTGAAGCCAAGTTGGGTTGCAGTTTAACATGTTGTACTCCCCTTGAAGCTTGGTTGGGTCTAATCCTTGAAGCCTAATTGAGATGTTACAACCCTTGAAGCTAGGTTGGATTGGTTCTTGAAGCCAAGTTGGGTAGATGCTTAGCATGCTTTGCTCCCCTTGAAGCTTGGTTGAACCAAATCCTTGAAGCCTAGTTGGGATTATGATATTGATAAATGAAATAACAAACCAAAGCATTAACTCTGAAAGTTGAATAGCATATTAGTGTGTGTTTGGGCCCATGTATGTCTTTGTTTAATATGAGTCATGAATGATGAAGTGATTGTGTAATGAGATATATGGAAGGATGTTAGAATGTGATTGTTTATATATATGAGGTATATGAAATATAAAGGTATGATGATAACTTTCCTTATATGATTTGATTGTTATGAATGGAATGTGTGGCATTGCATTGCATTATGGTATAATGCGAGCATGATTTGTATTACTAAGCCCTTGGCTTAGCGCGATAGTGTTAATCGCGCAGGTAACAGAGTTGAGCCTGAGAGTTCTTCAAGACCTAGAGTGTCTAGACAGTGAGAAGTTGATTGTGGACTTAAAGATCAGGAAGAGCTGCCAATCATGTAAAAACTCCTTATGTTTTGTAAAGTAATGGATTTAATGTATATGTACAAATATTGTAAACTTGGATTTGGATATATATACATATGTAAACATTTTATAAATTCCGCTGTGTACTAAGAACTGTTTATATTCATTTGGTTTTGGATAACAAGTTAATTATTATATTTTCTATATTGTATAAAAAGAAAGATTTCTTTATGTTTTGGAAAAGATTTAAATTGGTTAAGGAAACCGTAGCATTTCTATATTCGGTATACGTATGTTACATTGTGATGGTATGTGATGTGCGTATATGGGATCTAGGGGTGTTACACCTTTGCCTTTCTTCAGCCATCTTTACAGATTTTTCAGATTCTAACTCAAAATCCGAAATGTCTTCCTCTGAAGTATCAAATCCTGTGAAGAGCTCAAACTCCTCTCTACTCCTTTTTACTCTCTGAATTTCTGGAATGAATGGATGCAGTTCTCCTTCAAGTGATCTCCTGCCTTGCATAAACAAAAATTTCTAGAAAAAGAAATATCAAAAGCAAAAGACAAATAAAGTAAAATGAAAAGCAATGAAAATAATCTGAAATATTTTTTTATTTTTATTATTATTATTATTTTTTTTTAAAAACAATTACGCCAATTAGCTTCCCCGGCAGCGGCGCCAAAAACTTGTTGCGCTCAAATTAACTCTACCACAAAGCGTCACTCGCAAGTATACGAGGTAGCTGTAGCAAAGGTGATCGCCCCAAGGTCGTCTCACAAGGAAGCCAAAGTAGGTAATTGATTATCAAAGTAAAAGTAACAAGTAATTGAAGTAATTTAAATTGCAAGGTAATGAAGAAGATTGATTTAAGTTGAAAACGATAAAAATAAACAAAAGCTGATGTTTTGATTCACTTGATAGAAGGGTCTAGGGTTTGCACTTCTCTACTATTGATATGTATGATTGGTTATTCCACTTAACTAATTTAATTTCTAAGATTAAATCTCAAACAACTTAATTAATTGAGTCAAGGAAATAAGCTCTCGCATTCAAACCTCTTACAACTAATCTTGTTATAATTGAAACAATCTTTTTAATAGGTTATATCTCTAATTCACCTAAGTCCTTAATTGAATTGTTCCAGTATTAGATTTCATCTCTCAATTCATCATCTAATACCTAAAACACACAATTGGTGGCCAATCAATTATATGTTAACAATATTTCATTCAATAAAGGCTAAAGAAATCATTAGTTAAGAGAATAACCAATTCATACAATCATAGCAAATCCATACAAACCCTAGACTAGATTAAATTAGTTCATGATGTTATCAAGCATACTCATCTCATTCATAATCAAAGAAATCAATTTAGACATGATAATGTTCATAAACACAATTTCAATGAAACTAAAGAGACAAAGTTTAAGAATAAAACCAAGTTACAAACTCCTTGAAGTTTTTGATGAATCTCTTGATCGAATCTTGCAAGAAGGATGAAACAATGGCATGAACAATCTAATCTAAACTAGTTTAATCCAAAGTAAAGTCAAAATCCAAGAAAACAAATGTTTAAACTCTAAGATCTCTCTCAGACGGTTGAATTTTGCTCTCTAAAATCGTCCACCCCCAAACCCTAACTTTCTTTTCCTTTTATATGAATCGTACGCGTTAAAAATCTGATGCGGGCTTGGAACATGAGGGACACGGCCAGGTGACACGGCCGTGTCCCTTGCCAGTGTTCGCTACTGCCTGCCCTTTGATCTTCTTTTCTTCTTGTTGAGTGACACGGCCAAGTGGAGCTTGACTTGGCCGTGTTGCACCATGTTTGAGGGACACGACCACATGACTTGGCCGTGTCCCTTGCCTGTGTCTGCCTCTGTGAAATTTGCTTCGTCTTTGCCTTTGGAATCAAGTGAGACACGGCCAAGTCAAGGTGACTTGGCCGTGTTGGGCTTCTTTGGAGGGACACGGCCAGGTGACTTGGCCGTGTCCTCTGCCTGTGTCAGCTACTACCCATTTCATCTTCAATTCATTTCCTTGCCTGTTTTAACCTAACACAAAACTCAAAACAAACTTAAAACACGAAGTAAATTAACAATAACCGATAAAACATAAACACAAACTAAAAACTAGATAAAAAACGACATAAAACTAAAAATAAACTAAAACTACACAATTAAAGAAAACACTAGACAAACCGATAAAAACTAACGAAATACCTAAATAAAACAATAATTAACATAATAAACAAGACACAAAACTATAACAAAAACTAATAAAACAAGGAAAAGTAATAATTCAATTCAATTGATTTTTAAGGGAGTAGCAGCACGAATTAAGGGATTCAAAGGCAACAAAGTCTTGTCTTTGGAGCTAGTTCATCCAAGAAGAATTATTTTTGGAAGAATCAACAAAAGAAGGTAAGTGATTTTCCTTAATTGATTTATGTTACACAATAGCTAAATTATGGAATTAGGGTTTCTTTAAATCAAAAACTTTAGAACTTTAGTTTAATTCTTCCAAAGTTAAAACACTA
The DNA here is from genome assembly GCA_947685225.1 of Garcia nutans. Taxonomy (NCBI): domain Eukaryota; kingdom Viridiplantae; phylum Streptophyta; class Magnoliopsida; order Malpighiales; family Euphorbiaceae; genus Garcia; species Garcia nutans. Next base: position 56,305,716 of record CANTUV010000007.1, read on the forward strand.
AAACGTGACCTTCTTTTCTAAAAAGACTTAAAATTGTTATTTTTTCTTCTTAAAAATCTTAAAACTTTAATTGAACATATTTTTCTACAAAACCAAAATCAAATTCTGTTTCTTTCAAATTTTTAAAGTAGGTTCTATTTCATTCAAAAAGCCTTAAAAAAAACCATCTTTTCTACTTATAAAATCTTCAATCCTTTTGTTTAAATTCATAAAACTTCATAAAATATCAAATTGATTTCTAAAATCCTAAAAATTATCTTTTACCCCAGAACCCTAATTTTAAAGCCTAAAATCCAAAATTCAACTTTTAAACCTAAAATAATAAACCCTAATCCTTTTAAAATCTTAATCCCTAATTTTTATGAACCCTAATCTCTTTAAAACATTAAAAAACATGAAAACATGAAAACCCAAAAATTGCACAGTAGCTTAAAATTCAATAATCAAAAATCACAAATTAAAGTATTTTAAGGTATTTAAAACCCTAGTTTCATGATTTCATCATTCAAACCTTAATTTGTTTAATCAAAGAGTCTTACCAACCTTTTAAAACATAAAACTCTAATCTATTTTAATTCCATAAAAAGTCACAGTAGCTATAATTGAACTTTTATTTGCTTTATTCAATTCCATATTTACTTATACCTTGATTTATCTCTTATGCTTTAATCTATTTAATTTCAATACTTGATTTATTTAATTTATCATGGATAGATGTTTATTTTATTGATATTTAAATACTTTTGATGAATGATTTATTTATGGATGATTATTTACTTTTATCAATCAATTTAGACTTCCAAAAGTTGTAAGAGGTATGTTTCCACTTGGTAGGTACCTCATTAGTTAAACTTCATGTAATTTAATTTGCTTTTCTATTTTAGAACTTATGTAAAGGGCATGTTTCTACCTTTTGGTGGGTGTCCTATCTAGGCATGTGATGTAAGGACATGTTTCCATCCTTGGATGGGTGTCCATTTATTTGTTTTGTTTTGTTTGGATATTACTTTGATTTTAATATAATGATGCTTTCTTTTTATTGTGTGTAATATGGATAATGTTATTATATTTAAGAATTTTATAATATTAAGACTTGTAAAGGAGGCCGGTTCTAATGAACCGGGCGTTGTGGGGGGTGCTGGGCCATTTCTCACCTTTCCCACACGTACCCAACTTTTCGAACCCATTAGGGGGTTGGTGATTCCTTAGGAATCGAGTCATCCACCCCTTTCTTTTTTCCTGGCCCGTCCGGGTGGTGACTCCATTTTTTTGGACTTAGGTCCGTGTTCTCTAAGGTCCCAAGCCTAAACAGTGCCGAAGTCGCAAGAACCATTCCACCGGGAGTGGGGGAGAAAATCCCCGCTCACAGGTTGGAGTTTGAGAATGGAAGTAATCAAATTTTGCAACAAGACTCTAAAACACATGTTGAATAGATCATTTGTCTAACATTATTAATGAATTATGGAATGTGAAATAATATGGGATGTAATATGATTTGTGGAAGATGTGATGAATTGATTAAAGTAAATTGTGGTGTGAAGCCATTGTGGTTGGCAATTATGAATCAAATGTGATGTGATGCCATTGTGATTGGCAATTATGAATCTAATGTGATATGAAGCCATTGTGATTGGTTATGATGATTCAATTGAGAATGAAATGAATAAATAAATTGTGTGACTAATGTGTTATTCCATTTTCAGAGTTTGTTGTTGGTGGCATGCCTAAAATGAGTAACAATCTCTTGAAGTTAGGTTGGATTTGATCCTTGAAGCCAAGTTGGGTTGCAGTTTAACATGTTGTACTCCCCTTGAAGCTTGGTTGGGTCTAATCCTTGAAGCCTAATTGAGATGTTACAACCCTTGAAGCTAGGTTGGATTGGTTCTTGAAGCCAAGTTGGGTAGATGCTTAGCATGCTTTGCTCCCCTTGAAGCTTGGTTGAACCAAATCCTTGAAGCCTAGTTGGGATTATGATATTGATAAATGAAATAACAAACCAAAGCATTAACTCTGAAAGTTGAATAGCATATTAGTGTGTGTTTGGGCCCATGTATGTCTTTGTTTAATATGAGTCATGAATGATGAAGTGATTGTGTAATGAGATATATGGAAGGATGTTAGAATGTGATTGTTTATATATATGAGGTATATGAAATATAAAGGTATGATGATAACTTTCCTTATATGATTTGATTGTTATGAATGGAATGTGTGGCATTGCATTGCATTATGGTATAATGCGAGCATGATTTGTATTACTAAGCCCTTGGCTTAGCGCGATAGTGTTAATCGCGCAGGTAACAGAGTTGAGCCTGAGAGTTCTTCAAGACCTAGAGTGTCTAGACAGTGAGAAGTTGATTGTGGACTTAAAGATCAGGAAGAGCTGCCAATCATGTAAAAACTCCTTATGTTTTGTAAAGTAATGGATTTAATGTATATGTACAAATATTGTAAACTTGGATTTGGATATATATACATATGTAAACATTTTATAAATTCCGCTGTGTACTAAGAACTGTTTATATTCATTTGGTTTTGGATAACAAGTTAATTATTATATTTTCTATATTGTATAAAAAGAAAGATTTCTTTATGTTTTGGAAAAGATTTAAATTGGTTAAGGAAACCGTAGCATTTCTATATTCGGTATACGTATGTTACATTGTGATGGTATGTGATGTGCGTATATGGGATCTAGGGGTGTTACAATTGTTTTGGTATCAGAGCCTAGGTTTGAGATTCTCAACCTAGGTAAAATGTAAGGAAAAAGAATATTTTGACTTTAAAAGAAGTTTTTAAATGAAATACATGGTTGGGATTGGCAGTCCCTGATCTTTAATTAGTCGTATTCTATTGTGTTTGCAAAGATAGGTTGTGATGGATTCTCACATACGTCAGGCTATAGAGGGTAGTGAGGGGAGTGTAGCTCCGGATGAGGTTAGAGGTGGTACTAGAGTGGATAGTGCTGGAGAGGCACCTGCCTCGGTGTCAGGAGGATTAGCTGGTGATGAGGTTCCACCAGTTTGGTTCAGGCACATGATGGAGGCAATGAGACAAGCACCAGTGCAACCACAGCCACCCCCACAGCCTTTGGTATCGGTGAGGCAGTATGATAAATTGCGGAAGTATGGAGCAGAAGATTTTCTAGGTACAATTGATCCAGCTGTTACTGAACAGTGGCTAGACAAAGTACAGAGGATATTTGTTCAGTTACAGGCCACTCCAGAGGAAAGGTTTGATTATGCCAGATCATTATTGCAGAAGGATGCATACAATTGGTGGAAGACAGTGCCACATGCTATGGATGATCCTCCAACATTGTCATATGCTGATTTTCTGCGAGAGTTTGAATCGAAGTATACTCCGAGGGAGTATAAGGATGGGAAGAAGATTGAGTTTTTAAGTTTGAAGCAAGATCATCGGACTGTGACCGAATATGAGTTAGAGTTTGTCCGGTTGAGCCAGTATGCTGGGGGTATTATATCGGATGAGATAGATAGATGCCGGAGATTTGAAGAGGGGTTGAGGCCTTCTCTTATGTGTCATGTGGCCGGATCTAGATATCATGATTTTTCACAGCTTGTGGCTGCAGCTCGAAGTGTGGAAAGAGCTCAGTGTATTGCAATTGCTTCAGAGGAAGAGACTAGGGTTAGGAGACCCCATTTTGAGGCCGGGTCTTCATCGGCGAAGAGAGGTAAAGGAAGTTTTACTTCTCGGTTTAGTAGGAGTCAGAGGCCAGCTGGTAGGTCGGTTCAGTTTCAGAGACAGAGATCTAGACCTACAGTTTCAGTGGCGAGTGCTCCGACCTCAGGGATTCAGAGATCCACTTTACCAGTATGCTTTCATTGTGGTAGGTCACATGGTGGTCCTTGTTGGAAGACTGGTGTGTCAGGGGTATGTTTTAGGTGTGGATCGCCTGAGCATTTTGTCAGAGATTGTCCTGAGAGGCAAGAGCAGATGTCAGTTGATACCGCAGCTTCTCGACCTAGTTTGAGAGGAGGTCGGGGAGGTAGAGTTTTCAGCAGAGGAGGTAGATCGGGGTTCAGTGCTAGAGGAGGTTCTGCATCCAGGGAGAGTAGACCAGAGGAGGCTGGATCTTCTCAGAGGATGTATGTGATGCAGAGGCAACTGGATGCTTCAGCAGTCATAGCTGGTATTTTCTCTTTATTTGATATCTCAGTACTTGCTTTGATTGACCCTGGATCCACGCATTCATACATTAGTGCATCTGTTTTGCCTGTGTCTGAATTGCATGTTGAATCCCTAGGATTTGATGTATTGGTGACAAATCCTATAGGTCATAGTATGGTTGTTAATAGAGTGCACCGAGATAGTGCAATAGTTGTTCAAGGTGAGAAGTTTCTTGGAGATTTGATTGTAATGCCATTTAAGGAATTTGATGTGATCCTAGGCATGGACTGGTTAGCTAGACATAGAGCTGTGGTAGATTGTAAAAAGAAAGTTGTTTCCTTGAGAACTGATGATGGTAGAGAGGTGATTGTATCTAGTGAGCAGGGACAGTTAGCATCTTTGTTTGTCTCAGCTGTTGCAGCCAGGAGGTTGATTAGAAAAGGGTGTGATGCCTACCTTGCCCATGTGTTGGATACAAGAGTAGTGAGTGCTCGACTTGATGATATAGCTACAGTTGCCGAGTTTCCGGATGTTTTCCCAGAGGAGTTGCCAGGATTGCCTCCTGAGAGAGAGGTGGAGTTTGGTATTGATTTGTTGCCAGATACCACTCCTATCTCTATTACCCCTTATAGAATAGCACCTGTTGAACTGAGAGAACTGAAGGTGCAGTTGCAGGAGTTGTTGGATAAAGGATTCATTCGTCCCAGTGTTTCACCATGGGGAGCTCCTGTATTGTTTGTAAAGAAGAAGGATGGTACTATGAGATTGTGTATCGATTATAGGCAATTGAATAAAGTGACTATCAAGAATAAATATCCTTTGCCTAGAATTGATGATCTCTTTGATCAGTTGAAGGGAGCAGCTGTATTCTCTAAGATTGATTTGAGATCAGGGTACCATCAGTTGAGGGTCAGAGCTGAGGATGCTCCTAAGACAGCTTTTCGAACCAGGTATGGGCATTATGAGTTTTTGGTGATGCCTTTTGGTTTGACGAATGCACCTGCCGCTTTTATGGATTTGATGAATAGGGTGTTTAGACCCTATCTTGATCAGTTTGTGGTGGTGTTTATAGATGATATTTTGGTGTATTCTCGTAATGAGGAAGAACATGATAAGCATTTGAGGATTGTGTTGCAAATCTTGAGAGAGAAGCAGTTGTATGCTAAGTTGTCAAAGTGTGAATTCTGGCTTGATCAAGTAGCTTTTCTTGGTCATATAGTTTCTGCTGATGGCATTAGAGTTGACCCGAGTAAAGTTGAAGCTATTCTGAATTGGTGTCCACCGAAGTCTGTGACTGAAGTTAGAAGTTTTCTGGGTTTGGCAGGCTATTATCGGCGGTTTGTAAAAGGTTTTTCTTTGATAGCTACTCCACTTACCAGATTACTTCGAAAGGGTGTGAGATTCGTGTGGACTGATCAGTGTCAAGCTAGCTTTGAGCAGTTGAAGGAGATGTTGACTCAAGCTCCTGTTCTCACTTTGCCTATAGAAGATAAACCATATGTGATCTATAGTGATGCTTCACATCATGGTTTGGGTTGTGTACTGATGCAAGAGGGTAAAGTGGTAGCTTATGCTTCTCGTCAGTTGAAGCCGCATGAGCTCAATTATCCGACTCATGATTTGGAGTTAGCGGCTATTGTGTTTGCTTTGAAGATTTGGCGACACTATCTGTATGGAGAGAAATGTTTTATCTATACCGACCATAAAAGTTTGAAATATTTGGGAGTTCAGAAGGAGCTTAATCTTCGTCAGAGAAGATGGTTGGAATTGATTAAAGACTACGACTGTTTGATTGATTATCATCCAGGTAAAGCAAATGTTGTTGCTGATGCCTTGAGTCGGAAGTCTTTAGCAGGTTTGACTGTGTATTCGCTCTCGTTGCTTGTTGAGTTGAGGGCATTGCATGCTAGCTTCATATCTTGTGATGATGGTGCATTGTTGGCACAATTACAATTGAAGCCAGTGTTGTCAGATCAGATTAAGGAGGCTCAGTTGACTAATAAGAAGATTCAGAAAGTTGTTTCTGATTGCCAAAAAGGAGAGAGCCGAGATTTTGTTGTGAGAGATGATGGTAGTTTGTGGTTTAAGAATAGATTGTGTGTGCCTGATGATGATAGCTTGAGGAAGATTATTTTAGAAGAAGCACACCAATCAGTGTTTGCTATGCATCCAGGTAGTACGAAGATGTACCATGATTTGAGACAGCATTATTGGTGGTCCGGTATGAAGAGAGACATTGCGGAGTTTGTGTCTAGATGTCTCACATGTCAGAAGGTTAAAGCAGAGCATCAAGTTCCAACTGGGTTACTTCAACCTTTGTCAGTACCTGAATGGAAGTGGGAGAGAGTAACAATGGATTTTGTTTCAGGGTTACCTTGGACACAGAGGAAGCATGATGCTATTTGGGTGATTGTTGATAGGTTGACTAAGGCAGCTCATTTTCTTCCAGTTCGGATGGATTACTCTCTTGAGAGATTAGCTGAGCTGTATATCCACGAGATTGTGAGATTGCATGGTGTCCCAATTTCTATAGTGTCTGATCGAGATCCGAGGTTTACTTCGAGGTTTTGGAAAAGTTTGCAGAGTGCTTTGGGTTCTCGATTGCATTTCAGTACTGCTTTCCATCCGCAGTCAGATGGACAGTCAGAGAGAGTGATACAGATTATCGAGGATATGTTAAGAAGCTGTGTCATTGATTTTACTGGTGGTTGGGATAGATTTTTACCTCTTGTGGAATTTGCTTACAATAACAGTCATCAATCTAGCATTGGTATGGCACCATTCGAAGCACTGTATGGAAGAAGGTGTAGGACACCTTTGTGTTGGAATGAAATTGGTGAAGGTAAGTTAATTGGTCCTGATTTGGTTAAAGAGACTGAGGAAAAGGTAAAGATCATTCGAGATAGATTAAAAACAGCTTCAGACCGACAGAAGTCTTATTCGGATTTAAAAAGGAGAGACATTGAGTATTCTATGGGAGATAAAGTATTTTTGAAAGTATCTCCTTGGAAAAAGATTTTGAGGTTCGGTCGGAAAGGAAAATTGAGTCCTCGTTTCATTGGACCGTATGAGATCTTGGAAAGAGTAGGGCCGGTTGCTTATCGACTTGCTTTGCCACCTGAGTTGGATAGGATCCATAATGTATTCCATGTTTCTATGTTGAGGAGGTACAGGTCGGATCCATCTCATGTGTTGTCGATCGAATCTGTTGAAGTGAGTCCAGATCTAACATTTGAAGAGGAACCAATTGCTATCTTGGCACGTGAAGTGAAAGAATTGAGAAACAAGAAAGTGCCACTTGTGAAAGTTCTATGGAAGAACCATGGGAGAGAAGAGGCTACTTGGGAAAGTGAGCAATCTATGCGAGACCAGTATCCTCATTTGTTTCGGACTTGATTTCAGGTAATTTCGAGGACGAAATTCTTTTAAGAGGGGGAGAATTGTAATATCCCAAATTGTACCCTAGGAGTATTGGATTAATTGTTGGATTAATTGTTGATATTAATTGGATTTTGTGTATAAGCTTAATTGAAAGAGAAAAAGGAATATTAGAAAGTGTATATGTGGTGTATATGAGTTATATATGTTTGCAAGTCAAAGGAAGAGGTTTTGTTATTATTTAATTGTGTTTAAGAAGTGATTAAGTGAGTTTTGTGTAGTGGAGGAAGATATTTTATTTGTTTAATATTAAATGAAAGGTGGAGAGGGTTTTAAGGAAAGTGGATGGAGAGAGAGAAGGTTTGATTTGATTTTTGGTTTCTCTTTCTTCCTTCTCTTCACGTGACAACCATTCTCTCTTTTCCTTTTCTTTCATTTCCTTTTCCCTTTTCATTTTCTGTGTTCTTCGGCCAGCAGAAACAAGAGAGAGAGGAAGAGAGTTAGCTCTCCAAGATCAAGAGTAGAGAAGTTTTTAAGAGTTCAAGGAAGGGATTTAAGAGTTTCTTCTTCTTTGGTAAGTGTTTTCTTGACTCTTTGTGTTGTTTTGAGTTGATTGGATATTTGATGGTTTGAGTTGTTTGTTTGAGATGTGTTTTTGAGTATTTGGTTCTTGGGTTTATGGATTTTGAGGTTTGATTGAGGAAAAGAGTAAGGTTGTTGGTAAGGTAGAGATGTGTTGGTGTTAAAGATTTGTAATGATGAGTATGAGTGGTGATTTGAGTTTGATATATATATGTTTTGGGTTGTTTTGTGGTTGTTGTAAGTATAACTACATTATTGCATTCATTTATAAGATGTTGGAATTTGAAACATGTGAGTGTTAGGGTGTTAAGAGCATTAATGCATTGTGGATGCATGTGGTTAATGTTATGTAAATATTGTGATTAACATGTAAATAAGTGTTGAGGATGTTGTTTGTGTCCATTTGAATGAGGTTATAATGTGTTTGAAGTTAACCAAAAGAGATAAAATTGCTAAAATTAGGGTTTATGCATGAGACCCGTAGTTTGGGACGGTCGCTATTGTTGATGTGCGGTCGCTATTGTTGATGTGCGGTCGCGACTTAGGTCGGACTCCTGACCGCGAAACCTACTGTGATTAGTTGCATCTAGTGATTTTGAAGTGCGGTCGCGACTTAGGTCGGACTCCTGACCGCGAAACTTACTGTGATAATGTTTTCTCTTTGATTGTGCAGTGCGGTCGCGACTTCGGTCGGGCTTGTGACCGCGAAACCTACTGTGGAAAGGTTTCGTCTTTTGACTAAGCAGCGCGGTCGTATTTTTGGTCTGGTGCGACCGCGAGAAACATTCTGTTTTACTTTATTGAAGTAATCAAATTTTGCAACAAGACTCTAAAACACATGTTGAATAGATCATTTGTCTAACATTATTAATGAATTATGGAATGTGAAATAATATGGGATGTAATATGATTTGTGGAAGATGTGATGAATTGATTAAAGTAAATTGTGGTGTGAAGCCATTGTGGTTGGCAATTATGAATCAAATGTGATGTGATGCCATTGTGATTGGCAATTATGAATCTAATGTGATATGAAGCCATTGTGATTGGTTATGATGATTCAATTGAGAATGAAATGAATAAATAAATTGTGTGACTAATGTGTTATTCCATTTTCAGAGTTTGTTGTTGGTGGCATGCCTAAAATGAGTAACAATCTCTTGAAGTTAGGTTGGATTTGATCCTTGAAGCCAAGTTGGGTTGCAGTTTAACATGTTGTACTCCCCTTGAAGCTTGGTTGGGTCTAATCCTTGAAGCCTAATTGAGATGTTACAACCCTTGAAGCTAGGTTGGATTGGTTCTTGAAGCCAAGTTGGGTAGATGCTTAGCATGCTTTGCTCCCCTTGAAGCTTGGTTGAACCAAATCCTTGAAGCCTAGTTGGGATTATGATATTGATAAATGAAATAACAAACCAAAGCATTAACTCTGAAAGTTGAATAGCATATTAGTGTGTGTTTGGGCCCATGTATGTCTTTGTTTAATATGAGTCATGAATGATGAAGTGATTGTGTAATGAGATATATGGAAGGATGTTAGAATGTGATTGTTTATATATATGAGGTATATGAAATATAAAGGTATGATGATAACTTTCCTTATATGATTTGATTGTTATGAATGGAATGTGTGGCATTGCATTGCATTATGGTATAATGCGAGCATGATTTGTATTACTAAGCCCTTGGCTTAGCGCGATAGTGTTAATCGCGCAGGTAACAGAGTTGAGCCTGAGAGTTCTTCAAGACCTAGAGTGTCTAGACAGTGAGAAGTTGATTGTGGACTTAAAGATCAGGAAGAGCTGCCAATCATGTAAAAACTCCTTATGTTTTGTAAAGTAATGGATTTAATGTATATGTACAAATATTGTAAACTTGGATTTGGATATATATACATATGTAAACATTTTATAAATTCCGCTGTGTACTAAGAACTGTTTATATTCATTTGGTTTTGGATAACAAGTTAATTATTATATTTTCTATATTGTATAAAAAGAAAGATTTCTTTATGTTTTGGAAAAGATTTAAATTGGTTAAGGAAACCGTAGCATTTCTATATTCGGTATACGTATGTTACATTGTGATGGTATGTGATGTGCGTATATGGGATCTAGGGGTGTTACACCTTTGCCTTTCTTCAGCCATCTTTACAGATTTTTCAGATTCTAACTCAAAATCCGAAATGTCTTCCTCTGAAGTATCAAATCCTGTGAAGAGCTCAAACTCCTCTCTACTCCTTTTTACTCTCTGAATTTCTGGAATGAATGGATGCAGTTCTCCTTCAAGTGATCTCCTGCCTTGCATAAACAAAAATTTCTAGAAAAAGAAATATCAAAAGCAAAAGACAAATAAAGTAAAATGAAAAGCAATGAAAATAATCTGAAATATTTTTTTATTTTTATTATTATTATTATTTTTTTTTAAAAACAATTACGCCAATTAGCTTCCCCGGCAGCGGCGCCAAAAACTTGTTGCGCTCAAATTAACTCTACCACAAAGCGTCACTCGCAAGTATACGAGGTAGCTGTAGCAAAGGTGATCGCCCCAAGGTCGTCTCACAAGGAAGCCAAAGTAGGTAATTGATTATCAAAGTAAAAGTAACAAGTAATTGAAGTAATTTAAATTGCAAGGTAATGAAGAAGATTGATTTAAGTTGAAAACGATAAAAATAAACAAAAGCTGATGTTTTGATTCACTTGATAGAAGGGTCTAGGGTTTGCACTTCTCTACTATTGATATGTATGATTGGTTATTCCACTTAACTAATTTAATTTCTAAGATTAAATCTCAAACAACTTAATTAATTGAGTCAAGGAAATAAGCTCTCGCATTCAAACCTCTTACAACTAATCTTGTTATAATTGAAACAATCTTTTTAATAGGTTATATCTCTAATTCACCTAAGTCCTTAATTGAATTGTTCCAGTATTAGATTTCATCTCTCAATTCATCATCTAATACCTAAAACACACAATTGGTGGCCAATCAATTATATGTTAACAATATTTCATTCAATAAAGGCTAAAGAAATCATTAGTTAAGAGAATAACCAATTCATACAATCATAGCAAATCCATACAAACCCTAGACTAGATTAAATTAGTTCATGATGTTATCAAGCATACTCATCTCATTCATAATCAAAGAAATCAATTTAGACATGATAATGTTCATAAACACAATTTCAATGAAACTAAAGAGACAAAGTTTAAGAATAAAACCAAGTTACAAACTCCTTGAAGTTTTTGATGAATCTCTTGATCGAATCTTGCAAGAAGGATGAAACAATGGCATGAACAATCTAATCTAAACTAGTTTAATCCAAAGTAAAGTCAAAATCCAAGAAAACAAATGTTTAAACTCTAAGATCTCTCTCAGACGGTTGAATTTTGCTCTCTAAAATCGTCCACCCCCAAACCCTAACTTTCTTTTCCTTTTATATGAATCGTACGCGTTAAAAATCTGATGCGGGCTTGGAACATGAGGGACACGGCCAGGTGACACGGCCGTGTCCCTTGCCAGTGTTCGCTACTGCCTGCCCTTTGATCTTCTTTTCTTCTTGTTGAGTGACACGGCCAAGTGGAGCTTGACTTGGCCGTGTTGCACCATGTTTGAGGGACACGACCACATGACTTGGCCGTGTCCCTTGCCTGTGTCTGCCTCTGTGAAATTTGCTTCGTCTTTGCCTTTGGAATCAAGTGAGACACGGCCAAGTCAAGGTGACTTGGCCGTGTTGGGCTTCTTTGGAGGGACACGGCCAGGTGACTTGGCCGTGTCCTCTGCCTGTGTCAGCTACTACCCATTTCATCTTCAATTCATTTCCTTGCCTGTTTTAACCTAACACAAAACTCAAAACAAACTTAAAACACGAAGTAAATTAACAATAACCGATAAAACATAAACACAAACTAAAAACTAGATAAAAAACGACATAAAACTAAAAATAAACTAAAACTACACAATTAAAGAAAACACTAGACAAACCGATAAAAACTAACGAAATACCTAAATAAAACAATAATTAACATAATAAACAAGACACAAAACTATAACAAAAACTAATAAAACAAGGAAAAGTAATAATTCAATTCAATTGATTTTTAAGGGAGTAGCAGCACGAATTAAGGGATTCAAAGGCAACAAAGTCTTGTCTTTGGAGCTAGTTCATCCAAGAAGAATTATTTTTGGAAGAATCAACAAAAGAAGGTAAGTGATTTTCCTTAATTGATTTATGTTACACAATAGCTAAATTATGGAATTAGGGTTTCTTTAAATCAAAAACTTTAGAACTTTAGTTTAATTCTTCCAAAGTTAAAACACTAAAACGTGACCTTCTTTTCTAAAAAGACTTAAAATTGTTATTTTTTCTTCTTAAAAATCTTAAAACTTTAATTGAACATATTTTTCTACAAAACCAAAATCAAATTCTGTTTCTTTCAAATTTTTAAAGTAGGTTCTATTTCATTCAAAAAGCCTTAAAAAAAACCATCTTTTCTACTTATAAAATCTTCAATCCTTTTGTTTAAATTCATAAAACTTCATAAAATATCAAATTGATTTCTAAAATCCTAAAAATTATCTTTTACCCCAGAACCCTAATTTTAAAGCCTAAAATCCAAAATTCAACTTTTAAACCTAAAATAATAAACCCTAATCCTTTTAAAATCTTAATCCCTAATTTTTATGAACCCTAATCTCTTTAAAACATTAAAAAACATGAAAACATGAAAACCCAAAAATTGCACAGTAGCTTAAAATTCAATAATCAAAAATCACAAATTAAAGTATTTTAAGGTATTTAAAACCCTAGTTTCATGATTTCATCATTCAAACCTTAATTTGTTTAATTAAAGAGTCTTACCAACCTTTTAAAACATAAAACTCTAATCTATTTTAATTCCATAAAAAGTCACAGTAGCTATAATTGAACTTTTATTTGCTTTATTCAATTCCATATTTACTTATACCTTGATTTATCTCTTATGCTTTAATCTATTTAATTTCAATACTTGATTTATTTAATTTATCATGGATAGATGTTTATTTTATTGATATTTAAATACTTTTGATGAATGATTTATTTATGGATGATTATTTACTTTTATCAATCAATTTAGACTTCCAAAAGTTGTAAGAGGTATGTTTCCACTTGGTAGGTACCTCATTAGTTAAACTTCATGTAATTTAATTTGCTTTTCTATTTTAGAACTTATGTAAAGGGCATGTTTCTACCTTTTGGTGGGTGTCCTATCTAGGCATGTGATGTAAGGACATGTTTCCATCCTTGGATGGGTGTCCATTTATTTGTTTTGTTTTGTTTGGATATTACTTTGATTTTAATATAATGATGCTTTCTTTTTATTGTGTGTAATATGGATAATGTTATTATATTTAAGAATTTTATAATATTAAGACTTGTAAAGGAGGCCGGTTCTAATGAACCGGGCGTTGTGGGGGGTGCTGGGCCATTTCTCACCTTTCCCACACGTACCCAACTTTTCGAACCCATTAGGGGGTTGGTGATTCCTTAGGAATCGAGTCATCCACCCCTTTCTTTTTTCCTGGCCCGTCCGGGTGGTGACTCCATTTTTTTGGACTTAGGTCCGTGTTCTCTAAGGTCCCAAGCCTAAACAGTGCCGAAGTCGCAAGAACCATTCCACCGGGAGTGGGGGAGAAAATCCCCGCTCACAGGTTGGAGTTTGAGAATGGAAGTGGAGATTTAGAGTTTTGGAAAAGTGATTTTCCAAAGTGGTTGAATTTTGTGATTTTATTTATTTAAGCATGTTGTTTAGTGTTAAAAGTGATGAATATAAGCTTGGAATGAGTAATGGATTGTGTTGGATTGGAAAACCTTCAATGGGGGAATGTTATGCCATTTTTAAGATTTTGTGTATAATAGTGTATTTTTATAATGTAAATGATTTTAATGTATTAAAATATATTTTTAATAATATAAATAAACTTAAAACACTAATTTAATTATAGTAGAATGAAATTTCAATGTTGAAGTAATTGTGGTTTAATGTTGGAAATGCCATTAAATGTGATACTAAATGATTATTTGTTATCACATTTGATTTAGGCATTGAGGGAGGTTGATTTGCTTCATCCAAGTGGTGAAGGGCAAGTTGGAAAAATTGGATTGAAGGTTGCTTTTAGTTTGCTTTGGGTTGTTAGTGGAGGTATGTACAAACTTTGAATATAATGTTTATATTTGCATAACATTTGGACTTAACACATTTTTGTTGGAAAATGTGTTAAGCTACTTGGTTCATTGATTGTGTATGAATAATGTGCTATGTGTTAAATGCATTGTGAAAAGCCATTGATAATGGCTAATTTGTGTAACATGTAAAATATGCATATTATGTGAAAATACCCAAATTAATTGGGTAATGTGTTGTGAATGAAAAATTAAGATATGTGTAATAATGAAATGAATTGATATTGATAAAAATGAGAAAAGTGAGAAAAGTGAGAAAGATGTGAAAAATGAGAAAAGTGAGAAAAAAATTTGAAAATAACATGCCTAGATTGAATATATGAAAATGAGAAAGAGATTAATAATGAGAAATATGAATAAATTGTGTGCCTAGTATGTTATTCAATTTTCAGAGTTCTGGGTTTGGCGGCATGCCTATGATTGCATACGGGCAATACGCTGGAATGGTGAAAAGATTGGGTCGTAAGTAAGGCCAGCTGATAAATATGATGTTTTTGGGGTGAAAAGACTGGGCCGTAAGCCTCAAAAACTATAGCAGTCTAGCCGGGTTGAGGACCAAGATACTGGACCTAAGGGTCTAGCTGGGTTGAGGTCCAAGAGACTAGGTCTGTTACATTATCCATGGATATATTGCCTACGGGGCTAGGCACATGGTGTCATTATGGACCAAAGCAGTAACTCTGAAATTTGAATAGCATATTAGATCCTTTTTGGGCCCATGCTTGTCTTTGTTTTACTGTGAATTATGAATTATGATACAATTGAGTAATATAATGTTATGAGTTGTGCTTATGAAGTATTTGAAAAATATAAGAAAGTGGATTGATGTGACATCTATATGCATTGTACATTTGGTATTGCATTGAGTTATATTGTTATTATCAAAGTTTGTACCACTAGACTTCGGTTTAGGGCGATTGTTTCCATCGCGCAAGTGACAGGGTAGACCCAGTTGAGCCAGAGAGTTCTTCTAGACCAGGTCGGGTCTAGACTTATAGTTGAGCTTGTTGAGTTGCTATCGAGATTAGAAACACTGCCTGCAGCATGTATATATTTTTATGTTATTGTACATTTTGAGTTTTATGCATAATATATTATGTTTTGAATTTTACTTATTGTATATTATAAAGAATGTTTGGGTCAATGTATTTGAAATGGGAGAGTAAGAGTGTTTTAAATTATATATATCTATATGTATAAATGTTTGAGAAACTTCGTGAAATTGAGAAGTATGGTTGAGATGGTGATTGGAAATTATTTGAGAGTGTTTTCTTTTTTGCAGGTTGTGTTTTGATAAATTTTGGGATGTCCAAAATACAGATAAAACTCTGGCGAATGTTTTCCAGAGATTTTTATATATATTATTTATTTTGGGTTCTTATAATAAGTAAAGAATATTTGTATTCTATTTAATTTTTATATATTTAGAATTTAAAATTTTAGATTGAAATGTGAAATTTTTTTATAAAACCGGTCTATGATATTTTTGTACCGTATATGCATATTTTACATATGCTGAAAATATGTATTGTATATATATAGGATATAAGGATGTTACATTTGTTTTATAATATGCATATTTCACATGCAGTCTGCCAGAGCTACTAAAGCTCAAACTCTGAGGTATTTCATGCTCTCATTGGATCTTGTTGTGCAGAATTGGTACAATACCTTAGAAGAAAGTACCCAAAGAGATTGGGATACATTGTATAAGGCCTTCATCCAACAGTATGAGTATAATGTTAAAATGGAAATTACCTTGATGGAGGTGGAGACTATCAGGCAAAAACAAATGAAAGTTTTCTTAATTACGTAAAGAGATGGAGAAATAAGGTTGCACTTCTCAAAACGAGGCATGATGAGTAGGACCAAATCAGAATAATAGTCAGAAGCATCCTGTTCAACCTCTGTGAAAGGCTATCTCACAACCTTATAAGGGATTTCAAAGATCTTCTTCAAGCTAGATTACAAATAGAAGAGTGGGAAAGAGAGAATAACTCTTTTTCAATGGAATTATCAGTCTGACAATCAAAGTGCACATAAGGAAATCGATGTTAATGCAATTGGTCAAGGAAGTAGAAGATAGTTTTTAGAGTTGGGGAAACCTTTGTCTTAGGTTTTCAACAAGCTACAAAAGAAGGGGTTATTACAACCGTTGGCTCCTCGATCGCTACATGATCCTCTGCCATCAAACTTCGATGCCGAGGCCTTCTGTCAATTTCATCAAATGTAAGGGCAAGAGATAGATAAATGCGCTCGTTTAAGACATGAGATCCAAGATTTGATTGGCAGTGGTAAGCTACCTAAGAATGACAAACCCAATACTAAAAAGCAATCCTTTGCCTAAATTTGGAAGAGTACCTCCGCCAACAACCTTCATGGTAGGAAGAGGATTGGAGGAAGATTTTGTCTTATCCTCTTTTCAAGATGAGAGTATTCAAGATGTGGAGAGAGATGAAGCTCAACTCAACAAACTTTCCTTAGCTTGAATGTTGCTCTTCTATTTTACTTTCTTTAATATTTGATTGGAACAATTATATTTTTAAAATTATGTTTGTTCGAATAAATTATTTTCATTTAATTTTTAATGATCTTTATTCATTTTGGTGCTCAACTAATGATGAGTTTAGCTTGATATTTATAAATTAGAGTATCTATGCATCATGATTCGAATGACTTTATTAAGTAAGAGAGTTGCTCTATAGCATTGAGTTGTGTATGCTTACTTAGAGAGGGCTCCTGCATAATGACCTTTATCTAGGTTCTAGTCCAACTTAGAATATACTTTGACAAACTTTTGAGGCAAAATTGAACTCTACTTATTTAAGAGAGAGATGATCTAGGCGTTGTTTGATAAGCCAACAACTAGTATCCACCCTATAAAATATCAATCCCTAGTTGTCCCTTTGAGCCTTCATAAAATTTTATCGTAATTTTTATTGGCTTGTAAACCCAATAACCTACCCTAAACCGTTGGAACTCATATGATAAATCTAATGATCAATAAGGTGAAGAGGCAAGAAGATCAAAGAAAGAAATGCATAGTCAAGACCATAAGGATAGTTGATGTTCTTAAGACCATAATGATAGTTGAAGTTCACCGTTGGAACTCACCCTACTCCACTCATCCATAGTCAAAAGCATAGAATGGTGCAGACAGAACAATCTTCTTAGAGTTGGACCCAAAATGAAAAAAAAAACAAACAAGGAAAAAATTACAAAAAAAAGAGAGAGAAAAAGCAAAACAAAAAAAAAATGAAAAAAATGGGTCTTGAGTTTGTGCAAAAGCAAAAGCAAAAGATCAAGATTGTTTTAATCAGTTCTATATTTCTTCCAAGGAGATAGAAGGAAATTAGAGTCTAGCAAGATTGCTCCCAACTGGCTATGGCTCCAACAGAAGATTTTAGTATGAAGGTTTGTCAACAGTGTCAAATCAGCTTCAATCTCAAAATGGCCTTCACTTAAACCATATACCTTATAGACCCCATTTCAAACTCATTAAAAACCTATTGATCTCTCTTGTTAGGTAGAGTATATTAGTGGAGATAGTTTGAAAGATATGCATATGAGATAGACAATATTTAAACTCAATGAGACCTTTGGCCAAGTAATGTGTATGTCTATATTTGAAGTGTAATAGTTCTTACTTAAATAGAAATGATTCCCGAGTTTAGTACGGTAACTAGGGTTGTTATGTTATAGATATGTTAATTTAAAAAATCGAGTCCTGAGGTACAATGACACTGATTTGACAAAGTCAACATTTGATTTAAAAAAAATAAAAAAACTATTTTCTTGTAACATAAACCTTAAAGTTAAGGGAAGTATATTGAACCATCGAATCGAAGCACACATTAGACAAAGTAAATGATTATTGGCAAGGTTATGAAGAAGCTATCGATTGACGTGCTGAATCATAGTTTGAAATGAATGTATCTCTGACTATGCTACTTGGGCCTCCACTACTCATGTTTTGAATATCTTAAAGATAAAATCCATAAAAGCGAAGCCTTCTATCATTCCAATGCAAGATCTGAACGAGCATCTAAAAGAAACCAATGAGAACACTTCAGCTGATCACCTCAGACTATGAGTCAATAAAACCACTATAAGTGTCATTCATGCATATCATGCATACATAAGCATATCACACTGCATTTTTTGTCTTGTGTTCCTATTCTTTGTCAAAGTAAACAACAGATACTCTATGAAGCAAAGATGAAACGGTTATGGAATTAGGGGGCATGAAAGGCCCATTGCTTGAGAAAGATCCAGTCATTTTGCAAAAGAATGAAGAAATGCATACTTGTGCAAGGAACCAGACAAAATATAAACATCAATCAGAGCCTGCATGGCAACAAAATCATTGGTTTGAGCCTACACAGGGGGCAAAATTTTTTCTTTCAATTTTTTGAGTTTATGCATGTACAAAATATTTTCATACTCACTTTCAATATTTTGCCACGCAAGGGAAAGAGAGAGGATATGAAGGGCCAGCTAAAAAATGGCTAAAATTTTTGCGAAAGTGAAGAATCCGTTTAAGAATTGAACAAAAAGAACAAGACAAGAAGAAAGTAAGAATCTCAAAAGAATGAAGATGCAAAAGATTAGTCCAGCTAGAAGAGCTAAAGCCAATATAAGACAAATGTCCAAGGATAAAGATCCATTTTTGAAGTGCAAAGACCCGATCTCCAATGAATAAAGATCCATGTTTTATGGGTAAAGACCCAATCTCCAATGTATTAAGATCCATGTTTTAACGGTAAAAACCCTATCTCCAATGGATAAAGATCTATGTTTTAAGGGTAAAGACTCGATCTTCAATGGATAAAGATCCATGTTCTGAGGGTAAAGACCCTATCTCCAATGGACAAAGATCCATGTTTTAAGGGTGAAGACCCAATGACCAAGGATGAAGATCTAAGGTCCAAGGATGAAGATCCATTTTTGAGGGTGAAGACCCACAATCCATTAAAGAATGAAATAGCCGGTTAGAAGAAAGCCAAAATTCTCAACTGATAAAAGATCAGCTAAATCCAATTTATGGTCAAGAACACACATTCCAGTCTTAGGTCCAAGTACCCAAATCAAATCTAGTCTCGTGTCTAAGTACACAAATCAAATTCAGTCTTGGGTCCAAGTATCCAAAAATTCAGTCTCGAGTCTAAATACCCATTCTCGAGTCCAAGTACCCAAATCGAATCCAAACCCAATTTCGGATCTAAGTACCCAAATCCAATTCTATCTCGGGTCTAAGTACCCTATCTCTGGTCCAAGTAACCAAATCAAATTCAATCTTGGATCAAGAATCCAAATTCAATTTCAGGTTAAGAACCCAAAATTTAGTTTCGGGTCGAGAACCCAATCCAGTCTTGGATCTAGAATCTAGAACCCAAATCTAGTTTCGGATTGAGAATCCAAATCTAGTTTAGGATCGAGAACCCAAATCCAGTTTAGTGTCGAGAACCCAAAATCTAGTTTAGGGTTGAGAACACAAAATCCAGCCTCGGGTCGAGAATCCAAATCTAGTTTAGGGTCGAGAACCCAAAACTTCAGTCTCAAGTCGAGAACCCAAATCTAATCTTGGATCTAGAACCCAATCAAATGTATCTGAGATCAAAACGTAAATCTTTCTGAGTCAAGAACACATTCTGGGTCCAGAACCCAAACAAACTTCAACCTTGGGTCGAGAACCCATCCTCATCCAAAATTGACTTAAAATCATATTACTTTTCACTCTCTTTTTCTAAAGTCTCAGATCATTCAAGCAGGGAGAAAACTGTAGACCCTTGATTTTGGCCCTGACTAGTCCGTTGAGTGAGTCATAAACCTTTTGATTAGATGATATAATGGTTAAGCCTTTAAAAACCTAAAGAGGTTTATTTTGAAGAATCGATCGGGTCTGATTCGATGTTAGGTCATTCAGGGGTGTATCCAAGTCAAACCAGGCCTCCCAATTCTCTATGGGACAACCCATATCGAATTGGGATGCCCCAATTTGATATGGGATAGTCCCATATCAAATTGGGACCTTTCCATCGAATTGGAAGTCCCAATTTGATATGGGTAGTCCTATATAGAATTGGTACTTTCCCAATTCGATATGGGACTTAAGGTCCCATATCGAATTGGAAGCCCCATTTCGATATCGAATAGTTCCCATATCGAATTTGGCCCTCTCCAATTCGATATTGACCCATATTTTGTCAGATTAAAATTATTTTACTTCGATATAGTCTTGGTTTGCCTTGAATTGATATGGTTTCAACCCGATATGGTCACAATTTGTGTTGAATTCATTAATTCGATATGCATCATTAATCCATTTTTAAAATAAGAAGGTTTCACGATGTTTAACCTAGCACACTCTTATAAATACAGACTTTTTGAACTTCAAGGGGGACTTTTGGAATGGTAACATGCATCAGCAACAGAAGAAACTTTAGCAAGCAAAAAAAGACGATAAACATAGAAGCATAAAAGACACAAAATGATACAAAGGCAATTACATATTGTCTTGCTCCTACACAGCCAGAGTTTGAGATTATTGCAAGCAAAAGTTTGATCAATGTTCGATTGTGGCGGAGCCAACAAACGACGGTACACTCTAAATTAATTCAATATATCATGTTTTGATAGTTTTAAATGTTGAATAAGTTTGTTCTTAGCTTAGATTAATTCCAAATTAATTATAGTAGGTTACATCCTTTAGTTTTGGTTCATACGCGTTTACGTGAAGCATGACTTGATGACGTTATTGGTTATTCATACAAAATAAATCCAGTAAGCTCAAAATTTACAAATATAATCACAGTAGCTTAGCTTTATTCTTCCAACATCAAAGAACTTTAATCCTATTTTCATAAACCCTAATCCTTTTTTAGAAAATCCAAAATGCTAATATTATTTTCATAAAAATTCCAAACCCTAATTTACTCATACCCTAAATCCTAATTTATCTTTTGTTTATTTTTTCCAATAGCTAAATCATATTTTTATCTTATACAGTATCATAATATTTTTGAAAAATATGTATAATTTGTTAGTTTTTCAAATCAGAATCCTATTTTCTAAGTCTAGACCCTAAAATCTTAGTTTTTAAATTTAAACCCTCAAAACCCTAATTTGATTCAAGAAACTCTAATTAAAGTGTAAAATTTACATTTATACATCTATTGCTTTACTTAAATTTGGTTGCATGCTTATTACATGTCTTGAATTGATGATTCCTTAATATTGTACTTGTTGATGTATGATTTATTTTTATTTGATTTTATAATGAATGCTTGAATGTTTGTTCATTGATTTATTTTTAGTTTCAAGAAATTGTAACAGGTATGTTTCCATATTATGGGTACCTCATATGTTAGATCTCATGTAAAATAATTTGTTTAAGTTTTAGATTAATGTAAATGATACGTTTCTACCAATTGGTGGGTATCCTATTTTATTTGTTTTATTTTGGACATTGGACAATTGTAAATGCATGTTTTCATCAATGGATGAGTGTCTATTCATTTATTTTATTTGAACTTGTTGTGATTTTAATAAAGTGATTATTTGTTCTTATGATTGCATGTAGTATGGATAATATCATTATAATTAAGAATTTTATAATATTAAGACCTGAAAAGGAGGTTGATTCCAATGAACCAGACGCTGTGGGGGTGCTGGGCCATTCTCACCTTCTCCACGCGTACCCAACTTTTCAAACCCAATAAGAGGTTGGGAATTCCTTAGGAATTGAGTCATCCACCCCTTTCTTTTTCTCGACCGGTCCGGGTGGCGACTCTATTTTCTCCGGGTTTAGGCCCATATTCTCTAAAGCCCTGAGCCTAATAGTGCCAAAGTCGTAAGAGCCATTCCATATGAGAGTGGGGGTGAAAAACTAAAATGGAAATTTATTTCTTGGATTAAATCTTGAATCAAATCTTAGATCTAATCATCAATATATCTTCAATGCTTCAAATCTTAGGAGAATGTGTGTTTATATGGAGAGCTTGGAAGCTTATTGGTGGAGAAAAAGTTGAAAAATGATGGAGTACAATTATTTACAACTGTTTGGTTCTTCAATTTTCCAAATTTTGGCTTAAAGTCATAAAATTCTACCCCATGACCATGGCATTTGAGTGCCACGATCGTGGCATGGGTGGATATGGACTATTTCAAGAGATTTGCTAGTTGCAAAGGATTATTAAGCTTTCCATGATCATGATGTTTGAATACCATGGTCGTGGCTTTTGAACATAGGCTAGAAACTCTGACTTTTCTTCCTTCTCTTTACTTGGACAATAGCCAAACTCATTCCCGAGTATGGCCTTGGATTACGATGACTGTGGGTTTCATTTTATGTGTGAAATTCATTTTTTTCTTCATCTTTTAATGTGGCAGACTCAATTTGAAGTCTAGGGTTGTGGTCTTGAATAGCCATGGGCGTGGCTTTTAATGTTTCTTCATTTTTGGATAGTTTTCTTCAATTTTGTGCCATTTAACATTAAAAACCTTGTATCTTGCCTTTTTCAAGCTAAAATAAGAGTATTCTAACTCAAACAAACAAAATTCATCAAATTTAATTGGAAAATAAATAAAATTATGGTTAGAATTATCCAAAATTTTAATTAAAATTTCACTCAATTAATCTCCCCCAAACTTAAACCATTGCTTGTCCTTAAGCAAGTAAAGTTTGTCACTATAGAATTCTTTATATGTTGAGTTTATATACAAAAATTTAAAAAACTAAAATTTCAAATTTTAGATCTTAAATTCAGTTCAAGAAATTTAATTAATTGTAACTAATAATTGAACCTTAGATAAGAAAATATTCTTTTTAAGAAAACTTAGCCTATTCTCATAAGCATGTTTAATTGAGCTTTTTCCACTAATAGACCTCACTAATTTAAGGAAAATCATAAGGATTTTTATGGGCTTGTAATGGGGTCTAAACTGGTGAGGGCTAAAATCAACGCTAAATAGAATATGTTACTTATCTTTCAAAATATTTTTCTCATACCCTTGGTTGTATTTTTTGTTCATTTGGAGAATCAATTGCTTTTTCTTGCTTGCCTTCTCTTTTAATACATTAGGGAGAATTTTTTTTTTGGTTTTTTTAAACACCAAATAAACATATATTACTATAGATTTCCCCAAACTATAAACATAGGAGTCTATTTAAAGGCAATTTTCTATACTTATCCACCATAATTGAGCAATTTATATGAAAAACTTTCAAGAGATAATTAACCTAAAAAAAGGGTAGTTATTTTCGTTATTTTTACAAAGAAGAATTCAAGCAAAGAATTTTATTTAGGCTCAAAGAGGAAAACTAGGGATAATGTTAAAATTGGAAGATATAAAAATTTAGCTCTGCAAACAACCTAAACCATTTTTCTCTACTTAGGAAGGTACAATTTTGGCTCAAAAGCTCTTTTAAACATGCTCTAAGCCTAGGCAAAAAATAATGTAAAAGAATATAAGCTTTTTCTAAATGTTAATGATTAATCACTTTCAATTAAATTCAAGAGCTTATTTGGTTCAAAGTCCATGAAGTATAGTTATTTTACTTTTTTTTTACCTTAAATTTTAAAAATTTTAATACAAAAATTTTAATATATAAAATCACATATAAATAGTCTGTCGTGAAACCCAATATTCTTGCACAAATACATTAAATTCCGCACATCTTTAATATTTCCTAAAAACACATATAATAATTAAACCCACATTTAATCACATAAAATTCAACATAAAACCATAAGTTCAACATTCCTAAATAAAAATATAAATAAAAACACATATAAAAACAAGCACAAAATACTTCATCAAATATCCAAAACCAAACAAACATTACAATTAAAACATTGATACCATATATATGTTTAATTTAGAAACTAATTGAGGAAAGCTCCCCCAAACTTTAATTACCACTAACCTCAGTGGCACTATTACTAAGAGGAGGAAGCTGTTGTGGAGGTGAGTAGTATAATCCAAATTGGGCAAAAAAATTATTGATTTGCTCACTTAACCCAGTCATCTATGGGGAGATTGTGCGGACCTCATGCTCAACATCGCCGAAACATTGTTCAATACTATCAAATTATCGCTCCCATGCATCATTCCTGAGATTCATCTCATTTTCAAAGGAATCAAGCCTGTTAGATAAATATTCAAATGAATTTGGTAGAGCAGAAGGGCCAGCCTTAGAAGGGTGAGGAGGAGAATGGTGTTGTTCTTCAGGTTCCTATAAATCATCTCCCTCCCCAAATAAATCCCCTTCATCTATTTCAATACTGGCATCAGCATGTCTTAAAACCACATAACGTCTACCCCTCTTCTTTGCGAATTTCATGGCAAGGACAATACTCATATAAGTAGTTGTCTTTCCAGGCACATGTGTCAGGTGATCAACTCTAATATCTAAATACTCTACAATTTTTGTGATCATTCCTCTAATAACATTCTTACCAGATTGTTTAACAACTTTCTCGCACCTTTTGGCAAGCTAAAATCCAGAATTAAAAGGAGTTTCCTTTAAAGCACAATATAAGAATTACAACTCATTAGAATTCATCATGCATTGACTTCTGCTTTACCAAAAATAGTATTGGCTAAGATAAAATGGATATACCTATAAAATGGATTTGTAATTCGAGGCCTTGGAAATTTTGCTATTGAATCTACCAAACCATCCAATATAGTCCAGATCTCTTTTTCATCAAATCCATCCATTTTCCCACAGCAGCATTTTTATCAGGTGGGATGAATTTAAAGGTACTAAAAAATTCTAATGTTAATTCAACATAAGTGAGAAAAATGCATAGATGCAAACATAAATCTCCATCAATAAAACTAGAAGGCATGATTTTTCTAGAACTAAGTTCATGTTACCTTTTTAGTTGAACCTCATCACGAAAGCAAATTTCTAGATACATATTTGATATTTAAGGAGGTGATGATGAAGGTAGAGATGGAGTTGATGATGAAGATTCTTCTTATCTCCTCAATTTTGAACTTTCTCCTCTTGATTTCTTTGCTAAGTCTTGCTTCTAGGCATTTTTGGTTGATTGATTGATGAGAATTGAGTTTAAAAGGAGTATTTGGGCATGGGTTAAGAGGTTAGGGTTTTGGGATTTGAATATGGGCAGTCAGAGTTTGTGAAAGTGAAAGGAGAGAGAAAATAAGATGTATTTATAGTGTTAGGTGTGCCATGGCCGTGGCCTTTAGTGCCACAGTGGTGGTGTAGCTTTTAACTGGTCAAACATCCCTTGGGTCCTATTTACATAGTGCTAAAATACATGCCACTGGTATGGTACTGAGATACCATGGCCATGGCAATGAGATCACTTCTGCCTCTTCGCTTGGAATGATTTGCTTCATCTAACAGTCCTTGAATTAATCCCATGATTGTGGGGTTCTTATGCCATGATCGTGGCATTGAATTTGTCACTGCCAGTCCAATTTTTCTTCCTTTCCTTGCTTTGCGTAGTTTCATATCTGTAATATCCCAAAGTATACCCTAAAAGTTTTGGAATATTTATTGTTGTATTTGGATTTAATGTATATGTATAATTGGAAAGAGAAAGGAGGTAAGGGGAGAGTGTATATGTTGTATATATAGTGATATATATAACATATACAAGTCAAAGTAATGAAAGTCAAAAGAAGATTAATGAATTAATTAATTAGTGGAAAATGGAAATTAAGTTAGTGGAAGAGAAAATTTTAAAATATTATTTAATTTTAAAATTGCTTGGTGGAGGTTTAAAGAGAAAGAGTTGACTTGGTTCTTTGCCATTCATTTTGTTCTTTGTTTTCTTTTCTCTTTGGGTTGGCCGGCCATCAAAGAAGCAAGAGAGGAAGAGAATTTTGATTTTCTAAGATCAAAATTAAAGGATGTTTCAAGTGATCAAGTTGGAAATCTAAGAAGTTTCATCAACTTTGGTAAGTTTTCCACTTGATTTCCTTGTTTTCTTTTAAGTTGTATTTGAGTATGTTTGATTGTAGTGTGTTTGAGAGTGTTGGGTTTAATTGATTGTGATTTTGGGGTTGAATTGAAGAGATGGAGTTAGGTTTGGTGTTGGAAGAGTAAGGGTTGTGTTTATGTTATGGTTGTGAATTGGTAATTGATGTATGTTGTGAGTTTGAGCAATTATTACCTTAGATTTTCAATGTGTTTGTGTTTAATAAAGTTGAAAGCATAGAATACATGAGTGTGAAAACAGTGGAAAAATGGATCCCACAACTGTGGCCCTTGGATGCCACGACCGTGGGGTTGTGAGGCCACGGCCGTGGGGTCCTAGATAGTTGTGTTGGCTTATAATTTGTGATCTATGGGTCTAGTATGAGACTAATAGGTGAATAAGTGTATTGGAATTCATGTGTATTTTTAAATAAGTGTGTATTATTCCTTTTGAATTAGGTTGTGAAGAGGTTGAGTTGCCCTAATCCAAGTGTTGAAGAATTCTTGGAAGAGGAAGTGTATAGATTGGTGTGAGTTGTTCTTGAGGTAACTACAAACTTACATGGTTGCATACATTTACATGATTTTGTGACTTAACACATTTGGTTGTAAATGTGTTAAGTAATTTACTATATTGTTAATACAATTTGATTAATGTTATGATTTGTATAATGTGAAAGATATGATGATCATTCAAAATGTATATGCAATGCAATTGGTTATGATGGATACTTTAATGATGAATTGCTTTAATGTGAATTGAGATATGATAAGATGTGAAGCCATTGTGGTTGGCTATAATGATTCAAATGAAATAAGTGGGCATGTTTGCCTAGATGATGATGAATTTAAAATATATGTCCAATGCAATTGGTTATGTGTACTCTATTGATAAGATGTGAAGCCATTGTTGTTGGCTATAATGATGCAAATGAGATAATTGAGGCATGGTTGCCTAAATGATTATGAGAAAATGAGAATGGAATTGATAATGAAATAATGAATGAATTGTGTGTCTAATGTGTTATTCACTTTTCAGAGTTTTGTTGTTGGTGGCATGCCTAATAGTAACAATCTCTTAAAGCTAGGTTGGGCTTGATCCTTGAAGCCAAGTTGGGTTGAAGTTTAGCATGCTTAACTCCCCTTGAAGCTTGGTTGGGTCTAGTCCTTGAAGCCTAGTTGAGATGTTACAACCCTTGAAGCTAGGTTGGGTTTGGTTCTTGAAGCCAAGTTGCGTTGATACTTAGCATGCTTTGTTCCCCTTGAAGCTTGGTTGAGCCTAATCCTTGAAGCCTAGTTGGGATAATGATAAATGTGATAATTGAACCAAAACATTAACTCTAAAAGTTGAATGGCATATTACTGTCTTTTGGGCCCATGCTTGTCTTTGTTTCAATGTGATTCATGAATGGTTAAACAATTGAATAAAATAATGGAATGTAGTGTTATGAAAAATATTAATATATCATTTATGAATATTGTCTTTATTGTTGAAATGTGTGACATTGACATTGCATTGAAGCATATTGTTATTGTGGTTTGTACCACTAAGCCGTTGGCTTAGCGCAATTGTGGTTCATCGCGCAGATGACAGGGTAGAACCAGAGAGTTCAGCTAGACCGAGTTGAGTCTAGACTATGAAGTGTTGATAGTGGGCTTAAAGATCAGAGACGAACTGCCAAACATGTATAAATGTTATGTTTTGTAAAATTTGATTTTTGATTGATATATATTTGTAAATACCGCTATATTTTTCGCTGCGTATCAAATGAACGTTTTATCTATTGTACTTTATAATATAATTTGAATGTTTTCAAGTTTTCTCATAATATGGTTAATTGTAAATTTTAAAAAAAAACATTGGGTTGTTTAATATAAACCGTGACACTCTTGTATCCGGTATACGTATATTACAGATGTAGTAGGGTGTAGTGTGCGTATATAGGGTATAGGGGTGTTACAATATCTAATCCCATGGCCATGGCTTTAGTTTTTCCACTGGTTCCTTGTTTTCACTCCAAATTTCCTGAAAATAAAATTTAATGCATATTTAAAAAAACACTCAAAGAAAAACAAATCAAACTAAAGAAATTAAAGGAAAAGGATAAAATTAATTGGGTTGCCTTCTAATAAGTACTATGTTTATAGTCAATAGCATAACTTTTTCTTATTTAAATGGCTAGTTGCTAAAGTGGTAGATGCTTCATTTGTCTACCGAATTACCATTGTAGTAAGGCTTCAAACTTTGGCCATTAACTTTAAAATTTTCTCCCCCTTGATTTTGAATATCAACTGCTCCATAAGGATATACTTTCACAACTTGAAATGGTCCAGACCAATGAGACTTAAGCTTTCCTGTAAAGAACCTTAGCCTTGAATTGTGCAACAAAACTTGTTGTCCTCCATGGAATTGCTTTAGATGGATAAATTTATCATTCCATGCTTTCATTCTTTCCTTTTAGATTTTGGTATTTTCATAGGCTTGAAATCGAATTTCATCCAACTCACTCAATTACAAAAGTCATTTGTGTAGTGCGGCCTGTAAATACATATTCAATTGTTTGATAGCCTAATAAGTCTTATGCTTAAGTTTAACTAGCAAATGGCATGATTTCCTATAAACAAGGTGATAAGGTGACATTTCAAAGTCGTTCACTGAGCCTAAAGTGCATCATCAAGCTTGAGTGACCAATCCTTTCTTGAATTTTTCACCATCCTTTCTAACATCCATTTAAGCTCTCTATTAGATATCTCCACCTAACCAATAGTCTAAGGGCTATAGGGTGTAGCTACCTTATGGTATACTCCGTACTTCTTAAGAAGAGAATCAAATCTTTTATTGCAAAAGTGAGTGCCACCATCATTTACTATGGCTCTAGGAACTCTGAACCTCGTGAAAGTATTCTTCTTGATGAACATGGTCACTACCCTTGAATTATTTGATGGACTTGCTATTGCTTCCACACATTTTGATATATAATCTACTACCATAAAGATATATTGATTATTGAATGAAGATGGAAAGGGACCCATGAAGTCATTTCCCCAAACATCAAAGAGTTCAACTTTAATGATTGAATTAAGTGGCATGTCTTACTTCCTTGTAATGTTTCCAGCTCGTTGACAATGATTATAAGCTTGGACAAAATTTCTTGCATCCTTGTATATGGTAGGCAAAAATAATCTAGATTGCCAGATTTTAGCAATCATTTTTTAGATGCTAGAATGACCTCCACATTTTTTTGAATGACAAAAATCTAAGATGCTTTTGATTTCTTCCTCCGGAACACATCTTTGAATCATTTCATCCCCATAATATTTAAATAGCAGTGGCTCCTCCCACATATAATGTTTTATATCTGAAAGAAATTTCTTTCTTTGAGAATAAGAAAGTTCATATGGAAGGATTCTGCTAGCTAGATAATTGACATAATCCACATACCAGGGGGAATTATTCTTGAAAAAATAAAGATACTCATCAAGGAATAATATATTAATGGGTCTTTCTTCTTCCTTGACTTTATGCTACTCTATTCTTGAGAGATAGTCTGCCACCAAATTTTCATCTCCTTTTTTATCTTTGATTTCTAAATAAAATTCTTGAAAGAGTAAGATCCATCTAATAAATCTTGTCTTGGCTTCCTTCTTGCTCATAAGATATTCGATAGTTGCATGGTCAGTATAGACAATGACCTTATATCCCAACAGGTAGGGTCTTAATTTGTCAATAGCAAAGACTATAGCAAGTTTCTCTTTTTTTGTTGTGGCATAATTAATTTGAGCTTCATCAAGAGTTTCGGCTTGTATAGTATATAACATGGCTATTTTTGTCCTTCTTTTGACTTAATACAACTCCAATTGCACAGTCACTAGCATCACACATGAGTTCAAATGGTAAAGGCCAATCAAGTAGTTAGATAATAGGAGTTGTTGTTAGAGTTGCTTTTAACTTGTTAAAAGTAAGAAGACATTCATTAGAAAAATTAAAAATAGCATCTTATTTAATAATTCACACAAAGGTTTAGTAATCTTAGAAAAATCTTTATAAAATGCCTGTAAAATCTTGCATGTCCTAGAAAACTTCTCATGCCTTTGATATTAATCGAGGGTGGTAATTTTTCAATGACTTCACCTTAGCTCTATCTACTTCAATTCCTTTTTGGGAAACCTTATATCCAAGTATAATCCCTTCTTGTACCATAAATTGACATTTTCCTAATTAAGGACAAGGTTCATCTCTTCACATCTTTTTATACCTGTTCCAAATATTGTAAACAATTATCAAAAGTGGAACCATAAAAAGTAAAATCATCCATAAAGATTTTAACAATTTATTCTACAATATTAGAAAATATCATCACCATGCATCTTTGAAAAGTGGTTGGTGCATTGCATAGGTCGAAAGGCATCCTGCAATCAGCAAAAGTTCCATGTGGGCATGTAAATGTTGTACTCTCTTAATCTTCTAGAGGTATAGGAATTTGAAAATATCCTGAATACCCATCTAATAAGCAAACATAAGTATTTCCTGTAAGTCTTTCAAGCATTTGGTCAATGAATGGTAAAGAAAAATGATCCTTGCATGTAGCTTTATTCAGCTTCCCATAGTTTATACAAACACGCCATCCAATGACCATTCTAGAAGGAATCAATTCATTATCTTTATTTGTTATCACAGTCATTCCTCCTTTTTTTAAGAACTATGTGCACATGACTTACCCAAGAACTATCAAAAATAGGATAAATTATTCCTACATCTAACAATTTAGTTACTTCTGCTTTAACTACCTCTTTAATATTTAGATTCAATCTCCTTTATTGATCTATCATAGGTTTAGAATTTTCTTCCAATAAGATTCTATGCATGCAAATTGATGGGCTAGTTCCTTTAATGTCAAATAAAGTCCAACCTATTGCCTTTTTATATTTTTAATCAAGTCTAAGGTTTGATTTAACTGAATTTCAGATAGATTAGCATTTATAATAATAGGAAAAGAATCACTTGCCAATAAAAAGCATACCTGAGATGATTAGGAAGAGGTTTTAATTCTAATTCCAGAGCTTTCTCAGTAGAAGGAGGAGGTAAAGGTTTACCTTTTTCAATTACTTTAAACTTTTGAAAATACATCATTGAAGTTGCTTCTAGTGCTAAAACATAAGCATCAATGTCTTTATTTTCATCAGCTGGAGTTCAAATTTGTGCAAGACACATTTCTAAAGGATCTTCAATAATCTTTTGCTCATATGTTTGTTGCACACATTCATCAATGACATCGATCCAAAAGCAATCATTTTGAATTACTGTACTGCATTCTTTAGTAAGTGCAATTTTGGCATTGTCTTCTAGCTTTCTTTTATTAGACAACAATTCCTTGAGAAATTTCACATAAGTTGGCATTTGAGCAAGTGCTTTTGCAAAAGGAATATTTGTGTGAATTTGCTTAAAACTTTCTAAGAATTTTTCATATTGTCTATCCAATTTTTGCTTCTTCAATCTCTAAGGAAAAGGAATCGGAGGCACATATGGTTTAATGATTTCTTATGGTACATCCTTTGCTTTAGCTTCTTCTTCTTTTTCTTTATCTTCGACAAGACTTAGAGTCATTTATGGTTGATGATCTTCAAGTTGTAAACTGCTTCTCAAGGTCACAACTTTGCAATGCTCTCTTGGGCTAACTTTAGTTTGACAAGGAAGAGCACCTTGATTGCGAGTGTGAGAGAACTTGCAATTTGCCCCATTTATGTTTGAAGACTCCTATTTTGAGTTGAGAGATGTTCTATCTTTAGCTCAAGCTTATCATACTACTTTTTGATCTTGTCAAATCTTTCAGAAGTTGCTCCAACAAATCTTTCTAAGGTTAACTCATATAAGGGCTTCTCTACAAAATGAGGGCTTTGATTTTTATTTCCCATGTATGGAGGCTAGTATGGTGCTTTTTGGTTGCTTTGATTTCCCTAAGCTAAATTAGGATGATTTCTCTATAAGGGATTGTATGTATTCCCTTCAGGAAAATTTGGGCCCCAATTTTGATTGCCTGCAAATTGCACTTGCTCCATAACCAAACAATCTGTGGTGTATGGTTTCCTCCACATCCTTCACAGGTTAATGAGGATGGTAAGTTGACTTGATCCAATTTCTTGGCTATTATGTCTACTTTAGTTGCAAGTAAAGAAAAATTGTCAACTTCATGAAGACCAGCAACTCTTCATGGATTAGTCCTTTCTGAGGACCAGTGATAATTGTTAGCTATCATTTCTTCAATTAATTCAAATGCATCTGAGGGAATTATAATTGTGATAGCACCACCAGCTATTGCATCAATTGTGCTTTTGATAGAAGGATTCAATCCTTTACAAAAAGTTTGTATCAAAAGCCAATCTGGTATTCCATGGTGGGGACATCTCCTTTGAAGTTCCTTGAACCATTGCCATGTTTCATATAATGTCTCTCCATTAGATTGTATGAAGCTGGCGATATCATTTCTCAACTTAGTAGTCTTGGAAGGTGGAAAGTATTTTGCCAAGAAAGTTGAGGCAAGTTGATTCCAAGTTCTGAATGTACCCAGTGCCTTAGAGAGTAACCATGTTTTAGCTTTGTCTTTTAATGGGACTGGGAAGAGCCTAAGACAGATGGCATCATTAGAGACACCATTGATTTTAAATGTGTGACACATCTCTAGAAAGGTGGCAATATGGGTGTGAGCATCTTTATTAAGCAACCCATTGAAGGTTGATTATTGAATTAAATTGATGAGTGAAGGCTAAAGCTTAAAGTTATCAGCTTGAACTGTTGGCCTTGCTATGCTTAATCTGATGTCAGCAGTAGTTAGAGCATAGTATTTGAGAGTTCTCCGTAGAACTCTAGGTTCACCATTGTTTATTCCTTCATTGTTCAATCCTTCGATGGTTTCCATGCTTACTTCTGATGAGACTAGAGGATTCTTGATAGGATTTTCAGCCAAAGTTTCTTCCACTTTGTTTTTCAGCTTTTCCTTCCATTCCTTATTTTGTTTGCGATAAAACTTTTCAATTTCCAGGTTATATGGCATAAGTTTTGTGTTTGGGTTCCTATGCATATATAAAACAAAATTTCTTCAAAGGAAGCTAGAAATTAAAAAATAAAATAAAAATCCAAAGTAATAATAGTTTAATATTATTAATATTAGAATTATTGCCTCCCCACCAACGGTACAAAAAACTTGTTAGGACCGTGGTAACTATATGCCAAAGCTACAAGTGCATAGATCATAGATAAGTAATATAACAGTAAGTAAAGTATCGTTCCTATGAGGGAGATGGTTCTAAGTACTAAACAATTAAACTAATTATTATTTAGATGAATAAATTTGATTTATGATAAAATAAAATTGAAAAGAATTAATTTTAATTTTAGATATAATATTTTTTAGCTCAGGGTTAAACCACCTTTATTGATTTACTATGGATTTTCTAAGGTATTAATTTAATATAGTCCCTTTCATTAATAGTTAGATTCTTGTAAATCAAGTTCAAGTCTCTTTCAAGTACCAGAACTAATATCGAATTAATCCTTCTAGCTTAAGGTTATTATCTCCTTGGACTAATATTGTGCTTCCACTCTCACTCCATCATTCAACATCTCAATTCAATTAATTATTGAAAAGATAACAAAATAATCACAGATAAACTTAATCAAATCATATTAACATAAATTATTCCATAGTAAGTTTAATATAAGGGGCAAACCCTAAATGAGAGTTTAGTTCTTCATAATTGAAAAGAAAGTAATGCAAATATTGAAAACAATAATTGAAAACATTATAATTTAGAGAACAAGAAAAATAAAACTCTAATTCTTTGGATTGAGGGAGAACTCCATTTGGAACTTGAATCTCTTCCTTGAACCAAACTTCACTCTACTCTCCAAAGAAATTCTAAAATTCTAAAGAAAACTAAAATAGAAATTTATTTCTTGGATTAAATCTTGAATCAAATCTTATATCTAATCTTTAATCTCTCTTTAATGCTTCAAACCTTGGGAGGATGTGAGTTTATATAGAGTGGTTGAAAGCTTCTTAATGGAGAAAAGTTTGCAAATGCTGGAGTTTAACTATTTACAGCTGTTTGGTTCATCATTTTTTCCAATTTTTCAGCTTAACGTCATAAAATTTTATCCCATCATCATGGCATTTGAGTGCCATAGTCGTACCATGGATGGATATGGATATTTTGAGAGATTTTCTAGCTGTATATGATGACTATGCTTGTTACGGTTGTGGTGTTTGAATGCCACAATTGTGGCTTTTGAACATAGGCTGGAAACTGTTGCACTCTAATTAACACTACTGCAAAGTGACACTCGCAAGTATATGAGGTAATTATAGTAACGGTGATAGCTCCAAGTTCGTCTCACAAGGAAGGAATTATTTTGCAATAATTCAATTTAAATAAAATAAATAAAATTGAGTGTGTGTTGTTGAATTGGTTAATTGTAATTAAAATTTGAAAGTAAAAAATGAGTAGTAGTTGCGTAAGATTAATTCAATTCTAGAAATGGTGCTTAGGGTTGTAGATCAATTTAATTAAATCTTGATTCTCAAATTATCCATTAATATAACCTTGTATTTTATTTTGTTCCTTGAGTTTAATTAGTAATTACCAATTCATTAGTTTTCATATTCATGAATTAACAACAACCAATTATTTTGAAATTATAAATTGATAAAATCCTAGAACCTATATTTCTAATTCATTCTTAGGGTGGTTAATTATAAAGTTTCGATATCGAATTTTACCTCTTGGTCCATCGTTCAATATTAAGTGATTAATAGGTGGCCAATCTATCATACTAACTTTAATTCCAATGCAATCAACCAATAACAAGGTATACTAATGGAATTATCAAATCAAGTCATTTAATCAAATCTACTACAACCTAAGGCATGAGTTAAATTAACTCATCATCAATTTAAAACAAATATCCATCTCAATATTCATCAAATCAAAATTATACATTGTAATATTAATGTTCATAATAAAATAATAACAATCTAGAAATGAATTAAAAGAGAGAATATGAAAAACCCTTTGTAGACGCCAAGAGTTGAACTACTTGTCTTCCTCCTAGCTTCCACCTTGATGTATGATGAACAACTTCCAAGCCCTCTTCAATCAATGGCTCTCTTCTTGAAAGATGGAATGGTAACTCTCTCAAGCTTATAACTCCAATCAAGCTTTCTTCAAACCCTAATCTTCTAAGGAGCTTGCTCACCCAATTTGATCCCCAAACTTGATTAAGTCTTATCTATGGAAGAAATGAAAGATGAATGGAAATGAAGATGAAGATAGAATGATGTCTCCCCCTCCAAAACAAGAACCAAAAACTAAGAACTAGCTCCCTTCAATCAATCCTAACGTGTATCTATATTCCATCCCCTTCTGCTTCCAATTCTTTTTAATTATTTATGACACCAAGCATGTCTTGCCAACTAACACACCACTCTTTGTCTCCCTCTTTATCTTTATTTAATATTTATTCTCATAAATCCATCCACCTCTTACTCATTTTTAATATTTCTTTTTAAAAAGAAAGAGTCTTTTGTCCCCTATTTGTCCCTCACTTCATGAAAAATAATTCAAAGGGACCATATGAGACAAGGCCAAGTCATGAGTGACTTGGCCGTGTCACTTATTTTCTTATGGACATGGCCAAGTCATGTGGACGTGTCCATGGCTACTTCTAACACTTATTTCTTCTTCAGGTGGGACAAGGCCAAGGCCCTGGCCGTGTCATGTGACATGGCCAGTTGCTTTATCGTGTCTTTTGCTTTTTTTCACCTCTACCATTTGCTTTACTTCATTTATTCTTTGGTTTCATAGAGTGGGACACGACCAATACCTTGGCCATGTCATGTGACATGGCCAGTGGATTGGCCGTGTCTCTTGCCAGTGTTTGCCTCTGCCCAATTTTCCTGAAGGACACAGCTATGCCAAGTTGCCTCAGTCCATGTCCTGCTTCTTCCTTGCCTTTGATGAGTGACACGACCAAGCTAAGTGGTGTCTTGGCCATGTCTCTTGATTTTCCACAAACTTTGATCCATCACTCCATTGTTTTGCACTTTAACCTAAATCAAATACTTCAAACAATCTTTAAACACAAATTAAAAGAAAAATTAACTAAAAGCTAATAAATTACCCTAAAAATATAAACATAAATTATTGAAACAAATACCACACACTTATTTTTTTGCTTGTCCCCAAGAAAAGTTAAAATTAAAATAAACTAAATAAGAAAATTTAGTCAAGTTTAAGAGTTATAAGAATGTATGAAGACTTCCAATTTCTTAAATCCACAATCAATATCAAACCAAACAAAACCAATACTCATTTAATCTAGTGGTTCTCCATGCATAACTAATGTTGTCACTCCCTCACCAACTCTTTAAAGTGTTTAATAAGGTAGTGTTTACACTCATAACATTCAATGAAAGATTATTACCATAAGCTTGCTTATCAATCAAACTTCCACCAATAAATTCCAATCAATCATCAATCATAAGGTCTTTCATTTGGTTGTAATGGGGCTAAGGTAAGGGCATAACATTTGGGAGTGTGATTTTATCCACTAAGATCAAGAGCACTTTAAGAGTGAAGTAAGCAATGTAGTACAACCATCAATCCCAACGTACCTCCCAATCACTTAGCACTAGACATTAAAGAACTTTTTAGGAACTCCACTTACTAAATTTGTAAAGTTCATTCCCAACACTTATTTAACACAACACTCAAGCATTAACGCTCTTCAAATGCTCTTGACTTAATGAAAGGGTAAGAGACAAAATAGCATGGTTCAAAGCTAGTAGTGCTGTGAAAAAGAAAGAAAAGCATAAATCAAATAAGCTCAAAATTGGCTAACTAGGGTTGAGTATAAGGTTGGTTTTTTAAGCTAAAATGTGTTCACCTAATTGCCTTAATCATATTGATGTCTAATTGAAATTTTTAAGTAGTCTTAGAATATATGTCAAAGCAAGTTCTAGCAATTCATCAATCAAAGATGCTCGCACACAAAAAAGAATATTAAGTTGGCTAAGAAATTAATAGTCTTAATTTCTCACAAGTTTGAAAAGGCAATGCAAGGAATATCTACCAAATCAACAATAAGCACCAATTTTATCCAATTCTTTAATTCATGCTTCAAAAATTAAAAGGTCATCTACCAAGAAACTTATAACAATTAAACTTTAAAAATATACTTCAAAACAATATGTAAAGTAAGGTAAAACACTTAACAAAAATGACTAAAACAATGACTAAAACAAAGACTTAAAAACAATAACTAAATTACGAAAAACAAAAGCTTGCATTTATGAACAAAAACTTAGCACCCCACACTTTAAGATTGACATTGTCCTCAATGGAAACTAGGATAATTTAAAAGAAATAAGAGTTAAAGTACAACCTGATTTCCATCATTTTCTTTGTGAGGCAAGTGTTACCTTTTCATCCACAAAACATTAATTGTTCAAGATTAAAAAGCAATAAATATTAAATAACCAAAAACATAAAGTTTTAATAACAAATAACAGTAACTAAAAATAGCAACTAAAATATTCAACAACTGAAAATAAGAAAAATAAGAAGTGTTCTCAAAAGGCAGAAGCTGATATGATCTATACTGATGGAGGATGTGATGATGATGCTGCTGAAGGGTGGAGGCTAAGAATCTTGGCAAGGTTGCTATTGATTTGTTCCAACTGGTGAAGGACTTCAGCTTGATTACTATCTATCTTGATTTTCAATGCTTCAATCCTACTAAAAATTTTCTAATTTTTTGGAGCTGGAGCATCTTCATCCAAACCGAGTGAACTTGAGTCAGACTCCTTATCAATTCGTGGTCTCTTTTGCCTGTCCCCTAGTGCAACTTGCTTATCTGAAGCCATCACATAAGCCCCTCCCCTTTTATAACCATGTTCATCTTCTCAAGGATAGCAAGGTCTAATGAATCACTTCCAAAAATTCTAGTCATATGGCAAGTGATCAGGTCAAAACCATCAACAAGTGCCATAGCTAAGGTGGTCGCCAATCCACCTATACAAATTGTGCCCCTTTTCTATTTGCTACGCTATAAAAAATATCGGCCAACCAATAGTCGATATTCATGAATATAGCATTGCTAGCATAATCTATGAAAAATAGCTCGCTTAGTTTCACCACACTCGTACTTTCTTTCTGTGCAAAGAACCCACATGACATAAACCTACATAAATACCTCAAGGCGGGATTTATCAATTTCATTGCCTTGGCCAATTTGGCAACATACATTCCACCCGAGCCTATTGCTCCCCATGCAAATTGTTGTCTAAAACCTTTAAGCACACATTTTTCCCCTTCTTGATGGACACCAAAAATAGCATTCAATTGTTCAATATCAAGAACACATGGTTTTCCAAGCAATTTAAAGCTAAACCTAGTGAAAATCTTCTTTTCATCTCTTTCAACCTTAAGAGAGGTTAGAAATTCCATGGTAAGTTCTTGGAATTGCAAAGGTTTAAGGGAAACTAATTTCTCCCTCAAAAGGTTTTGACCATATCTAGTAAAATTTTCTCTAATTTTGAGAGTATCAAGGGATTCTTTACTTACATACATCATTGGAAAGAAACCCCTTGCTAGAAGAGCTAATCTCTTTGAAGATGATGAAGAGGATGATGAAGGTTGGCTCCTCTTGTGATGGGACACCATTTTTTTTCTAGGCATCTTGATTCTTTGGTGATAAGTGAATCTTTGATGGATTTTATAATTTTTTATTAGAAAATTGGAAGATTTAATGGATTTAATTGAGTTTTTGGTTAAGAATAATGGAAGATTTGGTGGAATTTTGAGATTTTTAGGGATGGGAATGAAGGTTTTAGAGAGAGAGAGATGAGAGAAAGAAGAAAGGAAAATAGAAGCTAAGGTTTTGAAAATGGACCAGATCGGGTAAAATTGGATTTTAAAAAGGGGTGACATGGCCAAGCTGGGAATGGCTTGGCCGTGTTTGATTCTTTAGGAGGGACATGACCAGTGGCTTGGCAGTGTCCCTTGGGTGTGTCCACTACTGGGATTTGTCGACAGGGGAAAGAAATGGGGACACGAACTAGGGCAGCTTGGTCCTGTCTAGGTGACATGGCCAAGGACACAGCCGAGCCTTCTGGCAATGTCCATGCCTGGACTTTCTAGGCTCGCTTGACAAGGCCAATGGCTTAGCCATGTCAAGTGGCAATGTCCTTCACTGCCATTTTTTCCTTTAATTTTTTTTTGAGTAAGTGTGTCACCCAAGTCTAATACATGCTATGTTTTCTTCCTAGCTTCACCCTGAAACTCCATCAAAAACAAAAATTGATCAAAGCACCCATTCTATTCTCTTAAAACCAAAAATGAAATTTACATAGCAAAACATGAAAATTTAACTATGAAAAGAAATACAAACCAATGGATTGCCTCCCATTGAGCATATCTTTAATGTTGTGTAGCTAGACATTGTTGCATCATTTGTGGATAAACACCAAATTTTCAACAGTTTTTGCAACATCAATTTCTTCAAAGTAGGGCTTCACCCTTTGTCTATTTACCTTAAATGTCTCATTGGTTTTCAAATTGAGAAACTCAATAACCCCATATGAGAATGTTTGAATTACTTGAAATGGTCCACTCCAATGGGACTTCAATTTTCCTAGAAATAATCGCATTCTGGAATTGAATAGGAGGACTTTCATTCCCTGTTTGAAAGTCCTTCGAAGGATCATCCTGTCATACATAGCTTTTGTTTTTCCTTATAAATCCTTGAACTCTCATAGGCTTCATTCCTAAGCTCATCAAGCTTAGAAATTTGTAATATTCTTTGCTCCCTTGCTCCTTCTAAGTCCATATTTGTAGTCTTTATTGCCCAATAAGCCTTGCGCTCCAATTCCAACGATAGGTGGCAAGTCTTGCCAAAGACCAACCTATATGGACTCATTCCCAATGGTGTTTTGAAAGCAGTCCTATAAGCCCATAATGCTTCTGGGAATCAGATTGACCAATCCTTTCTCATTGTGCTCACCGTCTTTTCCAAGATCCCTTTAATTTGCTTGTTGGAGATCTCGGCTTGTCCGAATGTTTGGGGGTGGTATGGAGTTACCACTTTGTGTCGGATGCCCTTCTTGGACATCAACTTCTCGAACCATTTGTTGCAAAAAAGGCTTCCTCCATTACTCATTATTGCCTTTGGGGTTTTGAACCTGCTCAAAATATTCTCCTTCAAAAATTTCAAAACAACATTAGCATCATTAGTCCTAGTGGAGATAGCCTCTACCCACTTAGACACACAATCCACTGTAAGAAGAATATATTCAAAACTAAAGGACTTGGGAAATGGCCCCATGAAGTCTATTCCTCATACATTAAAAATTTCAACCATAATAAAAATATTGAGAGGCACTTTATTCCTTTTGCTAATGTTCCCTACTCTTTGGCATTTATCACATTTTGTACAGAAATTATAAGCATCCTTAAAAAGAGTAGGCCAATACAAACCACTTTAAAGAACTTTCTCGGTAGTCTTCTTTTCTCCAAAATTCCCTCCACAATACATGTTTTGAAAAAATTGCAGCACTTGTTTTTGTTCTTCCTCTGGCACACATCTTCTTATGATTTCATCCCTGCAAATTCTAAACAAATATGGCTTATCCCAAAAATAGTACTTACATGTATGCAGGAACCTCTTCTTTGCATGAAAATTCAAATTCTTTCTCACAACACCACAAGAAAGATAGTTAGCAATATCTGCATGCCAAGATTCTTGAGTTAAAGCAAACAAGTGTTCATCTAGAAATTTTTCAAAAGCATTTTCACAAGCAATTTCTGCATCATTATCATGAGAGTTCAATCTAGAAAGATGGTCAGCTACTACATTCTCACTTCCTTTTTGATCTTTGATTTCAACATCGAATTCTTGCAACATCAACACCCACCTAATGAGCCTAGGTTTAGATTATGGTTTAGTCAATAGGTATTTCAAGGTTGTATGGTCTAAAAATACTATGACTTTAAAACCTATCAAGTAAGATCTAAATTTGTCCAGTGCAAATACCACAACTAACATTTTCCTTTCAGTGGTTGTGTAATTTACTTGTGCATCATTTAAAGATAAACTTGCATAATCAATTACACACATCAATTTGTTCACTCTTTGGCCCAAAACAGCTCCAATGGCATAATTCAATGCATCTCACAAGATTTCAAATGGCAAATCCTAATTTGGGGTAACAATTATAGGGGCAGGAGTTAATTTTTCTTTCAAATTTTTAAAAGCTTCTAAGCACTTGTAATAAAAAACAAATGGGACATCTTTTCCGAGCAAATGACACAAAGGATGTGAAATTTTTGAAAAATCTTTTATAAACCTCCTATATAATCCAGCATGTCCCAAAAAACTTCTAATCCCCTTAGCAGATATGGGTCGAGGTAGATTCATGGTTAATTCAACCTTAGCCTTGTCTACCTCAATCCCTTTGTGGGAAACAACATGACCCAAAACAATCCCATGATCAACCATAAAGTTACTCTTTTCCCAACTTTAGGTAAGATTACATTCAATACATTTTTCAAGCATGAAAGTGAACTTTTTGCGAACAATCATGAAAAGAATTACCAAAAATAGAGAAGTCATCCATAAATACCTCAATGCATTTGTCTGACATATCAGAAAAAATCAAAAGTATACATCTTTGAAATGTACCCGGTGCATTGCAAAGTTCGAATAGCATCCTCCGAAAGGCAAATATCCCAAAGAGACAAGTAAAAGTTATCTTTGGTTGATCTTTCAGTGCTATCAAAACTTGGTAGTAACCTGAAAGACCATCAAGAAAGGAGTAACAAGTGTGTCCAGATAACCTATCAAGCATTTGATCAATAAATGGTAAAGAAAAATAATCTTTCTTGGTGACATTATTTAATTTTCTATAATCTATGCATATTCACCACCCGGTTTGTGTTCGTGTAGGTACCAACTCTCCTTTCTCATTATGGACCACAATCAAACCTGCTTTCTTTGGCACGACATGTACGAGACTAACCCATTCACTATTAGCAATAGGGTAGATTACCCCTTCATGAAGCAATTTTAGAACCTCCTTTTTCACTTCGCTCATATTAGGGTTAAGCATCCTTTGAGCCTCTCTCACCGATTTAGCCCCTTCCTCTAAAACTATCTTGTGCATACACATAGAGGGACTAATACCCTTGATATCACTCAACCCCTAACCAATAGCTCTCTTGAATTTTTTCAACATTCTCATAAGTTTATCTTCCTTCTCACTACTAATAGTAGTAGAAATTATCACTGGTTGTGAGTTGTTCTCTCTAAGAAAAACACTCTTTAAGTGCTTTGGAAGTTCTTTAAGTTCAACCCCCTTTGGTTGAATCTCCTCATTTGAACCCTTAAATTCTTCCTCCAAATTTAAAGCCCTTTCTAACTTTTCTTCACCACTCTCCTGCAAGAAAACTTCTTCAACAGCATTATCAGTAAAATCAATGAAAAAGTAGTTCTCATACAAAGTAGTAGTGGGAATAGGAAAAGTGTTAAAAATTAAAAATTCTTTAGTTTGACCTAAAACAGTCATGGTCAATTTCCCATTTTTAACATCAATTAATTTGTTAGTTATGGCAATAAAAGGTCTCCTTAATAATATTATATGTTTAAAATCTATAGGAATTTCCTCCCCATTATCTATGACAATAAAATCAATGGGTACAATCAAACCACCTACCTTAACTAGAACATCTTCTATGATTCCCTTAGGGTATCTAAGAGTTCTATCCGCAAGTTGCAAAACCATTTTAGTTGGTTTGAGTTCCCCTAGTTCTAATTTCAAGTAAACAGAGTATGGCATCAAATTAATACTTGCTCCTAAATCACACATACCAATAGTTTCTTTCCCATTTCCCATAAAGATGCTAACTATAAAGCTTCCAGGATCCTTTAGTTTTAGAGGTAACCTATGTTGTAAAATAGTACTTGTTACTTTCGAGACTATCACCTTCTCATTCAACTCATACTTTTTCTTTTTTGTGTTAAGCTCCTTAAAGAATTTGGCATAAGATGGCAAGTTTTTAATCACCTCAAGTAAGGGGAGATTAATATTTACCTTTGAGAGCATATTATAAATTTCAGAAAATTGTTTATCATTTTTCTCATTTTTTTTAACTTGCTTGGAAAAGGAATTGGCAGTCTATATGGATTTAGAGATTTGTGCAGCTTTGGTGTAACTGATATCTCATCACTATCTTGCTTCGGCTCACTTGGTTGATCTTTTCCTTCTTGTATTTCCTCACCATTCTCTTGCATTGTGCATGCATCCAAAGAATCATCAATTGTATTATCACCAATTTTATTATCAAGTACCTTACCACTTCTTAAAACTAAGATTGCTTTGGCTTGCTCCGGCTGGCTTAAAAATTTTTCTTTTTGATTTTCTTGCAGTTGATTAGCTAATTGACCCACTTAAGTTTCTACTTTCTTAAGTGAGGCTTACAAAGAGTCGAATCATTTGTTGTTCACCTCTTGATTTTGAGTGCTTATTTGAATGAAAGCATTCAAATTTTCTTCAAGTGAAGGTTTTTTTACTTACTCATGATTTGAACTTTGCCCTTGAAATTGGGGTCCCCTTTGATAAGGTTGGAATCAATGTTGAGGTGGAACTTTTTTTTGGTTCTTCCATGAAAAATTAGGGTGATTTCTCCAATCAAGGTTTTAAGAATTTGAGTACGGGTCATTCCTTCCCCTTTGTTGGAACCCTTCAAAAGCAAAAGCTTTCTCTTACACTTCTTAGAATTGGTAAAAGTTTAAAGGACATACATTTGCATTGTGGCCTACCACACCACATGATGCACATGATTCTTGGCTTGGCATCGGGAAGTTTCCTCTAGCATTCAACAATTTAACTTTCCTTATCAACTCGGCAATTTGCCTTGCCATTTTTGAATTTGCATTCAACTCATATGCTCCTCTTCTCCTTTCCCCAATACTCTTTTGTTGAGAATTTGTTCCCAACTTTTCAAATAATGCAACCATTTTCAGTAGCTTTTTTCTCACCCATTGCCCCTCCTACAACATTATCCGCTGTGTTTTGACATTATTAAGATTTGAAGCGATCCCACACCTCATGAAATGGTTCCCCATCAAATTGGGTGAAAGTTGCAATACTCCCCCTAAACTCCTTTGTCTTTTGGTGTGAATAAAATTTTCCCATGAATTTATTGTACACTTCGGTCTAAGTGGTCAAGAAAGTTTTCGGTAAGGTCATCAACCATGCTTTTGCCCTATATTTAAAACTATATGAGAAACATCACATTTTGAGTTCATCCTCTGTTAATGCTTGCAAAGGGAAAGTATGCAATGTTGTGTAAAAATCTTGAATGAAGTTGAGAGGATCTTCATTCAACAATCCATGGAAGGATGGCAGCATACTATAATGAGTGTTTTTGAGTTCATAATTTCTTGTTGCATTGCTCAACCGGATACATGATGTGGTTACTCTAATGATCGATAGGGCAAACTCCTTCATATATGGCTCCTCTACGTCACCCATTTCTACTTCCATATTCTTCCCAAATTGCTTGTTGGTTTCTTCTCCTTCTTATCCTAAAGGATCTACTCCTTCGGTTCTTAGGAGTCTATGAATATCGTCTATATAT
The DNA here is from genome assembly GCA_947685225.1 of Garcia nutans. Classification (NCBI taxonomy): domain Eukaryota; kingdom Viridiplantae; phylum Streptophyta; class Magnoliopsida; order Malpighiales; family Euphorbiaceae; genus Garcia; species Garcia nutans. The sequence goes on from CANTUV010000007.1 coordinate 56,350,676, forward strand.
GGAACAAGTTCATTTTCTTGAGACATTCATCCTTGTATAAATCACCTAGGCAATTGCATAAATCACCTAGGCAATTCAAAAAGGAACACCTTAAACAATTAAACAATTAAAATAAGAGAATCAAACTACAAACAACAATTGCCTTCCTCGGCAACGGAGCCAAAAGCTTGTTGCACTCTAATTAACACTACAACAAAGTGACACTCACAAGTATACGAGGTAATTATAGCAACAGTGATCGCCCCAAGGTCATCTCATAAGGAAGGAATTATTTTGCAATAATTCGATTTAAACAAAATAAATAAAATTGAGTGTGTGCTGTTGAATTGGTGAATTGTAATTAAAATTTAAAAGTAAAAAATGAGTAGTAGCTGTATAAGATTAATTCAATTTTAGGAATGGTACCTAAGGTTGTAAATCAATTTAATTAAATCTTGATTCTCAAATTATCCATTAATATAACCTTGTATTTTAATTTGTTCCTTGAGTTTAATTAGTAATTACCAATTTATTACTTTTCACATTCATGAATTAATAACAACCAATTATTTTAAAATTACAAATTAATTAAACCCTAGAACTTATATTTCTAATTCATTCTTAGGGTGGTTAATTATATAGTTTCGATATCGAATTTTACCTCTCGGTCCATCATTCAATATTAAGTGATTAATAGATGGCCAATATATCAAACAAACTTTAAGTCCAATGCAATCAACTAATAACAAGGTATACTAATGGAATTATCAAATCAAGTCATTTAATCAAATCTAGTACAACACAAGGCATGAGTAAATTAGCTCATCATCAATTTTAAAAAAAAAATATCCATCTCAATATTCATCAAATCAAAATTATACATTATAATATTAATGTTCATAATAAAACAACAACAATCTAGAAATGAAATAAAAGAGAAAATATGAAAAACCCCTTGTAGACGCCAAGAGTTGAACTACTTGTCTTCCTCCTAGCTTCCACCTTGATGTATGATGAACAATTTCCAAGACCTCTTAAATCAATGGCTCTCTTCTTGAAAGATGGAATGGTAACTCTCTCAAGCTTACAACTCCAATCAAGCTTTCTTCAAACCCTAATCTTTTAAGGAGCTTTTCTCACCCAATTTGATCCCCAAACTTGGTTAAGTCTTGTCTAAGGAAGAAATGAAAGATGAATGGAAATGAAGATGAAGAGAGAATGATGTCTCCCCCTCCATAACAAGAACCAAAAACTAAGAACTAGCTCCCTTTAATCAATCCCAACGTGTATCGATGTTCCATTCCCCTCCACTTCCAATTCTTTACAATTTTTTAAGACACCAAGCATGTCTTGCCAAATCACACACCACTCTTTGTCTCCCTCTTTTTCTTTGTTTAATATTTCTTCCCATAAATCCATCCACCTTTTACTCATTCTTAATATTTTTTTAAAAAAGAAATAGTCTTTTATCCCCCATTTGTCCCTCACTTCGTGAAAAATAATTTAAAGGGACCATATGAGACAAGGCCAAGTCATGAGTGACTTGGCCGTGTCACTTATTTTCTTATGGACATGGCCAAGTCATGTGGCCGTGTCCATGGCTACTTCTAACACTTCTTTCTTCTTTAGGTGGGACACGACCAAGGCCCTGGCAGTGTCATGTGACATAGCCAGTGGCTTCGTCGTGTCTTCTGCTTGTGTTCACCTCTGCCATTTGCTTTGCTTCCTTTATTCTTTTTTTCATCAAGTGGGAATTATCATGGACCAACTTCTATGTTAGAAAATGCAATTATTGGTTAAATCATCTGAGGGAAATTTTCAAAAATAAAATATCCCATGTTGGTATTTTGTTGACCACATACCTAGGAAAAGACACCTGCCATTTGTGTGTGGAAGTTATAAGGTTGGAAGGAACATCCTAATTATCTTTGTTTGTTTGTTGTTTGTGCATACATGCATACACGCATTGCATAATATATCATTAATCCTTTCTGGCTCACAGACCTGGAGTATAGTAGTTCAAGAGCGTACGACAACCCTACCTATGCAGTGACATTGAATCCAGCAGCGACTCAATTACTTTCTCACCAAGAGCAATGGAGCCCGAACAAATTTAAAGAATGGTGGACGATGCCTTCAATGCTAAGATATAGGAACTGAAGGAGGTCCTAGCTGAGACTATGAAGAACTAATTAGTTGCAATTTTAGGGAATAATGTCGAGGCATCCTCTAGCACTAAGAAGCCGAAGGACAAAGGGAAGGCAAAGGTTGGAGATGTGGTTTTTAATTATGACAAGGTAATGATTGATGATGATGACTGGGAACAATACTTCCAAGATCCTCAAGGTAAGAAGAAAGAGTCAAAGGTTATGGAAAGAGCAACTGTCGAAAATACTGATACTTCTGATGTCGAGAAGCTAATTGCTAATTTGGAAAAGAAGTTTGAAAAGAAGCTAAAAATTGAAGAAATGTTAGAGGTAGACAAGTTGTTCGAACAAGATGAGGAGGTCCCTTATAAGTTCAAGATGCCTTTCTTCGCTAGGTAGAATGGTACAGGAAATCGTCACTTACATGTTAAGCAGTACATCACTACCATGCAGTATGCTAGAGCTACTAAGGCTCAAACTCTAAGGTACTTCATGCTTTCATTAGACCCTGTTGTCCAGAATTGGTTCAACACCTTAGAGGATAGTACTCAAAAGAGCTGGGATTCGTTATACAAGGCTTTCATTCAACAATATGGGTACAATGTCGAGCTAGAAGTTACTTTAATATAAGTTGAGTCCATTAGACAAAGGCCAAATGAGAATTTTGTAGACTATGTGAAAAGGTAGAGGAATAAGGCTGCATTGCTCAGGAAAAGGCCCGATGAATCTGATTAAATAAGGATGATTATGAGAGGGGTGTTGCCTAGTTTTTGTGAAAAGATGTCTCATACACTCATCCGGGATTTCGAAGATCTTCTCCAAGCTGGTCTTCAAATTGAAGAATGGGAAAGGAAGAATAACCACTTTTCAGTAAGAAGGAATGAGAAAGGGAACTACCAGTCGGGCAATCAAAGCACGCAAAAGGAAGTTTATGTTACTGGTCAAGGAAATAAAAGATAGTTCTCAGAGTTGGGGAAACCTTTATCTTGGGTTTTCAAAAAGCTACAAAAGGAGGGACTATTACAACCATTGGCCCCTCGACCATTGCCAAATCCTTTAACCTCAAAATTTGATACTAAGGCTTTTTGTCAATTTCATCATACTCAAGGACATGAGACCGATAGATGTACCCGATTGAAGCATGAGATCCAAGATCTAATCAATAGTGGTAAGCTACCAGAGCTAGACAAGCCTAATACCAAGAACAATCCTTTGCCTAAATTTGGAATAGTACCTCCACCGGCAACCTTCATGGTAGTAAAAGGATTGGAGAAAGATTTTGTCTTATCCTCTTTTCAAGATGGGAGTATTAAAGATATGGAATAAGGAAAAAATTTATTCAACAAACTTCCCTTAGCTTGGAGTGTTGCTCTATTTATTTTGCTTTCTTTAATATTTAATTGGAACAATTATGTTTTTCAAATTTAAAGTTGTTTGAATAAATTACTTTCATCAAATTTTTTTTGGTCTTTATTCATTTTAGTGCTCAACCAATGACAAATTTAGCTTGATATTTATAAATTAGCGTATCTATACATCTTAATTTGAATAACTTTACTGGGTGAGGGAATTATTTTTTTAGCATTGAGTTGTGTATGCTTATTTAGAGAGTGCTCCTGCATAATTATGAGTGTCTAGGTCCTAGTCAGTTTTAGAATATGCTTTGATGGACTTTCGAGGCAAAATTGAACTCTGCTTATTTAAGGGAGAGATGATCTAGTCCTTATTTGGTTAGCCAACAACTAGTATCCACCCAATTAAATAACAATCCCTAGTTGTCCCTTTGAGCCTTCATAAAATTTTAGCTTGCTTTTCTTTGGCTTATAAACTCCAATGACCTACCCTGAGCTATTATCATACTTAAGGCAAGTCAGATGATCACTAAGGAACAAAAGGGAAAGAAGATCAAAGAGAAGGATATATAGTCAAGACTATAGAGATAGTTGAAGGACACCTGAATTAGACTTAATATCAAAAAATATGAGATAAAGTCAAGACTAAAGCAAACTTATGTCACTCTAGTCATCCATTATCAGAAACACAAGTTGGTACAAACAAGATAGCTCTTTTGGAGCTAGGACCAAAAAAAAGAAGAAAAGAAAAAAAAATAAAGAGGAGAAGAAAAAGAAGAAAGATGACAGAAAAGGAAAAAATAAAAAGAAAACCCAAGGCGGTTCAGAAAGCCAACCGAGTTCTCTTTTACCTAAAGCAGCAAAAGACTTCCATTTGGTTTATAAGGACAGTTTGACTTGAATTGGTCCGACCCAACCAAAGATTCAATCAAAATTAGAGAATAGAAGAAAGGTCATCTAGCTCTTGAAAGTCCTATACTTGACAGTCCTACAGGGAAGAAAGACAAAATGATAAAATGCTCAAAGAAAAGAAAGAGTAAGAAAAATAAAGAGAAAGACAAGGAAAAAGAAGAAAAGAAATGAATATAGGTACCAAACTTTTTGCAAAAAAGGCAAAAACTGTCTCAATCAAGATCCAGATTAATGCCAAGAAGATGGAGAACACTCAAAGCTCTATCTTTTCATGCTCCCAACTGTCAAAAGTTCCAACAAGAAGTTTGTAATGCGAAGATTTATCTATAGTGTCACATTGGCTCCAATCTACCAATGACCTTTATTTAACTCGTGTCCCATATAGACCCCGTTTCAAGCCTATCAAAGACTTATTGATCTCTCTTGGTAGGTAGAGTCTAATAGTGGAGATAGTTTAAATAAGTATGTATATGAGATAGATAATATTCAAACTCAATGAGATCTCTGGCCAAGTAATGTGTATGTACCTATCTGAAGTGCAACAGTTCTTGCTTAAATAGAAATGATCCCCGAGTTTAGTACGGTAACTAAGGTTGTCATGTTATAAATATGTTAATTTGCAAAATTGAGTCCTGAGATACAATGACACTGATGTGACAAAGTCAATATTTGATTTAAAATAAAAAATATTTTTGTCATACAAAGCCTTCAGGTTAAGGGAAGTTTGTTGAACCATCGAACCTCGAAGGAAACATTGGGCAAAGTAAATAATTATTGGCATGATTGAAAAAAGTGTTGCCAACTGGTGTGCTGATTCTTAATTTGAAATGGATGTATCTCAGCTGCCTGGGTCTCACCACTCATGTTTTCAACATCTTGAAGATAAAAGCCATAAATGCAAAGCTTTCTATGATTCCAATGCAAAACTTGAATGGACATTTGGAAGGAGTCAATGAGAACACTTCAGCTGATCACCTTGGTCTGTGAGTCGATGGAACCACTGTAAGTATTACTCATGCATATCATGCATACATGAGCATATCACACTGTATTTTTCTTTGTCAAAAGTAAACAACAATACTCTATGAAGAAAACATGAAGCGGACATGGAATCAGGTGACATGGAAGGCCCATTTCTTGTGGAAGCTTTAGTCATTTTGCAAAAAGAAGAAATGCATGCTTGTGCAAAGAACTAGACAACAAAAACATTAATTAAAGCCTGCATGAAAAAAATCTTTGGTTTGAGCCTACACAGGGGGCAAAGTCTCTCTCTTCAATTTTTGAGTTTATGCGTGCACAAAAAAATTTGCAAACTCACTTTCAATATTTTTGCCACATAGGGGGCAAGGAGAAGATATAAGGGGCTGGCTAAAAAATGGATGAATTTTGTGCAAAAAGTGCAAAAGAATGGAACATTAGAACTATCAAAAGAATGAAGATGCAAAAAGACAAAAAAATTAGTCCAGCTAGAAGAGCTGAAGCCAATATAGGACTAAAGTTCAAAAGGATGAAGATCCAATTTAAAAGGTGAAGACCCGATTTCCAAGGATGAAGATCCATTTTCAAAGGTGAAGACCCAATCCCAAGGATGAAGATCCACTTTCAAGGATAAAGACCCAATCTCCAAGGATGAATATCCACTTTGAAGGGTGAAGACCCGATGCCAAGGATGAATATCTAATTTCAAAGGATGAAGACCCAAAGTCCAAAGGATGAAGATCCATTTTGAAGAGTGAAGATCTAGCCAAGGATGAAGATCCACTTTCAAGGGTGAAGACCCGATCTCCAAGGATGAAGATCCATTTTTAAGGGTGAAGACCCGATCTCCAAGGATGAAGATCCATTTTTTAGGGTGAAGACCCGATGGCAAGGATGAAGATCCATTTTCAAGGGTGAAGATTCGATGCCAAGGATGAAGATCCATTTTCAATGGTGAAGACGTTATGCCAAGGATGAAGATCCACTTTCAAGTGTGAAAACCCGATCTCCAGCGATGAAGATCCATTTTCAAGGGTGAAGACCTGATGCCAAGGATGAAGATCCAAGGTCCAGGGATGAAAATCCATTTTGAGGGTGAAGACCCACAATCCATTAAAGAATGGAACAGCCGGAGCAACCATAATTCTCAACTGATAAAAGGTAAATCAAATTCAGCCTCGAGTCCAAGTACCCAAATCAAATTCAGTCTCAGGTCTAAGTACTCAGTCTCGGGTCCAAGTATCCAATTTAATCTTGGCTCTAAGTACCCAATTCAGTCTCGGGTCCAAGTACCCAAATCAAATTCAGTCTCAGATCCAAGTACCCAAATCTTTTTCAAGTCTAAGTACCCAATTCAAAATTTAGTCTCAGGTCTAAATGTCCAATCTCTAATCTAAGTACCCAATCTCGAGTCCAGAACTCATTTCAAAACCCAAGCCACTTTCAATCTCGGGTCAAGAACCCATCCTCATCCAAAATATGCTCAAAGTCATGTTGCTTTTCACTCTCTTCAACTGAAGATCTTAACTCGTTCAAGCAGAGGGTAAACTGTAGACCCTTAATTTTTTACCAAGTCTAGTTCAAAGATTTTAAAACGGTCCCAAATAATTTTTATAGTATTTATTATTTAAATTTTATTATTCATTATTTATTTTAATTATATAATATTTATTCTATAATATTTATTTTAATAATATTTATTACTTATTTTATTAAAAAATATATATAATATTTATTATTTATCATTTACTATTTATTTTAATAATATAATATTTATTTATAGTATTTATTTTAATAATATTTATTATATGTTTTTTTAATATATTATTTATTATAATAAAATAACATTTATTATTTATTATTTATTTTATTCATTTAAATAATAATATAATTAATTTTAAATATTTTAAATATAATATTTTTAATAGTAAAAATAAAAAATAAAAATATATAAAAATAAAAAATAAATAAATAATTGGAGGGTTGAATCGGTGTGCGGCACGCGACGACAAGCAATTGGCTTATAGCTTGCAGCGAATTGCCAATCCTCACAGGCAATTCTCTTGCGACGCAGCGTACATCACCAGCTCGCATATTTTTCGGCCAAATCTTATTTTACTCAGGTTTAAAATTTTATTTCCTAAAATAATTTTATTTCCTTAACCAACTAGTATTAGGTTTTTTTTATTTTTTCTTATAAATACTACATTAAAAAAATTAAGAGGGAGGATTTTTATTCAGGGACTTATTCTTTTTTCGGCCAAAAAAAAAAAGCAGAGAGATACTGGGACTTTGAGATTTTTTTGGAGACTTTTACTTTTCCATTTTTTTTCAAGCAAAAATACAAAAAAAAAAGAGGGAGAGACTTGGACTTTTCTTTTTGAGGCAGAAACACACAAAAAAAAAAAAGGGCAATAAGTTATTAGAGATTTTTGGGACTTTTAACATTTATTCAAAGACTTTAAGATTTTCAAGAGACAGAGAGAAAGAAAAGAATTAGAAGTTTGAGACCACCAACAAGAAGGCAGTAGCTATTGTCTTCAATTCATTTCAACCAAGGTTTACAAGCTTAAATATTGGTGGAATATTGACTCCGCAAGGGGTGCTGGCCCCTTGGCCCTTGCCCGCTAACCGGCTAGCGGGACTGCCATATGGGCTCGTTGAAGGGGTCAAAATTTATTTGTGTTTTATAAGTTTTTGTGTTTAACTTGCTTTATTTTAAATCCTAATTTAGTTATTAAAATTCTAAAAACCTTAATTTAAGATGTAAACCCTAAACTTATATATTTATTGCTTTATTTAGTTTTAGATTTGATTATGTGGTTTATTATATATTTTGATGATTGATTTTTTTTATTTCAATGTTTGATTTGTTTAATTTATCATGGATGAATATTTTATTTATTATTATTTATTTATTAAAATTGTAAGAGGTATGTTTCCATGGTTGGGTACCTCATTAATTAATTTTCATGTAGTTTAAATTATTTTTATATATTTGAAATTAATGTAAAGGACACGTTTCCACCTTTTTATGGGTGTCCTATTTAGTTTTAGACATTGGACAAATATAAGGACATGTTTCTATCCTCGGATGGGTGTCCATTTATTTATTTTGTTTGAACATTGTTTTGATTTTAATATAATGGTGCTTTTATTTTAATGATCGCATGTAGTATGAATAATATTATTATATTTAAGGATTTTATAATATTACGACCTGAAAAGGAGGCCGGTTCCAATGAACCGAGCGTTGTGGGAGTACTGGGCCACTTCTCACCTTCCCCACGCGTACCCAACTTTCTGAACCCAATAGGGAGTTGGGGACTCCTTAGGAATTGAGTCATCTACCCCTTTCTTTTTTTCAGCCTGTCCTAGTGGCCACTCCATTTTCTCCGGGTTTAAACCCATGTTCTCTAAGGCCCTGGGCGTAACAGTGCCGAAGTCGCAAGAACCATTCTACATGGGAGTGGGGGCAAAAATCCCCGCTCACAGTGGCGACTCAACTGGGGATAAGAGAAGTTAATTCCAATGGTCTTTATATTATTCTATTCTTTCTTGTCATGATATTATCCATTGCATCATATTAGATCGCATCGTGTGCATGAGTTAGGATGTCCGTGTTACCCGTGTTGTGTTATGTGAGGGATACCATACTTTCACTCAAGGTATGGAGATCGAGCATAGCATAACCACTCTGTGAACCTCGGTTTTCCGCCCGAAAAGGATCCGGGCGAAAGTTCACTCGTTGTCAGGAGTCGCCACTCAGTTTATTTTGTTCGAAGGGAAAAACTAAGAAAACCCTTGTTTGACTCCAATAACTTGTCCAATGTAAAGGTTTCTAGTCTGCGAACCCAAGGAGGATTCGGGGACTATGTCATGTATTTGACTAACTCGACAATAAATAATAAAAAAAAGAAATGAATGAATGTAAAAGGGACGAAGAAAACAGAATAAAGAGATTGTTATTAAAATGTGGACTTGCTATTTGAGGTGAATCCCAAATATGCCTACATACTCCCGTTTGAATGGGAGATCAAAGTCCATGTAGTTCGGAAAAGCCTATTTAAAGGCGATGAAATTTATGCTTCATGCATGTGTGTGTGTATGCTTCGTGCATTTTTCAGGCATTTTGCCAGAGTTGTGAGATTTAGCACTTAGTGCAAAAATTGTATAATTTCGGGTACTTAGTACCAAAAGAGTTCGATTTAGGCTTCATGCCAAAAGTTCATTTTAATGGTGCCGTTTAGGTACTTAGTACCAAAGAGATGCAATTTAGGCTCCGTGCCAAAAAGGTTGATTTTATTTACGGCTTAATGCCGAAAGGGTGATTGATTAGTCCATTAGGCCCTCAGACCTAAAAAGATTAGGTCTTTGACCGAGAAGAAATTAAGAAGAAGATTAGAATGCTTATGATATGCTCGAATTGACCAAAGATAAATTATGATATTACCTTGATTAGAATTTTTCCACTTCTAAGTTCCAGATCTTGTTTCCTTGTACTTTTGAGTATGATTCTTGCTTTCTACAACACAATATTAGAAAATCTTAAGCATAAAAATTTCGTCAGCATCTGGGCGTAGGAAGTCCAAAAGTTCTTTTTTTTTTCTGAAAATCTGAAGCCTATTTATAGGCAAAATCGGGCTGGACGGCGGCCGAGCCACGGTGAACGGCGGCCGGGCCGCCATCCTCACGGCGGCGGCTGGGCCGCCGTCCTGGCCCACCGCGACATGCGCTACTTCTGCTAAAACTGACTTTCCGGGAGCCACGGGCCTCCAAAAATTATTCCGAGACCATATCCATGATCCTTGCGTCGCACCGGACATTTCAAGCACCATGAAGACATACTTTCGGTGGACTTTTACCGTTGCCCGCCGGTCCGGCCTGGTCTGAGGAAATTGGCTTTCCGAGCCCCAAAATTCGAGTGTTCACACACTCATAGCCTTGTACCTTTTGGTATATACCTGCTATGGGAACCTAAGCCTTTCAACCCAAAGACTAAAGCTTATGTAATTGGCCTAGTTATTTTCCTTAGGTTTTAACCCAAATGCTTGTTGTTTGACTATGATTGATATATCTTAGTTTGATCCATGGCTTATTTGGTTTATTCTTTTTCTAATATGACCTACCTATATTGTAAGCTCAAAAATAATTCTTTTCCTTTAAGATCCAAAAGACCAAAACTATTTTCAAAATTTTCAAGAAGGTCTTTGGACATTAAAACCTTTCAAGATGGGTCAAAATCTTTTTACACCTTATGGCCCAAACAAACAAAATTATCTTTCACTTCATCTAAAAATACAACCTTTTCTTACAAAGAGCTTACAAATTATTTAGGTCAATTACGAAATACCAAAAATCAATTGTGAGCCTAGCTTATACCAAGAATTATTAACCATGGACATGTTTTTGACATGAATCAATGATTGCTTTTTCAAAACAAAATCTATTTATGATAAACCTCTTAATTTAGTTTTAATCCAATATAGCATAAAAGTTGTTTAATTGAGATTCAATGGATTAAAGCCTAATTAATGGGAATTATCATGGACCAACTTCTATTTTAGAAAATGCAATTATTAGTTAAATTGTCCGAGGGAATTTTTTGAAAATAAAATATCCCATGTTGGTATTTTGTTGACCACATACCTAGAAAAAAGACCCACCATTTGTGTGTGGAAGTTATAAGGTTGGAAGGAACGTCCTAATTATCTTTGTTTGTTTATTGTTTGTACATACATGCATACATGCATACATGCATTGCATAACATATCATTAATCCTTTCTAGCTTACAAACCTAGAGTACAGTAGTTCAAGAGCGTATGACAACCCCACCTATGCTAGTGACAATGAATCCAGCAGTGACTCAATTACTTTCTCACCAAGAGCAATGGAACTCAAACAAATTTAAAGAATGGTGGACGGCGCCCTCAATGCTAAGATAGAAGAACTGAAGGAGGTCCTAGCTGAGACTATGAAGAACTTATTGGCTATAATTTTGGGGAACAATGCCGAGGCATCCTCTAGCAATAAGAAGTTGAAGGACAAAGGGAAGGTGAAGTTTAGTGAAGTAGCTTTTGATTATGATAAGGTAATGATTGATGATGACGACTGGGAACAATACTTCCAAGATCCTCAAGGTAAGAAGAAATAGTCGAAGGTTGTGGAAAGAGCAACTTTCGAAAAGACTAATACTTCTGATGTCGAGAAGCTAATTGCTAATTTAGAAAAGAAGTTTGAAAAGAAGCTGAACATTGAAGAAATGTCAAAGGTAGACAAGTTGTTCGAATAAGATGAGGAGGACCCTTATAAGTTCAAGATGCCTTCCTTCACTAGGTACAATAGTACAGGAAATCTTCACTTGCATGTTAAGCAGTACATTACTACCATGCAATTTGGTAGAGCTACTAAGGCTCAAACTCTAAGGTACTTCATGCTTTCATTAGACCCTGTTGTCCAGAATTGGTTCAACACCTTAGAGGATAGTACTCAAAAGAGCTGGGATTCGTTATACAAGGCTTTCATTCAACAATATGGGTACAATGTCGAGCTAGAAGTTACCTTAATGGAAGTTGAGCCCATTAGACAAAGGCCAAATGAGAATTTTGTGGACTATGTAAAAAGGTGGAGGAATAAGGTTGTATTGCTCAGGAAGAGGCCTGATGAATCTGATCAAATAAGGATTATTATGAGAGGGGTGTTGCCTAGTCTTTATGAAAGGATGTCTCATACACTCATTTAGGATTTCAAATATCTTCTCCAAGCTAGTCTGCAAATTGAAGAATGGGAAAGGGGGAAGAACCGCTTTTCAGTAAGAAGGAATGAGAAAGGGAATTACTAGTCGGGCAACCAAAGCACGCAAAAGGAAGTTGATGTTAATGCGACTGGTTAAGAAAATAAAAGATAGTTCTCAAAGGTGGGGAAACCTCTATCTTGGGTTTTCAACAAGCTACAAAAGGAGGGACTATTACAACCATTGGCCCCTCGACCTTTGTCAAATCCTTTACCCCTAAAATTTGATACTAAGGCATTTTGTCAATTTCATCAGACTCAAGGACATGAGACAGATAGATATACCCGATCGAAGCATGTGATCCAAGATCTAATTGATAGTGGTAAGCTACCTAAGCTGGACAAGCCTAATACCAAGAACAATTCTTTGCCTAAATTTAAAAGAATACCTCAACCGGCAACCTTCATGGTAGGTAAAGAATTGGAGGAAGATTTTATCTTATCCTCTTTTAAAGACAAGAGTATTGAAGATGTGGAATAAGGAAAAATTTTATTCAACCAACTTCCCTTAGATTGGACTGTTGCTCTATGTATTTTGCTTTCTTTAATATTTAATTGGAACAAGTGTGTTACTCTGAGAACCAGTGATGGTAGAAGTGTGATGGTATCTAGTGAGCAGAGACATCTTGCATCCATGTTTGTTTCAGCTATTGTAGCTAGGAGGTTGATTCGGAAGGGATGTGATGCTTAACTTGCTCATGTGGTAGATACCAGAGTAGTGGATTCTCAGCTTGATAGTATATCCACAGTTGTTGAATTTCCAGATATTTTTCCTAAGGAGTTACTAGGGATACCCCATGAGAGAGAGGTTGAGTTTGGTATTGATTTGTTGCCTGGTACCACTCTCATATCTATTACTCCCTATCAAATGGCAACTGCTAAGTTGAGAGAATTGAAGGTACAATTGCAGGAGTTATTGGATAAAGGGTTTATTCATCCTAGTGTGTCTCCATGGGGAGTGCCTATTTTGTTTGTGAGGAAGAAGGATGGTACTTTGAGATTGTACATTGATTATAGGCAGTTGAATAAAGTGACCATCAAGAATAAGTATCCTTTGCCTAGGATCGATTATCTCTTTGATCAATTGAAAGGAGCAACAGTTTTCTCTAAGATTGATTTGAGATCAGGGTACCATCAGTTGAGAGTCAGAGCTAAAGATGTATCTAAGACAGCTTTCCACACGAGGTATGGGCATTATGAGTTTTTGGTCATGCCTTTTGGGTTGACGAATGCACCAGCAACTTTTATAAATTTGATGAATAGGGTGTTTAGACCCTACCTAGATCAGTTTGTGGTGCTTTTTATTGATGATATTTTAGTGTATTCACATAATGAGGAGGACCATGATAAGCACCTGCGGATTGTTTTATAGATTTTGAGGGAGAAGCAGTTGTATGCTAAGCTATTTAAATGTGAGTTCTGGCTTGATCAAGTAACTTTTCTCGGTCATGTGGTTTTAGCAGAAGGTATAATAGTTATTCAGAGTAAAGTTGAAGCCATTTTGAATTGGAATCCACAGAAGATAGTGACTGAGGTTAGAAGTTTTCTGGGTTTGGCAGGCTATTATCGATGATTTGTGAAAGGTTTTTCTTTGATAGCTACTCCACTCACCATATTGCTTTGGAAGGGAGTTAGATTCATGTGGACAGATCGGTGTCAAGCAAGCTTTGAGCAGTTGAAAGAGATGTTGACTCAAGCTCCTGTTCTTACCTTGCCTGTGGAAGATAAACCATATGTGATTTACAGTGACGCTTCACATAATGGTTTAGGTTGTGTTTTATTGTAGGAGGGTAGAGTCATAGCTTATGCTTCGAGGCAGTTAAAGCCACATGAGTTGAATTACCCGACGCATGATTTGGAATTAGCAACCATAGTTTTTGCTTTGAAGATTTGGTGACATTACCTTTATGGGAAGAAGTGTTTCATTTATACAGAACACAAGAGTTTGAAATACTTGGGGGTTCAGAGAGAGCTAAATCTTCGGCAGAGACGGTGGTTGGAGTTGATTAAAGACTATAACTGTTTGATTGATTATCATCCTGGCAAGGCAAACGTAGTTGTTGATGCCTTGAGTTGGAAGTCTTTAGCAGGTTTGACTGCTTATTCACTCTCTTTGCTTGTTGAGTTGAGAGCATTGCATGCTAGTTTTGAATCACGTGATGATGGTACTTTGTTGGCTCAGTTGCATTTGAGACCGGTATTGTTGGATCAGATTAGGGAGGCTCAATTGGCAGATGAGAAAATCCAGAAGATTGTAATGGAATGCCAAAAGGGTGAGAGCCAAGATTTTCATGTGAGAAGTAATGGCAGCTTATGGTACAGAGATAGATTATGTGTTCCTAATGAGACAAGAATGAAAAAGATTATTTTGGAGGAAGCACATCAGTCAGCTTTTGTTATGCACCCTGGGAGTACTAAGATGTATCATGATTTGAAGCAATATTATTGGTGGTCAGGTATGAAGAAGGACATAGCAGAGTTTGTATCCAAATGTCACACTTGTCAGAGAGTGAAGGCTGAGCACCAAGTTCCTTCGGGGTTGCTCCAACCTTTAACGGTGCCAGAATGGAAATGAGAGTGAGTAACAATGGATTTTGTGATTGGTTTACCGTTGACTCAGAAGAAGCATGATGTCATTTGGGTGATTATTGATCAGTTAATGAAGACAGCTCATTTCCTTCCAGTCTGGATGGACTATTCTCTTGAGAAGTTAGTTGAGTTGTGTATCAGTGAGATAGTGAGATTGCATGGAGTCCCAATTTCTTTGGTGTCTAATCGAGATCCTCGGTTTACTTTGAGATTTTGGAAGAGTTTGCATAATGATTTGGGTTCTCGATTGCATTTTAGCACAGCTTTCCATCCTCAGACAGATGGGCAGTCAGAGAGAATGATATAGATTTTGGACTACATGTTGAGAAGCTATGTCATTGATTTCTCTGGGAGTTGGGATAGATTCTTGCCATTGATTGAATTTACCTATAACAACAGTCATCAGTCTAGTATTGGAATGGCACCTTATGAGGCATTGTATGGTAGAAGATGTAGGATGCCTCTATGTTGGGATGAGATTGGAGAAGGTAAGTTAATTGGTCCTTATTTGATTAAAGAAACATAAGAGAAAGTGAAGATGATTTGGGATCGCTTGAAAGCAGCTTCAGACCAACAGAAATCATATTCAGATTTGAACAGAAAAGACATAGAGTTTAGTGTTGGAGAGAAAGTATTTTTGAAAGTGTCTCCTTGGAAGAAAATTTTGAGATTTGGCAGCAAAGGGAAGTTAAGTCCTTGTTCCATTGGACCTTATGAGGTACTGGAGAGAGTTGGACCAGTAGCCTATAGACTCACTTTGCCTCCTGAATTGGATCGAATTCATAATGTCTTCCATGTCTCTATGCTACGGAGGTATAGGTTAGACCCATCTCATATTTTGTCAGTGGAATTTATTGGGGTGAGTTCGGATTTGACTTTTTAAGAAGAACCAGTGGCTATTTTGGCACATGAAGTTAAAGAGTTGAGAAATAAGAAAGTGCTACTTGTAAAGGTTCTTTGGAAGAATCATGCTAAGGAAGAGGCAACTTGGGAGAGTGAGTAAGTGATGCGAGATCAATATCCCCAGTTATTTTAGACTTGAGAACAGGTAATTTCGAGGACTAAATTTATTTGTAGAGGGGGAGAATTGTAATATCCCAAAACATACCCTAAAATTTTTGGAAATGCTAATTGTTGAAATTGAATTATATGATTTTAAAGTGTATATATGATTAAGTGACAAGATAATAGGAGAGTGTGTATATTTGATTAGTGGGAAGAAAGGAAGAGGAAAGTGTGTATATGTTATATATATGAAGATATATACAACATATACAAGTCAACAAGTTGATTTGGTCAAATGAGATAATTAATTATTTAAAATGAAAATTAGATGTTAGTGGAAGATGATATTTATAATATTATAATAATTTAAATTGCTTGGTGGATATTTAGTGAGGATTTATGTGGTTAATGTAGTGGAGTGGTTATTGACCTTACATCATCTTCTTCTTTCTTCTCCAAAAGCGGCCATCACCATTTCTTAAGGGAAAGAGAGGTTTTGTTGATTCCTAACTCAAGCAATTGAAGGATTTCAAGAGATCAAGTTGGAGTTTTAAGGATTTTCTTCACTTTTGGTAATTTTCCAACTTGTTTCTTTATTTTCTCTTGAGTTTGTGTTTATGAGTAGGGTGGATGGTTGGTGTAGTTGTGTGTATGGTTAATTTTGGTATGTTTGAGGATGTTTTGTTTAATTAACTTTGATTTTAGGGTTGGATTGAAGAGAAAGGGTTAAGTTTGGTGAAGAAAACAAGAGTCATGGGTGGTATGACTTTGAGTTGTGAAATATGGTTGTGATTGTATTTTAATGTATGTGTTTGAGTTGTTTTGATGTTTATGCAAGTTTATTATGGTATATTGATGGTTTTGGTTAAGTTTGTTTGGAGTGGTAAAGGGTAAAAGAAAGATGTTTGTTGGATGTGGTGTTTTGGTGTCATTGGTTATGTTTTCAGTATGAGTGACACGACCAGTGACACGTCTAGTGACACGCCCATGTCACTGAGCGTGTCATAGCTACTATGTTGTAGGTGGATTGGCACATGCAGTGACACGCCCATGTCACTGAGTGTGTCATAACTTCTGTGTTGGAGGAGGATTGACACGTGCAGTGACACGCCCATGTCACTGAGGTTGTCAAAGCTTCTGTGTTGTAGGTTTAGGGCACGTCCATGAACACGCCTGTGTTGCTCTTAGAGGTAAGTACAAATCTTACATGATTGCATACATTTACATGACTTTGGGACTTAACACATTTGGTTGGAAAATGCGTTAGGTTACCTATTATATTGTTGATATATGATAATGGTACAATGATTTGTATTATGTAAATTATATGTTGAGGATTCAAAATATATGAATAATGTAATTTGTGATGTGCACTCTAATTATGATATTTTAAGCCATTGGTGATGGCTATATTGATATAAATGGGATATTTGAAGCATTGTGCTTATAATGATCATAAGGAAATGAAAGAGGTTTTGATAATGAATTAATGAAAGAATTGTGTGCCTAGTATGTTATTCAATTTTCAGAGTTTTGTTGTTAGTGGCATGCCTAAAAGTAACAATCCCTTAAAGCTAGGTTGGGCTTGGTCCTTGAAGCCAAGTTGGGTTGATGCTGAGCTCCCCTTAAAGCTTGGTTGGGCCTAATTCTTGAAGCCTAGTTGGGATGTTACATATAAGGTAATCCTCATTGTGATAATGATTCGCCTTCAGGCTTAATAAATGTGATTATTGGACCAAAACAGTAACTCTGGAATTTGAATGGCATATTAGTTTCTTTTGGGCCCATGCTTATCTTTGTTTTAATGTGAATTATGAATAATGGAATAATTGAACAATTTAATGAGATTTAATGTTATGAAACAATGATATCCTTGTATATTGCTTCAAATTCTTAAAAGTTTGACATTGGCATTACATTTGAATCATATTGTTATCATGGTTTGTACCACTAAGCCTTTGGCTTAGCGCGATTGTGATTTATTTCGTAGGTGATAGGGTAGATCTGGTTGAGCCGAAAAGTTCAGCTAGACCGAGTCGAGTCTAGGCTTGTGATCCCTTGTGAAGTGTTGATTTGAGGACATCAAGATCAGAGATGGACTGCCAGCATGTATAAACTCTATATTTTTAAATATTGATTTTGATGTATACATATGTACATTCCGCTGCTTATTAAACAAATATTTTAGATAAACTTTTGGGTAATGAAGATATATATATATATGTATGTATTTTAACAAAGGATGTTTCATCTATTACTTTCTATAATATAAGTTAAATGTTTTAAGTTTACTCAGATTATAGAATTGATGATTTGGTTTTAAAGTGTAAAGATGGGTTTATTTTAAATGGACTGTGACATTCTTATATCCTCTATATGTTTATCACATATAGTGTGTATATGTGGTGTATGTATATTGGGTGTAGGGGTGTTACACTTATGTCACTCCAGTCATCCATTATAAGAAACACAAGTTGGTACAAACAAGATAACTCTTTTAGAGCTAAGACCAAAAAAAAAAGGAAAAAAAAGAGAAGAAAGATGAAAGAAAAAGAAGAAAGATGAAAGAAAAAGAAAAAAGAAAAAGAAAACCCAAGGCGGTTCAGAAAGCCAACCGAGTTCTCTTTTACCTAAAGTAGCAAAAGACTTCCATTTGGTTTATAAGGACAGTCTGACTTGAATTGGTCCTGTTGTCCCAAGATGGCAACCAAGAGGGGGGGTGAATTGGTTTCCTCAAGAAATAATGACAATTAAAAAACTCAACAAAATAGAAATGCGGAATAGAGAGATGGTTGAGTAATGGAAGAAAGAAAGAACACACAAGATTTATAGTGGTTCAGATTTACTTCAATCCTACATCCACTTCCTTAACAACTTGTTAAGGTTCCACTAATCTTTGAAGTTTTTACAAGCTCACTTCCAACTTTGGTGTTTTCACAAGTTCACACATAACTTCACAAGTGTTTTCTAAGGCTTACACTCAAGAACCTTTAAGGAGTTTTTAAGGCTCACTCTCACAACCCAAACAAGAGTTTTACAAGGCTTACTCTTACAACCCAAGTGTTTTCCAAGCTCACACTCAAACTTATACAATGGTGTTTTCAATGCTTACACCTAACATTCATTACAATTCAAATGTAAGTTTAAGTAAAGGAAAGTTGTTGCTTGGCTATCAAATTCTATTTTGCTTCACTTCTTTATTTCTTTTCTTATAGAAGCACTGTATTTATAGCCAATGTGGTCTTACTACCCGTTATTGATAGTAAGAATAAAGTCTTGGCAGTTTAGACCTTCTTTATTAAACTTTCCGATGTATTTTGCGGTCGTCCTTCATACAAGGATGGTCGCGCTCACATCTCACGCTGTCGTCCTTGGACAAGGTACGGTCGCTGCATTTAAAAAAGCTTCAACGGTCGAATTTTAGTGCTCTGCAGTAGGAATCTTTCCCATGCTGTGATTGTCGGGACAGTCGCGCCTAACAAAGGTGTGGTCGCCATTTTTTGAATGTTGAAGTGGGTTTATAACGGTCATGTCACTTGTCATTCTCTGACAGGGCAGAATAGATGTCCGCCAAAATTTGAATGTTGCGGTCGCCCTAGGTAGCATCTCGCGGTCGAGTTGACAAACTCGCGTCAAACTTCTAGATGCACCTGAGGACGCGAACACTACTGTCTCTTTAAGCAATTTTCCCTTGCATTGGCAGAGCGGTCATGAATATGAATGCGCGGTCACTAAAGTGGTAAGCGAGGCCGTATCATTCGCTGTTCTTGTCACCGCGAACCTTACTATGATTAGAATGATTTGAGTTCCTTGAGTAGCGGTTGTTCATAACTTTGGACGGTCGCTCTTCTTTAGGTGCGGTCGCTACTGAGGTCGGGTTTCTGACCTCGAAACCTACTGTGATAAGGTTTCATCCTTTAATTGAATGGTGCGGTCGTATTCAGATTTGGTGCGACCGCTAGAAGTGTTCTGTTCAGCTTTATTTGAACCAACCTAAGCCTGCAACAAGATTCTCCAAATACATATTAAATGGATCATTCATTTGAGTTATCAAGGATCAAAATTGAGATCATTTGTCTAACAGGTCCAACTCAACCAAAGATTCAATCAAAATTAGAGAGATAGAAGAAAGGTCATCCAGTTCTTGAAAGTCCTATACTTGACAGTCCTACAAGGAAGAAGGACAAAATGATACAATGCTCAAATAAAAGAAAGATTAAGAAAAAGAAAGACAAAGACAAAGGAAAAGAAGAAAAGAAATGAATATGGGTACCAAACTTTTTGCAAAAAAGGCAAAAACTATCCCAATCAAGATCGAAATTAACGCCAAGAAGATGGGAGAACACTTAAAGCTCTATATTTTCATGCTCCCAACTACCAAAAGTTCCAAGAAAAAGTTTGTAGTGCGAAGATTGTCCATAGTATCATATCGGTTCTGGTGCGTGCCGCTATGCTATAGCAATTACCGCAAGTGAACGGGTCGCCCAAATAATATAGAAGTGTAACACCCCTATATCCTGTATACGTACTAAGCATGCTTAAACGATCATAATATACGTATACTGAATATAGAAAATGCCACGATTTAAAAAGACACAACACATATCTTTGTAAACAAGTGAAACTAATCTCAAACAAATAAAAGAAATCCAAAAGACACTATATATAAAATGTTTAATAATTCACAGCGGAAGGTATTACAAATATAATATAAATCAAAGTTTACAAAACATAGAATATATACAGATTGGCAGTTCTTCTCTGATCTTTAAGTCCCAAAATGAACTCTTCAATGTCTACTCTCACTCGGTCTTGAAGAACTCTCAGGTTCAACTCTGTCACCTGCGCGATCAAACACTATCGCGCTAAGCCAACGGCTTAGTAGTACAAAGTATGCTAGCATTATGCTATAGTGCAATGTAATGTCACACATTTTAATAACAAATCAACATCATAGATGGAAGGCTAACAACATACCTTTATATTTCATAACCCACACACATAGAAGCACATCACAATACCACATCATACTACATTCAATGTCATAACAATATTCATATTAGATCTTCATAGTGCCATTGATTTTACCATTCAAGAATCACATTATATACAAAGACAAGCATGGGCCCAAAACACTCTAATATGCCATTCAATTTTCAGAGTAGATGTTTTGGTTTAATAATCACATTTATCATTATCATAAACCCAACTAGGCTTCAAGGATTAGGTTCAACCAAGCTTCAAGGGGAACAAAGCATGCTAAGTATCAACCCAACTTGGCTTCAAGAACCAACCCAACCTAGCTTCAAGGGTTGTAACATCTCAATTAGGCTTCAAGGACTAGACCCAACCAAGCTTCAAGGGGAGTAAAACATGTTAAACTTCTACCCAACTTGGCTTCAAGAATCAAGCCCAACCTAACTTCAAGAGAGTGTTACTATCATTAGGCATGCCACCAACAACAAACTCTGAAAATTGAATAACACATTAGCCACACAATTCATTTATTATTTCATTCTCAATTCTCATCATCAATTAGGCAAACATGCCTTATATCTTTCAATTGAATCATCATAGCCAAACACAATGGCTTCACATCACATTTGAGTTATCATAGCCAATCACAATGGCCTCATATCATAGCATATCTCAATACCCATCTTAGCAATTCCTCTTTCAAATGTATAATCATTTGTATCATCATATCATTTATATAATACATGTATATATCATCATTGATATAAGCATAACAAAGTACATTCTTCACAAGAATCAACAATGCAATAATGCAGAATGTGTACTTACCTCAAAAGCAATTTACACAATTCAAAACACTCCCTTTCCCAAGGTTCTTATGCTTCTTAAATCAATGACAAATCACCTTCTTCAAGACCTAATCCAACAAATATAACACACACTTACTTAAGGATACACAAGAAGTAATCAAGTTAAGAGTTAACTAGGGCAATCTCTACACATAACACGCTCAACCACACGGGCGTGTTCCTGACCGTGCCCTAACTCCACAACACAGAAGCTATTACACGTTCATGACCACGGGCGTGTCACTGGGCGTGTAATAAATACTGCCTCACACAAATACATCAACACGTCCAACAACCTGAACGTGCTCCTGGCCGTGTAAATTCTCCATTCTCACAGTAGCTATGACACGCTCAATAACACGGGCGTGTTACTGGCCGTGTCAAACCTACTGCCACACAGAACAATTGACACGCCTAAGGACCTTGGACGTGCTCATGGGCGTGTCCGGCCACAAATCAAGACTCCGGCCAAAACAACCAAACACTCAACAAAACACTTCTATCCATCAACATCCACTTCAAACAAACTTCACTACACATACCCAAAAACCATCTCAAACTTGCAACAACACCACAACAAACCAAAACACACACATCAAACACAAATCACAAACATCATCAAAACTTTGAACATAACCACAACTCAATCTATACCAACCAACTTTCTCTTCTCTTCATTCCAGCCCCACAAATCAAAATCAATAACACCAAACACTCCTCAATATCACAATCAAACCAACACACTCCTAACATTAACTATCAACAATCAAACTTACTCACAACTTCAAAAACAACAAAGGAAATTAAGAGAAAATTTACCAAAATTGATGAAATTACACAATTTCCAACTTGATCACTTCAAATCTCCTTAGACTTTGATCTTAAAACCATCAATCTCTCTCTTGTTCTCTTGTCTCTTGGATGTCCGGTCAACAAAGAAGACAAAGAAGAAAATGAAGAGTAAGAAGCAAAGTCAACTTTTAATCTCCACACAAAATTCCTTTAAACCTCCTTCAAGTATTTAAAGTATTTAAAATAATCCCATTTCTTCTCTTCCACTCAATATTAAATTTCCATTTCCTTTAATTAATTAATTACTTAAAAACACATAAATATCTTCTTCCACTAACTCTCTTTGACCATCATATTTGACTTATGTATATGTTATATATATTTCCATATATACACATATACACTTCTATCTTACATTCTTTTCTCTTTCAATTAAACTTACACACATAATCCAATTAGAACAATAATTATATCTAAACTTCTAGGGCACATATGGGGATATTACAAGAAGTGAGTGAGTTATCGTTCCACTGGGGACAAGGCCAAGTACTAGTTCAAACCTTAACTGTTGTTTAGCAAATTAATAGTTGTGTGATGCTTTGTAATTAAAAACAACTAAATTAATAACTGGAAGTAAGGGAAAATTAAATGTTATGCAAATAGGATTGATGATAATAATACTATCCAGATATTGGATCCCCCTAGCCTCAATGATATTTATGAACAATCAATTCAGTTAAATCATTCAATAGAATTGACTTGGCATTCCTCTAACTTAGACTAAAACATCTCTGGAGCGAATTAATCCCTAATCACTAAGTAGAGTGCCGGAATCTCTTCTCAAACACAATTAAATAGGTCATGCATTAAGAACAAGGAAATATACACCAAAGGATCTTGTAGGTCTATCCCTAGTACCCCAATCAATCCTTAACCCTTATGAGTATTCAATTCATATCAAGCTTTCTCAAGTCAATAATATGAAAATGGCAACCAATCAATAAGCATGCTATTATCAATTGGAAATAACATCAAGCATCATAAGAATAAAACAACTCAATCAAATGATTCAACTAATTATAATTATTCAATTCATACAAATAAGCTAGGGTTCATCAATATCTAGATAGAGAAGGAATTAGTTCATGTTCAAAACCAGAAAAAATGAGCAAGATAAATGAGTAAAAGAAACCAACCAATCCATGGCGAATGATTTGTATTTCTTCACTTCAATCCTTGATTCTTGGTTTAGGGCTTGTACAAGATGCGTCTCCTTCTTCAAACTCAGCTCAAAACCCTCCTCTTTGCTTCAGTTGTTGGCTCCTTCTCCCTTGTTCTAGCCTTCACGTTTCCAGCTCCAGAATAATCAATATCCCCCAAAAACTCCCTCTTCTTCTCTTTTTATTTCCCTCCAAAGCTCAAGTCAATCTTCCAACTCACCTTGTCTCCCACATTCTCTTTGTTCTATCTTTCTTTTCCTCAAATTAGGCAAGCTTTTCTTTTGTCTAATGTTACTTTTGACCAAAACTAGTCTTTGTTTCCCACTTGTCTGCAAAAGAATTTGAACATTTCAAAGTTGCCCTAGGTGACACGGCCAAACTTGCTGGCCGTGTCACCTTCTGCCCTTTCTTTCCTTATTTTCTTCTAGGTGACACGGCCAAGCTCCTGGCCGTGTCATGTGACACGGCTAGTGGCTTGGCCGTGTCATGTGCGTGTGTCACTCTCTGCTTCTGGCTTCGTCAATTTACTTGTTTTTGTTTCCAAGGGTGACATGACCAAGCTTGTGGCTGTGTCATGTGACAAGACCACTGGCTTGGGCGTGTCACCTGGGTGTTTTGGCTTTTGGATTGTTTCTTTTCTTTCTTGGTTCTTTGGCTTAGATGGGACACGGCCAAGCTTGTGGCCGTGTCACTTGGCAGTGTCTTCTTTTGCCAAAATTTCTTTCCTTTCTTGGTCTCTTTGATTTTTGCTCTTTGGGTGAGACATGGCCAGAGGCTTGGGCGTGTCACCTGGCCGTGTCAGCTACTGCCTTCAAGTTACTTTGAGGGACATGGCTAAGCTTGCTTTGGCTTGTCCATGTCTTGCTTGCTTCATGCGTTTTCTTCATTGTTTTGATCATCCAAGGGAGTTTTTGCACTTTAACCTAAAACAAACACTTAAAACAAACTTTGAACCAAAATCAAATGAAACATTAACTAAAAACACATAGAAATCATACTAAAACAAGTATAAAAAACACTCTTATCAAATACCTCACACTTAAATCCTTGCCTGTCCCCAAGCAAGGCTAAACTCAAAACAAACTAAACACAAAAATTTTGTCAAGTTCAAGAGTTATAAAAATGTATCAAGACTTCCCTATCCCTAAATCCGCAATCAACATCAAATCGAACAAAATTGATACCAAAGCAATTAAGTGGCTTTCCATGCATAACCTACATTGTCACTCCCTCACCAACTCTTAAAAGTGTTTGATCAAGGTGGTGTTTACACTCGTAACAATCAATGAAAGATTAATTGCCTTAGTCTTGCTTATCTATCAAATCTCCACCACTTAATTACAATCAAGCATCAATCAAAAGGTCTTTTATCTGGTTGTAATGGGGTTAGGGTAAAGGCATGGCATTTAGGAAATGTGAGCTTAATCATTAAGTTTAAGAGCACTTCAAGAATGAAGTAACCGATCATATAAATATAACCCAACACTCCCAAAACACCTTTCTCTTATCTACCCCTTGACATTAAAGGACTTTTCAAGGGAACTCACTTATTACATCTTGCAATGATTATTTCTAAAACATATTCCAACCTTTTCAACAAGGACAACAATTTTTCTTAGTATTTTCCTTCTTTTTTATTTGATTTTTTTTATTTTGCTTTGCAATCTTAAACCTACTAAATTTAACCCCACACTTAATTCAACACAACACTTGGTCATAAACACTCTTAAAATTCTCTTGACCTAATGAAAGGGTACGAGTTAAAACAGCAAGGTTCAAGGCTGGTAGTGTTGCAAAAAATAAAGAAAAGGAGAAACGAAATAGGCTCAAAATTGGCTAACTAAGGGTAAAATTAGGGTTGGTCTTTTTAAGCCAAAGTGGGTTCACCTAATTGCCTTAATCATCTTGATGCCAAATTGAAATTTTTATGTAATCTTAAAATGCATGTCAAAGCAAGTTCTAGCAAGTCATCAACTAAAGATGTTTTTCCACAAAAAGAATAATAAGTTGATGGCTGTGAACCTCGGTTTTCCGCCCAAAAAGGATCCGGGCGAAAGTTCACTCGTTGTCGGGAGTCGCCACTCAGTTTATTTTGTTCGAAAGGAAAAACTAAGAAAACCCTTGTTTGACTCCAATAACTTGTCCAATGTAAAGGTTTATAGTCTGCGAACCCAAGGAGGATTCGGGGACTATGTCATGTATTCGACTAACTTTGTAATAATAAGAAAAAGAAATAAACACAAAAGGGATGAAGAAAACAGAATAGAGAGATTGTTATTAAAATGTGGACTTGCTATTTGG
Organism: Garcia nutans; assembly: GCA_947685225.1. Classification (NCBI taxonomy): domain Eukaryota; kingdom Viridiplantae; phylum Streptophyta; class Magnoliopsida; order Malpighiales; family Euphorbiaceae; genus Garcia; species Garcia nutans. Next base: position 56,376,569 of record CANTUV010000007.1, read on the forward strand.
GGTGAATCCCAAATATGCCTACATACTCCCGTTTGAATGGAAGATCAAAGCCCATGTAGTTCGGAAAAGCCTATTTAAAGGCAGTGGAAATTATGCTTCATGCATATGTGTGTGTATGCTTCGTGCATTTGTCGGGCTTTTTGCCAAAGTTGTTAATTTTAGCACTTAGTGCTAAATGGTGAAATTTAGGTACTTTGTACCAAAGGAGTGCAATTTAGGCTTCATGCCAAATGTGAGATTTTGAGCACTTAGTGCTTCGTGCTGGTGTTGGGCTTCATGCCAAGTTGTTAATTTTAGCACTTAGTGCAAATTTGTGAAATTTAGGTACTTTGTACCAAAATAGTGCGATTTAGGCGTTTGGCCAAAAGATTGATTTTAATTGTGATTTTTAGGTACTTTGTACCAAAAGATCCAATTCAGGCTCTATGCCAAAAAGTCGATTGATTTGCGGCTCCATGCCGAGGTGTTGATTGATTAGTTAATTAGGCCTTAGACCTAAAAGGATTAGGTCTTTGACCGAAAAGAAATTAAGAAGAAGATAGAATGCTTTATGATATGCTTAAATTGACAAATGATGAATTATCATACTACCTTGTTTAGAGTCCTTCCACTTCGCAGTTCCAGGTCTCGTTTTCTTAGATCTTGAAATATGATTCTTAATCCCTGCCACACAAAGTTAGATTCTTGCAAATAAAAGTCCAATAAGAGTTTTTTAAGCGTGAAAAGAATCCAACAGCATGAGGCCCACCCGAAAAAAAGTTTTTTTTTTTGAAGGTTTAGAGGCATTTTATAGGCAAAATTCGGGTTGGACGGCGGTCGGACCGCCGTGGTCGGCGGTCGGACCGGCGGCTCGCAGGAAAAATGGGAAAAAGGACGGCGGTCGGACCGCCGGTCCGGGCGGTCAGGCGGCGGTTCTCACCCCAAAAACCGCACCGAAATCCGTGTTTTCCCGTTCAAACTGATTTTCTGGGAGCTGCGGACCACCAAAAATTATTCCGAGACCATACCTGTGATCCTTGCGTCGCTCCGGACATTTCAAGTACCATGAAGGCATACTTTCGGTGAACTTTGCCGCGGTCGACCGGTCTGGCTCGATTTTTTGCAGTCGGCTTTCCGAGCCTTAAAATTCGAGTGTTCACAATTGCCCCCCACTGGGGCCCATAAAAATGATTTATGGGACTCAGTGGTCGTCTGAAATGAGAATTTTGAGTGAGGTGCGAATAGACCCGCGATTTCACATTTTCCTTATAAATTGGCTGATTCAATTCCATTTTCATTTGCTTTTATTCTTTCTTTTTCTTCAATTTCCTTCAAACTTTCTTTCAACAATGGATTTCACTGGCTTTGAAGACTTCGAGATCCCACTCCCTCCCTGCAATCTTTTACTTGAGGAGGAGAAGCACAGCTCCAGGACCGGCTGTTACGAGGTAAGTACCTTATCTTTTGCTTACCTAGTATGCATGTTTAGGAAATTTATTTATTTCTAGTAAGGAACTTAGAAACAAATTTTTAAGAATCCTTCCTTTACATGTACTAGTAATGAATCAAGGGTAATACCAGGTTTTACCATTTTCTGCAATTAGTAATTATTTCTAGTAAAGAACTTAGAAATAATCCTATAGGAGGTCACACCCGGCCGGGGATGGAATTTAAATTTTACTGAAGTTGCCCCTGAAATTATCCACAATGATGATGATTTTTTTTAGGACACTTCAATTAGGATATCTCTCGCGGAAAGACCCATGAGCACTATTCCGGCTTACATCTTTGACGCCGGACATCCGGTGGGGGATCTTATCAGACCTGCTTTCCTCCACTGTTTGAGGACCATAGATGCAGGTAGAGACATCCACAGGGATGTGATTTGCGCGCTGGCTGAGCGATGGTGGCCCACTACTGATACCTTCCATTTTGCTTGGGGGGAGATGACGATGACGCCTACCGACTTTTCTGTCATCTCTGGGATTCTATTTGGCGTTGAGACGGTGGAGTATTACAATGACTAGCGGCATGACATCTCTTCAGCCGATATGGTCACTTTAATCGGGGTTGACTACCCTCGACATCAGGCGCCTCGCTGTATTCAGAGGAGGTGGCTTGTAGAGCAGGCACCAGCCATTTATACTGGCTATGAGGTAGGCGATCTTACTGCTGATCAGGCGGCCAGGTTTACCCTGATCCTCCTGTTTGCTAGCTCCTTCTTAGCAAACAGAAAGGATGCAGTGAATCTCAATGTGTTGAAGAGTCTAACCGACCTGACCCGACTTCAGACATATGATTGGGCTAGCATGATGTTGTGTAAATTGTATGATGACATGTCAGACCTTTGCTATACCCGCATTGCTCCATGTGTCCTGTATTACTTCTAGGAGGTAATGTAAAGAACATTTCCTTCACCTTGCATAAACCGACTCTGATCTCTTTTTTCATTTATTTCAGACTTGGGTTATGAGTACTTTCCTGATGTCGCCCCTTTTCTTCGTGAGCCACTTGCCCCTGTGGATCCTCTTTCTCCCATTGCTTGGAGGTGGTATGGAGAGAGGATAGCAGCACCAAAGAGGAAGCTACCTATCAGAGAGCTGAGATCGTTCTTCGACAGTTGCTCCATGGACTCGGTAAATACCTTATCTTCATCATTATTTATTATATTAGAGAAAATGATTCACTAACATAATAAATTTTTACAGGTAGCATTTACAACAATGTCTAACCGCCTGACAGAGTGGATTGCTCAAGATCACAGCTTTCAGCGATCACAGACCCTGACCCACCGTCGATTCATACTTCCCCATCCAGAGTATCGACCATACTATCTCGCCGAGAGAATGACCTTCCAGATTGCTGGCTTCCGTGCAGTTCCCTTGGACCCCCCTGATGACATGCTGACTCTGGCGCTTCTGCCCGTTACAGCGTCCCAGTATGAGGGTGATCCCTTCGAATCGGCCTTTGCCTCGGATGAAGAGGATTATGATATCTACTGTCTTGAGCGACTGATGCCACACATTGGGGCCCGGTTCGATTCTGCACCACCTTATCGGTCTTCCCACTCTTCAGCCCCTACTTCCAGCACCCCGGGAGACCATCCCTCTTCCAGCTGGCGAGGTAACAGACCTTCTTCTTCTAGGACTAGGGCTTCCGCCTCCAGGGCTGGACCATCACATACTGGAGCAAGCAGCAGTTCATCACACTTGAGGCCTCCCCCATCCATTCTTGCTGCTACCGGTCGATTGGACCCTGCTTTAGCCGACTTGCGGTTGCCATATGCTGTTCGTTATCATGCACCTGATGGTTGGGTGTCCCGACCAATTGGTGTGGAGAGTGCACCTCACCGGAGGCTTGTTCACATCACTCAGGTATATTCTTTTAGAACCTTTCATGAAAAGGATTCATAAAATTCTCTTGAAATTGATTGTGATTGTGTCTTTTTTCACAGGTACCTGAGGGTCTAGTTGCTGATATGACAGCACTGATCACTGCTTTGTCAGATGAGCTGGCTGGTGCTTGGACTGATGCTGCTTATGAGAGGCAGAACAGGCCGCAAAGACGGAGAGCCCGGTGCTGAATTCTGATATTTGTCTTGGACTATATTTGTAGTATTTGGATTATTCTTGCTCTGTACTTTGTACTTTTCATATTTTCCACCTGTCATTTGAACTTAAGTACAAACCTGCACTAATTTGTTAGTATTAACAGCAGATATGAATGTATGATGTTTGTTTTTTTGAATCTATTTTCAAAGTAAATTCCTGAGATAACCCCAAAAATAGCACCTAAAACGATCTAAACAGGGCCAAAATACAAGAATTCCACAACATAAAAATAAAAATAAAATAAATACATAAAACGAGAATCGAGGCTGTGCGGGGGCGGTCGGGCCCCCGGTCCTGCGGTCGAGACGCCGTCCGGCAGTTCAACCGCCGGGGGTGGCGGTCGAGCCGCCCGCCCGGCAGTCGGACCGCCGGGGACCCCGGGGCAGTATATGTATTTGAGAAAAAAATAGGATTTTGAGTGCATTTTTGGGCCAAAAACAGATCTCTCACTGCAGGATTTTTATTTCCCTCCAAAATGAATCCTCTTTTTAACCATGTGATGCATAACTGGACCAAGAGCCTTCATAACGTCGAAAGGATCAACATGGGAAGGTATGGACTGAAAGCCGTTGCTACCCTTAGGGGTGTGGCTGTGGATTGGAATTTTTTGCATGCTTACATCAGGTTTTGGGATCCCCAAGCCCATGTTTTCAGATTTGGGGCTCGGATGGAGGAAATGTGTCCTCTTTTTGAGGAGTTCTGCTCGATCATTGGGTGCAATCCAAATGCCCCTCTTGTGAGGCATGAGGTCCAAATCAGGTATGTGGGATCTTTTCAGAGGCTTTTTAGCTTCACAAAACCCCAAGCCCAAGCTATGATTGTAAATGGGGATAAGGCGATGCTTCTTCCCCTAATTGATTAGTTCTTGACCGCCGATTTTGAAGACGATGTTCAATTGAGGCATAGAATGCGAGCCTTCGTCTTTTGTCTGCTAGCTGGGTTCCTCTTCAACCGTGACCCCGGCTTTGGAGATTTGAAACTTTGCCCAATGGTTAGGCAAATGGAAGAGCTCAACTGTATCGGGGGCATGATCTTGGCCGAGACTATTCAGAGTCTCGACAGATGTGCTCTTGGATTTGAACGTTGGACCGTCACCCCGGTCATCCTTCAGGTAATCTATACCTCTTATTTCTTTTTTTTTTTGCTTATTCCATCATCTCTCTTTTCCTTTGTAAAATAGAAAGGATCTATTTTTTTTCAGGTTTGGCTGAGAGATCATCTTCGAGTGGTTGCAGCCCCCCAGACTTTGACCTACAACCCTTCGCAGTACCGCACCAGGAAAATTCAGATTTCTTTTCCCTCTATGGCCGAATGGACTGTTTGGCTGTTTGAGCTTGGACCGGAAGAATTATTATGGTTCATCCCTTGGTATAGGATTCCTCAATTCATGGAGGCAAATGCCATGCACAACCATGTCTACCTGCTTGGGTTCACTCACAGTACTTGGTACAGTGCTTCCCGCGTCCTCAGGCAGATGGGTATTGATCAGAGGATTCCCCTTCCTGTCGGGCTTACCATTGCTTCTCCTATTACCCCCGGGGCTACTCGGGCTGTTCTACATACTTGGGTCAGAGACCATCGGATGATCAGGCCTGGTGCAGAGCCTTCCCTCGTTCAGCCCACTCCAGAGTACAGGACCTGGTTTATAGCTGAGGTTTGGCCCGTTGAGAAACCGAGGAGGTGCGCATTGCTGCAGGAGTTGGAGGGAGAGGGGGTGTAGGATTTGGATCCCAGGGTGACTCCGTTGTCTTTTCTGTTTTTGGGTTGTTTTTACCTTTTTGGTTTTTGAGGGAATATGACTTGACCTTTTTGATTAGTTGTGTATTTTATAGGATGAATGACTCTTTTTTTGTAACAGATGATTCTCTTTTTGTAATGAATGATTCTTAATGAATGACCCTTTTGTTTGCTTTCCAAGCATTATCTACTTTATTTATTTGCTCTTATTTTTGCCTAAGCCGTCCTTTCGGATTTTCAACTTAGCGAGCTCTTACCCATTCTTGCCTAAGCCGCCCTTTGCGGGTTTTCAGCTTAGCGGGCCCCACTATTGCCTAAGCCGCCCTTTGTGGGTTTTCGGCTTAGCGGGATCTTTTGTTTTTTTTTTTTTGTTTTTTTTTGTTTTTTGTTTTTTTTTTGGCAAAAGAAAGATGAATGAATGATTTTTATTAAAATTTAGACCGTGCTCAAGGAGAGCTGCCTACATATCTCGAATTAGTTTGCGAGAATCAGGTCTAATGTAGTTCCTTTTGGAATGCATGATCATACATAATATTTCTTCAGTTGATCCAGATTGCATGGATTTGTGAACTCCATACCATCCAAATCAGACAAGATGACGGCTCCGCCGGAAAGTATTTTCTTCAAAATGTAGGGTCCCGACCAATGAGGACGAAACTTCCCACGAGGATTTGTAACAGGTGTTCTGATCTCTTTCAGGACCAAACAACCTTCTTCCAACTTTCGATCTTTGACCTTTTTGTTGAAATGTCTGGCCATTCGCCTCTGATATCCTTGAATCCGATGTAGAGCTTGAAGTCTTTTTTCATCCAAACCCAACAACTGATGATGATAATTGCTGATCCATTCAGCTTCATTTATCTGGCTTTCTCGAATTATTCTCGCCGATTGAACTTCCAGTTCAATGGGGAGTACTGCTTCCATTCCATACACCAGGGAATACGGGGTTGCCCCAGTAGGAGTTCTAATTGACGTTCTGTATCCCCACAAGGCCAATGGTAACTTCTCATGCCAACGCCTATGTTCCTTGATCATCTTTTGTATGATCACCTTTATAGACTTGTTCGCTGCTTCTACAGCTCCATTTGTTTGAGGTCTATAAGGAGAGGACTTACGATGCTGGATTTTCTTATCCTCCAAGAGTTTGGCAAACTCTGCTTGGAAATGAGTTCCATTATCAGTGATAATTTCAAACGGCGTTCCGTACCGACAAAGGATGTTGGTTCGGACAAACTGTGCTGCCTTTTTGGCGTCTAATTCTGCATAGGAAGCTGCTTCAACCCACTTTGTGAAGTAATCCACTGCTACCAAGATAAACCGATGTCCATTTGATGCTTTTGGATGTATTTTACCAATTATATCAATTCCCCAAGTAGCGAAGGGCCATGGAGAAGTGATTGGATTCAGGGCAACAGGAGGTTGCTTCTGTATCTTAGCAAATATTTGGCATTGATGGCATTCTTGCACAAATGCCACGCAGTCTGCATTCATGGTGGACCAATAATATCCTAGATTGGCAATTTTTCGATCCAAAGCGATCCCATACATGTGTGGTCCTGATTCGCCACCATGTACCATTTCCATTATCTGCTTAGACTCTGCTTCATTCACACACCTTAGGTGCATTCCATTCCAACTCCTCTTGTAGAGGATATCTCCATTAAGAATGTAACCTGTGGCAAGCTGCCTTATTGCCCTCTGATCAACCTTTGATGATCCCTCCGGATAATTTCCATCCTTGAGATAGGTCTTGATATCCCAAAACCATGGTTTTCCATCGGCCAAGTGCATTACATGGGCGGGTTGCTTTTGAAGCTGAACTTTCAATGGACGAATGACCTTCCCTTCCCTGATATTGATCATGGAAGCTAAAGTAGCCAAGGCATCAGCAAACTGATTCTTTGCTCTTGGGAGATATTCGAAGGATAGATCATTGAACTGTTGTGCCAAATGATCAAGGCGTTGTAGGTAAGGAACCAAACGCCCTTCTCTTATCTTCCATTTCCTTAAGGCTTGTGATACTATTAAAATAGAATCACCATAGACCTTTAGGTCCTTAATCCCCAATTCTAGGGCGGCTTCCAGCCCATTAATGCAAGCTTCATATTCTGCTTCGGTGTTTGTGCAGCTAAAGTCAAGTTTAATTGCGAATGGAATGTATTCTCCACAAGGAGTTTTGAACACAATCCCAATTCCGTTTCCATGATAATTGGATGCCCCATCAAAATACATCTCCCAAACACTGCTTTCCACGTTTAAGAGGTCTTCATCAGGGAAACCCATTTCTCGCATCTCATCTTTTACGGGTAATTCTGCTAATTGGTCAGCTATCGCCCCGCCTTTCACGGCTTTCCTTTGAACAAATTTCAAGTCAAAGGCTACCAATGTTGACACCCACTTAGCCATTTTGCTGACAAAACAGGCCTCTCCATAAGGAATTTCAAGGGACTCTGTTCTGCAATGACATAAGTAGTGTAAGAAGACAAGTAGTGTTGTAACTTCGTACAAGCCCAATACAAGGCTAAACACAACTTCTCAATCTTGTTATACTTTAACTCATAGTCCAGCATCCTTTTGCTGAGGTAGTAAATTGCATTTTCCACCTTTGTATCCTCAGCTTCTTGAGCTAGCATTGCCCCCATGGCTTCATCTGTTACAGACAAATACAAGAGCAGAGGTTTTCCCATTCTGGGAGGTTGTAAAATTGGCGAACTTAACAAGTATTCTTTGATCTTGTCAAAGGCCTTCTGACAGTCTTCATTCCATTCTTGCGAAGCACCTTTCCTTAGTAGCTTAAAGATTGGACCACAAATCTCTGCCAATTGCGATATGAATCGACTGATATACTGTAATCTACCTAGCAAGCCTCGAATCTCTTTTTCTGTTCTTGGCGGAGGCATTTTCAGAATAGCCTTTGACTTTGCTGGATCAACTTCTATTCCTTTTTTGCTGACCAGATATCCCAAAAATAAGCCCGATGTCGCCCCAAAGAGGCATTTTGCAGGATTAAGCTTCAAATTGTGCTTGCGAAGTCTAAGGAAGAACTTCTCAAGTGCTTCAACGTGTTCTTCTGGAGATTTTGACTTGACAATCATATCATCGACATACACTTCTACTTCTTTGTGAATCATGTCATGAAAGACTGTTGTCGCCATCCTTTGGTAGGTAGCCCCTGCATTTATCAATCCAAAAGGCATGACCCTGTAGCAGAAAGTGCCCCATTCTGTAATGAAAGTTGTCTTCTCTTTGTCTGGTGGGTGCACCAGGATCTGATTATACCCAACCGCAAGATCAGTCATGGAAACCATCACATGCCCAGCCATCCTGTCTATCAGCAAATCGATGTGAGGTAGCGGGAAATCGTCCTTGGGACAAGCCTTATTCAGATCTCTGTAGTCAACACACATTCTGACCTTTCCGTCTTTCTTCGGGACCGGTACAATGTTTGCTAACCAGGAAGGGTAGGCAATTGGTTCTATGAACTTATTGTCCAGTTGCTTGGCAACTTCCTCTTTAATTTTCAAAGACCATTCTGGCTTCATTCTTCTCAATTTCTGCTTAACCGGCTTCGCATCGGGGTATAGCGGAATCTTGTGAACTGCTATGGCTGGGTCTATTCCCGTGACATCACTTGCCTTCCACATGAAGCAGTCGACATACTTCCTGATGCAATCGACAACCTGTTCTTTATTCACACAATCATATGCAATGTATGTATGTTCATTTTCTTTGCCAATTATTATCTTTTCATTTATTTCTTTTATTTCAATTATTTCATTTTTGCTAGATAATACTTGGAAAGCAAAAGACACAGGGTAACCAAGAATCAGAACAGTTTCATTGATAATGGTGGAGTCATTCTCCAAGATTACATTAGACTTGACATTAGGGTTCCCTAAATCTGAAACTACAGAAGACTCAGAATTAGACTCTGACTTGGTTTTTGACTCAGGATTTGACTTAGTACAAGACTCGGGTTCAGGGTGTGACACAGGACTGGGTTTAACCTCAGCAGCTTGTCCCTCCTCGGCGTACCAGTTTCTCAGCGGTCCATCCGTGGTCTTGATCAGCTTTGTGAAATCCCTATTGTCTTCAAAATTGGTTATCATAGCAACCTCATCAAAGAGACAAGGCCGCATGAAATCTTCCATTTGGGGGTCAGTTTCAGGTTCTGGCTCTTCTTCTTTCATGGCCACAACATCAGCAAACATTTCAAAACTCGGTAGCTTCTTTCCGGTCATAGGAGAATAGAATGGTTCCTGAAAACCACGGTGATGAACTGCCTTTCCAGGTTTGCAAAAGTGACCATTCAGAGTTCTAAAGTAAGGGCGCATTTTGAGGCTTCTTGCCCCCCAATTTCCCTTTTTCTTCCTTCCACGCTCAAACTCTTCTATTTCCTCGTTTGTAGGTTTGTACCCCAAGCCAAAAGTTCCCTTATTCTCAGGCTCTTCCCATGGCCATACTACGGGTATTTTTCTCCCAGACTTCATCATTTCCATACCGGGCAATAGACCTACCCTCAGCATCATTCCCACTAGGCAGTTGATTTGGACCTCCCCAAAGTCATATGAGACAAATGGCCCTTTGGGTTTTTCACCTTCTATGCACTGAACTGTGTCGTAATGAAACCCAGTCAAGGTCATGGCGGTTTCACCAGGAACAACCTCAAGGAGAGACTGATCCATGGTTTTCCTGTTGATTTCGCAGGTGTCCCCTTTGATAGTGATGATTTTTCCTTCAAAAGGGAATTTAAGTTTTTGGTGTAGTGAAGAAGGTACAACATTAATCTGATGAATCCACGGCCTTCCAAGGAGGAGATTAAAGCTCGCGGGTACATCAATGACCTGAAATGGTACTCCCATTTTCACCGGCCCAATAGCAATTTCCAGAGTGGCAACACCCAAAATTTCTCTTCGAGTGTTATCATATGCTCTCACAATCTGATCAAAAGGTGTAAGATCTGTAGCCTCCAACCCCAAACAGCTTGCTACTTTCAAAGGACACACATTTAAGGCTGACCCATTATCAATGAGAACCATGGGCACAGTCTTCCCCCCAGTCTGTATGGTGATGTATAGAGCATCATTGTGTTTACTGCCATCTTCTGGTAGGTCTGTATCAGAAAATCGGATACTCAATGTCTTGGTTGATTGGGTTAAAGTGGCCACCAAAGCTTCTGGGCTTGTGTCCACTGGTGTATCAAGTTGACTCAAAGCTTCGCTGAGAGCCTGGCGGTGTGGGAACGAGGAAGCAAGGAGTTCCCAAATTGACACCTTAGCTTGAGTTTGTTTAAGCTGAGTGAGGACAGGGTCTTCTTTTGGCTCTGGTGTTTTCTTATGGGGGGGATTTGAGGTTGTAGGGGTTTTTCCCAAGTCAAGTGGCTGATATTGTCTTCCACTTCTTGTCAGAGCACTGACCTCTTCAGCGAGGTCGTTCAAATCTAACACACACACTTCATTCATTTCCAAGAGAAGTTTGAAAGGATCAAATAGCTCTTCTTCCACAGTAATGGCGTGGATGGAATGATTGGACAAAGGGTTAGTGTTGATGTTTGGTTGCCTCCTGAGAGGAATGATGTCACCACTATCAACCAGATCCTGGATGCGATTTTTCAGTGTCTAGCAAGCATCTGTTTTATGCCCATTCCCTTGATGGTATTCAAAGTATTCATTGACTTTATAACTGGAAGGTAATGGGTTTGGAGGAGGTCTTGGGTCCAAAGGCTTCAAATATTTCCCTTCCACAGCCTTCTTAAACACCAAATGAAGGGGTACCCCAAGGTCAGTATATTGCCTTCTTGGCTGATTTCTCGGCCCAAGATTGCCCACACGTAAAGGATTCGCAGGGGCAATATTGGCCACTTGATTGACCTTGCTTGAGGAAGGAGTTTGGCTTTGTTTCTTATATTTCGATGCAACCCCCTCATCCACTATTTTACCCAATTGTATCAAATCTTCTACCTTGGTTGCAGTCGCAATGAGCGATTTGAAAGTAGGTAGATATTGGGTTTGCAGTTGAGCCTGATATGTAGGTCTTAAATTCCTGATTATGATATCAATCTGCTCTTGTTCTGAAGGGCGATTGATCATCTGGGCGGCTTTTGCCCTCCACCTAGTAAGGAACGAGGAGAAGGGTTCATTGTTGTTCTGCTTGGTAGTCTCAAGTTCCCTTCTGGTGACATCCACCTCAATATTATAGTGGTATTGAGAGTTAAATGCATTGCAGATGTCTTCCCATGTCTTAATCTTGGAACGGTCTAGACTCACAAACCATTTAAGAGCAGCCCCAGTCAAGGATTGTTGGAAGAGTTGAGCAAAGAGTTCATCATTTAAACCCCATGGGCTCAAGGCCCCCACATACATCTTCAAATGGGTTTTAGGGCAAGTGGTCCCATCAAATCTGTCCATCCCCGGCATCTTGAATTTTGGAGGTAATCTGGCTTGGGGAAACAAGGATAAGGAATCCATGTCTACCACCTCTTTGTGAGTTTTCATGGCAGTGATTGACCTCTCAAGCAATTCAAGTTTCCTTTTCAGTTCATCTGTCTCGTTCTTGGAGGGTGGATCCTCCAAATTGATAACAGGGGTATTAATCTGAGCAGTCACGGGGGTACTAGTTTGCCCCACAATGGGTTCCTTCCCCAAATTTCCAGGAATAGGGACTGTCTTTGGTGCTCCTTCTAATTCAGCTAGGATGGCTACCCTTTGGGCGGCTAAAGCTTCATCAATTTTTTCTTGCATTCTAGTTTCAATTTCCTTAACCTGACCATCCAGCAAAGCCTTAATCTATTCAATTGTGGCCATTTCAGTAATTGGAGTAGTTGGTGAAGCTGGGGTAGTAGGACTTGTGGGGGATAGCACAGTTGGTGTTGATGTGTCTGGTGTAGGTGAAGGCACACGGACAGAGGGTACCTGAAAAGGTCAAGGGTAAAAAATCAGGGTGGTGTGTAGGGTAGGAAAACTCTTGGTCCTCTTATGTACATCAAAATTTTTTCCCCAAAACATGTTAGTGTATATGCCCTAGGCCATTGATTTGGACCTTAATGTTATTCATTTTGTTATTAATAAAGAAGTTTTTATTATCATTGTTATGTTTGCATGTTATATATAATAATGATTATATCCCTGGTTTATTATTGTTATGGAGATAATAATAAATATAACTAGTGTAATATTAATTTGATAATCATAAGATGATTATAGGTATGAAGATACAAATCAATATTATGGATACATGTTAGAGAACAGTGTATTGGATAGACCCACATAGATATCACTTCATGGTTTAATGTCATAAGTGTATCTCATAATAGTTTTCATTTAATCCTTTGACTTGAGATTGTCATAGTTTCCAACATAAGGAATATTATGTTTTGACATGATCAAACGTTATCTGTAACTAGATAATTATAAAGGTTATGCTTGAACATGATATAAATTATGTAGAGGAAAATGAACAATCAAGATGGAATTTGTCCCTCTCTATGAGAGAGATATCTTCTGGGCCCCTCGATAAGTGTAACTGAGAAATGCATGGCCATGCTCAAATAAGTTGATATAAGATCAATCTTATTTGTTTATCAGTTAACTTGGAGATCGAGTAATCATAAGTTTGGACAATATAAGTATGACATTTACTATGACTTATGTTCAAACTAGATATCGTGTGACAAAGGGATTAATGCATGTACTATTTCAGGTTTTTCATTTATGATGATTCTCATGATTAATTGGGTAGTCGTAATGTCTTGCTAGAGGCCAATTATGATTTGTGCATTTCAATAGAGATTGAAATACACTACCAATTAATATGAGCCTATCGGGTCACACACATAGAACGTAGGCTGTACTTAAATAATAATAATTATATTTAATTATTGTTGTTAGTATTATTATTATTATTAGATATTAATAATAATATTGTTATAATAATTATTATTAGATAATAATTATTAAAACGTGGGTCCATATGGGATATGGACAGTTAGGGTTTTGATAAAAAGAAGTCTTTTAAAACGGTTTTAAAAAGGACTGGAGGTTTAATGATCTTATAATTTCGTTTTGCAAAAGAAAACGTAAGAAGAGAAAAAAAAACCTAAAAAACCCTAGTTTCATTTTGAAAAGGTTCAGCCACTGCCGTTGGTGAGCTAGCACTCAGACCGGCGTACGTTTGTGTGGATTTCGTTAGAGGGTGTTCGTCTTCAGAAGGTAGCATCTGTTAATCGTTTTGAAGCTACACAAAAAGGTTAGTTTCGAATCTCTTTTATTGAATTGAATGGATCACATGGATCCTGTGAGTAAATCGAAAGAATTTTTTTGTTTTCCGCTGCGGCAAGGGTTGCAGATTCTTCACGATTTACTAACAAAACAATGTTGTTATGTTGCATGAATGCACCTCATCACATCACAATTCATTTTAATGGAATGCGGCACTATCATTGGGTACATACAACCTAAGGGAAGGTTCTATTGTTATGTAAAAATAGAGAATCGGCTCATCATAGGGACCCTTGAGTCTTGAGTAAGATATACCTAACCACATGTGAAACAAGGAGTTTCGCGTGGGTCCAACAGTACGATTACTCATGGGCCACTCCAAAAGGATTGGAATGGTTTGCGACAACAGGGAGGATGCTTTGGCTGTCCGCCGGCATAATCAAGGAGACCTGTCGGTCAGTGATACTTGCTATCCAGACTCAGAACTTTGAACAGAAAGAGAAGAAATTCATTTGAAAACAATTTTTTATGCAATGGAGGAAAAGGATTCCCCCACATATGCAAGAGAAAAAGATTCTCTGAATGACAAAACAAATGCACAATTTATCAAATAAGGGACCATTGAAGGAAAAAGATTCCTTTTGTCAACTTTCAATCCAACATCCTTAAAGAAAGGATATATAATGCTAGGGTACCCTGCAAAATGAATAAAAATACCCTAAAGATGGGCAAAATCAGTTAAACGAATAATAATAACAGTCTAACTATAATTCCATAAATCATTATTATTATCATTTTTTTTATTATTTTTTAATATATAGCCATTATTTTATTTATTATTATTTTTTTTATGGTCCCCAGGAAGATATATTCTTTTTTTTTTAATTTTCAGTACTAATGTCTTTAAAGAAAAGACAACCATTGCTAATGTATCCTGCCAAAATAAATAAAAACACCCTAAAGAAGGGCCAGTTAGTCAAATAAACAATAGTAGTCCACTAGGATCACATAAATCATTTTTATGTTCCCCAGTGGAGTCGCCAGTCTGTGAACCTCGGTTTTTCGCCGGAAAAGGATCCGGGCGAAAGTTCACTCGTTGTCGGGAGTCGCCACTCAGTTTATTTTGTTCGAAGGGAAAAACTAAGAAAACCCTTGTTTGACTCCAATAACTTGTCCAATGTAAAGGTTTCTAGTCTGCGAACCCAAGGAGGATTCGGGGACTATGTCATGTATTCGACTAACTTTGTAATAATAAGAAAAAGAAATAAACACAAAAGGGATGAAGAAAACAGAATAGAGAGATTGTTATTAAAATGTGGACTTGCTATTTGGGGTGAATCCCAAATATGCCTACATACTCCCGTTTGAATGGAAGATCAAAGCCCATGTAGTTCGGAAAAGCCTATTTAAAGGCAGTGGAAATTATGCTTCATGCATATGTGTGTGTATGCTTCGTGCATTTGTCGGGCTTTTTGCCAAAGTTGTTAATTTTAGCACTTAGTGCTAAATGGTGAAATTTAGGTACTTTGTACCAAAGGAGTGCAATTTAGGCTTCATGCCAAATGTGAGATTTTGAGCACTTAGTGCTTCGTGCATGTGTCGGGCTTCATGCCAAGTTGTTAATTTTAGCACTTAGTGCAAATTTGTGAAATTTAGGTACTTTGTACCAAAATAGTGCGATTTAGGCGTTTGGCCAAAAGATTGATTTTAATTGTGATTTTTAGGTACTTTGTACCAAAAGATCCAATTCAGGCTCTATGCCAAAAAGTCGATTGATTTGCGGCTCCATGCCGAGGTGTTGATTGATTAGTTAATTAGGCCTTAGACCTAAAAGGATTAGGTCTTTGATCGAAAAGAAATTAAGAAGAAGATAGAATGCTTTATGATATGCTTAAATTGACAAATGATGAATTATCATACTACCTTGTTTAGAGTCCTTCCACTTCGCAGTTCCAGGTCTCGTTTTCTTAGATCTTGAAATATGATTCTTAATCCCTGCCACACAAAGTTAGATTCTTGCAAATAAAAGTCCAATAAGAGTTTTTTAAGCGTGAAAAGAATCCGACAGCATGAGGCCCACCCGAAAAAAAGTTTTTTTTTTTGAAGGTTTAGAGGCATTTTATAGGCAAAATTCGGGTTGGACGGCGGTCGAACCACCGTGGTCGGCGGCTCGCCGGAAAAATGGGAAAAAGGACGGCGGTCGGACCGCCGGTCCGGGCGGTCGGGCGGCGGTTCTCACCCCAAAAACCGCACCGAAATCCGTGTTTTCTCGTTCAAACTGATTTTCTGGGAGCTGCGGACCACCAAAAATTATTCCGAGACCATACCTGTGATCCTTGCGTCGCTCCAGACATTTCAAGTACCATGAAGGCATACTTTCGGTGAACTTTGCCGCGGTCGACCGGTCTGGCTCGATTTTTTGCAGTCGGCTTTCCGAGCCTTAAAATTCGAGTGTTCACAATGGCTCAATTTCTCACTAGGTTGATGGTGATGCAAGGAAAAACCAACAAAATTGACAAAAAGTATCAATCCTACTCAATTCTCAAATTCATGCTTTTAAAATTCAAAAGTCATCTATCAACAATGTTTATAACAATTGAACTTTCTAAAATTGAGTTATTCAAAGAAAACATTAACTAAACCTAAACAAGGATAACTTACAACACAAAATACACCCCACACCTAAAAATTCACATTGTCCTCAATGTGAGCATGCATACACTAAAAGATAATATAGATTAAACATATTATTATTATTATTATTATTATTATTATTATTATTATTATTTTAAATGCAGAAATTAAAGACCTAATAATTAAAAAATGAATAAAATGGTGGGTTACCTCCCACCCAGCACTTCTTTAACATCGTATTAGTTGGACGCTTAGGGCAATTGTTCTTAGTCTTGGAGGTGTAAAACCTCCTTTAAGTCCTGTATTTCCCCTCCAAAATAAAGTTTGAGCCTATGCCCATTGACTTTAAAATCACCTTTTTCCGGGTGGGTTATTTCAACCACTCCATAGGGGAAAACTTCCTTGACAGTAAAAGGACCAGACCATCGAGATTTCAACTTACCTGGAAAAAGTCGAAGCCTTGAATTGTACAGTAATACCTGATCTCCTGCTTGAAACTCTTTTCGTTACTTAATGCGAGCATCGTGCCATCTCTTGGTGCGTTCCTTATACATTCTCGCATTGTCATAAGCTTGCAATCTCCACTCATCTAACTCGTTTACCTGTAATTTTTGCCTTTCACCTGCACAAGCTAGATCAAGGTTAATCTGTGTTTATGGCCCAATATGCATTATGTTCTATTTCAATAGGTAAATGGCAAGCCTTTCCATATACCAGCCTAAATGGTGTAGTGCCCAAGGGAGTTTTGAATGCAGTCCTAAATGTCTAATTTCTCGGACCAATCCTTTCGGGATTGCTCTACAGTTTTTTCCAAAATTCTTTTAATCTCCCTATTCATGTTCTCAACTTGGCCGCTAGTTTGAGGATGATAGGGAGTAGCAAACCTATGTGTAACTCCTAATCTTTTGAAAACTTTCGCAAGCTAAAAGTTACAAAAGTGAGTACCCCTATCACTTATAATTGATTTTGGTGTACCAAATCGAGAAAACAATTTCTTCAAAAATTTCACCACAACCCTAGCATTATTGGTTGCCAAGGCTTGGGCTTCAGGCCATTTAGATACATAGTCTATAGCCACAAAGATGTATTTGTTACCAAAGGAATTGGGAAAGGGTCCCATAAAGTCGATCCCCCATACATTAAAAATTTCACAAACTAAAATCCCATTTTGGGGCATCTCATCACGCGATGAAATGTTTCCAGTCCTTTAGCATCGATCACAGCGGTTTACAAATTTGTAGCTATCCCTAAACAAAGTGGGACAATAAAATCCTGATTCTAGTACCTTTTGAGCAGTTCTATTGGCTCCCATATGACCACCAGCTGGCCCAGCATGGCATTGACTAAGAATGTTCATTGTTTCGGGCCATGCCACACATCATCGAATCATGTGATCCTTACATAATCTAAACAAAAAGGGATCCTCCCAATAGTAATATTTTAAATCAGAAAAGAATTTCTTCTTTGCTTGATAAGTTAAGTCCTTAGGAAGTTCCTTAACAGCCAAATAATTAGCAAAATCTGCAAACCAAGGTGTTTCAAAACTTAAGTTACTTACCTCACTTACCATGGCGTACAGCTGCTCATCGGGGTAGTGATCATCAATGTCCCCTTCTTCGAACCTCTCCAAGGTTGGATTCTCCAAGCGAGAAAGGTGATCTGCTGCAAGATTTTCAGCCCCCTTCTTGTCTTGAATTATCAAGTCAAATTCCTGCAATAATAAGACCCAACGGATTAGCCTAGGCTTTGCATCAATTTTCGCAAATAAATACCTCAAAGCCGAATGATCTGTACAAACAATCACTTTTGACAAGATTAGATATGATCTAAACTTGTCAAAAGCAAAAACCACAGCCAACAGCTCTTTCTCTGTAGTTGTGTAATTAGCTTGAGATGTGTTCAAGGTCTTGCTTGCATAGTAAATAGGCTGGAAGTATTTCTCCTTGCGTTGACCCAAGACTGCTCCCACTGTAAAGTCACTTGCATCGCACATTAGTTCAAATGGTAGACTCCAATTGGGAGCTACCATGATTGGAGCATGGGTCAATTTCTCCTTAAGAGTTATGAATGCTCTCAAACATTCCCCATCAAAAACAAAGTTCACATCTTTTTTAAGGAGTCTTGTTAATGGACAGGCTATCTTAGAAAAATCTCTAATGAACCTCCGATAAAAACCCGCGTGTCCTAGAAAACTTCTGATGGCCTTCACAGATGTGGGTGATGGTAATTTCTCAATTATATCTACCTTTGCCCGATCCACCTCAATGCCCTTGCTTGAAATTTTGTGTCCCAACACGATTCCCTCTTGAACCATGAAATGACACTTTTCCCAATTAAGCACTACATTGGTTTCCTCACATCTCATCAAGACTCTTTCAAGGTTTTCTAAACATCTTTCAAATGAGTTGCCATAGACCGAGAAATCATCCATAAACACCTCCATAATATCTTCTATAAGCTCATCAAAGATTGATACCATGCACCTTTGGAAAGTTGCTGGTGCATTGCACAACCCGAATGGCATTCTTTGATATGTGAATGTCCCATATGGGCAGGTGAATGTAATTTTCTCTTGGTCTTCTAGGGCAATAGGAATTTGGAAATAGCCTGAAAGGCCATCCAAAAAGCAGTAGTACTCATGGCCGGATAACCTCTCCAACATCTGATCAATGAAGGGTAAAGGAAAGTGATCCTTTCTAGTTGCATCATTCAATTTTCTGTAGTCAATGCAAACCCTCCAACCGGTAACTGTTCTTGTTGGATTCAGCTCATCATTTTCATTAGGGACCACTATCATCCCTCCTTTCTTTGGTACTACCTGAACTGGGCTCACCCAAGAGCTATCTGAGATCGGATAGATAATCCCTGCATCAAGTAGTTTTATCACTTCAGTCTTCACTACATCTTTCATTTTTGGGTTTAGTCTCCGTTGTGGTTGCACTACAGGTTTGAATTCATCTTCCATTAGTATCTTGTGAGTGCAATAGGAGGGACTGATACCCTTTATGTCTGCTATCTTCCAAGCTATCACTTGCTTATGTTTTTGCAACAACTGAATAAGCTTCTCCTTTTGCTCAAAAGATAGGTGGGAACTCAAAATTATTGGCAGTTTCTTTTTCTCCGCCATAAATCCATACTCAAGGTGATCTGGAAGAGGCTTCAGTTCCAAGTTGGGTGGATCAATCACTGATGGTTTTGGCTTTTCTTCCTTTGGCATCTCAATGGTCTCATATGCCCTGCATTTGAATGATTTGCTTGCTTCAAGAAAAGCAAGCTGCTCCATTGCTTCTCGATCCTCAACATTTTCCTGCAATAAACACAACTCAAGGGGATCCTTGGAAACAATGTTAGTAACACAATTTACAGTCTCATGCTCAATAACATCATTGCATGATTCTGCCTCATCAAGTGAAAGTGAATGTTTCATGGCATCATGTATCCTAAAAATAACTTTCTCATCACCCACTCTCAAAGTTAAAGTGCCATCATGAACATCGATAAGGGCACGGGCTGTATTTAAAAATGGCCTACCAAGAATAAGTGAAACATTTGCATCCTCATCAATATCAATGACAATAAAATCATTGGGGAAAATGAAATCCCCGACTTTTACCAACACATCCTCTATAATGCCACGAGGGCAGACTACTGATTTATCAGCAAGTTGGATGGTCATGAGTGTTGGTTTAGGTTTACCAATGCCTAACTCTTTAAACATTTTATATGGCATAACACTTATGCTAGCCCCCAAATTAGCTAATGCACTTTTAACCTCAAGGTTACCTATCAAACATGGAACGGTAAAACTACCTGGATCTTTTAACTTCTTAGGTAACCTTCTTTGCAAAATTGTTGAACTCTTTTCAGATAAATGCACTAAAGACACTTTCTCAAGTTTCCTTTTGTTAGAAAGGATATCTTTCAAAAATTTAGCATACTTAGGCATTTGTGACAAAGCTTCAGCAAATGGAATATTAATGTGCAATTGTTTAAAAAGTTCAAGAAACTTACCAAACTGAGCATCAATCTTATCTTTGTTCAATCTTGTCAGATAGGGTACTCTAGGTCGGTATTCCTTCAATATGGGGCTGCTTTCTTGTGGCTGCTTCTCTCTCACACTTTCTAGTGCAACTTTCTCTCTCGAAGTGACAGGAGGATTGTCTTTTTTTTCTTGTACTTCAGCCCCTTTCTCTGCCACTTTTTCTCTTTTCTCAACCACATTGCCCTTGATCTCTTTTCCACTCCTTAGTGTAATTGCCTTGAGTTGCTCTTTAGGATTTGCCTCAGTGTTGCTAGGTAAACTCCCTTGTGGTCTCTCACTGAGCATCTTAGCAATTTGTCCCACCTGATTCTCCAAATTATGAATAGAGGCTTGCCGATTTCTTAAGGTGGTTTCAGTTGATTGGAGCCTAGTTTCAGAAGCTGCTATAAATTTCTCAATCATGTCCTCCAAACTACTCTTTCTTGGAGGGGCTGCTTGTTGATGTTGGGGCTGCTGGAATCCAGGCAGAGGTCTTGGATTATTTTGATTATTCCATGAGAAATTTGGATGATTCCTCCACCCCGGATTGTATGTGTTGCTGTAGGGATTATTCTGCTGTTGCCTTGGCATATTTCCAACATAATCTACTTGTTCTTGCCTAGCAAACATGTTGCCACTTTATCAATCTTGACTTTGATGTCCACCCCCACACCATTCACAAGACATCACCTGCATTACTTTCCCAGAAGAAGAGGCCAAGGAATCAAATTTTTTATTCAATGCTTCTAATTGGGCTATTAAAGCCACCACAGGGTCTAATTAGTGTGACCCCATGACCTTCAGCTTTCCTTGCTTCCTTGGGGCTTGCCACTGATAATTGGAGATAGCCATGTCTTCAATTAAATCCCTTGCTTGTTCAGGTGTCTTGTTGTTTATGGTACCACCAGCTGCTGCATTAATGGATTGCTTACTTACATAATTCAACCCATTGTAAAATGTTTGAATTTGAAGCCATAGTGGAAGACCATGATGAGGACACTTTCTCAGCAAATCTTTAAATCTTTCCCAGGCATCATAAAGGGTCTCACCATCTTGTTGCAGAAAGGATGAGATATCATTCCTCAACTTAGCAATTTTGGATGGTGGGAAGTATTTCTCTAGGAATTTCTCTGCCAACTAACCCCATGTGGTGAAGGTTCCTGGAGAAAAAGATTTTAGCCACTTCTTTGGCCTATCTCTAAAGGAAAATGGGAACAACCTCAGCCTAATTGCATCATCTGAGACATTATTTATTTTGAATGTGTCACATATTTCCAGAAAATTCTCAATATGTGCATTAGGATCTTCATCAGGAAACCCATCAAATTGACAAGTCTGCTGCACCATTTGAATTACATTTGCTTTTATTTTGAAGTTGTTTGCAGCAATTGTCGGCCTCCGGATATTAGATTCAACTCCATTGATATTAGGCTTAGCAAACTCCTGCATTGTTCTTGGTCCAGCTCCTTCCATCACTTCAAACTCTTCTTCTTCGTCTATTTCCAGATTTATTTCTATTTCTGCGTCTTCCAAAACTGCCTCCCCTTCTTCCTTTCGCTTTCTCCTTAATGTTCTTTCTAGCTTTGGGTCTAACTCAAACAATTGGGATGAGTTACCTCCGGTCATAAACAGGGAGGAATACCTAAAATGATAATTGACAAGCAAGAATCAATGTCAAAAACAAATGAAAATAAAAACTAAATTAACAATTTTGATTATATTACTAATATTGAGCTGTTATCCCCGGCAGCGGCACCAAAAACTTGGTGCATGCCGCTATGCTATAGCAATTACAGCAAGTGCATGGGTTGCCCAAATAATATAGTAGTGAGTGAGTTATTGTTCCACTGGGGACAAGGCCAAGTACTAGTTCAAACCTTAACCGTTGTTTAGCAAATTAATAGTTGTGTGATGCTTTGTAATTAAAAATAACTAAATTAATAAATGGAAGTAAGGGAAAATTAAATGTTATGCAAATAGGATTGATGATAATAATACTATCCAGATATTGAATCCCTCTAGCCTCAATGATATTTATGAACAATCAATTCAATTAAATCATTCAATAGAATTGAGTTGGCATTCCTCTAACTTAGACTAAAACCTCTCGCAAGCGAATTAATCCCTATTCACTAAGTAGAGTGTCAGAATCTCTTCTCAAACACAATTAAATAGGTCATGCATTAAGAACAAGGAAATATACACCAAAGGATCTTGTAGGTCTATCTCTAGTACCCCAATCAATCCTCAACCCTTATGAGTATTCAATTCATATCAAGCTTTCTCAAGTCAATAATATGAAAATGGCAACCAATCAAAAAGCATGCTATTATCAATTGGAAATAACATCAAGCATCATAAAAATAAAACAACTCAATCAAATGATTCAACTAAATATAATTATTCAATTCATACAAATAAGCTAGGGTTCATCAATATCTAGATAGAGAAGGAATTAGTTCATGTTCAAAACCAGAAAAACAGAGCAAGATAAATGAGTAAAAGAAACCAAACAATCCATGGCGAATGATTTGTATTTCTTCACTTCAATCCTTGATTCTTCGTTTAGGGCTTGTACAAGATGTGTCTCCTTCTTCAAACTCAGCTCAAAACCCTCCTCTTTGCTTCAGTTGTTGGCTCCTTCTCCCTTGTTCCAGCCTTCACGTTTCCAGCTCCAGAATAATCAATATCCCCCAAAAACTCCCTCTTCTTCTCTTTTTATTTCCCTCCAAAGCTCAAGTCAATCTTCCAACTCACCTCCAACTCACCTTGTCTCCCACATTCTCTTTGTTCAATCTTTCTTTTCCTCAAATTAGGCAAGCTTTTCTTTTGTCTAATGTTACTTTTGACCAAAACTAGTCTTTGTTTCCCACTTGTCTGCAAAAGAATTTGAACATTTCAAAGTTGCCCTAGGTGACACGGCCAAGCTTGCTGGCCGTGTCACCTTCTGCCCTTTCTTTCCTTGTTTTCTTCTAGGTTACAAGGCCAAGCTCCTGGCCATGTCATGTGAGTGTGTCACTCTCTGCTTCTGGCTTTGTCAATTTGCTTGTCTTTGTTTCCAAGGGTAACACGGCCAAGCTTGTGGCCGTGTCATGTGACACGGCCACTGGCTTGTGCGTGTCACCTGGGTGTGTTGGCTTCTGGATCATTTCTTTTCTTTCTTGGTTCTTTGGCTTGGATGGGACACGGTCAAGCTTGTGGCCGTGTCACTTGGCAGTGTCTTCTTCTGCCAAAATTTCTTTCCTTTCTTGGTCTCTTTGATTTTTGCTCTTTGGGTGAGACACGGGCAGAGGCTTGGGCGTGTCACCTGGCTGTGTCAGCTACTGCCTTCAAGTTACTTTGAGGGACACGGCCAAGCTTGCTTTGGCTTGGCCATGTCTTGCTTGCTTCATGCTTTTTCTTCATTGGTTTGATCATCCAAGGGAGTTTTTGCACTTTGACCTAAAACAAACACTTAAAACAAACTTTAAACCAAAATCAAATGAAACATTAACTAAAAACACATAGAAATCATACTAAAAATAATTATAAAAAACACTCTTATCAGGTTCCAATCTACTAATGGTCTTCATTTAACTCGTGTCCTGTATAGACCCTGTTTCAAGCATATCAAAGACCTGTTGATCTCTCTTGGTAGGTAGAGTCTATTAGTGGAGATAGTTTGAATAAGTATGCATATGAGATAGACAATATTCAAACTCAATGAGACCTCTGGCCAAGTAATGTGTATGTGCCTATCTAAAGTGCAACAGTTCTTGCTTAAATAGAAATGATTCCCGAGTTTAGTACGGTAACTAGGGTTGTCATGTTATACATATGTTAATTTTCAAAATCGAGTCCTGAGGTACTATGACACTGATGTGACAAAATCAACATTTGATTTAAAATAAAAATTATTTTTGTCATACAAAGCCTTCAAGATAAAGGAAAGTTTGTTGAACCATCGAACCTCGAAGTAAATATTGGGCAATGTAAATAATTATTGGCATGGTTGTGAAAAAGTTGCCAACTGGCGTGCTGATTCTTAATTTGAAATGGATGTATCTTTGCTTCTTGGGTCTCGCCACTCATGTTTTCAATATTCGAAGATAAAAGCAATAAATGCAAAGCTTTCTGTCATTCCAATGCAAGACCTGAACGGGCATCTAGAAGGAATCATGAGAACACTTCAGCTGATCATCTCGGTCTGTGAGTCGACGGAACCACTATAAGTATTACTTATGCATATCATGCATACAAGAGCATATTACACTGTATTTTTCTTTGTCAAAAGTAAATAGCAATACTCTATGAAGCAAATATGAAGCGAACATGGAATCAGGTGGCATGGAAGGCTCATTGCTTGTGGAAGCTCCATTCATTTTGCTAAAAGAAGAAATGCATGCTTGTGCGAAGAACTAGACAACAAAAACATTAATCAAAGCCTGCATGAAAAAAAAAATCTTTGGTTTGAGCCTACTCAGGGGGCAAAGTCTCTCTCTTCAAAAATTTACAGACTCACTTTCAATATTTTTGCCACGCAGGGAGCAAGGAGAAGATATAAGGAGCCAGCTAAAAAATTGCTGAATTTTATGCAAAAAGTGCAAAAGAATGGAATATTAGAACTATCAAAAGAATGAAGATGCAAATGACTAAAGATTAGTCTAGCTAAAAGAGCTGAAGCCAATATAGGACAAAAGTTCAAAAGGATGAAGATACAATTTAAAGGGTGAAGACCCAATTTCCAAGGATGAAGATCCATTTTCAAGGGTGAAGACCCAATGCCAAGGATGAAGATCCACTTTCAAGGGTAAAGACCCGATCTCCAAGGATGAAGATCCAGTTTGAAGGGTGAAGACCCGATGCCAAGGATGAAGATCCAATTTCAAAGGATGAAGACCTGAAGTCCAAAGGATGAAGATCTGTTTTGAAGGGTGAAGACCATGCCAAGGATGAAGATCCACTTTCAAGGGTAAAGACCCGATCTCCAATAATGAAGATCTATTTTTAAGGGTGAAGACCCGATCTCCAAGTAAGAAGATCCATTTTCAAGGGTGAAGGCCCGATCTCCAAGGATGAATATCTATTTTCAAGAGTAAAGACCTGATGCCAAGGATGAAGATATATTTTTAAGGGTGAAGGCCCGATGCCAAGGATGAAGATCCACTCTCAAGGGTGAACACCTGATCTCCAAGCATGAAGATCCATTTGCAAGGGTGAAGACCCGATGCCAAGGATGAAGATCTAAGGTCCAAGGATGAAGATCCATTTTGAGAGTGAAGACCCACAATCCATTAAAGAATGGAACAGCCCGAGCAGCCAGAATTCTCAACTAATTAAAGGTAAATCAAATTCAGCCTCGGGTCCAAGTACTCAAATCAAATTCAGTCTCAGCTCCAAGTACTAAGTCTTGGGTCCACATACCCAATTCAATCTCGGGTCTAAGTACCCAATCCAGTCTCGGGTCCAAGCACCCAAATCAAATTCAGTGTCGGGTCCAAGTACCCAAATCTTTTTCGAGTCCAAGTACCCAATTCAAAATTCAGTCTTGGATCCAAGTACCCAATCTCAGGTCTAAGTACCAGTCTCAAGTCCAAAACTTATTTCAGAACCCAAGCCATTTTCAATCTCGTGTCGAGAACCCATCCTCATCCAAAATCTGCTCAAAGTCATGTTGCTTTTCACTCTTTTCAACTGAAAGTCTCAGATCGTTCAAGCATGGGGCAAATTATAAACCCTTAATTTTTGACCAAGTTCATTCCAAAGATTTTAAAACAGTCCCAAATAATTTTTGTAGTATTTATTATTTAAATTTTATTATTTAAATTTTATTATTTATTATTTATTTTAATTATATAATATTTATTCTATAATATTAATTTTAATAATATTTATTACTTATTTTCTTAAAAAATATATATAATATTTACTATTTATCATTTACTATTTATTTTAATAATATAATATTTATTTTAATAATATTTATTATATGCTTTTTAATATATTATTTATTGTAATAAAATAACATTTATTATTTATTATTTATTTTATTCATTTAAATAATAACATAATTAATTATAAATATTTTAAATATAATATTTTTAATAGTAAAAATAAAAATAATAAAAAATAAAAAATAAAAAATTGAAGGGTCAAATCGGTGTGCAGCCAATTGCCAATCCTTGCAAGACGCAGCATGCCTAGCCAACTTGCATATTTTTTTCGGCCAAACCTTATTTTATTCAGGTTTAAAATTTTATTTTCTAAATAATTTTATTTTCTTAACCAACTAGTATTAGGTTTTTTATTTTTTATTATAAATACCACATTAAAAAAATAAGAGGGAGAATTTTTATTCAGGGACTTATTCTTTTTTCGGCCAAAAACAAAAAAAGCAGAGAGATTCTTGGACTTTGAGAATTTTTTGGAGACTTTTACTTTTCCATTTTTTTTCGAGCAGAAACACAAACAAAAAAGGGAAGAGACTTGGACTTTTTCTTTTTGAGGCAGAAACACACACAAAAAAAGGGCAGTAAGCTATTAGAGATTTTTGGGACTTTTTTAACATTTATTCGGAGACTTTGAGATTTTCAAGAGACAGAGAGCAAGAAAAGAATTAGAATTTTGAGACCACCAACAAGAAGGCAGTAGTTACTGTCTTCAATTCATTTCAACCACTATTTACAAGCTTAAATATTGGTGGAATATTGACCCCGCAAGGGGCGCTACCGCCTTGACTACCACTCGCTAACCGGCTAGCAAGACCATTGTATAGGCTCGTCGAAGGGGTCAATATTTATTTGTATATTATAAGTTTTTGTGTTTAGCTTGCTTTATTTTAAATCCTAATTTACTTATTAAAATTCTAAAAACCTTAATTTAAGATGTAAACCCTAAACTTATACATGTATTGCTTTATTTAGTTTTAAATTTGATTATGTAGTTTATTATATGTTTTGATTATTGATTTATTTGATTTCAATGTTTGATTTATTTAATTTATCATGGATGAATATTTTCTTTATTAATATTTGTTTATTAAAATTGTAAGAGGTATGTTTCCATGATTGGGTACCTCATTAATTAATTTTTATGTAATTTGAATTATTTTTATATTTTGGGATTAATGTAAATGACACGTTTTCACCTTTTTATGGGTGTCCTATTTAGTTTTAGACATTGGACAATATAAGGACATGTTTCTATCCTCGGATGGGTATCCATTTATTTATTTTGTTTGAACATTGTTTTTATTTTAATATAATGATGCTTTTATTTTAATGATTGCATGTAGTATGGATAATATCATTATATTTAAGAATTCTATAATATTAAGACCTGAAAAAGAGGCCGCTTCGAACAAACCGGGCGTTGTGGGGGTGCTGGGCCATTTCTCACCTTCCCCACACGTACCCAACTTTTCGAACCCAATAAGGGGTTGGGGATTCCTTAGGAATCGAGTCATCCACCCTTTTTTTTCCTGGCCTTTTTGGGTGGTGACTCCATTTTTTTGGGTTTAGGCCCATGTTCTCTAAGGCCCTGAGCCTAACAGTGTTGAAGTCGCAAGAACTATTCTACATGGGAGTGGGGGCAAAAATCCTCGCTCACAAAAATTTTCAAAATATTAATCAAAATTATACTCTTATCACATTCCTAAAAGTAATTGCATTCACTTGTTCTTTTGTATTTATCTCGGTATTACTAGGCGATGTACCTTTAGTTCGAGTTGCTATTGTTTGTGCTAATTACTTAATTTGTACATCCAAATTTTTTATTGAAGCTTGCTGGTTTTGGAAATTTGCTCTAATTTTAGCCATGAAATCAACAGTTGACTTAGCCAAATTAGCAACTATATCTTCTCATATGACCTTCTTTTCTTGTTGCTAAAATCCAGGTGGAGTTCTTTACATATTTTGTTGGTTATTTCATAAGAAATTAGGGTATTTTACCATCCAAGATTGCAAGTATTTGAGTAAGGATTATTTTGTCGGCACGTGGATTAGATATAAATTGAGTTTTCTCTAGATTTTGTTACACAAAGACAACTCTCTCATGGCATTCATTATCTCCATATTGCTCATTGCATGATTGGCAAACCTGTACATGAGAATTAACTACATTTAGACTCATTTTATCAAACTTTATAAATAAAGAAACAATTTTAGCATTTAAGTACAATTAATGCATCAATTTCAAAAACTCCATTAGCTTTCTTAATAGAATTTATTTCAAACAAATAATTATTCATTGCTACTTCTTCAAGGAGTCTCCTTACTTCATAAGTTGGTAAACCCATAAAAGAACCTCCTGCGGCAATATCAATTAAAATTTGAGTATTTGAGCTAAGACCAGTATAAAAATTTTAGACTAACATCCAATTAGGAATTCCATTGTGTGGACATTTTCTTAGAAGGTCATTGAACCTTTCCCAAGTGTCATATAGAGCTTCAAATTCATGTTGTGAAAAATTGTTGATCTCTATCCTTATCCTTGCTATCTTTGTTGGTGGAAAGTACTTCATTAAGAAATTACTTACTAAAGCATTTCATGTGGTTATTGATCCCGCTGGCAAGGATTCTATCATTCCATGTAGTCATTGATCCTGCTGCTAAGGATTCTAACCAACCTTGAGCCTTATCTCTAAGCATAAATGGGAAGAGTCTTAATGTAATAGCATCATTGGAAGCGCCATTAGCTTTAAATGTCCCACATATAGCTAAAAACCTTAAGATATGCAAATTTGGATCTTCATTAGGTAGCCCAACAAATTGACATGAGTTATGAATCATTGATATAACTGATGCCTTAATCTCAAAATTGTTAGCTTTAATAGTAGGTATAACAATGCATGAAATTGCCCCATCTACAGATAGAGTAGAATAATCCTGTAATGCACGTCTAGCTGGTTCTCCCATAACTATTGCCTTTGTTTTCTTCTTACCTTCTTTTTTGTTCTCTTAGTCTACCTTTAAAGGTGCATTTAATTTCAAGATCAAATGGTAATAATTTTGCACTTTTCTATTTTCTCATGCACCTATAAAACAAAGAAAATAGAAAATTTTAAAATAAAATAAAATATAAATATAAAGTAATAGAAAATTAATTAGTATTGATATTAATCTAATCAATCACCAACAACGGCGCTAAAAATTTGACGTGTGTGAAATTCGCAAGTATATGAAATTGATTCAAGTAATAAAAAGTGAGTGAGTATTGTTTCCACATGGATTGATGACTAAATACCAAAATTGTATTAATTTAATATTATTTAGACAACCAATAATTATATTGATAATTAAACTAAATTAAAAATAAAAGACTAGGATTGAACAAAGAGACAAAAAATCGAAGGATTAAAACTAATAAATTTGAAACTAGAGTATCTTTGAGTTCATTTGAATCTACCTCCTTTAATTAAATCTATTAGAAATCAATTTAATTACTTTTGCAAGGAAAAAATCATTATTATTTAGCATGCTCTCCCAATCTATGTTAAACATATTTGTTGGAAAAATAAAGATTCAAATAAATAGAGATTCAAATCTTACCTCTGACGATGCCCACGGACGATTAACCTTGTGCTTGTAGTACCAGTCTTGAAGAACAATCACCAAAGAGGGAAAGTTCTTACTTTCCACAGTCTAAAAATCAAGTCTAACCCTCTCAATTCACACTTTTGGAGTAAGAAAAAATCTGAGAGAAAACTGTTGCAGCAACCTACTGTAGCAGCAACCTCTTAAAGCTTACAAATGCTTACATATTTACAGTAGTAGTTTCCTTCTCCCATAAGTATTTGTGTTTAATTTTAGAGATAAAATAAAAATCATTTGGATTATCTCAATCACGATAGGATATTTTCTTCTCTCATATATCTTTAATATTATCTGATAATATTATTTAAATAAATGTTATAATTAAATAATATTTATCTACATATTGGTCCATGGGTCTATCCACCAGTCATGGGAGGACTCGACCCAAAACCAACATCTCCCACTCGCACATGACGTGACACATGTTTAAAAGAGGTCATGATTAAAGGCATCTCGTACTAGATTAATAGACTGTGCAACTGGCATACTATGAGAGCTCTGAGATATATACCTATTAGGGATATATAATATGCTTTACCCTAGATTATTTAGCACTTTTCCACTGTCCTAATAAGATCTTAGGAAAATTTGCATCCAAAATAATGTAAGCTTACAAATATAATTGGTCGACCTGTGGATACAAAAAGAAAGGTGACAATCTAGTAATCTTCCTTTTAGTTCAGTTCCCTTTATCATGATTAAACTCGCTTTTCTAGAAATGTCCCATTAGGTCAAATCATTCATAACTCTTTAGTAACACTCTAAGATAGCAAACATCTAACCATATCTCAAGAACTAACCAAAAGTGATAAGAGTAACCTTTTTGAGAACCAGAATTCTCAAGGTTTCACATTGACAAAAGTTCAGATCATATACTTTTGTCCACCTTGTGGTTGAAACTTTGCATATGTGGTATGAAACACATGCCACAGTGTTCTTCCCATTACAATGGGGTGCAAGTCTATCAAAAATATATTTTTGATTTAAAACACTATGCAAATGACAATTTAGACACACTCAATGCCTAATTGGAGTTCACGTATCCACTCAATTTGATTCAGAATTTACATCTGGCGACTTAGATAGAATTGGGTATAATCACATGTAACCAGCCCAAAAAGTAAATAACAAATCTCATTATGTAAATGAAACGACCATCTTACTTCAAGCACGAGCTCATTATCACCTAGATAAAATTCTTGAAAGCGGTCTCATCTTCACTTGCCACATAGACAAATGGAAGGAAATTAACCATGTGAGAAGTTTAATTTATATCATGTCTGACATGATCTTAATAATATTAAATGTACCAAATATTTAAACTCATGTAAACACAAAACAAACATCATGTTCATTATTAATAAAAGATATAGTCAAGTGAACATAGTCTCGGAGAGATAAATAATATAAATACATCAACATCTATGCAATCTAAGAGAACTTGTATGCCTAATGAATACATCTCTAATAATTGGTTTGGTAAAGAAACCTACAACCATATGATGCGTAGAAAATATATTTCATGTTCACTTCCTTAGATGTAACCATGTCTCAAAAAAAATAATTTTTTTTACAATATACTTATATCTGCTTTTTCAAAATGTTGAACCTATTCATATTTACTTGTCAACCCAATGGGAAAGCAAATATAAAGTCTTGTATGTACTATTGCATACAAATGAAATTCCAATAGTACTTATATAAGGGATATTTTTCATATGCTCTATATTCTCTTGAAGATTTGGAGCATAGTTTATGACTCAAGCCTTTGCCTTTAGCAATTGGGGTATCCATGAGTTTGAAGTGTTCAAATACTTTTTAAATATGTCTCCTTTTTGAAAGAGAATAATTTCCTCAAACAATCTTTAAGTCTTTACTACAAAGAGTATATGTGACTTCACTCATGTCTTTTAATCTTAAAATTGGTTGATAACCACTCTTTGATGTAGTTTAGAAATGCCTTGTTGTTTCCAGCAATTAGAATGTCATCAACATATAATGACATTATGTCAAACTTTGCTTTCAATCATTTGATCTAGACACATAGCCCTCGTCTATCATGGTAAGCATTATGAAATGCAATTCACGATCAAGGTTTACCACAATTTTCTATAATCAACCTCATAGATATAAAAGTCATAATAAGAGAAAATATATCTCTATAGTGTATACCCCTTTGAATTGAGAAGAGCCATGTGCCTCTCAAAAAGACTGATGCCAGCTTTTGCTTGATTTTGAGAATCCATTTATTCCCAATGCCTTGGAATACTCTCAGAAGATCTACCAATTCTTATAATTAGTTTGATCTCAAAGAAACTAATTCTTCTTCTATTGCATTTATTCATTTAGTCCTTAGTAAGACACGAGAGAGCCTCTTAGACATTCTTTGGCTCATCTTTGTCTGAGACAGGACCACAACCATGAATACTTCACCATTGCCGTCGATTTTAAATCATCAATGGTATTATTTTATAGTTGCTTCATCTCAAATCAAAATCTTGAGGAGTAGTCTCATCAAGTTATATTGATATGTGTATTAAAGCAAGATCTATAGTGCTCCCACTAGAGTTAGGATCACTCTTTATTTTAGACCAGTTGGCGAAGGCTAACCCACCAAATCGGTACTCCCATTTGAACTAGGATCACTCTCTTTCAGATTAGTTGATGGTGGAGTTAAGTCCACCAAATTCCTCCCACTCAGATGAAGTGGTCCTTATGAATTTTGATCCAAAGTCTCATATAAGGAGAGCTCTTGATTTAATTTGCCTTGCGCAAAATATTTATTGTATAAGAATGTGACATTTGTGATTCAACCTAAGTTGTTCTCCCACTATTTTACATGCCCATGAAAACATATCCATTAGATAGTTTAGAATATCTCATAAAGATACTCTTTTAACCTTTTGGGTCTAATTTCCCATGTTTTTTAGAGGTATCATGTTTACAAGCAATGTGTCCCTGGGATTCTGGGACACTCAGATGAGCATGCCAACTTGTCCATAACTTATATGGAGTGGAAGTAAATGACTTAGAGGGAACTAGATTAAGAACAAATATGACTCTCAATAATGCATCACCACAATGGGCGATGGATAGTTTGAGCCATAAGCAACTTAATTGTTTAAAGGAGAGTTCTATTTCTCCTTATAAATAACACATTTTGTTGTGAAGTTCATGAAATAGTCAGCTATTGCTCTATTCATTTTTCATAATACATTTTCTTGAACTAATCAGACAAATATTTACTACCTTTGTAGGTTCGAAGTGCTTTCACTTCCTTGTCTAATTGATTTTTCAATTGGGTTGAAGTAAATCTTGAATCATCTAAGGCTTTAGATTAATGTGTTATTAAATAGATATGACCATACCGGGTATAGTCATTAATAAAGATGATGGAATAATAAGAATGATGCCCTCACATTTATTATATCATGGATATCTGAATGAATAAATTGCAATGGGATAAGGACTATTGTGCCCTTTTTCAAAAGGCTTTCTTGTAGTTTTTCCAGCTAGACATAATTCACAAGTAAACAATTTCAGTTGATCAATATTTAATAGGCGACTAATCTTTACTAATCGAACCAATCATTATCGGCCTTCTACAGGACTAAGTCTAGCACATCCACATCTTTCTTAAAATTTTGTGAAGTTTTAAATAAAGGAAAAACTGATATTGGAAACCATAGTGCTTACAATATCCATAACAAGAAAAATATAACTTCTCGAAAACATATCCAGAGCCAAAAAGAAAAAATATTTACCCAAAATACAAATGTACCTAATTATCATGGAACATCAAGAAAATAAGTCAAAGTCAAACAAAACATAGAAGTCAAATTCTATAAAAATGTAAAGGACATAAAGAAGCAACAAGGTTTAATTGCCATGTAAAACTCATTTACAGGTGCCATTTCTTTCAACACATGTGTTGATCCTTATAAAGGTCCATCGTATCTCAATTAGATTTATCGACAGATGTATATGAAGGCTTTGGAATCCTTTATTACATAGTTAGTTGCTCCTAGGTTTTTAATCCACATAAGATATCCTTTAGTCAATAAAATTGAATTAGAAACAAGGATTCACTCACATATGAGTTGCCTTGTTATACCTTATTAGGATAGGTATAGTCCTTCGTGTTGGCTATCTTAGACTTTTATTTTGTTCAACCTAATCATCTTCATCCTTGCCTTTAACTTGCTATACTCACATTTTCTTTCTATAACTCCATTTGAGCTGGACGTGTTCATATATACCTGGTCTCATAGTTTCATTAAGCTAACTGATTAGCTACTATCTCCAGATAAGTATATGCAAAGCCCTTTGTTAACAAGAGTGTGTAAGGTGCACTCTCATATGCTCCCAACTTTTAGGCACGGAATGAACAATCGCTTGGATATTTTGCTCTTAGGTCAACATATGACCATCATTATATAATTCACTAAACTTGTTTGACTTCTCTGTTAGATGTCTCTTTGTCAAGTGTGCTTGACACTTCTTGTAAGTATCAAACTCAGTAGCGAGAGATGAAAGTTTTGTCAAAAGAAATTTTAAAAAATTTCTTCGAGAAGATATTTACACACCCTTGGCATGTCCATGGTTATAAAACTCTTTCATAATGTCATCATTAGTTGCACTAAGAAATATGATGTGAACTTAAGGGTTCTATACTTCCAAACGACATAGGTCTTATGGTCCCACCTATGCTAAACCAAATTACTCTTAAGCAGGCTTTCCATGATAATATTTAAGGGTTTAAAAAATTTTAGCATGTCCAATACATAGTTGTACCATGAAATATAGCACGTTGTTAAATTTAATAACAAAATTCAAAACATAGCAAAAGCAATATTAAGTAAATACATAATTTACATGAGACAATATATATACATATTATTTATACACTAGTTTATATGCCAATAGTTTTTACAACCAATTATATATTGATAACAACATATATACAATCTCGAGTCAAAAGGTCACTACATTTCCAATCATCGTCTTGATCATATGCATAATTAATATCAATGTAAAATATATGTGCAAAAATATTCAAGTAAAATTATTCAAACCAAGTGTTATAGCTATATTTTGAATAATATAGAATTTTGACAATGCCATGTATTACATTAATTATTCTAAATAATTAATAATATAATTAATGCCATGTATATATTAATTATACAAAATAATTAAAAAAATGCATATTCCATTAATTAAGACAAAGTAAATAGCTCACAAACTATATACTTATAATAATTATGGCAACAAAATATTCATGAATTATTTTAGACATACTAAAATAAACTAAGGATAAATCCATAATTATTAATTTTATGCATGTTCTATATATTCACATATTGCAGGAAATAACTTTCTCGACTTCTGCAAACTAGTCTTATGGCATGTTACTATATCTTAAGTTATGGCCGTATTTGATATTCATATTCTCCTATTGCTTAGTGTCATAATTAGATTTCTTTTAAGTCTAAGTTTATTTAATCCTCTAACACGTGCCGTTTTTGAGGAAATATCTAATAACCATCTATATGCTTGAAGCTAATACCCCATTTAGCAATTAAATGATTTACCGATAAATAACTTTATAAAATTCAAGATGCACAATCAAGTTTTCAAAGTTAAATGCGGAGACTGTAGACCCTTAATTTTTTACCTAGTCCGGTCTAATAAGTCCAAAATAATTTTTATGTTGTCCAATATATTTTAATTAGTCTAAAATAATTTTTATTATCTTAATTAAATAATATTTGCTTTAGTATTTAATTTTTATAATTAATAAAAAATAAATAAAAATAAAAATAAACTAATAAAAATAAAAAAATAAAAAAATCGGCGATGAAAATCGGAGACGAAAATTTCATCGCCGAAAAGGATTGTGGAAAAATGGCCGCGAAATGGTCGCGCCATTTCTCCCGCAGGAATTTCCTATGAGCGAAATGGCCCCCAGGCCAATTTTGCCAGCCGCTGCCGCAGCCAGCTGCCCCAGCTTTTTCGCCAGCAAAATTTTTCGACGCAAATTTTTTCGAAACTTAATACAATTAGGTTTCAGTTTCCTTTTCTTAATCAATATTAGATTCAGTGAATAACTAGAATTAACCATAAAATTCTTCTATAAATAAGGACTAAAATAACCCAAAAAAGGGGATTTTGGATGAAAATTTGGAGGAGAAATTGAGACCGAAATTGACGAGGAAAACCTTAAATCAATCGGACTTTTTTGAGAGAGCAAACAAGCAATTTAATCCATCAAATGCAGCAAAGCTTGTCTTTGTTCTTGTTCATCCAAGAAGTGATTTTTGGTGGAACCAACACACGAAGGTATGAATTTCCTTATTTGTTTAATGAATTCACAGTAGCTACATCACTATAGATCAAAAATAATTGTTTATGTTTCTTCAAAATAAAAAAACCCTAAGAACTTTAATTACCTTTTCTAAAGCCTAAAAACCTTAATTCATTTATTTGTTTTCCAAAAATCTTAAAATTGTTATTTTTGCTTCTTCAAAATCTTAAAATCCTAATTGAACCTGTTTCTTTTCAAAATCCTAAATTTGAGTCTGTTTCTTTCCACAAACCCTAAAAACATCTTTTCTATTTATATAAACCTTAAATCATTTTGTTTATTTTCATAAAATTATCAAATTGTTTTTCCAAATTCTAAAACCTAATGCATTATCCGAAACCCTAATTCAAAAATTCTAAAACCCTAATTCAATCCAAAATCCAAAACAGTAAACCCTAACTCCCTTAAAACCTTAAAACCTAATTTTTCTAAACCCTAATCCTTTGAACTTTAAAACCTTATAAACATAAATATTAAAATTCAAACACAGTAAGCCAAAACAATAATTCATTAACCGTAAATCACAAATCTAAATGTTTTAAAGTGTTCAAACCCTAATTTCATGATTTCACTTCTCAAACACTAATTTGGTTAATCAAAGAATTTTATCAACCTCTTAAATTATAAAACTTTGCTCCATTTCAATTCTTTTAAAAGTCACAATAGCTTAAACCCATGAATTCCAAAACCCTAAACACATGAAATAAATAATCTTAAATAGAAACAGTAGCACTAATTTGAATCTTTATTTGCCTTATTCAATTTTATATTTGATTATGCTTTGATTTATTTTATATGCTTTAATTTATTTAAGTTCAATACTTGATTTATTTAGTTTATCATGGATGGGTGTTTACATTCTATTGTTGGTTAATATCTTTGATGAATGATTTATTTATGATGAATGGTTATCTACTTTTATCGATTTATTTAGATTTTCAAATGTTGTAAGAGGTATCTTTCCACTTGATGGGTACCTCATTAGTCAAACATCATGTAATTTAAAATGCTTTTCTATTTTAAAACCAATGTAAAGGACATGTTTCTACCTTTCGGTGGGTGTCCTATTTAGGCATGGATTATGTAAGGGCATGTTTCCATCTTCGGATGGGTGTCCACTTATTTATTTTGCTTGGACATTGTTTTGATTTTCAATATATCGATGCTTTATTTTAATTATTGTGTGTAATATGGATAATGCTGTTATATTTAAGAATTTTATAATATTAAGACCTGTAAAGGAGGCCGGTTCCAATGAACCGGGCGTTGTGGGGGTGCTGGGCCATTTCTCACCTTCCCCACACTACCCAACTTTTCGAACCCATTAGGGGGTTGGGAATTCCTTAGGAATCGAGTCATCCACCCCTTTCTTTTTCCCGGCCCGTCCGGGTGGCGACTCCATTTTCTTGGGACTTAGGTTCGTGTTCTCTAAGGCGCCGAGCCTAAATAGTACCAAAGTCGCAAGAACCATTCTGCCTGGAGTGGGGGAGAAAATCTCCGCTCACAGTGGCGACTCCACTGGGGATAAGAGAAGTTGATTCCATTGGTCTTTATATTATTCTATTCTTTCTTATAATGATATTATCCATTGCATCATATTAGATTGCATTGTGTGCGTGAGTTAGGACGCCCATGTTACCCATGTTGTGTTATGTAAGGGATACCATACTTTCACTCAAGGTATGGAGATCAAGCATGGCATAACCACTCATAGCCTCGTACCATTTGGTATATCCTTGCTATGGGAACCTAAGCCTTTTAACCCAAAGACTAAAGCTCATGTAATTAGCCTAGTTACTTTCTATAGGTTTTACCCCAAATGCATGTTGTTTGACTATGGTTAATTTATCTTGGCTTAAATCATGGCTTATTTGTTTTTTTCTTTTTCTAATATGACCTAAGTATATTGTAAGCTCAAAATAAATTTTATCTTTAAAATCCAAAAGAACAAAGCTATTTTTAAAATTTTTCAAGATGGTCTTTGGACATAAGACTTTTCTAAAGATAAATCAAAAAATTCTTTTTCTCATGGCCCAAATATTAAGCCCAAAATATGTTTTTTTCTAAAATCTTTTTACAATGGGCTTAGAAACAAAATTGTTTTTATCCAACCTTTTCTTACAAAGAGCTTGCAAATTATTTAGGTCAATTAAGGAATACCAAAAATCAATTATGAGCCTAGTTTATACTAAGAATAATTAATCATGGGCTTGTTTTTGGCATGAACCATTAGTTACTCTTTTCAAGTGAGAAATCAATCTATAATAAACCTCTTAATTTGGTTTTAATCCAATATAGCATAAAAGCTATTATAGTTGGTTGAATTGATTAAAACCTAATTAATGGGAATTATCATAAGTTGATTTCCATTATTGAAAATATAACTATTGGCTAAAACGTCCAAGGAAATTATTCAAAAACAAGATACCCCACGTTGGTATTTTATTAACCATATACCTAGGAAAAGAGACTCATCATTCGTGTGTGGATGTTATAAGGTTGGAAGGAACATCCTATTTGTCCTTGTTAATTGTTTGTGCATACATGCATACATTTGCATCTCATATCATTAATCCTTTCTAGGTCACATCCCTGGATTACAATAGTTCAAAAGCTTACAACAATCCGACCTACGCCGGAGACGAAGAATCTAGCAACGACTCAATCACTTGCTCACCAAAAATAATGGATCCCGAACAAATTCAAAGAATGGTGGATGAAGACCTTAATGGCAAGATGGAAGAAATAAAAGAGGTCATGGCCGAGACCATAAAGAATCAACTAACTGCAATTTTAGGAAACAATGTCGAAGCATCTGCTAGCACCAAGAAAGTCAAGGGGAAGGCTAAAGTTGATGAAGTAGCTTTTGATGATGATAAGGTGATCATTGATGATGATGATTGGGCTCAATACTACCAAGATGTTCAAGACAAAAAGAAAGAACCGAAGATTGTTGAAAGATCAACTATGGAGAAGACCAAAACTTCTGATGTTGAAAAGATGATTGCTGATTTAGAAAAGAAATTTGAGAAGAAACTAAAAAATGAGGAAATGTTCAAATTTGACAAATTATTTGAGCTAGATGAAGAAGTCTCGTACAAGTTCAAGATGCCATCATTCGCGAAGTTTGATGGAACCAGAAATCCTCATCTCCATATGAAGCAGTATATCAGTGCCATGCAGTCTGCCCGAGCTACTAAGGCTCAAACTCTAAGGTACTTCATGCTCTCATTGGATCCTGTTGTCCAAAATTGGTTCAATACCTTAGATGATGGAACACAAAAGAGTTGGGATCTGATTTACAAAGCCTTCATCCAACAATATGGGTATAATGTTGAGATGGAAGTTAGCTTAATGGAAGTGGAGTCCATTAGGCAAAGGCCAAATGAGAATTTTGTGGATTATATGAAGAGATGGAGAAACAAGGCCGCTTTGCTCAAGAAAAGGCCCGATGAATCTGATCAAATAAGGATGATTGTGAGAGGGGTAATGCCTAGTCTTCGTGAGAGGATGTCTCATACACTCATCCGTGATTTCAAAGATCTTCTTCAAGCTGGTCTACAAATTGAAGAATTGGAAAGGGAGAAAAATCACTTTTCAATAAGAAGGAATGAGAAAGGGAATTACCAATCTGGAAATCATAGCATGCAAAAAGAAGTTGATGTCAATACAACTGGTCAAGCAAATAGAAGGCAGATTTCAGATCTAGGGAAGCCTTTGTCTTGGGTCTTCAACAAGCTACAAAAGAAGGGACTATTACATCCATTGGCCCCTCGACCTTTGCCGAATCCTTTACCCCCAAAATTTAATACTAAAGCCTTTTGTGAGTTTTATCAAACACAAGGACATGAGACAGACAAATGCTTGCAATTAAAACATGAGATCCAAAATTTAATTGACAGTGGTAAGCTGCCTGAGCCTGATAAGACCAGCACAAAAGACAATCCTTTGCCTAAGTTTGGAAGAGTACCTCCACCGGCAACCTTCATGGTGGGAAAAGGATTGGAAGAAGATATTGTTTTATCATCCTTTTAAAATGAGGATTTTGAAGATGTGAAAGGAAAAGAAGCTTAAACTCAACAAACTTTCCTTAACTTGAATGTTGCTTTTCAATTTTACTTTCTTTAATATTTAATTGGAACTATCGTGTTTTTCAAATTTAAAGTTACTTGAAATAAATTACTTTCATTAAAATTTTTGTTGGTCTTTGTTCATTTTGGTGTTCAACCAATGAGGAATCTAGCTTGTTAATTCATAAATTAATATATTTATGCATCATGACTTGAATGACTTTACTAGGTAAGGGAATTGCTCTATAGCATTGAGTTGTGTATGCTTGCTTAGAGAGGGCTCCTGCATAATTACCTTTGTCTAGGTCCTAGTCAGTCTTAGAACATGCTTTGACAAACTTTCGAGGCGAAATTGAACTCTACTTATTTAAGGGAGAGATGATCTAGGCATTGTTTGGTTAGCCAACAACTAGTATCCACCCTATTAAATATCAATCCCTAGTTGTCCCTTTGAGCCTTCATAAAATTTTAGCTTTCTTTTCATTAGCATATAACCCCAATAACCTACCCTGAGCTATTGTGATACTTTTGACAAGTCTTATGATCACTAAGATGATGACGCAAGAAGATCAACGAAAGACATGAATACCATGAAGATAGTTGAAGTTCTCAAGACCATAAGGGTAGTTGAAGTTTTCAAGACCATAAGGGTAGTTGAAGTTCCCTTAATATCTCCAATATATAAAGATAACATCAACATCAGAGTAACAAATGATTTATCCCTGTTAAAGAAGATTTTTTATGTTACTTCACTCATCCATTGTTGGAAGCCTAAGTTAGTACAAACAAGATAACTCTTTTAGAGCTAGAACAAAAAAAAACAACAAAATAAAACAAAAGAAAAAAAGAAGAAAAAAAAGAAAAAAAAAGAAAAAAAAAAGAAAAGAATAAAAAAAAGATAAAACCTAAAAAGGCGATTCAAAATGCCAACTGAGTTCTCTTTTACCTAAGACAACAAAAGGCTTCCATTTGGTTTATAAGGATATTTTGACTTGAATTGGTCCAACCCAACTAAAGATTCGATCAAAATAAGAGAAAAAGGAGAAAGACCATCCAGTGCTTGAAAGTTCTGTACTTAACAGTCCTACAAGGAAGAAGGACAAAATGATAAAATGCTCAAAGAAAGGGAAGAGTAAGAAAAATAAAGAAAAGGGAGAAGAAGAAAAGAAACGAATTTGGGAACCAAACTTTTTTGCAAGGGAAAAAATTGTCCTAATCAAGATCTAGATTAATGCCAAGAAGATAAAAGGAATTTGGAGTCTAGCAAGATTGCTCCCAACTGCCTAAAGTTCAAACAAGAAATTTATAGTGTGAGGGTTTGTCCATTGTGTCACATCACCTCCTATCTCAAAATGGCCTTCATTTAAACCCGTGTCCATTATAGATCCCATTTCAAGCCTATCAAAGACCTGTTGATCTCTCTTGGTAGGTAGAGTCTATTAGTGGAGATAGTTTGGATAAGCATACATATGAGATAGACAGTATTTAAACTCAATGAGACCTTTGGCCAAGTAATGTGTATGTGCCTATCTAAAGTGCAACAGTTCTTGCTTAAATAGAAATAATTCTCGAGTTTAGTATGGTAACTAGGGTTGTCATGTTATAGATATATAAATTTGGAAAAATCAAGTCCTGAGGTGCATTGACATTAATTTGCCAAAGTCAACATTTGATTTCAAAATCAAAAAAATCAAAAAAATAATAAAAATAATAAAAATAATAAAAAGAGTTTTGTCATACAAAGCCTTTAAATTAAGGGAAGTATGTTGAACCTCCAAAGGACACATTGGGCAAAGGAAATGATTATTAGCAAGGTCATGAAGAAGCTATCAACTGACATGCTGAAACATAGTTTAAAAAGGATGTATCCCTGACTCTGCAACTTGGGATCTCCACCACTCGTGTTTTTAACATCTTGAAGACAAAAGCCACAAATGTAAAGCTTTCGATCATTCCAATGCAAGACTTGAACGAGCGTCAAAAAGGAACCAATGAGAACACTTCTGCTAATCACCTCGATCTGTGAGTCGATGGAATGACTGTAAGTATTATTCATGCATACATGAGCATATCACATCACACTTTCTTGTCTTGTGTTGTCTATTCCTTGTCAAAA
This sequence comes from Garcia nutans, assembly GCA_947685225.1. Classification (NCBI taxonomy): domain Eukaryota; kingdom Viridiplantae; phylum Streptophyta; class Magnoliopsida; order Malpighiales; family Euphorbiaceae; genus Garcia; species Garcia nutans. The sequence continues at coordinate 56,418,892 of CANTUV010000007.1, forward strand.
TGAACAGCAAACACCTTGCGAAGTAAAGAATCAAAAGAAGATAATGAATCAAGGGGGCATGGAAAGCCTATTTTCTTGTGGAAGCTCCAGTCGTTTTGCAAAGAGAAGAAATACGTGCTTGTGCGAAGAACTAGACGATAAAAACATCAATCAAAGCTTGCATGGAAAAAATCTTTGGGGGGCAAGGAGAGGATATAAGGTCCAATTAAAAATAGATGAATTTTTGCAAAAAGGAAGAACAAAAGAATGGAACATTAAAACTCTCAAAAGAATGAAGATGTAAAAGACAAAAGATCAGTCCAGCTAAAAAGGTTGAAGCAAGGGTAAAGACCCGATCTCTAATGCATAAAGATCCATGTTTCAAGGGTAAAGACCCGATTTCCAATGGATAAAGATCCATGTTTCAAGGGTAAAGACCCAATTTTCAATGGATAAAGATCCATGTTTTAAGGGTAAAGACCCAATTTCCAATGGATAAAGATCCATGTTTCAAGGGTAAAGACCCAATATCCAATGGATAAAGATCCATATTTCAAGGGTAAAGACCCGATTTCCAATGGATAAAGATCCATGTTTCAAGGGTAAAGACCTGATCTCTAATGGATAAAGATCCTTGTTTCAAGGGTAAAGACCCGATTTCAAATGGATAAAGATTCATATTTCAAAGGGTAAAGACCTAAAGTCCGAAGGATAAAGATCCTTATTTCAAGGGTAAAGACCCAATTTCAAATGGATAAAGATCCATATTTCAAGGGTAAAGACACAATTTCCAATGGATAAAAGATCCATGTTTCACGGGTAAAGACCCAATTTCCAATGGATAAAGATCCATGTTCCTAGGTTAAAGACCTAATTTCCAATAGATAAAGATCTATTTTCGGTGGGTAAAGACCTACAATTCATAAAAATGGAACAACCAGTTATGCCAGAATTCTCAACTGATAAAAGGTCAATAAAAACAAATTCATTCTCGGGTCCAAGTACCCAAATCAAATTCAATCTCGGGTCCAAGTACCCATTCTCAGGTCCAAGTATCCAAATCAAATCAATCTCGGGTCTAAGTATCCAAATCAAATCAATCTCGGGTCCAAGTACCCAAATTCAATCCAATCTCGGGTCCAAGTACCCAAATCAAATCAATCTCGGGTCCAAGTACCCAAATCAAATCAATCTCGGGTCCAAGTACTCAATCTCGGGTCCAAGTACCCAAATTCAATCCAATCTCGGGTCCAAGTACCCAATCTCGGGTCTAAGTACCCAAATCAAATCAATCACGGGTCCAAGTACCCAAGTACCCAAATTCAATCCAATCTCGGGTCCAAGTACCCAAATCAAATCAATCTTGGGTCCAAATACCCAAGTACCCAAATTCAATCTAATCTCGGATCCAAGTACCCAAATCAAATTCAATCTCGGGTCCAAGTACCCAATCTCGGGTCCAAGTAACCAAATCAAGTTCAGTCTCGGGTCCAAGTACCCAAAACAAATTCAAATAACCATCACATCAAAAATTAAGTCTTATTGCTTTTCACTTTCTTTCACTAAAGTCTCAGATCATTCAAGCAGGGGGCAAACTGTAGACCCTTAATTTTTGACCTAGTCTGGTCTAATAAGCCCAAAATAATTTTTATGTTGTCCAATATATTTTAATTAGTCCAAAATAATTTTTGTTATCTTAATTAAATAATATTTGCTTTTAGTATTTAATTTTTATAATTAATAAAAAAATAAAAAAATTCGGAAATGAAAATTTCTTCGCAGGAAAGGATTGCGGCGAAATGGCCCGCAGGCCAATTTTGCCAGCAGCTGGCTGCCTGCGGCAGCGACTTTTCCCAACGTAATTTTTTCACAGCAGTTTTTTTTCGCCAGGGCAATTTTTCCGCAGCAGTTTTTTTTCACCAGCAAAATTTTCCGACGCAAATTTTTTCGAAACTTAATACAATTAGGTTTTAGTTTCCTTTTCTTAATCAATATTAGATTCTGTGAATAACTAGAATTAACCATAAAATTCTTCTATACATATGGACTAAAATAACACAAAAACGGGGATTTTGGACGGAAATTTGGAGGAGAAATTGAGACCAAAATTGAGGAGGAAAACCTTGAATCAATCGGACTTTTTTGAGAGAGCAAACAAGCAATTTAATCCATCAAAGGCTGCAAAGTTTGTCTTTCTTCTTGTTCATCCAAGAAGTGATTTTTGATGGAACCAACAAACGAAGGTATGAATTTCCTTATTTGTTTAATGAATTCATAGTAGCTTCATCACTATAGATCAAAAATAATTGTTTCTGTTTCTTCAAAATAAAAAAAAAACCCTAAGAACTTTAATTACCTTTTCTAAAGCTTAAAAACCTTAATTCATTTATTTGTTTTCCAAAAATCTTAAAATTGTTATTTTTGCTTCTTCAAAATCTTAAAACCCTAATTGAACCTGTTTCTTTTCAAAATCCTAAATTTGAGTCTGTTTCTTTCCACAAACCCTAAAAACATCTTTTCTATTTATATAAACCTTAAATTATTTTGTTTATTTTCATAAAACTTCATAAAATTATCAATTTTTTTTCCAAATTCTAAAACCTAATGCATTCTCCGAAACCCTAATTCAAAAATTCTAAAACCCTAATTCAACTCCAAAATCCAAAATAGTAAACCCTAACTCCCTTAAAACCTTAAACCCTAATTTTTCTAAACCCTAATCCTTTGACCTTTAATACCTTATAAACATAAATATTAAAATTCAAAGACAGTAAGCCAAAACAATAATTCATTAACCGTAAATCACAAATCTAAATGTTTTAAAGTGTTCAAACCCTAATTTCATGATTTCACTTCTCAAACACTAGTTTTGTTAATCAAAGAACTTTATCAACCTCTTAAATTATAAAACTTTACTCCATTTCAATTCTTTTAAAAGTCACAGTAGCTTAAACCCATGAATTCCAAAACCCTAAACACATGAAATAAATAATCTTAAATAGAAACAGTAGCACTAATTTGAATCTTTATTTGCCTTATTCAATTTTATATTTGATTATACTTTGATTTATTTTATATGCTTTAATTTATTTAAGTTCAATACTTGATTTATTTAGTTTATCATGGATGGGTGTTTACATTCTATTGTTGGTTAATATCTTTGATGAATGATTTATTTATGATGAATGGTTATCTACTTTTATCGATTTATTTAGATTTCCAAATGTTGTAAGAGGTATGTTTCCACTTGATGGGTACCTCATTAGTTAAACATCATGTAATTTAAATTGCTTTTCTATTTTAAAACCAATGTAAAGGACATGTTTCTACCTTTCAGTGGGTGTCCTATTTAGGCATGGATTATGTAAGGGCATATTTCCATCTTCGGGTGGGTGTCCACTTATTTGTTTTGCTTGGACATTATTTTGATTTTCAATATATCGATGCTTTATTTTAATTATTGTTGTAATATGGATAATGTTGTTATATTTAAGAATTTTATAATATTAAGACCTGTAAAGGAGGCCGGTTCCAATGAATTGGGCGTTGTGGGGGTGCTGGGTCATTTCTCACCTTCCCCACACATACCCAACTTTTCGAACCCATTAGGGGGGTTGGAGATTCCTTAGGAATCGAGTCATCCACCTCTTTCTTTTTCCCGGCCCATCCAGGTGGTGACTCCATTTTCTCCGGACTTAGGTCCGTATTCTCTAAGGCCCCGAGCCTAAACAGTGCCGAAGTCGCAAGGACCATTCCACCGGGAGTGGGGGTGAAAATCCCTGCTCACAAAGACCATTAAATTTTTAGACCACTCAAGTCAATAATTGACTGATAATTAGTGCAGACATACAAGTTATGTCAAAATACATAGTCCATTGGACGCATCTCTATTTTTTTTATAACAAATTTTATAAAACATTTATTTTTTCCTCTTTAAAAAAAATTATGCTCAACTTTTATGCCACCAGTAGAAATTTATACTCTCTTAACCATTTTCTATAATTCATTATAGAAACACATTAAGAGAAATTATATATAACAAATATATAATAATATTATACATATATTGTATAATAATATGCATTACAGATATATTTTTAGTCCCAATTAGGAAACTATAAATATTTATGTGGCATAAAAATAATTTAAATTATGGTAGGAATACTCAAAATAATTTTTTAGAATATAGAAATAAATTTCTGAAATTTTTCTCAATTTTTTTAGACAAAGAAAATATTTTTCTTAATTAAAAATTAAATTTTCTATATTTAAAAATAATATTTTAAATATAAAAATATTTTTCCAGTAGCCCAAAAAATCATTTGAAATTTACCATTAAATTTTAAAAATTATTTTGAGTCAAAACGAGTGAAAACGGTGAAAAACAGAGTCTAAAAATAAATTCGAAGTAAAAAATAAAATATGTCCAATCAGATGCTCCCACATGTCAACATCTGGTGATGCTACATGTCAGCATATAGTGTTGCCACGTGTCAGCACGCGGGTCTTGGGGAGCGAGATGGCTTCGCACGCACGAAATGACGTCATTTCGTGTGGCGACATGCTGCATTGTGAAACGACATGTGATTTCACGCTGGGCTAGCGCAATCTAGGTTACGGGTCAAGTACCTTGCATGTGACCTTAGAGACTCGAAAGCCCAGCCTTCATACTTGGCGCGATCCAGGGTACAGGTCAAGTACCTCGTCTAGCCGGGCTTTTTCCGGTGGGAGATTTTAAAGGTCTCTATTCACAGATAGATGGCTATTTTAAATTAAAAAAACACTCTATGATATGGAGTAGTACACACAATAGCCATCAAGGAGAGTGAAAAACATGAAAATATTTTCTGAAAAAACTCTAAAATTTCATATTCAAATACCCAACTTTAAAATATCATATCTTTCTCAATTTAACTCTAATTTTTCAAATAATATACCAAATCGAAGCTCTACATGTCTACTTTCATATAGAATCATAAAATCACATAAACAGTAGCAATAAGGCAGGGTGTTTTATGTCTAAATATGATCATACGAATTGATTACCAAAGTTCACAAATAATTTACCAAAAATTATTTTTAAACAACTAATCAACTAAATTATTCATAAAAACTAGAGCACAAACAACTATGGCTCTGATAGCAATGTTGGAAAAATAAAGATCCAAATAAATAGAGGTTCGGATCTTGCCTCTAACAACGCCCACGAAAAATTAACCTTTTTCTACCAGTCTTGAAGAACAATCACCAAAGAGGGAAAGTTCTTACTTTTCACATTCTAAAAATCAAGCCTAACCCTCTTAATTCACACTTTTGGAGTAAGAAAAAATATGTGAGAAAACTGTAGCAGCAACCTCTTAAAGCTTGCAAATACTTACATATTTATAGTAGCAGTGTCCGTCTCCCAGAAGGATTTGTGTTTGATCTTAGAGATAAAATCAAACTCTTTTAGATTATCCCAATCACGATAGGATATTATCTTCTCTCGTATATCTTTAATATTATCTGATAATATTATTTAAATAATATAATAATTAAATAATATTTATCTACATATTAGTCTATAGGTCTATCCACCCGTCATGGGCGGACCCGACCCAAAACCAATAATATTCATTAATCCTTATTAACCTTTTATAATATAAATCAAAGAATGCAAATAAATTTGTGATCAATCTTAGCAACTTCCCACAAGTCGAGTTTTATTACTTTTGTTCAAACTATATTCTTGTGCTATTTATAATTAAATTCAATTTTTTTTATTTTCCTTTTGTAATAATCCTAAGAGAAAATCAATCAATTAATTAGTGGTAAGTTCATTGAAAGCACTAAACACAATTATAAACAATTACAAAAATAAAGAAAGCTTAACTAGATAAAATTATAGAAACAAAAATTCAAGTTACATCAAAGATAACCCTGAAAGAAATTTAGTTCATAGTGCTCATGTTCAAAAACCCAAGATAATAAATTAAATTCAAAAACATAAGAAAATCAAACTTTGAACTTGGATTAAGAATCTTGGTGTTGTAGCTTCAAACTTGTAGAAAATTCTCTCTCTTTTTTTTTCTTTCTTGCTTTTTTCCTTGGATTCTTTCTTTGGACTCTTGATCTTTATACTCATCTCTCTGGACTCTTTAAATCTTCTCACTTTTTATAGGAGTAAATCCTCTTCTAAATAGGAAAAAACTATATCTCTTTATTAGGATCTAAAATTCTAATTGGAATAGAATTTTTTTTTTGTTAAAATAAGACCTAAAATTACAAATTTTAATTAATTAAACCACTATTAAAATAAAAATACTAAAACCAATTAACTAAAAAGTACATAAAATCTAACAAAAATACTTAACAATTAACTAAAATACAATTAAAAGTAAATATCATATTATACATTAACAAAATAAGGTCTATAGAATGTTGTGTGGACATTATCATGCTACTGTAATGTATAAGAAATAATGTTACATATGGCTGAAAACTACACCTCATAATACACTAATTATGGCTTACTTACGGTATTTGAGAGACTTGAGGCTATATACTGAGTTCCACAAAGTATTTGTCAGCCTTATACTGACTTAGGCCTTAGAACCGTCGCACCTACTTAATTAAGGGTATGACATTTAGGTTGTAATTATAAAGTTGCAAATTTCGTGCTGTAAATGAGCAAATTGTTCAGCCAGATATAAGATTACAACATCATAAACTAGAATTGCATAGGGTTTTGAAATAGCGATCAGATATAAATGCATGCACCTGTATGGGGAAAGATGATTTTTTCTTAACACAGGTTTTAATATTAGCTTAATAGGTATGGTAGTGAAACAAACAACACTCTGCTGGAATTTAACCAAGTGAACCACTTTGCCGGAGTTTAACTAAGTGAATCATTGAACAATTGCTTAAGAAAATATATATATATATATATAATATATATAAGCTTCATTATCTACAAAAAACAATACAATCACTCTTGTAATTATATAAAAAAATAATATAGAATAAAAATTTGTAATTCCTAAAATCTATTAAAGCCTTCTTCCCTGCGACATCCTCTGAACTTCAGTTACCTTTTAGTTACATGATCGATGATAAACTAGAAGAAAATGCTAATGTAGGAAATGGCAATTTCATGGATGCCGAACTTACCAAGTGCTTGAAAAACAAGTATTTTGAATTTGGCTGACGAAGTTTGGCAATAATTATTGATATCTTAGACTTGCTTACTAACGTAACAACTATTGGGATCAAACATAATATCTTTTGACAGTTTCTCGAAGAAATTCATTACTTGTAGTTGATTTCTTATTTTCGCCCTTTCAATTACTATCCCATTTCGTTGGAGCATCTCCACATCTTTTAATGATTTGATAATGTTGGTAAAAATTGCTACAAGCGTTGAAAAAAAAGGTTCCACATGCAAGCTGCTCTGTTCATAATCCAACAAATTTTCCAACACAAACCTAGTATTCTCATTTATGGATTATGTTGGAATCCTTCAATTCTATTTAAAGATCTTCAGAATTTTTCTCCAAAGTTAGACCTGCAAATCTTAGACTTTTAGCATTAGGAACCCAATCTTGGGCTGGCACTAAAAGTGAAGGTTGATTGAATTGGTCTGCATTTTGTTACCGGTACTGGTGATTGGAATTATATCCAAGAAGGAAACTGGAGTGAAAAGGAGGCAATAAATGTAAACAATTGTCTACCATTGGCCTTATTGAATGTTTGTTGCCACTAGGTCTTAATGGTTCAAAAAATTGCAGAGCAATATCAATTAAAGAACGTTCATCTTGTTGACCATAGCTAGTTAAGTCGAAAATTATTTCGAGGACAAACAATGGAAGTTGGTTTTCCTACACTAGCAAATCATGCAGAGAAGATGCAACATCCACCGTGTTTCGAAGGTCTTATCCATTATGGGATTTCCCCGCATTATAGTAGTACAATAAAAGTTATTCAATATATATATATATATATATATTATGCATTAATTCCATAGTTTCTACAGAGGCCAATCAAGAAAATTAATAAATTACAACAAATTACTGTGAAAATATGAAAAGCTCAATGAACTCGGCATAATTGTGCATTCATGCGCAAGAGCTCCACCACAAAACAACCATCAAGTGTCATCATCATTACGAATTCATCAGTTTTTATGGTAATTTCAAAGTCATTTGAATAGGAATTTCTAGTCTTGGCTTCCAGGATATTCACGGCAACTTTCAGGCTTTGCAGAGTGAGAGTTTGGTGGCTATTCCGCTTCAATACGAGATGAAGAAGTCTCCTCTTGTGAGCTTCCATGGTTTTCAAACCAAGTTTTTCGTAGTGATATGGATCAATACTCAGAATTTTTGGTTTCTTATTTTCGTCAACATCTCCTACCCGAAATACAACTCTATAAATACACTCTGGTTTTGGTGGATTTTCTATTGAAAGAGGTTCTTCTGTTGAAGAAGTATCAATATCCAGGACAAGTTCACCAGAAGAAGAGAAAGAAGAAACATTATCATTTTTCTCCAACCCAATATCAAACTTCATTCTAATTTCTCATTGCGCAAGTTCATTTTCTTCTTCATTAGGAACTTCTTCTTCCATGATTTCGTCAATACTCCAATCCGTTTCTTCCATTTTTATCTCCCTCTTATTTGTATTAGCTTGGATTGTCTTATTGGTAAGAGAATTTATATACATATTTCTTACACGCATAGCTTGGATTAAAATAAAAAGAAAGCATCATTATATTAAAATCAAAGCAATGTCCAAACAAAGCAAAACAAATAAATGAACACCCATCTAAGGATGGAAACATGTCCTTACATCACATGCCTAGATAGGACACCCACCAAAAGGTAGAAACATGCCCTTTACAAAGGTTCTAAAATAGAAAAGAAAATTAAATTACATGATGTTTAACTTATGAGGTACCCACCAAGTGGAAACATACCTCTTACAACTTTTGGAAGTCTAAATTGATTGATAAAAGTAAATAGCCATTCATAATAAATAAATCATTCATCAAAGGTATTTAAATAAAAAGTAAACATCCATCCATGATAAATAAAATAAACTAAGTATGGAACTTAAATAAATTAAAGCATATAAAATAAATCAAAACATATTCAAGTATGGAATTGAATAAAGCAAATAAAAGTTCAAGTATAGCTACTATTTCCATTTAGGGTTTTCTTATCTCATGTGTTAAGGTTTTGGAAATTTCTAAAATTAAGCTACTGTGACTTTTTATGGAATTAAAATAAATTAGGGTTTTATGTTTTAAATAATTGGTAAGATTCTTTGATTAACCAAATTAAGGTTTGAATGGTGAAATCATGATATTAGGGTTTTGAATACCTTAAAATACTTAAAGTTGTGATTTTTGATTATTGAATTTTAAGCTACTGTGCAATTTTTGGGTTTTCATGTTTTTATGTTTTTTTATGTTTTAAAGGGATTAGGGTTCATAAAAATTAGGGTTTAAGATTTTAAAAGGATTAGGGTTTATTATTTTAAGTTTAAAAGTTGAATTTTGGATTTTAGGCTTTAAAATTAGGGTTCTCGGGTAAAAGATAATTTTTAGGGTTTTAGAAATCAATTTGATATTCTATGAAGTTTTGTGAATTTAAACAAATGGATTGAAGTTTTTATAAGTAGAAAAGATATTTTTTAAGGTTTTTTGAATGAAATAGAACCTACTTTAAAAATTTGAAAGAAACAGAATTTGATTTTGGTTTTGTAGAAAAATATGTTCAATTAAAGTTTTAAGATTTTTAAGAAGAAAAAATAACAATTTTAAGTCTTTTTAGAAAAGAAGGTCACGTTTTAATGTTTTAACTTTGGAAGAATTAAACTAAAGTTCTAAAGTTTTTTATTTAAAGAAACCCTAATTCCATAATTTAGCTACTGTGTAACATAAATCAATTAAGGAAAATCACTTACCTTCTTTTGTTGATTCTTCCAAAAATAATTCTTCTTGGATGAACTAGCTCCAAAGACAAGCCTTTTGCCTTTGAAATCTCCTCCTCCGTGATGCTGCTATTCCAGAAAAGGTTTAAATTGAATTTCTTCTTTTCCTTCCTTGATTTGGTTTCAAACTTTCCAAACTCCCTTTGGATTCCCTCTCTCTCGGCCACCCCCTTTTTTTATGCCTTTGGTCCTTATTTATAATAGTCTTAGGTTATTTATTCCTAATTAATTAAGGTAAGTAATATTAATAAAAAAAGAAATTAAAACCTAATTGGATTAGGTTTCAAAAAAATTGCGTTGAAAAATTTTGCGCTGGAGAAAACTGTGGCAGCAGACCCGTGGCTGGGGCCAGTGGACGTGCCAGCCCGAAGGAGGCGTGCCAGCCCACAGGAAATTCCTGCGGGAAGTTATTTCACCCGCAGCAAGTTGTTTCGCCCGCAGTCCTGCGGGTGAGCTGCTGCTGGGCCGACGGGCCCGAGCGACCACTTTTCGCTGTCGATTTTTTTTTTCGACTCTGATTTTTATTTTTATTTTTATTTTTTGATTTTTATTTGTTTATTTTTATTTTTTATTAATAAAAATTAGATAATAAAGCAAAAAACTATTTAATTAAAATTATTTTGGACCAATTAGACAACAAAATCATTTTGGGCTAAATAAAACATATTAGATCGGATTGGGTCAAAAATTAAGGGTCTACACATACTCCACAAATTGAAGGATTCAACAAGTTTAAAGTGGATTTTTGGTGATTTCCACCAAAATTAGTAAGTTCCAAATTTCTTTCTTTGGATTTTATAGGAATTGTGATTAAGTTTGTTTTGGGTTTTTAAAGTTCTAAGATTTAATTGTCTATTTGGGTATATATGAAGTTATTTTAAGTGATTAACAATGATTTTAAGGTTGGATTAAAGAAATGGTTGAGTTTGGATAAAATTGGTGAAGAGAGAGAATTTAGGGTTATGTAATTTTTGGGGTTTTGAAATCATGGTTTTTAATTGTGTAAATTGATTCCAAATGAGTTGTTTTGTTACATAAACAAGTATTTTAAAGTCAAATATTGGATTTGGTTGTGTTTGGTTGGAGTTTGAGAATGGAAGTGGAGATTTAGGGTTTTGGAAAAGTGATTTTCCAAAGTGGTTGAATTGTGCGATTTTACTTGTTTAAGCATGTTGTTTAGTATTAAAAGTGATGAATGTAAGCTTGAAATGAGTAATGGATTGTGTTGGAATGGAAAACCTTCAATGGGGGAAGGTTATGCCATTTTATGATTTTGTATATAAGAGTGTATTTTTATAATATGAAGGTTCAAATGTATTAAAATATGCTTCTAATGATATTAATAAACTTAAAACACTAATTTAAATGGCTTGATATGGTTTTTCAAAGTTAAAGTGAGGTGAAGCTTAATTTTGAGATTTGGTTTAGAGTGATGTTTAATTATGTATGATCACATTTGGTATAGGCATTGACGGAGGTTGATTTGCTTCATCCAAGTGGTGAAGGACAAGTTGGAAGGAGAGGATTGGAGGTTGTTTTAAGCTTGCTTTGGGTTGCTAGTAGAGGTATGTACAAACTTTGAGTATATCGTTTATATTTGCATGACATTTGGACTTAACACATTTTGGTTGAAAAATGTGTTAAGCTACTTGGTTCATTGATTGAGTATGAATAATATACTATGATATTTGTAATGTCATATATGTGTTAAATGCACTGTGAAAAGCCATTGATAATGGCTAATTTGTGTAACATGTGAAATATGCATATTATGTGAAAATACCCAAAGTAATTGGGTAATGTGTTGTGAATGCAAAAATGAGATATGTGTAATAATGAAATGAATTGATATTGATAAAAAAAAAATGAGAAAAGTGAGAAAAATAAGAAAGATGTGAAAAATGAGAAAAGTGAGAAAAAAAATATGAAAATAAGGCAATGTGCCTAGATTGAATATGTAAAAATGAGAAAGAGATTAATAATGAGAAATATATATAAATTGTGTGCCTAGTATGCTATTCAATTTGCAGAGTTTTGGGTTTGGCGGCATGCCTATGATTGCCTACGGGCTATACGCTGGAATGGTGAAAAGACTGGGTCGTAAGCCAGGCCAGCTGATAAATATGATGTTTTTGGGGTGAAAAGACTAGGTCGTTAGCCTCAAAAACTGTAACAGTCTAGCCGGGTTGAGGACCAAGATACTGGGGCCTAAGGCTCTAGCCGGGTTGAGGTTCAAGAGACTGGGGCTGTTACATTATCCATGGATATATATTGCCTACGGGCTAGACACATGATGTCATTATGGACCAAAGCAGTAACTCTGAAATTTTAATAGCATATTAGATCCTTTTTTGGCCCATGCTTGTCTTTGCTTTAGTGTGAATTATGAATTATGATACAATTGAGCAATACAATGTTATGAGTTGTGAGTATGAAATATTTGAAAAATATAAGAAAGTGAAATGATGTGACCTCTATATGCATTGTGCATTGGCATTACTTTACATTTTTATTATTATCAAAGTTTGTACCACTAGGCTTCGGCTTAGCGCGATTGTAATTTGTCGTGCAGGTGTCATGGACGTTTTGGTAGAGCTGGAGAGTTTTACTAGACCTGGTCAGGTCTAGGTTTGTTTTTATTAAGCTTGAAGAGTTGTTTTTGGTACATCAAGATCAGAGTCAGTTGTCAGCATGTACATTTTTTATATTATGTATGTTATGATATATTTTTGAAGCATATATTGTAAATTGTAAAGAATAATTTGAATAATTTTGTTTAAGATGCGATTTTATATATAATGTTGATATATATATACCTATATATAAGTATTTGAGAAAATATGGAGAAATTGAGAAGTATTGGTGAATTGATTTTATTTGGAGTGTTTGTTTTATGCAGGTTGTGTTTTGTTAAATTTTGGAAACGTCCAAATTACAAACAAAACTCTGGCGAATTTTTCCCAGAGATTTTCATCTAAAATATTTATTTTGGATTCCTATAACAAGCAAAGAATATTTATATACTATTTATTTTATATATTAGTATTTGAAATCTTAAAACAGAAATGTAAAATTTTTTTATTAAATCGGTCTGTGACATTTTTATACCTTATATGCGTATTTTACATATGCTGAAAATATGTATTGTACATATATAGGGTATAAGGGTGTTACATTTATTTTGGTATCAGAGCCTAGGCTTGAGGTTCTCGACCTAGGTGGATTGTTAGAGAGAGAAATTTGAAATTTTAAAAAAATAATTTTCAATTGTGATGCACGCATTGGCACTGGTAATTTATCTGATCCCTGATGTGGCAATGTCCATTTGATATAATGGATATGAGTTGAGTTGGCGTCTGGGTTGCATAGATCAGAGTGGCGTAGTAGAAGCATCATTCTGGACCTTATAGATTAAGAATTTTTGGAATTTCTTTTTGAAATTAAGATTCATAGTTGATTCAATTGATGAATAAGTGGAATTAAGAAAAATAATTTATGAAATGATTTATGATATGAAATAAAAAGTTTGAGAAATGGACATGAGAGTTACAGAAAATTTTATAGGTATGCTATAAAATGATATTGTTGAATTTTTTTAAATAAATATAGGAATCTTGGATGAGTTTGAAATTTTAATGAAAAGTTTTTCTATATGTTAGAATCTAATGTATAAAATTTCATAATTTTTAAAGATGAATTACTAATTAAGAAAGGTAGAAGAACACAGATTGTTGGAGGAGTTCCAAAAACTCAGAATCTGTAGAAATTGAGAAACATATTTAAAAACTATGGAAAACACACCCAGAAAAATATGAAAATTTACACCCAATATCATATTTATTCCTATAACATATGGTTAAAATTTCATGAATTTTTATTAAGGTTTGATACCTAAAAAAAATGGACAACCGGGTGCTGTCAGAGAAATTATTAAAGAGACAGATTCTCTGATTTTGGAAGATTTAATTTTTAAATATATTAAATCAACTTGGAAAAATCTAAAACTTTAAATATAAGTCCATATATGTGTCAAGTGCAAATGGATAAAGGTTTACAAGCTTTTATAAAGAATTGGTAAGGAATATAGAAATTAAAAGTGAGATTGACATGAAACTGAGGAAGTTATGAAGTTTTGTGTAAGTAATAAATTAATTTTATGATACAAATGAGTGAAGAAAATTATAAAAAAAAATTTATATGCATATGGGTATAAGTATAGAAGGAATATGGAGATTTTTAATAATTTTCAACAAAGAGCTCACAATTAAAATCAAAGAGTGAAATCATATATGATAGCGAATTATTTATTATGGAATAATGATGCATAATTTAGGGTTGAGTGTGTAAAAATTAAAGTATCTAAATGGATAATGTTAATTAGTGTAAGAAAATGAATTAGTGTTGTTTAAAAGTAAATGTTATGATCTTAAGATTGAGAATGTGATATGGATGAAATTTAGTGAGGTTCATGTTGTTGGTTGTATTATGTGGAATTTGAATTTTTGAAATGGGTTTTTATAGTTGTGAAAGTGATGTACTTTGATGTTATATTAATATATAGGCAATGCTTATAAAGTTAGCTCTTGAAAATGAGATTAATAGAATGAAGTTTAAGTAAAGTAGTAAGTTGAAAATTTAGAGTTGTAAGAGAATTTTGATAAAGATTGTTTAGATATTGATAGTTTAATGTTTAATAAGCATGGAAGTAATTTTGAATGAGTAATATTATTTATAAAAGTACTAACTAAGGTGTAATGTGGTTGATAATATAGAAATTTGTTATGAAATAAAGAGAAATGATTAAGCAAGTGAAAATGAGTTACTTTAGGTAATTGAATTGGAAATGATGAAAATAGATATGAAGGGTATAATAATTGAAAAAAAAATGTGTGTGAGAGATGTCACATTGGAAATGTGACTAAGATTTATATGATGTGTTAAATATATATATATATATATATAATAAGAAACTTATTTAAGAAATGGGCGATTAAATAAAAAAAGATGTTAATTAATAACCTAAGAAATGGTCAGAGTGTGTATATATGTTGAATTGATGAATAACCTAAGTAATGTCAAAAGAATGAGAAATGATAATGTTCTCTGAAAGGTGATAAATGTTAACTTTGTATAGGTTGTATGTAAAAGAGGAATTGAGTATAATTGTATGATTTGTGTGATGAGATTTTTTTTTCTATATGAACACAAATATGATATGTAAGAAAATGTGGAAAGTAAGTCACATTGTGATTATGACTTACGAAGGTGTATGTGGATGATTTAAAAATATATATATATATATTATCGAGTATTTACTACCTTATACAAATACATGTCTGGTGATATTGAGAATGATATTGCATGTATTAATAGACCTAAGAGAGATTAGGTCTTGAACTGCGTAGAGTTAGGTCATGTGATGAATTGAGATTGAGAATGGACCCGAACAGAGCTGGACGGTAAAATTATTATTTCAACAACTGAACTTGATGATTGTATAGTGTTTTGGGCCTAAAGTATATGCGTATAAATAAGAGATTGTAAGGAAAAGGAAAGTATAATGAAGAAAGTATGGAAATGAAAATATATATATATACATATATATAAATAAATGAAAATTTTTATAAGAGATAGATTAGAAATGGAGTAATAAATGGAAATTGTGTAAATTAGCATATGAACGAATGTGTATATATAAGAGATGTTAATGATAATATTGTTGAAACATGAGTTAGGCTAATGATGATCAAGTGATCAAAAGTAAATTGCTTTGAAATAGAGCTGAAATGTGTTAACTCTTCATGTAGTAAGAGTTTAAAGAACTTATATGCAATTTTAAAATGCCACGGATGTGTGACCATTAAGACATGGGTGTAGTTTCAAGATAAGAGCTATTTGAGAAAAAAATTATAGTGAAGGCGGTGTTTATTTATAACCTACAGATGGGGACTTAAGATGATACAATTGTGAAATATATTAAGTAAAATTGATAGTTTTTGTTTCATGAGATACAAGCAAGATTTGTGGCTGGTATAGTTGGACTCGTAACTTTATGTAGAAATTTATTTATGACCATAAATAGTGTGAAAACAGAAGATAATTGTGAAAATATAATAAGCTATAAATGATGTGTAAGAACAGTGATTTTTGTAAATATGGTAACTATAAGAAATATGAGAAAAGTGGTAAATGAAAGGAATTATGAAATGTGCATAAGAGCTATATTGAATGTGTTTGAAAGTGGTATAAAATGAATAAGTTGATGAAAGTGATGTTTAAAGTGAACAAGACTAGGGGAAGTAAATATTATCTGTAATGATGAATTCGAAGAGAATTAAAATTTGAGAATAAATTTGATCTAATAGAATTAGGTCATGAATTGAAAACATATTGATGAATTTCAAATAGACTAAAGGTTGGTCAGAATAGAATAAAGTTGTAATGGTCATATTGTGATAGTTAGATCAATTGATCCGAAATGTAATAAGTTTACAAGTATTTATTGAAATTCAATGTGTGTAGTTGTATTAAGAATATGCAAGCTATATGATAATGTGCATAATACAGCATTTTGATATGTATATGCATATGAAAGGAGTTAAGTTATATTAGTTTCAAATAATTATAAGAGAAAAGTGTTAGTTATAGTATAATTAGAATGAATTTTAATAAGGAAATAATATTTTGTTGTTGTATAATGGTGATATTAAATTAATATGTGGTAATTGTATAAAGAGTAGGATCAAAGCGAAGATGTGTAAAATTATTGTGTTAAGATAAAAGTTATTAACATTTGAATTTAAGGTGATGAGAGTATATTTTTAAGATAATGAAGTGATCAGATATCTTGAGTGCAATAGGTGTGTGGTGTATATATATTAAGGAGATGAACTAATTTTGTCTAATGACAATTCAATTGAAGATATAATAATCTGTTGTGACTATTTGAGGAAATAGACAGTATAATGATGTGTTAGGGAATGGTAAAAAGGAAATTAAGAATGAACCTAAGGGGGGGAATAGAAATTATGTAATTTGGTAAAATATTGATTTAGATGATTTATTACTATACTGGATAATTTCGAGGACGAAATTATTTAAGGGGGAGAAATTGTAACATCCGTGATTTTGGAGAAATTAAATAAGTATTTGGAGAGATAAGTTGTATATACTCAATATATATATCTAGAGTATACATAACATATACATATGGTATATTAATTGTATATGTTGGATTAATACATTACATACTTAATATTTAATACATACATAAGGTACATTTAATGTGTATATAAGATACACATTACTTGTGCATATGTGTAATATTCTAAATTTTTGAAAAGTTCTAATTTTTGAAAATTTGATAAAATAAATTATAATTTAAATGGATAAATTAAATTAATGATTTTAAATAAAAAATGAAGGGGTTTTAAATGAAAAAGTGGATAATATATGTGATATATATGTAAAATATACATAACATATAAAAGTCAACACTTTTTAAAAGAAAAGTCAAAGTAAAAGGGTATTTTACTAATTAAATCTTAGAAATTCAAAATTAATAAAATAATTCAAAAATAAATTATTTTTCAATGGAAGAGAAATTTTATGACTTTTAATTTATTAAATAAATAATTAAATAATTAATTATTAAATTATTTTAATATATATATATATGGTTAAAAATAAAAGATGAAAAGAAAAAGAAAATTTAAAAGTTTTTCATCTTCTTCTTCTTCTCCATCAAGGGCCGGCCACCATGGCTATTAACCTCAAGAATTTTGATTTTCCATACTCCACAAATTGAAGGATTCAACAAGTTTAAAGTGGATTTTTGGTGATTTCCACCAAAATTAGTAAGTTCACAACTTCTTTCTTTGGATTTCATAGGAATTGTGAATATGTTTGTTTTGGGTTTTTAAAGTTCTAAGATTTAATTGTCTATTTGGGTATATATGAAGTTATTTTAAGTGATTAACAATGATTTTAAGGTTGGATTAAAGAAATGGTTGAGTTTGGATAAAATTGGTGAAGAGAGAGAATTTAGGGTTATGTAATTTTTGGGGTTTTGAAATCATGGTTTTTAATTGTGTAAATTGATTCCAAATGAGTTGTTTTGTTACATAAACAAGTATTTTAAAGTCAAATATTGGATTTTGTTGTGTTTGGTTGGAGTTTGAGAATGGAAGTGGAGATTTAGGGTTTTGGAAAAGTGATTTTCCAAAGTGGTTGAATTATGCGATTTTATTTGTTTAAGCATGTTGTTTAGTATTAAAAGTGATGATTGTAAGCTTGAAATGAGTAATGGATTGTGTTGGAATGGAAAACCTTCAATGGGGGAAGGTTATGCCATTTTATGGTTTTGTATATAAGAGTGTATTTTTATAATATGAATGGTTAAAATGTATTAAAATATGCTTCTAATGATATTAATAAACTTAAAACACTAATTTAAATGGCTTGATATGGTTTTTCAAAGTTAAAGTGAGGTGAAGCTTAATTTTGGGATTTGGTTTAGAGTGATGTTTAATTATGGTTTGATGTTGAGAATACCTTAGAATATAATATTAAATGATTATGTATGATCACATTTGGTATAGGCATTGAGGGAGGTTGATTTGCTTCATCCAAGTGGTGAAGGGCAAGTTGGAAGGATAGGATTGGAGGTTATTTTAAGCTTGCTTTGGGTTGCTAGTAGAGGTATGTACAAACTTTGAGTATAATGTTTATATTTGCATGACATTTGGACTTAACACATTTTGGTTGAAAATTGTGTTAAGCTACTTGGTTCATTGATTGAGTATGAATAATATGCTATGACATTTGTAATGTCATATATGTGTTAAATGCATTGTGAAAAGCCATTGATAATGGCTAATTTGTGTAACATGTGAAATATGCATATTATGTAAAAATACCCAAAGTAATTGGGTAATGTGTTGTGAATGCAAAAATGAGATATGTGTAATAATGAAATGAATTGATATTGATATTGATAAAAAAAATTAGAAAAATGAGAAAAATGAGAAAGATGTGAAAAATGAGAAATGTGAGAAAAAAAAATGTGAAAATAAGGCAATGTGCCTAGATTGAATATGTAAAAATGAGAAAGAGATTAATAATGAGAAATATGAATAAATTGTGTGCCTAGTATGCTATTCAATTTGCAGAGTTCTGGGTTTGGCAGCATGCCTATGATTGGTTATGGGCTATACGCTGGAATGGTGAAAAGACTGGGTCGTAAGCCTCAAAAACTGTAACAGTCTAGCCGGGTTGAGGACTAAGATACTGGATCCTAAGAGTCTAGCCGGGTTGAGGTTCAAGAGACTGGGGCTGTTACATTATCCATGGATATATATATTGCCTACGGGCTAGACACATGGTGTCATTATGAACCAAAGCAGTAACTCTGAAATTTGAATAACATATTAGATCCTTTTTGGGCCCATGCTTGTCTTTGCTTTAATGTGAATTATGAATTGTGATACAATTGAGCAATACAATGTTATGAGTTGTGAGTATGAAATATTTGAAAAATATAAGAAAGTGAAATGATTTGACCTCTATATGTATTGTGCATTGGCATTACTTTACATTTTTATTATTATCAAAGTTTGTACCACTAGCCTTCAGCTTAGCGCGATTGTAATTCGTCGCGCAGGTGTCATGGACGTTTTGGTAGAGCTGGAGAGTTTTACTAGACCTGGTCGAGTCTAGGTTTGTTTTTATTGAGCTTGAAGAGTTGTTTTGGGTACATCAAGATCAGAGTCAGTTGTCAGCATGTACATTTTTGATATTATGTATGTTATGATATATTTTTGAAGCATATATTGTAAATTGTAAAGAATAATTTGAATAATTTTGTTTAAGATGGGATTTTATATATAATGTTGATATATATATACCTATATATAAGTATTTTGAGAAAATATGGAGAATTTGAGAAGTATTGGTGAATTAATTTTATTTGGAGTGTTTGTTTTATGCAGGTTGTGTTTTGTTGAATTTTGGAAACGTTCAAATTACAAACAAAACTCTGGCGAATTTTTCCCAGAGATTTTCATATAAAATATTTATTTTGGATTCTTATAACAAGCAAAGAATATTTATATACTATTTATTTTATATATTAGTATTTGAAATCTTAAAACAAAAATGTAAAATTTTTTTATTAAATCGGTCTGTGACATTTTTATACCTTATATGCGTATTTTACATATGTTGAAAATATAGGGTATAAGGGTTTTACAAGCAGCGTTTCACATTGTTGGACCTTTATTTTTTTTTTTGAATCTGTATTAAGTGAAATGGCACCGTTTCTCTTGAAACAACACCGTTTCACTTAATGAAATTAAAAAAAAAAATTTAAGCCCCTGGCTGAAATGACCCGTTTTAGCTAGGGGCAAAATAGTAATTACAGGTGTGAGAGGTTGTCTTCAAACTCTCATGCCTGGGACCTATCTCTCGTGTTGCAGAGATCAGTGTTGGACTGAGCAACGAGCGGCAAGCCCCCCTGTTCTCTCTGCAACACGACCGAGCCCCCTATATCAGCACTCACTGTAGCCGGGGAGATTTGATTCATTCCGAATTAAAGAATTCGGAATGAAAGGGTTCGCTTTGTGAGGGGGGTCGTCAGCCCCCACCCGACCCCCTAGGTTCGCCACTGTGGTAAACGCTTTTTTATCTTACAAAAGAGACTCCTCAACTATAACATGAAAGTTCATTCTAATTTCTGGCTGCGCATGTTTCGTTTTCTTCTTCGTTAGGAACTTCTTCAGTGTTTTTATCAATAATCTCATAAGTATTGGCCATTTTTATTGCTCTCTTATTTCTACTAGCCAATTATCTTGGACTGGGAATAGAAGGAGGTAGGAAAATTCCTGGATGCTTCCACGTCTCCTGCGTTTGATTGGATTTTTTTTTAATTTTAGCATTCAGTATCGTACAATCCTGCAGGTTGCCAACTAATAAATTTTAGAGGTTGACTGAATGTGACAAATAATCCCCACTTCAAAGAAAAATAACTGCAAATATCTTTAAACTATAGAACAGACTTAGAAATGGGAAGATGATAGGAAAAAGCTAAATAATGCCATCCGTGAGATGTATATTCTTCTGCCTCTTTTACTCGATAGGTGTCTTTATCTTTTGCATTTTTTTGTCCTTTATGTGTTTGTTTCTTCTTATATTAATTAATTGAAGTTAACAACTTAATAACCTAAATGTATGGCCTAATTTTCTTATTAAAATTTTCTTTAGGTTAATATATTGGTAGAAAGTTAAAAACAATTTAATTAATTATATCTCCTTTTTTAACTCATGAGTAATTTCCTTTTTAACTCGTGAACTATTATTATTGTTGTTGTTATTATTATTATTATTATCATTTAAAACTTGTTATAAATATAAAAAAAATAAGTAGAGAAAGAGAAATGTCAGAAATTTATTTATTGTAAATCGTCACTCATCAACCACCCATAATGGGTATATATAGTTATGTAAGTAGACTTTAGATAAGAACGAAAGATTGCAACTATCATAAAATTAATCATAATCTAAATATAATAAAGTTAATCATAATCTTAATAAGATAAGGTTAATCTAATTAAGTAATCATCAATATATTTCAGAACATTTTCTCTTGAATGACTACCCCTTGTGCGTGTATCAAGATCTATTCTAGCCAATCTCTTGTGTTTTTGGTCATTTACTTTTATATTTCTTTAATGGTGGGAAAACTATCACATCACATTTTAGGAAATGTGATGGTCTTAGAGTCCAAGAAGACTTAAGACTACCAGACACCACATAGAATCCAACTAAACCACTGTATTCATACATATTAATTATCTATACTATTTATTCTAATAAATTATAATTATATATAAGATCTTGTGTTCCTTATTTATAATTTTATAACATAATATATATAATTATTTTAGGCTAAATAATTATAAAGTCCATGAGATTTTGCATATTACACTAATCAGTCCATATATTTTCAACATCTAATTTTTGCATCCTCCAATTTTTAAAAATTAAACTGTTTAGTCATTTTGTTAATATTTTAATCCTCAAAATATTAGTCAATTACTTTGATATTATAAAATAATTTATTTATTTTTTCTTTATATATATTTTTCTTTATTATTTATTAAGTCATGTTTATTTTAAATTTTATTTATATTTCTTATGCATAATTTATTTTAATTTTATAAATAGTTTTAAAAAATAATTTTAAATAATCTTTTATTATTTTGCAGACAATCTATATATATTATTTATTTTAATTTTATAGGTATTAATAAAAAATAATTTCAAATAATACAAATAATATCTTTTATTATTTTGTAGACGATCTATATATAAAATAAAATTAAAAATAAAATAAATTTAATAAATAACAAAGATAAATATATATAAATGAAGAGCAAAAAAATTATTTTATAATATATTTATCTTTGTAAGAATATATATAAATTAATAATCTATTTATCTTTATAAATATATATATATATATATATATTAAAATATCTTATTAAAATATTTATAAAATTAAAATAAATTATTTTTAAAAAATATAAATAAAATTAAAAATAAGCATGACTTAACAAATAACAAAGAAAAATATATATAAAGAAAAATTAAATAACTTATTTTATAATATCAAAATAATTGACTAATATTTTTAGGATGAAAATATTAACAGAATGACTAAATAGTTTAATTTTTGAAAACTGAAGTATGCAAAAATTAGATGTTGAAAATACAGGGACTGACTATTGTAATATGTAAAGCCTCATGGACTTTATAATTATCTAGCCATTATTTATTATTATATACCACATACATATATCTCATAATTATATTATAATTATTCTCTCACACCTAATAAACAATTAATAGCAATATTACAGAACAACTAGAATATTGTATAAACTTAACACTTAATTTACCTATAATAGTTGTGGCTAATACATTATTCCCAAACTTCTTGTTGGAATGAAGAAATTAAGAAGTTGATAGACTTAAATAACATCGACCTAATACCACACAGATGATTGAGTGAGTCGTCAACTCAATGAGTTAAAGTACCACAAGGGTAGGATACACAATATGAGTGTTTTAATGTTTGAAGTAATAACAACACAAGGCGGCGGCACAATGAAGGAATATCAATAAAATTTGATCCACATGAAGAGTTCATAATAAATAAACAAATATCATAAAAATAAATCAAATAATATGACAGATAATACATAGCAATAGCACTGAATGAAACATATCACTATATATATTATAGTGCTATCACACATCACATTCATATAAGGGTAGTAGCTTCTACCTTACTAATCACAAGTTTTTCTAAATACATTGCTTGATGGTATAGTCCCATAAAGTTGAGATTATGTCATATTGGCTAATTAAGTGGCTTAGTATGATCATATAGACTAGGATGTCTTATTAAGTTTCACAATCACAAATACAATAATACAATCATCAAAGGTATCAAATAGTTCGCAATTTATCAAACATTTCAAGACAACAAAGGAATGGATGAACAATATAACTCACCTTGAACTTGCAAATTTGGTTTCTCTAAGTCATTAATAATCACTGGTTGGTTTTGTAGCATTATTCGACCTACATTCACATCCACACATATATTGTATATTTAGGTTTGTTTTTTGATTTATTATTTGTCATTCTTGTTTTAATTATTCATTAGGCACCTATACCATATTCTAACATTTTAATATATTTCATAATTTATTTTGTAATTATGAATTCAAATATCATAAAATTATATTGCAATAGGGCTATGCAATTAAGTAAATACTAATTATGTGCAATATGCTTATATAAATGCATTAGATTTCTTAAGTCAATCGATTTATTTATTCGTTAAATTAACATTTGGACTTTTGGGAACATTAAATACACATAATAAACTTTATGTTTATATATTATATGCTTATGTTTATGATATGATCAAATATAGTTTGGTATATTAATTTCAACCTCAAGTCAAGAAACACTTAAATTTCAGCCTTTGAGCAATTTATATTCGTTTAATTGTACATTAATTTTCTCAAATTTGTTTTTTCTGAAATTTTTCTAAGATATTCCCAACATCCTATAAGACTTATTTGTAAATTTTCATGAATTATAGAGTTTATTTATATAGGTAAATAATTCAAATACAGTAACAAAATTTTCATTGACGTTAATTCAAACTATTAAAATAGGCAGTTTGTGTTCATTTAATTACTCACCTCGTTTCCCTTATCATTTTGACTTGCTCTTTTACCAAAACCTTTCCAACATTCAAATACATATTTTTTGTAAATTTTTATAAATTTTAAATCTTATTTGCATATTCAAATAAATAAAACAAAATAGCTAAATTATTGAGAATTCAAGCTGTTCAATTTGGACAGATTTAGATATTAGAGTTTATAGCTTTATCCTTTCAATTTATTTCAATCCAAATAAATTTTCAATATTCTAAATACTCAATTAACATATGTAAATGATAATTTTTAGATTATGTTCAATAAATAATAGATTTAAAGTTAGTAAAATAAAATTGAAATATTAAGATTCAAAATTTTCAGATTTCTTAACTTTAGGAGTTCCTTTTGCTTTCTTTATTTTTATATCACTTTGTTGCTTTAATTTTTCACTTTGGATCACTTTTAGACATAAGAAACTAGTTTAGAAATGTTTTATGGCTATTGAAAAAATAGAGAAAATTGTGATAAGAATGGAGGTGTTTTAATAGAAAGGAGAAAGAAGATAAGAACTATTTTTTGCCATCTTTTAATCATATTTTCCTAAGTTTCCTAAGCTCTCTTCCTATTCAAAGGAGGTGAGTCGCCCACTTGATTTTGCAGAAAAATGGATAAGAAATAAGTGGGTGAAATGTCTATTTTACCCCTTAAGTCTTACATACTCCTTTGTTAACTTGAATGCTCTTTTAGTCATTTTCACACCCAAAATTGTTATATATACTTATAATTAATTTCTTTAAATTTCTTTCCACTTCTAATTTCAAATTTTAATTTTTCTCATATGATTTTAATGTTATTATGCTAAGGTGTGTTTAATTAAGTTATGGTACATTTTAAATAAAATACTATAAGAATTTTATATATACGAGTTACCGTAGCTAAGGTATTTTAAAATTTTTATTTCTATCACTTTAGTGTCTTATAAATTTCACTTCATTACATTTCAATGGTTCCTTCATCACTCTAATTGATCATTTTATTTTTTTCAATAATTAATATAATTAATTATTTTATAATTTATAGGTGGTTAGTTTCGTATAGGTGGTTAGTTTGGTTCGCGGTTGTTATAAATTGTAGGGTTTCCAATTCCAGCATTTTATAGTTTTTGTTTCAATTACTTGATACATTAAAATTTTTTTCCATTCAAGATTTTCCTTCACTTTATTCATTTAATTTACATAACATTTAGATTACTACACTTGCATTTTTTTTTAAAGGTACTACACTTGCATTTCATCTAGGATATTATAGAAACCAATTCATAAATAATTTTACTTTAGAAAATTTATCGTTAAAAATCCATAATTTCTAATATAAACAATCAAAACTTATATATATATATATATCAAGATAATATTGATAATTCATTTTATTTTTTTGAGAAGATGCAATAAAAATATATGCAATGCGATAAAAAAATTTTAATATCATAAATTATAAATAAAATATATTATTTCAAATAAATACAGCACAATAAGAAATTTCGCAATTTAAAAATGGAAATACATTTTGTAAAGGATTTGCAACGGACAACATCCGTCACCAAAAGTAGCGTCGCAAATCAGCTTGCAACCAATTAATCATCCGTTGCAAAGTTTTGCAATGGAATTTGCCCGTTGCAAAATCTGTGACAAAATTCGTGACATATTTGCCTAAAATTGTAGCAGATTTTGCCATTTGCAATGAATGGTTCCTTTGCGAAATTTAGGATAAAATTCTAAATTTCTAAATCTGACAAAATTTTTGTTGCAAGATCCTTTACAAAATTTTAAATTTCTCAAACAATTTCATATTCTGACATTATTAATATTTTTATATCATTAAATTATTAATTTTATTAGATTCAATTAAGCAATATATATATAAACAATTTACATTAATATTACACAAAATTCAAAACTGAAAT
The DNA here is from genome assembly GCA_947685225.1 of Garcia nutans. Taxonomy (NCBI): domain Eukaryota; kingdom Viridiplantae; phylum Streptophyta; class Magnoliopsida; order Malpighiales; family Euphorbiaceae; genus Garcia; species Garcia nutans. The sequence continues at coordinate 56,445,043 of CANTUV010000007.1, forward strand.
TTTCAATATACTTAATAAAGAAAAATATTCTATATTTACAAGTAAAATACCAACAACAACAACAAAACAATAAATACTGTCCAAGATAGTTTTAGATCTAAAACAATATCTTAAAATTAACCAAGTTATTCAGCAATTTTAATATATTGAACATGGGCAACTTCATTCAGTACGTCATAATACAACTCCTGCATAAATAAATTTAAGATGATCAATAATTTTAATAAACATACACTTTATTTTTTATTTGTAAACTCAAAAAGTTATGATATGTATGGAAATCTAGAAATAGAATCATATATTATTATTCAAGGCACGTAAAAACATTATATAGAACTAGGGTACACAAGTACACAGTTTGGATAGTCTCCTAATTTAGTAAGACTCCTTATCTAGGTAGATTCCTAATATAGAAAAAATAGCTAATAGGATAATCATGGAATTATCTACAGCTAATAAGATAACCATATGGAATTATCTACACTCCCCCTCAAGTTGGTGCAAAGATATATAACATGCCGAACTTGCCAATTTGGTCTTCAAACGGCTGTTTTAACAGTTCCTTCGTGAAGATATTTGCTCTCTGCTCTTTAGTAGGAACAAACGAAATACATATGCTCTCATCATCCATTTTTTTCTTGATAAAATGCTTGTCAATCTCAATATGCTTTGTCCTTTCATGAAGCACTGGATTGCGTGCAATACTAATGGCAGCTTTGTTATCACAAAATAACTTCATAGGAGGTTTAACCTCTAAGCTTAATTCTACCATAACTCTTCTAAGCCTTAAGACTTCACACACTCCTTGAGCCATAGCCCTATACTCAGCCTCTGCATTACTCCGAGTCACTACATTTTGCTTTTTGCTTCTCCAGGCTACCATATTCCCCCAGAGATAGGTGCAGTAGCCCGATGTTAATCTCCTGTCAGTGATGGAGCCCGCTCAGTCCGCATCTGTATATACTTCCATGCATCTTTCTTCCTTCTTCTCAAAGAACAGCCCCTTGCCCGGACATTCTTTTAAATATCTCAAAATTCTGAAAACAGCCTCTAGGTGTTCTTCATATGGTGAGTGCATGAATTAGCTCACCAAGCTCACCGCAAATGCTATATCAACCCTAGTATGAGATAGGTAGATCAGCTTCCCAACTAGCCTTTGGTACCTCTCCTTGTCTACTGGAGTATCACTTTCAAGCTGTCCTAGTTTTCTACCCGGTTTCATAGGTGTGTCATATGGCTTACATCCACTCAAACTTGTTTCAGTTAACAAATCCCTAATGTATTTTCTTTGGGTAACCACAATTCCCTTCTTGGATTGAGCTACTTTCATGCCAAGAAAATATCTAAGTTGCCCCAAGTTTTTTACTTCAAATTCTTTTCCGAGCTGTTCTAGTAACTTCTTTATTTCCACCAAATCACTCCCAGTAATTATGATATCATCCACATACACTATTAGAATAGCTATTTTATCTCCCTCAGTCTTTTTGGCGAACAAGGTATGGTCAGATTGGCCTTGAGAATACCCCTGTTTTCTTAAGAACTTGGTAAATCTATCAAACCAAGCCCTTGGAGACTGTTTTAGTCCATATAAAGATCTTCTAAGCTTGCACACCTTGCCTCCAAAGCGGTCATTGAACCCAGGAGGTGGCTCCATGTACACTTCCTCCTCCAAATCACCATTCAAGAAAGCATTTTTTACATCTAGTTGAAATAGGGGTCAGTCTAAGCATGCAGCCACTGATAATAGGATCCTAACAGTGTTCAATTTTGCAACTGGAGAGAATATCTCGGTATAATCCACTCCAAATATTTGGGTGAAGCCCTTAGCTACCAACCGAGCTTTATATCTTTCTATTGAGCCATCTACATTATATTTGATGGTGAATATCAATCAGCATCCCACCAACTTCTTCCCGCTTGGCAAGTCTATTTTCTCCCAAGTACCATTCTTTTTCAGAGCCTTCAATTCTTCCAAAACAGCCTTCCTCCATTCAGGAATAGCCAGAGCATCATGTACACTTTTTGGAATTTCTATGTTGGTTAGTGTGGAAATAAAAGCAGAAAAAGTTGAAGACAAATTTACATTGGAAACAAAGTTAGAGGTAGGATATTTTGTGCATGATCTTTTCCCTTTCCTTATTGCAATAGGAAGAGAAATATCACAATGGAGATTATTAGAATTACCTGGTTGGGTACTAGCAGTTTCAGTCTCAGATTGATCTATACCCTGCTCTCTGAAATGATTTAGTCTCTCCTTACCTCCTACTTCCTCCCCAACATTCTCTTCTTTTAAATTTTCCTCATGCCCTCCTTGTCCAGTAGTCTGCTCCCCTGTTTCACCATTATGCTCCCCTTTCTTCCAATCTCCTCAACTGCTGGTATTTTTAGACTAAATGTCTCAATATTTTTTCACTAGAATTCTCATCTTCCTCACTAATATGCTCCCCCTGAAGATGAGTATTGTTGTCATATGATTTGCCCTAAAAAAAGGTAACATCCATAGAAGTGAAAAACTTTTGTGATTTTGGATCAAAACATTTATATCCCTTTTGGGTTCTCGAATAGCCAACAAAAATGCATTTGATGGCTTTGGGATCCAGTTTTGTCCTTTTAGGGTCATGGTTGAAGACAAATACGGTACTTCCAAAAATTTTCAAGGGAACAAATGGGTGGGGTCTAATGTTAGGAAAGAAAGAAGAAAAGGCTTGCAATGGGGTTTGGAATTTCAAGGTTCTGGAGGGAAGCCTATTTATCAAAAAATTGGCAGTGAGGACAGCTTCTCCCCATAGGTATTTTGGTACATTGGTTTGGAAGCTAATAGCTCTAGCTACCTCTAGTAGATGCCTGTTTTTTCTCTCAGAAATCCCATTTTGTTGTGGGGTGCAACTGCAGGAGGTTTGGTGGACAATTCCCTTGTTCAAAAATTTTTTTAACTCCAAGTTCACATATTCCTTCCCATTATCACTCCTTAACATTTTAATCTCCTTTTGAAATTGATTTTTTACCATGTTATAGAAGGATATGAAAGTGGCACACACATTAGATTTATCCTTTAAAAGAAATACCCATATGACCATAGAACAATCATCAATGAAAGTAATGAACCAGCGCTGTCCATTGGGTGTTTGAGTTCTAGAGGGACCCCATAAATCACTGTGAACTAACATAAATGGCTCCGGGCATCTACTGTTTTGAATGAGATAATGACTTTTATGAATTTTAGCCAATTCACAACATTCACATTGAAAATTACCACTTTGATTGATAAACAAATGAGATAACAAAGATTTCATGTATTGTAAACTTGGGTAACCTTACCTATAATGCCACAACATTATTTCTTCTTCTTTATTTCTAACTGTAACATGACAGCTTCCTGCTTCCTATTTCTTACCTCCTTCTTGCAAGAGATATAGATTTCCAAAAACCTTAGCAACCCCAATCATTCTCCCCGACTCCAAATCCTGAAACACACAATGAGTAGGCCAAAAATTAGCTTTGCAATTCAAATCTTTGGTTAGCTTACTGACAGAAATAAGGTTATAGGAGAGATTAGGGATGTGAAGAACATTTTTTAATGTTAAAGTATTGGATATATGAATCGTTCCTTTTCCTGCAACAGAGGCAAGAGAACCATCTGCAATTCTAATTTTCTGGTTCCCTGCACACTGAATAAGAGGAGAAAAAACTAGAGTTGCCATTCATGTGATCTGTAGCTCCAGAATCAACTATCCAAAAGTAGGAGGGTATAGAACAAACAAGAGCTTTTGGAAGTATTATACCTGACTGGACTAAAGAACAAGAGGAATTTGAGTTTTTTTTTTTTTTTCAGCTGGAAGGAATGTGTATAGATGATCAAGTTGCTCCTTTGTGAAAGAAAATGTTCTGGAGAAACTAGAAGCATCCTGGTCTGAACTGGAATGTGTTCCTGCTTGCAATGCTTTCCCATCTCCTGCTTTGTTACTTCTTTTTTTCTTCCAGTTAGCTGGCTTGCCATGTATTTTTCAGTAGGTGTCCCTTGTATGCCATGGTTTATTGCAAACATCACACCAAATTTTCGGCTTGCTCTTTCCTTTATCACCATCACTATCATAATTCCTTGAGACAAATGCAAAGCTGCCATTCTGGAAATCCAAGTTGCCATTCTTCCCCAACATCACACTCTTCCGAGCCTCCTCTCTCCTAACTTCTAAGAAGACTTCCCTTATTGAGGGTAGTGGCCTGCGTCTCAAGAGACGTCCCCTAACTTCATCCAATTCTGCCCTCAAGCCAGCTAAAAAAACAAACACTCGTCCCCTGTCAACTTTCTCTCTATATTGGGCTACATCTTCTGAATCTTTCCACTTTGCTTCTTCAAAGAGATCCAGCTCCTACCATATTATAGTCATTTCATTATAATATGCAGTCACATTTTGCTCCCCCTGCTGCATCTTCCACATTTTTTAATTAAGTTCAAATAGCTAAGTATAGTTTTCCAGGTCTGAGTATGTCTCCTTGACTACTTCCCACACATCTTTGACTGTTAGAAGGAAAATAAAGGGTCTTGCAATTGCGGGCTCCATCGAATTGATGAGCCAAGCTATAACCTTGGCATTTTCCAAGCACCACTGGTCAAATTTAGGGTCTTCTGGCCTTGGAGCTTTGTTTGCTCCTGTTATGTACCCTAATTTTTCTTTCCCAGTGATTATAAAACGGGCTGATTGGGACCACTCTAGGTAGTTTCTTCCATTCAGCTTCTGAATTGAAATTTGCAAGGAATTCTCTAGCTGCATGTTGACTAGATCAGATTGATTTCCAGACTGATCTCAGAAGATGAAAAAGAAGAATAAGATCCCACCATTGCAGCTTTATAATTCATGGTAGCATATGTGGCTCTAATACCATATGAAAATCTAGAAATAGAATCATATATTATTATTCGAGGCACGTAAAAACATTATATAGAACTATGGTACATATGTACACAGTTTGGATAGTCTCCTAATTTATTAAGACTCCTTATCTAGGTAGATTCCTAATATAGAAAAAATAGCTAATAGGATAATCATGGAATTATCTAAAGCTAATAGAATAATCATATGGAATTATCTACAATATGCATAAAACATTACCTCGTAAATGAATAACAAGATCAATGTATAATAAGCTCGTACTTATTGCCCCTATAAATACACAAACACACTAATGAAAAAGAAAATAAAGAAATAAAGAATGTTGGACAAGATTGGATGGAATTTGAGCCAAAAAAAAGCACAATACTTGGTTGATTGAATTTCCATAAAAATCCATATATTTGCATTTATTGGAAAATAACAATAAACAACTTATTCCTCAATAATCCAACCGTTAAAAGAATAAACAATTGATTGATAAGAATGAGCACAACTGATAAATTCTATATTACAACAAAGTGGAAAATTTTGTGCAAGAAGCCTAGTAAAATAACATACTAATCCCAATCAATAATGAGTATTTGATTTCCATACCCAAGAAATCAATCTAATAAACATGTTTTTTCCTATTTTAATAAAAAGGAACCAAAACCCATAGTTTAATTAGCTTATTATCCCAATTATATCTATATTTCAAGTAAAAATTTTCAAATAAAATTGAAAAAGAACAAATTCGCACAATAAATGTTAGCAGTCACAAATGAAACTCTTGAAAAGAAAAAAAACTTAATAATAAAGTACCTTAGCAACAGTTGTTCAATTCATTCATGCTTCACCAACTGAGAGATCATGGTCCTGCAAGCAAACTATAAATGGATTATATTCCAGCCCATGAGATATAATTGAGAATTCATACAAGGAAATGATAGCAGCAACTACATATATTTGTATATTTATGTTTCCCACAAATGACTTTTTTTTTTAAATTAAAGATAGAATTTAATGTATTAATTTCTTAAAGAAACACTCATTCAAATTAGAATGAAAATTTAATTTTGTCTTTCAATTAATTATCAATCTCCATTCAAAATTTAAACACTCATTCAAAATTTACTTGCTAGCACATTGATAAGATTTAAATCTTAATTCCTTTTTTTTTTAAATAAAAGAAAGAAAAAAAATCAAGAAATTTCTTAAAAAATAAAGAAATTTTTATTTTTCATGACTAAAATTTAATTAGAAGATAACATTACAACTAAATGATGAGTTTAAACCAAAAAACGCTGCTAAATCTTGAAAAATAAAGTTAAAAATTGTAATTTTTAAGAGAAAAACCTTTTGAAACTGTAATTTTTTCAAAACTGCAATTTGAAAGTTTAAAACCTTTTGAAAAAAAAAATTATCTACAGATTATCATATTTTCTGCATTGAAGTAGTCAAACTCTTGTTCTCAAGAGTCCAAACAGCCCGTATACACCAAGCTGAGAAATGGACCACAACCAGCCAAATAAATCACCAGAAAAGTTCAAGTACCTTAGCACAAGCCTCGTAATTTACGAATAAAAATGAAATAGATTATTACGAATAAAAAATCAATATCATAAACACACCAAACTATGATAGACACTAAACAGAAGCTTCAAATAACAAAAAAAAGGGGCCAATTACCAGGGCAGTGATTCGCATTCTGTAATCGAAAATTGCCCATCCGGGTCATCAATCACCATCAACTGATTACTCGAAATCAAAGTAAGAGGAAAAGTCGACAGTGAGTCTGCAATGGAGAGCAAGCGACTTTGGCAGCGTCGATGATAGCGATGGTGAGAGTTTGAGAGAGAACAGAGAAGAATGAGTGAGGTTTCTGCTTAGTGAGCGGCGCAAACTGAGAAGTGAGTAGAGCATAGCAGACTTTGGGTTGAGATTAGTGTTCTTTTATACATATCTAAAACGACGTTGTGTTGGTTTTATATATATTTATTATTATTATTACATATATTTAGTTATTCTTTTATTTATTTTTTTTAGTAAAATTAAAACTTATTTTGATTAATGACAAATTAATAAGTATATAGAATTTTAAACATTAATTATATTTTTTATGTATATTTACATTTTTATTTTATTTTATAGTAAAATTATAAAATTATTTAATTATTTACATATATTAAATATTAAATAATAAAACAATATAATAAAAATAATTTTATAAACTAATACTAATGTGAAATATTCATTATTTTATTTTTACTCTTTAACTCAATAATTAAATATTTTTTATTATCTATTAATTATTAATTAAATATTTTTTTAACTTAATAAATTAATTGTATTATATTGCTTTATTAGTAAAAGCTATTTTTTTGTACGAGGAAAAAAATTAATAATCAAAGTACAAATCGTATGTATATATTCTAATTGTATCTATTTTGTACTTTGTAAATGCTAATTAATTTATTCTATGTATATTTAATTATTTATTTCATGATTATTTCACTATTTTAATATTATAAAGTACAAATCATTTTATTACAAGTTCTATTTACTACTTAATAACCAATAAGTATTTATTAAGTATTAATTTAAAATTTTAATATTATTAATTAAAACTAAAATCTAACATGTGATGATAAATTATTAAATTAAATATCAATAAAATTCTACAGTTTTTTAGATTTACTCATTATTAATTGAATATTTTTATTATTTTTAAATTAATATTTATAAATAAAAATAAATTAGTTTTATAGTACATATATTAGGAGTGTTTATGTGGCCCGCCAATTCAAAAAATTTGGTCCAGCTCAAGTGATTCGAGCTGGATTGGACAGGCCCGAAAAAAGAAAAGGGTTGGGCATTAGGTATGCAAGCCTGGCCCAAGCTTTTCTTAGGTCGGGCTGCGGGTTTTATACAAAGAATCTCGGCCGAGCAGAGAATATATAAACCTAAAAATCTAACCGTATTTTCATTTGTTCTTTCTTTATACGCCGTTCTCTTCATTTTTATTTGCCTCTATTTCACTTTGCAAAAGCTCTCATCTCTTCTCATTTCTACAACAATTCTTATCAAAATTTTAATGATTTTAAGAGGTTTTATTCTATCCCAAGGCTATAATATGTATATTTTATTTAGAGAATACAAAAAGACAATGGGAAAGGGAAAGTTTTCTTTGGGTTTGTCCGTTGAAAATCTACTCTTGTATTTGGGAAAAGCCTCAAATAGCTATTGTTCTTCTTCTAATTTCTCTAGGATCGTGTTTATCCACTTCAAGTTTTTTCATCTTCGCTCATTCAACTGTAATTTTAAGAATTATATATTGAAGATTTGTAATTTTTTGTAGTTATAATTTTAATTTTAGTCATTTTTTTCTCATGCTTGAACTAAAAGAGATGTTTTCTTATACAGCGATTGTAGTTCATCGATTTGGTTGTTTTGATTGATTGTTTTGTAATTATTTATTTTAGATTTTTTATTTATTCAGTTTAATGATTTGCTTTGCTCTTAGATTTATTTATTCTCATATCTCATCTCTATTTTTATAATAATAATAATAATAAATTAGTAATGATACTAATAAATTAATAATATATCTTTAATAATAATAATTAGTAATAATAATTTGTTGGTCCGGCAAAACCCGACCCAACCCAATCGGGTTAGCCCGAGGCTCAAGCTTATGTCTGCCAATGGGCATTGGGCCGGGCCTTGGGCTAAATACTGAGGCCCAGCCTACACTTAAGCCGAGCTACGAGCATGGGTGAAACCCGGCCTAGCCCGGTCCAAGTACACCCCTAATTTGAATGAGCACTACAAAAATATGTTGGTGAGATTTATCTATCTATCTACCTATTTATACATTTTTTTCATTATGACTAGTATTGCTAATTAGTGTTAATACTCATAAATCTTTTTCGTTAAAAATTACAAAATTTATTATAATAAGTTACTTTATTAAATATGAGTTACTATAATTAGTACTAATAATATCAATTATTTACATAAATATGTTGAATATTAATTTAATTTATTATTTAATTAATAATTAAATTTATTTATTTATTTTTTTCTTTTTAATTAATAATTAATAATTCAATAACTAAATGATTGATTAGTTATTTTATTATTATTTATTAATATTTTTATTATTAATATTTTTTAATCTTATTTAAATAATCTAATATTATATTAATTTTTATTAATAAATTTTAATCCAAATTTTGCAACAAATTGTGCATCTACTAAAAAATTCCTTTGCAAAGCTTTCTTTTTTTATTTTGTTAAAAAATTTTGCAACAGAAAAGTGTTGTTGCAAAATTTGCAACGAACATATTCCGTTGCAAATTTTGTAACAAAACCAATTGGTTGCAAATTCTCTTGCAAAAATTGGTGCCAAAATGTCGCACTCTTTTTTGTAACTGAAACTCATCCATTACAAAATTTCGTTGCAAATTGGTTAAAAAAAACATTGCTAATCGGTTACAATATTTGGAACGACTATGTCTGTAGCAAAAATCCATTGCAAATGTTTAAAATGATTTTTATTATTTTTTTTGTTACAAATTAGTTAGAAAACCGTTACTAATTTTGCAACAGACCTATCCGTTGCAAAATTTCATTGCAAACTGTGAAATTTCTAGTAGTGCAAATTGTAATGTGAAAAATTTATGATGTACAAACAGTAAAAAATAAATTAAAGGTACAACATAAACAATAACATGCATCCAAACATATATTTAAGCGAATATGGAAAGTTTTAATTCTATAAGCATATGAATAATAATTGATTGTAAAATCTTAATAAATAATAATTCAACTAAACCAAATTGAGTATGCAATAAAATGTTCAATGACAATATAATCGTAAAATACTTTTCAAGTAAACTCATTACATTATTTAGATAAATTGTCTTAATATGATAATCAAGAAACATTAACTTTAACTTTATAATTTGAGCAAGAAATTTAGTAAAAGAAGTATTACGAGTCGATAATAGGCAAATAGATGAATAAGAAATTAGTTCAGAATATTTCACGAATCTATACTCTCAATATTGCTACTGCAGGAGTACATTTGAAGTGTTAAAAATTTAAAATTCACCAAAAGGAATGTAATAAATCACTGATAATTAGAGAATCAGTTTTCAATTTCTCATATGAATAATAAAAAATTATTACTTTTAAGCAATCCTGCAGTGGTGCTTAATTTCCTTTGTTGTCCCAAGATGACAACTAAGAGGGGGGTGGGGGTGAATTGATTGTTTTGTAGAAGTAATAGCAAATTAAAATTTTAAAGACAAACAAAGCAAGAGAGGAGTAGAGTAGAGAAGAACAAACATAAAGAGTTTATAGTTGTTTGGATTACTTCAATCCTACGTTCACTTTCTTAATAACTTGTTAAGGTTCCACTAATCTTGAGTTTTTACAAGCTCAACTTTAAATTGGAATTTCCACAAGCTCACATTGAAATTTTACAAGATTTGAGTAACTTTCTCACAACCCAACAAGAGTTTTTCCAGGCCTTCTCTAAAACTTAAATGTTTCAAAACTTACACTCAAACTTATAATGGTGTTTAATACTCACACCTAACACTAAAAGAATACAAATATAAATTTTGATGCAAATAAATGAAAATTGTTAATCTTGGCAATTGCTATCAATCTCCTCATGAAAGTATGAGGTTTCTTGTGGTATTTATAGCCTTCAAGACTTAATATGGCTGTTTAAAGTGGGTGTCAATATGTTTGATTCTTGTCTCCCATTTTAGTCACTTTTTAGAGTAAGTTTATAGTCAGACTGCCTTTGTGAGCGGGATTTTTGCCCCCACTCCCATGTGGAATGATTCTTGCGACTTCAGTGCTGTTAGGCTTAGGGCCTTAGAAAATACGAGCCTAAACCTGAAGAAAATAGAGTCGCCACCCGGACTGGCTGGGAAAAAAAAGGGGTGGATGACTCGATTCTTAAGGAATCCCCAACCCCCTATTGGGTTCGAAAAGTTGGGTACGCGTGGGAAAGGTGAGAATGACCCAGCACCCCTACAGTACCTGGTTCATTAGAACCATCCTTATTTTCAGGTCTTAATATTATAACATTCTTAGTTAATATGATATTATCCATACTACATGCAATCATAAAAATAAATAATCACTTTATTAAAATCACAATAAGTTCAAACAAAATAAATAGGCATCCATCCATAGATGGAAACATGCCTTTACAACTGTTCAGTGTCTAAAAGAAAATAAATAAAATAGGATAAAATAGGATACCCACCGATTAGTGAAAACGTATCATTTACATTGATTCGAAACTTAAAGATAAATTGAATTACATTAAACTTAATGATTGAGGTATCCAATTATGAAAACACACCTCTTACAATTCTTGAAACCAAAATAAATCAATAAAAATAATCAATCATTCATCATAAATAAATCATTCGTCAAAGATCAATAAACCATCCATTAAGACATATCATAAACACACATGAATAAATAATCAATCCTATATTTAAATACCATATTTAAATAATAGATTTACAAACTAGGATTTTTAATTTGTGAATTAGGGTTTGGATTATTTGGAAAATAAGTTTAGTGTTTGAAAGAGATTAGGTTACTGTAAAAAAGATTAGGGTTTATGAAAATAAGGTTAAAGCTTTTGATGTTTAAGGAATAAGCTCTTGTGATAATGTTTGTAAAATTAAGGCTACTAGAACTCAAGCTAACAAATTATAGATTTATTTTGTAGGAATACTAAACAATACCAACAAACTATACTTCACAGAACTAACATGAATTAAAGTAAAAGACTACAACCTATGAAATTAATTCAAACAAATAACAATCGAATTTAATATTTAAAATCATCAAAACATTATATTGAATTAAGTTAGATGTGTACCGTCGTTTCTTGGCTCCACCACAATTTCACTTTTGCTAATTCTGGTTGAGCTACCACCAAGACAGAAGACACCAGCTTGCTGCCTTGCTTATGTAAATTGGATCGTCTCTTGTTGTTGTTTGCTTGCTTGGGTTTAGGTTGTATATTGCTAATTGTTGTGAAGTTGCAAAGTCTCAGAAAAGGTCCGCCAAAAGTCTCCCAAGTCCCAAAAAATCCAAAGTCCCCTCCAAAGACTTTAATCCTGTTATTTATAGGTAATTCAAACAAAAACCTAATTTATTAAGGAAATAAAATCTATTCAGGAAATAGTAATGTTTCCGAGTAAAAATCAATTTTGACTAAATTGGCAGGGCGCGGGCTGCGAGCATTGGTTGGGAAGATTGGGCCTGCTATGCGCACTGGGCGAGGCTACCGGCGATGTGTGCAAGGCGGGTATGATTCGCTGTAGGCCCACATGCACTGCCGCGTGTCGCTTGCCAATTCGTCCGTCCAATTTTTTTATTTTTAATTTTTTTATATATTTTTAATTTTATTTTTATTATTAAAAATAAATATTATATTTAAAATAAATATTTATTATTTTCTTTTTTCTTTTAATATATTAAATAATAAATATTATATTCAAATAAATTATAAAAATTATAAAAATTATTTCGGACTATTTTAAAATATTCAACTGGACTTCTTTAAAAAATAAAGGTCTGCAGCCTTTGGTTTGGTTGGCTCATGCTTGGTCCAGTCAGACTTGAGATAGTCCAGTCGTGCTATCCATTTTTCTGATAAAAATTCTTCAACGACTAGTACACGTGGCTTCTACTAATTGAGTGGATAAGTAACAACTATAATTTTTAAATCTCGTTTCATCATTATGGTTGGAGCATAATTGGTTCGGTCGGACCAATCATGGTATGATGAGATTTTAGAAGCACCAGTGACCGTGAACTCTATTGGAACTTTGTTGGATTTTTAGTACTAGCTCAGTCCTGTAATATTGCATTAGGTCTGGTCGCACCAGGCATTGTATACTGAAGTTTCTGGAGTACTAGAAGTCGTGAGCTCTACTGGAGGTTCTAAGGTTTTAGCATGAGCTCGGTATGGCCAGACTAATATCATGTCTGGTCAGCTCAGGCTCAGAACTAACATGCTCGCATCAACATGCTCTTGGTATGGTCGGACTTCTTTAAGGGTCCAGTTGTAACACATGGTCTGTTAACAATATGGGAGTGATATTGGTCGTTGACTCTACTGGATGTTTTAGCTCGGGCTCGGTCTAGTTGATTTGTTTCTATTTGTGAGAAATGAATCAATCAAGAACTTTGTGGTTTGAATATTTTCTCCTTTTATAAGGCAATAAAGAAAGATGAAATCTCTATGAGTAACCTTTTCATTACTTTTACCTCTGGTATTGATGTTATAAATGATAAATCAATGTAATAGCCAAGAGGAGAGAATTCTAAGGTGCTTATCATTGGAAAGTTTGTGAAAGTCAATTTCATTTGAAATTTCTTTCCAAAAACTGAGTAGAATTTCATTAAAAATTTTGGGATCGGAAGAATGAAATATACCTTCCGTGTTGAATCCCCTAATGGATACAAAGTCCTCTAGGGTCATTTGGTATTGTTGACTGAATAGTTTAAAGATTATGCCATAGTGACCTAATAGTTCAACATCTTTTTTTTCAACAACCAAGGTTATAAGGAATTATTTGGTCAGAGATTCCCACCCCAATATTGTTCAAGGAAAACAAATTTACCCACCCAAGATTAGAGAGAGAGGCTCTTATTTCATTTTCTATAGAAAGAGATTCTAAAGAGAACAATAAGGGTATTCTATTAGCTTCAATTTTCTTATCTATAATAAGATTGCACATTTTCTTCTCTTCTTCACTTAGATGTCTTGGTCTATGAGTTCTTGTTCGTGGAGTTTCTTCCATTGCAGTGGAAGAGGTTGCTACTCCTTTCCCTTTCTCTTATCTTGAAGCCATCTTCTTAGATTCTTTGAGAGCCATGAGAATGATGATAAGAAGTTGAATGAAAGAGATTTTAAGAGAATTTTTTGTATTCTTAGTGTTTAGAAGTGAAGGTAAATTGCAAAGGTCATAAAATTGGAGTCTAAGTAGGTTTATATAGAGTTTGGGGTCAAACTAGCCATTTTATGGCTATTGTGAATAAGATATGAAAATTTTAAAATTGTCCAACTGCTATAATTTTTGAAAAATTTTGGACTGTATCAGTCAGATCTCGGTTAGTACAGTCGAACCGATGTAGTCCAAGCACAAACTTTGGAGTCTGAGCAGACAAAACAAGTTTCAGCATAATGGTCAAAAAATTTTAAACAAGCTCGGTCAGACCAGGTCTTAACATGCTTAGTCCAGCAAAGTCCGAGCAAAGCAAAGTATAGTCTAGGCGTACTAAATGAGATTTGTAAAAAGAAATGAAAAAGTTTGTAGATCTCAATTTTTGGCCTTAATGTATGATCAAAATAGATGTGAATGAGAAATTAGGTCATGCAAAATGAATACATTTGTAAGCAATTCTAATTCCATCATTGATATGAACATTCAAATCAATCAACAAGATGTATTTCAATTTAAAGTGTTTTATTCTATCATCGCTATGTGTTGTTTTATAGAATTTAATCTCTATTCATTCATAGATTTTGTAACGATATTAGTAATCTCTATTCATTCAAGAAATGATGTCTAATATCTATATGTTTTTACCTCAAATGTTGGATTGGATTTTTGGATAGATTAATGGCACTAGTGTTATCACAGTTAATGAGAATGTGATAAAAAAAAATCTTACCATAATCTAGCAATTATTGCTTCATCTTTAAGACTTATGTGCAACAAAAGCAAACTGCAACATATTCGGCTTCCATAGTAGAAAGAGCAACTGACACTTGTTTCTTGCTAAACCAAGAAACTAGGCAATCACCAAGAAAATGGCATGCACTGGTTGTGTTTTTCCTATCCAATAGGCTACCGAAAAAATCCACATCCGAAAATCCTAAAATGTCAAATGATGTATTTCTAGGATACCAAAGTCCTAAATGCAATGTTCCACTTAAATATTTTAGAATTCTTTTAGTAGCATTCAAATGTGATTCTTTCAGGCATCATTGAAATCTAGCACACAACAAACACTATACATTATATCAAGTCTAAAGGTAGTTAAGTAAAGTAAGGATCCAATAATACCTCGATACTTTTTCTCATCTACTTTCTTACCAACTTCATCTCTGTCCATCTTCAAGAATGTACTCATTGGAGTTTTACTTGCCTTATAATCATCCATGCCAAATTTTTTAAGAAGTTTCTTTGTATATTTGGATTAGTTGATGAAAATTCTATCCTTGCATTGCTTAATTTGTAGACCAAGAAAAAAATTTAAGTTCTCCCATCATGCTCATTTCAAATTTTCTAGTTATACAAGAGGCAAATTCTTGGCACAAAGATTCATTAGTAGCACTACATATAATGTCATCAATATAAATTTGTACAATTATAATGTTGTGTAATTTCTTTTTAACAAAAAGTGTAGTGTCAATGTAACATCCCCTGATAATTCTCATTAGAACTCATTAGAACTATCAGAGAATGTTACTCAATATACTATCAGTACTCTAATCATTTCATCGACAAAGTTTCCTTTCAAAGTGTTACTAACAAAAATTTTCAAATAATAATACAATCTGTATACCCTAACACTTATAAATCCAATATTTAAACCAATCTCCAATATCTCCAATAATCCAAATACTAATTATAAATTAAATAACTATCATAAGTTTGTCAAATTAAATAAATATATAATACATTGCTTTATTTGATAATCATTCACTAGAATCTCAAACTTTGTCCTCCAAATATATGTATTCCTTTTATGTTTACAAATTTGTACAATCTCTTAAATAGACAAGATAAATTGCATTTATATATGCTCCATACCTTACAAGTACAATATATAAAAGATCTCTATATGTACTATAGATAATTCGAAGATCCATAATTTCACTTCTTAACTTGCTCTGATGACTTGATATCTGCGTGTCAGAAAATAATTCTAACATGTTAAGCAAAGCTTAGCGGTACTTATATAAACATATTTTGTCACTTAATACTAAAGAAATATACTTATGAAAATATAGTAATAATACTCAGTTTTAATAAACATTTCAATATATTAAATATTTTTAATAACAAACCAATATAATATTTTGATTACATAAAATAATAACTTTAACTTTATAAAAGTCATCATGCTATACTACACTTTCGGTATTTTAACTTTTCTCTTTTTGAATCATTTTATTTAAGACTTACTTTCTCATTTGTTAACATTGTTCATATTACATTTATTTGTTTTCAGTGAGTCTTACTTTTCAGTTTCACATATAGGATAATTTCATTCAATCTATAATTTTAGCACTTAGTTTTAGTACTATACTTTAGAACACTTTGTATCTTATATCATTATATAACTTTCAGTCATTATAACACTTAGAAAGTTATTGATCAATTCAATATTTTGAATGTAACATTTTTATTCCATGCATTAGAACTTTCACTTGGAAACATTAATATATATATTATCAATCACTTTTACATTGTAACATAGTAAGTCGATTTTAAGTAATTGACTTATATTATTATTTTGTATTTTTTTCCCATTATTCACATATATTTTCAATTTAGATGTCTTCATTAAATATGTCCATACATACTGAACTCAGATCATAGGCTTGGATAACAGGTTAGTGTATCAATTTTAATGCCAAATCTCAAGAATGTATAATGGCAATTATGCCCACTGTCACTGATGACACAATGTGTCCATTAATGGCATGAGGTGCCCACTATCACTATGGCTATCCTTTCTCTAGTTAGCCATTCAATCCAAAGCTAGATCTAAAATCAGTATGATTTGGGCAATTCATTAGTTTTAATTAACATTGAATTATGTAAATCACTTCAATGGAACAATTCTTTGATCAATACTTGGTATTATACATATTTATCATATATTCAAAATTTATTATACTACTTGATAGGGTTTATTCAAAAAAAATCATTTACACTTTAAGGCCTTATAGATATTTAGGCAGCAATCACGGATGAAAGACAAGAAAAAAAAACCATTTTTGGCAAATTTCTTCAAGTGACATGCCCAATGACATGGGCGTGTCACTAGGAGTGTCATTTGCCCATTTTACAGAAACTTTGACACGCCCAATGACATGGGTGTGTCACTGGGCATGTCATTTATTTTATAATTCAGTAATTATGACATGCCCACTGACATAGGCTTGTCATTGGCTATGTCAGGCAAAAATTATGCATTTCGCACACTTAACCATTTTACCTCAATATATTCAAAACCTATGGTAAAAATGAATCAAATCTAATTTTTTTGACATAAAGGAGTCTACATCTAATACTTTACTCAAACTTCAATTAATCAAATCTTCAAACATCACTTATGGCTAAAACAACATCAAACTACCAAATTCTTATAAAGATTGAATTAAGAATTATACTCACCACATATAAGTTCTTTTAATTTATTTTTCACTCATCAATCCATTTAATCAATATTTTCAAGAAATAATTCATTATAAATAACTCAATCAATTAATTGAAACATTCAACCTCATAGAAATTCAAATATTTGCAAATTAAAATACATAAGTACATACCTCTTTCAAAATCTCTTTTCTTCTCTCTTTTCCCTCTTTTTCTTTGATCACTTGCTGATAATCTCACATTTTCTAGCTTATTCTTTTAAAAATCCATAACTAGATATGATTTTCTTTTAAATTTTAGTTGAATTTTTTAAAAGAAGGAAGAAAGGAGGAGTTTTGGTGGTGTTGGTGATGATGAAAGTGGATGAAGAAGGAAGAAGAAGAAAGAAACTTCTACATAAACACACACCTGTCCATACACATATATATATATTTATGGCTTAATCTAGTGTGGTCAATCTCATTTTAACTATGGTGCACCCTCTTTCTTATCCTTTGATTCTAATTCGATTTTTAGTCTCATAAAACCGTGAAAATAATTTCTTCAGTAAATTTTAAGATATGTTATTCACTATTCTCTACTTATAGTATTTATCCACGTTACTTTTATCACTATACACTATAAATTATTAATATTAATTAAAAGTTTCATTTTTAAAATCTTGACCATTACAATTCTCTCTCACTAAAGAAATTTCATCCTCAAAATTTACATGTTATGGCAATAAGCTATTAAATTCATAACTAATCTTAAATCTCACATAAAATCAATTATTTTATTAATTGACATAACTTTTATTTATTATTTTTTATGTCTGAAATTACTTAATGTAACACTTTCAGAATAATTTTATTATAGAACTGCAGAAGATTTAGCTCCACACACTTATACTATTCAAGTTCAATTCAGTAATTGCCTTTAATTCTCTTTAGATTTTTTAAATATAATTTGTGTCATTAAATTCCACTGTTATATATATATATATATATATTTCTTTCCCTTATATACTGAACTTTAAATCTTAGTTCTGAATAGCGGGTTACTGATGGCAAGTAAATACCTACTATAACGATATGGCCAAAGGCCCACTATGGCACGAATGCCCACTGTAATGATATGGTCAAAGGTCCACTATGGCACGAATGCCCACTGTAATGATAATGAGATCAAAGATCCTCTATGACGCAAAACATCCACTGTTGGCATAAAAGCCAATATCACTGGGACATAAAATGTGTCCTCTATGGCACAGAGTGCCCACTATCACTATGGCATAAAATACCCACTGTCACTTTGGATATTTACCCTTTAGCTAATTCGGAAACTAGATTTAACATCAGTATAATCGGGCAATGCATTTATTTCACTTTTTCAAATTATTTTCAATCGCCTTTATCATATGACATATATTTACATTATATTTATTTCTGATTAGTTCAACTAATTTTATTTATTTATCAATCTTTATCTTTCAAATCACTTCCATGTTTCCACTGTAATAATGAAATGTAAAAAAATTTCCACTCTTACTTGTTTAATTTTTTTCTTAACATATTAAGTATTCACAACTATTCTTTCACTTTAAGAGTATATGTACGTATATATAATATATTTACTACGTTTAATACACACACACACTCACACACACACATATATATATTTCTAACTTGATCCATAATACATCATTTCACTAGAAGAGTTAAATTACCTTCAAATCTCACTACATTATTTTCTTTTCACATTATCAATTTCTTTCTTTCTATTGTAATCAATTAGTATCAATTAACTCTTTAATACCTCTATATATAATCTATAACTTGTCTTCAATCTCCAAATAATGTTACTATCAAGTATTCCATAAGTACACAATATGTAAATCTCACATTCCTACTTTCATTACTTAATCAATTCGTATACACAACTCTTTGTTTTCTTTATCTTCTCTCTAACCTTACACTTATTTCAAATATCCAATTACATTTATCCATACTTTCCTCAAGTTTTCTCCATATCTAAGTTTCATCATTTAATGGATTGATTTTATTTCAATCTTATAAGCAATCTTTCGCCAATTATAACTATTTCCTAGATGCATTCAATAATTCACTACTAATTCCACCCATAAACTCTACTTTGTGAAGGTATATGAAGGTAGAAATATGCATGGGCAAATGCATGACCGTGCAAGTGATCATGCACATCACTGCTTGAATTATTTTTAAAGTTTTAAAGAACAGAAGTTTACATTGCCAGATGCATGATCATGCGAATAGTCATACACGTCTCTGATGAAATTTCTTTTCATGATTTAATTAAGAAGTTATCAATAATTCAACTTAAACAAATTAAGGAAACAAGATCCAACCCTTCAAAGCACAATCAAATTTAAATCCAAACTTCCATAACCCTAAAATTTTTCAAAATCTTATTTTCTTCCATAACCTTATATCAAATTATAAATGATTTAATGATGAATTTAATCATTATTTTAGTTATCAATTCAAAAATCTCTTTTCATAATAAAAATCAAGATCAATTCAATAAATAGCAAAATAAGTATTATACAAGTACTAACCTCTTTAAAAATACTCTTCCATCACTTTTCATTTCAATCTTTTATTTTGATGATGTTTTTCTCGATAGATAGCTTAAATTAGCTAAAATCCATCAAAATTTGGTTTTTTTTACCAATTCTCTATGATTTCTATAGTGATAAATGGAAGAAAAAGAAAAAGAGATGAAGATGGAGGTGGATATAATAAGTAGGATCTTTTAGAAGGCAACAGAAGACACTAGAAATCTTTAAATAGACTTTAGGATTTTTATCCAATACACTCATTCATACAATAGTTTCAGTGCACTCACTTTCTTTAATTAACTATCACTTCAATTTTTAAAACCAAAACATTATAAAAACAATTACTTTTGGCACTTTAAAACCCCATTATCCATATTTCACATTTAAATTACAGCTCGAGTTCATTTCGGGGCTATAAAGGTATTTTTATAATTTCTTACCTCTTCGAAATCTTTTCCAGAAATACGGACGTTATCCATACTCGGTTTTAATGTTACTCTTATTAGGTCTTAGTCAACCTTATTACTATAAATTTCAAATACTCAAGCTACACATAATATCATAATCAATCCAATTTACACTCTTATATTCACTTAATGCAGAAAATCAATACTTAAAATTTTAAAGCATGGCAATTCTCATTCTCGAAATTTATTTATCTTTCATAATTCATTCCGTAGATTCCAATAAATTATTACACTTCCACTGTGTTACTTTGATATATCTCTTTAACTACTCATATCTTGTTTTTCTTTTCAAATCCTTCTTTTTCACAATTAGGTCTAGTGCACTCCAAACAATACACTATGAATTCTCAATTAATTCTAAGAAAACATTCTACTGCCATAAACATATGAAATATCAATATGAAATATCAATTGTATCAAACATATACCCACTTATTTGATTCACATAACTTAGACAATTGCATTTCACTTCTCCCATAACTCCACATGCCAGAAATGCCTAAACCACTCTCTGATACCACTAAATGTAACATCCCCTGACAATTCTCATTAGAACTATCAGAGAATGTTACTCAATATACTGTCAGTACTCTAATCATTTCATCGACAAAGTTTCCTACATAAATCACCTAGGCAATTCAAAAAGAAACACTTTAAACAAAAATTAAAATAAAGGAATCAAACTACTACTAAAACAGCCTTTCCTAAAAATGGTGCCAAAAACTTATTGTGCTTAATTTAATACAACTACAAAGTGATACTCGTAAGTATACGAGATTATTGTAGCAACGATGATTGCCCCAAGGTCATCTCATAAGGAAGGTGTTAATCGTAATAATTTGATTAAAATAAAATATTAAAATTTGAATGTATGTTGTCGAAATGGTGAAATGTAATTAAAATTTAAAAGAAAAATGAGTAGTGTTTGTGCAAGATTATTTCAAATTCTTGGAATGGTACTTAGGGTTTGTAGATCAATTTAATCAACGCTTAATTCTCAAATTATCTATTAATACAACCATGTAATTTAATTTGTCCCATGTGATTAATTAGCAATTATCAATTCATTAGCACTGACATTCATGAATTAACTATAACCAATTGTTTTGAATTTGCAAATTAATAGAACCCTAGAACTTATATTTCTAATTCATTCTTAGGGTAGTTGATTACATAGTTTCAATATTAAATTTCACCTCTCGGTCCATCATTCAATATTAAGAGATCAATAGGTGGCCAATCTATCAACCTAATGTATAATCCAATGAAACCATTAATTACAAGTTATATTAATGGAAATATTGGATTAAGTCATTTAATCAAATATACTACAAACCCTAGGAATGGGCAATTTAGCTCATCATCATTTCAAAATAAGCATTCATCTCAATATAAATCAATTCAAAATTATCCATTGAAATATTAATGTTCATAACAAAATAACAACAATCTAGAAATGAATTAAATGAGAGAATATGAAAAACCCCTTGAAGATGCCAAGAGTTAAACTTCTTGTTCTTCTTCTAGCTCAACTTGAATGTGATGAAGAACTCCCAAGTCCTCTTCAAAACTTCAACCAATTATTCTACCCTTGAAAGATTAAATAAAGACTCTCTCAAGCCTCCCATCCCTCAATCAAAGCTTTCTCCAAACTCAAACCCTCTCAAAAACTTGTTAACCCAAAAATATTGAAGTCTTATCTATGGAAGTAAATGAAGATGGAAGGAAGATGAAAAATGTAGGTGGTGATGAAGATGGTGTCTTACAAACCAAGAATAAGATGATAGATTGGAGTGTGTAGAATGGTGAAGGGATTTCAACGTGTATATCCCACTCCCCTCCAATTATTTTTCAATTTCTAAGACAAAAGGGAATTTTCTTTTCATCATCCATGCTCTCCACTCTCCTTTGTTCCCTCCTTTTTTTCATTATTAAATCTTTCAACCCATAAAACACCTCACCTTTTAATTATTTTAAAAACAAAATTCCTCTTGTCTCCAATCTTGTCCCCCACTAAATGCGTTAATAATTGAACGAAGATCACACTAACAAGACCAAGTCATTTCTCCCTTAGACACGGCCAAGTCATGAGGCTATGTCCATTGCTGCTTTTCAAATGCATACTTCTTGTGGTGAGACATAGGCAAAGACATGTACGTGTCTCATGCTTGTCTCCTCTTCTGCCTCTCTACTTCTGCCTCTCTTTAGTTGCTCTTCATGTGGAACATGGCCAGATGACTGGCCAATGGCTTGTCATGTCATATGTATGTGTCTTCTTCTGTTTTTCTTTTTCCTTTCTTATCAAGGTGACAAGGCCAAGACCTTTTTTTCTTGGCCATGTCGTATGACATAGTCAGTGACTTGGCCGTATCACCTGAGTATGTCATAGGCTGTCAATCTTTTCCTTCTTTTCTCAAGAGGGACACGGCCAGGTTGCTGAGTGTGTCCATTTTTCCAACTCTTTGATGAGGAACACAGCCAAGTTAGCGGATGACTTGGTCGTGTCAATGCCTTTCCCTCTAAATAGGATCCAATAAGTGAATTAAAGCTCCATTTTTGCATTTCAACCTAAATCATAAAACTTCAAGCAAACTTAAGCATACTTTTAAAGAAAAATTAATCAAAAGCCAATAAAATTACCCGAAAAATACATACATAAATGATCATAATAGATGTAAAAATCACAAAGATCTAATATTATCCAAAAGTTTGCATTATCCATCAAAATATCAACTAATTCCATCAAATACATCAATAATGGTAACTAATAATCAACAAAAATAACCCCTTCACATAACTCCAAATTCACATGAAATCCTCCAATGTAATAAAGCAAACTTTAGAAAACAAAGAAAAATTTGAAGAAAAGAAATAAAATCACAAAAACCCAAATCTAATTTCAAACAAAACAATTAATTATCCTCATAACATTTAAGAACTCATCAATTAAGATAAGAAAAATAATAAAATTTGAATCCCTCAATTAATCTTCAAAATAATAAATGTAAATATTAAAGAATAATTGAAATCTTTAAAAAGCAAACAAAAATCACAACTACCCATTCATAATTTCAAAATATTTGAAAATCAACAGAAAACCAAATAACTCTTATCAATTGTCTTCAAATCCTTGATTGTTTATTGATTTTAATTGATAAAATCTTCATTAAAGTGCTTGGGTAACTTTTTTTTGCAAGGAAATTGAAGCAATTTGATTGAAATTTGAAGAAAAAAAGAGAAATAAAAGGAAAAGTAAGGTGAAAATCGGGTAGAATGAGTACCTTGGCTTTTTTTAATAAAATATTTATATTTATAATTATATTTATATGTATTAAAGAAAAAGAAGCCCTTTTATAAACAAATTTAAAAATAAACCATTTTTAAGGAAAAGTCCAAACCGCCCTCAAAAAGAAATGTGTTGGACTTTTCCACTTGGACTTTATGTTTTTTTTTTTTAAATTAACACAAAAGTTGGCAGGTTTAACTTTTTGAGCACGGGTGTGTTAGGCTTTTGAACACACCTGTGTTCGAAAATTTAATACTGTATATTTTTTTTAAGAAAAAGAGACATAAAATTTTTTTAACAAGGGTGTATTCAAAAACTGAACGCACGTGTCAAAAATTTTGCTACTATCATTTTTTTATAATAATTTTTTTAGAGAAAAAAAAAAGAACAAACCCAAAATAATGAACACAGGTGTGTTCAATACCTCAACACATTTGTGTTAAAAAATTTTAATCTGCCAAAAACTATGAAAACACTAAAAATTATGCAAAATCTAAAATATTTTCTACGATTTAAATTTTTTTTATCTCTCCCAATCTACAAAACATCAATAAACTTAATTACTAACTTTAAAATTATTTAAAACAATTATCAAAACTTCAAATGAACTAAATCAAATGAATTAAAACTACCAAAAATACAAAGATTAAATGAAAATAAAGAAATAGAAATTGGGTTGCCTCCCAAAAGCGTCTGTTAAAAGTCATTAGCTCGGCTTTCTCTTTGAAGCTCAAACATTAAAACGACAAACCAAAGTCTTATCAATTGGTTCACCAACTATATATTGCTTCAATTTTTGTCCATTTACTGTAAAAACTTTATTTGAGCTATTTTGATATCCACTGCTCCTAAAGTATGAACTTTAAATACCTTAAATGGCCATGACCATCTAGACTTAAGTTTTCCAGAGAAAAATTTAAGTCTAGAATTGAATAATAACGCCAACTGGCCTTCATAAAAAATTTTGCTCCTAGATATGCTTGTCATGCCATGCCTTGGTTCGTTCTTTATATAACTTAGAATTTTCATACGAACTAAGGCACAATTCCTTAAGCTGACTTAACTGAAGTAACCTCTTTTCACCTGCTGCTTTCATATCAAGATTTAATTACCTTATTGCTTAATAAGCCCTATGTTATAACTCCACTAAAAGATGACAACCTTACCAAAAACTAACCTATATGGAGACATTCTAATGGGTGTCTTAAAAGCAGTATGATAAGACCATAAAGCATCATCTAATTTAAGTGTCCAATCTTTCTTAGAGCTCCCTATTATTTTCTCCAATATCCACTTAATTCCTCTATTAGAAATCTCTACCTAACCACTCGTTTATGGATTATAAAGTATAGCTACCCTGTGATAAACCCCATACTTCCTAAGAAGAGTTTCAAAAGTCTTATTTCAAAAATGTGAACCTCTATCACTAACAATAGCTCTTGGCACACCAAACATGGAGAAAATGAATTTCTTAAGAAAACATGTCACTACCTTAAAATCATTAGTTGGACTAGCAATTGCTTCCACCCATTTTGAGACATAATCGACAGCCACAAGAATATATTGATTACTTAAAGAAGAAGGAAACAGTTTCATAAAATCAATTCCCTAAACATTAAATAATTCAACTTCCAAAATATGGTTCGAAGGCATATCATCTCGTCTTAAGATATTTCCTACTTGCTGGCAACGATCACATCTCTTAACAAAATTGTGTGCATCTCGATAAATTATTGGCCAAAAGAAGCCTAATTGCTATACCTTAGCTATTATCTTGGAGGAACTAGCATGCCCCCCACACTCTCTAGAATGATAAAATTCTAGTATGGATTGAAACTCTTCTTCTAGAACACATATGCAGATCACCTCATCACTATAATACATGAACTATAGAGGATCCTCCCACATGTAATGCTTCACTTCAGAGAAAAATATTAAAATAAGAAGGCATAATTTTACTTACCAGATAGTTGATAATATCTGCATACCAAGGAAAGTTTCCTTCAATGAATAAAGTTGCTCATATAGAAAAGTTTCGCTGATTGGGATCTCCTCCTTATCAATTATCTCTAACTCTAGTCTAGAGAGATGGTCAGCAACAACATTCTCTAGACCTTTCTTATCTCTAATATCTACGTTAAACTCTTGAATCAATAGTTCCAAATGAATTAAGCATTGCTTTGCCTCCTTTTTGTTCATGAGCTATCGGATGGCGACATGGTCAGTGTACACAATCACTTTCGACCCAATAATGTAAAATTGAAATTTATCCAAAGAATAAACTGCTGCAAGTATCTTCTTTTTAGTAGTAGCATAGTTTACTTAAGCATCATCAAGCAACATGCTGGAATAGCACCTTCTATCTTTCCTTTGGCAAAGCTCTAATAGCAAACTCACTGACATCACACATGATCTCAAAAGGTAAGGTCCAATTAGGAGGTGTAATATTAGGAGCTGTGTCAATGCCTTCTTCAACTTATCAAAAGCAATAAGACAATCATTAGAAAAATGAAACTCAACATCTTTACTGAATAAATCACATAAAGGCTTTGAAATTTTTGAAAAATCTTTAATGAAACGTCTGTAAAATCCAGCATGTCCAAGAAAACTCTAGATTCATTTGATGTTTATTGGTGGAGGAAACTTCTCAATCACTTCAACTTTTTCTTTGTCCACCTCAATCCCAGCTTGTGAAACTTTATGCTCAATGATTATCCCTTCTTCAACCATAAAATGACATTTCTCCCAATTAAGCACCAAATTTGTTTCTTCGCACCTTTGAAGCACTTTTGCTAAATTTTACGAATAAATTTCAAAAGAAGTACCATAAATAGTGAAATCATCCATACAAATTTACTTAAATTTTTCTACAAAATAAATAAATATAGCCATCATGCAACGTTGAAATGTTGCAGGTGTGTTATACAAACTGAAGGGCATCCTTCTTGTAGATCTTTATTTTTTGACCAAGTCCAGTCCAATATTTTAAAAACAGTCCGAAATAATTTTTGATAATATTTATTCTTTATTTTAAATATATTAAAAGAAATTTTAAATATTTATATAGTATTTATTTTTAAAAATAAAAATATAAAATAAAATAAAAATAATAAAAATCGAACCAATCGGTGAACGGCACGCGGCTGCGTGGCAAGCAGTTCATCGCAAGCCGAGACACCTGCGGCAAATTGTGGCTCGGCCACAGCAATTTCCCACCTCGCATGCCTCAGCAGCCTACAGCACAATGCACAGTAGCCCTCGCACCTCAGCAGCTCGCGTCGCAGCAGGCCCAATCCAATGTGCTAGCGCGTTGGCCAATTTTTTTACCAAAACTTTATTTTACTCGATTTTTAAATTTTATTTCCTAAGCAGTTTATATTTCCTAAAACCAAATAGTATTAGATTTTTTTTATTTTCCTATAAATAACACACTAAAAGAATTAAAGAAGGACTTTTTTCTTTTCAGATGAATTTTTGGAAATTGATTCAGGGACTTTGGGTTTTAGGACTTGGACGAATTTTTGAACTCCAGTAACTCTTGGTAAGAGGAAGCAATAAGAAAGCAAGGACTTTTCCTTTGGATCGAGAGGCAGCAACTAGGAGAGCAACGAAAATCAAACAGCAAATGATCAATCTTATAAAGGCAATAGCATACTGCCTTTATCTCACTCAACTATAAT
Organism: Garcia nutans; assembly: GCA_947685225.1. Taxonomy (NCBI): domain Eukaryota; kingdom Viridiplantae; phylum Streptophyta; class Magnoliopsida; order Malpighiales; family Euphorbiaceae; genus Garcia; species Garcia nutans. The sequence continues at coordinate 56,472,371 of CANTUV010000007.1, forward strand.
TCCAACGAACAATTGTGGTGGAGCCAACGAACGAAGGTAAATTCTAAACCAATTCAATATAACATGTTTCAATGGTCTTAAATACTGAATAACATGCTTTGATGATTTTATTCCTATGTTAGATTAATTTTAGATTCATCACCGTAGCTTTATTTAAGTTTTTTTAAATATTATCCCAGTAGCTTATTTCTTCCAACTTCAAAATTTTGATCCTATTTTCATAAATTTCAAACCCTAATTTATTTAAACCCTAAACGTCAATCTTATTTTCATAAACTTCCAAACCCTAATTTAGTTCAACCCTAAAACCTAATTTAAACTACACAGTAGCTATAATGTTTGTAAAAAAATAAAAATGACAATAATATTAGTTTCTCAAAATCAAAACTCTATTTTTTAAATCTAAACCCTACAACCCTAGTTTTTAAACATAAACCCTCTAAACCCTAATTTTATTCAAGAAATCCTAATTTAATATGTAAATCCTAAACTTATACATTTATTGCTTTATTTAGTTTTAGATTTGATTATATAGTTTATTATATGTTTTGATGATCGATTTATTTGATTTCAATGTTTGATTTGTTTAATTTATCATGGATGATTATTTTTCTTGTTTATTATTTGTTTATTAAAATTGTAAGAGGTATGTTTCCATGATTGGGTACCTCATTAATTAATTTTCATGTAATTTAAATTATTTTCATATTTTGGGATTAATGTAAAGGACACGTTTCCACCTTTTGGTGGCTGTCCTATTTAGTTTTGGATATTGGACGATGTAAGGATATGTTTTCATCCTCGGATGGGTATCCATTTATTTATTTTATTTGAACATTGCTATAATTTTTAATAAAGTATCTGATTATTCTTATGATTGCATGTATTATGGATAATATCGCTATATTTAAGAATTTTATAATATTAAGACCTGAAAAGGAGGCCGGTTCTAATGAACTGAGCGCTGTGGGGGTGTTGGGACATTCTCACCTTCTCCATGCATATCCAACTTTCCGAACCCAATAGGGGGTTGGGGATTCTTTAGGAATCGAGTCATCCACCCCTTTTTTTACGGCCCATCCAGGTGGCAACTCCATTTTCTTTGAGTTTAGGCCCATGTTCTCTAAGGCTCTGAGCCTAACAGTGTCAAAGTCGCAAGAACCATTTCACATGGGAGTGGGGGCGAAATCCACGTTCACACTTCTATAAGCAAAAGTACCAAATGGACAAGTAAATATTGTCTTATCTTGATCTTCTGGAGGTATAGGTATTTGAAAATATCATGAGTATCCATCTAACAAACAAAAGAAAGAATTACCGACCAACCACTCCACCATTTTATCAATAAAAGGCAATGGAAAATGGTCCTTATGAGTGGCCTTATTTAATTTTCTATAATGAATACACACTCACTAAACCATAACTATTATAGATGGAATCAACTCGTCTTTCTCATTTTTCACAACAATCATGCCTCCTTTCTTTGGTATCACATGTATCAGACTCACCCAAGGGCTATCTGAAATTGGATAAATAATTCATGCATCTAGAAGTTTAGTAATCTCTGCCTTAAGCACATCCTCATGTTAGGATTTAACCTTCTTTGTGCATCCACAATTGGTTTACAATCATCCTCAAAATCATATTCATACACAAAGATGGGCTAATACCCTTGATATAAGAAATAGTCTAACTAATAGACTTCTTGATTTACGTAATCACACCTAATGTTTATTCTAATTGGTCCTCATATAATTAAGCATTTACAATTATTGGTAGGCTATATTAGGTCCTAAAAAGGCATATTTCAAATGAAAAGGCAATGGTTTCAACTCAAGTATTGGGGGTTTCTCAATTGAGGGAGGTAGTAAAGGTATGGACTTCCCTATCTCTTCAAATTCCCTAAAGGTTTTGGGTGGTGTCATTTGCAAGGCATAAACATAAGCTGCAATCTCTTTATTGTCATCTTTTTGAGTTGCACTAAGGATCAAATAAGCCTCTAAAGTGCCCTCTCTAAACTCTTTTTCATAGACTTCTTGAACTAACTCATCAATAACATCAATTCTAAAATAACCATCTATAAAACTAGGTTTTTCCATGGACTCACTAAGATTAAACTCTACTTTCTCTTCACCTACTTGAAAGTTAAATTGCCACCCTTAACATCAATCACAGCCCCTGCAGTAGCAAAAAATGGTCTTCCTAAAATTAGTGGAATTCCAATATCCTCTTCCATTTCAAGAACAATAAAATCAATAGGTATAAAAAAATTTATCAACTTTAACCAAAACATTTTCAATAATTACCAAAGGGAACTTCACTAAACGATTTGCTAATTGAAGTTTCATCCTTATGGGCTTCAAGTCAATGAATTCAAGCTTCCTGCAAATAGAATTTGGCATTAGACTTACGCTAGCACCTAAATCACATGAAGCTTTATTAAAATCAACATCACCAATACCATAAGGTATAGAAAAACTCCTTAGATCTTTCAATTTAGATATAAGTTTATTTAGGATCACTACACTACATTCTTCAATAAGCACAACTCTTGCATTTTCTTCAATGGATCTCTTGTTGGAAAGAATCTCCTTTAAGAATTTGACATATGATGGCATTTAAATAAGAACATCTATGAAAGATATGTTAATTCTCAATTGCTTGAACACTTTAAGAAACTTCTCATATTGTTTCGCTACTTTTTGCTTTTAAAGCCTTTAAGGAAATGGTACATGTGGAACATAAGGTTTTACTTCTTTCTTAGAGGAGAGTGTCTCACTTTCCTCCTTTTCCTTCTCAACCTCTTTATTTTGCTCATTTTCTTTAACTTCTTCACCTTCTCTTTTTAATCAAACTTTCTTTAGAACCACCTCTTGTAACTGCTTCCCACTTTTAAGTGTAATTGCTTGGCAATGCTCCCTAGGGTTTATTTCTTTTTTACTAGGAAGAGCTCCTTGACTTTTTAAAGTTGAAGAGCTAGCAATTTGCCTAATTTGCACTTCAAGATTCCTAGTATTACTTGCAATTTGCTCCATCCTAGCTTCTAACCTATCATATTGCTTATCTAACTTGTTAACCCTCTCACTAGAAATAGAAATAAATTTTTCTAAAGCAGTTTCATATCCTATCTTGTTGTCTTGGTAATTAGCTTGACATTAACCCCGATTAGAAAATGGTTATTAGTACATTCCTCTTTGGTTGAATTGGTTGCCTTGATTTCCACCCCATGAAAAATTTATGTGGTTTCTCCAACTAAGGTTGTATGTGTTTCCATAAGGCAACTGTTGAGTTCTATTTTGATTCCCCATAAAATGCACTTGTTCTTGAGTTGGACACTCAAAAGATTGGTGGTTTTCACCACACCCTTCATAACCTATTGTAGCAAGATTAACATGCTCCAATTTCCTTGCTAAGGCATCAAACTAAGCTGAAAGTAGTGAAATTCCATCTACTTTTGTACCCCATCTACCTGCTTCTTAGGTAAAAACCTCTCACTAGACCAATGGTAATTATTTGCTGACATGGACTTAAGTAATTGCAATACATCATTTGTATTTTTATTCATAAGAGCCCCTACTGCAGCTGCATCAATTGTACTGCTTAATGGCCCTGTTATCCCATTATAAAAAGTTTGTACAATTATTCATTCTAGAATCCCATGGTGAGGGCACTTCCTTTGAAGGTCTTTAAATCTTTCCTATGCTTTATAAAGCAATTCACCAACAAACTACACTAAATTGGTTATATCATTTCTAAATTTTGTAGTTTTTCTAAGAGGAAAATATTTTGCTAGAAATCATTTTGAAAGATCATCCCAAGTGGTGAAAGTTCCAGCACCTTGCCCTTGTAACCAAGTTTTTGCCTTGTCCTTGAATGAGAAAGGGAAAAGGCATAGCCTAATTGCATCACCACTAACCCCATTCATCTTGATTGTATCATAAATTTCCAAAAAATTTGCAAAATTTGCAATAGCATCCTCCTAGTCTAACCCATAAAATAGTTATTGTTAAGCCATGTTGATAAGAGCTAGTTTTAGTTCAAAAATGTTAGCATTCATTGCAGGGTGAGTGATGTTTGATCCAATCGGAGCATTAGGCATGGCATGTTCCCTCAGAGTGAGATTTCTTGGTTGAATTGATCTTGTGGCTCACCCATATTTATTTCTTTGTTACTAGCTTCTTCCACTTCAACTCTACTTTCTTCTTCTGGAGACTCCTTTGCACATATTTGTTCTTTTTATTCTCTTTCTCAGTGAAGTCTCTCTCTCCTTGCTCTATTGTTCTCTCTACACTGCTTTTCAATCTCATGATTAAATTCTTCTAATATAACTTGTCTACTACTGCGCATAAAAATTATGCAAATAAGCAAATGAAAATAATTAAATAAAATTCCAAATTAATAGTCTCTTCAAACTGTTATCAAATTAATTTTTCCTTCCCCAATAATGGTACCAAAAACTTATTCGATGAATTATGTATGCAATAATTCTAAACCGCAAGTGCACAAATCTTAACAAGTAGTAAAGTGATAGTAAAAATCATTCCTAAAGAGGAGTTATTTGACTAACCTAAATTCAATTCGACTATTATTAGAAAATTAATTAATTTGAAATTCAAAAATTAAATAACAATTCCTAATTTAAAATTCAAAAATAAAATTTAAAATTTAAATTGAATTAAATTCACTATCCATTTAATTCAAAAATTAGAATTAAATTTCAAATTAAAGTTCAAATTCAAATTTCAAATAAATTTATATTAAGAAGTAGGATTAGGTTTCATTAGAATTATTTCAAATGGGCAAAAACTAATTTTCAAATTAATTCAAATCTTTTTTTAATCAAAGTTACCAATTCCTTAAAAATTTAATCGTCTTCTTTCTCAAGGAAGAAAATCAATCATTGTTGGAATTTATAAGCTCTATTTTCATGAATAATAAACGTCAACAATCAATCAAGCTCAAATAATTAAATTGGTCCCTAGAAAATTCTTTTATCTATAAAATAAATTTATAAAGTTGCAGATTTTCACAATCTAAAATCATACCTAGCTTTTACTTGACATATGATTTCAATTGAATAAGTAATTGGTGGCCAATCAATCACAAGTATTAAGAACAAAATCAACAAAACTTTAATTCACTAAAAGAATGAATGAATTGATTAATTTAATTTAATACCCATCATCCATGAATCCTAAATCCACATAATCTCACTAAGAAGATTAGTTATTCATAACTAAATTAAAAATAAAAAACAATATAAATGAAGAAAATAATTAGTGAATCCATAATTCTAAAATTGAATTTAATGAAGTAACAAAGAAATTAAAGAAATATGAATTGAAATTCTAAACCAAAATTGAATGTTCAAACTAGATGGATGAATCCTTGAAGACATGGTGGAATCCTCCTCAAAGCATAATCTTCTTCTTCTTCTTCTCCTCTCCAATGGTGAATGAAGCTTTTTGAGAGAAAAATGAGATGGAGAAGAAATGCTTCAAAGATGGTTGATGTTGGCTCCCATCATCCATAAAAAGATATTTTTTATTGTCTTCTCATTTTTCAAAAATACCCCTAGGGTTAAAGAGTCATTTGCCACCTCAACAAGTCAAAGTTGCTCACTTCAGTCTAACATGGGTATGTTAGGTAGATTTAATATGGCCATATTAAAATAAAACATTTTGTTTAATAATTCCAAAAAAAATGACAGCTTCAAAATTTTGAACATGGGCATGTTGAAAAATCTAACATGCCCATGTTGAACTTGTCTACTCTAAATTTACTCCTATTTTGGTCAAACTACTTTCTTCCTGCTTCAAATGCTCAAAATACTCAACCTGCCAAGAAAAACACATTCTTTTGAAAAAATCTATAAAAACATCCAAAAATTAATGCGAGATGAACTTATTTAAAGTATAAAATAAAAAATACAAGTTCATCATTTGTTTTTTTTTTTAAATATTGTAACTGTATTATTATTAGATATAAATACATTTGTTAATCATCAAATTTATTCAATTAATTGCTTAGATATATGAAAATTACAATGAATATTCCATTTATTAAAAAAATTATATTTGTCATATTCGTACTATATATATATATAATATAAATATTATTCAAATTAAGCATATCAAAATAAATATTATAGGGATTGTTTTAGCTGCTCCTACAAAACTATTACTATAAAAGTCTAACTAAAAAATTTTGGGCCATTATTTATGGCGGTTAAAACTGCCCCTAAATTGTTACAGCAAAAACTGTCGTCCTTATCATGGTTAATTTGTAGATGCGGTTATTTAAACTACCTCTATATAACTACCTCTATGCAACAACTTACCCCGATGCTCCCCAAACTCGCTGGGAAAACTGTATAGACTGGGCCTATTATAGCGCAACTAAGGTGACTGGTGGTTAAAACTACCCATATATGGAAAATGAAATGCCTCCATAGTTCTCTTTTGTTGTAGTGTAATAAGAGTGGAGCACTTCTACAACATTATTACTAGTTTGCTCAATTAGTGTTCCTCTTCCATCATTTTTTGTGTTAATCTTCCTCTTCTCTCTAACAAAGTGATATGTATAAGAGCTTTGGTTTGATCTTGAAAAGTGAAATAAAAAAAAAGTTAAGCAATCTTCATTAAAGGTGTTTCTCTGGGTAAAGACCTTTTAAGAAGGTTATTCAAAAAGAAGAATAATGGATCCTCTCGGTATGTGAAGTGAGGAAAAATATATCAAGAAGATGTAAGTTAAATGTTAAGAAAATGATTTATAACATCCTTATACCCTATATACATATAATATATATACTCAGTATATGTAAGAGTACATACACAGAATATAAGAATGTTGCATTACAACACATAAATAATATTAACATGTACATTAAAAATAATTGTAAGAAAATTTATAAATATTGGTTAAATACTGTAGACCCTTAATTTTTTACTCAGTCCAGTTTAATATTTTTAAACAGTCCAAAATAATTTTTGTGGTATTTTAATTAAATAATATTTATTTTAGTAATATTTATTACTTATAATATGTATTTTTAATAAAAATAAAAATAAATAAAAATCGGCGATGAAAGAATCGGCGACGAAAATCGCTGGCGAAGAATTGGACACAAGCCAATTCGAACTTGAGGTGAATTGACCTGTGTTAAATTAATAATTTTAATACATGATTATTTAATTATAAAAATATTCCAGTGGCCTTATTTTTTCAAGTATCAAAAGTTTAACCCTAATTAATTCTTCTTTCCAAACTCACACAGTAGCATTATTATTTTAAAAATAACATGAGTTCCTTAAAATCTTAAAACCCTATTTTCTAAATCTTAAACCCTAAAATCTAAATTTTCAACACCAAAACCTACAACTCTAAAAGCCAGTTTTTAAAATCTTCTAGGGCACGGCTCCCGAGCCCGCAAAGGGCGCTACCCTTTTGACCCCACCCACTAACCGGCTAGCAGGACCACCGTATGGGCTTGTCGAAGGGGTCAATATTTATTTGTATATTATAAGCCTTTGTGTTTAACTCCCTTTATTTAAAAACCCTAATTTTGTTATTAAAATTCTAAAACCCTAAATTTATACATTTATTACTTTATTTAATTTTAAATTTGATTATATAGTTTATTATATATTTTGATGATTTATTCATTTAATTTCAATATTTGATTTGTTTATCATGGATGGATGATTTATTTATTATTATTATTATTTGTTAAAATTATAAGAGGTATGTTTCCATGATTGGGTGCCTCATTAATTAATCTTTATGCAATTTAATTTATTTTCATATTTTTGAATTAATATAAAGGACATGTTTTCACCTTTTGGTGGGTGTCCTGTTTAGTTTTAGATATAGACGATGTAAGGACATGTTTCCATCCTTGGATGGGTATCCATTTATTTATTTTGTTTAGACATTATTGTAATTTTAATAAAGTATTTATTTATTCTTATGATCGCATGTAGTATGAATAATATCGTTATATTTAAGAATTTTATAATATTAAGATCTGCAAAGGAGGCCGGTTGTAATGAACCGGGCGTTGTGAGGGTGCTGAGCCATTGCTCACCTTCCCCACACGAATTCATTAGGGGGTTAGAAATTCCTTAAGAATCGAGTCATCCACCCCTTTCTTTTTTTTTCCGGCCCGTCTGGGTGGCGACTCCATTTTCTCCGAGCTTAGGCCCATGTTCTCTAAGACCCTGAGCCTGAATAGTGCCGAAGTCACAAGAACCATTCCACTAGAAGTGGGGGCAAAAATCCTCGCTCACAATGGCGACTCCACTGGGGATCAGAGAAGTTGATTTCGTTGATCTTTATATTATTCTATTCTTTCTTATCATGATATTATCCATTGCATTATTTAGATTGCATTGTGTGTGTGAGTTAGGACGCTCGTGTTATGTAAGGGATACCATACTTTCAATCAAGGTATGGAGATCGAGCATGGCATAACCACTCATAGCCTTATACCATTTGGTATATACTTGCTATGGGAATCCAAGCCTTTTCAATCCAAAGACTAAAGCTCATGTAATTGGACTAGTTACTTTCCTTAGGTTTTTACTCCAAATGCTTGTTCTTTGACTATGGTTAATTTATCTTAGTTTAAATCATGGCTTATTTGGTTTGTTCTTTTTCTAATATGACCTAAGTACATTGTAAGCTCAAAATAATTTTTTTAAAATCCAAAAGATCAAAGCTATTTTCAAAACTTTTCAAGATGGTCTTTATACATAAAACTTTTCTAAAAATAAATCAAAAATTCTTTTCTCATGACTCAAATACAAAGTCAAAAATCTATTTTTTCTAAAATCATTTTACAGTGGGCTTAGAAACAAAATTATTTTCACAACCTTTTCTTTAAAAGGGCTTAGAAATTATTTAGGTTAATTATGGAATATCAAAAATCAATTGCGAGCCTAGTTTATACTAAGAATTATTAATCATGGGCTTGTTTTTGGCATGAATCATTAGTTACTTTTTCAAGTGAGAAATCTATTTATAATAAACCTCTTAATTTAGTTTTAATCCAATATAGCATAAAAGCTACTTTAGTTGGTTGAATGGATTAAAACCTAATTAATGGGAATTATCATGAACCGATTTCTATTTTTGAAAATATAACTATTGGTTGAAACGTCTGAGGAAATTATTTGAAAACAAGATACCCCATATTGGTATTTTGTTAACCATTTTATCTAAGAAAAGAGACTCGCCATTCGTGTATGAATGTTATAAGGTTGGAAGGAACATCCTATTTATCCTTGTTCGTTTATTGTTTGTACACACATGCATACATGCATACATACATTTGCATCACATATCATTAATTCCATTTGGCTCACAGCCTTGGATTACAATATTTCAAAAGCTTACGACAATCTGACCTACGCCGGAGATGAAGAATACAACAGCAACTCAATTACTTTCTCACCAAAAGCAATGGAGCCTGAACAAATTCAAAGAATGATGGACGATGCCCTCAATGCTAAAATGGAAGAACTAAAAGAGACCCTAGCTGAGACCATGAAGAACCAATTGACTATAATTTTAGGAAACAATGTCGAAGTATCTGCTAGCACCAAAAAGCCAAAGGACAAAGGGAAGGCTAAGGTTGGTGAAGTAGCTTTTGATGATAATAAGGTAGTCGTCGATGATGATGATGATTGGGCTCAATACTTCTAAGATCCTCAAGATAAAAAGAAGGAGCCAGAGGTTGTTGAGAAGATAACTTTTGAAAAGACCAAAATTTCTGATGTTGAGAGGATGATTACTGATTTAGAAAGGAAATTTGAGAAGAATCTAAAAACCAAAGAGATGTTTGAGATCGATAAACTATTTGAACAAGATAAGGAGGTCCCTTATAAGTTCAAGATGCCTTCCTTCGCTAGGTACAATAGTATTGGAAACCCTCATCTCCATGTGAAGCAGTACATCACTGCTATGTAGTCTGACCGAGCCACTAAGGCTCAAACTCTAAGATATTTCATACTCTCAATAGACCCTGTTGTCCAAAATTGGTTCAACACCTTAGAGGAAAGTACTCAAAAATATTGGGGCATGTTGTACAAGGTTTTCATGCAGCAATATGGGTACAATATTGAGCTGAAAATTACCTTAATGGAAGTTGAGTCCATTAGACAAAGGCCAAATGAGAATTTTATGGACTATATGAAAAAGTGTAGGAATAAGGCTACATTGCTCAGGAAGAGACCCGATGAATCTGATCAAATAAGAATGATTGTGAGAGGGGTGTTGCCTAGTTTTCATGAAAGGATGTCTCATACACTCATCCGGGATTTTAAAGTTCATCTTCAAGCTGGTCTGCAAATTGAAGAATGGGAAAGGGAGAAGAACCGCTTTTCGGCAAGAAGGAATGAGAAAGAAAACTACCAGTCGGGCAATCAAAACACGCAAAAGGAAGTTGATGTTAATGCAATTGGTCAAGACAATAGAAGATAATTCTCAAAATTGGGGAAATCTCTATCTTGGATTTTCAACAAGTTACAGAAGAAGGGGTTGTTACAACCGTTGGCTCCTCGACCGCTACATAATCCTCTACCACCAAACTTCAATGTCGAGGCCTTCTGTCAATTTTATCAAATGCAAGGGCATGAGACGGATAAATGTGCTCATCTAAGATATGAGATCCAAGATTTGATTGACAGTGGTAAGCTACCTGAGCCTGATAAGCCTAATACTAAAAGCAATCCTCTGCCTAGGTTCAACAGTGTGCCACCACCGGCAACTTTCATAGTAGGAGGAGGATTGGAGGAAGATCTTTTCTTATCCTCCTTTCAAGATGGGAATATTGAAGATGTGAAAGGAGAAGAAGCTTAACTCAACAAATTTCCCTTTGCTTGTTTATTTTTTTTTATTTTCTTTATTTGGTGTTTTATGGAACAATCGTATTTTTCAAATTTAAAGTTGTTTGAACAAATTACTTTCATAAAAAATTTTCTTGGTTTTTGTTCATTTTGGTGCTCAACCAATGAGGAATCTAGCTTGATAATTCATGAATTAATATATTTATGCATCATGACTTGAATGACTTTACTCGGTGAGGAAATTTTTCTATAGCATTGAGTTGTGTATGCTTACTTAGAGAGGGCTCCTGCATAATGATCTTTGTCTAGGTCATAGTCAATCTTAGAACATGCTTTGACAAACTTTTGAGGTGAAATTGAACTTTACTTATTTTAGGGAGAGATGATCTAGGCATTGTTTGACGAGCCAACAACTAGTATCCACTCAATTAAATATCAATCCCTAGTTGTCCCTTTGAGCCTTCATAGAATTTTAGCTTTCTTTTCATTGACTTATAAGCCCAATGACCTGCCCTAAGCTGTTGTTACACTTTTGACAAGTCTTATGATCACTAAGGTGAAGAGGCAAGAAGATCAAAGAATGAAATGCATAGCCAAAACTGTAAGGATAGTTGATGTTCTCAAGACCATAAGGATAGTTGAAGTTCATGTAATATCTCCAATCTATCAAAACAACATTAGAGTAACAAATGATTTATCCCTGTTAAAGAAGATTTATGTCACTCCACTCATCCATTATTAGAAACCCAAGTTGGTACAAACAAGACAACTCTTTTAGAGCTAGAACAAAAAAAAAGAAGAAATGAAAAAAGAAGGAAAAGAAAAAAAGAAAAAGAAAATAAAATAAAATCCAAAACGGTTCAGAAAGCCAACCAAGTTCTCTTTTACCTAAAGCAGCAAAAGACTTCCATTTGGTTCATAAGGACAGTTTGACTAGAATTGGTCCAACCCAACCAACGATTCAATCAAAATCGGAGAAAAAGGAGAAAGACCATCTAGTCTTGAAAGTCCTGTACTTGACAGTCCTACAGGAAAGAAAGACAAAATAATAAAATGCTCAAAGAAAGAAAAGAGTAAGATAAAGAAAAGGAAAAAGAAATGAATATAGGTATAAAAATTTTTGCAAAGGCAAAGACTGTCCCAATCGAGATCCAGATTAACGTCAAAAAGAAAGAAGAATATTCAAAGCTCTATCTTTTCATGTTTTTAGCTGCCTATGGCTCCAACAAAAAATCATAATGTGAAGGTTTATCAACAGTGTCACATCAGCTCCGATCTCAAAATGGCTTTCATTTAACTCGTGTCCCGTATAGATCCCGTTTCAAGCCTATCAAAGACCTGTTGATCTCTCTTGGTATGTAGAGTTTATTAGTGGATATAGTTTGAATAAGCATACATATGAGATAGACAATATTCAAACTCAATGAGACCTTTGACCAAGTAATTTATATGTGCCTATATGAAGTACAATAATTCTTGCTTAAATAGAAATGATTCTCGAGTTTAGTACGGTAACTAGGGTTGTCATATTATAGATATGTTAATTTGGAAAATCGAGTCCTGAGGTATAATGACACAGATTTGACAAAGCCAAAATATGATTTTAAGGTTTAAAAAAACTGTTTTCTTATTATAAAAAGCCTTTAAGTTAAGGGGAAAATGTTGAACAGTCGAATCTCGAAGGACACATCGGGTAAAGCAAATGATTATTGGCAAGGTTATGAAGAAGCTGTCAACTGACATGCTAAAACATAGTATGAAATGGATGTATCTTTGATGCTTGGGCCTCACCACTCATGTTTTCAACATATTGGAAATAAAAGCCATAAATGCAAAGCTTTCTGTCATTCCAAAGCAAGACCTGAACAAGCATCTGGAAGAAATCCGTGAGAACATTTCAGCTAATAACCTCAATCTATGATTCAATGGAACCACTGTAAGTATTATCCATGCATATTATGCATACATGAGCAGATCACATTGCATTGAATTGTCTATTCTTTGTCAAAGTGAACAAATATACTCTATGAAGCAAGGATGAAGCGGGTATAGAATCAGGGGGCATGGAGGGTCCATTGCTTGAGGAAGCTCTAGTCATTTTGCAAAAGAAAGAAGAGATGCATGCTTATGCAAAGAACCAGACAAAATACAAACATCAATCAAAGCCTGCATGAGAAAAATCATTGGTTTGAGTCTACACAGGGGGCAAAGTTTCTCCATTATAATTTTTGAGTTTAAGTGTATAAAAAATATTTTCAAACTCACTTTCAAATATTTTGCCATATAGGGGGCAAGAAGAAGATATGAAAGCCAGTTAAAAAATAGCTAATTTTTTTGCAGATTTTTTTATTAATATCCTACTAACTACAATTATCTTTTGCAGCTATCGGGTCCAGAATCCAAATCGCTTTTAAGTCCAAAACTCACTGCCGGGTCCAGAACCCAAATCACTTTTAAGTCCAGAACTTATCTCGAGTCCAGAACCTAAATCACTTTTGAGTCCAGAACTCACCACCGGGTCCATAACTCAAATTACTTTTAAGTCCAGAACTTATCTCGGGTTCAAAACCCAAATTATTTTTTAAGTCCAGAACTTACTTCAGGTCCAGAACCCAAATTATTTTTGAGTCCAGAACTCGCTCAGGTCCAGAACCCCAATCATTTTGAGTCCAGAACTCGCTCAGGTCCAAAACCCAAATCATTTTTTAGTCCAAAACTCACCACCGAGTCTAGAACTCAAATCATTTTTTAGTCCAGAACTCACCACCCGGTCCAGAACCTAAATTATTTTTGAGTCCAGAACTCACCACCAGGTCCAGAACCCAAATCACTTTTGAGTCTAGAACTCACCACTGGGTCCAGAACCCAAATCACTTTTGAGTCCAAAACTCACCATCGGGTCCAGAACCCAAATCACTTTTGAGTTCCGAACTTATCTCGGGTCAAGCACCCAAAATTCAATTTTAAGTCGAGCACCTAAAATCCAATTTTGGGTCCAGAACCCAAATCTAAATTCAATTTCGGATCGAGTACCCAAAATCTAGTTTTGGGTCGAGAACCCAAATCTAAATTTAGTATCGGGTCGAGTACACAAAATTTAATTTTGGGTCGAGAATCCAAATTCAAATCAGTGTCAGGTTGAGAACCTAAATTCAGCCTTGGGTCGAACACCCAAAATTCAGTTTCGGGTCGAGAACCCAATCAAATCTAGTCTCGGGTCGAGAACCCAAATAATTTTCAAGTCTAGAACCCAACATCGGATCAATAACCCAAATCAACTTCAACCTCGGGTCGAGAACCCATCCTCATCCAAAATCTGCTCAAAGTCATGTTGCTTTTCATTCTCTTCTACTGAAAGCCTCAGATCGTTCAAGCAAGAGGCAAACTGTAGATCATTAATTTTTTACCCAGTCCAGTCCGATATTTTTAAACAGTCCAAAATAATTTTTTTTGGCATTTTAATTAAATAATATTTATTTTAATAATATTTATTACTTATAATATTTATTTTTAATAAAAATAAATAAATAAATAAATGAATAAATAAATAAAAATTGACGACGGAAGAATCGGCAACGAAAATCACTGGCGATGAATTGGCTTAGGCCAATTCACCACAGGAAAAATCTGCAACGAATTGGCCTGTGGCCCGCGCCCAGCAGGAAATTTTTTGCCAAAGCAGTTTCATACGACAGTAGCTTGGCCCACGCGCAATTTTTTCCGAAACTCTATTTTACTTGATTTTTAATTTTATTTTCTAAACAGTTTTTATTTTCTTAACCAATTAGTATTAGATTTTTATTTTTTCTTATAAATACGACATTAAAAGACAAAAAGAAAGGGGGAGAATTTTATTTCGGCCATGAGAAAAATTTTGGGTCGACACAATTATTGAGGACTTTTGGACTTTTATTTCTTCGGACTTTTTAGCAATTAATTCAGAGACTGAATGAACAGAAGCATCAAAAAAATAAGGAGCAAGCCACAAATCATCAAACGCCATCAAATAAGGCAGTAGCAAACTCTCACTGTCTTGATTTCCTTCTAGCAAAGAAGAACAAATTTGGTGCAAGTAAATACTTTGCATCAACATTTAATTATTGGTGGAGCCAATAAACGATGGTAAATTCTAAACATATTTAATATAACCTATTTTGTGTCTATTTTAATTATAGTAGATTATATCTTTTAATTTTAGCTCATAGCAACTTACATAGAACATAGTTTAATGGTGTTGTTTTGTTAATCATACCAAATAAATCTATAATCTATTAAGTTTAAGTTACGGTTACTTATATGTGTTAAATTAATATTTTTAATACATAATTATTTAATTATAAAAATGTTCCAGTAGCCTTATTTTTTCAAGTATCGAAATCTTTAACCCTAATTAATCCTTCTTTCCAAAATCACACAGTAGCATTATTCTTTTAAAAATAATATGAGTTCCTTAACATCTCAAAATCCTATTTTCTAAATCTTAAACCCTAAAATCTTAATTTTCAACACCAAAACCTACAACTTTAAAAGTCAGTTTTTAAAATCTTCTGGGGTGCGGCCCCCGACCCAGCAAGAGGCACTGCCCTCTTGACCCCTGCTCGCTAACCGGCTAGCGGGACTGCCGTATGGGCTCCTCGAAGGGGTCAATATTTATTTGTGTATTATAAGCCTTTGTGTTTAACTCCCTTTATTTAAAAACTCTAATTTGGTTATTAAAATTCTAAAATCCTAAATTTATAAATTTATTACTTTATTTAATTTTAAATTTGATTATATGGTTTATTATATGTTTTGATGATTGATTTATTTAATTTCTATATTTGATTTGTTATCATGGATGGATGATTTATTTATTATTATTATTATTTGTTAAAATTATAAGAGGTATGTTTCCATGATTGGGTACCTCATTAATTAATCTTTATGCAATTTAATTTATTTTCATATTTTGGAATTAATGTAAAGGACATGTTTCCACCTTTCGGTGGCTGTCCTATTTAGTTTTAGGCATAGACGATGTAAGGACATGTTTTTATCCTTGGATGGGTGTCCATTTATTTATTTTGTTTGGACATTGTTGTGATTTTAATAAAGTATTTATTTATTCTTATGATCGCATGTAGTATGGATAATATCATTATATTTAAGAATTTTATAATATTAATACCTACAAAGGAGGCCGGTTCCAATGAACCGAGCGTTGTGGGGGTGCTGGGCCATTTCTTACCTTCCCCCACATGTACTCAACTTTTCAAACTCATTAGGGGATTGGAGATTCCTTAGGAATCGAGTCATCCACCCCTTTCTTTTTTTCGGCATGTCCGGGTGGCGACTCTATTTTCTCCAGGCTTAAGCCCGTGTTCTCTAAGGCCCTGAGCCTAAACAATGCTGAAGTCGCAAGAACTATTCCACCCGGAGTGGGGACAAAAATTCCCGCTCACAAATACTTTAATAAAATTTAAGAAAAACCTCTGGAAAAAATTCGCCAAAGTTTTACCAAAATTTTGATAAATCCCAAAATCAATTAAAACACAACCTGCAATGAAATCACACTCCCAAATAATGATTTTACAAAATCCACCAAAAATTCAACACTACTCCAAAATCATCATTCATTAATTTACATCCAAATATTTCATTGTTAAGTAAAAATAATACCATTATTAATACATAAATATATATGACATTTCCCAAAACAAACATGTGATCTTTGTACTATACAAAATCCAAAATGCATTAAAAATAAACAATGCATGTAATGTTGCACCAGAGGCTTGGTTTCATGGTAAAACTAACAAACTTCAAGTACAATTCCATTAAACCAAACCTGGTCAGGTCTAGCGGGGCTCTTTACCTTTACCCTATCACCTGCGTGATGAAAAAATCGCGCTAAACTACTAACATAGCGGTAAATACTTTGATGATAAAAGAGACTTTAAAACAATGCATCATGATATTCTTTATGGTAGGTAATGTTTCACGCTTTAAAGCACACATACCCACAATGTTCATCAAGATTTCACAATCACATACATTTGGCTTAAATAACCTTATATAATATTCAAGTTTCAGAGATATTGGCTTAGTCTATCGCAACACTGGAGATCTAAGTGTTTAATTATACTGCTTGAAGGTGCATCCCCTATTGACACCGGTGTGTCTAGCCCCGAAGGTAAATAATTTATCATCACATAACAATGGCATGTCAATACAATGTCACCAATTATAATTTTCTGGAATAGGATATTATATAGGATAAACATACATCTCATATACATTATCACTTTTTCATCATCATTATCATCATTTCTCATTCTTATTACATGTACATATCCTTTTCTCAACTTCCACGCATTTCCATCATAGAAAACATGTTTCTTTGCCACTTTCACAATATAGCCGATTTTACTATTTATAATGCATAACACACATTTACTCTAATTTTACATAACAAAGTCATTGGCCATACTACAATGGCCTAGGAATTGCCATTTTATGCAGTTAACACACTTTTATGTCAAACAATGCACTTTATGTGTGAACATCAAAATTGAAGTAGCATAACACCATCATAAAAATACAATGTGTTATACTAATCTAAATGCAATTGAAGTATAAATCATCAAAGTATATACTAACCTCTAAATTTGCCAAAACCAAGGCAAATCTTACTCTCCAACCTTCTTTTCTCCAAATGCCCTTCGATTCTTTAACTTGGCAATTATACTCTACCCAATCCTAAATCAAATTATAAATAAAAATATTCTATTGGTATCATATTCCAAGCCATTGTAATAAATCAAACATCAATTTTACCTAAATTCTACTAAAACCCTAATTCACCCTTTACTACCTCTTTCAAACTATCACCCAACCTATGCATTCCCATTATTCAACTATAAATTCATTACATATATATCAATATAACATCAAAACCATGCATTTCAATAATTATAATTACCTCCTTCCAAAACCCTAATTTCACATAAACCTTCCATAAACCCTAATTCCACCATACAAGCTCACTTTCAACAAGTAACCTTTAAATCAACATATTCTCATCCTAATTACTTCATAACAATCCATTATATCAATTATTAAAACCTCCCACAAAATCCAAAAATCGCATAATCAATAATTTAAAGAAAAACTTCTTAAATTGGAAAAAACTCTTAAGTCTTAGTGTTAATTAAACTTCAAAATCACTTTGATTTCTTTGAAAAATTGGTGAAATTTGGTGTAGGTGAAGAAACAAAATCCTCCCTTCACTCTCCTATGGTGGACGTTCCAAGCAAGAAGAAGAAGAAGAGACTTTTTTAATTTTCTTCTTTCTTTCTTAACCACATGTATATATATAATTAATTAATTACTAATTTATATAGATATTTTTAGTTTTTTCCTATCCAAAAATATATTATTTTAATTATATTATATTTACTTTACTTTATTATTTATTATATTTAATTTTTTTAACTTTTTACTTTTTGACTTTTACCATTTGTCTTTTTGTGGAAGTGTATAAGTTAGGTATATACTATGTATACATTTGGTATCCAATATATATTTTATGTATATATTGTATATACATTAGATATATACTATATATATACATCTTCCAACACTCTAATTACCTTCCATACACCTTATTCAATTATTTCTAATGAAACTAAAGGTGTTACATGATTATATATATATATATATATATTTGTGTGTGTGTGTGTGTGTGTCTTTTTAAGTTTTCTTAGGTAATTAAGTTTTCTTATGAGAGGTAATTAACTTTGCATTCCTAAAACCTCACTAATAGAAAAACTAATTAGGGATTTGCATAACGGGTTTGGCAGGTCATTTAGGCTATGATAAAACTATTTTTGTTGTGGAAAATAGGTATTATTGGCTTCGTTTGAAAAAAGATGAATAAATTTATGGAGGAATGCTATATTTATTAAGTAGCTAAAGGTCAAATAAGCGTTGGTCTTTATACGTCATTGCTTGCTTGTACTTAATGACTTTTGGGAAGATTTATCTATTGATTTTATCCTTAGTTTACCACGAATACAAAAAGGGGTCGACTCAATTTTTATAGTTGATAGGTTTCTCAAAAATAGTGCACTTCATTGCTTGTACCAGAACTCCAAATGCATCTGAGGTAGTTATATTGTTCTTCAGAGAAGTGGTTAGTTTATATAGTATTCCTAAAACCCTTATGTCAAATCACGGTAATAAATTTCTTGGCCACTTCTAGAGGACTTTATGGAAAATTTTTCATTCATCTTTGAATTTTAGTAGCACAATTCATCCACAAAAAAATGGATAAACTAAAGTTGTCAACCATGCATTGGGAAATTTGATTAAAAGCATTTGTGAGATGAACCAAAGCAATGAGATTTAGCCTTGGCACAAGCGGAATTTGCATATAAAAATGTTATTCATAGTGCTATGAAAGATCACCATTCTCAATTATATATACTACTACCACAACACACCTTAGATCTAATTCAATTGCCTAAGTCAAAGGAAGTTAGCACATTAGCTGCTAATGTAGCATATGAGTGGCAAATATATGAGTTGGTATGAAGATAAAAGCTTAAGCAAGCAAATGCCAAGTATAAACAAGCAGTTGAGAAACTTTGCAAGAAGGTACTATTGGATGTTGGAGATCAAGTAATGGTTTTTTTTATTTTTTATTTTTTTTATGTGAGAGATTTCTAGCAGGTACTTATAGCAAGTTGCAACTAAGAAAATATGGTTCTTACAAAATAGTCAAGAAGATTAATAACAATGCTTATATGGTGGATCTTCTAAGATAAATGGAATTTCTAACACTTTCAATGTGGCATACCCTTCCAAGTTTCACTCTTTCGAGAAGCCATTATATCTTGAAAATCAAGTTAAGTTGGGGTCGAGTTCTTCTCGAGTAGAGGGGAATAATGTAGAGCAATTTGGACAATATAATGAAACTAATACTTTTCCTAGTTGAGTTTGGATTTTTGTTCATTTGTTTCCTTAGTAGTCTAAATTTTTATTTTTCCTAGATTAGTTTGGATTTTTGTTTACTTAGTATATTAGAACTTTTATTTCTATTAAGTTTTCTAACTAGAATGGGATTTTCCAGAAGGCTATAAATGGTCAAGCCTTTCATTGTTTGAAGACACTATTTTTATTTCAATAAAACATATTGAATCGGCAATTTTCCAAAATTTCTTGTGACTGAAACTTGTTAAGAATTAGTAGTATTTAATTCTTATTCAAACAAATATCCGATGCATCAATTTTTTCCTAATTTTTTATTAATTGGAATAAAGTGATATCATAGATTTGGTTTTTTTTAGTATATTGTCATCCCCTTCATTAAAAATAAACATATCAAGAATAGAGAGATTCAAGTAAGAATAATGTTAATAATGATAAGTTGATGACAAGCAATGGTGGTCCATCAGGACTTATAGATGGCCTGAATCGGAAAATAAATTATTATATAGAACATGGGAACTTATGAGGGAACTGCTGAAACACCTTGGGTGCATACAACAGAGCTGATTTAGGATCCTTCTATAAAAGCAAGCGATTAGTTTGAGGGTTTTGATGATGTCACGACCACAAAACACTTCTATAATTAATTGTGAATTAGTCCATTATTATGCAAATAAGTTATATATTCATCTTTTTCATAGAGAAAGAAAACATATTTTAGTAATTTTGAAAAATATTATTATGATTACACTATTTTTAAAGTAATATTATAACTAAAAATAATTTTAATCAATTATATAACTATAATAACTAGTTTCATATATAAAAGAATATCTTAATCAATTAATATTGAATTTTACCTTCTCTTACCTTTCACTCAAATAATATTACTATTGTATAAATTCTTTAATTTACTTTATTTTAGTCAACTATTATGATTGTAAAAACTCTTTAATTTATTTTATTTAACATTATTTTCTTTCCAAACACAAAAAAAAAAAAAAAAAAACTCTATCCTACTTTTATTTTATTTTATCTTATTTTACTTTATCTCACTCTACCTTATTTAATTCTAGTGGCGGAACTAGTTTATGTTGGCCCTCTCAAATTTTATAATTTACTTATAATATTATCTATTATATTTATTATTTTTAAAATAAATAAATTTTGGACTCCCTAATTTTAAAGACTGCAAGTTTAACTTATTTAATTATGTAATTGTGATTATAAAAAAGCTAAATAATCTAAATATTTAGTAATGTATTTAATGCAAAAAAAAGTACGATATATTGATTATTTACCCATATAATCTTAAAATAATAATAATAAGTGCTTTTTTAATGAAAAGAAAATAAAAATTTTTTGCACTATTTTTTACCTAACATCAACAATTTTAAAAAAATACTTTTATTATTTCAATTTCTTATTCTTTAGTCCTATGTCCATAGATTTTCTTAAAGAGGAAATTACACAGTGTGCTATTTTTTAACTTCCTTTCTTCAATTTTATTGCTGTTTATTTTTGTTTCATTTCTAACCTTTTATTTCTTCAATTTTACGTTATTTTTTTATTTTCAAAAATACGTGTAACACCCCAACAATAATTAGATTGCAAAAAAAATTTCAATTAGTTAGTTACGTTATTGACTAAATCTTAGAGAAACCGCAAAACCATTACATAACAAAAAATATATAAATAACTTATGATAAAAATCATTTGCCTGAGAAATGAGTAATAGATAAATTAAATCATAAAGTTTAGGAATTATGGGGAATGTAATTAGATTAAATTACAAAATTAAGTGAACAAGAAAATGGTTATAAGTGTAGGTATGTATGAATTGTTAAATAGCCAAATTGAAAATTTGAGGTTGAATAGGTATTAAAGTAGAAATTGATAACATTTGGGTATATATGGGCTAAGTGAATTTTAGAGCTCAACCCAAGGGACGCGTGGCTAAATTAAATTTTAAAATGGACCAAATAACCCATAGGATTAGATAACAAAACATAAAATTGAGTTAAGCTTTAAGCAGTAGATGACCTACTAAGAAAATAAAATGGGCCTAAGTGACCCATTAAATAAGGGGCTTTTAATAAAAATATAAAAAAATTAAGAATAATTTAAAATACACTATATTTATAAAATATTTATCAAAATATCAAAATTTATAAACTATTTATTAAAATATCAGATTTTTATTAGTTTACAAGGAGTTTACAATGAATTTATAATTAGTTTACAATGAGTTTACAATAAGTTTATAAATTTCACATAGTTTATAATGAGTTTATAATAAAATGACTAAAATATTTCTGATAAAAAAATAAAAATTTTAAAAAATATAATGGATGATATTATTTTTTTTCTTGAATAAGATAAAAAAAGGTAAGAAATATTGCCATAATAATAATAATAATAATAATAATGCAAGAGAGAGATGGGCCGGATGGATAGTAAACAAATCAAGAGAAACTTTATCCAATAAATTAAAGAATATGCTTGACACTTGAGAACTTTTGGAGTTGCCACCTAACATCACACTGATAAAAATTTAAGAAACCAAATGAGCCACCCATAGCCACCTTGAATTTTATTATTTATATATATATGTGTGTGTGTGTGTGTGTGTGTGTGTGTGATATATCGATTCAGTTGACACCAAATGATCATGCAACAATTTAAACCATGCAAAGGGCCACCTCTTACTTCCACTTAGTCTAAAATTTAAAAACCATTGTTTTGTATATTTTATTCTTATGCACTTTATTTTCCATAGAAGCTGCAAAGAACAAAAAAAAATAACAATAACAGTAGCTAGAGAGATAAAGAAGAGAAAGTGGAAAAAAATAATAAATACAAAGTTAAGAGAAGGAAGAATAGGTTCGGTCAAGCAAAACCGAGTTCTTTGTGTTAGTTAATTATTAGGTTAATTAAAAGAAGAAGAAAAAATAGGTTTATGCTTAGTCTATATAATTTTATACATATTTAATTTTGGTTGGGTTATATAATGTATAGAATTATATACGGGTTCCAAACATATAAGTTAATATTTGTAGCTTTAAATTAAATAGTTGCAATTTAATTAGCAAATACATAGTTTGAACTAAATATGAGTGATGATTAAAGAATTTGGGTTAAGTATCATAGAAATCATGAAATCAATTAAGAGATGACTTTATTTTTATCTACTATGTAAATAGGAATATATTGATCATTTTTCTTTAAGCTTTAGGCACTCGTCCCTTTATAGGGGTGAGTTCAAATCATTCTATATGAGGAGCCAATTGAAATATAAAAAAGTAGAGTCTTTCATATTTAAAGACAAACAATATATCTTTCTTTTTCCTTTGCTTTGCACTAAAATAACATATTAAAAAATGATATGATCCAATCTCATACCCATTTGAATTAATGTAGCAGATAACAACGGAGCCTGAGAATTGATTTGTATTCAAATCACGGGAACTAGTAATTGATGATGGGACATTATTCAATAGCACTCTTTGATGAGAGATATGAACCAAAGGCTTCGAGAAAACTAGTATTTTCTAAATTATATGAAGCCAGTAAGGAAGTTAGATTAAGTAAAAGTAGAAATATTAAATTAAGAACTTGATAATTATGGAAACATAATTGATATAGGAATGGTGAATTAGTGATGCAAAACATACGAAATAAATAATTTTAGCACCATAATATACTAAGGCAAAGAATTATATATGTAAGTTAGTGATTCTAGATTTTATAGTTTATATGAATAAAATCATGTGATTAGAAATAAAAAAAAAATTTCTACAAATTATTAAATATGCACAATAGCTAAAAATGTCACGCATAACTATGTAAATTAAAAAGGTCATACAAGTGGTACCATGATAATTGCATGAGAATAAGAAGAATCATGCAAAGTTATTCATGAAGTGGTGAATATGTATGAATTTATATGATACGAACAAAGATGACAGTATGAGAAAGGCTAGCGAAGCAAGCATAGGAGCCAACATGGCATGGAGCTCATTTTACCAAGTGGGCCAATTACAAAATTGCAGGCCAAGAAGCTCAAATCTACCTTCCAAGGCTTTGTAAGGCAATTCATGGAAGAAAGGTTTGGTGGATAGGCCTTTGACACTAAGGATATAGAGGAGAAAAAAAAAAGGCAGCCCGGTGCACGAATGCTCCCCCTCGATAAGCGGGGTCCGGGAAAGGGTTGGACTCATTGGGTCTTTGTACTCGGCCTTTCCTTGCAATTAATTGCAAGAGGCCATTTCCACGACTCGAACCCGTGACCTCAGGTCACACGGTGACAACACTTACCGTTGTGCCAAGGCTCCCCTTCAAGGATATAGAGGAGAAGCAGCCCATAAATTTAATCCAAGTATATGAGCCTATTATTTAATATGTATTAATGCCCACTAGTTATGCTTATTTAAAAAGTAAAGGGCCTGTTTGTTTTGTGTTAAATTAGAACTTTGTTTACTTTATTAGTTCTTAAAATTTGATTAGCCAACCAAACGCTACTTAATAACCCTAATTAGGGTTTAGCTATTTATATCTCATTTAGGATTGTAAGACACAAGTTTTTGGTGATCATATTATTCAATTATTTTGGCTTGGCCGAATTTCATCAAGAGAGAGTTCTCTTCTTCTTGTTGCATCAAGAATTGGAATCAACTTATAAAGGTAACACTCGTGGCATTCTTTCTAGTTCTTCTTTAATTTTGTCCAATTATCTACGTTTCTAGTTGCATGTCAATTAGGGGTTTAGTAGGACAAACAACTAGCTAGGGTTCTTGTTATACTGAATTTGTGTGTTGGAATTTTGGATTCTTTATAATCTTGGGGTTCCGCATCATTTGGTATTAGAGCTTTGGCTCTATATCTATTTTTATGCTTTCTGCGATATGCTTTTCTTTACTTCAATCAATTCTGTAATTTTGTTTTTTTTTTATTTCAATCTATTCGAAATTTTGATTTTGGCCTATTAGTTCGTTAGCTTAAAAAAAAGAGCAAAGAAAAAATGAAAAAAAATGAAAAAAAAAACAAATGAAAAAAAATAAAGAGAAAAAAAATAACTTAGCGACTACTAGAACAAAGCTAGGGTTGAAGGAGATCTTTTTGGGTTGAAATTAGGGTTGAAAATATAGGGTCAATTTTAGTGGTGGAAGGGTCAACTTTGAAAGGCCATAACTTTTCGCTACAAAAGAGTTACGAAACGCACAATACCAATTTAGAAACTGATTTTCAAGCCCTACATTTGTTACAAAATTTAATTGTAATGTCCTGTCACGACCCCCAAATCATTCAATTTTAGGGCGAACGGGCCATCTGAAAATTTTTGTGTGAATTTTTGGGATTTTTTATTCTGTTTCCAAAACTTTTTAGGGTTTTCTTGTTTCAATTAATTTTCTTTCATATCTACACCATATCTCACCTTCCTAATCAGTGTAAGTTAGTTGAATCACTAGGTCTAGGATTTATTTCGGCTCCCACTTGGGGAAAATTAAAATTCTTTAATTTAGCTTCTTGTTTTATTAATTTTATTGCATTCATAGTTTAATTTTCTTGTTTTCAATTTCTTTTGCTTCTGCCATGCATATAAGGGTGACTTTTGCACTCTGGTTACTCTTAGGACTTGCATTCACAAACATATAATTCTTCATCTATGTGTTTTTTCTTTTTTTTATTATAACGATTATCAAATTGCATCTAGAACTTGAGTGTTTTTTTCATTTTTTTTAGGCTTTTCATTGTAATTTTTATAAATTGCTACTTGTGACTAACCTGATTAGTTGTTTTAAATTCTGAAGTGCAACTTTAAGAAAGGAACAAGAGATGGAAAAAGCAAGAGAGTGTGAGCAAATAAGAAGGTAAAAGCCTAATTTGAGTGAAACACGAGTGGAGTGATATATTATTGAGTGTAAATAAGTGAGGGATAGTGTGAGAATTTTTTTTCTCTAAAATTTTCTTGTAGTTTTACATCATGTCTGAGGAGGCAGGCAAGGGTGGTGAAATGAGCATGAAAGATGTAGTTTTCGTGTTGAAGGCTATGCAAAACCAATTTGAGAAGTTTAGTTTAGATGTTATGAATTTGAGAAATAAAGTTGAGGTGGTTAAGCAATCCCAACAATCAGGAGCTGCATCAACAAGGCGGAGGGACAATAGGCAACAAACTTATAATGAAGAAGATATAGAGTCCCATGATGAACCTGATGAAGATAAAGATGAAGATGACAACCAATCTTCAAGGGTTAGGCCTAGAAGAGATAGAAGGCCTGGAAGAAATAGGAGGCCAGGAAGGAGAGATAGCAACATCAATTCTATAAAGATGAAGATTCCAGCATTTATAGAAAGAAATGATGCTGAAACATACCTAGAGTGGGAAAGAAAGGTGGAGCTTATATTTGATTGTCATAACTACTCAGAGGGAAAAAAAGGTGAAGTTAGCAGCAGTTGAGTTTACAGACTATGCATCAATATGGTGGGGGCAACTGAAACTTACAAGAAGAAGAAATGGAGAGAGGCCTATTGAGAAACAGGCAGAAATGAAGGCTGTCATGAGAAGGAGATTTGTGCCATCCTACTACCATCATGGGCTACATCAAAAAATGCAGAGACTCACTCAAGGGTCTATGTCATTAGAAGATTATCACAAAGAGATGGATATGGCAATGATTCAAGCAAATATTGAAGAGGATAGATCCTTGGGAGGTCTAAACAGAGATATTGCAAATTTGGTAGAGCTACATCACTATATAGAGCTTGAGGAGATGGTGAACATGGCCATGAAGGTGGAGAGACAACTCAAGCAAAAGGGGGCAGCAAGGAGTTCCTCCAATTATAACCCAACATGGACCTTAAGGTGGCCAAAGAAAGATGAGAAGACTAAAGATGAGAGGTCTAAGGATAAAGACTTAAGTTCCAAGGTGAAAGGTACAAGCTTTGAAAAGAGCAAAGGAGCCTCTTCCACAAATAAAGGTACTACTGATTTTCCTAATTCTTCTAATAGGAAAAGAAATATTAAGTGTTTTAAATATTTGGGTAATGGCAATATTGCTTCACAATGTCCTAATAAAAAGACTATGCTTATGAGGGACAATGGAGAAATTGAATCTGAATCTGAATCTGACTGTGATTCTATGCCTAGTTTGGAGGATTGTAGTGATGTTGAGGTTGAGTATGTTGTTTGTGGTGAATTTTTGGTAGTTATGCGTGCACTTAATGTTCAGGTTAAGGAAGAGAGCATAGAACAGAGGAAAAACATCTTTCACACTAGGTGTTTGGTAGGAGAAAAAGTTTGCAGCATGATTATAGATGGAGGCAGCTGTGCAAATGTGGCTAGTACAACCTTAGTTGATAAGTTAGGATTGAAGTGTGAAAAACACCCTAAACCATATAGGCTACAGTGGCTAAATGATAGTGGTGAAGTAAAGGTAACAAAACAAGTTGTGGTGCCATTTTTTATTGGGAAATATGTTGATGAAGTGTTGTATGATGTAGTACCCATACAAGCTGGACATTTATTATTGGGTAGGCCTTAGCAGTTTGATAGGAAAGTCACACATGATGGGTACAAGAATAGGTATTCTTTTATTTTGAAGGGGACGATTTTCACTTTAACATCTTTATCTCCAAAGGAAATGTATCAAGAACAAATTAAGATGATGAATACTTCAAATAGGGATTCGGGTAGTGAGTTAACTAAAAGAATGGAGGGACATAAGGCTAAGAGAGAAAAGAAACAATTATGTGGTCCAATGGGGAGTGACTGCATAAGTGAGGTAAAGAAAGAGTGATGTGCAGGAGAGAACAATAAGAGGAGAGAAAATAAGAGTAAAAAGAAGCAGAGTTTCTTTGCAAAAGAGATAGATCTTAAGAGTGCTTATTATAACACCCCGATACCCCATATAAGTACTATACATATACCGGGTATACATACAGTAAGTATATAAAGTATAAGGATGTCACTTTTCGTTACAATTTAAAAACCTTTAACAGAGTTTAAACCACAATACATTAATTTAAAGAGCATTTACGAAATCATTATACTTTTAATGATCTTACCTATATAAAAGAATCTTATCTTTATCAAAACTTCATTTATACATATAAATACACTCTTGTCAGAAATACATCATAATTAAAAATTATACATGTATGCATCACCCTCTAGTTGGTCTCGATAAACTCTTACTCTTCTCGTGGCATAACGAAAGACTTCATATCTTCCACCTAGTCACCTGCGCGATTACACATCCGCGCTAAGCCCGAGAGCTTAGTAGTACAAATAAATAATATAAACATACATTATAGAAGTTCTAACATATAATGATATATCAAATTCCATGTACCATTAGTTTCTTATCATGGTTTCCCTTTTTAGTTACACCTTTCATATATCTCTACTAATCTCATATATTATATATACATATATATATATATCATTAACACCAACCACAATCCATCACTAATACTCACAATCATTATATCAATATACATATTACATATCATACTTCATATCATTATTTTATTCACAATTCACCAATCATGAATCACATTTCCAACAAAGGCAAACATTATACCATTCATAATTCACCAATCATGAATCACATTAAACAAAGACAAGCATGGGCCCAAAACACACTAATATGCCATTCAATTTTCAGAGTTAATGCTTTGGTTTTGTTATCACATTTATCATTATCATAAACCCAACTAGGCTTCAAGGATTAGGTTCAACCAAGCTTCAAGGGGAACAAAGCATGCTAAGTATCAACCCAACTTGACTTCAAGAACCAACCCAACCTAGCTTCAAGGGTTGTAACATCTCAATTAGGCTTCAAGAATCAAATCCAACCTAACTTCAAGAGATTGTTACCAATATTAGGCATGCCTCCAACAACAAACTCTGAAAATGGAATAACACATTAGTCACACAATTCATTTAGCAATTTCATTCTCAATTGAATCATCATAGCCAATCACAATGGCTTCACATCTCAATTGAATCATCATAGCCAATCACAATGGCTTCACATCACATTTGAGTTATCATAGCCAATCACAATGGCTTCACATCACATTTGAGTTATCATAGCCAATCACAATGGCTTCACATCACATTTGAGTTATCATAGCCAATCACAATGGCTTCACATCATGTCATGTCTCAATTCATATTATAATACTTCATAGTATACCTAATCAATTACCCCATCATATCCTTCACATTTTACATATAGCATCATTGATATAACATTACAAAGTACATTATTCATATAACACATTACCATTCACAAGATTCACAATATATAAAACATAACATTGTTCATATAATATCATATGCATCATCATTACTCACATTGTGTCCCACATTATACACAATATAACATTATTCATAGATTTAGAGTCTTCCACATATATTTTTTTAGATCATTCTTTGTATTAAATGTGTTTAGAGTGTTTATTTTTATGTTTAGGTGCAAGAAGACCTTTGAAGAATCAAAACAATGTGAGAAAGGCAAAGAACAATCACAGTAGCCAACACCTTCAAGGGACACGGCCAAGCTTGTGGCCGTGTCTCTCAACACCAAAAATCCAGTAGCAGACACGAGCAAAGGACACAGCTGAGCCAGTGGCCGTGTCTCTCCAAAAATGACCCAACACGGCCGTGTCTCCTCTAACTTGGCCGTGTCTCCCATAGATTGGCCGTGTCTCTCCTTTAGATTTGGCCGTGTCTCCCAACAAATTCAAAACCAAACACGGCCAAGCCTCCTTGATTGCATTAAATCACATTATACACAACTTAACCTTATTCAAATGGATATAATCAATGTTATTAATATTTATTTTACAAGTTCATCACAATATTCACCTTAACAATACATCAATAATACATTTAATCACTTACCATTTCAAAACCCTAAAATCAACATTACTCTTATTCTTTCAATATCAACATCCACTTAACTTACCATCTTCAAACCAAAACCAACACCAATTCAATCTTTTTAACTTACACTCAATTTCAACACTTAAAAACACATCTCAAACACACCAAATCATAATATCAACAAATCATAACTCACCTCAAACACAACTTCAAAATAACAAAGGAAAACAAAAGAGTACTTACCAAAATTGAGGAAATTCCACAAATCTCCAACTTAATCCTTTGATTCTTCCTTCAATTTGATTTTAGAAATCAAAGCACCTCTCTTGCTCTCTTCTTCCTTTGGTAGCCGGCCACACCAAGCAAAGAAAAGAAAATCAAGACAAGTCAAACTTTTCTTCTTCTTTAAATCTCCACCAAGCAATTCTAACAAGGCAATTACCTAAATGCCC
Organism: Garcia nutans; assembly: GCA_947685225.1. Classification (NCBI taxonomy): domain Eukaryota; kingdom Viridiplantae; phylum Streptophyta; class Magnoliopsida; order Malpighiales; family Euphorbiaceae; genus Garcia; species Garcia nutans. The sequence goes on from CANTUV010000007.1 coordinate 56,502,532, forward strand.
TTCATCCATTAAACTTAACTTCTTTTCACTTATATGCCCATTTAAGTAATTTCACATATCACAAATAAAATATCTTCTTCCCTTGACTCTTCATTTTGACCAACATATATGTTATATATATTACCATATACCGAACATATACACTTTCTCTCTACACATTATTTTCCTTTTTAAACAATACCTAAACATTCTCTTTTCAATTTCTTTTCTTATCAACATAACATATACACATAATTCAAACAAACAACAATTGTATCCAAACTTCTAGGGCACACATTGGGATATTACACTTAAATAGGCAGAAGATCACTCATAGCAATAAGGTTTAAGGAGAGTTTATTGATTATGACTGACTTTAACCCAAATTTGCCTAGTGGTTTTGTTTCTTTGTTACAGGAATTTGATGAAGTCTTTCCTAAAGAGATGCCAAAGGGGCTCCCTCCCTTGAGGGGTATTGAGCATCTGATTGATTTTATACCTGGAGCTGTAATCCCAAATAGACCAGCCTATAGAAGTAACCTAGAGGAGATAAAGAAACTTCAAAAGCAAGTAGATGAATTGTTAGAGAAGGGGCATGTGAGAGAGAGCCTTAGCCCATGTGTTGTACTAGTGTTGTTAGTACCCAAGAAAGATATAACATGGAGGATGTGTGTGGATTGTCATGCAGTCAATAAAATCACTATAAAGTATCGCCATCCCATTCCTAGATTAGATGACATGTTAGATGAGTTATATGGTGCACGTATTTTCACTAAAATAGATTTAAAAAGTGGATATCATCAAATTAGGATGAAACTAGGTGATGAGTGGAAAACAGCATTTAAAACAAAATATGGTTTATATGAATAGATGGTTATGCCTTTTGGTTTGACTAATACACTTAGCACATTTATGAGGCTAATGAACCATGTTTTGCATAATTTCCTTGGAAAATTTGTTGTTGTGTATTTTGATGACATTCTCATATACAACAAGTCTCTAGATGAGCATATCATGCATGTTAGGTTAGTTCTAGAGGTTCTAAGGAAAGAGAAGTTGTATGTTAATTTGAAGAAGTGTACTTTTTGCATTGATAAACTTATTTTCTTGGGTTTTGTTGTGAGTACTAAAGGGGTTAAGGTAGATGTTGAAAAGGTAAAAGTTATTCAAGAATGGCCTACGCCTAAGAGTATTTCTGAGGTAAGGAGTTTTCATGGGTTAGCTAGTTTCTATAGAAGATTTATGAAAGATTTCTCATCCATTGCAGCTCCTTTGACTGAAATAATTAAAAAATATATTGGTTTTAAGTAAGGGATGAACAAAATGGGGCTTTTAATACTTTAAAAGATAGATTGTGTTCTGCTCTTATTTTATGTTTACCTAACTTTGATAAAACTTTTGAACTTGAATGTGATGTTTCTGGGATTGGTATAGGTGTTATGTTAATGCAGGAAAAATGCCCTATAGCATATTTCAGTGAGAAGTTGAATGGAGCTCAATTGAAGTACTCTACCTATGACAAGGAGTTATAAGCTCTAGTGGGAGCACTAGATGTGTGGCAACATTACTTGCTTCCAAAATAATTTGTGATCCATACAGACCATGAGTCATGAGTCACTTAAGCACCTGAAAGGGCAAGGGAAGCTAAATAAGGGCATGCAAAATGGGTTGAATTCATTGAGACATTTCCTTATGTGATCCACTACAAGCAAGGTAAAGATAATGTTGTTGCTGATGCATTATCAAGGAGGTATGCTTTAATCACTACACTTAGCTCTAAGATGTTAGGATTTGAGCAACTTAAAGATATGTATGCAACAGATTCTGATTTTGGTAATGTCTATGTTGCTTGTAAACATGCTGCTTTTCAAAGATTTTATAAGCATGATGGATTTTTATTTTGTGGGAATCGATTATGTGTACCTGCATGTTCATTAAGGGGATTACTTATGCGTGAATCACATAGTGGTGGATTGATGGGTCATTTTGGTGTGCATAAGACTATGGATATACTTTCTGAGCATTTTTATTGGCCACACATGCGTAGAGATATTGAAATAATTTGTTCTAAATGTATTGCATGTAGGCAAGCTAAGTCCAATTCTATGCCTCATGGATTGTATACACCTCTACCTATTCCTAATGAGCCTTGGGTTGACATTTCTATGGATTTTGTGATAGGTTTACCTAGGACAAAGAAAGGTAGAGACAACATATTTGTTATTGTGGATATATTTAGCAAAATGGCACATTTCATAGCTTGTCATAAAACTGATGATGCGACAAATATAGCTAATTTATTCTTTGGAGATGCTGTGTGTTTGCATGGTATACCTAGGACAATAGTCTTTGATCGTGATGTTAAATTCTTCAGCCACTTTTGGAGAGTTTTGTGGGAAAAATTGGGTACTAAGTTATTATTTTCTACTACTTGTCATCCATAAATTGATGGATAAACTGAAGTGGTGAATAGGACTTTAGGGACTTTATTGCGTGTTGTGGTAGGTAAGAATTTGAGAACATGGGAAGAGTGTCTTCCATTAGTTAAATTTGCTTATAATCATAGTTTGCATTCTTCCACTGGATTCTCACCTTTTGAAATTGTGTATGGATTTAATCCTCTTACTTGTATGGATTTAATGCCTTTGTCATTACATGAGATTACTAACCTAGATGGATAGAGGAAGACTGAGTTGGTCAAGACTATAAATGAGCAGGCTAGACAACACATCGAGAAGAAGAATGAGCATTATGCACGTCAGGCCAATCTAGGGCGCACAGTTGTTACTTTTGAACTTGGTGATTGGGTATGGGTGCATTTAAGGAATGAAAGGTTTCCCAATATGAGAAAATCAAAGTTGGATCCAAGAGGCGATGGTCCTTTCCAAGTGATAGAAAAGATTAATGACAATGCTTATAAATTTGACTTGCCTGGTGAGTATCAAGTTTCTGCAACCTTTAATGTTTCTGATCTTTCTCCTTTTGATATGGATGTAGATTCGAGGATGAATCTTTTTGAGGAGGGAGGGATTGATGCGAACAAAGATGGCAGTATGAGCAAGGCTAACGGAGCAAGCATAGGAGGCCAACATGGCATGGAGCTCGTTTTACCAAGTAGGCCAATTACAAGATTGTAGGCCAAGAAGCTCAAATATACCTTCCAAGTCTTTGTAAGGCAATTCATGGAAGAAAGGTTTGGTGGATAGGCCTTTGACTCTAAGGATATAGAGGAGAAGTAGCTCATAAATTTAATCCAAGTATATGGGCCTATTATTTAATATGTATTAAGGCCCATTAGTTATGCTTATTTAAAAAGTAAGGGACCTGTTTATTTTGAGTTAAATTAGAACTTTGTTTACTTTATTAGTTCTTAAAATTTGATTAGCTAACCAAATGCTACTTAATAACCCTAATTAGGGTTTAGCTATTTATATCTTATTTAGGATTATAAGACACAAGTTTTTGGTGACCATATTATTCAATTATTTTTTGCTTGGCCGAATTTCATCAAGAGATGGTTCTCTTCTTCTTGTTGCATCAAGAATTAGAATCAACTTATCAAGATAACACTTGTGGCATTCTTTCTAGTTCTTCTTTAATTCTGTCCAATTATCTACGTTTCTAGTTGCATGTCAATTAGGGGTTTAGTAGGACAAACAACCAGCTAGGGTTCTTGGTATACTGAATTTGTGTGTTGGGGTTTTGGATTCTTTATAATCTTGGGGTTTCGCATCAATATATATATATATATAGACATTGGAATCTAACCCAATCAAATTATTCAACTATTAAAAAAAATTAAGTATAGTATTGTGTATTTCTAAATTTCAATATGATTTATTAAATCAAAAATTTTTATTATGTATTGATTGTAAATCTGCAAAAGAGATTTTACAAAAAGGTGTTAAAAACCTTGCCTCTAAATAAATTTTGCTAGATGGCAAACAATTTTAATATATATATATATATATATTTGTGTGTGTGTGTGTGACAACTTATGGTGAAGTATAAACGTTATAATAGAAATGAGTTATAATGGATATTCAACCTTTAAGATTTCGAAATAATTAATTAAAACACAAGGGAAATAAGAATAATAAATTTAAACCCATGGAATAAATAAATTAATTAATACATAAATATTATTTACTCTAGTGTAGGGAAAAGAGATCAAGAAGAGTCTTTTAGCTTAAACAAGGACTCAACTAAATATTTTGCAGATTAAAATAGAGAATTATAGTATATGCATATAAATATGGTTCTTTAATTGTTTATTGTTGTTACTTTTTTCCATACTGATTATTGTTGATATCTCCCAATGGTGTTGCATTGTTCTATCCATTGGTATTGCATTATTATATTTTTCTAGAATTGAATTGTTGTTATAGACTTTTGTACGAGGACTAATGGGTCCATTTATTGTGATTATCCTACTAAACCAATGTCTAGCCATAGACCTCTTATTGATAGATGAAACTTATGTGCATATCGATTAATTATTGTATTGCAAGGAAGAAGTTGTTGCCCTATACTAATAAAAAATATTATTGTATTATACTGTTATATCTTCTATCAATGAGAATGATCTTACTCGATCTCATGCAACCTTAATGATATTGTACTTTGTTGCTATTGATCTACTATTGTTGAACTATTATAGAATTGATAATTGTTTAAGCATGGACCTTAGACCCTGTATAGCCCCCATATTTATATGTATGTATTATATTCTCGCTGAGATGAAAGCTCATTCTATAATAATTGCTAATGCAATATCAGAGTAACATAATAGCTTCTATATCCTTGCACCAAAATCTAAATTTGGTACAGTGTCAATCGTGTGACCTATAGATCTCCATAGTATGTATTTAAATAATGTATGATAAAAAAATGGAGTATAATGTAAAGCATATTACAAATAAATTATACTATGTATAATATAACTATTTTTAATTAATGATGACTACTGAAAACTAGAACAAGAGCTTGCTAATTTGATTGTGCAAAATAATAGATAAAGTAGTTATGGGTTCTATGAGATACTTGGAGATTTTAAGTCGACCTGGACCCTAATACTTTCGCTTCCCTAAAATTGGGGTATGACAATATGATTTTTGCTTCCTGTTAAAAAATCTCACTTTTCTTCAATTGTTTCCCATGTCATTGAGAGACATGAAGCATGAGAGGGTTGCTCGAAGGACGTATATGAAGAAACAACAACTTAAGAATTGAAGGAGAAAAATGGTAACCAAAATGATGAAGATGATCTAAAAGTAGATGAAAGCCAAGGTGGATAAGAGAAAACAAATGGACTTTTTGCAAAGCTGGAGAAGCCTGTAAGAACATCTGATGCCAAGGTGGATAAGAGCAAACAAATGGATTTTTTACAAAGGTGGAGATGCATGTAGGAACTAGTGCCCAAATCCTAGATTGTACAAACACTAAACCAAAGTGAATAACAATTGCTATTTTGTAAATCTTTTTATTTTGTTTTTGTTTTGATTATTTTTATATTTTCAAATATAATGATTGGAAACTTTTGGATGAGAAGTGTCGATGGTGAAAAGAGAGAGGAGTGATCGGAAGAGTGTAGTGGCGGAGTAGGTTCTGGACAGGGGCGGAGCAAGACTTGAAAATAAAGGGTAAAATTTCTTTTACAAATTTTGACTTTTTCGTAATTATTTATTTTTTATTTTAATAGTATTTTATAAATTTATAAATTTATTAATAATATATTTTTATTATTAAAAAATTAATTAATAAAAAATATTAATATATATGTATATTGAATTTTAAATTTATAAGATTGTTTATAATAAAAATAAAATTAAATAATTAAATAATTAATATAATTTTTTAAAAAATAATTAAAATAAATGAGTTTTTTAATTCATTAAATGAGTTCAAATTAATTTAGTTAGAAAATTTATCCTTTTATTTATTTATTTATTTTGCATTTGTATTATCAATATTTTGTCAATTTTTTAAAAGAGAATTATTGCTTATAGAATAAATAATTTATTATAATTTTTTTTATTTCTTATAAAAATTAAAAAAAAAGAGGCAATTTAAAATTTTAAAAAAAATTAATAAATAATTTAAAAGTTTTTTTAAAAAAAGTATATACATATTCATATTTTCAAAAAGGGAAGGGAGGCAACTGCCCCCCTTCTCCTTAGTGTGTCTGCGCCCCTGGTTCTAGAGAGAATTCGTGCCATTGGAAGTAATCCTACTCGACCAACTGCTCAATGATTATAGTTACGAGTTACAACTTCAAATCAGGGTTAATTTCACCGTCTTGAACTTTTGACTCCCATGTGAGTTGGAAGTTTTTTATATTCTTGTATTAAAATTTAAAATACAAACGAAAACAATTTACAAAACATTAATGAGGTTAAAAATAGGCCTAATTATAAAAAAAAAACCAGGGATTATTTTTGAAGACATGAAAGTAATTAGAGCTGTAAATGAACCAAGCTACTCAAGTTCGATTTGGATTTTAGTTTGGTAAAAGTTCATTTAGGCTCGAGCTCGAATTACTCGTTTGTTAAATGAGTCAAGATCAAACTAAGAAATACTCGGCTCGTTAGCTTGCGAGCTGGCTCATTTAAAAAATTCATAAGCTAGCTTATTTAGTATGTTAGATTAAAAATATATATAATTTAATTTATATATATTAAACTATATGTGTGAATATATTAATTTTTTAACTAATTTAATTTATATAATTTATTAATATATTGTATATGTAATAAATAAATTAAATAATATAAAATATAAAATAGCTTAGTAATTTATAATAAAATATAAATTATAATAATATAATATTTTATTCTTAATAATATATAATTATATTTTTCATTTTTCATAAAAACATAAATTTTAATATATCTATATATTTTTTATGAAAATATAAAAAAGATAAATGAAAAATAAAAAGTGAAATAAGTTAATTGAGTTCGTTAAACTTATTTAAATATTCAAGTACGAAGTATATGATATTTAAGCTGACTCGATATAAATTCGGACTCGACTCAGACTCGATTTGAATTTAAGTCCGAACTCAACTATTTTATAATAAGCCGAGTTTAAGCTTTTCAAAGCTTGGCTCGGTTCGATTACAACCCTAAAATTAATGCCTGTTATTTCTTATTTTGTTAAAAAAAATCATCTTTTTCAACTTCACTGAATATGTAAAATGAAATCTCAACAAAACCCACCTCCATTACAGCAAGCAAAACTCCTCTTTTTTCAGCAAGCAAATGAACCAAAAACACAAATAATTTAGTTGTTTCCATATTTTCGAATGCCCATATCTATATATGCATCACCAACGCATAGAAAAAGATTATTGTTTTTATACAGAGAAGTTATCTTCTCCAATATAAGCCTAAACCCTCTTTTCTCCCATTAATCTATCAAGAAATAACAACAATTATGATCAACAAGATGGAATCTTGTCTCCTCTTTTCTTTTCTTCCCACTCTCTTTTTACTCTTCATAAAATATTGCTTACCCAAGAAATAACACGGCATCTCTGCATGCAAATTCAGCTTCTCAAAAACAACAAGATGAGAGAGAGAGAGAGAGAGAGAGAGAGAGAGAGAGATATGAGAATTGAAGAGGAAGACCGATATTTTGACAAACACCTGGTGCTCATTCGGTGTAGTAGATTCCTCCGACACTCTTATCCAAATCAGCAGAAACAAAAAGGATGAAAGAGTGATTTGTTCATCTACTCCTTGTGATGATGATTGATGATTCTAAAATGAAGGTTTTGTTGGGTTTTGATAAAATGGAGGTTTTGCTAAAATGGAGCTAGGTTTTGCTAAAATGATGAGATTTTGCTAAAATGGAGGTTTTGATAGTTTTTGTTAAAATGATGAGATTTTGCTAAAATGGAGCTTGGTTTTGCTAAAATGGTGAGGTTGCTGGGATTTACTCAAATGATGATGTTTTGTTAAAATGGAGCTGGGTTTTGCTAAAATGATGGGTATTTGTTGGGATTTCATTTTATAGATAGGGTGAAGAAGAAAAAGAGGGAATTTTTTTAAAAAAATTATGAAATAATGGGCATTACTTTCATAGATGATTTTGAAACCCCAGTAAAAATATGTCCAATGAGTTAAAAGATAATTTTAAAAAGAAAAAATAAATTTTATGTACTAATTTATATAAAAAAATTGTGATAAAAGTGACTATCAGAATATGAATTTATCACCATCGCACTTTATATAGTGGTTTTACTATTTTTGTCTTGTTGTAATAATTTTCGTGAGTGGAAATACTATTCCCTCACATGGCTTTTTACTTTTCTGATTTGTGTGTTAGTGTATTATGATGTAAGCACTTATGTGAGCTTATTTGTTTATTTCTTAGCTCTTCCTTCTATATCAGAGGGTTCTGAGGGTCAAATCTCTGCAAGTATAAGGTATAAGGTATACCATATACAGAATCAGAGTTAAAAACAGAGCATACTGACTCTATGAACACAGATGAAGGGTCTGTATAAACTCATAAATATAGGCACAGACGAGTCTCATGCATAGTCTACACAAAGCCTCTCCTTGGGCATTCAACAGGACAACGCCCTTTTGATTCTCTACGCTGGTTATAACAACTCTCTCACAAGTAATTCTTCATATCAAGTGATCGAGATTATGATATAATATGCAGAAAAGTATAGAAGAAAGAGAGAATTTAACTTAGAAATTCATTCTTTTATTAAACATACTGGGGATATAAGAAGGGTAAACTTTCTATATCTTCAAACATACAACGAGAGCTCCTTATATAGAAGGAGGAGCTAAGAAACAAACAAACAAGCTTACATAAGTGCTTACATCATAACACACTGACACACTAATCAGAAAAGTAACAAGCCATGTGAGGGAATAGTATTTCCACTCATGAAAATTATTACAACAAGATAAAAATAGTAAAGCCACTATATAAAGTGTGATGTAACAAATTCATATTCTGATAATCAGAGGAGTCTGAGTCATAAGAAGCTGGGACCATCGGGTTATCTTCTATTGTTCTGGAGGCATCAATATATTGACGTGACATGATATCTATATATTGTCTATTGGGAGATAAGCTGGCACTGTCAATTGCTTTATCAATATCTTGCTGAGTCATTTCTGAATTATCAAGATTCCTTTGGACAGCTGGCTGAAATGAGCTGGAAGGAACTTCTGCTGAGTGATTGAGAGGAGCTGGCTAAGAGTCTGATTGACTGAGAGGTCCACCAAAATCAACATCATAGTCAACAAAGTATTCACTAGTAAGCTGAAAAGGAAGCTCAGTGGTCTGTTCTGCAAATCTTATCTGAGCATTAAGTGCTGGTTCAAATCTTCTTTTAGCTTCATCAGAAATACTTTCAACTGTAGTAGTCCAGTTCAAATCAGGAACAAGGGATGTGCAAATAAGTGGAGTCCTGACATTTAATGAGTATTATTGAATTGACATAATAGCATCTTGAGGTCTATCTGCATGCTTTCTTTTTTATAAAGCTGGCCAACATAAGATTTTCATTCAAAGGCAAGATTCTGAGACCAAAGAACACCTGTTCTGGGATACTGAAAATATGGTATGTGGAAGATAAAGATAGAATGAAAATTCTTAATCTCATCTTCTGACTTATCCCAAACTTTATAGTACCAAACAATCTTCTTGAATTTTTTGATCCAGATGGGAATTGAATCAAACCATTTTAAATATCTCCAAGGTAAGGATCAGAATTATTTTCATTTTGAATTATCTTTGGATTAGAAGGGGACAAATAGTAAACAAGAAACCATGGGAACTCAGGATAAAAAAGATTAAGCTCATGATTAATATGAAAATAATCATGAACTTCAGAAAGATAAATCAAAAGATGAGTTCTTGCAAAATGTTGAATAGAGGCTGGAGTGGAGGGATGAAAACCAGGAGAAAACTGTAAAAACTGGTAATCAATATATTTATCAGTATTACTGGGTGATCTAGAATTAGATGGTCTGGTATTCATCATGATTAAAGGAAGGGAGTGTTTCTGGGTAATGAGAAGAATATGTTTAGCTGATTTGGACAAAAGGTCAGGGATGAGGTTTGTCTTACCTTTTATATGCTGGAATGAAAAGTCATATCTGGCAAACCATTCTTGTAACCTTAAAAACTAATGAGGAGGTAGGGTTTTCTGTTTAAATTCAAGAGCTCTAGGAAAAGAGGTATTATCAAGAAGGACAAGAAAGTGATAGCCAATAAGATGAAATTCAAACTTCTTTATTATATACTTAAAAGCTAAGATTTCTTTATAAGTGGAGTGATAATGCTTTTCACTGTCTTTGAATTGTCCACTTGCATGTCCATAATAATATCTTTTTCCATTAATTTCTTCAAGAAAAATTGCACCCCAAAATTCATCACTTGCATCTGTTTGTAAAATACGAAGTCCAGTAGAAGGTATGTGAAGATGAATAGATTTCTGAGCTATCTGTTTAATGGTTTGGACTGCTTGGGTCTAAGTTTTTGTCCAAGGTGGTGGATTCTTTTTGAGAAGTTTAGAAAGTTGTCTAATGGGCTGGGCTATGACTGGAAAAAAAATCTCTGATATAATTAATTATACCGAGAAACTGTTGGATCTGTTTTTGAGTAAGGTTTGAGTCTGGAAACTTGAGAAGTTCTTGGGCTATATGTGGGCTAGGTGAATAGGATCCATTCTCAAAATGAAGGCCTAAGAAATCAACAGTGGTTTGGCCTAATAAGCTTTTCTTTTCAGATAATATTATTCCATATTGCTGGACAATTAAAGCAAACTGTTGTAATAGTTGATGATGGGCTTCTTCTGTAACTGAGAAGAGTAGGATGTCATCAATGTAGATCAGAGTTGAATACAGAATGGGCTGAAAAATTTTGATCATTGCCTTATGAAACAAAGAGGGAGCAACCTTAAGGCTAAAAGGCATGACTGTCCATTGGTACTGAGTATCAGGAATGCAGAAAGCTATTTTGGGTCTATCTTCTGGATTGATACCCAATTGCCAAAATCTTGCTTTAAGATCAAACTTAGAGAAGATCTTAGCATTATTCAAATGTACCATGAGAGTAGAAATTTTGGGCAAGAAAAACTTGTCATCTGCCAAAAATAAGTTAAGAGGCTTATAATTGATTGCAAGCCTTTTTTGTCCTCTTATCTTTTCAGCTCTCTTTTCTACATAAAAAGCCTGACAAGCCCAATTAGACTTAGTGGGCTCAATGAGTCCTTGTTGCAGTAAATGTTCACATTCTTGTCTAGCAAGAGCAAGGTCTGAGGGAGACATTCCAGGGTGTGAGGCTTTGGTAGGGTTTATATCTTCATTTTTCTTGAAAGGAAGGAAAATGAAGAAATCAGGATTTTTCCACAAAGGTTGAGAGTGTTTAAAGTCTAGGTTAGAGTTTGCACAAGAAGGAAGAAGCAAAGCCTTCTCATGATCATATACAGAAGGGAGTTCTGCAAATGAGTAGAGCTTAGCAATGTTGGTGTATTTTTTTAACATGTTCTTGTGTTTAAGGCCAGTGGAAAGGATCTGAAGGTCTTTGGCTTGACAATAAATATCAAAATCAATGAGAATGTCTTTATCAGGAAGATCTGAGCTAATGACATGAGTCCAAATTATACAATGAGGAAAAAATTAAATTCCAATTTTTTGGCGGGTAATCAAGTGTGTAAAAAACACTTATCCATCAGCTGCTCTAAAGTGTTCAGTATGTGGCTTCCAATATGAATATGGTAAAACGGATGGGTTCATTATGGATTTATAAGCACCTGTATCCATGAAGGCTATCAAGGGAATTGATTTATCATATTTGAAAGGTAACAATGAAATATTTACCAAAGGAGTTGGTAAATTTTTAGCAACTGGTAAAACTGAGAAAAAAGTTTTATGGTCAAAATGGAGAATTAGACTGTAAGGATCATCTTCATCTTCAATTGAGTCTGAATCAGTATCAGAAACTTCCAAAACAAATAAAGTTTCATTTGTTGGTTCATCCTGTTCAAAAAGAACTAATTTAATCTCTGCATCATCTGGAAGAGATATTAAAGAAGAGTGTTGATTTGCTAGAGTAATTTTACAGACATAGAGGTCCGTTTAGGACAATTCTTAGCAAAATGTCCTTTCTTGCCATAGATAAAACATTTGTCTGAAGGTCTTCTTTTCTTTGAAAAGGGGATCTCTTCTTGAAGAATCTCCTTCTTTTCTTGAATCGTCTTGCAGAAAAAGTTCTTGACGGAGTGTATTCCTGAATTGTCTTTGCTCTTAATCTTCAATTCTGGTCTTTTACATACTATTTTCAAAATGAATCTATCATCATTCCATTTTTTAAAGAATTCTTGTTGTTCACAAAGTCATTTGACAGTATTAATAGTGATTTGATGAATTTCACCAAGAGATAATTATGGAATCTCCTTTTCAGTTTGTTGAACTATTCTTTGAATCTCTGGTTGTAACACATCAAGCAAAGAGGCAATATAAGTGAACTTCATGTTGGGATCAGAGGCTTCTTTCAGCTGATAAAACTTCTTAGTCATCCTTTCATAATACTTTTCAAGATCTTTTTCTTTCAAAGAGCAACATTTCATGGAGTAAAAGTCCTGCTTTTCAGCTTTGACTATCATATTATAATCTCCAAGAAAAATATTATGAAGGATAGAGATTGTAGCACCAACTAACTGAATATTAATGAATTGAAGCCTTTCATATTCACTGAGATTAAGGAACCATTCTCTGATTGATCCTATTATTCTTACAACAAATTCATGTAATGCTTGTTGGAGAGTGAGGCCATTTTTTACCATCTGAACATCTATCCAAGCATTAAACTCTAAAAGTCTACTTCTCCATTTAGAAGGAGGGAGATCATCAAATGTAAACTAGGGTCTATTGCCTGAACTAGAACTTCTGGTACTAAGATTGATGAGTTGTTGGTCCATTCCTTCTACTCCTGATTGTTCTTCTTGTTCATCAACATGAGGAAGATCTAGGAGGATCAGCCATGAATAATTGAGTAATATCTGCTTCTGCTTCTAAATCTGTTTCTACTGCTGATGAAGTAGTATCATCAGAATCATCTGAGGAATCTGAAGTAACATTAAAGGTCATCTGCTAGAATGAAGTTTTAGGAACTTCATCTAGTTTAGAAGTGGAAGTTGAAACAGTAGATACAGTAGTGGCTACTTCAACAGAAGTCTTTTTTATAGTTGGTGGAACAAAAGAAGATGGGACATATGAACGATGTGGTTTTGCTGGTGGAAATAATTCAACAAAAGAACTAAATGGTGTTTGAGAAGATGGAGGTGGTAAGTATGAAATATTGGAAAAAGGGTTAAAATAATCTGGTGAAGATGATTGTGGAAGTTTAAGTTGAAGATCTCTTTAAATTTGTTGAATTTGTACTTTTAGTTTTTATATCTCTCTGTCTTTTTCATAAAACAGAGGTTCAGATTCTCTCCTTTGAATCATAAATCTCAGATCAATGTCTAGTTGAGAAATTCTGATAGAAAGGTTGTAATACAATTGTTGAATTTCAATAGACATGGTACTTAGGGCTGCTGCATGTTGATCTAATTTGGAAGACAAATGATCAATTTTCGTGTCAATCATTTGGAGATACTGATTTTGAGTTTGGACATTCAAAGAATGCCAATTAGGCACTTCTTCAACTTGGGTGGTTTGTTCAGTCTGGCTACTGGGAAAGATAGTGGTGTGTTGGATGTAAGGCTGAAATTTTATTTTAATTTGTGGGTTGGTTTGTTTTTGAAGTGGACGAAAGTCTTCTGGTGAAGGTGGCTTAAACATCACACATAAAGGTAGTGCAGATGTAAGTGGAGCTGGAATTTTTGGGATACATTTTTTAGGTTGGATGGTTGGAGGTTTGGAAACTTCCAATAATCCTTATTTTTCTAAAACTTTCAGGACTTCATTATAAAAGGATAAAGGATGAGGGTATTTTTTCTTTTGAATTTCTGGTTTAATAGCTATCCAAGGTTGGTTATTTGGTGGAGGTAGAGGATATTTTTGGTAAGAACATTGGGTTTTACAGGAAGAGAAAAATCTCTTAGGACCTATAAGTCTGGTTGGTGGAGTTTAGGGTTTACCATCCTCAAAGCACGTACATCCTGGTTCACAATTTCTTGATCCAAGAGAGTCCCATATGAAGTGTCCATTCATTTTTTCTGCATAGATCTGTCTACCCATAGCATCAAAGCTATGGATTGCAACATCCTTTTCCCTAAGAAAAGAGACTGGAGTAATCATACAGTTGTGAAAAACTGCTGGAGAAGAGCCAGTGCTAGAGGGAGCAGAGAAAACTGTCTTAATAGTTCCATCAACCAGTTTAATAAATTTGGAATTTGTGGATTGTATAGGTTCTTGCTTCTGCTGCATCTTTTCATAATGAGTGACCTATTCCAAAGGAATGAGTTTGGACAATTCTTCTCTGGGCAATTGTCTGGGAGTCTGGATAATTGTTAAGGTAGAATTTGTATCTGAATATATATACAAAGCATCTGTGGAAAACTCCAGTTGTCGCTATATTGATTGCATGATCTTGCAACCTATATACCAGTTGATGATGGAGTGTAGCTGATACATAATTCTGAACTTATAGAGCACCAGTAATTTGAATTTGTACCTTCAAAGCTTTAGACATAAAAGAATCTGCTAAAGACAAATTATAGTTGGAAAAGAAGGTAAGTACAACACTTCCAGCATTGAGTGTTATCAAAATTATTTCAATTACAGCATTTTTAAAATCTACATATCTGGTGTCCAAGAGAGAAAGTCGAGCAGTCACTGGTAATCCCTTTCTGCCATGATAAGAAATGACTATTCTGATAGCTCCAAGATGGAGATGAGAATATCCTTGCTTCTGCCATTAAGAAATAAAGGATTTTGGAATTTCAAGAGTGACATACTGTTTAGTTGTGTCAAATAAGATCTAGAAGTAATCTTATTTTTATTATTTAAATAGTATAATAACATAATTATATGATGTCAGCATTAATTATATAGTATTTCAGTGTTACAATAATAATTTTTTCCTATCACATTTATAAACAACAAAAAATGTCCGAATTTAGGCTAAATAACATATTAGATTATAAAGTACATTATAACATTTGACTCTAATTCCTTCATAATAATATCTATATAATGTATTAAAGAAATTTAATTTAAAAAAGTACATTTGTCACTGTACGCATATTATTACTAAAAAAAATTAAATTTTATTTTATTTAGTATTTAACAAATAAAAAATTATCTTTAATTTTTATTTTAAGTATAATTTTTTAAGAAAGTAAAAACTTTCAAATTTTATAATAAATCTAGGAATTCAATTTGTAAAAATAGCTTCAAAGTTAATTCTAAATAAAATTACTAATTTATTCATATCAGTTTGTGGTCAGTAAGCAAACGGCTAAAAATTATTTTGACAGAAGTTAATTAACTGCATTCAAATAAAATTTGTTTTGGCTGAAAAACTTTCTTTTTTTTATTGAAAAATTTTATTGTTCTAAGTTCAAATGGATCATTATTATAAATATTAATTGCCCTCTAGTCTAAGTTGATAAGTATATATTTTTTTATTTATAAATTATAACATTTTTATCATTTTAATAAATTAATTGATATATAAAAATGTCTATTATATCCATATTTAATATTACTTATTAAAATATTTAATTACTATATTTATTTTAAAACAACATATATAATAAAGAAATATTGTGTAATTTTATATTTTTAATAAAATTAATTAATTTCTCTCATTATTATAAAATAAAAAATGTATCTATAATGAAATATAATTCTCTAGCAAATTGAAATGCATTTGAACTTTGTTTGGAAATAAAAAATATGGCTAGTATTTTTTTATTTTATTCATGACTATTTAATCCTAAATTTATATGTAAATGAATTTTTTTAATTTTATATAAATTTTATAGTTTTGAATTAAATTTAAAATTCAAACTTAACATTTATATATTATGTAAAGTAGTATGTAAGATATTATGGTGCTTTCTCCATTATAAAGAGAGTTGTCCAACATATATCTAATAGTCAAAAAATAATCTATAATAATACTAAGAAAAAGACTATATATTATATAAGATATGATGAGCTGGTGACTGTTTTATAAGAAAAATTAATTATAAAATTAATAATAGAAAAAAAAATTAATTATAACATTGTTGTAATAAAAAATAGAAAAAATAAATATTGAAAGTAAGGGTTTTGAATTTACCATAATTGTATCTTTATACATTCAACATAGCTATTGTATATAATCTTATTTTTTTATGATACAAATTTCTGCTGAAAATTTTTATTACATTATTTTTTTATTTGATTCCTTATGGTAAATTTATAGAGGATTTTAATCGATCCAAGTTAATTTAAAAGGATATATAATATCAAAATGAATAATTAAATGAAGAAAATTTTTATAAGTAAATTAAATGATGAAAATGAAAGGTTAAATATTTAATATATTAATGAATTATTAATGAATAGATAATTATTGGTACATATTTCAATTGAAACTCTTAACATGTAAAGATAAAAAATCATATTTAATCTATTATTAATAAATTAATAATTTTAATAATTAATAATTACTAATGAATTTTAAAATTGAAATAATTAATTAATGTATGAAGATAAAAAGTCACATATTTATATTTAATAAATTATTAGTTTTTATCTTAGATATATCTAAAAATTATTATGAATGTTAAGAGTTTTATGTTTATATATTTTCTAGAAATTAATTTTTAGAAAATTAAAAGTCAGAAACATAATTTATTTATTTAATATTATAAAATTATATTAATGTATAGTTATTTAATAGGAGATTAATAGTCATAAATATAATAAATATTATATTTTGTTATTTTATATAAATTATTAAAATTAATTAAAAACTAATTAAAAATAAAAATAATAAGAAAGTATTATTTTAAAAAATTATTGACGTTCAGCACTTCTTATATTTTTTGCTTATATATATATAATATAATTATACAGAGGATTTTAAACAATCTAAGCTAATTTAAAAGGATATATAATATCAAAATGAATAATTAAATGAAGAAAATTTTTATAAGTAAATTAAATGATGAAAATGAAAGGTTAAATATTTAATATATTAATAAATTATTAATGAATAGATAATTATTGGTACATATTTCAATTAAAACTCTTAACATGTGAAGATAAAAAAAATCATATTTAATCTATTATTAATAAATTAATAATTTTAATAATTAATAATTACTAATGAATTTTAAAATTGAAATAATTAATTAATGTATGAAGATAAAAAGTCACATATTTATATTTAATAAATTATTAATTTTTATCCTAGATATATCTATAAATTATTATGAATGTTAAGAGTTTTATGTTTATATATATTTTTTAGAAATTAATTTTTAAAAAATTAAAAGTCAGAAACATAATTTATTTATTTAATATTATAAAATTATATTAATATATAGTTATTTAATAGGAGATTAATAGTCATAGATATAATAAATATTATATTTTGTTATTTTATATAAATTATTAAAATTAATTAAAAACTAATTAAAAAATAAAAATAATAAGAAAGTATTATTTTAAAAAATTATTGACGTGTCACTCTTTCAGCACTTCTTATATCTTTGGCTTATATATATATAATTTAATTATATTTATGTGTAATTAATTTTTAAAAAATTAAAAGTTATAAATATAATTTATTTATTTAATATTATAAAATTATATTACTGTATAATTATTTAATAGGAGATTTCATAAATATAATAAATATTATATTTTATATAAATTATTAAAATTAAATAAAAATTAATTAAAATGAGAAAAAATGGCAGCATTATTTTGAAAAAATTGACACATCTTTCAAGACTTCTTATATCATTGGCTTTTATATTTATAACTAGTCAAATACTTATGCGATGCGCGGATATAATTTTTTATAGTATTATAAAATTTTTATTATACATGTGATATTTTATATTTATATATTAATAATTTATTAAATATACAATATTTTATCTTCATATGTTAATAGTTTTAGTCAATAAATTTTAAATTTAATATAATTAACAATCATTATTATAAATATAGAAAATGACATTGAAATATGATCTAATTTTTTATAATAATAGTTTCATATAATAAATTCTAAGATATAAATAATATGTAAAGAAATAAATGACTATACCACATGATAATTTTGTATTATATATAAACGTGATAATCTACTTTTCATTTATTTTTAAATTTTGGTCAACAAAGTTTTAACAATTTTTTTATATGTAAGATATTTTATCATAATATATTAATAACTTATCAAATATATAATATTTTATTTTCACATATATTAATAGTTTCAGTTAAAATATTTATTAATAATTTATTAAATATATAAACTTTGATCTTTATATATTAATAATCTATTAAATATACAAATTAATAATTTAAGTTAAAAATAGTATTAATAATGTATTAAATACATAATCTTTTATATTCATATACTGATAAATTATTTTTCTAAATGCAATAAATAGTAATTTTTTATATAATGTATATATGTATTTTGTGGCATCATATAATGTTTTCATTTTTCTTAACTTATATATAAATAAGGAATGTCAAAGATCATATGTTTTATTGCTCAATTTTAAAAATTTTTAAAATATATATATTAATTATTATTATAAATATATTATTTAATTTAAAATTAATTTATTATGAATGTTAAGAGTTATATATTTTTTAACTTTTAAATTTTTTAAAAAATATAAATAGATTATTAAATTATATTAATGTGTAATTAATTTATAAAAGATTAAAAGTCACAAATATAATTTATTAATTATCAAATTTTAAATTTTATACAAATTATTGAAATTAAATAAAAAATTAATTAAAAAATAAAAAAATTGGATTAGCCATTTTTAAAATTTGATGATGTGACAACCTAAATTTATAATAAATTTATTATGAATATTAAGAGTCATATATATTTTTTAACTTTTTAAATTTCTAAAAAATAATTATATTATTAAATTATATTAATTATAATTAATTTATAGAAGATTAAAAGTCAAAAATATAATTTATTAATTATTAAATTTTAAATTTTATATAAATTATTAAAATTAAATAAATAAATAAAGAAAAATTATAGATTAGCCATTTTTAAAATTTGATGATATGGCAACTTTAATTTATAATTAATTTATTATGAATATTAAGAGTCATATTTTTTTTTTACTTTCAAATTTTTAAAATATCAATCAATCAATATTATTAAATTATATTAATATATAATTAATTAATAAAAATATAATTTAGTTAATTAATATTATTAAATTATATTAATGTATAATTATTTATTAAAGAAAGATTAAAAGACAAATACAATTTTTTAATTTTTAATTTTTAATTTTTTTCTAAATTATTAAAATTAAATAAAAAATTAATTTAAAAAGAAAAAAATGTGAAGTAGCCATTTGCAAAAAATGATGAGGTGACAACTTTAAAATAATTCTATTTTTTTTTTGCTTTTATATAATTGCAATAAATACAATTTTTTTATAATGTATATATATATTTTGTGGCACCTTATAATGCTTTCATTTTTCTTGACTTATATATATATATATATATATATATATATGAGGAATGTTAAAGATCATATGTTTTATTGTTCAATTTTTAAGATTTTTAAAACACATATATTAATTATTATTGTAAATAAATTATTTAATTTAAAATTAATTTATTATGAATGTTAAGAGTTATATTTTTTAACTTTTCAAGTTTCTAAAAAATATAAATATATTATTAAATTATATTAATATGTAAAATTAATTTATAAGGAATTAAAAGTCATAAATATAATTTATTAATTTTTAAATTTTAAATTTTATACAAATTATTGAAATTAAATAAAAATTAATTAAAAAATTAGATTAGTCATTTTTAAAATCTAATAATTTGGCAACCTTAATTTATAATAAATTTATTATGAATATTAAAAGTTATATATATTTTTTAACTTTTCAAATTTTTTAAAAAATATAAATATATTATTAAATTACATTAATGTTAATTAATTTATAGAAGATTAAAAGTCACAAATATAATTTATTATTTTAAATTTTATATAAATTATTAAAATTAAATATAAAATTAATAAAAAAAAAGAAAACTATAGATTAACCATTTTTAAAATTTAATGATGTGATAATCTTAATTTATAATTAATTTATTATAAATATTAAGAGTCATATATGCTTTTTCACTTTTTAAATTTCTAAAAAATATCAATCAAATAATATTATTAAATTATATTAATATGTAATTAATTAATAAAAAATTAATATATATATATATATAATTTAGTTAATTAGTATATTAAATTATATTAATGTGTAATTATTTATTAGAGAAAGATTAAAAGACAAATACAATTTATTAATTATTAAATTTTAAATTTTTTCTAAATTATTAAAATAAAATAAAAAATTAATTTAGAAAGAAAAAATGTGAAATAGCCATTTGTAAAAAATGATGAGGTGGCAATCTCAAAACAATTCTATTTTCTTTATCTTTTATATAATAATATAGATTTTAAATTTTATATAAATTATTAAAATTAAATATAAAATTAATAAAAAAATATGAATTAGTCATTTTTAAAATATGATGTTGTGAAAATATTAATTTAAAATTAATTTATTATGAATATTAAGAGTCATATATTTTTTTTAATTTTTCAAATTTCTAAAAAATATCAATCAATCAATATTATTATATTATATTAATGTGTAATTAATTAATAAAAAATTTAAAAAATATATATTTTAGTTAATTTATATTATTAAATTATATTAATGTGTAATTATTTATTAGAGGAAGATTAAAAGATAAATATAACTTATTAATTATTAAATTTTAATTTTTTATAAATTATTAAAATTAAATAAAAAATTAATATAGAAAGAAAAAATGTGAAGTAGCTATTTGTAAAAAATGACGAGGTGGCAACCTCAAAACAATTATATTTTTCTTAGCTTTTATATAATAATATAGATATATTTAATAGGTGATTAATAGTCATAAATATAATAAATATTAAATTTTATATTTTATATAAATTATTAAAATTAAATAAAAATAAATTAAAAAGAGAAAAAATAAGAGAGCATTATTTTAAAAAATTGATGATGTGTCACTCTTTCAATACTTCTTGTAAAATTTTTAATTTTTAAAAATTAAATAAATTAATTAAAATTAAATTAGATAAATTAAATAAATAATTTAAATGAAAAATGAAAGGATTTTAAGTGATATAGTAGAATGTATATTTGAAATATATTTAAAGTAAATAGAATATATTCATATACCTAAGATATACATCACATATATATTATGTATAATTATTATAGGAAAAGTTGATTTTAATTAATTAATAATAATAATAATAAAGAAATGGGTGGATAATGACTTATGATATTATAATATATATATATATATATATATATATATAAGGATGGATTGAAAAGAGAAAAGATATTTCTTGTTCCTTCTTCTTCTTCCTTGAACGTGAGATAGAGAGAGAGTGTAAGGGGAGCTTCTTTCTTCTTTCATACACCAAGGATTGAAAGAATTTCAAGGATTCAAATGAAGTTTTTGAAGTTTCTTCATCAATTGGTAAGTTTCTTCATCAATTTTGCAAGTTCTTTGAAATTCTATGGAAGAATATGATATGTGAATTTTGAGATTGTACATTAGCATATCTTAATAGCTTATTTGAGTATGTATGAAGTTGTTGTGAGTAGTTAAAAATGATTTTAAGGTTGGATTGAAGAAATGGTTAAATTTAAGTTGAGCTTGGAATGGTTGGGTTTAAATGGTTGAATGTTCGAAATGTAGAAATTGTCTGTCACGGCCAGTGACGTGCCATATCGTTGGACGTGTCAATGATGTTGTGTTTCAACGTTGGGAGCACGAGCATTATTTTAAAAAATTAATAATGTGTCACTCTTTCAACACTTCTTATATTCTTGATTTATATATATATAATATCGATAAAAGGAAAAATAAAGTAAGTTACAAAAATAATTAATAAAAAACAAATTGATTAAAATGTCTTAATAATTAATTAATATATTGAAAATTAAATTTAAACATAATCTCTGAATCTCTTGTGATCACAGATGACATGTTCGTAATATCCTTCCTTCGGAGAGCAACAATTCAAAATTTTTTACCATTACTCACAAAATATCTATCCCAACCAAAATACATATGTCCCGACCGTGAGAACCCACTTTTTTAGATGTGAGATTGAGAATAATAAAGTAACACACCTTAAGCCCAAAGTCCTAAAAGGATTAACCAAGGCTCATAAAGTTCAAGAGATAAGCCTCCTAGAGCTAATTATATATTTATATACATAAGAAATGCACAAATGCACAAGCATCCACAACAACATGCATTTATCTAATAACTCATTTCGTCAATAACTATTGCAAGAGAATAATGGCTTTCAATAGCAAAACATTCGTCAGTCTGCTAAAAGATGGCACCTCTGGTTTTTGAGTAGCTAGTTATTCAAGCTCGTGAAGCTCTTGACTCCATATGTTAACTTTTGAAACCTTATAAATATGTAAATATCCTTTTGTGATAATGTACAATCTATATAGATGTGAACTAATGAAATGTGAATAATATAAGGTAATGCTTATGTAAGTTATCCATAATTTTTGTGTATGTTTAACTAGATAATATATAATAACTTGATCTTAACATGATAGCAACCAGAAAGAAATTTGAGGATGAATTTCTAAAATGAGGAAAGAGTATAACACCCTTACCTTAAGCATGTAGGATTCATATGGCATCGGTTAGTTAAATAAAGGAAACCTAAATTTAGATTGAATGAAACATTAATATTTTAAAGTTTGCAAATCGATACCAAGTGATTTAAACTAATTCTATTACATGATAGTAATTTATGTTAAGCAATGAGAACTATATGAGCATCTACATGTGTACAACTAGGGATAGTGTAACATCCCCACACAATTCTCACATAAAATTATCAGAGAATGTTACTCTATATGCTATCAGTACTCTAACTAATTCATTGACAAAGTTTTCTTTCAGAATGTTACTAACAAAAATCTTTAAATAATAATACAATATCTATAATACAGCACTTATAAATCTAACATTTAAACCAATCTCCAATATCTCTAATAATCCAATTACTAATTATAAATCAGATAACCATTATAAGTTTGTAAAATCAAATAAATATATAATACATTACTTTATTTGATAATCATTCACTAGAATCTCAAACTTCGTCCTCTAAATACATATATTTCTTTCATATTTACAAATTTGTATAATCTCTCAAATAGCCAAACTAAATTGTATATATACATTTCATAATTTATGAGTACAATATACAAAAGATCTCTATATGTACTATAAATAATTTCCTGAGATCCTTAATTCTACTTCTTAACTTGCTCCGATGACCTGATACCTGCGTGTCAGAAAATAATTCTAACACGCTAAGCAAAGCTTAGTGGTGCTTCTATAAACATATTTTATCACTTAATATTAAAGAAAAATATTTATGAAAATATAGTAATAACACTTAGTTTTAAGAAATATTTCTATATATTAACTATTTTCAATAACAAACCAACATAATATTTTGATTATATAAAATAATAACTTTAACTTTATAAAAGTCATCATGCTATACTATACTTTCGGTATTGCAAATTTTCTCTTTATAAATCATTTTATTTAAAACTTGCTTTCTCATTTGATAACATTACTCACAATACGCTTATTTTATTTTTCAGTAAGTCTTACTTTTCAATTTCACATATAAGATAATTTCATTCAATCTATAATTTTCAGCACTTAAATTTAGTACTATACTTTGGAACACTTTGTATCTTATATCAGTATATACACTTTCAAATCACTATAACACATAGAAAGTTATTGATCAATTCAATAACTTGAGTATAATATTTTTATTCTATGCATTAGAACTTTCACTTGTAAACATTAATATATACATTATTAATTACTTTCACATTGTAACACAGTAAGTCAATTTTAAGTAATTGACTTTTATTATTATTTTGCATTTCTTCATTATTCATAACATCATATCCACATATATTTTCAATTTAGATAACTTCATTAAATATGCCCATACATACTGAACTCAGATCATAGATTTGGATAACAGGTTAGTGTAGTAATTTTAATGCCAAGTCTCAAGAATATATATATAATCATAATTATGCCCACTGTCACTGATGAAATAATGCCCACTATCACTATGACTATCCTTCTTCTGGTTAGCTATTCAATCCAAAGTTAGATCTAAAATCAGTATGATTTGAAAATTTCATTAGTTTTGATTAACACTGAATTGTTTATATCATTTCAATGGTACAATACTTTTATCAACATTTAGTATTACATATATTTGTCACATATCTAAAGTTTATCACTGTTTTTCATACTTTTAACACGTACACATGAATTCTCAACACAAAAGTAAGAAACATAAACATATTAGCCTCATACTAGGCCTATATATCACAAAATACAAGCCAAAAACATCATCCAGGTACCCCAAGACCGTAGCATCTCAACCCCATGCCCGTGAGATACATGCCTTTGTAGATCCCCACGGTCGTGGCATTTAAAATGGCTCTATTTTATCAAAATTTTTAAATAAATAGCCTCACTCTCAACCCCACAGTCGTGGCACTCAATTGCCAAGCCCGTGGCATTGGTTTTGGGTCTGTTTTCGGAGTAATTCTTCCTCCAACAGTCCCGACTTTGATACCACACCCATGGCACCTTTAAGCCACACCTATGGCATCCCAAAATAATGTATTTTACACTTTTAACTTCATTAAACACAAATATATTGAAGATCTAAGTTAAAAATGTATCAAGATCAAATTTTTTGACATAAAAAGAGTTCATATCAAATAATTTACTAAAACTTCACTTAATCAAACTTTCAACCATCTCACATGGCTAAAAACATCATCAAACCACCCAATTCTCTTAAGAGTTGAATTAAGAATCAAACTCATCACATAAAAGTTATTTTTCACTCATCAATCTATTTAATCAATACTTTGAAGAAATATTTCATTATAAATAACTCAATTAATCAATTCAAACATTAAAACTCATAAAATTCATATATTTACAAATTATAATACAAAAGCACATACCTCTTTCAATTTCTCTCTTCTTCTCTCTTTTTCCTCTTTTTCTTCGATCACTTGCTGATAATCTCACCTTTTCTAGCTTATTCTTTTAAAAAATCATAGCTAGATGTGATTTTCTCTTAAAATTTAGCCAAATTCTTGAAAAGAAGGAAGAAAGAAGGAGCTTTGGTGGTGTTGGTGATGATGATCGTGGATGATGAAGCAAGAAGAAAGGAAAGAGTTCTACACACACATGTTCATATATATACATATAATATATTCAATCTAGTGTGATCAATCTCATCTTAGTTATGGTGCACCCTCACCCTTAGCCTTTGATTCAAATTCGATTTTTAGTCCCGTAAAACCGTAAAAATATTTTCTTCAGTAAATTTTGAGATATACTATTTACTATTCTCTACTTATAGCATTTATTCACATTATTTTTATCACTATACATTATCAATTATCAATATTAGTTAAAAAGTTTCATGTTTAAAATCTTGACCATTACAAATAGAATGGTGAATTAGTAAGATAGAGGCTTAGTAAAGAATATAAAACCCTAGGATATGGTTAATTTGAAAATGGACCTAAGAATTGAGGATCTAATTGTAGAAGAATAGGATTGGAAAGGATTTAAGTGAGATAGTTAAGAACTAGTGAGAAAGGAAAACTTAGAAAGAAAAAATTAATGATTTCATGAAACTTGATCAATCACCAATATGAAGTAGATATTAACCTATGAGTAAGCAAGTTGATATTCAACCTCCACAACATTTAATTGACTAAGGAAGTAGTTTAACAAGAGATTAACAGTAATTTTCATTAATTTTCACCAAGTTAGTAAATTAGATTCTCCCATCTCCTCTTTTCTTAACTATTCATCCAATTGAAGGTTGAGAGAAACCAAAGACATTGCCAAAAGTCATTTGAAGAAGTTGAAATGAGAAGTTCATTCGATTATCTAAGAATGTGGTGGAGATTTTACCTTTCTTCTCCTATTCTTTACCCTTTTTACTCTTGAGATTGTAATTAAGTGTGGGTTGCTAAGTGGAAGTGAGCTTGATACTTAAAGTGAGTAAGCGTATGTGATATGAAGTGGAAACTGGAAGAATTTTGACTTAAACTTAAGAATAATAAATAAAGAAATAGTTAAAACATTAAGAATTTAAATCCATTAGAAATTAAGAACGAAAAGAGATTTGAATCTTAAACTACCATGAACTTAGATGTCAATAAGAATCTATCAATTTTTGATACCAAAATAGACATAACCATATGGTATATTCAACATTCGAACCTGGGTTGACCATTTAATTTATACGAACCTTGTTGCTTATGAATTGCATGAACCAAAGACTTCTAATGAATTAAGGTTTGGAATTATTGAATGGATTTATGACAAAATAGCACAAAAAAATATTTATATATTAGACTCATGAAAATAAGCTTAAAGACGTTGTTAAAGATTTAAAAGTAAAAGGAGATACAAAAAAATTATAAGGAATAACTAAAAATTTGAAGCAAAACACAAAGTGCTCTGTGAACCCCTATTTTGCGACTGCAAGACTAGGTGCAATCTCAGCGTAGCAATTGCAAGGGATATTAAGGAAAGTAGGGTTATGGAAACAAAATATTATGTATTTATTTAGCCTCACTGTATAGATATATTTTTCCTTATTTGGTGATCATGTACATTCTATATATTATTGAAATTAATACAAAAAGGATACAAGATTTTCCTCTCTTTTTTTCTTCTTTAATCTTTTCAACATGGTATCAGAGCTACGTTTTATCGATCAAACAGGGATCGAATATTAAGAGCAGTTCATCATTTACCAGTTACCTTTCTCGACAATGGCAGCATCAGAAAGTGAGGTATCCAGTCAGGCAACAGGGGCAACAGAAGTCGACCCCTTAGCCACTCAGCTAGCTTCATTGCTTAGGAACCTGCCACAAACAGATTTGAATCAGTCCAGTATTCCACAACCAGTAAAAATTAGCATAAAACTCAATCAATCTAACTACTCCCTATGGGCGAGGCTCATGAAGATGGCTATTGGAGGCAGAGGAAAGTTGCGCCATCTCACAGGAACTCCTTCACCACCAACCAGTGAACATCCAGAATATCATAAATGGGAACAAAATGATCTCATTGTGTGTTCATGGATCCTAGATAACATGGAACCAGATCTCGTCACTAACTATGCGGAGTACCCCTCTGCCAAACTGTTATGGGAGGGACTGTCTGCAACGTATAGTCAGGGGGGAGATGGCATCCAAATTTTTGAACTCACAGTCAGAGCAAACAGTATGAAACAAGGTAGCAGTAGTATCGAACAATTCTATAGTGATCTCCAACGAGTTTGGAGAGAGATTGAAATCAGACAGCCAAATCCCATGAGGGATGAAGAAGACATTGCAGTATTCAACAAATTAAGATCAGAAATGAAACTGTTTCAATTTCTTAATGGGATTGATGATATCTACGATGGTGAGAGAAGAGATCTTCTCAGAGAAGAACCGTTACCCACAGTAGAAAGGGCGTACGCCATGATCAGGCGAGAAGGAGCTCGAAGGGGCATCATGGGTCCAGAACGGAAAAATGAATCCACGGCTGCCGGCATGGGTACTGGTTTGACAGTTAGGCCTCAGAATGATCTCGCCACCAGGCCAAGCTCAGAAATGGCTAAGGGAGGCCACCGATCATCACAGCGTGGCGGCGGCCAGAAGCTCGATCGGACAAGGCTCAAGTGTAGCCACTGTGGTATGCCGAGACATACTAAGGAGGAGTGTTTCGAGCTAGTTGGGTTTCTAGAAGGGTGGAAGAGTCGGCGACAGAGTAACTACCAACGAGGGACCGCCGCCGCCAGCCTCAACAGTGAACAGAACCCTAACGCAGTCGAAGGCAGAGAACAAGGGAGAGCAGAGGTTTTTGGACAAGCAGCGGCGGTGGCTGCGTTTGAAGAAGGAGAGGTTTTTAAAGGTAGGGTTGGCTCTTTTTTGCATTTTGCTCCCCAGGAAAATAAAAATTTCCAGTTTGACCCCAGGAAAGTTGGAACTTCTTATTTGGACCCAGAAAATTGTAGAAATTTACAGATTGGGCCCAGAAATTATAAATCCACCCAAACTAAAAATAATTGCACTGGTAAGAATTATTTTTTACAGGAACAAGGCTTTGGAGGACAGGTTACTGGAAAAAATAATTCAGAATGGCTAGTAGACTGCGGAGCCACAGATACAATGACGTTTGATCACCGTGATTTAATTACATCATCAGTGCCTACAAAAAGATCTATACAAAGTGCCAATGGCAACTTATCTCCAGTTCATGGGGCAGGAACTATTGAAATTTCTCCAAATCTAAGGCTAAAGAATTGCCTTTATGTGCCAAGTCTTTCTTGCAAATTATTGTCAGTTAGTCATGTTACTCGGGAATTGAATTGTATTGTGCTAATTTTTCCTACTTTCTGCCTTTTACAGGATATTCAGTCGGGAAAAGTGATTGGACGTGGCACTGAGCGTGGGGGATTATACTATGTGGATGAGGTGGTTCAACAGGGGACTGCAGCGCTGGTTCGCGGAACTGTAGAAAGACAACAATGGTTGTGGCACCGGAGATTGGGACATCCTTCTATTGGCTATCTCCGGGTTCTATTTCCTAGTTTATTTTCTCAGAATAAAAGTTTGTCTTGTGAAACTTGTCTGTTGTCAAAAAGTCACAAACATTCCTATAAACCTTCTAATACTCGTGTTCAATCAGTTTTTTCTTTAGTTCATTCTGATGTTTGGGGACCAGCCCCACAGTCTGGGTCAGATATTCATCATCACGGGTTTAAATATTTTGTCTTGTTTATTGATGATTGCTCCCGAATGACATGGATTTATTTTTTGAAACAAAAGTCTGAAGTAGCATCTAAGTTTATTGAATTTTATATAATGATTGAAACTCAATTCCAGAAAAAAAATTCAAATTCTTAGATCAGATAATGGAGGGGAGTATGTTAATTCTACTCTTAAACAGTTCTTCCATGACCGAGGGATAATTCATCAGACCTCATGCCCACACACACCAGAACAAAACGGGGTAGCAGAACGTAAAAATCGCCTTATCCTTGAAATGACTAGAGCAGTCATGATTGAGTCTCATGTGCCTGTGTTTCTTTGGCCAGAAGCTATTGCTACCTCTGTTTATCTTATTAACCGGCTTCCTACTAAGATTTTAAGTCTTCAGACTCCTCTTAAGGAATTAGCTCATCAGGTTAGTAGTCCATCTACTCTCACTCTTCAACCTCGAGTATTTGGTTGTTCAGTTTTTGTTCATATACCCAAAACAGAACGAACTAAGTTTGAAGCTTGTTCCCTTAAATGTGTGTTTGTGGGCTATGGGCGTCATCAGAAAGGGTATCGTTGTTATCATCCAGCCACACAAAGAGTTTATATCACAATGAATTGTGACTTTATTGAAACAGAATTCTTTTACCAAAACCAACTCATTGGTCAGGGGGAGAGTCAGAGTAGTCAAATTGATCCATTGTGTTGGTTTTCTGGTCCCAGTTTGTCTAGTTCACCAGAGCCTACTACTATTGTGTCTAATACAGTTCCAAAAGAGTCAGTACGTGGTTCCACCGAATCACCTTCCCGCACAGGACAAAATTCTCCACCAGAGCCTGAGTCTGAATCCTCACTGAATATCCATGAGGTAAGCACTAATACAGATATTATGGTCACTAACCTGAACAGTGCAGACACAGAAGAAGCAGATTTCAGGTCTGAAGAGCCAGAGATAGTAGAGTCAAGCAGATATGTGCTGCCTCCCAGAAGTACAAGAGGAGTGCCCCCGAAGAGATATGAGCCAGAATATGAACCTAGACAATCCAGATACCCTATAGCCAACTTTGTAAGGGGGAGTGGGAGTATATCCCCAACAGCCAGAGTTTTTTCTACGGCAGTCTACTCTGAAGTTCTTCCTAAAGATGCAAAGGAAGCTTTAGAACAGAAAGAATGGCGTCAGGCCATGGAAATTGAAATGACAGCACTTGAGAAAAATGAAACATGGGAAAAGTGTGTTCTTCCTCCGGGAAAAAAATCAATTGGGTGTCGATGGGTGTTTACAATTAAATACAAAGCAGATGGATCCATAGAGAGATACAAGGCAAGACTGGTGGCTAAAGGTTATACCCAGACTTATGGGATTGATTACTCTGAGACTTTTTCTCCAGTTGCAAAAATTGACACCATCAGAGTATTGTTCTCTGTAGCTGCTAATCAAGACTGGCCACTTCTGCAGTTTGATGTTAAGAATGCATTTCTTCATGGGGAGTTGGAAGAAGAAGTGTATATGGAACCTCCTCCAGGTTTTTCTGAGTGTTTCCAGAATAAAGAAGTGTGTAGGCTTAAAAAGGCATTGTATGGTCTTAAGCAGTCTCCACGGGCATGGTTTGGAAGATTCACCTTGGCAATGAGGAAATATGGATATCAACAGAGTAATTCCGATCATACGTTGTTCATTAGAAAAAAAGAAGATCAGATTACCTGTTTGATTATCTATGTAGATGATATGATAATTACTGGAAACGATACAGAAGAAATTAAGCAACTCAGAAAAAATTTGTTCAGAGAATTTGAGATGAAAGACTTAGGGAATCTGAAATACTTTCTTGGAATTGAGGTTCTGAGATCCAAGGAAGGAATCTTCATTTCTCAAAGAAAGTATATTCTAGATTTATTGGCAGAGACAGGCATGATCGATTGTAAGCCAGCAGATACTCCTATAATTTTTAATCATGGTTTAAAGATTATTGATGGAGCCAAGATAGCAGATCAGAGACAGTATCAGCATCTTGTGGGAAAATTGATTTATTTGTCTCATACGAGACCAGACATTGCCTATGCAGTTGGAATCCTGAGTCAGTTTATGCATTCCCCTCAGAGTGACCACATGGAGGCTGCACTAAGAGTTGTTCGTTACCTAAAAGGGTCTTCAGGGAGAGGAGTTTTCTTCAGAAGAAATGGGCATTTAGAAATTCAAGCTTATACTGATGCTGATTGGGCAGGAAACTCAGTGGATAGAAGATCTACTTCTGGGTACTTCACTTTTGTAGGAGGAAACCTAGTCACATGGAAGAGTAAGAAACAGAAAGTTGTTGCTCTTTCCAGTGCAGAGGCAGAATTTCGAGGAATAGCCCGTGGCCTCACTGAGATTCTCTGGTTAAGAAAACTATTGGCAGAGGTTGGTTTTCCAGTTCAAAAGACGTGTACTTTGATGTGTGACAACCGAGCTGCGATCAGTATCTCCGAAAATCCAGTTCAGCATGACAGGACAAAACATGTTGAGATTGACCGACATTTCATTAAAGAAAAACTGGATAGCAGAATCATCTCACTTCCTTATGTTCGTTCAGAGAATCAGTTAGCTGATATTCTTACAAAGGCAGTTACCGGGCAAATTTTTCAGAAAGTACTAAGCAAGTTGAATGTGTGTGACCCCACCGTCCAACTTGAGGGGGAGTATTAAGGAAAGCAGGGTTATGGAAACAAAATATTATGTATTTATTTAGCCTCACTGTATAGATATATTTTTCCTTATTTGGTGATCATGTACATTCTATATATTATTGAAATTAATACAAAAAGGATACAAGATTTTCCTCTCTTTTTTTCTTCTTTAATCTTTTCAACAAGGGAAACCGTGATTTTTTACTTGGACTTGGAAACAATTTTAATAATTTATCCCTACTGCAATAGGAAAAGTGATCGCAACCTTGGTCTCGGTCATTCTCATGAATGCAATCTTTACTAAACCTCAACCTTTCTAAACTCAATTAATATAGCAACAACAGAAAACTATATTGGCTTAAGACTAAGTAGTTTATAAAGCTTCTACTTGTTAATATAACTTAATTTTATATGTATATGATATGTTTGAGTAGGATAACAATTAGAAGTGTCTAGGTTAAGGAAGAAGGTTTGAGAAGCTTGGAAGTGTAAACCTAAGCATTAAGCTAAGGAGTTAAGAGCCAAGGTGAGATATATAGTGTTGCATCCCATTTTCTTGATTCATTGTTTATCATTAAGCTTATTGATTTTATAATTGTGCATTCCCATTGAGTTTCAAACCTTGTTGGTTGAGTTGATATTGCTTTGCTTATTAACTTATTGGAATTGTAGCATTTTGTTGAATCATGCTAGGGTAAGTTTTGCCTTCTTGAATCTATCCTTGGAATGTTGCTCATGTTAACATCTTGTATTCTCGATATTACATTTTTTGCACTATCCTCCTTTGCCACTTTATTGCCCTTGAGATACTCCTTGAGGTTGGATGTGACTTGATTTGGAATTCCTCACATCCAACATTATTCTTGATTATTATCTATTGATTATGCTTTAATATGTTCTTGCTTTTGGTATGCCTTGAATCTTGCCACCACATCCAACATGTTAGTTATTGATATTGATAAATATATATGTATATATACTCATTGTGGGGGCTAATCCATTATTTGTTACCAGAAGAAGTTATTGTCCTGTTCTAAGCTTGCTAGTATTGTCATTATGTATATATGTGACTTCTGGTGCATGCAATCAACATGGTTCCTATGAATTAATTATGTTAAGATTCTGTGGTTTATCGTGTATTTTGATTGATCATTGATTCTGAATACTTGTTGTTTTTCATCTTTAATGTCTGTTGGAGTCCATTCAACCCTTTTGAATTATGTTTGGATGCGAAGCATCCTATATTATTGATTGATTATGCACTACTTGATTCATTTTGCAAACTATTATCTCACCGAGTTGACAGTTTAGTACACCTTTGTGGTTAGTTTTGTAAGTAACAATACGATTTGTAGAAGTTCCATGGCATCTTAGTTTAAAGGGTGGCATTGACATGGTTAGAAGGAATAGAGAGTTGAGAAGTGTGATTCGAAATAGGAATAGGAAACTTAGAAAGCATTTGAAACATTCTCATTTATGCAAATGGATGTGTGCTAGTAATTTAAAAGTAGTAATCAATCATCACACAGGAACTTGTATATTTGATGAGCTTATTAGATTGCTTGGCCGTCAAATTAAATACTTATAGTGTATTTGGTAAATTATTAAAAAAATTAATTACTGAGAATATATTTTATAGAGATATATTATAAGAATTATATTTTACTGAAAAAAATTATATTACCATGTTTGAAAGATGCAACAAAATACTAGAAAAAAATAAATTGAGAAAAGTATTAACTTATTTGGTTGCAACTCAATTCTACAGAGAAAGTTTAAGCAATACCTAAACTATTCTTATAACATATTTTTTTTGTTTTATCATATCTTAAATTAAGGGTATAATTGTCTTTTGACATGTGAATTCCTTAATTCATTTTTCCAATAAAATATTTTTCTTACTTTATTATAAGTAAAATATTTTACCAACTGATTAATAATATTTAGTACGCCAAATATTTTATTTTACATAAATCATTTGCAAATACATATAATATTGTTGGTCAAACAAGATTATGTAATCAACTTTTTTGAGATTTTTATACAACCAAACATACTATTAGTACATTTTATGTATAATATTGTTATTGATATATCTGAAAAATAACAAATAGAGACTCTACATGATATCTAGTGGCCTTAAGCCTCCTCAGATTTTAGGATATCACGTCTCTACGTGTAGATGCGATATTGCCTTTCTAAATATAAAATATCTAACAAAGAATTATACTTATTTTATAAGTATTTATTTAATTTTTCTCATCAATACAGGTTGAATTAGCTTTTTTTTTTAAAATAAGACATTTGATTTTTTTTATTTTGATGAATTTTTATGAATTTGGAAGATATAAACATTATATTTTATTAAATGGGAATAAGAAATTAATGAGTTTTGATTTAATAAGATTAATATTTAATTTAAAAAATTATAAATGAAAAATTAAATGTATGGAATTAATTTATTTTACTAACTTCCTCATCAGAAATGTGAATCATCTAATATCCAAGAACAACTCGAATTAAAATATATATATATATATATATTATAGGATTTTGCTTACGAGAATTTAACTTCTTGATCTGTATTATTCAAGTTTTTAGAAACTTTGGTGAACATGAAGAATATGAAGATTTGAATTAAATCATTGCAAGCACCAACATCAAAACCCAAAATAGAATAAATGAAAATATTTATATGAAAGTAATATTTTTGCAAATTTTTTATTTGAGTAGTATTTTTATATACTTTTTTCTTTTTTAAATTAGTTTTGTAAATTCCCTATCGGATTAACAAACTTCATCAAAATAAAATTGGAACTGAAAACTAAAACTAAATTTATTCAAATCTAAAATCAATAACATGTGAAGTTAAATTACTTATGATTTATCCTTAATAGAATTAATAAGATTTTATCGTATTAAAATTAATGACTAATTTCCTTAAATAATATATGTTCTCTTTTATGATACAACACATGTATTTTTATGTTTACTTCTTTGAGCATAAACAATTAATATAAACTCATTAGTTAGTTCGGAAATCTATTATCAATGTCACAAAGGAGTTTCATATCTCTACGAAATGCAGCCTATCTCGCTACTAAATTTATTAACATAATTAGTATTTGATCATTTGACATATAACATCTATTAAGAAAATATTTTTCTCTGGCATTGAATTCTACAAAATATTTAGGGATCCATTTTTTTAATTAAAATTTAATTGAACTAATTACAAAAATTTAAAGGTAAAAAAATTAAAAAAAAATAAACATCTAATCTCACTCTTAAAACATATGTTATATTTCTTAGAATACCCAGAAAATCCGTAAATCACATAACATATATAATTTATAATAAGAGATTTTATTATATTTGTGATATCAAATTTGAAATATATATTTGTAATTGTAGTATATGGCCACTATCTCAAGTTATTTTTTAGATTTATGAATCTTTTGGTTTCCTAAAAATAGAAGAATTATATATATATATATATTTATATATATTTAATTTTTAAAAAAGATTTGCTTTCCTTCTCTAAAGAATATATTTATTTTTTTATAATAAACTAAAATTAATTTTTATTCAGGTGTGCTATATAATGCCTAGTGGAAATTTCATATAAGAGAATTTTTTTTTCCTATTGATATTGCAGCCAAATGATTAAATATTAATACTATTAACAAATTTGGCAGGGTCACAAAGGAAAACCAAAAATTGCCTATTTTTAGGGCAGGCACAATTTGTCTAAACCACCAAATTTTTAGTTAACTGATCGTATATTAATTTTGTTAGTTTCAGTTAAAAATTTTAGCTTAATTCGATTTTCGATTCGGTTAATGGTTAAAAATTTAAAAAATATATCTTTTTAGTTATTTATTAATTTTTTATTTAATTCTTTAATTATATAAATTTTTATTATAAATATATTTTTTATTGCAAAATAAAGTTATATTTTGTTTAATTTTATATTTTTAAAATAAATTTTATTTAGTTATTTAATTATATTAATATTTATATTATAAATATAATTTTTATTATGAAATAAAAAAATTCAGCCTATTTAATTAATTAATCAAACTAACCAATTTAATTCGATTAATTAATCAAATCGACCAAAATTAAAAATTAGTTAATTTAATTAATAAATTTAATATTCTAAAAATTCAGTCAAAGATGAATTCCAATCGACCGAATACCCGTCCCTATCTATGTCTAAAAAAATTCTACATATGTTCTTGAGAAAAAAAAAATAATATAAGTAATTTTTAGCTCATTTTCTTGTCGAATATTAATCCAACAGCTTCTACATTATTTCTGGGGGTACTGTTTTGTAGTGAATCACTCGTCTTTAATTTGGTACAATCACACGAGTATTAAATATATATTGTCGTTCTCAGAGTCAATATCCATTCCAATCCCAAATTGCACAATGCAAAGACCACCAAAATAGCAATATCAGAGTTATCATCTTTTGAGAATAAATAAATACTCCAGTAAGCAACAAGCTAATCCTGACAGCAGCACAGTTATTTAGATGTAGTATGATAAATTCCAGTCTTTTCATTTCAGATTTGGGAGCATAAACAAGCAAGCAACTTAATATCCTTCAAGCATAAATTGAAAATCCAATAGCATTATCCAAAACAGAGACAGCAAAACCACTCTTGCTTTTGATCAAAACACCCACCTAACTTGTTCACATGATTCAAAACAAATACAGCAGAAAGGCAAACAGCAATACACCAGAACAGGCTTTGTGTAAACCTCAGTAACCTTAGAGGGGGAAAGCACAACAGCAGATTATGGCAAACTTGCAATTTCAATTATCATACTCCCGGGAACGTGACCTCTCTGAGTGTCGGTATTCATGCTCTGTGTCATGTGTTTCTGATGTTCCACGGTCATATCGATAATCGTCTTCATCCATTCGATCATAACGATCATGATCATGGTCAGGATATTGTTCATAACGCTCATGATCACCTTGAACATCCATATGATCATATTGCCCCCTGCTTCGATGATGCTCATAGTGATCATAACGCTGATCATGCTCCCCTTCTGCCCGTCTATGGCCCTGTTCAGGTTGTTCATACCAACCATGGCCATCCTCTGGTTCAGCATGATCATAGTCCCTTTCAGCACGGCGATCCCTCTCATGCTTTGTCTCCACACGATCATAATCAGATTCTCTATCATGGGAACGCCCACGATTATTGTCACCAACTTCATAATCCCTCTCCTTTTCCCGAGTGCGATCACGCTCATGCTCACGGCCACGGTCTCGCTCACGGTCACGTTCATAGTCACGACCACAGTCTCGACCTCGATCACGATCACGTGCACGGTCCCGATCACGATCCCTGTCCCGCCCACGTTCTCTCTCTCTCTCTCTGTCCCTCTCCCTGTCACGATCTCTGTGGTGCCTATCTTCTCTATGGTCACGGTCTCGCGGCCTGTCATGGGAGCGCTCACGAGATCTCTCCCGTTCCCTCTCTCTATCCCTTCCTCTTTCACGAGATTTTTCCCTGTCCCTGCAATAACATACAGCAATGTATTAATCACATATACAACAAATACACTGATAAAACTATCAATTGATAAGGACTTCGCAAAACTTCAACTTGGAAATTTTTAAGAATAACAATGTAATAAAGTGAGTAGTGATTGAGAACCAACAACCATTGGAATGTAATGCAGAATTTATGCTGAAACACTAGTCTTATGAAAGACTTTTAAGTTTTCTGTCCCTCAAAGAAGCTAGTGATAAAAAGAAATAGCAAAATACACAGAAAACAAACCAGAAACAAAGAAAATCTTACAATTCACTATGACGATCTTCTTGTGCCCGTGGCTCCTCAGATCGAGATGATCCTCCTGCTTGTTGTATTTCTCTGATGAAAGTTACACAGATATGTAAGATTTTTCCAGAATAACAATTAAGAATTAGTCAAATTCCAAACAAGACAGAAGCATTGTCATTCTCACGTGATAATAAA
Source organism: Garcia nutans (assembly GCA_947685225.1). NCBI lineage: Eukaryota > Viridiplantae > Streptophyta > Magnoliopsida > Malpighiales > Euphorbiaceae > Garcia > Garcia nutans. The sequence continues at coordinate 56,540,326 of CANTUV010000007.1, forward strand.
CATTATACAAGTCGTCACTCATGCTCTCTCAGTAAGTAGCCATTTGCAGAGCCCATAAAGATGTTATATTGAACAGACGATGCCCAATGGCAGATATTGGAGGAGGCTCCCCATAACTGTACCTATAATTCTACCTTTTTTTTTATTTTATATTTGCCCCAAACTAAATTTTTATTTCCACACTTCCAATCTAAGAAATTTTCTAGTCAGGTTTTCATATTTATATATAAGCCTATAAAAAAAATGGAGATATGCATTCTCTCTCCCTCACTAAAATCCTAGGTCCACCACTAAATACAACACCAATTCAAATAGGATCCTACTCTTCATATACATATAGAGAACAAGCACTCCTTGCAATTTAAGTATCATTTTTATATAATGGGTGTTCTATGTTATGATAAACAGGCACCAGCACAGGGATGATTATAAAAAGAATAATGAAGTTTAAGCATCCATAAATGCAACACATGAAAAATGCCATAAATGAGAGAATTACCTCCCAGAATACTGCTGGTTGACTTCTTCACCACCTACTCGTGTAGTTCCAAGTCCACCACCTAGTCTGCGAGGCCGCCAATTTGGAACAGTTCTACCACGCTCAACATCCACAAGTACCCTTCTGCCATCAAGTTTTCTTCCATCAGCTTGCTTATATGCAGCTGCAAATGCATAGACGTAGTGATTAGAAAAAACATGAAAAAGGTAATTAATAAAACATAGCAGGTCCAACACATTATAAAATCAAACCTTTCATGTCTCGTGTGTGCATGTACTCAATGAAAGCATAGCCTCTAGGTTTACCCGTCACTTTATCAGTTACCAGTCGGACCTGCAAAAGGTCAAATCAGAATAATAAATAAAGTGCATTTAAAGATCAGAAATTTTCTTTTATAGAATTATCGTCCTAATATTTGCAGTTCATTTTTATATAACTAAGTGACAACTCTTAAGTAATAAATAGTAAAACCTAAATGGCACGGCAGACAGGCAGTATGCCTTATTAGCCGTGCTCACCTTTTAATCACAGGGCTTCCAATTGCGAGATGCATCACCATCAGTGCTAGAGTTCCAGAAAAAAACTGATTTCGTGGCAAATTTACCAATTCTTGAACAGACTAACATCCCCTTACCAGGGAACAATGTTTTAAGTAAGAAAATATAGTTAAAAATGAAATAGCAAATACCAGGACATCTTCTCAACAGCTGATTTTGACAAGCCTTTGAAGCCAAAAGTAAAGTTTTTAGTAGCAGGGAAATGCATTACAAAAAAATTCAAATAGAGAGAAAGAGATGCTAATACTCCCGACATGTTTTACCCAGTGGAGGAAAAAGACAGATGCCAGTCTCCTTTTGTTGCTTGAAAATAAAGGCCAAAAGGCGCACATCACTACTCTGCTCAACTTAATTTTCAGCTTTGCCGGCAGGATGAAGCACATCATTGGAATTGGATGGTAAGGAAAAAGGAAGAAAATATTCCATTAATGGAACAGAACAAAGAGAACAGACCCACCTTACCAAGGATCTCTTGACGAAGAACTTAACACTAAAACAATACCTAGAAATGGAACAACTCCCCATCCCATGATGATTTCTTAACCAAACTACATTTAAAATAAAGTTATCAAAGGATAGCGGAACAAACCCATGCCTTTACCAGTAAATAGGCAGTGATACCTGGGCTATTATTTGCATACTCCACCACTGATACTACACAATGCTGGTGCTTAAAATTCTCCATTTCATATAAATGCTGAATATATGATGTGCTATGGATGCCTAATTACACTTACCACCAACACAAAACTTTTGCAATTGTAATGCTTTAGTTGTATTCATATTTGGCTAAAAGGGATTTTAAAAATATCACTGAATTAACACCAGCTCAAGTAATGAACATCAGCAAATGACATGATATTGGAGATATTTTAGCACCTTGAAAATCTTTTGTTCAGTTTAAACATTGAGAAAGAAGTCTAAAATTTTCAAAAACTAGAAATTTGGAAAGAAAAAACAACAATCAGCTTTTTGTGAAACTGAAAAGCTGCATAACCTCTTACCAAATCTGCTTGGATATACTCAAAAAAATACCTACCCGTTTTATTGGTCCATAAGACTCAAACTCCCTTTTAATTCTATTCTCAGTTGTCTCATAATTCTGCAAGACGACAAAATGAACTCATTAATCATCCTTGCAAAGTAATAATTGTCCGCTTGAAAAATGAAAAAGAATGGGACAGTATCACTTACAAGCCTAGCAACGAACAATATCTTGTATGGATCTCCTGAAATATTTGGGTCATTATTTGGATCATCTGTATGGGCAACCAGGGTTAAAATAGATTACACTCTTGCAACAAATCAAATAAGTAACAGAAAGAACGACAATCACATTTCTTAAGCTCCTCAGCAGCCTTCTCTGCTCCCTTTTCTAACCGTAACTTGTGAATTTTAGCCCTTCTTTGTGCCTGAATCCAGAAAACAAAAACAAAGTTCAAGGAAAATAAAAGCATGTTATTCTGAACATTAGAAAAAAAAATGATGCAAAATTCTAATTCTGATTGAAATATAAACTCATATAATCTAAGTTATTTGTATATAAAGAGAATAATGTATAAAAGACATCGTGGGATAACTAATAAGTAGTATTTGCAAATAGAGGGTTCTGTTTGTTGATTTTTCCTCGGCTCCTAGCAAAAAACCATATCAATTTAGTTTCATCGTCAAAATTAAATCGAAGCAAATAGTAAATCCACTACCTAAAAAGCATTGCAGAAAGAATAAAAATAAAGAACATGGTGCTTGAAGTAAACTTACACATGATACATTAACCAAAATATGTTGATATCATCCAATTCTTAGGCATAATAAAAAAAAATTAATAATCTGCATGTGCTTTTTTTTTTATTATAAAACTCCGGCTACACTCTTCTTCCCTAGTAATAAGAATAATGAAATAATGATTCGAAATCACTTGAAGTTTTACTCAAAAATCAAATTAACTCAAGGTACACAACTCTTTGGATCATTAAATCACTTAAATGTATGCTAATTTAAACAACAGAAAGAAATTGAGAATAATGATTGGATAATATTCGAATCACTTCAGCAAACAGAAGTTACAAAGGCCTAAACATTCATAAACTACAGGCTAAGCATATATTAAAAAGAAGAGGCTTAATAAAGTGACGGATGTCCAAGAAAAGGGGAACTTACAGGAGTTTCGGCTTCCTGGACAGGCGGAGCATACTCAGGTTCCCCAGGCTCAGCAAACTGACTCACAAACTGGGCCATACCCGTGTATGGTGGGCATTTTCTTTTCTCTGGAGGAGGTTTATACTCCAACGGAGGTCGAGGCTCAAAGAGCTTCAACAAATTAGCTGTTAAACCCGTCGGGTGGCTCTGCCCAATCTGCAAAATCAAGAAATTTGAATTCAACTCAGATTTTATATACGATCAACCTATTTTTTAATCAGTTTCAATTTCTAAATTCAGATTTCTACAAACAAGAAGATAGAAAAATAAAAATATTAATGTTATGGCACCCCAACCAGTTTGAGCTGTAGAACATTGGCGCGGTTCTGACCCTTGGTATTGCCGCGAACGGCGGCATTTTGGTTGCGCATAAAAGCATCGTTGTAGTCACCCATGGTGATGAGATCTGAACTAAGCTAGGGTTTCCTGTTGTTTGTATCGACAATCGGGAAAAAAAGAAATTGGGCTTAGATGCTCGATTGATGATTATATTCAGAATTTAGGAACCGAAACGGGTCGCTACCCGCTAACGAGAAATTACCAGTTTTCAAATCCGTTTATCATTATAATTAGGGACATGTACTGAATTACCAAACAATAAGAATTTCTATTTTAAAAATACTGAAAAAGTTAAAAATATTTATTTTTTTATAAAAAAAATAATATAAAATTTTAAAAATATTTTATTTTTTACTAAAATAATTTTTGTTAAAAAAATACTTCTTTTCTTACTATAATTAATATTTTATTTTAATTTTTTTAAAATTTATTATTAAATAAAAATATTCTACTAAAATAACAAAAATTAACATTTTAAATTAGTTTTCATATATAAAAATCATAATTTTTCTAAAAAAATTTAATTTTAATTATAAAAAATAAATAAAACTCAAAAAAATATTAAAAATATAAAAAATATAAAAATATATTAATAAAAATTATTAAATTTACATATTATGCACATAAAAAAATAAAAAATAGACATAATTTTATTATGTAAATGTATTGTAGATGTAGTAGATGTTATGCGTATGTTATATTTTTGTTATTTAAGTTATGTGTATTTTATGTAAAAATTATTAAATATTGTGTAAATATTACGTGGATAAAAAATTAAAAAATAAAATAAAATAAAATAAATATTAAAAATATTATGTAGATATGTTATATATATATTATAGATGTAGTTTATATTATTAAGTATATATTTTTATATATATTATGTATATATTACGTATATATTTATTATATATATATATTAAAAAATATGATATTAAAATTTTTTAAATAAAAAATAAATAAATAAATTACAAAAAAAGAAAATAAAAATTATAAAATGAAAAAAAAAATGTTAGAAGGTTAATTTAAAAAAAACAAAAATTGTATTTTTAAAATAAAAAGATGCCGGACCCGTATCTTTGCAAACTTAGCACGAAAAAGTCATAAAGAGCATAAATTTCTCTAATTATTACTCGAACCCATAAATTCCATTTTAACTAGAAAAAATCCTTGCCTTCAAGTTTTTTTTATTAATCAAATAATTATATTTATTTTTTATTTTATATTTAGATTATTTAATTTTTTAAAAAAATTAACTCTGATAATTAATTAAAAATATATTATTTAAAATTTATAGACTATATTAAATTATAATAATTTTTCATATTAAAAAATTAAATATAAAAATTAAATTAAATTAAAAATTTCATTTAGTTTAGAGACAGACTATGAAAATAAAAAAAATAATATAAATTAAATTAATTTAATGCAAATATAAAGAAAAGAGTTCCAAACGAAAGTAAAATTCATATTATATATATTTTCATTAAGATTACTAAATAATTTAATTAATAAATGCAACATACATATTATTTATAAGAATAAACATATATATTTTTAGAAGAAAATAATACTATTATTCAACTTGCTTCAAAAGATACAAGATCGAAAATAGGAGAGGGGGGGTTTGGTTTGCTCACTCGCCATACTCAGAACTGTTAGCCGCTTTCTTTGAAAAAAAAATGAAAAGTAAGAAATCCCACATCGGGATTATATCAAAAGGAGTTAGGATTTTTTAGTTATAAATAAGGCTTAATTCTTTCAGTTTCAAAATACACCAAAACACAACAAGTGTTTTATATTAGAGATTAGAGTTGAGCTCTTGGAGTCTCTTGGAGTATAAATATTCGAGGTGTTTTGGGTGTTGGGTAGAAAAATATTTTATATTTGTGGTTGTAACAATTTGCCGCATAGTAAATATTTTTCTTAGTTGTCGTTAGGCAACAACCGTGGTTTTTCTCCATTTGGGAGTTTTCCACATTAAATCTTTGTGTCTTTATTTTCTTTAATTTCTCCATTGTTATTTTATTTTCTCATTTATTCCTACTTAAAGACGGTCCGAGGGGCGGAAAAATAGCGATTTTCCCAACAAGTGGTATCAGAGCTTAGGTGGAGCCCTTTGAAGCTGGTGGAGCTTTGAAAAAGGTGGAGTCGTTTTGCTTTGGTGTGCGTGAGTATTAGTGGTGAGATAAATAATTACATGTCTAGGTAAATTATGTCAAACGACACGAATTTAGTCTAAGGCAAGTGGATTTTAAGTGAGACCATTGTGACTCCTCCTCTTACCTGGGAATTTACCTGGTGTAATTGTTTATTTCTAGTCCTTTATTAGCACGAAATAAGCATGTCGACGATGAGATTTGATATTAAGAAATTTGACGGGAGAATGAATTTTGCACTGTGGCAAGTGCAAGTCAAAGATTTGTTGATCCAGTCTGGACTGCATAAGGTTTTGCAAGGTAAACCGGTCAGCGAAAAGAATTCAGGAAAAGCCGATGGTAGTAGAGACTCAGAAAAATCCAAGATTAGCGACGAAGAATGGGAGGAGCTGGATATCAAGACGGCAAGTCAAATTCGCATATGTCTAGCAAAAAATGTTCTTGCTAATGTGCTTGGATTGCCCATGACAAAGGAGCTGTGGGAGAAACTAGAAGAATTGTATCAGGAGAAAAATATATCCAACAGGTTATATTTGAAGGAGCAATTTCACACGTTGAAAATGGGGGAAGGTACAAAGCTGTCAGATCATCTGAGTGCTCTTAACGGCATCGTCTTTGAATTGGAAACTCTTGGAGTGCAAACCGAAGATAAAGATAAAGCTTTTCGGCTTATCCTGTCACTTCCTTCAACATACGAGCACATGAAGCCTATTCTGAAATATGGTAATAAGGAAGCGGTGTATGCGGATGTGGTTAGTAAGCTCATTACTGAGGAGAGAAGACTGAATGAAGTGAAAAATAAATCATAAGAGAATTCAGTTTTATCTGTCATTAGCAGGAAAAAAGGCTCCGGAAAGAGAGATTATCTGTTGGGGTTGTGGTCAAACTGGACACGTGAGGAAGGATTGCCCGAACGGTGGAGCTGATTCGGCTAGAAGCTCTAACGTTGTTGCTGCTAATGTGATCTCCTGTGGCGAAGGAGAAGATGTGATCTCTCTATAATTGAGAGATGTGTGTCCTCATGGTATGATTGCTACCCTTTGAAGATGCCATGGAAGAGGACAGATTATTGGTAGCTGATCCACGAAAATGCGCACGACATTGGTTGACAGTTAATGCAAAGTGTGTGGTGGAAAAATTATGCCGATGGCTAATGAACTCTCAGAAAAGTCAACAGGAGAGTTGCACCATAAATTATTAGAAGGATCGATATGGCCGATGAAAAAATTCTTGGAGTTTGTGAAGTAATTCCAAGTGGTGATACTCTTTTATGGTGGAGTATGATAATTCTTGATGATAAGAATTATGATTGTTGGTAGCAGACAGTGATGTTTTTTTTTATTTTTCAAGGTGGAGATTGTTAGCCGCTTTCTTTGAAAAAAAAATGAAAAGTAAGAAATCCCACATCGGGATTATATCAAAAGGAGTTAGGATTTTTTAGTTATAAATAAGGCTTAATTCCTTCAGTTTCAAAACACACCAAAACACAACAAGCGTTTTATATTAGAGATTAGAGTTGAGCTCTTGGAGTCTCTTGGAGTATAAATATTCGAGGTATTTTGGGTGTTGAGTAGAAAAATATTGTGTATTTGTGGTTGTAACAATTTGCCGCATAGTAAATATTTTTCTTGGTTGTCGTTAAGCAACGGCCGTGGTTTTTCTCCATTTGTGAGTTTTCCACATTAAATATTTGTGTCTTTATTCTTTTTAATTTCTCAATTGTTATTTTATTTTCTCATTTATTCCTGCTTAAAGACGGTCCGAGGGACGGAAAAATAGCGATTTTCCCAACAAGAACCAGCTATCCATGCAAGGACATGGACACACTGTTTCACTGACTTTTTAATATGAAAAAGATTTTTTTTTTGAACTGCTTTAATATGAAAAAGATTACAATTATTTAAACCTGCCAGTAAGAATTTGCAATCGTCCATAACATAGCCAATATAAGAATCATTCATATGAGACCATCTCAAGTATTGAACTAAGTATAAAGCATTAGTCTCAAATATGACACTTTGAAAACCTTTAGATTTTATCCAGCTCAGTACCTCTTTTTCTTTGAAAGCCAAAGCTTCTGCAAGACAAGGTTCTGCTACACCCCAAGAAACACCATGTTTCATGGCCAACACAAATAATAATAAACATATTTAAGTTAACCTAAATATTAACATGTTGCATAGTAAAAATATCATAATATTTTAGAACACTAATAGAGATAAAAAAAAAAATTAAGTTTGTTGATGAAAATGTACCACCTATTGGATGTACTTATATTATAAATCTACAATGTAAATGCATCCAACTTTAATATATACATATATACATAATAAATAAATGATTTTAATTTTTAATTAAATTAAAATAATTATGACATTTATTTAGGTTATCAATAATAATTATATATATAATTATTTAAATTTTAATAATAGTGTAATAATTTTTTTATTTTAGTTACAGATTTATTAATTAATAATCATAATAATTACTAAAAAAATTTCATATAAAATTTTTTTAATGATAGGTGATTAAATATTTAGTTAAACTGCAATAATTAGCATAATTAAAATTAAAATTTTACTTTATTTAAAGTACGAATTATATATAATTATTTTACTTTTAATATGGAATTATAATTATGATAAAATCAGAATAATTATTTATGTTATAAATTATTTTAAGTTACAATAATAAAAAATAACACCACATTATGTCTTTTTTATATATTTATATACAATTTAAATATTATAGTAATTTGGTGGAACAAGTGTAATATAATTTGTAATATAGCTATTCACAGATTATATATGTTAAGTTTATATATATTTATTCTAATAAAAACTTTTTTCCTCATTAATTACTCTCTCTCTTTATTTTTTTTATATTATTAAATTATTAGATGCAATTTTACTTATAGATCTATAGTGAAATTGTGTCCACCTATAGACTATATAATGGATTTTACTATTTGCAATATATTTTTTTACCATTTATTTTTTTATATATATACTGTAATAAAATATGGTATTTATATATTGTTCAAAAAATGGTATTTATATAAATATTGTAGTTTTGATATAATTATTTAAAATGATTTGGGAAAAATGAATTTGAAATTATTGAAAATATGTTGTGTAGAACAAAAAGGACACGAAATGTAATATAAAAAATATTTTCAATTTTCTATTTGCTTTGGGTTTTAGATTGAAAAATTCACTTTCTGATCTTGTAGATGTGATACTTATTTTATTTCAATGGTTTGTAAATTTTAACATCGAAAACTCACTTTTCCAATCTATATTTTTTTATAAATTTATAAATAAATTAAATTGAATACGGGTATATGCCTCTGAATATTCACTATTCAAATATATTTATATAATTAAATTTTTGTTAGTTATATTTTTATTAAATTTTAATTATATAATTTTTATATTATATTTTAATTATAGAATTTTATTGTACAAAATTATTTTAATAAAATTATATTAGTATTATATTTTATTTGTAATTATTTATTGAGAAAATTTAAATTTAAATTTAAATTTTATTGTATTTTTAAATTTTTAAACTTAAAAGATAATTAAATGGGCACGGATAGTATATAGATAATATTAAATGGGTTTAAAATATGTTAGATAAATGATCTTAATTTTGATCCTTGACAACTCAAATGGATGATCTATTTAACTTGTGTTTGAGAAATCTTGTTGCAGGATTAGGTTGTTTCAATTAAAGGTGAACAGAACATTTATAGCGGTCGCACCTCAGATGAATACGACCGCTCCAAGCAATTACAGAATGAAACCTTGTCACAGTAGGTTTCGCGGTCAGAAGTTCGACCTCAGTCGCGACCGCTCCTACAGAATAGCGACCGTCCAAATACTTGCACGACCGCTACTCAAGGAACTTAAATCATTACAATCACAGTAAGGTTCGCGGTGACAAGAACGGTGAATGACTCGACCTCGCTTACCACTTTAGCGACCGCCCATTTAGAGTCGCGACCGCCCAACAATTCAAGAAGAAATTGCTCAAAGAGACAGTAGTGTTCGCGTCCTCAGGTGCGTCCAGAAGTTCGACGCGAGAATATGAGTTCGACCGCTAAATGCTACAAAGGGCGACCGCGAGATTCAAATTATGGCGGACATCTCTTTTGCCCTGTCAGAAAATGACACGTGATATGACCGTTGTAAACCCACTTCAATATTCAAAAAGGGCGACCGCACCTTTGCTTGGCGCGACCGTCCCGACAAACACAGCATGGGCAAGAAACGGTCCGACAAACACATCATGGGCAAGATTCCAGCTGCAGAGCACTAAAATTCGACCGTTGAAGCTTTTTTAAAAGTAGCGACCGTCCCTGGTTAAAAGGACGACCGCGTGAAGCATGAGAGCGACCATCCTTGTATGAAGGGCGACCGCGAAGTGCTTCGGACAGTTTAAGTAAAGAAGGTCTAATCTGCCAAGACTTTATTCTCAACATCAATAACAGCTAGTAAGACCACATTGACTATAAATACAAAGTTTCTATGAGAAAACAAAATAGAGACAACATTGAGAAAAGATTTTCATAGCCAAGCAACAAATTTTCTTTTACTTAAACTTGTATTTGAATTGTTATGAATGTTAGGTGTTAGCATTGAAAACACCATTGTATAAGTTTGAGTGTAAGTTTGGGAAACACTTGGGTTGTGAGAGTAAGCCTTGTAAAACTCTTGTTAGGTTGAGAGAGTAAGCCTTGTAAAACTCTTGTTTGGGTTGTAAGTGTGAGCCTAAGAAAAACACTTGTAAAGTTGGAAGTGAGCTTGTAAAAAAACTTCAAAGACTAGTGGAACCTTAACAAGTTGTTAAGGAAGTGGATGTAGGATTGAAGTAAATCTGAACCACTATAAATCTTGTGTGTTCTTTCTTCCATTACTCAACCAACTCTCTATTCCGCATTTCTTGTTTGTTGAGTTTTTAAATTGTCATAACTTCTTGAGGAAACCAATTCACCCCCCCTCTTGGTTGCCATCTTGGGACAACAATTGGTATCAGAGCCCTGAGATTTCTTAAACTTAATTGTAAAATCTGATCCACAATGGCAACTTCTTCTTCATCAAGCTCTCATGGAAATCTTAACTCTATTCTTATACCCTACTTTGATGGAACGGATTACTCATACTGGAAACACAAAATGTATTTGTTTCTAGATAGTGAAGGGATTGAACTATGGGATTTCGTGGAAAATGAGTGGAAATCTCCCACTCATGAAGTTGACGGTATTCAAGTTCCACTTCCCAAAGCTCAATGGTCAACTAGCAATATCAGAGATTGATTCAAGAACAATAGAGCTGCTTCCATCTTGATGAACTCCATTTCAAGAGAAGAAGGTGGAAGAGTTCAACATTTAACTTGTGCACATTGCATATGGAAAACACTTGAAAACTACCATGAAGGTACAACTCAGGTAAGATTTACCAAGAAACAAATGCATGTTCATGAGTATGAGCTATTCAAGATGAAACCAAATGAAAATGTCACCGACATGACCAATCGCTTACTTGCAATTGTCAATGAACTAAAGAAGTATGGCAAGGTATATGATCAAGGTGATGTAAACAGTAAAATCTTGAGAGCTCTAAGAGCTAGAAAGAACTTTGAATCCAAAGTATCATCCATAGAAGAAGCTCATGATCTCAGCACATTAAGAACCGACTGCACAGTGAAAAAGAAGAAGATCAAGGTGAGAAAGAAAAGAGAAAACCAATTGCACTCAAAGCAATCAAAGAAGCTGAGAGCTCAAGCAATGAAGGTAATGATGATGAAGATGAAATGGCAATGTTCTCAAAAAGAATGAATGAATGGAAAAGGAAGAAAAGATTACAAGCAAACAAAGGTACACCTCCTAAATTCTCCTTCAAAGATAAAGAAAAGAAAAATGAGGTAAAGTGCTATGAATGTGGAAAAACTGGTCACATCAAATCGGATTGCTACAAATTAAAGAACAAAAGGAAATGGGATAAAGAAAAGAAAAAGTCTCTCAAAGCCACATGGGATGACTCTTCCTCAAGTGAAGAAGAAGAAGAAGAAGGAATTGCAAATCTTTGTCTCATGGCTATTGAAGATGACTCTAATGAGGTAAGTACTCAATCCTTTGATCTTGTAGCACATGATGATATAAATGATATAGATGATAGTGACTTGATTGAGCACATGAATTCTAAAATAGAAAAATATTTCTCTAAAATGATGCTCTATAAAGAGAAAAACTCTAAGTTAGAAAAGGATTTTATATGCTTAAAGAACTCTACCTTAGAATTGAAAACCTCAAATGAACACTTAATGAATACAATAGGAGAATTAAATAAAAGCTCACATGACTTAGAAAAGGTGATTAAAGAGAATGAGACATTGGAGCATGAACTAAAAGAACTAAAAGAATCAATTTCCAGATTTCATAAAGGAAAGGAAGCATTGAACACATTAATTAATAATCAAAGATCACCTTCCTTGAAATATGGATTAGGATTCAATGGCTCAACCAACATTGCACCTAGCAAACCAACATTTGTGAAAGCATCTACAACTAAAATTTCTGATGTTCATATCAAAGATGCTTGCACCAAGTCTAAAAGAACTTCTTATGGTTCACTAGGAGATAAAGCCAAAAATAATTATGCATTGTTGTTCACTAAACTTGTACAAAAGAAATCACATACTTGTAGTTGTATGTATAATGCAAAAAGAAAAATGCAGAAGCATAGGATACCATGGCAATGCACATATTGCATGAAATTTGGTCACAAAAATTTCTATTGTTATATAAGAAAAGCTCATCTCAATTTAGAAGGCACTCTTTCTACTAACCATCAAGGACCCAACTATATGTGGGTACCTAAAAGAAGATGATCACAATTGTCTTGCAGGTATGCCTAAAATCTACTACCAATGAAAGCACATGGCTTGTGGATAGTGGATGCTCAAGGCATATGACTGGAAATGCAAAGCTCTTTACAAGTATTACCTATAAACATGGAGGTAACGTAACTTTTGGAAACAATGCTAAAGGTAAAATTCTTGGTGTTGGCTCCATTGGTTCTATTGGTAAGGATTTAATTGAAGATGTATGGCTTGTTGATGGTTTGAAACATAACTTGCTAAGCGTTAGTCAACTTTGTGATAAAGCATACTTTGTCAAGTTTGATTCCAAGGAATGCAAAATCACAAATTCAAATGATGTTATAATATTTAAGGGCACTAGAACAAACAACACTTACAATGTCAGCATACATTCAAATCATACATGTTTAATGTCCACTAATAATGATGCATGGTTATGGCATAGAAGACTAGGACATGCTGGTATGGATCAATTGAAATATATTTGTAATGAGAACTTAGTTGATGGCTTACCTAAGATAAAATATGATAAAGATAGGATTTGTGAACCTTGTCAACATGGTAAGCAACATAAAAGCTCATTTAAATCAAAGAGTGTTATAAGCACCTCTAGACCTTTAGAGCTCATTCATTTAGATTTGTTTGGACCAAATAGAGTTACAAGCTTAGGAGGCAAATCATATGCATTTGTTCTTGTTGATGACTACTCTAGATTCACATGGGTTAATTTCTTAGCTCAAAAGAATGAAGCCTTTAATTACTTCAAAACTTTTGCAAAAAGAGTTCAAAATGAAAAAGGATATGTGATCACATCTATTAGAAGTGATCATGGCAAAGAATTTGAAAATGAGAACTTTGAAGACTTTTGCAATGAACTTGGCATTTCACACAATTTTTCTGCTCCTAGAACTCCACAGCAAAATGGTGTAGTTGAAAGGAAAAATAGAACTTTAATCGAAATGGCTAGGACAATGCTCAATGAATATGATTTACCATCTTATTTTTGGGCGGAAGCCGTTAATACAGCTTGTTACATTGCAAATCGTGTTTATAAAAGGCATTTAACTAATAAAACTTCTTATGAGCTATGGAATGGAAGAATACCCAGAATTGGATATTTTAGAGTATTTGGATGCAAATGCTTCATATTGAATACCAAGGATAATCTTGGAAAATTCTCATCCAAATCAGATGAAGGCATATTCTTAGGATATTCATCATATAGCAAATCATATAGAGTATTTAACATGAAAACTCTAGTTATAGAAGAATCAATGCATGTTGTATTTGATGAATCATCTAAACTTGATCAAAAGAAAGGTATTACTTTCAATGACCCTGCAGGTACTCTTGAACCTCTTGAATCTATTGATGTTCCAAAGATCAATCAACTTGAAAAAAAGTCTCAAGATCTACCTAAGGATTGGCAATACAAGAAAGATCATCCAAAGGAACTCATCATTGGAGAAACATCAAAGGGAGTAACTACTAGATCTAAAATTAATCACGTTGATGTTAATTTTGCTTTTGTTTCTCAAATTGAACCAAAAACTGTTGAGGAAGCTTTAAATGATGAAAATTGGATAACTGCAATGCAAGATGAACTTAATCAATTTGAAAGAAATAATGTTTGGCAACTTACTCCTAGACCTATAGATCATTCTATAATAGGATGGAAATGGATTTATAGGAATAAGCTTGATGAAAATGGTCACATCATTAGAAATAAAGCAAGATTGATAGCCAAAGGTTATAATCAAGAAGAAGGTATTGACTATGATGAAACCTTTGCCCCAGTAGCCAGATTAGAAGCTATTAGAATATTACTTGCTTTTGCATGTCATATGAATTTTAAGTTTTATCAAATGGATGTCAAAAGTGCATTCCTAAACGGACTCATAAATGAAGAAGTTTATATTGAACAACCTCCTGGTTTTGAAAACTACAAATTTCCTGATCATGTTTTCAAACTTACCAAAGCTTTATATGGATTAAAGCAAGCACCTAGAGCTTGGTATGATAAACTTAGTGCATATTTGCTTGAAAATGGTTTTTCAAAAGGAAAAGTAGACACAACTCTTTTTGTTAAAAAGGATAAGCACAACATTTTGATTGTACAAATTTATGTGGATGACATAATATTTGGAGCTACTAATGAAGCCTTGTGCAAAGAATTTGCTTCTTGTATGACTAGGGAATTTGAAATGAGCATGATGGGTGAACTCAAGTTTTTCCTTGGACTGCAAGTCAAGCAATGTAAAGATGGGATCTTCATCAACCAATCCAAATATACAAAAGAACTCATCAAGAAATTTGGAATGGATGGCTGCAAAACTAGCAAAACTCCTATGAGCACATCATTGAAATTAGGTAAAGATGATAATGGTAAAGCAGTAGATGAGAAGAAATATCGAGGTATCATCGGATCACTACTTTACTTAACTGCTTCTAGGCCTGATATAATGTATAGTGTATGTCTTTGTGCTAGATTTCAAACTAGTCCTAAAGAATCACACTTGAATGCCACTAAGAGAATCTTGAAATATTTGAGTGGTACAATACATTTAGGAATTTGGTATCCTAAAAACACATCATTTCATATTATAGGATTTTCATATGCAGATTATGCTGGTAGCATCTTAGATAGGAAAAGCACAACAAGAGCATGTCACTTTCTTGGTAATTGTTTAGTTTCTTGGCATAGTAAGAAACAAGCATCGGTTGCTTTATCCACAATGGAAGCTGAATATGTTGCAGCATGTTTTTGTTGCACACAAGTATTATGGATGAAACAACAATTGCTTGACTATGGTAAAGTGTTTAACAATATCTCCATTAAATGTGACAACACTAGTGCTATCAATTTGTCTAAGAATCCTATCCAACATTCTAGATCCAAACACATAGATATTAGACATCATTTCTTAAGAGAAAATGTACAAAATCAGAATATAATCTTAGAATTCATAGATACAGAAAATCAACTTGCTGATGTCTTTACAAAACCCTTGAATGAAGATAGACTTAACTTCATCAAACTCAATTTAGGAATGATTGATGGAATCACTTTGAGTTAATTAAAATTTTTGCCTTACAATAAAGTTTCTATGTGCATGAAATTAATTTTTCTTAACACACTTGGAATATCTTCCATCTTTCTTTGAATCTTTCATTTTTAAGTTTGTCACGGTCGCTCCAGTGTCCTTTCGCGATCACCATCTCGTCTGTTAGTTTCATTCAATAAAAATCTCTGTGCGCGGTCGAGAAAATTTGTGCGCGGCCGCACCAATTTGAATAGTTTCGACCGTTACAGACAGTTTCTTCCCTCGCGAGCGTACCTATCTTACTAATGGTCGCTAGACCACATGTCGCGATCGCACCTTGTTAAATATGCGACCGCACCCTGTACACTCTGCTCGAAAATTTATAACTGTTGGCTGTGTGACAGGTCGCAACTCTTAACTTCCAACAGTCATAAACGACTATTTTCTTTACTACATCTATTTAAGAGTGTTTAGCATCAGTTTATCTGATATTTTGCCTATTAAAGCACACAAACCTTCCTCTGAAACCCTAAAAAACTCTTAATATCATCTATCTCTCAATCACTCTCTGTTTTCCTACTCTCTTCTGTTCTTTCTATTCTGATGGCCCCCAAAAGAAAAACTACTTCCAAAATCAAAGGTCAAGCCAAGAGAGTTCCAGGAATCACCATTAGAGAACCTATTGTTGATCCTCCATCTCCTCCACAGTCTAGAAGAGGTGAGAAAATTCACAAACCTCATCACCAAACTTCTGAGGAAGACATTAGGTATGCCATGCTAAAGAAAAAGAAGGTTGAAGGCACCAAATCACCTTTTGGTGAGATGCTGTCTGCCTTGAACATCAAGGACAAAATTGAAGAATTGTTGGATGTCCTTGGATGGAAAAATTTTGTCTTTCCAGAAGAGGTAGGCTACTCTAGTCTTAGTAAAGAGTTTCTGATGTCCCTCCAAATAGAGAAGAGTGCAAACTCTGCATTAGGGTGGTATGGGATTAGGTTTAAACTATTTGATAACTATCACTCCTTAACCCTAGAAGGATTTGGCAACATTTGGAACTTCCCTTCTGAAGGTATAACATCTTACAATGACCAAATCTTCTCAAACCAAACCCTTTCTGATTTCTGGAGAGATATTTCCATTGAAACTTCTTTTGAAAAGGAATCTAAAGCCAGGCACATCAAATCTCTCACCCACTGGATGCTCCATAGGATTATCACCTATACCATTCATCAAAGAGCAGATGGGAATGAGAAAGTAACCAAAAGAGACCTTATCTTTCTCTATGCTTTCACCCACAACATCAAAATGAACACAACCAAGTTCTTGATTGACACCCTTTACCATCATGCTGTTACAAGAACTGGTACCTTCTTCCTATCCTCTCAAGTTACTCAAACAGCTAGGCACCTAAACCTTCTGAATGATTTGAACTTAGCTACTTTGAGAAACCCTTTCACTCTAGCCTCCAATGCTATCACAATCGATTACTTAGAGCATGCTGGATGTGTAAGGAAGATAGAAGGATCATATGTATATTGCTTTGGCAAGAAAGGAGTTATGGATAAACAAAAGAAAAGGCCAAGGTATACAATTGAGGAAGAGGGAGATTCTGTAGAAGTTACTGTGGAATTACCCCCAAAAGCAACTTCATCAAAAGCTGCTCAAGAAACTGCTTCATCCTCCACACAACTCATCCTCCAAGCTATCAAAACTCTCTCCAGGAAACTCTCTAAGTTCAAGAAAAGTGTCTCCAAGAGATTCCAGCACTTGAACAAGAGAATAGACCTTATATCCCACATGCACCATGATCTTTATGACATGCAAGGTAAATTGGACTTGCCTCAATGCAACCTTGAAGATTGGGATATAAGTGATCACACCCAAAGCATTGCTGAAGAAGAAGAGTCCATTAGTACTAGCTCTGCCTCTGTTGCACCTCAAGATAAAGGGAAAGCTCCTTTAGTTGAAGAAGAGTTAGAGTTGGATGATGACTCAGAATAGCATTAGATTTTTCTTATTGTTTGCATTTTCATATGCTTGTTTTAATCTCTCTTTGTACTTTCCTCCACTTTAATATATATAATGTTTATATTCCCTTTCATTGCTTTGTTAATGGTTTTGCTTAACATTTGTTTCATTTTGCCTATGCCAATGGGGGAGAAAATACCAAAATGGAATGAAACACACAGTATACAATAATGGGAAAACAAGAATAAGAACAATAATGGGAGAAACAAGTATACATGTTGAAATTTGTTGAAAATTTGCAATAGGGGAGAAATGTTTATGGGGGAGAAATGTTTGCATCAAACAATAACATTTGCACATAATCACAATGCTCTTAACCATGATTGTTGCATATGTTAAGGGGGAGCATTTTAGACTTATTATTTTTCTCATCATTCCATTTGAATTGTCAAAGTCAAAATGGGGGAGATTCTTAGACAAATGATCTTAATTTTGATCCTTGACAACTCAAATGGATGATCTATTTAACTTGTGTTTGAGAAATCTTGTTGCAGGATTAGGTTGTTTCAATTAAAGGTGAACAGAACATTTATAGCGGTCGCACCTCAGATGAATACGACCGCTCCAAGCAATTACAGAATGAAACCTTGTCACAGTAGGTTTCGCGGTCAGAAGTTCGACCTCAGTCGCGACCGCTCATACAAAATAGCGACCGTCCAAATACTTGCACGACCGCTACTCAAGGAACTTAAATCATTACAATCACAGTAAGGTTCGCGGTGACAAGAACGGTGAATGACTCGACCTCGCTTACCACTTTAGCGACCGCCCATTTAGAGTCGCGACCGCCCAACAATTCAAGAAGAAATTGCTCAAAGAGACAGTAGTGTTCGCGTCCTCAGGTGCATCCAGAAGTTCGACGCGAGAATATGAGTTCGACCGCTAAATGCTACAAAGGGCGACCGCGAGATTCAAATTATGGCGGACATCTCTTTTGCCCTGTCAGAAAATGACACGTGATATGACCGTTGTAAACCCACTTCAATATTCAAAAAGGGCGACCGCACCTTTGCTTGGCGCGACCGTCCCGACAAACACAGCATGGGCAAGAAACGGTCCGACAAACACATCATGGGCAAGATTCCAACTGCAGAGCACTAAAATTCGACCGTTGAAGCTTTTTTAAAAGTAGCGACCGTCCCTGGTTAAAAGGACGACCGCGTGAAGCATAAGAGCGACCATCCTTGTATGAAGGGCGACCGCGAAATGCTTCGGACAGTTTAAGTAAAGAAGGTCTAATCTGCCAAGACTTTATTTTCAACATCAATAACGGCTAGTAAGACCACATTGGCTATAAATACAAAGTTTCTATGAGAAAACAAAATAGAGACAACATTGAGAAAAGATTTTCATAGCCAAGCAACAAATTTTCTTTTACTTAAACTTGTATTTGAATTGTTATGAATGTTAGGTGTTAGCATTGAAAACACCATTGTATAAGTTTGAGTGTAAGCTTGGGAAACACTTGGGTTGTGAGAGTAAGCCTTGTAAAACTCTTATTAGGTTGAGAGAGTAAGCCTTGTAAAACTCTTGTTTGGGTTGTAAGTGTGAGCCTAAGAAAAATACTTGTAAAGTTGGAAGTGAGCTTGTAAAAAAACTTCAAAGACTAGTGGAACCTTAACAAGTTGTTAAGGAAGTGGATGTAGGATTGAAGTAAATCCGAACCACTATAAATCTTATGTGTTCTTTCTTCCATTACTCAACCAACTCTCTATTCCGCATTTCTTGTTTGTTGAGTTTTTAAATTGTCATAACTTCTTGAGGAAACCAATTCACCCCCCCTCTTGGTTGCCATCTTGGGACAACAAAATATATATAAATAATGAAGAAATATTTATAAATAGATTTGGAACAAATATTAATAGTTAAAAATTAAATATATTTGGGTTCGAATAAAGTAATTTTCATAGATAATTTATCATATAATTATGCCTAAAAAAGTACTTTAGGTTTTTTTTAAGAAAAAAAATTTGTTTTATTATATATAATTTTTTCCTTTTATAGATTTATTTCTTTATTTTTGGATTTAAAAACTTTAGTCTAAAAGGGGCTAAAAAATAATTTTAGATCATTTTGAATAAAAATGTTTACTATTATTTATGAACTTAAATAATTAAATCAAAGATTAATTTTGTATATAATTAAAATTATATTTATTTTTTTTATAAAAAAGAAGAATAAACATTTTAAATTTAAATCCATCTTTGAAAAAAAATAGAGATATAATCATTTTAATTATACTAATACAATTGTATATATATATATATATAAATTGTCTCATATAGAATAATTTTATTTAAACGTATATACATGCAACTTGAAGATATATATATATGTATGTATGTATGTATGTATGTATATAAGTTTAATTTTGATTTCTTCAATATTATAAGAATTATTTTTATATAAAATTTATAGTTTTTTTTGTCTGAAAATTTATGGCGTTTCAGTCTAATTGATCTCTATAAGAAATGTGAAAAAGTTTTTTCTTACTTTTTACGGAATATAATTTGTCATTTTATGGAATATACTGGCAGGGATGACAATACAATATTCTTGTCGGATCTCAAATTTAAAAATTTTAAATTTTCCTCCGCAAAGGCTGAGGAAGGCTATGATTGAAGATTTGATGGGTGTTGCTTGGCCAAAGATGATTGGATGTTAGTTTTCTCTTTTTCTTTATAAAAAAAAAATGGCATAACATTTAATTTATTTGAAAAGACCAATTTCAGCCTCTAACTAATGAACGCCAATTTTGTATATTATTAATGTTCTGTTAAGCAAAATATGTCGCCTGTTGGATGCAATTTCATTGTAAATTTAAATTGAAATTGCATCCACTTTTAATTCATATTAGAATAATATCTTTACGTTATTTTAAATATATAAATATATGTTATAATTTTTTAATAAATAATATAAAAAGTATTTAATATTTTTTTAAAAAATAAATTAAAAATTAAAAATAAAATATTATTAATTGAATGTAAATAAATAAAATATTGATATAATTATTATAAAATATTATTAATTGAGTATAAATAAATAAATAATATAATTATTTTATAATTTTTTAAATATTATTTTTATTTATTGTATATTTTATTTACTCCATAATTTTATTCTTATAATACATTTTAAATATTTCTTCTATATAACTAAATTACTAAGATTATTTTATAAAAAAATATATTTATATCTCCCAAAGTAATGCGGTCGTGATTGTAGTTAATACGGATGTAACTATATTTATAGTGGTCCCAATTTTATTATTATTATTATTATTATTATTATTATTATTATTATTATTATTGTTATAAAATTTTAAAAATGGGCCACTCTAATTAAATAAACTATTTTTATATAAATTTTGTTCAAATTTAAAATCTTAATACAAATATATTTACTTGACTCAAAATTAAATATATATTAACCTAATATCAAATTTAATTTTATAAAAAAAAAGAAAAAATTTATAAAATAAATTTACTATTTTTAAATTTCTTTTATTTTTTTTAATTTTTTTGTCCACTTGGTCATCTTTAATTCAATTTTTTTCCTTTTTGTAATTATTTAAAATTATTATTTTTAGTTATCAATCAATTAACGTGAAACATTGTTATCTATAATTTTCTTAAAATTATGATTTAAGAATAATTATATTTTAATTTTAATTTTTTTAATTTAATTATTAATAGTAGATGTCAAAATTTAATTTATATTTTTTTAAAGTTGTTAAAATAAAAGGTTATATTTATCATTATTTTATGAATTATAATTACTTATTATTAATTATTTACTAATTATTATTAGTTATTCTTTTTAAAAAAAGTTTTTTTTTAAAAAAATAACTTTATGTCATGATAGAGAAATAATAAAACTCAATTTTTTGTCAATCTATTTATTTGAATTTATTTTAGTAATAATAATTGAAAATGTCAAATTTATAATTTTTATTTTTTTAAAAAATGTTATAACTATTTATCTTAATTGGTTGTCCCTCCTAATATTTTATTCTAACTCTGTTCCTGCTAGTTAAATACATATAACATATTAAATCTCATAGTGCTAGGAAAATAATAATAGAATACTTTTTTAAAAAAAAATTAACAGTTAAAGTTATTTTTGAAAATTTTAAATTAATTTTTAATATATGTTAAAATATTTTAAAAAATTTTAATGGATGGTTTTTTATAGATTTATCATTAATCAGATTGTGAATATTAATTTTAAAAAATAAATATATTAGATTAATAAGAGCACTCTAATAGAGCTGAAATCCAACTCTAATAATGATCCAACTCCAATCTTTATTATATACATACATATATATATATATATATATATATATGGGAAAGAGAAGGTAATTATAGAATAGGTAATATATTACACTGTAATTTATCATGGATTACTCTTTTCAAAAGTACGGAAGCTAATTTTTTTTAATGAAAGCACGTGTATTTTTTTAGTTTTAAATTTTTTACTAGAATGACATTCTCTGGTTGGATTAAAAATACATATATTTTAAATTTTTTATAAATAATAAAAAAATTAATATTTAAAAAAATAAATCAAAAATTAAGAATAAGATATTATCAATTGAATACAAATAAGTAAAATATTAGTATATTATTATAAGATACTATTAATTGAGTGCAAATAAGTAAATGATATTATTATTATTATTATTATTATTATTATTATTCTATATGTTTCTCATTTAATTTTTTTTAATGAACCCATTTTAAATATTAGAATAGATTCTATTAGCATTCAAAGATTACCCTTTTTTTATGTTATCATTGTTATTACTAATTTTTTGTATATTTTTCTCTTTTATAGAATCATAAAATAGTTTTAGTCATTAAGTTATACAAAATGAACATTTAAAATATATTATAATAGTTAAGAGTAAAAACGGAAAGCAAATAAAATATACAAGAATCAAGTGCCAATATCATATATATAACTAACATTATATGAAGAGCAATTGAATACATAATGGATAAACAATTATCAAGCAAAAATATTGTTCATCTATAATATTTTTACTTTTCTTTTAAATGTTAAAATAGATGTTGATTTTTATTTTTTATTTTTTATTTTTTATGTTTTATTTATATTTTTTATTCAAAAATAATTATTTTAGGTTATTTTCTTAATATAAAAAAATAAACATTACACAATATATACATAATATATATATAATACACATATGATAAATAATGACATATATATACATTATAAACCAAACATCAATCGAGCATCTATCAAACATCTATAAAATATCTACAAACATTTATAAAATATCTACTAAATATCTATAGAATATTTTTTTTAACTTTTTATTTTTTAATTTTATATTTATACAACATACACACAATATATACATAATATCTATATAAAATACATATAATATACATACAAAAATATATTCTTATCCCAAGATAACAACCAAGAGGAAGGGAGGTGAATTGGTTGGCTTCAAAAGTGATGAAAAATTCAAAAATCAAAAAGTAAGAAATGTAGAAGAAGATTAACTAGAAGATGGAACAATAAACACACAAATTTATAGTGGTTCTGATTTACCTTGATTTTATATCCACTTGTTAAGGTTTCACTAGTTTTGAGTTTTTACAAACTTAACTCTAACTTGGTATTTTCTCTAGCTCACACCAAACTAGTACAATGGTTTGAGATCAATCCTCACAATCCTTACAAGAGTTTTTCTAGGCTTGCTCTCACAACCTAAGTGTTTTCAAGCTCACACTCAAACTTAATATGGCGTTTAATGCTCACACTCAACACTTAATCAATACAAAGTGAGATTTTGATACAAAGAAAAGAGAGATGTTAAAGTAGCTATTACAATAACAATCTTATATAAAAATGAAGTTACTTATGGTTTTTATAGCCTTCAGGCCATGAAACAGCCGTTTGAGGTTGGGACTAACATGTTTAATTCTTGTATTTCACTAATTTATTTTTTAGAGCAATTTCATGGTCGAACTTACCTTGGTCTGGTCAGTATAACGTAATACCAGTTTAAATACTCCATAGCCCGGTTGGAATATTCAAAATTTTGATTAATTCTCTTTCAACGGTTGGTCCATGTGGCTTTCACTTATTGAGTGGAGATGCAATGGTTCTAACTTGAGTAATTTTTAAATAGACCGATTAGACTTGCACCAGGTCCGGTCATTCAATTTTTGGGTGTATCCTTGGTCTGAAACTTTATTGGATAATTTGGAGAAAATTTGTTTCAATGGTTCGGTTGGAATTCTTTGAGTTCCGATCGAAATGATGTGGTACTCTGAGAAAGTGAGAGTACTTCTGACCGTAAAACTTCTGTGTGTTTTTGCTTCTTCTCTCAACCAATAGTCTGGTCGGAATGCTTAATGGCCCAGTCGGGCTTAATATGGTACAGAGAGATTTTGAAACTTAATTGGCATCCAAAAAGCCTAAAATGCCCATTTCCACTCTGGCACTGATAAAGGTTGGAGCAACCCTGAAGGAACTTGGTGCTCAGCCTTCACTTTCTGGCAAGTGAGACATCTGGATACAAACTTTGCCATGTCCCTCTTCATACCTGACCACCAATAATGTCGCTTCAAGTCCTAATACATCTTGGTACTCCCAGGGTGCATAGAAAAAAGTGACTTATGTGCTTCCTCTAATATCATTCTTTTCAATTTTACATTAATAGGAATACACAATCTATCTTTGTACCATAAACTGGCATCATCGCTCACATAAAAGTCTCGACTCTCCCCTTTTGACAAACCAACACAATTTTCTGAATTCTCTCATCTGCCAACTGAGCCTCCCTAATATGATCCAACAAGACTGGCCTCAATTGCAACTGAGCCATTAAAGCACCATCATCAGAAGATTCAATTCTAGCGTGCAACGCTCTCAAATCAACAAGCAACGAGAGCGAATAAGCAGTCAAACCTGCCAAAGACTTTCGACTCAAGGCATCAGCAACAACATTTGCCTTACCAGGATGATAATCAATCAAACAGTCATAGTCTTTAATCAACTCTAACCACCGTCTCTGCCAAAGATTCAGCTCTCTCTGAACACCCAAGTATTTCAAATTCTCATGATCCATATAAATGAAATTCTCCCCATAAAGGTAATGTCGCCAAATCTTCAAAGCAAACACTATGGCTGCTAACTCAAAATCATGTGTCGAGTAATTCAACTCATGCAGCTTCAACTGCCGAGAAACATAAGCTATGACTCTACCCTATTGCATCAAAACACAACCTAAACCACTAGTGAAGCATCACTGTAAATCACATATGGTTTATCTTCCTGTGAACACTCGAATTTTGAGGCTCGGAAAGCCAATTTCCTCAGACCAGGCCGGACCGGCGGGCAACGGTAAAAGTCCACCGAAAGTATGTCTTCATGGTGCTTGAAATGTCCGGTGCGACGCAAGGATCATGGATATGGTCTCGGAATAATTTTTGGAGGCCCGTGGCTCCCGGAAAGTCAGTTTTAGCAGAAGTAGCGCGAGTCGCGGTGGGCCAGGACAGCGGCCCAGCCGCCGCGACCGGCGGCCCCGCCGCCGCCCACGGCTGCTCGGCCGCCGTACTTCCGGCGGCCCGGCCGCCGTGCAGCCCGATTTTGCCTATATATAGGCTTCAGATTTTCGAAAAGAAGGACTTTTTTTTGGACTTCCTATGCTCAGATGCTGACGAAATTTTTATGCTTAAAAGTTTCTAATATTGTGTTGTAGAAATCAAGAATAATACTCAAAAGTGCAAGGAAATAAGATCTGGAACTTAGAAGTGGAAAAATTCTGATCAAGGTAATATCATAATTCATCTTTGGTCAATTCGAGCATATCATTTCTTTTCGGTCAAAGACCTAATCTTTTTAGGTCTGAGGGCCTAACGGATTAATCAATCACCCTTTCGGCATTAAGCTGTAAATAAAATTAACTCTTTTTGGCACGGAGCCTAAATTGCATCTCTTTGGTACTAAGTACCTAAATGGCACTATTAAAATGTACTTTTGGCATGAAGCCTAAATCGAACTCTTTTGGTACTAAGTACCCGAAATTATACAACTTTAGCACTAAGTGCTAAATTTCACAACTCTGGCATGAAGCCCGACTCAATTAAAATCAACCTTTGGCATGGAGCCTAAATTCCACTCTTTTGGTACAAAGTACCTAAATCTCACATCTTTGGCATGAAGCCCGACAATGCACGAAGCATACATACACACATGCATGAAGCATAATTTTCATCGCCTTTAAATAGGCTTTTCCGAACTACATGGGCTTTGATCTCCTATTCAAACGGGAGTATGTAGGCATGTTTGGGATTCACCCCAAATAGCAAGTCCACAAACTACCAACAATCTTTTTCTCTTTAAATTTGTTCCATTTTTGCAAGTTAATCAAAAGCATGACATAGTCCCCGAATCCTCCTTGGGTTCGCAGACTAGAAGCCTTTACATTGGATGCATTATTGGAGTCAAACAAGGGTTTTCTTAGTTTTTCCCTTCGAACAAAATAAACTGAGTGGCGACTCCCGACAACGAGTGAACGTTCGCCCGGATCCTTTTCGGGCGGAAAACCAAGGTTCACAAACTGGCGACTCCACTGGGGACCCATAAAAATGATTTATGGGATTCTAAGTGGACTACTATTGCTTATTTGATTGATTTGACACTAGGGACCATAAAAACGATTTATGGGATCCTAGTAGATTGTTATTTTTTGTTTAACCAATTTGCCCTTCTTTAGGGTATTTTTATTCATTTTGCAGGGTACCCTAGCATTATATATCATTTCTTTAAGGATATTGGACTGAAGATTGAAGAAAGGAATCTTTTTCCTTTGATGGATCTATTTTTTTTGACTACTTGTGCATTTGTTTTCTCATTCAGAGAATCTTTTTCTCTTGCATATATGGGGGAATCTTTTTCCTCCATTGCATAAAAAATTATTTTCAAATGAATTTCTTCTCTTTCTGTTCAAAGTTCTGAGTCTGGATAGCAAGTAGCGCTGACCGGCAGGTCTCCTTGATTATGCCGGCGGACAGCCAAAGCGTCCTCCCTATTGTCGCAAACCATTCCAATCCTTTTGGAGTGGCCCATGAGTAATCGTACTGTTGGACCCACGCGAAACTCCTTGTTTCACATGTGGTTAGGTATATCTTACTCAAGACTCAAGGGTCCCTGTGATAAGCCGATTCTCTATTTTTACATAACAATAGAACCTTCCCTTAGGTTGTATGTACCCAATGATAGTGCCGCATTCCATTAAAATGAATTATGATGTGATGAGGTGCATTCATGCAACATAACAACATTGTTTTGGGGAAAAATTTTGATGTACATAAGTGGACCAAGAGTTTTCCTACCCTACACACCACCCTTATTTTTTACCCTTGACCTTTTCAGGTACCCTCTGTCCGTGTGCCTTCACCTACATCCGATACACCAACACCAACTGTGCTATCCCCTACAAGTTCTACTACCCCAACTTCACAAACTACTCCAATTACTGAAATGGCCACAATTGAACATATTAAGGCTTTGCTGGATGGTCAGGTTAAGGAAATTGAAGCTAGAATGCAAGAAAAAATTGATGAAGCTTTAGCCGCCCAAAGGGTAGCCATCCTGGCTGAATTAGAAGGAGCACCAAAGACAGTCCCTATTCCTGGAAATTTGGGGAAGGAACCCATTGTGGGGCAAACTAGTACCCCCGTGACTGCTCAGATTAATACCCCTGTTATCAATTTGGAGGATCCACCCTCCAAGAATGAAACAGATGAACTGAAAAGGAAACTTGAATTGCTTGAGAGGTCAATCACTGCCATGAAAACTCACAAAGAGGTGGTAGACATGGATTCCTTATCCTTGTTTCCCCAAGCCAGATTACCTCCAAAATTCAAGATGCCGGGGATGGACAGATTTGATGGGACCACTTGCCCTAAAACCCATTTGAAGATGTATGTGGGGGCCTTGAGTCCTTGGGGTTTAAATGATGAGCTCTTTGCTCAACTCTTCCAACAATCCCTGACCGGGGCTGCTCTTAAATGGTTTGTGAGTCTAGACCGTTCCAAGATTAAGACATGGGAAGACATCTGCAATGCATTTAACTCTCAATACCATTATAATATTGAGGTGGATGTCACTAGAAGAGAACTTGAGACCACCAAACAAAACAATAATGAACCCTTCTCCTCGTTCCTTACGAGGTGGAGGGCAAAAGCTGCCCAGATGATCAATCGCCCATCAGAACAAGAGCAGATTGATATCATAATCAGAAATTTAAGGCCTACATATCAAGCCCAACTGCAAACCCAATACCTGCCTACTTTCAAATCGCTCATTGCAACTGCAACCAAGGTAGAAGATTTAATACAGTTGGGTAAAATAGTGGATGAGGGGTCTGCATCGAAATATAAGAAACAAAGTCAAACTCCTTCCTCAAGCAAGGTCAATCAAGTGGCCAATATTGCCCCTGCGAATCCTTTACGTGTGGGCAATCTTGGGCCGAGAAATCAGCCAAGAAGGCAATATACTGACCTTGGGGTACCCCTTCATTTGGTGTTTAAGAAGGCTGTGGAAGGGAAATATTTGAAGCCTTTGGACCCAAGACCTCCTCCAAACCCATTACCTTCCAGTTATAAAGTCAATGAATACTGTGAATACCATCAAGGGAATGGGCATAAAACAGATGCTTGCTGGACACTGAAAAACCGCATCCAGGATCTGGTGGATAGTGGTGACATCATTCCTCTCAGGAGGCAACCAAACATTAACACTAATCCTTTGCCCAATCACTCCATCCACGCCATTACTGTGGAAGAAGAGCTGTTTGATCCTTTCAAACTTCTCTTGGAAATGAATGAAGTGTGTGTGTTAGATTTGAACGACCTCGCTGAAGAGGTCAGTGCTCTGACAAGAAGTGGAAGACAATATCAGCCACTTGACTTGGGAAAAACCCCTACAACCTCAAATCCCCCCCATAAGAAAACACCAGAGCCAAAAGAAGACCCTGTCCTCACTCAGCTTAAACAAACTCAAGCTAAGGTGTCAATTTGGGAACTCCTTGCTTTCTCATTCCCACACCGCCAGGCTCTCAGCGAAGCTTTGAGTCAACTTGATACACCTGTGGACACAAGCCCAGAAGCTTTGGTGGCCACTTTGACCCAATCAACCAAGGCATTGAGCATCAGATTTTCTGATGTAGATTTACCAGAAGATGGTAAGAAACACAATGATGCTCTATACATCACCATACAGACTGGGGGAAAGACTGTGCCCATGGTTCTCATTGATAATGGGTCAGCCTTAAATGTATGTCCCTTGAAAGTAGCAAGCTGTCTGGGGTTGGAGGCTACAGATCTTACACCTTCTGATCAGATTGTGAGAGCATATGATAACACTCGAAGAGAAATTTTGGGTGTTGCCACTCTAGAAATTGCTATTGGGCCGGTGAAAATGGGAGTACCATTCCAGGTCATTGATGTACCCGCGAGCTTTAATCTCCTCCTTGGAAGGCCGTGGATTCATCAAATTAATGCTGTACCTTCTTCACTGCACCAAAAACTTAAATTCCCTTTTGAAGGAAAAATCATCACTATCAAAGGGGATACCTGTGAAGTCAACAAGAAAACCATGGATCAGTCTCTCTTTGAGGTTGTTCCTGGTGAAACCGCCATGACCTTGACTGGGTTTCATTACGACACAGTTCAATGCATTGAAGGTGAAAAGCCAAAAGGGCCATTTGTCTCATATGACTTTGGGGAGGTTCGAATCAATTGTCTAGTGGGAATGATGCTGAGGGTAGGTCTATTGCCCGGTATGGAAATGATGAAGTCTGGGAGGAAGACACCTGTAGTACGACCATGGGAAGAACCAGAAAATCGGGGAACTTTTGGCTTGGGGTACAAACCCACAGATAAGGAGATTGAAGAACTTGAGCATGGAAGGAAGAAAAAGGGAAATTGGGGGGCAAGAAGCCTCAAAATGCGCCCTTACTTTAGAACTTTGAATGGTCACTTTTGCAAACCTGGAAGGGCAGTTCATCACCGTGGTTTTCAGGAACCATTCTATTCTCCTATGACCGGAAAGAAGCTACTGGGTTTTGAAATGTTTGCTGATGTTGTGGCCATGAAAGAAGAAGAGCCAGAACCTGAAACTGACCCCCAAATGGAAGATTTCATGCGGCCTAGTCTCTTTGATGAGGTTGCTATGATAACCAATTTTAAAGACAATAGGGATTTCACAAAGCTGATCAAGACCACGGATGGACCGCTGAGAAACTGGTACGCCGAGGAGGGACAAGCTGCTGAGGTTAAACCTAGTCCTGTGTCACACCCTGAACTTGAGTCTTGTACCGAGTCTTGTACTAATTCTGAGTCAAAAACCAAGTCAGAGTCTAATTCTGAGTCTTCTGTAATTTCAGATTTAGGGAACCCTAATGTCAAATCTAATGTAATCTTGGAGAATGACTCCACCATTATCAATGAAACTGTTCCGATTCTTGGTTACCCTGTGTCTTTTGCTTTCCAAGTATTATCTAGCAAAAATGAAATAAATGAAATAAAAGAAATAAATGAAAAGATAATAATTGGCAAAGAAAATGAACATACATACATTGCATATGATTGTGCGAATAAGGAATAGGTTGTTGATTGCATCAGGAAGTATGTCGACTGCTTCATGTGGAAGGCAAGTGATGTCACGGGAATAGACCCAGCCATAGCAGTTCACAAGATTCCGCTATACCCCGATGCGAAGCCGGTTAAGCAGAAACTGAGAAGAATGAAGCCAGAATGGTCCTTGAAAATTAAAGAGGAGGTTGCCAAGCAACTGGACAATAAGTTCATAGAACCAATTGCCTACCCTTCATGGTTAGCAAACATTGTGCCGGTCCCGAAGAAAGACGGAAAGGTCAGAATGTGTGTTGACTATAGAGATCTGAATAAGGCTTGTCCCAAGGACGATTTTCCGCTACCTCACATCGATTTGCTGATAGACAGGATGGCTGGGCATGTGATGGTTTCCATGACTGACCTCGTGGTTGGGTACAATCAGGTCCTAGTACACCCACCAGACAAAGAGAAGACAGCTTTCATTACAGAATGGGGCACTTTCTGCTACAGGGTCATGCCTTTTGGATTAATAAATGCAGGGGCTACCTATCAAAGGATGGCGACAACAGTCTTTCATGACATGATTCACAAAGAAGTAGAGGTGTATGTCGATGATATGATTGTTAAGTCAAAATCTCCAGAAGAACACGTTGAAGCGCTTGAGAAGTTCTTCCTTAGACTTCGCAAGTACAATTTGAAGCTTAATCCTGCAAAGTGTCTGTTTGGTGCAACATCAGGCTTATTCTTGGGATATTTGGTCAGCAAGAAAGGAATAGAAGTTGATCCAGCAAAGTCAAAGGCTATTCTGAAAATGCCTCCACCAAGAACAGAGAAAGAGGTTCGAGGCTTGCTGGGTAGATTATAGTATATCAGTCGATTCATATCGCAGTTGGCAGAGACTTGTGGTCCTATCTTTAAGCTACTGAGAAAAGGTGCTTCACAAGAATGGAATGAAGACTGCCAAAAGGCCTTCGACAAGATCAAAGAATACTTGTTAAGTCCGCCAATTCTACAACCTCCCAGAATGGGAAAACCTCTGCTCTTGTATTTGTCTGTAACAGATGAAGCCATGGGGGCAATGCTAGCTCAAGAGGCTGAAGATACAAAGGTGGAAAATGCAATTTACTACCTCAGCAAAAGGATGCTGGATTATGAGTTAAAGTATAACAAGATTGAGAAGTTGTGTTTAGCCTTGTATTGGGCTTGTACGAAGTTACAACACTACTTGTCTTCTTACACTACTTATGTCATCGCAGAACAGAGTCCCTTGAAATTCCTTATGGAGAGGCCTGTTTTGGACAGCAAAATGGCTAAGTGGGTGTCAACATTGGCAGCCTTTGACTTGAAATTTGTTCAAAGGAAAGCTGTGAAAGGCGGGGCAATAGCTGACCAATTAGCAGAATTACCTATAAAAGACGAGATGCGAGAAATGGGTTTCCCTGACGAAGACCTCTTGAATGTGGAAGGAAGTGTTTGGGAGATGTACTTTGATGGAGCATCCAATTATCATGGAAACGGAATTGGTATTGTGTTCAAAACTCCTTGTGGAGAATACATTCCATTCGCAGTTAAACTTGACTTTAGCTGCACAAACAATAAAGCAGAATATGAAGCTTGCATTAATGGGCTGGAAGCCGCCCTGGAATTGGGGATTAAGGACCTAAAGGTCTATGGTGATTCTATTTTAATAGTATCACAAGCTTTAAGAAAATGGAAGATAAGAGAAGAGCGTTTGGTTCCTTACCTACAAAGCCTTGACCATCTGGCACAACAATTCGATGATTTGTCCTTCGAATATCTCCCGAGAGCAAAGAATCAGTTTGCTGATGCCCTGGCTACTTTAGCTTCCATGATCAATATCAAGGAGGGGAAAGTCATTCGTCCATTGAAAGTTCAGCTTCAAAAGCAACCCGCCCATGTAATGCACTTGGCCGATGGTAAACCATGGTTTTGGGATATCAAGACCTATCTCAAGGATGGAAATTATCCGGAGGGATCATCAAAGGTCGATCAGAGGGCAATAAGGCAGCTTGCCACAGGTTACATTCTTAATGAAGATATCCTCTACAAGAGGAGTTGGAATGGAATGCACCTAAGGTGTGTGAGTGAAGCGGAGGCCAAGCAAATAATGGAAATGGTACATGGTGGCGAATCAGGACCACACATGTATGGGATCGCCTTGGCTCGAAAAATTGCCAATCTAGGATATTACTGGTCCACCATGAATGCAGACTGCGTGGCATTTGTGCAAGGATGTCATCAATGCCAAATATTTGCCAAGCTACAGAAGCAACCTCCTGTTGCCCTGAACCCAATCACTTCTCCATGGCCCTTCGCTACTTGGGGAATTGATATAATTGGTAAAATACATCCAAAAGCATCAAATGGACATCAGTTTATCTTGGTAGCAGTGGATTACTTCACAAAGTGGGTTGAAGCAGCTTCCTATGCAGAATTAGACTCCAAAAAGGCAGCACAGTTTGTTCGAACCAACATCCTTTGTCGGTACGGAACACCATTCGAGATTATCACAGATAATGGAACTCATTTCCAAGCAGAATTTGCTAAACTCTTGCAAGATAAGAAAATCCAACATCATAAGTCCTCTCCTTATAGACCCCAAACAAATGGAGCTGTAGAAGCAGCGAATAAGTCTATAAAGGTGATCATACAAAAAATGATCAAGGAACATAGGCGTTGGCATGAGAAGTTGCCATTGGCCTTGTGGGGATACAGAACATCAGTTAGAACTCCTACTGGGGCAACCCCGTATTCATTGGTATACGGAATGGAAGCAGTACTCCCCATTGAACTGGAAGTTCAATCGGCGAGGATAATTCAAGAAAGTCAGATAAATGAAGCTGAATGGATCAGCAATTATCATCATCAGTTGTTGAGTTTGGATGAAAAAAGTCTTCAAGCTCTACATCAGATTCAAGGGTATCAAAGGCGAATGGCCAGACATTTCAACAAAAAGGTCAAAGATCGAAACTTGGAAGAAGGTTGTTTGGTCCTGAAAGAGATCAGAACACCTGTTACAGATCCTCGTGGGAAGTTCCGTCCTCATTGGGCGGGACCCTACATTTTAAAGAAAATATTATCCGGCGGAGCCGTCATCTTGTCTGATTTGGATGGTCTGGAGTTCACAAACCCATGCAATCTGGATCAACTAAAGAAATATTATGCATGATCATGCATTGTAATGAACTACATTAGACCTGATTCTCGCAAACTAATTCGAGATATGTAGGCAGCTCTCCTTGGGCACGGTCTAAATTTTAATAAAAATCATTCATTCATCTTTCTTTTGCCAAGAAAAAAAAAATAATAAAACAAAAAAGAAAGAAAAAAAAACAAAAAACAAAACAAACAAAAAAATCCCGCTAAGCCGAAAACCCACAAAGGGCGGCTTAGGCAATAGTGGGGCCCACTAAGCTGAAAACCCACAAAGGGCGGCTTAGGCAAGAATGGGTAAGAGCTCGCTAAGTTGAAAATCCGAAAGGACGGCTTAGGCAAAAATTAGAGCAAATAAATAAAGTAGATGATGCTTGGAAAGCAAACAAAATGGTCATTCATTAAGAATCATTCATTACAAAAGAGAATCATCTATTACAAAAAGAGTCGGTCATTACAAAAAAGAGTCAGTCGGTTCATCAAAAGAGTTAGACTACAAGTCCTATACATTCAAAAAACCAAAAAGGTAAAAAATAACCCAAAAAACAGAAAATACAACGGAGTCACCCTGGGATCCAAATCCTACACCCCCTCTCCCTCCAACTCCTGCAGCAATGCGCACCTCCTCGGTTTCTCAACGGGCCAAACCTCAGCTATAAACCAGGTCCTGTACTCTGGAGTGGGCTGAACGAGGGAAGGCTCTGCACCAGGCCTGATCATCCGATGGTCTCTGACCCAAGTTTGTAGAACAGCCCGAGTAACCCCGGGGGTAATAGGAGAAGCAATGGTAAGCCCGACAGGAAGGGGAACTCTCTGATCAATACCCATCTGCCTGAGAACGCGGGAAGCACTGTACCAGGTACTGTGAGTGAACCCAAGCAGGTAGACATGGTTGTGCATGGCATTTGCCTCCAAGAATTGAGGAATCCTGTACCAAGGGACGAACCATAATAATTCTTCCGGTCCAAGCTCAAACAGTCAAACAGTCCATTCGGCCATAGAGGGAAAAGAAATCTGAATTTTCCTGGTGCGGTACTGCGAAGGGTTATAGGTCAAAGTCTCGGGGGCTGCAACCACTCGAAGATGATCTCTCAGCCAAACCTGAAAAAATAGATCCTTTCTATTTTACAAAGGAAAAGAGAGATGATAAAATAAGCAAAAAAAGAAACAAAAGGTATAAACTACCTGAAGGATGACCGGGGTGACGGTCCAACGTTCAAATCCAAGTGCACATCTGTCGAGGCTCTGAATAGTCTCAGCCAGGATCATGCCCCCGATACAGTTGAGCTCTTCCATTTGCCTAACCATTGGGCAAAGCTTCAAATCTCCAAAGCCGGGATCACGATTGAAGAGGAACCCAGCTAGCAGACAAAAGACGAAGGCTCGCATTCTATGCCTCAATTGAACATCGTCTTCAAAATCGGCGGTCAAGAATTCATCAATTAGGGGAAGCAGCATCGCCTTATCCCCATCTACAATCATAGCTTGGGCATGGGGTTTTGTGAAGCTAAAAAGTCTCTGAAAGGATCCCACATAACCGATTTGGACCTCATGCCTCACAAGAGGGGCATTTGGATCGCACCCAATGATCGAGCAGAACTCCTCAAAAAGAGGACACATTTCCTCCATCCGAGCCCCAAATCTGAAAACATGGGCTTGGGGATCCCAGAACCTGATGCAGGAATGCAAGAAATCCCAGTCTACTGCTACACCTCTGAGTGTGGCGACAGCTTTCAACCCGTACCTCCCCATGTTGATCTTTTCAACATTGTGGAGACTTTTGGTCCAATTATGCATCACGTGATTAAAAAGGAGATTCATTGTTATTTGGAAAAATATATAAGATCTTTCAGTAAGAGGATTGCTTTCTGGCCCACAGATGTAAGACAACCTTGATTTTTATACTGGTCTAGCTCGGGCAGCGGCTCGGCCGCCGCTGCCGGCGGCTCAGCCGCCGAGCACGGCGGCTCGGCCACCACCGACCGTCCCGATTCCTCTTTCTTTTTGGTGTTTTGTAAAATTCTCATGTTTTGGCCCTGTTTTGGCCCTGTTATGTGCTATTTTTTGGGATTGTGTCAGGGACTTATTTTTAAAATAGATTTCTTAAAAGAAAAAGCATCATGCATACATATGTGCTGTTAATACTAACAAATAAGTGCAGGTTTACAGATAAGTTCAGATAACAGCTGAAAAACATGAAAGGTACAAAGTACAGAAGGAAAATAATTCAAATACAGCAACCATAGTTCAAGACAAATATGAAAAAAAAAAATCAGTGCCGGCCTCTCCGTCTTTGCGGCCTACTCTGCCTCTCGTAAGCAGCCTCAGTCAAAGCACCAGATAGTTCATCCGAGAAAGCAGTAATCAGTGCCGCCATTTCCGTGATCAGGCTCTCTGGTACCTGTAAAAGAGACGAAATCACAATCAATCTCAAGAGAATTTTATGAATCCTTTTCATGAAAAGTTCTATGAGAATATACCTGAGTGACATGAGCAAAGCTCTGATATAATGCACCCTCTGCACTAATTGGTCGGGTCACCCAACCACCAGGTGCATGATGACGAACAGCATAAGGCAGCCTCAAATCGGCTAAAATAGGGTCAAATTGGCCGGCAGCTGTAAGGACGGATGCGGGAGGCCTCAAATGAGATGAACTGCTGCTTCCTCCAGTGTCTGATGGTCCAGCCCCGAAAGCGGAAGTCTCAGCCCTAGAGGAAGAGGGTCTGTCAGTTCGCCGGCCGGGAGAGGGATGGTCTCTCAGAGTGCTAGAAGTGGGAGCCGAAGAGTGGGAAGACCGATAAGGGGGTACAGAGTCAAATCGTGCCCCAATGCGTGGCATCAGTCGATGAAGACAGTAGAAGTCATAATCCTCCTCATCCGGGGCATAAGCCGACTCGAAAGGGTCGCCCTCATACTGAGACACAGTAACAGGCAGAAGTGTTGAAGATAGCATATCATCAGGGGGATCCACGGGAACTGCACAGAAACCGGCAATCTGGAAAGTCACCCTCTCAGCGAGATAATACCGCCGAAATTCTAGATGGGGAAGTATGAATCGTCGTCGAGTCAGAAACTCTGATCGCTGAAAGCTGTAATCTTGAGCTATCCACTCTGCCAGTCGGCTAGACATCACTTTAGATGCAACCTGTAAACATTTGTTATATTAGTGAATCATTTTCTCTAATATAATAAAAAAAGATGACGATACAGCATTTACTGAGTCCATTGGGCAGCTGTCGAAGAACGATCTCAGCACTCTGATGGGAAGTTTCCTCTTTGGTACTTCTACCCTCTCTCTATACCACCTCCAAGCAATGGGGGAAAGAGGATCTGCAGGGGCAGGTATCTCACGAAGAAAAGGGGCGATGTCAGGAAAGTACTCGTAAGCCCAAGTCTAAAAAAAAAAAAAAAAGAAAGAAAGAGAAGGTATCAGAGTTTGTGTATGTCAACATATATAAAGATAGGGGAAATGTTCTTTACATTACCTCCCAGAAGTAATACAAGCCACACGGAGTAATACGGGTATAGCAGAGGTCTGACATGTCGTCATACAACCTACACAGCATCATGCTAGCCCAATCGTACGTATGAAGCCGTGTAAGGTCAAGTAGGCTCTTCAGCACATTGAGACTCACTGCGTCTTTCCTGTTTGATAAGAAAGAGCTAGCAAACAGGAGAAGCAAGGTAAACCTGGCCGTCTGGTCAGCAGTAAGGTTGCCTGTCTCGTAACCAGTGTAGATACCTGGCGCTTGCTCCACAAGCCACCTCCGCTGAATGCAGCGAGGCGCCTGATATCGAGGATAGTCGACCCCGATCAGAGTAATCATGTCGGCTGAAGAAATGTCCTGCCGCCAGTCATCATAGGACTCCACCATCTCAACGCCAAAGGGAATCCCAGAAATGATGGAAAAGTCAGTAGGCGTCATTGTCATCTTCCCCCAAGAAAAATGGAAGGTGTCAGTAGTAGGCCACCAGCGCTCGGCTAAAGCACAGATCAAATCCCGATGGATATCTCTGCCCACATCTATAGCCCTCAAATGGTGGAGGAAAGCAGGTCTGATAAGATCCCCCACTGGGTGCCCAGCATCAAAGATGTAAGCCGGAATAGTAACCATCGGATGCTCAGCTATAGATATCTTGATCGTAGAATTCTAAAAAAAAAAAAATTCAAAAAAAAAAATTCAAATTCAGAAAAGATGGACAAATTCAGAAAAGATTTAAGTTCTTTCCCCAGCCGGGTACGGATCCCTAAAGGATTATTTCTAAGTTCTTTACTAGAAATAATTATTGATGGCAGAACATAATGAAGCCTGGTACAGATCCTAATTCATTACTAGTACATGTAAAGGAAATGTTCCTAAAATTTATTTCTAAGTTCCTTACTGGAAATAAATAAAATTCCTAAGCATGCATACTAGATGGACAAACGGGAATGTACTCACCTCATAGCAGCCGGTCCGAGAACTATGCTTCTCCTCCTCAAGTAAAAGATCGCAGGGAGGGAGTGGGATTTCGAGGTCTTCAAAGCCGGTAAAATCCATCGTCGAAAGAAAATTTGAAAGAAGTGAAAGAAGAAGAATGAATGAAAGCAAATGAAAATTGAATGAAATGAGCCTATTTATAGAAAAATATGAAAATGCGGGTCTTTTTGCACCTCGCTCAAAATTCGCTCTTCAGAAGACCACTGAGTTCCATAAATCGTTTTTATGGACCCCAGTGGAGGGCAATTGTGAACACTCGAATTTTGAGGCTCGGAAAGCCAATTTCCTCAGACCAGGCCGGACCGGCGGGCAACGGTAAAAGTCCATCGAAAGTATGTCTTCATGGTGCTTGAAATGTCCGGTGCGACGCAAGGATCATGGATATGGTCTCGGAATAATTTTTGGAGGCCCATGGCTCCCGGAAAGTCAGTTTTAGCAGAAGTAGCGCGAGTCGCGGTGGGCCAGGACATAAGCATTCTAATATTCTTCAGATTTTGCCTATATATACTCTTCAGATTTTCGAAAAGAAGGACTTTTTTTTGGACTTCCTATGCTCAGATGCTGACGAAATTTTTATGCTTAAAAGTTTCTAATATTGTGTTGTAGAAATCAAGAATAATACTCAAAAGTGCAAGGAAATAAGATCTGGAACTTAGAAGTGGAAAAATTCTGATCAAGGTAATATCATAATTCATCTTTGGTCAATTCGAGCATATCATAAGCATTCTAATATTCTTCTTAATTTCTTCTCGGTCAAAGACCTAATCTTTTTAGGTCTGAGGGCCTAACGGATTAATCAATCACCCTTTCGGCATTAAGCTGTAAATAAAATTAACTCTTTTTGGCACGGAGCCTAAATTGCATCTCTTTGGTACTAAGTACCTAAATGGCACTATTAAAATGTACTTTTGGCATGAAGCCTAAATCGAACTCTTTTGGTACTAAGTACCCGAAATTATACAACTTTAGCACTAAGTGCTAAATTTCACAACTCTGGCATGAAGCCCGACTCAATTAAAATCAACCTTTGGCATGGAGCCTAAATTCCACTCTTTTGGTACAAAGTACCTAAATCTCACATCTTTGGCATGAAGCCCGACAATGCACGAAGCATACATACACACATGCATGAAGCATAATTTTCATCGCCTTTAAATAGACTTTTCCGAACTACATGGGCTTTGATCTCCTATTCAAACGGGAGTATGTAGGCATGTTTGGGATTCACCCCAAATAGCAAGTCCACAAACTACCAACAATCTTTTTCTCTTTAAATTTGTTCCATTTTTGCAAGTTAATCAAAAGCATGACATAGTCCCCGAATCCTCCTTGGGTTCGCAGACTAGAAGCCTTTACATTGGATGCATTATTGGAGTCAAACAAGGGTTTTCTTAGTTTTTCCCTTCGAACAAAATAAACTGAGTGGCGACTCCTGACAACGAGTGAACGTTCGCCCGGATCCTTTTCGGGCGGAAAACCGAGGTTCACACTTCCACAGGCAAGGTAAGAACAGGAGCTTGAGTCAACATCCCCTTCAACTGCTCAAAGCTTGCTTGACACTGATCTGTCCACACAAATCTAACTCCCTTCCGAAGCAATCTAGTGAGTGGAGTAGCTATCAAAGAAAAACCGTTCACAAAACATCGATAATAGCCTGCTAAACATAGAAAAACTTCTAACTTCAGTCACTGATTTTGGTGGACTCCAATTCAAAATGGCATCAACTTTACTCAGATCAACTCTTATACCATCTACTGAAACCACATGACCGAGAAAATTTACTTGATCAAGCCAAAACTACACTTAGATAGCTTAGCATACAACTGCTTCTCTCTCAAGGTCTGCAATACAATCCGCAGATGCTTGTCATGCTCCTCTTTATTATACAAATACACCAAGATATCATCGATAAAGACAACCATAAATTTATCTAGATAGGGTCTAAACACCCTATTCATCAAATCCATGAAAGATGCTGGTGCATTCATCAATCCAAAAGTCATCACTAAAAACTCATAATGCCCATACCTCGTGCGGAAAGCTATCTTGGGAACATCTTCCTCTCTGATTCTCAACTAATGGTACCCTGATCTCAAATCAATCCTGGAGAAAATTGCTACTCCTTTCAACTGATCAAAGAGATCATCTATCCTAGGCAAACGATACTTATTCTTGATGGTCACCTTATTCAACTGCCTATAATCAATGCTCAATCTTAAGGTACCATCCTTCTTCTTCACAAATAAAACAAGAGCTCCCCACGGAGAAACACTAGGGAGACCAAACCCTTTATCCAACAACTCCTGCAACTACACCTTTAACTCTCTCAACTCAGCAGGTGCCATTCGATAAGGAGTAATAGAGATGGGAGTGGTACCAGGCAACAAATCGATACCAAACTCAACCTCTCTCTCAGGGGGTATCCTTGGTAACTCCTCAGGAAAAACATCTGGAAAATCATCTACTGTGGGTATACTATCAAGTTGAAAACCCACTACTTTGGTATCCACAACATGAGCAAGATAAGCATCACACCCTTTCCAAATCAACCTCCTAGCTGCAACAACTGAAACAAACATGGATGCAAGTTGTCTCTGCTCACTAGATACCATCACATTTCTACCGTCACCCGTTCTCAAGGTAACACACTTATTCTGACAATCTACTACAGCTTCATGCTTAGATAACCAATCCATGCCTAAAATCAAATCATACTCCTTAAAAGGCATTTCAATCAAATCACCAAGAAACTCCTCATCCTGAACAACAACTAGACTATCTCGGTGCACCTTACTCACCACAACATTATGCCCTAAAGGATTTGTCACCAAGACATCATATCCTAGGGACTCAGAATGCAATTCAGACACAGGCAAGATGGATGCACTTATGTATGAATGTGTAGATCCAGGATCTAATAGATCAAGGACTGAAATACCAAATAAAGAAAATGTACCCACAATGACGGCTGAAGCATCTGGCTGCCTCTGCATCACATAAACCCGCTGAGATGGCCCAGCCTCATATGGCCTACTGCCTCCGGATGTAGAGCCTCCTCTCTGACTAAACCCAGGTTGACCAACTCTACTAAAACCTCTGCTACCATGACCCCCTCTGACACTGGGTCGAGAAGCTGCAGTATCTACTTGTCTAACCTCTGGTGGCTTGGAACAATCTCTGATAAAATGGTCTGACGACCCACATCTAAAACACACTCCCGAAGCACCTCTCCACCAGCAAACACCTCCGTGTACTCTACCACAATGAACGCAAGTAGGTGGAGTAGGTCTCTGAGCCATTAGAGTCGGAGCACTAGCCACTGAAACTGCAGGTCTTTGTCTCTGTCTCTGCTACTATACTGACATGCCAAACTGCCCCTGACTCCTACTAAACCTCTGAAAATGTCCCCCTCGACCTCTCTTTACTGATGAAGACCCTGCCTCACTTTAGGGTCTCCTAACTTTGGTCTCCTCAACCCTGGCAGCTGCTGCAAGACTCTGTGCCCTCTCAACACTCCTGGCAGCTGCAACTAACTGGAAGAAATCCTTATACTGAGAGCCTATGATGATGCACATGATAGAGGGTCTCAGTCCCTCCTCAAACTTCCTGCACTTGTCAAACTCGTCAGAAATGATCCAACCAGCATAGTGACTACACCGGATAAACTCGATCTCATACTCAGTCACTGTCCTGGTATCCTGTCTCAGACTCAGGAACTCCATCTTATTTGCATCTTTATACTCTCTTGGAGTATACTTTTGCTCAAATTCCTGTAGGAAATCATCATAGGTCAGGAGTGGTGGATCATCCAGAGCATGTGGAGCCGTCTTCCACCAATCATATGCATCTCTCTGTAGAAGAGATCTGACATAATCAAACTTCTCTTCTGGACTAGCCTGTAACTGAATAAATATCCTCTGAACCCAGTCTAGCCACTGCTCTGCTACAGCAGGGTCAGTAGTACCAACAAAGTCCTCAACCCCATACTTTCTCAGTTTATCATACTGCCTCACCGGTGACTACGGCTGCGGCTGTGGCTGGGGTGGCTACAGAAATGGAGCCTACCTCAACAATTCTACCATATGCCATACCCAAACTGGCAGAATCTCATCAGCAATTGGTCTCTCTGGCACAGGAGCAGGAGCCTCTCTAGCTAACTCAACCCTAGCTCCATCTCTACCCTCAACAAGAGCTACACTCTCAGCACTACCTTCTACGAACTGACGTGACTGAGACGCCACCACTACCTATATCAGCAAACACAGCAGAATACCTCATCAAATATCAGAAACTGTCAATGCCAATGCATGTATCTTATTTAAAAATCATATTTCAAAAATCAAAATTTCCTTTTTCCTTACAATTCACCTAGGTTGAGAACCTCAAAACTAGGCTCTGATACCAAAACAAATGTAACACCCTCATACCCTATATACATACAATACATATTTCCAGCATATGTAAAATACGCATATATGGTACAAAAATGTCACAGACCGATTTAATAAAAATTTTTCACATTTCCAATTTAAAATTTCAAAAACTAAATATATAAAAATTGAATAGAATACAAATATTCTTTACTTGTTATAAGAACCCAAAATAAATAATATTTATAAAAATCTCTGGGAAAAATTCGCCAGAGTTTTGTCTGTATTTTGGACATCCCAAAATTTATCAAAACACAACCTGCAAAAAAGAAAATACTCCCAAATGATTTCCAATCACCATCTCAACCATACTTCTCGATTTCACCAAGTTTCTCAAACATTTATACATATAGATATATATAATTTAAAACACACTCACTCTCCCATTTCAAATATATTGACCCAAACATTCTTTATAATATAAAATATGTAAAA
Organism: Garcia nutans; assembly: GCA_947685225.1. Lineage (NCBI taxonomy): Eukaryota > Viridiplantae > Streptophyta > Magnoliopsida > Malpighiales > Euphorbiaceae > Garcia > Garcia nutans. Next base: position 56,583,186 of record CANTUV010000007.1, read on the forward strand.
TCTAAAACATAATATATTATGCATAATACTCAAAATGTACAATAACATAAAAATATATACATGCTGCTAGTAGTGTTTCTAATCTCAATAGCAACTCAACAAGCTTAACTATAAGTCTAGACCCGACCTGGTCTAGAGGAACTCTCTGGCTCAGCTGGGTCTACCCTGTCACCTGCGCGATGGAAACAATCGCGCTAAGCCAAAGCCTAGTGGTACAAACTTTGATAATAGCAATACAACTCAATGCAATACCAAATGCACAATGCATATAAATGTCACATTAATCCACTTTCTTATATTTTTCAAATATTTCATAATTCACATTAAAACAAAGACAAGCATGGGCCAAAAAAGGATCTAATATGCTATTCAAATTTCAGTGTTACTGCTTTGGTCCATAATGACACCATGTATCTAGCCCCGTAGGCAATATATCCATGGATAATGTAACAACCCCAATCTCTTGGACCTCAACCCGGCTAGACCCTTAGGCCCCAGTATCTTGGTTCTCAACCTGGCTAGACTGCTACAATTTTTTAGGCTTACAACCCAGTCTTTTCACCCCAAAAACATCATATTTATCAGCTGGCCTGACTTACGACCCAGTCTTTTCACCATTCCAGCGTGTAGCCCGTAGGCAATCATAGGCATGCCACCAAACCCAGAACTCTGAAAATTGAATAACATACTAGGCACATAATTTATTCATATTTCTCACTTTTACATATTCAATCTAGGCACATTGCTTTATTTTCACATTTTTTTTCTCACATTTTTCATTTTTCACATCTTTCTCATTTTTCTCACTTTTCTCACTTTTATCAATATCAATTCATTTCATTATTACACATATCTCAATTTTGTCTTGATATATTGGATATATTAAGTGAACTTCAACTACCCTTATGGTCTTGAAAACTTCAACTACCCTTATGGTCTTGAAAACATCGACTACCCTTATGTTCTTGAGAACTTCAACTATCTTCATGGTCTTGACTATTTCTTTCTTTGATCTTCTTGCCTCTTCATCTTAGTGATCATAAGACTTGTCAAAAGTATCACAACAGCTCGGGGTAGGTTATTGGGGTTATATGCCAATGAAAAGAAAGCTAAAACCTTATGAAGGTTCAAAGGGACAACTAGGGATTGATATTTAATAGGGTGGATACTAGTCGTTCGCTAACCAAACAATACCTAGATCATCTCTCCCTTAAATAAGCAGAGTTCAATTTCGCCTCGAAAGTTTGCCTAAGCATGTTCTAAGACCGACTAGGACCTGGACAAAGGTAATTATGCAGGAGCCCTCTCTAAGTAAGCATACACAACTCAATGCTATAAAGCAATTCCCTCACCTAGTAAAGTCATTCAAGTCATGATGCATAAATATATTAATTCATGAATTATCAAGCTAGATTCCTCATTGGTTGAGCACCAAAATGAATAAAGACCAACAAAATTTTTGATAAAAGTAATTTATTCAAACAAATTTAAATTTGAAAAACACAATAGTTCCAATTAAATATTAAAGAAAGTAAAATTGAAAAGCAACATTCAAGCTTAGGAAAGTTTGTTGAGTTTAAGCTTCTTTTCCTTTCATATCTTCAATATCCCCATCTTGAAAGGATGATAAAACAAAATCCTCTTCTAATCCTTTTCCTACCATAAAGGTTGCTGGTGGTGGCACCCTGTTGAACCTTGGAAATGGATTACCTTTGGTATTGGGCTTATCCGGCTCAATCAACTTGCCATTATCAATTAAATTCTGGATCTCATGCCTTAACTTCATACAATTGTCCATTTCGTGTCCAGACCTTTGATGGAATTAGCAAAATGCATTAGTATCAAAGTTAGGTGGAAGAGGATTAGGCAAAGGACGAGGAGTCAAGGGTTGTAACAATCCCTTCTTTTGTAGCTTATTGAGAACCCAAGATAGTGGCTTCCCTAATTCTGAAAACTGCCTCATTCCTCCTTGACTAGTGACATTAACATCAGCTTCCTTTTGTGTACTTTGATTGCTAGGCTGATAATTTCCTTTCTCATTCCTTTTGATTGAAAAGCGATTCTTCTCCCTTTCCCACTCTTCAATTTGTAGACCAGCTTGGAGAAGATCTTTGAAATCCCTTATAAGAGTGTGAGACATCCTTTCATGGAGATTGGGCAGGACACCTCTCACGATCATCCTTATTTGATCAGATTCATCGAGCCTCTTCTTGAGCAAAGCAGCCTTATTCCTCCACCTTTTCACATAGTCCATAAAATTCTCATTTGGCCTTTGTCTAATGGACTCGACTTCCATTAAGGTAACTTCGAGCTCGACATTATACCTATATTACTGAATGAAAGCCTTATATAACATGTCCCAATCTTTTTGAGTACTTTCCTCCAAGGTGTTGAACCAATTTTGGACAACAGGGTCCAATGAGGGAATGAAGTACCTTAGAGTTTGAGCCTTAGTAGCTCGGGCAGACTGCATAGTAGTGATATACTGCTTCACATGGAGATGAGGATTTTCGGTTCCATCAAACTTCGCAAAAGATGGCATCTTGAACTTGTATGGAACTTCTTCATCTAGCTCAAATAATTTGTCAACTTCGGACATTTCTTCGGTTTTCAGTTTCTTCTCAAATTTCTTTTCTAAATCAGCAATCATTTTCTCAACATCAGATGTCTCAGTCTTTTCAACAGTTGCCTTCTTAACAACCTTTAGCTCCTTTGTGTCTTGAGGATCTTAGTAGTATTGAGCCCAATCATCATCATCAATGACCACCTTATCATCATCAAAAGCTACTTCACAAATTTTAGTCTTCCCTTTGTCCTTTGGCTTCTTAGTGCTAGCAGATGCTTCGACATGATTTTCTAAAATTGTAGTCAATTGGTTCTTCATGGTCTCAGCTAGGGTTTCTTTTATTTCTTCCATTTTGGCATTAAGGGCATCATCCACCATTCTTTGAATTTGTTCGGGATCCATTATTTTTGATGGGCAAGTGATTGAGTCGTTGCTCGATACTTCGTCTCCGGCGTAGGTCAGATTTTTGTAAGCCTTTGAACTGTCGTAATCCAGGGCTGTGAGCCAGAGAGGATCAATGATATGAGATGCAAATGTATGCATGTATGTATGTATGCACAAATAATCAGCAGACAAGGATAATTAGGACGTTCCTTTTAACCTTATAACATCCACACACAAATGGCGAGTCTCTTTTCCTAGGTATATGGTTTACAAAATACCAACATGGGGCATCTTGTTTTCTAATAATTCCCTCGGACGTTTCAACCAATAGTTATATTTTCGAAAATGGAAATCAACTTATGATAATTCCCATTAATTAGGTTTTAATTCATTCAACCAAATTAAGAGGTTTATTATAGATAGATTTCTCCCTTGAAAAGAGTAACTAATGGTTCATGCCAAAAACAAGCCCATGATTAATTATTCTTAGCATAAACTAGGCTCATAATTGATTTTTGGTATTTCGTAATTGGCCTAAATATTTTGCAAGCTCTTTGTAAGAAAAGGTTGGTTGAAAATAATTTTATTTCCAAGCCCATTGTAAAAAGATTTTAGAAAAAATGGATTTTGGGCTTAGTATTTGGGTTATGAGCAAAAGAATTCTTGATTTGTTTTTAGAAAAGCTTAGTATTTGGGGTCTGGAGAAAATGGAGTCGCCACCCGGACTGGCCGAAAAAAAAGAAAGGGGTGGATAACTCGATTCCTAAGGAATCCCCAACCCCCTAATGGGTTCGAAAAGTTGGGTACGTGTGGGGAAGGTGAGAAATGGCCCAGCACACCCACAACGCCCGGTTCTTTGGAACCGGCCTCCTTTACAGGTCTTAATATTATAAAATTCTTAAATATAATAATATTATCCATATTACATACAATAATTAAAATAAAGCATCGATATAATGAAAATCAAAACAATGTCCAAACAAAGCAAATAAATGGACACCCATCCGAGGATGGAAACATGTCCTTACATCCCATGCCTAAATAGGACACCCACCGAAAGGTAGAAACATGCCCTTTACATTGGTTCTAAAATAGAAAAGAAATTTAAATTACATGATATTTAACTAATGAGGTACCCACCAAGTGGAACATACCTCTTATAACATTTGGAAATCTAAATAAATTGATAAAAGTAAATAACCATTCGTAATAAATAAATCATTCATCGAAAATATTAAATATCAATAGAAAGTAAACATCCATCCATGATAAATTAAATAAACCAAGCATTGAACTTAAATAAATTAAAGCATATAAAATAAATCAAAGCATAATCAAATATAAAATTGAATAAGGCAAATAAAGTTTCAAATTAGGGGTACTGTTTCTATTTCAAATTCTTTATTCCATGTGTTTAGGGTTTTAGAATTTTATGGGTTTAAGCTACTGTGATTTTAAGAGAATTAAAATGAATTAAAGTTTTATGATTCAAGAAGTTGGTAAAATTCTTTGATTAACCAAATTAGGGTTTGTGATGTAAAATCATGAAATTAGAGTTTGGGCTCTTCAAAACATTTAGATTATGACTATTAGCTACTGAATTATGTTTTTCTAAGCTTACTGTGTAAAATTATAATATTTATGTTTATATAGCTTTTAAAGTTTTAAAGGATTAGGGTTTAGAAAAAATTAGGGTTTAAGGTTTTAAGGGGGTTAGGGTTCACTGTTTTGGTTTTTGGAGTTGAATTAGGGTTTTAGGATTTTTTGAATTAGGGCTTCGGAGAATGAATTAGTTTTTAGAATTTGGAAAAATAATTGATAATTTTATGAAGTTTTAAGAAAATAAACAAAACAATTTTAAAGTTTATAGAAGCAAAAAAGATATTTTTAGGGCTTTTGGAAAGAAACAGAACTCAATTTAGGATTTTGAAAATTTGAAAAGCAAATTAGGGTTTTGAGATTTTAAAGAAACAAAAATAGTAATTTGAAGCTTTTTGGAAAACAAAGCAACGAATTAAGGTTTTTAAACTTTAGAAAAGGTGAATTAGGGTTCTTAGGTTTTTGAATTAAAAGAAACAATTAGGTGATTAAGCTACTGTGAAGAATAGAATTTAGATAATTGATGCATAGCTCCATTTATTGGTTCTACAAAAAAAATTTTGTTGGATTTTCTGCTGTCTCAAAAAATCAGATTGATTCAAAGCTATTCCTCCTCAGTTTCGGTTTCAATTTTCTTCAGATTTCCGTCCCAATTTCTTCATATTTTCTCCTCCTTTTTGTGTTGTTTTAGTCCTTATTTATAGAAGAATTCTTGATTAATTCTAGTTACTCACGGCATATAACATTCATTAAGAAAAGGAAACCGAAACCTAATTGTATTAGGTTTCGGAAAATTTACGTCGGAAAAATTTCGCTGGCGAAAAAAAACTGCTGTGGAAAAATTGCGATGGCGAAAAAAACTACTGTGGAAAAATTGCGCTGGCGAAGTAGGAAACTCCTAAGGGCGAAATGCCCACGGGCCTGCGCTGACTTTCGGAGACGATTTTTTCGTTGCCGATTTTTTGTTATTTGTTATTTGTTATTTTTTATTATTTTTGATTTTTTATTCACTTCACTATTTTTACTAAAATAAATATTAAAATTAATCAAGATATCACAAAAATTATTTTGGACTAATTAAAATATATTGGATAACACAAAAATTATTTTGGACTAATTAAAATATATTGGACCAGACTGGGTCAAAAATTAAGGGTCTATAGTTTTTCATTCCAACACAATCCATTACTCATTTCAAGCTTATATTCATCACTTTTAACACTAAACAACATGCTTAAACAAATAAAATCGCACAATTCAACCACTTTGGAAAATCACTTTTCCAAAACCCTAAATCTCCACTTCCATTCTCAAATTCCAACCCAACACCACCAAATCCAATATTTGACTTTAAAAAACATTGTTTATGAATCAAAACAACTCATTTAGAATCAATTTGCACAATTAAAGTTCATGTTTTCAAAACCTCAAAAATCCATAACCCTAAATTCTCTCTCTTCACCATTCTTTAACCAAACTCCATCATCTCTTCAATCTAACTCTACCCAAAATAACATCATACACACCAATTCCAACAATTATAACATACTACATCAAAATCTCAAAACTCACATAATCTCATCTTCCATGGAATTCAATAAAAAGAGATGGAAACTTACTACTTTTGGTGGAGATCACAAAAATCCACTTGCAACTTGTTAATTCCTTCAATTTATGGAGTATGGAAGAAACAAATTCTTGGTCTAACTCCCATGGAAAATTCGGCCAAAGGATGGAGAATAAGAAGAAGAAGAAGAATTTTAATATTCTTTTCCTTTTCATCTTTTTTTAACCACATATATATATTAAAATAATTTAATATTTAATTATTTAATTATTTTTTTAATAAATTAAAAGTCCTAATATCCCTCTTTCATTCAAAAATAATTTGTTTCTGAATTATTTTATTAATTTTTATTATAAGATTTAATTACTAAAATACCATTTTCTTTTAAAAAGTGTTGACTTTTATATATGTTATGTATATTTTGTATATATCACATATATATTCCACTTTTTTATTTAAAATCCCTTCATTTTTCATTTAAAACCATTAATTTAATTTATCATTTTAAATTATAATTTATTTTTATCAAATTTTCCAAAAATTAGAAATTTTAAAAAATTTTAGGATGTTACAAACTACATGCTTATGTTCAAAACCCTAAAATGGTATAACTTTCACCGTTGAAGGATCTCCATTCCAATTCAATCCAATTATCATTTTAATTTTATTTTCACCAGTTATATCATTAAATAACATGATTTAAGTACTAAAACCAAACAATTAATCATTCTTCGAAAATTCACTTTTCCAAAACCCTAAATCAATACTACCATCTTCAAACTCTATCCAAACTTAACTAAATCCATTATTTGATTTTAAAATCCTTGTTTATGCATCAAAAAAAAAAAAAATTTGGAACCAATTTGCACAATTAAAACTCATGATTTCAAAAACTCAAATGTTCCATAACCCTAAATTCTCTCTCTTCACCAAACTCAACTTAAATTCAACCATTTCTTTAATCCAACCATAAAATCATTGTTAACTACCCAAAATAACATCATACACACCCATTCCAATAATTATAACATGCTACATCAAAATCCCAAACTCAACATAATCTAATTTTCTATAGAATTCAAAGAAAAGAGTTGAAAACTTACTAATTTTTGTGAAAATCACCAAAAATCCACTTTGAATACTTGAAATCCTTCAATTTTTGGAGTATGGAAGAAGCAAATACCTCTCTTGAAGCCCTGAAAGTCGGCCTAGAAGGAAAGAAGAAGAAGAAGATGAAAAAAATAATACTTTTCTCTTTCCTCCCACTCACATTTTCAACCTTATATAAATTATTATTTTAACATATTTTTAATTAATTAATTAATTATTTAATTAATTAAAACTCCAAAATATTATCTTTCATCCAAAATTATTTAATTTTGAATTATTTTATTAATTTAAAATTTTTAAGATTTAATTATCAAAATACCCTTTTACTTTGACTTTTTTTTTTAAAAAAGTGTTGACTTTTATATGTTGTATATATTTTACATATATATCACATGTACATTCCACTTTTTCATTTAAAATCTCTTCATTTTTCATTTAAAATCATTAATTTAATTTATCCATTTAAATTATAATTTATTTTATCAAATTTCCAAAAATTAGAACTTTTGAAAAATTTATGATAGTACACATATGCACAAGTAATGTGTATCTTATATACACATCAAATGTACTTTATATGTGTATCAAATATTAAGTATGTAATATATTAATCCAATATATACAATTAATATACCATATGTATATGTTATATATACTCTAAATATATATATTTAGTATATATAAAATTTTATATCTCTAAAATCATGGATGTGACAATTTTCTCCCATTTAAATAATTTCGTCCTCGAAATTATCCAGTACGGTAATAAATCATCAAAATCATTATTTCATCAAATTATATAATTTCTATTCTCCTCCTTAGGTACATTCTCAATTACCTTTTTACTATTCCACAACTCATCATTATACTGTCTATTTACTCAAACAGTTATAACAGATTATCATATCTTCAATCGAATTGTCATTAGACAAAATTAGTTCATCTCCTTAATATATATACACCACACATCTATTGCACTCAAGATATCTAATCACTTCATTATCTTAAAAATATACTCTCATCACCTTAAATTCAAATGTTAATAACTTTTATCTTAACACAATAATTTTACACATCTTCACTTTGATCATACTCTTTATACAATTACCACATATTAATTTAATATCACCATTATACAACAACAAAATCTTATTTTCTTATTAAGATTCATTCCAATTATACTATAACTAACACTTTTCTCTTATAATTATTTGAAACTAATATAACTTAGCTCCTTTCATATGCATATACATATCAAAACGCTGTATTATGCACGTTATCACATAGCTTGCATATTCTTAATACAACTACACACATTGAATTTCAATAAATACTTTTAAACTTATTACATTTTGGATCAATTAATTTAACTATCGCAATATGACCATCACAACCTTATTCTATTCTGACCAACCTTTAGTCTATTTTAAATTCATCAATCTGTTTTCAATTCATGACCTAATTCTATTAGGTCAAATTTATTCTCAAATTTTAATTCTCTTCGAATTCATCATTACAGATAATATTCACATCCCCTAGTCTCGTTTACTTTACACATCATTTTCATAAACTTATTCATTTTATACCACTTTTAAACACATTCATTATAACTCTTACTCACATTTCATAATTCCTTTCATTTACCATTTTCTCATATTTCTTATAGTTATCCTATTTACACAAATCATTTTTCTTACACATCATTTAAAGCTCATCATATTTTCACAATTCTCTTCTGTTTCCGCACTTTCTATAATTATAAACAAATTTCTAGTATAAAATTATAAGATACAACTATGCAAACCATAAGTCTTGACTATGTTTCTTGAAGCATAACTATCAATCTCACAGAAACTATCCAACGGTCATGCCATAATAATGGTCACGTCTGTGGCTTATAAATAAATGCTACTCCTCTATCATTCTTCTTCAAACTTTTCCAATCACAATGTTAAGTTCGTATCGCAAAAATCACATATTCATTGTCTAATCTTTTGCTACACAAAAAGTTAACACATTTCAGCTTTGTTTCAAAGTAATTTACTTTTGATTACTTAATCATCATTAGCCTAACTCATGTTTCAAAAATATTATCATTAACATCTCTTATCTATACACATTCGTTCATATGCTAATTTACACATTTCTAATCTATCTCTTATAAAAATTTTCATTCATATATATATATATATATTCCATTTCCATACTTTCTTCATTATACTTTCCTTTTCCTTACAATCTCTTATTTATACGCATATAATTTAGGCCCAAAACACTATACAATCATCAAGTTTAGTTGTTAAAATAACAATTTCACCGTCCAGCTCTGTTCGGGTCCATTCTCAATCTCAATTCATCACATGACCTAACTCTACGCAGGTCAAGACCTAATCTCTCTTAGGTCTATTAATACATGCAATATCATTCTCAATATCACCAAACACGTATTTGTATAAGGTAGTAAACACTCGATAACATTTTTTTTAATCATCCACATACACCTTCGTAAGTCATAATCACAATGTGACTTACTTTCCACATTTTCTTACATATCATATTTGTGTTCATATAGAAAAAATAGATCTCATCACACAAATCATACAATTATACTCAATTCTTCTTTTACATACAACCTATACAAAGTTAACATTTATCACATTTCAGAGAACATTATCATTTCTCATTCTTTTGATATTACTTATGTTTTTCATCAATTCAACATATATATACACTCTGACCACAACATAATTAACATCTTCCTTATTTAATCGCCCATCTCTTAAATAAGTTTCTTATTATATATATATATATTAACACCTCACATAAATCTTAGTCACATTTCCAATGTGACATCTCTCTCACATTTTTTTATGCATTTATCATACCCTTCATATCCCTTTTCATCATTTCCAATGCAATTACCTAAAGTAACTCATTTTTACTTACTTAATCATTTCCCTTTTATTTTATAACAAATTTCTATATTATCAACCACATTACACGTTACATGATATTTTCATAAATAATATTACTCATTCAAAATTACTCACATGCTTATTATACATTAAACTATCAACATCTAAACAATCTTCATCAAAATTCTCTTACAACTCTAAATTTCCAACTTACTACTTTACTTAAACTTCATTCTATTAATCTCATTTTCAAGAGCTAACTTTACAAACTTTATTTTTATATTAATATAACATCAAAACACACCACTTTCACAATTATGGAAACCCATTTCAAAAATTCAAATTTCATATATTGCAACCAACAACATGAACCTCACCAAATCTCATCCATGTCACATTTCCAATCTTAAAATCATAACATTTACATTTAACAACACTAATTCATTTCATTACACTAATTAACACCATCCATTTAGATACTTTAATTTTATACACTCAACCCTAAATCATGCATCATTATTCCATAATAATTAATTCGCTATCATATATGATTTCACTCTTTGATTTTAATTATGAACTCTTTGTTGAAAATTATTAAAAACTCCATATTCCTTCTATACTTATACCCATATGCATATAAATTTTTATAATTTTCTTTATTCATTTGTCTCATAAAATTAATTTATTACTTACTTACACAAAACTGCATGACTTCCTCAGTTTCATGTCAATGTCACTTTCAATTTTTATATTCCTTACCAATTCTTTATAAAAGCTTGTAAAATTTTATCCATGTGTACTTGACACATATATGGACTTATATTTAAATTTTTAGATTTTTCCAAGCTGATTTAATATATTTAAAAATTAAATCTTCCAAAATCAGAGAATCTGTCTCTTTAATAATTTCTCTGGCAGCACCCGGTTGTCCATTTTTTTCAGGTATCAAACCTTAATAAAAATTCATGAAATTTTAAACATATGTTATAGGAATACATATGATATTATGTGTAAATATTCAGATTTTTCTGGGTTGGTTTACCATAGTTTCTAAATTTATTTATTTCTCAATTTCTACAGATTATGAGTTGCTGGAATTACTCCAACAATATGTGTTCTTCTATTTTTCTTAATTAGAGATCCATCTTTAAAATTTATAAAATTTTATACATTGGATTCTAACATATAGAAAAACTTTATATTAAATGTTCAAACTCATCCAAAATTTCTAGATTTGTCCAAAAATTCAAATAATATCACTTTACAGTACACCTATAAAATTTTCTGTAACTATCATGCTCATCTCTCAAACTTTTTATTTTTATATCTTAAATCATTTCCTAGATTGTTTTTCTAATTTCACTTATTCATCAATTGAATCAGATATGAATTTTAAATTTCAAATAAAAGTTTCAAAAATTCTTAATCCATAATCTCTAGAATGACACTTCCATTGCACCACTTTGATCTATGCAACCCAGACACCATCTGAACTCATATCTATTATATCAAATGGACATTATCACATCAGGGATTAGATAAATTGCCAGTGCCAATGCATGCATCATAATTGAAAATCATTTTTTTAATTCCAATTTTCTCTCTCTAACAACCCACCTAGGTCAAGAACCTCAAACCTAGGCTTTAATACCAAAATAAATGTAACACCCTTATACCCTATATACGTACAATACATATTTTTAGCATATGTAAAATACGCATATACAGCATAAAAATGTCACAGAACGATTTAATAAAAATTTTCACATTTCTGTTTTAAGATTTCAAATACTAATATATAAAATAAATAGTATATAAATATTCTTTGCTTGTTATAGAAATCCAAAATAAATATTTTATATGAAAATCTATGGAAAAATTCGTCAGAGTTTTGTTTGTAATTTGAACGTTCCCAAAATTCAATAAAACACAACCTGCATAAAGCAAATACTCCCAATAAAAATCAATTCACCATTTCAGCAATACTTCTCAATTTCTCCATATTTTCTCAAAATGCTAATATATAGATATATAAATTAACAACACATATAAAATCCCATATGAAATTATTCAAAACCTTCTTTACAATTTATATACTTCCAAAAATATATCATATCATATATAATATCAAAATACATTGTAATATCAAATATCTACATGCTGGCAAGTGGCTCTGATCTTGATGTTCCCAAAAATAACTCTTCAAGCTCAATAAATACAAACCTAGACCCGACCAGGTCTAGTAGAACTCTCCGGCTCTACCAAATCATCCATGACACATGCGCGATGAATTACAATCGCGCTAAGCCAAAGCCTAGTGGTACGAACTTTGATAATAACAATAAAACTCAATGCAATGCCAATGCACAATGCATATAGATGTCACATCATTCTACTTTCTTATATTTCTCAAATATTTCATAATCACAACTTATAGCATTATATTGCTCAATTGTATCACAATTCATAATTCACATTAAAACAAAGACAAACATGGGCCCAAAAAGGATCTAATATGCTATTCAAATTTCAGAGTTACTGCTTTGGTCCATAATGACACCATGTGTCTAGCCCCGTAGGCAATATATCCATGGATAATGTAACAGCCCCAGTCTCTTGGACCTCAACCCGGCTAGACCCTTGGGCCCCAGTATCTTGGTCCTCAACCCGGCTAGACTACTATAGTTTTTAAGGCTTACGACCCAGTCTATTCACCCCAAAAACATCATATTTATCAGCTGGCCTGGCTTACGACCCGGTCTTTTCACCATTCCAGCGTTTAGCCCGTAGGCAATCATAGGCATGCCGCCAAACCCAGAACTCTGAAAATTAAGTAACATACTAGGCACACAATTTATTCATATTTCTTATTATCAAATTCTTTCATAATTCCTTTATAAAAACTTTTCTTATTTTTCCATGATCAAACTAGGCACATTGCCTTATTATATCATCTTTTTCTCACTTTTTTTTTCATTTTTTCATTTTTCTCATTATTAATCTCTTTCTCAATTTCACATATTCAATCTAGGCACATTGCCATATTTTCACATTTTTTTTCTCATTTTTCTGATTTTTCACATCTTTCTCATTTTTCTCACTTTTCTCACTTTTCTCATTTTTATCAATATCAATTCATTTCATTATTCCACATATCTCATTTTTGCATTCACAACACATTACCCAATTACTTTGGGTATTTTCACATAATATACATATTTCACATTCTACACAATTTAGCCATTATCAATGGCTTTTCACAATGCATTTAACACATATATGACATTACAAATGTCATAGCACATTATTCATACTCAATCAATAAACCAAGTAACTTAACACATTTTCCAACCAAAATGTGTTAAGCCCAAATGTCATGCAAATATAAACAATATATTCAAAGTTTGTACATACCTCCACTAGCAACCCAAAGCAAGCTTAACACAACCTCCAATCGTATCCTTCCAACGTGCCCTTCACCACTTGGATGAAGCAAATCAACCTCCCTCAATGGCTATACCAAATGTGATCATACATAATCATTTAATATCACATTCTAAGGTATTCTCAACATCAAACCATAATTAAACATCACTCTAAACCAAATCCCAAAATTAAGCTTTACCTCACTTTAACTTTGAAAAACCATATCAAGCCATTTAAATTAGTGTTTTAAGTTTATTAATATCATTAGAAACATGTTTTAGCATGTTTAAACCAATTACATTAATTAACCACTTGCTTATGCTCAAAACCCTAAAATGGCATAACCTTCAACATTGAAGGATCTCCATTTCAACTCAATCCAATTATCATTTCAATCTTATTTCCACCACATATATAATTAAATAACATGATTTAAGCATTAAAATCAAACAATTAATCATTCTTTGAAAATTCACTTTTCCAAAACCCTAAATCAATACTACCATCTTCAAACTCTATCCAAACTTAACTAAATCCATCATTTGATTTTAAAATCCTTGTTTATGCATCAAAAAAATACATTTGGAACCAATTTACACAATTAAAACTCATGATTTCAAAAACTCAAATGTTCCATAACCCTAAATTCTCTCTCTTCACCAAACTCAACTTAAATTCAACCATTTCTTAAATCTAACCTTAAAATCATTGTTAAATACCCAAAATAACATCATACACACCCATTCCAATAATTATAACATGCTACATCAAAACCCCAAACTCAACATAATCCAATTTTCTATAGAATTCAAATAAAAGAGTTGAAAACTTACTAATTTTGGTGGAAATCACCAAAAATCCACTTTGAATATTTGAAATCCTTCCATTTTTGGAGTATGGAAGAAGCAAATCCCTCTCTTGAAGCCATGAAAGTCGGCTTTGAAGGAAAGAAGAAAAAGAAGATGAAAAAAAAATGATTCTCTCTTTCCTCCCACTCACATTTTCAACCTTATATATATTATTATTTTAATATATTTTTAATTAATTAATTATTTATTTATTTAATTAAAACACCAAAATATTATCTTCCATCCATAATTTTTTATTTTTGAATTATTTTATTAATTTTAAATTTTTAAGATTTAATTACCAAAATACCCTTTTACTTTGACTTTTCTTTTAAAAAGTGTTGACTTTTATATGTTGTATATATTTTACATATATATCACATATATATTCCACTTTTTCATTTAAAATCCCTTCATTTTTATTTAAAATCATTAATTTAATTTATCCATTTAAATTATAATTTATTTTATCAAATTTTTTAAAATTAAAACTTTTCAAAAATTTATGATATTACACATGTGCACAACTAATGTGTATCTTATATACACATCAAATGTACCTTATATGTGTATCAAATATTAAGTATGTAATGTATTAATCCAACATATATAATTAATATACCATAAGTATATGTTATATATACTCTAGATATATATATTGAGTATATATAAAATTTTATATCTCTAAAATCACGGATGTGACACTTTTCATTTTTCATTTTTCTTTTTTATACACAAAACCTTTTCAACCTGTCAATGTTCACTGGCTCACTAAACTCGTTCTCGTCCATATTTGATAACTTCACTGTGCCCTTGTTCATGACTTGTTTCACAACGTATGGCCCTTCCCAGCTAGGCCTAAATTTTCCTTTTGGATTAGATACGTTAGGCTTACATTGTTTTAAGCTTACATTTTTTCAACACCAAATCCCTAACTTTGAGTTTTCTGAACTTAACTCTTCTATTATAAGCTCGAGCTATCTTCCTTTGATACAATTGATGATGATACAGTGCTTTTAACCTTCTCTCCTCTAGTAAATATAACTGTGAGTATCTACTCATTACCCATTCTGTTTCAGGCAATTCAGCTTCCAAGACCACTCTTAACAACTTGATCTCAATTTCAATTGGCAACACTGCTTCCATCCCGTAAACCAAGGAGAACGGTGTAATTTCAGTCGGTGTTCGAACACTTGTTCTATATCCCCACAAAGCAAAAGGAAGCATCTTTGACCAATCCCTGTATGTCTTGGTCATCTTGGACAAGATCTGCTTAATTGTCTTGTTTGTTGCTTCTACTGCACCATTAGCCTTTGGTCTATAAGGAGAGGATCGGTGATGATGGATTTGGTACTTCGAGAATAAGTCCTTAACTGCTCCTTGAAACTATACCCCATTGTCTGATATCACACTGTGCGGGACCCCATACCTGCAGATGAGGTTCTTTTCAATAAATCTAGCCATCTGACTTGTGCCCAGTTTGTTGAAGGATTCGGTTTTAACCCATTTTGAAAAATAATCTACTACTACTATAATGAAACGGTGACCGTTTGAGGCTGTCGGATGTATCTCTCCTATAATGTCGATACCCCAAGTGGCAAAGGGCTAGGGTGAAGACATAGAATGTAATTCTTCAGGAGGCATGTGATTCAAATTACCATACATCTGAGATTGTTGGCACTTCTTTACAAACTCTATACAATCTCTCTCCATAGTCAACCAGTAGTAACCTTACCGAATTATTTTCTTAACTAGGGCCAAACCACTCATGTGAGGACTGCAACATCCCGTATGTATTTCTGACATGATATGCTCCACTTCAGGCTTCTTCAAACATCTCATATACACCCCATCGGGCCATCTTCTATATAACTCCCCATGGAAGGTGATGTATTGTAATGACCACCGCTTTATGGCTCTTCTTTCTTTCTTTGTTGCCCTCGACGGGTATTCCCTTTCCTCAGGAAATCGTCTTATAATATCATACCATGCATCATGGTCTGTATCAGTTTCCATGATTGTCTCATATTCATAGCAAGGAGTTGATGAACTGGTCAAAATCAAAGGCTTAAGGAATAAGTTGACAGGATTTTCCCATACCGAAGCCAATGTGGCTAGGGCATCAGCCATCTGATTTTCTTCTCTTGATAGGTGTAAAAACCTGCACTCCTTGAAGTTCTTCTTCATCACGGTCAAGTAATAGTGGTATGGTTTTAATTTTTCCTCTTTCAGCTCCCACTCTCCATTTACTTAGGACACTACTAGCAATAAATCGCTGAAAACTTCCACCTTATCCACCTTCATAATCAATAGGATTTCCAAACTAAAGATACATGCTTCGTACTCCACCATATTATTAGTTGCCTTGAATTTCAACTTTTTGGCTAAAGGGATAAGTTCCCCTTCAGGCGATTCTAGTATGATTCCCAAACATGCTCCTTTCCTGTTTACTGCTCTGTCAAAATACATCTTCCAACCTTGTACTTCAATGGCTTCTAAATGTTCATCCAAAAATTCCAAGACTACCTCTTTGCTATCCGGTAATGGTTGTTGGGCCAGGAATTCTACCACTGCTTTACCTTTGATTGTTTTCCTAGTTACATACTCAATCTCAAATTCTTATAATATTATCAACCACCGACCATACTTCCCAATCAAAGAGGGTGTCTCCCTTAAGTACTTCATTGGATCCAACCTAGAAATTGCTTGCATACTATACGATTGAAAGTAATGTCGCAACTTCTTAGAAGACCAAACCTTGGGTATACAAGTCTTTTCAATGATACTATACTTAATTTCATAAGGTAGGAGCTTTCTACTCAAATAATAAACTGCATGGTCAATCCCTGACTCATCTGCTTGGGCTAGCATGACTCCTATTGACTCTTCTTCTACTGCTAAGTATAGTAACAAGGATTTACCGGGTTTAGGTGGTTTCAAAATAGGCGGATTCAACAAATACTATTTTATTCGCTAAAAGGCCTTTTGACATTCTTCATTCCATAGGACTAGCTAATTCTTTTTAAGCAATTTGAAGATAGGCTCACAGATTGTTGTGAGCTTTGCTATAAACCTGCTAATGTATTGTAATTTACCAATGAATCCTTAAACTTCTCTCTCCGTCTTAGGGGATGGCATATCCCTGATTGCTTTAACTTTTCAGGATCAATCTCAATGCCATTTGGACCAATCACATGTCCCAAACAGTTAAAGCAATATTTTAAGTGGACAAACATTTATGGCGGACCCATCATCAACCATTACACATGGACTCCTTTTCCCTTTGATTTCTATTTTGATAAAGAGAGGGCGGATGTGATCTCTCCCCTCTTTCAGTAAATTCGCATCTGAGAAAGATACCACTCCCATATTAACTTTGCTCTTCTCTTGAATATCCTTAGATTTCATTACTCCCTCAATTTTTATGAAGTTGATCAGCTCCTCCGGTGTTATGGAAGTGGAATTTGGCATGCTAGCTAAGGGCTTGGCCATAGTTTCTCGGTGCTTTTTAGAAGTAGCCAATAAATCCCAAATGCTAACACTTGCTTGGGTTCTTTTCAATTGCTTGAGCATGATATCATCTTCCTCTTCTTTATTCCCTACTTCAACTTCCTTTCCCTTATTAATTTCCACCTCCTTGGGCAGTGGCCTTGTGTAAGGCTTACCGAATCTAGTGTTCATTACTTTATCTTCCTCGGGCTCGGACCAAGTCCATTCTTCCTTCTTAGATACAAGATCATCATCACTATTGCTTGAATCCCAAAACCCATTCACAACACAAATTGCTACTTCTTTACCCACCATAGCTTGTTTAATTTCGCCAAATACCTCTTCTTCTTTGGTTGCTTCTCCATCCACATCTTGAAAAGAAGACATGACAAAACTTTCATGCAAACCTCCTCCAATCATGAAGGTTGCCGGTGGTGGTACTCTATTGAACTTCGGTTATGGGTTGTCTTTGGTGTTTGGCTTGTTGGGCTCGGGTAGCTTCCCACTATCAATCAAATTTTGGATCTCATGCCTCAACCTCGCACATCTATCCATGTCATGCCCTTGCATTTGAAGAAATTGGCAAAATGCTTTAGTGTCGAAATTAGGTGGGAGAGGGTTAGGAAAAGGACGAGAATTTAAGGGTTGTAATAATCCCTTTCTTTGAAGCTTATTGAGAACCTAAGACATCGGTTTTTCCAATTCTGAAAATTGCCTCCTTGTTCCTTGGCTAGTAGCATTAACACCGACTGCCTTTTGCATGCTTTGGCTACTAGATTGATAGTTTCCTTTCTCGTTTCTTCTTGTTGAAAAATGGCTCTTCTCTCTTTCCCATTCTTCAATTTGCAGTCCAGCTTGGAGGAGATCTTTGAAATCACGAATGAGTTTATGAGACATTCTTTCACGAAGACTAGGCAACACCCCTCTCACAATCATCCTTATTTGATCGGATTCATCGGGCCTTTTCTTGAGCAAAGCAGCCTTATTTCTCCATCTTTTGACATAGTCCACAAACTTTTCATTTGGCCTTTGTCTAATGGACTCAACTTCCATTAAGGTAACTTCCATTTCAACATTATATCCATATTGCTGGATGAAGGCTTTGTATAGCATATCCCAACTCTTTTGTGTTCCATCATCTAAGGTATTGAACCAATTTTGGATAACAACATCTAATGAGAGCATAAAGTACCATAGAGTTTGAGCCTTAGTAGCTCGGGCAGATTGCATAGCAGTGATATACTACTTCACATGGAGGTGAGGATTTCTGGTTCCATCAAACTTTACAAAAGATGGTATCTTGAATTTGTATGGCACTTCTTCGTCTAGCTCAAATAATTTGTCAACTTTGGACATTTCTTCAGTTTTCAATTTCTTCTCAAATTTCTTTTCTAAATCCGCGATAATCTTTTCAACATCAGAAGTCACGGTTTTCTCCATAGCTGATCTTTTAACAATCTTCGGTTCTTTCTTCTTGTCTTGAGGATCTTGGAAATATTGAGCCCAATCATCATCATCATCATCAATGATCACCTTATCATAATCAAAAACCACTTCACCAACTTTAGTCTTCCCTTTGTCTTTTGGCTTCTTAGTGCTAGCAGATACTTCGGCATGATTTCCTAAAATCGCAGTCAATTGGTTCTTCATGGTCTCAACTAGGGCCTCTTTTATTTCTTTCATCTTGGCATTGAGGGCATCATCCACCATTCTTTGAATTTGTTCGGGCTCCATTACTTTTAGTGAGCAAGTGATTGAGTCGTTACTAGATTCTTCGTCTCCGGCATAGGTCGGATTGTCGTAAGCTTTTGAACTGTCATAATCCAGGGCTTCGAGCCAGAAATGATCAATGATATGAGATGCAAATGTATGCATGTATGCACAAATAATAAACAAAGATAAGTAGGACATTCCTTCCAACCTTATAACATCCACACACAAATGGCGAGTCTTTTTTCCTAGGTATATGGTTAACAAAATACCAACATGGGGTATCTTGTTTTCGAATATTTCCCTCTGACATTTCAACCAATAGTTATATTTTCAAAATTGAAATCAGTTCATGATAATTCCCATTAATTAGATTTTAATCCATTCAACCAACTAAAGCAGCTTTTATGCTAAATTGGATTAAAACTAAATAAAGAGGTTTATTATAAATAGATTTCTCACTTGAAAAAGTAACTAATGATTCATGCCAAAAACAAGCCCATGATCAATTATTTCTTAGTATAAACTAGGTTCACAATTGATTTTTGGTATTTCGTAATTGACCTAAATATTTGAAAGCTCTTTTAAAAATAATTTTGTTTCTAAGCCCATTATAAAATGATTTTAGAAAAAATAGATTTTGGGCTTAGTATTTGGGTCATAAGCAAAATAATTTTTTATTTGTTCTTTTTAGAAAAGTTTTATGTCCAAAGACCATTTTGAAAAGTTTTGAAAATAGTTTTGGTCTTCTAGACTTTAAAGAAAAATTTATTTTGAGCTTACAATGTACTTAGGTCATATTAGAAAAAGAACAAACCAAATAAGCCATGATTTTAGCCAAGATAAATTAACCATAGTCAAACAACATGCATTTGGGGTAAAACCTAAGGAAAGTAACTAGGCCAATTACATGAGCTTTAGTCTTTGGGTTTAAAGGCTTAGGTTTCCATAGCAAGTATATACCAAATGGTACGATGCTATGAGTGGTTATGCCATGCTCGATCTCCATACCTTGAGTGAAAGTATGGTATCCCTTACACAACATAGCACGAGTAACATAGGCGTCCTAACTCATGTACATGATCCAATCTAATATGATGCAATGGATAATATCATTATAAGAAATAATAGAATAATATAAAGACCAAAATAATTAACTTCTCTTATTCCCAGTGGAGTTGCCACTATGAGCAGGGATTTTGCCCCCACTCCCGGTGAAATTGTTCTTGCGACTTCGGCACTGTTTAGGCTTGGGGCCTTAGAGAACACGAACCTAAGCCTAGAGAAAATGGAGTGGCCACCCAAATAGGCCAGGAAAAAGAAAGGGGTGGATGACTCAATTTCTAAGGAATCCCCAACCCCCTAATGGGTTCGAAAAGTTTGGTACGTGTGGGGAAGGTGAGAAATGGCCCAGCACCCCCACAACACCCGATTCATTGGAACCAGTCTCCTTTGCAGGTCTTAATATTATAAAATTCTTAAGTATAACAATATTATCCATATTACATATAACAATTAAAATAAAGCATCGTTATATTAAAATCAAAGTAATGTCCAAACAAAGCAAATAAATGGACACCCATCCGAAGATGGAAACATGTCCTTACATCATCCATGTCTAAACTAAATAGGACATCCACCAAAAGGTAGAAACATGTCCTTTACATTGGTCCAAAATATAAAAGTGATTTAAATTATATAATACTTAACTAATGAGGTACCCACAAGGTGAAAACATACCTCTTATAATTTTAATACTAAAACAAACAAATTTTAATCATAATAATAAAGCAAATATCCATCCATGATAAATTAAATAAATTAAGTATTGAAAATAAATCAACCATCAAAACATATAATAAACTACATAATCAAATCTAAAATTAAATAAAGTAATAAATATATAAATTTAGGTTTATGCCTTAATTTAGAGTTCTTTAATTAATAATTAGGGTTTTGGGATTTTAGAATTATTGTTGTTATCATTTAGGCTACTGTAAAGATTTTGGAAAATTAGAATGAATTAGGGTTTTATACATTTAAGAAGTTAATAGGGTTCTTTGATTGATCAAATGAGTGTTTAAGAGTAACATCATGAAATTAGGGTTTTGAAATCTTAAGACATTAGGTTTATAATTCATGTTTACTGGTTTGTTATTTTAGGTTTGCTGGATCATGGCTTTAGGGTTTAGATTTACTAAATTAGGTTTTAAGTTCACTAAATTAGGGTTTAGGAAAACTTAGGGTTTATTGTTTTGGTTTTTTTTTTCAGAAAGTTAGGGTTTGTGGTATTTTAGAAAACATGTTTAGTTTTAGGGTTTAAGAAAACAATTAGAGTTTTATAAAAATAATTATGATTTTTAGAAAATGTAAAGAGAACTAGGGTTTGGAGATTAAGAAAATATTTGGAGATTTTGGACAAAAGGTTATGGTGTAGATGAAAATAGTTGGGAAAACAATTTTAGGGTTTTAAAACTTTTTGGAAATAGCAGAATAGTTTTAAGGTCTTTAAGGTTTCTGGAAAAAGAAAAATAGTTTTAGAGTTTTAAGGTTTTGGAAACAGAAGAGTAATTTTAGGGTTTTTAAGGTTTTAGAAACAAAAGAAACACTTTTAGGGTTTTTATGATTTTTTAAAAGCAGAAAAGATAATTTAGGTTTTTAAGGTTTTGGAAACAGAAGAAATACTTTTAGGGTTTTGAAGTTTTGATCGCTGACTAATGGCTACTGGATGAATGTATGATTTAATGTAAAATATATTATTAAGTTTAATAATTTTGGTTACTTAAAAAAACAAATGATGGAAACATTGTAAATAACATTAAATCAAAAATTTATAATCAAACCTCCATTCTTTGGTTCCTCCACAATTTGCTTCTGGATGAACAAAGACAAAGGCATTGTTGCTGCCTTTGAATGGATTGTTGATTGCTTTCTTTGTTGCTAATCTCTTGAGCTAGGGTTTTTCTGTCTCTTTTTTACTCCAATAAAGACTAATCTTTCCGATCCAATCTAAGTCCCTTAATTTTGAGTTTTAATGTGTTATTTATAAGAAAAATCATAAACCTTCTTCTAGTTGTTTAAGGAAATTAAACCCAATTAGGAAAAGAAACCAAAACTAAATAGAATTTGATTTCAGAAAAAACTGCATTGGAAAAATGCGCTGGCAAAAAAATTGCTGGCAAAAACTGCGAGTGAGCGAGCTGCTACAGGCAGGCACTGGGCGGCCAGCCAATTCGCCGTAGGAATTTCCTGCGGCGAACTGGCCCAAGGCCATTTCGCCGTAGGAAATTGCTACGGGCGAATTGGCTTGGCTAATTCAACTTTCGGTGATGAATTTTTTTCGTTGCCGATTTTTTATTTTTGTTTTTATTATTATTTTTTATTATTATATTTTTTTATTTTTTAACTTTATCATTTTTATTTTTATTAAAAATTATAAATAATAAATTCTAAAATAAATATTATTTAATTAAAATACCACAAAAATTATTTTGGACTATATAAAAAATATCGGACCAGACTAGGTAAAAAATTAAGGATCTACAGCGTGTTGTAGCTACTATGGTACAATTTAAATGACATATCCATTGACATGGGCATGTCACAGGATGTGTTGTAGCTGCTGTCTCTAAAAATATATGACATGCCCAGGTTGATATGGGCATGTCCAAAAGCAATCTTAAGTTGGCCCTCACAACACTCAATCAAATTCCTAACAAAAGAAAATTTTCCTCTACATGTTCAAATGAACATAAAATAACACATCTCCAATCAATGAGAGAAGAAATAAAAATCAAAGAAACAAACTAAAAACATGATGATTAAAGAAATATATATTAAAAACAAATAAAATGGTGGGTTGTCTCCCACCTAGCTCTCCTCTAGACCCTTGATTTTGGTCCCAGCCAATCCAATGTTAATTCCAAACCTTTGATTAGATTAATATATTTTAATGAGGCCTAACATAAGCTAATTAAACTTTTAAAACTCTAATTGGGTTTGATTTAAAAGGCTTGGTTGATTTTTTTTATACAGGTGCACTAAACCCTAAAACGGGTTCGATTCGATGGTTTGGTTGATTTTTCATTTAATTCGAGTAGCCTTTAGGTAATAGGGGGTGTCCCATGTTGAATTAGGGCACCCAAATTCGATATGGGAAGTCTAATATCAAATTGGGAACCTCCCAATTCGATATGGAGCCCCCCCATTTTGAATTGGGAACCCACTTCGATATGGGGCAGTCGAATTGGGGTTCACCCATTTTGATATAAGGCTGTTCACATATCGAAATGAAGCCCCATTTCGATATGGGATAGCCCCATATCAAAATGGAGCTTTACGATTTTGACATGGGCTGCTCCCATATCAAAATGGAGCCCCATTTCAATATGGGAAAACTCCATATCGAAATAGAGCTCTCCTATTCCTATATGAGGTAGGTTTTTGGCTTTCTATATCGAATTTGGATGCATATTTTGACTTGGACTTGGACCCTATCAAATTAAAATTACTTGAGTTCAACATGAAGTTGGTTTTCATTAATTAAAAGGTTTACTAGTTTGATATGGACTCGGTTTGTATCAAATAAACTGACTAATTCGATATGTGTTTGTTAAAACCTAATATCACTCTATAAATATAGGTTTTAAGAGACGTGGGAATGGACTTTTGGCTTGTGGCTTGGACTTTTTCTTTCGGCTAGGACTTTCGACTTTCTTTAGAGCAAAGACTTTTGAATTTTTGGATTGGGACTTTTTGATTTTCTTTAGAGGAGCAGTAGCTATTGGACAATCTTGAGCAAGAATAGCAGACTTGGAACATTGAGCAGACTTTTGGGATCGGACAGAAAGAAAAGAGACAGAGAGCAAAGAGCAATGAAAATCAAATATTAAATAAAGAGAATAAATTAATAAGGCAATAGTTTAGCTCACCGTCTTACTCTTGATTCAACCAATAAATATAACGCTCGTGCAAACAAAAGTTTCGATCAAAGTTTGATTATTGGTGAAATCAACAAACGAAGGTACGCCTCTAAAATTAAATTTATTTAAATACATGATATTAAGTTTTGGTGATTATTCTAATAATATTAATGATATTAAGTCTCTAAAATAATATTATAGCTAATAATGTTATTTTCCTAAAAATCCCAAAACCCTATTTTCTAAATCTTAAACTCTGAAATCTTAATTTTTAACACCAAAACCTAAAACCCTAAAAACCAATTTTCAAAATTTTCAGGGGCATTGCCCTCGACCCCATAACCCTTGACCCCGCCCACTAACCGGCTAGCAGGACCTCTATATGGGCTCATCAAAGGAGTCTATATTAATTGGTGTATTATAAGTCTTTGTATTTATCTTCCTTATCTAAAACCCTAATTTGATTATTAAAATTCTAAAACCCTAATTTTAGATGTAAACCCTAGACATATACATTTATTGCTTTATCTAGTTTTAGATTTGATTATGTAGTTTATTATATATTTTGATGATTGATTTATTTAATTTCTATGGTTGATTTGTTTAATTTAACATGGATGATTATTTTCTTGATTATTGTTTATTTATTAAAATTGTAAGAGTTATGCTTCCATGATTGGGTACTTCATTAATTAATTCTTATGTATTTAAATTATTTTTATATTTTGGGACTAATATAAAGGACATGTTTCCATCTTTTCGGTGGGTGTCCTATTTGGTTTTAGACATTGGACTATGTAAGGACATGTTTCCATCCTCGGATGGGTGTCCATTTATTCATTTTATTTGAACATTGTTATGATTTTTAATAAAGTATTTATTTATTCTTATCATTGCATGTAGTATGGATAATATCATTATATTTAAGAATTTTATAATTTAAGACCTAAAAAGGAGGTCAGTTCTAATGAACCGGGCGCTGTGGGGGTGCTGAGCCATTTCTCACCTTCCCCACGCGTACCCAACTTTTCGAACCCATTAGGGGGTTGGGGATTCCTTATGAATCGAGTCATCCACCCCTTTCTATTTTCACTGCCCGTCCGGGTGGTGACTCCATTTTCTCCAGGTTTAGGCCGTGTTCTCTAAGGCCCTAAGCATAACAGTGCCGAAATCACAAGAACCATTCTACAAGGAGTGGGGGAGAAAATCCCCGCTCACAGTAACAACTCTACTGAGGATAAGAGAAGTTGATTTCATTAGTCTTTAATATTATTCTATTCTTTCTTATTATAATATTATCCATTGCATTATTTAGATTGCATCGTGTGCGTGAGTTAGGATGCTCGTGTTACCCGTGTTGTGTTGTGTAAGGGATACCATACTTTCACTCAAGGTATGGAGATTGAGCATGGCATAACCACTCATAGCCTTGTACCTTTTGGTATATACATGCTATGGGAACCTAATCTTTTTAATCCAAAGACTTAAGCTCATGTAAATTGGCCTAGTTATTTTCCTTAGGTTTTTACCCTAAATGCTTGTTATTTGACTATGTTTAATTTATCTTAGTTTAAATCATGGCTTATATGGTCTGTTTTTTTCCTAATATGACCTACCTACATTGTAAGCTCAAAATAATTTTTCCTTTAAAGTTCTAAAGACCAAAGCTATTTTTAAAACTTTTCAAGATGGTCTTTGGACATAAAAACTTTTAAAAATGGATCAAAAAATTCTTTTTCACCACATTGCCCAAGCTCAAAAACCAAAATTCATTTTTTCTTTTTAATGGGCTTTGAAACAAAACTAATTTTCACTTCATTACAACTTTTCCTAAAATGAGCTTACAAAATATTTGGGTTAATTATTGAATGCTAAAAACCAATTGTGAGCCTAATTTATACTAAGAACTATTAATCATGGGCTTGTTTTTGGCATGAATCATTAGTTACTTTTTCAAGTGAGAAATCTATTTGTAATAAACCTCTTAATTTAGTTTTAATCCAATATATCATAAAAGTTGCTTTAGTTGATTGGATCGATTAAAGCCTAATTAATGGGAATTATCATGAATTGATTTTCATGTTCGAAAATATAACTATTGGTTAAAATGTTTCGAGAAAAAAAATCCCATGTTGGTATTTTGTTAACCCTATACCTAGGAAAAGAGACTCGACATTCGTGTGTGGAAGTTACAATGTTGGAGGGGACCTCCTAACTATTTTTATTTATTGTTTCTGCATACATGCATGCATACATACATTTGCATCTCATATCATTGATCCTTTCTGGCTCATAGTCCTGGATTACAATAGTTTAAAATCCTACGACAATCCGACCTACGCCAGTGACGATGAATCCAGCAACAACTCAGTCAGATTCTCACCAAAAGCAATGGAACTTGAGCAGATTCAAAAGATGTTAGATGATGCCCTTAAAGTCAAGATGGAAGAACTAATGGGGGGCCTAGCTAAGATTATGAAAAGTCAAATGGCTACAATGTTTGGGAACACTGCGAAAGCATCCGTAAGCACTAAGAAAGAAAAGGGAAAGGCTAAAGTTAGTGAAGTAGTCTTCGATGATGACAAGATGGTTATGGATGGTGATGAATACTGGGCCCAATACTTTCAAGATCCTCAAGATAAAAAGGAGCAAAAGGTTATTAAGAAGACAACTGTTGAAAAGACTGAGACTTCTAATGTTGAGAAGATGATTGTTGATATCCATAGGAGGTTTGAGAAGAAGCTAAAAACTGAAGAGATGTCCAAGATCGACAAACTGTTTGAACAAGATGAGGAGGTCCCTTACAAGTTCTAAATGCCTTCCTTCTCTAGGTAAAACGGTACTGGAAATCCTCACTTGCATGTTAAGCAGTACATCACTGCTATGCAGTCTGCCCGAGCTACTAAAAAGCTCAAACTCTAAGGTACTTTATGATCTCGTCGAACCTTGTTGTCAGAAACTGGTTCAACACCTTAGATGATGACACTCAAAAGAGCTAGGATTTACTGTAAAGGCTTTCATTCAATAGTATGAGTACAATGTCGAGCTGAAAGTTACCTTGATGGAAGTGAAAAACATTAGGTAAAGACCAAATGAGAATTTTGTGGACTTTGTGAAGAGATGGACGAACAAGGAAGCTTTGCTCAAGAAGAGACTCAATGAATCAGATCATATTAGGATGATTGTAAGAGGAGTGCTGCCTAGTTTGCATGAGAGGATGTCCCACACTCTTATTAGAGATTTCAAGGATCTTCTTCAAGATGGTTTATAAATTGAAGAATGGGAGAAGGAGAAGAACCGATTTTCTACAAGAAGAAATGAAAAAGGAAACTACCAGCCAGGTAATCAAAGCAACCAGAAGGAAGTTGATGTTAATGTAACTGGTCAAGGAAATAGAAGATAGTTCTCATAGATAGGGAAAACTCTATCGTGGGTTTTCAACAAACTATAAAAGAAAAGATTGTTACAACCATTGGCTCCTTGACTGCTACATAATCCTCTGCCACCAAACTTTGATGCCGAGGCTTTCTATCAATTTCATCAAATGCAAGGGCATGAGATGGATAAATGTGCTCATTTAAGGCATGAGATTCAAGATTTAATTAATAGTGGAAAGCTACATGAGCCGGACAAGCCCAATACCAAAAGTAATCCTTTGCCTAAATTTGGAAGAGTACCTCCACCGGAAACCTTTATGGTAGGAAAAGGATTGGAGGAAAATTTTATTTTATCCTCATTTCGAGATGAGAGTATTGAAGATGTGGAATGAGGAGAAATTTTGTTCAATAAACTTCCCTTAGCTTGGAGTGTTGCTCTATTTATTTTATTTTCTTTAATATTTAATTGGAACAATTATGTTTTTCAAATTATGTTTATTTGAATAAATTACTTTCATTAAATTTATTTTTATTGGTCTTTGTTCATAAATTGATAAATTACTTTCAACCGATGAGGAATCTAGCTTGATATTCATAAATTGGTATATCTATCCATCATGATCTGAATGACTTTACTAGGTGAGGGAATTGTTCTATAGCATTGAGTTGTGTATGCTTACTTAGAGAGGGCTCCTGCATAATTATAAATGTCTAGGTCCTAATCAGTCTTAGAACATCTTTGACGGACATTCAAGGTGAAATTGAACTCTGTCTATTTAAGGGAGAGATGATGTATGCATTGTTTGGTAAGCCAATAACTAGAATCACCCATGTTAACATCAATCCCTAGTTGTTCCTTTGAGCTTTCATGAGATTTCAGCTTTCTCTCTATTGACTTATAAGCCTAATGACCTGCCCTGAGCTGTTGTTACACTTTTGGCAAGTCTTCTGATCACTAAGGAACAAAAAGAAAAGAAAAAAAATAAAAAAAATAAAAAGGAAAAGAAGAGAGAAGGGAAAAAAGAAAAAGAAAGAAAAAAGAAGAAGAGAAGAAAAAAAGAAGAAAAAAAAAAGGAAAAGAAAACAAAATACAAAAAGCAATTCAGAAAGCCAACCAAGTTTTCCTTTACCTAACGCAGTAGAAGGCAAAGACAGTTTGACTTAAATTGGTCCAACCCAACAAAAAATTTAGCCAAAATTAGAGAGATAGAAGATAGTCATCCAGTTCTTGAATGTCTTGTACTTGATAGTCCTATAGGGAAGAAGGAAAAATGATAAAATGCTCAAAGAAAAATAGAATAAGTAAAAAGAAAGAGTAAAAAAAGAAAAAAAAGGAATGGAATATGGATATCAAACTTTTTACAAAGGCAAAGATTGTCCTAATTAAGATCCAGATTCATGTCAAGAATAAAGAAGAATGTTCAATGATCTATCTTTTCATGCTTCCAACTCTCTAAATAAGAAATTTGTAGTGCGAAGGTTTGCCCATATTGTCACAATGGCTTCAACTTACAAATGGCCTTCATTTAACTCGTGTAGCTTATAAACCCCATTTTAAGCCTGTTAAAGACCTGTTGATCTCTCTTAGTAGGTAGGGTCTATTAGTAAAAATAGTTTGGATAAGCATGCATATGAGATAGACAATATTTAAACTCAATGAGACCTTTGGCTAAGTAATGTGTATGTGCCTATCTGAAGTACAATAGTTCTTGATCAAATAGAAATGATTCCCGAGTTTAGTACAGTAACTAGGGTTGTCATGTTATAGATATGTTAATTTGGAAAATTGAGTCCTTTGGTACAATGACACTAATTTGACAAAGTTAACATTTGATTCAAAAAGATGTGTTTTTTTTGTTGAAAAAAAACCTTTAAGTTAAGGAAAGTGTGTTGCATCATCAAAACTCGAAGAACACATTGGGCAAAGTAGATTATTAGCAAGGTTATGAAGAAGCTACCAACTGGCATACTGAATCATAATTTGAAATGGATGTATCTCTGCTGCTTGGGGTCTCCACTACTCATGTTTTCAACATCTTAAAGATAGAAGCCATAAATGCGAAGCCTTTGTCATTCCAATGCAAGACCTGAATGAGCATCTGGAAGGAGTCAATGAGAACTCTTCAGCTGATCACCTCGGTCTGTGAGTCAATGGAACCACTGTAATTGTAATCCATGCATACCATGCATAAATGAGCATATCACATTGCATTTTGTTATCTTGTGTTACCTATCATTTGTCAAAGTGAACAGCAAACACTCTATGAAAGTAAAGAATCAAAAGAAGATATTGAATCAGGGGGCATGGAAGGCCCATTACTTGAGGAAGCTCCAGTCATTTTGTAAAAGAAGAAATGCATGCTTGTGTAAGGAACTAGACAACACAAACATCAATATAAGCCCGCATAGGAAAAATTATTTGTTTGAGCCTACACAGCGGGTAAAGTTTCTCCTTTTCAAATTTTGAGTTTATGCGTGTACAAAGCATTTTCAAACTCACTTTCAAATATTTTGCCACTCAGGGAGCAAGGAGAATTTATGAGGGTCAGCTAAAAAATAGTTAAATTTTTTACAAAAGCACAAAAGAATGGAACATTAGTACTCTCAAAAGAATGAAGAAGCAAAAGACAAAAGATCAATCCAGCTAGAAGAGCTAAAGCAAATATAGGACAAATGTCCAAAAGGATAAAGATCTATGTTTTAAGGGTAAAGATCCGACCTCCAAAGGATAAAGATTCATTTTTGGTGGGTAAAGACCCACAATCCATTAAAGAATGGAAAATCCAACTAGGTTAAAATTCTCAACTGATAACAGGTCAGCAAAATCTAATTTAGAATTGAGTATCCAAATGTAGTCTCAGGTCGAACACCCAAAATTTAGTCTTGGCTCGAGCACCCAAAATTCAATTTTAGGTCGAGCACCCAACTCCTATCTCAGGTTGAGCACCCAAAATCCAGCTTAGGATCAAGCACCCAAATCCAGTTTCGAGTCAAGCACCCAACTCCTGTCTTGGGTCAAAGTACCCAATCCAATTTTGGGTCGAGCACCCAAAATCCAACTTAGGATCGAGCACCCAAATCCAGTTTAGGATCAAGCATCCAAATTTAGTTTAGGATCGAGTATCCAATTCCAGTTTTGGGTCGAGCACCCAACTCCTATATTGGGTCCAAGTACCTAATCTAGTTTTTGAGTCGAGCACCCAAAATCCATTTAGGATCAAGCATCCAAACCTAGTCTAGGGTCGAGCACCCAAAATCTAGTTTCTAGTCTAGAACCCAAATCCAGTTTCGGGTTGAGAATCCAACTCGTGTCTCGAGTCCAAGTATCTAATTCAGTTTTGGGTCCAAGTACCCAATCCAGTTTCTGGTCAAGCACCCAAATTAAGTTTAGGATCGAGCATCCAAATCTAGTCTCGAGTCAAGCACTCAAAATCCAGTTTCTGGTCAAGCACCCAAATTCAATTTAGGATCGAGCATCCAAATCTAATATTGGGTCGAGAATGCCATCAATTCAGTCTTAGGTCTAAGTACCCAAATCAAATTCAATCTCAGGTCGAGAACCCAATCAAACCTATCCAGGTCGAAACCAAATCTTTTCTGAGTCCAAAACTCATTTCAGGTCTACGTACCCAAACCATTGCCAATCTCGGGTCAAGAACCCATCCTCATCCAAAACCAATTCAAAGTCATGTTGCTTTTCACTCTCTGAATAAATTTATGATCGTTCAAGCAGGGGGCAAAACTGTAGACCCTTAATTTTGGTCCTAGCCAATCTGATGTTAATTCTAAACCTTTGATTGGATTAATATATTTTTAATGAGGCCTAAAATAAGATAATTAAACTTTTAAAACTCTAATTGGGTCTGATTAAAAATGTTTGGTTGGTTTTTATTTGATACAGGTGCACTAAACCCTAAAACGGGTTCGATTCGAAGGTTTGGTTGATTTTTCACTTGATTCGGGTAGCCTTTAGGGAATAGGGGTGTCCCATGTCGAATTAAGGCACCCAAATTCGATGTGGGAAGTCCCATATCAAATTAGGAGCCTCCCAATTTGATATGGAGGCCCCCCATATCGAATTGGGAACTCAATTCGATATAGGGCAGCCCTATATTGAATTGGGGTACTCCCATTTCGATATGGGACAACTCCATATCAAAATATCAAAATGGAGCTCTCCTATTCCAATATGGGGTAGGTTTTTGGCTTTCTATATCGAATTTGGATGCATATTTCGACATGGACTTGGACTCTATCGAATTAGAATTACCTGAGTTCGACATGAAATTGGTTTTCATCGAATAAAAGGTTTATTAGTTCAATATGGACTCAGTTTGTGTCAAATAAACTGACTAATTCGATATGTTTCCATTAAAACGTAATATCACTTTATAAATATAGGTTTTAAGAGATTGGGAATGGACTTTGGCTTGCGGCTTGGACTTTTTCTTTTAGCTAGACTTTTGATTTTCTTTTGAGCAAAGACTTTTGAATTTTTTGACTGGGACTTTTCGATTTTCTTTAGAGGAGTAGCAGCTATTGGATAATCTTGAGCAAAAATAGTAGACAAGGAACATTGAGCAGACTTTTGAGATTGGATAGAAAGAAAAGAGACATAGAGAACAGAGCAACGAAAATCAAATATTAAATAAAGAGAATGAATTAACAAGGCAGTAGTTTAGCTCACTGTCTTGTTCTCAATTCAACCAACAAATATAAGGCTCGTGCAAATGAAAGTTTGGATCAAAGTTTGATTATTGGTGGAATCAACACATGAAGGTACATATCTAAAATTAATTTTATTTAAATACATGATATTAAGTTTGGTGATTATTTATATCTTTCATGCAAAGCTAATATTATAGCTAATAATGTTATTTTCCTAAAAATCCCAAAACCTTATTTTCTAAATCTTAAACTCTAAAATGTTAATGTTTAACATCAAAACCTACAACCCTAAAAACTAGTTTTAAAAATTTTCAAGGGCACTACCCCCGACCCTGCAATCCTTGACCCCACCCGCTAACCGACTAGCAGGACCACCATATGGGCTTGTCGAAGGAGTCACTATTAATTTGTGTATTATAAGTCTTTGTATTTATCTTCCCTTATCTAAAACCCTAATTTTATTATTAAAATTCTAAAACCCTAATTTAAAATGTAAACCCTAGACTTATACATTTATTGCTTTATTTAGTTTTAGATTTTATTATGTAGTTTATTATATGTTTTGATGATTGATTTATTTAATTTCTATGTTTGATTTGTTTAATTTATCATGGATGATTATTTTCTTGATTATTGTTTATTTATTGAAATTGTAAGATGTATGTTTCCATGATTGGGTACCCATTAATTAATTCTTATGTAATTTAAATTATTTTTATATTTTGGGACTAATGTAAAGGACACGTTTTCACCTTTTCTGTGGGTGTCCTATTTAGTTTTAGACATTGGACGATGAAAGGACATGTTTCCATCCTCTGATGGGTGTCCATCTATTTGTTTTGTTTGAACATTGTTATGATTTTTAATATAGTATTTATTTATTCTTATCATTGCTTATAGTATGGATAATATCATTATATTTAAGAATTTTATAATATTTAAACATGAAAAGGAGGCCGGTTCCAATGAACTGGACGCTGTGGGGGTGCTGGGTCATTTCTCACCTTTCCCATGCGTACCCAACATTCCGAACCCATTAGGGGGTTGGAGATTCCTTAGGAATCGAGTCATCCACCCATTTCTATTTTCCCAGCCTGTCCGGGTGGCAACTCCATTTTTTTCGGATTTAGGCCTGTCTTCTCTAAGGCCCTGAGCATAACAGTGCCAAAGTCGCAAGATCCATTCCACCGGGAGTGGGGACGAAAATCCCCGCTCATAACCTCTTTAACGTCATATTAGTTGGATGTCCAGGGGTAATTTTCCACTAGTCTTGGACATATAAAACCTCCTTCCACTCATTCAATTCTCCCCCTAAATACCATTTGATCCTTTGCCCATTCACCTTAAAATCTTCTTTTTCTGGATGAGTAATTTCAATCATTCCATAGGGAAAGATTTCCTTGACCATGAAAGGGCTAGACCATCGAGATTTTAACTTACCTAAAAAAAGTTGAAGCCTTGAATTATACAATAATACATGATCTCCAGCTTGAAACTCTTTCCATTACTTAATGCGGGCATCATGCCATCTTTTAGTCCACTCGTTATACATCCTTGCATTATCACAAGCCTGCAATCTCTATTCATCTAGCTCATTGACCTGCAATTTTCTCTTTTCACCTGCATTAGCTAGATCAAGGTTAATTTGTTTTATAGCGCAATAGGCATTATGTTCAATTTCTACAGATAAATGGCAAGCCTTTCCGTATACTAGCTTAAATGGCATAGTATACACAAAGGAGTTTTGAATGTTCTCCTAAAGGCCCATGAGCATTGTCCAATTTTTCAAACCAATCCTTTTGGAATCGCTCTATAGTTTTCTTGAGAATTATTTTTATCTCGTTATTTGTGTTCTTAACCTGGCCACTAGTTTAGGGGTGGTAAGGAGTAGAAAACCTACGTGTAATGCCTAGCCTTTTGAAAACATTCTCAAGCTGAGCGTTACAAAAGTGAGTATCCTTATCACTTATGATAGCTTTCGACATAGCAAATTGAGAAAATAATTTTTTTAAAAACCTCATCACTACCTTGGCATCATTTGTTGCTAAGGCTTGGGCTTTTATCCATTTAGAAATATAATCTATAGCTACAATAATATATTTGTTACCAAAAGAACTAGGAAATGGTCCCATAAAGTCGATGCCCTGTACATCAAAGACTTCACAAACAAGAATTCCATTATGGGGCATCTCAGCAAGAAATGAAATGTTTCCAATTCTTTAGCAATGATCATAACATTTCATAAAGTCATAGTGTAGACCCTTAATTTTTGACCCAGTCCAGTTCAATATTTTTTTATAACAGTCCAAAATAATTTTTGTGGTATTTTAATTAAATAATATTTATTTTAATATTCATTAATTATAATATTTATTTTTAATAAAAATAAAAAAGGTAACAGTAAAAAAGATAAAAATAAATAAATAAAAATCGACAAAGGAAGAATCGGCGACGAAAATTTTTTGTCTTCGAAGACGAATTGGCTTGGGCCAATTTGCCACAGGAAAAGGGCAATTAGCTATAGTATTTTCCTGTGGCGAACTGGCTGGCCCGCGCCTAGCGCCCGCAATAATTTTTTTACCAGCATACTTTCACACGCCCGGCCCGCATGCGGTTTTGCCAAAACCCTATTTTACTTGGTTTTTAATTTTATTTCCTAAAAGGTTTTTATTTTTTTAGCCAATTAGGATTAGGTTTATGATTTTTTCTTATAAATACCACATTAAAGACAAATAATTAAGGATCTAAAATTTTTTATCGAACTTCGGACTCTTGGATTTTTTTAGCCAATCTCAAGCTTGAAAGATTAAGAGGTAGCAAACAATAAAGACTCCATCAAAGGCAACCTACACTGTCTTTATTATTGTTCAACCAGAATTCAAATATTGTGGTGGAACCAACAACGAAGGTTTGAATCTCTTTTTCTTTGTTCATGTTTATAGTAGCTTCATCAAATTGGATTAATTATTTCATCATAAAATTTGATCAATTATTCTACTAATCATCCAAACGTTATTTAAAATCCTAAAAAAGTGTTTTTCCAAAACTCCTAATGCCTTAATACCCGTAAAATATATTTTTGAAAACCAAAACCCTAATTACACTTTTTTAAAACCACAATAATCTATTTTCTCAAAACCCTAACCAAATCTATTTTTCTAAGATCACAGTAGCTTATTTTTTCAAATACTTAATCTAAAAACCAATTTTCATGATTTTCAATCTTATTTATTTAAACCCTAAATTTTAATATTATTTTCATACAACTTTCGAAACCTTAAATCCAAAACATTCATTCTTTAGATTCAAACCCTAATTTATTTCAAATCTAATCTTTAAATTCAAACATCCATTAGCCATGTTATTTCTTTAAAATGTTTCTCAACTAATTAAACTAGTATATACAAAATCCTAATTGTTAAACATAAAATCCAAGAAACCCAAATTGATGCATGAACCCTAAAGTTATATACTTACTGTTTTATTTAAATTGGATGAATGCTATTATATATTTTGATTGATGTTTGATGTCTTTGATGAATTATTTATTTATGATGAATGGATGTTTACTTTTATTTATTTGTTTTTATTTCAAAACTTTGTAAGAGGTATGTTTCCATATTTTGGGTATCTCATGTATTAAGCATCATGTAATTTAAATTGCTTTTATATTTTGGACCAATGTAAAGGACACATTTCTACCTTTTGGTGGATGTCCTATTTAGTTTTAGATGTGGACAATGTAAGGACATGTTTTCATCCTCGGATGGGTGTCCATTTATTTACTTTGTTTGGACATTACTTTGATTTTAATGTAATGATGTTTTATTTTAATTTTTGCATGTAGTATGGATAATATCAATATATTTAAGAAATTTATAATATTAAGACCTGAAAAGAAGGCCGGTTTCAATGAACCGGGTCTTGTGAGGGTGCTGGGCCATTTCTCATCTTCCCCTCACATACCCAACTTTTCGAACCCATTAGGGGGTTGGGGATTCCTTAGGAATTGAGTCATCCACCTCTTTCTTTTTCCCGGCCTGTCCGAGTGGCGACTCCTTTTTCTCTGGGATTAGTCCCATGTTCTCTAAGGCCCCGAGCCTAAATAGTGCCGAAGTCGCAAGAACCAATCCATCGGGAGTGGGGGCAAAAATTTTGCTCACAGTGGTAACTCTACTGGGGATAAGAGAAGTTGATTTCGTTGGTCTTTATATTATTCTATTCTTTCTTATCATGATATTATCCATTGCATCATATTAGATTGTATCGTGTGTATGAGTTGGGATGCCCGTGTTACCCGTATTGTGTTATGTAAGGGATACCATGCTACATCAGGCCTTCTCTTGAGCAAAGCAGCCTTGTTCCTCCATCTTTTTTACATAGTCCACAAAATTCTCATTTGGCCTTTGTTTAATGTATTTGTGTTATGTATTGTGAGAGGACTGTTACCTAGCCTTCATGAAAAAATGTCTCATACACTCATTTGGGATTTTAAAGACCTTTTCCAAGTTGGTCTACAAATTAAAAAAAGAGATAAAACCTCTTTTCAACAAGAAGGAACGAGAAAGGAAACTACCAATCTAGTAACCAAAGCATGCAAAAGGCAATTGGTGTTAATGCTACTGGCCAAGGAGGAAGAAGGTAGTTTTCAGAATTAGGGAAGCCGTTGTCTTGGGTCCTCAATAAGCTACAAAAGAAGGGATTGTTACAACCCTTAAATCCTCATCCTTTGCCTAACCCTCTCCCACCTAATTTTGACACTGAGGAATTTTGTTAATTTCATCAAATGCAAGGGCACGACATGGATAGATGTGTGAGGTTGAGGCATGAGATCTAAAATTTGATTGATAATGGGAAGCTACCCAAGCCCAACAAGCCAAACACTAAAGATAATCCATTACCAAGGTTCAATAGAGTACCACCACCAGCAACCCTCATGATTGGAGGAGGTTTGCATGAAAATTTTGTCGTGTCTTCTTTTCAAGACATGGATGAAGAAGCATCCAAAGAAGAAGTGGTATTTAACAAAATTGAACAAGCTATGGTGGGTAAAGAAGTAGCAATCTGTGTTGTGAAGGAGTTTTGGTATTCAACCGATAGTGATGACGATCTTATACCAAAAAAGGAGGAATGGACTTGGTCCGAGCCCGAAGAAGATGAAGTAATGAACACAAGATTTGGTAAGGCTTATGCAAGGCCACAACCTAATGAGGTAGAAGTTAATAAAGGAAAGGAAGTCAAAGTAGGGAATAATGAAGAGGAAGATGATACTGTGCTTAAGAAATTGAAGAGAATGCAAGCAAGTGTTAGCATTTGGGACTTATTAGCTACTTCTAAAAGGCATCGAGAAACTATGGCTAAGGCCAATTTCCACCTCCATAACACCGGATGAACTAATTAACTTCATAAAAGTTGAAGGAGTAATGAAATGTGAAGACATTCAAAAGAAGAGCGAAGTTAATATGGGAATGGTGTCTTTCTCGGATGTGGATTTACCGGAAGAGGGGAGAGATCACATCCTCCCTCTCTTTATCAAAGTAGAAATCAAAGGAAAAAGGACTCCATGTGTGATGGTTGATGATGGGTCTGCCATAAATGTTTGTCCACTTAAAATATTGCCAAAGCTAGCTATGTCAATGAGGGATCTAAGCCCAACCGAGGTAACCATTAGGGC
This sequence comes from Garcia nutans, assembly GCA_947685225.1. Classification (NCBI taxonomy): domain Eukaryota; kingdom Viridiplantae; phylum Streptophyta; class Magnoliopsida; order Malpighiales; family Euphorbiaceae; genus Garcia; species Garcia nutans. The sequence continues at coordinate 56,621,441 of CANTUV010000007.1, forward strand.
TTATGACAATAGTAAGAGGCATGCCGAAGGAACTTTCAAAGCTACTGTAAAGATTGGTCCAATTGAATCTATTGTTGAATTTGTTGTTTTAGACATAACTGTTACCTTTGCTTTACTTTTGGAATGACCATAGTTTAATCCTTTCGATGGAGTTCCTTCCACCCTTCATCAAAAGATCAAGTTCCCTAACAGAGATGAGACGGTGGTCATCGAGGCCGAGGATAATGAGGCTATTAATGCTCTAATGATTGAGAGGCCATTCAATGATTTCCAAGCAGTTATAATTTCTGATGATGAATTAGTGGACTCTAAGGTCTTGAACATGATGAAGAACATGAGCTACCTTCCTGGAGCTGGTCTTGGAAAGGGTAGGGCCGGTGTGACAAAGCTTTCAGATTTTAAGACTCAAACTTCCAAGAAAGGGTTGGGGTATGAAGAAGCTAGAAAAGATGTTCATCCAAAGAATAATGAGAAGATGAGCTTCCCACCACTAAAAGAGATCTTTTTTAAAGCTCCCAAAGTGGGATCACTCCAAGGAAAGCCTGAGCCAATCATGTTCATGGGAAAGTTGATCCCAGGTTTTAAAATTTTTGTTGATGTTGCCTAGATAGTGGAACAATTGAAGAAAGAGCTCACCTTGTTAGCCGAAAAGGAGCCCAATCCGGAAAGGAAGAAGGAAGCTATCCTTAAAGCCGAGAAAACTCCAAAGGAGATTGCTGCCCTGGTTGAAGAGAAGTTTAAAGATGTTCAGCTTTATAATTTTGAGAATTATAGTTTTGATTTTGATTTTAATTTGTCTGCTTTGTATGAGGATGATGGTGTTTTCTTTTCCAAAATGAATGCAATAAAGTCTGATTTTGCTTACTTGTGTGATGTTTCTCCTGATGGTTGCATACATTCAAATAGTGGTTACATGAGCATCTTTAATATTAACTCTGTTGATACACAATCATTAAATTTGGGAACAATAAAAAATCCTAAAAACATTAGCATAGCATAAGACCTTAATCTTGATGAGAGAGAGGGATTTGAAAAAATATTTAAAAAACATGAAGAAGTATTTGCTTGGTCTTATGAGGATATGCCTGGAACAGATCGAGACATAGTCGAACACCTAATTCGTACTTACACCCACATGAAACCTGTCAAACAAAAGCTTAGGCGATTAAGGGCTAAATGGGCTGAATTAGTTAAAGAAGAGGTCACTAAATAAATACAAGTAAAGTTCCTTGAAGTGATAGACTATCCAGACTGGCTCGCCAATATAGTACCCGTGCCAAAGAAAGATGTCCTCAATGATAGTGTAGCTTCTAGCATGCTAAGCTCATTTGTAGATGGATTTTTTAGGTACAACCAAGTGTTAATGGCCCAAAAGGATAAGGCCAAAACTACTTTCATTATTACATGGGGTATATTTTGTTATAGGGTAATGCCGGTTGGGTTAAAGAATGCTAGAGCCACCTACTAAAGGATGGCCACCACATTATTTCATGACATGATGCAGAAAGAAGTCAAAGTATATGTTGATGATATGATGATGAAATCAGATACAAGGGAACAACACTTCCAAAACTTAGAATTATTCTTCGATAGAGCATTGAAGTATAAGCTAAGATTAAACTCAAAGAAGTGTGTGTTTGGGGTTACCTCAGGCAAATTGTTGGGACATGTGATTGGTCCAAATGGCATTGAGATTGACCCTGACAAAGTTAAAGCAATCAGGGATATGCCAGCCCCCAAGACGGAGAGAGAAGTTCGCAGATTCATTGGTAAATTGTAGTACATTAGCTGGTTTATAGCAAAACTCACCACAATATGTGAGCCTATCTTCAAATTGGTTAAAAAGAATCAGCCGGTCTTGTGGAATGAAGAGTGTCAAAAGGCCTTTGAGCGAATAAAGGAGTATCTACTAAATCCACCTATTTTGAAACCACCTAAACTCGGTAAATCCTTGTTACTATACTTAGCAGTAGAAGAAGAGTCAATAGCGGTAAATCCTAAACTCGGTAAATCCACTTATCTAGTTTTAATCTCGTAAAACAGTAAAAATACTCTTTTCAGTAAAGTTTTAAGATACACAATTTACTCTTCTCTACATATAGCATTTATCCACAATACTTTTGTCACTGTACACTATCAAGTTTTCATTTTAGTCAAAACGTCCCTGTTTAACATCTTGACCATTACAGATGCCCTAGCCACATTGGCTTTCGTATGGAAAAATCCTGTCAACTTATTCCTCAAGCCTCTGATTTTGACTAGTTCATCAACTCCTTGCTATGAATATGAGACAATCATGGAAACTGATACTGACCATGATGCGTGGTATGATACTATAAGACGATTTTTGTAGGAAAGGGAATACCTGTTTGGGGCAACAAGGAAAGAAAGAAGAGCCATAAGGCGGTGGTCCTTACAATACATTACCTTCCATGGAGAGTTATATCAAAGATGGCCTGATGGGGGTGCACTTGAGATGCTTGAGGAAGCCTAAAGTGGAGCATATCATGTTAGAAATACAAGCAGGAAGTTGCGGCCCACACATGAATGGTTTAGCCCTAGTTAAAAAGATAATTCGACAAGGTTACTACTAGTTAACCATGGAGAGAGATTGTATTGAGTTTGTAAAGAAGTGCCAGCAATGTCAGATGTATGGTAATTTGAATCACATGCCTCCTAAAGAATTGCATTTTATGTCTTCACCCTGGCCCTTTGCCACTAGGGGATTGACATTATAGGAGAGATACATCTGACAGCCTCAAAGGGACACCACTTTATTGTAGTAGTGGTAGATTATTTTTAAAAATGGGTCGAAGTTGAATCCTTTAAAAAATTGGGGGCAAGTCAAATGTCTAGATTTATTAAAAAGAATCTCAATTGTAGATATGGAGTCTCGCACAGTGTGATATCAGATAATGGGGTACAATTTCAAGGTGCAGTTGAGGACTTATTCTCGAAGTACCAAATCCATCATCACCGATCCTCTCCTTATAAACTAAAGGCCAATGGTGCAGTAGAAGCAACCAATAAGATAATTAAGTGGATCCTGTCCAAGATGACCAAGATATACATGGATTGGTCAGAAATGCTTTCTTTTGCTTTGTGGGGATACAGAACAAGCATGTGAACACCAACTGGAATGACACCGTTCTCTTTGGTTTACAGGATGGAAGTAGTGTTGCTAATTGAAATTGAGATCAAATCATTGAGAGTAGTCTTGGAAGCTGAACTGCCTAAGATGGAGAGGGCAGTGAGTAGATACATACAGTTAGCTTTACTAGAGGAGACAAGGTTAAAAGCATTGTATCATCATCAACTATATCAAAGGAAGATAGCTCGGGCCTATAATAGAAGGGTTAAGATCAAAAAACTCAGAGTCGGGGATTTAATGTTGAAAGAATGTAAGCCTAACGTATCTGTTCCAAGAAGGAAATTTAGGCCTAGCTGGGAAGGGCCATATGTTGTGAAACAAGTCATGAATAAGGCTGCAGTGAAGTTATTAGACATGGACGGGAATGAGTTTAGCGAGCTAGTGAACATTGACAGGTTGAAGAGGTTTTATGTATAAAAAAAAGAGAGAGCTCGCTAAGTTGAAAACCCAAAAGGACGGCCTAGGTAAAAGTTAGAGCAGTCTGCTAGTTTTGAAAACCCGAAAGGGCAAGCTAGGTAACAATTAGAGCTAAGCGAGAGAAAATCATCAATTAGAAAACCTGAAAGTGCTAGTTGGCAATAGGAATGATCTTGTGTATGCTGGCTTTATGTTTAGTTGTTCCCTAATTTAATAAAGTAGAATTAATATTAAAATTATTTTATGTGCACTGTTTTAAGTATTTAACCAAATGTGGATAAAAAAATAAACACAATAGCAAAAGGTGATGACAAATTATAAAAGGAAAAGAAACATCTCTTATTATTACTTTTATTATTTTTTCATCCTATGCAATACTCTTTCTAAAGGAATTGAAAAATGTAAAATCTATGGCAGATGATAACTATAGCATGCAGGCCAACTTTGCTTCAGCCAATCCAAGTAGGCTTCAGTCAGACAAGGCATGTCCAAATCAGGAGTGAAATTAAAACCTTGTGGCTCAGCTCCATACTGATAGTCAAGCATGTGAGGATTATAGCAAGTACCTCGACAAAGAGCAGCAAGAGGAACATACATCAAGTACATTCGAATGGTGATACAAGAAATCTTCCACTAAAGTACTAACCAACAGATGTTGACTTCAGCACGAGAATGGATCCAGTCAACCTAGTCGGCATATGAAGAAGCAGGATGGAGTAGTTTCCTAGCAGAGTGATGTCGCGACAGATATCTGGCAAAATCCACAGATGGAGTATCGAGCAAGTAGAGATGCTCCTGAAGCCAAATCTATAAGCACAAGAAAGGAATTAAAAAAAAGAGAGAAAAAAAAGAGAAAAAACTAAGTTGAAACCCGCAAGGGTTGCTTAGTAAAAAATGAGACAAATGCATCAAATGGCAAGAATGAAAATAAAAGCTCAATCTAAAAAATATACCTCTCCCCCACACTTAACACACACATTGTCCCCAATGTGTATAAAATAAGAAAAAGAATAAAAGAGAGAGAGAACTACCCTGATATGTCCATAAATCAACATATATGAATATGGTTCCAAAAGCGTTGCGAAGTTTAATTAGCTACAGGACAAAAATGGACATGCAAAATTATGAAGGTTTAAAGATATATATATATATATAAATAAATTCCGGTTGGTTTATTAAATTCTGGATCTCAGTCGCGATATTAGCTTATTCCATGGCACCCCAATCCAAAACCCTAGGTGGCGACCAACCCTTGTTTCCTAATAGTTCAAACCATTCCGTTCCTCCAAAGATGAGAATTGAAGGCACTTGTGGCCTGCCCTGAATTTAGAAGTCGGGTGCATAGTGGGTTGGCTTGAGCTTCCTTTACCTCTAGCCCTTTTGCTTGGTAATTTGGATAGCACTTGTTTGCGAGGACTCATTATTTAAAATTTGGAGCAAAGGACGTGAGAAAATCAAACAAAATGCAATGAAATCCTCTCTAAATCTTGAAATGGAAATCAAAATCCCCTCTAGACAGATTAGGTGTGTGATTTTGAGTGTAAGAGTGTGAGAATTTTGAGAGAGAATTAATAAAGAGGGTAAGAGAAGAGAAAAAAAAACCATTTAAAATGAAATTAGGCTTGCCTTTAAAATACATCGACACACCTATTGACACAGGCGTGTCGATAGGCATGGCACAGCTACTGCATCTGAGCAAGTACGACACGCTCACTAACACAGGTGTGTCAGTGGGCATGTTATTGCTACTGTGACTCAAATAAATCAAGCGTCCAGTGACATGGGCATGTCACTGGACATGTGGTTATTACTATAAATTTCAAATTTAACCAAAATGACATGACCAGTGGCACTGGCGTGTCATGGGCATGTTACAACTACTATGTCTGAAAATGAATGACATGCTCAGGGACATGGGTGTGTCTCTTAATAAAGCTCATGTTGCCCCTCAAAAGAGAAACTTCCTTTACATATTCAAGTTAACTTAAAACAACACACAACCAACCAATGATAAAAGATTTAAAAATCAACGAAACAAACTAAAAACATGAAAATTAAAGAAACAAATATCAAAAACAAATGAAATGGTGGGTTGTCTCCCACCCATCACTTTTTTATCGTCGTATTAGTTGGATGTTTAAGAGTATTTCATCCCTAGTTTTAGAGGTATAAAACCTCCTTTAGCTCATTCAAGTCTCCGCCTAAATACAGTTTAAGCCCTTGCCCATTAACCTTAAAATCCCCTTTTTGTGAATGAGTAATTTTGATTGTTCCATAGGGAAAAACTTCTTTGACTTTAAAGGGACCATACCATCTTGATTTTAACTTATGTGGAAAAAGTCAAAGCCTCGAATTGTACAATAATACTTGATCTCCAACTTGAAACTCTTTATGTTCCTTAATGTGAGAATCATGCCATCTCTTAGTCCGCTCCTTATACATCCTTGCATTATCATAAGCTTGTTATCTCCATTCATCTAGCTCATTGATCTGCAATTTTCTCCTTTCACTTGCACTGGCTAAATCAAGTTTAATCTGTTTTATAGCCCGATAAGCATTATGTTCAATTTCTACAGGTAAATGACAAGCCTTTCCACATACTAGCCTAAATGGCATAGTACCCAAAGGAGTTTTGAATGCAGTCCTAAAGGCCTATAGAGCTTTGTCAAATTTCTTGAACCAATCATTTCGGGATCGCTCTATAATTTTCTTAAGAATTCTTTTTATTTCCCTATTTGTGTTCTCAACTTGGCCACTAGTTTGGCGATGGTAAGGAGTAAAAAACCTATGTGTAACACTTAGCCTTTTAAAAACTTTCTCAAGCTGAGCGTTACAAAAGTGAGTACCCCTATCACTTATGATCACTTTTGTTGTACCAAATTGTGAAAACAACTTTTTCAAAAACTTCATCACTACCCTAGCATCATTTGTTGCTAAAGCTTGGGCTTCAAGCCATTTAGTGACATAGTCTATAGATACGAGAATATATTTTTTTACCAAAGGAACTAGGAAACGGTCCCATAAAGTCAATTCCCCATACATTAAAGACTTCACACACTAGAATTACATTTTGGGGCATCTCATCACAAGATGAGATGTTTCCAGTTCTTTGACAATGATCACCACATTTCACAAAGTCATAGCTATCCCTAAATAGAGTGGGCCAATAAAATCCTAATTCTAGCACCTTTTGAGCAATCCTATTAGCCCTCATATGACCACCAACTGATCCAGCATGACAATGACGGAGAATATTCATCATTTCAGGCCATGCCATGCAACGTCGGATCATGTGGTCTTTACATAGCCTAAACAAGAAAGGATCCTCCCAAAAGTAATATTTCAAGTCAAAAAAGAATTTCTTCTTTTCTTGATAAGTCATATCTTTAGGGAGTTCCATAACAGCCAAGTAATTAGTAAAATCTACAAACCAAGGCATTTCAAAAGTTGAATGATAAGAGCATTTTTTACTTATTTTTAGTATGATTTTTATGTGTTTTTAGTTAATGTTTCATTTGATTTTTTGTTTAATGTTTGTTTTAGGTTAAAGTGCAAAAACTCCCTTGGATGATCAAAACAATGAAGGAAGAGCATGAATCAAGCAAGACATGGCCAAGCCAAAGTAAGCTTGGCTGTGTCCCTCAAAAGAATTTCAAGGCAGTAGCTGACACACCCAAGAGACACGGCCAAGCCACTGGCCGTGTCTCACCCAAGGAACAAAACCAAGAAAGAAAAGAAAAGAAGGTAGAACTTGACACACCCAAGTGGCATGGCCAAGCCACTGGCCATGTCACATGACACTGCCAGGAGCTTGGCTGTGTCCCATCTCATGCCAAAGAACAAAAGACAAGCAAGGAAGGAGCAAAGCTAGAGAAGCAGAAGGTGACACACCCACATGACACGGCCAAGCCATTGGCTGTGTCACATGACACAGCCACAAGCTTGGCCGTGTCACTCCTTGAAGAACAAAGAAAAGAAAGAAAGAAAGAGAGGCAGTGATGGACACGATGAACTAGCTTGACCGTGTTCCAAAGAGAAATGAGAGACACGGCCAAGCCACTAATTGCTTGGCCATGTCACCTATTGAAATGTTGAATTCTTTTGCATGGATTGAGGAACAAGTGGGGGACAAACAATTTGCTTTTGCCAAAAGAAAGATTAAAGAAAGGAAAAGCTTGCCTAATTGATGGAAAGAAAGATTAAACAAAGAGAATGTGGGAGACAAGGGAGAGTAGTGTGAGTTGGAAGGTATGGGTTTAAGCTTTGAATGAAATAAAAAGAGAAGGAAATGAAAGAAAGAGGACACGTTTTGGGTGAGGGAGAGAGTAACACTCTCCTTATCTCTTCATCTTCATCCTCCATTTCTATCCTCTCCATCTTCTCCATCTTCTATTGGCAAGCTCTTGAAGGTTGAAGAAACTTCATTGAAAGGTTTAGTGACTTGAGAAAGCTCCATTCCATCTTCCAAAGGCATAATTGATTGAAGGGTTGGTGACTTGAGAAAGCTCCATCCCAAGGGTTTGGTGACTTGAGAAAGCTCCATTCCATATTGCAAAGGGGAATCAACAATTGAAGAGGGCATGGGTTCTTCATCATACACCCAAGTGGAGCTAGGAGGAAGACTAGTAATCCTACTCTTGGCATCTTCACAAGGGGTTTTTCTAATTTCTCTTTTAATTCATTTCAATATTGTTGTTGTTGTATTAAGAGTATTGAACATGAACTAACTCATTCTCTATCTAGATATTGATTAACCCTAGCTTATTTGTATGGATTGAATAATTTTATTTGATGGAGTTGTTTTATTATTATAATGCTTAATGATTTATTTCCAATTGATAATAGCATGCTTATTGATTGGTTGCAATTTTCATATTATTGACTTGAGAAAGGTTGATATGAATTGAATACTCATAAGGGTTGAGGATTGATTGGAGTGCTAGAGATAGACTTACAAGATCCTTTGGTCTATGATTCCTTGTTCTTAATGCAAGATTTACTTAATTATGTTTGAGAAGAGATTCCAATAATCTACTTAGTGATTAGGGATTAATTCGCTCGAGAGAGGTTTTAGTCTAAATTAGAGGAATGCCAATTCAACTCTATTATGTGATTTAAGTGAATTGATTTTCATAAATATAATTGTGGCTAGGGGGATTCAATATTTGGATAGTATTATTACCATCAATCCTTTTTGCACAACATTCAATTTATCTTTACTTTCATTTATTTAAGTTAATTGTCTTTAATTTTAAAACATCACAAAAAACTATTGATTTGCTAAACAACAGATAAGATTTGCACTAGTACTTGACCTTGTCCCTAGTGGAACGATAACTCACTCACTACTTTATTACTTAGGTGACCCGTGCACTTGCGGTATTGCTATAGCATTAGGCGCACGCACCATTGAACCACTTACCTAACTTACCATGGCGTAAAGGTGCTCATCGGGGAACTGATCATCAATGTCCCCTTCTTCGAACTTATCCATGGTTAGGTTCTCCAAGCGAGAAAGGTGATCTAATGCCAGATTTTCAGCTCCCTTTTTGTCTTGAATCTTCAAATCAAATTCCTGCAATAATAAAACCCAAAGAATTAGCCTAGGCTTTTCATCAATTTTTGTAAATAAATAACTCAAAGCTGAGTGGTCTGCATAAACAATCACTTTGGACAAGATCAGATATGATCAAAACTTGTCAAAAATAAAAACCACAACTAGAAGTTCTTTCTTTGTAGTTGTGTAATTGGCTCGGGCTGCATTCAGAGTCTTTCTTGCATAATAGATGGGCTGAAAATGCTTCTCCTTGCATTGACCCAAAACTGGCCCCACTGCAAAATCACTTCCATCAGACATTAGTTCAAATGGCAAATCCCAATTGGAAGCCATCATGATTGGAGCATGGGTCAATTTCTCCTTAAGAGTTGTGAAAGCTCTTAAACATTCCTCATCAAACACAAAATCAACATCCTTCTCAAGTAGTCTTGTTAGAAGGCGAGCTATCTTAGAAAAATCTCGTATAAACCTCTGATAGAAGCCTGCATGTCCTAAAAAGCTTCTGATGGCCTTAACTAATGTGGGGGGTGGTAGTTTCTCAATGGTTTCCACCTTAGCCCTGTCCACCTCAATACCCTTGCTTTAAATCTTCTTTCCTAACATGATTCCTTCTTGAACTATGAAATGACATTTCTCCCAATTAAGCACCAGGTTTGTTTCCTCACATCTTATTAAGACCCTCTCAAGGTTTTCCAAACATCATTTGAATGAGTTGCCATAAACTGAGAAATCATCCATGAACACCTCCATAATATCCTCAATAAGCTCATCAAAGATTGTAACCATGTACCATTGAAAAGTTGCAAATGTATTGCATAATCCGAATGGCATCCTTTGATATGCAAATGTCCCATATGGACAAGTGAATGTAGTTTTCTCTTGGTCTTCTAGGGTAATAGGAATTTGGAAGTAGCCTGAAAGGCCATCCAAAAAGCAGTAGTATTCATGCCCAAATAATCTCTTCAACATCTGATCAATGAAGGGCAAAGGAAAATGGTCCTTCCTAGTTGCATCATTCAACTTCTCCAACTGGTAACTGTTCTTGTTGGAATTAGCTCATTATTTTCATTAGGAACCACCATCATCCCCCCTTTCTTTGGTACTACCTGAATCAGGCTCACCCAAGAGTTATCCAAAATCGGATATATAATTCTCGCATAAATTAGTTTGATTACTTCAGCTTTAACTACTTCTTTCATTTTAGGGTTTAGTCTCCATTGTGGCTGCACCACTGGCTTAAATTCATCCTCCATCAGTATTTTATAAGTGCAATAGGATGGACTAATACCCTTGATGTCTGCCATCTTCCAAGATATAACTTGCTTATGCTTTTGTAAAAACTCGATGAGTTTTACCTTCTGCTCAGATGATAGGTGGGAACTCAAAATAACTGGCATTTTATTCTCCTCTCCTAGGAATACATACTCAAGATGATCCAGAATCTTAAGTTCCAAATTGGGTGGATCAATCACAGATGGTTGTGGCTTATGTTCTTTTGGCATTTCAATGGTTTCATATGCCCGACTCTTAAATGATTTGCTTGCTTCAAGATAAGCAAACTGCTCCAGTGCTTCCTGATCCTCAACATTATCCTGCAATAAACACAACTCAAGGGGATCCTTAGAAACAACGTTAGTAACACAATTTAAGGTTTCATGCTTAATGATATCATTGCATGAATCCACCTTATTGAGTGTAAGTGGGTGCTTCATAGCATAGTGTATATTAAAAATAACCTTCTCGCTTCCCACTCTTTAGGTCAATGTGCCATCATGGACATCGATAAGGGCATGGGTTGTATTTAAAAATGGCCTAACAAGGATAAGCGAAACATCCGTGTCCTCATCTATATCAATTACAACAAAATCATTGGAAAAAATGAAATCCCCGACCTTTACCAACACATCCTCTATAATACCATGAAGGTAGATTACTGACTTATTAACAAGTTGAATGGTCATGAGTGTTGGTTTAGGTTCTTCGACACCTAACTCTTTGAAAATTTTATAGCATATAACAATTATGCTAGCCCCCAAATTAGCAAATGCACTTTTAATTTCAAGATTACCTATCAAACATGGAATAGTAAAACTACCAGGATCTTTTAATTTCTTAGGCAACCTCTTTTCCAAAATTGTTGAACTCTTTTTTGACAATTGCACCAAAGATACTTCCTCAAGTTCCTTTTGTTAGAAAGGAGATCTTTCAAAACTTTAGCATATTTGAGCATCTGCGATAAAGTTTCAGCAAATGGAATATTAATGTGAAGTTGCTTAAAGAGTTCAAGAAACTTACCGAACTGAGCATCCATCTTGTCTTTGTTCAACCTTGTTGGATATGGCACACGAGGTCGGTATTCCTTCACTATTAGAATGAGTTCTTATGCTTGATTCCCTTTCTCATTTTCCACTATAGCCTTCTCACCCAAAGCGACGGTAGGATTATCTTCTTTTTCTTGTGTCTCAGCCTCTTCCTTAACCACTTCTTATCTTTTCTCAACCTCGGCACCCTTAATTTCCTTTCCACTTCTTAGAGTAATTGCCTTCAGCTGCTCCTTCAGGTTTGCCTCAGTATTGCTAGGCAAACTCCCTTGTGGTCTTTTACTGAGTAACTTGGCAATTTTCCCCATTTGGTTTTTCATGTTGTGAATAGAAGCTAGCTGATTTCTAAGGGTGGTTTCAGTTGATTGAAATCTATTTTTCTGAAGCTGCTATGAACTTCTCCATCATGTCCTCCAAATTATTCTTTCTTAGAGGGACAGCTTGTTGATGTTGAGGCTACTGAAATCCAGGGGGAGTCCTTGGATTATTCTAATTACTCCAGGAGAAATTAGGATGATTTCTCCACCCTAGATTATATGTGTTATTGTAGGGGTTGTTCTGTTGTTGCCTTGGCATATTCCCAACAAAATCCACTTGCTCTTGTCTTTGCCACTTTGGCAATCTTGACTTTGATGTCCATCCCCACACCATTCACAAGGCACCACTTGCATTGATTTCTTCAAAGATGAAGCTAAAGAATCAATCTTTTTATTCATTACTTCCAAATGTTCTGTTAAAGCCACCATAGGATCCAATTGATGTGAACCAGTGGCCCTCAGTTTTCCTTGTTCCCTTGGAGTTTTCCATTGATAATTGGTAAGGGCCATATTTTCAATCAAATCCCTTACTTGTTCAGATGTCTTGTTATTTATAGTACCCTAGACTACTGCATTAATGGATTGCTTGCTTGCATAATTCAATCCATTATAGAAAGTTTGAATCTGAAGCCATAGTGGAAGCCCATGATGAGGACGCCTTCTCAATACATCTTTAAACCTCTCTCAAGTATCATAAGGGTCTCACCATCTTGCTGAAGAAAAGATGAAACATCATTCCTCAACTTGGAAGTCTTAGACGGTGGGAAGTATTTCTTTAGGAATTATTTTGCCAACTGACCCCATACGGTGAAAGTGTTTGGAGGAAAAGATTTCAACCATTTCTTTGGTCAGTCTCTCGATGAAAATGGGAACAACTTTAGCCTAATTGCATGTTCTGAGACATTTTGTACCTTGAATGTGTCACATATTTTCAGAAAATTTTTGATATGTGCATTAGGATCTTCATCTGGGAACCCATCAAACTAGCAAGTCTGTTGTACCATTTGAATAACTTTTGCCTTTATCTCAAATTTATTTGCAGCAATTGTCGGCCTCTGTATGCTTGAATTAGCCCCATTAAGAGTGGGCTTAGTAAATTCTTGCATTGTCCTTGGCTCATTTCCTGCCATCAATCAAGTTCTTCTTTTGAGCTTGAATCTTCCAAGTTTGGTTCTATTTCTGCCAGAACTGCTTCCCTTCCCTCCTTTCGCTTTCTCCTCAATGTTCTCTCTAGCTCTGGATCTAATTCAAGTAATTGGGAAGAGCTAGCTCAGGTCATAAATGGGAAGAAGTACCTAAAATGACAATCAACAAGCAAGAACCAATGCTAAAACAAATAAAATTAGAAACTAAATCCACAATCTTGATTATATAATTAATTTGAAAACTGTGTTCCCCGGTAGCGGCGCCAAAAACTCGATGGAGAATCTGTGCTATTGCAGTGTTACTACAAGTGCACAGGTCACACAAGTAATAAAATAGTGAGGAAGATATTATTCCACCGGGGACAAGGTCAAGTACTAGTGAAAATTTCAACTGTTGTTTAGCAAATCAATAGTTTTTGTGATGATTAAAATAAAAGATGAATTACTTAATAATTTAAAGTAAACAAAAATTGAATATTGTGCAAAAAGAGTTAATGATGAAAATATTATCCAGATATTGAATCATCCTAGCCATAAAAATATTTATGAATATCAATTCAATTAAATCAAATAATAGAGCTGAATTGGCATTCCTCTAAATTAAATCAAAACCTCTCTCTAGTGAATTAATCCATAATCACTAAGTAGAATGCTAGAAATCTCTTCTCAAGCATAATTAAATAGATCTTGCAATAAGAACAAGGAAATTTGAACCAAAGGGTCTTGTAAGTCTATCTCTAGCACATCAATCAACCATCAATCCTAATGAAAATTCTGTTCATATCAAGCTTTCTCAAGTCAATAATATGAAAATTACAACTAATCAATAATCATGCTATTATCAATTGGAAATAAGAAATTAAGAATCAAAAGGATAAAACAACTCAATCAAATGATTTAATTTAATAAGAACTATTCAATCCATACAACAAGGCTAGGGTTCATCAATATCTAGATAGAAACACTTTAGCTCATGTTCATAACCAGAAAACCAAAACAAAAGAAAAAGGTAAAAGAATTAAAACAATCCACAATGAATGATTTGTGTTTCTTCACTTCAATCCTTGAATCCTGATTTAAATCTCGCATGAATTAGATCTTCACCTTCACTCTCAGCTGTCAAAACTCTCTTTTTCTGAGGAAGTTGGCTCTAATAATAAAAATTGGATCCATAATTTGCACTTTAGCTCAGATTTTATAGCCCAAAAATTTTGCCTGGCACTCCCATTGACATGGGTGTGTTTGTGGGGGTGCCAACGATGTTGTTTCTAACTTTAATGACATGGGCAGAGACATACACATGTCCTTGGGCATGTCATTGTTACTGCAATACTGAGTTAGAGACACGATCAGTGACATGCCCGTGTTTTTAGGCGTGTCACAGCTTCTGTAAGGCAGGATCAATGGCATTATCTGTGACACGCCCATGTTTCTGGGCATGTCAAGGCTTCTATAAAGTAGTTGAATGACACGGCCATTGACACACCCATGTCACTGGGCGTGTCAATTGAAGAAATTGCCCAAAATAGTTCTTTTCCTTGTCTTTTATCCATGATTCTGGCCTAAATAACCTTAAGGTCCCAACGTGTCAAAGGTTCCTGGAATCAACCCTAATAAACACTTGAACAAATAAATTAAACTCAATTTGACATTAAATATACTAAGAAATAGGGGCAAAAATATCATCAACTATACACTAATTAGTAAACCTACCTTAATTGGGTAAGGGAAGGCCCATCTAGGTTTAACCTAAGATGTTTATGTAAACCTAACCTAATGGGTTGAGGGAAGGCCTATTATAGGTTTTTACCTAAAATGTCTATGTAAACCTATCCTACTAGGTGAAGGAAGCCCCATTTATAGGTTTGACCTAAGATGTCTTTGTAAACCTACCTTAATGGGCTAAGGGAAGGCACATTTCTAGTTTTTAACCTGAAATGTCTATGTAAACTTACCCTAATGGGATTAGGGAAGTCCATTTCTAGGTTTTAACATGAAATGTCTATGTAAACCTACCCTAATGGCGGTAAAGGAAGGCTTATTTCTAGGTTTTTAACCTAAAATGTCTATGTAAACCTATCCTGATGGGGTAAGAGAAGGCCCATTTTTAGGTTTTAACCTGAAATGTCCATATAAAATTGTCCCACGATGCTTAAACTGCCAGTTGGTTTTTGTTTCCTATGTTTAATGTTCTACAACAATGTCATCCTCTTAGCTACTAAATTGAGGTTTGAGTTATAAGGCATTCACTTAGAATGCATCTTAAAATTGTATTCTAGCGCTTTTAACTAAAAATGATAACTCTAGGCTTTTGCCTAGGATTTTTTTGAAAGTTAACTACTAAGCTGCTGACACCAAATATATATGAATGTTAGGTTACAGGGTACTAACCAAGAAATTGTTTAAAAGTTAGATTTTAGGGCTCTTACCTATAATGATGGTTTTGAAGGTTAAATTCTAAGGTGCTAACCTTGAAAACATATGAAGAATGGGCTTTGGGGTTTTAACCTAAAATTACTTTAATAGTTGGATTCTAGGACTCTTACCTAAAGTGATGGTAAAGGACAATTGTCAGATTGCCGACTAAGTCCTTGAGACACTTATGATTGATGAGCTATTGGGAATCGAGGATAATAAGAGGAATACCACACTGTTATTTACAAGCTAACCATAGGGAATAAAGTGAGATCCGATGTGTCAATACCGGATCTAGACACGCTAACTAAACTGCTACATTTTGAAAGACAATCAACGGATACTTCTAGCGTGCACCTACGCTAAAGAAGCATTAAGTAGGACAGCGGGTTAAGTGAAGTTGCAAATGGAAAGAAAAAGAAGATGGACTCAGATCATACACTTCCCCTTATGAATAAAAATGAGGATCTTAGGTATCTTGAAACCTAAGCTCTCGGTTGATAATAAACAAGATTTAGGGAGATGCCCCTAAATTCAAGGGATAGCCATTGTGCTTGTCTACTTGTGAGCAGGGATTTTTTCCCTCACTCCTTCATGGAATAGTTCTTGTGACTTCAGCACTGTTAGGCTAAGGCCTTAGAGAACACGGGTCTAAATCAAGAGAAAATTGAGTCGCCACCCGGACGGACAGAGAAAAAGAAAGGGGTGGATGACTTGATTCCTAAGGAATCCCCAACCCCCTATTTGGGTTTGAAAAGTTAGGTACATATGGGGAAGGTGAGAAATGGCCCAGCACACCCATAACGCCCGTTCATTGGAACCGGCCTCCTTTTCAGATATTAATATTATAAAATTCTTAAATATAATGATATTATCCATACTACATGCAATCATTAGAATAAAAGCATCATTGTATTAAAATTAAAGCAATGTTCAAACAAAATAAATAAATGGACACCTATCCGAGGATGGAAATGTGTCCTTACATCGTCCAATGTCTAAAACTAAATAGGACACCCACTAAAAGGTGGAAACGTTAAATACCACAAGACATGTATAGGATATGTGAGATGAGTTTTTTGATATGAATGTAATTGTATTATGTAAGAAATGTGGAAAGTAAGTCACATTATAAATGTGACCTATGAATGTGTATTGATATAACTACTGGTCTAGTGGTATTGAGAATAATATTGCATGTGTTAGTGAACCTAAGAGAGATTAGGTCTTGACCTGTGCAGAGCTAGACTATATGATGAAATTGAGAGTGGGAATGGACTCGAGTAATACTGGACAGTGAAATTGTTATGGTAATCACTGAACTTGATGATTATATAATATTTTTAAGTCCCAAAGTATTTACATGTGGAAATGTTCTATGTATATGTGTATAATAAGAGATTGTAAGGAAAAAGGGGAAGTATAATGTTTAAAATTTTTTAGAAGAGATAGATTAGAAATGGAGTAACAAATGGAAATTGTGTAAGATATGCATATAATCGAATATGTATACGTAAGAGATGTTAATAGTAATATTGTTGAAACATGAATTAGGCTAATGATGATTATATAACCGAGTGCAAATTGGGTTGAAATGGAGTTGAAATGTGTTAACTCTTGGTGTAGCAAAAGTTTAGAGAATGAATATGTAATCCTTGTGATACAAACTTAGCATTGTAATTGGAAAGATTGGAAGCAAAATAATAAAGGGACAGTATTGATTTATAAGCCACAGGCGTGACCATTAATTTACTATGGCCATATGATTTGTATAGTATATCTGGCTGGTTAGTTTTGTTATCCACAGATTTGAGCCTGTGATAACATGACTGTAGTATAGTTTTGATGAAATTGATAATTATGTTTCTAGAAACATGGTCAAGAGTTATGATGGGTAAAGTTGTACTTTATCATTTTATGTTAGAAATTTGTTTGTAATTATAGAAAGTATGAAAGAAAAGAGAACTGTTGTTTTGATTTATGGATAATATGATAAAAAGGTAATTATTGTAAAAATAGTAATGGTATGAAATGTGAGGAGATGTTAAATGGGAGAAATTACAAAATGTGATTGAAAGTTATATTGAATATGTTTATGGTATAAAGTGAATAAGTGGATGGACTTAAGGTTTAAGTGAGTGAACTATGGGTAATAAATATGGTATGAGATAATCATGAGAATTTTGTGGAAATTGTACTAAGATAATAGAAAATAAACTATGTGTATATTAAAAGATAATTTGAAGTGATTTGTTATTAATAATCATAATTTCAAAAAGCTGAAAAATGGATCCGAAGAGATTAGAATTTGAATATAAGTTTGATCTAATGGAATTAGGTCATATATATATTGTGAAAATTTAATGATAAGTTTAAATAAGTTAATTGTTGGTTTGAATCAAATAAGATTGAGACGTTAGTATATTGTAACAGATAGATCAATTGATCTAGATTTCGCTAAGATTGTGAATTATTGTTGAGATTTAATATGTATAGTTGTATTAAGAGTATACGATATAAGTGATAATGTATATGATATAATATTCTGATACATGAATGGACATGAATGAATTGAGCTATATCAGTTGTAAATGATGATAAAAAGGGAAAAGGTTGATTACCTGTAAAGTAAGTTTAAAGGCATTGTACTAATATTTATGTTAAGTGAGAAGCATGCTAAAGAAGGAATTAAGTGTATGAAGAATAAGGATATGGTTATCAATTAAGGTTTGATAAATGTCTATTCTGAAAGTGATTGTAATGACGGGATAATCAATATTAAGATATAAATCAATTATTTTAAGGTTAAAGTTAAGAGAGTATTTATAAAGAGATGAAGTGATAAAATATCTTGAATGTAATAGATGGACGAAGTATATGGATATTATAAGATGATTTGATTCTTGTATAAAGATAAATTAATTGGGAATGTAATGAGTTATTTTGAATGTTTGGTTAAGAAAGTAATAAGATATATAAATATATATAATGATGAGTTATGAAATTTAGAGAAGATGATTGACTCTAAGGGGGAGAGTAGAAGTTATGTGATCTGATGACATAATAACTTAATAATATAATTAACTTCATATGAAAGTTAAGATGGTATTTTGTTAAGAATGGATTGTTACTGTACTGGATAATTTCGAGGATGAAATTATTTAAGGGGGAAAGAATTGTAATATCCTAAAGTATACCCTAAAAGTTTTGGAATTATTGTTGTATTTGGATTTAATGTATATGTTTAATGGAAAGAGAAAGGAAGTATAGAGAGAGTGTATTTGTTGTATATATAGATATATATATAACATATACAAGTCAAAGAAATGGAAGTCAAAAGAAGATAAGTTAATTAAAAGGAAATATTATAAGAGATAGATGTATATGAAGGATGATAAGTATATTGTAATTGTAAAACGTGGGAAATATAAAAGCCATATATAAGACATATACATATATCAACATATACATCACATATACATGATGTATATATTGGTGTAGGAAAAGTAAGTGTATATAATTAATTAATAATAATAATGATGATGATGATGATGATAATGACAAGAGAAAAAGAAGAAAAGAAAGTCAAAGGGAAGGATAAATTGTGGTGGAGGATTTTTGAGATATTTTTTTATATTATTATATATATATATAAGATAAGCTTGAATAAAGAAAGAAGATTTTCTTTCTTCTTCTTCTTGTTCTTGAACGTTGGAAGAGAGAGAGAGAGAGAGAGAGAGAGAGAGAGAGAGAGATGTGATTTTATTTACATACACATCAAATTCTTAAGGGCTTTAAGAGAATTGAAGGTGGATATTGAAGATTTGGTAAAGAATTCAAGTAAGTGTTCATTTCTTTGTATTGATTTCTATTGATTGTGTTTATATTTGATATGGTTAGTATGTGAAAATGATGATAATGAAAGAATGAAGTATATAGATATGTTGAATTGGTATTTAGATGATGATAAAATGGTTATTTGTGAGGATGATGATGGATTGTTAAAATTGTTTAGTAAGGGTTTAATATAAATGAGTTGGGGAATTGAATAATTGATGTATGGATGATGTATATAATGATTAATATTATGATATGTTGAAGTTATATAAGTGTTAAATTAATTGGTAATTGATGTATGTTATGAGTTTGATCAATTATTATCTTGGATTTTCTATATGTTTGTGTTTATTGAAGTTAAAAACACAAAATACATGAGTTTGGTCCGAAACAGAGGCAAAATGGATGCCACGGTCGTGGCAAATGAGTGCCACGGTTGTGGCAAGTGAGGGACACGACCAGGGGGTTTAGAGAAAAGTGGGCAGATTCGTTTGCTAACCCACGGCCGTGGGGTTGTGAGGCCACGACCGTGGGGTCCTAGCTAGTTGTGATGGCTTATAATTTGTGATCTATGGGTCTAGTATGAGACTAATAGGTGAATAATTGTATTGGAATTCATGTGTATTTGTAAGTAAGTGTGTATTATTCCTTTTGGATTAGGTTGTGAAGAGGTTGAGTTGCCCTAATCCATATAGTGAAGAATTCATGGAAGAGGAAATGTATAGATTGATGTGAGTATTATTTTATGAATGTTCTAATAAGCTATGGAATTGTGGTTTATGTTAATGATATATGTATTTATGTATATAATTATGAGATTAGTAGAAACATATAAAAAGTGTAATTGAAATGGGGAAAACATGATAAGAAAATAATGATACATGAATTTAATATATGAGTATGATTTTCTGTAATGTATGTTTATAATATTTATTTGTACTACTAAGCTTTCGAGCTTAGCGCGGTTGTGTAAATCTCGCAGGTGAGTAGGTGGTTGATCTGAAGTCAAATCGTTATGCCACAAGAAGGGTAAGAGTATTTCGAGACCAACTAGAAGGTGGTGCATACATGTACAATTTAATTATGTTATATTTTGATAAAAATGTATTCATATGTATAAATGAATTTTGGTAAAAACAAGATCATTATATAATTGTAATATCATCAAAAGTATAATGAGTTTATAAATGTTCTTTAAATAAAATGTATTATGGTTTGGAACTAGAGTGAAGGTTTTTATTCTGAAATGAAAAGTGACATTCTTATACTTTATATACGTACTGCATATATACTAGGTATATGTATAGTACTTATATAGAGTATGGGGGTGTGACAGTCTTGGTTTTTGCTCGGCCGGCCATAATTTCAATTTGGTGTAGGCAGTAGCTTGGATCAACTTACTTAATTTGGTGGAGCCTTCAACGCAGGCCTTGTCTTCTAAACTTAACTTGTTTGAACGTGCAATAGATATGTTCTTTTCCTTTAAACATTTTGATTGATTTTTTATTGTTATTTTAATCTAGTAGCTTAATTACTAAAACCACTTTCGCATGTTCATAAAATATAAAAACCCTAACATTTATTTAAATCCCAGTATATAAAACCCCTAATATATAGAAATCAGAAATCCTAACCACAATAACTAGTAACCTAATTTCTAAAACCCTAAACTCTTAAATTTAAATCTGTAAAACCAGTAACCTAATTTCATAAACCCTGATTTCCTAAACCCTGATTTCTAAATAATTAAAACCCTAATCATGTTTCTTTAAAGTAGTTATAATCTAGAACCCTAAAACCAAGTTTCTAAAAGTCGTAATCCAAAAATCTAATTGCAGTGATTCCAAAATCCTAGTTTAAGATTTCCATTCTTTTAAGTGTAAACCCTAGTCTGTATATTTAGCCATTAATTGTAATTTAAAATCCAACCTTACATATTTTTATCTTGATGTGTATCCTTATATATTGATCTTAACTATGTTGTGATGGATGGTTTGGATGATTTATTTTCAATTATTGTGAATGTTTGAATGATTTAATTTATTTGGTTGAATATTTTTATTGGTTTATCTTGGTTCAAGAATTGTAAGAGGCATATTTTCACTTTGTGGGTACCTCATTAATTAAACTCGATGTAATTCATTTTAAGTATTGGGATTATTATAATGGGACACGTTTCCACTTATGGTGGGTATTCCATTTTATTTATTTATTTTATTTTATTTTTGGACATTGGACATTTGTAAAGGTATGTTTCCATCCATGGATGGGTGCTTGTTTTGTTTATTTCATTTTAATAAAATGATGAATGTTTATTTCTTTTAATTTGTGTATAATATGAATGATGCTATAATATTTGAGAATTTAATAATATTTAAACCTGAAAATGAGGCCAATTCCAATGAACCAGGCGTTATAGGAGTACTGGGTCATTCTCACCTTCCCCATACATACCTAACTTTTCAAACCTATTAGGGGATTGGGGATTCCTTAAGAATCGTGTAATCCACCCCATTCTTTTTCTAGGCTCGTCTGCATAGAGACTCTATTTTCTCCGAGTTTATGCCCGTGTTCTCTAAGGCCCTGAGCCTAACAGTGCTAAAATTACAAGAATCATTCCACATGGAAGTGGGGGCGAAAATCCCCGCTCAAAGTGATAATGTGTATATGGAATGTATGTTTGCCTTATATAATATCTTGTTCCAAAGAATTATATTTGGTACTATTGGTTTGGTATGCCATTGATAAGTGATGATATTTTATATGCATTCGGGGCTAGACAAAGTGGTATCACTGTTACTATTGCGCCTACAAGTTAGACATGCTGGTGCCAATAGGAGATGCACCTTCAAGTGGTATATGACACTTAGATCCCCAGTGTCACGATAGACCAAATCAATATTTCTAGAATTTGAATATTATATAGGGACTTTTGGTCTCAATCTATGTGATTGTGAGACTTTGGTGACATTTGTGAACAATGTGTACATTAAAGCATAATGCATTATTTTAAAATTATTATTATTATCAAAGTTTGTACCACTAGGTTGTTGGCTTAGAGCGGTTGATTATATAACGCAGGTGATAGGACTGTGGATCAAAGTGGTCTAGGCGGTAATTGAGATTTGGAGATTTTGTGTGCCACGAGACCAACTCAAAAGGTGTTGCATATATGTATAATTTTTGTTAATATGTACTTTGGAATTTGTATACATTAAACATATCATATGTAAATTCAATAAATTTCGGATAATGTTATATATATACAACAACAACAACAACTAAGCCTTAGTCCCAAACAAGTTGGGGTCGGCTGTATGGATCCTCAACAAAATAAGCTCAAAAGACACCAAAAAAGATACTCCAGCCTTAGGCCCCTTCCAAGACACGGATTTTACGTCTCCATTCAAGTCTGTCATTAATCAAATCCGCATCAAGATCTAAGGCACGTAAGTCTCTTGCTATCACCCCATTCCATACAGTTCTAGGTCTTCCACGACCTCTAGCCCCCTCAATCAACAAATTCTCACACTTACGAACCGCAGCATTAGGAGGTCTTTTTAAAACATGCCCATACCATCTAAGTCTTCCTTCCCTCACCTTATCTCCGACATCCGCTACTTGGACTTTTTGTCGAATATGAACATTCTTAATTTTGTCCAGTCTGGTATGTCCACACATCCATCTTAGCATCCTCATTTCTGCCACACTCATCTTATGCAAATGTTGTCCCGTTGTTGCCCAACACTCACTACCATAGAGCATCGCAGGTCTAACAACCGTCCTATAGAATTTACCTTTCACTTTCAGAGGTATTTTCTTATCACATAGAACCCCAGTCGCACCCTTCCACTTCAACCACCCTACCTGTATTCTGTGAGCCACATCTTCATCTATACGGCCATCATTCTGGAACACCGAACCCAAATATTTGAACTGCTTGGTTTTAGGAACCAAAACTCCATCCAACTTAACCTCATGTTCCTGCTTCTTCCTTAGACTGAACTCACAGTGTATATATTCAGTTTTACTCCTACTTAACTTAAAACCCTTGTCCTCGAGGGTTTTTCTCCACACTTCCAACTTACGGTTTACACCAGCACTAGTCTCATCAATTAAAATAATGTCATCAGCAAACAACATACACCAAGGAACATCGTCTTGTATGCTTCTGGTTAGCTCGTCCATAACCAGGGTAAATAAATATGGACTCATGGCCGAACCTTGATGCAATCCGGTAGTAATGGGGAAAGCTTCAGTGTCTCCACCAGGTGTTTTCACACTAGTGGATGCATTCTCATACATGTCCTTGATGATGTTGATATATTTGCCGCTGACTCCTTTCCTCTTCAAAACCCACCATAACACTTCTCTTGGTACTCTATCATAGGCTTTCTCCAAGTCAATAAATACCATGTGGAGATCTTTCTTCTTCTCTTGATACAATTCCATTAGTCTTCTTAGAAGAGAAATAGCCTCCATGGTAGATCTCCCTGGCATAAACCCAAACTGATTCTCCGAAACTCTTGTAAGCTTCCTCAATCTGTGTTCAATAATCCTTTCCCATAATTTCATAGTATGGCTCATAAGTTTGATACCCCGATAATTTGTACAGCATTGAATGTCTCCCTTATTTTTATAAATGGGTACCAGGATACTCTTCTTCCAGGCATTCGGCATCTTACGTCCTTTCACAATAGCATTAAAGAGTTTAGTTAACCAGGCAACTCCTATCTCTCCAAGGTTCTTCCAAACCTCTATAGGAATACCATCCGGGCCACAAGCTTTACCAACTTTCATATACTTCAAGGCTTCTCTTACTTTACTATGCAAGATCCTCCTAGACCAGCTGATATAACTATTTGTTGCAGGAAGACCTTGAAAATCTTGTTCATGTTCAGGGTTGAATAACTGCTCAAAATAAGCCTTCCACCTCTCCTTAATCTCAAAAACTCCTGTCAACACCCGTTGATCTTCGTCCTTTATACATTTGACTTGGCTTAAATCTCTGCTTTTCCTTTCTCTCATCCTTGTAATCTTATAAATGCCCATTTCTCCCTCTTTAGTACCTAACTTTTGATAAATCCCTTCTAAGGCTCTGCCACGAGCTACCCTAACAGCCTTCTTTGCCTCTTTCTTAGCCCTCTTATATTCCTCAAAGGCCTCGCTATTAACCGCATTCGGTAACTTTTTATACCATTCCCTCTTAGCCTTAATAGCCTTTTGAACCTCCTCATCCCACCACCATGCATCGTGCGGTCGAGGCCCTGCCCCTTTAGAGATCCCAAGCAATTTACTACCTGCTTTCTTGATGCCACCTTCCATTTTTGTCCACAAGTCCTCTGCACTAGCCTCAAGGTTCCAAATGTCTTCCTTTAGTAACTTCTCCTTAAAGGTACCTTGAGTTAGGTCTTTCAATTTCCACCATCTTATCCTTGGTTCCAATAATTTCTTATCATTCCTCCAGCTACTTTTATTCTTAACATCTAAAACCACAATATGATGTTGCACCGTCAATGCTTCACCCGGAATGACCTTGCAGTCCTTACACTTACTTTTGTCCCGTCTTTGAGTAAGTATGAAGTCTATTTGACTTTGGGTTCGTCCACTCTTAAAGGTAATCAAGTGTGACCCCCTCTTTTCAAAGCAGGTATTTGCCAGCACTAGATCATAAGCCACCGCAAAATCCAAAATGCTCTTTCCCTCCTCATTCCTGTTGCCAAAACCATAACCCCCATGGACCCTGTCATAACCATTACTGTCCTTACCAACATGCCCGTTAAGGTCCCCACCAATGAAAATTTGCTGATTATCCAGAATACCTTGCATGATTTCATCCATATCTTCCCAGAACTGAACCTTGGATGCTCCGTCCAAACCTACTTGGGGAGCATAAGCACTAATAACATTAATAGTGTCATCTCCCAAAACAAGCCTCAAAGAGATAATCCTGTCTCCCTTTCTCTTCACTTCCACCACCTTGTCTTTAAGCGTAGGCTCAATAATAATGCCCACACCATTCCTATTGTTATCCAAGCCACAATACCACAGCTTATATCCTGAGTTACCAATCTCTTTTGCTTTATTTCCCTTCCACCTGGTTTCCTGCAAACAAGCAATACTATCCTTCCTTCTTTTCAAAGTATCCACAAGCTCTATAGACTTCCCAGTTAGAGTGCCAATATTCCAACTACCTAATCTTAATCGGCTCCCTTGGACTTGCTTCTTTAGCCGCATTCATCCATAATGCGGTAGCCCTTTCCTGTCTGACACCACATCCGGGCGCTGATATGGCGGGACTAACTTCTTTACCCATACCCGTCCATGGCATGGGAACCTTTGCTCATACTCCACCACACCCAGGTGTCAATGTGATGGAACCCCTTGCTCATTTAACACTACACCCGGGTGCCGATGTAGCGCGTGCCTAGGTGAGCACGTCCCAACTGTATAATGATAGCTTTGAGGATCCATAAAAAGTTTGGCAAAAGTATTAATGAGTGGAATTTTTTATGAGAATTTGAATTTTGGGAGTGTAAATTATTTTGTGTAGGTTGACTTGTTGATTTTGGGATTTGACAAAATTACAAACAAAACTCTAGTGAATTTTTCCTAGAGAATTTCTTTTGCAAATTTATAAATTACTTACATATTAAAGTGAGGATTTTTATATGTATTTATTATAATACATTTGTTTTCTAGATATGTATTTTATATATACAAGATATATGTATTATACCTATTTAGGGTATAAGAGTGCTACAGCTAGGGGCTGAAAGTGTGTGTTTGATAGCTTGCATATTGGATATGGCATCCTTTGGGCCTTGAGGGAGGATATTTGAGTCCTTTTCCAAAGTATTGGGAGAGATTTAATTGAGGATTCAATATTTTTGACCCTTTGGATTTTGGGTGAAGATAGAGGTTGGCGAGTGGCTTTTTGCATTAGGGCAGTCGCTGGAGGTCATTTTGCAGTAGTTGTCAGGCAACAAACTAAGATCTTTTCTGATTTTATGGATAAGGTCTTTGAGATAAGCTTCTTAATAAAGGTTGATATAAGAAACCTAGCCACATCGAAGTTGTTCCTTTTTTTGATGTCTTCATCAACTGTAAGGAATGCGCCCCATTTGCAAGATATCTTGGAAAAGAATTTTAGATCCCATGCATGTATTGGAAGGTATTCACAACAAAGCCAAAACAATTCTATCAAAGGCCACATTTTTTGGTACCCATTGCTTTATAAAACTAAATCTCCTGCTCAACCATTTTAAACCCAACCTAATGACTTTAGTTGCAATTTTCACTGACTTAAAAAGAATAAGCACAAACTTGTCTCCCATAAAAGAAATTTTGCAAGGCATAGATTCATTTTCAATGAACAAATCCTTGAGTCACACCATACTTTCTTCATAAGAAATAACTTCACATACTAACCTACCTAAAGGCTAATTGCAATCTAGTTCATTGGATGAGAATGAAAAATCACTATTTTTATTTTCCATGTTTTATTTATTATTGACTTTTTGATAATTAGATGGTAGAGGGGATTTTTTGGGTTATAGTTGTGGGGAAGGGTGTTTTTATATGTGTGAGCGAGGATTTTCGCCCCCACTCCCTCGTAGAATGGTTCTTGCGACTTTGGCACTGTTAGGCTCAGGGACTTAGAGAACACAGGCCTAAGCCTGGAGAAAATGGAGTCACCACCGGGAAAGGCCGGGAAAAAGTTGGGTACGTATGGAGATGGTGAGAAATCACCTCCTTTTCAGGTCTTAATATTATATAATTCTTAAATATAATGATATTATTCATACTACATGCAATAATTAAAATAAAGCATCACTATATTAAAATTAAAATAAATTTCAAACAAAATAAATAAATGGACACCCATCCTATGATGGAAACGTATCCTTACATCGTCCAATGTCTAAAACTAAATAGGACACCCACCAAAAGGTAGAAACGTGTCCTTTACATTAATCTCAAAATATAAAAATAATTAAAATTATATTAAAATTAATTAATGAGATACCCAATAATGAAAACATACCTCTTACAATTTTAATAAATAAATAATAATTAAAAATACTCATCCATGATAAATTAAATAAACCAAACATCAAAATTAAATAAATCAATCATCAAAATATATAATAAGCTACATAATCAAATCTAAAATTAAATGAAGCAATAAATATATAAATTTAGGGTTTATATCTTCAATGAAGGTTTTTAGAATTTTAATACCTAAATTAGGATTTAAAATAAAGGAAGCTAAACACAAAGACTTATAATATACAAATAAATATTGACTCATTCGACGAGCTCATACGGTGGTTTCGCTAGCCGTTAGATGGCGAAGGTCAAGGGGGCAGTGCCCCTTGCGGGGTCGGGGGCCACGCCCCGGAAGATTTTGAAAACTAGTTTTTAGGGTTGTAAGTTTTGGTGTTGAAAATTAAGATTTTAGAATTTAAAATTTAGAAAATAGGGTTCTGAAATTTTGAAATTAACACAATTATTATTTTTATTTAAAATACTTAGCCTACTGTATGGAATTTGAAAAAATAGAATTAATTAAGATTTTGAGAAAATAAATTATTATTTTGTGGTATTAGAAAAATGCAATTAGGGTCTTAGACTTCAAAAATTAGTTTAATGGGTATTAGGATATTAGAGTTTTGAAAAATAATTTTTAGGGCTTTAAATAGAGACTAGATAATAAACAAAACAATTAATCAATGTGCATAAATAAAAGCCCATCTATTGTATGCTTAAACAATTGATCAAACTAAATAATGAGGCTACTGTAAATATGAACAAGTTAATAAAAACTCAAACCTCCGTTGTTGATTCCACCACAATTTTAATTTTGGTTGAACAATAACAAAGATAGTGCGTGCTGCCTTTTTATGAATTATTTGTTTGATCAACGTCTTTGGTTATTGTTGAATGATTATTTGTTGCTTGATGTCTCTTACTCCTTCATTCACAAGTTCAAGGTTCTGAGTAAATTAATAAGAAGAGTATGAATAATTCTTGAATCCAAAAAATTCTCCTCCTGGCCAAATAAAATTGTTCCTCCTCCTCAATAGTGTTAAACTGTATTATTTATAGGGAATTAATTAAAAACCTAATATTGTACGGTTAATTAAAAACTATTTAGGAAAATATTAAAAACCAAGTTAAATAAGGATGGGGCAGAAATCGACAGCACTCGCGGATTGCTGAGCCTGCATGGATTGCTGCGAGCAACGCTGGGGCTAGTTTGCGGGGCGCGAGGATTTGCTACGAGCTGGGGCGAGTCTACGTGGGTTGGGGAGTGCTTGCGGCGAATTAGCCCAAGCCAATTTATGGTGCTTGCAACTTTCATCGCCGATTCTGCCATCGCCGATTTTTTATTTTTTTATTAATAAATAATAAGTAAAATAAGTATTATATTAAAATAAATAATAAGTAATAAAATAAATAATATATACCACAAAAATTATTTTGGACTGTTTTAAAATTTTTAGACTGGACTAAGTCAAAAATTAAGGATCTACAATATGCCTTGGGAGGAGTTTTTTTGTTGGTTTCCATATTGATTTAGCCTAGGGTCATCAACTAGCTTCACCAAAAATTTGTGATTGAGCATGAGTGATTTGTTTAACTCTTGTGCATCATTCAAAGCCTCTGTGTAATTCTTATATCTTATGAATCCCTATATGAAGGTGGAGTTTTTTCTTAACTACTTGTTGGGAATAAAAATGTCAAAGACCTTTCCAAATTTACAAAAAATAAGGAAAAATATCCTGAGAGACAACATTAAAAGGAAGGTAATCTATGAATAAAGACACAAATCGTTTTCCCCACTCAGTTCTAGTTGCGTGAGATTTGTAATTGGACGCCGGTTGATATTCAAGGTGTTGTCAACGACAAGATGAGGTGGCTGAAGGTTGGGAAAAATGGAAGGGTTCCTTACCTTGGTTTTCTCTCATGGCACTCATAAAACTTACAAAAATTACATATAAATTTAATTGGATCATATCTAATTTACCTCGTAATTATATCTAAAATTTACATAATTTTCATATAAATTTTAATTGGATCATATCTAAATTACCTTATAATTTACTTGGAGATTGGGGAAAATATAAGGGTATAAAGTTAAAAAAAATTAGAGAAAAATGTTTATATTTTTATAATTATATAAATTTTATATGAAAAATGTTATTTAAAAAAAATTTAGAGGAACTATTACATATATATAATTTTTTAAATTAAAACTAATATTTTTTTAACTCTTCTTATATGGTATATAATCAATTAGTGGTAGGACCAATATCAAAATGATAAAAAAAAAAACATGTTTACCAATTATAAGGTATTAATATGGCTTTTACAACAAAATCAAGGGGAAAAAAAGACATCTTCCAAAGACTAGAAAACAAAGAAACATTATAGAGAAATAAATCCTGCAGGGTAAAAACTTTGTTGGTTCTCTTTTCTTTCTCTTCTTAACTACTCTCCGAAGTATGGTGTGAGAAGTCCCAAAATGAATCATTAAATAAACAACAAAGCACAAGGGATGAAAAAAAGTAGCTATTAATTATTACACTTGACTTGTTAATTACTCTTCTCTTCTTTGACAATTTGCACTTGACAATTTCCACTCGAATTTGGCCTTCTCACGAATCGCCCCTACAGCATTGCAAACAATGATAAAATATTACTTCTTTTTTCTTTTTCTTTCTAAATTTAAGTGTAAATCTTTTAAATTTATTTTGCCATATCATGTAAATAATGAAATTGCAATAAAATTAAAAAGCATAAATTGCTATGACGCTTTTAAAATTTGTCATAACAAACATTTTAATATTTGTCATAATAAATACTTTAATTGCTATTGTTTCAAAATTAATATTTTTAGTCCTTATAATATATAATTTTATTGAAAACATAAGATTTTGAGGGATGCAAATATTCTATTCTATAATATAATACTTAAAGCATGGACAGATCGGGGGGGGGGGGGGGGGGGGGTCAATTGACCACCCCTTCCCTCCAGCCCTCTTTATATATATACATATATATAATAATATATATATAATTTTTAATATATATTATATATAATTTCATAAAATCATAAACATATATAATTTTATAATTAATAATTTTATATTCTTTTAATATATCTTAAAATTAAATATATATAAAATTATATACTTTTAAATTAAAATTAAAATTATATATTTTTATATATTTTTATAAAAAAGGTATAAATATGTAATTTTAATTTTATATAATTTATATATAATTTTATTTATTAAAAGTATATACTTTTAATATATCCTTTTGAATTATATATATATTAATAATTTTTAAATATTAATTTTTTTACTTCTATTAAAATTCGATAAATAAATTAATAAACCTAAGAATTAGAATGAAAAAATGTAAAAAATTTAATAGATTTTTTTTTTGAATTTGAAAATTTAATAGATTTTTAGAATTTAATAAATAATATAAATTTTTAATTGAAATTTTTTTTATAAAAATTTATAATAAAAAATATAAACTTTACTATAATTTTAATTATTTAATTTTAATTTCAATTTGTTTGTATTTTTTTTAAAGATTATCCCATCTTTGATCAATTTCTAATTTCACCAATGACTTAAAGGATTAAACAATATTATATTTTTAAAATTTTGGGGATGAAAGTATATACATAATCTAACATATGAATAAAATATAGTAAAAAAAATGTGAAATTAAATAAATATGAACTAAAATATGGATAGTTAACACAATTTAATGAGTAAAAATGAAAATTTCGAAATACCAGAAATTAATATATTAATTATTTTAAGACTTGTTAAATATAATTACAATTATAGGTAAATTAGATAAATTTTGTTTTCATCATTAAGTCATTAAAAAAATATAATACGTGATGAAACCAGTTGATTTAAAATATAAAATTATAAAAAAGTTAAAAGTAATTTATATTTCTTGTAACATTGAAATCGAAAGAAATACTATGAACAAAATTTTGCAATAATTATATTTTATTAAAAAAAATTGGAATTTTAACTGTGCAAACGCTTCATAAATAAATTTAAATTAATTAAAAATAAATTTATTAGTGAGTCAGCCACAAATCTCAAAAAGGTACGAGTTGAATATGAAGAAAACTAAACATTTTTTTTAGTCTCCAATTAACTTTGTCACTAAAACTCTAATTCAAAATGCAATCATTATTTTTTTTTTCTCTCAAAATCAGTATAATTATTAAAAATGATACGAATAAAAGCAAAAATTGGCCAAATTTACATAATTACATTAATATTTTTTTCATTTTATTTTAAGTATGATATAATTTTTTTTTATTTTAAGTATTATTTTTAAAATTTTAAGAGAATGTTAATTAAAAAATTTTAATATTATTTTTATTAATTAATAAAAGAGAATAAATTAATGAGAAAGATAGAAAAGTATATATAAATAAATTACAATAAAATTTTTAAAAAATTTATAATAATTAATTATTTTTTAATTTATGTGTATTATTTTTAGATAATATTTAAAATGAAATATAACGAATAAATAGTAAAATAATGTAAAGAAAAGTTACCTTCATTCTGGGCCGTTCATCAGCATTGACTTTCCTAACTTGGTATCTGATCTTCTTAGAGAAGAGGCGTGTACGCCGCTTCTCTCTGTAGCGCAGCACACTAGCCTCTCTTATTCCTCCATTTTCTAAAAATAAATCAATCTGCGCCAACCTGGCCTGCCCCAAAATAAATTATCAATTTCTTGATCAAATAAACAAAAAAGTAAAAATCATTACCACATTCCCTTTATATCATCTTTTATATTAATTGAACTAAAATTTATTATCATTTTCTAATTATATATTCCTCCACTCCTAACAATCATCTACATAACAAATTCATTTAAACTAATGTTTAAATTTAAAATTTTTTAATTTTTAGTTTCTACTGTGAATTATGTACTAAAACTTTGAGTGATAAATTCTTTCGAGTTGCCAGTTTGGCTTGGTAGAATTTATTGCCTCAAATCAAAACAAAAAGCGATAAAATCATATAAAAAGTATTATTTTATTGAAATAACCAAAGAAAATATTATTTTATGACCAAATATAAGTCCAAAAATTCCATTAACATAATATGTTCAAAAACTAGAAAATTCATATTTAGGCTAAAGGTCCCTCTGAAACAACAAAAGCTGAAAAGTCACAGCACAAACAACCAATTTCAAAACATTTTAAAAAAATTAAATACTCAAAACAAGCAAATATTTCTTTTATTTTTTTTTTTTCACCACTTCTATTTGGTATTTGAAGCAAAATATTATTTTCTGTTTTATTTTCCTTATTTTCTTCACCACAACAAAGGCGGGTTACAACACGCGCGCCATGACACCGCCATTAGGAGTCTCAATTGTAAAGTCATTTGAAGGCGGGAGATGAGAAACATACAGAGACATCATTTCGTCCTTCGGCTCCGGTAGTTTCATCGGAAAACGGCGACCCACGGTCAGACCAAGCGTTCAAAACGTTGTCATAGTTTAATTTTAATAGCAAACTGGAATTGGACAGTGGAATCGAATTCTCATCTTTAGCTAATTCCTCCAAATTCTTCAACTCCACAACTGGTTTCTCCACTTTATTTTTCTTTTTCTCACCGGAATTACTCTTCTGCTTTAGCTTCGGCTTCGGCTTCGATTTTGAATTGAAATTAGAATCTGAACTCTTGTTGTTGTCTTTGTTGTTAAGTCTAGGGGAAATTTCAAGCATATCAACAACGGGAAAACTCCACCAATTCCCTTCATCTCCATGTCTTAATGCTCTTACTTCCTTTCTCATTCCATTCCCAAATCCAAGTTGGAATTTCCCGCCAAATTGAAATCCCATTGGATTTCCATACCTGGAATTACCATCTTTATTAGATACTTCTTTACTCACACTCAGATTCCCCATGATACTATCAATACCCTCCTCAATTTCCTCATCGAGAATCGACTCAGTATCAAAATCCTCTTGATATCCATCGCAGAATTCCATGGAATTTCCATGGGAATCACCACTCAGGCAAGAGTACTTGTCGCAAGAACTCATCAAATTCGAGACTTTTGCTTCATTTAAGAAACTGGGTTTTTCACTTTCAATGGGTTGATGGAGCAGAAAACCAGACTCATCGTCGAGAACTCGAAAAGGCCAAAGCAATTCTGGGGAGGACTCGTCAAGAAGAAGAGTGTCCTGATGTGGTTTAGTGAATTTGCGTGGATTTGTGAGGTGTTTAGAAAAGATATTTGGGTAGGCAGTGGAGAGAAGGGCAGCTGCTTCATTGTAGGTTTCGTTGGGTCGTTTTCGAGGAGTACGAGGTTTTCTCGTGGAGATTGCTAATGGAGAATTGCTGGATTCAGAGATGGTTGAAGATGGAGAAGAAGTGTGTGAACTTCTAGTTGAGGTGGATGCGGACTTTACTATTTCTAAATCGAACCCATATGTTCTGCCACTACCTCCACTTAAACAATAAGGAGAAGACATTTTGGGGGATTTATTAGAAGAGGAAATTCAATTCCCAATTTGGAAAATTTAAAGAAAACATAGAATTTGGGAGAATCCCAATTCTTAATTGAACTGATAGTTGAAAATATATATATTGAAATATAATTAGGAGGAAAATTTCAGAAACCAATTCAAAGAAAAGCTGAAATTTCACTTTTTGATGTGAGAATTGAGAATGAAAAGAGTCTGCTGCTATGGAGAGTAGCAAAACCCTAAACCCTAAAAAAAGACGCAGAAAAGTTCTGTGGCCTAAAAAAAAGGAGAAAAAAAGCCAAGAATTTGGGAATTCTTAATTTAAGAAAGAAACCAAACCTATTTCCAAACAAAATTTTGAAGAGCCCACAAAACCTTAAAAGGTTGATAAAAAAAATCTGTTAAAACAGAAAGAAATGGTACAAATAAGAAGAGTTCATTTTTCTCTATACCTTTAATTAAAGAAAGGGAATTCCAAAACCCTAGAAAAACCCAATAAGAATTAGAATTGCAGGAAATGAAAAGAGTGTTTGGAGGAAAAGGAAAATTACTAAAAATGGAAATGGAGGAGTGGCAGTTAAATACAGTTAAGAAATTTGAGAAAGACGAGCAAAGAGAGAGGTGAAGAAATAGGTCGCGGGAGAATTAAAAAAGCAAAAAAGATCCGTTCAGAGTTGAGAGAGTTTTGTAGAGAAACAAATAAAAACTCTGTAAAGAGTGAAAAGAGTTCTATAGAAAGGATGAGACGAGAACAGAGGAAAAGACAATAGTTGTTTGCTGTAGTTCCTGTTGTAGGACCACTCCTTACTTTGTCTTCTCTCTTCCTTTCTATATGCTCGTTTGGCAGTTCAATTATTTTGTTATGTTTATTTACTTGATTGACCCTCTTTTTTTTATATTAAATCTTGGTTTCTTTTCTTCCTTGATCATACTCTTTAATTAATTTTATCTTATAAATTAATCATATTATGTTTTGAAAACTTTTTAATTAATTATTTATTTAATATATAACGATATGATGATAATATGCCAATGTAATAGTAGTGTTTATATAACCAAAAATTAAATCAATATTGAGGAATATAGGATCATAAACAAACTAGGCGTTTTAATAATTATGATTTCTGAGGGCCTACATTAACTATATAAGCATATATATTCATCATATGTTATTATAACAGCACTTAAAAAAATAACATTAGAATAACACTTAGAAAAAAAAAATTAATAGGTTGTCTTTTCATTTAACAAAAATATATAAACATACAAATTATATTAATTAAAAATCTTTTTATCTGTTGATTTTGATATATAAAATCTACAAACGTACACTTGGTATAAATAAAAATCTAACAGTTGTCATAAATCGTTTGAGAGTGGTGCCGAGGTTTTCCATCCTCCTCTCCCTCACCCACTTCACCCTAATAAAAATGCACAAAATTATTAAATTATTAATTAATATAATTACTTTTATAATAATATATTTTAACGATATAAGATAATTTAATAATATGAGTATATTAAATTCAACAATAGAATGATATTTGAATTCCAATATTAAAAAGAAAAAAAAAAGAAAGCACAAGTATATTGCTCTCTCTCTTATTTGAAAATAATATCCTAATTTAATCATTTTAAAATAAAAAGCTTAGATATTTATGTTCTATATTTATGACATTGGAAGATTTTAACATAAGACACTACAAAAAATTGATTTCTTAAAAATACCAAAATATAAAAAAAAAATAACTATCCACTTTTTATTTTTTTAAAAAATCACTTTTCAGTTTTTAATTTCAAAAATAACACGTATATACATCTAACATGCACTTAGATATGAAAAAAATTATTCTAATATATAAAAACTATAAAATAATTTGAAAAAATAAAAAATGACATAGTGTAATTAAGTTTTTAAAAAATTAATATTTATCATTAGTTTTTAATATAAGGTTATTACACATCTAAGTATATATGAAATAGCTGTAAATACATATAACTAAACAATTAATTTATATTTGAATATCTTTTAAATAATTATAAAAAAATCAATTCTAAAAATTAATTTGGTGATTAAATTAAACGAATAAAAATTATCCTACGTATCAGTGCGTGGGCATGAATTGAAATGGTAATTATTGGTATTTTTGTAATTGAAGAAGGACAAAATGGTCAAGATAAGTTGTAATCCTGATGAATAATGATGGCAAGCATTGATGTAATTCTTGGATTATCTTCAGTTCTTGTCACCCATACCACCTGCAACGTTCTCATAGATTTCATGGGAAAGGTTTCTTATCTGCTGATGTGGCATAATTTGATTGGCTAACTTGGATTTAGAGGGCTTACATGGCTTGTCCTTTATTCGTTAAGGGTTATCACGTGCTTATGGGAAAGAGGAGTGGGATTTTTTTTTAATGAGAAAATTAAGCAATGAAATGATTTTTTTATTTTTTTTTCTGGTAGCTTTTTGCCGCATGTGTGTGGCATTTGTTGATCATACGTTGGTTTATTAGATTCAATAGCTTCTGATTACAAAATCAACACCCTTTTTATGTTTTTTTGCATTTCAATCCCTTTATTTTCTATTATTATATAAATATTTGATGGACAACTAAAAATAATTTTTATTAGAACTTTTTTTAGGCCTTAGAACCTATTATAATCAAATAAATACAATTATAATTAAAATTTAAAACTAAGATATATTTATCTATTTTGAAAACTTGGGATACAATTATAAAATTATATATTGTATTATTATTTTATTTTTTATTTTTATTTATTCATTGTAATGTTTAATATGAACAGATATAATAATAGAATTCCTTTATATAATATAAAATTATATATATTATGAGAGAAGAACTAATTTAATATTGTTTAGCTGAATATATGTAATTTATAAAATAATTCACAATAAAATTATTATGATGTAGATATGTGCATGCCACTCGAAATCGTACTAATAGAAAAAAAGTGCAGATGGCAATAGAAAATCCAATGAAAATTATTTCTCATGTGTTAATTTATTACTATTAAAAATATTTTTTATTATAGCGTTTCTTTATTATATATATATATATGCTCCATATCATGATTAATTTTTAAAAATAAAATTTTTAATATTTTATTTTAAATAATTCAATTTTATTCTGCTAAATCAAACTTGAGACTTTATAATGCCATATTAAGAAACTCCATATATAAAGAATATAAAATAACAAAAACCCATATAAAAAATGAAAAAAAAAAAAGAAGATAAATTACCAATAAGGTGAGACTAAAAACAAGAAAAAGTGCCAAAATAAAATTCTTGCCATATAAAATAAAATATAATTAGCTTATCACCCATTTATGGAATAAACAAATCAACAAAAGGAAAATAATGAAAGGAATACAAATATTTGGTAATGACCTCATTAAATAAGAGAGAGAGAGAGAGAAAAAAAACTTTTGATAATTTTTGTCAAATGATAAAATAGGATAAAACTTCACCAAAATTTGACTCATAATGCCTAGTACCGTTAAAGAAATAAATTCTTTCATGGGTCAAATATATATATATATATATATATATATTTCAGTTCTACATTTTCTATTGTTAATCAATTATGATTGATTAATGTTAAAATCATTTTTAAATTTTCAATTCTAATTAATGAAAATTTATAAAAAAAATTGTATTTAAAATTTTAAATTCGAATATCAATAAGAAGAAGCGAAATTTCCATCTGTCAAACATACTGAGGAGGAAAAGAATAAAAGTTTTATTTATCAATCCAATTGAGAAGATATGAAATGTACAAAAAGAAATTAGAAATGAGTAGATATTAAATAAAAATAAAATAAGAAATTAGTTAAAATAAATAAATAAAATATTTTAAAATTTTTATTTTGCACTTTTCCCCGTTTTCCTTCTCGAAGAATACCCCTAAAAATATCCAAGGTACCTTTTTGATATAGATATTTACTCCCTTCAATGGCTTTGTAAATATCTGAATTTTGTCTTTAATAAATAATAGTAACATATAATTATATATTTGCAATTTTCAATTTTTGTTTCCGTCCTCAAAAGAAAATTAATAAAATTAATTATTTTATGGTCTATTAATAAAAAAAAGATGTAGGAATATATAAAATTACTTTTTTTTTTCATGTCATTGTAATTTAGCAATAATCTCAATAAAATTTTTACCAGCATATTATGTATCATTTTTATTCTTATTTTAAAATTTGCCCATATATCATAAGAGCTTAACTCATTTACTTTTTATATTTATATTCAAAATTATCAAAAAGTTATATTTCATTAAATTTAATAAAAATTATTATTATTAATAATTCATATAAGTTAATATATTTTAAAAAAATATAAATTAAATAGAAATATGACTAAAATTCTATAAAACTCGAATTTGCTACTAGTACAATTAAAATTTTAGTTTTCATATGATTGATATGATATTCTTTAGATAAAAATGAGTATGATGAATAAAATATCATTTTCAAAAGGAATTAGATTTTTTTATTTAATAAAAAATTATGTTAAAAAAATAAGTATTGAATAAAAATTATATTATAATCTACAGATAAAATAAATTTTTTTGGTATTCGATGAGAGGATAATCGAATGTGAAATTATTATTTAATTTACTGTTAAATTAGTTATATACTTAATAAGTCTATCTAATACTAAAATGAAATTATTTTAATCATGAATATTGGTATTAAAAATTTATTAGTATTAATGTTTTAAAACATAAAAAAAAAAATTTGAATAATCTATTGTTATGTATACTGGGAGGATTTGAAATGAGAAGAGTTGGGTATATATCCTTTTACTCTTGGCCACATACAGAACTCATAAGTATATCCTCAACAAGTTGTAAAGTCTTAACATAATGACAAAATTGACAGTGCCTTATCAGTATAAGAGATGAGTTGGTAATCACACAGCCTTTGAAATTGGATAGCAAGTATAGAAATTTCAAGACATATGTGACCAATGTTTGGTACACCAGTTTTAGCTATTTGTTCACTCATTTATGTTATCTTGATTTTTACAAATACATGATGATAGACCATCAATTAGAATTTGGAATTTAACACTTCCAAATCAAATGTCTTTTCATTATTACTTATAATTATCATCTTTGATTTTCTACTTCTTTTAAAAATGGCTTTTATAGCAATAATAAAAAAAAAATTATCTTCATTTCATGATATAGAAAAAGTCATCTAAATATTGTATATAGAGAATTTGCTTTACTTTTATTATTTAATAAAATGATAAATTTTAAACATTTCATATCACTTTATACTTTTTATTACACGTATTATTTATTTAATTTTTAATTTATAATAAATATTCTATAAATATCTTTTATTTTCAACTTAATATATATATATATTAATAGTTTATTTGTGCGTGTGTATATATAAATTTGTTATGACTAGAAAATGTCCAGTGCGATGCTTTTTAATGTAAGAATCAATTTTTTGTTAAAAATAAAATTATTTATTGACAAAATTTTGAATTATATATAAAATTATTAAAAAAATTGAATATAGTCATATTTTATATTTTTTTATTATAGTTTGTCACAATGTTAGAGTTTTTTTTCAAACTACCGTGTTAGAGATATTAAGTTAGTTATAAAAATTAAATTACAAAAATTATAAAATTTAATCTAAACAAAATATTAAAAAATAAATCTAACAAAAGAATTAAATAAAACTAACATAAAACTAAATAACATAAATTAAAAAAATAAAACTTAATCAAATAATAAATCTAAAAAAAATCAAACTAAAACAATTGACATAATTCAAATTAGAAAAAAAACTAATATAAAATTAAATTACAAAAAATTAAAAATCTTAATATAAATTAAATATAACAACCAAACAATATAAAATCAACCCAAAAATTCCATAACAAACAAATAACAGAAAAAAGAAAAAAAAGAAAAAAATCCAATAATAAAAAAAATCAAAATCAAACAACATAATAAATTATTCAAGAAATAATTACATAATAAAAAATATTAAAAAATTATATTGAACATTGACTAAGGGTGGAGGAAAGCAAAAAAGAGAATAAGAAATGAAGGTGAGATGAAGAATGATAATTTTATTCATCAAAATTACAAACATAATGAAAAAACAAAAACAAATAAAAAACATAAATAACCGTTTAAATGAAATAAAAAAAATTCTAAAATAAAGAAAAATATAAAAAATTAATCTACATGTCAGTTGAACAATAGTATAATAATATAATTTTGAAGTTAAATAGTATTATAGAAGAAAAATATAATATCATAGTAGTAATGAAGTTTTTTTTTTGTGATATATATATAACTAATTATTATTAATATCAAATCAGATATTATAATTTTATTTAAACTCTCTAAATAAATACAAGGTTGAATATATATACAGCTCTCTAAACTTATAGTATTTAATTATTTTATCTCTTAAACTTTCAATTTGACCATCTAACCCCCTAAACTTATATTTTTTTAACTTATAAATATAAACTCACTAAATCAATCCGAGTCACGCTGAATTATTGACGTATCTATTTGGTACAATATATTTAAATACAAGAAGTAAAAGTGATTAGTATTCATTAATATATGTGTTTATTAATCCAAAATAGATAAGTACAAGAGATAAAGTGGCTAAAATAAAAATTGAGGGGATAAAGTAACTAAATAATACAAGTTTAAGGGATTATTTATGTATTTGGCCTAAATTATAATTATTATAAATATCAAATAAGATATCATAATTATATTTAAACTCTTTAAATAAATGTAAATCAATATCACACCCTAATTATATTTAAAAACTACAAATAAATATCTATTATATAATAAATAAAAAATTTAATTTGAAATATTAAAATTTAGGACAATAATAAGATGGAGACAATAATAAATGACACAATATTATGCAATTATTAGCTATTTTAGTGTGTGTGTATATATATTATATATATCACTCCTAAAAGAATTTAGGATTGATGACACTGGAACTTGTAAAATTACATGGATAATATAATAATTTGATGAGAGAAAAAGATAATATGCGTGCATTAAAATTTCAGATTGCATTTATTTATAAATTTTTGGATTTTATTTATTAAAAAATTCTAAATTATATTTAACCACTCATTATGTTTATAGAGTAAAAATTTTTGAATTTATCATGAAAAGGATATTATTTTTAATGTAAAAAAAATAAAAATATTTTTTTAATTCTTTAGTTAATTGGTTTATCATCTTTACTGAAAAAATTATTATTTTACTATTTTTATTCCAGCTAATGAAAAAATTTAAATCCTAATGCAAATAGGATTAAAGAATTAATATTTTATAATTTTTTTTATCAAACAGCAAAATTTTCATGGAAAAATATGTGGTTTTTAATTACTATTTTTTTTGGGTAAACCGCGTGTATCTCTATCCGTGTAACAGTTTATTATTAATCCTGTTTCGGGTACTGCAAAGGCTAGGTTGACCCTCCCAATGACCTTTTTTTCATACACAATACTAGGCCGAGAATCGAACTCATGACGTTGTTTAAGGGTATTTAGATCATTATCCATCTGGACCAACGCTCGTTGATAATTACTATTTTTTAATGCTGGTTCTAATTACTATTAGTACATTAAATTTATAATTCAAATCACTATAAATACATGTGCATGAGATCAAAACTTCAAGTTTGGAATGTTAGATCAGCTTCGTTATAGCCTTTGCAATATTCTTGTTTTTTTTTCTGTAAATTAACCATCAAATAAGATTGCTCATATGCTAGTGTAAACTCTCAAAATTTTCACCCCACTTAAGTGTCTGTAATGGCTAGGAATTGACCAATGTACAAGAAGAATGAGACCTATATAAGGAAGAGGCTCAACATGGACTAGGGACAAGTTCTAACAAATTTGTCTGAGGAAGTGGCGAGTTCGCCTATCCTGGAGGCAATTTCATCACTCCCTCAAGGAAAATTGTCCATCCATGGTGGTCCTATGAATTTGCATATCCTATAGGCGACTCGCCTATGGGATATACAAAATTTTCAATCACAACGAGTGATGCCGGTCAGATTTTTCATGGTCTGGTCAGAGTAATTGAAATTTTACTTAATGCTCTTCCAACGGTTGGTCCATGTGGCTTCCACTTATTGAGTGGAGATGCAACGACTTCTGACTTGTGTAATTTTTAAATAGTCCGATCGGACTTGTATTAGGTCCGGTCAGACTATTCTTAGTCCATCTAATTTTTGGGCATACCCTTGGTCAGGAATCCTACTGGATAACTTGGAGAGAATTAGCTTCACCGGTTTGTGTGAGCGGGAATTTTCGCCTCCACTCCTGGTGGAATGGTTCTTGCGACTTCGACACTGTTTAGGCTCGGGGCCTTAGAGAACACATACCTAAGTCTGGAGAAAATAGAGTCGCCACCCGGACGGGCCGAAAAAAAGAAGGGGGTGGATGACTCGATTCCTAAGGAATCTCCAACCCCCTAATGGGTTCGGAAAGTTGGGTACGTGTGGGGAAGGTGAGAAATGACCCAGCACCCCCACAACGCTCTGTTCATTGGAACCAGCCTCCTTTACAGGTCTTAATATTTTAAAATTCTTAAATATAACAACATTATCCATATTACACACAATAATTAAAATAAAGCATCGATATATTGAAAATCAAAACAATGTCCAAGCAAAACAATGTCCAAGCAAAACAAATAAATGGACATCCATCCGAAGATGGAAACATGCCCTTACATAATCCATGCCTAAATAGGACACCCACCGAAAGGTAGAAACATGTCCTTTACATTGGTTCTAAAATAGAAAAGCAAATTAAATTACATGATATTTAACTAATGAGGTACCCACCAAGTGGAAACATACCTCTTACAACATTTGGAAATCTAAATAAATGGATAAAAATAAATAACCATTCATCGTAAATAAAATCATTCATCAAAGATATTTAACATCAATCAAAATAGAAAGTAAACATCCATCCATGATAAGCTAAATAATCCAAACATTGAATTTAAATAAATTAAAACGTATAAAATAAATCAAAGCATAGTCAAATATGAAATTGAATAAAGAAAATAAAGATTCAAATTAGGGCTACTGTTTCTATTTAAGATTCTTTATTTCATGTGTTTAGGGTTTTGGAATTTATGGGTCAAGCTACTGTGAAATTTAAAAGAATTGAAATGGAGCAAAGTTTTAGAATTTAAGAGGTTGATAAAGTTCTTTGATTAACCAAATTAGTGTTTGGGAAGTGAAATCATGAAACTAGGATTTGGACACTTTAAAACATTTAGATTTATGATTTACGGTTACTTACTATGTAGAATTATAACATTTAGATTTATATGATTTTAAGGTTTTAAAGGATTAGGGTTTAGAAAAATTAGGGTTTGAGATTTTAAGGGAGTTAGGTTTTACTGTTTTGGGTTTTGGAGTTGAATTAGGGTTTTAGAATTTTAGAATTAGGGTTTCGGAGAATGCATTAGATTTTAGAATTTGAAAATCAATTGATAATTTTATGAAGTTTTATGAAAATAAACAAAATGATTTAAAGTTTATAGAAACAATAAAGATGTTTTTTAGGGTTTTTGGAAAGAAACAAATTTAATTTATGGTTTTGAAGAATTGGAAGGCAAATTAGGATTTTAAGATTTTGAAGAAACAAAAACAACTATTTTAAGATTTTTGAAAAACAAAGAGACGAATTAAGGTTTTTAAACTTTAGAAAAGGTGAATTGAGGTTCTAGGGTTTTTTGATTTTAAAGAAACAGAAACAATAATTTTTGGATTTTTGAATGATGAAGCTACTGTGAATTAATAAAACAAATAAAAAAAATTCATACATTCGTTTGTTGGTTCCACCAAAAATCACTTCTTGGATGAACAAGAACAAAGACAAGCTTTGCTGCCTTTGTTGAATTAAATTGCTAGTTTGCTCTATCAAAAAGTCTGATTGATTGAAAGTTTTCCTCCTCAATTTCGGTCTCAATTTCTCCTCCAAAAATCTGATCCCTTTTTGTGTTGTTTTTGGTCTTATTTATAGAAGATTTTTTTTATTAATACTAGTTATTCACGGAATCTAACATTAATTAAGAAAAGGAAACCGAAACCTAATTGTATTAGGTTTCAAAAAAATTTGCGTCGAAAAAATTTCGTTGGCAAAAAAAAAACTGTTGTG
Source organism: Garcia nutans (assembly GCA_947685225.1). Lineage (NCBI taxonomy): Eukaryota > Viridiplantae > Streptophyta > Magnoliopsida > Malpighiales > Euphorbiaceae > Garcia > Garcia nutans. Next base: position 56,665,389 of record CANTUV010000007.1, read on the forward strand.
GAAAAATTGCGCTGGCGAAAAAAAACTATTGTGGAAAAAATGTGCTGGCGAAAAAACTGCCGCAGCTGGCTGCAGGCAAGAATTGGCCTGGGCCATTTTGCTCGCAGGAAACTCCTGCGGGCGAAATGGTCCACGACCATTTCGTCTCGCGCTGATTTTCGACGATGATTTTTTCGTCGCCAATTTTTATTTTTATTTTTATTTTTATTTATTATTATTTTTTATTAATAAAAATTAGATACTAAAGAAAAAATTATTTTGGATTAATTAAAATATATTGGACAATACAAAAATTATTTTGGACTAATTAAAATATATTGGACCGGACTAGGTCAAAATTAAGGGTCTACAGTTTGCCCCCTGCTTGAATGATCTGAGACTTTAGTGAAAGAGAGTGAAAGCAATAAGACTTAATTTTTAGATGTTTGAGGTTTTGGGTTCTGGGCCCGGTTCGAGTTCTGGACTCAATGATAATTTTAGGTTATTGGCCTAAGCGTAATTCTAGGTTCTGGACCTAAGGATAATTTGGGTTCTGGACCCGAGCTAAGTTCTGGACTTAGAAAAGATTCTAGGTTCTGGACCTAAGGATAATTTGGGTTCTAGACCTGAGCTAAGTTCTGGACTTAGAAAAGATTCTAGGTTCCGGACCTAAGGATAATTTAGATTTTGGACCCGAGCTAAGTTCTGGATTTAGAAGAATTACAGAAAATTTGGGTTCTGGACCCGAGCTAAGTTCTGGACTTAAAAGAGATTCTAGGTTCTGGACCTAAGGGTAATTTGGGTTCTAGACCCGAACTAATAATTTTTTATTTTAAAAAATTTGGCTAATTTTTATGCATATGTCTTCTTCTTGCCTCCTGCGTGGAAAAATATTTATACACACGAAAACATTTGAATGATTAAAGTGAATAATTGAATTTACTGTTTATTTACTATGTAGTCACTGTTTATGCACTATTTACTATTTATAAATAGTAATTTACTATTTATAAATAGTAGTAAATAGTATTTACTATTAGAAATAGTAATTTACTATTCATAAATAGTAAAAGTTTACTATTTATGAACAGTAAGTTTACTATTCATGAATAGTAAACTTACTTTTGAATTTTGTTTTTTCCTTGCTATTTCTCTATATAAACGAACTAATTCTTTCATTCGATTCACAGCAAAATTTCTCAATTTCTATAATTCTCTCAAATTCTTTCAAATTTAGTACATAGTTTTCAAAAAAAATGCATACTTCAATGTCAGAGACTCATTCTAATGCCGAGTTATTGGAGTTTATTCAGTATCATGAAGATGAAAATATAGATCTACTAGCCGGGATGCCGCTTCATCGAAGTTCAAACCAAAAGAGCGCGATAATTATTTTTCTTTTTGATTTTTTTTCTTCTTTCTGTTTTGTTGTTTTTCTTTTTGTTTTGTTGTTTGTTATTTATTTATTTTTAAAAATTAATTTAGGCAGATAAGATAATATGTACTTACCTGGTATTAACTTACCTGGCTCTGTGTTAGCGTGATCATTGCGTTGTTTGGGCCGGAGGGTGTATCTACAAAGCCCGACAATGGTACGATGTAGTGCCTTCTCGGGTAAGGCAGATTATCCGAGAATGCGGCTTTAAGCACTTTATCTTACAATTGCCATCCGAGGAATATATGATAGACCGGAGCGTAGTCCAGGCACTTACAGAACGACGGTTAGACACAACCCACACTTTTCACTTGCCCATTGGAGAGATGACAATTGGTCCAGTTGATTTTACTGCTATAACTGGCCTTCGATATGATGGTGTTCCAGTTCCTCTGATCAATGATATTTTAACATTTGAAATAATTCAGGAATTAATCGGTATGGAACCATCATATAAAAGGCCTTTTAAGATAAAAATTGAGCCAATTCATAGTTATTGGATGAACTACGAAGGACGGGTTCACAGAGACACGACCCAACAGTATGCTCGAGGATTTTTGTTATATTTGCTTGGGTCGACCATCTTAGGCAGCACTGAATCCTCCATCCACTTGACAGTGTTGAATGGCCTTTCTTACTTTAGGACAGTACCATCTTCTGGCTGGGGTGAAGCTGGTCTCGCGTGTCTTTACCATGGTCTTGATAAACTTTGCTGAAATAAGAAGTCTTTTGTCGGCTTGATGGCGGTTGTCGAGGTATTTTTCTTCCACCAATGTCAATTCCGCTCTTTTCTTGCATGAATTCGATCTTTACTATTATTGTTGTAGGCATGGGCATATGAACACAACCTCGTAAGGGTACCCGGTATTTTTCGAGATTGGGTCGAGTATCTGAGATTAAATTTTTAGTTGTCAGATCATGTGGACATTCCCGGCTCTCACCACGTGCATACTCACCGCTTTGTGTTGAGCTGCTTAACCTGGGACCAGGTAAAATAACATTATTATACTTTAAATTTTATGTGAAAGTTTACTTACCTTATGTTATTTTGCAGGTGAATTTGGCCTAGTGGAACCCAGAAGAGCGGACAAACTGGTCTCATTTCATGAGGGCTGCGCTATCTTTCCAACATTCTCACCGAGTCATCGCTGGCCCAGTGTCTAGTGGTTGGTTTCTCGGAAAGAGAGTTTATGAGTGGTTCCTCGGTCCAGAGCAGCGAAGGATTCCAATGCCATGCCCGGAATACACTTTAAATATTATGTCGATGTCGGAGGATGCCTGGTGGCCGGCTCTGTATGGTTATGGTATTAAAGGATTTCTGTAATATCCCAAAATGTACCCTAGAAGTTTTAGATATTATTGTTGTTTTAATTGGATTGAATGTATATGTTAATTTGAAAGAGGAAAGAATTTTAAAGAAAGTGTATACATTGTATATATGGAAGTATAAATAACATATACATAAGTCAAAATGGTGGGTCAAGGTAAGAAGATATTTAAATTGTGATTTGTGAAATTACTAAAAAGGGCAAGTGAAGAAAAAGGGGTTAAGATTTATAGAAGAGGGTAATAAGGTAATTTTCTTTTTAGATTGCTTGGTGGAGATTTAAAGAGAAGAGAATTTTGACTTTTTTTCATTTCTTCTTCTTTCCTTTCTCCATTGTTGGCCGGCCACCCAAAGCAAGAGAGAGCAAGGATATGTTTTGATGTTCAAGCTCAAAATTGAAGGAGTTTTCAAGTGATTAAGTGAAAGTTCAAGAAGTTTTATTATTTTGGTAAGTTTTCTCTCTTGATTTCTCTTGTTTATTTGAAGTGGTGTATGAGTTTGATTGTGGATGTTTGAAAATAGGGGTGTGTTGGTTGTAGTGTGTTGGAGTATGTTTGATTTTATTAATTATAGTGTTGATTTTGGTTTGAAGGTGGTAAGTTAAGTTGATGTTGGTTTTGAAAGTGTTGTGTTGAAATTGTATTAGGGTTTTGAGTTGGTAAGTGTTGTTAATGTTAAGTTGGGTTTATTATTTTTGTTAGTCTTCATGATTTTTGGGTTTGATGGAGTTAGAAGCTTAAAGTATGTGAAATTGGTCGAAGGCAGTAGCATTTGGGATGCCACGCCCGTGGCCATTTGTAGCCATGGCCGTAGAGGTGTGGAGCTAGGGAGGCAGAACCAATCTTTAACCCACGCCCGTGGGGGTTGGGGTGGCCACGACCGTGGGCTTTGAGGTTGAGTTGTTGGTTTATAATGGTGATTTATGGGTCTAGTATGAGGATATTAAGTGATTGATTGTATTTGAATTGATGTGTTTCATCATTGTTTTGGATTAGGTTGTGTGAATTGCCTTAATTCATTTGGTGAAGGACTTTTGGAAAGAGAAAGTGTTTAGAGTTGCTTTTGAAGTAAGTACAAACCTTGCATTATTGCATACATTCATATGATAATGAGACTTGAGACATATTTGATTATAAATGTACTAAGAAATCTTATTGCATTGTTGATATAAATATATATATAAGAATAATGTTATGTTTTGCATATTATGAATCTTGTGTAATGTAATTGATTGTGAGTATTTAAATAATGAGATGACTAAAGCATGTTTGTCTATATGAAATAAGGAATATGGAATGTGAAAAAAATATGATGAGTTGTATTGATGTGATGAGAAGCCATGATTGTTGGCTATGGTTATGCAAATGAAATTATTGAGGCATGATTGCCTATTTGATCATGAGATATGAATTGAGAAAGAGAATGATAAAGAGGTTAATGAAATAATGGTATATTTAATATGTTATTCAATTTCAAAGTTCTGGATTTGGAGGCATGCCTATGAGATATATAAAAAGTAACAGTCTTGCCGGGTTGAGGATCTCTTCAATTTGAATTGAATTGAGGTCCAAGAGACTGGGTCTGTTACATTATGTGAATTATGAATATGAGATATATGTAAGGTAACAGTCTTGCCGGGTTGAGGATCTCCTTGATTTAGTCGGGTTGATGGTCCAAGAGACTGGGTCTGTTACAGGTAACAGTCTTGCCGGGTTGAGGATCTCCTCAAGCTTGTTGAGTTGATGGTCCAAGAGACTGGGTATGTTACACTATCCATGGATAGAGATATATATATGTTGCCTACGGGCTTGATTATTGTGATTATGAACCAAAGCAGTAACTCTGAACTTTGAATATCATATTAAATACTTGTTGGGCCCATAGGTGTCTATGTTGAATGAGTGCAATGGATGATGATATAATTGCTGAAATAAATAATTGTAACATTAATAAGTATGATCTTTATTAGTTGAATGTATGACATTGATATTGATATTGCATATTATCATTATGGTTTGTACTACTGAGTTGTTGGCTCAGCGCGATTGTGGTTCATCGCGCAGGTGATAGAGTTGATAGAGTTGAGACAGAGGATTCTTCTAGACCTAGTTGAGTTTGTGCTTGAAGAGTTGGATTAGAGCTTAAAGATCAGAGAGTCAAGCTGCCAATCATGTATATATTCTATGTTTTGTAAATTTTGATTTTTATGTATTTGTACTTGTAAGTATATGTTATAACTTCCGCTGTGTATTAATAAACGTTTTCATCTATTATATTTTATGGATTTCTTTTAAACGATTGATATTTATTTTATTTCTTAGACATGTGATAGAATTGTTTAGGCAAGCCCCAGTACCGCCACCACCACCACAGCCAATGGTACCAGTGAGGCACTACGATAAATTAAGAAAGTATGGAGCAAAAGATTTTCTGGGTACTATTGATCCAGCAATAGCTGAGCAGTGGCTGGATAAAGTACAAAGAATATTCATTCAGTTGCAAGCCACTCCAGAAGAAAAATTTGATTATGCTAGATCACTGTTGCAGAAGGATGCATATGATTGGTGGAAGACAGTTCCTCATGCTATGGATGATCCACCTACATTGTCTTACAGTGATTTTCTACGGGAGTTTGAGTTGAAATATACTCCGAGGGAGTATAAAGATGTGAAAAAGATGGAATTTCTAAATTTGAAGCAAGACCACCGAACTGTAACAGAATATGAATTGGAGTTCATCCGATTAAGCCACTATGCTGGAGGGATTATCTCGGACGAGATCGATCGGTGCAGAAGGTTTGAGGAGGGATTGAGACCCTCAATTATGTGTATTGTGGCTGGTTCTAGATATCAGGATTTCTCTCAGCTGGTTGCAGCGGCTAGAGGTGTGGAGAGAGCTCAAGGTATAGCAGCAGCTGCTACTGAAGAGGAGATCAGGGTTAGATGACCCCAGTTTGAGGCAGGGTCTTCATCTGTGAAGAGAGGTAGAGGTAGTTTTGCTCCTAGGATCAGTAGGAGTCAGAGACAGTCGGGTAGGTCAGTACAGTATCAGAGACAGAGATTGAGACCTACAGCTTCTGTAGCCAGTGCCCCGACTCCCGTGATGCAGAGGTCTATTCCACCTATATGTGTTTAGTGTGGTGGAAGACATGCGGGTGTTTGTTGGAAGTATAGTAGATCAGCTGTGTGCTTCAGGTGTGGATCACTTGATCATTTTATTAGGGAGTGTCCTGAGATGCAGGAGCAGAGACAGGCTTAGTCTGCAGCCTCTCGACCCAATGTCAGTAGAGGTGGTCGAGGAGGCAGGGGTTTCAGTAGGGGTGGTCGATCCGGGTATAGTCAGAGAGGATGATCATCATCCGGAGGCAGTAAGCCAGAGGAGGCCGGATCTTCTCAGCGAGTGTATGTTATGCAAAGACAACCAGATGCTTCAGCAGTCATTGCTGGCACTTTCTCTTTATTTGGCATTTCAGTTCTTGCTTTAATTGATCCAGGCTCTACTCATTCATATATTAGTGCATCTATTTTGCCTGTGTCTGAATTGCATTTTGAGTCCCTAGGATTTGATGTGTTGGTGACAAATCCTTTAGGGCATAGTGTGATTGTTAGCAAGGTGCACAGAGATAGTGCAGTTGTAGTTCAAGGTGAGGAGTTTTGTGGAGATTTGATTGAAATGCCTTTTAAAGAGTATGATTTGATTTTGGGCATGGACTGGTTGTCTAGACATGGAGCTGTGGTAGATTGTCAAAAGAAATGTGTTACTTTGAGAACCAGTGATGATAGGAGTGTGATAGTATCTAGTAAGCAGAGGCAACTTGCATCCTTGTTTGTATCAGCTGTAACAGCTAGGAAGTTGATTAGAAAAGGGTGTGATGCTTACCTTGCTCATGTTATAGATACCAGGGTAGTGGGTTCTCAACTTGATGATATAACCATAGTTACAGATTTTCTGGATGTGTTTCCCGAGGAGTTGCCAGGGTTACCCCCAGAGAGAGAGGTTGAGTTTGGTATTGATCTGTTGCCCGGTACCACTCCCATCTCTATCACTCCTTATCGCATGGCACCTACTGAATTGAGAGAGTTGAAGGTGCAGTTACAGGAGTTGTTGGATAAAGGGTTTATTCGCCCTAGTGTTTCACCATGGGGAGCTCCTGTATTGTTTGTGAAGAAGAAGGATGGTACTATGAGACTATGCATTGATTATAGGCAATTGAACAAAGTGACTATAAAGAATAAATATCCGTTGCCTAGAATTGATGATCTCTTTGATCAATTGAAGGGAGCATCAATGTTTTCCAAGATTGATTTGAGATCAGGGTACCATCAGTTGAGGGTCAGAGCCGAAGATGTTTCTAAGACAGCTTTCCGCACCAGGTATGGGCATTATGAGTTTTTAGTAATGCCTTTTGGGTTAACGAATGCACCTGCAGCTTTCATGGATTTGATGAATAGGGTGTTTAGGCCCTATCTGGATCAATTTGTGGTGGTTTTTATCGATGATATTTTGGTGTATTCGCGTAATGAGGAGGAGCATAACCAACATTTACGGATTGTGTTGCAAATCCTGAGAGAGAAGCAGTTGTATGCTAAGTTGTCAAAGTGTGAGTTTTGGCTAGACCAAGTTACTTTTCTAGGGCATATAGTTTCAGCGGATGGCATTCGAGTTGATCCAAGTAAAGTTGAAGCTATTTTGAATTGGAGTCCACCGAAGTCCGTGACTGAAGTTAGAAGTTTTCTGGGCTTGGCAGGCTATTACCGACGGTTTGTGAAAGGTTTTTCTTTGATAGCTACTCCACTCACCAGATTGCTTCGGAAGGGAGTTAGATTTGTGTGGACGGATCAGTGTCAAGCTAGCTTTGAACAGTTGAAAGAAATGTTGACACAAGCACCTGTTCTTACTTTACCTGTGGAAGATAAACCATATGTGATTTACAGTGATGCTTCACATAATGGTTTAGGGTGTGTTTTGATGCAAGAGGGTAAAGTCATAGCTTATGCTTCTCGGCAGTTGAAGCCGCATGAGCTTAACTATCCGACTCATGATTTGGAGTTGGCAGCTATAGTGTTTGCTTTGAAGATTTGGTGACACTATTTATATGGGGAGAAATGTTTTATCTATATGGATCACAAAAGTTTGAAATATTTGGGTGTTCAAAAGGAGTTGAATCTTTGGCAAAGGCAATGGTTAGAATTGATTAAAGACTATGACTGCTTAATTGATTACCATCCTGGTAAGGCGAATGTAGTTGCCGATGCCCTGAGTCGGAAATCTTTGGCAAGTTTAGCTGTTTTTTCGCTCTCGTTGCTTGTTGAGTTGAGAGCGTTGCATGCTAGTTTTGAAGTATGTGATGATGGTGCATTATTGGCTCAGTTGCAGTTGAGACCAATATTGTTAGATCAGATAAAAGAAGCTCAATTAGCGGATGAGAAAATTCAAAAGATTGTATCATATTGCCAAAATGGGGAGAGTCGAGATTTCTATGTGAAGAATGATGGTAGTCTTTGGTTCAAGGATAGGTTGTGTGTACCTGATGATGATAATTTGAGAAAGATTATTTTAGAGGAAGCACACCAATCGGTTTTTGCTATGCATCCGGGTAGTACAAAGATGTATCACGATTTGAGACAGCATTATTGGTGGTCTGGTATGAAGAGAGACATAGCGGAATTTGTGTCCAAATGTCTCACTTGTTAGAGGGTGAAAACTGAGCATCAAGTTCCAACTGGGTTGCTTCAACCTTTAACGGTGCCTGAATGGAAATGGGAGAGAGTAACAATGGACTTTGTATCTGGTTTGCCATTGACTCAGAAGAAACATGATGCTATATGGGTGATTGTTGATCGGTTGACAAAGACAGCTTATTTTCTTCCAGTTAGAATGGATTATTCTCTTGAGAAGTTGGCTGAGCTGTATATCAGTGAAATTGTGAAGTTGCATGGAGTCCCTACTTCTTTAGTGTCGGATCGAGATCCTAGGTTTACTTCAAGATTTTGGAAGAGTTTATATAGTGCTCTGGGTTCTCGATTGCACTTTAGTACTGCTTTTCATCCACAGACAGATGGGCAGTCAGAGAGAGTAATACAGGTTATTGAAGATATGTTAAGAAGTTGTGTTATTGATTTCTCTGGAAGTTGGGACAGATTTATGCCACTAGTGGAATTTTCTTACAACAACAGTCATCAATCCAGTATAGGTATGGTACCATTTGAGGCACTATATGGTAGAAGATGTAGAACGCCTTTAGGTTGGAATGATATTGGAGAGGGCAAGTTAACTGGTCCTGATTTAGTTAAAGAAACCGAAGAGAAAGTAAAAATAATTTGGGATCGATTGAAAACAGCTTCAGACCGACAAAAATCTTATTCAGACTTGAAAAGGAGAGACATAGAATTTAATATTGGAGAGAAGATATTTTTGAAAGTGTCTCCTTGGAAGAAGATCTTGAGGTTTGGTCGGAAAGGGAAATTGAGTCCTCGTTTCATTGGACCGTATGAAATTTTGGAAAGAGTTGGGCCAGTTGCTTATCGTCTTGCTTTGCCGCCTGACTTGGATAGAATCCATAATGTCTTCCATGTTTCTATGTTGAGAAGGTATAGATCGGATCCATCTCATATCTTGCCAGTTGAATCCATTGAAGTGAGTTCGGATTTGACATTTGAAGAAGAACCAGTTGCTATTTTGGCACATGAAGTGAAAGAGTTGAGAGATAAGAAAGTAACATTAGTGAAGGTTCTATGGAAGAATCATGGGAAAGAAGAGGCAACTTGGGAGAGCGAGCAAACAATGCGAGATCAATATCCTCAACTATTTCAGAGATAATATCAGGTAATTTCGAAGGCGAAATTTCTTTTTAGAGGGGGAGAATTGTAATATCCCAAAATGTACCCTAGAAGTTTTAGATATTATTGTTGTTTTAATTGGATTGAATGTATATGTTAATTTGAAAGAGGAAAGAATTTTAAAGAAAGTGTATACATTGTATATATGGAAGTATAAATAACATATACATAAGTCAAAATGGTGGGTCAAGGTAAGAAGATATTTAAATTGTGATTAGTGAAATTACTAAAAAGGGCAAGTGAAGAAAAAGGGGTTAAGATTTATAGAATAGGGTAATAAGGTAATTTTCTTTTTAGATTGCTTGGTGGAGATTTAAAGAGAAGAGAATTTTGACTTTTCTTCATTTCTTCTTCTTTCCTTTCTCCATTGTTGGCCAGCCACCCAAAGCAAGAGAGAGCAAGGATATGTTTTGATGTTCAAGCTCAAAATTGAAGGAGTTTTCAAGTGATTAAGTGAAAGTTCAAGAAGTTTTATTATTTTGGTAAGTTTTCTCTCTTGATTTCTCTTGTTTATTTGAAGTGGTGTATGAGTTTGATTGTGGATGTTTGAAAATAGGGGTGTGTTGGTTGTAGTGTGTTGGAGTATGTTTGATTTTATTAATTATAGTGTTGATTTTGGTTTGAAGGTGGTAAGTTAAGTTGATGTTGGTTTTGAAAGTGTTGTGTTGAAATTGTATTAGGGTTTTGAGTTGGTAAGTGTTGTTAATGTTAAGTTGGGTTTATTATTTTTGTTAGTCTTCATGATTTTTGGGTTTGATGGAGTTAGAAGCTTAAAGTATGTGAAATTGGTCGAAGGCAGTAGCATTTGGGATGCCACGCCCGTGGCCATTTGTAGCCATGGCCGTAGAGGTGTGGAGCTAGGGAGGCAGAACCAATCTTTAACCCACGCCCGTGGGGGTTGGGGTGGCCACAACCGTGGGCTTTGAGGTTGAGTTGTTGGTTTATAATGGTGATTTATGGGTCTAGTATGAGGATATTAAGTGATTGATTGTATTGGAATTGATGTGTTTCATCATTGTTTTTGATTAGGTTGTGAAGAAAGTGAATTGCCTTAATTCATTTGGTGAAGGACTTTTGGAAAGAGAAAGTGTTTAGAGTTGCTTTTGAAGTAAGTACAAACCTTGCATTATTGCATACATTCATATGATAATGAGACTTGAGACATATTTGATTATAAATGTACTAAGAAATCTTATTGCATTGTTGATATATATATATATATAAGAATAATGTTATGTTTTGCATATTATGAATCTTGTGTAATGTAATTGATTGTGAGTATTTAAATAATGAGATGACTAAAGCATGTTTGTCTATATGAAATAAGGAATATGGAATGTGAAAAAAATATGATGAGTTGTATTGATGTGATGAGAAGCCATGATTGTTGGCTATGGTTATGCAAATGAAATTATTGAGGCATGATTGCCTATTTGATCATGAGATATGAATTGAGAAAGAGAATGATAAAGAGGTTAATGAAATAATGGTATATTTAATATGTTATTCAATTTCAGAGTTCTGGATTTGAAGGCATGCCTATGAGATATATAAAAAGTAACAGTCTTGCCGGGTTGGGGATCTCTTCAATTTGAATTGAATTGAGGTCCAAGAGACTGGGTCTGTTACATTATGTGAATTATGAATATGAGATATATGAAAGGTAACAATCTTGCCGGGTTGAGGATCTCCTCGATTTAGTCGGGTTGATGGTCCAAGAGACTGGGTCTGTTACAGGTAACAGTCTTGCCGGGTTGAGGATCTCCTTAAGCTTGTTGAGTTGATGGTCTAAGAGACTGGGTCTATTACACTATCCATGGATAGAGATATATATATGTTGCCTACGGGCTTGATTATTATGATTATGAACCAAAGCAGTAACTCTGAACTTTGAATATCATATTAAATACTTGTTGGGCCCATAGGTGTCTATGTTGAATGAGTGCAATGGATGATTATATAATTTCTGAAATAAATAATTGTAACATTAATAAGTATGATCTTTATTAGTTGAATGTATGACATTGATATTGATATTGCATATTATCATTATGGTTTGTACTACTGAGTTGTTGGCTCAGCGCGATTGTGGTTCATCGCGCAGGTGATAGAGTTGATAGAGTTGAGACAGAGGATTCTTTTAGACCTAGTTGAGTTTGTGCTTGAAGAGTTGGATTAGAGCTTAAAGATTAGAGAGTCAAGCTGCCAATCATGTATATATTCTATGTTTTGTAAATTTTGATTTTTATGTATTTGTACTTGTAAGTATATGTTATAACTTCCGCTGTGTATTAATAAACGTTTTCATCTATTATATTTTATGGATTTCTTTTAAACGATTGATATTTATTTTATTTCTTTTCGAGATATGATTTATGTATTTTTAAACTGTGGCATTTTCTATATTCAGTATACGTATATTACGATCGTATAAGCATGCTTTGTACGTATACGGGATATAGGGGTGTTACAATTTCTCTATCCGTCGAGTGCATCTTATGCCCATTTTATTCAAAGAAGGATCTTGAACTTTGATGTATCTCCTATTGGTGTACGGGAAATTGCCAAAGAGAATGAGGGTAGAGATAAAGGAGAACATCATGGAGATACAGGAGAGTTCGTTCCACATCTCGGGGCTAGTACTTCTCAGGTAAAACTTTTACCATTCTTCCCTTGCAACTGCTTCTTTCTTTTTTTGATTCTTTAATGATTGTTGCAGGCTATTGGTCCATTTGATCATGAGGCTAGACCTTCTTTTACTGCCCCTTCGTTTGCTCATTCTAGCCCGCCAGATATGCCATCTCATCTGTAGGGCATTGATATGAACTACCTGGTAAGTTCCTTATTTCATGGTAGTTTATGCTATATGTATGCATGATTATGTATGCTCTTACCTTTTTCCTTTTTGGCTCACAGTGGATGCTCGAAGAACAAAATAGGAAACTTCAAGAAGAGTTGGCTGCAAGTTGTCAGCAGGATTCTCATTTTGAAAATTTATATCATCAATCCGAACAAAATTTCTAAGACTTCTGATTTCAGGGGATGAGGGATCCTAGCACTTCTTCATCAAGAGGCCCCCAGACTGATGACCATGAGATCCTTTCGTCTGCTTCTGATGAGGACCGTGACGGATCAAAACTTCAAGGTGATAGGGATTTTGGTGCTCCCGCTTCAGGTGATCCCGGGACTAGTAATTTGCCAGATTTGGTGCTTCCACTTCTGGTGGACTTGGGACAAGTGATTTGCCCCCTCCTCCAATAGGCGACGACTTTTTCAGGGCTTTATTTGATGACCTACCACCACCTTCTTAGTGATGTATAAATATTGCATCAATTGTATAAATATTGTACAATAATGAAAAAATACAATTTCCATCTTTACTGTAACTCTTTTTTTTTATTACTACGCCATAATTATTATACTTTTTTTTATTACATCATAAATAGTACATCACAATTTCCTTTTCACAGCCGCACCATTTGCTAAACCAAATTCAACGCGGTAAAGAAAATTGTCGCCAATTCCTTTCCTTACACAATATGGTTTCGTCCTTTTCCTTTACCTAATCAACTTTGGAAATTTTATTTCCTCTATATAAATCACCTTTCATGCCATATTTCATACAGAAGCCAAAATATTTTCCAATTCAACATAAAAACTCTTTTAACAATTTTAAATTTTCTTTATTCATCCACCATGACCGAACTTCATTTAAAGAAGATAAAAATTTTGTTTAAGAATATGGATGCCATTCACTGGAAGCAAATTTCATGGTCAAAACTTGATATTTTAAAGTGTTTTCAAAATGTTAAATTGGACTACTCTTTCTTACATGCCATATCTTCCTTTTGGAACATGGATTCTAGGGCATTTAAAATTAATGGCTTTGAAATATGTCCCTTGATTGAAGAATTTGAGGCCATCCTTGGATATCCAAATAATCAACAAATGACATTACCCACATTGATTTCCAAGACTCAACAGAAGATGCAGATGTTATTTCAAATTCCAAAACCCGAAGTTCTTCAGTTGATGAGAGGTGAAACAATTCTACTCACTCCCTTGATTGATTTTTGTCTCTCTCATTTGGCTCCTACTAAGGCATGGGGACGTATGCTTTGTCTTTGCTTGCTTGGCCAATTCTTGCTTGTTTCTTCCGACGGCAATATTGATCCACGGGTATTGGATATTATAGACCAAATGGAAGGAGGCTTGTCGCCGGTACTGTATACCCTTAATTTTTGACCCAATCCGGTTCAATATGTTTTATTTAGTCTACAATAATTTTTGTTGTCTAATTGGTCCAAAATAATTTTTGTTAAATAATTTTTTCTTTAGTATCTAATTTTTTTAATAAAAAATAGAAATAAACAAATAAAAATCAAAAAATAAAAATAAAAATAAAAATCGGAGTGGGAAAAATCGGCAATAAAAAAATCGTCGCGCCGGCCCGTGGGCATTCTCCCGCAGGAATTTCCTGCGGGCGAAATCACTATGCTATTTTGCACGCAGAAATTTTCTACCTGCGAAATAGCTTATGGGCCCGCTCTGCCCGCGCTGCAGCAGATTTCTGCGGCAGAATTTTTTTCGGCAGCGCAAATTTTTCGACGCAAATTTTTCGAAACTTAATCCAATTAGGTTTTGATTTCTTTTTTTTTATTAATATTACTTACCTTAACTAATTAGGAATAAACAACCTCAAACTACTATAAATAAGGACCAAAGGCAATTAATTTGGGGGAGGCAAAAATCCAAGAGTAGTTTGAAAAATTTGAAACCAAATCAAGGAAGGAAAAGAAGAAATTCAATTCAACTCTTTTCTGGAACAGCAGCAGCATGATTTAGAGGATTCAAAGGCAAAAAAAGGCTTGTCTTTGGAGCTAGTTCATCCAAGAAGAATTGTTTTTGGAGAAATCATCAAAAGAAGTTATGTGTTAATTAATTTTCTTTAATTATTTTTTTTACACAGTAGAAAATCTATGAAATCAAAATTAAAAACCTTTGAACTTTAATTTAGTTTTTTTAAAGCAAAAAAAAATCTTATTTCGTTGGTTTATCTTCCAAAAGGCTTAAATTTGTTATTTTTTCTTCTTAAAAACCTTAAAACTCTAATTGAACATATTTTTCAACAAAACTAAGATGTAAATTCTGCTTCTTTTAAAATTTTAAAGTAGGTTCTATTTCATTCAAAAAGTCTTCTAAAACATCTTTTCTACTTATAAAAACTTTAATTTATTTGTTTAAATTCATAAAACTTCATGAAATTATCAAATTGATTTCCAAATTCTTAAAAATTATTCACCACCCGAGACCCTACTTCTAAATCATAAAATCCAAAATTCAACTTTTAAACCAAAAATAATGAACCCTAATCCTTTTAAAATCTTAAACCCTAATTTTTATGAACCCTAATCCTTTTAAAACATTAAAAAACATAAAAACATAAAAACCTAAATTTTACACAGTAGTTTAGGAACCCAATAACTAAAAATCACAAATTAAAGTATTTTTAAAGTGTTTAAAACCCTAGTTTCATGATATCATCATTCAAACCTTAATTTTGTTAATCAAAGAGTCTTACTAACCCTTTAAAACATAAAACCCTAATTTATTTTAATTTCATAAAAAGTCACAGTAGCTATAATTGGACTTTTAGTTGCTTTATTCAATTCCATACTTGATTATGCTTTGATTTATTTCTTATGCTTTAATTTATTTAATTTCAATACTTGATTTATTTAATTTATCATGGATGGATGTTTATTTTATATTTTGATTAATAGCTTTGATGAATGATTTATTTATGATAAATGATTATTTACTTTTATCAATTAATTTAGATTTCCAAAAGTTGTAAGAGGTATGTTTCCACTTGGTGGGTACCTCATTGGTTAAACATCATGTAATTTAATTTGCTTTTCTATTTTAGAACCTATGTAAAGGGCATGTTTCTACCTTTTGGTGGGTGTCCTATTTAGGCATGTGATGTAAGGACATGTTTCCATCCTTGGATGGGTGTCCATTTATTTACTTTGTTTGGACATTGCTTTGATTTTAATATATTGATGCTTTCTTTTAATTGTGTGTATTATGGATAATGTTATTATACTTAAGAATTTTATAATATTAAGACCTATAAAGGAGGCCGATTCCAATGAACCGGGCGTTGTGGGGGTGCTGGGCCATTTCTCACCTGCCCCACACGTACCCAACTTTCCGAACCCATTAGGGGGTTGGTGATTCCTTAGGAATCGAGACATCCACCCCTTTCTTTTTCCCGGCCCATCCGGGTGGTGACTCCATTTTCTCCAGACTTAGGTCCGTGTTCTCTAAGGCCCCGAGCCTAAACAGTGTCGAAGTCGCAAGAACCATTCCACTGGGAGTGGGGGCGAAAATCCTCGCTCACAGGTACCTGTGATATTAACCGAGACTTTAGTTGGATTAGATTGACTTAAATCAGGATTGTCAAAGAGACTGACTGTGAGTCCGTTGCTGCTTCAGGTAATTAACTAAACTGCCCTTTCGGGTTTTTAATTTAGGTTTTCTTTTTTCTTTTTTTTTTGCTTTGCTCTAATTTTTGCCTGGTCCACCCATGTGGGTTTTCGGAATTAGCGAGCTGTCCTAATTTTTGCCTAAGCTGCCCTTGCGGGTTTTCAACTTAGCGGACCTCTTTTTTTTTATATATATATATTTATTGCTCTAATTTTTGCCTAGTCCGCCCATGTGGGTTTTTGAAACTAGCGAGCTGTCCTAATTTTTGCCTAAGCTGCCCTTGCGGGTTTTCAACTTAGCGGACTCTTTTTTTTTAATTTAATTTAATTTAATTCTTTCTTTACAGATTTGGCTTTAGGAGTGTCTTTGTTTGCTAGATACTCCATCCATGGATTTTGCCAGATATCTGCCACGTCATCATTCTGCTAGGAAGCTACTCCATCCTGCTTCTTCATATGTTGACTGGATCCACTCATGCTCTGAAAGTCAATATCCATTGGTTGGTACCTTGGTGGAAGATTTCTTATATCACCATGCGAACATACTTGATGTATGTTCCCCTTACTGCTCTTCGTCAAGGAACATGCTATGATCCCCGCCGACTTGGCCGTCAGTACAGAGCTGAGCCTCGCAATTTTGACTTTACTCTTGATTTACACATGCCTCGCTTGACTGAAGCCTACTTGGATCGGCTGAGACAAAGATGGCCTGCACGTTACATTTATCGACTGCCATAGATTTTACATTTGTCAATTCAGAAAGTGTGTTGTTAGGATGAAAAAATAATTAAAGTAATAAAAGATGCTTATTTTCCATTTAAAATTTGTCATCACCTTTTGCTATTGTGTTTATTTATTTCATCCATATCTGGTCAAATACTTATAACAGTGCACATAGAACAATTTTAACATTAATTCTGTTTTATTAAATTGGGGTATAATCAAACATATAGCCAGCATACACAAGATCACTCCTGTTTCCAACTAGCCCTTTCGGGTTTTCTAATTGATGATTTTCTCTCTTTTAGCCCTAATTGTTGCCTAGCCCATCCTTTCGGGTTTTCGGAACTAGCGGACTGCTCTAACTTTTGCCTAGGCCGCCCTTTTTGGGTTTTCAACCTAGCGAGCTTCCCTTTTTTTTTTTATTTATACATAAAACCTCTTCAACATGTCGACGTTCACTGGTTCACTAAATTTATTCCCATCCATGTTTGATAGCTTCACTGCACCTTTGTTCATGACTTGTTTCACGACATATGGCCCTTCCCTGCAGCTAGGCCTGAACTTCCCTCTTGGATCAGATACATTAGGCTTACATTGCTTCAATACCAAATCCATGACTCTGAGTTTTCTGATTTTAACTTGTAGGCCCAAGCTATCTTCTTTTGATACAATTGGTGATGATACAGTGCTTTTAACCTTCTAGTAAAGCTAATTGTGTGTATCTGCTCGCTACCCATTCCGTTTCAGGCAGTTCGACTTCCAAGACTACTCTTAATGACTTAATTTCTATTTTAATTGGCAATACTGCTTCCATCCCATAAACCAAAGAGAATGGTGTCATTCCAGTAGGTGTTCGCACACTTGTCCTATATCCCCATAAAGCAAAGGGAAGCATCTCTGACCAATCCCTGTAAGTCTTGGTCATCTTGGACAGAATTTGCTTAATTGTTTTGTTTGTTGCTTCTACTGTGCCATTAGCCTATGGTCTATAAGGAGAAGATCGATGATGATGGATTTGGTACTTTGAGAATAAATCCTTAACTTCTTCTTGAAACTGTATCCCATTGTCTGATACCACAATGTGTGGGACCCCGTATTTGCAGATGAGGTTCTTTTCAATAAATCTAGCCATTTGGCTTGCACCCAGTTTGTTGAAGGATTCGGCTTTGATCCATTTTGAAAAATAATCTACTGCTACCACTATGAAATGGTGACCATTTGAAGCTGTCGGATGTATCTCTCCTATAATGTCGATACCCCAGGTGGCAAATGGCTAGGGTGAAGACATATAATGCAATTCTTCAGCAGGTATATGATTCAAGTTACCATACATCTGACATTGTTGGCACTTCTTTACAAACTCAATACAATCTTTTTCCATGGTTAACCAGTAGTAACCTTGTCGAATAATCTTCTTAACTAGGGCCAAACCACTCATGTGCGGACCGCAACTTCCCACATGTATCTCTGACATGATGCACTCCACTTCAGGCTTTCTTAAACATCTCAAATTCACCCCATCAGGCCATCTTCAATATAACTTTCCATGGAATGTGATGTATTGCAAAGACCATCGCCTTATGGCTCTTCTTTCTTTCTTTCTTGCCCCTGGCAGGTATTCTCTTTCTTCCAAAAATTGCCTTATAGTATCATACCATGCATCATGGTTTGTATCAATTTCCATGATTGTCTCATATCCATAGCAAGGAGTTGATGAACTGGTCAAGATCAGAGACTTAAGGAATAAGCTGACAGGGTTTTCCCATACCGAAGCCAATGTGGCTAGGGCATCAGCTATCTGATTTTCTTCTCTTGATAGGTGTATAAACCTACACTCCTTAAAGTTCTTCTTCATCATGGTCAGGTAATGGTGGTATGGTTTTAATTTTTCCTCTTTCAACTCCCACTCTCCATTTACTTGGGATACTACTAGCAGTGAATCGCCAAAAACTTCCACCTTATCCACCTTCATAATTATCAGGGTTTCCAAACCAAAAATACAAGCTTCGTACTCCACCATATTATTGGTTGCCCTAAATTTTAACTTTTTGGCTAACGGGATAAGTTCCCCTTTAGGTGATTCTAGTATAACTCCCAAACCTGCTCCTTTCCTGTTCACTGCTCCATCAAAATATATTTTCCACCCTTGTACTTCAATTGCCTCTAAATGTTCATCCGAAAATTCCAAGATTACTTCTTTGCTATCTGGTAATGGTTGTTGGTCCAGGAATTCTGCCACCGTTCTACCTTTGATTGTTTTCCTGGTTACATAATCAATCTCAAATTCTTCTAATATTATCAACCATCGACCATATTTCCCAATCAAAGAGGGTGTCTCCCTTAAGTACTTCATTGGATCCAGTCTAGAAATTGCTTGCACCCGCAACTTCTTAGAAGATCAAACCACAGCTATACATGTCTTTTCAATGATACTATACTTAATTTCATAAGGTAGGAGCTTTCTACTCAAATAGTAAACTGCATGCTCAATCCCTGACTCATCTGCTTGGGCTAGCATTGCTCCTATTGACTCTTCTTCTACTGCTAAGTATAGTAATAGAGGTTTGCCGAGTTTAGGTGGTTTTAAAACAGGTGGATTCAACAAATACTCTTTTATTCGCTCAAAGGCCTTTTGACATTCTTCATTCCATATGACTGGCTGATTCTTTCTAAGCAATTTGAAGATAGGCTCACAAATTATTGTGAGTTTTGCTATGAATCTGCTAATGTATTGTAATTTACCAATAAATCCAAAACTTCTCTCTCCATCTTTGGGGCTGGCATATCCCTGATTGGTTTAACTTTGTCAAGATCAATTTCAATGCCATTCGGAGCAATCACATGTCCTAATAATTTACCTGAGATAACACCGAACACACACACTTCTTCGGGTTTAATCTTAGCTTATATTTCAAAGCTCTATCGAAGAATAATTCTAAGTTTTGGAAGTGTTATTCCCTTGTATATGATTTAACCATCATATCATCAACATATACTTCAACTTCTTTGTGCATCATGTCATGAAATAATGTGGTGGCCATCCTTTGATAGGTTGCTCCAGCATTCTTTAAGCCAAATGGCATCACCCTATAACAAAATATACCCCATGTAGTAATGAAAGTAGTTTTGGCTTTATCCTCTTGGGCCATTAACACTTGATTGTATCTAGAAAATCCATCTACAAACGAGTGTAGCACGCTAGAGGCTGCACTATCAATGAGGATATCTATATGAGTTAAAGGAAAATCATCTTTAGGGGAAGCCTTGTTCAAGTCTCTATAGTCCACACAGACCCTTATTCTTCCATCTTTCTTCGGCACGGGTGCTATGTTGGCTAGCCAATCTGGATATTCTATCATTTCAAGGAACTTCACTTGTATTTGTTTAGTGACCTCTTCTTTAACCAATTCAGCCCACTCAGGTCTTAATCACCTAAGCTTTTGTTTGACAGGTTTCATGTGAGTGTAAGTAGGAATATGATGCTCGGCTATGTCTCGATCTATTCCAGGCATATCCTCATAAGACCAAGCAAACACTTCTTTATATTTTTTGAATATTTTTTCAAATCTCTCTCTCTCTCATCAGGAGTAAGGTCGGATGCTATGCTAATGTTTTTATGATTTTCGGTTGTTCCCAAATTTAATGATTTTGTGTTAACAAAATTAATATTAAAGATGCTCATGTAACTGCTATTTGAATGTATGCAACCATTAGGAGAAACATCACACAAGTAAGCAAAATCAGACTTTATTGCATTCATTTTGGAAAAGAAAACATCATCATCCTCTTACAAAGCAGACAAATTAAAATTAAAATCAAAATCATTATTCTCAAAATTGTAAGGCAGGATGTCTTCAAACTTTTCTTCAACCAGGGCAGCAATCTCCTCCGGAGTCTTCTTGGCTTTCAGGATAGCTTCATTCTTCTCTTTTGGATTGGATTCTTTGTTGGATGACAAGGTGAGCTCTTTCTTCACTTGGTCTACTAGCTCAGCCACATCTGCAAAAATTTCAAAACCTGGGATCAACTTTCCCATGAACATGATTGGCTCGGGCTTTCCTTAGAGTGGTCCCATATCTGGAGCTTTGACAGAGATCTCTTCAAGTGGTGGGAAGCTCATCTTCTCACTCTTCTTTGGCTGGACATCGTTGTCTTCATCATATCCCAACCCCTTCTTGGAAGTTTGAGTTCTAAAGTCTGGCAGCTTTGTCAAACCGGCCTTACCCTTTCCAAGACCAGCTCTGGGAAGGTAGTTCATGTTCTTCATCATATTCAAGACTTTGGAGTCCACTACTTCATCATCAGAAATTGCAGCTACTTGAAAACCATTGAGAGGCCTCTCAATCATTAGAGTGTTAACAATCTCATTATCTTCAGCTTCAATGACCACTGTCTCATTTCCATTAGGGAACTTGATCTTTTGATGAAGGGTGGAAGGAACTCCACCAAGAGGATGAAACCATGGTCACCCCAAGAGTAAGGCAAAGGTAACTGGTATGTCTAAAATAACAAATTCAACAATAGATTCAATTGGACCCACCTTGACAGCAACTTTGAAAGTCCCTTCAGCGTGTCTCTTAGTGTTGTCATAAGCCCGAATTGTTACTTCGGTCGGGTTTAGATCCCTTGTTGACATGGCTAGCTTTGGCAATATCTTAAGTGGTAAACATTTATGGTGGACCCATCATTGACCATTACACATGGAGTCCTCTTCCCCTTGACTTCTATTTTGATAAAGAGAGGGCGGATGTGGTTTCTCCTCTCTTCCGGTAAGTCCGCATCCGAAAAAGAAAATGCTCCCATATTAACTTCACTCTTTTCTTGAACCTCTTCACATTACCCCTCCAATTTTTATGAAGTTGATCAGCTCTGCCGGTGTCGTGGAGGTAGAAATTGGCATGCTAGCCAAGACTTTGGCCATAGTTTTTTGGTGCTTTTTAGAAGTAGCTAATAAGTCCCAAAACTAACACTTGCTTGGGTTCTTTTCAATTGCTTGAGTACAACATCATCTTCCTCTTCTTTATTTCCTATTTCAACTTCCTTACCCTTATTAGTTTCTACCTCCTTAGGTGGTGGCCTTGCATAAGGCTTACCGGATCTAGTGTTCATTACTTCATCTTCTTCGGGCTCGGACCAAGTCCACTCCTCCTTCTTGGATACAAGATCATCATCACTATCGCTTGAATCCCAAAACCCATTGACAACACAAATTGTTACTTCTTTACCCACCATAACTTGTTTAATTCCACCAAATACCTCTTCTTCTTTGGTTGCTTCTCCACCCAC
Source organism: Garcia nutans (assembly GCA_947685225.1). Taxonomy (NCBI): domain Eukaryota; kingdom Viridiplantae; phylum Streptophyta; class Magnoliopsida; order Malpighiales; family Euphorbiaceae; genus Garcia; species Garcia nutans. The sequence continues at coordinate 56,687,469 of CANTUV010000007.1, forward strand.
ATCTTGAAAAGTAGACATGACAAAGCCCTCATGCAAACCTCCTCCAATCATGAAGGTTGCCGGCGGTGGTACTCTATTGAACTTTGGTAATGGGTTGTCTTTGGTGTTTGGCTTGTTGGGCTCTGGTAGCTTCCCATTATCAATTAGATTTTGGATCTCATGTCTCAACCTCACACATCTATCTGTGTCATGCCCTTGCATTTGGTGAAATTGACAAAATGCTTTAGTGTCGAAATTAGGTGGGAGAGGGTTAGGCAAAGGACGAGGATTTAAGGGTTGTAGCAATCCCTTTCTTTAAAGCTTATTGAGAACCCAAGACATCAATTTCCCCAATTCAGAAAATTGTCTCCTTGTTCCTTGGTTGGTAGCATTAACATGTGTTAGGAAATCAAGGAGATCACTGCAAACAAAACACGCAGCGGAAAAAAAATTTTGATCTTTGATTTCCCATCAGGGTCCATGCTGTTCATTTAATTCGACAAAAGTGTTCAAAGAACTAACCTGTTGATGATTCAAAATCACAGTTTGGAAGAGATGCCTCGATCGTGAAACACCCTCTATCACGTATCCACATGAATGCTACCGTCTGGAGTGCTAGCTCTCTGCAACAGCGAAGACTGAAAAAACATTTTCTCTAAAACGTATTAGGGTTTCTTTTTTTTTTGTTCTCTTTTATTTTCTAAAGTTACCTATTTAAAGACTTAACATCTGGAGTGAATATAATCACTCCAGAATCCAATTCGAAATTGGATAAGGTAAGTCAAATTCAGAATCCAAAGCTAATTAGGATTCTGAATATATTATCTAATAATATATATAATTGGATAAGGTAAGTCAAATCCAGAATCCAAATCTAATTAGGATTCTGAATATATTATCTAATAATATATATATATAAAACGAAAATAATAATAATAATAAATATTAATATCTAGTATTAATATTATTAATATTATATCCAGCCCAAAGCGCATTCTTGTGTGTGACCCGATAGGCCCATATTAATTGGCAGTCAATTTAATCTCTATTAAACCAACAAGTCATAATTGGCCTCTAGCAAGGCGTTACAACTACCCAATTAATATAAGGAATGTCCAATTTGCCTAATAATAGTACATGCATTAATCCCTTTGTCACACGATATCTAGCTTGAACATAAGTCATGGTCAACGTCATACTTATATTGTCCAAACTTATGATTACTCGATCTCCAAGTAGACTGATAAATACAAATGAAATTGATCACACTATCAATTCATTTGAGCACGGCCATGCATTTCACAGTCTCACTTATCGAGGGGCCCAAAAGATATCTCTCTCAAAGAGAGGGACAAATTCTATCTTGATTGTTCATTATCCTCTACATAATTTCTATCATATATGATCATAACCTTTATTACTATCCAGTTACGGATAATGTTTGATCATGTCAAAATATAATAGTCCTTATATTGGAAACTATGACAATCTCAAGTCAAAGAATTAATACATAACTATCATGAGATTTACTTATGACACTAACCCATGTAGTAATCTCATGATGGGTCTATCCAATACATTGTTCTCTAACAAGTATCTATGAAATTGATTTGTATCACTATACACATAACCATCTGATGATTATCAAATCAATGTTCATACTGGTTAAGAATTATTTTTTATCTCTATAACAATAATAAACCAGGGACAAATATCAAAATTGTGTAACATGCAAACAAACAATAATGATAATAAAACCTCATTTATTAATAATGAATATATAACATAAAGATCCAAATAAATGGCCTAGGGCATATACACTAACAATCTCCCACTTGCACTAGGCCTACAAATTTCTAAGACCCATAGATCTAGTGTGCTGATCATGCTTGACCCGTGAGAGAGGCTTTGTTAATGGATCTGCTATGTTATCATTTATGTCAACTTTGCATATCTTGATATCTCCTCTATCGATAATGTCTCGAATGAGGTGAAAACGCCTGAGTATATGCTTAGACCTTTGATGAGATCTAGGCTCTTTTGCTTGTGCTATGGCACCATTGTTGTCACAATAAATGTCCATAGGATTTGCAATGCTAGGCACCACTCCTAGCTCAGTGATGAATTTCTTCAACCAGACTGCTTCCTTAGCTGCATCTGATGCTGCTATATACTCAGCCTCTGTTGTAGAATCAGCCATAGTGCTTTGTTTTGAACTCTTCCAACTAACAGCTCCACCATTCAATGTGAATACAAAACCTGTTTGCGATCTAAAATCATCTATGTTAGTTTGGAATCTAGCATCTGTGTAACCATTTACAACTAGCACATCTTCCAAACCTCCATAAACCAAGAATACATCTTTAGTCCTTCGAAGGTACTTAAGAATATTCTTGACAGCTGTCCAGTGACCTTTATCAGGATCAGCTTGAAATCTACTAGTTGCACTTAATGGATATGAGACATCTGGTCTAGTACATAACATGGCATACATAATAGATCCTATAGCAGAAGCATAAGGAATCTTATTCATTCGATCTCGCTCATCAGATGTCATAGGACATTGACTCTTGCTGAGATGAATGCCATGAGACATAGGCAAGAATCCCTTTTTGGAATCTTGCATGTTGAACCTCTTCAACACTTTATCTATGTATGTACTTTGACTCAAGCCAATTATCCTTCTAGATCTATCTCTATAGATCTTTATACCAAGGATATAGGCAGCCTCACCTAAGTCTTTCATTGAGAAAGAATTCCCTAACCAAGTCTTAACCTTTTGCAAGGTAGGGATATCATTCCCAATGAGTAATATGTCATCCACATATAAGACTAAAAACACTACTGCACTCCCACTAACCATCTTGTAAACACAAGGTTCATCTTCATTCTTGATGAAACCAAAGTTCCTAACTGTTTCATCAAAATGAAGATTCCAGCTTCGAGATGCTTGCTTCAATCCATAAATGGATCTTTGAAGCTTGCAAACCTTTGTAGAATTCTCAGGATTTACAAAACTCTCAGGTTGTGTCATATACACATCCTCAAGAAAGTTTCCATTAAGGAAAGCGGTTTTGACATCCATTTGCCATATCTCATAATCATAGTATGCTGCAATGGCAATGAGAATTCTAACAGACTTAAGCATAGCAACTGGTGAAAAGGTTTCATCATAGTCTATACCATGAGTTTGCTTGAAACCTTTTGCAACAAGCCTTGCTTTATAGGTCTGCACATTCCCATCCATGTCAGTTTTCTTCTTGAAAACCCATTTGCAACCAATAGTCTTAATACCCTCTGGAGGATCAATTAAAAACCAAACTTGGTTGTCAAACATAGATTGCATCTCAGATTTCATGGCTCTAAGCCATTTGTCTGAATCTGGACTTGACACAGCTTCTTGATAGGTAGTAGGCTCATCTTGATCTATGAGCATTACTTCACTATCATCAGTCATAAGAAATCCATATCTCTCTGACTGACGACGTGCCCTATCAGACCTGCGAGGGATTTGTGTTACATCTTCAGACTCCACAACTATTTGTGGTTCTGAAATAGGCTCTATAGACGGCTCAATGATTTCTTGTGGTACTTGAGTTTCCTCAAGTTCTACTATACTCACACTAGTTCTCTTAGAAAGAAATTCCTTTTCCAAAAAGATCCCATTTCGAGCAACAAACACTTTGTTCTCTGAAGGAGTATAGAAATAGTATCCTTTAGTTTCCTTAGGATACCCCACAAAATTACATTTGATAGACTTTGGAGCTAACTTATCTGAAACAAGTCTTTTCACATAAGCTTCACAACCCCAAATCTTAAGAAAAAGACAAACTAGGTGTCTTACCTGTCCATATCTCATATGTTGTCTTTTCAACCGCCTTAGATGGTACACGGTTCAGAATGAATGCAGCTGTCTCCAAGGCATGACCCCAAAAAGATAAAGGAAGATCCGCTTGACTCATCATTGATCGAACCATATCTAATAGAGTTCGATTTCTCCTTTCAGAAACTCCATTCCACTGTGGAGTTCCTAGAGGAGTCAGTTGTGAAACAATTCCACAATCCCTTAGATGATCATCAAACTCTTGGCTCAAATATTCACCACCTCGATCTGATCGAAGTTGTTTAATTGTTTTACCAAGTTGATTTTGTACTTCATTTTGAAAAGTTCTAAACATTTCAAAAGACTCATGCTTATGTTTCATTAGGTAGACATAGCCATACCTACTGAAATCATCAGTAAAAGTAATGAAGTATCGAAATCCTCCTCTGGCACTAATGCTGAAAGGACCACATACATCTGTATGTATCAAGCCCAATAAATCATTAGCCATTTCACTATGCCCAGTAAAAAGAATCCTTTGTCATCTTACCAAGCAAACAAGACTCACATGTTTCAAATGATTCAAAATCAAATGAATCTAATAATCCATCTTGATGGAGCTTAGAAATGCGTTTCTCATTGATATGGCTAAGGCGACAATGCCATAAATAAGTAGGGTTTAACTCATTTGGCTTAGTTCTCTTAGAAGTTATGTTATAGATATCATTACCATTAGAATCATCAAGATTAAGGATATAAAGGCCATTATAAGAATTTGCAATACCATAAAGCAAATCATTTTTTTATCAAAAATAGAACATTTCTTATTCTTAATAAAAAATGAATAACCTTCATCATCCAAAACAGATACTGAAATAAGATTCCTACTCATAGTAGGAACATAAAAGCAATTGTTCAAAATTAACAAAAACCCATTGGGCATAACAAGTTCATAAGTTCCTACAGCTATAGCAGCAACTCTTGCTCTATTGCCAACACGTAGGTCCACTTCACCCTTCTTCAGCATCCTACTCCTTTTGAGTCCCTGCATATTTGTACAAATATGAGATCCACATCCGGTATCTAATACCCAGGAAGAAGGAATAGATAAATTAATTTCTATAACATAAATACCTGAAGATGTAGTCGTACTGCCCTTCAACTTCTTTAACTCATCCAAATAGAGTTGACAATTTCTCTTCCAATGCCCAGGCTTGTTGCAATGGAAACAAGTCCCTTCCTTAGGAACTTTATCCTTAGGTTCAGGTTTTGGTTTAGCTTATCCCTTGGACCCTTTAGCACCTTTTGCCTTACCCTTGCCTTTAGTATATTTGGCTTTCTTTTTCATTTGTTTAATATTGACATTCAATATTTGGGTAGGCTTTTTGATATTCCCCTCAGCAGTTTTGAGCATACCATGTAGCTCAGGAATGGATTTCTCCATGTCATTCATGTTATAGTTCATGACAAACTGTGAGAAACTGCTAGGTAATGAATGTAGGATCAAATCCGTGGAGAGTTCTAAACTCAGGGGATATCCAAGTCTAGCAAGGTGATCTAGATAGCCTTTCATCTTCAAAACATGAGCACTAACAGATTCACATTCAGACATTTTGCAGTCAAATAATGCAACAGTGGTGTTAAACCTATCTTGCCTAGCCTGTTGTTGGAAAGCTTGTTTGAGATGCACACTCATCTCATAAGCCTCTAAGTGTTCTAGATCCTTCTGAAGTCCTGAACACATAGTAGCCAACATAAGACATCCTATGTCATTTAAATCATCCACATGCTTCTTATGCTTACTCTTAGTAGCATTAGAAGCATCAGCAGGAGGTGGGTCAGGGATAGCTTCATCAAGCACATAGGACTTTTTCTCTTGTTTGAGAACAATTCTCAGTTTCCTAAACCAGTCAACAAAATTAGTCCCACATTCTTTCAGTTTTTCCTTCTCAAGGATAGATCGCAGTGATAAGGTGGAATTGTTATTAGCAGCCATTTGTTGATAAATATGCAAAGTCAAATTTTAATTAATAATGAGGTTAAAATTATTTAAACTCCTACTAAAAATTTAACCCTCTAAAGAAAAATTTTAGTAGGCTAAGATCCGTATTTCACTTAATTCTAAACTCAGCTTTGGCGTGACGCTTAAAATCAAGTTATTTAGGTAGGTAACATCTTTACCAATTACATCTCATGTAACTCTTAGTAATTATGGAATATTGACATCATATGTCATAGCATGTTGAATTCCATCTAATGCCTTAGGCCCAAAACCATTTTGATAGCCTAATTAAGTCTAACCAATTTTAAAACATATGAGTAACACTATTACTCATCCTACTTAGCTAGGAATGTTTAAAGCATATTGCTTTGGCAATACCTACTTTAATACAATCTTAGTTTTGATAGGTGTTCAAAACGTGGATGGCATTTAGACTTAAATTATTAATGAGGGTTCAACTAAATTATTATCATGTCTTGCATTACATATCATTATATTTTAGCATCCTATATGCATATATATAATTTATCACATAAGCATCATATACCAAATGACAAAATATGTAAACGTGACATAGCATGGCCAAACTAAATATGATCTTCAAGAGACCAAATGAAGATCATAAAGGCAACCCTAGGTGAAAAACATATCTATTACAACACTTGCAATGTTACATATCTTCAAAACTTGAGCTTGTGCTTCCATCACCATGGAACCATCTTCTCCTTGGTATGAATCTCCATCATAAACATTGTAGCTTGAATCTTCATTTATTACAATAAAAGAAAATCTAACTACTAGTAAAATAAATTACAACAAAATAAACAACACGCAGGCCGTATTTACCCAAAATTAAGATATGAATAAACCAATCACATAGGTCATAAGGCCATGCTATGCACCATGCCAAGACATCAAACAAACATAACATATTCATCACCAACATGTTAAATAGAAACAAATATATTGACATTCTTAATGTCACGGTAACTAACTATAGGGCGCAAACATACGGCGGTCATGGTAATGACATTCTTAATCTCATTAACATTTTTCTTTGGCGAAACCCTACAACATAATCATTAATCGCATTAACCTTCTTACTGTTTTATTTCGAATATGTACAACCCATTATAGAATCATTACCAAATGTTTATATCACATATAAACTTAATCGTTTTCATCATATGAAAATCGTTTTAATCAACCAATCATATATACGTGATCATCTCATGAAAACAAAATTAAAAACACCAATCCTTTCTCATCAAATGAAAAACAAATTAGGGTTTTACAGAAACGAAACCAAAAACAATCCTTTCTCATCATATGAAAACCAATTATATGTACGTGATCATCTCATGAAAATGAAATTAAAAACACCAATCCTTTCTCATCATATGAAAAACAAATTAGGGTTTTACAGAAACGAAACCAAAAACAATCCTTTCTCATCATATGAAAAATGAATTAAGGTTTTATAATTAACATGCCATACGAAATCAATATATCTCATGTAATCATATCAACATGGCATTTTCGACTTAAACGAAAACAACAAGTGGCTCTGATACCACTGTTAGGAAATCAAGGAAATCACTGCAAACAAAACACGCAGCGGAAAAAAAATTTTGATCTTTGATTTCCCATCAGGGTCCATGCTGTTCGTTTAATTCGACAAAAGTGTTCAAAGAACTAACCTGTTGATGATTCGAAATCACAGTTTGGAAGAGATGCCTCGATCGTGAAACACCCTCTATCGCGTATCCACATGAATGCTACCGTCTGGAGTGCTAGCTCTATGCAACGGCGAAGACTGAAAAAACATTTTCTCTAAAACGTATTAGGGTTTCTTTTTTTTGTTCTCTTTTATTTTCTAAAGTTACCTGTTTAAAGACTTAAAGTCTGGAGTGAATATAATCACTCTAGAATCCAATTCGAAATTGGATAAGGTAAGTCAAATTCAGAATCCAAAGCTAATTAGGATTCTGAATATATTATCTAATAATATATATAATTGGATAAGGTAAGTCAAATCCAGAATCCAAATCTAATTAGGATTCTGAATATATTATCTAATAATATATATATAACGAAAATAATAATAATAAATATTAATATCTAGTATTAATATTATTAATATTATATCCAGCCCAAAGCGCATTCTTGTGTGTGACCCGATAGGCCCATATTAATTGGCAGTCAATTTAATCTCTATTAAACCAACAAGTCATAATTGGCCTCTAGCAAGGCGTTACAACTACCCAATTAATATAAGGAATGTCCAATTTGCCTAATAATAGTACATGCATTAATCCCTTTGTCACACGATATCTAGCTTGAACATAAGTCATGGTCAACGTCATACTTATATTGTCCAAACTTATGATTACTCGATCTCCAAGTAGACTGATAAATACAAATGAAATTGATCACACTATCAATTCATTTGAGCACGGTCATGCATTTCACAGTCTCACTTATCGAGGGGCCCAAAAGATATCTCTCTCAAAGAGAGGGACAAATTCTATCTTGATTATTCATTATCCCCTACATAATTTCTATCATATATGATCATAACCTTTATTACTATCCAGTTACGGATAATGTTTGATCATGTCAAAATATAATAGTCATTATATTGGAAACTATGACAATCTTAAGTCAAAGAATTAATACATAACTATCATGAGATTTACTTATGACACTAACCCATGTAGTAATCTCATGATGGGTCTATCCAATACATTGTTCTCTAACAAGTATCTATGAAATTGATTTGTATCACTATACACATAACCATCTGATGATTATCAAATCAATGTTCATACTGGTTAAGAATTATTTTTTATCTCTATAACAATAATAAACCAGGGACAAATATCAAAATTGTGTAACATGCAAACAAACAATAATGATAATAAAACCTCATTTATTAATAATGAATATATAACATAAAGATCCAAATAAATGGCCTAGGGGACATACACTAACAACATGGACTGCCTTTTGCATGCTTTGGCTACTAGACTGATAGTTTCCTTTCTCGTTCCTTCTTGTTGAAAAATGGTTCTTCTCCCTTTCCCATTCTTCAATCTGTAAACCAGCTTGGAGAAGGTCTTTGAAATGATAGTAAAGCAGCCTTGTTTCTCCATCTCTTCACATAATCCATAAAATTCTCATTCGACCTTTGCCAAATGGATTCTACTTCCATCAAGGTAACTTCCATCTCAACATTTCCATCTCAACATTATATCCATATTGTTGGATGAAGGCTTTGTAAAGCAGATCCCAACTCTTTTGTGTTCCATCATCTAAGGTATTGAACCAATTTTGGACAACAGGGTCCAATGAGAGCATAAAGTACCTTAGAGTTTGAGCCTTAGTAGCTTGGGCAGACTGTATGGCAGTGATATATTGCTTCACATGGAGATGAGGAATTTCGGTTCCATCAAACTTTACAAAAGATGGCATCTTGAACTTGTACGGGACTTCTTCATCTAGCTCAAATAATTTGTCAACTTCGGACATTTTCTCAGTTTTTAGTTTCTTCCCAAATTTCTTTTCTAAATCAGCAATCATCTTTTCAACATCAGAAGTTTCGGTCTTCTCCATAGTTGATCTTTCAACAATCTTTGGTTCTTTTTTCTTCTCTTGAGCATCTTGGTAGTATTGAGCCCAATCATCATCATCATCAATGATCACCTTTTCATCATCAAAAACCACTTCACCAACTTTAGTCTTCCCTTTATCCCCTGGCTTTTTAGTGCTAGCAGATGCTTCGACATGATTTTCTAAAATTGCAGTCAATTGGTTCTTCATGGTCTCAGCTAGGGCCTCTTTTATTTCTTCCATCTTGGCGTTGAGGACATCATCCACCATTCTTTGAATTTGTTTGGGATCCATTGTTTTTGGTGAGCAAGTGATTGAGTCATTGCTAGATACTTAGTCTCCGGCATAGGTCGAATTGTTATAAGCTTTTGAACTATCGTAATCTAGGGCTGTGAGCCAGAGAGAATCAATGATATGAGATGCAAATGTATGTATGTATGCATGTATGCACAAACAATAGACAAACAAGAACAAAGAGGATGTTCCTTCCAACCTTATAACATCCACACACGAATGGCGAGTCTCTTTTCCTAGGTATATGGTTAACAAAATACCAACATGGGGCATCTTGTTTTCGAATAATTCCCTCGGACATTTCAACCAATAGTTATATTTTCGAAAAATGGAAATTAGTTTATAATAATTCCCATTAATTAGGTTTTAATCCATTCAACCAACTATAGTAGCTTTTATGCTACATTGGATTAAAACTAAATTAAGAGGTTTATTATAGATAGATTTCTCACTTGAAAAAGTAGCTAATGATTCATGCCAAAAACAAGCCCATGTTTAATTATTCTTAGTATAAACTAGGCTCACAATTAATTTTTGGTATTTTGTAATTGACCTAAATATTTTGCAAGCTCTTTGTAAGAAAAGGTTGAATGAAAATAATTTTGTTTCTAAGCCCATTGTAAAAATATTTTAGAAAAAATAGATTTTGGGCTTAGTGTTTGGGCTATGAGCAAAAGAATTTTTGATTTATTTTTAAAAAAATTTTATGTCCAAAGAACATCTTGAAAAGTTTTGAAAATAGCTTTGGTCTTTTGGACTTTAAAGAAAAATTTATTTTGAGCTTACAATATACTTAGGTCATATTAGAAAAATAACAAACCAAATAAGCCATGATTTAAGCCAAGATAAATTAACTATAGTCAAACAACATGCATTTGGGGTAAAACCTAAGGAAAGTAACTAGGCCAATTACATGAGCTTCAGTCTTTGGGTTAAAAGGCTTAGGTTCCCATAGAAAGTATATACCAAATGGTACGAGGCTATGAGTGGTTATGCCATGCTCGATCTCCATACCTTGAGTGAAATTATAGTATCCCTTACATAACACAACACGGGTAACACGGGCGTCCTAACTCACGCACATGATGCAATCTAATATGATGCAATGGATAATATCATTATAAGAAAGAATAGAATAATATAAAGACAAACGGAATCAACTTCTATCCCCAGTGGAGTAGCCACTGTGAGCAAAAATTTTTTTCCCCACTCCCGATGGAATGGTTCTTGCTACTTCGGCATTGTTTAGGCTCGGGGCCTTAGAGAACACGGACCTAAGTCCGGAGAAAATGGAGTCACCACCCGGACGGGCCAAAAAAAAGAAAGGGGTGGATGACTCGATTCCTAAGGAATCCCCAACCCCCTAATGGGTTCAGAAAGTTGGGTACGTGTGGGGAAGGTGAGAAATGGCCCAGCACCCCCATAATGCCCGGTTCATTGGAACCGACCTTCTTTGTAGGTCTTAATATTATAAAATTCTTAAATATAACATCATTATCCATATTACACACAATAATTAAAATAAAGTATCGATATATTGAAAATCAAAACAATGTCCAAGCAAAATAAATAAATGGACACCCATCCGAAGATGGAAACATGCCCTTACATAATCCATGACTAAATAGGACACCCATCGAAAGGTAGAAACATGTCCTTTACATTGGTTCTAAAATAGAAAAGCAAATTAAATTACATGATATTTAACTAATGAGGTACCCAGTAAGTGGAAACATACCTCTTACAACATTTGGAAATCTAAATAAATGGATAAAAATAAATAACCATTCATCATAAATAAAATCATTCATCAAAGATATTTAACATCAATCAAAATAGAAAGTAAACATCCATCCATGATAAGCTAAATAAACCAAACATTGAATTTAAATAAATTAAAACGTATAAAATAAATCAAAGCATAATCAAATATGAAATTGAATAAGGCAAATAAAGATTCAAATTAGGGATACTGTTTCTATTTAAGATTCTTTATTTCATGTGTTTAGGGTTTTGGAATTTATGGGTCAAGTTACTGTAAATTTTAAAAGAATTGAAATGGAGCAAAGTTTTAGAATTTAAGAGGTTGATAAAGTTCTTTGATTAACCAAATTAGTGTTTGGGAAGTGAAATCATGAAACTAGGATTTGGACACTTTAAAACATTTAGATTTATGATTTACGGTTACTTACTGTGTAGAATTATAACATTTAGATTTATATGGTTTTAAGGTTTTAAAGGATTAGGGTTTAGAAAAATTAGGGTTTGAGGTTTTAAGGGAGTTAGGTTTTACTGTTTTGGGTTTTGGAGTTGAATTAGGGTTTTAGAATTTTAGAATTAGGGTTTCGGAGAATGTATTAGATTTTAGAATTTGAAAATCAATTGATAATTTTATGAAGTTTTATGAAAATAAACAAAATGATTTAAAGTTTATAGAAACAGTAAAGATGCCTTTTAGGGTTTTTGGAAAGAAACAGATTTAATTCATGGTTTTGAAGAATTGGAAGGCAAATTAGGATTTTAAGATTTTGAAGAAATAAAAACAACTATTTTAAGAATTTTGAAAAACAAAAAGACGAATTAAGGTTTTTAAACTTTAGAAAAGGTGAATTGAGGTTCTAGGGTTTTTTGATTTTAAAGAAACATAAACAATAATTTTTGGATTTTTGAATGATGAAGCTACTGTGAATTAATGAAACAAATAAAAAAAATTCATACCTTCGTTTGTTGGTTCCACCAAAAATCACTTCTTGGATGAACAAGAACAAAGACAAGCTTTGCTGCCTTTGTTGAATTAAATTGCCGGTTTACTCTCTCAAAAAGTCCGATTGATTCAAAGTTTTCCTCTTAAATTTCGGTCTCAATTTCTCCTCCAAAAATTCGATCCCTTTTTGTGTTGTTTTTGGTCTTATTTATAGAAGATTTTTTTTATTAATTCTAGTTATTCACGGAATCTAACATTAATTAAGAAAAGAAAATCGAAACCTAATTGTATTAGGTTTCGAAAAAATTTACGTCGGAAAAATTTCGCTGCAAAAAAAAACTGTTGTGGAAAAATTACGCTGGCAAAAAAAAAAACTGCTGCGGAAAAAATGCGCTGGCGAAAAAACTGTTGTAGCTGACTGCGGGCGAGAATTGGTTTCCATCGCCGATTTTTATTTTTATTTATTTATTTATTATTATTTATTTTTTATTAATAAAAATTAGATACTAAAGCAAAATTTATTTTAGACTAATTAAAATATATTGGACAACACAAAAATTATTTTGGACTAATTAAAATATATTGGACCGGACTAGGTCAAAATTAAGGGTCTAAAGTTTGGTTGAAATTTCTTGAAGTCCGGTCGGACTTTCTGTAGTACTCTGAGAAAGTGGAAGTACTTCTAACTATAAATCCTTTTGTGTGTTTTGGCTCTTTTCTCATTCAAAGGTCAAGTCGGTATGACAAGTGGTCCGGTCAGACTGGATGTCGTACAGTGAGATTTTGGGAGTACTCTCCACCGTGAAACCTTTTGTGTCTTTTGACTCGTTTGGTCATCAATGATCTGTTCGGGCTTCTAGGTGGTCCGATCAGACTTGTCATAATTTTTTCAAAAGAAATAACTTTCTACAAAAATGTAACTTGGTGCAAGTGTTAGTTAAATTCAATTTAATTGCCTAAGATAAAAAATAGGAGGGTTTGGTCAACAATCTCTCCCTTTTTTACTTTATCAATTAAATTGAATTTAAAAGTGCCAAAAGTGTCAAAAATGTTCAATATGCTCCCCCTTAATGAATACTTCATTTGAATTGATTATTTACAATGTCTTTGCTTAATTTTCCAATTCAAATGTAATTATTTATTCAATTTTTATTCAATTTTTAAGTTTTTCTCCCTCATTGACAAAGGCAAAAAAAGAAAAACATGCAATTTGAATGCAATGTCATTAATGAGAAACCAAAAGCAATTTCATTAAACAGAAATCAATAACAATTTCATAGTTAAACAAACACAGGTACAATGTGATAGCAAACAAGAATCCTAAAGTCTAATCATCACTTTCACTTTCTTCATCCTCTTCTTCTTCATCTCCCTCTTTTTCTTCTTTAGGTTCCTCGTCTCCATGCTCCCCTTCCTCTACTTTCCTTGGTTGAGAGGCAGCAACTTCTCCTTCTTTTTCTTGAGGATAGGATCCATGAATGGAGGGGGACAAACTTGGTTCATTTTCAAAGATTTTTGGTAACCCCAAAGCTTCTTGGATGATTTGAATGACAAGGTGAAGATGAGAGATATCATTGGTAATTTTCTCTATTTTTGAGCTTTGTGAGTTCATTTGTCCTTGTTTGTCTTGAAGAAGTTGGAGGATGGAGGATTGAGGTCTTGGAGTTGGGGTTCTTAGGAATTCCATTTGGAAAGTCTTTTCACCTTTCTCTACAATCCTTGGTCTTTTTCTTTGTTGAGCCCTAACACTTAGTGCTCCTAAGATATAGACATAGTTCCCATCATCATCCCTAATACATTTGGCATGTTTGAGATAGCCTATGTGTAGACCCTTAATTTTTGACCCAGTCCAGTCCGATATTTTTAAACAGTCCAAAATAATTTTTGTGATATTTTAATTAAATAATAATATTTATTACTTATAATATTTATTTTTAATTAAAATAAAATAAAATAAAAAAAGATAAAAGATAAAAAATAAAAATAAAAATCGGCGATGAAAAAATCAGAAATGGAAGAATCGACGACGAAAATCATTGGCTATGAATTGGCCACAAGCCAATTTGCCGCAGGTTTTACCTACAGTGAATTGGCCTGTGGCCCGCACCCAGCCACAGTGCCCTGCAAGAAATTTTTTGCTAGTGCAGTTTCGCAAGCCAGTAGCCAGACCTGCGCGCAATTTTTTTGAAACCCTATTTTACTTAGTTTTCGATTTTATTTCCTAAACAATTTTTATTTCCTTAACCAATTAGTATTAGGTTTTTATTTTTTCTTATAAATACCATGTTAAAACACACAGAAAGGGACTTTGATCTTTAAAAAAAGGAGATCAGACTTTTGGAAGAAGCGAAAATTTTTGATAATAGATTCAGAACCTTGGACTTGAAAGAGGAAGAGGCAATAAGCAAGCAACAAACAATCCATCAAAGGCAGCCCACACTGTCTTTGTTATTGTTCAATCATAATTCAAAATTGTGGTGGAACCAACAACGGAGGTTTGAATTTCTACTTACTTGTTTATGTTTACAGTATCTTCATCATTCAATTATATCAATTATTTAAACATACAATAGATGATGTTTTTGTTAGGCACATTGATTAATTGTTCTACTTACCATCCAAACTCTATTTGAAACCCTAAAAATTATTTTTCAAAACCCTAATGCCTTAATACCCATAAAACATATTTTTGAAATCTAAAACCCTAATTACACTTTTCTAAAACCATAAAATAATAGACTATTTTCTTAAAACCCTAACCAAATCTATTTTTCTGAAAGATTCACAGTAGCCTATTCTTTCCAAATACCTAACTTAAAATCTAATTTTTATGATCTTCAATCTTATTTATTTAAATCCTAAACTTTAATATTATTTTCATAAAACTTCCAAAGCTCTAAATCTTTAAAACATCCAGTAGCTATGTTACTTTTTTATATTAAATATTTCTCAAATTGATTAATCCAATAAACTAAATTACAAGACTATAATTGTTAAACATGAAACCAAAGAAACCTAAATTGATGCATGAACCCTAAATTTATATACTTACTATTTTATTTAAATTAGATGAATGTTTATTATATATTTTGATTGATTTTTTATGTCTTTGATGAATGATTTATTTATAATGAATGGTTGGCTATTTTTATTGATTTGTTTTGATTTCAAAACATTGTAAGAGGCATGTTTCCATATTTTGGGTACCTCATGTCATGAGCATCATGTAATTTATTTTATTCTAAAGTTTTTGAACCAATGTAGAGGACATGTTTCCACCTTTCGGTGGATGTCCTATTTAGTTTTAGACATAGACGATGTAAGGACATGTTTCCATCCTCGGATGGGTGTCCATTTATTTATTTTGTTTGGACATTGTTGTGATTTTAATAAAGTATTTATTTATTCTTATGATCGCATGTAGTATGGATAATATCATTATATTTAAGAATTTTATAATATTAAGACCTGCAAAGGAGGCCGGTTCCAATGAACCGAGCGTTGTGGGAGTGCTGGGCCATTTCTCACCTTTCTCATATGTACCCAACTTTTCGAATCCATTAGGGGTTTGGAGATTCTTTAGGAATCGAGTCCTCCACACCTTTCTTTTTTTCCGGCCTGTTCGGGTGGTGACTCCATTTTTTTCGAGCTTAGGCCCGTGTTCTCTAAGGCCCTGAGCCTAAACAGTGCTAAAGTTGCAAGAACATTCCACCAGGAGTGGGAGCGAAAATCTCCATTCACAGTGGCGACTCCACTAGGGAAAAGAGAAGTTGATTATGTTGGTCTTTATATCATTCTATTTTTTCTTATCATGATATTATCCATTGCATCATATTAGATTGCATCATGTGCGTGAGTTAGGATGCCCGTGTTACCAGTGTTGTGTTATGTAAGAGATACCATACTTTCACTCAAGATATGGAGATTGAGCATGACATAACTACTCATAGCCTTGCACCTTTTTGTATATACTTGCTATGGGAACCTAAGCCCTTTCAACCCAAAGACTAAAGCTCATGTAATTGGCCTAGTTACTTTCCTTAGGTTTTTACCCCAAATGCTTGTTGTGTGACTATGGTTAATTTATCTTAGTTTAAATCATAGCTTATTTGGGTTGTTCTTTTTTCTAATATGACCTAAGTATATTGTAAGCTCAAAATAAATTTTTCTTTAAAATCCAAAAGATCAAAGCTGATTTTTAAAACTTTTCAAGATGATCTTTGGACATAAGACTTTTCTAAAACAAATAAATCAAAAATTCTTTTCTCATGACCCAAATACAAAGCCCAAAATCCATTTTTCTAAAATTTTTTTACAATGGGCTTAGAAACAAAATTATTTTCATAATCTTTTAAAAGAGCTTATGAATAGTTAGGTTAATTATGGAAATACCAAAAATCAATTATGAGCCTAGTTTATACTAAGAATTATTAACCATGGGCTTATTTTTGGCATGAATTATTAGTTACTTTTTCAAGTGAGAAATCTATTTATAATAAATTTCTTAATTTAGTTTTAATCTAATATAGCATAAAAGCTGCTCTAGTTGATTGGATGGATTAAAGCCTAATTAATTGAAATTATCATGAATTGATTTTCATTTTTGAAAATATAACTATTGGTTGAAACGTCCGAGGAAAATATTTGAAAATAAGATACTCCATGTTGGTATTTTATTAACTATATACCTAGGAAAAGAGACTCGCCATTCGTGTGTGGAAGTTATAAGGTGGGAAGGATCATCCTATTTATCCTTGTTTGTTTATTGTTTGTACATACATGCATACATGCATCACATCACATATCATTAATCCTTTTTGGCTCACAGCCCTGGATTACGACAGTTCAAGAGCTTACAACAATCCGACTTACACCGGAGATGAAAAATATGGAAGCAACTCAATCACTTTTTCACTAAAAGCAATGGAGCCCGAACAAATTCAAAGAATGGTGGACAATGCCCTCAATGCTAAAATGGAAGAACTAAAGGGGCCCTAGCTGAGATCATGAAGAATCAAATGACTACAATGTTTGGGGACAATGTTGAAGCATTCGCAAGCACCAAGAAAGATAAAGGGAAGGCTAAAGTTGGTGAAGTGACTTTTGATGATGATAAGGTGATCATTGATGATGACGACGATCGGGCTCAATACTTCCAAGATCCTCAAGACAAGAAGAAAGAGTCAAAGGTTCTTGAAAGATCAGCTGTGGAGAAAACTGAAACATCAGATGTTGAAAAGATGATTGCTGATCTGAAAAAGAAGTTGGAAAAGAAGTTGAAAACTGAAGAAATGTCCAAAGTTGATAAATTATTTGAGCTAAATGAAGAAGTTCCGTACAAGTTCAAGAGGCCATCCTTTGCAAAGTTTAATGGAACTTGAAATTCTCACCTCCATATGAAGTAGTATATCACTGCTATGCAGTCTGCCTAAGCTACTAAGGCTCAAACTCTAAGGTATTTCATGCTCTCATTGGATCCTATTATCCAAAATTGGTTCAATACCTTAGATGATGGCACACAAAAGAGTTGGGATCTACTATACAAGGCATTCATCCAACAATATGGATACAATACTGAATTATAAGTTACTCTAGTGGAGGTGGAGCCCATAAGATAAAGGCCAAATGAAAATTTCAGGGATTATATGAAGAGATGGAGGAATAAGGCTGCATTGCTCAGAAAGAGGCCCGATGAATCTAATAAAATAAGAATGATTGTGAGAGGGGTATTGCCTAGTCTTTGTGAAAGGTTGTCTCATACACTCATCTGAGATTTCAAAGATCTTCTCCAAGCTGGTCTATAAATTGAAGAGTGGAAAAGAGAGAAGAACCACTTTTCAACAAGAAGGAACAAGAAAGGAAACTACTATGGTAACCAAAGCAAGCCAAAGGCAGTTGGTGTTAATGCTACTGGCCAAGGAGGAAGAAGGCAGTTTTCAAAATTGGGGAAGCCGCTGTCTTGGGTCCTCAATAAGCTACAAAAGAAGGGATTGTTACAACCCTTAAATCCTCATCCTTTGCCTAACCCTCCCCTACTTAATTTTGACACTAAGGCATTTTGTCAATTTCATCAAATACAAGGGCATGACATGGATAGATGTGTGAGATTGAGGCATGAGATCCAAAATTTTATTGATAGTGGAAGCTGCCCGAGCCCAATAAGCCAAACTCCAAAGACAATCCATTGCCAAGGTTCAATAGAGTACCACCACCGGTGACCTTCATGATTGAAGGAGGTTTGCATGAAAGTTTTGTCATGTCTTCTTTCCAAGATATGGGTGGAGAAGTAACCAATGAAGAAGTGGTATTCAGCAAAGTTGAACAAGCTATGATGTGTAACATTCTAAAATTTTTGAAAATTTTTAATTTTGGAAAATTGGATAAAATAAAATATAATTTAAAAGGATAAATTAAATTAATGGTTTTATATGAAAAATGAAGGGATTTTAAATGAAAAAGTGGAATATATATGTGATATATATACAAAATATACATAACATATAAAAGTCAACACTTTTTAAAAAAACAGGTATTTTGGTAATTAAATCTTATAAATTCAAAATTAATAAAATAATTCAAAAATAAATTATTTTTGAATGGAAGAAAAAATTAGGACTTTTAATTTATTAAAAAAATTAAATAATTAAATATTAAATTATTTTAATATATATATATATGTGGTTTAAAAAAAAAAGATGAAAGGAAAAGAAATATTAAAGTCTTCTTCTTCTTCTTCTCTTTCCTTTGGCCGAAATTCCATGGAAGCTAGACCAAGGATTCTACTTCTTCCATACTCCATAAATTGAAGAAATTAACAAGTTGCAAGTGGATTTTTGGTGATCTCCACCAAAATTAGTAAGTTTCCATCTCTTTTCTTTGAATTCCTTGGAAATTTGGATTATGTGAGTTTTGAGATTTTGATGTAGTATGTTATAATTGTTGGAATTGGTGTGTATGGTGTTATTTTGGGTAGTTAACAATGATTCTAAGGTTAGATTGAAGAGATGATGGAGTTTGGTTAAAGAATGGTGAAGAGAGAGAATTTAGGGTTATGGATTTTTGGGGTTTTGAAAACATGAACTTTAATTGTGCAAATTGGTTCTAAATGAGTTGTTTTGATTCATAAACAAGTATTTTAAAGTCAAATATTGGATTTGGTGGTGTTGGGTTGGAGTTTGAGAATGGAGGTGGAGATTTAGGGTTTTGGAAAAGTGATTTTCCAAAGTTGTTGAATTGTATGATTTTATTTGTTTAAGTATGTTGTTTAGTGTTAAAAGTGATGAATATAAGCTTGGAATGAGTAATGGATTGTGTTGGAATGAAAAACCTTCAATGGGCGAAGGTTATGCCATTTTTGAGATTTTGTGTAGAAGAGTGTATTTTTATAATGTAAATGATTTAAATGTATTAAAATATGTTTTTAATAATATAAATAAAATTAAAACACTAATTTAATTGTAGTAGAATGGAATTCCAATGTTGAAGGAAGGAAAGGCTAAATTTTTGAAAATTTGTAGGAGTGATGTGTAATTATGGTTTAATGTTGGAAATGTCATTAAATGTGATACTAAATGATTATTTGTTATCACATTTAGTTTAGGCTTTGAGTGAGGTTGATTTGCTTCATCTAAGTGGTGAAGGGAAAGTTGGAAAGATTGGATTGAAGGTGGTTTTTAGCTTGCCCTAGGTTGCTAGTGGATGTATGTACAAACTTTGAATATAATGTTTATATTTGCATAGCATTCAGACTTAACACATTTTGGTTGGAAAATGTGTTAAGCTACTTGGTTCATTGATTGTGTATGAATAATGTGCTATGACATTTGTAATGTCATATATGTGTTAAATGCATTGTGAAAAGCCATTGATAATGGCTAAATTGTGTAAAATGTGTAAAATGCATATTATGTGAAAATACCCAAAGTAATTGGGTAATGTGTTGTGAATGTAAAAAATGAGATATGTGTAATAATGAAATGAATTGATATTGATAAAAATGAGAAAAGTGAGAAAAGTGAGAAAAATGTGAAAAAATGAGAAAAATGAGAAAAAAAGTGAAAATAAGGCAATGTGCCTAGATTGAATATGTGACAAAAAGAAAGAGATTAATAATGAGAAAAATGAATAAATTGTGTGACTAGTATGTTATTCAATTTTCAGAGTTCTGGGTTTGGCAGCATGCCTATGATTGCCTACGGGCTACACATTGGAATGGTGAAAAGACTGGGTCGTGAGCCAGGCCGGCTGATAAATATAATGTTTTTGGGGGTGAAAAGACTAGGTCATAAGCCTCAAAAACTGTAGCAGTCTAGCCGGGTTGAGGACCAAGATACTGGGGCCTAAGGGTCTAGTCGGGTTGAGGTCCAAGAGACTGGGGCTTTTACATTATCCTTAGATATATTGCCTATGAGGCTAGACACATGGTGTTATTATGGACCAAAGCAGTAACTCTGAAATTTGAATAGCATATTAGATCCTTTTTGGGCCCATGCTTGTCTTTGCTTTAATGTGAATTTATGAATTGTGATACAATTGAGCAATATAATGCTATGAGTTGTGATCATGAAATATTTGAAAAAAATGTAAGAAAGTGGAATGATGTGACATCTAAATGCATTGTCCATTGGTATTGCATTGAGTTATATTTTTATTATCAAAGTTTGTACCAATAGGCTTCGGCTTAGACCGATTGTTTCCATTGCGCAGGTGACAGAATAGACCCAGCTAAGCCAGAGAGTTCTTATAGACCAGGTCGGGTCTAGAATTGTAGTTGAGCTTGTTGAGTTGCTATCGAGATCAGAAACACTGCCAGCAGCATGTATATATTTTTATGTTATTGTATATTTTGAGTATTATGCATAATATATTATGTTTTGAAATTTACGTATTGTATATTATAAAGAATGTTTGGGTCAATGTATTTGAAATTGGAGAGTAAGTGTGTTTTAAATTATATATATGTATATGTATAAATGTTTGAGAAACTTGGTGAAATTGAGAAGTGGTTGAGATGGTGATTTGAAATTATTTGGGAGTGTTTTCTTTTTGCAGGATGTGATTTGATAAATTTTGGGATGTCCAAATTACAAACAAAACTCTGGCAAATTTTTTCCAGAGATTTATATATATATATTATTTATTTTGGGTTCTTATAACAAGTAAAGAATATTTATATTCTATTTAATTTTTATATATTTGAATTTGAAATTTGAAATTGGAAATGTGAAATTTTTTTTATTAAACCAGTCTGTGACATTTTTGTGCCGTATATGCGTATTTTACATATGCTGAAAATATATATTGTACGTATATAGGGTATAAGGGTATTACATTTATTTTCGCATCAGAGCTTAGGTTTGAGGTTCTCAACCTAGGTGGGATGATAAAGAGAGAAAATGAGGGATTTAAAAATAGTTTTTAATTGTAATGCATGCATTGACACTTGCAGTTTCTAATCTTTGATATAGTATTTTCTGCTTTGTTTGTAGATATAGGTAGTTATGGCGTCTTGACAGCATCAAGCAGCTGTGGGTAGTGTAAAGAGTGTGGCTCCAGATGAGGGTGGAGATAGAGCTAGAGTTGTATCTGCCAGTGAGGCATCTGTTTCTGTGCCTGTGAGACCAACAGTTGATGAGATTCTGCTTGGTTGGGTATGACATATGGTAGAGTTATTGAGGCAGGCTCCAGTTCCGCAGCCTCCATAGCCACAGCCGCAGCCGCAGTTGCCGGTGAGGCAGTATGATAAATTGAGAAAGTATGGGGCTGAGGACTTTGTTGGTACTATAGATCTTGATGTAGCAGAGCAGTGGCTAGACCGGGTTTAGAGGATATTCATTCAGTTACAGGCTAGTCCAGAAGAGAAGTTTGATTATGCCAGATCTCTTCTACAGAGAGATGCATATGATTGGTGGAAGACGGTTCCACATGCTCTGGATGATCCACCAGTCCTGACCTATGATGATTTCCTGCAGGAATTTGAGCAGAAGTATACTCTGAGAGAGTATAAAGATGCAAAGAAGATGGAGTTTCTGAGTTTGAGACAGGATACCAGGACAGTGACCGAGTATGAGATCGAGTTTATCCTGTTGAGTCACTATACTGGTGGGATCATTTCTGACTAGTTTGACAGGTGCAGGAGGTTTGAGGAGGGACTGAGACCCTTTATCATGTACATCATTGCAGGCTCTTGATATTAGGATTTTTCCCAATTAGTTGCAGCTGCCAAGAGTGTTGAGAGGGCATAGAGTCTTGCAGCAGCTGCCAGGGTTGAGGAGACCAAAGTTAGGAGACCCCAGAGTGAGGCAGGGTCTTTATCAGTGAAGAGAGGCCGAGGGGGATATTTTCAGAGGTTTAGTAGGAGTCAGGGCCAGTTTGGCAGGTCAGTACAGTAGTAGAGACAGAGGCAGAGACCTGCAGTTTCAGTGGCTAGTGCTCCGACCCCAGTGGCTCAGAGACCTACTCCACCTACTTGCGTTCATTATGGTAGAGTACACGGAGGTGTCTACTGGTGGAAAGGTGCTTTAGGAGTGTGTTTTAGATGTTGGTCGTTAGACCATTTTATCAGAGATTGTCTTGAGCCACCAGAGGTTAGGCAGGCAGATATTGCATCTTCTCTACCCAGTGTCAGAGGGGGTCGTGGTGGCAGAGGTTTTAGAAGAGGTGATCTACCTGGGTTTAGTCAGAGAGGAGGCTCTACATCTGAAGGTAGTAAGCCAGATGAGGCTGGGCCATCTCAGCTGGTTTATGTGATGCAGAGACAGCCGGATGCTTGAGCCGTCATTGCGGGTACATTTTTTTTATTTGGTATTTCAGTCCTTGCTCTATTAGATCCTGGATCTACGCATTCATACATAAGTGCATCCATCTTGCCTGTGTCTAAATTGCATTCTGAGTCCCTAGGATTTGATGTCTTGGTGACAAATCCTTTAGGACATAGTGTTGTGGTGAGCAAGGTGCACCGAGATAGTCCAGTTGTTGTTCAGGATGAGGAGTTTCTCAGTGACCTGATTGAGATGCCTTTCAGGGAATATGATTTGATTTTGGGCATGGATTGGTTATCCAAGCATGAGGCTATGGTAGACTGTCAGAAGAAATGTGTTACTTTGAGAACACGTGATGGTAGGGATGTGATGGTATCTGGTGAGCAAAGGTATTTTTCATCTATGTTTGTTTCAGCTGGGAGGATGATTCGGAAGGGATGTGAGGCTTATCTTGCTCATGTTATAGATACTAGAGTAGTGGGATCCCTGCTTGAAAGTATACCACAGTTGCTGAGTTTTCAGATGCTTTCCCCGATGAGTTGCCAGGGGTACCTCCTGAGAGAGAAATGGAGTTTGGTATCGATTTGTTGCCTGGTACCACTCCTATCTTTATTACCCCTTATCGGATGGCACCTGCTGAGTTGAAAGAGTTAAAGGTGCAGTTGCAAGAGTTATCGGATAAAGGGTTTATCTGTCCTAGTGTGTCCCCGTGGGGAGCGCCTGTGTTGTTTGTGAAGAAGAAGGATGGCACCATGAGATTGTGTATTGATTATAGGCAGTTGAATAAGGTGACCATCAGGAACAAGTATAAATTTTCTCGGATAGATGATCTCTTTGATCAGTTAAAGGGAGCAGCAGCATTCTCTAAGATTGATTTGAGATCAGGGTACCATCAGTTGAGAGTCAGCGATGTGGATATACCTAAGACAACTTTTCGTACAAGGTATGGGGATTATGAGTTTCTGGTGATGCCCTTTGGATTGACGAATGCACCAATAGCTTTTATGGATTTGATGAACAAGGTATTCAAACCATTTTTGGATCATTTTGAGGTAGTCTTCATTGATGACAGCTTGGTGTATTCGCGTAATGAAGAGGATTATGATAGACAATTGCGGATTATATTGCAGACTTTGAGAGAAGCAGTTGTATGCTAAGCTGCCTAAGTGTGAGTTCTAGCTTAATCAGGTAGCTTTTCTTAGTCATGTGGTTTTAGGAGAGGGTATTAGAGTTGATCTGAGTAAAATTGAGGCTATCTTGAATTGGAGTCCACCGAAGACTGTGACGGAGGTTAGAAGTTTTCTGGGATTGGCAGGCTATTATTGTCAATTTGTGAAGGGTTTTTCTATAATTGCTACACCACTCACCAGATTACTTCGGAAAGGAGTTAAATTTGTGTGGACAGATTGATGTCAGACGAGTTTTGAGTAGCTGAGGGAGATGTTGACTCAAGCTCCTATCCTTACCCTGCCTGTGGAAGGTAAACCATATGTGATATACAGTGATGCTTCACATAGTGGTTTAGGTTGTGTTCTGATGCAAGAGGGTAGAGTCATTGCTTATGCCTCTCGACAGTTGAAACAGCATGAGCTGAATTATCCGACACATGATTTGAAATTATCACCAATAGTTTTTGCCTTGAAGATTTGGTGGCATTACTTGTATGGGGAAAAGTGTTTCATTTATATTGATCACAAGAGTTTGAAATACTTGGGTGTTCAGAGAGAGTTGAATCTTCGGTAGAGATGGTGGTTAGAGTTGATTAAAGACTATGACTGTTTGATTGATTATCATCCTGGCAAGGTAAATGTTGTTGCTGATGCCTTGAGTCAAAAGTCTTTGGCAGGTTTGACTGCTGATTCGCTCTCGTTGCTTGTTGAGTTGAGAGCGTTGCACTTTAGATTTGAATCTTCTGATGATGGTGCTTTGATGGCTCAGTTGCAGTTAAGGCCAGTCTTGTTGGATCATATTAGGGAGGCTCAGTTGGCAGATGAGTGAATTCAAAAAATTGTGTTAGTTTGTCAGAAGGGGGAGAGTCGAGACTTTTATGTGAGGGATGATGGCAGTCTATGGTACAGAGATAGATTGTGTATTCCTGATGATGCAGAATTGAAAGGAATGATATTAGAGGAAGCACATCAGTCACTTTTTGCTATGCACCCTGGGAGTACCAAGATGTATTAGGACTTGAAGGGACATTATCGGTGGTCAGGTATGAAGAGGGACATAGCAGAGTTTGTATCCAGATGTCTCACTTGCCAGAAAGTGAAGGCTGAGCACCAAGTTCCTTTAGGGTTGCTCCAACCTTTATCAGTGCCAGAGTGGAAATGGGAACGAGTGACAATGGATTTTGTGACTGGACTACCTTTGACTCAAAAGAAGCATGATGCAATCTAGGTGATTGTTGATCGGATGATGAAGACAACTCATTTTCTTCCTGTTCAAATGGATTATTCTCTTGAGAGGTTGGCTGAGCTGTATATCAATGAGATAGTCAGGTTACATGGAGTCCCAGTTTCTTTAGTGTCAGATCGAGATCCCCAGTTTACTTCTAGATTTTGGAAGAGTTTTCATGATGCTTTGGGTTCTCGATTGCATTTTAGTACTGCTTTCTATCCTCAGATAGATGGATAGTCAGAGAGAGTGATACAGATTCTGGAGGATATGTTGAGTAGCTGTATCATTGATTTTACGGGGAATTGGGATAGATTTTTGCCATTAATTGAATTTGCTTATAACAACAGTCATCAGTCGAGTATTAGGATGACTCCTTATGAAGCTTTATGTGGCAGGAGATGCAGGACACCTTTGTGTTGGGATGAAGTTGGAGAAGGTAAACTGGTTGGTCCCGACTTGATTAAGGAAACAGGGGAGAAAGTGAAGGTGATTTAGGGTCATTTGAAAGCAGCTTAAGACCGATAGAAGTCCTATTTAGATTTAAAGAGAAGAGACATAGAGTTCAGTGTGGGAGATAAAGTGTTTCTGAAGGTGTCTCCATGGAAGAAAATTTTGAGATTTGGCCGCAAAGGAAAGTTGAGTCCTCGTTTCATAGGACCATATGAGGTGTTGGAGAGAGTTGGTCCAGTGGCTTATAGACTAGCTTTGCCGCCTGAATTGGATCGAATACATAATGTTTTCCATGTCTCAATGCTTCAAAGATACAGGTCTGACCCATCTCATATCTTGTCAGTGGAGTCCATTGAGGTGAGTCCAGATATGATTTACGAGGAAGAACCAGTGGCGATTTTGGAACGAGAGGTTAAAGAATTGAGGAATAAGAAGTCCAGTTATGATATCCAATACTCGTGGGTCAATATCGCCATCAGAAGAAATAAGCAAAAATTGGCCAAGCAAGCATAAACAAAGCATACGTCCCCATGCCTTGGTAGGAGCCAAGTGAGAAATGCAAAAGTCAATTACAGGACCAAGCAAAATCTTCTCACCTCTCATCAACTGTAGAACTTCGGGCTTCGAAAGTTGAAATAATATTTGCATATTTTGTTGAGTCTTGGAAATCAATATAGGTAACACCATTGGTTGATTGCTTGGATATCCAAGGATGGCCTCAAACTCTTCAATCATGGGACATATCTCAAAGCCCTTAATCTTAAATGTCCTCGAACTCACATTCCAAAAAGAAGCCATGGCATGTAAAAAAGAATGGTCCAATTTAATATTTTGAAAACACTTCAAAGAATTGATTTTAGACCAAAATATTTATTTTCAATGAATGGCATTCATATTTTTAAATAGACCTTTTATTTTCTTCAAATTCAGTTAAGTTATTATTGATAATTGGAGGGAAATTAGAATTCTTAAAAGGAATTTTGATGCTGAAGTTGAAAATTCGTGGAAAATTTCCTGGCTTCTGTATGAGGTCATGACATGGAAAGAGATTTATATAGGATGATTGGCTATTCCAAAGTTGTTAAGGAATAGCTTGAGACTGAGACGAGTAAGGATAAGAAATTAGCGATGAAACGGTTTTGAGTTGCCGCGTTGCCTTAGGTTTTGTGAATCAGTGCTACTGTGGAAATTTTGAATGTGAGGAGGAAAGACCAATAATTGTAGCATAGAAATAATAATGATGATAAAAAAAAAGAAAAAAATTGAAAGTCAAAAGTTGCAGTAACAATGCAAATTATAATTATCATTATTATTATTATTAATAGTAATAGTAATACAATATTTTCTATAGATCACTGAGAAGGGGGTGGTAGATCATGATCAAACAAAGCCCTGAAAAAGTCATCGTCTGTTGGAGGATGAGGCATATCATCTATCCTGAGTCCGGCCGAAGCAGGCACACTTGAACCTCTATTACCTTGAAATTCAGATCTGTAATAGTCCTCATCCGAAGTAGAGGAAAGAATCTCATGGTCATCAGTTTGGGGTCCCCTAGATGACGAAACACCAGGATCTCTCATCCCATGAAATCGGAAGTCTCAAAAATCTTGCTTTGAATGGTGATATAATTTTTCAAAATGGGCAACCTGTTGATGACTAGCAGCTAACTCTTCTTGAAGTTTCTTATTTTGTTCCTCAAGAATCCGATGTGAGCTAGAAAAAAAAAGGTAAGGGCATACATAATCATGCATACATGTAGCATAAATTATTGTGGAACAAGATAACCTACCAGGTAATTCATATCAACACCTTGTGGATGAGATGACATCTTCGGTTGATTAGAATTAGCAAATGGAGGAGCAGTAATGGAAGGTCCAGCCTCATGACCAAATGAGCCAGTGGCCAGAAAATAATCATTAAAACTGTCAAAACAAGTTAAGAAAGAAGTAATTGCAATGGCATAATGGTAAAAGTTTACTTGAGAGGTGCTAGCCCCGGGATACGAGACGGACCCTCCTCCCTCTCCATGATACTCCTCTTCATTGTTATCCTTCTTTTCCTTGGAAATTTCCCAAATGCCAATAGAAGATACATCAAAGTTCAAGAGTCCTACTCGAATAAACTGGGCATATGATGCTCCCGGTGGATAGAGAAATGTTTCAACATCATAACCGTGCTGAGCTAACCACCACACATTTTTTGACATTGATGTGATATTTAAAGTATACTCTGGGTAATTCATCAGATCCTTCATCGCTCGGGACCAAGGAACTACTCATACACCCTCTCCCTGAGAAACCAGCCACTAGACGCAGGGCCAATAATGACTCGGCGGGTATGCTGAAAAGGCAATGCAGCATTCATGGAAGAAGTCCAATTCATCCGCACTTCTGTGTTCCACCAAGCCAAATTGACCTACAAAATGACATAAGGTAAGTGAACTTTATAAAAATTTTAAAGTATACTAATATTATTTTACCTAGCCCCAAGTTAAGCAACTCAAGAGATAACACTGGGTGTACACATGGTGAGAGCCGGAAACTGCTACACGATCTGACAACCAAAAATTCAATCTCGAATACCTGTCTCTTTCTCGGGAAATGCCAGGCACCCTCACAAGATTATGCTCATATGCTCATACCTACAACAACAATGAGAATCAAATTCATGCAAGTATAAGAATGGATTTGACATTCGTAGAAGAAGAGTACCTCGACAACCACCATGAGACCCACGAAAGACTTTTTATTCATGTAAATCTTATCTAGTCCATGATAGAGATAGGCAAGGCCAGCTTCACCCTAGCCATAAAGCGGTACCATACTCATATCGGTAAGGGCCCTCAACACCGACAAATGGATGGCAGATTCGGTGTTGCATAAAATGGTTGACTTGAACAAATATAGTAAAAATCCTTGAGCATATTTTTTGGTTGTTTTCCTACGAACCCGTCCTTCATAGTTCATCCAATAACTCCGAATCTCTTTAATTTTTATCTTACAGGGCTCTTTTAATGACGGTTCCATACCGATTAACTGTTGGACTTCTTCGTATGTCAGAATATCATTAGTAAGAGGGATTGGAAGGCCATAGTACCAGATACCAGTTATGGTTGTATAATCGACTGGGCCAATGGTCATCTCTCCTACAAGTAGATGAAAAGTATGGGTCGTGTCCATCCACCGCTCCGATAATGTTTGAACTACACTCCTGTCTATCGGACACTCCTCAGATGGTAATTGCAAGATAAAGCTTTCAAAACCACAATCTTGGACAATCCGTTTTACTCAAGAGGGTGCTACATCATACCATTATCAGGCTTTATAGACACACCCTATAGACCCTTAATTTTTGACCCAGTCCAATCCGATAGATCAAGATAATTTTTGTGGTATTTTAATATTTTAATTACTTATAATATTTAATAGTTATTTTTAATAAAAATAAAAATATAAAAAAATATAAAAAATAAATAAGAAAATGAAAAAAATAAAAAATCAGATGGATCGGCGAGTGACGTGCGGCAATGCTGCTGCGTGGCATTCGTCG
Organism: Garcia nutans; assembly: GCA_947685225.1. Taxonomy (NCBI): domain Eukaryota; kingdom Viridiplantae; phylum Streptophyta; class Magnoliopsida; order Malpighiales; family Euphorbiaceae; genus Garcia; species Garcia nutans. The sequence goes on from CANTUV010000007.1 coordinate 56,717,039, forward strand.
CAGAAAATTTTTGCAGCGAATTGGGCACTGCCCAATTTGCCGCAGCAAATATCTGCGGTGAATTGGACATTGCACAATTCGCCACAGCTGGGCTTGCCCAGTTCTGCGATGAACTAGCTTGCCCAGCTCGCCTGGCCCGCACCTGTAGCCCACAGCAGATTTTTTGCCAGCACAGCCTGCAGGCCCGGCAGCCCGCGCGCTGCCGATTTTTTGACCAAACCTTATTTTACACAGTTTTGCAATTTTTTCTAAATAGTTAGTATTTCCTCATTAAAATAGGATTATGTTTTTATTTTTTTCCTATAAATACCACATTAAACACACTAGAAAGGGGGAGACAGAACACAAAAACCCTAAAGAGGACAAAAAAGGGGAAAAACGGAAAAAGAAAACCCTAGAGATAGAAAAATGGGGATAGAAAACCCTAGAGAGAGGAGGAAAAAAAGGAGAAGGCGAGGGAATTTTTAACAACATTGGGTCAGCAATTAACATTAAGAGAGATTAAACAGAAACGCAGAAGATAACAAAAGAAATTAGAAACAAATAGCACTCATCAATCATCAATCCATCAAAGGCAGCAACTGCAGCTCATTTATCTTGAAAGTCCTAGTCTTCACATCCCAAAAAGAGATCATGACATGTAAGAAGGAATGGTCCAATTTGACATTTTGAAATCACTTCAAAGAATTAATTTGAGACTAAGATATTTGTTCCCAATGTGTAGCTTTAATGGTTTTGAATAAACCTTTAATTTTCTTTAAATTAAACTCAGTCATTGTTAGGATTTGAAATAATCAAAGCTGCCTGAATTCTTTGTGGAGATTTATTTCTGCCACTGCAGCTAAAATTGTGGAAAAGGTTGGTGGCTAGAATGGCAAATTCACTTGTTTTGATAATGGTAACAAACTAATTACTAGGATTGCCTTGGATTGAGGAACACGACTAATTTAAATAGGTAATGGCTTATAAACCAAATTGCATGAGGAATAGGCAGTGGCTTGAAACCAAAGCATACAAGGAAAGGCATTTATGTAGAGTGGTTGTGGGAATACCAAGTCCATCATGGTTTTGAAAATCAATGTTCATGATGAATTTGAATTTGTCATGGAGGTTCTCTGTGCATATATGTTATAAAAAAAAGTGGCAGGAAAAGTGAATATTATTATCATATTTTAGTACAAGCCTTTTAATAGAATATGATAAAAGACCATCACTGTGAAGGAGGACATGGTCTAAAATCAAATAAAGCCCTAAAAAAGTCATCGCCTAATAAAGGAGGAGGTATGTCATCCGTTTGGAATCCCTTTGAAGAAAAAGCACCTAAGTTCCTATTGCACTGAAACTTAGATCTATAATATTCATCCCCTGAAAAAGGAGGAGGCATGTCATGGTCATCGGTCCGGGGACCCCTTCAAGAAGAAGCACCAGGATCCCTGTAGCCCTGAAACTGAAAGTCCTGAAAGCTCTGTTATGACCGATGTTATAGATCCTGAAAATGATCAGTATCTTGTTGGTTGGCATCCAACACTCGACTACTTACAGCTAACTCCTTTTGAAGCTTTTTGTTTTGTTCTTGAAGCATTCGATGTGAGCCAGATAAGGAAGCAGGTAAAAACATACATATTTATCCACACATATAGCATAAATCAATATTGAAACAGGATGACAGACCAGGTAATTTAGATCAAAGCCCTGAGGATAAGATGGCATATCTGGACGATAAGGATTAGAAAATGGAGAAAATTGCCGTTGAACTAGAGAAAATTGCCACCTAACTGGAGCAATAGAGGAAGGTCCAGCCTCATGATCAAATGAGCCAGTAGCCTGCAATAATCATAAAGAGAGTCAGAAAAATCATGAATATAATAACAATTATGGCCGAAAACATGATGGCATTTAACAGAGAAGTGTCAGCATTAGAATCACCACAAGGAGGGCTGGATGACTCCCTGCCGTCATTTCCTGCCTCCTCTCCTTCCTCTTCCTCTTCTTCTCCTTCTCCATTAGGAAGTCTCCAGACACCAATAGGGGAAACTTAAAAATTTAAAAGCCACTCTTAGATAAATTGGGTGTAAGACTCAGCAGGTGAGAGGATACCATTTGCCATCATATCCATCCTGAGCATGCATCCAAAAGTTTTCCTGCATGGACATAATGTCTAATGTATAAGCCAGGATATCATTAGGAACTCTCCATTCCTTGGGACCAAGAAACCAATTATGCACTCTTTCACCGAGGAATCACCCGCTAGATACTGGACAAGCAATGACTGAAGAGGCAAGGTGGCATTCATTAAAGGAGTCTAATTGGCCTACTTATCGTCACTCCACCAAGCAATATCTACCTACAGAGCCAAGAAGAAAAGGTAAGCTAATTTATTCACAAATTTTAATATTTACTAATTCTTGTTACCTGATCCTAGGTTAATTGACTCAAGTGATAGCGCCGAGAATGCAGGTGACGAGAACAAGATGTCATTATACAGCCTGCTAACTAAAGGCTTAGTCTTAAATACCAAGTTTTTGTCAGGAAATGCCTCAAACCTGCAAAAGATTATGCTCATATGACCAAATCTATAGGAATAATGAAGCTCAGACTCATGCAAATCCTTTTACTAATTTAAATGGTCAGAATTAATACCACAAGGACCACCATAAAGCCGAAAATGATCTTTTCCTCCGACAAAGTTTATTAAAACCATGATACAAGCAAGCCAGACCAACCTCTCTCTAGTTGTATAATGATACAAGATTAATATCAGCAAGAGCCCATAATACTAACAAATGGATGACGGATTCAGTGCTACACAAAATAGTCATCCCCAACAAATAGAGCAATAATCCTCGAGGATATTGTTCAACAGTTTCTCCATGAACCTATCCGGTATATTTCATCTAGTATTCCTGAATAAGTTCATACTTGATCTTAAATGTCTCTTTTAAGGACAGATCCATGCCTATTAGCTATTGAATTTCATTACATGTCAAGATGTTATTAGTAAAGGGGATGTTAACTCCGTGGCATGGGACACTGGTTATGGCAGTAAAATCAACTAGACCGATAGTCATTCTCCCACTGGAAAGTGGAAGGTATGGGTGGTATCCATCATCCTTTTCTGCGAGTGCTTGGATTACGCTCCTATCTATCTGGTATCCTTTCGTCGGCAACTGTATGATAAAGTCCTCGAAGCCGCACAATTGGATCATCTATTTTACTCAAGACGGAGCATGATTATACCATTGACAGGCTTTGTGGATGTTTCCACGGAAATGAACAACATAGCCGTTATACTGCCACAACACTGGTAAGTCGTAACAAGGTTTGTAAACTCCCAAATTTTAAAATATTTTCACTTTTGCTCGTATATAGAAAATAAATATATAACCAACTATAAAATTTTTTTTATGCAATTAAGTAACTAGATACAGATAAAAATAATAACGATATTCATATTTTTATGCAATAATAATACTCATATTTTTTATCCAATAATTAAATATAATAATGATACTCAAAATTTTTGTGCAATAATAAATATAGATAAATATAAAAAATAATAATGCATATATAAATCAAAATAATAAGACACAGAATAAAAATTTAAAAGTATATGTAATAATAAATATAAATTGACAACACATCACTTATCATACTTAGTTATTCTTTTATGCAATTAAATAACTAGTTTGTTAATAAAAATTATATTTACCTTAGTTTTCTCATTTGAGCTACGATGTAGCTCCATGCTAGCTAATAATGTTACTCTTCCATGCTCATGCACCTGAATATGATTAAGTAGCTTGGCATCTGAACGTGGTCTTGCCTGGGATTAATGTTGATTACTTTCCATTTTATAAGAATGGGTATTGTTTTTACGAGTTTACGATATTAAATTTTTTTTTGAAAGATAGATATGAAATATTGATCGGCATTTATAGAAGGAGGATGGAAATGATTGAATGATATGAAAAGTTAGGTGGTAGCATCAATTATGCAATCTAAAAAAAAGGAGTCAAAAGTATAAACAATAAAGTAACATGCACAAATGAATTATTACTTTCTTTATCATAACAATAATTCATTTGCTTTTAATTTCAATAATTCCTTTTTTGTTTATACACAACACACGTGCATATAGTAAATTGATTTTTTGCATATCTAAAAAAGGTTTTCTTACTTACAAATAATTTTTCCATGCAGGGGGAAAGAGTACATAGGTACAGTAAAAAATAGCCAAATTTTTTGCAAAACTGACTATTGAAATTAATTTTTTGTAGATATCCGAGTCGAGAACCCAAATTATTTTTTGAGTCCAAAACTCAATCGGGGTCCAGAACTCAAACCAATTTGGGTCCATAACCCAAATTATTTTCTACTTAAGAACTCAATCCGGGTCCAAAATCCAAACCATTTTGGAGTCCAAAACTCAATTCGGGTCCAAAGCCCAAACAAATTCAGGTTCAGAACCCAAAATTTTTTTTGAGTCCATAACTCAATCCGAGTCCAGAACCCAAACTATTTTTGAGTCCATAGTTCAATCTGGGTCCAGAACCCAAACCATTTTTGAGTCCAAAACTCAATCCGGGTCTAAAATGCAAACCAATTCAGGTCCAGAATCCAAATGATTTTTGGGTCCATAACTCAATCCAGATCTAGAACCCAAACTTTTTTTTGAGTCTAGAACTCAATTCGGGTCTAGAATCCAAACTAATTCAGGTCCAGAATGAAAACCAATTTGGGTCCGGAATCCAAAATTAATTTCAAGTACAGAACTCAATTCAGGTTCAAAACTTGAACCAACCCGATCTTTTAAAATTAAATTGCTTTTTACTCTCTGAATAAATTCAAGATCATTCAAGAAGGGGGCAAGACTGTGGACCTTTAATTTTTATACCGGTCAAAATATAATTTTCATTTGAAGGCTAGATCAAGTCTAAATCTAATAACAAGGCACAAAATAAACAAATTATAATTATTTAATATTTGGATTGTGTCGATTCAATTTTATTATGATTGTTATGGTTAATATGTGATTCGGTAGGATCATTTAGCTTGGCCAATGCCAAATTTGATATGAGTAAGCTCATGTCAAATTGGCATGAGCTAATTTCACATTAGCAAGTTGCCTATGTCGAATTGGCCCATGCCAATTTGACATGAGCAATTGCTCATGCCAAATTTGCAGGAGCCAATTCAACAGGCTGCCATTAACCTATTTTTACATGATTTCATACTTGGACTCTCCAACATCATGTAAGTTTGATATATCCAAAGTTAAGACGGATTATGAGATGTCTTAATGTCTCCTATAAAAAGGCAATTAATTATCAAAAAAAAAAGGATTGGTTTTTTTTAAGAGGCAGTAGCAACACAGAAGTCAATTGACAAGCATATCTAGCAAATCAACACACTTGGCTCAGCCAAAACCCTGGATTGGTACAAGTGATAGCTTGATCAATACTTTCTCTATTTGGTGGAGCCTTCAATGTAGGTTTTGCTTTCTAAACTCTATTTATTTTAATGTCCAGTAGCTATGCTTTTCTTTTAAACATTGAATCTTGAGTGTTGATTGATCCAGTAGCTAATTAATTTGAGTTGTGACTTTGCATAAACTTTAATAATAATGACAAATTGATATACTCTTTCATCCAATAGCTATGTTTGGTATTTTTACATTTTAAAATTATGAATCCAATCTAAATAACACAACTTAGGTAACCTATTTTCTATATAATCTAATTTCCTATTTGTTTAAACTCAAAACCCTAATTTCCTAAATTTATAAAAACCAAAAACCCTAGCACCCTAAAACCCTAATTTTTTTAAACACTAAAACCCTAATTTCTAAACCAAAACCCTAATTCAAGACCAAAACCCTAATTCTCATCTTAAAAACCATAATTTTATTTTCAAAACACCAAAACTCTAATTTCCAAACAAAAACCCTAATTTTCACATTAAAACCCTAAAATCCTAATTTTCTCCTAAAATTCTAAAATTCTATCCCAAAATTCAAATAACCCTAAATTTACATATTTGATGCTTTATTTAAAATTTAGAATTAGATTTGATTTGTTTTATACTTATGATGAATGATTAATTGACTTTTTGTTTATTGTTGGTGATTTGTTCTATCTTTTGATTATGGTGCATGTTTGAATGATTTAATTTCCTTTAGTTAATTACTTAAATTTCAAGGATGTAAGAGGTATGTTTCCACTTCGTGGGTATCTCATTTATTAAGTTTGATGTAGTTTTATTTATTTTAGGTTTTTAAGGTTAATGTAAAGGATATGCTTCCACTAAATGGTGGGTGTCCTATTGTATTTATTTTCATAGACTTGGATATTGTAAAGGCCTGTTTCCATCCTTGGATGGGTACATATTTTGTTTGTTTTATTTTAATAAGTTTATGGATGTTTATTTCTTTATTTCTATTGCATGTAGTATGGATGATATCATAATTTTTAAGAATTTAATTATATTTAGACCTAAAAGGAGGCCGGTTCCAATGAGCCGGGCATTATGGGGGTGTTGGATCATTCTCACCTTCCTCATACATACCTAACTTTTTGAACCCATTAGGGTGTTGGGGATTACTTAAGAATTGAGTCATCCACCCCTTTCTTTTTCCTGGTCTGTTCGGATGGCGAATCCATTTTCTCTGGGTTTAGGCCCGTGTTCTCTAAAGCCCTGAGCCTAATAGTGCCGAAGTTGCAAGAACCATTCTATATGGGAGTGGGGGCAAAAATCTCCGCTCATAGATACAAGGTATAAATATGATAAATACAAAAATATATATATTGTATACATGATACATACATGATACATAAATTTTGCACTAGAGGACAAAATGAGTTAAAAAGTCAAAAATAAAAAAATTTGGAAAGTAAAAGTAAATAAATAAATGAAAATTAAAATAATTATGGATGCAAGATGTAAATTATCTAATATTTAATATTTAATAATTATTTTATTATTTAATAATTATTATATATAGTTGGAAAGAAAGAAGGTTAAAGATAGAAATTACTTAAAATGTCTTCTTCTTCTCACCATCACCATGAAAGAATTTAGAGAGAGAAAGTAAGATATTTTCTTCATACAAAACATCAAATTTCATGGGGTTTTTCAAGGATTTAGGGTGCTTTTAAAGAATAATCAAAGTTTAAGTAAGTTATTATTAATTTAAGCATGGTTTTTAAGATTTTGGTGATTATGTGAGTTTTAAGATTTTGATAGAGGATTTTATAATTAATAATATGGATTGTTTTGAAGTTGTGAGGATGTGTATGTGATGATTTTAAGGTTGTTTGGTGAAAATGATTGAGTTTTGGTGATGTTAGGGTTTATGGGTAGGTTGTGTGAAATAAAGGTTTTTGATGATGATGTTTATAATTGTTAAAATTAATTGACTTAATATTATTTTGATGTAAATATAATGAATCTATGGTTGGATAATGGAAATGGATAGGTTGAATGGTGGCTTGAAAGAAGTAGTAGTGTTGAATTAAGGTTTTTGGTGGTATTTGGGAAGAGTGGATATAATTGGTGTTTGATTGATTTAAATAGCTTGGAATATGTTTCTAATGGATTTTTTTTCTACTTATAATAAGTAAATTGAAATTGTGAAATCAAAGTATTGAAGGGCAATCGATGAAATTAAAGTTGGAAGGCGATTGGGGCTTGGATCTTGGTATAATTGAGGTCAGCACATACTTTTCTTAATATTTTTTATTGAATATGCATGTTGCTATAATTCATCATAGTATAATTTAAAGGAATGTTGAATTTCCTTTAAAGTAATATTATATATATGCGAGAGGGTATGATTAGGAGAAAATGATTGAATGTGTAAGTTATATAAAATGAAATAAAAGAAATTATATAGTAAATATGGATATGTATTATGTGTATTGTGAATTAAAATATGTGATGAGATGGCATAGTGTGGTAATATGGAATAATATGAAGAAAATGTGGAAAATGATGTGTAAAGAGAAAGAGACCATGAGATGGTGCTCATGATATATGATGATCACAAGAGATGTAGAAGTTGTGAATGATGGGATGAAAAGTGATCTTACAATAAGATGCTCACTTGAGAAATGTAAATAATAAGTGTGATAATGTAAGTTGATAATTATGTGGAAAGAAAATATTAAATGAGAATATGATAAGTGTGATATAATATGATGTGTATGTGTGTTTCCTTGCATAATTACTCATTCCAGAAAATTGAGAATGGTACTGTACTAAGGAGGCGCTTTCATATGAATTATATGACACTTGCCTCTAGTGTGCAGAGAGGGCAACCTTCATGTGATTTATTTGACACTTGCCCTTGGTGTCCATAGAGGCGGCCTACGGGTGATTATATGACACTAGCTTCGATATCCGAAGGGCAACCTTCGGATGATCTATGTGACACTTGTCCCGGTGTCGGGATGAACTAAATTAATGTTTCTAGAACCTGAGTAATGCGTAAGGACTCTTGGGCCCAATATATGTGTTTGTGAGATGAATATTTTTATATTGTAGAAAATGAGATATGGTGCATAATGTAATTGATTTATATTGTGTTGTAAATAATAGATGAATTAGTAAATGATTTTTGAAAAGTAATGTGATAATGATATTGGATTTTAAATGATTAAATGTTATTAAAGTATGTAGAACTAGGCTATATGCTTAGTGCAGTAGTGTGTATTGCGCAGGTGTTATATGTGAGGACTAAAGTGATCCGGGTGGTAATTGAGATTTAAAGAATTTGTGTGCCATGAGATCATTAGAAGATTTTGCATTCATGTATAATATTTTATGGATAGTACTTTGGATATGTATAATCTAAACATACATATGTATATTAGATAAGATTTGGAAAGTTTTGTATACGTACAAGTATTTGAAATAATGATGTTATTAAATAAGTCTTTGGATGTAAATCACTAAAGTGAAAGATTTTTGAATGAAATAAGATTTGGGAGTGTACTTTTGTATGTAGGTTATGTGTTTGTGTTGTTTTGGAGATTTATTAAAATTATAGACAAAACTCTAGCGAATTTTTTTCAAAGATTTTTCTTTACAAATTAATCATAAAGATTTATCTATATTTTTATTTTAATATGTAAATGTTTTTGATAATGGTTAAAAAAGTTATTATGGTTATTTTCTATACTACTCTTATATTCTATATATGTATTGCATGTATACGAGGTATATATACCATATGTATATAGGGTATAAGGGTGTTATAGACAAAACAAAAGCTATCCATGAGCCATGACCAATTCACCCAGAGTCGGTTCCTTAATTCCCTAATCAAATTTAAAATCGAACTCTATTTAGATAAGCATATAGTTTTCTAGCGAGTTTGGGACTTCTAATTAGATTAACCCTGATTAAACACTAATTAAACAATATAAACGAGGGCCGAGAGCCAAGATTGAGGGAGGAGTTAACAATTAGCAATTATCTTTTAGAAATTAACAAAAAAGAGCAAAAAAAAAAAAACCTAAAAGACACAGAGAGCAAAAAAAAAAAAAGAAAACTACAACCAAAAGAGAAGCTAGAGATACAGTAGCAAAACCAAAGCATGTTTGACCAAAACCCATTGTATAACTTCAAGGCAGACCCCAATATCAATTTCCACAAATGGATTGTGCCAGTACAGGGGTTTGATTCAATATCATTATTTGGTGGAGCCAACGACATCGCTAATAATCTTTGATACATATATTTAATTTTATTCTTATCTCTATTTGGTTTTGTAACTTTACATTTGCACTTTAATTTATTTTGCTATCTTAATATGGTTTGTTTACGCAAGCATAACCTTGAGTAAAATCCTAATTATAATCAAAATCCTAATTATATGATAAAATCTTAATTTGTTGGTCAAAATCCTAATTTTATAATTAAACCCTAAATCTCTTTAAATTAAGCACTAATTTTATGATTGTTTATATGGTGATTATTTATATGTTTAGTTTATTATGAGTAAATCGTAGTCTCTTGTTATTTGGGTTTCAAAGTTGTAAAAGGCATGTTTCCACATGTGGGTGCCTTGTTTGTTTAAATTATTTATCTTTAAATTATTTTTAGAATAATTGTAAGGGACATATTTTCACTTTTTTATGAGCGGAGATTTTTGCCCCCACTCCTAGTGGTATGGTTCTTGCGACTTTGGCACTGTTAGGCTCGGGACCTTAGAAATCATGGGCCTAAGCTCGGAGAATTAAGAGTCACCACCTGATCGGGCTGATAAAATGGAAAGGGGTGGATGACTCAACTTCTAAGGAATCTCCAACCCCCTACATGGGTTCAGAAAGTTGGGTATACTTTAAAAAGGTGACAATGACCTAGTACCCCTCATAATGCCCAGTTCATTAGAACCAGCCTCCTTTTCAGGTGTAAATATTATTAGATTCTTAATTATTGCAACATTAGTCATACTACATGCAATTTAAAGGAATAAATCATTCATCATATAATTAAAATAAAATAAACAAAATCGGCACCCATCCAAGGATGGAAACATGCCCTTACAAAGTCCAAAATCCAAAATACAAACAAATAAGATAGGTGTGAGCGGGGATTTTTGCCCCCACTTTCGGTGGAATGGTTCTTGCGACTTCGGCACTATTTAGGCTCGGGCCCTTAGAGAACACGGACCTAGATCCGGAGAAAATGGAGTTGCCACCAGGACGGGCTGGGAAAAAGAAAGGGGTGGATGACTCGATTCCTAAGGAATCCCCAACCCCCTAATGGGTTTGGAAAGTTGGGTACGTGTGGGGAAGGTGAGAAATGGCCCAGCACCCCCCACAACGTCCGGTTCATTGGAACCGGCCTCCTTTACAGGTCTTAATATTATAAAATTCTTAAGTATAACAATATCATCCATATTACACACAATAATTGAAAGAAAGCATCATTATATTAAAATAAAAACAATGTCCAAGCAAGATAAATAAATGGACACCCATTTGAAGATGGAAACATGCCCTTACATAATCCATGCCTAAATAGGACACCCACCAAAAGGTAGAAACATGTCCTTTACATTGATCTAAAATATAAAAGCAATTTTAATTACATGATAGTTAACTAATGAGGTACCCACAAAGTGGAAACATACCTCTTACAACATTTGGAAATTTAAAATAAATCGATAAAGGTAAATAACCATTCATCATAAATAAATCCTTCACCAAAAATATTAAACATCAATCAAAATATAAACATTCATCCATGATAATTTAAATAAACCAAGCATTGAACTTAAATAAATCAAAGCATATAAAATAAATCAAAGTATATAATGAACTACACAATCAAATAAAGCAAGTAAAGATACAAAATGACGTTTACTGTTTCCATTTAAAGTTTTTTAATTAATATTTAAGATTTTGGAATTTTAATATATTAAGGTTTATGTTACTGTAAGTTTTAAAGGAATTGAATTAGATTAAAGTTTTAAAATTTAAGAGGTTGATAAAGTTCTTTGATTAACCAAATTAGTGTTTGAGGAGTGAAATCATGAAATTAGGGTTTGGACACTTTAAAACATTAGGTTTATGATTATTAGCTACTGAATTGTTGTTTTTAGGCTTATTGTGTTTGAATTTTAATATTTAGGTTTATAAGGTTTTAAGGTTTAAAGGATTAGGGTTTAAGGTTTTAAGGGAGTTAGGGTTTAAGAAAACTAGGGTTTAATGTTAGCTAGTTTGAGGTTACTATCTTGGTTTTGAAGTTGAACTAGGGTTTTCAGTGTTTTGGAGAATGTATTTGATTTTAGAATTTGGAAAAACAATTTATAGTTTTATGAAACTTTATGTGATTTTTAGAAACTGTAAAATGAGTTTGAGTTTGGTTATTTAACGAAACATTTGGAATTTTGGAAAAGAATTAGAAGAAAACTAGTTCAGAGTTTTATGGTGTTTTTTGAAAATAAACAAAACGATTTAAGGTTTATAGAAACAGAAAAGACATTTTTTAGGGTTTTGGGAAAGAAAAGGATTCAATTTAGGGTTTTGGAAAATTGGAAAGCAGATTAGGGTTTTGGCAAATTAGTGAAACGATTTAAGGTTTTGAAAAGTTGGAAAGTAGATTAGGGTTTTAAGATTTTGAAGAAACAGAAACAACAATTTTAAGATTTTTGGAAAACAAAGAAACAAATTAAGGTTTTTAGAATCAAAAGAAACAATTGGAAGATTCAAGCTACCGCAAAGAAAAAAGAGATTAAATATTCATACCTTCGTTTGTTGGTTCCACTAAAAATTACTTCTTGGATGAACAAGAACAAAGGCAAGATGGCAACCTTTGATGGATTTGATTACTTGCTTTCTTCCTCTTCTAAAATGTTTGATCAATTTGTAAAGTTCTAATTCAAAATTCCAGTCTAAAGTCTGATTCTTCTCCTCTTTCCCTTTTTTCTGTATTATTTTTGGTCTTATTTATAGAAAATTTTGATGATTAATCTTAATTGTTTACGGAAACTAACATTAATTAAGAAAAGGAAACCGAAACCAAATAGAATTTGGCTTTGAAAAAAATTGCGTCGAAAAAATTTTGCTGGCAAAAAAAAAAAAAAACTACTGTGAAAAAATTTCGTTGCTGAAAAAAACTACAGTGGGATTGCCGTGGAAACCTGCGGGCTGCGGGAGGAAAATTGGCTGCTGCCATTTCGTCAACCTGTTTTTCAGCGATGAATTTTTTCGTCGTTGATTTTTCCGTCACTGATTTTATTTTTTTTTGTTTATTTATTTATTATTATTTTATTTTTTATTAATTATAAAACTAAATACTAAGACAAATATTATTCAATTAAGATAACACAAAAATTATTTTGGACTAATTAAAATATATTGGACAACACAAAAATTATTTTGGACTAATTAAAATATATTGGACCGGACTGGGTCAAAAATTAAGGGTCTACAGTTTGCCCCCTGCTTGAATGATCTGAGACTTTAGTAAAAGAGAGTGAAAAGCAATAAGACTTAATTTTTGAGATGGTTAAGGTTTTGGGTTCTGGACCCGGTTCGAGTTCTGGACTCGAGGATAATTTTAGGTTCTGGACCTAAGGATAATTTGGGTTCTGGACCCGAGCTAAGTTCTGGACTTAGAAGAGATTCTAGGTTATGGACCTAAGGAAAATTTGGATTCTGGACCTGAGCTAAGTTCTGGATTTAGAAAGGATTCTAGGTTCTGGACCTAAAGATAATTTGGGTTCTGGACCCGAGCTAAGTTCTAGACTTAGAAGAGATTCTAGGTTCTGGACCTAAGGATAATTTGGGTTCTAGACCCGAGCTAAGTTCTGGACTTAAAAAAGATTTTAGGTTCTGGACCTAAGGATAATTTGGGTTCTGGACCCGAGCTAAGTTCTGGACTTAGGAAAGATTCTAGGTTCTGGACCTAAGGAAAATTTGGGTTCTGGACCCGAGTTAACAAAGATTTAATTATCTGAAAAAATAATTTTTTGGTTTCAAAAAGTTTGACTAATTTTTATGCATGTCTTCTCCTTGCCCCTCGCGTGCAAAAATATTTTATATACATGCAAGCATTTGAATGATTAAATTGAATAATTGAATTTACTATTTATTTACTGTGTAGTCACTATTTATACACTATTTACTATTTATAAATAGTAATTTACTATTCGTAAATAGTATTTACTATTGTAAATAGTAATTACTATTTATAAATAGTAAAATCTACTATTCATCAATAGTGAAGTTTACTATTTATGAACAGTACTTACTTTTGAATTTTTTTTTCTTGCCGTTTCTCTATATAAACGAATGAATTCCTTCATTTCATTCACAACAAAATCCTTAATTTCTATAATTCTCTCAAATTCTTTCAAATTTAGCATATAGTTTTGAAAAAAAAAATGCATGCTTCAAGGTTAGGAATTCATTCTAATACTAAGTTATTAGAGTTTATTCGGCATCATGAAGATGAAAATATAGATCTACTAGCCGGGATGCCGCTTCATCGTAGTTCAAACCAAAAGAGTGCGGTAATTATTTTTTCCCTTTCTTTTTCGTTTTGATTTTTTCATCTTTCTATTATTTGTTTATTTGTTTTTGTTTTTTTTATGTTTTATTTTTATTCATTTTTTTTATTTTTATTTTTTTTGTTTTTCTGTTATTTATTTATAATATTTATTTATTATTTTTGATTTTTGATTTATGTTTTTATATCACTATTTTTTAGAAAGTTTAGGAAAGATACATTAATTTAAGTAGATAGAATAATATGTACTTACCTGGCTCCGTGTTAGTGTGATCGTTGCATTGGTCGGGCCGGAGGGTGTATCTATAAAGCCCAACAATGGTATGATGTAGTGCCTTCTCGGGTAAGGCAGATTATCCGAGATTGCGGCTTTGAAAGCTTCATCTTACAGTTGCCATCCGAGGAGTATCTAATGGTTGGACACAACCCGCACTTTTCACTTGCCCATTGGAGAGATAACAATTGGTCCGGTCGATTTTACTGTTATAATTGGCCTTCGGTATGATTGTGTTCCGGTTCCTCTGACCAATGATATTTTGACTTTTGAAGAAATTTAGCAATTAATTGGTATGGATCCATCGTATAAAGGTCCTTTTAAGATAATGATAGAGCCAATTTGTAGTTATTGGATGAACTACGAAGGACGGGTTCACAGAGACATGGCCCAACTGTATGCTCAAAGGTTTTTGTTATATTTGCTTGGGTCGACCATCTTAGGCAGCACTGAATTCTCCATCCATTTGTCAGTGTTGAGGGCCCCTTCTTATTTTAGAATAGTACCATCTTATGGCTAGGGTGAAGCTGGCCTCGCCTATCTTTACCATGGTCTTGATAAAATTTGCCGAGGTAAGAAGTCTTTTGTCGGCTTGATGGCGGTTGTCGAGGTACTTTTCTTCTACCAATGTCAATTCCACTCTTTTCTTGCATGAATTTGATCTCTATTGTTGCTGTAGACATGGGCATACGAACACAACCTTGTGAGGGTACCTAGTATTTCCTGAGAGAGAATCAGGTATCCGAGATTAAATTTCTGGCTGTCAGATCACGTGGAAGTTCCCGGCTCTCACCACGTGCATACCCAACGCTTCGTGTTAAGCCGCTTAACTTGGGACCAGGTAAAATAGTGTTAGTATGCTCTAAAATTTATGTGAAAGTTTACTTACCTTATGTCATCTTGCAGGTGGATTTAGCCTGGCGAAACCCGTAAGTGCGGACTGTAGACCCTTAATTTTTTACCAAATCCGGTCCAATACGTTTTATTTAGTCTAAAATAATTTTTGTTGTCTAATTGGTCCAAAATAATTTTTATTAAATAATTTTTGCTTTAGTATCTAATTTTTATTAATAAAAAATAAAAATAAACAAATAAAAGTCAAAAAATAAAAATAAGAGTCGGAAAAATTGGCGACGAAAAAATCATCCCGCGGGCCCGTCGGCACGGGCCCGAGGGCATTTTGCACGCAGAATTTTTCTGCCTGCGAAATGCCCAACTATTTCACACACGGAATTTTTTTGCTTGCAAAATGGCTACGAGCCCGTTCCATGCGCTCTGCAGCAGCCAACTGCGGTAGAATTTTTTTGCCAGCGCATTTTTTCCTGCGGTAATTTTTTTCGGCAGCGCAATTTTTCCAACGCAAATTTTCGAAACCTAATTCAATTAGGTTTCGGTTTCTTTTTTTTTTATTTATTAATATTACTTACCTTAACTAATTAGGAAAAAACCACATCAAACCACTATAAATAAGGACCAAAGGCAATTAAAAAAGGGGAGCTAAAATCCAACTGTAGCTTGGAAAAAGAAAATCCAAATCCATAAAGGAAAAAGCTTGAATTGAATTGATGTTAAAAGGAGTAGAAACACGATTTAAGAGAGGAAAAAGGCAAAATGGTTGGTCTTTTGAGCTTGTTCATCCAAGAAGCAATTTTGGTGCAACTTACAAAAGAAGGTATGAAATTCTAATTTCTTTATTTTTTTTACACAGTAGCTAAAACTAGGAATTTGTTTTTTTTTTCAAAATCTAAAATCCTAGAACCTTAAATTAGTTTTTCTAAAGTTAAAAGCTTTATTTCGTTGGTTTATCTTCCAAAAGGCTTAGAATTGTTATTTTTACTTCTTAAAAATCTTAAAACTCTAATTGAACATATTTTTCAACAAAACTAAGATTTAAATTCTGTTTCTTTTAAAATTTTAAAGTAGGTTATATTTCATTCAAAAAGCCTTAAAAAACATCTTTTCTACTTATAAAAACTTTAATTTGTTTGTTTAAATTCATAAAACTTCATGAAATTCATGAAATTATTAAATTGATTTCCAAATTCCTAAAAATTAATTCACCACCCGTGACCCTAAATTCCAAAAATACTAAACCCAAATTCAACTTCCAAAATTCAAAATAATGAACCCCAATCCTTTTAAAACTTTAAACCCTAATTTTTATGAACCCTAATCCTTTTAAAACATTAAAAATCATAAAACCATAAATAGATTAAATTTACACAGTAGCTTAGAAACCCAATAACCGAAAATTATAAATCAAAGTATTTTAAAGTGTCTAAAACCCTAGTTTCATGATTTCACCATTCAAACCTTAATTTTTTTAATCAAAGTGTCTTACCAACCTTTTAAAAACATAAAATCTTTAATCTATTTTAATTCCATAAAAGTCACAGTAGCTTAAATTCATGAAATTCTCAAAACCTTAACACGTGAGATAAAAAAATCTAAATGGAAATAGTAGCTATAATTTGGACTTTTTATTTGCTTTATTCAATTCTATATTTGATTATGCTTTGATTTATTTTATATGCCTTAATTTATTTAAGTTCAATACTTGGTTTATTTTATTTATCATGGCTGGATGTTTACTTTTTATTGATATTTAAATATCTTTGATGAATGATTTATTTATTATGAATGGTTATTTACTTTTATCAATTTATTTAGACTTCCAAATGTTGTAAGAGGTATGTTTCCACTTGGTGGGTACCTCATTAGTTAAATATCATGTAATTTAATTTGCTTTTCTATTTTAGAACTAATGTAAAGGGCATGTTTCTACCTTTTGGTGGGTGTCCTATTTAGGTGTGTGATGTAAGGACATGTTTCCATCTTCGGATGGGTGTCCATTTATTTGCTTTGTTTGGACATTGCTTTGATTTTAATATAATGATGCTTTCTTTTAATTATTGTGTGTAATATGGATAATATTGTTATATTTAAGAATTTTATAATATTAAGACCTGTAAAGGAGGCCAGTTCTAATGAACTGGGCGTTGTGGGGGGTGTTGGGCCATTTCTCACCTTCCCCACACGTACCCAACTTTTCGAATCCTTTAAAGGGTTGTGGATTCCATAGGAATCGAGTCTTCCACTCCTTTCTTTTTTCCCAGCCCGTCCGAGTGGAGACTTCATTTTCTCCGGACTTAGGTCCGTGTTCTCTAAGGCCCCGAGCCTAAACAGTGCCGATGTTGCAAGAACCATTCATCTCCGCTCACAGTGGCGACTCCACTGGGGATAAGAGAAGTTGATTCCATTGGTCTTTATATTATTCTATTCTTTCTTATAATGATATTATCCATTGTATCATCTTAGATTGCATTGTGTGCGTGAATTAGGACGTCCGTGTTACCCGTGTTGTGTTATGTAAGGGATACCATACTTTCACTCAAGGTATGGAGATCGAGCATGGCATAACCACTCATAGCCTCATACCATTTGGTATATACTTGCTATGGGAACCTAAGCCTTTTTACCCAAGGACTAAAGCTCATGTAATTGGCCTAGTTACTTTCCTTAGGTTTTACCCCAAATGCATGTTGTTTGACTATGGTTAATTTATTTTGGCTTAAATCATGGCTTATTTGGTTTGTTCTTTTTCTAATATGACCTAAGTATATTGTAAGCTCAAAAGAAATTTTTCTTTAAAGTCCAAAAGACCAAAGCTATTTTTCAAAATTTTTAAGATGGTTCTTGGACATAAGACTTTTCTAAAGTAAATCAAAAATTCTTTGGCCCATGGCCCAAATACTAAGCCCAAAATCCATTTTTCTAAAATCTTTTACAATGGGCTTAGAAACAAGATTGTTTTTATCCAACCTTTTCTTACAAAGAGCTTACAAAATATTTAGGTTAATTAAGAATTACCAAAAATCAATTGTGGGCCTAGTTTACACTAAGAGCAAGTTAACCATGGGCTTGTCTTTGGCATGAACCATTAGTTACCTTTTTCAAGTGAGAAATCTATTTATAATAAACCTATTAATTTCATTTTAATCCAACATAGCATAAAAGCTACTTTAGTTGGTTGAATGGATTAAAACCTAATTAATGGGAATTATCATGGATTGATTTCCTTTTTTGAAAATATAACTATTGGTTGAAACGTCCAAGGGAATTTTTGAAAGCAAGATACCCCATGTTGGTATTCTGTCAACCATATACCTAGGAAAAGGGACTCGCCATTCGTGTGTGGATGTTATAAGGTTGGAAGGAACATCCTAATTATCTTTGTTTGTTAATTGTTTGTGCATACATGCATACTTTTGCATCTCATATCATTGATCCTCTCTGGCTCACAGCCCTGGATTACGATAGTTCAAAAGCTTACAATAATCTGACCTACGCCAAAGACGAGGTATCTAGCAATGACTCAATCACTTGCTCACCAAAAATAATGGAGCCCGAACAAATTCAAAGGATGGTGGATGAGGCCCTCAATGCCGAGATGGAAGAAATAAAAGAGGCCATGGCTGAGATCATAAAGAACCAATTGACTGCAATCCTAGAAAACCATGCTGAGGCATCTGCTAGCACTAAGAAACCAAAGGAAAAAGGGAAGACCAAAGATTTTTTTTATGATGAAAAGGTGATCATTCAAGACAAAAAGGTGCCGAAGGCTGTTGAGAAGGCAACTATTAAAAAGACTAAGACATCCGATGTTGAAAAGATGATTGCTGATTTAGAAAAGAAATTTGAGAAGAAGATGAAAATCGAAGAGATATCTGAGATCGACAAACTATTTGAACAAGATGAAGAAGTTCCATACAAGTTCAAGATGCCATCTTTTGCCAAGTACAATGGCATCGAAAATCCTCATCTCCATATGAAGCAATACATCACTGCCATACAGTCTGCCCGAGCTACTAAGGCTCAAACCCTAAGGTACTTTATGCTCTCATTGGATCTCGTTGTCCAAAATTGGTTCAATACCTTAGATGATGGAACACAAAAGAGTTGGGATCTACTTTACAAAGCCTTCATCCAACAATATGGATATAATGTTGAGTTAGAAGTTACCTTAATGGAAGTTGAGTCCATTAGGCAAAGGCCAAATAAGAATTTTGTGGACTATGTGAAGAGATGGAGAAACAAGGCTGCTTTGCTCAAGAAGAGACCTGATGAATCCGATCAAATAAGGATGATCGTGAGAGGTGTCTTGCCCAATCTCCGTGAAAGGATGTCTCACACCCTTATAAGGGATTTTAAAGATCTTCTCCAAGCTGGTTTGCAAATTGAAGAATGGGAAAGGGAGAAGAGCCGCTTTGCAACAAAAAGGAACGAGAAAGGGAGCTATCAACCTGGTAGCCAAAGCACACAAAAAGAAGTTGATGTTAATGTGACCGGTCAAGGGAATAAAAGACAAATTTCATATCTGGGGAAGCCTCTATCTTGGGTTTTTAGCAAGCTACAAAAGAAAGGGTTGTTACAACCATTAGCTCCCTAACCTTTACATAATCCATTGCCACCAAACTTCAATGCCGAGGCCTTCTGTCAATTTCATCAAATGCGAGGACATGAAATAGATAAATGTGCTCATCTAAGGCATGAGATCCAAGACCTAATCAATAGTGGTAAGCTACCTGAGCCGGATAAGCCCAATACCAAGAACAACCCTTTGCCTAAGTTTGGAAGAGTACCTCCACCGGCAACCTTCATGGTGGGAAAAGGATTGGAAGAAAATTTTGTTTTATCATCCTTTCAAGATGGGGATATTAAAGATGTGAAAGGAAAAGAAGCTTAAACTCAACAAACTTTCCTTAGCTTGAATGTTGCTTTTCAATCTTACTTTCTTTAATATTTTGGAACTATTGTGTTTTTCAAATTTAAAGTTGCTTGAATAAATTACTTTCATCAAAATTTTTGTTGGTCTTTATTCATTTTGGTGCTCAACCAATGAGGAATTTAGCTTGATGTTTATAAATTAATGTGTCTATGCATCATGACTTGAATGACTTTACTAGGTAAGGGAATTGCTCTATAGCATTGAGTTGTGTATGCTTACTTAGAGAGGGCTCATGCATAATTACCTTTGTCTAGGTCCTAGTCAGTCTTAGAACATGCTTTGAGAAAACTTTCAAGGCAAAATTGAACTCTGCTTATTTAAGAGAGAAATGATCTAGGCATTGTTTGGTTAGCCAACAACTAGTATCCACCCAATTAAATATCAATCCCTAGTTGTCCCTTTGAGCCTTCATAAAATTTTAGCTTTCTTTTCATTGGCATATAACCCCAACAACCTACCCTGAGCTGTTATGATACATTTGACAAGTCTTATGTTCACTAAGATGAAGAGGCAAGAAGATCAAAGAAAGCAATGATTAGTCAAGATCATGAGGATAGTTGAAGTTCTCAAGACCATGAAGATAGTTGAAGTTCTAAAGACCATGAGGGTAGTTGATGTTTTCAAGACCATAAGGATATTTGATGTTCTCAAAACCTTAAGGGAGTTGAAGTTCACTTAATATCTCCAAGACAACATCAACATTGGAGTAACAAATGATTTATCCCTGTTAAAGAAGATTTATGTTACTCCACTCATCCATTATTGGAAGCGCAAGTTAGTACAAACAAGATAACTCTTTTAGAGCTAGAACCAAACAAAAAAAAAAGAGAAGAAAAGAAAACAAGAGAAATGAGAGCAAAGATAAAAGAAGAAGAAAAGAAAGAAAAGAAAAAAGAAAAGAAAACCCAAAATGGTTCAAAAAAGCCAACTGAGTTCTCTTTGACCTAAGATGGCAAAAGGCTTCCATTTGGTTCATAAAGACATTTTTACTTGAGTTGGTCCAACCCAACCTAAGATTCAATCAAAACCAAAGAAAAAGGAGAAAGACCATTAAGTTCTTGAAAGTTTTGTACTTGGCAGTCCTATAAGGAAGAAGGACAAAATGATCAAAGAAAAGAAAGGGTGAGAAAAATAAAAAGAAAGAAAAGTGAGAAGAAGAAAATAAACAAAGATTGTCCTAGTCAAGATCCAGATTAATGCCAAGAAGATATAAGGTATTTGGAGTCCAGATTAATTGCTCCCAATTGCCTAAAGTTCCAACAAGAAATTTGTAGTGTGAGGGTTTGTCCATTGTGTCACACCAGCTCCAATCTCAAAATGGCCTTCATTTAAACCCATATCCCTCGTAGACCCCATTTCAAGCCTATCAAAGACCTGTTGATCTCTTTTGGTAGGTAGAGTCTATTAGTGGAGATAGTTTGGATAAGCATGCATATGAGTTAGACAATATTTAAACTCAATGAGACCTTTGGCCAAGTAATGTGTATGTGCCTATCTGAAGTGCAACAATTCTTGCTTAAATAGAAATGATTCCCGAGTTTATTACGGTAACTAGGGTTGTCATGTTATAGATATGTTAATTTGGAAATATCAAGTCCTGAGGTATATTGACATTAATTTGGCAAAGCCAACATTTGATTTCAAAATCAAAATTCAAAAAAAAAGGGAAAGGAAAAAAAGAGTTTTGTCATACAAAGCCTTCGAGCTAAGGGACGTCTGTTGAAATGATTTTTGGCAAGGTCATGAAGAAGCTATCAGCGACATGCTAAAAAATAGTTTGAAAAGGATGTATCCCTAAAGAAGCTATCAGTGACATGCTAAAAAATAGTTTGAAAAGGATGTATCCCTGACTCTGCTGCTTGGGGTCTCCATTATTCATGTTTTCAACATCTTGAAGATAAAAGCCACAAATGTAAAGCTTTCAATCATTCCAATGCAAGACTTGAACAAGCGTCAAAATGGAACCAATGAGAGCACTTCTGCTGATCACCTCGGTCTGTGAGTCGATGGAACAACTGTACGTATTATTCATGCATATCATGCATACATGAACATATCACATCGCACTTTCTTGTCTTCTGTTGTCTATTCTTTGGAAAAATGAATAGCAAACACCCTACGAATTAAAGAATCTAAAGAAGATATCAAATAAGGGGGGCATAGAAAGCCCATTGCTTGAGAAAGCTCCAATAATCTTGCAAAAAGAAGAAATACGTGCTTGTGCGAAGAACTAGACGGCAAAAACATCAATCAAAGCTTGCATGGATAAAATATTTGGTTTGAGCCTACACAGGGGGCAAAGTTTCTCCTTTTCATTTTTTTTTGAGTTTATATACCAAATATTTTTAAACTCACTTACAAATATTTTGCCACACGGGGGGCAAGGAGAGGATATAAGGTCCAATTAAAAATAGCTAAATCTTTGCAAAAAGGAAGAACAAAAGAATGGAACATTAGAACTCTCAAAAGAATGAAGATGCAAAAGACAAAAGACCAATCCAGCTAAAAGAGCTAAAGCCAGGGTAAAGACCCGACCTCCAATGGATAAAGACCCATGTTTCAAGGGTAAAGACCCAATCTCAAAGGATGAATATCCATTTGCAAGGGTGAAGATCCGATCTTAAAGAATGAAGATCCATTTTTCAAGGGTAAAGACCCGATCTAAAAGGATGAAGATCCATTTGCAAAGGTGAAGACCCGATCTCAAAGTATGAAGATCCATTTTTCAAGGGTAAAGACCCAATGTCAAAAGATGAAGATTCATTTTCAAGGATGAAGATCCATTTGCAAGGATGAAGACCCAATCTCCAAGGATGAAGATCCATTCTGAGGGTGAAGAATCACAATGCATAGAACAGCCGGAGCAGTCAGACTTCTCAACTGATAAAAGGTTAGACAAATTCATTCTCAGGACCAAGTACCCATTCTCGGGTCCAAGTACCCAAATCAAATCTAATCTCGGGTCCAAGTACCCAAATTAAATCAAAATCAATTCAAATCTCAAGTCAAAGTACCCAGGTTAGGATTGAGTATCCCAATCCAGTTTAGGATTGAGTATCCAAAGCCAATTTAGGATCGAGTATCCAAATTTGATTTAGGATCGAGTATCCAAATCCAGTTAGGATCGAGTATCCAAATCCAATTTAGGATCGAGTATCCAAATTCAGTTTAGGATCGAGTATCCAAATCCGATTTAAGATCGAGTATCCAAATCTAGTTAGGATCGAGTATCCCAATCAAGTTTAGGATCGAGTATCCGAATCCAAGTTAGGATCGAGTATCCAAATCAAGTTAGGATCGAGTATCCCAAGCCAATTTAGGATCGAGTATCCAAATCCAATTTAGGATCGAGTATCCAAATCCAGTTTAGGATCGAGTATCCAAATCTAATTTAGGATCAAGTATCCAAATCCAGCTTAGGATCGAGTATCCAAATTCGATTTTAGATCAAGTATCCAAATCCAGTTAGGATCGAGTATCCCAATCAAGTTTAGGATCGAGTATCTAAATCCAAGTCAGGATCGAGTATCCAAATCAAGTTAGGATAGAGTATCCCAATCCAATTTAGGGTTGAGTATCCAAATCCAGTTAGGATCGAGTATCCGAATTCAGTTTAGGATCGAGTACCCAAATCCAGATAGGATCGAGTATCCAAGTCTAGTTTAGGATTGAGTGTCCAAATCTCTCGGGTCCAGAACCCAAAACCTCAAAAATTACGTCTTATTGCTTTTCACTCTCTTTCACTAAGGTTTTAGATCATTCAAGCAGGGGGCAAACTGTAGACCCTTAATTTTTGACCCAATTCGGTCCAATATGTTTTATTTAGTCTAAAATGATTTTTGTTGTCTAATTGGTCCAAAATAATTTTTATTAAATAATTTTTGCTTTAGTATCTAATTTTTATTAATAAAAAATATAAATAAACAAATAAAAGTCAAAAAATAAAAATAAAAATAAAAATCAGAGTCGGAAAAATCGGCGACAAAAAAATCATCGCCGGGCCCGTGGGCATTTCGCAAGCAGAAAAATTCTGCCTGCGAAATGGCTATGGGCCCGTTCCGCGCGCGCTGCTGCAGCCAACTATGGCAGAATTTTTTTTGCCAGCGCATTTTTTCCCGCGGCAATTTTTTTTTGGCAGCACAATTTTTCCGACGCAAATTTTTCAAAACCTAATTCAATTAGGTTTCAGTTTCTTTTTTTTATTAATATTACTTACCATAACTAACTAGAAAAAAACCACATCAAACCACTATAAATAAGGGCCAAAGGCAATTAAAAAAGGGGAGCCAAAATCCAACAGTAGCTTGGAAAAAGAAAATCCAAATCCATAAAGGAAAAAGCTTGAATTGAATTGATTTTAAAAGGAGTAGAAACACGATTTAAGAGAGGAAAAAGGCAAAAAGGTTGGTCTTTTGAGCTTGTTCATCCAAGAAGCAATTTTGGTGCAACTTATAAAAGAAGGCAAGAAATTTTAATTTCTTTATTTTTTTTTACACAGTAGCTAAAGCTAGGAATTTGCTTTTTTTCAAAATCTAAAATCCTAGAACCTTAAATTAGTTTTTCTAAAGTTAAAAGCTTTATTTCGTTGGTTTATCTTCCAAAAGGCTTAAAATTGTTATTTTTACTTCTTAAAAATCTTAAAACTCTAATTGAACATATTTTTCAACAAAACTAAGATTTGAATTCTATTTCTTTTAAAATTTTAAAGTAGGTTCTATTTCATTCAAAAAGCCTTAAAAACATCTTTTCTACTTATAAAAACGTTAATTTGTTTGTTTAAATTCATAAAACTTCATGAAATTATCAAATTAATTTCCAAATTCCTAAAATTTAATTCACCACTCGTGACCCTAAATTCCAAAAATACTAAACCCAAATTCAACTTCCAAAATTCAAAATAATGAACCCTAATCCTTTTAAAACTTTAAACCCTAATTTTTATGAACCCTAATCCTTTTAAAACATTAAAAATCATAAAACCATAAATAGATTAAATTTTCACAGTACCTTAGAAATCCAATAACCAAAAATCATAAATCAAAGTATTTTAAAGTGTCTAAAACCCTAGTTTCATTATTTCACCATTCAAACCTTAATTTTTTTAATCAAAGTGTCTTACCAACCTTTTAAAAACATAAAATCTTTAATCTATGTTAATTCCATAAAAGTCATAGTAGCTTAAATTCATGAAACACCCAAAACCTTAACACATGAGATAAAGAAATCTAAATGGAAATAGTAGCTATAATTTGGACTTTTTATTTTCTTTATTCAATTCTATATTTGATTATGCTTTGATTTATTTTATATGCCTTAATTTATTTAAGTTCAATACTTGGTTTATTTTATTTATCATGGCTGGATGTTTACTTTTTATTGATATTTAAATACCTTTGATGAATGATTTATTTATTATGAATGGTTATTTACTTTTATCAATTTATTTAGACTTCCAAATGTTGTAAGAGGTATGTTTCCACTTGGTGGGTACCTCATTAGTTAAATATCATGTAATTTAATTTGCTTTTCTATTTTAGAACTAATGTAAAGGGCATGTTTTTACCTTTTGGTGGGTGTCCTATTTAGGTGTGTGATGTAAGGACATGTTTCCATCTTCGGATGGGTGTCCATTTATTTGCTTTGTTTGGACATTGCTTTGATTTTAATATAATTGTAACACCCCTATATCCCGTATACGTACCAAGCATGCTTATACGATCGTATAATATGTATACTGAATATAGAACATGCCACTGTTTAAAATACACAACTCATAACTCGAATGTTTAAAGGAAATTCAAAAGACACTATGTATAAAAACATTTATAAATTCACAGCGGAAGTTATTACAAATTTTTACAAGTTCAAATACATAAACGTCAAAAATATATACGACATAGAATAGATACATGATTGGCAGCTTGACTCTCTGATCTTTAAGCTCTAATCCAACTCTTCAAGTAAAGCTCAACTAGGTCTAGAGGAATCCTCAGTCTCAACCCTATCGACTCTACCACCTGCGCGATGAACCACAATCGCGCTGAGCCAAAACTCAGTAGTACAAACCATCATGATAATATGAAATGTCAATATCAAAATCATACATTCAATCAATAATAATCATATATATATATGAAGGTTACATTTCATAATTTCAATAATCATATCATCATCCATTATACTCATTCAACAAAGACACCTATGGGCCCACAAGACACTAATTTGTTATTCAAAGTTCAGAGTTGCTGTTTCGGTCCAATATCACAATAATCAAGCCCGTAGGCAATATACATATCTCTCTATCCATGGATAGGGTAACAGACCCAGTCTCTTGGACCATCAACTCAACAACTTGAGGAGATCCTCAACCTGGCTAGAATGTTACCTGTAACAGACCCAGTCTCTTGGACCATCAACCCGACTAAATCGAGGAGATCCTCAACCCGGCTAGACTGTTACTTCAATTTACATTTATCATTTCACATTTATAAAGTAACAGACCCAGTCTCTTGGACCATCAACTCAACAACTTGAGGAGATCCTCAACCCGGCTAGACTGTTACTACAATAGGCATGCCTGCCAAAATCAGAACTCTGAAGGTTGAATAACACACTTTACACAAAATCATTTCATTCTCATTTCATTCTCATTTTCGCAATAGGCAACCTTGCCTCAATTGTAATTTATTTCATCATCATAGCCAACAATCATGGCTTCTCATCACATAAATACAATTCATCACATTATCATATCTTTCACATCATTATAAATGTTCACATCATATTCCACATTATACACAACATAACATTATTCATAAGCATCATCAATATCATGAAATGTATGTTAAATTTCAACATCATATGGATGTATGCAATAATGTAGTTTATACTTACCTTAAATGCAACCCACACAATATTAACACCTCTCTTTCCAACAATCTTTCACTTCTTGAATTAGAGTAATTCACCTTCTTCACAACCTAATCCAAAGGAAGATGAAACCCTTATAAGAACATAAGGCTAAGAACCAACTAGGACAAACTCTAACCATGACACGCTCACCCACACGGGCGTGTCCCTGACCGTGCCCTAACTCCATAACACAGAAGCTTTTACACGCTCAATGACACGGGCGTGTTACTGGGCGTGTAATACCTTCTGCCTCACAACAATATTGACACGTCCAACATCAAGAACGTGCTCATGGCCGTGTCAATTCCCCAAAAACACAGTGGCTATGACACTGTAATATCCCCATATATGCCCTAGAAGTTTTGAATGTTGTTGTTGTTGTTGATGTTGTTGATGTTGTTGTTTTAAATGGGATTGAATGTATATGTTGATTTGAAAGAAAAAAAGGAATTGGAAAGTGAATGCTTATGTATATGTGTTTTGGGAGAAAAGAGGGTTTAGAGAGAAATGTATATGTTGTTTATATGATAATATATATAACATATAAGTTGGTCAAGGGAGAGTCAATGCAAGAAGATATTTTCATTTGTAATAGGTGAAATTACTTATATGGGCATATAAGAGACAAGAGGTTAGTTAAATGGATAAGGGTATATAGGTAATTGTTTGGTTAAAAACTCTTGGTGGAGATTTAAAGAAGAATTGACTTTGTTTTCTTCATGATTTCTTCTTCTCCATTGTTGGCTGGCTCCTCCATAGACAAAGGAAAGCAAGAGACAAAGAGAAGATCTTGAAGAGTTAAGCTCAAATTGAAGGAAGATTAAGTGATCAAGTGATGATTCAAGAAGTTTATAACTAAGGTAAGTTCTTTTCTTTGATTTCTTTTATTCTTTTGAAGTGGTATTTGAAGTTAATGAGGGTTTGTTGATTTGATGATGAGATGTGTTTGTAATGTGTTTTCAAGTTTTAAATTTGGTTTTAAGTTAAGAGTTTAAATAGGTGGTGTTGTTGAAAGTGGTGGATGTTGATTTTGGAAGATGGAGAAGGATGTTGGTTTTAGGGTTTTGAGATAGTATGTGTTTAAATGTTTTGTGGATGTGTTTTAATAAGGTGAATATTGTGATAAACATGTAGAATTTGTGTTTAGAACATTGATTCCATTCATTTGAACCATGCTATTTTGTGTATGATGAGTTTGAGTGCAATTAGAGGAGACTTGTGTATGTTAGGGTTTCAATCCATGAGTGACACGGCCAAAAGCAAGGAGAGACACGGCCAATTCATGAGAGACACGGCCAAGTCAAGGGAATTTTGGCCGTGTTGGGTGGATTTTGAGGAGACACGGCCGTGTTCTATGCCAGTGTTGGTCACTGCCAATTTGTTTTGAGAGACACGGCCACAAGCTTGGCCGTGTCCTGTGCCCGTGTTTGCTACTGAAGTGTTGGATTGAGAGACACGGCCACAAGCTTGGCCGTGTCCCTTGGGTGTGTTGGTTACTGTGTTTGGTTTTTGTTCTTCTTAAATGATTGGAATTGAACTTACATTTGATAATGCATATGATATTATATGAACAAGGTTATGTACTATGCATTGTAAGTCTTGTGAATGGTGATGTGTTATATGAATAATGTATTTGAAATGTGATACTAATGATGCGATATGTATAATGTGAGTGATATGATGGGGTAATTGATTATGTATACTCGAATAATGAATGGTTATAACATAAATTGAGATATGAGGCCATTGTGATTGGCAATGATAATTCAAATGACATGTGAAGCCATTGTTATTGGCTATGATGATTCAAATGACATGTGAAGCCATTGTTATTAGTTATGATAATTCAATTGAGAATGAAATTGATAAATGAATTGTATAGCTAATGTGTTATTCCATTTTCAGAGTTTGTTATTGGTGGCATGCCTAATATGAGTAACAATCTCTTGAAGTTAGGTTGGACTTGATCCTTGAAGCCAAGTTGGGTTGAAGTTTAACATGTTTTACTCCCCTTGAAGCTTGGTTGGGTCAAATCCTTGAAGCCTAATTGAGATGTTACAACCCTTGAAGCTAGGTTGGATTGGTTCTTGAAGCCAAATTGGGTTGATACTTAGCATGCTTTGTTCCCCTTGAAGCTTGGTTGAACCTAAATCCTTGAAGCCTAGTTGGGATAATGATAAATGTGATGATTAAACCAAAGCATTAACTCTGATAATGGAATGGCATGTTAGTGTTTTGTTTGGGCCCGAGTCTGTCTTTGTTGTTAATGTGATATCCAAATGTTGAACTAAATGAGTAATGAGATCTATGGTTGCTTTTGTTGGAAGTGTGTTTCATGATTGATAAATTTGTGAATAAAATAATGTTATGAAGTATGATTTGGTAATGTGTGTAATGATATATTGAAAATGAATATGGCTTGAGGAGTTTTGTTGAGATATGAGTTTATGAGAATATAGTATGATGTGTAAAATGTTTATGAATGTGGAATTTGTGAGAATTGTTCTCATGAAGGTTTGGATAGATCATTGAATAGTGATTTGTTAAAATGATGTATATGTATCTGTATATGAGATAGAAATGGTAAGTATAGTTTTGTGAATGTTCTATGTAAATATGTGTATGATTTATGAGATCAGTGGGAATATATGAAGAATGCTTTGAGAAAGGAAAACAGGGTAAAAAAACAATAAAACATGATGCTAAAAGTATAAGGTATGATCTTTATGTAAAGTATATATATTTTATATTTATTTGTATTACTAAGCTCTCGGGCTTAGCGCGGTGGTGTAATCGCGCAGGTGGTTATGTGGTTGATCTGGAAGTCCAGCTGTTATGCCACGAGAAGGGTAAGAGTGTCTCGAGACCAACTAGAAGGTGATGCATACATGTGTGACTTTAATTATGTTGTATTTTTTATAAGAATAATGATTTTTGTAAATGCTCTTTAAATTAATGCAATATTGCTTAAACTTGGATAAAGGTTTTTAATTGGAAACGAAAAGTGACATTCTTATACTTTATATACGTATTGTATGTATACTTGGTATATGTATAGTACTTATATAGAGTATGGGGGTGTTACAATTATTTTGGTATCAGAGCTTAGGTTCGAGATTCCCGGCCTAAGTGAAATTAAAAAAAAAAATTTTGAAGAGTTTAAATAGAATTAAAAAGGAAGAGTTTTGAAATGCAATTGGTGATACATGCATATGCATTCACATCTAGGTTGGTCTCGAACGTGGCATTATGTGATTTGTGATGTATCTGAATTACATAAGATAGATGATAGTGCGTAAATGAGGTTTTATATGAAAGCAAATTTTGAAATGTTGATAATTGAAAGGTGATTGCAATATAAAAGAATGATATGGAATTTATAAGTAAAAAGTTTGATTATTGACATGTGTTTGACATATAAAGAAATGGCTAGAAGAATAAAGTTGGAAATGAGTTAAAAACAAAATTAAGATTAAAGTATGTAATCTTTCCTCTACTATTTGAACCTCTTTCTAATAAACTTTATGTTTGGATTTCTAGAAAGAGGAAATATTGTTGGATGGGTAATATGGAAAGATATATTATTTAAATGAAAATAGTACGGTGAATTATTGAATGAGTTGATTGGTATAGATTAAGTGTGATAATTTAAGGTGTGGATATGAAAAGTTAAGGTTTTGTTTAAAAGGAAAAAGAGATGATGTTGGTTAAGTATAAAGAGATATTGGTGTTGTTGTATTGTTATTTTAATGCAAACATGGTGATTTCAATGTTAGCAATGTGATATGTTTGAATATTGTAAAAGCTCATGTAAATGATGGTAATATGTGATATTTAGAGTTTTGGAATGAGCTTAGTAATGGTGAAACATACATGTTTTGATGTTGCTTTGTGGTATATACATATAATATGTTTTAAAGTTGATATTAAGAGAATGAGATGAATAAATTGAAGTTTAAGGAAACTAGTAAGTTGAAAATCTATAGTTTTAATGGAATGTGGATAAAGATCATTTAGATATTGATAGTTTAATGTATTTAATACATGAGATATACGAAATGAATAGTAGTGCACATGAAAGTATTAAGAATTGGGGGATAAGATTGATAGTAGGAAAATTTGGTTTGAAATAAAAGAAAAGAAAAGGAATTGAGCAAATGAAAATGAGTTACTTTAAGTAATTTGATTGGAAAGGATGAAAATGAAAATGAAAGATATGTTAAAGGTATTTAAAGATAAATGTGAGAGAGATATCACATTGGAAATGTGATTAAGATCTTTGTGAAATAATATTATAAGTAGAGTGTATATATTTATTGAAGTTAATGAATAACTTAAGTTATGTTAAAAGAATGAGAATGATAATAGTCAAAGCAAAGTGATAAATATTAAATTTGTATAAACTATATGCAAAAGAGAAATTTAATAAATTGCATAATTATGTGTATATAAATAAAGGATATGTAAAAGGAATTTTCGACATGAATGTAATGAATATATGTAAGAAAGGTGGGAAGAGAGTCACATTATGAATATGTGTATATAATATGTTTATTATTTTATACCATTGTATGTTTAATGGTATTAGAAATGAGATTGCATATAGTAGTGGATCTAATAGAGATTAAATTTTCGTAGAATAGATTATGTGATGAAATAGAAAATGAGAATGGATTTGGGTGATATTGAACAGTGGAATTGTTATGGCAATAACTAAATGAGGCGATCATAAGATGTTTTGGAACTCAAAGTATTTGTGTGTAGAAAAATTTTATGTATAAGTGTATAATAAGAAATTGTAAGAAAAGACTAATGTATTGAAAATTTTTTAGAAAAGATGGATTGGAAATGGAGTAATGAATAAAACTTGTGTAAGATTTGTATATGATTGAAAGTTGGCGTAGAAAATGTTAAAGATAATATTATTGAACATGAGTTAGGTTAATGATGATCAAATAATCAAAAGCAAACTGTTTTGAGATGAAATTTAAAATGTGTTAAGTCTTGGTGTAATAAAAGTTTGGAGAATATATATATATATATAATTTTTGTGATACAATCTAGCCTTATAATCGTAAAGGCTGGAAATCAAATAATAGAAGAACAATATTGATTTACAAACCCCAGGCGTGATTGTTAATATATTATGGTAATATGATTTGGTTAGTGTGACTAGTTGATTAGTTTTATTATCTTCAGATTTAGAACTGAGATGATATAACTGTAGTACAGTTTTGGTGAGATTGATAACTATATTTCCAGAAACATGGTTAAAAGATATGATTGGTGAAGTTATATCTTATAATTTCTATGTTTAAAAAAAAATTTAATTATAATTATGAGAGGTAACGCAAGGGAAGAGAATTGTGATAAGGTTTTCAGCTATGAATTATGTGATAGAAAAATAATTATATAAATATAGTAATAATATGTGAAGTGAAGAAATAATAAAAGGAAATGATATGATTGAAACATGTCTAGATGATATGATTGAATAATGAGATGTTCAATATAATTGATGATATATGTGTATACTATCTTGATGTGATGAGAAACCATGATTGTTGGCAATGATGTTGAAAATGAATTATAATTGAGGTAGAATGCTTAATTGATTATGAGAAATGAATTGTGAAAAGATAAATGAACGGACTTGTCTGCCTCCTGCAGAACCATGCGGACCCATTGTGTTGGGCAACCGAACTTGGACTACCGATCTGGTTGGGGAAAAGTTCGTTTATGAAGCCATAGTGGTTGGCTATACTGATAAACTTTGAATGAGTATGAGAAATGATAATATAATTATTGAAATAATGAAATGTATATTTATAAGCATGATTCTTATTGATTGAATTTATGAATATTAAAAGATTAGAATGTGAATATAAATTTGACCTAATGAAATTAGGTTATATATATATATATATATTGTGTGAAATCCAATGATAAATTTCGATAAGTTAGCTGTTAGATTGAATCGAATAAGGTTTAAATGTTAGTATATTGTGATAGATAGATCGATTGATCTGGATTTCGCTAAAGTTGCGAGTCAATATTGAGATTTGATACGTACAGTTGTACTGGGAGTGTAAAATTTAAATAGTAATATGTATGATGTAATATTCTGGCCTATGAATAAACATAAATAAATTGAATTATATCATTTGTTCATGATGAGAAAAAGGGAAATGTTGTTTATCTGTTAAGTAAGTTTAAAGGTATTGTACTAATAATTATATTACGTGAGAAGCAAGCTAAAGAAAGTAAGGATATTGTTATCCATTGAGGTTTGGTAAATGTTTATTTTGAAAGTGATTGTAAGAATGGAATAAACAATGCTAAGATATTAATTAATGATTTTTGAGGTTAAAGTTAAGGAAATATCTCTAAAGAGATAAAGTGATAATCTGACTCTAGTACAAAGATAAAGGTCATTAGAGATGTTATGAGTTATCTTGATTGCTTTGTTGAGAAAGTAATAAGATGCAAAGATATATATATATACCTATACAATGATGAATTATGAATTTCAGAGAAGATGAGTATCTCTAAGGGGGAGAGTAGAAGTTATGAGATTTGATGAAATTATAGTGTAAGAATACGATTGTTTTCATATGAAAATTAAAATGGTGATTTGTTTTAAATGGGTTGTTGTGGTGCTGGATAATTTCGAGGACGAAATTATTTAAGGGGGAGAGAATTGTAATATCCCCATATATGCCCTAGAAGTTTTGAATGTTGTTGTTGTTGTTGATGTTGTTGTTGTTGTTGTTTTAAATGGGATTGAATGTATATGTTGATTTGAAAGAAAAAAAGGAATTGGAAAGTGAATGCTTATGTATATGTGTTTTGGGAGAAAAGAGGGTTTAGAGAGAAATGTATATGTTGTTTATATGATAATATATATAACATATAAGTTGGTCAAGGGAGAGTCAATGCAAGAAGATATTTTCATTTGTGATAGGTGAAATTACTTATATGGGCATATAAGAGACAAGAGGTTAGTTAAATGGATAAGGGTATATAGGTAATTGTTTGGTTAAAAACTCTTGGTGGAGATTTAAAGAAGAATTGACTTTGTTTTCTTCATGATTTCTTCTTCTCCATTGTTGGCTGGCTCCTCCATAGACAAAGGAAAGCAAGAGGCAAAGAGAAGATCTTGAAGAGTTAAGCTCAAATTGAAGGAAGATTAAGTGATCAAGTGATGATTCAAGAAGTTTATAACTAAGGTAAGTTCTTTTCTTTGATTTCTTTTATTCTTTTGAAGTGGTATTTGAAGTTAATGAGGGTTTGTTGATTTGATGATGAGATGTGTTTGTAATGTGTTTTCAAGTTTTAAATTTGGTTTTAAGTTAAGAGTTTAAATAGGTGGTGTTGTTGAAAGTGGTGGATGTTGATTTTGGAAGATGGAGAAGGATGTTGGTTTTAGGGTTTTGAGATAGTATGTGTTTAAATGTTTTGTGGATGTGTTTTAATAAGGTGAATATTGTGATAAACATGTAGAATTTGTGTTTAGAACATTGATTCCATTCATTTGAACCATGCTATTTTGTGTATGATGAGTTTGAGTGCAATTAGAGGAGACTTGTGTATGTTAGGGTTTCAATCCATGAGTGACACGGCCAAAAGCAAGGAGAGACACGGCCAATTCATGAGAGACACGGCCAAGTCAAGGGAATTTTGGCCGTGTTGGGTGGATTTTGAGGAGACACGGCCGTGTTCTATGCCAGTGTTGGTCACTGCCAATTTGTTTTGAGAGACACGGCCACAAGCTTGGCCGTGTCCTGTGCCCGTGTTTGCTACTGAAGTGTTGGATTGAGAGACACGGCCACAAGCTTGGCCCTGTCCCTTGGGTGTGTTGGTTACTGTGTTTGGTTTTTGTTCTTCTTAAATGATTGGAATTGAACTTACATTTGATAATGCATATGATATTATATGAACAAGGTTATGTACTATGCATTGTAAGTCTTGTGAATGGTGATGTGTTATATGAATAATGTATTTGAAATGTGATACTAATGATGCGATATGTATAATGTGAGTGATATGATGGGGTAATTGATTATGTATACTCGAATAATGAATGGTTATAACATAAATTGAGATATGAGGCCATTGTGATTGGCAATGATAATTCAAATGACATGTGAAGCCATTGTTATTGGCTATGATGATTCAAATGACATGTGAAGCCATTGTTATTAGTTATGATAATTCAATTGAGAATGAAATTGATAAATGAATTGTATAGCTAATGTGTTATTCCATTTTCAGAGTTTGTTATTGGTGGCATGCCTAATATGAGTAACAATCTCTTGAAGTTAGGTTGGACTTGATCCTTGAAGCCAAGTTGGGTTGAAGTTTAACATGTTTTACTCCCCTTGAAGCTTGGTTGGGTCAAATCCTTGAAGCCTAATTGAGATGTTACAACCCTTGAAGCTAGGTTGGATTGGTTCTTGAAGCCAAATTGGGTTGATACTTAGCATGCTTTGTTCCCCTTGAAGCTTGGTTGAACCTAAATCCTTGAAGCCTAGTTGGGATAATGATAAATGTGATGATTAAACCAAAGCATTAACTCTGATAATGGAATGGCATGTTAGTGTTTTGTTTGGGCCCGAGTCTGTCTTTGTTGTTAATGTGATATCCAAATGTTGAACTAAATGAGTAATGAGATCTATGGTTGCTTTTGTTGGAAGTGTGTTTCATGATTGATAAATTTGTGAATAAAATAATGTTATGAAGTATGATTTGGTAATGTGTGTAATGATATATTGAAAATGAATATGGCTTGAGGAGTTTTGTTGAGATATGAGTTTATGAGAATATAGTATGATGTGTAAAATGTTTATGAATGTGGAATTTGTGAGAATTGTTCTCATGAAGGTTTGGATAGATCATTGAATAGTGATTTGTTAAAATGATGTATATGTATCTGTATATGAGATAGAAATGGTAAGTATAGTTTTGTGAATGTTCTATGTAAATATGTGTATGATTTATGAGATCAGTGGGAATATATGAAGAATGCTTTGAGAAAGGAAAACAGGGTAAAAAAACAATAAAACATGATGCTAAAAGTATAAGGTATGATCTTTATTTAAAGTATATATATTTTATATTTATTTGTATTACTAAGCTCTCGGGCTTAGCGCGGTGGTGTAATCGCGCAGGTGGTTATGTGGTTGATCTGGAAGTCCAGCTGTTATGCCACGAGAAGGGTAAGAGTGTCTCGAGACCAACTAGAAGGTGATGCATACATGTGTGACTTTAATTATGTTGTATTTTTTATAAGAATAATGATTTTTGTAAATGCTCTTTAAATTAATGCAATATTGCTTAAACTTGGATAAAGGTTTTTAATTGGAAACGAAAAGTGACATTCTTATACTTTATATACGTATTGTATGTATACTTGGTATATGTATAGTACTTATATAGAGTATGGGGGTGTTACAATTATTTTGGTATCAGAGCTTAGGTTCGAGATTCCCGGCCTAAGTGAAATTAAAAAAAAAAATTTTGAAGAGTTTAAATAGAATTAAAAAGGAAGAGTTTTGAAATGCAATTGGTGATACATGCATATGCATTCACATCTAGGTTGGTCTCGAACGTGGCATTATGTGATTTGTGATGTATCTGAATTACATAAGATAGATGATAGTGCGTAAATGAGGTTTTATATGAAAGCAAATTTTGAAATGTTGATAATTGAAAGGTGATTGCAATATAAAAGAATGATATGGAATTTATAAGTAAAAAGTTTGATTATTGACATGTGTTTGACATATAAAGAAATGGCTAGAAGAATAAAGTTGGAAATGAGTTAAAAACAAAATTAAGATTAAAGTATGTAATCTTTCCTCTACTATTTGAACCTCTTTCTAATAAACTTTATGTTTGGATTTCTAGAAAGAGGAAATATTGTTGGATGGGTAATATGGAAAGATATATTATTTAAATGAAAATAGTACGGTGAATTATTGAATGAGTTGATTGGTATAGATTAAGTGTGATAATTTAAGGTGTGGATATGAAAAGTTAAGGTTTTGTTTAAAAGGAAAAAGAGATGATGTTGGTTAAGTATAAAGAGATATTGGTGTTGTTGTATTGTTATTTTAATGCAAACATGGTGATTTCAATGTTAGCAATGTGATATGTTTGAATATTGTAAAAGCTCATGTAAATGATGGTAATATGTGATATTTAGAGTTTTGGAATGAGCTTAGTAATGGTGAAACATACATGTTTTGATGTTGCTTTGTGGTATATACATATAATATGTTTTAAAGTTGATATTAAGAGAATGAGATGAATAAATTGAAGTTTAAGGAAACTAGTAAGTTGAAAATCTATAGTTTTAATGGAATGTGGATAAAGATCATTTAGATATTGATAGTTTAATGTATTTAATACATGAGATATACGAAATGAATAGTAGTGCACATGAAAGTATTAAGAATTGGGGGATAAGATTGATAGTAGGAAAATTTGGTTTGAAATAAAAGAAAAGAAAAGGAATTGAGCAAATGAAATGAGTTACTTTAAGTAATTTGATTGGAAAGGATGAAAATGAATATGAAAGATATGTTAAAGGTATTTAAAGATAAATGTGAGAGAGATATCACATTGGAAATGTGATTAAGATCTTTGTGAAATAATATTATAAGTAGAGTGTATATATTTATTGAAGTTAATGAATAACTTAAGTTATGTTAAAAGAATGAGAATGATAATAGTCAAAGCAAAGTGATAAATATTAAATTTGTATAAACTATATGCAAAAGAGAAATTTAATAAATTGCATAATTATGTGTATATAAATAAAGGATATGTAAAAGGAATTTTCGACATGAATGTAATGAATATATGTAAGAAAGGTGGGAAGAGAGTCACATTATGAATATGTGTATATAATATGTTTATTATTTTATACCATTGTATGTTTAATGGTATTAGAAATGAGATTGCATATAGTAGTGGATCTAATAGAGATTAAATTTTCGTAGAATAGATTATGTGATGAAATAGAAAATGAGAATGGATTTGGGTGATATTGAACAGTGGAATTGTTATGGCAATAACTAAATGAGGCGATCATAAGATGTTTTGGAACTCAAAGTATTTGTGTGTAGAAAAATTTTATGTATAAGTGTATAATAAGAAATTGTAAGAAAAGACTAATGTATTGAAAATTTTTTAGAAAAGATGGATTGGAAATGGAGTAATGAATAAAACTTGTGTAAGATTTGTATATGATTGAAAGTTGGCGTAGAAAATGTTAAAGATAATATTATTGAACATGAGTTAGGTTAATGATGATCAAATAATCAAAAGCAAACTGTTTTGAGATGAAATTTAAAATGTGTTAAGTCTTGGTGTAATAAAAGTTTGGAGAATATATATATATATATATAATTTTTGTGATACAATCTAGCCTTATAATCGTAAAGGCTGGAAATCAAATAATAGAAGAACAATATTGATTTACAAACCCCAGGCGTGATTGTTAATATATTATGGTAATATGATTTGGTTAGTGTGACTAGTTGATTAGTTTTATTATCTTCAGATTTAGAACTGAGATGATATAACTGTAGTACAGTTTTGGTGAGATTGATAACTATATTTCCAGAAACATGGTTAAAAGATATGATTGGTGAAGTTATATCTTATAATTTCTATGTTTAAAAAAAAATTTAATTATAATTATGAGAGGTAACGCAAGGGAAGAGAATTGTGATAAGGTTTTCAGCTATGAATTATGTGATAGAAAAATAATTATATAAATATAGTAATAATATGTGAAGTGAAGAAATAATAAAAGGAAATGATATGATTGAAACATGTCTAGATGATATGATTGAATAATGAGATGTTCAATATAATTGATGATATATGTGTATACTATCTTGATGTGATGAGAAACCATGATTGTTGGCAATGATGTTGGAAATGAATTATAATTGAGGTAGAATGCTTAATTGATTATGAGAAATGAATTGTGAAAAGATAAATGAACGGACTTGTCTGCCTCCTGCAGAACCATGCGGACCCATTGTGTTGGGCAACCGAACTTGGACTACCGATCTGGTTGGGGAAAAGTTCGTTTATGAAGCCATAGTGGTTGGCTATACTGATAAACTTTGAATGAGTATGAGAAATGATAATATAATTATTGAAATAATGAAATGTATATTTATAAGCATGATTCTTATTGATTGAATTTATGAATATTAAAAGATTAGAATGTGAATATAAATTTGACCTAATGAAATTAGGTTATATATATATATATATTGTGTGAAATCCAATGATAAATTTCGATAAGTTAACTGTTAGATTGAATCGAATAAGGTTTAAATGTTAGTATATTGTGATAGATAGATCGATTGATCTGGATTTCGCTATAGTTGCGAGTCAATATTGAGATTTGATACGTACAGTTGTACTGGGAGTGTAAAATTTAAATAGTAATATGTATGATGTAATATTCTGGCCTATGAATAAACATAAATAAATTGAATTATATCATTTGTTCATGATGAGAAAAAGGGAAATGTTGTTTATCTGTTAAGTAAGTTTAAAGGTATTGTACTAATAATTATATTACGTGAGAAGCAAGCTAAAGAAAGTAAGGATATTGTTATCCATTGAGGTTTGGTAAATGTTTATTTTGAAAGTGATTGTAAGAATGGAATAAACAATGCTAAGATATTAATTAATGATTTTTGAGGTTAAAGTTAAGGAAATATCTCTAAAGAGATAAAGTGATAATCTGACTCTAGTACAAAGATAAAGGTCATTAGAGATGTTATGAGTTATCTTGATTGCTTTGTTGAGAAAGTAATAAGATGCAAAGATATATATATATATACCTATACAATGATGAATTATGAATTTCAGAGAAGATGAGTATCTCTAAGGGGGAGAGTAGAAGTTATGAGATTTGATGAAATTATAGTGTAAGAATACGATTGTTTTCATATGAAAATTAAAATGGTGATTTGTTTTAAATGGGTTGTTGTGGTGCTGGATAATTTCGAGGACGAAATTATTTAAGGGGGAGAGAATTGTAATATCCCCATATATGCCCTAGAAGTTTTGAATGTTGTTGTTGTTGTTGTTTTAAATGGGATTGAATGTATATGTTGATTTGAAAGAAAAAAAGGAATTGGAAAGTGAATGCTTATGTATATGTGTTTTGGGAGAAAAGAGGGTTTAGAGAGAAATGTATATGTTGTTTATATGATAATATATATAACATATAAGTTGGTCAAGGGAGAGTCAATGCAAGAAGATATTTTCATTTGTGATAGGTGAAATTACTTATATGGGCATATAAGAGACAAGAGGTTAGTTAAATGGATAAGGGTATATAGGTAATTGTTTGGTTAAAAACTCTTGGTGGAGATTTAAAGAAGAATTGACTTTGTTTTCTTCATGATTTCTTCTTCTCCATTGTTGGCTGGCTCCTCCATAGACAAAGGAAAGCAAGAGACAAAGAGAAGATCTTGAAGAGTTAAGCTCAAATTGAAGGAAGATTAAGTGATCAAGTGATGATTCAAGAAGTTTATAACTAAGGTAAGTTCTTTTCTTTGATTTCTTTTATTCTTTTGAAGTGGTATTTGAAGTTAATGAGGGTTTGTTGATTTGATGATGAGATGTGTTTGTAATGTGTTTTCAAGTTTTAAATTTGGTTTTAAGTTAAGAGTTTAAATAGGTGGTGTTGTTGAAAGTGGTGGATGTTGATTTTGGAAGATGGAGAAGGATGTTGGTTTTAGGGTTTTGAGATAGTATGTGTTTAAATGTTTTGTGGATGTGTTTTAATAAGGTGAATATTGTGATAAACATGTAGAATTTGTGTTTAGAACATTGATTCCATTCATTTGAACCATGCTATTTTGTGTATGATGAGTTTGAGTGCAATTAGAGGAGACTTGTGTATGTTAGGGTTTCAATCCATGAGTGACACGGCCAAAAGCAAGGAGAGACACGGCCAATTCATGAGAGACACGGCCAAGTCAAGGGAATTTTGGCCGTGTTGGGTGGATTTTGAGGAGACACGGCCGTGTTCTATGCCAGTGTTGGTCACTGCCAATTTGTTTTGAGAGACACGGCCACAAGCTTGGCCGTGTCCTGTGCCCGTGTTTGCTACTGAAGTGTTGGATTGAGAGACACGGCCACAAGCTTGGCCGTGTCCCTTGGGTGTGTTGGTTACTGTGTTTGGTTTTTGTTCTTCTTAAATGATTGGAATTGAACTTACATTTGATAATGCATATGATATTATATGAACAAGGTTATGTACTATGCATTGTAAGTCTTGTGAATGGTGATGTGTTATATGAATAATGTATTTGAAATGTGATACTAATGATGCGATATGTATAATGTGAGTGATATGATGGGGTAATTGATTATGTATACTCGAATAATGAATGGTTATAACATAAATTGAGATATGAGGCCATTGTGATTGGCAAT
Source organism: Garcia nutans (assembly GCA_947685225.1). Taxonomy (NCBI): domain Eukaryota; kingdom Viridiplantae; phylum Streptophyta; class Magnoliopsida; order Malpighiales; family Euphorbiaceae; genus Garcia; species Garcia nutans. Next base: position 56,758,513 of record CANTUV010000007.1, read on the forward strand.
GATAATTCAAATGACATGTGAAGCCATTGTTATTGGCTATGATGATTCAAATGACATGTGAAGCCATTGTTATTAGTTATGATAATTCAATTGAGAATGAAATTGATAAATGAATTGTATAGCTAATGTGTTATTCCATTTTCAGAGTTTGTTATTGGTGGCATGCCTAATATGAGTAACAATCTCTTGAAGTTAGGTTGGACTTGATCCTTGAAGCCAAGTTGGGTTGAAGTTTAACATGTTTTACTCCCCTTGAAGCTTGGTTGGGTCAAATCCTTGAAGCCTAATTGAGATGTTACAACCCTTGAAGCTAGGTTGGATTGGTTCTTGAAGCCAAATTGGGTTGATACTTAGCATGCTTTGTTCCCCTTGAAGCTTGGTTGAACCTAAATCCTTGAAGCCTAGTTGGGATAATGATAAATGTGATGATTAAACCAAAGCATTAACTCTGATAATGGAATGGCATGTTAGTGTTTTGTTTGGGCCCGAGTCTGTCTTTGTTGTTAATGTGATATCCAAATGTTGAACTAAATGAGTAATGAGATCTATGGTTGCTTTTGTTGGAAGTGTGTTTCATGATTGATAAATTTGTGAATAAAATAATGTTATGAAGTATGATTTGGTAATGTGTGTAATGATATATTGAAAATGAATATGGCTTGAGGAGTTTTGTTGAGATATGAGTTTATGAGAATATAGTATGATGTGTAAAATGTTTATGAATGTGGAATTTGTGAGAATTGTTCTCATGAAGGTTTGGATAGATCATTGAATAGTGATTTGTTAAAATGATGTATATGTATCTGTATATGAGATAGAAATGGTAAGTATAGTTTTGTGAATGTTCTATGTAAATATGTGTATGATTTATGAGATCAGTGGGAATATATGAAGAATGCTTTGAGAAAGGAAAACAGGGTAAAAAAACAATAAAACATGATGCTAAAAGTATAAGGTATGATCTTTATTTAAAGTATATATATTTTATATTTATTTGTATTACTAAGCTCTCGGGCTTAGCGCGGTGGTGTAATCGCGCAGGTGGTTATGTGGTTGATCTGGAAGTCCAGCTGTTATGCCACGAGAAGGGTAAGAGTGTCTCGAGACCAACTAGAAGGTGATGCATACATGTGTGACTTTAATTATGTTGTATTTTTTATAAGAATAATGATTTTTGTAAATGCTCTTTAAATTAATGCAATATTGCTTAAACTTGGATAAAGGTTTTTAATTGGAAACGAAAAGTGACATTCTTATACTTTATATACGTATTGTATGTATACTTGGTATATGTATAGTACTTATATAGAGTATGGGGGTGTTACAATTATTTTGGTATCAGAGCTTAGGTTCGAGATTCCCGGCCTAAGTGAAATAAAAAAAAAATTTTGAAGAGTTTAAATAGAATTAAAAAGGAAGAGTTTTGAAATGCAATTGGTGATACATGCATATGCATTCACATCTAGGTTGGTCTCGAACGTGGCATTATGTGATTTGTGATGTATCTGAATTACATAAGATAGATGATAGTGCGTAAATGAGGTTTTATATGAAAGCAAATTTTGAAATGTTGATAATTGAAAGGTGATTGCAATATAAAAGAATGATATGGAATTTATAAGTAAAAAGTTTGATTATTGACATGTGTTTGACATATAAAGAAATGGCTAGAAGAATAAAGTTGGAAATGAGTTAAAAACAAAATTAAGATTAAAGTATGTAATCTTTCCTCTACTATTTGAACCTCTTTCTAATAAACTTTATGTTTGGATTTCTAGAAAGAGGAAATATTGTTGGATGGGTAATATGGAAAGATATATTATTTAAATGAAAATAGTACGGTGAATTATTGAATGAGTTGATTGGTATAGATTAAGTGTGATAATTTAAGGTGTGGATATGAAAAGTTAAGGTTTTGTTTAAAAGGAAAAAGAGATGATGTTGGTTAAGTATAAAGAGATATTGGTGTTGTTGTATTGTTATTTTAATGCAAACATGGTGATTTCAATGTTAGCAATGTGATATGTTTGAATATTGTAAAAGCTCATGTAAATGATGGTAATATGTGATATTTAGAGTTTTGGAATGAGCTTAGTAATGGTGAAACATATATGTTTTGATGTTGCTTTGTGGTATATACATATAATATGTTTTAAAGTTGATATTAAGAGAATGAGATGAATAAATTGAAGTTTAAGGAAACTAGTAAGTTGAAAATCTATAGTTTTAATGGAATGTGGATAAAGATCATTTAGATATTGATAGTTTAATGTATTTAATACATGAGATATACGAAATGAATAGTAGTGCACATGAAAGTATTAAGAATTGGGGGATGAGATTGATAGTAGGAAAATTTGGTTTGAAATAAAAGAAAAGAAAAGGAATTGAGCAAATGAAAATGAGTTACTTTAAGTAATTTGATTGGAAAGGATGAAAATGAATATGAAAGATATGTTAAAGGTATTTAAAGATAAATGTGAGAGAGATATCACATTGGAAATGTGATTAAGATCTTTGTGAAATAATATTATAAGTAGAGTGTATATATTTATTGAAGTTAATGAATAACTTAAGTTATGTTAAAAGAATGAGAATGATAATAGTCAAAGCAAAGTGATAAATATTAAATTTGTATAAACTATATGCAAAAGAGAAATTTAATAAATTGTATAATTATGTGTATATAAATAAAGGATATGTAAAAGGAATTTTCGACATGAATGTAATGAATATATGTAAGAAAGGTGGGAAGAGAGTCACATTATGAATATGTGTATATAATATGTTTATTATTTTATACCATTGTATGTTTAATGGTATTAGAAATGAGATTGCATATAGTAGTGGATCTAATAGAGATTAAATTTTCGTAGAATAGATTATGTGATGAAATAGAAAATGAGAATGGATTTGGGTGATATTGAACAGTGGAATTGTTATGGCAATAACTAAATGAGGCGATCATAAGATGTTTTGGAACTCAAAGTATTTGTGTGTAGAAAAATTTTATGTATAAGTGTATAATAAGAAATTGTAAGAAAAGACTAATGTATTGAAAATTTTTTAGAAAAGATGGATTGGAAATGGAGTAATGAATAAAACTTGTGTAAGATTTGTATATGATTGAAAGTTGGCGTAGAAAATGTTAAAGATAATATTATTGAACATGAGTTAGGTTAATGATGATCAAATAATCAAAAGCAAACTGTTTTGAGATGAAATTTAAAATGTGTTAAGTCTTGGTGTAATAAAAGTTTGGAGAACATATATATATATAATTTTTGTGATACAATCTAGCCTTATAATCGTAAAGGCTGGAAATCAAATAATAGAAGAACAATATTGATTTACAAACCCCAGGCGTGATTGTTAATATATTATGGTAATATGATTTGGTTAGTGTGACTAGTTGATTAGTTTTATTATCTTCAGATTTAGAACTGAGATGATATAACTGTAGTACAGTTTTGGTGAGATTGATAACTATATTTCCAGAAACATGGTTAAAAGATATGATTGGTGAAGTTATATCTTATAATTTCTATGTTTAAAAAAAAATTTAATTATAATTATGAGAGGTAACGCAAGGGAAGAGAATTGTGATAAGGTTTTCAGCTATGAATTATGTGATAGAAAAATAATTATATAAATATAGTAATAATATGTGAAGTGAAGAAATAATAAAAGGAAATGATATGATTGAAACATGTCTAGATGATATGATTGAATAATGAGATGTTCAATATAATTGATGATATATGTGTATACTATCTTGATGTGATGAGAAACCATGATTGTTGGCAATGATGTTGGAAATGAATTATAATTGAGGTAGAATGCTTAATTGATTATGAGAAATGAATTGTGAAAAGATAAATGAACGGACTTGTCTGCCTCCTGCAGAACCATGCGGACCCATTGTGTTGGGCAACCGAACTCACAAAAACACCAAAACAACTAAAGCATTTCTCAAATCTCAAATCAAAAATCATCAACACAAACCTAAAACACAACCTCAAAACAATCACTTCCAACAACTTACTCTTTCCTCCAATCCATCCCCAAAAACAAGAAATCAGTTACCCAAACACTCTTAAACCCATCTTAAACAACATAATCACATACCAATCACAACTCAACTCAAAAACTCAAAGAAATCAAAGAGTCAAGTGAAGAACTTACCAAAGATGAAGAAATCTCTTAACTTTCCACTTGAACTCTTGAAAGCTTCCTTATATCTTGAATTAGAGGTTCAAATCTCTTCTTTGCTCTCTTGTTTCTTGTGTTAACCGGCCAAACAAAGCAAAGGAAGGAGAAGGAGAAAGTGATCCACGGCAATGAGAAAGAAAGAAGAAGGAAGAAAGAGAAATCCAAAGTCAAACCCCTCTTTTCCTTAAAACCCTCTCAACCAAGCAATTTAAAATATTAAACTAATCTCTTTCAACCTCTTCCACACATTCAAATCCTTATTAATTAATTAATAACAAATTCAAAAACACAACAAATATCTTCTTCCACTAACTCAAAACTTTGACTTTCCATGACTTAGGTATATGTTATATATATCCTAATATACATCACATATACACTTCCTTTAAAAAACCCCTTTTTCTTCCAATAAAACATATATAATAAATCCAATTATAATAATAATAAAACCCAAAACATCTAGGGTATATTTTGGGATATTACAATAATGATGCTTTCTTTTAATTATTGTGTGTAATATGGATAATATTGTTATATTTAAGAATTTTATAATATTAGGACCTGTAAAGGAGGCCGGTTCCAATGAACCGGGCGTTGTGGGGGTGCTGGGACATTTCTCACCTTCCCCACACGTACCCAACTTTTTGAACCCATTAAGGGGTTGGGGATTCCTTAGGAATCGAGTCATCTACCCCTTTCTTTTTTTTTTCGGCCCATCAGGGTGGCGACTCCATTTTCTTCAAACTTAGGTCCGTGTTCTCTAAGGCCCCGAGCCTAAATAGTGCTGAAGTCGCAAGAATAATTCCACCGGGAGTGGGGGCGAAAATCCCTACTCACACAGACAAACTGGTCTCCCTTCATGAAGGCTGCGCTATCTTTCCAACATACTCACCGAGTCATCGCTGGCCCAGTGTCTAGTGGCTGGTTTCTCGGAGAGAGAGTTTATGAGTGGTTTCTTGGTCCAGAGCAGTGGAGGGTTCTAATGCATTGCCCAAAATATACTAAAAATATTATATCAATGTCGGAGGATGCATGGTGGTCGGCTCGGTATGGTTATGGTGTTGAGACATTTCTCCATCCACCGGGTCAATTTTATGCCCATTTTATTCAAACGAGGCTCTTGAACTTTGATGTATCTCCTGTTGGTGTACGGGAAATTTTCAAAGAAAATGATGGTAGGGATGAAGATGTGGGAGAGTTTGCTCCGCATCTCAGGGTTGGTACTTCTCAGGTAAGACTTTTACCATTTTCCCATTGCAATTGCTTCTTTCTTATTTTGACTTTTTGATGATTGTTGCAGGCTGTTGGCTCATTTGATCATGAGGCTGGACCTTCTTTTACTGCTCCTTCATTTGCTCATTCTGGTCCGCCCGAGATTCCATCTCATCCACAGGGCATTGATATGAATTACCTGGTTAGTTTTCCTGATAATTTATGCTACATGTATGCATGATTATGTATGCCCTTACCTTTTCCTTTCTGGCTCATAGTGGATGCTTGAAGATCAAAATAAGAAACTTCAAGAAGAGTTGGCTGCAAGTCGTCAGCAAGCTTCTCATTTTGAAAATTTGTATCATCAATCAGAATAAAATTTTCGAGACTTTCGATTTCAGGGGATGAGGGATCCTGGCGCTTCTTCATCAAGAGGCCCCCAGATTGATGACCATGAGATCCTTTCGTCTGCTTCCGATGAGGGCCGTGACAGATCGGAACTCCATGGTAATAGAGATTTTAGTGCTCCTGCTTCGGGCGGATTCAGGATGAGTGATTTGCCTTCTCCTCCAATAGGTGATGACTTTTTCAGAGCTTTGTTTGATGACCTACCGCCACCTTCTTAGTGACGTATTAATATTGTATCAATTGTATAAACATTGTACAATAAGCATAATACATAATTTTTGCCTTTACTGTAACTAACATTCTCCCTTTTTTTTGTGATTTTTTTGTCATTACTGCGCCACAATTATTATCCTTTTTTTCACATCATAAACATTGCATCACAATTTCCTTTTCATAGCCACATCACTTTGTTAAAACCAAATGCAACACGGTAAAGGACTTTTGTTGCTAATTCTTTTCCTCATATAACATTGTCTCACCCTTTCCCATCACCTTTTCCTTATCAATTTTGGAAAAGCTTGTTTCCTCTATATAAATCTCCTTTTTACACCTAATTTCATACAGAAGCCAAAAAACTTTCCATTTCAACGTAAAAAAACTCACTTTAACAATTTTGATTTTCCTTCATTCATCAACCATGACAAAACAACATTTAAAGAAGATAAAAATTCTATTTAAGAATATGGATGCCATTCACTGGAAGCAAATTCTATGGTCAAAACTTGATATTTTAAAGTGTTTTCAAAATGTTAAATTGGACCTCTCCTTTTTACATGCCATGTCTTCCTTTTGGAATATGGATTCTAGGACATTTAAAATTAATGGCTTTGAAATATGTCCCTTGATTGAAGTATTTGAGGCCATCCTTGGATATCCAAATAATCAACAAATAGCGTTACCCACATTGATTTTCAAGACTCAACAGAAGATGCAGATGTTATTTCAAATTCCAAAACCCGAAGTTCTTCAGTTGATGAGAGGTGAGAAAATTCCACTTGCTCCCTTGATTGATTTTTGTCTCTCTCATTTGGCTCCTACTAAGGCATGGGGACGTATGCTCTGTCTTTGCTTGCTTGGCCAATTCTTGCTTGTTTCTTCTGACGACAATATTGATCCACGGGTATTGGATATTATGGACCAAATGGAAGGAGGCTTGTCGCCGGTACCTGTGATCTTAGCCAAGACTTTAGTTGGATTAGACCGACTTAAATCAAGATTGTCAAAGAGACTGACTGGGAGTCCGTTGCTACTTTAGGTAATTACCTAAACTGCCCTTTCGGGTTTTCAATTTAGGTTTTCTTTTTCTTCTTTTTTTTATATTGCTCTAATTTTTGCCTAGTCCGCCCATGCGGGTTTTCGAAACTAGCGAGCTGTCCTAATTTTTGCCTAAGCTGCCCTTGCGGGTTTTCAACTTAGCAGACCCCTTTTTTATATATATATATTTATATTGCTCTAATTTTTGTCTAGTCCACCCATGTGGGTTTTCGAAACTAGCGAGTTGTCCTAATTTTTTCCTAAGCTGCCCTTGCGGGTTTTCAGCTTAGCGGACTCTTTTTTTTAATTTAATTTAATTCTTTCCTCACATATTTGGCTTCAGGAGCGTCTTTGCTTGCTTGATACTCCATCCATAGATTTTGCTAGATATCTGCCACGACACCATTCCGCCAGGAAACTACTCCATCCTGCTTCTTCATATGCTAACATGGTTGACTGGATCAACTCACGCGCTGAAGTCAACATCCATTGGTTGGTCCCTTGATGGAAGATTTCTTGTATCACCATACGGACATACTTGATGTATGTTCCGTTGCTGCTCTTCGTCAAGGTACTTGCTATGATCCTCATAGACTTGGCTATCAGTATGGAGGTAAGCCTCGCAATTCTGACTTTACTCCCGATTTAGACATGCCTTGCTTGACTGAAGCCTACTTGGATCGGCTGAGGCTAAGCTGGCCTACACATTACATTTATTGACTGCCATAGATTTTACATTTGTCAATTCAGAAAGTGTATTGTTAGGATGAAAAATAATTAAAGCAATAAAAGATGCTTCTTTTCCATTTTACAATTTGTCATCATCTTTTGCTATTGTGTTTATTTATTTCATCCATATCTGGTCAAATACTTATAACAGTGCACATAGAACAATTTTAACATTAATTCTATTTTATTAAATTGGGGAACAACCAAACATAAAGCTAGCATACACAAGATCACTCATGTTGCCAACTAGCCCTTTCGGGTTTTTAATTGACGATTTTCTCTCTTTTAGCCCTAATTGTTGCCTAGCCCGCCCTTTCGGGTTTTCGAAACTAGCAGACTGCTCTAACTTTTCTTACGCCGCCCTTTTTGGGTTTTCAACCTAGCGAGCTCTTTTTTTTATTTTTTATTTTATACATAAAACCTCTTCAACCTGTCGATGTTCACTAGCTCACTAAACTCATTCCCGTCCATGTCTGATAACTTCACCACTCCCTTATTCATGACTTGTTTCACGACATATGGCCCTTCCCAACTAGGCCTGAACTTCCCTCTCGGATTCGATATATTAGGTTTACATTGCTTCAACACCAAATCCCCGATTATGAGTTTTCTGATCTTAACCCTTCTATTGTAGGCCTGAGCTATCTTCTTTTGATACAGTTGGTGATGATACAATGTCTTTAACCTTTTCTCTTCTAGTAAAGCTAACTGTGTAAATCTGCTTGTTATCCATTCCATTTTAGGTAGTTTGGCTTCCATGACTACTCTCAACGACTTGATCTCTATTTCAATTGGCAACACTGCTTCCATCCCATAAACCAAAGAGAACGGTGTCATTCCAGTAGGTGTTCGCACACTTGTCCTATATCCCCATAAAGCAAAGGGAAGCATCTCTGACCAATCCCTGTAAGTCTTGGTCATCTTGGATAGAATTTGCTTAATTGTCTTGTTTATCGCTTCTACTGCACCATTAGCCTTTGGTCTATAAGGAGAGGATTTATGATGATGGATTCGATACTTCGACAATAAATCCTTAACTGCTCCTTGAAACTGTACCCCGTTGTCTAATATCACACTTTGTGTAACACCCCCACATTCAATATATGCACACTACAAACACCACAATGTAGTATACATGCACTAAACATAGGGATGCTACGGATTTTCTTTACATCCAAAACATTTTAAACAATACCATAATCTTTCAGTTGTATACATTATAGAAAAATAAGTAATCAAGTTGTAATACAAAACCAAATAGATATATTTACATTTAGTTAATACGCAGCGGAATTTTATAAAATTTACATCTATAAACTCTTTCAAATCCATGTTTATAATTATACATATATTTACATTAAAACCAATACTTTATAAAATATAAAAGAAATATACATGATTGGCAAGTCTCTTCTGATCTTTAAGTTCCAAATCAACACTTCAACGTCTACTCTCACTCGGTCTAGAAGAGCTCTCGGGTTCACCTCTATCAACTCTATTACCTGCGCGATTAAACACTATCGCGCTAAGCCAACGGCTTAGTAAGATTAAACATGCTAATGGTATGCTTTAATGTAATGCAATGCCACATATGTTATTGATAAGATCAACATCATAAATATAAAGTTAACCACATAATTATGCATTTCACAAATCATAGTCATATGAGCATACCACATTTCAACATCTTTCCACATTCAATATTAATCAATCATACTCAATAAACAACATCTCATTTCATTAACTCATAACATTATTTAAGACATTCATATAACCTTGACACCTATGGGCCCAACAAGTATTTAATACGATATTCAGAGTTCAGAGTTACTGCTTTGGTTCATAGTCACAATAATCACGCCCGTAGGCAATGTATATACATGTATCTCTATCCATGGATAGTGTAACAGACCCAGTCTCTTGGACCATCAACTCAACACATATGAGGAGATCCTCAACCCGGCAAGACTGTTACAAATCATATATCTCATATTCACAATTCTCATAGTGTAACAAACCCAGTCTCTTGGACCATCAACTCAACACATATGAGGAGATCCTCAACCCGGCAAGACTGTTACCTTTCATCATTTCTTAGGCATGCCACCCAAATCCAGAACTCTGAAACTGAATAACATATTAAACAAACAATTCATTTATTATATAGTTACCATTTCCATTCTCAAATTCTCATCACATTTAGGCAAACATGCCTTCTTTCTTTCAATATCATCATCATAGCCAATCACAATGGCTTTACATCACATTTCACCTCTTATTTGAATCATCATAGCATCTTTGATATAACATTTCAATATACATAATTCATGAAACACATAACCATTCACAATGCATAACATAACATTGTTCAATCTCAATAATGCAATTAGGGCAAAGAACAATTGATATGATTCATAGTTTTAGGACCTTACACATGCATTTGATTATATCATTCATTGATTCAAGTGTGTTTAAAGTGTTTAGGGTTAGGTTTAGGGACCAACCTACCCTTGGAGAACTAAAACAATGCAATTAGAACAAAGAATAAAAACCCTAAACCATACAATTGAGGGACACGGGCAGCCACTTGAGGGACACGGCCAAGCTTGTGGCCGTGTCTCTCAACCTAAATTGGCAGTAGGCAACACGGGCAAGGGACACGGCCAAGCTTGTGGCCGTGTCACTCAACCAACAAATCACAGTAGTGAACACGGGCACTAGACACGGCCGTGTCTCTCTCAAAGCAATCCAACACGCCCAAAATCACTTGGCTTGGCCGTGTCTCTCCTTTGTTTTGGCCGTGTCACTCAAATACACAACCCTAAAAATGGCCAACACCCTTCTAAAAGCATTTACACCCTTTTTACACAACAATCATCTCATTCAAATGGATACAATTCATGTTATAAACACATATCTTACATATTCACCCTAGTAATCACAATAACCATACATTAAATTCATACCAAACCAAAACCCTAAAAATACAACATCACTCCCATTTTCTCAAAATCAATCTCCACCTACTTACCATCTTAAATCCAAAACCATTAATAATTAACTCTTTGGCTTATAATCAAATTCAACACATTACAACCACATCAAATCATCATATCAACTAATCACAATTTCTATTAGACCCAACTTCAAAATTAACAAAGGAAAAACAAGAGATTTCTTACCTTAAATTATAACACTTCTTGAATCAACACTTGATCACTTCAATCTTCCTACAATTTGGAGCTTACTCTTCAAAGTCTTCTCTTTGTCTCTTTGCTTTCCCTTTGTCTACGAGAAATCAGCCAAAATGGAAAAGAAGAAGAAAATACATGGAGGAAATAAAGTCAACTCCACTTTAAATCTCCACCAAGAGATTTTATCCAAGCAATTACCAAAATGCCCTCAATCATATAACTAACCTTTTATCTCATCTAAGCCCTTATGTGTAATTGCACATTCCACAAAAAAATCTTCTTGCATTGACTCTATATTTGACCAATCTATATGTTATATATATCATCATATACACAACATATACATTTATCTCTAAACCCTATTTCTTTCCCCAAAACACATATATTCACAAACATTCACTTTCCAATATAAACCAACAACAACAATAACAACAACATAATCAAAACTTCTAGGGCATATATGAGGATATTAAAATTCTCCCCCTCTAAAAAGAAAATTTCGTCCTCGAAATTACCTGAAATCAGCTCTGAAACAACTGAGGATATTGCTCTCGCATGGTTTGCTCACTTTCCTAAGTTGCTTCTTCTTTCCCATGGTTCTTCCATAGAACCTTCACAAGAGGCACTCTCTTGTTTCTCAACTCTTTCACTTCACGTGCCAAGATAGCAACCGGTTCCTCTTCAAATGTCAAGTCTGGGCTCACTTCAATAGATTCAATTGGCAACACATGAGATGGATCCGACCTGTACCTCCTCAACATAGAAACATGAAATACATTATGAATACGATCCAACTCAGGTGGTAAAGCAAGTCGATAAGCAACTAGCCCAACTCTTTCCAACACTTCATACGGTCCAATGAATCGAGGACTCAATTTTCCTTTCCGACCGAACCTCAATATCTTCTTCCAAGGAGATACTTTCAGAAATACCTTATCTCCAATATCAAACTCTATGTCTCTCCTTTTCAGATCTGCATAAGACTTCTGTCGGTCTGAAGCTGCTTTTAACCTGCCTCGAATCAACTTTACTTTCTCTTCAGTTTCTTGAATCAAATCAGGCCCAATTAACTTACCTTCACCAATCTCATTCCAACAAAGAGGTGTCCTACACCGTCTACCATACAATGCTTCAAACGGTGCCATACCAATGCTAGATTGGTGACTGTTGTTGTAAGCAAACTCCACAAGAGGTAAAAACCTATCCCAACTTCCAGAGAAATCAATGACACAACTTCTCAACATATCCTCAATAATCTGTATCACCCTCTCTGACTGTCCATCCGTCTGTGGATGAAAAGCAGTACTGAAGTGTAATCGAGAACCCAAAGTACTATGCAAACTCTTCCAAAACCTTGAAGTAAACCTGGGATCTCGATCAGACACTAAAGAAGTTGGAACACCATGTAATCTCACAATCTCATGGATATACAGCTCAGCCAACCTCTCCAAAGAGTAATCCATCCGCACCGGAAGGAAATGAGCTGTCTTAGTCAATCTATCCACAATCACCCATATGGCATCATGTTTCCTTTGTGTCAATGGCAATCCAGACACAAAGTCCATTGTCACTCTTTCCCACTTCCATTCTGGCACTGACAATGGTTGAAGCAACCCGGTTGGAACTTGATGCTCTGCTTTTACCTTCTGACAAGTGAGACATTTCGACACAAAATCTGCAATGTCTCTCTTCAACCCAATCCACCAATAATGCTGTCTCAAATCATGATACATCTTCGTATTACCCGGATGCATAGCAAACATCGACTGATGAGCTTCTTCCAAAATGACCCTTTTTAAATCAGCATCATCGGGTACACACAATCTGCTCTTGAACCAGAGACTTCCATCACTCTTCACAATAAAATCTCTACCCTTTCCACTCTGACAATCCAAAACAATCTTCTGTATCTTCTTATCGGCCAACTGAGCTTCTTTGATCTGATCTAACAAAACCGGCTTCAATTGCAACTGTGCCAATAATGCACCATCAACACAAGGTACAAAACTGGCATGCAATGCTCTCAACTCAACCAGCAACGAGAGCGAGTAAACTGTTAAACCAGCTAAAGACTTCCGACTCAAGGCATCAGCAACAACATTTGCTTTACCTGGATGATAGTCAATCAAGCAGTCGTAGTCTTTAATCAATTCTAACCATCTCCTCTGACGAAGATTGAGTTCCTTCTGAACCCCCAAATATTTCAAGCTTTTGTGATCAGTATAGATGAAACATTTCTCCCTAAACAGATAGTGGCGCCAAATCTTCAATGCAAACACAATGGCAGCCAATTCCAAATCATGGGTCGGATAGTTAAGCTCATGCGATTTCAACTGTCGAGATGCATAAGCTATAACTTTCCCTTCCTGCATCAATACACACCCCAAACCTCTATGTGAAGCATCACTGTAGATCACATATGGTTTGCCTTCAACAGGTAAAGTAAGAACAGGCGCTTGAGTTAACATTTCTCTCAACTGCTCAAAACTAGCCTGGCACTGATCTGTCCACACAAATCTAATTCCCTTTCGAAGCAATCTGGTGAGTGGAGTAGCTATCAAAGAAAACCCTTTCACAAACCGCCGGTAATAGCCTGCCAAACCCAGAAAACTTCTAACTTCTGTCACAGACTTAGGTGGATTCCAATTCAAAATGGCTTCAACTTTGCTCGGATCAACTCTGATGCCTTCTGCAGAAACAATATGTCCGAGAAAAGCGACTTGATCCAACCAGAACTCACACTTCGACAATTTGGCAAACAACTGCTTCTCTCTCAAAATCTGCAACACAATCCGCAGATGCATATCATGTTCCTCTTCATTTCGCGAATACACCAGAATGTCATCGATGAAGACCACTACAAACTGATCCAGATAGGGCCTGAACACCCTATTCATCAAATCCATAAAAGCTGCAGGTGCATTCGTTAGACCAAAAGGCATAACTAGAAATTCATAATGCCCATACTTGGTCCGAAAGGCGGTCTTAGGAACATCTTCAGCTCTGACTCTCAGCTGATGGTACCCTGATCTCAGATCAATTTTTGAAAACACAGCTGCACCCTTCAATTGATCAAAGAGATCATCGATTCTAGGCAAAGGATATTTATTCTTAATAGTCACCTTGTTCAATTGCCTATAATCGATACATAACCTCATAGTACCATCTTTTTTTTTCACAAATAGCACAGGAGCTCCCCAAGGAGAAACACTGGGGCGAATAAATCCTTTGTCCAACAACTCCTGTAATTGCACTTTCAACTCCCTTAATTCTGCTGGTGCCATTCTGTAAGGAGTAATCGAGATAGGAGTGGTACCAGGTAACAATTCAATACCGAACTCCACCTCTCTCTCAGGAGGCAATCCTGGCAACTCCTCTGGAAACACATCCGGGAACTCAGCAACTGTGGCAATGCTATCAATAGGGGAACCCTTCACTCTAGTATCCACCACATGAGCAAGATAGGCTTCACACCCCTTTCTAATCAACCTCCTGGCTGCAACAGCTGAAACAAATAAGGAGGCTAGCTGTTCCTGCTCATTAGATACTATCACCTCTCTACCATCAACAGTTTTCAAAGAAACAATTTTCTTTTTACAATCCACCACAGCTCCATGTCGAGATAGCCAATCCATACCTAAGATCACATCATATTCCTTAAATGGCATCTCAATCAAATCCCCAAAGAACTCCTCACCCTGCACCACTACTGCACTATCTCGGTGCACCTTACTCACAACCACACTATGCCCTAACGGATTTGTCACCAACACATCAAATCCTAGGGACTCAGCATGCAAATCAGATACAGGAAAAACAGATGCACTAACATATGAATGTGTGGAACCCGGATCAATCAAAGCAAGTACTGAAATATCAAATAAAGAAAAAGTACCAGCTATGACTGCCGATGCATCTGGCTACCTCTGCATAACATACATCCTCTGGGAAGATCCAACCTCCTCTGGTCTACCCTCCCTGGATGTAGCACCTCCTCTAGAACTGAACCCTGGTCTACCTCCTTGGCTGGCACCTCTGCCTCCTCTGCCTCCCCTCACACTAGCTCGAGAAGTAGCAGAATCAACTGGCATCTGCTCCTGCCTCTCAGGACAGTCTCTCACAAAGTGGTCAGGTGATCCACACCTGAAGCATACCCCTGATCTACTATGCCTCCAACAAACGCCCCCATGTCTTCCACCACACTGGTTACACACAGGTAAGGTGGATCTCTGAACTCCAGGAGTAGGAGCACTCGCTACTGAAGCTGCAGGTCTAAATCTCTGCCTCTGGAACTGCACTGACCGACCAGCTAACCTCTGGCTCCTACTAACTCTAGGAACAAAGCTTCCTTTACCTCTTTTAACAGAAGAAGACCCTGCCTCAAACTGGGGCCTCCTAACCCTAACCTCTTCCTCTGAAGCAGCTGCAATAACTTGAGCTCGCTCTACACTTCGAGCTGCTGCCACAAGCTGTGAGAAATCCTGATATCTGGATCCAGCCACTAAGCACATGATCGAGGGCCTCAATCCCTCCTCAAATCGCCGACATCTATCAATCTCATCAGCAATGATACCCCCAGCATACTGACTCAGTCGAATAAACTCAACTTCATACTCAGTAACAGTCTTGCTGTCTTGCTTCAAGCTTAAGAACTCCATCTTCTTCATGTCTTTATACTCCCTAGGAGTATACTTCAACTCAAATTCCCTCAAAAAATCAGTGTAAGACAGTGTTGGAGGATCATCCATAGAATGGGGCACCGTCTTCCACCAATCGTAGGTGTCCTTCTGTAGCAAAGATCTTGCATAGTCAAACTTTTCCTCAGGGGTGGCTTGTAACTGAATAAAGATCCTCTGTACTTTGTCAAGCCACTGTTCTGCTACAGCTGGGTCAGTAGTACCAAGGAAATCCTCCGCTCCATACTTCCTTAGTTTGTCATAGTGCCTCACTGATACCACAGGCCGAGGGGGTGGTGGCACTGGTTGTACTGGTGCTTGCCTCATAACTTCCATCATATGCCTAAACCAGGCTGGCGGAACCTCCTCTCCAGCTGGTCTACCCGACACCGAAGCAGGTGCCTCCTCAACACTATCAACCCTAGCTCCCTCATCAGGAGCAACGCTCTCCTCACTACCCTCAACCGACTGTCTCAAAAGAGGATCCATCAACACCTAACACTGCAAACACAAAAGGACACACCTTATTAAAGATCAGAGATTGCCAATCCCAAACATGTATTTTTATTCAAAACCAACTTTTTAAGTAAAAATATTCTTTTTGTTACATTTTACCTAGGTTGAGAATCTCAAACCTAGGCTCTGATACCAAAACAATTGTAACACCCCCATATTCAATATATGCACACTACAAACACCACAATGTAGTATACATGCACTAAACATAGGGATGCTACGGATTTTCTTTACATCCAAAAACATTTTAAACAATACCATAATCTTTCAGTTGTATACATTATAGAAAAATAAGTAATCAAGTTGTAATACAAAACCAAATAGATATATTTACATTTAGTTAATACGCAGCGGAATTTTATAAAATTTACATGTATAAACTCTTTCAAATCCATGTTTATAATTATACATATATTTACATTAAAACCAATACTTTACAAAATATAAAAGAAATATACATGATTGGCAAGTCTCTTCTGATCTTTAAGTTCCAAATCAACACTTCAACGTCTACTCTCACTCGGTCTAGAAGAGCTCTCGGGTTCACCTCTATCAACTCTATTACCTGCGCGATTAAACACTATCGCGCTAAGCCAAAGGCTTAGTAAGATTAAACATGCTAATGGTATGCTTTAATGTAATGCAATGCCACATATGTTATTGATAAGATCAACATCATAAATATAAAGTTAACCACATAATTATGCATTTCACAAATCATAGTCATATGAGCATACCACATTTCAACATCTTTCCACATTCAATATTAATCAATCATACTCAATAAACAACATCTCATTTCATTAACTCATAACATTATTTAAGACATTCATATAACCTTGACACTTATGGGCCCAACAAGTATTTAATACGATATTCAGAGTTCAGAGTTACTGCTTTGGTTCATAGTCACAATAATCACGCCCGTAGGCAATGTATATACATGTATCTCTATCCATGGATAGTGTAACAGACCCAGTCTCTTGGACCATCAACTCAACACATATGAGGAGATCCTCAACCCGGCAAGACTGTTACAAATCATATATCTCATATTCACAATTCTCATAGTGTAACAGACCCAGTCTCTTGGACCATCAACTCAACACATATGAGGAGATCCTCAACCCGGCAAGACTGTTACCTTTCATCATTTCTTAGGCATGCCACCCAAATCCAGAACTCTGAAACTGAATAACATATTAAACAAACAATTCATTTATTATATAGTTACCATTTCCATTCTCAAATTCTCATCACATTTAGGCAAACATGCCTTCTTTCTTTCAATATCATCATCATAGCCAATCACAATGGCTTTACATCACATTTCACCTCTTATTTGAATCATCATAGCATCTTTGATATAACATTTCAATATACATAATTCATGAAACACATAACCATTCACAATGCATAACATAACATTGTTCAATCTCAACAATGCAATTAGGGCAAAGAACAATTGATATGATTCATAGTTTTAGGACCTTACACATGCATTTGATTATATCATTCATTGATTCAAGTGTGTTTAAAGTGTTTAGGGTTAGGTTTAGGGACCAACCTACCCTTGGAGAACCAAAACAATGCAATTAGAACAAAGAATAAAAACCCCAACCCATACAATTGAGGGACACGGGCAGCCACTTGAGGGACACGGCCAAGCTTGTGGCCGTGTCTCTCAACCTAAATTGGCAGTAGGCAACACGGGCAAGGGACACGGCCAAGCTTGTGGCCGTGTCTCTCAACCAACAAATCACAGTAGTGAACACGGGCACTAGACACGGCCGTGTCTCTCTCAAAGCAATCCAACACGCCCAAAATCACTTGGCTTGGCCGTGTCTCTCCTTTGTTTTGGCCGTGTCACTCAAATACACAACCCTAAAAATGGCCAACACCCTTCTAAAAGCATTTACACCCTTTTTACACAACAATCATCTCATTCAAATGGATACAATTCATGTTATAAATACATATCTTACATATTCACCCTAGTAATCACAATAACCATACATTAAATTCATACCAAACCAAAACCCTAAAAATACAACATCACTCCCATTTTCTCAAAATCAATCTCCACCTACTTACCATCTTAAATCCAAAACCATTAATAATTAACTCTTTGGCTTATAATCAAATTCAACACATTACAACCACATCAAATCATCATATCAACTAATCACAATTTCTATTAGACCCAACTTCAAAATTAACAAAGGAAAAACAAGAGATTTCTTACCTTAAATTATAACACTTCTTGAATCAACACTTGATCACTTCAATCTTCCTACAATTTGGAGCTTACTCTTCAAAGTCTTCTCTTTGTCTCTTTGCTTTCCCTTTGTCTACGAGAAATCAGCCAAAATGGAAAAGAAGAAGAAAATACATGGAGGAAATAAAGTCAACTCCACTTTAAATCTCCACCAAGAGATTTTATCCAAGCAATTACCAAAATGCCCTCAATCATATAACTAACCTTTTATCTCATCTAAGCCCTTATGTGTAATTGCACATTCCACAAAAAAATCTTCTTGCATTGACTCTATATTTGACCAATCTATATGTTATATATATCATCATATACACAACATATACATTTATCTCTAAACCCTATTTCTTTCCCCAAAACACATATATTCACAAACATTCACTTTCCAATATAAACCAACAACAACAATAACAACAACATAATCAAAACTTCTAGGGCATATATGAGGATATTAAAATTCTCCCCCCCAAAACACATATATTCACAAACATTCACTTTCCACTGCTCTACCTTTGATTATTTTCCTGGTTACATATTCAATCTCAAATTCTTCTAATATTATTAACCATCGACCATACTTCCCAATCAAAGAGGGTGTCTCTCTTAAGTATTTCATTGGATCCAACCTGGAGATTGCTTGCACACTATAAGATTGAAAGTAATACCGCAACTTCTTAGAAGACCAAACCACGGCTATACAGGTCTTTTCAATAATACTATACTTAATTTCATAAGGTAGGATCTTTCTACTCAAATAGTAAACTGCATGCTCAATCCTTGATTCATCTGCTTAGGCTAGTATGGCTCCTATTGACTCTTCTTCTACTGCTAAGTATAGTAATAGAGGTTTTCCGGGTTTAGGCGGTTTTAAAATAGGTGGATTCAACAAATATTCTTTTATTCACTTTAAGGCCTTTTGACATTCTTCATTCCATATGACCAGCTGATTCTTTCTAAGCAATTTGAAGATAGGCTCACAAATTGTTGTGAGCTTTGCTATAAATCTGCTAATGTATTGTAATTTACCAATGAATCCCTGAACTTCTCTCTCTGTCTTTGGGGCTGGCATATCCCTGATCACTTTAACTTTGTCGGGATCGATCTCAATGTCATGCGGACCAATCACATGTCCCAAATATTTACCTAAAGTAACACCGAACACACACTTCTTCGGGTTCAATCTTAGCTTATATTTCAATGCTCTATCAAAGAATAACTCTAAGTTTTGGAAGTGTTGTTCCCTTGTGTCTGATTTCACCATCATATCATCAACATATACTTCAACTTCTTTGTGCATCATGTCATGAAATAGTGTGGTGGCCATCCTTTGGTAGGTTGCTCCAGCATTCTTTAAACCGAACGACATCACCCTATAACAAAATATACCCCATGTAGTAATGAAAGCAGTTTTGGCTTTATCCTCTTGGGCCATTAACACTTGGTTGTATCCGAAAAATCCATATATAAATGAGTGTAGCATGCTAGAGGCTGCACTATCAATGAGAACATCTATATGGGGTAAAGGAAAAATCATCTTTAGGGGAAGTTTTATTTAAATCTCTATAATCCACACAGACCGTTATTCTTCCATCTTTCTTCGACACGGGCACTATGTTGGCTAGCCAATCTGGATATTCTATCACTTCAAGGAACTTCACTTGTATTTGTTTAGTGACCTCTTCTTTAACCAATTCAGCCCACTTAGGTCTTAATCGCCTAAGCTTTTGTTTGACAGGTTTCATGTGAGTGTAAGTAGGAATATGATGTTCGGCTATGTCTCGATCTATTTCAGGCATATCCTTATAAGACCAAGCAAACACCTCTTCATATTTTTTTGAATATTTTTTCAAATCTCTCTCTCTCATCAGGAGTAAGGTCAGATGCTATGCTAATGTTTTTAGGATTTTCGGTTGTTCCCAAATTTAATGATTGTGTGTTAACAGAATTAATATTAAAGATGCTCATGTAACTGCTATTTGAATTTATGCAACCATCAGGAGAAACATCACACAAGTAAGCAAAATCAGACTTTATTGCATTCATTTTGGAAACGAAAACATCATCATCCTCATACAAAGCAGACAAATTAAAATCAAAATTAAAATCATTGTCCTCAAAATCATAAGGCAGGATGTCTTCAAACTTTTCTTCAACCAGGGCAGCAATCTCCTCCGGAGTCTTCTTGGCTTTCAGGATAGCTTCATTCTTCTCTTTTGGATTGGATTCTTTGTTGGCTGATAGGGTGAGCTCTTTCTTCACTTGCTCTACTAGCTCAGCAACATCTACAAAAATTTCAAAACCCGAGATCAACTTTTCCATGAATATGATTGGCTCGGGATTTCCTTGGAGTGGTTCCATATTTGGAGCTTTGACAAAGATTTCTTCAAGTGGTGGGAAGCTCATCTTCTCATTCTTCTTTGGCTGGGCATTGTTGGCTTCATCATATCCTAACCCCTTCTTGGTAGTTTGAGTTCTGAAATCTGGCAGCTTAGTCAAACTAGCTTTACCCTTTCCAAGACCGGCTCCGGGAAGGTAGTTCATGCTCTTCATCATATTCAAGACTTTGATATCCACTACTTCATCATTAGAAATTGCAGCTACTTGGAAACCATTGAGAGGCCTCTCAATCATTAGAGTGTTAACAATCTCATTATCTTCAACTTCGATGACCATTGTCTCATCTCTGTTAGGGAACTTGATCTTTTGATGAAGGGTGGAAGGAACTGCACTAAGAGGATGAAACCATGGTTGCTCCAAGAGTAAGGCAAAGGTAACCGGTATGTCTAAAATAACATATTCAACAATAGATTCAATTGAACCAACCTTGACAGCAGCTTTGAAAGTTCCTTTGGCATGTCTCTTAGTATTGTCATAAGCCCGAATTGTTACCTCGGTCAGGTTTAGATCCCTTGTTGACATGGCTAGCTTCGGCAATATTTTAAGTAGACAAACAATTATGGTGGACCCATCATCAACCATTACATATGGAGTCCTATTCCCTTTGACTTCTATTTTGATAAAGATAGGGCAGATGTGATCTCTGCCGTCCTCCGGTAAGTCTGCATCTGAAAAAGAAACTGCTTCCATATTAACTTCACTCTTTTCTTGAACATTTTCACATTTCATTACCCCTCTAATTTTTATGAAGTTGATCAACTCCTCCGATGTTGTAGAGGTAGAAATTGGCATGTTAGCTAAGGCTTTGGCCATAGTTTCTTAGTGCTTTTTAGAAGTAGCTAATAAGTCCCAAATGCTAACACTTGCTTGGGTTCTTTTCAATTGCTTGAGCACAACATCATCTTCCTCTTTTTTATTTCCTACTTCAACTTCCTTTCCCTTATTAGTTTCTACCTCCTTAGATGGTGGCCTTACATAAGACTTACCAAATCTAGTGTTCATTACTTCATCTTCTTCGGGCTCGGACCAAGTCCATTCCTCCTTTTTGGATACAAGATCATCATCACTATCACTTGAATCCCAAAATCCATTGACAACACAAATTGTTACTTCTTTACTCACCATAGCTTTTTAATTTCACCAAATACCTCTTCTTCTTTGGTTGCTTCTCCACCCACATCTTGGAAAGAAGACATGATAAAATCTTCATGCAAACCTCCTCTAATCATGAAAGTTGCTGGTGCCGGTACCCTATTGAACTTTGGTAATGGGTTGTCTTTGGTGTTTGGCTTATTGGGCTCGGGTAGCTTCCCATTATCAATTAGATTTTGGATCTCATGTCTCAACCTTACACATCTATATGTGTCGTGCCCTTGCATTTGGTGAAATTGACAAAATGCTTTAGTGTCGAAATTAGGTAGGAGAGGGTTAGGCAAAGGATGAGGATTTAAGGGTTGTAGCAATCTCTTTCTTTGAAGCTTATTGAGAACCCAAGACATCGGCTTCCCTAATTCTGAAAACTGTCTCTTTGTTCCTTGGTTAGTAGCATTAACACCGACTGCCTTTTACATGCTTTGGCTACCTGACTAATAGTTTCCTTTCTCGTTCCTTCTCATTGAAAAATGGTTCTTCTCTCTCTCCCATTCTTCAATTTGCAAACCAACTTGGAGAAGGTCTTTAAAATCGTGGATGAGTGTATGAGACATCCTTTCACGAAGACTAGGCAACACCCCTCTCACAATCATCCTTATTTGAACGAATTCATCGGGCCTCTTCTTGAGCAAAGCGGCCTTGTTTCTCCATCTCTTCACATAATCCATAAAATTCTCATTCGACCTTTGCCTAATGGACTCTACTTCCATGAAGGTAACTTCCATCTTGAAATTATATCAATATTGTTGGATGAAGGCTTTGTATAGCAAATCCCAACTCTTTTGTGTTCTTGTGAGCGGGGATTTTTGCCCCCACTCCTGATGGAATGGTTCTTGTGACTTCGGCACTGTTTAGGCTCGGGGCCTTAGAGAACACGGACTTAAGTCCGAAAAAAATGGAGTAGCCATCCGGACGGGCCGGGAAAAAGAAAGGGGTGGATGACTCAATTCCTAAGGAATCCCCAAGCCCTAATGGGTTCGGAAAGTTGGGTACGTGTGGGGAAGGTGAGAAATGGCCCAGCACCCCTACAACTCCCGGTTCATTGGAACCGGCCTCCTTTACAGGTCTTAATATTATAAAATTCTTAAATATAATAATATTATGCATATTACATACAACAATTAAAATAAAGCATCGATATATTGAAAATCAAAATAATGTCCAAGCAAAACAAATAAATGGACATCCATCCGAAGATGGAGACATGCCCTCACATAATCCATGCCTAAATAGGACACCCACCAAAAGGTAGAAACATGTCCTTTACATTGGTTCTAAAATAGAAAAGCAATTTAAATTACATGATATTTAACTAATGAGGTACCCACCAAGTGGAAACATACCTCTTACAACATTTGGAAATCTAAATAAATTGATAAAAGTAAATAACCATTCATTATCAATAAATCATTCATCAAAGATATCAATCAAAATATAAAATAATCATCCATCCATGATAAACTAAATAAATCAAGCATTGAACTTAAATACATCAATAAAGCATTGAAAATAAATTAAAGCATATAATAGACTACATAATCAAATATAAAATTTAATAAAGCAAATAAAGATTCAAATACGGGCTACTGTTTCTATTTAAGATTCTTTATTTAATGTGTTTAGGGTTTTAGAATTTATGGGTTTAAGCTACTGTGAGTTTTAAAAGAATTGAAATGGAGCGTTTGAGCACTGTAAAACATTGGATATATGATTTACGGTTACTTACTGTGTAGAATTATAACATTTAGATTTATATGGTTTAAAGTTTTTAAAAATTAGGGTTTAGAAAAAGTAGGGTTTAGGTTAGCTAGTTTAGGGTTTAATGTTTTGGTTTTAAAGTTGAATTAGGGTTTTAGAATTTTAGAATTAGGGTTTCGGAGAATCCATTAGATTTTAGAATTTGGAAAAACAATTGATAATTTTATGAAGTTTTATGAAAATAAAAAAAATTTTAAGGTTTATAGAAACAAAAAGGATATTTTTTAGGGTTTGTGGAAAGAAACAGATTCAATTTAGGGCTTTTAAAAGAAACAGATTCAAATTAGGGTTTTGGTAAATTTTGAAGAAACAAAAATAACAATTTTAAGATTTTTGGAAAACAAATAAATGAATTAAGGTTTTTAAGCTTTAGAAAAGGTAAATTAAAGTTCTAGGGTTTTTTAAATCAAAAGAGACAATTGAATTATTTAAGCTACTGTGAAGAAATTAGACATTCATACCTCCATTTGTTGGTTCCACCAAAAATTTCTTCTTGGATGAACAAGAACAAAGACAAGCTTTACTGCCTTTGATGAATTAAATTGCTTGTTTGCTTCTCTCAAAAAGTCTTATCGATTTCACTGCCAGAAGGAATTCTTCAAATCTTTCAAAGTTTTCCTCCTCAATTTTGGTCTCAAATTTCACCCCCTCTTTTTTTGTTGTTTTAGTCCTTATTTATAGAAGATTTTTATGATTAATTTTAGTTATTCACAGAATCTAACATTAATTAAGAAAAGGAAACTGAAACCTAATTGTATTTGGTTTCGAAAAAATTTACGTTGGAAAAATTTTGCTGGCGAAAAAAAAACTGCTGCGGAAAAATTGCGCTGGCGAAAAAAAACTGCAGCGGAAAAATTGCACTGGTGAAAAAGTTGCCGCAGCTAGTTATAGGCTGCGGGCGAAAATTGGTCTGCGGGCCATTTCGTCCCACTTTGATTTTCGGCGACGATTTTTCCATCGTCGATTTTTATTTTTATTATTTTTATTTTTATTTATTTTTTATTAATTATAAAAATTAAATACTAAAGCAAATATTATTTAATTAAGATAACAAAAATTATTTTGAACTAATTAAAATATATTGGACAACACAAAATTATTTTGGACTAATTAAAATATATTGGACCGGACTGGGTCAAAAATTAAAGGTCTACAGTTTGCCCCCATGCTTCAATGATCTGAGGCTTTAGTGAAAGAGAGTGAAAAGCAATAAGACTTAATTTTTTGAGATGGTTGATCCTAAACTAGACTTCGATACTCAATCCTAACTGGATTCGGATAGTCAATCCTAACTGGATTCGGATACTTGATCCTAAACTAGACTTCGTTACTCAATCCTAACTGGATTCGGATACTCGATCCTAACTGGATTCGAATACTCGATCCTAAATTGGATTTGGATACTTGATCCTAACTGGATTTGGATACTCGATCCTAATTTGGATTAGGATACTCGATCCTAACTGTATTGGGATACTCGATCCTAAACTGAATTTGGATACTCGATCCTAAATTGGATTGGGATACTCGATCCTAGCTGGACTTGGATACTCGATCCTAAACTGGATTTGGATACTCGATCCTAAATTGGATTGGGATAGTCTATCCTAAATTGGATTGGGATACTTGATCCTAACTGGACTTGGATACTCGATCCTAAATTGGATTTGGATACTCGATCCTAAATTGGATTTGGATACTCGATCCTGAACTGGATTTGGATACTCGATCCTAAATTGGATTGGGATACTCGATCCTAACTGGACTTGGATACTCGATCCTAAATTGGATTTGGATACTCGATCCTAAACTGGACTTGGATACTCGATCCTAAATTGGATTGGGATACTCGATCCTAACTTGGATTGGGATACTCGATCCTAACTAGACTTGGATACTCGATCTTAAACTGAATTTGGATACTCGATCCTAAATTGGATTGGGATACTCGATCCTAACTTGTCTTGGGTACTCGATCCTAAATTAGATTTGGATACTCTATCCTAAACTGGTTACTTTGACTCAAGATTTGAATTCAATTTGATTGACCTTTTATTAGTTGAGGATTCTGGCTTAACTTGTTGTTCCATACTTTTGTTCTTCCTTTCACAAAAATTCAGTTATTTTTAGTTGGCCCTCATAACTTCTCCTTGCCCCAAGCATGGCAAAATAGAAGTGAGTTTGAAAATATTCAGTATATAAACTTCAAAAAATTGAAAAAGGAGAAACTTTGCCCCCTGTGTAGGTTCAAACCAAAGATTTTTTTTTATGCAAGCTTTGATTGATGTTTTTGTTGTCTAGTTCTTCGCACAATCACGTATTTCTTCTCTTTGCAAAATTACTAGAGCTTTCTCAAGCAATGGGCTTTCTATGCCCCCCCTGATTTGATATCTTCTTTTGATTGTTTACTTCATAGAGTGTTTGCCGTTTACCTTAATACAAAATAGACAATACAAGACAAGAAGGTGCGATGTGATATGCTCATGTATGCATGATATGCATGAATGATATTTACAGTGGTTTTATTGACTCACAGACCAAGGTGATCAGCAAAAGTGTTCTCATTGGTTCCTTTCATATACTAGTTCAGGTCTTGCATTGGAATGATCAAAAGCTTTGCATTTGTGGCTTTTATCTTCAAGATGTTGAAAACACGAGTGGTGGAGACCCTAAGCAGTAGAGTTAGGGATTCATCAATTCCAAACTATGTCTCAGCATATCAGTTGATAGCTTCTTCATGACCTTGCCAATAATCATTTCCTTTGCCCAATGTGTCCTTTGGAGGTTCAACATACTTCCCTTAACTTGAAGGCTTTGTATGAAAAAAACATTTTTTTTATTTTTTTTATTTTTTGAATTTTGATTTTGAAATCAAATGTTGGTTTTGCCAAATTGATGTCAATGTACCTCAGGACTTGATTTTCCAAATTAACATATCCATAACATGACAACCCTAGTTACCGTACTAAACTCGGGAATTATTTCTATTTAAGCAAGAATTGTTGCACTTCAGATAGGCACATACACATTACTTGTCCAAAGGTCTCATTGAGTTTAAATATTGTCTATCTCATATGCATGCTTATTCAAACTATCTCCACTAAGAGACTCTACCTACCAAGAGAGATCAATAGGTCTTTGATAGGCTTGAAATGGGGTCTATAAGGGACATGGGTTAAATGAAGGCCATTTTGAGATTGGAGCTGATGTGACACAGTGGACAAACCTTCACACTATAAATTTCTTGTTTGAACTTTAGGCAGCTTGGAGGCAATCTTGCTAGATTCCAAATTCCTTCTATCTTCTTGGCATTAAACTGGATCTTGATTGGAACAGTCTTTGCCCTTGCATAAAGTTTGGTACCCAAATTCATTTCTTTTCTTCTTCTCCCTTTTCTTTCTTTTTATTTTTCTTACTCTTCCCTTTCTTTGAGCATTTTATCATTTTGTCCTTCTTCCTTGTAGGATTGTCAAGTACAGTACTTTCAAGAACTGATGGTCTTCCTCCTTCCAATTTTGATTGAATCTTTGGTTGGGTTGGACCAATTCAAGTCAATCCGTCCTTATAAATCAAATGGAAGCCTTTTGTTGTCTTAGGTAAAAGAGAACTTAGTTGGCTTTTTGAACCGCCTTTTTAGGCTTTATCTTTTTTTTTTTTTTTGCTTTTATCCCTTTTTTTCTTTTTCTTCTTTTTTCTTCTTCTTTTTTCTTCTTCTTTCTCTATCTCTTTATTTTTAGGTTCTAGCTCTAAAAGAGTTGTCTTGTTTGTACCGACTTGGACTTCCAATAATGGAATAAGGATAAATTGTTTATTACCTTGATGTTGTTTTTATATATTGGAGATATTAAGAAAAATTCAACTACCTTTATGGTCTTGAGAACTTCAATTATGGTATTGAGAGCTTCAAATATCTTCATGGTATTAAGAGCTTCAACTATCTTCATGGTATTAAGAACTTCAACTATCTTTATGATCTTGACTAATCATTGCTTTCTTTGATCTTCTTGTCTCTTCACCTTAGTGATCATAAGACTTGTCAAAAGTATCACAACAGCTCAGGGTAGGTTATTAGGGTTTGTAAGCCAATGAAAAGAAAGCTAAAATTTTATGAAGGCTCAAAGGGACAACAAGGGATTGATATTTAATAGGTGGATACTAATTGTTGGCTAACCAAACAATGCCTAGATCATCTCTCCCTTAAATAAGTAGAGCTCAATTTTGCCTCGAAAGTTTTTCAAAGCATGTTCTAAGACTGACTAGGACCTAGACAAAGGTAATTATGCAGGAGCCATGTGAGTGGGAATTTTTGCCTCCACTCCCGGTGGAATGGTTCATGCGACTTCGGCACTGTTTAGGCTCGGGGCCTTAGAGAACATGGACCTAAGTTCAGAGAAAATGGAGTCGCCACCTGGACGGGCAGGGAAAAAGAAAGGCATGGATGACTCGATTCCTAAGGAATCTCTAACCCCCTAATGGGTTCGAAAAGTTGGGTACGTGTGGGGAAGGTGAGAAATGGCCCAGCACCCCCACAATGCCCGGTTCATTGGAACCGGCCTCCTTTACAGATCTTAATATTATAAAATTCTTAAATATAACAACATTATCCATATTACACACAATAATTGAAATAAAGCATCAATATATTAAATATCAAAACAATGTCCAAACAAAGCAAATAAATGGACACCTATCCGAGGATGGAAACATGTCCTTACATCCCATGCCTAAATAGGACACCCACCGAAAGGTAGAAACATACCCTTTACATTGGTTTTAAAATAGAAAAGCGATTTAAATTACATGATATTTAACTAATGAGGTACCCACCAAGTGGAAACATACCTCTTACAACATTTGGAAATCTAAATAAATTAATGAAAGTAAATAATCATTCATAATAAATAAATCATTCATCAAAGATATCAATCAAAATATAAAATAAACATCCATCCATGATAAACTAAATAAATCAAGCATTGAACTTAAATAAATCAGCAAAACATTGAAAATAAATTAAAGCACATAATAGACTACATAATTAAATATAAATTTGAATAAGGCAAATAAAGATTCAAATTAGGGCTATTGTTTCTATTTAAGTTTCTTTATTTCATATGTTTAGGGTTTTGGGAATTCATGGGTTTATGCTACTGTGAATTTTAAAAGAATTGAGATGGAGCCAAGTTTTAGAATTTAATAGGTTGATAAAGTTCTTTGATTAACCAAATTAGTATTTGAGTGGTAAAATCATGAAATTAGGGTTTGAACACTTTAAAACACTTAGATTTATGATTTACGGTTATTTGATCATTATTTTTGAGCTTACTGTGTAGAATTAGATTTATATGGTTTTAAGGTTTTAAATGAAGGCCATTTGTAAGTTGGAGCTGATGTGACACAATGGACAAACCTTCACACTACAAATTTCGTGTTTGAACTTTAGGCAGCTGGGAGCAATCTTGCTAGACTCCAAATTCCTTCTATCTTCTTGCCTTTAATCTGGATCTTGATTAGGACAGTTTTCTCCCTTGCAAAAAGTTTGGTTCCCAAATTCGTTTCTTTTCTTCTTCTTCCTTTTCTTTATTTTTCTTACTCTTCTCTTTCTTTGAACTTTTATCATTTTATCCTTTTTCCTTGTATGACTATCAAGTACAGAACTTTCAAGAACTGGATGGTCTTCCTCCTTTTTCTCCAATTTTGATTGAATCTTTGGTTGGGTTGGAACAATTCAAGTCAAACCATCCTTATGGAAGCCTTTTGCTGCTTTAGGTAAAAGAGAACTCAGTTGGCTTTCTGAACCTCCTTTTTGGGTTTTATTTTCCCTTTTTCCTTTTTTTTCCTTTTTGTTTTCTTTTCTTTTTTCCTTTTCTTCTTTTTCTTCTCCTTTTTTTGGTTCTAGCTCTAAAAGAGTTGTCTTGTTTGTACTGACTTGGGCTTCCAATAATGGATGAGTGGAGTAACATAAATCTTCTTTAACAGGGATAAATCATTTGTTATTCTGATGTTGTCTTGATATATTGGAAATACTAAGAAAACTTCAACTACCCTTATGGTGTTGAGAACTTCAACCACTCTTATGGTCTTGAGAACTTTAACTATCTTTATGGTATTCATTTCTTTCTTTGATCTTCTTGCCTCTTCATCTTAGTGATCATAAGACTTGTCAAAAGTATCACAACAGCTCAGGGTAGGTTGTTGGGGTTATATGCCAATGAAAAGAAAGCTAAATTTTTTGAAGGCTCAAAGGGACAACTAGGGATTGATATTTAATAGATGGATACTAGTTGTTGGCTAACCAAACAATGCCTAGATCATCTCTTCCTTAAATAAGAAGAGTTCAATTTCACCTCGAAAGTTTGTCAAAGCAGGGTGAAAGACTGACCAGGACCTGGACAAAGATAATTATGCAGGAGCCCTCTCTAAGTAAGCATACACAACTTGATGTTATAGAGTAATTCCCTCATCTAGTAAAGTCATTCAAGTCATGATGCCTAAACACATTAATTTATAAACATCAAGCTAGATTCCTTATCGGTTGAGCACCAAAATGAACAAAGACCAACAAAATTTTGATGAAAGTAATTTATTCAAACAAACTTGAAAAACATAATTGTTCAAATTAAATATTAAAGAAAGTAAAATCAAAAAGCAACATTCAAGCTAAGGAAAGTTCATTGAGTTTAAGCTTCTTTCCTTTCATATCTTCAATACTTCCATCTTGAAAAGAGGATAAAACAAAATCTCCTTCCAATGCTTTTCCCACTATGAAGGTTGCCGGTGAAGGTACTCTTCCAAACTTAGGTAATGGATTGCCTTTGGTGTTGGGCTTATCTAGCTCAGGCAACTTGCCATTATCAATTTAATTCTGGATCTCATGCCTCAACTTCATACAATTATCTGTTTCATGTCTAGGCCTTTGATGGAATTGGCAAAATGCACTAGTATCAAAGTTAGGTGGAAGAGGATTAGGCAAAGGACGAGGAGTCAAGGGTTGTAACAATCCCTTATTTTGTAGCTTATTGAGAACCCAAGACAGTGGCTTCCCTAATTTTGAAAACTGCCTCATTCCTTCTTAACTAGTGGCATTAACATCAACTTCTTTTTGTGTGCTTTCATTGCTAGGCTGATAATTCCCTTTCTCATTCCTTCTTATTGAAAAGCGATTTTTCTCCCTTTCCCACTCTTTAATTTGTAGACCAGCTTGGAGAAGATCTTTGAAGTCATGGATGAGTGTATGAGACATCCTTTCATGAAGACTAGGCAGGATGCCTCTCACGATCATCCTTATTTGATTAGATTCATCGGGCCTTTTCTTGAGCAAAGCGGCCTTGTTTCTCCATCTCTTCACATAGTCCACAAAATTCTCATTTGGCCTTTGTCTAATGGACTGAACTTCCATTAGTGTAACTTCTATTTCAACATTATACCCATATTGTTGGAGGAAGGCTTTGTATAGCAGATCCCAACTGTTTTGTGTTTCTTCTTCCAAGTTATTGAACCAAATTTGGACAACATGGTCTAATGAGAGCATGAAATATCTTAGAGTTTGAGCCCTAATAGCTCGGGCAGACTACATAGCAGTGATATACTGCTTCACATGGAGATGAGGATTTTTGGTTCCATCAAACTTCGCAAAAGATGGCATCTTGAACTTGTATAAGACTTCTTCATCTAGCTCAAATAATTTGTCAACTTCGGCCATTTCTTCAGTTTTCAGTTTCTTCTCAAATTTCTTTTATAAATCAGCAATCATCTTTTCAATATCAGAAGTCTCGGTCTTTTCAATAGTTGTCTTCTCAACAATCTTTGGCTCCTTTTTGGCTTGAAGATCTTGATAGTATTGGGCCCAATCATCATCATCAATGATCACCTTACCATCATCAAAAGCTACTTCATCAACTTTAGCCTTCCCCTTGACTTTCTTGGTGCTAGCAGATGCTTCGACATTGTTTCCTAAAATTACAGCTAGTTGATTATTTATGGTCTCGACCATGGCCTCTTTTATTTATTCCATCTTGGCATTGAGAGCATCATCCACCATTCATTGAATTTGTTCGGGATCCATTGCTTTTGGTGAGCAAGTGATTGAGTCATTGCTAGATACTTCGTCTCCGGCGTAGGTCTGATTGTTGTAGGCTTTTGAACTTTCGTAATCCAGGGCTGTGAGCCAGAGATGATCAATGATATGAGATGCAAATGTATGCATGTATGCATGTATGCACAAACAATAGACAAAGAAAGATAATTAGAACGTTCCTTCCAACCTTATAACATCCACACATAAATGGCGAGTCTCTTTTCCTAGGTATATGGTTAACAAAATACCAACATGGGGCATCTTGTTTTCGAATAATTCCCTCGGATGTTTTAACCAATAGTTATATTTTCAAAAATGGAAATCAATCCATGATAACTCCCATTAATTAGGTTTTAATCCGTTCAACCAACTAAAGTCGCTTTTATGCTATATTGGATTAAAACTAAATTAAGAGGTTTATCATAAATAGATTTCTCACTTGAAAAAGTAACTAGTGCTTCATGCCAAAAACAAGCCCATGATTAATTATTCTTAGTATAAACTAGGCTCACAATTGATTTTTGGTATTTCGTAATTGACCTAAATATTTAGCAAGCTCTTTGTAAGAAAAGGTTGAATGAAAATAATTTTCTTTCTAATCCCATTGTAAAAATATTTTAGAAAAAATGGATTTTAGGCTTAGTATTTGGGCCTTGAGCAAAAGAATTTTTGATTTATTTTTAGAAAAATTTTATGTTCAAAGACCATTTTGAAAACGTTTTGAAAATAGCTTTGGTCTTTTGGATTTAGAGAAAAGTTTATTATGAGCTTACAGTGTACTTAGGTCATATTAGAAAAAAAATAAACCAAATAAGCCGTAATTTAAGCCAAGACAAATTAACCATAGTCAAACAACATGCATTTGGGGTAAAACCTAAGGAAAGTAACTAGGCCAATTACATGAGCTTTAGTCTTTGGGTTAAAAGGCTTAGGTTCCCATAGCAAGTATATACCAAATGGTATGAGGCTATGAGTGGTTATGCCATGCTCGATCTCCATACCTTGAGTGAAAGTATGGTATCCCTCACATAACACAACACGGGTAACACGAGTGTCCTAACTCACGCACACAATGCAATCTAATATGATGCAATGGATAATATCATTATAAAAAAGAATAAAATAATATAAAGACCAACGGAATCAACTTCTCTTATCCCCAGTGGAGTCTCCAATGTGAGCGGGGATTTTCGCCCCCACTCCCGGTGGAATGGTTCTTGCAACTTCGGCACTATTTAGGCACGGACCTAAGTCCGGAGAAAATGGAGTCGCCACCTGGACTGGCCGGGAAAAAGAAAGGGGTGGATGACTCGATTCCAAAGGAATCCCCAACCCCCTAATGGGTTCAGAAAGTTGGGTACGTGTGGGGAAGGTGAGAAATGGCACAGCACCCCCACAATGCCCGATTCATTGGAACTGGCCTCCTTTACAGGTCTTAATATTATAAAATTCTTAAATATAACAACATTATCCATATTACACACAATAATTGAAATAAAGCATCAATATATTAAATATCAAAACAATGTCCAAACAAAGCAAATAAATGGACACCCATCCAAGGATGGAAACATGTCCTTACATCCCATGCCTAAATAGGACACCCACCGAAAGGTAGAAACATACCCTTTACATTGGCTATAAAATAGAAAAGCGATTTAAATTACATGATATTTAACTAATGAGGTACCCACAAAGTGGAAACATACCTCTTACAACATTTGGAAATCTAAATAAATCGATGAAAGTAAATAATCATTCATAATAAATAAATCATTCATCAAAGATATCAATCGAAATATAAAATAAACATCCATCCATGATAAACTAAATAAATCAAGCATTGAACTTAAATAAATCAGCAAAGCATTGAAAATAAATTAAAGTACATAATAGACTACATAATCAAATATAAAATTGAATAAGGCAAATAAAGATTCAAATTAGGGCTACTGTTTCTATTTAAGTTTCTTTATTTCATATGTTTAGGGTTTTGGGAATTCATGGGTTTAAGCTACGGTGAATTTTAAAAGAATTGAGATGGTGCCAAGTTTTAGAATTTAATAGGTTGATACAGTTCTTTGATTAACCAAATTAGTATTTGAGTTGTAAAATCAGGAAATTAGGGTTTGAACAATTTAAAACACTTAGATTTATGATTTACGGTTATTGGATCATTATTTTTGAGCTTACTGTGTAGAATTAGATTTATATGGTTTTAAGGTTTTAAAAATTAGGGTTTAGGTTAGCTAATTTAAGGTTTACTATTTTGGGTTTTGAAGTTGAATTAGGGTTTTAGAATCTTAGAAATACGGTTTTGGAGAATGCATTAGGTTTTAGGATTTGAAAAAAACAATTGATAATTTTATGAAACTTTATGAAAATAAACAAAATGATTTAAGGTTTATACAAAAAGAAAAGATGTTTTAGGGTTTGTGGAAAGAAACAGACTCAAATTTAGGATTTAGAAAAGAAACAGGTTCAATTAGGGTTTTAAGATTTTGAAGAAGCAAAAATAACAACTTTAAGATTTTTGGAAAACAAATAAATGAATTAAGGTTTTTAAACTTTAGAAAAGGTGAATTGAGGTTCTAGGGTTTTTGATTTTGAAGAAACAGAAACAATTATTTTTTATCTATAGTGATGAAGCTACTATGAATTCATGAAACAAATAAAGAAATTCATACCTTCGTTTGTTGGTTCCACCAAAAATCACTTCTTGGATGAACAAGAACAAAGACAAGCTTTGCTGCCTTTGATGGGTTGAATTGCTTATTTGCTCTTTCAAAAAAAAGTCCAATTGATTCAAGTTTTTCCTCCTCAATTTCGATCTCAATTTTCCTCCAAATTTCCCCCAATTTTCTTCCAAATATTTTTTGATTTTTCGATCCCCCTTTTATGTTGTTTTAGTCCTTATTTATAGAAGAATTTTATGGTTAAGTTTAGTTATTCAGGGAATATAACATTCATTAAGAAAAGAAAATTGAAACCTAATTGTGTTAGATTTCGGAAAAATTTGCGTCGAAAAAATTTTGCTGGCGAAAAAAAACTGCTGCGGAAAAATTGCGCTGGCTAAAAAGCTGTCGCAGCTGGGGGCAAAATTGGCCTACGGGCCATTTCGCTCGTAGGAAATTCCTGTGAGGCCATTTCGCCGCAAGCCGATTTTTTTATTTTTTTGTTTATTATTATTTTTTATTTTTTATTAATAAAAATTAGATATTAAAGCAAATATTTTTTAGTTAAGATAACAAAAATTATTTTGGACTAATTAAAATATATTGGATAACACAAAAATTATTTTGGACTAATTAAAATATATTGGATCGGACTAGGTCAAAAATTAAGGGTCTACAAGGCCCTCTCTAAGTAAGCATACACATCTCAATGCTATAGAGCAATTCCCTCACCTAGTAAAGTCATTCAAGTCATGATGCATAAATATATTAATTCATGAACATCAAGCTAGGTTCCTCATCGGTTGAGCACCAAAATGAACAAGGACTAACAAAAATTTTAATGAAAGTAATTTATTTCAAGCAACTTTAAATTTGAAAAACAAGATTGTTCCAATTTAAATATTAAAGAAAGTAAAATTGCAAAGCAACATTCAAGCTAAGAAAAGTTCATTGAGTTTAAGCTTCTTTTCCCTTCACATCTTCAATGTTTCCATCTTGAAAGGATGATAAAACAAAATCTTCTTTCAATCCTTTTCCCACCATGAAGGTTGCCGGTGGAGGTACTCTATTAAACCTTGGTAATGGATTGTCTTTGGTGTTGGGCTTATCCAGCTCAGGTAGCTTACCACTATCAATTAAATCTTGGATCTCATACCTTAGACGAGCACATTTATCCGTTTCATGCCCTCGCATTTGATGAAATTGATAGAAGGCCTCGGCATTGAAGTTTGGTGGCAGTGGATTATGTTGTGGTCGAGGAGCTAACGGTTGCAACAACCCTTTCTTTTGCAGCTTGCTAAAAACCCAAGAAAAAGGTTTCCCCAATTCTGAGAATTGTCTTTTATTTCCTTGATCAGTCGCATTAACATCAACTTCTTTTTGCGTGCTTTGATTGCTAGGCTGATAACTCCCTTTCTCATTCCTTTTTATTGAAAAATGGTTCTTCTCTCTTTCCCACTCTTTAATCTACAGACCAGCTTGGAGAAGATCTTTGAAATCCCTTATAAGGGTGTGAGACATCCTTTCACGGAGATTGGGCAGGACACCTCTCACGATGATCCTTATTTGATCAGATTCATCGGGCCTCTTCTTGAGCAAAGCAACCTTATTTCTCCACCTTTTCACATAGTCCACAAAATTTTCATTTGGCCTTTGTCTAATGGACTCAACTTCCATTGAGGTAACCTCCAACTCGACATTATACCCATATTGCTGGATGAAGGCCTTGTATAGCAAATCCCAATTCTTTTGTGTTCCATCATTTAAGGTATTGAACCAATTTTGGACAATAGGATCCAATGAGAGCATAAAGTACCTTAGAGTTTGAGCCTTTATAGCTCGGGCAGACTGCATAGCAGTGATATACTGCTTCACATGGAGATGAGGATTTCTGGTTCCATCAAACTTCGCAAAAGATGGCATCTTGAACTTGTACAAAACTTCTTCATCTAGCTCAAATAATTTGTCAATCTCGGACATCTCCTCGATTTTCAATTTTTTCTCAAATTTCTTTTCTAAATCAGCAATCATCTTCTCAACATCAGATGTCTCGGTCTTTTCAATAGTTGCCTTCTCAACAACCTTCGGCTTCTTTTTGTCTTGAGGATCTTAGTAGTATTGAGCCCAATCATCATCATCAATTATCACCTTATCATCATCAAAAGCTACTTCACCATCTTTGGTCTTCCCTTTGTCCTTTGGCTTCTTAGTGCTAGCAGATGCTTTGGCATGATTTTCTAAAATTGCAGTCAATTGGTTCTTCATGGTCTCAGCTAGGGCCTCTTTTATTTCTTCCATTTTGGCATTGAGGTCTTCATCCACCATTCTTTGAATTTGTTCGGGCTCCATTATTTTTGGTGAGCAAGTAATTGAGTCGTTACTAGATTCTTCATCTCCGGCATAGGTTGGATTGTTGTAAGCTTTTGAACTATCGTAATCCAGGGCTGTGAGCTAGAAAGGATCAATGATATGAGATGCAAATGTATGCATGTCTGCACGTATGCACAAATAATCAACAAAGAAAGATAATTAGGACTCTCCTTCCAATCGTATAACATTCACACACGAATGGCGAGTCTCTTTTCCTAGGTATATGGTTAACAAAATACCAACATGGGATATCTTATTTTCGTATAATTCCCTCTGACTTTTCAACCAAAAGTTATATTTTTGAAAATGAAAATCAATTCATAATAATTCATTTAACCAACTAAAGTAGCTTTTATGCTATATTGGATTAAAACTAAATTAAGAGGTTTATTGTAGATAGATTTCTCACTTGAAAAAGTAACTAATGATTCATGCCACAAACAAGCCCATGATTAATTATTCTTAGTATAAACTAGGCTCACAATTAATTTTTGGTATTTCTTAATTGACCTAAATAATTTGCAAGTTCTTTGTAAGAAAAGGTTGGATAAAAACAATTTTGTTTCTAAGCCCATTGTAAAGAAATTAGATATTCATACCTCCGTTTGTTGGTTCCACCAAAAATTTCTTCTTGGATGAACAAGAACAAAGACAAGCTTTGCTGCCTTTGATGAATTAAATTACTTGTTTACTTCTCCCAATAAGTCTCATCGATTTCACTGCCAGAAGGAATTCCTCAAATCTTTCAAAGTTTTTCTCCTCAATTTCGGTCTCAAATTTCACCCCCTCTTTTTGTGTTGTTTTAGTTCTTATTTATAGAAGATTTTTATGATTAATTTTAGTTATTCACGGAATCTAACATTAATTAAGAAAAGGAAACCAAAACCTAATTGTATTTGGTTTCAAAAAAGTTTACATCGGAAAAATTTCGCTGGTGAAAAAAACTGCTGCGGAAAAATTGCGCTGGAGAAAAAAAACTACTGCGAAAAAATTGCGCTGGCGAAAAAGTTGCCGCAACTAGCTGCAGGCTGAGGGCAAAAATTGGCCTGCGGGCAATTTCGCCCGCAGGAATCTGCAGGAATTTCCTGCGGGTGAAATGGCCCACGGCCATTTCGTCCCATGGTGATTTTCGGCGACGATTTTTTCGTCACCG
This sequence comes from Garcia nutans, assembly GCA_947685225.1. Taxonomy (NCBI): domain Eukaryota; kingdom Viridiplantae; phylum Streptophyta; class Magnoliopsida; order Malpighiales; family Euphorbiaceae; genus Garcia; species Garcia nutans. The sequence goes on from CANTUV010000007.1 coordinate 56,796,571, forward strand.
ATTTTTCTATCGTCGATTTTTATTTTTATTTTTTATTTTTTATTAATTATAAAAATTAAATACTAAAGCAAATATTATTTAATTAAGATAACAAAAATTATTTTGGACTAATTAAAATATATTGGACAATACAAAATTATTTTGGACTAATTAAAATATATTGGACCAGACTGGGTCAAAAATTAAGGGTCTACATGAAGCTTTATGAAAATAAACAAAATGATTTAATGTTTATAGAAATAGAAAATATATTTTTTTAGGGTTTTTTGGAAAGAAAATGATTCAATTTAGGGTTTTGGAAAATTGGAAAGCAAATTAGAGTTTTGGTAAATTAATGAAACGATTTAAGGTTTTGAAAAGTTAGAAAGTAGATTAGGGTTTTAAGATTTTGAAGAAACAGAAGCAACAATTTTAAGATTTTTGGAAAACAAAGAAATGAATTAAGGTTTTTAAAATCAAAAGAAACAATTGAATGATTGAAGCTACTATGAAGAAAAAAAAATAGATATCCATACCTTCATTTGTTGGTTCCACCAAAATTACTTCTTTGATGAACAAGGATAAAAACAAGCTTTGTTGCCTTTGATGAATTATAGATTGCTTGCTAATTGCTTCGGTTTGCTGAGTTTTTGACCACCTAATCAAAAGTCTCCCAAAGTTCTGAGTTCAAAAAGAATCCAAGTCCGATCCCTCAAAGTTTTTTTCCAAAAGTTTCTCCCCCCGATTGTCCTCCCTTTTCTGTATTGTTTTTGGTCTTATTTATAGAAAATTTCAACCACTAATCTTAATTATTTATGGAAACTAACATTAATTAAGAAAAGGAAACCGAAAACAAATAGAATTTTGTTTCGGAAAAAATTGCATCGAAAAAATTTCGCTGGCGAAAAAAACTGCTAGGAAATATTTTTCTGGCGAAAAAGAATTGCCGTGGGAACCTGTGAGCTGGGCGAGCAACCTGCAAGACTTTCCTGTATGCGAAATGGCCCAAGGCCATTTCGTCCCAACCTTTCGGAGAAGAATTTTTTCGTCGCCGATTTTTATTTTTATTTATTTATTATTATTTTTATTAATTAAAAAAACTAAATACTAAGACAAATATTATTCAATTAAGATAACACAAAAATGATTTTGGACAACACAAAATTATTTTGGACTAATTAAAATATATTGGACCGGACTGGGTAAAAAATTAAGGGTCTATAGTTTGCCCCCTGCTTGAATGATCTGAGACTTTAGTAAAAGAGAGTAAAAAGCAATAAGACTTAATTTTTGAGATAGTTGAGGTTTTGGGTTCTAGACCCGGTTTGAGTTCTGGACTCAAGGATAATTTTACGTTCTGGACCTAAGGGTAATTTTAGGTTTTGGACCTAAGGATAATTTCTGTTCTGGACCCGAGCTAAGTTCTGTACTTAAAAAAGATTCTAGGCTCTGGACCTAAGGATAATTTGGGTTCTAGACCCGAGCTAAGTTCTGGACTTAGAAGAGATTCTAGGTTCTGGACCTAAGGATAATTTGGGTTCTAGACCCGAGCTAAGTTCTGGACTTAGAAAAGATTCTAGGTTCTGGACATAAGGGTAATTTGGGTTCTGGACCAGAGCTAAGTTCTTGACTTAGAAAAGATTCTAGGTTCTGGACCTAAGGATAATTTGGGTTCTGAACTCGAGCTAATAAAGATTTAATTATCTGCAAAAAAATAATTTTTTGGTTTCAAAACGTTTGACTAATTTTTATGCACATCTTCTCCTTCCCCCTGCATGTAAAAATATTTATATACACGCAAGTATTTGAATGATTAAATTAAATAATTGAATTTACTGTTTATTTACTGTGTAGTCACTTTTTATACACTATTTACGATTCATAAATAGAAACTTACTATTCGTAAATAGTAGTAAATAGTATTTTACTATTATAAATAGTAATATACTATTCATCAATAGTAAAGATTACTATTCATGAAAAGTAAAACTTACTTTTAAATTTTATTTTTTCCTTTGCCGTTTCTCTATATAAATGAACGGATTTCTTCATTTCATTCACAGCAAAATTCTTAATTTCTATAATTTTCTCAAATTCTTTCAAATTTAGCATATAGTTTTGAAAAAAAATGCATGCTTCAAGGTCAGGAACTCATTCTAATGCCGAGTTATTAGAGTTTATTCGGCATCATGAAGATGGAAATATAGATCTACTAGCTGGGATGCCGCTTCATCGTAGTTCAAAATAAAAGAGCGCGGTAATTATTATTTCCCTTTCTTTTTCTTTTTGATTTTTTTGGCTTTCTGTTATTTTTTTTTATTTTTTTTCTGTTATTTCTTTTTTTTATTTTTTGCCTTTCTATTATTTATTTATATTATATTTTTTTATTTTTTTATTTTTTATTTATGTTTTTATATTATTATTTTTTAGAAAGTTTAGGAAAGATACATTAATTTAAGCAGATAGAATAATATGTACTTACCTGGTATTAACTTACCTGGCTCCGTGTTAGCATGATCGTTGCGTTGTTCGGGTCGAAGGGTGTATCTATAAAGCCCAACAATGGTATGATGTAGTGCCTTCTCGGGTAAGGCAGATTATCTGAGATTGCGGCTTTGAAAGCTTCATCTTACAATTGCCATCCGAGGAGTATCTGATAGACCAGAGCGTAGTCCAGGTGCTTGCAGAACAATGGTTGGACACAACTCATACTTTTCACTTGCCCATTGGAGAGATGACAATTGGTCCGGTCGACTTTGTTGCTATAACCGGCATTCGGTATGATGGCGTTTCGGTTCCTCTTACCAATGATATTTTGACATTTGAAGAAATTTAGCAATTAATTGGTATGGAACCATCATATAAAGGGCCCTTTAAGATAAAGACCGAGCCAATTTGTAGTTATTGGATGAACTACGAAGGACGGGTTCACAGAGACATGGCCCAACAGTATACTCGAGGATTTTTGTTATATTTGCTTGGGTCGACCATCTTAGGCAGCACTGAATCCTCCATCCATTTGTCAGTGTTGAGGGCCCTTTCATATTTCAGAATGGTACCATCTTATGGCTGGGGTGAAGCTGGCCTCACCTATCTTTACCATGGTCTTGATAAAATTTGCCGAAATAAGAAGTCTTTTGTCGGCTTGATGGCAGTTGTCGAGGTACTTTTCTTCTACCAATGTCAATTCCACTCTTTTCTTACATGAATTTGATCTCTATTGTTGTTGTAGGCATGGGCATAAGAACACAACCTCGTGAGGGTGCCTGGTATTTCCCAAGAGGGAATCGGGTATCCGAGATTAAATTTCTGGTTATCAAATCGCGTGGAAGTTCCCGGCTCTCACCACGTGCATACCCAACACTTCGTGTTGAGCCGCTTAACCTGGGACCAGGTAAAATAGTGTTAGTATGCTCTAAAATTTATGTGAAAGTTCACTTACCTTATGTCATCTTGCAGGTGAATTTGGCCTGGTGGAACCCAGAAGAGCGAACAAATCGGTCTCCCTTCATGAAGGCTGCGCTATCTTTTCAACATACTCGCCGAGTCATGGCCCAGTATCTAGTGGCTGGTTTCTCAGAGAGAGAGTTTATGAGTGGTTTCTTGGTCTAGAGCAACGGAGGGTTCCGATGCATTGCCCGAAATATACTTTAAATAATATATCAATGCCGGAGGATGGATGGTGATCGGCTCAGTACGATTATGGTAATGAGACATTTCTCCATTTTCCTGGTGCATTTTATGCCCATTTTATTCAAAGAAGGCTCTTGAACTTTTGATGTATCTCCTGTTGGCGTACGGGAAATTCCTGAAGAAAATGAGGGTAGAGATGGAGATGCGAGAGAGTTCACTCCCTATCTCCATCTTTGATGATTGTTGTAGGCTATTGACTCATTTGATCATGAGGCTGGAACTTCTTTTACTACCCCTTCATGTACTCATTTTGGTCCACCCGAGATGCCATATCATTCGCAGGGCATTGATATGAATTACCTGGTGAATTTTCTTATTTCATGGTAATTTATGCTACATGTATGCATGATTATATATGCCCTTACCTTTTCCTTTCTGGCTCGTAGCGGATGCTTGAAGATCAAAATAAGAAACTTCAAGAAGAGTTGGTTGCAAGTCATCAGCAGGCTTCTCATTTTGAAAATTTGTATCATCAATCAGAACAAAATTTCTGAGACTTCTGATTTCAGCGGATGAGGGATCCTGGAGCTTCTTCATCAAGAGGCCCCCAGACTGATGACCATGAGATCCTTTCGTCTACCTTCGATGAGGACTGTAATAGATCAGAACTCCAAGGTAATAGGGATTTTGGTGCTCCCGCTTCGGGTGGACTCGAGAAGAGCGATTTGCCCCCTCCTCCAACAGGCGACAACTTTTTCAGGGCTTTTATTTGATGACCTACCACCACCCTCTTAGTGATGTATTAATATTGTATCATTTGTATAAACATTGTACAATAAGCATAATACATAATTTTTGCCTTTACTGTAACTTTTTTTTTGTGTTTTTTTTGTCATTATTGGGCCACAATTATTATACTTTTTTTATCACATCATAAACATTGCATCACAATTTCCTTTTCACAGCCGCATCACTTTGCTAAAATCAAATGCAACATGGTAAAGGATTTTGTCGCTAATTCTTTTCCTCATGTAATATGGTCTCGCCCTTTTCCCATCATCTTTTCCTTACCAATTTTTGAAAAACTTGTTTCCTCTATAAAAATCTCCTTTTTATGCCTAATTTCATACAGAAGCCAAAAAACTTTCCATTTCAACATAAAAAACTCTCTTTAACAATTTTGATTTTCTTTCATTCATCAACCTTGACCGAACATCATTTAAAGAAGATAAAAATTCTATTTAAGAATATGGATGCCATTCACTGGAAGCAAATTTCGTGGTCAAAACTTGATTTTTAAAGTATTTTCAAAATGTTAAATTGGACCACTCCTTCTTACATGCCATGTCTTCCTTTGGGAATATGGATTCTAGGACATTTAAAATTAATGGCTTTGAAATATGTCCCTTGATTGAAGAATTTGAGGCCATCCTTGGTTATCCAAATAATCAACAAATGGCTTTACCCACATTGATTTCCATGACTCAGCAGAAGATGCAGATGTTATTTCAATTTCCAAAACCAGAAGTTCTTCAGTTGGTGAGAGGTGAAAAATTTCTACTTGCTCCCTTGATTGATTTTTGTCTTTCTCATTTGGCTCCTACTAAGGCTTGGGGGTGCATCCTCTGTCTTTGCTTGCTCAGCCAATTCTTGCTTGTTTCTTTCGACGACGATATTGATCCATGAGTATTGGATATTATGGACGAAATGGAAGGAGGCTTGTCGCCGATACCTGTGATCTTAGCCGGAACTTTAGTTGGATTAGACCGACTTAAGTCGGGATTGTCAAAGAGACTGATTGGGAGTTCGTTGCTTCTTTAGGTAATTACCTAAACTGCCCTTTCGGGTTTTCAATTTAGGTTTTCTTTTTTCTTCTTTTTATTGCTCTAATTTTTGCCTAGTCCGCCCATGCGGGTTTTTGGAACTAGCGAGCTATCCTAATTTTTGCCTAAGCTGCCCTTGCGTGTTTTCAACTTAGCAGACTCTTCTTTTATATATATATATATATATATATATTATATTGCTCTAATTTTTGCCTAGTCTGCCCATGTGGGTTTTCAGAGCTAGCGAGCTGTCCTGATTTTTGCCTAAGCTGCCCTTGCAGGTTTTCAACTTAGCGGAATCTTTTTTTTTTAATTTAATTCTTTCCTCATAGATTTGGCTTCAGGAGCATCTCTGTTTGGTTGATACTCCATCCATGGATTTTGCAAGATATCTGCCATGTCATCATTCTTTTAGAAAGCTACTCCATCCTGCTTCTTCATATGCTGACTGGGTTGACTGGATCCACTCACGCACTGAAGTCAATATCCATTGGTTGTTACCTTGGTGGAAGATTTCTCGTATCACCATGCGGACATACTTGATGTATGTTTCCCTTGTTGCTCTTTGTCAAGGTACATGCTATGATCCTTGCCGACTTGGTCGTCAATATGGAGCTGAGCCTCGCGATTCTGACTTTACTCTCGATTTAGACATACCTTGCTTGACTGAAGCCTACTTGGATCGACAGAGGCAAAGCTGGCCTGCATGTTACACTTATCGTCTGCCATAAAATTACATTTGTCAATTCAGAAAGTATATTGTTAGGATGAAAAATAATTAAAGTATAAAATATGCTTCTTTTCCATTTATAATTTGGCATCACCTTTTGCTATTGTGTTTATTTATTTCATCCATATCTGGTCAAATACTTATAACAGTGCACATAGAACAATTTTAACATTAATTCTGTTTTATTAAATTAGGGAACAACCAAACAGAAAGCCAGCATACATAAGATCACTTCTGTTGCCAACTAGCCCTTTCGGGTTTTCTAATTGACTATTTCTCCCTTTTAGCCCTAATTGTTGCCTAGCCTGCCCTTTCGGGTTTTCGGAACTAGCGGACTGCTCTAACTTTTGCCTAGGCCACCCTTTTTGGGTTTTCAACCTAGCGAGCTCTTTTTTTTTATTTTATACATAAAACCTCTTCAATCTGTCAATGTTCACTGGCTCACTAAACTCATTCCCGTCCATGTCTGATAACTTCACCGCTCCCTTGTTCATGACTTGTTTTACGACATATGGCCCTTCCAGCTAGGCCTGAACTTCCCTCTCGAATCCAATACATTAGGTTTACATTGCTTCAACACCAAATCCTCGACTCTGAGTTTTCTAATCTTAACCCTTCTATTGTAGGCCCAAGTTATCTTCTTTTGATACAGGTGTGATGATACAGTGCCTTTAGCCTTCTCTCTTCTAGTAAAGCTAACTGCGTGTATCTGCTTGCTACCCATTCTATTTCAGGTAGTTTGGCTTCCAAGACTACTCTCAATGACTTGATCTCTATTTCAATTGGCAACACTGCTTCCATCCTGTAAACCAAAGAGAACGGTGTCATTCCAGTAGGTGTTCGCATACTTGTCCTATATCCCCATAAAGCAAAGGGAAGCATCGCTGACCAATCCCTGTAAGTCTTGGTCATCTTGGACAAAATTTACTTAATTGTCTTGTTTGTTGCTTCTAAAGCACCATTAGCCTTTGGTCTATAAGGAGAGGATCTATGATGAAGGATTCGGTACTTTGAGAATAAATCCTTAACTGCTTCTTGAAACTGTACCCCATTGTCTAATATCACACTGCGCGGGACCCCATATCTGCAGATGAGGTTCTTTTCAATAAATCTAGCCATTTGAGTTGCACCCAGTTTGTTAAAGGATTCGGCTTTGACCTATTTTGAAAAATAATCTACTGCTACCATAATGAAACGGTGACCGTTTGAGGCTGTCGGATGTATCTCTCCTATAATGTCGATACCCCAAGTGGCAAATGGCCAGGGTGAAGAAATAGAATGCAATTCTTTAGGAGGCATGTGATTCAAGTTACCATATATTTGACATTGTTGGCACTTCTTTACAAACTCAATAAATCTCTCTCCATGGTCAACCAGTAGTAACCTTATCGAATAATCTTCTTAACTAGGGTCATACTACTCATGTGTGGATCGTAACTTCCCGCATGAATCTCTGACATGATACACTCCACTTTAGTCTTTCTTAAACATCTTAAATGCACCCCATTAGGCCATCTTCGATATAACTCTCCATGGAATGTGATGTATTACAATGACCACCACCTTATGGCTCTTCTTTCTTTCTTTGTTGCCCCCGGCGGGTATTTTCTTTCTTCCAAAAATTGCCTTATAGTATCATACCACGCATCATGATCTATATCAGTTTCCATGATTGATTCATATTCATAGCAAGGAGTTGATGAACTGGTCAAGACCAGAGGCTTAAGGAATAAGCTGACAGGGTTTTCCCATACCAAAGCCAATGTGGCTAGGGCATCAGCCATCTAATTTTATTCCCTTGATAGGTGTATAAACCTACACTCCTTAAAGTTCTTCTTCATCATGGTCAGGTAATGGTGGTATGGTTTTAATTTTTCTTCTTTCAACTCCCACTCTCCATTTACTTGGGATACTACTATCAATGAATCGCCAAAAACTTCCACCTTATCCACCTTCATAATCATTAGGGCTTCCAAACCAAAAATACAAGCTTCATATTCCACCATATTATTGGTTGCCCTAAATTTTAATTTTTTGGCTAAAGGGACAAGTTCCTCTTCAGGCGATTCTAATATAACTTCCAAACCTGCTCCTTTCTTGTTTACTGCTCCATCAAAATACATTTTCCTCCCTTATACTTCAATTGCTTCTAAATGTTCATCCAAAAATTTCAAGATTACCTCTTCGCTTTCTGGTAATGGTTGTTAGGCCGGGAATTCTGCCACCGCCCTACCTTTGATTGTTTTCCTGGTTATATATTCAATCTCAAATTCTTCTAATATTATCAACCATCAACCATACTTTCCAATTAAAGAGGGTGTCTCCCTTAAGTATTTCATTGGATCCAACCTGGAAATCGTTTGCACCCTATAAGATTGAAAGTAATGTCGCAACTTCTTAGAAGACCAAACCACAGCTATACAGGCATTTTCAATGATACTATACTTAATTTCATAAGGTAGGAGCTTTCTACTCAAGTAGTAAACTGCATGCTTAATCCCTGACTCATCTGCTTGGGCTAGCATGGCTCCTATTGACTCTTCTTCTACTACTAAGTATAGTAATAGAGGTTTGTCGAGTTTAGGTGGTTTTAAAATAGGTGGATTCAACAAATATTCTTTTATTCGCTTAAAGGCCTTTTGACTCTTCATTCCATATGACAGGCTGATTCTTTTTAAGCAATTTGAATATAGGCTCACAAATTGTTGTGAGTTTTGCTATGAATCTGCTAATGTATTGCAATTTACCAATGAATCCCCGGACTTCTCTCTCCGTCTTTGAGGCTGGCATATCCCTGATCGCTTTAACTTTATCGGGATCGATCTAAATGCCATGCGAACCAATCACATGTCCCAATAATTTACCTGAAGTAACGCCGAACACACACTTCTTCAGGCTCAATCTTAGCTTATATTTCAGTGCTCTATCGAAAAATAACTCTAAGTTTTGGAAGTGTTGTTCCCTTGTGTCCGATTTCACCATCATATCATCAACATATACTTCAACTTCTTTGTGCATCATGTCATGAAATAGTGTGGTGGCCATCCTTTGGTAGGTTGCTCCAGCATTTTTTAAACTGAACAGCATCACCCTATAACAAAATATACCCCATGTAGTAATGAAAGCAGTTTTGGCTTTATCCTCTTGGGCCATTAACACTTGGTTGCATCTGAAAAATCCATCTACAAATGAGTGTAGCACGCTAGAGGCTGCAATATCAATGAGAACATCTATATGAGGTAAAGGAAAATCATCTTTAGGGGAAGCCTTGTTCAAATCTCTATAGTCCACATAGACCCTTATTCTTCCATCTTTCTTTGGCACGGGTACTATGTTGGCTAACCAATCTGTATATTCTATCACTTTAGGGAACTTCACTTGTATTTTCTTAGTGACCTCTTCTTTAACCAATTCAGCCCACTTAGGTCTTAATCTCCTAAGCTTTTGTTTGACAAGTTTCATGTGAGTGTAAGTAGGAATATGATGTTCAGCTATGTCTCGATCTATTTTAGGCATATCCTCATAAGACCAAGCAAACACTTCTTCATATTTTTTGAATATTTTTTCAAATCTCTCTCTCTCATTAGGAGTAAGGTCGGATGCTGTGCTAATGTTTTTAGGATTTTCGGCTGTTCCCAAATTTAATGATTGTGTGTTAACAGAATTAATATTAAAGATGCTCATGTAACTGCTATTTGAATGTATGCAACCATCAGGAGAAACATCACACAAGTAAGCAAAATCAGACTTTATTGCATTCATTTTGGAAAAGAAAACATTATCATCCTCATACAAAGTAGGCAAATTAAAATCAAAATTAAAATCATTGTTCTCAAAATCATAAGGCAGGATGTCTTCAAACTTTTCTTCAACTAGGGCAGCAATCTCCTCCGGAGTCTTCTCCGCTTTCAAGACAGCTTCATTCTTCTCTTTTGGATTGGATTCTTTGTTGGCTGACAGGTGAGCTCTTTCTTCACTTGCTCCACTAGCTCAGCAACATCTATAAAAATTTCAAAACCCGAGATCAACTTTCCCATGAACATTATTGGCTCGGGATTTCCTTGGAGTGATTCCATATTTGGAGCTTTGACAAAGATTTCTTCAAGTGGTGGGAAGCTCATCTTCTCATTCTTCTTTGGCTGGGCATTGTTGGCTTCATCATATCCTAACCCCTTCTTGGTAGTTTGAGTTCTAAAATCTGGCAGCTTGGTCAAACTAGCTTTACCCTTTCCAAGAATGGCTTCGGGAAGGTAGTTCATGTTCTTCATCATATTCAAGACTTTGGAGTCCACTACTTCATCATCAGAAATTGCAGCTACTTGAAAACCATTGAGAGGCCTCTCGATCATTAGATCATTAACAATCTGATTATCTTTAGCTTCGATGACCACTGTCTCATCTCCGTTGGGGAACTTGATCTTTTGATGAAGGGTGGAAGGAACTCCACCAAGAGGATGGAACCATGGTCGCCCTAAGAGTAAGGCGAAGGTAACCGGTATGTCCAAAACAATAAATTGAACAATAGATTCAATTGGACCAACCTTGACAGCAGCTTTGAAAGTTCCTTCGGCGTGTCTCTTAGTATTGTCATAAGTCCGAATTGTTACCTCGATCGGGTTTACATCCCTTGTTGACATGGCTAGCTTTGGCAATATCTTAAGTGGGCAAATATTTATGGCAGACCCATCATCGACCATTACACATGAAGTTCTCTTCCCCTTGACTTCTATTTTGATAAAGAGAGGGCAGATGTGATATCTCCCCTCCTCCGGTAAGACCGCATCTGAAAACGAAACTGCTCCCATATTAACTTCATGTTTAGATCATATTTGTACTAGTTTTCAGTATGATTTTTACGTGTTTTTAGTTAATATTTTGATTGATTTTTGTTTTAAGTTTTTTTAAAGTGTTTGTTTTAGGTTTAAGTGCAAAAACTCCCTTCGATGATCAAAACAATCAAGAAAAATGAAGAAAGAGCATGAATCAAGCAAGACATGGCCAAGCCAAAGCAAGCTTGGCCATGTCCCTCAAAAGAATTCCAAGACAGTAGTTGACACACCCAAGAGACACGGCCATGCCACTAGCTGTGTCTCACCCAAGGAAAAGAAACCAAGAAAGAAAAAAAAATAGACGCAGTACTTGACACACTCACAGACATGGCCATGTCTTTGCCCATGTCTAATCGACATGGCCATGTCACTTAAAGCTTGGCCATGTCTCATTGTCTTGGCTGTGTTTCATAAAATAGAGGCAGTACTTGACACACTCACAGACATGGCCATGTCTTTGCCCATGTCTGATCGACATGGCCATGTCGCTTGATGCTTGGCTATGTCTCATTGTCTTGGACGTGTCCCTCAAAAAAAAGAAAGAAGGCAGAAGGTGACTTGGCCAAGCCACTGGCCATGTCACATGACATGGCCATGTCACTTGAAGCTTGGCCGTGTAACCACTTGAGAACAAAGAAAAGAAAGAAGGCAGAAGGCGACACTGGCAAGCGACATGGCCAAGCCACTGGCCATGTCACATGACATGGCCATGTCGCTTGAAGCTTGGTCGTGTCACCACTTGAGAACAAAGAAAAGAAAGAAGGCAGAAGGCGACACCGGCAAGCGACATGGCCAAGCCACTGGCCATGTCACATGACATGGCCATGTCGCTTGAAGCTTGGTCATGTCACCACTTGAGAATAAAGAAAAGAAAGAAGGCAGAAGGCGACACTAGCAAGTGACATGGCCAAGCCACTGGCCATGTCACATGACATGGCCATGTCTCTTGAAGCTTGGCCGTGTCACTCCATGAAACCAAAGAAAACAAAGAAAAGGAGCAGCAAGAGACACAGCCAACTAGCTTGGCCGTGTCCCAAAGAAAGATGAGAGACATGGCCAAGCCACTCATGGCTTGGCCATGTCACCTATTAAATGTTGAATTCTCTTGCACGATGTGTGGATAAAGTAGGGAACAAGGGTATTATTTTTGCCAAAAGTAATATTCAACAAAGAGAATATGGGGAACAAGGGAGAGTGGTGTGAGTTGGAAGGCATGGGTGTGTATTTTTGAATGAATTAAAAGGAGAGGAAGAGGAAAATGGGTGGAGTTCTTTTTTATTATTGAACAATTTCTGCAAAAACGTGGGAGAGGGAGAGAGTGTCACTCTTCCTTGTCCCTTCATCTTCATCTCCATTTCCATTCTCTCAACCTTCTCCATCTTCCATTGACAAGTTCTTTGAGATTCTTTGGGATAAATTGGGTTAAACAAGCTCTTGAAGGTTGAAGAAGCTTCATTGAAAGGATTGGTGACTTGAGAAAGCACCATTCCATCTTCCAAAGGCAAAAGCAATTGAAGAGTTCGTGACTTGAGAAAGCTCCATCCCAAGGTTTGGTGACTTGAGAAAGCTCCATTCCATATTGCAAGGGGAATCAACCATTGAAGAGGGCTTGAGTTCTTCATCAAATATCAAAGTGAGCTAGGAGGAAGACTAGCAATCCTACTCTTGGCATCTTCACAAGGGGTTTTTCTATTCTCTCTTTTAATTCATTTCTATTGTTGTTGCTGTATTAAGAGATTGATATTGCAATGAACAATTTGTATTTGTTTTATATTGAGTTGAATGAATGTTATAAATTGATGATGTTGAGCTAAATACCCATGCCTATGGTTTGTAGTATATTTGGTTGAATTCCTTGATTTGATATTTCCATTGATGTTCCTTGTTGATTGGTTGATTGTATTGCATTAAATGCTAGGTTGATAGATTAGCTACCTATTGATCTTTGAATATTGGATGACAGACCGAGAGGTGAAATTCGATATCGGAAATATATAATCGACCACCCTATGAATGAATTAGAAATATAAGTTCTAGGGTTTCATTATTTTGATAATGTGAAATAATTGGTTATTGCTAATTCATGAATGTGAGAACTAATGGATGGGTAATTGACTAATTAACCTTAAGGAACAAATTAATTTACAAGGTTATGTTAATGGATAATTGAGAATTGAGCTTTGATTGAATGGACCTATAACCCTAGGCACCTTCCCAAGAATCGATTTGATCTTGTACACTCATCACACACTTCAACCCTATGCACGTTAATTTTAGGTTTAAATTATTCTTGCACCATCCCAAACAACAAACTCTCGCATTTAAATAAATTATCAATCAAGCTATTACGAACCACACCTTCTTGGGGAAATGACCTTGGGGCAATCACCTTTGCTACAACTACCTCGTATACTTGCGAGTGACGCTTGTTGTAGTACTTAATTTGAGCACAACAAGTTTTTGGCGTCGCTGCCGAGGAGGGCTGTCGAAGTAGTAATAGTTTGATTTTTTTTACTTAATTGTTTGTTTGTTTTCTTTGAATTGTTTGTTTGTGTTGTTTGATTTTCTTTCAATTTAATTTTTTGTTTGTTTTCTTTTGCTGAGTGCCTTTTGTAAAGATGCAGTTTTCAAGGTACGGGGGAGTTTATGATAGGAATGACGATTCTGAAATGGCATGGCAATTAGCAGAATTGACGAATCAACTTAAGGTGCTAAATGCAAGAGGAAGAGCAGCTATGCCATGGCAAGAGATATGTGCAGCATGTGGCAATGTAGGCCATAGTGAAAACACGTGTTCCATGGGTTTTGGACGATACCAAGAATGGCAAGAGGAAGAATATGACTACCAAGGTTTCCAGCAAATGGGTAGAAATGACACATATTCCAATCCTTATAATCCCAGCTGGGGAAGCCAACCAAATTTTTCTTGGGAAAATCAGTGGCACGTTCCACCTCTAAATTTTTTTTGACCTTACCAAAGAGACTCTTACTCTCAAGAGCAATATTCAAATCAAAATTACCTTAAGACACCCACATTTGAAGATAGTTTGAATGCCTTCATTCAAACTAGCGTACAAAATCAAGATAAACTTAAGGAACCCACTTTGGAAGATAGTTTGAATGCCTTCATTCAAATTAGCTCACAAAACCATGATCAATTCGAGAAATCCATAGTGGAAGATGATTTGAATGCTTACCTTCAAATTAGCACACAAAATCAGGAAGGGAGCAATGAGAGGTTTGATTCTTTGGAGGAATCATTGAAGAGGGTGGAAGCTCAAGTTGGGCAATTGGCACATCAACTCCAAGCACACCAAGAGGAGGAATTTCCTATCCAAGTGGAACAAGTCAAGGTAATCACAAATTTAAGGAGTATACAGGTGATATATAACAATTTTTGTGATTCCTTTGATGCAGGAACTAATCAAGAAGAAGATGGCGAGGAGATACAACCAAACATGGAGAAACCAAGTCAATCAAAGGAGGAGGAGAATTTGGACTCATCAACTTCATCACATTCGTATGAACCTCCAAATCCTTTGCCACCAATTCCATTCCCAAGTAGGCTGAAAGAAGAGGAGCAAGGTAAGCAACTTTCTAACATCTATGATGTGTACTCCCAAGGAGAAAGTGGAAATAAGCTTGAGATGGGTATGTCTTTAGAAGAAGAACATGAAATGCCCAATTTAGAACTTGAGGAATGTAAGCTAGTTTTAGATGCTGAGGTTGTTGAGAGGGGACTTGACATTGTTAAAATGGATGAAGAAGTGATTCAACCAAACTTGGTTGAACTTAAAGAGTTCCCAAAAATCATCTCCTCTACTATTGGTGGTGAAGAAGAGCATACAATGGATAGAACCATGTTGCACAATGAAATAGGATTTTACAATGTTCCTATAGCACTGGAGGATCACCCCGAGGTGACCTTCACATGTCCCTTTGAGACATGTTCTCTTCAAGGAATACTATTTAGGGGTTGTCGTACATCGGGTACATTTCAAAGTTACATATTGTTCATCCTCTCAGTCATGGGCTCCAAATGCATTATGTGTGGAAGGAGCCCTACACATCGCATATGGGAATGATGGAAATCAGGTTTCATCTAAACCCTCTCTGTAGTATGCATGCTCACATTGAGGACAATGTGAATCTTTAAGTGTGGGGTACATTTTGTGTTTTGTGTTTTTACTTTTAATTGCATTTTGTGTTTTTGTGTTTTTACTTTTAACTTGTTTTTGTTTAAGTTTTAGCTAATGTTTTTAATGATTTTCTTCAAATAAATGAGTTTTAGAAAGTTCAATTGTTATAAAATTGTTGATAGATGACCTTTGAATTTTTGAAGCATGAATTGCAGAATTGAGTAGAATTGGTGCTTATTGTCAATTTTGTTGGTTTTTCTTTGCATTGCCATTAACCTAGTGAGGAATTGAGCCTTCAACTTATCATTATTGTTATGGATGAAGATCTTTGATTGATAAATTGCTAGAACTTGCTTTGAAATACATTTTAAGATTGCATAAGAATTTTCAATTAGGCATCAAGATGATTAAGGCAATTAGGTGAACCCACTTTGGCTTAAAAAGACCAACCCTATCTTTAACCTAAGTTAGCCAATTTTGAGCCTATTTTATTTTTCCTTTTCTTTCTTTTTCACAACACCATTAGCTTGAACCTTGTTGTGTTGAATTAAGTGTGGGGTTAAGTTTAGTAGGTTTAAGATTGCAAAGCAAAATAATAAAAAAAAGAGAAAAAATAAAAAATATATATATATAATAATAAGAATAATTGTTATTCTTGTTGAAAGGGTTGGAATGTATCATTACAAGATTTAATAAGTGAGTTCCCTTGAAAAGCTCTTTAATGTCAAGGGGTTGATGAGAGGAAGGTGTTTTGGGATTGTTGGTTATATATATAAATCGTTACTTCATTCTTGAAGTGCTCTTGAACTTAATGATTAAGCTCAAATTTCCTAAATATCATGCCTTTACCTTAGCCCCATTACAACCCAATAAAGACCTTTTGATTGATGCTTGATTGTTATTTTGTGGTGGAGATTTGATTGATAAGAAAGCCTATGGCAATAATCTTTCATTGATTGTTATGAGTGTAAACACCACCATGATCAAACACTTGTAAGAGTTGGTGAGGGAGTGACAACATTGGTTATGCATGGAAAGCCACTTAATTGCATTAGTGTCGATTTTATTTGATTCGATATTGATTGCAAATTTACGGATAGGGAAGTCTTGATGCATCTTTATAACTCTTGAACTTAACAAAATTTATCTTGTTAGTGTATTTTGATTTTAGCCTTGCTTGGGGACAAGCAAGGAATTAAGTGTGGGGTATTTGTTTAGATCATATTTGTACTAGTTTTCAGTATGATTTTTATGTGTTTTTAGTTAATGTTTTGATTGATTTTTTTAAGTTTGTTTAAAGTGTTTGTTTTAGGTTTAAGTGCAAAAACTCCCTTGGATGATCAAAACAATCAAGAAAAATGAAGAAAGAGCATGAATCAAGCAAGACATGGCCAAGCCAAAGCAAGCTTGGCCATGTCCCTCAAAAGAATTCCAAGACGATAGCTGACATACCCAAGAGACACGGCCAAGCCACTAGCCGTGTCTCACCCAAGGAAAAGAAACCAAGAAAGAAAAAAAATAGAGGCAGTCCTTGACACACTCACAGACATGGCCATGTCTTTGCCCATGTCTGATCGACATGGCCATGTCACTTGAAGCTTGGCCATGTCTCATTGTCTTGGCCGTGTTTCCTAAAATAGAGGCAGTACTTGACACACTCACAGACATGGCCATGTCTTTGCCCAAGTCTGATCGACATGGCCATGTCGCTTGAAGCTTGGCCATGTCTCATTATCTTGGGCGTGTCCCTCAAAAAAAGAAAGAAGGCAGAAGGCGACACTGGCAAGCGACATGGCCATGTCGCTTGAAGCTTGGCCATGTCACCACTTGAGAACAAAGAAAAGAAAGAAGGCAAAAGGTAACACTGGCAAGCGACATGGCCAAGCCACTGGCCATGTCACATGACATGGCCATGTCTCTTAAAGCTTGGACATGTCATCACTTGAGAACAAAGAAAAGAAAGAAGGCAGAAGGCAACACTGGCAAGAGACATGGCTAAGCCACTGGCCATGTCACATGACATGGCCATGTCGCTTGAAGCTTGGTTGTGTCACCACTTGAGAACAAAGAAAAGAAAGAAGGCAGAAGGCGACACTGGCAAGCAACATGGCCAAGCCACTGGCCATGTCACATGACATGGCCATGTCACTTGAAGCTTGGCCGTGTCACTCCATGAAACCAAAGAAAAGAAAGAAAAGGAGTAGCAAGAGACACGGCCAACTAGCTTGGCCGTGTCCCAAAGAAAGATGAGAGACATGGCCAAGCCATGACCAAGCCACTCATGGCTTGGCCATGTCACCTATTAAATGTTGAATTCTCTTACACGAGGTGTGGACAAAGTGGGGAACAAGGGTATTATTTTTGCCAAAAGTAATATTAAACAAAGAGAATATGGGGAACAAGGGAGAGTGGTGTGAGTTGGAAGGCATGGATGTGTATTTTGAATGAATTAAAAGGAGAGGAAGAGGAAAATGGGTGGAGTTCTTCTTTATTATTTAACACTTTCTGCAAAAACGTGGGAGAGGGAGAGAGTGACACTCTTCCTTGTCCCTTCATCTTCATCTCCATTTCCATTCTCTCCACCTTCTCCATCTTCCATTGACAAGTTCTTTGAGATTCTTTGGGATAAATTGGGTTAAAAAAGCTCTTGAAGGTTGAAGAAGCTTCATTGAAAGGATTGGTGACTTGAGAAAGCTCCATTCCATCTTCCAAAGGCAAAAGCAATTGAAGAGTTGGTGACTTGAGAAAGCTCCAACCCAAGGTTTGGTAACTTGAGAAAGCTCCATTCCATATTGCAAGGGGAATCAACCATTGAAGAGGGCTTGAGTTCTTCATCAAATATCAAAGTGAGCTAGGAGGAAGACTAGCAATCCTACTCTTGGCATCTTCTCAAGGGGTTTTTCTATTCTCTCTTTTAATTCATTTCTATTGTTGTTGTTGTATTAAGAGATTGATATTGCAATGAACAATTTGTATTTGTTTTATATTGAGTTGAATGAATGTTATAAATTGATGATGTTGAGCTAAATACCCATGCATAGGTTTTATAGTATATTTGGTTAAATGTCTTGATTTGATATTTCCACTGATGTTCCTTGTTGATTGGTTGATTGTATTGCATTAAATGCTAGGTTGATATATTAGCTACCTATTGATCTTTGAATATTGGATGACGGACCGAGAGGTAAAATCCGATATCGGAAATATATAATCGACCACCCTATGAATGAATTAGAAATATAAGTTCTAGGGTTTCATTAATTTGATAATGTGAAATAATTGGTTATTGCTAATTCATGAATGTGAGAACTAATGGATGGGTAATTGACTAATTAACCTTAAGGAAAAAATTGATTTACAAGGTTATGTTAATGGATAATTGAGAATTGAGCTTTGATTGAATGGACCTATAGCCCTAGGCACCTTCCCAAGAATAAATTTGATCTTGTAGACTCATTACACACTTCAACCCTACGCACTTTAATTTTATGTTTAAACTATTCTCGCACCATCCCAAACAACAAACTCTCGCATTTAAAAAAATTGTCAATCAAGCTATTACGAACCACACCTTCTTGGGGAAATGACCTTGGGGCGATCACCTTTGCTACAGCTACCTCGTATACTTGCAAGTGACACTTGTACTAGTACTTAATTCGAGCGCCACAAGTTTTTGGCACCGCTGCCGAGGAAGCCAACCAAATTGCATTTTGTGTTTTGTGTTTTTACTTTTAATTGCATTTTGTGTTTTTGTGTTTTTACTTTTAACTTGTTTTTGTTTAAGTTTTAGTTAATGTTTTTAATGTTTTTCTTTAAATAAATGAGTTTTAGAAAGTTCAATTGTTATAAAATTGTTGATAGATGACCTTTGAATTTTTGAAGCATGAATTGCAGAATTGAGTAGAATTGGTGCTTATTGTCAATTTTGTTGGTTTTTCTTTGCATTGCCATTAACCTAGTGAGGAATTGAGCCATCAACTAATCATTATTGTTGTGGATGAAGATCTTTGATTGATGAATTGCTAGAACTTGCTTTGAAATGCATTTTAAGATTGCATAAAAATTTTCAATTAGGCATCAAGATGATTAAGGCAATTAGGTGAACCCACTTTGGCTTAAAAAGACCAACCCTATCTTTAACCTAAGTTATCCAATTTTGAGCCTATTTTATTTTTCCTTTTCTTTCTTTTTCACAACACCATTAGCTTGAACCTTGTTGTTTAACTCTTATCCTTTCATTAGGTCAAGAGCATTTTAAGAGCGTTTATGACCGAGTGTTGTGTTGAATTAAGTGTGGGGTTAAGTTTAGTAGGTTTAAGATTGCAAAGCAAAATAATAAAAAAAAGAAAAAGAGAAAAAGAGAAAAAATAAATATATATATATAATAAGAATAATTGTTATTCTTGTTGAAAGGGTTGGAATGTATCATTACAAGATTTAATAAGTGAGTTCCCTTGAAAAGCTCTTTAATGTCAAGGGGTAGATGAGAGGAAGGTGTTTTGGGATTGTTGGTTATATATATAAATCGTTACTTCATTCTTGAAGTGCTCTTGAACTTAATGATTAAGCTCACATTTCCTAAATATCATGCCTTTACCTTAGCCCCATTACAACCCAATAAGACCTTTTGATTGATGCTTGATTGTTATTTTATGGTGGAGATTTGATTGATAAGCAAGCCTATGGCAATAATCTTTCATTGATTGTTATGAGTGTAAACACCACCATGATCAAACACATGTAAGAGTTGGTGAGGGAGTGACAACATTGGTTATGCATGGAAAGCCACTTAATTGCATTGGTGTCGATTTTGTTTGATTCGATATTGATTGCGGATTTAGGGATAGGGAAGTCTTGATGCATCTTTATAACTCTTGAACTTAACAAAATTTATCTTCTTAGTGTGTTTTGATTTTAGCCTTGCTTGGGGACAAGCAAGGAATTAAGTGTGGGGTATTTGTTTAGATCATATTTGTACTAGTTTTCTGTATGATTTTTATGCGTTTTTAGTTAATGCTTTGATTGATTTTTTTTTTTAAGTTTGTTTAAAGTGTTTGTTTTAGGTTTAAGTGCAAAAACTCCCTTGGATGATCAAAACAATCAAGAAAAATGAAGAAAGAGCATGAATCAAGCAAGACATGGCCAAGCCAAAGCAAGCTTGGCCATGTCTCTCAAAAGAATTCTAAGATAGTAGCTGACACACCCAAGAGACACGGCCAAGCCACTGGCAGTGTCTCACCCAAGGAAAAGAAACCAAGAAAGAAAAAAAATAGAGGCAGTACTTGACACACTCACAGACATGGCCATGTCATTGCCCATGTCTGATCGACATGGCCATGTCGCTTAAAGCTTGGCCATGTCTCATTGTCTTGGAAGTGTCCTTCAAAAAAGAAAGAAGGTAGAAGCGACACTGGCAAGCGACATGGCCAAGCCACTGGCCATGTCACATGACATGGCCATATCACTTGAAGCTTGGCCGTGTCACCACTTGAGAACAAAGAAAAGAAAGAAGGCAGAAAGCGACACTGGCAAGCGACAAGGCCAAGCCACTGGCAATTTCACATGACATGGCCATGTCGCTTGAAGCTTGGCTGTGTCACCACTTGAGAACAATGAAAAGAAAGAAGGCAGAAGGTGACACTGGCAAGTGACATGGCCAAGCCACTGGCCATGTCGCTTGAAGCTTGGCCGTGTCTCTCCATGAAACCAAAGAAAAGAAAGAAAAGGAGCAGCAAGAGACACTGCCAACTAGCTTGGCCGTGTTCCTAAGAAAGATGAGAGACATGGCCAAGCCACTCATGGCTTGGCCATGTCACCTATTAAATGTTGAATTCTCTTGCACGAGGTGTGGACAAAGTGGGGAACAAGGGTATTATTTTTGCCAAAAGTAATATTAAACAAAGAGAATAAGGGGAACACGGGAGAGTGGTGTGAGTTGGAAGGCATGGGTGTGTATTTTTGAATGAATTAAAAGGAGAGGAAGAGGAAAATGGGTGGAGTTCTTCTTTATTATTTAACACTTTCTACAAAAATGTGGGAGAGGGAGAAAGTGACACTCTCCCTTGTCCCTTCATCTTCATCTCCATTTCCATTCTCTCCACCTTCTCCATCTTCCATTGACAAGTTCTTTGAGATTCTTTGGGATAAATTGGGTTAAAAAAGCTCTTGAAGGTTGAAGAAGCTTCATTGAAAGGATTGGTGACTTGAAAAAGCTCCATTCCATCTTCCAAAGGCAAAAGCAATTGAAGAGTTGGTGACTTGAGAAAGCTCCATCCCAAGGTTTGGTGACTTGAGAAAGCTCCATTCCATATTGCAAGGGGAATCAACCATTGATGAGGGCTTGAGTTCTTCATCAAATATCAAAGTGAGCTAGGAGGAAGACTAGCAATCCTACTCTTGGCATCTTCACAAGGGGTTTTTCTATTCTCTCTTTTAATTCATTTCTATTGTTGTTGTTGTATTAAGAGATTGATATTGCAATGAACAATTTGTATTTGTTTTATATTGAGTTGAATGAATGTTATAAATTGATGATGTTGAGCTAAATACCCATGCTTAGGGTTTGTAGTATATTTGGTTGAATGTCTTGATTTGATATTTCCATTGATGTTCCTTGTTGATTGGTTGATTGTATTGCATTAAATGCTAGGTTGATAGATTAGCTACCTATTGATCTTTGAATATTGGATGATGGACCGAGAGGTGAAATCCAATATCAGAAATATTAATTTGATAATGTGAAATAATTGGTTATTGCTAATTCATGAATGTGAGAACTAATGGATGGGTAATTGACTAATTAACCTTAAGTAACAAATTAATTTACAAGGTTATGTTAATGGATAATTGAGAATTGAGCTTTGATTAAATGGACCTATAACCCTAGGCACCTTCCCAAGAATCGATTTGATCTTGTACACTCATCACACACTTCAACCCTACGCACGTTAATTTTAGGTTTAAATTATTCTTGCACCATCCCAAACAACAAACTCTCGCATTTAAATAAATTGTCAATCAAGCTATTACAAACCACAACTTCTTGGGGAAACGACCTTGGGGCGATCACCTTTGCTACAGCTACCTCGTATACTTGCGAGTGACACTTGTAGTAGTACTTAATTCGAGCGCAACACTTCACTCTTTTCTTGAACATCTTCAGATTTCATTACCCCTCCAATTTTTATGAAGTTTATCAGCTCCTCCGACATTGTGGTGGTAGAAATTGGCATGCTAGCTAAGGCTTTGGCCATAGTTTCTCGGTGCTTTTTAGAAGTAGCTAATAAGTCCCAAATGCTAACACTTGCTTGGGTTCTTTTCAATTGCTTGAGCACAACATCATCTTCCTCTTCTTTATTTCCTACTTCAACTTCCTTTCCCTTATTAGTTTCTACCTCCTTAGGTGGTGGCCTTGCATAAGGCTTACCGAATCTAGTGTTCATTACTTCATCTTCTTCGGGCTCAGACCAAGTCCACTCCTCCTTCTTGGATACTAGATCATCATCACTATCGCTTGAATCCCAAAACCTATTGACAACACAAATTGTTAATTCTTTACCCACCATAACTTGTTTAATTTCACCAAATACTTCTTCTTCTTTGGTTGCTTCTCCATCCACATCTTAGAAAGAAGACATGACAAAGTCTTCATGCAAACCTCCTCCAATCATGAAGGTTGCCGGTGGTGATACTCTATTGAACTTTGGTAATGGGTTGTCTTTAGTGTTTGCCTTGTTGGGCTCGGGTAGCTTCCTATTATCAATTAGATTTTAGATCTCATGTCTCAACCTCACACATCTATCCGTGTCATGCCCTTGCATTTGATGAAACTGACAAAATGCTTTAGTGTCGAAATTAGGTGGGAGAGGGTTAGGCAAAGGACGAGGATTTAAGGGTTGTAGCAATCCCTTCCTTTGAAGCTTATTGAGAACCGAAGACATCGATTTCCCTAATTTTGAAAACTGCCTCCTTGTTCCTGGGTTAGTAGCATTAACACCTACTGCCTTTTGCATGCTTTGGTTACCAGATTGATAGTTCCCTTTCTTGTTCCTTCTTATTGAAAAATGGTTCTTCTCTCTCTCCCATTCTTCAATTTGCAAACCAGCTTGGAGAAGGTCTTTGAAATCGCGGATGAGTGTATGAGACATCATTTCACGAAGACTAGGAAACACCCCTCTCACAATCAACCTTATTTGATCTGACTCATCGGGCCTCTTCTTGAGCAAAGCGGCCTTGTTTCTCCATCTCTTCACATAATCAATAAAATTCTCATTTGACCTTTGTCTAATGGACTCCATTTCCATTAAGGTAACTTCCATCTCGACATTATATCCATATTGTTGGATGAAGGCTTTGTAAAGTAGATCTCAACTCTTTTGTGTTCCATCATCTAAGGTATTGAACCAATTTTGGACAATAGGGTCCAATGAGAGCATAAAGTACCTTAGAGTTTGAGCCTTAGTAGCTCGAGCGGACTAAATGGCAGTGATATATTGCTTCACATGGAGATGAGAATTTTCGGTTCCATCAAACTTCGCAAAAGATGGCATCTTGAACTTGTATGGAACTTCTTCATCTAACTCAAATAATTTGTCAACTTCGGACATTTCTTCAGTTTTCAGCTTCTTCTCAAATTTCTTTTCTAAATCAGCAATCATCTTTTCAACATCAAAAATTTTGGTTTTCTCCGTAGTTGACCTTTCCACAACCTTTGGTTCTTTCTTCTTGTCTTGAGGATCTTGGTAGTATTGAGCCCAGTCATCATCATCATCAATGATAACCTTTTCATCATCAAAAACCACTTCACCAACTTTGGTCTTCCCTTTGTCCTTTGGCTTCTTAGTGCTAGCAGATGCTTCAACATGATTTTCTAAAATTGTAGTCAATTGGTTCTTTATGGTCTCAGCTAGGGCCTCTTTTATTTCTTCCATCTTGGCATTGAGGCCATCATCCACCATTCTTTGAATTTGTTCGGGATCCATTATTTTTTATGAGTAAGTGATTGAGTCATTGCTAGATACTTCATCTCCGGTCTAGGTCGAATTGTCATAAGCTTTTGAACTATCATAATCTAGGGATGTGAGCCAGAGAGGATCAATGATATAAGATGTGAAAGTATGCATGTATGCACAAACAATCAAACAAGGACAATTAGAACATTCCTTCCAACATTATAACATCCACACACGAATGGCGAGTCTCTTTTCCTAGGTATATAGTTAATAAAATACCAACATGGGGTTCCTTGTTTTCAAATATTTCCCTAGGACGTTTCAACCAATAGTTATATTTTCAAAAATGGAAATCAATTTATGATAATTCCCATTAATTAGGTTTTAATCCATTTAACCAACTAAAGTAGCTTTCATGCTATATTGGATTAAAACTAAATTAAGATGTAATATCCTCATATATGGTCTAGAAGTTTTGATTATGTTATTGTTATTGTTGTTGTTGTTATATTGGATTGTATATATATGTTAATTGCAAGAGAAAAGAAATTGGGAAAGAAAATAGGGTTTAGAGAGAATGGTATATGTTGTGTATATGATGATATATATAACATATAAATGGGTCAAAGGAAGAGTCAAAGGAAAAGAGATATTTTTGTGTTGAGTGTGTAATTACTTAAATGGGCTTATATGAGACAAAAGGTGAGTTATATGGTTAAGGGCATTGAGGTAATTTACCTTTAGAAATCTCTTGGTGGAGATTAAAAGATGGAAAAGTGTTTGACTTGTGGCTATTTTGTTTTCTTTTCATTTTGGGTGCCGGTGATTGAAGGAGAGAAAGAGGAAGAGAAGTGTTCTTGATGCTAGAGTTCAATTGAAGAGGCAATCAAAGAGTTTGGTTAGAGATTTGTGAAATTTCTTCATCTAAGGTAAGAAATCTCTTGTTTTCCTTTGTAAATTTTGAAGTTATGTTTAAAGTGAAGTGTGATTTGTTGATGTAATGATTTGGTGTATTTGATATGTGTTTGCAAGTGTTAGAATTGATTTAAAGTTAAAAATTGGAATTGGTGTTGGTTTGGTTGTGATTATGGAAAATAAGTGAAGATTGATAGTGGAAAATCAAGAGTAAAGTTTGAGTTAGGGTTTTGAGATGGTTTGTGTTCAAATGTGTTGTTTAAGTGGTTATTGTGATGAATATGTGTTATGACATGAGTTATATCCATTTGAGTGAGTTTGTGTTGGGAATTATATGTTAAAATGCATTTGGAAGAGGGTTGGTTACATTTAGGGTTTATGCATGAGAGACACGTAATTTGGGGCGGTCGCTATTATTCAAGTGCGGTCGCGACTTAGGTCGGGCTTCTGGCCGCGAAACCTACTGTAATAAGGTTTCATCTTGTAATTGTATGGGGCGGTCGTATTCAGGTGAGGCGCGACCGCTAGAAAGGTTCTGTTCACCTTATTGGAAGCAATCTAATCCTACAACAAGATTTTCAAATACATGTTAAATAGATCATCCATTTGAGTTGTCAAGGATCAAAATAGATATCATTTGTCTAACATCATTGTTGAATCATGAAATGTGAGATGATATGGAATTGATAATGCACATGATATTACATGAACAAGGTTATGTATTGTGTATTGTGAGGCTTGTGAATGGTGATGTGTATTATGTATAATGTACTTTGAAATGTGATTGGCTATGATGATATAATTGAATGATGTATGGCATGTTTGCCTAATTGAAGAGAAAGATTGAGAAAGAGTTTGATAAAGAGAATAATGAAATAAGTGTATGTTTAATATGATATTCAGTTTCAGAGTTCTGGTTTTTGGAGGCATGCCTATTTAATGAAAGTTAACAGTCTTGCCGGGTTGAGGATCTCTTCAAATTGAGTTGAATTGAGGTCCAAGAGACTGGGTCTGTTACACTATGAAAATGGATATTATGAGATATTTGATTTGTAACAGTCTTGCCGGGTTGAGGATATCCTCGAGTTAGATGAGTTGATGATCCAAGAGACCGGGTCTGTTACGCTATCCATGGATAGAGATATATATATGTATATGTTGCCTACGGGCTTGATAATGGTGTTTATGAACCAAAGCAGTAACTCTGAATTCTGAATATCGTATTAAATACTTGATGGGCCCATAGGTGTCTAGGTTTTATGTATAACATAAATGTTGTTCTAATGTAATGAAATGTTAATATTACTTATATGATGAAACGGACTATTCACGGAATATTGTTTGTTGAGTATGATCTTTACTAATTGTGTTTGTATCATTGATGTTGATTTATTAATACAAATGTGAAACATTGCATTGCACTAAAGCATAACATTAGCATAAATTGTCTTACTAAGCCCTTGGCTTAGCGCGATAGTGTTTAATCGCGCAGGTAATAGAGTTGATAGAGTTGAACCCGAGAGCTCTTCTAGACCGAGTGAGAGTAGACATTGAAGAGTTGATTTTGGGAACTTAAAGATCAGAGGAGATTTGCCAATCATGTATAACTCTTTTATATTTTGTAAAGATTTTGTTTATATTGTAAATATATATGTAATGATAAATATGTACTCAAATGTTTTCATATGTGTAAATATTTTATGTCTTCCGCTGTGTACTACTTAAATGTATTTATATATCTATAATGTATATTGAGAAAGATGATGGTATTATATAAAAAAAAATGTAAATATTTGATAATTTCCGCTGCGTAACAACTAAATGTATCTTTAAATATATCTATTTAGTTTTGTATTACAAGTTAACTACTTATCTTTCTATAATGTATACAATTGAAAGATTATGGTATCATTTAAAATGTTTTAAATGTTAAGAAAATCCGTAGCATCTCTATGTTTAGTGCATGTATACTACATTGTGGTGTTTGTAGTGTGCATGTATTGAATGTAGGGGTGTTACATAAGAGGTTTATTATAAATAGATTTCTCACTTGAAAAAAGGTAACTAATGGTTCATGCAAAAAACAAGCCCATGGTTAATTTATTCTTAGTATAAACTAGGCTCACAATTGATTTTTGGTATTTCGTAATTAACCTAAATAATTTGCAAGCTCTTTGTAAGAAAAGATTGGATGAAAATAATTTTATTTCTAAGCCCATTGTAAAAAGATTTTAGCAAAAAATGGATTTTGGGCTTAGTATTTGGGCCATGAGCAAAAGAATTTTTTATTTGTTTTTAGAAAAGTTTTATATCCAAAGACCATTTTGAAATTTTTTGAAAATAGCTTTGGTCTTTTGGATTTTAAAGAAAATTTTATTTTGAGATTACAATGTACTTAGGTCATATTATAAAAAGAGCAAACCAAATAAGCCATGATTTAAGCCAAGATAAATTAACCATAGTCAAACGACATGCATTTGGGGGAAAACCTAAGGAATGTAACTAGACCAATTACATGAGCTTTAGTCTTTGGGTTAAAAGGCTTAGGTTCCCATAACAAGTATATACCAAATGGTACGAGGCTATGAGTGGTTATGCCATGCTCGATCTCCATACCTTGAGTGAAAGTATGGTATCCCTTACATAACACAACACAGGTAACAAGGGTGTCATAACTCACGCACACGATGCAATCTAATATGATGCAATGGATAATATCATTATAAGAATGAATAGAATAATATAAAGACCAACGGAATCAACTTCTCTTATCCCCAGTGGGGTCACCACTGTGAGCAGGGATTTTTGCCCCTACTCCCGGTGGAATGGTTCTTGCGACTTCAGCACTGTTTAGGTTCGGGGCCTAAGAGAACACAGACCTAAGTCTGAAGAAAATGGAGTCGCCACCTAGATGGGCCGGTAAAAAGAAAGGGGTGGATTACTCGATTCCTAAGGAATCCCCAACCCCCTAATGGGTTCGAAAAGTTGGGTACGTGTGGGGAAGGTGAGAAATGGCCCAGCACCCCCACAATGCCCGATTCATTGGAACCGGCCTCCTTTACAGGTCTTAATATTATAAAATTCTTTAATATAACAATATTATCCATATTACACGCAATAATTGAAATAAAGCATTGTTATATTAAAATCAAAGCAATGTCCAAACAAAGCAAATAAATGGACACCCATCCGAGGATGGAAACATGTCCTTACATCGTTCATGTCTAAACTAAATAAGACACCCATCGAAAGGTAGAAACATGTCCTTTACATTGATCCGAAATATAAAAGCAATTTAAATTACATAGAAATTAATTAATGAGGTACCCACAAAGTGGAAACATACCTCTTACAACATTTGGAAATAAAAAATAAATCAATAAAGGTAAATAACCATTCGTCATAAATAAAATCATTCACTAAAGATATTAAATATCAATCAAAATATAAACATTCATCCATGATAATTTAAATAAACCAAGCATATAAAATAAATCAAAGTATATAATGAACTACACAATCAAATAAAGCAAGTAAAGATACAAATTGGCGTTTACTGTTTTCATTTAAAGTTTTTTTAATTAATATTTAAGATTTTGGGATTTTAATATATTAAGGTTTATGCTACTGTAAGTTTTAAAGAAATTGAAATGGATTAAAGTTTTATAATTTAAGAGGTTGATAAAGTTCTTTGATTAACCAAATTAGTGTTTGAGGAGTGAAATCATGAAATTAGGGTTTGGACACTTTAAAACATTAGGTTTATGATTATTAGCTACTGAATTGTTGTTTTTAGGCTTACTATGTTTGAATTGTAATATTTAGGTTTATAAGGTTTTAAGGATTAAAGGGTTAGGGTTTAGAAAAACTAGGGTTTGAGGTTTTAAGGGAATTAGGGTTTTTAGCATTTCGGAGAATGTATTTGATTTTAGAATTTGGAAAAACAATTTATAGTTTTATGAAGCTTTATGAAAATAAACAAAATGATTTAAGGTTTATAGAAACAGAAAAGATATTTTTTAGGATTTTTGGAAAGAAAAGGATTCAATTTAGGGTTTTGGAAAATTGGAAAGCAGATTAGGGTTTTGGTAAATTAATGAAACGATTTAAGGTTTTGAAAAGTTAGAAAGTAGATTAGGGTTTTAAGATTTTGAAGAAACAGAAGCAACAATTTTAAGATTTTTGGAAAACAAAGAAATGAATTAAGGTTTTTAAAATCAAAAGAAACAATTGAATGATTGAAGCTACTGTGAAGAAAAAAATTAGATATTCATACCTTCTTTTGTTGGTTCCACCAAAAATTACTTCTTGGATGAATAAGGACAAAGACAAGCTTTGCTGCCTTTGATAAATGATAGATTGCTTGCTTATTGCTTCGGTTTGCTGAGTTTTCGACCACCTAATCAAAAGTCTCCAAAAGTTCTGAGTTCAAAAAGAATCCGAGTCCGATCCCTCAAAGTTTTTCTCCAAAAGTTTCTCCCCCCGATTATCCACCCTTTTCTGTGTTGTTTTTGGTCTTATTTATAGAAAATTTTGACGATTAATCTTAATTATTTACGAAAACTAACATTAATAACAAAAGGAAACCGAAACCAAAAAGAATTTGGTTTCAGAAAAAATTACGTCAAAAAAATTTCGCTAGTAAAAAAAGCTGCTGCGGAAAAATTTCTCTGGTGAGAAAAAATTGTAGTGGGAACCTGCGAGTTGGGCGAGCAAAATTGCCTGCGGGCCATTTCGTCCCAACTTTTCGGTGATGAATTTTTTCATCGCCAATTTTTCCGTCGCCGATTTTTATTTTTATTTTTATTTTTGTTTATTTATTTATTATTTTTTATTTTTTATTAATTAAAAAAACTAAATACTAAGACAAATATTATTCAATTAAGATAACACAAAAATTATTTTGGACTAATTAAAATATATTGGACAACACAAAAATTATTTTTGACTAATTAAAATATATTGGATCGGACTGGGTCAAAAATTAAGAGTCTACAGTTCCATCATCTAAGGTATTAAACCAATTTTAGACAACAGGGTCCAATGCGAGCATAACGTACCTTAGAGTTTGAGCCTTAGTAGCTCGGGCAGACTGCATAGCAGTGATATACTGCTTCACTTGAAGATGGGGATTTTCGGTTCCAACAAACTTAGCGAAAGATGGCATCTTGAACTTGTACGGGACTTCTTCATCTAGCTCAAATAATTTTTCAACTTTGGACATTTCCTCGATTTTCAGTTTCTTCTCAAATTTCTTATCTAAATCAGCAATCATCTTTTCAACATCAGAAATTTCAGTTTTCTCCATAGTTGACCTTTCAATAATCTTCGGTTCTTTCTTCTTGTCTTGAGGATCTTGGTATTATTGAGTCCAATCATCATCATCATCTATGATCACTTTTTCATCATCAAAAACCACTTCACCGACTTTAGTCTTCCCTTTGTCCTTTGGTTTCTTAGTGCTAGCAGATGCTTCGGCGTGATTTTCTAAAATTACAGTCAATTGGTTTTTCATGGTCTCAGCTAGGGCCTCTTTTATTTCTTCCATCTTGGCATTTAGGGCTTCGTCCACTATTCTTTGAATTTGTTTGGGATCCATTATTTTTAATGAGCAAGTGATTGAGTCATTGCTAGATTCTTTGCTTTCGGTGTAGGTCAAACTGTCGTAAGCTTTTGAACTGTCGTAATCCAAGGCTGTGATCCAGAGAGGATCAATGATATGAGATGCAAATGTATGCATGTATGCACAAACAATCAACAAAGAAAGATAATTAGGACGCTCCTTCCAACCTTATAACATCCACACACGAATGGCGAGTCTCATTTCCTAGGTATATGGTTAACAAAATACCAACATGGGGCATCTTGTTTTCGAATATTTGCCTCGGACGTTTCAACCAATAGTTATTTGTTAAAAAATGGAAATTAGTTCAAAATAATTCCCATTAATTAGGTTTTAATCCATTTAACCCACTAAAGTAGCTTTTATGCTATATTGGATTAAAACTAAATTAAGAGGTTTATTATAAATAGATTTCTCACTTGAAAAAAGGTAACTAATGGTTCATGCCAAAAACAAACCCATGGTTAATTTATTCATAGTATAAACTAGACTCACAATTGATTTTTGGTATTTCGTAATTGACCTAAATAATTTGCAAGCTATTTGTAAGAAAAGATTGGATGAAAATAATTTTGTTTCTAAGACCATTGTAAAAAGATTTTAGGAAAAAATGGATTTTGGGCTTA
Source organism: Garcia nutans (assembly GCA_947685225.1). Taxonomy (NCBI): domain Eukaryota; kingdom Viridiplantae; phylum Streptophyta; class Magnoliopsida; order Malpighiales; family Euphorbiaceae; genus Garcia; species Garcia nutans. The sequence goes on from CANTUV010000007.1 coordinate 56,827,819, forward strand.
GTATTTGGGTCATGAGAAAAAGAATTTTTGATTTGTTTTAGAAAAGTTTTATGTCCAAAGACCATTTTGAAAAGTTTTGAAAATAGCTTTGGCCTTTTAGATTTTAAAGAAAAATTTATTTTGAGCTCAAAATGTATTTAGGTCATATTAGAAAAAGAACAAACCAAATAAGCCATGATTTAAGCCAAAATAAATTAACCATAGTTAAACAACATGCATTTGGGGTAGAACCTAAGGAAAGTAACTAGGCCAATTACATGAGCTTTAGTCTTTGGGTTAAAAAGCTTAGGTTCCTATAGCAAGTATATACCAAATGGTACGAGGGTATGAGTGGTTATGCCATGCTCGATCTCCATACCTTGAGTGAAAGTATGGTATCCCTTACATAACGCAACACGGTTAACACAAGCATCCTAACTCTCACACACGATGCAATCTAATATGATGCAATGGATAATATCATTATAAGAAAGAATAGGATAATATAAAGATCAATGGAATCAACTTCTCTTATCCACAGTGGAGTCGCCACTGTGAGCAGGGATTTTTGCCCCCACTCCCGGTGGAATAGTTCTTGCGACTTCGGCACTGTTTAGGCTCGGGGCCTTAGAGAACACGGACCTAGATCCAGAGAAAATGGAGTCACCACCTGGACGGGCCAGGAAGAAGAAAGGGGTGAATGACTTGATTCCTAAGGAGTCCCCAACCCCCTAATGGGTTCAAAAAGTTGGGTACGTGTGGGGAAGGTGAGAAATGACCCAGCACACCCACAACGCCCGGTTCATTGGAATCGGCCTCCTTTACAGGTCTTATTATTATAAAATTCTTAAGTATAAGAATATCATCCATATTACATGCAACAATTGAAAGAAAGCATCATTATATTAAAATCAAAACAATGTCCAAGTAAGATAAATAAATGGACACCCATCCGAGGATGGAAATATGTCCTTACATCGTTCATGTCTAAACTAAATAGGACACCCACCAAAAGGTAGAAAACATGTCCTTTACATTGATCCGAAATATAAAAGCAATTTAAATTACATAGAACTTAATTAATAAGGTACCCACAAAGTGGAAACATACCTCTTACAAAATTTGAAAATTAAAAATAAATCGATAAAGGTAAATAACCATTCATCATAAATAAATCCTTTACCAAAGATATTAAACATCAATCAAAATATAAATATTCATCCATGATAATTTAAATAAACCAAGCATTGAACTTAAATAAATCAAAGCATATAAAATAAATCAAAGTATATAATGAACTACACAATCAAATAAAGCAAGTAAAGATACAAATTGACGTTTATTGTTTCCATTTAAAGTTTTTTAATTAATATTTAAGATTTTGGGATTTTAATATATTAAGGTTTATGTTACTATAAGTTTTAAAGGAATTGAATTGGATTAAAGTTTTATAATTTAAGAGATTGATAAAGTTCTTTGATTAACCAAATTAGTGTTTGAGGAGTGAAATCATGAAATTAGGTTTTGGACACTTTAAAACATTAGGTTTATGATTATTAGCTACTGAATTGTTGTTTTTACGCTTATTGTGTTTGAATTTTAATATTTAGGTTTATAATGTTTTAAGGTTTAAAGGATTAGGGTTTAGAAAAATTAGGGTTTAAGGTTTTAAGGGAGTTAGGGTTTAAGAAAACTAGGTTTAATGTTAGCTAGCTTGAGGTTACTGTCTTGGTTTTGAAGTTGAATTAGGGTTTTTAGTGTTTTGGAGAATGTATTTGATTTTAGAATTTGGAAAAAAAATTTATAGTTTTATGAAACTTTATGTGATTTTTAGAAACTGTAAAGTGAGTTTGAGTTTGGTTATTTAACAAAACATTTGGAATTTTGGAAAAGAATTAGAAAAAAAACTAGTTTAGAGTTTTATGGTGTTTTTTAAAATAAACAAAATGATTTAAGGTTTATAGAAACAAAAAAGATATTTTTTAGGTTTTTGGAAAGAAAAGGATTCCATTTAGGATTTTGGAAAATTGGAAAGCAGATTAGGGTTTTGGTAAATTAGTGAAACAATTTAAGGTTTTGAAAAGTTGGAAAGTAGATTAGGGTTTTAAGATTTTAAAGAAACAAAAACAACAATTTTAAGATTTTTGGAAAACAAAGAAACGAATTAAGGTTTTTAGAATCAAAATCAACAATTGGTTGATTCAAGCTACTGTAAAGAAAAAAGAGATTAAATTTTCATACCTTCGTTTGTTGGTTCCACCAAAAATTACTTCTTGGATGAACAAGAACAAAGGCAAGATGGTTGCCTTTGATGTATTTGATTGCTTGCTTCCTTCCTCTTCTAAAAAGTTCGATCAATTTGTAAAGTTCCAATTCAAAATTCCAGTCTAAAGTCTGATTCCTCTCCTCTTTCCCTTTTTTGTGTTGTTTTTTGTCTTATTTATAGAAACTTTTGATGATTAATCTTAATTGTTTATGGAAACTAACAGTAATTAAGAAAAGAAAACTGAAGCCAAATAGAATTTGGTTTCGGAAAAAATTGCGTCGGAAAAAATTTGCTGGCAAAAAAAAAACTGCTGCGGAAAAATTTCATTGGCAAAAAAAACTGCCGTGAGATAGCCGTGGAAACCTGCGGGCTGCGGGAGCGAAATTGGCTATAGGCCATTTCGTCAACCTGTTTTTTGGCGATGAATTTTTTTGTTGAAGATTTTTATTTTTATTTTTGTTTATTTATTTTTTATTTTTTATTAATTATAAAAACTAAATACTAAGACAAATATTATTCAATTAAGATAACATAAAAATTATTTTGGACTAATTAAAATATATTGGACAACATAAAAATTATTTTGGACTAATTAAAATATATTAGACCGGACTGGGTCAAAACTTAAGGGTCTACAATAGGACACCCACCGATTGATGAAAACACGTCTTTTACATTATTCCAAAATCCTTAAAAGGTAAATTGAATTACATAATTGTAGATATTTAATTTTTTCCCTAAACAAGTTCAGTCGTAATTAAAAGAGGCCAAGCCAAATCCAATCCAATCCAATTTTAAAGGCTGATCCAATAAAATTTTAAAGGCTTAAACTTTATCTAATCCAATTTTAAAGGCTTGAATCAGGTTTGATAGAAATTTAAAAAGTTTAGATTAGGTCTGGTCCAATTGAAGGTGACCGGTTGGGTTAGAATGTCCAAATTTGATATGAGCCCTCATATTGAATTTGGCTACCCAAATTCGATATATGAGGTCTGGATTTAGCTTATATTCAGTCAAAATGCATTACTGATTGTGATTTAATTTAAATAAGCTTTAGATAAACAAGGAGGAGTCTAAGTTGGATGAGGATTACCTAGCCAAAGTTGCCCTAGTTGTGGCCTATAAATACAAGGCTGTAGTTAGTGAAAAAGGAAGCTGAAATCATCAATTAAGCAATTAAGATTACAGGAGCAAAAACTTGCAAAAAGCAACATTCATCATTCATAATAGGAATTAAAAAGACAGAGAGAAGCATTTAAATTAAAAGATAAATAGAGAGAAGCTTGAGCGATTAGCAGCTGCAGTTGTCAAATACAGATAAATCAAAAGCAAATAATCCAAGAGATAATGGCTAAATAAAGCAATTGTCCATAGATAACACTAAGCTTCCAATAAAAAATCAGAGTGATCTAGGCAATGGCATGGGACAAAGAGCTTGGTTCAACATTCAATTTTGGTGGAGCCAACAAATGAAGGTTTGGAATTGATATTTAATTCATTTAAACTTATAACAGTGTAGACCCTTAATTTTGGCCTTAAGCTAGTCCGATCTGAATTAAAGAAGGCCTAGTCAAGATCAGTCAATTCTTAATAGCTTATACTTACTTTAAAGCTTTTAATTAGATTAGTCTAGTTTTATAAGGCTTAAAATAAGATGATTCAAATTTGAAAGCCCTGAAATAGTCCATTTGATGATTAAAGCAAGTTTGGTTTGGTATGGATCATGCCATATCAAATTGGGCTTGTCCAATTCGATATGTATGGTCCATATTGAATTAGATTAATTCTAATTCTATATGGATGGTCCATATAAAATTAGAAAAAGTCTAATTCGATATGGAAGCTTCCATAATGAATTAGATCAATTCTATTTCGATATCAAACACTTCCATATCAAATTGGACTTGCTAATTCGATATGGATGTTAGCCCATATCGAATTAAACAGGTTTTAATTCAATATGGCCATGGTTTAATATCGAACTTAATCCATTTTAATTTGGTATGTTTATTATTTGGGACTTATTAATTTAGAAATCTAGATTAAGCTCAGATTTGGCTCGAGATTTACTGGTTTTAAGCTAGTTTATTGTTATAAATAGGGAGCTTAACAATAAAATGAGAAAAGAACAACAACAATCAACTAAAAAGAAACAAAACACATACATAGCAATAAGGTGGTAGGAATCAAAGCTGCCCTCAAATGCACCTTACTGAACCAAAAACTCTGGATTGGTGCAGGCAGTAGCTTGGATCAATATTCTTTCAATAAAGTGTAGCCAACAAATGGAGGTTTAGCTTCCTTAATTCTTTAAAACTATAGCAAGCTTCTATTATTTATTTTATCCAATAGTTATTCTTTCATTCAAATTGATATACTCGTTTATAGTAGCTACATTTGGTATTATTCCATCTATTATTTTGTAATTGTTCCAGTATTTTAAATTGCAAACCCAATTTAAATAACATAACCTTAGATAACCTATTTTCTATAAAACCTAAATATATTAAGTTTAGTTTTAAACTATATATTCTAATCCTAAATTTATATATTCAGATCCAAGAACTCTACTTTGATTACCCAAAACCCTATTGTAGACCCTTAATTTTTTACTCGGTCCGGTCCAATATATTTTATTTAGTCCAAAATAATTTTTGTGTTGCCTAATATATTTTTTTGGTCCAAAATAATTTTTGTTATCTTAATTAAATAATTTTTGCTTTAGTATTTAATTTTTATTAATAAAAAATAAAAATAAACAAATAAAAATAAAAATAATGAAAATAAAAATAAAAATCGGCGACGAAAATTTAGTCGTCGAAAACCAGCGCGCGCTACGGGGTAAAATGGCCAACCTCAGTTGACTGCGGCAGATTTTTTTTGCCAGCGCATTTTTTCCTGCGGCAATTTTTTTTCGGCAGCGCAATTTTTCCGACGCAAATTTTTCAAAACCTAATTCGATTAGGTTTCAGTTTCCTTTTCTTATCAATATTACTTGTCATGATTAATTAGGAATAAACCATATGAAACCTCTATAAATAAGGACCAAAGGCAATCAAAAAAGGGGGAGAAAAAATTGGACAGTGATGGAAACAACGTTGAAACCAAATCAGTGAAGGAAAAGGAGCAATTCAATTTAATATTTTTTCTGGAATAGCAGGGACACAATTTAAGCAATTCAAAAGGTAAAGAGACAGGGCTTTGAGCTAGTTCATCCAAGAAAAATAATTTTTGGAGGAATCATCAAAAGGAGGTATGTATTAAATTCTTTGGTTATTTTTTCACAGTAGCTAAAACTAGGAATTTGTGTTTTTCAAAATTTAAAATCTTAGAACTTTAATTTAGTTTTTCTAAAGTCAAAAATCTTATTTCGTTGGTTTATTTTCCAAAAGGCTTAAAATTGTTATTTTTACTTCTTTAAAATCTTAAAACCCTAATTAAACATATTTTTCAACAAAACCAAAATTTGATTCTGTTTCTTTCAAAATTTTAAACTTGGTTCTGTTTCTTTCAAAAAGCCTTAAAAAACATCTTTTTTTTATTTATAAAAACTTTAATCCGTTTGTTTAAATTCATAAAACTTCATAAAATCATCAAATTGATTTCCAAATTCTAAAAGCCAATTCATCACCCGAAACCCTAATTCAAAGTTTCTAAAACCCTAATTCAATTTCCAAACCTAAAATAGTAAACTCTAACCCCTTTCAAACCTTAAACCCTACCTTTTTCTAAACTTTAATCCTTTAAAACTTAAAAAACCATAAAACCACAAATATTTTGAATTTACACAGTAAGCTTGAAATCATCATTTAAAACCATGAATCAAAAGCATTTTAAAGTGTCCAAAACCCTAGTTTCATAATTTCACCATTCAAACCTTAATTTGTTTAATCAAAGAGTCTTACAAACCTTTCAAAACATAAAACCTCAATCTATTTTAATTCCATAAAAAGGTCACAATAACTTAAACCCATGAAAATCCAAAAACCCTAAATACATAAAATAAATGGAACCCAAAATGGAAACAGTAGCTATGATTTAGATTTTTATTTGCTTTATTCAATTCTATAATTAATTATGCTTTGATTTATTTTATGTGCTTTAATTTATTTAAGTTTAATTCTTGGTTTTAATTTATCATGGATGGATAATTACTTTCTATTGATGTTTAGTACCTTTGATGAATGATTTATTTATTATGAATGGTTATTTATTTTTATCAATTTATTTAGATTTTCAAATGTTGTAAGAGGTATGTTTCCACTTGGTGGGTACCTCATTAGTTAAATATCATGTAATTTAATTTGCTTTTCTATTTTAGAACCAATGTAAAGGGCATGTTTCTACCTTTCGGTGGGTGTCCTTGTTGCGCTCTAATTAACACTACTAGAACTATATTCGCAAGTATACGAGGCTGCTGTAGTATCTTGGTGAACACCTCAAGGTCGTCTCACAAGGAAGCTAGATAAGCTAATTGATTATCAAATTGCAAATAACAAATTATTAATAAATTTAAATTGCTAACAACTAATGAAAACAGATCGAGTGGAATTTAAAACAATTAAAGTAAACTGAGTTGATATATTGATTCACTTAATAGAAAGGTCTAGGGTTTGCACTTCTCTACTAACTTATATGTATGAACAGCTATTCCTCTCAACCAATTTAATTTCAAAGATCAGATTTCAAGCAACTTAATTAATCAAATCAAGGAAATAAGCTCTCACATTCAAACCTCTTTCAAATAATCTTGTTACAATTGAATTGATCCTTTTCTTAGGTTATATTTCTAATTCACCTAAGTCCCTAATTGAATTGTTCCAGCATTAGACTTCATTTCTCAATCCTTCATCTAATACCTCAAACACATAATTGGTGGCCAATAAATTATATATTAACAGTAATTCATTCAATTAAGGCTAAAGAAATAATTCAGTTAAGAGCAATAACCATTTCATACAATCATAGTAGATCCATAAAAACCCTAGACTAGATCAAATTAGTTCATAATAATGCTATTAAACAGATTCATCTCATTAAAATTCAAAGAAATTAATTTAGACATAATAGAATTCATGAATACAATTCCAATGAAACTTAAGAGATAGAGTTTGAGAAAAAAACCAAATTATACAAACTTAGACATAATAGAATTCATAATAGAATTCATGAATACAAACTTTCTTTAGCTTCTAAAGAATCTCTTGTTCAAATCTTTGCTAGAAGAACATTGAAGTGGCTAAAACTAATTTAATCTATACTGTTTGCACGAAAGTGTAATCAAAATTCCAAAAGAAAATGAATAGAATCTCAAAAGTTTATGTTTGACGGCTGATAAAATGTGTAACACTTTCAAAAACCCTAATCCTCTTATTTATACGAAACCCTCGCTCAAAATCCGTGTTTTCTTTCTTCCCTTAGTCCCATGGAGTGACACGGCCAAGCTTGTGGTCGTGTCACATGGCTTGACCGTGTCACCTAGATCTGTCATCTTCTATGTAATCTTTCATCTTTGCTTCTGTGGAATTGAGTGTGACACGGCCAAGCTCCTGGCCGTGTCATGTGACATAGCTAGTGGCTTGGCCGTGTCACCTGAGTGTGTCACCTACTGATTCTCTTCGTTCTTTGCTCTTCTTTCTTTGGTCTTCTTCCTTGGCTAAGTATGGGACATGGCCAAGCTTGTGGCCGTGTCATGTGACACGACCAGTGGCTTGGCCGTGTCACCTGCCAGTGTCAACTTCTGCCAAATTTTCCTTCCTCTCTTGGTTCCTTGGTTTTGCCCTTAAGGTGAGACACGGCCAATGGCTTGGCCGTGTCTTGTTGCTTCAGGCTATTCTTTCTTCCAAGGATTGCATATTAACCTAAAACAAACACTTGAAACAAACTTTAAACAAGAATCAAATGAAACATTAACCAAAAATCCATAAACACACACTAAAAACTAGGGTAAAAATGACAAATACTGGAATAAATTAAAACTACCAAAATTAATAAAATCACTAAATAAACATATTAAAACTACCAAAATACCTGAAGAAAACAATAATAATCATAATAAATAAGATACAATTCTATGACAAAAACTAATAAAACAGTCCTATTTAGGCATGTGATGTAAGGACATGTTTCCATCTTCGGATGGGTGTCCATTTATTTGCTATGCTTGGACTTTGTTTCGATTTTTAATATATTGATGCTTTCTTTTAATTATTGTGTGTAATATGGATAATGTTATTATACTTAAGAATTTTATAATATTAAGACCTGTAAAGGAGGCCGGTTCCAATGAACCAGGCTTTGTGGGGGTGCTGGGCCATTTCTCACCTTCCCCACACGAACCCAACTTTCCGAACCCATTATGGGGTTGGGGATTCCTTAGGAATCGAGTCATCCACCCCTTTCTTTTTCCCAGCCCGTCCGGGTGGCGACTCCATTTTCTCTAGACTTAGGTTCGTGTTCTCTAAGGCTTCAAGCCTAAACAGTGTCGAAGTTGCAAGAACCATTCCACTGGGAGTGGGGGCGAAAATCCCCGCTCACACCTATTTGCATGTTTTTAAAAACCAAAACCCTAGTTTGATAATCCAAAACCAAAATATTATTTTCAAAAGATAAAACACTAGCTTTCATCCAAAAAAAAAACCCTAAAAACCCTAGTTTTCATTTAAAACCTAAGTCTTCATTTAAAACCCTAGTTTTCATTTAAAAACCCTAATTTAATCCTAAAATCCTATTTGTCATGTTTAAAACCCTAGAAATATTAATTCATACCTATAAACCCTAATCTTGTATATCTTATGCTTTACTCAAGATTAAAACTTAGATTTGATTATTTGGTTCATTGTTATGTGCTTGTGACGGATGATTTACTTTTATTTATGATGAATTGTTGAATGCTTTTATTGGTTTATTTTAATTTAAGGATGTAAGAGGTATGTTTCCACTTAGTGGAGTCCTCATTTGTTAAATTCAATGTAATTTAATTTATTTTAAAGTTTTGGGATCAATGTAAGGGAAATGTTTCCACCAAATGGTGGGTGTCCTATTTTATTTAGTTTTGGACATTAGACATTATTGTAAGGGCATGTTGTAGACCATTAATTTTTTACCAAGTCCAGTCCAAAATTTTAAAATAAGTCTGAAATAATTTTTGTGGTATTTATTATTTATTTTATTTTATTAAATATTTATTTTATTATTTATTATTCATGTTATTTGTCTTTTTAATATATATATAATAAGAAATAAAAAAATAAGATGGACCAATCGATGAGCGACACGTGGCAAGGCAATTCACCGCAGGCCGAAAGGGCCTATGGTGATTTGGCTTGGCCCAATTCACCATAGCCGCATGCTGTGACGAATTATGTAGTGCCTCATAGGCGCTCGCCCAATTGTCCATGTCCCAACCTCGTTACTCGCCCGTTTCTCACGTCCCAGCAGCCCGTGCAAGCGCATTGGCCGATTTGTTCCAAAATTCTATTTTTTACTCAAAAACTCAAATAAATTTCCTAAATAGTTTGAACTTCCTGAAGATATTAGGTTTTACTTTAAAATTTTATAAATATTAGTCTTAAAACACAGAATGAAGGATGACCACAATTATTCAAGAATTATTCAAGGACTTTTTTTCTTTTCTTCGGGTAGAAACACAAGCAGTAGCAAATATTGAGGACTTTTAAACTTTTAGCAATTTATTTCTGGGACAAGAATTAAAAGATTATAGCAATGAAGAAAGAAAAGAGATAGAGAGTAAGGAGTAACCAAAAATAAGGGAGAAACCCTAGTAGCCAAAGAGAAAAAGATCAAACACAAAACTTTATCAAGGCAGCAGCTCACTACTGCCTTGATTTTATTAAACCAACAAACGAAGGCGGTGCAAACAAGAATTTGGACCAACCTTTAATTATTAGTGGAATCAACAATGAAGGTAAGTCTTCTAAATTAAATCCATTTAAACTTAGCATAATAAGTTTTGATGAGATTACTTGTTATTCATACAAAATAGCTCCAGTAATCCATACATGACTAATTATTTTTTATACATGTTCATTTAATTAAAACACATCCAGTAGCCATCCATATAAGAGTATGTGTTGTGCAATTATTTATTATAAGTCAACATTTCAATAAGATCAAAGTTTATAATTATATCACAATATCTTGATGTTTTTTTTAAGTAATAATAACAGTTCTATATATCAAAGCCCTAATTCCATTCATGAAACCCTAATTTAATATGTAAATCCTATACTTATACATGTATTGCTTTATTTAGTTTTAGATTTGATTATGTGGTTTATTATATGTTTTGGCGATTGATTTATTTGATTTCAATATTTGATTTATTTAATTTATCATGGATCAATATTTTCTTGATTATTATTTGCTTATTAAAATTGTAGGAGGTATGTTTCCATGATTGGGTACCTCATTAATTAATACTTATGTAATTTAAATTATTTTTATATTTTGGGATCAATGTAAAGGACATGTTTCCACCTTTCAGTTGGTGTCCTATTTAATCTTAGACATGGACGATGTAAGGACATGTTTTCATCCTCGGATGGGTGTCCATTTATTTGTTTTGTTTGAACATTACTATAATTTTTGATAAAGTATTTATTTATTCTTATGATCACATGTAATATGGATAATGTCATTATATATAAGAATTTTATAAAATTAAGACCTGAAAAGGAGGTCAGTTCCAATGAACCGGGCGTTGTGAGGGTGCTGGGTCATTCTCACCTTCCCCACACATACCCAACTTTTTTAACCCAAATAGGGGGTTGGGGATTCCTTAGGAATTGAGTCATCCACCCCTTTATTTTTTCTCAGCTCGTCCAGGTGGCGACTCCATTTTCTTAGAATTTAGGCCCATGTTCTCTAAGGCCCTGAGCCTAATAGTTCCAAAGTCCAAGAACCATTCCACCGGGAGTGGGGGAAAAATCTCCACTCACAGTGGCGACTCCACTAGGGATTAGAGAAGTTGATTCCATTAGTCTTTATATTATTCTATTCTTTTTTTCATGATATTATCCATTGCATCATATTAGATTGCATCATGTGCATGAGTTAGAACGTCCGTGTAACTCGTGTTGTGTTATGTAAGGGATACCATACTTTCACTCAAGGTATGGAGATTGAGCATGGCATAACCACTCATAGCCTTGTACCTTTAGGTATATACTTGCTATGGGAGCCTAAACCTTTCAACCCAAAGACTAAAGATCATGTAATTAGCCTAGTTACTTTCCTTGGGTTTTTACCCTAAATGCTTGTTGTTTGACTATGGTTAATTTATCTTGGTTTAAATCATGGCTTATTTGGTTTGTTCTTTTTCTAATGTGACCTAATTACATTGTGAGCTCAAACAATTATTTCCTCTATATCCAAAAGACCAAAACCAATTTTTAAAATTTTTAAAATGATCTTTGGACATAAAACTTTTCTAAAAACAAGTCAAAAATTCTTTTCTAATGACCCCAAATACAAAGCCCAAAATCCATTTTTCTAAAATCTTTTTACAATGGGCTTAGAAGCAAAATTATTTTCACAACCTTTTCAAAGAGCTTACGAATATTTAGGTCAATTATGAAAATACCTAAAATCAATTGTGAGCCCAGTTTATACTAAGAATTATTAATCATGGGCTTGTTTTTGGCATGAATCATTAGTTACTTTTTCAAGTGAGAAATCTATTTATAATAAACCTCTTAATTTAGTTTTAATCCAATATAGCATAAAAGCTACTTTAGTTGTTTGAATGAATTAAAGCCTAATTAATGAGAATTATCATGAACTGATTTCCATTTTTAAAAATATAACTATTGGTTAAATCATCTGAGGGAATTTTTCAAGAGCAAAATATCCCACGTTGGTATTTTGTTGACCATATACCTAGGAAAAGAGACTTGATATTCGTGTGTGGAAGTTATAAGGTTGGAAGGGACGTCCTAACTATCTTTGTTTGTTGTTTGTGAATACATGCATACATAAATTTGCATCTCATATCATTGATCCTCTCTGGCTCACAACCTTGGATTACAATAGTTCAAAAGCCTACGATAGTCTAACCTACTCCAGTGATGAAGAATCCAGCAACAACTCAGTTAGCTTCTCACCAAAAGCAATGGAACCTGAGAAGATTCAAAAGATATTGGATGATGCCCTTGAAGTCAAGATGGAAGAACTAAAGGAGGCCTAGCTGAGATCATGAAAAGTCAAATGGCTGCAATGTTTGGGAACACTGCTGAAGCATCCACAAGCACCAAGAAAGCCAAGGGAAAGGCTAAGGTTGGTGAAGTAGCCTTTGAAGATGATGAAGTAGTCATTGATGATGATGATGACTGGGCTCAATATTTCCAAGATCCTCAAGACAAGAAAAAGGAGCCAAAGGTTGTTGAAAGATTAACAATAGAAAAGACTAAAATTTCAGATGTTAAGAAATTGATTGCTGATTTGGAAAAGAAATTCGAGAAGAAGCTGAAAATTGAAGAAATATCAAAGGTTGACAAGTTGTTTGAGCTAGATGAAGAGGTCCCTTACAAGATCAAAATGCCTTCCTTCCCTAGGTACAATGGTACAGGAAATCCTCACTTGCATGTTAAGCAGTACATCACTACTATGCAGTCTGCTCGAGCTACTAAGGCTCAAACTCTAAGGTACTTTATGCTCTCATTGGACCCTGTTGTCCAAAACTGGTTCAACACCTTAGATGACGACACTCAAAAGAGCTGGGATTCGCTATACAAGGCTTTTATTCAACAATACGGGTATAATGTCGAGCTGGAAGTTATCTTGATGGAGGTAGAAACCATTAGGCAAAGACCAAATGAGAATTTTGTGGACTATGTGAAAAGATGGAGAAATAAGGTTGCACTTCTCAAAAGGAGGCCTGATGAGTCAGACAAAATCAAGATAATAGTCAGAGGCATCCTGCGCAATCTCCATAAGAGGCTATCTCACACCCTTATAAGGGATTTCAGAGATCTTCTCCAAGCGGGATTGCAAATAGAAGAGTGGAAAAGAGAGAACCATTTTTTTGTAAAATGGAATTATCAGCCTAGCAATCAAAATACACAAAAGGAAGTTGATGTTAATACCACTAGTCAAGGAGGAATGAGGCAATTTTTGAAATTGGGGAAGCCACTATCTTGGGTTCTCAATAAGATATAAAAGAAGGAATTGTTACAATCCTTGACTCCTTGTCCTTTGCCCAATCCCCTTCCACCTAACTTTGATACTATGGCATTTTGCCAATTCCATCAAAGGCCTAGACACAAGATGGACAACTGTATGAAGTTGAGGCATGAGATCCAGAATTTAATTGATAGTGGAAAGTTGCCTGAGCCGAATAAGCCCAATACCAAAAGTAATCCTTTGCCTAAATTTGGAAGAGTGCCTCCACCGGTAGGAAGAGGATTGAAGGAAGATTTGTCTTATCCTCCTTTCAAGATGAGAGTATCGAAGACGTGGAATAAGGAAAATTTTAACTCAATAAACTTCCTTTAATTTGAATGTTGCTCTTCTATTTTGCTTTCTTTAAATACTTAATTGGAACAATTATGTTTTTTTTTTAAAATTAAGATTATTTGAATAAATTACTTTCATCAAAATTTTTGTTGGTCTTGGTTCATTTTGGTGCTCAACCGATGATGAATCTAGCTTGATAATCATAAATTAATATATCTATGCATCATGATTTGAATGACTTTACTAGATAAGGGAATTATTCTATAGCATTGAGTTATGTATGCTTACTTAGAGAGGGCTCCTACATAATGACCTTTGTCTAGATCCTAGGCAATCTTAGAACATGCTTTGACAAAGTTTCAAGGTGAAATTGAACTCTGCTTATTTAAGGGAGGGATGATATAGGCATTGTTTGGTAAGCCAAGATCTAGTATCCGCCCAATTAAATATCAATCCCTAGTTGTCCCTTTGAACCTTTATGAGATTTTAGCTTACTCTTTATTGACTTATAAGCCTAATGACTTACCCTGAGCTGTTGTTATACTTTTGACAAATCTAATGATCACTAAGGTGAAAAGGCAAGAAGATAAAAGAAAGGAATGCATAGTCAAGACCATATGGATAGTTGAAGTTCTCAACACCATAAGGGTAGTTGAAGTTCACCTAATATCTCCAATTTATTAAGATGATTTATCCTTATTGAAATAAGACTCACTCTATTCCACTCATCCATAAATAGAAGTATAGAATGGTGTAAGTGAGATAATCCTTTTGGAGCAGAGACCCAACACAAAAAAGAGAATAAAAGAAAAGGAAAAAAGAAAGAGAAAAAAATAACAAAAAAAAAACAAAGAAAACAAAGAAAAAAGCAAAGAAAAAAGCAAAAGAAAAAAAACAGGTCCTAAGTTTGTGCGAAACCAAAAGGAAAAGAAATACAAATGACAGTCTAGAAAGTCAACTGGGTTTTCCATTACCTAAAGCAGTAGAAGGCAAAGACAGTTTGACTTAAATTGGTCAAACCCAACCAAAATCAGAGAGGTAGGATAAAGGTCATCTAGTTCTTGAAGGCCCTATACTTGACAGTCCCACAGAAAAGAAGGACAAAATGATAAAGAAGATAAAAAAGAAACAAAAAAATGAAAAAAAAAAGAAAGAGAAAGAAAAGGGAAAAGAATATAGGTACCAAACTTATTACAAAGGCAAAGACTGTCCTAATGAAGATCAAGATTCATGTAAGGAATAAAAAAGAATGTTGAAGCTCTATCTTTTCATGCTTCCCACTCTCTAAATAAGTAATTTATAGTTTGAGGGTTTGCACATAGTGTCACAATGGCTCCATCTTAAAATGGCCTTCATTTAACTCGTGTCTTTTATAGACCCCGTTTCAAGCCTATCAAAGACCTGTTGATCTCTCTTGGTAGGTAGAGTCTATTAGTGGAGATAGTTTGAATAAGCATGCATATGAGATAGACAATATTTAAATCAATGAGACCTTTGGCTAGGCAATGTGTATGTGCTTATCTGAAGTGCAACAGTTCTTACTTAAATAGGAATGCTTTCCGAGTTTAGTACAGTAACTAGGGTTGTCATGTTATAGATATGTTAATTTGGAAAATCGAGTCCTGAGTTAAATTGACATTTATTTGGCAAAGCTAATATTTGATTTCAAAATCAATATTCAAAATTAAAAATTAAAAAAAAATTCCGTATAAAGCCTTTAAGTTAAGGGAAGTATGTCGAATCATCAAACCTCGAAGGACACATTGGTCAAAGGAAATGATTATTGGCAAGGTTATGAAGAAGTTACCAATTGACATATTGAATCCTAGTTTGAAATGGATGTATCTCTGCTACTTGGGGCCTCCATTATTCATGTTTTCAATATCTTTAAGATAAAAGCCATAAAAGCGATGCCTTCTGCCATTCGGTGCAAGACCTGAATGGGCATCTAGAAGGAGCCAATGAGAACACTTCAGCTGATCACCGCGGTCTGTGAATCAATGGAACAATTGTAAGTATAATTCATGCATATCATGTATACATGTGCATATCACATTGTATTTTGTTATCTTGTGTTACCTATCATTTGTCAAAGTGAACAGCAAACACTCTATGAAAGTAAAGAATCAAAAGAAGATATTGAATCAGGGAGCATGAAAGGACCATTGCTTAAGGAAGCTCCGGTCATTTTACAAAAGAAGAAATGCATGCTTGTGTGAGGAACTAGACAAAAAAAAATATCAATATAAGCCCACATAGGAAAAATTATTGGTTTGAGCCTACACAGGGGGCAAAGTTTCTCCTTTTCAATTTTTGAGTTTATATATGTACAAAGTATTTTTAAACTCACTTTCAAATATTTTGCCACGCAGGGGCAAGAAGAAGATATGAAGGCCAGCTAAAAAATAGTTGATTTTTTTTGTAAAATAAAGTACAAAAGAATGGAACATTAGAACTCTCAAAAGAGTGAAGATGCAAAAGACAAACGATCAATCCGGCTAGAAGAGTTGAAGCAAATATAGGACAAATGTCCAAAAGGATAAAGATCCATGTTTTAAGGGTAAAGACCCGATTTCCAATGGATAAAGATCCATTTTTGGTGGGTAAAGACACACAATCCATTAAAGAATGGAACAGCTAGAATTCTCAACTGATAAAAGGTCAGTCCAAAAATTCAGTCTTGGGTCCAAGTACCCAAATCAAATTTAGTCTCGGGTCCAAGTATCCAGTCTCAGGTCCAAGTATCCAAATGAAATTCAGTCTTAGGTCCAAGTACCCAAATCAAATTTAGTCTTGGTTTCAAGTATCCAAATCAAATTTATTCTCGAGTCCAAGTACCCAAATCAAATTTAATCTTGGGTCTAAGTACCCAATCTTGGGTCCAAGTATCCAAATCAAATTCAGTCTCTAGTCCAAGTACCCAAACCTTTTCTGAGTCTAGAACTTATTACGGGTCCAAGTACCCAAATCATTGCCAATCTCGGGTCGAGAACCCATCCTCATCCATAATCAGTTTAAAGTCATGTTGTTTTTCACTCTCTTCTACTAAAAGTCTCAGATCGTTCAAGCAGGGAGCAAACTATAGACCCTTAATTTTTTACCAAGTTTAGTCTGAAATTTTAAAATAAGTCTGAAATAATTTTTGTGGTATTTATTATTTATATTATTTTATTTAATATTTATTTTATTATTTATTATTCATTTTATTTGTTTTTTTAATATATATATATAATGAAAAAAATTAGACGGACCAATCGGTGAGCGACACGTGGCAAGGCAATTCGCCTCAGGCCAAAAGGGCCTGTGGTTGGCCTGAGACGAATTGGCCTCAGGTGCCAGCTGGGGTGAATTGGCATGCCCCAATTCACCGCAGCCGCATGCTGCGACGGATTGGGCAGTGCTTCGCAGGAGCTCACCCAATTGTCCGTTTCCTAGCCTTGTTGCTCTCCCGTTTCTCGCATCCAGTAGGTCGTGCCAGCGCGTTGGCCGATTTATGCCAAAATTCTATTTTCCTGTGAAACTCGATTAAATTTCCTAAATAGTTTGAACTTTCTAAAGATATTAGCTTTTACTTTAAAATTCTATAAATATTAGTCTTAAAACACATAATGAAGGACGACCACAATTATTCAAGAATTATTTAAGGACTTTTTCTCTTTTCTTTGGGTAGAAACATAGGCAGTAGCAAATATTGAGGACTTTTAAACTTTTAGCAATTTATTTTTGGGACTGGAATTAAAAGATTGCAGCAACAGAGAAAGAAAAGAGACTGAGAGCAAGAAGAAGCAACAAAAAATAAGGGAGAAACCCTAGTAGCCAAAGGAGAAAAAGATCAAATACAAAACTTTATCAAGGCAGTAGCTCACTACTGTCTTAATTTTATTCATTCAACAAACAAATCCAGTGCAATCAAGAATTTGGACCAACCTTTAATTATTGGTGGAATCAACAATGAAGATAAGTCTTCTAAATTAAATCCATTTAAACTTGGCATAATAAGTTTTGATGAGATTGCTTGTTATTCATACAAAATAGCTCTAGTATCCCATACATGACTAATTATTTTTTATACATGTTCATTTAATTAAAACACATCAGTAGCCATCCATATAAGAATATGTGTTGTGCAATTATTTATTATAAGTCAATATTTCAATAAGATCACAGTTTATAAATATATCACAATATCTTGATTTTTTTTAAGTAATAATAATAATAGTTCTATATATCAAAACCCTAATTCCATTCATGAAACCCTAATTTAAGATGTAAACCCTAGACTTTTACATTTATTGCTTTATTTAGTTTTAGTTTTGATTATGTGGTTTATTATATGTTTTGGTTATTGATTTATTTGATTTCAATGTTTGATTTATTTAATTTATCATGGATGAATATTTTCTTGATTATTATTTGCTTATTAAAATTGTAAGAGGTATTTTTTCATGATTGGGTACCTCATTAATTAGTCCTTAAAAAAAGGGCAGCCCGGTGCACGAATGCTCCCGCAATGAGCGGGGTCCGGGGAATGGTCGGACCCATTGGGTCTTTGTAAAGGACACAATGGGTGTCCTATTTAGTCTTAGACATGGACGATATAAGGACATGTTTTCATCCTCGGATGGGTGTCCATTTATTTGTTTTGTTTGAACATTGCTATGATTTTTAATAAAGTATTTATTTATTCTTATGATCGCATGTAATATGATAATGCCATTATATTTAAGAATTTTATAATATTAAGATCTGAAAAGGAAGTTGGTTCCAATGAGCCGGGCATTGTGGGGGTGCTAGATCATTCTCACCTTCCCCACACGTCTCCAACTTTCCAAACCCAAATAGAGGGTCGGGGATTCCTTAGAGATTGAGTCATCCACCACTTTCTTTTTCTTAGCCCGTTTGGGTGGTGACTCCATTTTCTCTGAGTTTAGGCTCATATTCTCTAAGGCTCTGAACCTAATAGTGCCGAAGTCACAAGAACCATTCCACCTGAAGTGGGGGCAAAAAATTGCCACTCAGGTGAAAATTCCCACTCGCACATGTTTCCATCTTATATGGGTGCCCATTTTTATTCATTTATTTGGACTCTCTTTGATTTTAATGCAATTAATTTTATTTACTTTGAATTGCATGTAGTATGGATGATATTTCAATAAGTTAAGAATTTAATAATATTTAGACCTGAAAAGGAGGTTGGTTGCAATGAACCAGGCGTTATAGGGGTGCTGGGTCATTCTCACCTTTCCTATACATACCCAACTTTTCAAACCCAATAGGGAGTTGGGGATTCCTTAGGAATTGAGTCATCCACTACTTTCTATTTTCTCGGCCCATCCAGGTGGCAACTCCATTTTCTCCTGGTTTATGCCCGTGTTCTCTAAGGCCCTGACCTAACAGTGTCGAAGTCACAAGAACCATTCTACCAAGGTTAGGGCAAAAATCCCAACTCTCAATGGCAACTCTATTGGGGATACAATAATTTGATTCTGTTGGTCTTTATATTATTTTATTCTTTCTTGTTATGATATTGTCCATTGCATTATTTAGATTGCATTGTGTGCATGAGTTAGAACGCTCGTGTAATCCGTGTTGTGTTATGTAAAGGATACCATACTTTTACTTAAGGTATGGAGATTGAGCATGGCATAACTACTCATAGCCTTATATCTTTTGGTATATACTTGTTGTGGGATCCTAAACGTTTCAACCCAAAGACTAATGCTCATATAATTGGCCTAGTAACTTTCCTCAAGTTTTTATCCAAATGTTTGTTGTTTGTCTATGATTTATATATCTTGGTTTGAACCATGACCTATTTGGTTTGTTCTTTTTCTAATATGACCTAATTATGTTGTATGCTCAAAATAGTTTTATTCCTTTAAGCCCAAAAGACTAAAATTATTTTTAAAATTTTCAAGATGGTCTTAGAATATGAAACTTTTCTAAAATGGGTCAAAAATTTTGATCTACCTCATGGCCCAAGTACAAAGCCCAATATTCATTTTTAAACAAGCCTTTTTTACAATGGGCTTTGAAATAAAATTATTTTTTACTTTGTTCAAATTATAATTATGGAATGCCAAAAACCAATTGTGGTCCTAATTTATACCAAAGATTATTAATCATGGGCTTGATTGTGGCATGAATCATTATTTGCTTTTTCAAATAGGAAATCTATTTATGATAAACCTTTTCATTTAGTTTTAATCCATAATATAGCATAAAAGTTATTTCCAGGTGATCCAATGGATTAAGGCTTAATTAATGGGAATTATCATAGATTGACTTTTTATATTTGAAAATACAACTATTGGTTAAACTGTCCGAGTGAATTATTTCGAAAATAAGATATTCCATGTTAATATTTTATTGACTAAATACATAGGAAAAGAAATAGCCATTCGTGTGTGGAAGATATAAGGTTGGAAGGAATGTCCTAATTATCTTTATTTATCTGTTACTTGTGCATACATGCATACATACATACATGCATTGTATTACCTGGCATTGATCCTTTCTGGCTCACAGACATGGAGTACAACAGTTTAAGAGCTTACGATAATCTGACCTACACCAGTGATGTAGAATCCATTAACGACTCAGTCAACTTCTCACTAAAAGCAATGGAACTTGAATAGATTCAGAAGATGGTTGATGATGCAATCAGCTCCAAGATGGAAGAATTGAAGGAAGTCCTGACTGAGACCATGAAAAGCAAGCTAGCTACATTATTTGGGAACACTGTTAAAGCATCTGCTAGTACTAAGAAGCAGAGAGACAAGGGAAAGGCCAAGGTTGGTGAAGTGGCTATGGATGATGACAATGTCATGATTAATGATGATGATTGGGCTCAGTATTTTCAAGATTATCAAGATAAGAAGAAAGAAGAGAAGACTGTGGAGAAGGCAACTGTGGAAAAGACTAAAACATCAGCTATGGAGAAGATGATTGCTGATTTAGAAAAAAATGTTCAAAAAGAAGTTAAAGGTTGATGAGATGTCGAAGGTAGACAAGGATGATGAGGAAGTCCCTTATAAGTTCAGGATGCCTTCTTTTGCTAAGTTCGATGGAATTGGCAATCATTATTTACATGTCAAGTAATACATCATTGCCATGTAGTCTGCTCGAGCTACTAAGGCTCAAACTCTAAGGTATTTTATGCTCTCATTAGATCCTATTGTGCAGAATTAGTTCAACACCTTAGAGGATAATACTCGGAAGAATTGGGATTCACTATATAAAGCCTTCATCCAGCAATATGGATATAATGCAGAGTTGGAAGTTACTTTGATAGAGGTAGAGTCAATGTGGATGAAACATAATGAGAACGTTGTTGACTATGTAAAGAGGTGGAGAAACAAGGTTGCATAGCTTAAGAAAAGGCCAGATGAGTCAGACCAGATTAGGATATTGTGAGAGGGGTGCTACCTAATCTTCGTGGAAGGATGTCCCACACCCTTATCAGAGATTTTAAATACCTCCTTCAAGTTGGCTTCTAAATAGAATGGAAAAGAGATAAGGACTATTTTTCTATAAGAAGGAACGAGAAAGGGAATTATTAGTCTAACAATCAAAGCATGCAAAAGGCCATCGATGTTAATGCAACTGGTCAATGAGGTAGGAGGTAGTTTTCAAAGTTGGAAAAACCATTATCCTGGGTTTTCAATAGGCTACAAAAGAAGGGACTGTTACAATCCTTGACTCCTCACTCGTTGCCGAATCCTCTACCACCTAACTTTGATACTAAAGCATTTTGTTAATTTCACCAAATGTAAGGGCGCAAGACGGATAAATGTTTAAGGTTGAGGTATGAGATTCAGAATTTGATTGGCAGTAGAAAGTTGCTTGAACCTAACAAGCCTAACATGAAGGACAATCCACTACTAAGGTTCAACAGAGTACCACCGCCAACAACTTTCATGATCGAAGGAGGTTTAAATGAAAATTTTATTTTATCTTCTTTCAAAGATGTAGGTGGCGACGAAACTAAAGAAGAAGAGATGGTTAGCGAGATGGAGTTAGATGTGGTTAAGAAGGAAGTGGCCATCTATGTTGTGAATGAATTTTGGGATTCAACTTACAGTGATGATGAGTTAGAACCAAAGAAAGAAGAGTGGACCTGGTCCAAGCCTAAGGAGGATGAAGTGCTGAATACTCACTCTGGCAAGCCTTATGCAAGGCCACCACCAAATGAAGTAGAAGTAGATAAAGGAAAAGAGGTTGAAACAGAAGGTAAAGAATAGGAAGAGGATGTCGTTATTAAGCAACTGAAGAGAACTCAAGCCAGTATTAGCATATGGGATTTATTAGCCACATCCAAGAAGCATTGGGAAACTATGGCCAATGCTATGGAGAGCATGCAGATTTCCACTTTTGTAACACCAGATAAACTAATTCACTTTTATAGGGGTGAACAAGACTAAGGAAGTAAAGAAAGGTAATGACACTCAAAAGAAAAACAAGGTTGATGTGGGAATGGTGTCATTTTTTGATGCTTTTCATCAAGGTATAAGTCAAAGGAAAAAGGACTCTATGTGTTATGGTCGACGATAGATCTGTCATAAATGTGTGTCCACTCATGATCTTGGCAAAACTAGATATGTCAACAAGGGATCTGAGCCCAACCGAGGTGACAATTAGGGCTCATGATAACACTAAGAGGCATGCCAAGAGAACCTTCAAAGTTGTTATGAAGGCTAGCCATATTGAGTTCAAGGTGGAGTTTGTGGTCTTGGATATACCTGTTACCTTTGCATTTGTGTTGGGTTGACCATGGTTTCATCCTCTTGATGGAGTTCCTTCTACGCTCCATCAAAAGATCAAGTTCCTAAATCGAGATGAGACAGTGGTTATCGAGGCTGAGGACAATGATGCGGTGAATACTCTAATGATTGAGAGGCCTCTCAATAGATTTCAAGTGGCTGTTATTTCTGATAATGAGATAATGGGCTCTAGAATTTTGGCTATGATAAAAAAAATGAACTATTTACAAAGTATTGGCCTTAGGAAAGGGAAGATAAGTGTAATAGAGCTTTCAGATTTCAATACTCAAATTTCTAAGAAAAGGTTGGGATACGATGAAGCTAGTGGAGGCATCCTACTGAAAAAGAATGAGAAGATGAATTTTCCTCCACTTGAAGAAGTGTTCATCAAACCTCTAGATATGGGACCACTCCAAGGGAAGCCAGAGCAAATCATATTTATGGAGAAGCTAATTTTGGGTTTTGAAATCTTTGTTGATGTTGATGAACTAGTGGAATAGGTAGAGAAGAAGCTTGTCCGGCCAACCAAAAAGGAATCTAGCCTAGAGGAAAGGAAGGAAGTTGTCTTGAAGATCCAAAAGACTCCAGAGGAGATTGATGCTCTCATCAATGAATAGTTTGAAAGTCTTTTAGTTTATGATTATGAGAATGATGATTTTGATTTTAATTTTTCTGCTCTGTTTAAGGATGATGATGTTTTTCTTTCCAAGATGAATGCAACAAAGTCTGATTTTGCTAACTTATGTGATGTTTTTCCTAATGTTTGCATACATTTGAGTAGTGATTACATGAGAATTTTTAATATTAACTCTGTTGATGCACAATTATTAAATTTTGGAACAACCGACAATCCTAAAAATATTAGCATAACATCTGACCTTATTCCTAAAGAGAGAGAAAGAGATTAGAAAACATATTAAAAAATTTGAAGTAGCCTTTGCTTGGTCTTATGAGGATATGCCTGGAATTGATTGAGATATAACTAAGCACATTATTCCCACTTACACTCACATGAAGCCTGTCAAATAGAAACTTAGACAGTTAAGGCTAGAATGGGCAGAGTTGATCAAAGAAGAAGTCATTAAGTAGATACAAGTAAAGTTCCTTGAAGTGATAGGTTATCCAGACTGGTTAGCTAACATAGTTCCCATGCCAAAGAAAGAAGGATGAATTAGGGTTTGTGTGGACTATAGAGACTTAAATAAGGCTTCCCCTAAGGATGACTTTCCTTTACCCCATATAGATGTCTTTATTGATAGTGCAGCCTCTAGCGTGCTACACTCATTCATAGATTAATTTTCTGGATACAATCAATTGTTAATGCCCCAAGAGGATAAAGCTAAAACTACCTTTATTACTACGTAGGGTATATTTTGTTATATGGTGATGCCATTTGGGTTAAGGAATGCTAGAGCAACCTACCAGAGGATGGCCACCACCTTGTTTCATGACATGATGCATAAGGAAGTTGAGGTCTATGTTGATCATATGATGGTGAACTCGGATACAAGAGAGTAGCATTTCCAAAACTTAGAGATATTCTTTGAAAGAGCAATAAAGTATAATCTAAGGTTGAACCCAAAGAAGTGTGTGTTTGGAGTTACTTCAGGAAAATTATTGGGGCACATGATCGGCCCAAATGGGATTGAGATTGATCCTAACAAGGTTAAGGCAATCTGGGATATGCCAGCCCCTAAGACAGAGAAGGAAGTTTAGGGGTTCATTGAAGGGTTACAGTACACTAGCAGGTTCATAGCAAAGCTCACCACAATATGTGAACCTATCTTTAAGTTACTTAAAAAGAACAAGCTAGTCAAGTGGAATGAAGAATGTCAAAATGCCTTTGAGCATATAAAAGAGTATTTCATGGATCCACCTATTTTGAAACCACCTAGACTCGGTAGACCTTTGTTACTATACTTAGCAGCAGAGGAAGAGTCGATAGGCGCAATGCTAGCACAAGCAGATGAATTGAGGGTCGAGTACGTAATCTACTATTTGAGTAGAAAGCTCATACATTATGAGATTGAGTATAGTATCATTGAAAAGACCTGTACAGTTATGGTCTGGTCATCTAAAAAGTTGTGGCATTACTTTCAATCTTATAGTATGCAAGCAATTTCTAAGATGGATCAAGTCAAATATTTAATGAAGATAACCTTGTTGATTAGGATTGAGTATATAACCAAGAAAACCATCACAGGTAGATTAGTAGCTTAATTTCTAGCTCAACAACCATTGCCAGATAGTGAGGAAGTGGTTTTGGAATTCCTAGATGAACATTTAGAGGCCATAGAAGTACAACGATGGAAGATGTATTTTTATGGAGTGGTAAATAGAAAGGGAGCATGTTTGGGAGTGATATTGTAATCACCTAAAGGAGAGCTCATCTCTCTAGGTAAGAAATTGAAGTTTAGGGCAACCAACAACATGGTGGAATATGAATCGTGCATCTTTAGTTTGGAAACCTTGATGATTATGAAGGTTGATAAAGTATAAGTTTTCAGTGATTCATTGTTAGTGGTATCCCAAGTAAATGGGGAATAGGAGTTAAAGGAAGAAAAACTGAATCCATACTACTATCAACTAACTATGATGAAGAAGAATTTCAAGGAATACAAATTTATATACCTCAAAGAGAGGAAAACCAAATGGCCGATGCCCTAGCCACCCTGGCTTCGGTATGAAAGGATCATGTTAAGCTATTCCTTAAACCCTTAGTTTTGACTAGTTCATCAACCCCGTGCTATGAGTATGAAATAGTCATGAAAACTGACATGAACCATGATGCGTGGTATGATACTATAAGACTATTCTTGGATAGTAGGGAATACCAGTTGGGGGCAACAAGGGAAGAGAGAAGAGCTATATGGTGATGGTCCTTGCAATACATCACCTTTCATGGAGAGTTGTATCAAAGATGGCCCGATGGGGTGCACTTGAGATGATTGAGGAATTCTAAAGTTTAGCAAATCATGTCAGAAATACATGCGATAAGTTATGGAAACCACATGAATGGATTGGCCCTGGTTAAGAAGATAATTCAATATGGTTACTACTAGTTGACCATGGAGAGAGATTATATTGATTTTGTGAAGAGGTGCTAGCAGTGCCAGATGTATGGAATCCTAAATCACCTACCTCCCAAAGAATAACATTCTATGTCTTCACCCTGGCCTTTTGCAACTTGGGGTATTGACATTATTGGAGAGATACATTCGATGGCTTCAAACGGTCACTAATTCATTATCTTGATTGCAGATTATTTTTCAAAATGGGTTAAAGCCGAATCTTTTAACAAGCTGAGGGCAAAGCAAATGGCTCGATTAATTGAGAAAAATCTCATTTGTAGGTATGGGGTCCCATATAGTGTAGTATTAGACAATGGGGGTGCAGTTTCAAGGAGCAGTCAATGACTTATTCTCGAAGTACTAGATAAGCCATCACTGATCCTCTCCTTATAGACCAAAGGCTAATGGTGTAGTGGAAGCAATGAATAAAATAATTAAGCATATTTTATCTAAAATGTCCAAGACATATAGGGATTGGTCAAAAAATGCTTCCTTTTGCTTTATAGGCACAAAATAAGTGTGTGAACCCCAATCGAAATGATACAATTTTCTTTGGTTTATGGAATGGATGCAGTGTCTCCAATTGAGATTGAGATCAAGCAGTTGTAGGTGATCCTAGAAGCCAAGTTGCCTAAGATAGAATGGGTAGTAAGTAGATACACGTAGCTGGTCTTGTTAGAAGAAAGAAGGTTAAAGGCATTGTATCATCATCAGCTATATCAAAGAAAGGTAGCGTGAGCCTACAAAAGGAGGGTTAAGGTCAGGAAGCTTAAAGTCGGGGACTTGGTGTTAAAATAGTGCAAGCCAAATATCCTTGATCCAAGAGGGAAGTTTAGACCTAGTTGGAAAGGGTCATATTGTTAAAATAGTGCAAGCCAAATATCTTTGATCCAAGAGGGAAGTTTAGACCTAGTTGGAAAGGGACATATGTCGTGAAACAAGTTATCAATAAGGGTGCGGTCAAGTTATCAGATATGGATGGGAACAAATTTAGTAAACCAGTGAACATTGATAGGCTGAAGAAATTCTATGTTTAACAAAAAAAGGGGTTCACTAGGTTGAAAACCCAAAAGGGCGGCCTAGGGCTAGGCAATAATTAGGGCTAAAATAAGAGAAAATTAACAATTAAAAAATCCGTAGGGGCTGATTGGCGACAGGAGTGATCTTATGTATGTTGGCTTTATGTTTTTAGTTGTTCCCCAATTTAATAAAATAAAGTTACTAATAAAATTGTTCTATGTGCACTATTTTGAATATCTGACCAATAGGGTAAAATAAATCACACAATTGTGAAAAGTGATAATAAATTATAAAAGAAAATAAAACATCTTTTATTATTATTATTGTTATTATTCATCATAACATCATTTTATAAAAGAATTGACAAATACAGAATTTATGACAAAAGATAAGTGTAATGTGCATGCCAGATTTGCCTCAGTAAATCCAAGTAGGCTTCAGTCAAACTCATAACCTCGAGGCTCAACTCCATACTAGCAATCAAGTTGATGAGGATCATAACAAGTGCCTTGATGAAAAGCAGTATGAGGAACATACATCAGATACATTCGCATGGGGACATGGGTAATTTTCCACCAAGGTACCAACCAACGGTTATTAACCATAGCTCATGAGTGGATCCAACCAACCCATTTAGCATATGAGGCAGCAGGATGAAGCAATTTCCTTACAGAATGATGTTGGGCCAAATATATGGTAAAGTCCAGAGATGGGGTGTTGAGCAAGGAGAAGCACTCATGTAGCTAGATCTGTAAAGAGTAACAATAATTCATTTAAAAGAAAAGGAGCCCATTAGGTTGAAACAGTAAAGGGCTGCCTAAGAGAAAATTAGGGCGGTTTGCTAGCTCCGAAAATCTGTAAGGACGGTCTAGGCAAAAATTAGGACCAACATAAAAAAACTGCTAAGTTGAAAACCCACAATGGTGGCTTAGGCAAAAATTAGGACAGCTCACTAGTTTCAAAAACCCACATGGGCGGACTAGGCAAAAATTAGAGCAGTTAAAAAAAGGGCATAAGTTGAAAATCAAAAGGGCAATTTAGGCAATTACCTGAAGTAGAAAAGGACTTCCAGATAACCTCCTTGAAGAATCTATCTTGAATTGATCTAATCCAACCAGGGTTTCAGCCAAGATCATGGGTACTAGTGAGAATCCTCCCTCTATTTGGTCCATGATATGCAGTACTCATGGATCAATTTCACCGTTAGAAGAAACAAGAAGGAACTAACAGAGCAAGGATAAGCAAAACATTTGTCCCCATGCTTTAGTGGGAACTAAATGGGAAGTGTAAAAATTTATCAATGGACCAAGCAAGATTTTCCCATATAGGTAAAATCTTGCTACTGTGAGAAAATTAAACAATTGATACATACCTCATTTTGATGGTTCTTCCAAAAAAATTCTTCTTGGATGGACTAAAAACAAAGGCAATTGCTACCTTTGATGAATTGTTAATGGCTTTGCTTCTTCTTCTCTCAAAAGGTCAAATTGATTTCACTGCTTTCCCACTCAGTTTCGGTTTCAAACTCTCCCAATCTTCGTCCCAATTTCTCCTTGTCTTTCTCTCCTGATTTCTTCCTTATTTAAAGAAGAATTCTATTATTCATCCTAGTTACTCACGACATACAATATTAAATAAGAAAAGGAAAAAAAATTGCCGCAAGAAAAATTGCACTGGAGAAAAAGCTGCCGTAGCTGGCTGCGGGCGAAATGGGGAGGCGGGCCATTTCACTGCAATCCAACTTTTTTTTTATTCATTTTTTGTTTATTATTATTATTTTTCATTTTTTATTAATAAAAATTAGACACTAAACCAAATATTATTTAATTAAGATAATAAAAATTATTTTGAACTAATTAAAATGTATTGGACAACACAAAAATTATTTTGGACTAATTAAAATATATTGAACCGAACCGGGTCAAAAATTACAAAATCTTTTGAATCTTTTCATCTGCCAACTGGCCTTCCCTAACCTATTTCAACAACACTGGCCTCAATTGCAATTGAGCTATCAATGCACCATCATCACAAGACTCAAATTTGGCATGCAACGCTCTCAACTCAACAAGCAATGAGAGTGAATAAGTAGTCAAAACTGCCAAAGACTTCTGACTCAAGGCATCAGCAATAACATTTGCCTTACCAAGATGATAATCAATCAAACAGTCATAGTCTTTAATCAACTCTAACCATCATCTTTGCCTAAGATTCAGCTCTTTCTGAACACCCAAATACTTCAAACTCTTATAGTCAGTATAAATGAAACACTTCTCCCCATACAAGTAATGCCGCCAAATCTTCAATGCAAAAACTATAGCTGCTAACTCCAAATCATGAGTCGAATAATTCAGTTCATGTGACTTCAACTGTCGAGATGCATAAGCAATGACTCTACCCTCCTGCATCAGAATACAACCTAAACCACTATGTGAGGCATCATTGTATATCATATATGGTTTACTTTCCATAGGAAAAGTAAGAACAAAAGCCTGATTCAACATCTCTCTCAGCTGCTCAAAAGTCACATGACACCGATCTTTCCACACAAATCTAACTCATTTCTGAAGTAATCTAGTGAGTGGTGTAGCTATCATAGAAAAACTCTTCACAAATCGATAATAATAGCCTACCAAACTATAGACCCTTAATTTTTTACCTAGTCTGGTCCAATATATTTTAGTTAGTCCAAAATAATTTTTATGGTATCTTGATTAATTTTAATATTTATTTTAGTAAAAAAATGGTGAAATGAATAAAAAATAAAAAAATAAAAAATAAAAAATAAAAAAAATCGACGAGGAAAAAATCATCGTCGAAAGTCAGCTTTTTTGCCAGCTCAATTTTTCCGCAGCAGTTTTTTTTTGCCAGCACATTTTTTCCGCAGCAGTTTTTTTTTCCAGAGAAATTTTTCCGACGCAAATTTTTCGAAACCTAATGCAATTAGGTTTCGGTTTCCTTTTCTTAATGAATAATAGATGCCGTGAATAACTAGAATTAGTCATATAAATTCTTCTATAAAAAAGATCAAAAACAACACAAAAATCAATCAAGAAAGAAGGAGGAAATCAGATAGAAACTTGGGAAAATTGGAGACCGAGACTGTGAAGGAAAACCTTGAATCAAGCTGATTTTTTGAGAGAGCAGAAAAACAATTCAAGCAATTCAAAGGTAGCAAAGCTTGTCTTTGATTTTATTCATCTAAGAAGAAATTTTTGGTGGAACTAACAAACCAAGTTATGCATCAATTGTTTAAATTTTTCTTCACAGTGGCTTAAATTATCAAATTGTGTCTTTTAATTCAAAAACCTAATAACGTCAATTCACTTTTTCTAAAGTTTAAAAACCTTAATTCATTTCTTTATTTTCCAAAAAGTTTAAAGTTGTTAGTTTTGTTTCTTCAAAACCCCAAAATCTTAATTTGCTTTCCAAATTTTCAAAATCCAAAATTGAGTTCTGTTTCTTTCCAAAAGCCCTAAAAACTAGAATTAGTCATATAACGATGCTTTATTTTAATTATTGTGTGTAATATGGATAATGTTATTATATTTAAGAATTTTATAATATTAAGACCTGTAAAGGAGGCCGGTTCCAATGAACCGGGCGTTGTGGGGGTGCTGGGTCATTTCTCACCTTCCCCACACATACCCAACTTTTCGAACCCATTAGGGGGTTGGAGATTCCTTAGGAATCGAGTCATCCACCCCTTTCTTTTTTCCCGGCCTATCCGGGTGGTGACTTAGGTCCGTGTTCTCTAAGGCCCCGAGCCTAAACAGTGTTGAAGTCACAAGAACCATTCCATCGGGAGTGGGGGCAAAAATCCCCGCTCACACAAACCCAGAAAACTTCTAACCTCTATCACAGTCTCAGGTGGATTCCAATTCAAGATAGCCTCAACTTTACTTGGATCCACTCTAATACCCTCTGCTGATACCACATGATTTAGAAAAGTTACTTTATCAAGCCAGAATTTACACTTAGACAACTTAGCATACAACTGCTTCTCTTTTAAAATCTGCAATACAATCCGCAGATGCCTGTCATGATCCTCCTCATTACACGAATATACCAGAATATCATCAATGAAGACCACCACAAACTGATCTAAGTATGGACTAAACAACCTATTCATCAAGTCCATAAATGCTATTGATGCATTTGTCAATCCGAAGGTGCATAACCAAAAACTCATAATGCCCATACCTTGTGCAAAAAGCTATCTTAGGTACATCTACATCTCTAACTCTCAACTGATGGTATCCTAATCTCAAATCTATCTTAGAGAATATTGTTGCTCCCTTCAATTGATCAAAGAGATCATCTATTCGAGCTAATGGATATTTATTCTTGATGGTCACCTTATTCAATTGTCTGTAATAAATACATAATCTCAAAGTGCCATCTTTCTTTTTCACTAACAAAACAGGTGCTCCCTACAAAGATATAATAGGGTGAATAAATCATTTATCAAGCAACTCTTGTAACTGCACCTTGAACTCCTTTAATTCTACAGGTGCCATTTGATAAGGGGGTAATAGAGATAGGAGTGGTACCAGGCAACAAATCATTACCAAACACTACCGCTCCATGAGGCACTCCTAGTAACTCATCAGGGAAATACATCTGGAAACTTGGCAACTGTAGGAATACTATTAAGCTAAAATCCCAATACTCTAGTATCTACAACATGAGCAAGATAAGCCTCACATCCCTTTTGAATCATCCTTCTAGCTGAAACAGCTAAAATAAACATGGATGAACGATATCTCTGCTCACCAAATACCACCACATCTTTACCATCACTTGTTCTCAAGGTAACCTATTTTCGTTGATAGTCTACTATAGCCCCATGTCTGGATAACCAATCCATGCCCATAATTAAATCATACTCCCTAAAAGGCATCTCAATTAGGTCATCAAGAAACTCCTCATCCTGAACAACAACTGGACTATCTCGGTGCACCCTGCTAACCATCACACTATACCCTAAAGGATTTATGACCAAAACATGAAATCCTAGGGACTCAAAATTCCAATCACTCAAAGGCAACATGGATGCACTAATATATGAATGAGTTGACCCGGAGTCTATCAATGTAAGAACTAAAGTACCAAATAAATTAAAAGTACTATCTATCATAGCTGAAGCATCCTGCTGCCTTTCCATCACATAAACCCATTATGCCCTACATCCTCTGGTCTACTTCCTATTATAGAATCTCCTCTCTGAATAGACTCTAACTGACCACCTCTACCAAAACCTTTACCACCATGACCCCCTCTGACACTGGGTCTAGAAACTGTTGAATTTGTTTGTCTATCCTTTGGTGGCTCTGGACATTCTATGATAAAATGGTTCGGTGATCCACATTTATAACACACTGCTGGTGTACTTATCCTCCAGTAGACACCTCCATGTGCCCTACCACAATGAACACAGGTAGGTGGAATAGGTCTCTGAGCCACTGGGGTCGGAGCACTAGCCACTGAGGCTGTAGGTCTATGTCTATGTTATTATGCTGACCTACCAGGCTGACCCTCCCAATTCTACTCTCCTCTGCTTTGGTTGCTGCTGTAAGTCCCTGTGCCCTCTTTACACTCCAGGCAGTTGCAACTAACTGAGAAAAATCCTGATACCGGGAACCTGCCACAAAACACATGATAGAGGGTCTCAACCCTCCTCAAACCTCTGTCATCTATCAAACTCATCTGGAATAATCCCTCCAGCATACTGGCTCAACCGAATAAACTCAATCTCATGCTCTATCACTATCCTGGTTTCCTGCCTCAAACTCAGAAAATCCATCTTCTTTGCATCCTTATAATCCCTTGGAGTATACTTCTTCTTGAATTTCTATAAGAAATCAGCACATGTCAGGACTGGCGGATCAATTGTACGATGGGGAACTGTCTTCCACCACTCATACGCATCCCCCTGAAGAAGAGATATAGCATAATCAAACTTCTCTTTTGGACTAGCCTGCAACTAAATGAACACTCTCTGGACCCTGTCCAGCCACTACTCTGCTATAGCCAGGTCTATAGTTCCAATAAAATCTATAGCTCCAAACTTCCTCAGCTTGTCATACTTTCGAGTCGGCAACTGCTGCTACGGCTGCGGCTACTGAACTGGAGCCTGCCTTAAAGCTCCACCATATGCCGTACCCAACCCTGTGAAATCTCCTCAGCTGCTAGTTCAACAGGCACAGAAGCAGATGCCTCACCAGCAGACTCAACACCAGCTCCAACTCTATCCTTATCATGAGCTACACTCTTTGTACTACCCTTTGCAGACTGATGCGTCCAAGAAGCCATAATCACCTATTTCTGCAAATACAGTAGAAAATTGCAACATCAAAAATCAGAAAGTGTCAATGCCAATGCATGTATCATAATTGAAAACCATATTTAAAATCCTCATTTTCTCTCTCAACATCCCACCTAGGTCGAGAACATCAAACCTTGGCTTTAATATCCCATATACATATAATACACACACATCTAGTATATGTAAAATACGCATATATGGTATAAAAATGTCACAACCCTATTTAATAAAAATTTTCTTATTCCCCATTTCTCAAAACATTTATACATATATACATCAAAATATATGAAGCCTCACATTACTTATTTACACAAAACCTTCTTGATAATTTGCAATATATATATTTGTACTCCAAAACATAATATTAAAAAGTATTAAAACATAAAATATATACATGCTGGCAAAATGGCTCTGATCTTGTTATAGCAGGAGTGCTTCAAGCTCAGCAAATGTAAGCCTAGACCCTACCAGGTCTAGTAGAACTCTCCAGCTCTACCGGATCACCTCTGTCATCTGTGCGATGAGTTACAATCGTGCTAAGCCAAAGGCATAGTGGTACAAACTTTGATAATAACAAAACTTGAAAACAATGCCAATGCATAATTTTCATTTGCTATGCCATCATATGACATTCAAGATCACTTTTGGATATATGCTTTGATCACTTAATAATTCACACAAACACATACACAAGCATCAGCTCAAACAAACTAATACATCATTCAAATTTTAGAGTTACTATTTTGGTCCATAGTGACACCATGTGTCTAGCCCCGAAGGCAAATAAAGTAATGCTCGAAAGCTAGCCCCGAAGGCAAATTATATCATAGTAATGGCGTGCGTCTAGCCCTGAAGGCAAATCATATCACAGTGACACCAAGGGTCTAGCCCCAAAGGCAAATATAGGCATGTCGCTAAACACAGAACTCTGAAAATTCAATAACATACTAGGCACACAATTAATTCACATTTTTCCATCATCAATTTCTTTCTCATTATCCTATTTTCTCATTCATATCAATGTCATTTCATTTCAACATTTCATAACAAAACCACATTACCCAAACACTTTGGGTCATTTTCATATTTTGCACATAGTTCACATTTCATTCAATCTAGCCATTAACAGTGGCTTTTCATAATGCATATAATGCAAACATAGCAATATACATGTCTTAGCACCATGTTCATGAATACTCAATGTATCAAGTAGCTTAACACATTTTCTATCTAAAATGTGTTAGACCAAATGTTATGCAATCACATTCTATTTATCAAGAGTTTGTACATACCTTAGAAAGCACTCCCAAACAAGCTTCAAAACTCCCTCCAACCCTTTCTCCCAAGTTGGTTTTCAACACTAGGTTTGGGTAAACTACTTCCTTTCAATGCCTATACCAAATGTGATCATAAATAACCATTTAATATCATATTCTAAGGCATTCTCAACATCAAACCATTTAAATTAGGAGTTACAAATGAAAGACAAGGACAAGAGTTATTTAGGCAATATCCTCAAGTAACATGCTCAACAACATGGGCGTGTTAATGACTATGTCATTAACCCACTCTTACAAAAGCTTCGACACGTCCAATGACATGGGCATGTCACTGCCCTTGTCATTCATTCTACCTCACAGAAAGTTTGACAAGCCCAATAACACAAACATATTACTGGTTGTGTCAATTATCTTGCCTTATAAGAGCTACGACATGCTTAGAGACATGGTTATGTTACTGGTTGTGTCATCAATGTTGAACTCGGCACCGTTGACACGCCCAACTATATAGCCGTGTCACAACCCGTGTCAGGCAAAATCTGTATTTCGTACACTTAACCATTTCAACCCAACCACTTCCAAACTCAACTTAAATTCAATCATTTCTTCAATCCAACCTTAAAATCATCATTAGCAACTCACAACAACTTCATACATCCCCAAATAAGCCATTAAAACATGCTAATACACAATCCTAAAATTCAAATATCATGTTCTTCCTTAGAATTTCAAAGAAACTTGCAAAATGAGAGAGGAACTTACCAATTAATGAAGAATCCTCAAAATTTTCACTCGAATCATTGAAATCCCTTGTAAAATTTGTGTATGGAAGAAGAAACACTCCTTGCTCACACACTCTCTCTCTAGCTCACTGCAAAGAAGAAGGAAGAAAAGAAAAGACTCTTCTCTTTTCTTTCATCCTTATCTATATGTATATATCATAATAATAATCATTATACACTTAATTATACAATATATATGTATTGTATATCCTAAATATATGTATATATCTTATATATATAATCATATTTACTTCAAATATATATATTTCAAATATACTTTATACTAAATCATTTAATATCCTTTCATTTCATTTAAATCATTTATTTAATTTATCCAATTTAACTTTAATTTATTTTATTTAAATTTTCCAAAAATTAAGGCTGTTAAACAAAGTTACCATTGAGTTCAAATTTCTTCATCCATGTGTCCGGTTATCATTGTTCCAAGATATTTGACACTAAGATTCAAAAATACTAGACTTTATGTGTTGTTTGGTTCTTCAAGGTGGGCGCTCAAGGTTTTGAGCGTCGAGGAATCACTGCGAGAGCTAACCACTATCTTTTGTGTTCTTTTTACTATTTTAGCTCCTTGTTCCCTGTTGTCGCTCTAGCTTCTTGGGCGGTCGCCTGAAGTTCTGGTGTCCTTACTTCATTGCTCACTGACAACACAAACTCTTCTGTGGGAATTATGGACTTAGCTTAGTTGTTGTAGTTGGCTTGCCTAGCTTAGTGTAGAGCTGCAGTATTTACTTATCTCGATTATTGCAACGAACTGCTTTTAGCTCATCAATTCGATTCTGTTAGCTCAACAACTCTATATCTAATTCGGTTCTCTGCTCAGCACATGTGTATGTCTGTTTGTTTCTCTTAGCTCAGCTGATCTGTGTGACAGTTTGGCTCTGTGCCCGTGTTTCATTTATGCGATCGCTCGGTCGGCAGTTCGAGCGATCGCACAAAGTCGCTCATATCCTAACTCTACAAAGTAGACTTATTTGAAATCATTAGTTCTTTATCAATTTGATTGTCAATGATCAAAATAGAATTTGATTTTCCATCAATCTCAATATAATGATTCATACTACAAACAAGCCCATTATTAAAAAACCTTCGTATATATAAGGCCATAATTGATTTTAACAATCCATAATTTACCTAACTACTTACAAGCCCCATTCAAGAGATTTAGTCCATTATAAAAGGAGTTTTAATTTTTAAAGCCCAATGAAAATTTGGATAAATGGGCCATAAGGTAAAAATGGCACAACACGGGTTCCACAAGGCATCCTAACTCACACACACAATGTAGATCTAAAATGATGCAATAAAATGGAATCTTCTCTTATCCCCACTGGAGTTGCCATTGTGAGAGGAGATTTTTCCCTGTGGAATAGTTCTTACAACTTTGACACTGTTAGGCTTGGGGCCTTAGAGAACACGAGCCTAAGCTCAAAGAAATAGAGTTGCCACCCAGATGGACTGGGAAAGAAATAGAAAGGGGTGATGACTCAATTCCTAAGGAATCCTCAACACCCTTATTGGGTTCTGAAAGTTGGGTACGTATAAGGAAGGTGAGAATGACCCAGCACCCCCATAGCGCCAGGTTCATTAGAACCGATCTCCTTTTCAGGTATAAATATTATTAAATTCTTAAATTATTATAATATTATTCATATTACAAGAATTTAAAATAAAAGCTGCCATATGATTAATTAAAATAAATCAAACAAATAGGGGCACCCATACTAGATGGAAACATGCCCTTACAAATGTCTAAATGTTCAAACAAGTAAATAGAATAGGACACCTACCATTTTGATGGAAAAATGTCCATTACAAAGGTCTAAAATCCTTAAAATAAATTAAGTTACATAATCAAAATAAGGCACCCACCAAGTGGAAACATGCCTTTTGCATCTTTTAAAAATACAACCAATAAATAAATATTAACATAGTTTAATATTCATAATAAAATATATAATCCAAACATATAGTCGATCATAAAAATTGCAATCTACAATCATATCTTAGGTTTTTGAGCAACGTACACGGTGGTCCCACAATATAGAATAAACACCATGAATTAGAATTTTGAGGTTTTAAAGATAAGATTAAGGTTTTAGAATCAAGGTTAGGGTTTTAGATTCATATAAAGTTTAAACTAAATTTAAATTATAATTATGTATTACTGGATGAAATAATGACCACACTATGGAAGTTTAATATTGTTTGAACAAAGTGACTGAATAAAATAATATTATTTAAAGAATGAAAATAACTACTTGTAAGCAGGGATTTTTGCCCCTCCACTTCTAGTGGAATAATGCTTACCGCTTCGACACTATTAGGCTTAGGACCTTAGAGAACACAAGCCTAAACATGGAGAAAATGGAGTCGCCACCTAGACAGGCCGAAAAAATAGAAAGAGGTGGATGATTCAATTCTTAAGGAATCCCCAACCCCTTATTGGGTTCAGAAAGTTGGGTATGTATGGGGAAGGTAAGAATGACCCAACACTCCCATAACGCCCGGTGTATTAGAACTGTCCTCCTTTTCAAGTCTAAATATTATTAACTCCTTAACTTATTAAAATATCATCCATACTACATGCAATTCAAAATAAATAAAATTTATTGTATTAAAATGAAAGAGAGTCCAAGCAAACAAAAAAAAAAATGGGCACCCATACAAGATGAAAACATGCCCTTATAATAATGTCTAATGTCCAAAACTAAATAAATTAGGACACCCACTATTTGGTGAAAACATGTCCTTTACATTGATCCCAAAACTGTAAAATAAATTAAATTACATTGAACCTAACAAATGAAGTATCCACTAAGTGGAAACATACCTCTTGCATCCATAAATCAAAATAACCAATAAAGGCATTCAAGCATTCATCATAAATAAAAGTAAATCATCCATCACAAGCACATAACAATGAACCAAATAATTAAATCTAATTTTTAATCTAGAGTAAAGCATAAGATAAGCAAGATTAGGGTTTATTGGCATGAATTAATATTTCTAGGGTTTTAAACTTGTAAATCAGGGTTTTAGGATTAAATTAGGGTTTTTAAATGAAAAATAGGGTTTTAAATGAAGACTTGGGGTTTAAAATGAAAATTAGGTTTTTAGGGTTTTTTTGGGATGAAAGCTAGGGCTTTATCTTTTGGAAATAATATTTAGAGTTTTGGATGATCAAATTAGGGTTTTTGTATTCAAAAACATACAAATAGGGTTATGGGAAATCAAACTAGAGTTCTTGGATCAAAGCATATAAATTTAGGGTTAGAATATATAGTTAAAACTAATCTTAATATATTTAGGGTTCATAAAAAATAGGTTATCTAAAGTTATATTATTTAGATTGGGTTCAAAATGTAAAATACTGGAACAATTGCAAAATAATAGATGGAATAATACCAAGCGTATCTACTGTGAATGAGTATATCAATTTGAATGAAAGAATAACTACTGGATGGAATAAATATGAAGTAATATAAATAATAGAAGCTTGCTGTAATTTTAAAGAATTAAGGAAACTAAACCTCCATTTGTTGGCTGCACCAAATTGAAAGAATATTGATCTAAGCTATTGCCTGCACAAATCTAAAGTTTTTGGCTGAGCAAGGTGAAATCGAGGGTAGCTTTGATTTCCACCTTCTAGTTAATATGTATGTGTTTTGTTTCTTTTTGGCTAATTGTTGTTTTTCTTTTGATAATTCTCCACTACCTGTTAATTCTTGTCACTGCTCATATTATTGTTAAGCTCCCTATTTATAAGAATAAACTAGGTTAAAACCAGTAAATCCTGAGCCAAATCTGAGCTTAATCTGGATGTCCAAATAAATATGTCCTAAACAACATCCACATTGAATTAAAATGTATTAAGTTTGACATGAAACTATGGCCATATCGAATTAAAACCTATTTAATTTGATATGGACCAACATCCATATCGAATTGGACTTATCGAATTAGCAAGTCCAATTCGATATGGAAGTGTTCCATATTGAATTAGAATTGATCTAATTCGATATGTTTCATATCGAATTAGACTTGTTCTAATTAGATATGGACCATCCATATCAAATTACAATTAATCTATTTTGATATGGATGATTCTGTATTAAATTAGACTAGTTCTAATTTGATATGGACCATCTATTTGATATGGACATGCCCAATTCGATATGTCATGATCCATACTGAACCAAACCTACTTCAATCATCAAAAGGACCGTTTCATGGATTTTAAAGTTGAACAGACTTATTTTAGGCCTTATAAAACTATACCAATCTAATTAAAAGCTTTAAAGCAAGTCTAAGCCATCAAGAATGGACCAATCTTGACTATGCCTCCTCTAACTGGGATCAGACTAGCTTAGGGCCAAAATTAAGGATATACAGTTTGCCCCTTTCTTGAACAATCTTGAATTCATTTAGAGAGTGAAAAGCAACATGAATTTGGGCTAATTTTGGATAAGGATGGGTTATGGGCCCGAGGGATTGATTTGGGTTCTAGACCCGAGGTTGGTTTGAGTTTTCAACCTAAGATTGGACTGGGTTATGGACCCGAGGTTAGTTAGGTTTAGGACTCGAGGTTAGTTAGGTTTTGGACCCGAGACTTGATTGGTTGGGTTCTAGACTCGAGGCTAGATTTATTGGGTTCCTAACCTAAGGTTGGTTAGGTTTTGGACCTGAGACTTGATCGGTAGGGTTTTGGACCCGAGGTTGGTTGGGTTTTTGACTTGAGACTAAATTTGAGTTCTGGATCCAAGGTTAATTTGTTGGGTTCTTGACCTGAGATTGGTTTAGATGTTGGACCCGAGATTGAATTTGGGTTTTAGACCTAAAGTTGATTGGTTGGGTTCTGGACCCGAGACTATATCAAGTTCTGGACCTGAGGTTAATTTGGGTTCTAGACCCGATATATCTGTAAAAAATTAATTTCAGTAGTCAGTAGAGGATTTGAAAAAAATTAGGATATTTTTTACTGTATATGGGTACCTATATACTCTTGTCCCTATGTGGAAAAAATATTTGTAAGTACAAAAAATATTTTTTAGACACACAAAAAATTTATACCCATAAAAAATAATAATTTACTATGCATGTGTGTTATGTCCAAAAATTAATTATTGAGCTTAACTATTGTCAGTTTTACGTGCTCTAACTGATTTCAATCTCTTGCCATTTTATGTCTGAGGAGAAGCTGGCCTGGCTTGCCTTTACCATGGCTTTGATAAAATTTGTAGGGATAAGATATCATTCACCAGCTATATAGTCATTACTGAGGTATGAGTTATTTCCTTCGTCAAATAAAAATGGTGTGCATATATAATCTTGACCATTATTGT
Organism: Garcia nutans; assembly: GCA_947685225.1. Lineage (NCBI taxonomy): Eukaryota > Viridiplantae > Streptophyta > Magnoliopsida > Malpighiales > Euphorbiaceae > Garcia > Garcia nutans. Next base: position 56,868,145 of record CANTUV010000007.1, read on the forward strand.
TTTGCCCGATAGGTGTGGGCATATGAACATAACCTTGTGAAGGCCCTTGCCATTACCAGGAGATGGGTTGGATACCTAAGGCATAGTCATTGGCTTTCGAGTCGTATGGAGGTGCCCGAAAGCCATCATATGCACACCCGATGCTATCAACTGAGTCGCCTCACTTGGAATCAGGTAAAGAATTAGTATGACTGTTAAAATTTATGAAAGAAATAACTTACCTGTCTTACAATTTGTAGGTGGACATTGCTTAGTGAAGAGCGGATGAGAGGGCAATCGGACCACTACAATCAATAATGCATTACCCCTGTAGAATTCCCGTCGGATCATCGCCGGGCTGATTTCCAATGGTTGGTTCCTTGATGAGAAGATATATAATTGGTTCCATGGCCCTAATCAAAGGCCAATGCCAGTTGATATTCCTACATTTATTCTAATCTTAATGTCTATGCTAGAGGACTCTTAGAGATGTGCCCGGAATGGATTTGATGTCACTACTTTCTTGCTCCGGCTAGAGTTGACATATGATGAGTTCATGCAGACCAGATTTTGCACTTTGAAGTATCTCCTGATGGTGTTAAAGGTATGGAGGCACAGGGAGATGAAAAAGAAGACGAAGAAGGAGAAGAGGAAGAATGTGATGAGAGCATAGGGGAAGAAGGTGATGAGGAAAATAAGAATGAGTATAAGGAGGAAGATGGTGATGGCGAGGAGGGTAATGAGGATGGAGTGGAAGAAGATGAGGATGGGGAGGAGGATGGGTGCTGCCCATGATGATGTTATGGTTGTCTCCTCTCAGGTTTATCAGACATGATTTTTTGTGAATTTTGGACTTGCCTTTTCATTGTACTTGTCTAACTTTTATGAATCTTTCCAGGCGATCGAACAACTAGATGATCCTAATCAAGGTGAAGCTGGTCCATCCAGCATGGCATTGCCTCAACCATATGTCCTATATGTATTCCCCTATGCCAATCCATCTTCTCGGATTCAAGGCTTTGACTTGAACTATTTGATTTGCAATCCCTTTTTCATATTTATATATGCTAAATGTATGCATGAAAATGTATGAACCTAACTTTTCCTTTTTTGGCTCACAGCGAATGCTTGAAGAACAAAACTAGAAGCTATATGAAGAATTGGCAGCCAGCCATCGACATGCAGCCTGCCTTGAATAGAACTTTTGAGACTTCCAGTTTTAGGGTTACAGTGATCTTGGTTCGTCTTCGTCGAGGGGGCTCCAGAATGATGACCATGACGCGCCTCGTTCTTTCTTTCAATGACTACTACAAAACTGACTTTTAGGACAATAGGGACCCAAGTTTTTCTTCTTCGAGTGGATTATAGGTAGATGATGTACCTCCTCGTCCATCAGGCAATGAATTTCTTAGGGCTTTATTTGATTGTAGACTGCCTCCCCCTTCATGGTGATTTGGCTTGTACCATATTAAAAAGCATGTATTAGATTTATTATACACATAATAAAAGCTTTTATTAAATTTAATGTACATAATAAAATATAATATTTTGACTTTTCAACTTTTTTTTTGCTTCTGAACTTTTTTCAAATATCACTTTGACCTTTCATACATATATATATGTACACATATTTGGTACCATGTCGAATTCTTTCAACATGGATTCGACATGGATAAAAATCTAATACAAATTATAAGACCAACATGGATTTGGTTTAATAGTTTCCAATTTCAAAACAAACTCAGTATTTCAAAATTCAAACACAATTCGACATGGATAAATTTATCTAAACCCAATTCGACATGGATAAATTTTCCCTAACAAGATCAGACTTCACCCTCCTACTATATAAATCAACAATTTTCCCTTTTCTACTTCAATTAAAATACCTATTTTCCTGGGGACATTCTCAAATCGAGGTAGTAAACTGGGCTCCAGTATTTGTAATATCCCAAACTGTGCCTTAGAAGTTGTGATATTATTGTTATAAGGGGATTGAATGTATATATGTTAAGTTGATAAGACAAGAAAATTTAAGAGAGAATGTTTATGTGTTGTTTGAAAAGAAAGCAATGTGTGGAGAGAATGTATATTTAGTGTATATGGCAATATATATAACATATATGTTGGTCAAATGGAAAGTCAAGAAAAGAAGATATTTATTTTGTGGATTGTGAAATTACTAAAAAGGGTATTTGATTATAAAGAAAGAAAGTTTTGGTGAAGGATATTTTAGTAATTATTATTATTATTATTATTATTATTATTATTATTATATATTTTTTGGGGATAAGAACAAAAAAAAAAAAGAAGATTCTTTCTTCTTCTTCTTCTTCTTCTTCTTCGTGTACGAGAGAGAGAGAGAGAGAGAGGTTCTTCTTCTTGGACGAGAGAGAGAGAGAGAGAGAGAGAGAGAGATGATTTATACACCAAATTCTTAAGGATTTTTAGAGGATTGAAGATAGGGATGAGGATTTGACAAGATATTTAAGTAAGTTTCTTCTTGATTCTCTTGTTTCTTTGAGTTGTGTGGATATTTGATTGGGTTTGGTGATTGATGATTGTTGGTAAGTTATGTGTATGTGTGTTGAATTGGTAATTTGATGGTGATAATATGATTAATTGATATGGATGATGATGAATTGTTGAGTAAGGGTTTAGTTTAATGAATTTGGGGATTTGATTAATTAATACATGGATGATGTTTATAATGATGATTGGTGTGTGTTTTAAGTGTTGTTGGTGTTTTTGTAAGTTTGTTATGGTTTTGGGTGTGTTTGGTGAAGATTGTTTGGAGTGGATGATGGCTAAAAGAAGTGTTTTGTTAGATGTTGTTTTGTGTTGATCGAAATCTGGGTTTTTAGCCTGACACGCCCATGGACACGGCCAGATTGTTAGGCGTGTCGTTGGTTTTGTTTTTGGGGTTTGTAACACGAGCAGTGGCACGCCCATGTCACTAAGCGTGTCACAAGTTCTGTGTGACAGTAGAATTGACACGACCAGTAACACGCCCGTGTTATTGAGCGTGTCATAGCTACTGTGAGTTTGGAGAATTGACACGGCCATGAACACGTTCATGTTGTGGGACGTGTCAATATGTTTGAGATACAGAAGGTATTACACGCCCAGTGACACGCCCGTGTGGGAGAGCGTGTCATGTGTTGAGTTTGCCCTAGTTGATTCTTATTTATATTATCTCATGTGTATGATCACTTTTGGATTAGGTTTTTAAGAGATTGAATGGCCCTAATCCAAATATTGAAGAATCTAAGGAAGAGAAGTCTAAGTGGGTGTGAGTTTCTTTGAAGGTAAGTACAAAACCTTATTTGCTTATATATATTTATATGACTTGGAACATTAGTATATTTGATGATAAATGTATTAAGTAATTTATTATATAATTGATAAATATGTATATAAATAATGTATATGTTATGAAATACAAAAGATATGAGAGTATAATCAAATATGTGAAATGTGAAAGCATCCAATGTATATATGTGTTATGAAAGGTGAAAGGTGTGAGGATTGGATAATGCAATTGATTGTGTATACTTGAATGATGAATGGTTATGTATATATATATGTATATATATATATATAAGATGAAGTATGAAATGTATGTCATATGGAATATGAATGATATGATTTGCATGATGCAAATGATATGATGAATGATTATATATGTGTTAATGGTGAAATATGAAATGTGGATTGAGAAATGATGATGAATGAAGCCATTGTGATTGGCTATAAAGATTTGAAAGAAACAATTGAGGCATGTTTGCCTAAATGATGCCATTGTAATTGGCTATGATGATGTAAATGATGATTGAGGCATGTTTGCCTAAATGATGATAAGAATGAGAATGAAATTGATAATGAAATAATGAATGAATTGTGTGTCTAATATGTTATTCATTTTCAGAGTTTTGTTGTTGGTGGCATGCCTATTAGTAACAATCTCTTGAAGTTAGGTTGGATTTGATCCTTGAAGCCAAGTTGGGTTGAAGTTTAACATGTTTTACTCCCCTTGAAGCTTGGTTGGGTCTAGTCCTTGAAGCCTAATTGAGATGTTACAACCCTTAAAGCTAGGTTGGGTTTTGTTCTTGAAGCCAAGTTGGGTTGATACTTAGCATGCTTTGTTCCCCTTGAAGCTTGGTTGAACATAATCCTTGAAGCCTAGTTGGGATAATGATAATGATAAATGTGATAAATAAACCAAAACATTAACTCTGAAAGTTGAATGGCATATTAGTGTCTTTGGGCCCATGCTTGTGTTTGTTTAAATATGATTTATGAATGGTGAATTATGGATAATGAATTAAATGAATGAGATGTGATATTATGAAGTATGACATGATAAGTAAATGTAATGTTGTGATATGATTATATAACATAAATGAATTATTGAAAGGAGATGTGGTTTGTGAAGTTATATGAAATATGCAATTATGAAGTTTAAATTGATATATATGATATGTATGAAATGAAATTGGTAAGTATCATTATATGAAGGTTCTATCAATTTATTGAACTATGTTTGATGGTTATGTTATATATATATGTATATGTAAATCATATATGAGATTAATAGGAATATATGAAGAATGCATATATAAAAGAGGAAAACAGAGTAAGAAAATGATAAAACGTGAGGCTAAACATATGAGGTATGTATCCTTTGTATTGCATATTTTAATGTTTACTTGTTCTACTAAGCTTTCGAGCTTAGCGCGGTTATATTAATCGCGCAGGTAAATGGGTGATGGAGCTGGAGTTAAGTCAGTATGTCACGAAGAGAGCAAGTATAGTTCGAGACCAACTAGATGGTGGTGCATGCATGTAACAGTTAATTATATTGTATTTTCACAAGAATGTATTCATATGTATAAATGAACCTATTGAAGAGACAATGTAATTTATATATATATGTATTATTATAAAAAGGATATTGATTTTGAAAGTACTTTTTATATATTTCAATATAATGATATGATTTTGGAATGAAAGTAAAGATTTTAAATTTGTGATAACTAGTGACATCCTTATACTTTATATACCTACTGTATGTATAAGTGGTATATGTATAGTACTTATATAGAGTATTGAGGTGTTACAGTATTTTCTTCTTACAAATTCCAATCAACTTTAATTCTCATGCTCCTAAAAAGGAATGAGGCCAATGTAAAGAAAATAAAGGATTTATTCATGACCATAAACTCTATACATTGGGATCACATATCATAGTTTCAACTTAATATTTTAAAATGCTTTAAAACATCAAATTGGACCAACAATTTTTACATGCTATGGCTTCTGTTTGGGATGTGAAAAGTAGAACTTTCAAGATAAATTTTTTTAAAATATGTCCCATGATCGAAGAGTTCAAAGCCATCCTTGGATATCTGAGTAACCATTCAATGGCATTACCTATATTAACTTTAAAAACTCATCAAAAGATGCAGATGTTGTTTAAAGATATTAGTTTTATTTCTTTAAAACCCCAAAACCAAAATTTACTTTCCAAATTTTCAAAACTCAAAATTTGATTCTGTTTCTTTCAACAAATCATAAAAACATCTTTTATATTTTTAAAAACTTTAATTCCTTTAGTTTACTTTCATAAACTTCATAAAATTATCAATTGATTTACAAATTCTAAAAACTTAATTCTAAGAAAACTAAACCGTAATTCAAAAGTCTTAAAACCCTAATTCAATTCCAAAGCTCAAAACAATAAACCTTAAACTAGCTAACCTAAACCCTAACTTTTCTAAAACCCAAATCCTTTAAACTTTAAAAACTTTATAAACATAAATGTTATACTTTTTACACAGTAAGCTCAAATCAACAATTCATTAACCGTAAACCACAAATCAAAGGTATTTTAAAGTGTTCAAACCCTAGTTTCATGATTTCACCATCCAAACATTAATTTGGTTAATCAAAGAGTTTTACCAACCTTTTAAAACATAAAATCTTTAATCCATTTTAGTCACAGTAGCCTAATTCCGCAAATTTCAAATCCTAAACACATGAAATAAATAACCCAAAATGGAAACAGTAGTTATGATTTAGACTTTTATTTGCCTTGTTCAATTCTCTATTTGATTATGCTTTGATTTATTTTATATGCTTTAATTTATTTAAGTTAAATGCTTGTTGTATTTAATTTATCATGGATGGATGTTTACTTTCTATTGATGTTTAATACCTTTGATAAATTATGAATGGTTATTTAACTTTTATCAATTTATTTAGATTTCCAAATATTGTAAGGGGTATGTTTCCACTTGGTGGGTACCTCATTAGTTAAATATCATGTAATTTAATTTGCTTTTCTATTTTAGAACCTATGTAAAGGACATGTTTCTACCTTTCAGTGGGTTTCCAATTTAGGCATGTGATGTAAGGACATGTTTCCATCTTTGGATGGGTGTTTGTTTATTTGTTTTGCTTGGACCTTGTTTTGATTTTAATATAATGATGCTTTCTTTTAATTATTGTGTATAATATGGATAATATTGTTATACTAAAGAATTTTATAATATTAAGACCTGTAAAGGAGGTCGGTTCCAATGAGCCGGGCATTGTTGGGGTGCTGGGCCATTTCTCACCTTCCCCACACGTACCCAACTTTTCGAACCCATTAGGGGGTTGAGGATTCCTTAGGAATTGAGTCATCCACCCCTTTCTTTTTCCTGGCCCGTCCGAGTGGCGACTCCATTTTCTCCAGACTTAGGTCCGTGTTCTCTAAGGCCCCGAGCCTAAACAGTGCCAAAGTCGCAAGAACTATTCCACCGAGAGTGGGGGCGAAAATCCTCGCTCATAGTGGCGACTCCACTGGGGATAAGAGAAGTTGATTCCGTTGGTCCTTTATTATTATATTCTTTCTTATAATGATATTATCTATTGCATCATATTATATTGCATTGTGTGCATGCGTTAGGAGTCCCGTGTTACCCTTGTTATGTTATGTAAGGGATACCATTCTTTCACTCGAGGTATGGAGATCGAGCATGGCATAACCACTCATAGCCTCGTACCATTTGGTATATACTTGCTATGGGAACATAAGCCTTTTAACCCAAAGACTAAAGCTTATGTAATTGGCCTAGTTACTTTCCTTAGGTTGTACCCCGAATGCATGTTGTTTGACTATGGTTAATTTATCTTGGTTTAAATCATGGCTTATTTGGTTTGATCTTTTTCTAATATGACCCAAGTACATTTGCAAGCTCAAAATAAATTTTTCTTTAAAGTCCAAAAGACCAAATCTATTTTCAAAACTTTTTAAGATGGTCTTTGGACATAAAACTTTTCTAAAAATAAATCAAAAATTCTTTGGCTCATGGCCCAAATACTAAGTCCAAAATCCATTTTTTCTAAGATCTTTTTACAAAAATTTTTTTATCCAACCTTTTCTTACAAAGAGCTTGCAAATTATTTAGGTCAATTAAGAAATACTAAAAACCAATTGTAAGCCTAGTTTATACTAAGAGTAATTAATCATGGGCTTATTTTTGGCGTGAACCATTAGTTACCTTTTTCAAGTGAGAAATCTATTTATAATAAACATCTTAATTTCGTTTAAATCCAACATAGCATAAAAGCTACTTTAGTTGGTTGAATGGATTAAAACCTAATTAATGGGAATTGTCATGAATGGATTTCCATTTTTGAAAATATAACTATTGGTTGAAACGCCCGAGGGAATTATTTGAAAGCAAGATACCCCATGCTGGTATTTTGTTAACCATATACCTAGGAAAAGAGACTCGCCATTTGTGTGTGGATGTTATAAGGTTGGAAGGAACGTCCTATTCGTCCTTGTTTGTCTATTGTTTGTGCATACATGCATACATACATACATTTGCATCTCATGTCATTAATCCTTTCTGGCTCACAGTCCTGGATTACGATAGTTCAAAAGCTTACGACAATCCGACCTATGCCGGAGACGAGACATCTAGCAACGACTCAATCACTTGCTCAACAAAAATAATGGATCCCGAACAAATTCAAAGAATGGTGGATGACGCCCTCAATGCCAAGATGGAAGAAATAAAAGAGGCCATGGCTAAGACCATGAAGAACCAATTGGCTGCAATTTTAGGAAATCATGTCGAAGCATCTGCTAGCACCAAGAAGCCAAAAGTCAAGGGGAAGGCTAAAGTTGGTGAAGTAGCTTTTGATGATGATAAGGTGATCATTGATGATGATGACTAGGCTCAATACTACCAAGATCCTTAAAACAAAAAGGAGCCGAAGGTTGTTAAGAAGGCAACTATTGAAAAGACCGAGACTTCTGATGTTGAAAAGATGATTGCTGATTTAGAAAAGAAATTTGAGAAGAAATTGAAAACTGAAGAAATGTCCGAAGTTTACAAATTATTTGAGCTAGATGAAGAAGTTCCGTACAAGTTCAAGATGCCATCTTTTGCAAAGTTCAATGGTACTGGAAATCCTCACCTCCATGTGAAGCAGTATATCATTGCCATGCAATCTGCCCGAGCTACTAAGGCTCAAACCCTAAGGTACTTCATGCTCTCATTGGATCCTGTTGTCCAAAATTGGTTCATTACCTTGGAAGAAGGAACACAAAAGAGTTGGGATCTGCTATACAAAGCTTTCATTCAGCAATATGGGTACAATGTTGAAATGGAAGTTACCTTAATGGAAGTTGAGTCCATTAGGCAATGACCAAATGAAAGTTTTGTGGGCTGTGTGAAAAGATGGAGAAATAAGGCCGCTGTGCTCAAGAAAAGGCCCGATGAATCTGATCAAATAAGGATGATCGTGAGAGGCGTCCTGCCTAGTCTTCGTGAAACGATGTCTCATACACTCAACCATGACTTCAAAGATCTTCTCCAAGCTGGTCTACAAATTGAAGAGTGGGAAAGGGAAAAATCACTTTTCAATAAGAAGGAATGAGAAAGGGAATTATCAGCCTAGCAATCAAAGCACGCAAAAAGAAGTTGATGTTAATGTGACCGGTCAAGGAAATAAAAGACAATTCTCAGAATTGGGAAAACCTCTATCTTGGGTTTTTAGCAAGCTGTAAAAGAAAGGGTTGCAACCGTTAGCTCCTCGACCACTACATAATCCACTGCCACCAAACTTCAATGCCGAGGCCTTCTGTCAATTTCATCAAATGTGAGGGCATGAAACAGATAAATGTGCTTGTCTAAGGCATGAGATCCAAGACCTAATCGATAGTGGCAAGCTACCCGAGCCGGATAAGCCCAATACCAAGAACAACCCTTTGCCTAAATTTGGAAAAGTGCCACCACCGGCAACCTTTATGGTGGGAAAAGAATTGGAAGAATATTTTGTTTTATCCTCTTTTCAAGATGGAAATATTGAAGATGTGAAAGGAAAAGAAGATTAAACTCAACAAACTTTCCTTAGCTTGAATGTTGCTTTTTAATTTTACTTTCTTTAATATTTAAATTGGAACAATCTTGTTTTTCAAACTTAAAGTTGCTTTAAATAAATTATTTTCATCAAAATTTTGTTGGTCTTTGTTCATTTTGGGTGCTCAACTGATGAGGAATCTAGCTTGATGTTTATAAATTAATGTGTCTAGGCATCATGACTTGAATGACTTTGCTAGATGAGGGAATTGCTCTATAGCATCGAGTTGTGTATGCTTACTTAGAGAGGGCTCTTGCATAATTACCTTTGTCTAGGTCCTAGTCAGTCTTAGAACATGCTTTGACAAACTTTCGAGGTGAAATTGAACTCTGCTTATTTAAGAAAGAAATGATCTAGGCATTGTTTGGTTAGCCAACAACTAGTATCCACCCTATTAAATATCAATCCTTAGTTGTCCCGTTGAGCCTTCATAAAATTTTAGCTTTATTTCCATTGATTTATAAACCCCGATAACCTACCCTGAGCTGTTGTGATACTTTTGACAAGTCTTATGATCACTAAGATGAAGAGGCAAGAAGATCAAAGAAAGCAATGATTCGTCAAGATCATGAGGATAGTTGAAGTTCTCAAGACCATAAAGATAGTTGAAGTTTTCAAAACCATAAGGGTAGTTGATGTTTTTAAGACCATAAGGGTAGTCGAAGTTCCCTTAATATTTCCAATATGTCAAGACAACATTAGAGTAATAAATGATTCTTCCCTGTTAAAGGAGATTTATGTTATTCCACTCATCCACTATTGGAAGCCAAAGTTGGTGTGAACAAGACAACTCTGTTTGAGCTAGAACAAAAAAAAAGGAAAGAAAGAAAAAAAAAGAAAGGGAAAGAAAGGGAAAAAAGAATAAAAGAAAAAGGAAAAAAGAAAGGAAAAAAAAAGATAAAACCTAAAAAGGTGGTTCAAAAAGCCAACTGAGTTTTCTTTTACCTAAAGAAGCAAAAGGCTTTAATTTGGTTCATAAGGAGATTTTGATTTAAATTGGTCCAACCCCATTAAAGATTCGATCAAAATCAGAGGAAAAGGAGAAAGACCATCCAGTGCTTAAAAATTAAATACTTGATAGTCCTACAAGAAAAAAGGACAAAATGATAAGAGAAAGGAAAGAGTAAGGTAAGAGAAAGAAAAGGGAAGAGTAAGAGGAAAGAAAAGGGAAAAGAAGAAAAGAAATGAATTTGGATCTTAAACTTTTTGCAAGGGCAAAGACTATCCTAATCAAGATCCAGATTAATGCCAAGAAGATAGAAGGAATTTGGAGTCTAGCAAGATTGCCTCCAAGCTGCCTAAATTTCAAACAAGAAATTTATGGTGTGAGGGTTTGTCCATTGTGTCACATCAGCTCCTATCTCAAAATGGCCTTCACTTAAACCTGTGTCCCTTATAGACCCCATTTCAAGCCTATCAAAGACCTGTTAATCTCTCTTGGTAGGTAGAGTCTATTAGTGGAGATAGTTTGGATAAGCATGCATATGAGATAGACAATATTTAAACTCAAATGAGACCTTTGGCCAAGTAATGTGTATGTGCCTATCTGAAGTTCAACAATTCTTTCATAAATGGAAATGATTCCCGAGTTTAGTACGGTAACTAGGGTTGTCATGTTATAGATATGTTAATTTGGAAAAATCAAGTCCTGAGGTACATTGACATTAATTTGGCAAAGCCAACATTTGATTTCAAAATCAAAATTCAAAAAAAATTCAAAAAAATTCAAAAAATGTTTTATCATACAAAGCCTTCAAGTTAAGGGAAGTATGTTGAACCTCCAAAGGACACATTGGGCAAAGGAAATGATTATTGGCAAGGTTATGAAGAAGCTATCAGCCGACATGCTGAAATATAGTTCGAAATAGATGAATCCCTGACTCTGCTGCTTAGGGTCTCCATCACTTATGTTTTCAACATCTTGAAGGTAAAACCCATAAATGCAAAGCTTTCTATCATTCCAATGCGAGACTTGAACGAGCGTCGAAAAGGAGTCAATGAGAATACTTCTGTTGATCACCTCGGTCTGTGAGTCAATGAAACCGTTGTGAGTATTATCATGCATATCATGCATACATGAGCATATCACATCACACTTTCTTGTCTTGTATTGTCTATTCTTTATCAAAGTAAACAGCAAACACTCTGTGAAGTAAAGAATCAAAAGAAGATATTTAATCAAGAGGGCATGGAAAGCCTATTTGCTTATGGAAGCTCCAGTCGTTTTGCAAAGGAAGAAATACTTGCTTATGCGATGAACTAGACGGCAAAAACATCAATTAAAGCCCGCATGGAAAAAATCTTAGGTTGGAACCTACATAGGGGAAAAAGTTTCTCCTTTTCAATTTTTTTTAGTCCATATATAAAATTTCAAACTCACTTACAAATATTTTGCCACGCAGGGGGCAAGGAGAGGATACAAGGCCTAATTAAAGATAGCTGAATTTTTGCAAAAAGGAAGAACAAAAGAATGGAACATCAGACTTCTCAAAAGATAAAAGATCAGTCCTGCTAAAAGAGCTGAAGCCGAGGAAAAGACCCAATTTAAAGGATGAAGATCCAATTTCAAGGGTGAAGACCCGATCTCAAAGAAGGAAGATCCATTTTCAAAGGTGAAGATCCGTTTTGAGGGTGAAGAACCACAATGCATAGAATGGTCAGAGCAGTCAGACTTCTCAACTGATAAAAGGTTAGTCAAAATCATTCTCGGGTCCAGGTACCCAATCTCGAGTCCAAGTACCCAAACCAAACCCAATCCTGGGTCCAAGTACCCAAATCCAATCAATCCCGGGTCCAAGTACCCAATCTTGGGTCCAAGTACCCAAATCAAACCCAATCCCAGGTCCAAGTACCCAAATCAAACCCAATCCCGGGTCCAAGTACCCAAATCAAATCAATCTCAGGTCCAAGTACCCAAATTAAACCAAAATCAATTCAATCTTGGGTCCAAGTATCCAATCCCAGATCCAAGTACGCAAATCAAATTCAAATCTCAAGTCAAAGTACCAACTTTAGGATCGAGTATCCGAATCCAACTTTGGATCGAGTATCCAAATCTAGATAGGATCGAGTATCCCAATCAAGTTTAGGATCGAGTATCCGAATCGAAGTTAGGATCGAGTATCCAAATTTAGTTTAGGATCAAGTATCCAAATCAAGTTAGGATCGAGTATCCCAATCCAATTTAGGATTGAGTATCCAAATCTAGTTTAGGATCGAGAATCCAAATCCATTTAGGATCGAGTATCCTAATCCAATTTAGGATCGAATATCCAAAGCCAATTTAGGATCGAGTATCCAAATCCAATTTAGGATCGAGTATCCAAATCCAGTTTAGGATCAAGTATCCAAATCTAGTTAGGATTGAGTATCCCAATCCAGTTTAGGATCGAGTATCCAAACCCTATTTAGGATTAAATATCCAAATCCAGTTAGGATCGAGTATCCGAATCCAGTTAGGATCAAGTATCCCAATCAAGTTTAGGATCGAGTATCCCAATCCAAATCTAGTTAGGATCGAGTATCCGAATCCAATTAGGATCGAGTATCCCAATCAAGTTTAGGATCGAGTATCCAAACCCAATTTAGGATCGAGTATCCCAATCCAAATCCAGTTAGGATCATGTATCTAGGTCTAGTTTAGAATCGAGTATCCAAATCTCTCGGGTCCAAAACCCAAAACCTCAATCATCGCAAAAATTAAGTATTATTGCTTTTCACTCTCTTTCACTAAAGTTTTAGATCATTCAAGCAGGGGGCAAACTGTAGACCCTTAATTTTTGACCCAGTCCAGTCCAATATATTTTAATTAGTCCAAAATAATTTTTGTGTTGTCTAATATTGTAACGACCCTCCCCGACCAGGTCGGCTGCCCGGCCCACTAGTGGCTTATGGCCCGGCCTTTTCACCACCTGGGCACGGAGTCCGCAGGAGGCAAGCGATCGCTACAGTACTGGACAGCCCTCGCGGCCCACCCAGTAGGAATTTGTTTATTTGGCTCCCTAAGGAGTCGCCTCCCTAGATCGAACCCCTGACCTCCCACTTAAGAGAGCCAGCGAGAACCATCCAGTACCATTTCTGCTAGCGATCGCTTGCCTCCTGCGGACTCCGTGCCCAGGTGGTGAAAAGGCCGGGCCGTAAGCCACTAGTGGGCCGGGCAGCCGACCTGGTCGGGGAGGGTCGTTACAGTTAACGACCCTCCCCGAACAGGTCGGCTGCCCGGCCCACTAGTGGCTTACGGCCCGGCCTTTTCACCACCTGGGCACGGAGTCCGCAGTAGGCAAGCGATCGCTACAGTACTGGACAGCCCTCGCGGCCCACCCAGCAGGATTTGTTAATTTGGCTCCCAATGGAGTCGCCTCCCTGGATCGAACCCCTGACCTCCCACTTAAGAGAGCCAGCGAGAACCATCCAGTACCATTTCTGCTAGTAGCAGAAATGGTACTGGATGGTTCTCGCTGGCTCTCTTAAGTGGGAGGTCAGGGGTTCGATCCAGGGAGGCGACTCCTTTGGGAGCCAAATAAACAAATTCCTGCTGGGTGGGCCGCGAGGGCTGTCCAGTACTGTAGCGATCGCTTGCCTCCTGCGGACTCCGTGCCCAGGTAGTGAAAAGGCCGGGCCGTAAGCCACTAGTGGGCCGGGCAGCCGACCTGGTCGGGGAGGGTCGTTACAAATATATCTTAATTGGTCCAAAACAATTTTTGTTATTATCTGCGGGAGAAATGGCTTGGCCATTTCGCTAGTAGGAAAAACCTGCGAGCGAAATGGCCAAGGCCATTTCGCCCGCAGCTGCCGTAGCTGGCTGCGGCAGCTTTTTTGCCAGCTCAATTTATCCTGCGGCAATTTTTTTTGCTAGAGCAATTTTTTCGCAGCAGTTTTTTTTTGCCAGTGAAATTTCCCGACGCAAATTTTTCGAAACCTAATACAATTAGGTTTCGGTTTCCTTTTCTTATTTAATATTGTATGCCGTGAGTAACTAGGATGAATAATAGAATTCTTCTATAAATAAGGAAGAAATCAGGAGAGAAAGACAAGGAGAAATTGAGACAAAGATTGGGAGAGTTTGAAACTGAAACTGAGTGGGAAAGCAGTGAAATCAATTTGACCTTTTGAATGAAGAAGAAGCAAAGCCATTAACAATTCATCAAAGGCAGCAACTGCCTTTGTTTTTGGTTCATCAAAGAAGAATTTTTTTGTAGGAACCATCAAAAGGAGGTATGTATCAATTGTTTAATTTTCTCACAGTAGCTTAGATTATGAAATTGTGTCTTTTAATTTAAAAACCTAATAACCTCAATTCAACTTTTCTGAAGTAGGAAAATCTTAAATCGTTGCTTTATTTTCCAAAAAGTTTAAAGATATTAGTTTTATTTCTTCAAAACCCCAAAATCAAAATTTACTTTCCAAATTTTCAAAACCCAAAATTTGATTTTGTTTCTTTCTACAAATCCTAAAAACATCTTTTCTATTTATAAAAACTTTAATTCATTTGGTTTACTTTCATAAACTTCATAAAATTATCAATTGATTTACAAATTCTAAAAACTTAATTCTAGGAACACTAAACCCTAATTCAAAAGTCTTAAAACCCTAATTCAATTCCAAAGCTCAAAACAATAAACCTTAAACTAGCTAACCTAAACCCTAACTTTTCTAAAACCCAAATCCTTTAAACTTTAAAAACTTTATAAACATAAATGTTATACTTTTTACATGGTAAGCTCAAATTGACAATTCATTAACCGTAAACCACAAATCAAAGGTATTTTAAAGTGTTCAAACCCTAGTTTCATGATTTCACTATCCAAACATTAATTTGGTTAATCAAAGAGTTTTACCAACCTTTTAAAACATAAAATCTTTAATCCATTTTAGTCACAGTAGCCTAATTCCACAAATTCCAAAATCCTAAACGCATGAAATAAATAACCCAAAATGAAAACAATAGCTATGATTTAGATTTTTATTTGCCTTATTCAATTCTATATTTGATTATGCTTTGATTTATTTTATATGCTTTAATTTATTTAAGTTCAATGCTTGTTGTATTTAATTTATCATGGATGGATGTTTACTTTCTATTGATGTTTAATTCCTTTGATGAATTATGAATGGTTATTTAACTTTTATCAATTTATTTAGATTTCCAAATGTTGTAAGGGGTATGTTTCCACTTGGTGGGTACCTCATTAGTTAAATATCATGTAATTTAATTTGCTTTTCTATTTTAGAACCTATGTAAAGGACATGTTTCTACCTTTCGGTGGGTGTCCTATTTAGGCATGTGATGTAAGGACATGTTTCCATCTTTGGATGGGTGTCCATTTATTTGTTTTGCTTGGACCTTGCTTTGATTTTAATATAATGATGCTTTCTTTTAATTATTGTGTATAATATGGATAATGTTGTTATACTTAAGAATTTTATAATATTAAGACTTGTAAAGGAGGTCATTTCTAATGAACCGGGCGTTGTGGGGGTGCTGTGCCATTTCTCACCTTCGCCACACGTACCCAACTTTTCGAACCCATTGGGGGGTTCAGGATTCCTTAGGAATCGATTCATCCACCCCTTTCTTTTTCCTGGCTCGTCCGAGTTGCGACTCCATTTTCTCTGGACTTAGGTCCATGTGCTCTAAGGCCCCGAGCCTAAACAGTGCCGAAGTCGCAAGAACCATTCCACAGGGAGGGGGAAAAATCCCCGCTCACACAATCTATGGTATAAATATAGATTGTGCATTCCTGATGATGCAGGATTGAAGACGATGATATTAGAGGAAGCACATCAGTCAGTTTATGCTATGCACCCTAGTAGCACCAAGATGTATCAAGATTTGAAACAATATTGTACGAAAAGGGACATAACAGAATTTGTGTCCAGATGTTTCACTTGTCAGAGAGTGAAAGCTGAACACCAAGTTCCTTCATGGTTGCTTCAACCATTGTTAGTACCAGAGTGGAAATGGGAGCGAGTGATGATGGATTTTGTGATTGGATTGCCTTTGACCCAGAAGAAGCATAATACAATTTGGGTGATTGTAGATCGATTGACAAAGACAACTCATTTTCTTCCAGTTTGTATGGATTACTCACTTGAGAGGTTGGCTGAGTTGTACATTAGTGAGATAGTGAGATTGCATGGAGTCCTAATTTCTTTGGTATCAGAATAAGATCCCTGATTTACTTTTAGATTTTAGAGGAGTTTGTAGGATACTTTAGGTTCTCGATTGCATTTTAGTACTGCTTTCCATCCTCAGACAGATGGGCAGTCAATGAGAGTGATATAGATTTTAGAGGATATGTTAAGGAGTTGTATCTTTGATTTCACAGGGAGCTAGGATAGGTTTTTACCATTGATTGAGTTTGCATATAACAACAGTCATCAATCCAGTATTGGGATGGCACCTTATGAGGCCTTGTATGGTAGAAGATGCAGAACACCCTTGTGTTGGGATGAGGTTGGACAAGGCAAATAGGTTGGTCCTGAGTTGATTAAGGAAACAGAAGAGAATTTAAAATTAATTTGAGATCATCTGAAAGCAGCTTCAAATAGATAGAAATCCTATACAAATTTGAAGAGGAAAGATATAGAGTTCAGTGTGGGAGATAAAGTGTTTTTGAAGGTGTCTTCATGGAAGATGATTTTGAAATTCGGTCGCAAAGCGAAGTTGAGTCCTCATTTTATAGGACCATATGAGATTTTGGAGAGAGTTGGTCTATTGGCTTACAAGTTGGCTTTTCCACCTGAGTTAGACTGCATACATAATGTCCTCCATGTCTTTATGCTTCGAGATATAGATCAGATCCATCTCATATTTTGTTAGTAGAATCCATTAAGGTGAGCCCAGATCTAACTTATGAAAGAAGAACCAGTAACGATTTTAGCACAAGAGGTAAAAGAGTTGAGGAACAAGAAAGTACCACTTGTGAAAGTTCTTTATAAGAATCATGCCATGGAGGAGGCGACATGGGAAAGTGAGTTGTTGATGCAGAATCAATATTCCTAGTTGTTTTATAGTTGATAGCAGAAAATTTCGAGGACGAAATTTTCTTAAGGGGGAGAGAATTGTAACACCCCTAATTTTTGGAAATTTTAAATAAAATAAATTAAAGTTAAATTGGATAAATTAAATAAATGATTTAAATGAAATGAAAGGATATTAAATGATTTAGTATAATGTATATTTCAAATATATTTATATATTTTAATTAAATATGATATATATAAGATATATACATATATTCAAGATATACATTACACATATATATTGTATAATTAAGTGCATAGTGATTATTATATATATAAGGATGAAAGAAAAGAGAAGAGTCTTTTCTTCTCTTCCTTCTTATTTGCCATGAGATAGAGAGAGAGCATTTGCAAGGAGAGTTTCTGCTTCCATACACCAATTTTACAAGGGATTTTAAGGATTCGAGTGAAGATTTTGAGGATTCATCATCAATTGGTAAGTTTCTCTATCATTTTGCAAGTTTCTTTGGAATTCTATGGAAGAACATGATATTTGGATTTTGGGATTATGTATTAGCATGTTATAATGGCTTATTCAGGAATGTATGAAGTTGTTGTGAGTAGCTACTGATGATTTTAAGGTTGGATTGAAGAAATGCTTGAATTTAAGTTGAGTTTGGAAGTGGTTGGGTTGAAATGGTTAAGTGTACAAAATGCAGATTTTGTCTAACACGGCTAGTGACATGGCCATGTCATTAGGTATGTCAACAGTGTTAAGTTCAATGTTGATAAAACAACTAGTAACATGGCCATATCTCTGAACATGTCATAGCTACTGTAAGGCAAGATAATTGACACGGCCAATAACACACCCATGTTGTTGGGCATGTTAAACTTTCTATGAGGAAAAATGAATGGCACGGGTAGTGACACACCTATGTCATTGGACGTGTCAAAGCTTCTGTAAGAGCGGGTTAATGACACGGTCATTAACACACCTGTATTGTTGAGTGTGTTACTTAATGATATTGCCTAAATAACTATTGTCCTTGTCTTTCATTTGTAACTCCTAATTTAAATGGTTTGATGTTGAGAATGCCTTAGAATGTGATATTAAATGGTTATTTATGATCACCTTTAGTATAGGAATCGAAAGGAAGTAGTTTGCCCAACCCTAGTGTTGAAGGGAAACTTGGGAGAGAAGGTTGGAAGGGGTTTTGAAGCTTGTTTTGGAGTGCCTTCTAAGGTATGTACAAACTCTTGATAAATGAAATGTGATTGCATTACATTTGGTCTAACACATTTCGGATAGAAAATGTGTTAAACTACTTGATACATTGAGTATTCATGAACATGGTGCTAAGACATGTATATTGCTATGTTTGCATTATATGCATTATGAAAAGCCATTGTTAATGGCTAGATTGAATGAAATGTGAACTATGTGCAAAATATTAAAATGACCCAAAGTGTTTGGGTAATGTGGTTTTGTTATAAAATGTTGAAATGAAATGACATTGATATGAATGAGAAAATAGGAAAATGAGAAAGAAATTGATGATGGAAAATGTGAATTAATTGTGTGCCTAATATGTTATTGAATTTTCAGAGTTCTGTGTTTGGCGCCATGCCTATATTTTCCTTTAAGCTAGATATTTGGCATCATTGTGATATGATTTGCCTTCGGGGATAGACGCTTGGCATCACTGTGATATAATTTGCCTTTGGGGCTAGACACATGGTGTCACTATGGACCAAAATAATAATTCTGAAATTTAAATGATGTATTAGTTTTTTTGGGAACATGCTTGTGTATGTGTTTGCATGAATTATTAAGTGATGAAATAATAAATCCAAAAGTGATCATGAATGTCATATGATGGCATATTATATGAACATTATGCATTGGCATTGTTTTCAAGTTTTGTTATTATCAAAGTTTGTACCACTAAGTCTATGGCTTAGCTTGATTGTAACTCATCACACAGGTGATAGGGGTGATCCGGTAGGGCTGAAGAGTTCTACTAGACCTGGTCGGGTCTAGGCTTACATTTTCTAAGCTTGAAGCAATTCTGCTATAACAAGTTCAGAGCCATTTTGCCAACATGTATATATTTTATGTTTAGTACTTTTCGATATTATGTTTTGGAGTACAAATATATATTGTAAATTATCAAGAAGGTTTTGTGTAAATGAGTAATGTGAGACTTTATATATTTTGATGTATATATGTATAAATGTTTTAAGAAATGGGGAATGAGAAAATTTTTATTAAACAGGGTTATGACATTTTTATACCGTATATGCATATTTTACATATACTGAATGTGTATGTATTATACATGTATGGGATATAAGGGTGTTACACATTGTACCGAGTGACTGCACTTCATGCCTAGATGACCGCACGACACAAAAGTATGTGCAGCCAGATTCTGTCAGACAACAAGATCCGACCATTGGAACTAGCCGTTACATAGAGTTTTCAAACCGTGCGATCGCCCACCAAGCCGAATGACTGCACACTGAGCTCCGGACACAAAATTAGTGGAATCCAAGCATTAAACATGTGGGAACTACTTCAAACAGCTAGTTTAAGCTAAATGGCTAGAAAATACTTTGATTGTTATTGTAATTTCATTGAACTACATTTTTCATTATCTTGTCTAATGATCAACATCTAATATTTTGGATTGTTGGATGTGAGCATTAAACACCATAAAGTTTGATTGTGAGCTTAGAAATACTTAGATTGTGACAGTGAGCCTGGGAAAACTCTTGTAAGGGCTGTGAGAATTGATCTCAAACAATTGTAATAGTTTGGTGTGATCTAGGAAAAACACCAAGTTAGAGTTAAGCTTGTAAAATCTAAAGACTAGTGGAACCATAAAAAGTTTTTAAGGAAGTGGATGTAAGAGTAAGGTAAATTCGAACCATTATAACTCTTTATGTTCTTTATTTTATACTCTACTCCATCTTCATATACATCTTCTTCATCTCTTTTTTTTGAATTTTCACATTTACCATCATTCTTTTTATCAACCAATTCACCTTTCCTCTTGGTTGTGAGTTTGGGACAACAATTGGTATTAGAGCTAGTAAATTTCTTCAAACTTGTGAAATTTGATCCAAAATGGCATCCATTATACTAACAAACAACTCCACACATGAAAACCTAATTCATTCCTCAGACCCTTCTTCGATGGAACGAATTACTCTTATTGGAAACACAAGATGTTTTTATTCTTATATAGTGAAGGAATTGAGCTTTGGAACTTTGTTGAAAATGAGTGGAAACCTCCTACTCATGAAGTTGATGGTGTCGTTGTTCCTCTTCCTAAATGACAATGGTCAAGTGCTAATGTGAGAGATCGGTTCAAGAACCATAAGGCAGCCACCATCTTGATGAATTCAATATCAAGAGAAGAAGGTGGGAGAGTTCAACATCTCACTTGTGTTCATTGCATTTGGAAAATGCTTGAGAAGTATCATGAGGGTGCTACCCATGTGAGGCTCACCAAGAAGAAAATATATGTAAATGAGTATGAGCTATTCATGATGACAAGATATATGACAAACCGCTTGCTTGCCATTGTTAACGAACTAAAGAAATATGACAAGATATATGATCAAGATGATGTCAATAATAACATCTTGAAAGCACTTAGAGAAAAGAATAACTTTGAGTCTAAAGTTTATTCAATTGAAGAAGCTCATGATCTTAGCTCTTTGAGAACTAATGAACTTGTTGGAAAACTATTCACCTTCGAATTACACACCGAAAGAGAAGAAGAACAAGGTGAGAGGGATAAGAGGAAAGCAATAGCTCTCAAAGCCATCAAAGAAGTTGAGAGCTCAAATGATGAAGCTAGTGATGATGAAGAAGAATTGGCTATGCTATCCAAAAGGATGAGTGATTGGAAGAAAAATAGAAGACTACAAGCTAATAAAAGTAAATTTTCTAAATTCTCCTTCATAGATAAAGATAAAAAGAATGAAGTGAAATATTATGAATGTGACAAATCCTATTACATCAAATCGGATTGCTTCAAATTGAAAAACAAAAAAAAGTGGGATAAGAAAAAGAAGAGATCGCTCAAAGCTATATGGGATGATGATTCTTCAAGTGAAGAAGAAATAGAAGAAGATGAAGAAATTGTAAATCTATGTCTCATGGCTATTGAAGATGATAATCTTTAAGCATGATTGCATACAATGATGATGTTGATGATGCTTTAAATGAAAATGGTTTGATTGAGCATATGAACCTTAGGATAGAAAAGTATTTCTCTAAGAAAAATTTTATAAAGATAAATGTTCCAAGTTAGAAAAGGATTTTGTGTCTTTGAAAAACTCTACATTAGAATTGAAGACCTCAAATGAAAATTTGTTGAAATCAATTGATGAATGACTAAAAATTCACATAGTGTAGAAAATGTGATTAAGGAAAACAAAATATTGAAGGATGAAATAAATGAGTTAAAAGAGTCAATTTCCAAATTTCACAAGAGAAAAGAGGATTTAGATACATTGATCAGTAATCAAAGACCGCCCTACTTGAAACATGATTTAGGATTCATTGGCTCATCTAACATCTCATCTATTGCACCAACATTTGTAAAAGCATCTACAACTCAAATATCTAATATTGATGTTGTGAAGAACATTAATGTACAAACCATGCCTAAAAATCCTAAAAGGATTACATTGGGTTCACAAGGCTCTAGAACTAAAGTTCCAAGAGCAAATCGTGCGTTCATGTACACAAGGCATATACATAAACACAAAAATGCAAAAAAGCAATCTCATTCAATACACACTTGAAATTGTGTGCATGGATCATTGAATTTAAATAGGAAAGTGCATAAGTAAAGAACCTTGTATCAATGCACTTATTGTATGAAATTTGGACATAAGACCGCATTTTGCTATATTAGGAAGGCTCATCTCAAGTTAGAGGACCCTTCTATTACTAACCCCAATTACCCAACTTCATTTAAGTACCGAAAAGAAGATGAACAATGTTATTTTGTAGGTATGCCTAAAATCCACTATCAATAAAAGTGTTTGGCTTATGGATAGTGGATGCTCAAGGCATATGATGGGCAATGCAAAGCTTTTTACAACACTTACTTACAAGCACGGAGGTAATGTAACTTTTGGTAATAATGCTAAAGGTAAAATCATTGGCAGTAGTTCCATTGGCATGATTGGTAAAAATATGATTGACAATGTTTTGCTTGTTGATGGATTGAAACATAATTTGCTTAGTGTAAGTCAACTATGTGATAAAGGATATGATGTAAGTTTTAACTCTAAAGGATGCAAATTTACCAATTCAAATGGTGGACTTGTATTCAAAGGAGTTAGAATTGGTAATATATATAATTGACTTATATTCCAATAATGCATTTGAATGTTTGATTACCGTTAGTAATGATGTTTGGCTTTGGCATAGAAGACTAGGACATACTAGTATGGATCACTTACAATGCATTAGTAAAGAAGAACTAGTTGATGGACTCCCTAAAGTAAAATTTAATAAAGATAGGGCTTGTGAACCTTGTCAATTTGGCTAGAAACATAAAAGTTCATTCAAATATGAAAATATTGTAAACACTTCTAGACCATTAGAACTCATCCACTTAGATTTGTTTTGACCAAATAGAGTTGCTAGCTTAGGTGGTAAGTTATATGCATTTGTACTTGTTGATGATTACTCAAGGTTTACATGGGTTAATTTCTTAGCTCAAAAGAATGAAGCTTTCAATCATTTTACAATATTTGCAAAAAGAGTTCAAAATTAAAAAAAGGTTATATAATCACATCTATTAAAAGTGATCATGGCAAAGAATTTGAAAATGAGTACTTTGAATATTTTTGTAACGAGTTTGGTATTTCACACAACTTTTTGGCTCCTAGAACACCACAACAAAGTAGTGTAGTTGAGAGAAAAAATAGAACATTGATTGAAATGGCTAGGACAACGCTCAATGAGTATGATTTACCATCTTACTTTTGGGCGAAAGTTGTTAATACTGCATGTTATATTTCAAATCATGTTTACAAAAGATCTTTGATAAACAAAACTTCTTATGAGCTATGGAATGGAAGAATACCCAAAATCTCATACCTTAGAGTGTTTGGTTGCAAATTCTTTATATTGAATACCAAGGATAATCTTTAAAATTTCTCATCCAAATTAGATGAAGGCATATTTTTAGGATATTCATCATCTAGCAAAACATATAGAGCATTTAATAAGAGAACACTAGTAGTTGAAGAATCAATGCATTTTATTTTTAATGAATCCTTTAAACTTAATCAAAGGAAAGGTAGTGTTCTTAATGATTTTGTAGGAACATTTGAACAATATGAAACAATCAATGCTCCAAAGAACAATCTTGATGGACAAGAAGAAGAATCTCAAGAGCTACCCAAAGATTGGCATTACAAGAAGGATCATCCAAAAGAACTAATCATTGGTGACACCTTAAAGGGAGTAAATATTATATCTCAATTTAAATACTTAGATTCTAAAATTGGTTTTGTTTCTCAAATTGAGCAAAGGACCATTAAGGAGGCTCTTAGTGATGAGTGTTGGGTGATTGCTATGCAAGATGAACTCAACAATTTAACAAGAACAAAGTATTGGAACTTGTTCCTAAACCTAAAGACCATCCAATTATAGGATGTAAATGGGTATATAGGAATAAGCTTGATGAAAATGGTCTCATTACTACGAATAAAGCTAGATTGGTAGCCAAAGGCTATAACCAAGAGGAAGGCATTGACTATGATGAGACATTTGCTCCCGTTGCTAGATTAGAAGCCATTAGAATATTGCTTGCATTTGCATGTCATATGAATTTTAAACCTTTTCAAATGAATTTTAAAAGTGCATTTCTAAATGGGTTTATAAATGAGGAAGTTTATTTTAAACAACCTCACGATTTTGAAGATTATAAACTTCCAAATCATGTTTTTAAACTTACCAAAGCTCTATATGGATTGAAACAAGCTCCAAGAGCCTGGTATGATAGACTTAGTGCATATTTTCTTGAAAAGGGATTTTCAAAAGGTAAAGTTGACACAACTCTTTTTATTTAAAAGAAATGCATAACATTTTGATTATTCAAATTTATGTTGATGACATTATATTTGGTGCTACTAATAAACTTTTATGCAAGAAATTTGCTTTTTTATGACTAGGGAATTTGAAATGAGCATGACGGTTGAACTCAAATTCTTCCTTGGACTACAAATCAAGCAATTCAAGGATGGGATATTCATCAACCAATCCAAGTACATAAAGGAAGTCCTAAAGAAGATTGGAATGGATTGTTGCAAATCAAGTAAGTCTCCGATGAGCACATCCTTGAAACATGACAAAGATGAAAGTGGTAAGGCAGTAGATAAGAAGAAATATCAAGATATTAACGGATCACTACTTTACTTAACCGCCTCTAGATCGAATATAATATATAGTATATGTTTGTGTGCTAGATTTCAATCTTATCCTAATGAATCACATTTAAATGTAACTAAAAGAATTTTAAAATACTTGAGCGATACATTACATTTAGGTCTATGGTATCCTAGAAACAGATCATTTGACATATTAGGCTTTTCTGATGCGGATTTTGTCGGTAGCCTAATAGATAGGAAAAGCACCACTGGAGCATGCCATTTTCTTGGTGAATGCTTAGTCTCTTGGTTTATCAAGACACAAGTGTCAGTTGCTCTATCTACCGCAGAAGCCGAATATGTTGCTCCATGTTTTTGTTACATACAAGTTCCTTGGATGAAACAACAATTGTTTGACTATGGAAAAACATTTAATCACATTCCTATTAAATATGATAACACTAGTGCAATCAATTTATCCAAGAACCCCATTCAGCTTTCTATGTCTAAGCATATAGACATCAAACATCATTTCTTAAAGGAAAATGTTAGAATTTGATGAAATTCAAAATCAACTTGTGGATATTTTTACAAAATCCTTAAATGAAGAAAGAATGAATTTTATAAAAGAAAATATTGGCATGATTGATGGCAAATCTCTTTCATAATCATTCTTTATTTATCTCAAAATATATTTTGATCATATGTACTTAAAAATTTTAAAAATCCAAAACGGCTCAATTTGTGCTGGTGTCCCAGTATAACGAGCGGTCGCACATTGTCTGTTCTTCCCGAGACCAAGCCATACAATTCATCTTCTCTCAAGCCTTAACATGTTTCTCCCAAGCTTTGGCATGTATTTCTACCGAGCCCGAGCTTCAAAGCATCTCTCTTCAGTGAGCATACAACAACTCATGTGGTTGGTCAAATTCAAGAATTTTAAAATTTTTTTTACCGTTACACTCTTCTCAAGCTTGTGTGAGTATGCACTGTCGTGAGAGCTCGTTAGACCGAGATGGTGGTTTCCCAACAGCTCAGGCCACCACACAACTTGTGTAACTGATTTTTTTTTAACATTGGAACTTTTAAAAAAATTCAAAATTTGTTGTCCCCAAAAGGTAAAAAATGGGTATTTTCAAATTTTTGTCTATAAATACCCATATTTTGCATGAAAATACATCTTTACAAACTCAAAAAAACATATTCAAACAATCTTCCAAGAATTTACTTATCAAGAAGAAGTATTTAAAGTTTTTTCGTCGATTTGAAGTTGTTTGTTCAAAGCATCACCAACAATCTATTTGTTTATACATATCTTTTAATCTTTTACATTTCTATTTTCTTTTACTTTTGTTTTTGATTGAGGATATGACACCTAAAACTAAAATCACTAAAAAGAAAACCACAACCAAGGGAAAAGGGATTGCCATTAGTGAACCTCAACCTCAACCTCAACCCAATCCTAAACACTTCAATAAAAA
Organism: Garcia nutans; assembly: GCA_947685225.1. NCBI lineage: Eukaryota > Viridiplantae > Streptophyta > Magnoliopsida > Malpighiales > Euphorbiaceae > Garcia > Garcia nutans. The sequence goes on from CANTUV010000007.1 coordinate 56,894,397, forward strand.
AAGTATCCAGCCATACAAACCCAAGAACAATAATGAGGATGAAAAAACCAAGTTCTATATGCTTAGGAAAAAGACCCTTGAACCAACAAAAATGCTTGTGGAAGGGATGTTCCTAACCTTAAACATCTAAGGTGAAATCTATAGCTACCTAAACAGGATTGGGTGAAAGACAATTTGTATTTCCTAATGAGCTAGGTTACTCTAGCCTCTTAAAGGAATTCTTAATGTCTCTAAGGGTAGAGAAAAACCATAATGCACCTATAGGATTTTATGGAGTTTATTTTTGGCTTTTTGACCAAGATTTTGCTCTTTCTTTTGAAGAATTTGGAGAAGTTTGGGGATTCCAAACTAATGGAACTTTCTTCTACAATGATGGGCATTTTCCTTTAAAGAATTATTCATTATTTTTGAATGAATTATTCATCCAAAGCCATCTATTTAGGACCCTTCTCTTTTGGCTCTTACATAGAATCATCACTTACACTATTCACCAAAGTGGTGATGGAAATGAAAAGGTTATTCAATGTGACTTATTTTTCTTGTATGCTATTATGTATAATAAGCCAATCCAAAGTGCTAGGTTTCTCATAGACACCTTTATTCATCATGGGAAATTTAAAGTGGGAACTTTCTTTCCCTCCTCTAAAATTACTCAACTTGCTAGACACTTAGGACTTCTAACCCCTAAAAATCTTGCAACTTTTAGTGACCCCCTTGATCCGGCTATAAACTCCATCAACCTAGACTACCTTAAACATGTTAGATGTATGAAAAAGGTTGATAAGCACTATGAGTACACATTCGGTAGCAAGGGAGTTATCCAAAGGGAAAGGAAGAGACCTAGGTACCATATTACGGAAGAAGAAGGTGAACCTATCCATGTTCAAGTTGAGCACCCTCTTAGACCTTCCACCAAAGAAAAAGGTGAATCATCCAAAACCCTAAAGCTTATCCTCAAGGCCATATCTTCTCTCTAGAGACAATTTAATCATTTCAAGAAGGGTGTCATAAAGAGAATCACAAAACTTCACAAAAAAGGTTAATCTCCTTTCCCACATTTATCATAACATATATGACTTACAAGGGAAATTTTATCTTCCTCAATATGAGTTAAGTGAATGTGATGTGAGTGAGCATATTCAAAGTCCTTATGAAGGATCCTCACTAGCCTCACATAACTCCTCTCCAACTCTTTCTCTTGGTGATGATGATGAAAGAACTCCAACTCCTCCTCCACCATCAAGAAAAGGAAAAGAAAAAATTTTAGATTAATCTTTTTCTTGTATTTTCTTTCAATTGGTATCAATTTGTTTTCTTTTTTTCTCTTGTATTCTTGGAAACATATATATTATTGAATTTAAATGTTTTAATTGTCAAAGGGGGAGAGATAAACAAGAAAAGAAAACAAATTGGTATCAAGAAAAACATACATCAATTGGTATCAAGCATTGCATGCATCAATTGTGAAATTATCTAACATAGGGGGAGAAAATTTATTGTCATTGCATTAATTACTTCATGTCCTTGATTATGTTTATCTTAAATTCAATTTGATTGCCAAAGTAAAAAAGGGGGGAGATTGTTGAGATTGATGAACAATCAAACTATATTTTGATTATTGACAATCAAATTAATAAAGAACTAATGACTTTAATCAAGTCTACTTCACAGAGTTAAGATCCAAGCGGCTTTGTGCGATCGCCCGAACTGCAAACCGAGTAACCATAAAAATACAGTATGAGCACATAACCAAACTATCACACAGATATGCTAAGCTAAGAGAACCGGACAAACATACTCATGTGCCAAGCAGAGAATCGAACTGGATATAGAACTACCGAGCTAAGAGAACCTAACTAACGAGCTAAAAGCAGTCCGTTGGAACAGCCGAACTAAGTAAATAATACAAGCCAACTACGGCAACTGAGCTAAGTCCAAATTTTCCATAGAAGAGCTCACATTGTCAATGAGCGATGAAGTAAGGACATCCGATAGGCGTACGATAGTACACACGAACCAATCAACCACACCAGGTTAAGGTAAAAATTCATAATCTTACAGAAAGGATAGCAGTCTCAATGAGTGGTGAAGTCAGGATGCCAGAACTTCGGATGACTGCCCAAGAAGCCCTAGCGATCGTACAAAACAAGGAACTAAAATATTAAAAAGAACATAAGAGATAGTGGTTAGCTCTCGCAGTGCTTCCTCGATGCTCAAAACCTTATGCACCCATCCTGAAGGACCAAATGACTGTATAAAGTTCAACATATTTGAATCTTAGTGCCAAATATGTCGGACCAATGATAATCGAACATGTGGATGAAAAAATTTGTAACTCAATGGTAACTTTGTGCCAAGCGACCGCACCTCATGCTTGGACAATCGTACGACACAAAAGTATGGGTAGCTATGTCAGACAATGAGATTCGACAGTTGGAACTAGCTGTTACACAGAGCTTTCAAACAGTGTAACCGCTCACCGAGCTGAGAGACTGCACATTGAGCTTTAAACACAATATTAGTGGAAGACAAGCACTAAACATGTAGGAACCACTTCAAACGGCTAGTTTAAGCTAAATGGCTATAAATGCCACATTAAAATTCATTTTTTCAGGTAGAAAACACTTAGATTGTTATTGTAATTTCATTGAACAACATTTTTCATTATCTTGTCCAAAGATCAACATCTAATATATTGGAGTGCTGGATGTGAACATTAAACACCATAAAAGTTTGAGTGTGAGCTTAGAAACAATTAGGTTTTGAGAGTGAGCCTGGAAAAACTCTTGTAACGGTTGTGAGAATTGATCTCAAACCATTGTAATAGTTTGGTGTGAGCTAGGAAAAACACTAAGTTAGAGTTAAGCTTGTAAAAATTCAACACTAGTAGAACCTTAACAAGTTGTTAAAGAAGTGAATGTAGGATTCAGGTAAATTTGAACCATTATAACTCTTTGTGTTCTTTCTTTTCTACTCTACCCCATCTTCATCTACATCTTCATCTCTTATTTTTCAAAATTTCAAGTTTACCATCATTCTTCATATCCACCAATCAACCCCCCCCCCCCTTTGGTTGCTAATTTAGGACAACACATTAGTTGCTTTTCCAACTAAGAAATCAACTTATGATAAACCCTTTAATTTAGTTTTAATTACAATATAGCATAAAAGCTATTTCCCAGTTGACCCAATGGATTAAGGCCCAATTAATGGGAGTTATCATGGATTGAGTTCTTATTTGAAAATACAACTATTGGATAATCTGTCTGAGTGGATGTTTCAAAAATAAAACATCCCATGTTGATGTTATGTTGACCATATGCCTAGGAAAAGAGGCTCACCACTCATTTGTGAAAGTTATAAGGTTGGAAGGAACGTCCTAGCTTTTTTGTTTGCTTGCTTTACATGCATACATGCATACATGCATTGCATTACATTCACATTAACCTTTTCTGGCTCACAGACTTGGAGTTTAGCAAATTCAAGGGCTTATAAAAATCCTACCTATGAAGGTAACTCATAATTTAGTGAAGAATTAATCAACTTTGCATCGAAACCAATGGATCGTGATCAAGTTAAGAACCTAGTGAATGAAGCTATTGCATCCAAGATGGAACAACTGAAGGGGACCTTGGTTGAGGTGTGAGAAGTCAATTAACTACACTATTGGAAATGAATGTTGAAGCATCTGCTAGCACTAAGAAGCAGAAAGGCTAAGGAAAGGCTAGGGTGGGAGAGGTAGCCTTTGATGATGAGAAGGGGAAAAATAATGATTATGACTGGGACCAACACTTCTAAGATCAATAACAGGATAAGAAAGAAAAGAAGACAATAGAAAAGAAAGTTAAATCGGTCGATGTTGGGAAGATGATTGTTGATTTGGAGAAGAAGTTTGAAAAGAAATAAAAATGAAGAGGTGTGGTGGATAAACTATTTGAAGATGATGAAGCAGTTCCTTACAAATTTAAGATGCCTGATTTCGCTAAGTACAATGGCATAGGAAATCCCCACTTGCATGTTAAGCAGTACAACCCTGCCATGTAGTCTGCTAAAGCTACTAAGGCTCAAACTCTAAGGTATTTCATAATTTCTTTAGATTCCATTATTCCAAATTAGTTCAATACCTTAGAGAAGAACACCCGAAAAGATTGGGATATATTATACAAAGCCTTTATTCAATAATATGGGTACAATGTTGAGTTGGAAGTGACCCTGATGGAGGTGGAGACTATTAGATAGAAGCAGAATGAGAATTTTTTTTATTATTTGAAAAGGTGGAGAAGTAAAGTTGCTTTTCTCAAAAAGAGGTTCGATGAGTCTTACCAGATCATAATGATAGAAAGAGGTGTCATGCCCAACCTTCATGAGAGACTATCTCACACCCTTATCAAAGATTTTAAAGATCTTCTCTAAGCTAGCTTGCAAATAGAAGAGTGGAAATGGGAGAAGAATCGCTTTTCTAGAATGAGGAATGAAAGAAGAAACTACCAATCTAGTAGTCAGAGTGCATAAAAAAATGGATGACAATGCAACTACTGGCCAAGGAAATAAGAGGCAATTTTTAGATCTGGGAAGACCTCTATCCTGGGTTTCTAATAAGATACAAAAGAAAGGGCTATTATAGCCGCTGACTCCACAACCTCTGCGAAATCCATTGCCACCAAATTCTAATGCTAAGGCCATCTGCCAATTCCATCAGGTGCAAGAACATGAAATAGATAATTGAATAAGATTAAGACATGAGATCCAATATTTGATTGATAGTGGGATGCTACCTAAGCCCAACAAACCTAGCATAAAAAACAATCCTTTACCAAAGTTTGGAAGGGTACCTCCACTGCTAACCTTCATAATGGGGGAAGATTGAAAATATATAAAGGAAGAAGAAAATCCATTCAATAAACTTCCTTTTGCTTAGGTTTTGTTTGTCTTCTTTTCTTTCTTTAGTATTTCTTTGGAACAATTATGTCTTTCAAATTAAGATTGTTTAAATAAATTACTTTTGTTGAATTTATAATTTTGTTAGTTTTCGCTATTTTAATGCTCAGCCGATGACGAATCTAGCTTGATATCCGTAAATTAGCGTATCTATGCATCATGATCTGAATGACTTTACTAGGTGAGGGAATTGTTCTATAGCATTGAGTTGTGTATGCTTACTTAGAGAGGGCTCCTGCATAATACCTGTGTCTAGATTCTAGTAGCTCTTAGAACATGCTTCGATGAACTTTCAAGGAAATATTGAGTTTTGCTTATTTAAGAGAGATTATCTAGGCATTTATTTAGTGAGCCAACAACTAGTATCAACCCTATTAATATCAATCTATAGTTTGTCCCTTTGAGCCTTCATAAGATTTTGGCTTGCTTTTCATTGGCTTATAGAGCCCGATAACCAAACTTGAGCTGTTGTGACACTTATGACAAGTATGATGATCACTAAGCTACCAACAAGTAAGACGATTGAAGAAAGGGATGTTCAGTCAAGACTATAAGGATAGTTGAAGTTTACATGAACTAGACCTAATATCTCATATTTATTTCATCATGGAGATGGCATCAGGACAACAAAAATATCCATCCTCATTAAAGCAGACTCATGCTACTCCATACTTAGAAGCATGAGATGGTACAAACAAGATGAATATCTTAGGGCTAGAACATAAAGCAAAACAAAAAAAAAGAAATGAAGGAAAGAATGAAAGGGAAAAAAGAAAAAAAAACTAACAAATAGAAAATAACAAAAGAGAAAAAGAAAGATAAGAAAGGAAAGGAAAAAAAAAAAGAAAACGGGTCCTGAGTTTGTGCAAAAGCAAAAGGAAAAGACGAAGATCATCCTAATTAGATTTAGATTTCTCCAAAGGAGATGGAAGGAAATTGAAGTATATCTTTCATGAAACGAGATAAAAAGATGCCCAGAGTTTAATATTACTCCCAGCTGCCTATGGTTCCAACAGAAAGTTTACAGTGTGAAGATGTGTTAGAAGTGTCACATCAACTCTAATCTACAAACAGCGTTCGCTTAACCCATATCCCTTATAGACCCCATTTCAAGCCTATTAATGACCTATTAATCTCTCTTGGTAGGCAGAGTCTATTAGTGGAGATTGTTTGAAAAAGTATGCATATGAGATAGACAATATTTAAACTCAATGAGACCTTTGGCCAAATAATGTGTATGTGCGTATCTGAAGTGCAATAGTTCTTGCTTAAAAGGAAATGATTCCAAAGTTTAGTACGGTAACTAGGGTAATGATGTTATAAATGTGTTAATTTGAAAAAGTCAAGTCATGAGGTATATTGACAATGATTTGGCAAAGCCAACATTTGATTTCAAAATTCAAAATAATAATAATAATTTAATTAAAAAAATATTTTCTTTTCATATGAGCCTCCAAGCTTAGGGAAGTACATTGTATTGTCCAACCTTAAAGGATATGTTGGGTGAAAGTAGGCTAATGAAAGAATCATTCACAAGGCTATGAAGCTATTGACTCATGTGCTAAATCATGGTTTGAAATGGATATCTCTTGTATCTCTGACTATCTTGCTTGGGCCCCCCACTACTCATGTTGTCTATATCTTAAAGATGATGTTGTGAATGTGACATCTCCTGATGATCAAATGCAAGACTCACATGAATAACTTAAGGGTACCATTGGGAGTGCTTCGGCCAACCATCACAGTATGTGAGTCAGTATAATCACTATAAGTATCATTCATGCATATATGAGCATGTCACATTGCATTTTTGTTGTCTATTCTTTAAGCAGCCAATACTTTTAAAGCAAACAATGAGAGGCAAACATAGTATCAGGGGGCATAAAAGGCCCGTTGCTTAAGAAAGATCCAATCACTATGCATAAATGGTGATACATGCTTTAACAAAGAACAAGATAAAAGTATCGATTGAAGCATAATGGGCACCAAAATCATCGGTTTGAGCCTACACATGGGGCAAAGTTTCACCTTTCAATTTTTTATTTTATGCATGTACAAAATATTTTCAAACTCTCTTTTAATGTTCTGCAATGCAGGAGACAAGAGAGGATATAAGGGCTAAAGGGCTAAAAATAGCCAAGCTTTTTTGCAAAGCAGAAGCCATTAAAGAATCAAAAGCATAATTCAATAAAGAATGGAACAAATAAGTGAAGAAACAAATGACATAAGGTCAGTCACGCTAGAAGAGCTAAAGTCAATCTATTGAAGAATGGAATAAGTGGCTAGAAGAAAGCCTGCACCCTCAAATGACAGAAGATCAGTCAGCTAGAAGAGCTAATGTCAATACAAGATGAAGGTCCATCCTCAAGAAGAATCCACTGAAGAATGAAGTAGTTGGCTAGAAGAAAGCCAGAACTCTCAACTGATAGAAGGTCAATATGCTAGAAGAGCTGAAATTGATTGGCTAAAAACCAAAACCCTCAACTGACAGAAGGTCACTCAACTAGAAGAGCTGAAATTGATGGCTAGAAGAAAGCCAGAACTCTCAGCTAATAGAAGGTCAGTTGAATATAGTCTCAGGTCCAGAATCAAAAATTCAATCTCGGGTCAAGAACCCAAATCGAATCTTGAGTCCAGAACCCAACTCCAATCTCTGGTCCAAAACCCAAAACCATTTTGGGTCCAGAACCCAAACCATTTCAGATCCAGAATCCAAACCAATTTATGAGTCTAGAACTCGATGTGGTTGTAGAAACTAGACCGTTTCGAGTCTATAACCTAAACAATTTTGGGTTCAGAACCCAAACCATTTTGAATCTAGTACCCAAACCACTTCAGGCCTAGAACTCAAACTAATTCACTAGTCCAAAACTCAATTTGGGTCTAGAACCCAGACCCAAACCATTTCAGGTCTAGAACCCAATACATTTCAGCTCTAGAACCCAAAATAATTCAAGAGTCCAGAAGTCAATTCGATATGGGGACCAATTGGGGGACTTCATATCAAATTAGGGCAATCCTAATTCGATATGGACCTTGTCCATGTCAAATTAGGATTGCCAATTGGATATGGACTTAATTCCTTGTCAAATTAAAATTATTTTAGTTTGACATGGTCTTAGTTGGCCTCGAATTGAATGGGTTTTAATCCTATATGCTCACGGTTTCTCTCAAAATAAAAACAATCTAATTCAATATGCCTTAGGAAACTATTTCTAAACAGGAAGTTTAAGACTCAGTTACAAGTTTTTAACCTAAAATATTCTTCTATAAATACAGGATTAAGAAGAACAAAGAGGAGGAGCAATACAACATTAGCAAGGGGGAAACACTTGAATTAATACATAGCAACGAAAAAACTAAAAAGATTGTCAAATAGACACAAGAAGCCATCCAATACATAGAGAGCATTATCATACAAGGTGGTAGCTACTATTTTGATTTTATTCAACCAAGATGTTCAAGATTGGTTTAAGAAAAAGTTTGGATCAACGTTTAATTATTGGTGGAATCAACAAATGAAGGTATGTCCTTTAGACTAATTTCAATTAAAGTCAGCATGAGTTCTAATGATGTTTTTTTACGTTGATCAGATTTATTCCAGTAAACTAATAATTTTAGTAACTTAGATATATTCAATTCAGGTTCATCAATACACATCCATTAGTTTAGACATGTCCAGTAAGCCATATTTCATACAAATATTTATCAAAAATCAATTGTTAGAATAGCTTGAAAGTTTTTTACAATTGCTAAGGTTTTTCCAAACCCTAATCTATTTTTCCAAAATTTCCAAACCCTAATTTGTTTTCCAAATTCTAAAAATCCTAAATTGTTTTCCAAATTTCAAAATCCCTAACTAGTTTTATAGTTTCTTAAACTCTAAATATCTTCCTAATTTTCAAAACCCTAAATATTTTTCAAATTTCCAAAGCCTAATATGTTTTCTTAATTCCTAAAATTTGTAAACCTCTAAAATTCTAAAACCCTAATTTCTAAAATCAAAACCCGAATCTGTTTCTCAAACCCTAAAATCCTAATTTTATCCTAAAAATCCTAATTTAAGATGTAAACCCTAAATATATATATATATATATATATTTGATGCTTAGTTTAAATATTAAAACCTAGATGCAATTATTTCATATTTATGATGAATGATTTATTAATGTTTTATTTGTTATGGATGATTTATTTTATTTTTCTCATGGAGAATGATTAAATGATTTAATTTATTAGGTTAATTTTTTTAGTATTTAAGGATGTAAGAGGTATATTTCCACTTTGTGGGTACCTCATTAGTCAAGTTTAAATGTAATTTTATTTACATTAAGTTTTGGATTAATGTAAAGGGCATGTTTCCATCCTTGGATGGGTGCCTATTTTATTGCTTTATTTTAATAAAGGTGATGGATAATTATTTATTTTGATAATTGCATGTAAAATGGATGATATTTCAATAAGTTAAGAATTTAGTAAATTTTAGACTTAAAAAGGAGGCTGGTCCCAATGAACCGAGTGTTTTGGGGTCACTGGGTCATTCTCACATTCCCCATATGTGCCCAACGTTCCAAACTCATTAGGGAGGTTGGGAATTCCTTAGGAATCGAGTCAGCCTAATAGTGTCAAAGTTGCAAGAGACATTCCACATGGGAGTGGGGGCAAAAATCTCTACTCACAATGGCGACTCCACTGGGGATAAGATAAGTTGATTCTATTGGTCTTTATATTATTTTATTCTTTTTTTTATGATATTGTCTATTACATCATTTAGATTGCATCGTGTGCATAAGTTAGGATGCCCATGTAACCCGTGTTGTGTTATACAAGGGATACTATACTTTCACTCAATGTGTAGAGATCGAGCATGGCATAACTACTTATAGCCTTGTACCTTTTGGTATATACTTTCTATGGGAGCCTAAACATCTCAACCCAAAGACTAAAGCTCATGTAATTGTCCTAGCTACTTTCCTTAGGTTTTCACCCAAATGCTTATTGTTTGACTATGATGGATATATCTTGGTTTGAACCATGGCTTATTTGGTTTGTTCTTTTTCTAATATGACCTACCTATGTTGTAAGCTCAAAATAGTTTTATTCTTTTAAGCCCAAAACCAAATTTATTTTCAAAACTTTTCAAGATGGTCTTTGGATATAAAACCTTTTAAAAATGGGCGTGAGCGGGGATTTTTGCCCCCACTCCCATGTGGAATAGTTCTTGTAACTTCATCACTGTTAGGCTCAGGGACTTAGAAAACATAGGCCTAAACTTGGAGAAAATGGATTTGCCACCCGAACAAGCAGCGAAAAAGAAAGGGGTGGATGACTAGATTCCTAAGGAATCCCCAACCCCCTATTAGGTTTGAAAAGTTAGGTATGTATGGGGAAGGTGATAAATGACCCAGCACCCCTATAATACCCATTTCATTGGAACCAGACTCCTTTTCATGTCTATATATTATTAAATTCTTAAATATTATTAAATCATCCATTCGACATGCAATTATAAAAATAGATCATCATTGTATTAAAACCAATGAAAGTCCAAATAACATAAATGGGCACCCATACTAGATGGAAACGTGCCTTTATAATGTCCAACATTCAAAATAAATTAAATTACATTGAACCTAACTAATGAGATAGCCACAAAGTGGAAACATACCTCTTACATTCTTAAAAATTAAAGTAGACTAATAAAAACATTCGACCATTCATTATAAATAAAATAAAAGCAAATCATCCATCATAAATAAAAATAAAATAAGTCATACATCAAAACGTGCAATAACTGAACATATATTAATAATCAAGACTATTCTCAAATATTATGTTAAATAATGAATGTACAAACTAGGATTTTAACATATGAATTAAGGTTTATTAAAGTTTAGATTGCTAAATTAGGGTTTAGGGTTTATATCATGCAATTAGGGTTTCAAAAAAATAATCAAGATTTTAGGGTTTACAAAATAAGGTTAGGATTTTAAGATTTATAGAATTAGGGTTTAACTAAGTTGTATTTTAGGTTGGATTCACAATTTTAAAATGTTGGAACATGTAAGAAAATAAAAAATGTAACTATTGGATGAAAGAACGTATCAACTTAATCATTATTATTAATGTTTATGCAATGTTGCAGTGATGAATTACTTAACTACTTAATGAATTAATCAATGTTTAATGTATCTTAAGAGAAGTATAAATCAATGTTTAATGTTTATTAAGAGAGGAATAGCTACTGAATATGAAAATAAATAGAATTGAGAAATCAAAACCAGCGTTGAAGGCTCCACCAAAATTTAAATGTCGATCAAACTTCTACTTGCAATGATTTACAATTCTAGCCGAGTAAAACCAAAGACAGTATGTTGCTGCCTTTGGGATGTTTTCGTCCCTCTATCTCTTTTATTCCTTTTTGGTTGTTCCTCTCTCTGTGTATTCCTCTCTCCATATCAATTCCTTTCTGTGTCAGTTCTCTTTTTTTTACTCTCAATTTTTCTATTACTGCCTGTTGTCCTCCCCTCTGGTTGCTACCTCCCCTTATATTTATAAGAAAGGATTCAGGTCAACTTCTAAAACCCCGTCTTCTTTTCCTGATTAAGCACGACTTTTAAAATAATTTGAGTTTTCCTGATTAAGCATGGTTTTAAAACGATTTGAATTTCAGATAAATCGTGTCCATGCCGAACTAAAACCAACTAAATTCGAGATGAACTGGTGTTTATATCAAACTGGGAAATCCCCATTTTCAATATGGACTTGTCCATATTGAACTAGGGATGTCCTAGCTTGATATGGAGGTCCATATCAAATTGGGACATCCCCAGTTCGATATGGACAAGGTCCATATCGAACTGGGACTTGCCCAGTTTGATATGGACAAGTCCATATTGAACTAGGCATCCTCCAGTTCAATATGGACATGTCCATATTGAGTCCATATTGAACTGGGAAGCCCTAAACTAGGGCTTCCCAGTTCAATATGGATGCCCATATCGAACTAGGTTTGTCCTATTTTGATATGGACCATGCATATCTAACGGGACAGGCCCAATTTGGCATGCATAATCCAACATCAAACAAAAATGACTTTCAGATCATTTTTTAGGTTTTAAAACTCGCTTTGTTACCATTTTAAAGTTTTAGAAACTAAATTGAACTTATTTGGGCCTTTATAAAAGTTGGACCAATCAATATAAAAGCTTAAAATCACTACAAAAAAAAGCGCAATCAGCGACGCATTCTGCGACAACTCTTATTTCGTCGCTGATTAGTGACTTTATCAACGACAACTTTACGACAAAGAATCAAGATAAGCGTCTTTCCAACATTCCGTCGCTGAATGGGTCGCTAAATGTGTCGCTGATTAACGACAAAAAAAATAGTCGTAGAATTTGTCGCTGAATAGCGATAAAAGGTCGTTTCTCGCTGAATGTGTCGCTGAATTTTGCGCCAAATTTTGGCGCCAACAATCAACGACAACGTTATGACTAATTTACGACAAATTAGCAAGGAATGTTTTTATTTTTTATTGGAAAGTTTTTTATAGCTAATTAGTCGCTAAATTGCTCGCTGATTTGCGAGAAAAATAGTTAGCCGCAGAATTATCATTAATTTGCGAGAATATAGCGACCAATTAGCGAGAAATTAATTTTATTTTCTATTTTAAAGTAATTGGTCATTAATTAGTCGCTAAATGGCTCGCTGATTTGCGAGAAAAATAGGTAGTCGCAGAATTATCGGTAATTTGCGAGAATATTGCGACGGATTACCAAGAAATTAATTTTATTTTCTATTTTAAAATACATGATATACATGGTTTAAGTTACTGGAGATATACATGGTTGTCGGGTCGCGAGGAACAACCCTAGTATCTATCATCTGTTGTTTGCAGATGATTCCTTCTTCTTCTACAGGGTTAATGTCTTAGAGTGCGCAAAGGTCTGGCAATTATTATTAGTGTATGAGGAGGCATCAGGACAATCCGTCAATTTGAGTAAATCGAGCATATTCTTTAGCTCTAATGTCTTAGATTTATTATGTTTTTCTTTAGAGTAAACCCAGAAAATTGCTCATCACATTGGTCTTTCAATTAATGATTGATTATAGATATGAATGGCTGCTAAATTGCTAATGCATCGCTAACTATTAGGTATAGACCACGTGCTAGCTGCTTTCTTTGATCGCATATAATTTAAAAAAATGTAATACATGATATTAAGTACTCTCTCCATTGCTATTTTTAAAGTGCTAAATTTTATTCATATATAATTATTATTTTATAAAAATCAAAGTTTTTTTACTTTTATTTTAAAGTTATTCTTATATAATTATAAAAAAAATACTATTAATAAAATGAGTTATGAATTAAGAAAAATAATAATTTAGTAAAATAGTTATATAAAAGAGATTATTATATAATTTTTTTTTATTTTTATATAAAAATTTTAAATTGACTATTATTTATAAACCAGGGTATTATATAAGTAGAATAGATTGACTTTTAACACGTGTCAATTTATTTTATATAAGGTGAAAATTTAATTTCATTTGTAAGGCCATGGTTTTTAATTTATTTAGCACATAATATAATATAATGTATAAGTATTACAAAAATTGAAAGGCACTTGCAACAGTTTTACCTTAGAGAAAGATTTTCTGCGCAAATATAATGCAAAATTCAAGTAAATAAAAAAAGTTTAGAAAAGATACTGACTCGCCTCGGTCTTAAAGCCCATATATTGAACGGAATTTCTTCAAAATCTTCTAAAAAAAATAAAAATATTTTTAAAAATATTCATTTTTTCTTTTTAATTTAAAAAATATCCTTTATTTAATTTTTAATTTTAAAAATACTTCAAGTATATTTTAAATATATATTTGATATATTAAAAATATATTCATTTTTTAAAAATATATATTAGATATATATTTAATATATTAAAAATACATAAAAAATACATAATATTAAAAAAGGAGTTTCTTTAAAATTATTCTAAAAAATAAAAATTAGCAAAGAATGTGTTTATTTTCTATTTTAAAGTAATTGGTCGCTAATTAGTCGCTAAATGGCTCGCTGATTTGCGAGAAAAATAGTTAGTCACATAATTATCGGTAATTTGCGAGAATATTGTGACAGATTACCGAGAAATTAATTTTATTTTCTATTTTAAATTAATTGGTCGCTAATTAGTCGCTAAATGGCTCGCTGATTTACGAGAAAAATAGTTCGTCGCAGAATTATCGGTAATTTGCGAGAATATTGCGACGGATTACCGAGAAATTAATTTTATTTTCTATTTTAAAGTAATTGCTCGCTAATTAGTCGCTAAATGAGTCGCTGATTGGCGAGAATTTTTATTTGTCGCTGTACTGATCGTTGAATTTTTCTAGCGCCATATTTTAGCGCCCAAAGAAAATTGGCCAATTTGAGAAAATAACGTAGCGAGACGGTATGAAATTTTTATTATTAATTTGTTTGTCGTAGATTTGTCTGTAAATAGTCATTGATTTGCGAGCAAATACAGAGAAATCAACTACTAATTTTGACCAACAGTAAAATAAAGAAAGAGATAAAGGCATGATATCAATAAAATGTAAAAATCCCTCTTTCTTTTCTAAAAAAAAAAAATTAATAAAATCCCTCTTGCCAGAAATGCGCGATCCCTCTTTCAAGAAGCCCTCTCCTTGCCTCTGTCTTCTCCCTTTGGTACGAAACCCAGCAGCAATCCCATTTCAAAATGGCGAAAATTAAACCCCTCTTCTCTTGTTTGGAAACCCCGCCGCAGGAAACACTTTGTTTTGAAGCATAAAACTAGGGCATTGTCTCCCTAGCGTTTATCAGTTTCCCTCTATGAGCTTCGTTTTTTTTTTTCCTTTAAAAGCTACAGTAAAGTCAAAAAGTGTTTTAGATTTTTTTTTTTACTTTATTTTTAATGATTTAGTTACAGGATACTACGAAGCAAAATTGTCATGATGGCACTCCGTTTTGAAGTATGGCTTCTTTAGTTTTTCTTTTTCAAATTTTAATAATAATGACTTAATGTTTGTTTAATTATTGTAATAGTATATTGATTATTGTTTAGTTGTTGAAACGATCATTTCGTTTTTGTTTTTGCATTCTGTCTCTTGGCTTAGATTCTTGGGAGTTTTAATCGTGCTCGTGCAGCTCAATTGACAGTCCCTCATTTCGTGTGCCAAACTCCTTTGTTTATGCCCGTGGGTACTCATGGTTAGAGTTTATATCTTCTATATTAATTTATTTAAAATTCCTTTTGACATTTATTAATTGAGGCATTTTTTATTTTTAAGTTTCTTTCACAACTTAAGTGCTCATATTTTGTCCATCATGTGTGTTTAAACTCTCTATTAAGGTATCCTTTGATTTTTCATCAGTTACACCCTTAATGGAGGAGTGGCTTTTTGGCTTTTGATTTTCTATTAGTACCTTATTAATGGAGAGGAGGTGCTTATAAATAGGAGCAAGAGGAAATGAAATCCTTATTCCAAATATTAGCTAATCACCTCAAATCATTGTGATGCTTTGCTTAAGGTTATAAAGTTTCAAGATTCCCCATCATTTTCTGTCAAGTTTCCATTTGATAGTTGATTCAATATTTGTTTCTCCATTGATTTGGTTCAATCTTTGTTTCTCCATATACATAACCTATCAATTGAAGAGTCATACAAATTTTTGAACAATTCAAACACTAAAAAAAATCGATCTTCTTATAATTAAATAGGATTCTTGAAACTGGCATTGGATCATGATCCCATATTCAATTCTGAAATTCTTGCAATTAAGTGGAGTTTAGTTTATGTGTGTTGTCTTGCACTATAATTTTCTTGTTTTCTTTTTGCGCTTTTAAACAATTAGGATAATGCTTTCTTCTCTGTGGAGTTTAGTTGATATGTGATCAATTACCACATTTATGAAAAATATTTTCTCTGTTCTTTCAGCTATCTCATTTTATATTACTCACTTATGTTCTTGTCTGCATTGAAGTTAGACATCCTTATTACTTTAACATTACTCTAATAAACCTTATTTAGATATTGCACAATTTTCTATGGTTTTACCAATAAATAGGGTACACATCATTTTACTGTTGCTTGTGAATGAGGCTATCTTTTCTTTGTTCAGTCGCCAGTTGATGGAAAGCCAATGCTTCTAACACCCGAGGAATCCATTCAAATCCTGGGTATGTTGATTCACTCCTCTGTACAAACATAAATAAATATCACTGGTATTGCTCCAAATTGTATATCCAAAAAGAAAGGAGATTATTAAATGGCTGACCTCTTCTTCAGTAAATTATGTACTATGGAAGAAACATAATATGTGTGAATCTGTTCTCCAAACTTATATAGAGGTCCTAGATGTAGGTTTGTATCACCAAGTCAAATTCATCAAACTTGACCTTTTTTAGATGCTTGTTTTTGTCGTAAAGATTAACAGGATTCTTACATTGTTTTGGTAATATTCAAGAGATAGGGGCAGCATACTCCTAGTTCAGTCTCCCAATCTTTCACGCTTCCCATTTCCTGTTCCATATGAATTTTATTTATTACTTTTTCTCTATCGCAGCAATTTTTACTTCTTTGAAAATGGTTAATATTTATTTCTAGCATCATATTTTAGTGATTGAGAAGGTATGTAAACTTAATTTGCTTCTAGGACAGATATGCTATTGGTGGTCTTGCAAGCGGCGAGGATAAAGATTCATTTTGGCGCATTGTTGCTCAGTGTACCGCTGCATTGCCTGAAGATAAACCACGATATGTTATGGGAACATGAGTTGAATCACCTTCATCTACATTCTTCAAACTAGTTCAATTCCTCAATTCATTGCTGCTTCTCTTTTCTAACGTGCTTTTCTCTCATGATTATAATCTTTCAGGGTGTTGGTTATCCCCTGGATATTGTTGTTTGCAGTGCCTTAGGTGCTGACATGTATGACTGTGTGTATCCTACCCGTACTGCTCGTTTTGGCACAGCTCTGGTACCAGAGGTGATGGTTATTGTTTCAAATTTTTGAAATATGTTAATTTTTATAAAATTGGATGATTTTTCATACTTTCGCTCATAATGGTCAGATTGTTTTTGGTACAAAGCAATGGCTGATGATACGCGCCCAGTTGATCCTACGTGTGATTGCATGGTAAAATTGTAACCGAGAGTTGTTTGCTTAAACTGTTAATCTACTAATTGCTGCTGCATTGTCTTTGCATTAAAGCTTATTCTCAATGTAGGTCTGTAAGAAGTATACAAGGGCATACATCCATTGTCTTGTCACAAAAGATGCTATGGGATCACAGCTTCTGTCATATCACAATTTATACTACATGATGAAGGTACAACTGTACAAACAATAAATAGTAATTCTCTGCATTTTTTTCTACTTGTAATTTAGAGCAAACTGCTTTCTTGCATCTTAGCAAAGATCTACACATGTCAATTATCGAAGGAAGATTTCCTCAATATGTGCCTTGTCCTAGTTTTTTTCTTCCAACAGCTATTAAATTTAAGTTTCCTAACTTCAAAGCTGTCACTATGCTATTTGTTTGAATTCTCTATTTTATCTTGTGAAAATTATGTTCTAATACTCTTCTGCTGTTTTGCAGATTTGTCTGTAGTTTTCTCCAGAAAATGGTACTTACTCTTAAACCTTTGTGTTCTGTGTGTGTACATGTACATGTTTTACAGAAACAATGGGAGGGGAAGAAAAATCGTTCATTAATAAGCTGTTAGCTTTGTAGAGTAATTTAAGATTTTTGTATTTCTAGCTCCATTGAATTAATATGCTTACCATTAGATAAATAGTAATATCGTGCCCCATTATTTCTTGAGTTGGTTGAGCTGCATGCTCTCTGATTTTCCTGTCCACCACAATGTCAAATATGAAGTAAAGCCTATTTAAGTTTGTTAACTACATTTTTTGCAATTCTGTCAACTCTCTATAGTTTGGAATATATGTATCTCATTGCCACACCATGCCGATTGTTTACATGTTATTATTGAAGCTACCACTTCAGGTTATGATGGTAGTTGAAGTGGTGGCTGTTGTTGGGGCTAGTTACCATGAAAAGAAAAATAAGTGAAAGATGCTATATGATGCCATGTAATATTTGCATAAATCCCTTATACTGGTGTTTGTTATTGTCCTATAGTTTCCAAAAGGCGATGTCCCTGAATGGGCCTGCAATGCCATGGAGGTTGCTGGAATCGATATCTCATCCTGTTGTACCCCATTCTCTCACCCCAAAGATTACAAGGAAAGAATATAGGATACATTGCATCTTTGTACAAAAATTGATTCAAAGAGAGTAACATTGAACGCGTTCAATTTATAGGTGACAATACAAGTCAGCATAAATTTTGCAAAATCATATGCTACTTCCACAAGAACTATTCCTAAGATATCTAATTTTGCCCTCCTTATATTGTAATTGATTTCATTTGACCTTGCAAATTGCAAGGATTTTTTTTTTCCTTTTCATCATGATTTCTTACAAAAAAAAAATCTTTACTATCATTTGCATATGGAAAATTAGATCTAATTATATACATAGATATAAAAGGTGTACGACGGCATAGATGAAATTTTTGCATTATTACTGATACAAAATTCTATAGGATTTGATTATCATGAGTAACGTTGTGAGGTCTTTATACTATCAGCTTATTTCTGATGCATTGAGATTTTCTTCTTTCTTTTTCTTTAAATACTTGGTGATACGCAGTCTGGGTATCGAACTGATAAGTGATAACTCCTCTTGAAGATTTTATTGAGTGCATAAAGCATAATAAGTTTGTTTCACAATGCATTGCGTTTATGTCAAAAATTATTATTGTAATGAATGACTATTTTATAAACAGGTTTGGTTATTATATTTGAAATTCAACAGGTTCTTGAAAATGTGTAGACAAAAAAAATTGGAATACTGGAAAAATATAGCCAAACAATTACAAAATTGCGACAAAATCAGCGACCAAAGGTGACAAAAAAAATATTGAATTCTGCGACAAATCAACGACTGAAACAACGAGAAAAATATTGCGACATATTCTGTGACACATCAGCGACAAAATTTAGCGAGCAAATTCGCGACAAATTCAGCGACTAAATTAACGACCCAAATAGCGATGAATTCAACGACCAAAGATAAATCAGCGACGACTTTCAGCGGGAATAAATAATTTTCGCCAAAAATGAAAATGTCGTTGAATTTGTCTCTGTTTTGTCGCTGATTTGTCACTAATCAACGACATGCACAATTGGTCGCTGATTTGTCGTTGATTTTTTAGCGACCAGGACATTACCGTCCGCTCGATTTTTCTCGCTGTTCGTCGCTGATATTGTCGCTATCGTATTTTGGTCGTTGATTTCGTCGTTAATGGTGTTGCAGATTGCTATTATTTTTTTGTAGTGAATAGATTTAAGCAATTAAGAATGGACCAATAAGTACTTAGGCCATAATTAATTATGACTAAGCTAGCTTAGGGCCAAAATCAAAGGTTTACAGTTTGTCTCATGCTTGAACGATCATGGATTTATTCGGAGAGTGAAAAGAAAAATGAGTTTTAGCTTATTTTGGACACGGATGGTTCTGGACCTAAAATTGGAGTTGGTTTGGGTTTTAAACCCGAATTGGTTTGGGTTCTTAACCGAAATTGAGTTCTCAACTCGAAAATAATTTGGGTTCTGGATCTTGATTGAGTTCTGGATTAAAAAATAATTCTAGTTATGGACCCGAATTTGTTTGTGTTCTGGACATGAATTGAATTCTAGACTAAAAAATGATTTAGATTCTAGATCCAGATTTGTTGGATTTTAGACCAAAGGTGAGCACTAGACTCAAAAATAATTTGGGTTTTAGACCTAAATTTGTTTAGGTTCTAGACCCAGATTGAGTTCTAGATTTGAAAATGATTTGGGTTCTAGACCCATAATGGTTTGAGTTTTGGACCCGGATTGAGTTCTGAACTCGAAAATTATTTGAGTTCTGGACCCGGATTGGTTTGGGTTTTGGACCCGATTTGATTACTGAACTAAAAAATAATTTGGGTTCTAGATCTAAATTGGTTTGGGTTCTAGACCTAGATTGAGTTCTAGACTCAAAAATGATTTATGTTCTGGACATGAAACACCTGCGAAAATTAATTGTAGTTATTGAAGCATTTTGCAAAAAATTTAGCTATTTTTTACCATAGATGGGTACCTATATACTCTTGCCCCTGTGTGGAAAAATATGTAATGAGTAAAAAAAAATATTTTTTAGACATGCAAAAAATTATATACCTATAATAAAAATCTATTTATTGTATGCACTTGTGCTGTGAAAGAATTATTACAAAAGTAAATTTGAATTATTTAAACAAATAAGACAAAACATGAATAAGAATTATTGAAACAAATATAGACGGAAGATGATGTATTGTCACTACCAAGCACAAGATCATGTTTTAACTTTTAACTTTTTTTTAATTAAAGAAAATTTGGAGGCTTATCCTTCAGACTGCCTATGAATTGAGAGGGATACGTCATTCATTTCAATCGAACATTTGCCAAAACTCATAAACTAAAGCTGCTCATTTTTATTTTCATGATTTTTTAAGCTTTTTTTATTAAAAAAAATGGCAGTAAATCAACATGCTTCTAGAATTGGACCACATATGGATCCTGAATTATGTGCTTACCTTAGAGATAGCGAGCTAGAGTGGATTTTAATTTTAGTGGGAAAGCACCTCCACCGAAGTTCACAAGAGAAAGCACAGGTGTTTATTATTGTCTATAAGATATATTTTTCTTATAAAAAATTTTATTTTATTATTTTTATGATGCTTTTTATATATTTATATATATTTATATTGTTAATCTATTATTTGTAGTAGAAAAATAAGCTAACGAATTCTAAAAAATAATGAGCTTATGCATGAAGAATTTAATTTTAAATATTTGGTGAAAGAAAAAATTCATATTTATAGTATGCAACAAAAAATAGAAAATCATTTAGGAATATATATATAATAATGTTAATAAAAATAAAAAAGGCTGTAAAAGATTTTATACAAAAGTATAAGAAGCAAAAAATTGGTCTTGATGCAAAAAAATACCAAAAATAAGAAAAAGTAAATGTAGCGAGACAGTAAAATTCTTAGGGTGTTGAATATAATTTTTATGTTTTAATTTATATTTTCCATAATTTTAGAATTTTGAGAATAATTATTAAGGGTGATATACTTACTTGATTGGACTTACCTTTATCATGGCAGTTTGATAGTTATGTGATTCATAGTGGTGGGAACATCTATAAAGCCCATGAGTGGTATGATTGAGTTCTATGCGGTTTTGAAGAATTTGTGTTGCAGCCGACCGCCAAGGGATATCAAATCGATAGAAGCGTAATATAAGTGCTTGCCGAGGGGTGAATGGACACCACCCACACCTTTCACTTGCCTGTTGGGGAGATGATGAATGGCCCAGTGGATTTTACTGCAATAACAGGCTTGAAATGCGACGGGATCCCCATCCCTTTGACCAACAATATACTGACTGAGGATGAAATTCATGAATTAATTGGCTTGCATCTCAGATGCATGGGAGCGTGTAAGCTAAAGTATGAATACATCTGAGAGTATTGGATGAGGTAGACTCGACCAGTGCATGGCAGACGGGCAGAAAGATATACTCGCAGCTTTTTTTGTACCTATTAGCTACAACAATCTTACGTAGCACTGAGGCGGCAATTCACCTATAAGTTTTGCATGCTCTGTCAAATTTTGTTCTTGTCCCTTTTTATGCTTGGGGAGAGGCTGGCCTTGCCTGTCTCTATCACGGTTTTGATAAAATTAGCATAAACAATATATCTTTTACTAGTTTGATGGTCGTTGCTGAGGTATGAGTTCATCCTACCCTCTCTCTTTTTTCTTAAATTTAATTTAATAATTTTTTTACCATGACAGGTGTGGGCCTATGAGCATAATCTCATGAGAGCACTGGATATTTCTGAGAGATGAGTGGGATACCCGATATTGAGCGTCTAGTTGTCAGCTCACAGAGAAGTGCCTGGCAATCATCATGTGCATTCCCAACATTATCAGCTGAGTTGGTTGACCTAGGATCAGGTAAAAGATAAAATTAGTAATATCATGGAATTAAAAAAAATTACTTACCGATTGTCCTACATTGTTGGTGAATCTTGCTTGCTGAAGAGTGAATGAAAGGGTGAACTGGACTATTAACATGATTAATGCATTGCCCTTGCAAAATTCCCATCAAATAATCATTGAGTTGATTTCAAGCAGATGGTTTTTAAGTGATAGGGTACAAAACTAGTTTCTTGGACATGATAAAAGGCAAGTGCCAGCCAATGTCCCAGCATCTATGCTGTCTTGCAAGTCTATGCCTGAGAGCTCCTGGAGGCATGCCCGGAATGGATTCGATATTGATTTATTATTGCTTTGACCAAACTTGTCATATAATGAGTTCGTATGGGATCAACTTTTGCACTTTGATGTCTCCCCTAATGGTGTTGAACATCGGAGGAACCAGGGGGTGAAGAGGGAGAAGGAAAAGAGGAAGGTGATGAAGGAATGGATGAGGAAGGCGTTGAGAATGAGGATGAAGATGAGAAGAATGATGATGGTGAAGGGGATAATGAAGAAGAGGAAGAGGAGGATGAGGGACATGATGACACAGGGGATCTTGCTGCCCATGATGATACCATGGTTTCCCCTTTCTTAAGTTAATCAGACATATATATATATATATTTTTGCTTCTTGACTTGCATGTGGCTGACTTTGATGAATTTTTACAAGCGGCTGAACATTCAGATGCTGCAAGGCATGATGAAGCCAGTCCAAGTTGTGCAGTTCCACCTTAACCATTTTCTTATGCTAAGCCGTCTTCTGGGCCTCAGGGCTTCGATTTAAACTATCTGGTTCGTAACCCCTGTTTCATATTCATATATGTTGAATGTATGCATGAAAATGTATGAATAAATTTATCCTACTTTGGCCCATAGTAAATGCTTAAGAATCATAATAAAAAATTGTAGGAACAATTGGCCACCAGCCGTTGGTATGTTGATCATCTTGAACAAAATTTTTGTGAATTTAGATTTTAGGGCTATAGGGATCCCGATGCATCTTCAACAAGAAGTCCCTAGACCGATGACCATGATGTGCCACCTTCCATCCTAGGCACTAACTATGATAGGGCTGATTTGTAAGACAGTCTGATTTTGGATGCTTTTTCTTCAAGGGGAAACTAGATAGACAATATGATGCCACTGCCTATAGATAATTATTTGCTCATAAATTTATTTAGCCACGGACCGCCACCTCCATCACAGTAATTAGTGTTTATCAAAACTATGTATGAAACTCGCTGTACATAAATAAATCAAGGTTTGTAATAAATGGAATAACTTATGTATACATAGTAAAATATGATATGTTGACTTTTCTACTCCTTCTATTTTTTTAATTTTGAAATCAAATGTTGGCTTCATCAAATCAGTATCGATATACCTCAGGGCTTAGTTTTTTAAATTAACGTATCTACAACATTATAACCCTAGTTACCGTACTAAACTCAAAAAATTAATTCTGTTTGAACAGGAACTATTGCACTTCAGATAGGCACATACATATTACATAGGTCAAAAGGTATCATTGAGTTTATATAATGTCTATCTCATATGCATGCTTATTCAAACAATCTCCACTAATAGATTCTACTCACCAAAAAGAGATTAATAAGTCTTTAATAGGCTTGAAATTGGGTCTACAAGGGACATGGGTTAGATGAAGGCCATTTGCAAATTGGAGTTAATGTAATACTGTTAACAAATCTTCACACCATAAACTTTCCGTTGTAACCATAGGCAACTAGGAATAATCTTAAACTTTAGACATTTTAAACTATGTATTATTGTTGTCTTACTTCATGAAAAGATTGTCTTCAATTTCCTTATAACTTTTTATGAGAAATCTATATCTAATTAGGATGATCTTCATCTTTTGCTTTTGCTTTTGCACAAACTCAGGACATTTTTAGGCCGTCCTTTTCGAGTTTTCAACCTTGCGAGCTTTTATTTTCTCTTTTATCTTCATCTTCTCTCCTTTTTCTTCTTCTCCTTTTTTTTGGGCTATAGCTCTAAGAAAATCACCTTGTATGTGCTATCCTATGTCTTTGAATATGAGGTAGCATGAACTTGCCTTAATGAGGATGGATCATTTTATTGCCCTCATGCCACCTTAAATATGAAATAGATCTAAGAAATTAGGTCTAGTTTGTATAAAATTTTAACCGTCCTTATTTTCTTGACTAAGCACCCTTTCCTTAATCTTCTTGTCCCCTTACCTCAGTGATCATTAGACTTGTCATAAGTGTTACATCAACATAGGGTAGGTTATCGGGCTTACAAGCCAATAAAAAGGAAGCTAAAATCTTATGAAGGCTCAACATGAAAAACTATGGATTGATGTTAATAAGGTGGATTTCAGTTGTTGGCTTATCAAACAATTCCTAGATCATTTCTCCTTTAAATAAAAAGAGTTCAATTTTGCGTCAAAAGTTTGTCAAAGCATGTTCTCAGACAAACTAGAATCTAGACATGGGTAATTATGCAGGATCCCTCTCTAAGTAAGCATTCATAGTTCCATTCTATAAAATAATTCCCTCACCTAGTAAAGTCATTTGAATCATGATGCATAGATACTCTAATTTATTAATAACAAGGTAGACTCGTCATTGATTGAAGACCATGATGTCAAAAACCAATAAATTATAATAGCAACAAAAGTAATTTATTTAAACCATCTTGATTTGAAAAACATAATTGTTCAAAATAAGTACTAAAGAAAGAAACATAAAATGAGCAACACTTCAAGCTAAGGGAGGTTTATTGAATGAAATTTCTCTTTACTTCACATCTTCAATACTCCCATCTTGAAAGGAGGATAAGATAGAATCTTCCTCCAATCTTCCTCCTACCATAAGGGTTACTAATGGTGGCACTGTGTTGAACCTAGGCAAAG
Source organism: Garcia nutans (assembly GCA_947685225.1). Taxonomy (NCBI): domain Eukaryota; kingdom Viridiplantae; phylum Streptophyta; class Magnoliopsida; order Malpighiales; family Euphorbiaceae; genus Garcia; species Garcia nutans. The sequence goes on from CANTUV010000007.1 coordinate 56,919,389, forward strand.
GATTGTCTTTTGTATTGGGCTTATCAGGTTCAGGTAACTTTTCACTATCAATTAAATTTTGGATCTCATGTCTCAACCTCAAACATTTGTCCATCTTGTGCCCTTGCATTTGATGGAATTGAAAAAATGCCTTAGCATCAAAGTTAGGTGGTAGAGGATTAGGCAAAGGGCGGGGAGTCAATGGTTGTAACAATCCCTTCTTTTATAGCTTTTAGAACAAGACGATGGATTCAACAATTCTGAAAAATATCTCCTTCCTCCTTGACCAGTTGCATTAACATCTTTCCATTTGCGCGTGTTAATTACCAGACTGGTAGTTCCCTTTCTCATTCCTCTTTATCGAAAAGCAGTTCTTCTCCCTTTCCAACTCTTCAATTTGCAAACTAGCTTGCAAAAGATATTTGAAATCTCGGATGAGTGTATGACACATCCTTTCACAAAGACTAGGCAACACCACTTTTATAATCATCCAAATCTGATCTGATTCATCAGGTCTCTTCTTAAGTGATGCGGCCTTGTTTCTCCACCTCTTCACATAGTCAACAAAATTTTCATTTGAGTTCTACCTTATCTACTCAACTTCCATCAAAGTGACTTCCAACTCTGCATTGTACCCATATTGTTGGATAAAAGCCTTGTATAACAAATCGCAGCTCTTTTGAGTACCATCCTCTAAGGTGTTGAACTAATTCTAGACAACAGGGTCCAATGAAAGCATGAAGTTTCTTAGAGTTTAAGCCTTAGTAGCTCAGGCAGACTACATAGTAGTGATGCATTGCTTCAAATAGAGATGAGGATTCCCAGTTCCATCAAACTTGGCAAAGGAGGGCATCTTGAACTTGTATGGGGCCTCTTCATCCTGTTCAAATAACTTGTCGACCTCTGACATTTCTTTAGTTTTTAGCATCTTTTCAAACTTCTTTCCCAAATTGGCAATCAGCTTCTCAACATCTGAAGTGTCAGTCTTTTCCATGGTTGATCTTTCAACAACCTTGGGCTCCTTCTTCTTATCTTGAGGATCTTAAAAATATTGAGCCCAGTCGTCATCATCATCAATGACTATTTTCTTATCCATCAAAGGTTACTTCACTGACCTTAGCCTTCCCTTTGTCCTTTGGTTTTTGAGTGCTGGCAGATGATTCAACTGTGTTCTCCCAAAGTGCAGTGAGTTGGCTCTTTATAGTCTCAGCTAGGGCCTCCTTCAGTTCTTCTATATTGGAATTGTGGGCGTCGTCCACCGTCCTTTGAATATGTTTGGGATCCATTTCTCTTGGTGAGAAGCTAATTGAGTTGATGCTGGATTCTATGTCACTAGCGTAGGTTAGGTTGTCATACGCTCTTGAACTGCTGTATTCTAGGTTTGTGTGCCAGAAAGGATCAATGATATGTTATGCAATACATGTATGCGTGTATGCACATGCAATCAAAGATAATTAAGACATTCCTTATAACTTCCATGCGCGAATGGCGTGTCTCTTTTCCTAGGTATATGCTCAACAAAATATCAACATGGAATATTTTATTTTTAAAAAATTCCCTCATATGATTTTAAACAATAGTTATATTTTAAAACATGGAAGTTAGTCCATGATAATTCACATTAATTAGGCTTTAATCCATTGAATCTCAACTAGAACAGCTTTTATGTTATATGGATTAAAACTAAATGAAGAGGTTTATCATAAATAAATTTCCCATTTGAAAAAATAACTAATGATTCATGCCAAAAATAAGCCCATGATTAATAATTCTTGGTATAATCTAGGCTCACAATTGATTTTTAGTATTCCATAGTTGACCTGAATGGTTTGTAAGCTCTTTTTTAGAAAATAATAATTTTTTTTCAAAGCCTTTGGGCTTTTAAGTTTGGCTCATAAGATGGAAGAAGATTTTTGACCCATCTTGAAAGATTTTATATTGAAAGACCATCTATAAAATTTTAAAAATTTGAGATTTGGTCTTTTGGATTTTAAAGAAAAAAATTATTTTGAGCTTACAATATGATTTGGTCAAATTCGAAAAAGAACAAACCAAATTTGCCATCACTTAAACCAAGAAAAATTAATCATAGTTAAATAATAAGCAATTGGGCTAAAAGCCTAAGGAAAATAACTAGGCCAATTACATGAGCTTTAGTCTTTGGGTTGGAAAGTTTAGGTTCCCATAGTAAGTATATACCAAAAGGTACAAGGCTACGAGTGTTTATTCCATGCTCGATCTTCATACCCTAAGTGAAAGTATGGTATCCCTTACATAACACAACACGGGCATCCTAACTCACGCACATAATGCATTCTAAATGATGCAATGGACAATATTATAATAAGAAAGAATAAAATAATATAAAGATCAGCAAAATCAACTTCTCTTATCCCCTGTGGAATTGCCAGTGTGAGCGGGGATTTTTGTCCCCCCTCCCATGTGGTATGGCTCTTGCGACTTTGGCACTGTTGGCTTAGGGCCTTAGAGAACATGGGCCTAAACCTGGAGAAAATGGAGTCGCCACCCGGATGGGACAGGAGAAAGAAAGGGGTGGATGACTCAATTCCTAAGGAATTCCCAACACCCTATTGGGTTTGAAAAGTTGGGTACGTATGGGGAAAGTGAGAAATAGCCAATCACCCCCATAATACCTGATTCATTAGAACCAGCCTCCTTTTCAGGTCTATATATTATTAAATTCTTAAATATTATAAAATCATCCATATTACATGCAATTATCAAAATAGATCATCATGGTATTAAAATCAAAGAAAGTCCAAATAAAATAAATGGAATCAAATATGGAATCAGGGGGCATGAAAGGGCCATTGCAAAAGAAAGAAGAGATGCATGCTTGTGCAAGGAACTAGACAAAACAAAACAACATTTGGAGCTTGCATAGGAACATAATCATTGGATCAAGCCTACACTAGGGGCAAAACCTCTCCTTTTCAATTTTTGAGTTTATGCATGTACAAAACATTTTTAGACTCACTTTCAATATTTTGCCATGCAAGGGGCAAAGAGAGGATTTGAGAGCTATCTAAAAAATAGCTATTTTTTTTTTCAAAATAGAACACCAGCTAAAAGAAAGCCAGACTCTCAGATGATAGAAGATTAGGACAAAGGTCCAAAATAAAGATTGGATCAATTCAGCTGGAAGAGCTGAAGGTGAGGCAAGACAAAGGCCTATCCCTAAGAATAGAAAATCGAGATGAAGATTCATTTCTATCAAGGCACAATATCTAGCCTATATTGTTGGAGCATTTTCAAGGCAGACATTTTCAAGCGAAATTGTTGGAGCATTCACTATCTAGCCTATATTGGATTTGTTGAAGTATCCTGATGGCACAATATCTAGCCTTTATTGGATTTGTTGAAGTATCATGACGGCATAATCTTTAGCTTATATTGGATTTGTTAAAGTATCCTAACGGCATAGCCTTCCTTAATATGTTGAAATATCCAAGTTTATTTCTAGTGAGATATTAGAGTCACTCACTATCCTACCAAGATATTAGAGTCACTTGGTAGACCATATTGGGATATTAGAATAGCTCAATGGCTATTATCACTCACCAAGATATTAGAATTGCTTGGTGATTTTATCATGATATTAGATTCGCTCGAAAAACTCATTGTGATATTAGAGTTGTCCAATGACCTATTGAGATATTAGAGTCGCTCAACAGTGTTGTGACTTGGTCATTAGAATATTAAAGTAGTTTGATGAACCCATTGGGATATTTGAGTTTCCCATACACCCATTGAGATATTAGAGACAATCAATAGTTTTGTCACTTCATCATTTCATCAGGATATTAGAGTTGCCTAATGAATCTATTGGGATATTAGAGTTGCCCAAATCCAGTTTCAAATCCACAACCCAACAAATCCAGTCTCAGGTTCAGAATCCAACCAATTCAGTTTTGGGTCCAGAACCCAACTAATCTTGGGTCTAGAACCCAACCAATCCCGGGTCTAGAACCCACCCAACCAACCTCGGGTCCAAAACCCAACAAATCAAGTTTTAGGTTCATAACCAAACTAATCTAGTCTCGGGTCCATAACCTAAACTAGTCTTGGGTCCAAAACTGAAACAAATCCTCGAGTCTAGAATCTGATCCTTATCCAAATTCAGCTCAAATTCATGTTGCTTTTCACTCTCTGAATAAATTCAAGACCGTCCAAGCAGGGGGGTAAATAGTAGACCCATGATTTTGGCCCTAGCTAGTTCCATGCTAATTAGAGAATGGCTTAAGTCATAATCGGTCCATTCTTAATAAGCTTAAACCTATTTTTAAACTTTTGATTAGATTGGTATAATTCCATGAGGCCTAAAATAAGCTAGTTAAAACTTTTAAACCCTAAATAGGTCTAATTTGAAGGATTGGTTATTTTTAATTCGATGTGAGCCTTGTAATCGAATTGGGGATGCCCCAATTCAACATGGGCACAATTCGATATGGGTGTACCCATGTCTAATTGGGATGTCCTAATTCGACATGGGACACCCCATATCGAATTGTCCCCATGTTGAATTGGGGCATCCCCAATTCGATATGGAGAAGCCCCATATCGATATATGACCAATTGGGGGACTCCATATCAAATTAGGGCAAACCTAATTTGATTTGGAGCTACATCAAGAACCCAAAACTCACATATTCAAAATTTCCATGGAATTCAAAGAAAAGAGTTAGAAACTTACCAAATTTGGTTGAAATCACCAAAAATCAACTTTAAACTTGTTAAATCCTTCAGTAAATTGATTATGGAAGAGAAAAAGTCCTTAGTCTAGCATCCATGGAGATTTTGGCCTAGGAGGAAGAAGAAGATGATGAAAAAACTTTTGATTTTCTCTTTCCTTTCATCTTTTAATTTCAACCATATATATTATTTAATTTAATTATTAATTATTTAATTAATTAATTAATTAATTAAAAGTAAAAAAAATCCATCTTCCATTCAAAATTAATTATTTTTGAATTATTTTTAAAATTTTCAATTTCTAAAATTTATTTACCAAAGTGCCATTAGACTTTGACTTTTTCTTTCGAAAGTGTTGATTTTTATATGTTGTATATATTTTGAATATATATCATATATATATACTTGTCAGTTGGGTAGTGCTGTTTAGCTAAGGTCGTGATGGCGGACCTTATGTATTGAAATTTAAGAGAAACGTGTGGACCAAGAGAGCTAGATAGGGGGATCAACTCCTTAATTTGAGGTTTAGTGTGACCCTATTGACTTACTCTTATTCTTATATGTTTATGTGATTTGTGTGTTTGGTTGTCATTGCATGAGCATTATTGGAATGAAAACGATGTATTATATTAATTACAATTTAGCTCATTGAGTTGAACTTTCATTTTTGTTCACCATTTTTTTCTAATTTGCGGGTTGAGCATAGAAGTATTGCTTATTCATATCATCCTGCCTTTTTATCCCTTAGCAAGAATTATATAATTATTTATTTTCTTTCTCATTTATCTATTTCACTTTATTGTATTTTAGAACTCTCCATGGTACTTCTTTTTCTATCTATCTTTCTATTTAATTTTGGTGTTTAGTCAAATATATTTTTAACCAAAGTTTGACAATGATGATGTGATATTGTATTAATATTATAATATTAGTAGGTTTATGGGCCCGGTTCAAAATAATGATTCATGTCTTAATTTAGTTTCTCAAAAATTGAGTTGTTAGGCTGACTACGGGTTCCGAAAGCCACGTGCTTTTCCGTTTTCTAATATCGATCACGTGCCTTCGGGTTTGGGTCATGACAATAACCATATGTAATACATATATTTATATATATAATTGCATTACAAATAAATAAACAATATATATAATTATATTATAGGTAAATAAACAACATACATATATCATGTAATATATATAATTAAAATTTCATATAATTAAATAAATAACATACAATATATATATATATACCGTGACACATGCGTATTATATCACTTTTATTTTATATATAACAATACTTATAATCTAAATCTCTTTTTTTATTATTTAAATATATATATAACAGTATTTAAACATATAGATTTAACCATTTTCCATTTTATATATTCATTTTAATTATTATTCATATATTTATATAAGTATACACATATATATATTGTAATATAGTTTATAATTAAACTTAATTAACAACATTATTATATACATATATTAGTATTAGTACCATATATATTAATAAATATATATACATATTTATATACATATAATTTAATTATTCTCCACTTCATATTTCCATTTTAATCATTATACATATAATTATATAAATATACATATATGTATCATATATATACATGTATTTTGGGTTATTCCATAATTATTATTTTAATTAATAATATTTTACATTTTTACATATAAGAATAATAATAATAATATGGTTAGATAAAATATTAAATCCACATAATTATTCTAATGAGTATTTAAAATAATATGCATAATTAATTAATTATTAGAATACTATCTTCTTGATTTTTTTTCCAAACTTAATTTAAAACGCTTAATTGGCTAGCTAAAAATTTGGTGGTTTCTTATTGGTTATGAAAACCCGCCATTTTTGGAAGGTGTATATTGGTTTTTAAGAGATGAATTGTCCTTTAATTGCTAGCGTATTTATAGTGGATAATGGCACTTCCACCATATAATTGTTGCCATTTTAAATTTATTACCTTACACTTGTCAAGAATCAAAGCTAAACACACATACAAGTGGCCAAATGGTCTTTGATTTCACCATTCATTTCTTCTACTGTAGAGGTGAAGCTTTTGTGCAATTATTGCTAATAATGGCTTTAAAATGATTAAGTTTCTTTATGAGTTGTCGTCTTCTCATACCATGTGTGCATATTTCTTTTGGGCTTTGTTGGGCCTTTGAAACAAGAGCACATACTAGTTCATATATTATTTAATTTATGTAGTTAATTGTTATCTTATTTTTATCAATAAATTCCAATCTTGATCTCAAGTATTTTCAATTCCTTAAGTTTTTTAGTTCTATTTCTTTATACCAATACATGTATTTATACATAGTATATATATGTTTTTTTTTCTTTCATTTATATACTAAACTCCTATTATTAATTGACATTGTAATTAAATTTCATCCTAACCAAAATAAATTAACTAAGTTTATTGAGTCATTAATTTATTTTATTATATTCTTTTAAATTTTTACACTTCTAAGTATTATTAATATATTCATTATTTAGATTTATTTTGGTAGGGTATTGCAAACATGACCATACCTACATAAGTTACTACATTATTTTATTTATATAGATCTCATATTAAATAAATATTAATTATACAAGGCCATATATGTTACGAAAATGACCATATATGGCACCTAAATACGTCCATATATAACATCTTCATGTTCATCCATACTATAGAAGAACAATGTCGTTTAAATAAAATTGTGTCTTAAGTGAATCAAAACCCCACTAAACCCATTAAAAAAACAACAAACTCCTAAATAGTATAAATAAATTGAAAGATTTCGTAAAAAACTATGTTAAAAGCAAAAAATTTTCTTTTCTATAAAATACATATTATTTTAATACACAAAAATATTACATTTGCATTTACAATAAAAAAATAAAACTTATTAATATTGTGAAAATTCTTATATTTCTTTAAAAAGAATAGCTAAAACTGATAATGTTTTGTTTTTTGAGTGTAATGGCCATAATTAAGATGTGAGAAAGAGAACAAAAGAGGGAAAAAAAAAGTTAAGTGATAGTAGCATATTTAATGTTTGCATAAAAAGAAAGAGAACAAGAATAAAAAAAGGAAATAAAAAAAAGACAACGTAAAATAAAGATTTAGAATCTTTTTTTAAGAAATCTAGAAAGATTCATTCTATATCATTAAGCATTGTAGAAGCAATAAAAGGAGGGGGAACAAACTCCCATTCTCTATGATCTGACAAAGAACGAGACGTTCTAGCTAGTAAATGAGCAACCCCATTTGTAGATTGTCTAACATATGAAAAAGACAAATCAGGAATACATACTTTAAGTTCAAAACAAGCCTCTAAGACAGATCGTAAATATGAAACACAAGAACCTTGTCGTTGAAGCTCTTGGATGACCAGCTGCACATATGATTCAATGGCTACCTTCGACTATCATGTTGCTTTTATCCAACTTAAAGCCTTCTTGATACAAATAGCCGATGTCACTAAAGAATCATAGTGACGTCGGATACAAACTGATCTAGTAGCAAGCATAGTTCCTAAGTGATTTCGAGTTACCATCCCAACACCTGCCTCATTATTCACTATTCCAGCAGATATGCCCACATTTAACTTAAGAAAGCCTTCCTCGTGTCTACCCCATCAAGCATCAACCTATGAACCACTCTTTTCACCATCCTTATTCATTCTAGCAAGCTGATAATTATTAATAAACATAGACTCATTACGCACGACTTGGATTATTGAAAGGAATTTCCCATTCCATAAAATATCATTGTAGTTCCTCCATAACAGCTAACACAAGGTGCAAATAAAGCTTCCCAAAGTCATGGCCTCTGTAGAGAATATTATCTGCAGACTAGCCTTAAATGCATCTGCAGAAACTGCATTGATATCAACTCCAACCATCTGCCAACACTCTTGGGTAAAGTCACAAAAGAAAAGAGTATATAAAATAGATTCCTCACTCGCATTGCAAATAGGGCAAGTAGGAGAGGCCTTAACTTCTCTCCTGCAAAGATTGGTGTTTTTACCAAAATATGAGAGCAAATTCTAAATTTTACCAAAATATGATATTTGCTCCCATAATTACCAAAATATGGGAGTCAACCATCAAACCAAAAGTGAGACTTTGATGGTTGAAAATTTTTTTTTAAGTCACTGCCACATCAACTTTTGGTTTGATGTTTTTATTTTTTTTTAAATTGCATTGAACAGTTCACTGCAGCTGTAGATTCCCACGGTTTGATATTTTTTTAAACTGTAGTGAAACCGAAACTTGTAGTTTTGGTTTCACTGCAGCCAGCTGCGTGGGAATTTGCAACATGGATTGACATCTCTCATAGAGATGTTAATCAATGCAGATGGAATTCAAATTTTTTTTTCAATCCTCCCATCAGAGAAATTAAAATTAAAATTAAAATTTTTTATCACTTTAAAATCCCTCTTCATTTCACTCTAACAATTTCATTTCTTCACCCACCACCTCAACCCTCTTAAAACTTTTTAAAGCTTCTTTTCTTTTCACTCTCTCAACCCTCAATTAAACTTCCTAAATCTTCATGCACAACTCTACATAAAACTCTCACAACTCTACATACATATTATAATATAAGGTAGGAAAATCACTTATTTTAAATTTTTTTGATAAGTATTGTATTTATGTAAATAATCATGTATTATATTTTTTATATAGAAAATTATTATATTGGAAGCAAAAAAAATGATATTTATCATATCATCATCACCATCACCATCATCATCATCAATATCATTGTAATCTTTAGATGTGGACTCATTGTCCTCATCATCACCCATCAATATCATCATCATCTTCCACCCCATCACAGTCATGTTGTCCACTCAATATTGCATCATCATCTCCACACAAATCATCATTACCTACTTCAACACCCAAACGATTTGGAGAACTAATATTGTCAAGGGTATCATTGGTGGTAAAGTCTTCAATATACTCAACATATTTTCACCTTTCGGTGGGTGTTCTATTTGGTTTTAGATATTAGATGATGTAAGGACATGTTTACATCCTCGGATGGATGTCCATTTATTTATTTTGTTTGAACATTGCTTTGATTTTAATATAATTATACTTTATTTTAATTATATCATGTAGTATGGATAATATCATTATATTTAAGAATTTTATAATATTAAGACTTGAAAAGGAGGTCGGTTCCAATGAATCGGGCGTTGTGGGGGTGTTGGCTATTTCTCACATTCTCCACACGTATTCAACTTTTCGAACCCATTAATGGGTTGAAAATTTCTTAGGAATCGAGTTATTATCCCTTTTTTTTTTGTCCGTCCGGATGGCGACTCCATTTTTTCGGGGCTTAGGCCCGTGTTCTCTAAGGCCCCGAGCCTAACAGTGCCGAAGTCGCAAGAATCATTCCACCGGAAGTAGAGGTGAAAATCCCCGCTCACACCTTGAACTTGACTAGCTTAATTAAGCACCATACTCCAATCATCCTCATTTGTAATTTCTATACACCCGAATCTTAATCCTCCATACACTGGAAATGGATTTCGGCATTGTATTTTAATAATTATTTGGTTTTCATTCAACTCCATGGCAAGCCTCATATTATACATCAGTGAATTAAAATCCAAATAAATATTATTAGGTATCTGCATCCAATTGTTGTATCCAGATTTGTAATCAACCCCAATTGTAGTTTTAACTATTCATCCGCCCCAGTGAATAATTATTTTGTCAGGTACCTTCATGTTTACTAAAAAAATATAAATTTTATCATTAATATCTACATTCAAAAATATATATATATATTATTATGTCTAATATAGTCATATTAGATTAAATATAATCCTATAAAATTGTTATATCATATGATTTAATTAAAATATTCGATTAAAAGTCTCATATATGGAATAATATACCTAAACAAAAACAACTACAATTTCATATAATAAAAAATTTAAATTTATAATTTGAAAATTTACATAGAATTAAAATTATTGGTTTTCATTATTAGTTTAGCAGTTAATATTTTTTTGTTAAACCTTGCAAAAAACATGATTAATTAATTTTAAATAAATTAAAAACAGCTAAGGTTTTTGATGTATCATTTTCATTAGCAACTAAATCATTATCAAATAATCAATAACAAAACATCTCTTACCCAATTAATTTAGGATTCAAGGATGACCACAATAATCAAGATAATCAATTTACAGATAAAAATTTCAAAAACAATATAATTAAGTACACATGGAAATACAACTATAATTAATTTTTATACTCCTAATCAATATTATTGTTATTCAAATGTATATACTCAAAAATCATACTTCTTATTTATTCATATAACTAATGAACATGGTTAAGAAAAATTAACACATGTATAACTACAACTAATTTTAATATTATCCTAAACCCTCAAAAAATTAATTATATATCCATCCCTAGTCTCTAAGTGTACTAATTGACTAAATTTATGAAAAAAAAATAATAATACAATAGTTTATGAACAAAATTCAGTCAATTAAATTTTAAATAATTTTTTAATGTTATCTAAACCGTAAACTAATATAATTCTGTTTTTAAAAAAAGAAATCCCTAAACCCTAAAAAATTATTTTTAAAATTCTTAATATTCATCTCATACCCCTAAAAAATTGATTAATGGTTTATGAAAAAATTGAAAAAAATTAATTTGTTAAGGTTATTCCTAATCCAACAAAAAATTAATTATATATTAATGAAAAGTTAATTGATAAAAAAAAATTTATAATTCTTCCTAAACACAACAAATTAATTATAAGTTTATATTTTAATTTAAGAAATTAAAATAAAAAATTATTGTCCCAAAAAAATGAATTATAAATTTTATGAAAAAATAAAAAAAAACATTAATTTTTATATTATCACTAAACCCTAAAAAATTAATTATGTATTATATAAAAATTGACCCTTGAGATAATTAACTACAAGTTTATGAAAAAATTAAAAAAATTAAAAAAATATTTATAAGTTTATCAAAAAGTTAAAAATTAATAACTTATTTGCAATGTTATCTATAAAGCCCAAATAAATTAATTATAAGTTTATGAAAAATTTAAAATAATTAATTTTAATATTACAAGTTTATAGATTAATTTCAATACTCATCCCCTAAGCTCTAAACACAATAATTATAATTTTATAAAAAATACATAAAATAATACAATAATTGCAACACAAAAAAAATATAAATCTAAATAACTACATTTTATATAACAAATAAAAAAATAAACATTTATAAGTTATAAATACCTTAATGTCCTTCTAAATTTGATAATAAAAAATCTACAAAAAAAATTATTTTAAATATGCAACAAATTATTTAAAAGTTTATAAAAAACTTAAAAGTTAAAAAATTAATTTAAAAATTTTTAACATTCATCTCAAAAATTTCTCAAAAAAAATTTCATCTCAAAACCCTCAAAAAAGCATTTATATGTTCATAAAAATTTAATATTTTTCCTAAACCCTAAAAATTAATTGTAGGTTTATGTTTAAAAAGAAAAAAATATTATTGTCCCTAAACCCTAAACAAAATAATTATATAAGTTTATGAAAAAATTAAGTCATTAAAATATAAATTTTAATTCATATTCCTATTTTTCTAAACTAAAGAAATTAATTTAACTAAAATAAAAAATATGAAAATAATATGTGTGCTTAAAAAAAATTAAAAATATTCACATATTTAAGTTCTAAAATTTAAAATCACATATCTAAACTATAATAAATAAAGTAATAAAAATATTTAAGATATGATAAATACCTTTTTTTTCTTCCAATATAATAATTTTCTGCATAAAAAATTAATATATGATTATTTACATAAATAAAATAATTAGCAAAAAATTTAAAAATAAATGATTTTCCTACCTTATATAATAATATGTATGTAAAGTTGTGAGAGTTTTAAATAGATTAGGTATAAAGATTTAGGATTTTTAAATAGATTGTTGAGAGAGTGAAAAGAAATAAGAGAGTTTTAAGAGGGTTGAGATGATGGGTGAAGCAATAAAAATGTTGAAAAAAAATTTTAGAGTGTTAAAAAAATTTTAAAAATTTTAATTTTTTTTATATTTCTAGTGGGGAGGCCTGAAAAAAGAAAAAAGAAAAATGATATGCATGGATTGACGTCTTTGCATGCAAAGACATCAATCCATCTCTGCATGCAGAGACTGCAAATTCCCACGCTAGGTGTGGGAATCTATAGCTGCCAAGCTGCAATGAAACAGTTCACTGCAGTATTAAAAAAAATAAAAATATCAAACTAAAACTTGTAGTTTTAGCTTGATTCAAACTGAAAATCATAGTTTTGGTTTGACTCAAACCGAAACTACTGGTTCGGTTTAATATGGTAGTGACTTAAAAAAAATTCAGTCATCAATCCGAAAGTCTCACTTTTGGTTTAATGGCTGACTCTCATATTTGATAATTATGGGAGCAAATCTCGTATTTTGGTAAAATTTAGAATTTGCTTCCATATTTTAGTAAAAAATCCACGAAAGATTATATATGGTAGGTAATAATTTATGACAAGCCCACCACATCAGGTTACACACACTTGGGGTAATCCTTAACTTCCATAAACCTTTCCATAATATCCTTTCAATCTATACTGCAAAAGTACCAGCTCCTAGCAATAAAGTATATGCGCTATGCATAGTGTAATCACCTATGGAATTCACATTGTCAGTTCTCCTTTGCGGACTTAAAGGGATGCTTAGAATGAGATCAGAGTCTCTTGATTCAAACAGAGTTCGCATCAAAGGGATATTCCAACAGTTATCAACTATTATATCAGAAACACGAAACATCTTTAATTGCTCAAATAGCTAGAAGTTATAAAAGGTTAAGCTCTGTCCGAAAACCATGGTTTTGACCAAATAGAAATTGATTCACCATTGCCCACACGCCATTGATAACCTTTCCAAATTAGATCTTTAGTTGCCCATAAGCTCTGTTAAGTGTAACTCGAATCAGCACTCAGCTCCGTATCTAAAAAGGAGGAATGGGAAAAATATCGAGCATTTAATAGCCTTGAAACTAGAGAATCTAGCTTGGTAATTAAGTTCCAAGCCTATTTCCCCATCATAGATAAGTTAAAGGCATGAAGTTTCTTAAACCCAAGTCCACCTACTTCCTTTGATTGACTAAGACGTTCTCAAGCCATCCAATTAATATCCCTTGAAGTCAGTCCTTTAGCACTCCACCAAAAGAAATTAACCATCCTTTCAATTTCAAAACAAAGAGAGATGGGAAGTAGAAAGACACTTATAATGTAGTTTGGAAGAGCTTGAGCTACTGTCTTAATAATAATTTTCTTATCAGCCCGTGATAAGAGTCTTCGCTGCCATGAATTTACTTGTTGTCAGACTTTATTCTTAATAAATCAAAATATATCTTTTTATTTCTCCTAATTAAGGAAGTCATCTTAAGATAAATCCCAACATCCCTTGACTCCTCCATCTCCATAAATAGAATTTTTTAATTAAAAGGGTAAAATAGTTAAAATAAGATTGTGAAATAAAATTTAAAAAAAAAACCACATACCACATATAGAGAGAGAGACAAAAAAAAAAAAAAAGACGCTAGAAGATCTACGAAAGCACCTAAAGACACATATAACACAAAACAAAGTCGACTCGGTTCCTATAAAAAGTTTGAGGAATAAAAGAAAACAGTCTAAATAGTGCTGAGGTTTGGGGGAAATGGCGTTGCAGTGGATGATACTCGCTTACGTGGTGGCAGTGGAAGCGGTTGTAGCGGCTGTCTTAACCGTTCCCTCGCCGAAGCTATTGAAGTATCGATTGGTGTCTCTTGTATCTCTCCTTCTCCAACCTGCTCTCTTCATCGTCCCTTTCGCTGGCTTTCAGCTTTTGGGTATTACTCTTGTCCATTTCTGGGTTTTATCCTTTTGATTGTATCAAAGGAATCTTTTTGCTTATATTAAACCCTAATGGGTATTTGAGTTTTTGGGCATGGCATATAGAAATGTTTCTTATGATTTCGTGTTTCTGGTTTTGTTTGCAGATATCTATTGGAAGAATGAGAATCGCTTGACGTGCACCTCTGAGATCTGCACTGCTGCTGAGAGGGATCGCTATGAGAAATCGGTGAGTCTTCGTTTCTTATTCTCAATTTCTAGAAGATTTTAAGAGGAATTTGAAGGTACAAGGACGTTTTAAATTAAGGTTAAACTGTATTGAAAGTAATTCGTTGGAATTTTAGTAATTGCTTGATTGGTTCTATTTTTTTTTTTTTGATAGTCAATTCAATGTTAATGATTTTTCCATTGTATAATTAGACTACCTAAATTACATATGCCTCACCAAAGATGTACAAAATACATGTGCGATGTAATTTCCAAATGCAAATCTTAAGTTTCTTTGATACCCTTGCGAAAACAAATATGGTGATGGAAGAGTAAAATTATTTAAATTTTGTATTCTTACCCTTTGTTTTTTTAAAGATGAATTTAAAATGTAATTCTGAATAGAATTCATTAGGAAAGGAATTTAATGTTCCATATGATAAACCTTAAATATGGAATTTAATTCAATCTTGGGTGATTTATATTTGGTATGGGTCTAGAACTCAATTAACTAAGTAATAGTTTCTTAAAATATCCTTAAAGAAAGATTTCTTGAAATGTCCAAGGATAGAGAAAGATGGAAAAGATATGAAGAGAAGAGAGAAGAGGGAAGAAGAGACAAAATGAGAGAGAGAAAGTAGAGGCAAAATGAGAAGTGAGATAGAGGGTGAGTTGTTTAGTTCAAAATTTTAGTTGTATGAGTTTTGTTGGATTCATTTGGAATTCCACTAATTTTTAGTGGAAATTGGTTTATTTATTCAATTCCATAAAATGAAGCAAAATTTTCTTAAACATACCAAACATGAAATATTTGCACCAACTATTTTCATAATTTTTGGAATTCATTTTGTACCCAACAGGGGGATAATGTGCTTTTGACCTTTTTCTTTTTCTCCTTTTTTTTTCTTTCCAAACATGTGTAGTGTTACCGACTGGATTATTTTATAGGAATTTGTCTTTAACTAATGGTAGAACCTTGAGAACATTAGCAACATGTTGTTTCTTCTTTGCATTAGGCATAGACAAAAAGTTGAGATTTTTATGTGTGTGTGTTGGGAGTATCATTAGATTTTATGTGTGTGTGTTGGGAGTATCATTACTGGATGATAGTTATGTGGGCTCATTTATGTGTCTTAGGATTTTGAAATTATATATCAAGGAGTTATCATATTTCATTTTTAGATTTTTAAATGGGATAGTAAAACATAGTTTTCTTTGAGTCCTGTGATCACTTGGCTGGAGCTTGTTGAATTATGGAATGGACACAATTACAAAGTTGTGTAGTTTATATACCTCTCTCATATGCATAATCCAAGTCTAATTTGTGATTGTAGCCATTATTGTTAACTGTCAATGAGTTTAATGTTGCTATGCTGGACTATGCCACCAAGTACTTGTATATCCCATCCAACAATCATCATACTCATCTTTTCTTCTTTTCTCACACTGTGGCACTCAAAGATGATTTCTTTATTCATCCAATCATGCAACTCCCATGGGCTACAGTCTCCATTAAATTCAAGCATATTGCTTTTGATCTGGTTATCAGAGTCGAGCTTAGCTGAAGAACAATGGAGCAGGTGTTCTTAGAGGTGGTTGTGCATTGAGAGTAGAAGTTATTGGTGTGTGGACAGGTACAATTTGATTAGTCTCTGTGGTAACAAAACTAGATGCACCATTAATAACATCTTTCTTTTCATTAGCCAAAGCCTAAATAAGGTATAGTTGAAAGTATAGATTCAGCACTATTAATTTCAGATTTTCTCATTTTATTCAACAAAAACATAATTTTTCTATAGAGGCTGTAACCTTACGAGAGAAAATTAAAATAGAAAATTACCAAATGGTTTACCAAAATGTAAAATTTCCAACAAATCATGTTAAAATATAATAATAAGAAGAAGAATTATGAAGAGGGTCTTCTCTGTAAGAGGGGCTGGAATTACAAATTGGACTTAAGGCTAAACCTATAGGAGGTATATAAACTATATATAAATGTTGGAGGCAGCTTGGCAATAACTATGCCGTGTACAGTATATCGCAAAATCTGTTGGATGGTTTGCTAAATGCAGAATGAACATTCATCATGGCTGTTTCCTCTATAAATGTCATGGTTTGTGGTAGCAAAATCAACCCACCTAAATCTATTCATAAGAATGCTATTTATCATTAATATACTATACATGATTTATTGATCTAGATGAAAATAATGTGACCATCATAAAAGGATTAAGGTTATGTGTGGGTGTCTATTTAAATAATGCATATATATTTCCAGCATATATTCATTTTTGCCTAACTTGAATGAATGTAATTGAACTCTCATTCAATAGCAAGTTAGATTCTGCATTATTCATTGGCATTACTATTAGTTTAAGAAGAAATTAATTTGTGAATACTTTTACTAATTAGCAATTCTTAACTTGATGAAGTTTCTTCAATGCCAGTAGAATAATGAAGTTTTTTCAATGTCAGCAGAATATTCTGCCTCAAAAAATTATTCTCTCAAACTAAGATAACATTGCAAGATGTTTACAACTATTAAATTTGGTACACAGGCACAATGAAAAACATACACTGACTGAGTCATTGAGAGCATTTGGCTTGTGCATAATTTAAATGCATGGAGCATGGAATTTAATTTAAGTTTCTTGATTAAATACTGAGCTGGATAATCATTTTCCTGCTAATGTATATGGTTTTTAATTTTTCTCAAAAACAGTGTCTTAGCAGTTTTTCATAATTGTATGAGATAAGATACATGTGCTTTAATAAAATTACTTTTTTCAAGGTTAGAGTTGTGAGATGTGCCCTTTGTTATGAGCTAGACTTTATGAAATTGGAAATTTCAAGCTTCAACAGTTCTGATATTAAATGGAAAAAAAAAAAAAAAGCAGTTTTGTTTTCTAATTTTTCACCTCCATTTATCCCTTGTGCCCTCAGTTGATAATCCCTTATTAGAATTTTTTTCATAAGATCAAAATAACAAATTTTTATGAATTCTATCTGGTGGTAAATTTATATAATATGTTGTGCTTTTTGTTGAAGTTGGGATGCAAGACAGTCTCAGCCATTTCAATTCCTTCACTTGAGGGTCTCTGTTGGAGCATAATTTTCATTGAGTAATTAAGATAGGAGACTCAGTTTCAGTCATTTCAGTTGTATATCTTGAATGGCAAATGCACATCATAATTGATTTTTTTTTTTCCAAACTGCCACTTAATTATTGTCTTGATAAGTTGATTGGCAACTTTGGTGGGATACTATGCAGGTTTATAAATCCCAAAGGAATGTGATTTTATGCGTTTCAGCTTGCCTGCTTTACTGGTATGTGTTCGTTAATGTAGCATATATACTGCAAAATTTAGAAGTTCACTTCAAAGTCTCAGCTTGCTGTATCTGCATTTGTTAACTTGTCATTGCATATGGGTGTAGGTGTGTCTATCGTTTATGCAAATATTATAAGGAGATTCAGAGTTTGGAGGAATTGGAGAAGAGGTACAAGGACCAGTAGGTTATTTCTTTCTGTCCCCCACCTTGGTATTTGTCGGAAACAAAAAGTTATGCTTTACTTTCTGTGGGAAATCCTTAGTATGCCCAGAGACTGTCTTTGTTATGATATGTAAATTTCATGCATTTGCAAGTGCATCCCTTGTGCTTTTTGCATGTTTTTCTCATATCCCTAAGCTGCTGCGTTCTGGTATGTATGGTATACGGGAAAAATTGTAGCTGGTTAGAGACCAGGCGTTTCTATTTTAGGAGTCATTTCATTAACTTTACAATGACTTTTATAAAATTGTCTATGCTTTTCTGGGGTCATTTTATCCTCTTTTTTTCATAAATTATGTGGTACCATTATTAAGCTCAGTACCTTGTTATGGCAAGTAGCAATAGAGTGATTGTAAAAATGCAGGTGAAATTGTTCCAACTCTGATGCTCAAGGCTTGAGTGCTTTGTTTGATGCAATAGCCTTGGCAGGTTTATTTTATTTGTTTATATGTGCATTTTGAAAATAATGTGTTGCGTTTGGCTTCCTTCTTTGCCTTCTGAATCTCGTCTTTGGCACAGAGATCATTTTAGGTTGCCAAATTGCAATGTTGTTGCATTCCTTTCTGTCATATTTTTGCAAGTCCAAATTATACGACTGCATGCATGTCATGATGAGAAATACTATTTTCTTTTCGTTATTTTACTTTGTATTTTGATATTGAGTTGTTCTGCAAATATGATAGAACTAAATAAAACTTGGACTCCTTTTGTAAACGGAAAAAGAAAAAAACTAAATAATTCATCAACCATTTGAAAGTGGAGATTTTGACTTGTTATAATTAGAAATGTAAGCTTTATGATACCCGAAAGAATTCGCATTATTTGTAAAATTAAATGCTACTTTTCTTCTGATCATCCAGGACTGTGCAAGTTATTGTTAGATCTGCTTGCGGTTCAGGTCTCGAACTTTATAAAAAAAAAAAAATACGTGTAATCGTTAATTCGGCATTAAAATGGTTGATATGTACTGTTTTACCCATTTTTCCTCCATGTCTATACTTGTCGATTCTGATGGAATTGGGTTGAGTGTTTATGCTTTAAAGAACGTAGTTCTAAAATGATTTGGGAAGAGATGCACGGCTCATCTTGGATTTTATCATGTCCAACAAAATACTAAAAATCTCTTTTTAGATGCTCCATTTATTTATGAAGTATATGGAGGAGTCTTTTGTACGAGAATCAGACAGAATACCGCTCTTTTAGAGAACCTTGAAACGCTTTTTTTTTTTTATTTATCATGATATTGATCAAAGTGTTTTAATAATTTTGGCAGTTTGTTTCTCTGAATCCTTTGAACTTTTTAAATGATTTGGATTTGCATTTCGTTAAATATACATAACCACACCTTGAATGGTCAGTGGTGAAGTTTTTTAGCGTGAATTATTGTGGGGTCATCATGTATTATGTCTAGTAATTCAGCAAAGCATCCTCCCTTTTCTTTGAAGGGAGTTTTCGTCGTTTTACCTTACAAACAAGTTCATAGTTTGGCATTACTTGATTAAGTGAGTAAATATAGTTGATAATACTGCAATCTCTATTTTTAAACGTATACCATTAATTTCATTAATTAAATCTTATATTTATACTTGATGATATTACGATCTCTATTTTAAAAATTTGTACACTAATTTCATTACTTATGTTTATGCTTATGATATATACGATCTCTATTTTCAAATTCTTGCACTAATTTCAATAATTTTTAAATTTAATAAGATCAATTTGTTTTAATTTATAATATTAATATCATTATTTATATTAATATTATAAATAGGGTCCCTTTTTTTTATTAATTTTCAATAATTCTCCAATAAGAAAACTGACATAAATTTTACATCAAATTTAAAATATCACATTTTTGTAAGTTTTTTACTTTATTTATTGTATGTTAATTTTTATATCTTTTTTTCAAATTCCTGTTTTAGTAAATATATTAAATATATATTAAGTGCATATTTCTAATACTAGATAGATATCTAAAAAAAAGTATTTTTAAAATTAATATTCGAAAAGTGATACTTAAAAAAAAGGAGTATTTTTAAAATTAATTTGACTTTTTTAGGATTTGTTTAGGAAACCCCTTTATTTTTACTCTTTTTTTAATCTCAATGTCACGTGATTTCTTGTCTTATTCAGTTTAGGAATGCATTTGTGTGATACTGTTTTTATACAGAAACTAAAGGCACAAAGCAAGGCAAACAAAAGGCCAACTGCATAATAACAAAGAAATGTCATTCATATTATGAATAATTGAAAGTATTAATAGGTGGAATTTTTTTTTAATTATTTTATTTTATTGTCTTAATTATTTTAATTTATTGTCTTAATTATTTTATTTTATTTTTTTAATTATTTTAATTTATTGTCTTAATTATTTTATTTTATTTTTTTAATTATTTTATCTTATTCTATTAATTTTTTTCTCACTTTATTTTTCTTATTATTTTAATAATTAATATGTAATATTTTATTTAAATTTTAACCCTATAAAAAGGGAATGTTATAAGGTTTTGGAGATATAACAAAGAAGTAAAAAATATATGAATTTTTTCTCTCCAAATTGCTTCTTAAGATAATTAATTTTTGTTCTTCATTTTTTTATCTATAATTTTATTATTAATTATATAACACATTATTAATACGATTGTTTTACATTATTTATTTTAATATAGCTTCAATCTTATTTCACTAGAGGCAATATTCATATATTATTTATGTTTATTTTAAATATATTTCTTCACTTGTTATATTCAAATTAATAATGGTTTAAAATTGTAAATGTTAATATACTACTATATAAATATATTTTTGTAATTAGTAAAAAAAAATAATAAAAATTATAGATCTTATGATTATAATTTTTGTACAAAAATTGTTGTTTTTAGTTAATATGTATAATTTTTTTTATGGTATATAGATGTTATGTATATAATTCTTCTCATCACGTGTTAATAATCTAAAAAAATAATTTTTGACTAGAATAAATTATAATTATAATTATATTATTATTTTTGTTTATTCCATATACATATAATGATAAAGTAATGTTAAGGTCATATAATTGAAAGATTAAAACCGTATCCTTGTTGCGCATATATATAAAACACATTATACATGTTACATACACATAGTATAATATATATTTGTTGCATATAGATTTTATATTGTTACAATTTTATAATAAAGGCATATAAGTTCTACATATCAATAAAATAATTGTGTTTTTATTATTATCTTTTATTAAATAACATGTATACTTATAATTTTATATTTTGTCATCTTATATTAGTTTATATATCTATATATGCATTAATTCATTCATATTTTTCTTTACTTTTCTTAATATATTTTGAATAATTAATATAAATTATATTTGTTTCTATTTTTAAAAATTCATAAATTGCACAATATTGATATATATATATATATATATATATATATAAAATTTATGTCTTTTACTTGATCTAATGCAATTTGTTATTACTTCCTAATATAATAAAAGTAACATGTCATTAACTAATTATAATTGTATTATATAGTGATCTATATGAT
Organism: Garcia nutans; assembly: GCA_947685225.1. Taxonomy (NCBI): domain Eukaryota; kingdom Viridiplantae; phylum Streptophyta; class Magnoliopsida; order Malpighiales; family Euphorbiaceae; genus Garcia; species Garcia nutans. The sequence continues at coordinate 56,941,341 of CANTUV010000007.1, forward strand.
GTCAAATCTTATACAGCTTGAGTTTTTTACACTTGATATATTAAAAAATAATTATTTGCCTTAGACTTTTATCTTGTAAATACAATTCAAGAAGGAAATAACACATTCCTATAGGATTGCCCAAAAACAATAATATTTTTTCGCTATCATCTTTATGAAGGATTAAAAACTGAATATTTAACAGTAAATGACTCTTTTGAACTTTAGCAAAATTTAAAAGAAAATTTTGATTATAAAAAAAATAATTATTCTTCCTAAATCTTGTTATGATTGGATGCATTTACAATTGCAAAATTTCATAACTGTTAGTGAACATAATTTTGTTGTCTTTAAGATTACTTCTGATCTAAAACTATGTGATTAGAAAATTACTGATCAAGATTTGTTGGAAAAAACTTTTTTAACTTTTCATGCCTCGAAAATACTCCTGTCATAACAATATTGAAAGCGAGATTTTAAGAAATATTCTTAATTGATATTATGTCTTCTTGTTGTTGAACAAAATAATGAACTTTTGATGAAAAATCATAAGTCACGACTAACTGAATCTAAACTATTTCCTGAAGCAAATGTTGTGATATCAAATAAATCTGAACAAAGTCAAAATTATGGTCGCAGTAGCAGTCGCAGTCGTTGCCGTGGTCGTGGTCGTGACCATAGCCGTAGCCGTGATACAGGTAATAACTGTAATAATTATCAAAGCTATAATATTCATCACATTTTCAGTTTTTGAAAGACTAATGACCATAGTGAGAAAAATGAGAAAGGAAAGAATTTACAAAATAAAAATAAATAAAATATTTGCTATAAATATGGCATGAAAGAACACTAGACACGTATATGTTGTACATCCAAATATCTTGTGGACATTTACCAAGCTTATTTAAAAGGAAAAAGAAAAGGTGTGGAGGCCAATTTTCTTAAACATAATAATCCAATTGATTTCACACATCTAGATATTTCAGACTTCATTGAAAATGCTAATAAAAAAATCAAGAGTCTGATGTTGGATGGAAATTCTTATTTTGATGTCCATATTGATTGATGTATGTTGTTCAATATCACATATTTTTATTTTTCAAGTGTGTTAAGTTCAAATTAAGTGTGTTTTTATTTTTAATATCTAAGTGTGTTTTATTTTTAATTTTATCTCTATGTACTTTATAGAAATACATAAAATAAAATATTATGACACTCATTTATGCTATTTTTATTTTGAAGAAAACTAAAATTATCTAGTCACTTATTTGATGGCGGTAAAGATTTATGTCTAGCAGACAGTGTAACATCGCATACTATTTTAAAAGACATAATATTTTTGCTCATCTTCAATTAGCTAAGGCTAAAATTAATATAATTTTTTGGTGCTGCAAATTAATTTAAGGTTCTAGAAGAGCACATATTATGTTATCCAAATATAGAAAACTAATAATAAATAATGCATTGCTATCTAGTAAATCAAAAAGAAATCTTTTATATTTTAGAGATGTACGTCTCAATAGGTACCATATTGAGACTAAAGATAAAAGTAATGAAGAAGATCTCTATTTCACATCTATAATCACAGGAAAGAAGCATATAGTGAAAATATTGTTAGTTTTTTCTTCTAAATTATATTACACATATATAAATCCAATACAGTCTAATGTTACAATTAACCAAAAGTTAATTAACTCAAAGAATTTTATTCTATGGCATGATCACTTAGGTCATCCTGGTACTATAATGAGAAAAAGAATTATAGAACATTCGTATGGGCACTCTTTAAAGAACTAGACAATTCTTCTATCAAGTGAATTTTTATATACTGCTTGTGCTTAAGGGAAACTGATTATTAAACCATCTCAAAGAAAAATTGAATTTGTATCTTTTCAATTTTTAAAATAAATTGATGGAGATATATGTGTGCCTATTATTTCATCTTGTGGTCCTTTTTGATATTTTATGGTATTCATAGATACTTCTACAAGATTGTATATGTTTGTTTATTATTTACTCTTAATGTTGCATTTGCGAGACTTTTAGCATAAATCATTATATTACAAGCAAAATTTTTAGATTATATAATTAAGAAAATTTGTTTGGATAATGCAGGAGAAATTACATTCCAAGTATTTATTGATTATTATATATGAACTACATAAAATGGTTTAGCAGAATCTTTATAAAACAGTTATAATTAATTACTAGACCATTATTTATAGGAATAAAACTTTCTATTTCTGCTTGGGAATATATTATATTGCATGCAGAAACACTAATCAAAATTAGACTACCTGCTTATCATGAATTTTCGCCATTACAACTTGTATCTGGTCATGAGCCCAATATTTCTCATTTGAGAATTTTTTTGTTGTGCACTATAGGTTCCAATTGCTCCACCACAATGTACAAAAATGAGCCCATAAAAGTGACTAGGAATTTATGTTGATTTTGAATCTCCGTCAATTATAAAGTATCTTAAACCAATGCAGATGATGTTTTTATAGCACAATTTATTGATTATTAATTTAATGAGATTGTGTTCTCAGCATTAGGGGAAAAAAGTTAGTAAAATTAGATATTTCATGGAATGCATCATAAATATCTCATTATGATCCTAGAACAAATAGAGGTGAACTTGAAGTTAAGAAAACTATGCATTTACAAAATATTGCAAATCAGTTGCCAAATGTATTCACTGATGCAAAAGGGTAACTAGATCACATATACCAGCATTAGATGCTCCGGCTTGAATTGATATTACAAATAAAAAATATACTAGTATCCCCGCGGATATGTCCAGTATACGTTAGAAGCATGATAGACTGATCGATTCCAAAAATAAAAATCCTAGAAAGAAAAGGGAGAAAATAAACAAGTTAGTGCTTTTGAAATTAACATACCAGAAGAAATGATGATACAAAAATAAATAATAGACACAACTAATCAAATGCCTCGAGTAGAGAAACAATCTCCTAAAAATAATAAAATTATGAAAAATTCTGAAAATAAAGAGATCTCAATAAGTTATGTCTATATGAGAGAGAGATGAAGTTGAGATAGAACTATTATTAATTTAAAAATTTTACATATGCAATAGCTATTGATATAATAAATAGAAGAGATGATCTAGAACCAAACTCCCTTGAAGAATATCGACATCGAAGTGATTGGTCAAAATGAAAAATTGCTATTCGGACATAATTAAATTCGCTTGAAAAGCGAGAAATCTTTGGACTAATAGTTATAACACCTGAAAATATAAAATCTGTTTGTTATAAGTGGACATTTGTGTGAAAGTAAAAGGAAAATAATCAGATTGTAAGATATAAAGCACGACTTGTAGCTCAAAGTTTCTTCCAGAGACTTGGAATTGATTATGAAGAAACATATTCTCCTATGGTGGATGCAATAACTCTTAGATTTCTAATAAGCTTGGTAGTTTCTGAAGGACTTCACATACATCTTATGGACGTTCTGACTGCTTATTTATATGGATCACTTAATAGTGATATTTACATGAGAGTTCCTAAAGGACTAGAAATGCCTGAAGCATTTAATTCATTACCTCGAGAAAAATGTTCAATCAAGTTGTGAAGATCTTTATATGGGTTAAAATAATTTGGAAGAATGTGGTAAAATCATCTCAATGAATATTTGTTGAAACAAGGAGATGTGAATAATCTTATTAGCCCATGTATTTTTATTAAAAAAAAAATCAAAATATGGACTTGCCATATTGCCGTGTATATCGATGATTTGAGCATTATTGAGACTCATGCAAAGCTTGAAGAAGCTGTAACACTTTTAAAGAAAGAATTTGAAATGAAAGATTTTGGAATGATAAAATATCATCTTCGTCTACAAGTCAAATATTTATCAAATGAAATTTTTGTACATTAATCGAAATATACAAAAAAAAAAGTGTTAAAATATGGATAAATCTCACCCATTGAGTTCTCTAATTGTTGTTCAATCTCTTGATGTAAAGAAAGATCAATTTCGTCTTAAAAAAGATAATAAAGAGATTCTTAGTCCTCAAGTACTATTTCTTAGTGCAAATAGTGTATTAATATATCTAGCTAACTATATAATGCCAAATATAGCTTTCTCAATTAATTTATTAGCGAGATATAGTTTTGCACAAATACGAAGACACTGGAACAGTATTAAATATATATTTTGTTATCTTCAAGGAACTACTGACTTAAGATTATTTTATTCAAAGCAATTAAATCTCAAATTAATTGAAGTTGCAGATGTTGGATATCTATTTGATCCACATAAAGGATAATCACAAACGAGATATTTATTTTTATCTAGTAGTATTACAATATCCTGAAGTTCAACAAAGCAAACAGTTATTGTCACATCTTCAAATCATGCATAAATTATTGCAATTCATGAAGCAAGCCATGAATGTGTGCGGTTAAGATCATTAGTTCAACATATTTATGACACATGTACTCTCTCATTTATTGAAAGGAGCCTAACAATTTTGTACGAAGATAATACTGTATGTATTGATTAATTAAAAGGAGGCTATATTAAGGGTGATAGAATCAAACATATCTTACCAACATTCTTTTTTACGTATGAACTCTAGAAGAAAAGCGAAATAGATGTTCATTAAATTCTCTCAAGTGAGAATTTAGTGGATTTATTAACAAAAGTTTTGCCAATGGCAATATTGAAAAAGCTAGTTTACAAGATTGACATGCGTGAACTTAGAGATATTCATTAACATGATGAGAAGAAAAATATATATACACTATATTAAGAATATTATACTATTTTTCCTTCATTAGTTTTTTTCTTACAGGATATTCACTTAGTAAGGTTTTAATGAGATATATTCTTAATAGAGAAATATCCAAGAGAGAGTACTATGAATAATTGAAGACATTAATAAGTTGATGTTTCTCCTTATCTCTTTAATTATAGTATCTCTTTAATCATTTTATCTTGTCTCATTAATCATTTTATCTTGTTCCTTTAATTATTTTATCACTTTATTTCTTTTATTATCTTAATAATTAATAATTTATTTGAATTCTAACCTATAAATAGGAAATGTTGTAAGGTTTTTGAGGATATAACAAAAAAGTAAAAAATATATGAATTTTTCCTCTCTAAATTGCTTCTTAAGATAATTAATTTTAAATTTTTAAATTTTTTATATATAATTTTATCATTAATTACATAACAATTTATTTAAATTAATATAATTAATAGATGACTCAATGTACACAATTACTAGGGCTGCTCAAAAAAATCGATTAAATAGAAAATTGAACAGAAACCAATTAAATTGAATAAAAAATTATAGTTAACCAAACCGATGATTTAGGTTTATATTTTTAATTTTTTCAATTTCAGTTTTGATTTTGATAACCGATTGAAACTATATCTTTTATAATATATATAAGATATAGAAATAAAAAGTTTAACGATGTAGTTTCTGTGCTAATGGCATTTGCAATCACAATACACCTATTCGACCGAGTTTCGAATCCTAAATATGTAATCATTTTTTCCTATTTTCTTAAAACATCAAATTATGATGTATATATATGCATACATCAATAATATTTAATTATTGAATGTTGTGCATATAATATATAAATCAATCAATCAAATTAATTATTTATTTTATTGTGTATTTATGTTAATAATGTTATGATTATTTTTTATTTATTTTAATGAATTATATTTTAATTTTTTGTACTTAAAATTTATTACTATTTGAATAAATTTTAAAAATATATTTATGTTAATAATGTTATGATTATTTTTTTATTTATTTTAATGGAGTATATTTGAATTTTTTTTTGTACTTGGAATTTATTACTATTTGAATAAATTTTATATATTTTTATTGTGTGTTTATGTTATGATTATTATTTATTTATTTAGTAGATTATATTTGAATTTAAAATATGTATTTAAATCTTGGTTGTGTGTATAATTTATTATATGTATTTGTTAAAATTTATATTTTTTATTATATATAGTGAATGGTTAAAAACTAAAATTATCGATGAGCCTTCTATTTTATATAATTGATCGATAAACAGTTAACTGTTCACTAATAATTCAGTTTTGATTTTTAATTTTTGTAAACTGAACCATTAGCAGCCTAATAATGACCAATCTCACTATAATAAATATTGACAAATTTACGTAGAATATGGAGAAATGTTGGCCACCTTTTAATTATATGGAACATGATTTTTTTTAAATTATATAAACGTGCATATCTTTCTTTTTCCATCTTAAAACTTTTCAATGTTGATTTTTAATTATTTTTTTATTTATTCATTTTTTATTTTATAATCTCATAAATATATAATATATACATCACATCAATAAAATATTTACAATATTTTTAATATCTATTAAACATTAACAAAATATCTATCAAATATCTACATAATTTATTTAATATTTTTTTAACTTTTTTTTATTTTATATTCACACAACGTATACACAATATTTAAATAACTCATACAACATATACAATAAATACATAACATATACACAACATTTACTGAATCCTTATATTTATATAATATACACCATGCATACACAAAACATCTATATATAACGAAATTAATATTTTTTAACTTTATTTTTTATGTTTATAATATGTAAATTTTTTTAAAAATAAATTTAATAATTTTTATTAATATATTTTTATATATTTTTAAAATTTTTTATGAGTTTTATTTGTTATTTGTAATTAAAATTAAATTTTTTTTATAAAAATTAATATATTTTATATGTTGAAATATAATTTAAAATATTAATTTTTATTATTTTATTAAAATATTTTTATTTCATAATAAAGTTTGAAAAATATAAAAATGAGAATCGAACTAAAATATTGTTTATAGTGATAGAATATGTATTTTAGAAAGAAAAAAAATAATCTTATTTTAATACAAAGTGAGATATTTTTAAAAATTTATTTTAATTTTTTTAAAACTGTAAAATATTTTTTTATAGTATTTTTAAAATAAAATTTAGTTTTTCTGTGTAGTTTTGTAAATGTTCCTAACTATAATATCTTCTGAACCAAACTTGGGCTTATTTGGGTTTACTTAGAAGTTTAGGCAAATTCGAAATTTGAATCTACTGAAGACCCAAAAATATTACAGATATTTACGCCGTATACAGTGTCAAACTTTAGGATTTCATTTTTATGGGATACCCAATTATTTTTTCAAAAATACATTTTTATGTTTTCCCTTTTTTTCTATTTTTGTAATTTTTTTTTATTATCATCTATTTATTTATCTTTATATTTCTTATTTAAAAAATTTTAATATTATATTTTTAATATATACACAAAAAATAAATATATACAAAAATATATAAATACATACTCAACAATATAAACTACATATACAACATCCGTAATACATTTACAATATATCTATAACATATTTACTACATATCTACATAAATTTTTAATATTTATTTAATTTTATTTATTTAATTTTAATTTTTTTAATTTTTTTATTTTTACAACATTCATATAATATTCAATAAATTTATATAAAAAAAATACACAAATTAGATAATAAATACATAACATACACACAATATTCACAAAATATCTATAAAATATGTACATAATATTTACTAAACATCTATATAATATCTACATAACGAAATTGTATATATATATTTTATTTTTTCATGTGTATAATATATAAAATTTATTTAAAAATAAATTTAATAATTTTTATTAATATATTTTTGCATATTTTACTTTTCTTTTATAGTTTTTTTTTGAGTTTTTTGTTTATAAAAAATTATAATTTTTATATACTGAAAAATAATTTAAAATATCAATTTTTATTATTTTATTAAAATATTTTTATTTAATAATGAAGTTTGAAAAAAAAAATTAAACAGTTAAAGTGAAATATTGATTGTAGTGAGTAAAGAAGTATTTTTGAAAAAAAAATTATTTTAGGGAAGAGTGATGTATTTTTAAAAATTTAAAATATGTATTTTTAAAAATTTACTCATTTTTTTAAGTGTAAATACTTTTATTTTAAGTAGTATTTTTCAAACAAAGTTAATTTTTTAAGGTAGTTTTTTAAATGTCCCATAAATATTTGAGAAAATTACATAAAAGATTACTTTTTTTTGTTCAAGTTTTTTTTGCAAGTGTACAAAAAAAAAAATACTGTATGATATTTTTGTAATTTTTTTAGTTATATACAATATTTTTTGTAAATTTTTCATTTTTTAAATTTTTTTTAAATTTCCATAAATATTAAACTTTCTTCCAATATTATCCCTAAAAACACTTGAATGATCTATATCTATGAAACAAATTCCTCATAGAAATAAAGATTAAATGTGCAAGACATATCGGTCTAAGATATAAAATAAAATTTATTACCAAAAAATTATTTTTTAATATCAATAATAATTTTTTGATAATTAATACATTATTTTTTTAAACACCCCAATATAATGATTCTTCATTTATTTTCTTTTCCAATTCCATTGAATAAATATTATCTTTTATTAAAAATTTCCAAATGAAGCCTATCAAGTTATATGAAATTTTTTTAAAACCTATATGTTTGCACAAGGAAAATTATTGTGCCTGGCTTAAGAACAATAGATAATAGCCTACAAACTAGGCCTAAGGAGATTGAATTGCTGAAGATCAAGTATGAGGAAGTTGCGCCAAGTGAAAGGCAAAGTGGAACTGAAGAAAAATATAGGGTAGGCCATTAACAGCAGAAATAGAAGAGTAGGCTATGTAGTGGCAATAAAAAAACGGACGAAAAAATCTCTATAGAAAAATTGAGTAAAAAACTAGACTATTCACTTTACAAGTTTTAGGAAGGATCAATTTCTTTCATTTTGTTTCTTTAGTCATTTACTTGCAGTGGCGGATGTAGGTGGGGCACGTGGGGTCTGTTGCCCCCTTCACCCAGCCATATACATGAATATATATATATATATATACACACTGTGCATGTGTATTGCCCTCTTTTATGTGTATATATTCCCCCCCCCCTTCCATGTGTGTATATGTTTATGCATTACTTATTTATTTATATATATATATTATATATATTTATTTATATAATTATAAATATACTCTAATATATAATATGTATTATATATTATATTAAATTTTTACAATTAAATTTTTACAATATATATTAAATTAATAAATCTATATATTTATTAGCTTTAATTATTTTTAATTTGTATTCTAAAATTGATATTAATAATTATTTTGTAATTTAATTATGAATTGAATTTAAAAATTTTGTAAAATTAATCATTTTACAAAAAATATTATGTCATATAAATTTATTAAAAAATAATTAGCTTAAATATTTTTTAAATAACTTAAAAATATATAAATATTATTTAAAAATATATATTATATAATTTTTTAAAATAATATTTAAATATTAAAATAAAATGATAAAAATTTAATATTTAAATATTTAATATAAAAATAAAATAAAATATTAATATTAATATTAATATCAACTATTTATATTAATTTTTTAATATTAAAATAAAATTAAATATAAATTTACTTATAATTTTTGTTCGCTTAAAAATTTTGCCTCCTCAACATTATCCTGATTCCGTCACTGTTTACTTGGTTAACTGTACTCGTTTCTAGTTACCTTTAGCTCATCTGTGTTCAAAATTCTAATTGGCCAATTTTTCATCTAGTTTAGCCAATACTAATTTCATTTTCTATGAATACTTAATTATTTTCGGGTTTTATCCTTGAAGAATTCAAACAACCCGTTAAGAGGAGTTTGAGGACTTGATTATTTTATAGGCTTTTTAAAAATTAACACATCATTTGATTAAAGAGTCTGTATTTTATGTAATTTGATTGAAAAACCTACAAACGTAGCGCCAGAAGGAATTGTCCCTCAAATCGAATAATTTGAAAAAATATAGCCAACAACCAAGGAGAAGCAGCACGATCCCTTACTAATGCTAAGGAAGCCAAAACATTGACAGAAATCTTAAGAATATATAAGTTTCCTTTCTCCTCCTTCTTCCTTCTTCATCTCTCTCTCTCTCTCTCTCTCTCTACCTATCTTTGTCTCTTTCTTTCTCTACCAAGCCACTGTCCACCGTCGAGCTCCTCCACCCGTAAGTATTTGTAATTATTTTTTTTATTTTTTATTCTATTTTTTTTAAACTTTTCTCCTTCATTTACCGAAATCTGTCTCTCTCCCTTGTTTTTATCTCATTCTCAGTAGGTTTTCAGTATTGAGGTATGTACTTTATTATTATTTTTTTTATTTTATAATATGAAAAATGATATTTGGTATATATGTTGTGTATTTCATTAATATATGTGTTGTATTTGTAAAAATGATTTTATTTTTGTAATTATATGTGCTGAATATGTTTAAATCAATTTGGTAATTATAAATGTTGGCTTTTGGATTTTTATTTGTTAATGTAAAAATGATATATGTTATTTATATGTGCTGTATATTTGGGAATTGTATATACTATTTTTTGAATTTTTATGTTAAAAATGATATTATGCTAGATTTTTTGAATATTAAATAATTAAAATGTACTTTTAGGTGATTATTAGGTAAATATAGGATTTTTTTATTATTAGTGTTAAATTTTAAATTTTTAAATAATATTGATATTTTAGGCAGAAAATTTATTTTTTAATAATTAGTGCTAAAATTTAATTTTTTAAGTTAATATAGTGTATTTCAGATAAATATAAGATTTTTATACTATTAGTTTGAAAATGTAATTATTTTTAAATAATATATTGATATTTTAGGTAGAAATTTAATTTTTATAATTCAATTTTTATTATTTAAAATATATTATTTAAAATTTTAAAAATTTTATAATTAGTGTTAAAATTAAAAATTTTCAAGTTAATGTAGGATTTTTTTATTACTAGGCTAAAAATTAAAATTTTTAAATAATATATTGATATTTTGGGTAGAAAATTGATTTTTAATAATTAGTGTTAAAATTTAATTTTTTAAAGTTAATGTAGAGTATTTTAGGGAAATATATGATTTTTTTTATTAAGTTAAAAATGTAATTTTTTAAATAATACATTGATATTTTAGGTAGAAATTTGATTTTTATGATTAGTGTTAAAATTAAAATTTTTTAAGTTGCCGTTGTCTATTTTACGTAGAAATTAGAAAAATATCCCATGCAATATTGTGGATATTTTTACTCAATATATATATTAATTTCAAAACTTAAATTATTTTAATAAATTAAAAATTAAATTATAAAAATTTCAAAATTAAATCTAAATAAAATTTAAATAACAGAAATTTTAAAAAATAAATCTAAAAAAATTAAATAAACCTAATAGAAATTAAAAATAAAACCTAATTAAATAATAAACCCAAACAAAAATTAAAATAAAATAATTTATATATTTAAAATTAAAATGAAACCCAAAAAAAAATAAATAAATCAGCCTAAAACATTACAAATAATACGTACGAAAAAAATTCATAAAACAATCAAACACAAATCAATTCAATAAATGTCACGACCCAACCCGGGGGCTATGACCGGCATGCAGCCAAACCAAAGTCCGACTACATAAGCCTATTAAAACATTCATAACAGTCTAAGTGCAAAACAGTACAATACTTATATAATCCTCAATCCTAGTTCAAATGCAATCCATCAATATAATCAAATCACAATAAAATCATTCTGGAAATCTGATGCAGACAAGTTCTACTTATTATACAAAAAGGGATTCGGAATCAATCCGTCCAAAAGTTCAATATCCGGAAATCCCTAAGCAGAAGGACCAAAAACACAAATGAAAACCTGATTGACTTCGCCAAGAAGAGAAAGAAGATAGACGAAGGCAATCACTGTAAACCTGCAAGACAATCTGTAAGGGTGTGAGCGCTTTATAGACGCCCAGTAAGTCTATGAGAGGCAGAGAAACATCTAACAGTTATATAAGCAGTACATATAATACAATCACAAATTAAGCAAACAAGATGGTGTGTCGGGGTCACCAATCAGTAAACAGTACAGTAATCATATCAGTCACATCCGCCCTTATAACTTCTCAGTACAGTACAGTAATCAGTAATTAGGCATGTAGCCTCAGTAAACAGTATAGGCATTAAGCCTCAGTAGCAGTATAGGCATTAAGCCTCAGTAACCTCCTTCCCCTTCATGACACACCATCACACAGCACAAGTAATATCACATTCAATATTATCACATAATACAATCACATGCATGTTTCTCTGTCTCCTAAAGCATGCGAGGCTGGGTTCGAAAGAATAGTCTAGTGAATATATAGAAAGGATAATATATTATAAGAAGAGTTTATATATATATATATATAAGTTGTTAGCAAGTAGCACAACACAAATAATCACAACACAAATAATCACATACACCCATAGAACTTATCTGGTCTAACAGTCAGCTAAGCAATCCGCCACCCTAAGTTTGAGGTGCTGCTGGACCACCGCCTAACCATTAACCATCAATTAACAACCACCCATACAAATGTATGCAAGTGCAAATGGGAATGCATGACATGAATGCACACAATTCAATAATTTCCATAACAAGGTTAAACCTTTTTGTCAACCAAACATAACTTAACCATCATAATACCACACCTTTAAACTTATTTTCCAGAATATAAAACACCATTAAAAAGTCCTACAATTTAAATTCATCAAATACCTTACTTAAATAATCAATATACACAAGATACAATTTTACCGATAAACCTGAATAACGAGTGTCAACTTGTAAAATTCAAAACAATTAACCTGTAAATGAAAAATTTATAATTTTCAACCAGAAGCTAATTTGATATCTGAAAAGCATCCTGCCAAAATTTCATAATTTTTCGAGACTTAGAAGTCTCTCAACCAATTTTTATTCAAAACAGTATACGACTCACAAGGTATACTGACAGCAGTTGAAAAATCTAATTATTTCAAAAGTATAACAAATAGAAACATAACCCAAAATATTTTTCTTGTAAACTAGACTTCCAGAACTACAACATATATGAAAATCAAATCAAAAAAATTTTTATACATTTTAATATGAATTTCGAAAGTTACAGTTGATGCAATAGCATCAACAGCACAGTTTGTCAGACAACAGTAGCAAACTTGAATTTTCCAGAAATATTCGACGCTCCAAAATCCCAACAATTATTTTTCTCATAAACTAGACTCAATTTCGAGCCACACATCCAAATTTCAGATTTTTATCATGTTCCAATATTTAATTAAAAATCGGGAAACATACAGCACAAAAATCAAACTTCAGCAGAAAATTAATTCATCCAAAAACTCAAAGAAAACAATTAATTCGAAAATCTTAACACCCAAATCAATTTAATCAAACCCTAACTCAATACCTTCATCAATTTTCGTAACCCAACACATTAGCCAAATCAATTAATTCAATACCAAAATCCCCCAAAACAATAAAAACTCAAAACCTAACCTATTTTGTAAAAATCAATTTAATTAAATAATAATTCGAATTTAGCCAATTTAATCAAGAAAAATATCAAACCAATATGATATTAATATGAACTAATTAAATGGAAGTCGAAATAATGCAAGAGGAATCAAGAAAAACCTTAAAAACACCAAAAACTCAAAATTTAAAGCTGCTGGAACAGAGGTCAAACGACATCGGCGAGCCAGCCCGCAGCACGCCGAACGACGGAACGCGAGACGCCGAACGACAACGCCTCCAGCCCGCAGCTCCTCGCCGAACGACACGGTCACACGCCAAACGACACTGGCACCCTGGCGCGCGCACTGACGAAACGACGGGCCACTGTTTTTGAAGAAAATTTTGATTTTTTTTCTTTTTCTCTCTCCGGCGGCACAAATAATTAAACCCTCAATTGAGTGCCCTAACACCCCTATTTATACGATTTTTAATTGACAAATTACCAATATGCCCCTAAATTAATTTTTTTAATTTAAAAACACCCTAAAACTCTTTTAAAAATAAAAAAAACACCCAACTAACTTATAAAAATTTACAACTAACCCCAAATTTTATTTTATTTATTTAATTTATTTTAATTAAAAATTAATAAATATCCGAAAAATTTTCGAAACACAACCCCTAATAAAATTATACTTAAAATAACCGTAACGACATCACGGTCACCAAAATGACATCAAAAACAGCAAAACGAAACCCGAAAATTTTTCGACCGCCAAAATGACCAAAATACCCCCCGAAGCCAAAAATACAATATTATACTCAAAACGACCGTCTCGTCTTCCCGAGTATCAAAAAGACATTCAAAGGGCACAAAATGACTATTTTGCCCCTGAGGTGCAAAATTACCATTTTGCCCCTAGACTTAAAATCAAACAAAAACCAAGGGTTTTACAATCTAACCCCCTTAAAGTAATTGCGTCCACGCAATTGAATCCAACACAATCATTATCCATCAAAAACTGTCATTACAATAGTTATACACGAATCCGGATGGTATCGTCTAGTTAGTATGTGTCGTTATGGTTGATCAGGCCATAACTACAAGATACCAAGCACTAATGACGATTCCAGGTTTGATCCATTAGAGTTCATTAAATAAAAACCAATTTTCAGATAACCAAAACAAAATCAATGAATAGCGCTTAGCGCTCAACCCATTCAATATCAGTGCCAATCAATCGAGTACAACATCATTACACATACACCTTTTCAATAAGATCTATTGCATACAATTGTCAATCATCAGTCACAAACAATATCATGCGATGTATGAGTATGATGTTATGCCGGTATGCAAATGCTCTAACACTAAAACTGAAGAATATTACAGTCTAACCCCCTAAAAACGATTTCGACCTCGAAATCTAAAACATACCTGAAGACTCAAACAGATAGGGATATTTAGCTTTCATAAGCTCTTCGGCTTCCCAGGTGCATTCTTCAACAGAATGATTGCGCCAAAGGACTTTCACAGAAGCTACATCCTTAGAACGCAACCGCTTGACCTGACGGTCCAGAATAGCCATTGGCTGCTCCTCATAAGAACAATCATCACTAATCTCTACAGTGTCCAGAGCTAGCACATGATCAGGACTAGGTACATACTTTCTCAACATCGAGATATGAAATGTCAGATGCACAGAAGCCATCTGAGGTGGTAAATCAAGCCTATAAGCAACATCACCGATCCTCTCCAGAATTTCAAATGGACCAACATACCGTGGAGCTAATTTTCCCTTCTTACCAAACCTCATAACACCCTTGAAAGGTGAAACCTTCAGAAACACTCTATCTCCGACAGCAAATTCCAGATTTCTTCTTTTCAAATCAGCATAGCTCTTTTGTCTACTAAAAGCAGTCCGAATACGGTCTTGAATCACTGGTACAACCTCAGCACTGTATTGCAAAAGTTCAGGACCCTCAATTCGACGCTCACCAACCTCCTCCCAATATAATGGAGTCCTACACCTTCTGCCATACAGAGCCTCAAAAGGAGCCATACCAATACTAGCCTGATAACTGTTATTGTAGGCAAACTCTACCAAAGGAAGATGATCTGCCCAACTACCACCAAAATCAAGAACACACAATCGCAGCATATCTTCCAAAGTCTGAATAGTCCTCTCCGACAAACCATCTGTCTGAGGATGAAAAGCAGTGCTGAAATGAAGATTAGTTCCCAAACCTTCCTGAAGCTTCTGCCAAAATCTAGAAGTAAATTATGGTCCTCTATCAGAAACTATAGAAACTGGAACCCCATGAAGACTCACAATCCTATTGAGGTACAGTTTGGCATACTGCGACACTGTGTACTTAGTATTTACTGGAAGAAAATGAGCAGACTTAGTCAATCTGTCAACAATAACCCAGATCAAATCATGCCCACCAGGAGCTTTAGGCAAACTGACAACAAAATCCATATTGATTCTCTCCCATTTCCACTCAGGCAGTGGTAACTCCTTAAGCAATCCCGCAGGCTTATGATGCTCATACTTAACTTGCTGACAGATAAGCATTGAGAAACAAACTGTGCAACATCATTCTTCATCCCCTTCCACCAGTACAACTGCTTTAAATCCCGATACATCTTGGTGGAACCTGGGTGAACTGTGTACCTAGAGAAATGTGCATCCTTAAGGATATCAGTCTTCAAATCATCTACCTTAGGAACACACACCCTAGTACCAAACTTCAAAACACCTTTATCATCTATAACAAACTCCTTGTTCTCACCGGCTAAGACTTTCTGTCGTAAAATTTCCAAATCCGCATCCTTACTTTGCTCAGAAATAATCCTGTCGAGAAAATTTGGCTTCACAGCCAAACTAGCAAGAAACACCCCTCTACCATTCACAACTCCTTTGTCAGACATATTAAATGTCCAACCCTCATCAAGCAATTGGTGAATCTCCGAAATCAAGGACCTCCTCGTCAAACAAATATGTGACAAACTCCCCATAGACTTGCGACTCAAAGCGTCTGCCACAACATTTGCTTTCCCAGGATGGTACTAAATATTATAATCATAATCTTCCAGAAACTCTATCCACCTCCTCTGCCTCAAGTTCAAATCCCTCTGCGAGTAAACATATTTGAGATTCTTATGGTCAGTAAAAATCTCACATGTAACACCATACAGATAATGCCTCCAGATCTTTAGTGCAAACACAACAGCAGCCATCTCCAGATCGTGTGTAGGATAATTAACTTCATGCTTTTTCAACTGTCTTGAAGCATAAGCAACCACCCTACCATGTTGCATCAACACACATCCCAAACCAATACCAGATGCATCACAGTAAATAGCATAGCCTTCGTTGCCCTTCGGCAAAACAAGTACAGGTGCAGATGTCAACCTTTCTTTCAGACAGTTAAAACTCTGCTCACAAGCATCATCCCAAACAAACTTAATACCCTTGCGAGTGAGTTTAGTCAAAGGTGCTGCAAGTTGAGAAAAATCTCTAACAAATCTTCTATAATAACCAGCCAAACCCAAGAAACTTCGTATCTCTGTAACTGTCTTTGGTCTTGGTCAATCCATGACTGCCTCAATCTTCTTTGGATCAACCTGAACACCCTCAGAAGATATAACATGACCCAAGAACACAACTTTATCCAACCAGAATTCACATTTCGATAACTTGGCATAAAGTTTATGTTCCCTCAGAGTTTGCAAAACCAGCTTCAAATGTTCCTCATGCTCTTCTTTAGTCTTGGAATACGCCAAAATATCATCAATGAACACCACAACAAACCGATCAAGATGTGGACTAAACACCCTATTCATCAAGTCCATAAAAGCAGCAGGGGCGTTGGTAAGTCCAAAAGACATTACCAGAAACTCATAATGACCATACCTTGAGCGAAAAGCAGTTTTAGGTATGTCACTCTCTCGTACCCTTAACTGATGATAACCAGACCGAAGATCAACCTTTGAGAAAAACTTCGCCCCTTGCAACTGATCAAACAAATCATCAATCCTCGGTAATGGATATCTGTTCTTGACCGTCACCTTGTTTAGCTGCCGATAATCAATACACAACCGCATGGAACCATCTTTCTTTCTCACGAAAAGAACCGGAGCTCCCCAAGGTGAAGTACTCGGTCGGATGTACCCCTTATGTAACAAATCATTCAGCTGCTCCCTCAACTCTTTAAGCTCTGCCGGTGCCATTCTATAAGGTGGCATAGAGATAGGATTTGTGCCGGGTACAAGATCAATAGAAAACTCAATCTCCCTTTCAGGAGGTAACCCAGGCAAATCCTCAGGAAAAACATCCACAAAATCTTGCACTATAGGGACGTCTTCTGGTTTAACTTCTTCTTTTTGCACATCCCGAATAGATACAAGATAAGCATCACAACCTTTACGCAACAACCTTCTAGCTCCCAAAGCAGAAATCATCTGACAAGGACTAATGGTCTTGGAACCATGGAATGTCACCGACTTACCTTCTTCATAATCAAATCGGACTATCTTAGCCCTACAGTCAACATTAGCTCCATGACAAGCTAACCAATCCATTCCCAATATCACATCAAATTCCAACACAGATAGGACAATCAAATTTGCAGCTAAATCTGCATCCTCAACTCTGACCATACAGTTACTATAAACATCCACCGTCTCTATCTCATCCCCCAGTGGTGTATGAACAAACAAAGGCTCAGCTAAAAGTTCATGTGATCTAGATAATCTAGATGCAAAGCTAGGTGATATGAATGAATGAGTAGCTCCAGGGTCAATAAGAACATGTGCATCAATTGAACATATAGAGAGTGTACCTTGCACCACATTATTATCAGCCCGAGCTTGCTGAGCATTAAGATTAAATACCCGAGCATAGTTCTGGTTCTGATTCTGGCCTTGGTTCTGATTCTGAGCATTGTTCTGACCTGCTGGCAAAGCGGATACAACATTCTGCTGCTGATTATTCTGGTGATAACCTTGATTCTGCTGACCTTGGTAGCCTCGATAACCTCCATTATGTCGTCTACCATTCTGATTACCCCGGCCTCCATTATAACCTCGACCACCATTACCTCTGCCATTACCATTGCCATTACCATTACCGTTGCCACGGTTGTTGTTACCCTGATTCCCTGCTGGTCTCACATAATTCTGCTGCCCTCCTTGATTCTGACCACTCCGAGAATTAGGACAATCCTTCACCTGGTGATCCATCTGTCCACAACCTAAACATGCTCCCATCTGTCTCCAGCAATCTCCTGGATGACGGTTACCACAAAACCTACAAACAGGATGCCTCTGATTCTGATTCTGCAATCGGTAAGTCTGTTGCTGACCACCTCTATTATTACCTCTCTGATCTCTGTTCTGTCCTTGGTAGCCATGCAAATCATTAGGTCTACTCCTCTTCCTACTGACATCAGTATTATCCTCAGTCCTGTCAGTCTTACCTCTGTTTTCCAAACCCAGAGCTGTGTTCCTAGCCAAATGCAACTCAGTGTAGTTATGGCTAGCAACAAAACCATAATACTTATTTTTTAGTCCCTCCACAAATCTGCGAGTCATCCGAGCCTCATCCTGAATCAAGTGTGTAGCATACTGTCGCAGATCCTGAAACTTCTCATAGTACTCAGCTATGGATCTATCCCCTTGCTTCAACCTCTCAAACTCTTGGCCTTTTTGCCACATAACATTCTCAAGTATGAAATTCTGCATGAACAAGTCCCTAAACTCATCCCAGAAATGAACCCTATCTCTGATCTCATCATCGAACCACACCTGAGCTGACCTCTTTAACTGATGGCCTGCCAACTCTATAGATCTATCATCAGTACAGTTGAGAGCTAAACAAATCCGACGTACCTCATTGATGAAGTATACCGGATCCTCAGTAGCAGAGTTGGAGAATGTAGGTGGGTTCACTCTGATAAACTCATTTAACCTCACATACTGGGGTTCAACAGTAGGTGGCTGATCATTGGCTTGCCCAACATTCTGATTCATATTCTGCACCAACTGAGCAATTCCATTAGCAAGAGTCTCCATAGATCTACCCATGGTCATCATAGTAGTCATAAATTGCTCCTGACCCACTGCAGCAGCCGGTGCAGCCTCAGGTACAGGATTATTCCCAAGAGTAGGTGGCTGAGGATCAGGCACAACTCCTGCAGTATTAACATTCCCTGCTGCAGCACTAGGAGGTCTCCCACGTCTACGTGGAGGCAGATTAGCACCACCTGCAATTCCAGAAGTTCCAGCACCAGAGGAACCTCCCCCTATCCAAATTCCAGTACTTCTTTGAGACATAACTCCTGATATTAGTATAAACATATCGGTTAACGCGGAAGCAAAAGAAACACAGAAAGAATTTTTCCTAATGATTTCCGGATACAACTAGACAAATTTTAAGTGTGACTGAATCTAACCTTGCTCTGATACCACTTTTGTCACGACCCAACCCGGGGGCCATGACCGGCATGCAGCCAAACCTAAGTCCGACTACATAAGCCTATTAAAACATTCATAACAGTCTAAGTGCAAAACGGTACAATACTTATATAATCCTCAATCCTAGTTCAAATGCAATCCATCAATATAATCAAATCACAATAAAATAATTCTGGAAATCTGATGCAGACAAGTTCTACTTATTACACAAAAAGGGATTCGGAATCAATCCGCCCAAAAGTTCAATATCCGAAAATCCCTAAGTAGAAGGACCAAAAACACAAACGAAAACCTGATTGACTTCGCCAAGAAGAGAAAGAAGATAGACGAAGGCAATCACTGTAAACCTGCAAGACAATCTGTAAGGGTGTGAGCGCTTTATAGACGCCTAGTAAGTCTATGAGAGGCAGAGAAACATCTAACAGTTATATAAGCAGTACATATAATACAATCACAAATTAAGCAAACAAGATGGTGTGTCGGGGTCACCAATCAGTAAACAGTACAGTAATCATATCAGTCACATCCGCCCTTATAACTTCTCAGTACAGTATAGTAATCAGTAATTAGGCATGTAGCCTCAGTAAACAGTATAGGCATTAAGCCTCAGTAGCAGTATAGGCATTAAGCCTCAGTAACCTCCTTCCCCTTCATGACACACCATCATACAGCACAAGTAATATCACATTCAATATTATCACATAAATACAATCACATGCAAGTTTCTCTGTCTCCTAAAGCATGCGAGGCTGGGTTCGAAAGAATAGTCTAGTGAATATATAGAAAGGATAATATATTATAAGAAGGGTTTATATATGTATATAAGTTGTTAGCAAGTAGCACAACACAAATAATCACAACACAAATAATCACATACACCCATAGAACTTACCTGGTCTAACAGTCAGCTAAGCAATCCGCCACCCTAAGTTTGAGGTGCTGCTGGACCACCGCCTAACCATTAACCATCAATTAACAACCACCCATACAAATGTATGCAAGTGCAAATGGGAATGCATGACATGAATGCACACAATTCAATAATTTCCATAACAAGGTTAAACCTTTTTGTCAACCAAACATAACTTAACCATCATAATACCACACCTTTAAACTTATTTTCCAGAATATAAAACACCATTAAAAAGTCCTACAATTTAAATTCATCAAATACCTTACTTAAATAATCAATATACACAAGATACAATTTTACCGATAAACCTGAATAACGAGTGTCAACTTGTAAAATTCAAAACAATTAACCTGTAAATGAAAAATTTATAATTTTCAACCAGAAGCTAATTTGATATCTGAAAAGCATCCTACCAAAATTTCATAATTTTTCGAGACTTAGAAGTCTCTCAACCAATTTTTATTCAAAACAGTATACGACTCACAAGGTATACTGACAGCAGTTGAAAGATCTAATTATTTCAAAAGTATAACAAACAGAAACATAACCCAAAATATTTTTCTTGTAAACTAGACTTCCAGAACTACAACATATATGAAAATCAAATCAAAAACATTTTTATACATTTTAATATGAATTTCGAAAGTTACAGTTGATGCAATAGCATCAACAGCACAGTTTGTCAGACAACAGTAGCAAACTTGAATTTTCCAGAAATATTCGATGCTCCAAAATCCCAACAATTATTTTTCTCATAAACTAGACTCAATTTTGAGCCAGACATCCAAATTTCAGATTTTTATCATGTTCCAATATTTAATTAAAAATCGGGAAACATACAGCACAAAAATCAAACTTCAGCAGAAAATTAATTCATCCAAAAACTCAAAGAAAACAATTAATTCGAAAATCTTAACACCCAAATCAATTTAATCAAACCCTAACTCAATACCTTCATCAATTTTCGTAACCCAACACATTAGCCAAATCAATTAATTCAATACCAAAATCCCCCAAAACAATAAAAACTCAAAACCTAACCTATTTTGTAAAAATCAATTTAATTAAATAATAATTCGAATTTAGCCAATTTAATCAAGAAAAATATCAAACCAATATGATATTAATATGAACTAATTAAATGGAAGTCAAAATAATGCAAGAGGAATCAAGAAAAACCTTAAAAATACCAAAAACTCAAAATTTAAAGCTGCTGGAACAGAGGTCAAACGACATCGGCGAGCCAGCCCGCAGCACGCCGAACGACGGAACGCGAGACGCCGAACGACAACGCCTCCAGCCCGCAGCTCCTCGCCGAACGACACGGTCACACGCCAAACGACACTGGCACCCTGGTGCGCGCACTGACGAAACGACGGGCCACTGTTTTTGAAGAAAATTTTGATTTTTTTTTCTTTTTCTCTCTCCGGCGGCACAAATAATTAAACCCTCAATTGGGTGCCCTAACACCCCTATTTATACGATTTTTAATTGACAAATTACCAATATGCCCCTAAATTAATTTTTTTAATTTAAAAACACCCTAAAACTCTTTAAAAAATAAAAAAACACCCAACTAACTTATAAAAATTTACAACTAACCCCAAATTTTATTTAATTTATTTAATTTATTTTAATTAAAAATTAATAAATATCCGAAAAATTTTCGAAACACAACCCCTAACAAAATTATACTTAAAATAACCGT
Organism: Garcia nutans; assembly: GCA_947685225.1. Taxonomy (NCBI): domain Eukaryota; kingdom Viridiplantae; phylum Streptophyta; class Magnoliopsida; order Malpighiales; family Euphorbiaceae; genus Garcia; species Garcia nutans. The sequence goes on from CANTUV010000007.1 coordinate 56,963,904, forward strand.
AACGACGTCACGGTCACCAAAATGACATCAAAAACAGCAAAACGAAACTCGAAAATTTTTCGATCGCCAAAATGATCAAAATATCCCCCGAAGCCAAAAATACAATATTATACTCAAAACGACCGTCTCGTCGTCCCGAGTATCAAAAAGACATTCAAAGGGCACAAAATGACTATTTTGCCCCTAAGGTGCAAAATTACCATTTTGCCCCTAGACTTAAAATCAAACAAAAACCAAGAGTTTTACAATAAATTACCTAATAAACAAATAATAAAAAAAGGTAAAAAAATTAGAAAAAAATCTAATAACAAAAAATTTAAAGCTAAACAACATAACAAATTATTCAAAAAATAATTACATGAATAGAAAAATACTAAAATAAACTGTATTGTATAGTAATTGACAGTGAAAAAAAGTCAAGACAGATAGAAATGACCATAAGAGAAAAAAATAATAATATTCTCTAACATAATAGCAAACATGATAATTAAACAAAAAAATAGATAATAAACCAAATAAAATATAGAAAAAAATATCAAAATAAAAAATATAAAGAGTATGATATATTACCAGCATATCAATTGAATAAAATCATAATATTTAAACAATAGTGTTGCAGTTTTAAAGTCGAATAGTATTGTGGGAGAATAAGATAATAGCTCAGTAGTTATGGCATTTTTGTGTTCATATATATAGAAAGATAACTAATTATTATTAATATTAAATATAATATTATATTCTCATTTGAACTATTTAAATAAATATAATTATTAATAATATCAAATAAGATATCATAATTCTATTTAAACTCTTCAAATATAAATCATCGTCAAATATAACATCCTAACTCTATTTGAAATCTTTAAATAAATATATATTATAATAAATAATAAATTTAATTTAAAACATTAAAAAATTAAGACAGTTACAAACAGCGACACATGACATAATATTGTATTAGCATTAGCTATTTTAATATAATATATAGATATAATTTTTTTTTGTTACTAAATTAAAAATTAAAAATGATATTTTAGGTAGAAAATAGATTTTTTAATAGTTAGTGTTAAAATCTATTATTTTTAAGTTAATGTGGTGTAATTTAGGTAAATATAAGTAAAAATTCAAATTTTAGATAATTAGGCATAAAAATTATTTTTTTTTTGGTAAAAATTAGATTTTTTTTAATTTTACGTAAAGTAAATAATAATATATTCAAAATGTTATTTTAAGTTGTTTTAAACTTGTTCATAACCAACAGAAAAGGGTTAAGGTTATTAATTTTCCATAACAACTTTAGCTGGTCATAAACAAGTTTTTAATAACCTTAAATTTTGTTTTTCTATAATTATGGTTGTTTAAGCATTTAGTGTGTGTGTGTGTGTATATATATATATATATAATTTTGATACTTTTAGTAGATAATTAGGGATATCAATTAACTTATTTAGTGATTAATTGAAATTTTTAGAGTTCAGGATAAATAGTTTAATTTATAGTTTATTTAGAGGTATTTTTTTTGTAATAATTTGAATTTTTAGATAATTTTTTTATTATTTTGTATTTAATAATATAGTGGTATTTAGGAAAATTTTCTGAGATTTTGCCATGGAATTCCATGCTCCAGACGTTGATGCATGGTGCAATATGGAGTTGTTAAGCAATAGTGATACACTCACTATAAAGCACATTAATTTCCTTGAAGAATTCAATGAAATTGTCGATATTCGGTAGTTCAAAACTTTTCAATAATTAAAGGATTTCAAGAAGAGTTTTTAGGCCAATAAGTGTTGCAGTACTGGATCGTAAGTGTTATAAGATTATTCAAAGTAAGACAATTATGTATAATATAGTTTCAAAAATGATGAAGTTATATGATTGTTGAAGTTTTAAATAAGTAGCATAAATTTAGTGAAGTAGAAGAAGAGTGTTGTTATAATTTTGGCCTTGAATGACATGATGATCCAAGGGAGAGAGAATTTTTGCAAATATTAGTGATATTTGCTTTACTCCACCGGGTAATTAAGTTGATTCATCATTAATTTCTCTCTTAGAGATTGCAAGAGATAAAATTGAGAATAGTTCTTTTAGTAATTTATATAGGGTTCCCGAGTTATTTTTTACAGCATTGAGAAAACGGAGAAGGACTAGACTTGTAATTCGGACAATGGAAGGAAGCTTAATGGCCATTGTAAGAGAAATCAACAAGTTATAGCCAACAATGAATTTTTGGAACATGATACCTTACTATAATTAAATTTTATGTGTACATTATTATAATTTTATTTAATTTTCTTATTTTCAATTTCTTTATTTATATTAATTTTATCTCACATAATTTAATAAAATAAAAATATATAATATGCATATTATTATTTTTAAAATATAATAAAATTAAAATTGCTAAATATAATATAATATTATTAAAATAATTAAATTAATAATATAATTACAAATAAATATTACTAAACTAAAATATAATACAATGATTATTAAAATATAATATAATAAAATTTATCGACATATTAATATTATATTATACCTTTATCGACCGTTGTACCAATGTACGAGATCTTGTCTGAGCACCGAGTCTGAGCTTCTAAGAGGAGCCGAAATGTTTATTTGGGTATGATATCATATAACACTGCAAAATACGGTCTCCAGTCAATTTGGTCGGCACAAGTTTCAAGATGACATTTTTTATTTTAAAAAAAGGAATACTCTCATTTACTTTGAAAATATATGATGATTTTATTTTGAAAGTTTTATTGAAGAGTTATCACCTCAATTTGGTTTGGAAAATTTTAAGAAAAAAACTCATTTAGTTTGACTCTATGAAAAATATTTAATTTTAACCAAAAGACAGTCCGAAACCAATCACAATGTGTTCCATGCTAGATTTTTCTGTAGAAATCCAGAATAGGAAATAGATCAGCTAAATAAGGAAACATATTGTTCACATTTATTTGGGTGATTCTATCACTAATTACCATTGACTTTGTACACAATATATACTTATGTATTCTTCAGAAACAGATATATATATATATATATAAATTAATCCCACCATTCTCAATCGTTCGTTCTTACAAACAACATGGTATCAGAGCTTCAATTTCGGTCATTCATAATCGACCAATTGTAAGCTTCATCATCTACCTCTTCTTACCTCATGGATGACAAAGTGAACTCATCCACAACAGAAAATATGGAAGGCTCAATTCCTGTCAGCCAACTCCTGCAGTTACTGCAGCAATTGACCACCCAAAAACCTGCAACAGAAAATCAAAACACCCAATCCGTGACCCTTTCTGAAAAATTAAACAACCAAAATTACACCAAATGGGCTAAGTTAATGTACTTAGCTATCAATGGCAGAGGCAAAATTGATCATATCTTTGCTCCTTCTCCACCAAAAACAGACCCGACATACCAAAAATGGGTCCAAACGAACTCGAATGTCATTACATGGATCATCGAAAACATTGATCCAGATCTTGTGAACCAGTACCTTGATTACCCTACAGCCAGAGAACTATGGAAGGGGAATGAGACCATGTTCAGCAGCGGCCAAGATGGCCTTCAAATCTTCGATCTTATTGTCAAATCCAATACGCTCAAGCAAGGAACAGACTCAATCGAATCATTTTACAGTAAATTAATGGCAATATGGAAAGACATTGATAGGAGAATGCCAAACCCGATGAGGTGTGCCGATGATATTACGGTGTACAATGAATTAGTTCGACGGAACAGGCTGTACCAGTTCCTCGCCGGCATTAATGACGTTTTTGACAAAGATCGGAGAGACTTGTTGAATCAGACGCCATTACCAACCGTTGAAGCGGCGTACGCCACGATCCGAAGGGAAACGACAAGGAGATCTATCATGGGCAGTGAACCATCATCGGGAATAACTCCCTCAGAGGTAGGAAGTGGCCTCGCCGCTAGAAGCCAGTCAGACAAGGCCAAAACCAGCAGCAAGTCATCATATCGGTGTAAAGAGGACTGGTCGCACCTCAAATGCTCACACTGTGGAGGGACTAAGCACACAAAAGAGGGATGTTTCGAGCTCATAGGCTACCCGGAGTGGTGGCCAGGAGAGAAGAAGAAAAAATCAAGGGTGGCGGTTGCTGCTACTTCGGCGAGCAACAGAGAAATTGCTACCAGCGCCGGTAAGGACCACCAGCCCAAAGAAGGAGCGACTGGTAGGGTGCTACAGGCGGCGGGCAGAGGAATTGGTGGTAATCCTAATTCTCTTAAAGGAAAGGAAAATGAAAAATTTCATGGAGGTCCTTTATTTTTGAAAAATTTGCAGTCTGACCCCACAGATTCTGCTTATGTTTAGTCTGACCCTGCAGGTTTTGATTTTTGCCAAATTGACCCCAAAAGTTCTGCCCTTTTTGCTATTAACCCTGACAAGTCTGGTAATTTGCAAAAAGGCCCCAGAAATCATAAAAATGATCAAAGCAAGGAATCCGAGTGGATACTGGACAGTGGGGCAACTGACACAATGTCTAATGACTTATAGGACTTTCACAAACTTACTGAGTCTAAAAAAACCCACATTCAAACAGCGGATGGAAATTTAATTCTTGTTCAAGCGGCCGGTAATGTTATTTTTTCATCTGATTTAAAATTAAAGAATTGTCTATATATTCCATCTCTGTCACACAAACTATTATCTGTAAGCCATGTTACCAAGGAACTCAATTGCGTTGTAATGATGTATCCTACCTTTTGTGTTCTGCAGGATATTCGGACAGGGAGGATCATTGGGCATGGTTCTGAATGTGATGGATTATACTATGTTGATGAAGTGAACCAACAAGGTAAAGCAATGCTCGCTCACTGGACGGTGGATAGGCAGGCCTGGTTATGGCACCGACGACTAGGACATCCTTCCCTTGGGTACCTAAAACTTTTGTTTCCTCAGTTTTTTAATAATGTTAGTCAGTTTTCTTGTGATTCTTGTATTCTGGCTAAAAGTCATAGACAGGCTTTCCGTTCAAATAATACTAGAACCGATGAACCCTTTTCATTAATTCATTCTGATGTCTGGGGTCCTGCCCCAATAACTAGCAAAAATGGCATGTCATACTTCCTTCTTTTTGTTGATGATTGCACTCGTATGATTTGGGTTTATTTCCTACAAAATAAGTCTGAAGTCTTTGATAAATTTGTTTCCTTTTACAACCTTATCCAAACACAATTCCAGAAAATAAATTAAAATCCTTAGGTCAGACAATGGAGGGGAGTATATCAACAATAAGATGAAAACCTTTACCCAACAACACGGAATCATTCACCAGATCACCTGTTCATATACCCCACAACAAAATGGGGTTGCTGAACGAAAAAACAGAATTCTTCTTGAAATAACTCGGGCCTTAATGATTGAATCCAATGTTCCTAAACATTATTGGCCTGAAGCCATTGCCACAGCAACTTACCTCATAAACCGCCTACCTACAAAAATCCTAAACTTCCAAACACCCCTAAATACCCTTGCCAACCATACCAATTTACCTTATGTCCTAACCCTTACACCTAGAGTCTTTGGGTGTACTGTCTATGTTCATGTACCAAAAGCCAATAGAACCAAACTTGATCCCTATGCCATTAAATGTGTGTTTGTTGGGTATGGGGTTCATACTAAGGGATATCGGTGTTTTGATCCTGTTCATAGTCGATTATACATTACTATAGACTGTGACTTTCTGGAAACCGAGTATTACTTTCACCACTAACCCAGCAGTCATGGGGAGAGTCCTAAGAGTGACCCACTGTGTTGGTTACATAGTCCAGTAATGCCTGAAACTGTCCCAACAGAGCAAGTAGGCGATGCCACTGGATCGCCCTCTGAAAACATGGAACAATCTGTCATGGCAGACCAAGCCACTTCCTCTCCTTACCGAAATCCTGAGGTTAGTGATACTAATTCTGATCCTGAAATCCCTTTGGAAATAATTGCTGTTGAGGTCACTAATCATGCAGCTCCTGAGGAGTCAAATAGATATGTTCTTCCTCCAAGAAGCAATCGGGGAGTTCCACTAAAAATGTATGAACCAGAACATATACCTCATAGCTCAAAATACCCAGTGACAAATATGGTCAGAGGTGGATTGTCCAGCACTGCTAAAGTGTTCGACACTTCACTGTACTCAACAAAAATACCAAATACTGTGGAAGAAGCTCTGGAAGATCAGAGGTGGAATCAAGCTATGCAAACTGAAATGGAGGCACTAGAGAAAAATGGTACATGGGAAAAATGTGTTCTACCAAAAGATAAGAGACCTGTGGGCTGTAAGTGGGTCTTTACCATAAAACTTAGAGCTGATGGTACTGTGGAAAGGTACAAAGCCAGACTGGTAGCAAAAGGTTACACACAAACCTATGGCATAAACTACTCAGAGACCTTCTCTTCTGTGGCCAAGATTGATACCATCAGAGTATTATTTTCAGTTGCAGCTAATCTTGACTGGCCCTTACACCAATTTGATGTGAAGAATGCATTCTTACATGGTGATTTAGAAGAAAAAGTTTACATGGAAATTCCTCCAGGTTTTTTGGAAGGATTAAAGACTGGAGAAGGTTGCAGGTTAATAAAGGCGTTGTATGGTCTGAAACAGTTACCCCGAGCCTGGTTTGGAAGGTTTACCTTGGTGATGAAGAAGTATGGATACAGTCAGAGTAATTCAGACCACAACCTCTTTCTCAAAAGAAGAGGAGAACTTGTGACTTGCCTTATTATTTATGTAGACGACATGATCATCACTGGGAATGACAAAAATGAGATAACTGCACTACGAGAAAAGCTCTTCAAAGAATTTGAAATGAAGGATCTAGGAAGATTGAAATATTTCCTAGGTATTGAAGTTCTGAGGTCCAATAGAGGGATATTTATTTCTCAAAGGAAGTATGTACTTGATTTGCTCACAGAGACAGGACTGGTAGATTGTAAACCAGCAGAGACTCCAATAATGGTCAATCATGGTCTCAAGATCAATGAAGGAGCAGAATTGGCAGACCGGGGTCAATACTAGAGGTTGGTTGGAAAACTCATCTACCTTTCACATACCAGGCCAGACATTGCCTATGCAGTAGGTATTGTGAGTCAATTCATGCACAAGCCTCAAGTGGAACATATGGAAGCAGCTCTCAGAATTGTCAGATATCTGAAGGGATCACCAGGCAGAGGTGTAATATTCGGGAGAAATGGCCACTTAGAGACACAAGCCTTAATGCAGATTGGGCAGGAAATCAGATTGATAGAAGATCAACCTCAGGCTACTTTACATTTGTTGGAGGCAACTTAGTTACCTCCAGTGCTGAGGCTGAATTCAGAGGGATAGCGAAGGGGATAGCTGAAGTCCTCTGGATTAAAAAGGTGTTGACAGAGATAGGTTTTCCTCCAAAGAATGCCTGCAACCTGTTTTGTGACAATAAAGCTGCAATAAGCATATCTGAGAATCCTGTGCAGCATGATCGTACTAAACATGTTGAGATTGACAGACACTTCATCAAAGAAAAACTTGAAGAAGGCAGTGTACGTCTTCCATTTGTGCGATCCGAAGACCAGTTAGCTGATATCCTAACCAAGGCAGTTACTGTGAAAAGCTTCCACAGTGTTCTTGGCAAGTTGGGTGTCGGAGACCCTATGACTCAACTTGAGGGGGAGTGTAGAAATCCAGAATAGGAAATAGATCAGCTAAATAAGGAAACATATTGTTCACATTTATTTGGGTGATTCTATCACTAATTACCATTGACTTTGTACACAATATATACTTCTGTATTCTTCAGAAACATATATATATATATATATATATAAAATTAATCCCACCTTTTTCAATCGTTCGTTCTTACAAACAACATTTTCAAGTTGATTTTAAGTAAAAAGAAATTCACTTTTAAAGAAACTTTGACTTTTGAAAATTTATTTTCATGGGACGACAATTAAAATATTGAATAATAGGCAATTATGCATGATGAATAAATATTCAGAACATTCATCAAGTAAAAAGGGAATAAATGATTAAATTTATAACTCCAAAATTATCGCACACATGGGAGCATTAAATCAATCTTTATAGGCATAGTTAAGCACAAATCTCCAAAAAAAGATAGTAAATAATAATAACTCTAAAATATTCATATACAGAGGAGTCTTAACTTCAACCCTTATGGGTACTAGATTAGATACATATCCTCAAAATAAATCAATTATAAAAGAAAATAATTGACTAAATCTAAATCATCTCATATACATGATTCCTATTCTTAATTAATTAAATCATTAATCTTAGTTATCTTTTTCAGCCCAATACATATCTTATTTAACAAATATAATAAATTCTCATGTAACTCTTTTCATAATTTAACTTAAATTTTAGTTTCATAAAAATATAGGTGTAATTCAATATATATATATATCATATAAATGAACCATGATTTTAAAATTTCAAATCTCTTTAAATCTCAACGTCAAATTTCTTTAAAATAATAATAACTCGGTATAAAAATAATATATATACTTTATATAGAAAATCACCATATTATTCTCAAAAATTTATTTTAATAATAGTAACTCAATTAATATTTTAGTCATTTTCATAATTACTTTTTGTAGAAATCAATAATAAATATTAAACTTTGTTGTCCCAAGATGGCAACCAAGAGGGGGGTGAATTAGTTAATTTGAAAAAATGATGGTAAATTGAAAATTTAAAATTGAACAAAGCAAGAAAGGAGTAGAGTATAGAAGAATGAACACGTGGAGTTTATAATGTTTTGGATTATCTCAAACCTACATCCACTTCCTTAACAACTTATTAAGGTTTTACTAATCTTGAGTTTTTACAAGCTCAACTCTAACTTGGTGTTTTCACAAGCTCACACCGAACTTTTACAAGGTTTGAGAATTTCCCTCATAACCCAACAAGAGTTTTTCCAGACTCACTCTATAACCTAAGTGTTTCAAAGCTCATACTCAAACTTACAATGGTCTTTCAATGCTCACACCCAACACTCAAAGAATACAAGTATAGATTTTGATGTAAGGATATGAAAGATGTTAAACTTGGCTATTAAAATCACAATCTTACTTTAAAATGTGATTTCTTATGGTATTTATAACCTTCAAGTCTTCAACTAGCTATTTGGAGTCGGAGCCAAGATGTTTGATTCTTGTCTCCCACTAAAATCACTTTTCCAAGCTAGTTCATAGTCGAATTGGCTTTGGTCCAGTAGACTTAGGCTCGACATAGTCAGACTTCCTTTAGTTCAGTCAGATCGGGCTCTGCATGGCTGAATTGACCTCGGTTAGGTCGTGCTCTTCATATTTTCTGACAAAAGTTCTTTAACTGCTAGTACTCATGGCATCCACCAATTGAGTGGATAAACAATGGCTATATTTTTTAAACACTGAACTAGTGGTATGCTCGTGACTAGTTTGGTCTGGTTGGTCTTCGTTTGGTATGCAGAGATTTTGAGAGTATTGAAGACTGTGAGCACTACTGGAACTTCTTGGATTTTTAGCTCTGGCTCGGTGCTATCGAACTGCATAAGATCCGGTCGCGCCTGCTGTGGTATGCTAAAGTTTTCAGAGTATTCAGTGACCATGAGCTCTACTGGAATTTCTGAGGATTTATCATAAGCTTGGTATGGTCGAATTTCAAAATAGTCCGGGCGAGACATGTAGTTTATTCATCAAGTGAGAGTGACATTGAGTGTGAGCTTTTCTGAATACTTTGTCTTGAGTTAAGTATGATATTCTTATCCTTGGTTTTATTAGCTTAAGGCTCGATATGTTCAATTCGTTCCTCAACTCATGATCTGTCTAGTCAGCTCATGCCTTTTCTAATAAGCTCATATTTTATCTGATCAGCTCATCCTCGATGCATTCTTCAGTTTAGTCGCATCATTACTCATTAGTTTGATAGACTTTCAGTGAGTTTGGTCTAGCTTGGTATTATCATTCCTTGGCTCGGTATAGCGAGCTACTTTTCTGAGTTCGATCGGCCTCTTAAGAAATCTTTAATAAATATTAGTCCTGCAAAATGTAGCTTGGTATAAATATTAGTTCTATTTAATTTGATTGCCTAAGATCAAAATAGAGGCTAATTGTTTTACTAACAATTTCTCCCATTTTTGACTTTGGTAATTAAATTGAATTGTTAAAAAAATAAGCATTAAAATTTTTCATGTCTAATGAGTATTATCCCTCCCCCTTAGTATGTGCTTCTTCTCCCCTTTAACATATGTAATTATATTCTAACAATTAAAATAATTTCTCCCCCTTTGACAAAGACAAAAAGAATGAGAAAAGAAATGCAAACATTAAGTAATAAAGCTAAACTTTTTGTTAAAATTAAGCAGATGACAAGAAAACATTTATGTATGATCATTTTCATTTAAGGGCCTACAAAAGATGGAGAGATCATACAAGAGAAAAATAGAAATACAAATGTTAAGGTAATGGTGTATAAGGAGGATAATCATAATCACTATTTCCATTTCCCTCTTCCTCTCCTAAACCTTCATCAAAGATTCTGATTGACATTCCTTCTTATCCTTCTTCATTCAATGGGGGACATTTAGGAATGCCCATGAACTCTTGCATATCCCTAAAGTCCACATGAAGGTGAAAACCTCTCTTCGTAAGATCATCAATGAGAGATTTAGGAGGAAATTTGGTCTTGAATTTGATGGAGGATGCCAAGGATGGATCCTTGAGTTCTAGAGGTTTAAGGTCTTGGAAATTCTACTTGAAAAGACTCTTGACTCTCATCAACAATTCTTGGCCTTTTTCTTTGTTGAGTTCTAATACCTTTGTTTCGGAGAATGAGAAATTGGTCAATAAGAAACTTATCGGTTTGAATTTTCACCTTTTTTTCCAAGCAATAGAAAAAAAAAACCATCTTTGTGAGTGACTTTCTCATTGCTTTCACCTCTAGCATTGATGGTATAGGTGATGATTCTATGAAGAATCCAAAGAGGTAAGTCTATAAGATGTTTAACATTTGAGAGCTTGTGGAAATCAATTTCTAGGGAAATTTCTCTTCAAAAATCAAGTAATGTGGGATCGAAAATGGAGGGATCGAATAGATAAAAGATACCTTCTGTGTTGAATCCCTAAATGGAGGAAAATTCTTGGAAAGAAAGTTTATAGGACATATTAAAAAGTTTAAATGTGATAGAATAGGGTCCTAGAGGTTCCAAGTCTCTCTTCTCAACAATCAAAGTAGTGAGAAATTTTTTGGTTAGAGATTCCCATCCAAGATCATCCTTTTCTAAGAAAAAAAAAATTTTCCCACCCAAGATATGACAAGGCTTTATGAATGTGGGATTCAATGCCTAGGGATTCTAGATGAAAGAAGAAGGAATTTTGTTTGGTTCACATTTCTTGTTTTAGATGATAGCATACCTTTGCTTCTCTTCTTCACTTAAGTGTCTAGATTTATGAGTCCTTGGCCTAGAATCTTCTATAGGAGTGAAAGAAGTGGCAATTTCCTTGCCCTTCTCAAGTCTTAAAGCTTTCTTCTTGGAGGTTTTAGGAGCCATGAAAATGATGATGATGAAATTGAATGAGAAATAGATATTTTAAGTGTTTATATGTGAAATCAAGTTTAAAATATCATAAACTTTTAGTGTAAGGGGGGTTTATATAGAGTTTAGAGGCCAACTAGCCATTTATAGCTAATGGGGAAGAGTTATACACGTTATGGAAGGTTTCCAACGGTTAGAAATTTTAAAAATTTTGAGGCTGCCTGGGCGGACCACTTGTAGTACAGTTAGACCGAGATAGATGTTTGGTAGTCTGAGCATGCACAAATAAGTCCAAGTGAATCGTGCTGACTGTAGCAAAAAGGTTTAAACAAATTTTGAGAGTGCTCGGTCATGCACAATGTAGTCCGGGTTGACTGAGCAAACTATATTAAAATAGTCATAAAATTTTGAAGGAGCTCGTTCAGACTAGGTCTCAGTATGCAAGGTTGAGTGGGATGAGCTATGGTATGGTTGGCCTAGCTCTAGTCTAGTTGTACTGAGACACAGTCTGGACAGGCTAAGGAAAAATTTCAAAGAAACAGAAGATTTGTAGATCTCAATTTGTGGCCTTTAATACATGATCAAAATAGATGTAAATGAGAAATTATGACATGTTAAAATATACTTTTGCAAGCAATTTTAATTCCATCATTGATATGCATATGAAACAAATTTAATTAAAAGTACTACCATCTATCATACCAATATATTATTTTATGAAATTCAATCTTTCTTCATTCAAGGGTTTTGTAAAAATATCAGCAAGTTGATTTTGAGTATTTATAAATTCCAATACAACATTTTGATTTTGAACATTATCTCTCAAGAAATGATGCCTAATATCTATATGTTTTGACCTAGAATGTTGGATTGGATTTTTTTAATAGATTAATAGCACTTGTATTGTCACATTTAATGGGAATGTGATCAAAATTTTTACCATAGTCTTGCAATTGTTGCTTCATCCATAAAACTTGAGTACAACAAAAATATGTAGCAACATATTCGGCTTCTGTAGTAGAAAAAGCAACCGACACCTGTTTCTTGCTAAACCAAGAAACTAGTCAATCACCAAGAAAATGGCATACATCGGTTGTTCTTTTTTTTTTATCCAATAGGTTACTAGCAAAATCCGCATCTGAAAAACCTAAAATGTTAAATGATGTGTTTCTAAGATACCAAAGTCCTAAATGCAATGTTCCACTTAAATATTTTAAAATCCTTTTAGTGGCATTCAAATGTGATTCCTTAAGGCATGATTGAAATCTAGCACACAAATAAACACTATACATTATATTGGGTTTAGAAGTAATTAAATAAAGTAGTGATCCTATAATACCTCGATATATCTTCTCATCAACTTTCTTACCACTTTCATCTTTGTCAAATTTCAAGGATGTGCTCATTGGAGTCTTGCTTGCTTTGTAACTATCCATACCAAACTTCTTGAGAAGTTCTTTTATATATTTGGACTGGCTGATGAAGATTCCATCTTTGCATTACTTTACTTGTAGACCAAGGAAAAACTTAAGTTCACCCATCATGCTCATCTCAAATTTCCTAGTTATACAAGAAGCAAACTCTTGGCACAAAGAGTCATTAGTAGCACTAAATATAATGTCATCAACATAGATTTGCACAATTAAAATGTTATGGAATTTCTTTTTAACAAAAAGTGTAGTGTCAAATTTTCCTTTTGCAAAACCATTTTCTAATAAATAAGCACTAAGCCTATCATACCAAGCTCTTGGATCTCGTTTCAATTCATATAGTGCCTTGGTTAATTTAAAAACATGATTTCGAAATTGATAATCTTTAAAACCAGGGGATTATTCAACATAAATTTCTTCATTAATAAAACCATTCAAAAAAGCACTTTTTACATTCATTTGAAAAAGTTTAAAGATAATATGACATGAAAATGCAAGTAAAAAATTCAATATGACATGAAAATACAAGTGAAATTCTAATTGCCTCTAATCTTGCTATGGGGGAAAATATCTCATCATAATCAATGCCTTCCTATTGGTTATAGCCTTTGGCTAACAATCTATCTTTGTTTCTAGTAATGAGACCATCTTCATTAAGCTTATTCCTATATACCCATTTGCAACCAATAATTGGATGATCCTTGGGTCTAGGAGCAAGTTCCCACACTTTGTTTCTTTCAAATTAATTGAGTTCATCTTGCATAGCAATCACTCAACATTCATCATTAGGAGCCTCCTCATTGGTCCTTGGCTCAATTTGAGAAACAAAAGCAATATTAGAGTCTATGTATTTAATTTTAATCTAGTAGTTACTCCCTTTGAAGTGTCACAAACGATGAGTTTCCTTGGATGATCCTTTTGATAGTGCTAATCTTTGGGTAGTTCTTAAGTCTCCTCTTGTTCCAAAATTAGTTCATCATTCTCTTCTTTTGGAACATTACTTATTTCAAGCTCTCCAAATGTACCTATAAAGTCATCAAGAACACTACCTTTCCCATGATCAAGCTTTGATGATTCATCAAAAATAACATGCATTGATTCTTCAACTACTAGAATTCTTCTATTAAAATACTCTATATGCTTTGCTAGAAGATGAGTAACCTAAAAAGATCATTTCATCCGATTTGGATGAAAATTTTTCAAGGTTATCCTTCGTACTTAATATGAAGCATTTGCATCCAAATACTCTAAAATATAAAATTTTAGGTTTTCTTCCCTTCCATAGCTCATAAGAAGTTTTATTCACTAAAAGTCTTTTGAAAACATGATTTGAAATATAATATGCGGTATTAATGTCTTCCACCCAAAAGTAAGAAAGTAAATTATGTGATATCCTGATTTTTAGTGTACATTAAAATAGTAAATATGGGAGAGTAAATAGTTGTGATGGGTAGAGAAAATATAAGATTAATATGTATGATAGATATATATGTATATGGTGTATACTTGAAATATATTTGAAATAAACATGATATGTATAAGACATATAGATATACCTAAGATATACATCACATATATATTAGGTATAATTGGTTGTAGGAAAAGTTGATTTTAATTAATTAATAATAATAATACTAATGATGCCAAGAGAAAGGAGAGTTGAAAGTCAAAAGAAGGGAGAAAGAGATTGGTAGAAATTGATTATATATATATAATGATGGAATGAAAAAGGAAGAGACATATTTCTTCTTCTTCTTCTTCTTTTTGTTTCATGGCTATGGGAGTTGGGAGAGAGAGTGAGGAGAGCTTGATTTTATTCATATACACATCAAATTCACAAGGAATTTAAGAGGTTTAAAGGTGGATATTGAAGGTTTACCAAGGAATTCAAGTAAGTATTCATTTCTAAGCTTGTTTTTATGTGATTTTTAGTATATATTTAATATGGATAGAGAGAGAAAATGATAATTAATTGAATAAGATGATAGTTATTATATGTTTGAGATTTATATGTGTTGGTTTGATAGACAAATCATGGATATGAACTTAAAAAGATGAAGTTAGGGTTTTGTTAATGTATTTGCCAAGTTAGGGTGTGTTTGGATAGTGAGATAAATGTATAAATGAGTTGTTTGATTGTTATATTGATGTATAAATGATGAAATATGATTAGATGTTGAGGATGATGACAGATAAAAGGGTGTTAAGAAAAGAATGAGGGTTTTGTAAGGAATGAGTAGGAAATTGAGTAAATAATTATAATTATTATTGTGGATTTTGCGTTTAGGCCAAGAACCAATAAGTGGGGAAGATTACAGCTTGGAAGTGGCCAAGGTTTGTACATATTTTCATCCTTAAGTGATATGTGTGTTGTATTGATGAAAAAGGTGTGTAAGTGTGATTCTGGGATGCCATGGGCGTGGCCCTTAAGTGCCATAACCGTGGGCTTTGAAGTGAAGCTGTTTCGTGTGAAATTTATGAAGAGGCATAAAGAAATTGGTTTATTGATGTGGGGGTGTCCAAAGGTGTTTGACAGCTTCGTTTCACATCCCACAGGCATGGCTATTGCATGCCATGGTCGTGGGATTAGTTTATTGATGTTTACAGCTGTATTTCTCGCTATACGGTGTGTGGCATGTGGCTTGCATGGCTATATCATTTTATATTGTGTTGATTATATTAAATGGAAGTGTATGTATGTGAATTGAGTTATATGATGAGTGTGACTCATGTACGCTTGATGTGAAACAATAATGTGAAGTGATCATGAATAACAGTGATCACTGGAAAATTATAAAGTAAAGTGATGTTATATGTGTGTAGCCTATACAATTACTTGTCTAGTTGTGTTGATATTGGTTGTATACACATGAGAAATCTTGAGTCGAGCTAGGCCTTGAGGTGCATATGTTGATGGACATGAGCCGAGCTAGGTCTGGACCTGAGTAGTGCTAGGACATGAGATTGAGACTAGTGATGAGTTCGAGAAGACCTGAACCATGAGATTGTGTTAACTGGACATGATAATTATATAGTAGTGTTGGGCCCAATAGTATATTTGTGTACGTGTATAATATATATGTATAAGTATGTGATATGAGATCATTGTATGTATATGTTGTTTATATGTTCAAATAAGCTTTCAAGCATAGCGCGGTTGTGCGAATCATACAGGTGAGTAGATTATTGATCTGAGAGTCAGACAGTTGTGCTACAGGCAGAGTAAGAGTACTTCGAGACTAACTAGAAGGTGGTGCATGCACGTATAATCTTGTTATGTTGTATTTTGATCATATGTATATGTGTATGAGTGGATTTTGGAAAAAGACAACGTATATTTGTATATAAGTAATCAAATGAAAAGTATAATAGTTTTGGAAATGTTACTTTTAAGAGAATGAGATTTGATAATGGGAAATGTTCTTTTATTAAATATATAATTAATGTGAAACTAAGGTAAGGGTTTAAACAATACTGTAACGTGACATCCTTATATTTTATATATGTATTATATGTATACGGGATATATGTACAATGCATATATAGGGTATAGGGGTGTTACATTTATTTTTGTATCAGAGCTTAGGTTTGAAATTCTCAGCCTAAGTGTGTTTTCGAAAGAAAGGAAAGAAAAGCTTTGAAATGTGAAATGAGTTATAGTACATGCATATGCATTGGCACCTAAGTTGGTCTCTGATGTGACACTATTTTTATTTTATGATAGATATAGATTGTGATGTTGTCTAGAGGACGTAGACTAGATGACAGTGTAGAGAGTGTGGCTCCATGTGAGGGTAGAGCTAGAAGTAGAATTGATGTTGGAGAGGCCTCTGGTGTAGTTAGGCTAGATGTGCAGGTTCCTCTAGTGTGGGTACAACAGATGGCATGATTGTCCATCAAGCCCCAATACCATAGTAGACTAGGTAATATGAGAAGCTCAGGAATTTTAGAGCTACTGATTTTATAGGTACTGTGGATCCAATCAAGGCAGAGCAATGGTTGGATAATGTCGAGAGAGTGCTTATTCAGTTCGAAGCTATTGCAGAAGAAAAGTTTGATTATGCAGTTTCTCTTCTGCAGGGAGATGCATATAATTGGTGGAAAATGGTTCCATATGGATTAAATAGACCACCAGTGTTAAGTTATTATAAGGATTTTCTTATGGAGTTTGAGAGGAAATATATGCCAAGAGATTATAGAGATAAGTTGAAAAGAGAATTTTTAGATTTAAAGCAAGGAAAGAAGACGGTAGATGAGTATAAAAAAGAATTTCTTCAATTGAGTAGGTATGCAGAAGGAATTTTGACTGATGAGGTGGATAGATGTAGGAGGTTTGAAGAGGGATTGAAGCCATCGATTATGTGTCAGGTGGCTACAGTGCAGTATGAAGATTTTTCTAAATTAATGTCGACTATAAGGAATGTGGAAAAGGCTTATAGAATTGCTGCGGCTGTAGCATTAGAAGAGAGTAAGAGTAAGAAAGTCCAGAGTGAGGAAGAGTTGTTATCTCGCAAGAGGGTACGAAAGGATTGTATACGGGATGATAGCGAGGGTAAGGAGTCAATCTAGTATGACTATTCAGTCAGGGCAGAGGCCCAAATCATTAGGTGTTAGTATCCCTACTTTAAGTTCTCTGAGACCTGCTCCACCAACATGCAGTCAGTGCGGTAGAGTTCATAGAGGTGTTTGTTGGGGAGTCAATTCTTAAGGATGTTATAGATGTGGATTGCATGAACATTATGTAAGGGAATGTTCAGAGCCACCAACAAACAGACAGGTAGAGACTGGTGATTTTAGATATGGTTTTAGAGGAGGCAGAAGTTGTAGAGGTGGTAAGGCAGGATTTAGACTGAGAGAAGGATCCACGACTATGGATAGATCAAAAAAAGCTGGAACATTGTAAAGGATGTATGCAATGCAGAGAGAGCAGAATGCTCCATAAATAGATGAAGGTTAATTTTGTTGTTAGATATTATTAGTCATACGATGATTGTGTGTTCAATTTTTTTTTGGTGATTGTATTAATGTAGTGCATTCACTGAAATAGATAATTTTGAGGATGAAATTATTTAAGGGGGAGAGAATTATAATATCCCGATTTTTGGAATACATTGATTATATATATATAAGGATGGAATTAAAAAGGAATAGACATATTTCTTCTTCTTCTTTTTGTTCCATGGCTATGGGAGTTGGGAGAGAGAGTGAGGAGAGCTTGATTTTATTCATATACACATCAAATTCACAAGGAATTTAAGAGGTTTAAAGGTGGATATTGAAGGTTTACCAAGGAATTCAAATAAGCGTTCATTTCTAAGCTTTTTTTATGTGATTTTCAGTATATATTTAATATGGCTAGAGAGAGAAAATGATGATTAATTGAATAAGATGATAGTTATTATATGTTTGAGATGTATATGTGTTGGTTTGATAGATAAATCATGGATATGAACTTAAAAGATGAAGTTAGGTTTTTGTTGATGTATTTGCCTAGCTAGGGTGTGTATGGAGAGTGAGATAAATGTATAAATGAGTTGTTTGATTGTTGTATTGTTGTATAAATGATGAAATATGATTAGATGTTGAGGATGATGATAGATAAAAGGGTGTTAAGAAAAGAATGAGGGTTTTATAAGGAATGAGTTTGTAATTGAGTAAATACTGATAATTATTATTGTGGATTTTGTGTTTAGGCCAAGAAGCACTAAATGGGGAAGATTAATTCTTGGAAGTGGCCAAGGTTTGTACATATTTTCTTCCTTAAGTGATATGTGTGTTGTATTGATGAAAAAGGTGTGAAAGTGTGATTATGGGATGCCATGGGTGTGGCCCTTGAGTGCCATGGCTATGGGCTTTGAAGTGAAGCTGTTTCGTGAGAAATTTGTGAAGAGGCAGAAGCAAATTGAATGCCACAGGAGTAGCCCTTGAATGCCACTACCATGGGGGTATCCAAAGGTGTTTGACAGCTTCGTTTCACATCCCACGACTGTAGGGTTGGTTTATTAATGTTTACAGCTGTATTTCGCACTATATGGGTGTGGCATGTGGCTTGCATGGCTATATCTTTTTATATTGTGTTGATTATATTAAATGGAAGTGTATGTATGTGAATTGAGTTATATGATGAGTGTGGCTTATGTATGCATGATGTGAAACAATAATGTGAAGTGATCATGAATAACGGTGATCACTGGAAAAGTATAAAGTAAAGTGATGTTATATATGTATGGCCTATACAATTACTTGTCTAGTTATGCTGAGATCGATTGGATATGCATGAGAAGTCTTGAGTCGAACTAGGCCTTGAGAGGCATATGTTAATAGACCCGAGCCGAGCTAGGTTTGGACTTGAGCAGTGCTAGGTCATGAGATTAAGACTAGTGGCGAGTTCGAGCATAGTTAAACCATTATATTATGTTAACTGGATATGATAATTATATAGAAGTGTTGGGCTCAATATTGTATTTATGTATGTGTATAATATATGTGTATAAGTATGTGATATGAGATCAATGTATGTAGATGTTTATATGTACCACTAAGCTTTTAAGCTTAGCATGATTGTATGAATCGTGCAGGTGAGTAGATTATTGATCTGAGAGTCGGACAATTGTGCTACAAGCAGAGTAAGAGTGCTTCGAGACCAACTAGAAGGCGCTGCATGCATGTATAATATTGTTATGCTTTATTTTAATCACATGTAGATGTATATAAGTGGATTTTGGAAAAAGACAGCATAAATTTGTATACATGTAATCAAATGAAAAGTATAATGGTTTTGGAAGTATTACTTTTAAGAGAATGAGATTTGATAATGGGAAATATTCTTTTATTAAATATATAAATGATGTGAAACTAAGGTAAGGGTTTAAACAACACTGTAATGTGACATCCTTATATTTTATATACATATTGTATGTATATGGGTATATGTATGATATGCATATAGGGTATAGGGATGTTGCAAATTATACTCATTAAGTATTGTTGTGGTCATTTCTACCATTGTTGTATTTTTTCTTTCAACCACGCCATTTTGTTGTGGTGTTCTAGGAGCTGAAAAATTATGTGAGATTCCAAGTTAATTGAAAAAGTTTCAAAGTTATCATTTTCAAATTCTTTCCCATGATCACATCTAATAGTTGTGATCACATACCCTTTTTCATTTTGAACTCTCTTTGTAAAAATTTTGAAATGATTAAAAGCTTCATTCTTTTGAGCTAGAAAATTAACCCATATAAACCTTGAGTAATCATCAATAAGTATAAATGCATATAACTTGTCTCCTAGACTAGTAACTCTATTAGGACCAAACAAATCTAAATGTATTAGTTCTAGAGGTCTAAATGTACTTACTAAGTTTTTAGATTTGAAAAAACTCTTACGTTATTTTCCAAGTTGACACGGTTCACAAATTTTATCTTTATTAAATCTTATTTTAGGAATCCTAACTACATGTTCTTCTTTTCATAGATAATGTTATTGATCCATATTAGCATGTCCTAATCTTCTATGCCAAAGCCAAGCTTAGTTGCTAATAGTAACTAAACATTCAAAAGCATTATTAGAGTATAGGTCAATTTTATATGTGTCACTAATTCTACTTCCATTGAATGCAAGCTCACTACTAGAATAGGTGATTTTGCATTCTTTAGAATTAAAATTGACATTATATCCTTTGTCACATAATTGACTAACATTAAGCAAATTATATTTCAATCCATCAACTAACCATACATTATCAATCATAATTTTGCCAAGCATTCTAATAGAGCCAATGCCTATAATTTTTCTTTTAGCATTATTTTCAAAAGTTACATTACCTCCTTGCTTGTAAGTGAGTATTATGAAAAGTTTTTCATTACTGGTCATGTGCCTTGAGCATCCACTATATACAAGCCAAACACTTTCCTTGATAGTAAACTTTAGGCATACCTACAAGACAATGAAATTTTACCTTCTTTTAGGTACCTAAATGACCTTAGGTTCTTGGGGGTTACTATTAGAAGGATCCTCTAATTTGAGGTATGCCTTTATAATGTACCAAAATGTACTTTTATATCCATATCTCATGCAATATTGGCATTGATACAAGGTTTTATATTTTTGTATTCTTTTTCTATTGAACCTTGAAAAATTAAATTGACAATCACATGTGTGTGTGTGATAGGATTGTCTGTCTGCATACTTGTGATTGTGTTCATGTCTTTTGCACATATATGCATAATTTGATCTTAGAACCTTAGTTTTAAAGCTAAGAGTAGTATTTTTAATAATTTTTGGCTTAGTGTGTGCTTGTACATTCTTTACAACTTCAACACTAGAAGTTTGAGTTATTGAGGCTTTAACAAATGTGGGTGCATTGGATGAAGTAGTAGATGAGCCATTGAATCCTAAGCCAAACTTGGAGGAAGATGGTCTTTGGACACTAATTAATGTATCCAAGGCTTCCTTACCCTTATGAAACTTTGAAATAGAATTTTTTAGCTCATTTATTTTTTCTTTCAAATTGTGATTTTCCTTAGAAATTTTTTCTAAGCTAGATGAATTTTTTGACATTTCATCTAAGGATTTCATTAATTGCCCATTTGAAGTTTTAAATTCTAAAGTAGAATTCTTCAAAGAAATAAAGTCCTTTTCTTGCTTAGAATATTTTTCCTTATAAAACTTCATTTTAGAAAAATATTTTTGGACTCTTAGGTTCATATGTTCAACTATCTCATCTTCCAAAGCATCACTAACATTATCACTATATGCATTAGAGTGAAAGGATTGAGTACCTACCTCATTGGTGTGATCATCATCATCTCTAATAGCCATGAGATAAAGATTTGCAATTCCTTGCTCTTCCACCTCTTTTTCTTCACTTGAAGAGTCATCATTCCATGTGGCTTTAAGAGATTTCTTATTCTCCTTGTCTCATTTCTTTTTGTTCTTAATTTTGAAGCAATCCATTTTGATGTTACCCAATTTGCCACTTTCATAAAATTTTACTTCATTCTTCTTCTATTTATCTTTGAAAGAAGATTTGGAGGAATTACCTCTATTTGCTTGCCATCTCCTCTTTCATTTCCATTCACTTAGTCTCCTATATAGCATGGCTATTTCTTCATCACCATCATCACTATCTTCTTCACTTGAGCTCTTATCTTCTTTGGTAGCTTTGACAGCTATGGCTTTCTTATTATCTTTCTCACCCTTACTTCCTCTTTTTCGGTATGTAATTCAAAGGTGAGGAGCTTATCAGTTCTTAGAGTACTAAGATCATGAGATTTCTTCAATTGAAGAGATCTTTGATTCAAAGTTCTTCTTGGCTCTTAGTGCTCTTAATATTTTGCTATTGACACCACCTTGATAATATATTTTTCCATATTTCTTTAAGTCATTGACAATAGTAAGTAACCAATTTGTCATTTCGATGACATTTTCACTGGGCTTCATCTTAAAGAGCTCATACTTATGTACAAGAATTTGGGTTTTGGTGAACCTCACTTGGGTAACACCCTCATGATAATTCTCAAGAGTTTTTCAAATGCTATATGCATAAGTAAGATGTTGGATGCTTCCAACTTCTTCTCTAGATATGGAATTCACCAAGATGGAGGATGCTCTATTGTTTTTGTAGTAAGCTCTTTCTTTAGTATCCGACCACTTTTCTCTAGGAAGAGGCACTTGAATGCCTTCAACCTCATGAGCAAGAGTTTTCCACTCATTTTGTATGAATTTCCAAAGCTCAATTCCCTCACTATCAAGAAATAAATTCATCTTGTATTTTCAACAAGAGAAATTCGTTCCATAAAAGTAGGTGTAGACCATTTATTTTGGCCCTAGCTAGTTTGATCCTAATTATAGAAGGTCTAGTAAAGTTCGGTCCATTCTTAATGGCTTAAACCTATTTTAAAGCCTTCAATTAAATTGGTATTGTTCTTTGAGGCCTAATATAAGCTAATTCAACTATTAAAACCCTAAATAGATTTGCTTTGAAGGTTTGGTTGGATTTAATTTGATGCAGGCCTTCTAGTGGACTTCAAAATTTGGTATGGGTGCACCCGTATCGAATTAGGGCATCCCAATTTGACATGGGACACCCCATATCGAATTGGGATGGCCCTAATTTGATATGGGGTGTCCCATGTTCAATTGGGACACCCAATTTGATATGGGGCTTCCCATATCGAATTGGGGCTTCCCGAATTCGATGTGGGACCAATCAGGGGGACTCCATATGTAACATCCCAAAATATTTTAAAAATTTTAATTTTTTAAAATTTGATAAAATATATTATAATTAAATTGGATAAATTAAACTAATGGTTTTAAATGAAAAATTAAGGGATTTTAAATGAAAAAGTGGAATATATATGTTATATATAACATAACATATAAAAGTCAATACTTTTTTTAAAAAAAGTCAAAGTCCAATGACATTTTTGTAAATAAATTTTAGAAATTAAAAATTAATAAAATAATTCAAAAATAAATTATTTTTGAATGGGTGATGGATTTTTAATCTTTTAATTTCTTTAATAAATAATTAAATAATTAATTATTAAATTATTATAAAATATATATATATGGTTATAATTAAAAGATGAAAGGAAAGAGAAAAATTATTTTTAAACTTCTTCTCTCATGGCCGGCCACCATGGATGTTTAAGACCAAGGATTTTGATCTTCCAAGCTTCCAAGAATTAAAGGATTTCAAAGGTTCGAAAATGATTTTTAGAGATTTTCACTTGAAAAAGTAAGTTCTTTAGTTTTTTCTTTGGATTTCCATAGAAATTTTCAATATGTGAGTTTTGAATTTTTGAAGTAGTATGTTATAATTGTTGGAATGGGTGTGTATGAAGTTATTTTGGGTAGTTATTAATGATTTTAAGGTTGGATTCAAGAAATGGTTGAATTTGGATAAAGAATGGTGAAGAGAGAGAATTTAGGGTTATGGACTTTTAGGGTTTGAGAAATCATGGTTTTTAATTGTGCAAATTGGTTCTAAATGAGTTGTTTTGGTGTTTAAACAAATATTTTTAACTCAAATATTGGATTTGGTTGTGTTTGGTTGGAGTTTGAGAATGGAAGTGTGATTTAGGGTTATGGAAAATGATTTTTCCAAAGTTGTTGAATTGTATAATTTTATTGATTTAATCTTGTTGTTAGGTGATATAAGTGATGAATATAAGCTTAAAATGATTAATGGATTGTGTTGGAATGAAAAACCTTCAATGGGGGAAGGTTATGCCATTTTAGGATTTTGTGTATAAGAGTGTGTTTTTGTAATGTAAATGGTTTAAATGTATTAAAATATGTTTCTAATAATATAAATAAACTTAATATATTAAAATGAATAGCCTAGTATAAGAATCCAAAGTTAAAGTGAGGTTAGCCTTAAATTTTGGATTTTTGCTTGGATGGGGTTTAATAATGATTTAATATTGGAAATGCCATTAAATGTGATACTAAATGATTATTTGCTATCACATTTGGTTTAGACATTGAGGAAGGTTGATTTACTTCATCCAAGTGGTGAAGGGCAAGTTGGAAGGATGGGATTGGAGGTTGTTTTAAGCTTGTTTTGGTTGCTATTTGAGTTAAGTACAAACTTTGAATACATTGGTTATGTTTGCATGACATTTGGGCTTAACACATTTTGGTTGAAAAATGTGTTAAGCTACTTAATACATTGATTATGTATGAATAATGTGTTGTGACATTTGTAATGTCATATACGTGTTAAATGCATTGTGAAAAGCCATTGATAATGGCTAAATTGTGTAAAATGTGAAATATGTGTATTATATGAAAATGACCCAAAGTGTTTGGGTAATGCCATTTGTTGTGTATGCATTAAGTGCTTTGTTAAAAAACCATTGGTATTGGCTAGAATACATTAAATGTGATTAAAATGTGAATTATGTGGAAATACCCAAAGTAATTGGGTAATGTGTTGTAAATGCAAAAATGTGGTATAATGTAATGAGATATGTAGAAACATAATGAAATGAATTGATACCGATATAAATGAGAAATATGAATAAATTGTGTGCCTAGTATGTTATTCAATTTTTAGAGTTCTATGTTTGGCGGTATGCCTATGATTTGCCTGCAGGCTAGACACCGGATGTCACAGTGAAAATATTTTTGAGGTGAAATGATCGGGTCATAAGCCTCAAAAATAATTCCTTGAAGCTGGGTTGGGTGAAATGACTAGGTCGTAAGCTCAGACCTAGTTAGACTATTACATTGATATTTTTCCTACAAAGCTAGACACATGGTGTCATTATAGACCGAAACAGTAACTCTGAAAATTGAATAGCATATTAGTTATCTTTGGGCCCATGTTTGTGTTTGTTTTTATGTGAATTATGGATTGTAAAATATTTGAAAAGTATAAGAAAATGGAATAATGTGATATCCATATGCATTGCGTATTGGCATTGCATTTGAGTTTTATTGTTATCAAGTTTGTATTACTAGGCTTTTGGCTTAGTACGATTGTTTATATCGCACAGGTGACAGGGTAGATTCGGCTGAGTCGAAGAGTTCTTCTAGACTAGGTCAGGTCTAGACTTGTGGTTATGCTTATAGAGTTGATATCAAGATTAGAAACACTATCAGCAGCATGTATATATTTTATATTATTGTATATTTTGAGTATTATGCAAATTATATCATATTTTTGGATTTTATGTATTGTAAACTATAAAGAATGTTTGGGGTTAAGTTATTTAAAATGGGCGTTTAAATGTGTTCAAAATTATATATATATATATATATAAATTTTTTGAGAAAATTATGAAAAAATTTAGAAGTTAAGTTGAAGATATGGTTTATTGTTTATTGGAAGTGTTATTTTTTGCAAGTTGTGTAATTGATAAATTTTGGGATGTCCAAATTACAGACAAAACTCTGACGAATTTTTTTTTCAGAGATTTCCATATAAAATGTTTATTTTGGGTTCCTATAACAAGTAAAAAATATTTATATACTATTTAATTTTATATAATTAGTATTTAAAATTTTAAATCAGAATGTGAAAATTTTCATTAAACCAATCTGTGATATTTTTGTACCGTATATACATATTTTACATATGCTGGAGATATGTATTGTACGTATATAGGGTATAAGGGTGTTACATTTGTTTTGGTATCAGAGCCTAGGTTTGAGGTTCTCGACCTAGATGGGTTGATAGAGAGAGAAAATGGAGGATTTGAAAATAGCTTTCAATTTTAATACATGCATTGGCACTGGCAGTTTCTGATATCTAATATAGTAATTTCTGCTGTGTTTGCAGATATAGGTAGTTATGGCATCTCGGACGCATCAATTTACAGAGGGTAGTGTAGAGAGTGTGGCTCTTGATGAGGGTAAAGATGGAGCTAGAGTTATGTGTGCTGGTGAGGCATCTATTTCTATGCATGTGAGACCAGAAACTAATGAGATTCTGCCTAGCTGGGTATGAATATGGTAGAGTTATTGAGATAGGCTCCAGTTCAGCAGCCGCCACCGCCGCAGTTGTCGGTGAGGAAGTTTGATAAGCTGAGAAAATTTGGAGTTGAGGACATTGTTGGTGCTATAGACCCTGCTGTAGTAGAGCAGTGGCTATATGGGATTCAGAGAGTGTTCATTCAGTTGTAGGCTAGTCCGGAAGAGAAGTTTGATTATGCCTGATCCCTTTTGCAGAGGGATGCATATGATTGGTGAAAGACGGTTCCACATGCTTTGGATGATCCACCAGTTCTGACTTATGATGATTTCCTGCAGGAATTTGAGTCGAAGTATACTTTGAGGGAGTAAAAGGATGCAAAGAAGGTGGAGTTCCTGAGTCTGACATAGGATACCAGGACAGTGACAGAGTATGAGATCGAGTTTATCCGGTTAAGTCATTATGCTGGTGGGATAATTTTTGACGAGATTGACAGGTGCAGGAGATTTGAGGAGGGACTGAGACCCTCTATCATATGTATCATAGTAGGCTCTTAGTATCAAGATTTTTCTCAGTTGGTTGCAGCTTCCAGGAGTGTAGAGAGAGCACAGAGTCTTGTAGCAGTTGTCAAGGTTGAGGAAACCAGAGCTAGGAGACCCCAGAGTAAGGCAGGGTCTTAATCAGTGAAGAGAGGCCGAGGAGGATATTTTTAGAGGCTCAGTAGGAGCCAGGGGCACTTTGGCATGTTAGTACAACAACAGAGATAGAGACATAGACCTGCAGTTTCAGTGGCTAGTGCTCCAACCCCAGTGTCTCAGAGGCCTGCTCCACCTACTTATATTCATTGTGGTAAAGCACACGGAGGTGTCTGCTGGTGGAGAGGTGCTTCGGAAGTATGTTTTAGATGTGGGTCATTAGACCATTTTATCAGAGATTGTCCAGAGCCACCAGAGGATAGATAGGCAGATACTGCAGCTTCTCGACCTAGTGTCTGAGGGGGTCATGGTGGCAGAGGTTTTGGTAGAGGTGGTCAATCTGGGACTAGTCAGAGAGGAGGTTGTACATCTGGAGGTAGTAGACCAGATGAGGCAGGGCCATCACATCAGTTTTATGTGATGCAGAGCCAGTCGAATACTTTAGCTATTATTGTTGGTTCTTTTACTTTATTTGGTACTTCAATTCTTGCATTATTAGACCCTTAGTTGACTCATTCTTACATCAATGCATCCATCTTGCCTGTGAGTGATTTGTATTCTGAGTCCTTAGGATTTGATGTGTTAGTCACAAATCCTTTACGGCATAGTGTTGTGGTGAGCAGAGTGCACCGAGATAGCCTAGTTGTTGTTCATGATGAGAAATTTCTTGTCGACCTGATTGAGATGCCTTTCAGGGAGTATGATTTGATTTTGGGCATGGATTGGTTATCCAGGCATGGGGTTGTGGTAGATTTTCAGAAGAACTATGTTACTTTGAGAACACGTGATGGTAGGGATGTGATGGTATCTAGTGAGCAGAGGTATCTTTCATCCATGTTTGTTTCAGCTGTTTCAGCTAGGAGGATGATTCGGAAGGGATGTGAGGCTTATCTTGTTCATGTTGTAGATACCAGAGTAGTGGGGTCCCAGCTTGACAGTATACCCACAGTTGCCGAGTTTCCAGATGTTTTCCCTGATGAGTTGTCAGGGGTACCTCCTGAGAGAGAAATAGAGTTTGGTATCGATTTGTCACCTGGTACCACTCCTATCTCTATTACTCCTTGTCAGATGGCACCTGCTGAGTTGAGAGAGTTGAATGTGTAGTTACAGGAGTTGTTGGAAAAAGGGTTCGTCTGCCCTAGTGTGTCCCCGTGGGGAGCGCCTATATTGTTTGTGAAGAAGAAGGATGGCACCTTGAGATTGTGTATTGATTATAGGCAGTTGAATAAGGTAACCATCAAGAATAAGTATCCTTTGCCTCGGATAGATGATCTCTTTGATTAGTTGAAGGGAATAGCAATATTCTCTAAGATTGATCTGAGATCAGGGTACCATCAGTTGAGAGTCAGAGATGTGAATGTACCTAAGACAAGTTCTCACGAGATATGGGCATTATGAGTTTCTGGTGATGCCCTTTGGATTGACGAATGCACCAGCAACTTTTATGGATTTTATGAACAGGGTGTTCATACCATATTTAGATCGGTTTGTGGTGGTCTTCATTGATGACATTTTGGTGTATTCACGTAATGAGGAGGATCATGATAAGCATTTGCGGATTATATTATAGACTTTGAGATAGAAGCAGTTGTATGCTAAGCTATCTTCGTGTGAGTTCTGGCTCGATCAAGTAGCTTTTCTTAGTCATGTGGTTTCAGCAGAGGGTATTAGAGTTGATCCGAGTAAGGCCGAGGCTATCTTGAATTGGAGTCCACCGAAGATTGTGACTGAGGTTTGAAGTTTTTTGGGATTGGCAGGCTATTATCGTCGGTTTGTGAAGGGTTTTTCTATGATAGCTACACCACTCACCAGATTGTTTCGGAAAGGAGTTATATTTGTGTTGACAGATTGGTATTAGGCAAGTTTTGAGCAGCTGAGGGAGATGTTGACTCAGACTCCTATCCTTACCCTGCCTGTGGAAGGTAAAACATATGTGATATACAGTGATGCTTCACATAGTGGTTTAGGTTGTGTTCTGATACAGGAGGGTAGAGTCATTGCTTATGCCTCTCGACAGTTGAAGCCATATGAGCTGAATTACCCGACACATGATTTGGAATTAGCAGCTATAGTTTTTGCCTTGATGAGTTGGCGACATTACTTGTATGGGGAAAAGTGTTTCATTTATACGGATTGCAAGAGTTGAAACACCTGGGTGTTCAGAGAGAGCTGAATCTTTGGTAGAGACAGTGGTTAGAGTTGATTAAAGACTATGACTATTTGATTGATTATCATCCTGGTAAGGCAAATGTTATTGCTGATGCCTTGAGTTAGAAGTCTTTGGTAGGTTTGACTGCTTATTCACTCTCGTTGCTTGTTGAGTTGAGAGCATTGCATGCTAGATTTGATGGCTCAGTTACCATTGAGGCCAGTCTTGTTGGATCATATTAGGGAGGCTCAGATGGAAGATGAGAGGATTCAGAAAATTGTGTTGGTTTATCAGAAGGGGGAGAGTTGAGACTTTTTTGTGAGGGATGATGGCAATCTATGGTATAGAGATAGGTTGTGTATTCCTGATGATGCAGAATTGAAAAGAATGATATTAGAGGAATTACATCAGTCACTTTATGCTATGCACCTTGGGAGTAGGAAGATGTATTAGGACTTGAATGGACATTATCAGTGGTCAGGTATGAAGAGAGACATAGCAGAGTTTGTATCCAGATGTGTCACTTGCCAGAGAGTGAAGGCTGAGCACCATGTTCCTTCAAGATTGCTCCAACCTTTATCAATGCCCAAGTGAAAATGGGAGCGAGTGACAATGGATTTTGTGATTGGACTGCTTTTGACCCTGAAGAAGCATGATGCAATCTAGGTGATAGTTGATCGGATGATGAAGACAGCTCATTTTCTTTTAGTTCATACGGATTATTCTCTTGAGAGGTTGGCTGAGCTGTATATCAGTGAGATAGTGAGGCTACATGGAGTCCCAGTTTCTTTGGTGTCGAATCGAGATCCCCATTTTACTTCGAGGTTTTGGAAGAGTTTAAATGATGCTTTGGGTTCTCAATTGTATTTTAGTACTGCTTTCCATCCTCAGATAGATGGACAGTCAGAGAGAGTGATACAGATTCTAGAGGATATATTGAGGAGTTGTATCATTGATTTTACTAGGAATTGGGATAGATTTTTGCCACTAATTGAGTTTGCTTATAACAACAGTCATTAGTCCAGTATTGGGATGGCTCCTTATGAGGCCTTATATGGCATGAGACGCAAGACACCTTTGTGTTGGGATGAGGTTGGAGAAGGTAAATTGGTCGGTCCCGATTTGATTAAGGAAACAAAAGAGAAAGTGAAGGTGATTCGGAGTCGTTTGAAAATAGCTTCAGACCGATAAAAAATCCTACTTAGATTTAAAGAGAAGAGACATAGAGTTCAGTGTGGGAGATAAAGTGTTTCTGAAGGTGTCTCCATGGAAGAAGATTCTGAGGTTTGGTCGAAAAGGAAAGTTGAGTCCTCGTTTCATAGGACCATATGAGGTGTTGGAGAGAGTTGGTCCAATGGCTTATAGACTAGCTTTGCCGCCTGAGTTGGATCAAATACATAATGTCTTCCATGTCTCTATGCTTCGAAGGTACATGTTAGTTCCATCTCATATCCTATCAGTGGAGTCTATTGAGGTGAGTCCAGATCTGACTTACGAGGAAGAACTAGTGGCAATTTTGGTATGAGAGGTTAAAGAATTGAGGAATAAGAGGGTGCCACTTGTGAAAGTCCTTTGGAGAAATCATGCTACTGAGGAGGCGACATGGGAGGCTGAGCAGATGATGCAGAGTCAGTTTCTCCAATTGTTCCAGACTTGAGAGCAGGTAATTTTGAGGATGAAATTTATTTTAGGGGGAGAGAATTGTAATATCCTAATTTTTTTTTAAAACTTTCTAATTTTTTGGAAATTTGATAAAATATATTATAATTAAATTGAATAAATTAAACAAATGGTTTTAAATAAAAAATGAAGAAATTTTAAATGAAAAAGTGGAATATATATGTGATATATATATAATATACATAATATATAAAAGTCAACATTTTTTAAAAGAAAAGTCAAAGTCCAATGGCATTTTTATAAATAAATTCTAAAAATTAACAATTAATAAAATAATTCAAAAATAAATTATTTTTGAATAGATGATGGACTTTTAGTCTTTTAATTTCTTTGATAAATAATTAAATAATTAATTATTAAATTATTGTAAAAAATATATATATGGCTATAATTAAAAGATGAAAGGAAAGAGAAAATTTATTTTTAAACTTCTTTTTCTTCTTCTTCTCTCACGGCCGGCCACCATGGATGTTCAAGACCAAGGATTTTGATCTTCCAAGTTTCTAAGAATTGAAGGATTTCAAAGGTTCAAAAAGGATTTTTAGAGATTTCCACTTGAAAAAGTAAGTTCTTTAGCTTTTTCTTTGGATTTCCATAGAAATTTTGAATATGTGAGTTTTGAATTTTTGAAGAAGTATGTTATAATTGTTGAAATTGGTGTGTACGGAGTTATTTTGGGTAGTTATTAATGATTTTAAGGTTGGATTGAAGAAATGGTTGAATTTGGATAAAGAATGGTGAAGAGAGAGAATCAAGGGTTATGAACTTTTAGGGTTTGAGAAATCATGGTTTTTAATTGTGCAAATTGGTTCTAAATGAGTTGTTTTGGTGTTTAAACAAGTATTTTTAAGTCAAATATTAGATTTGGCTGTGTTTGGTTGGAGTTTGAGAATGGAAGTGTGATTTAGGATTTCGGAAAATGATTTTTCCAAAGTTGTTGAATTGTATAATTTTATTGGTTTAATCTTGTTGTTTGGTGATATAAGTGATGAATATAAGCTTAAAATGATTAATGGATTATGTTGGAATGAAAAACCTTCAATGGGGGAAGGTTATGCCATTTTAGAGTTTTGTGTATAAGAGTGTGTTTTGGTAATGTAAATGGTTTAAATGTATTAAAATATATTTCCAATAATATAAATAAACTTAATGTATTAAAATGAATGACCTAGTATGAGAATCCAAAGTTAAAGTGAGGTTAGCCTTAAATTTTGACTTTTTGCTTGGATGGGGTTTAATTATGGTTTAATATTGGAAATGCTATTAAATATGATACTAAATGATTATTTGCTATCACATTTGGTTTAGGCATTGAGGAAGGTTGATTTGCTTCATCCAAGTGGTGAAGGGCAAGTTGGAAGGATAGGATTGGAGGTTGTTTTAATCTTGTTTTGGATGCTATATGAGGTAAGTACAAACTTCGAATACATTGGATAAGTTTGCATGACATTTGGACTTAACACATTTTGGTTGAAAAATGTGTTAAGCTACTCGATACATTGGTTATCTATGAATAATGTGCTATGACATTTGTAATGTCATATATGTGTTAAATGCATTGTGAAAAGCCATTGATAATGGCTAAATTGTATAAAATGTGAAATATGTGTATTTTGTGAAAATGACCCAAAGTGTTTGGGTAATGCCATTTGTTGTGTATGCATTAAGTGCATTGTTAAAAAGCCATTGGTTTTGGCTAGATTACATTAAATGTGATTAATATGTGAATTATGTGAAAATACCCAAAGCAATTGGGTAATGTGTTGTAAATGCAAAAATGTGGTATAATGTAATGAGATTTGTGGAAACATAATGAAATAAATTAATATCGAAATAAATGAGAAATATGAATAAATTGTGTGTCTAGTATGTTATTCAATTTTCAGAGTTTTGTATTTGGCGGCATGCCCATGATTTGTCTACGGGCTAAACGCTGGGCATCACTGTAAAAATATTTTTGAGGTAAAATGACCGGGTCGTAAGTCTCAAAAACCAGTCCTTGAAGCTGAGCTGGGTGAAATGACCTGGTCGTAAGCTTAGACCTAGTTGGACTATTACATTGATATTTTGCCTATGGGGCTAGACACATGGTGTCATTATAGACCAAAACAGTAACTCTGAAATTTGAATAGCATATTAGTTATCTTTGGGCCCATGTTTGTGTTTGTTTTTATGTGAATTGTGGATTGTGAAATATTTGAAAAGTATGATAAAATGGAATAATGTGATATCCATATGCATTGTGCATTGGCATTGCATTTGAGTTTTATTGTTATCAAGTTTGTATTACTAGGCTTTTGGCTTAGTGCGATTGTTTACATCGCGTAGGTGACAGGGTAGATTTGGCTAAGCTGGAGAGTTCTTCTAGATTAGGTGGGGTCTAGACTTGTGGTTGTGCTTGTATAGTTGATATCAAGATCAGAAATACTATCAGCAGCATGTATATATTGAGTATTATGCATATTATATCATATTTTTGGATTTTATACATTGTAAACTATAAAGAATGTTTGGGGGTTAAGTTATTTGAAATGGGGGTTTAAATGTGTTCTAAATTATATATATATCTATATATATATATTAATATTTTGAGAAATTTGTGAAAAAATTTAGAAGTTAAAGTGAAGATATGGTTTATTGTTTATTGGAAGTGTTATTTTTGCAGGTTGTGTAATTGATAAATTTTAGGATGTCTAAATTACAGATAAAACTCTGGCAAAATTTTCCCAGAGATTTTCATATAAAATGTTTATTTTGGGTTCCTATAACAAGTAAAGAATATTTATATACTATTTAATTTTATATATTTAGTATTTGAAATTTTAAATAAAAAATGTGAAAATTTTTTTTAAACTGATCTGCGACATTTTTGTACCATATATGCGTATTTTACATATGTTGGAGATATGTATTGTACATATATAGGGTATAAGGGTTTTACACCATATCAAATTTGGACAATCCTAATTCAATATGGAGCTTGTCCATGTCGAATTAGGATTGCCAATTTGATATGGACTTTGATTCCATATCGGATTAGGATTGTTTTAGTTCAACATGGTCTTAATTTGCCTCAAATTAAATGGGCTTTAATTTGACATGCTCATGTTTTCACTCAAATTGATTCGACATGCCTCAGGAAACCTTTTTTAAATAGGAAGTTAAAAGACAAGGTTTAACCTAATACATTCTTCTATAAATACAGGTTTAAAAAGAAGAAGAGTGGGGAAGAACAACACGGGAATTGACATAGAGCAAGGAAGCAACTGCAAAAGATTATCAAACAGCCTAGAAAAGGATCAAACATAGAGAACACCATCAAACAAGGCAGTAGCCACTCTCTTAGTTTTATTCAACCAAGAGTTCCAAGTTGGTACAAGCAAAAGAATTGTACCAATGTTTAATTATTAGCTGAATCAACAAATGAAGGTATGTCTTCTAAATTAAATTCATTTAAACTCAGCATAAGAAGCTTTGATGATGTTGTTTGCGCTTCATACAAAGTAATTCTAGTAACCTGGTTGTTCCAGTAACCTAGACGTATTCAATTGATGTTTGTCAATGCATAATCATTTCATTTAAACACATCCAGTAGCTATATTCTATACAAATATTTATCAAAAAAAATCAATTGTTAAAATAGCTTGAAAGTTTTTTATAGTAGCTATGATTTTTTCAAACCCTAGTATATTTTTCCAAAATTTTCAAACCCTTATTTGTTTTCCAATTTCTAAAAATCCTAAATAGTTTTTCAATTTCCAAAACTCCAAATAGCTTTCCAATTTCTAAATCCTAATCTATTTTCTCAATTCCTAAAAACCCTAAAACCTCAATATCCAGAAACTCAATTTCTAAACCCTAATTCCCTAAACCCTAAATCCAAAACTTCCATTCTTTAGGTTTAAACCCTACTTTATATATTTGGCATGTAATTGCAATTTTAATTCAACTTTATATATTTTAATCTTAGTGTATATTTTTATATGTTGATCTTAATTATTTTATTTTGTGATGGATGAATGATTTATTTAGATTACTTGTTGATGATTAATCATGTGATTTCAATTAATTGTTTATTATGATTGATTTAATTTCATCTAGTTAATCATTTAGTGTTTCAAAGATGTAAGAGGTATGTGTCTACTTTGAGAGTACCTCATTTGTTAAGTTTAATGTAATTTTATTTACTTTAAGTTTCTGATTGATGTAAAGCAGCATGTTTCCACCAATTGGTGGGTGCCCCATTTTGGTTTTATTTGTATGTTGAACATTGGACATTGTAAGGGCATGTTTCCATCCTTCGATGGGTGTCTGTTTTATTTGTTTATCTTAATAAAATGATGATTGTTCATTTCTTTTAAATTGTGTGTAATGTGGATAATATTATAATACTTAAGAATTCAATAATATTTAGACCTAAAAAGGAGGCCGGTTCTAATGAAATGGGTGCTATGAGAGTGCTGGGCCATTTTTCACCATCCCCATGCATACCCAACTTTCCGAACGCATTAGGGGATTCCTTAGAAATCGAGTCATCCACCCCTTTTTTTTTCTGCCCGTCCAGGTGGCGACTCCATATAGTCCCTTGATTTTGTCCCTGGCTAGTTCGATGATAATTAATGAGGCCTAAGTAATAACCAATCCATTTTTAATAAGCTTAAACCTACTCTAAACTTTTGATTAGATTGATATATTTTCATGAGGCCTAAAATAAGCCAGTTAAACTTTTAAAACCCTAAATAGGTATGATTTGGAGGTTTAGATGTTTTTATTTTAATGTGGGTGCACTTCAATTTGAGTATGGGTGTCTCCATGTCAAATTGGGATACCCAATTTAACATGGGGCAGACCCATATCGAATTGGGACTCCCTCAATTTGATATGTCCCAATTCGATATGGGGCTGCCCCATATCGAATTGAGGCTCTCCCATTTTGATATGGGGTAATTTTAGAGGACTCCATGTCAAATTAATATTGGAAATTCGATATGGACTTTGATTCCATGTTGGATTAGAATTATTTTAGTTCGAGATGGTCTTGGTTTTCCTAGAATTAAAATGGCTTTAATTTGACATGCTCACGGTTTGTGTCAAATTAAAAATAGCCTAATTCGATATACCTTAGGAAATAGTTTCAAAAGAGGAAATTTTACAAGGTTTTAAACCTAACGACTGTTTTTATAAATACAAGAGAAAGGAAACTAAAAATAGGATAGTTTCTAGCAAGATTGAAGGAATACAAACCCTAGCAGCAACATTGAGCAAGGGGAATGGAGAGAGTTAGCAGCTAGGAAAAAGAACATAGCATACCATAAACACTACACCACAAAGGTAGCAATACTGTCTCTGTCCCGTTTGGCCAGAGTTTTCAAATCGTTGCAAGATCAATGTTTAATTGTGGTGGAGCCAACAAAAGATGGTATGTTCTAAATCTAACTAATCTGAATTAAGGGTAAGATATTCTGATGATAGTTTTAAATATTAAACGCATTCATCCTTTGCTTAAAGACAAGTCCAATGTGCTATAATCATCAGTCTTTTATTTATATTAGTTTTATATTACAATCAGTCACTGCTCGAGTTATAACTCACAGTAAGTTATTTATTTCGTCCAGTAGCTATCTACAAAAGTATATTTATCATAGGTTAATATCCCAGTGGCCAAAGTCTATTAAATATAATCTCAATAGCTTATTTGATCAAAAGTTTTAACATCACAGTAGCTAAGTAATTGTTTTTTTAAAAACCCTAACTGTATTTTCCTAAACCCTAATTCTCACAAACCCTAAACCTTAATCTACCCAAAATACAAAACTCTAAATAGGAAAATACGGTTAATACAGTTAAATAGTTTTCCAAATTCAAAAAACCCTAAACTTCTTTCTAATTTCTAAAAATCCCAATTCTCTTTTAAAACCATAATTTTGTTTTCCTAAACACAAAAAATCCCATTTTTATCCTTAAAACCTAAAGTCTTAATTTTCATCATAAAAATCCTAATTTAATCATAAAAGTTGTAAAACCCTAAATTGAAGTATAACCCTAAAAGTTGTATATTTGTTGCTTTCTTTAAAGTTTAAACTTAGATGTGATTATTTTATATGTCGAATAGATGATTCATTAATGCTTTATTTTTATAAATAATTTGTCTTTATTTTTTCTTATATTGAATGATTGAATGATTTAATTTATTTGATTTAATATGTTGCTTATTTTAATTTTCAATATGTAAGAAGTATGTTTCCACTTTGTGGGTACCTCATTAGTTAGGTTCAATGTAATTTAATTTATTTTGAATTTTGGGATTAATGTAAAGGGCTTGTTTCTACTAAATGCTGGGTGTCCTATTTTATCTAGTCTTGGACATTAAACAATTGTTGTAAGGGCATGTTTCCATCCTTGGATGGGTGCCTATTTTGATTGTTTATTTTAAATAAAGGTGATAGATGTTTATTTCTTTTAATTTTCAAGTAATATGGATGATGCTGTAATAAGTTAAGAATTTAATAATATTTAGACCTAAAAAGGAGGTCAGTTCTAATGAACCGGGCGCTGTGGGGCGCTAGGTCATTCTCACCTACTCCATGCGTACCCAACTTTCCAAACCCAATAGGAGGTTGGGAATTCCATAGGAATTGAGTCATCCACCCCTTTCTGTTTCTCGGCCCGTCTGGGTGGCAACTCCATTTTCTCCGGGTTTAAGCCTGTGTTCTCTAAGGCCTTGAGCCTAAAAGTACCGAAGTTGTAAGAACCATTTCACATGTGAGTGGGGGGCGAAAATCCCCACTCACACTCCATTTTCTTCTGGTTTAGGCCTATGTTCTCTAAGACCCTAAGCCTAACAGTGTCAAAGTTACAAGTACCATTCCACATGGAAGTGGGAGTAAAAACCCCTACTTACAGTGACGACTCCACTGGAGATAAGAGAAGTTAATTTCTTTGGTCATTATATTATTTTATTCTTTCTTATTATAATGTTTTCCATTGCATCATTTATATTGCATTATGTGCATGCGTTAAGACACCTATGTAACCCGTGCTGTGTTATATGAGGGATACCATACTTTCACTCAAGGTATAGAGTTCGAGCATGGCATAACGACTCATAGCCTTGTACCTTTTGGTATACACTTAGTATGGGAACCTAAACTTTTCAACCTAAAAGACTAAAGCTCATGTGTGAACGGGGATTTTTGCCCCCACTCCCGGTGGAATGGTTCTTGCTACTTCGGCACTGTTTAGGCTCGGGGCCTTAGAGAACACGGACCTAAGTCCGGAGAAAATGGAGTTGCCTCCCGGACGGGCTGGGAAAAAGAAAGGGATGGATGACTCAATTCCTAAGGAATCCCCAACCCCTTAATGGATTTGGAAAGTTGGGTACGTGTGGGGAAGGTGAGAAATGGCCCAGCACCCCCACAACACCCGGTTCATTGGAACCGGCCTCCTTTACAGGTCTTAATATTATAAAATTCTTAAATATAATAACATTATCCATATTACACATAATAATTAAAAGAAAGCATCATTATATTAAAATCAAAGCAATGTCCAAACAAAGTAAATAAATGGACACCCATCCGAAGATGGAAACATGTCCTTACATCACATGCCTAAATAGGACACCCCACCGAAAGGTAGAAACATGCCCTTTACATTGGTTCTAAAATAGAAAAGAAAATTAAATTACATGATATTTAACTAATGAGGTACCCACCAAGTGGAAACATACCTCTTACAACATTTGGAAATCTAAATAAATTGATAAAAGTAAATAACCATTCATAATAAATAAATTATTCATCAAAGGTACCAAATATCAATCAAAAGTAAACATCCATCCATGATAAATAAAATAAACCAAGCATTGAATTTAAATAAATTAAAGCATAAGAAATAAAACAAAGCATGATCAAATATGGAATTGAATAAGGTAAATAAAAATCCAAATTATAGCTACTGTTTCCATTTAGGGTTCTTTATCTCATGTGTTAAGGTTTTGGAATTCATAAAATTAGGCTACTGTGACTTTTTTATGGAATTAAAATAGATTGAGGTTTTATGTTTTAAAAGGTTGGTAAGACTCTTTGATTAAACAAATTAAGGTTTGAATGGTGAAATCATGAAACTAGGGTTTTAGACACTTTAAAACACTTTTGATTCATGGTTTTAAATGGTGACTTCAAGCTTACTGTGTAAATTTAAAATATTTATGTTTTTATGGTTTTTAATGTTTTAAAGGATTAAGGTTTAGAAAAAGTTAGGGTTTAAGGTTTTAAAGGAGTTAGAGTTTACTATTTTAGGTTTAGAAGTTGAATTTGGGTTTAGTGTTTTAAAATTTAGGGTTTCGGTGATGCATGATTTTTAGGATTTGGAAAGAGCAATTGAAGATTTTATGGAATTTTATGAAAATAAACCAACAATTTAAAGTTTATAAAGAAAAAAAAGATATTTTTAAAGCTTTTGGGAAAGTAACAAAACACAATTTTGAGTTTTGAAAATTTGGAAAACAAATTTTGGTTTTGGAGTTTTGAAGAAATAAATCTAATAACTTTAAACTTTTAGAAAGTAAAGCCACGATTTACGATTTTCAAACCTTACAAAAGATGAATTGAGGTTATAAAGTTTTTAATCTAAAAGAAACCAAAGGATGATTAAGCTACTGTGATTTTATTTTATCATCCTTTCAAGATAGAAATATTGAAGATGTGAAGGGAAAAGAAGCTTAAACTCAACAAACTTTCCTTAGCTTGAATATTGCTTTTCAATTTTACTTTCTTTAATATTTAAATTGGAACAATGTTGTTTTTCAAATTTAAAGTTGGTTGAATAAATTACTTTCATCAAAATTTTTGTTGGTCTTTGTTCATTTTGGTGCTCAACCAATGAGGAATCTAGTTTGATGTTCATAAATTAATGTGTCTAGGCATCATGACTTGAATGACTTTACTAGATGAGGGAATTGCTCTATAGCATTGAGTTGTGTATGCTTACTTAGAGAGCGCTCCTGCATAATTACCTTTGTCTAGGTCCTAGTCAGTCTTAGAACATGCTTTGACAAACTTTTGAGGTGAAATTGAACTCTGCTTATTTAAGGGAGAGATGATCTAGGCATTGTTTGGTTAGCCAACAACTAGTATCCACCCTATTAAATATCAATCCCTAGTTATCCCTTTGAGCCTTAATAAGGTTTTAGCTTTCTTTTCATTGGCATATAACCCCAACAACCTACCATGAGCTGTTGTGATATTTTTGACAAGTCTTATGATCACTAAGATGAAGAGGTAAGAAGATCAAAGAAAGCAATGATTAGTCATGATCATGAGGATAGTTGAAGTTCTCAAGACAATAAAGATGGTTGAAGTTCTTGAGACCATAAGGGTAGTTGATGTTTTTAAGACCATAAGGGTAGTTGAAGTTTTTTCTAATATCTCTAATATATCAAGACAACATCGGAGTAACAAATGATTTATCCCTGTTAAAGAAGATTTATGTTACTCCACTCATCCATTATTGGAAGCCCAAGTTAGTACAAACAAGATAACTCTCTTAGAGCTAGAACCAAACCAAAAAAACAAAAAAAAAAAGGAGGAGAAGAGAAGAGAAAAAAAAAAAGAAAAAGAAAAAAGAAAAGAAAAAGGACAAAAGAAAAAAGAAAAAAGGACAAAAGGAAAAAAAGGAAAAGAGAAAAGGAAAAAAAAAGATAAAACCTAAAAAGGCAGTTCAAAAAGCCAATTGAGTTCCCTTTTACTTAAGAAAATAAAAGGCTTCCATTTGGTTTATAAGGACATTTTGACTTGAATTGGTCCAACCCAACTAAAGATTCGATCAAAATCAAAAGAAAAGGAGAAAGACTATTCAGTCCTTAAAAGTTCTGTATTTGATTGTCCTACAAGAAAGAAGGACAAAATGATAAAAAAAGGGAAGAGTAAGGAAAGAGAAAGAAGAGGGAAGAGTAAGAAAAATAAAAGGGAAAGAAAAGGGAAAAGAAGAAAAGAAATGAGTTTGGGTCTTAAACTTTTCTCAAGGGCAAAGACTATCCTAATCAAGATCCAAATTAATGCCAAGAAGATAGAAAGAATTTAAAGTCTAGCAAGATTGCTCCCAGATGCCTAAAGTTCAAATAAGAAATTTATAGTGCTAGGGTTTGTCCATTGTGTCACATCAGCTCCTATCTCAAAATGGCCTTCATTTAATCCATGTCCCTCATGGACCCCATTTCAAGCCTATGAAAGACCTGTTGATCTCTCTTGGTAGGTAGAGTCTATTAGTGGAGATAGTTTGGATAAGCATGCATATGAGATAGACAGTATTTAAACTCAAATGAGACCTTTGGCCAAGTAATGTGTATGTGCCTATATGAAGTGCAACAATTCTTGCTTAAATAGAAATGATTCCTGAGTTTAGTATGGTAACTCGAGTTGTCATGTTATAAATATGTTAATTTGAAAAAATCAAGTCCTGAGGTACATTGACATTAATTTGGCAAAGCCAACATTTGATTTCAAAATTAAAATTCAAAAATAAAAAAAATGTTTTGTCATACAAAGCCTTCAAGTTAAGAGAAGTATGTTGAACCTCCAAAGGACACATTGGGCAAAGAAAATGATTATTGGCAAGGTCATGAAGAAGCTATCAACTGACATGCTGAAACATAGTTTAAAGAGGATGAATCCCTGACTCTGCTGCTTAGGGTCTCCACCACTCATGTTTTCAACATCTTGAAGATAAAAGCCACAAATGCAAAGCTTTTGATCATTTCAATGCAAGACTTGAACAAGCGTCAAAAAAGGAACCAATGAGAACACCTCTACTGATCACCTCAGTCTATGAGTTGATGGAATGACTGTAAGTATTATTCATGCATATCATGCATACATGAGCATATCACATTGCACTTTCTTGTCTTGTATTGTCTATTCCTTGTCAAAATGAACAGCAAACACCCTGCGAAGTAAAGAATCAAAAGAAGATATTGAATCAAGGGGGGGCATGGAAAGCCTATTCGCTTATGGAAGCTCCAGTCATTTTGCAAAGAGAAGAAATACGTGCTTGTGCGAAGAACTAGATGGAAAAAACATCAATCAAAGCTTGCATGGAAAAAATCTTTGGTTTGAGCCTACACAGGGGGCAAAGTTTCTCTTTTTTCAATTTTTTTAAGTTTATATACCAAATATTTTCAAACTCACTTGTATTTTTCCACGTTGGGGGCAAGGAGAAGATATGAGGGCCAACTAAAAATAGCTGAATTTTTGTAAAAGGAAGAACAAAAGAATGGAACAACAAGTTAAGCCATAATCCTCAACTAATAAAAGGTCAATCAAATCGAATTCAAATCTCGAGTCAAAGTACCCAGTTTAGGATCGAGTATCCAAATCCAATTTAGGCTCGAGTATCCAAGTCCAGTTAAGATTGAGTATCCCAATCCCATTTAGGATCGAGTATCCAAATCCAGTTTAGGATCGAGTATCCAAGTCCAGTTAGGATCGAGTATCCCAATCCAAGTTAGGATCGAGTATCCAAATCCAGTTTAGGATCGAGTATCCAAATCTAGTTTAGGATCGAGTATCCAAGTCCAGTTAGGATCGAGTGTCCCATTCCAATTTAGGATCGAGTATCCAAATCCAGTTTAGGATCAAGGATCCAAGTCCAGTTAGGATCGAATATCCCAATCCAAGTTAGGATCGAGTATCCAAATCCAGTTACGATCGAGTATCCAAATCCAATTTAGGATCGAGTATCCAAATCCAGTTAGGATTGAGTATCCCAATCCAGTTTAGGATCGAGTATCCGAATATAGTTTAGGATCGCCCAATCCAGTTTAGGATCGAGTATCCAAATCCAATAGGATCGAGTATCCAAATCTAGTTAGGATCGAGTATCCGAATCCAGTTTAGGATCGAGTATCCAAATCCAGTTATGATCGAGTATCCAAATTCAGTTATGATCAAGTATCCAAATCCAGTTTAGGATCGAGTATCCAAATCGTGTTAGGATTGAGTATCCCAATCCAATTTAGGATCGAGTATCCCAATCCAGTTAGGATATAGTATCCAAATCCCAATCCAGTTAGGATTGAGTATCCCAATCCAATTTAGGATAGTATCCAAATCCAGTTAGGATCGAGTATCAAAATCCAGTTTAGGATCGAGTATCCGAATCCAGTTAGGATCGAGTATCCAAGTCTAGTTTAGGATCGAGTATCCAAATCTCTCAGGTCCAGAACCCAAAACCTCAACCGTCTCAAAAATTAAGTCTTATTGTTTTTCACTCTCTTTCACTAAATTCTTAGATCATTCAAGCAGGGGGCAAACTGTAGACTCTTAATTTTTGACCCAGTCCGGTCCAATATATTTTAATTAGTCCAAAATAATTTTTGTGTTATCTTAATTAAATAATATTTGTTTTATTATTTATTATTTATAATTTTTTTAAAAAATAATAATATAATAAATAAATAAAAATAAAATAATAAAAAATAAAAATAAAAATAAAATAAAAATAAAAATAAAAATAAAAATAAAAATAAAAATAAAAACCGGAGACGGAAAAATCGGCAATGAAAAAATCATCGCCGAAAATCAACGTGGGACGAAATGGCCATGGGTTTCCGCAAAAGTTTCCTTTTCCTTTTTTTTTTTGCCAGCAAGAGTTTCCGCAGCAGTTTTTTTTTGCCAGTGCAACTTTTTCGCAGCAGTTTTTTTTAGCCAGCGAAATTTTTTCGACACAAATTTTTTTGAAACCAAATATAATTAGGTTTTGGTTTCCTTTTCTTAATTAATGTTAGATTCCATGAATAACTAAAATTAATCATAAAAATCTTCTATAAATAAGGACTAAAACAACACAGAAAGGGGGGGGGGTGAAATTTGAGACCGAAATTGAGGAGGAAAACTTTGAAAGATTTGAAGAATTCCTTTTGGCAGTGAAAATTGATCAGACTTATTGAGAGAAGAAAACAAGCAATTTAATTCATCAAAGGCAGCAAAGCTTGTCTTTGTTCTTGTTCATCCAAGAAGAAATTTTTGGTAGAACCAACAAATGAAGGTATGAATGTCTAATTTTTTCACAGCAGCTTAAATAATTCAATTGTCTCTTTTGATTCAAAAAAACCCTAGAACTTTAATTTACCTTTTATAAAGCTTAAAAACCTTAATTCGTCTCTTTGTTTTTCAAAAATCTTAAAATTGTTATTTT
This sequence comes from Garcia nutans, assembly GCA_947685225.1. Taxonomy (NCBI): domain Eukaryota; kingdom Viridiplantae; phylum Streptophyta; class Magnoliopsida; order Malpighiales; family Euphorbiaceae; genus Garcia; species Garcia nutans. The sequence goes on from CANTUV010000007.1 coordinate 57,008,028, forward strand.
TATTTCTTCAAAATTTACCAAAACCCTAATTTGATTCTGTTTCTTTTCAAAGCCCTAAATTGAATCTGTTTCTTTCCACAAACCCTAAAAAGTATCTTTTTTTTTGTTTCTATAAACCTTAAATCATTTTTGTTTATTTTCATAAAACTTTATAAAATTATTAATTGATTTTCAAATTCTAAAATTTATTGCATTCTCCAAAACCCTAATTCTAAAATTCTAGAACCCTAATTCAACTCCAAAACCCAAAACAGTAAACCCTAACTCCCTTAAAACCTTAAACCCCAATTTTTCTAAACCCTAATCCTTTAAACCTTAAAGCCCTATAAAAATAAATATTAAAATTCAAACACAATAAGCTTAAAAACCATAATTCAGTAACCATAAATCATGAATATAAATGTTTTAAAGTGTCCAAACCCTAGTTTCATGATTTCACTTCTCAAACACTAATTTGGTTAATCAAAAGAACTTTATCAACCTCTTAAATTCTAAAACTTTGCTCCATTTCAATTCTTTTAAAATTGACAGTAGCTTGAACCCATAAATTCCAAAACCCTAAACACATGAAATAAAGAATCTTAAATAGAAATAGTAACCCTAATTTGAATCTTTATTTGCTTTATTCAATTTTATATTTGATTATGCTTTAATTTATTCTCAATGCTTTGTTGATTTATTTAAGTTCAATGCTTGGTTTATTTAGTTCATCATGGATGGATGTTTATTTTATATTTTGATTGATATCTTTGATGAATGATTTATTTATGATGAATGATTATTTACTTTTATCGATTTATTTAGATTTCCAAATGTTGTAAGAGGTATGTTTCCACTTGGTAGGTACCTCATTAGTTAAATATAATGTAATTAAAATTGCTTTTCTATTTTAGAACGAATGTAAAGGACATGTTTCTACCTTTCGATGGGTGTCCTATCTAGGCATGGATTATGTAAGGGCATGTTTCCATCTTTGGATATATGTCCATTTATTTGTTTTGCTTGGACATTGTTTTGATTTTTAATATAATGATGCTTTATTTCAATTGTTGTGTGTAATATGGATAATAATGTTATATTTAAGAATTTTATAATATTAAGACCTGTAAAGGAGGCCGGTTCCAATGAACCGAGCGTTGTGGGGTGCTGGCCATTTCTCACCTTTCCCACATGTACCCAACTTTCCGAACCCACTAGGGGGTTGGGGATTCCTTAGGAATCAAGTCATTCACCCCTTTCTTTTTCCCTGCCCATCCGGGTGGCGGCTCCATTTTCTCCGGACTTAGGTCCGTGTTCTTTAAGGCCCTGAGCATAAACAGTGCCGAAGTCACAAGAACCATTCCATTGGCAGTGGAGGAGAAAATACCTGCTCACAGACTTTATGAAAATATAAAGCTTGAATGTCCTTACTTCTTCTTTGCAAAAATTTGAATGTTGATTAGGACAGTCTTTACCTTTGCAAAAAAAAAAAAAAAACTTGACTCTCATTCTTTTCTTTTTCTCTCTCTTTTTTTCTTTTGGCATTTCATCATTTTTTCCTTTTCCTTTGTAGGGCTAGCAAGTGCAGGACTTTTAAGAACTGGATGGCCTTTCTCCTATCTCTCTAATTTTGGTTAAAACTCTAGTTGGGTTGAACCAATTCAAGTCAAACTATCCTCGTAAACTAAGTGGAAGCCTTCTGTTGCATTGGGTAAGAGAGAACTCCGTTGGCTTTCTGAAATGTCGTTTTAGGTTTTATTTTATTTTCCTTTTTTCTCTTTTCTTTTCTTTTTTTCTTCTTTTTTTTCTTTTTTTTCTTTTTCCTTTTTTTGGTTCTAGTTCTAAAAGAGTTGTCGTGTTTGTACCAAGATGAGTTGAGTGGCATAAATCTGCTTCAGTCCTGACTTTATCTCAATAAGTCTGTGATACTAGGTCTAATTCAGGTGTCCTTCAACTATCATTATAGTCTTGGCTATACATCCTTTTCTTTCATCTTCTTTCTCTTTAGTAACTCAAAGATCATCAGACTTGTCATGAATCTCACAATATCTTAGGGTAGGTTATTGGGTTTACAAGCCAATGAAAAGCATGCTAAAATTTTATGAGGGCTAAAAGGGATAACTAGGGATTGCTGTCAATAGGGTTGATACTAGTTGTTGGCTCATCAAATAATGCCTAGATCATCTCTCTCTTAAATAAACAGAGTTCAATTTTGCCTCAAAAGTTCATCAAAGCATATTCTAAGATTGACTAGGACCTAGACACTCGTAATTATACAGAAGCCCTCTCTAAGTAAGCATACATAATTCCATTCTATAGAACGATTCCCTCACCTAGTAAAGTCATTCAAATCATGATGCATAGATATACTAATTTATGAACATCAAGCTAGATTCGACATCGATTGAACACTATAATATCAAAAGCCAACAAAATTATAAATTCAATAAAAGTAATTTATTCAATCAATTTTAATTTGAAAAACATAATTGTTCTAATAAAATACCAAAGGAAGAAAATGAAAAAAAAATAAGCAAGCCAAGGGAAGTTTTTTGAGTTAGAGTCGAAGATGCTTCATTTATTTAGACATATGAAGGGCAAGGATTTTTCCATCATCAAGGATCATTGCTTTATCATCCATAATTAGTCCAAGCTTGCTTAGTAGCACATCCTCTTTAGCAGCTTCTCCATCCATATCATGACAAGATGACAAGATAAAACTCTCCTCCAATCCTCCCTCCATCATGAAGGTTGCAAGCGACGGTGCCCTTCTAAATTTAGATAGAGGATTATTTTTAGTGTTGGGCTTATCAGACTCAGGAAGCTTTCCACTGCCAATCAAATATTGGATCTCATGCCTTAATCGAACACATTTGTCTGTCTCATGCCCTTGTAATTGATGGAATTGACAGAAGACCTTGACATCAAAATTTAATGGCAGAGGTTATGTAGAGGCCAAGGAGCCAATGGTTGTAGCAAATCCATCTTCATTAGATTTTCTAACATCTTTGACAAAGGTTCCCCTAAGTCCAAAAATTTACGCTTCTTTATTGGTTCAGTTGTTGCATTTTTCTCAACACCTCTTCTTTCCCTTTGATTTTTCTCACTAGGGTGGTAGCTGCCCTTTTTGCTCCACTTAGACAACATATGGTTCAACTGGTCTTATAGAAAAGGGATTGGCCCCTCATTTTTTATTCAATCTCTATTAGTGGACTTGTTCCTTGTTAATGTTGCCTTTCCCTTCTTCTTTATGTTAATGAGAGATGCCTCATTAGCATTGTTGATGATCTCCAGAATTTCAATCAACTGGGTCTTCATAATTTTAGCCTATTGATCCTGTAGCTCAGCCATCCTAGCTTTGACAACCTCATCGACTATATCCCTCAACTGGTTTACATCCATCCTGCAAATAAAGCACATGAATCAAAAACATTTTTGTAGGTGGTGTCATTGTATACTCTTGAACTATTATATTCCAGGTTTGTGAGCCATAAACGATCAATGCTATGTAATGCAATGCATGTATGCATGTATATATAGACGCATAAGTAAAAGACAATCAAAGATAATCAAGATGGTCCTTCCAACCTTATATCATGCACACATGAATGGTGAGTCTCTTTTTCTAGGAATATGGTCAACAAAATACCAACATGGGATATTTTAATTTTGAAAAATTCACTTGGACAGTTTTAAACAATATTTATATTTTTAAACATAGAAGTCAGTTCATGATAATTTCCATTAATTGGGCTTTAATCCATTGAATCAACTAAAGATAGCTTTTATGCTATATGGTGGATTAAAACTAAATTAAAGGATTTATCATAAATAGATTTCCTATTTGGAAAAATAACTAATGATTCATGCCACAAACAAGCCCATAATTAATAATTCTTAGTATAATTTAGGCCCACAATTAATTTTTGATATTCCATAATTCACCTAAATAATTGTAAGCCCATGTAATTTGAGAAAGTAATTTTGCTTTCAAAGCCCAATGTGAAAAGGTTTGTTTAAAAATGAATTTTGGGCTTTGTATTTGGGCCATGAGGTAGAAAAGAATTTTTGACCAATTTTAAAAGGTTTTTATGCCCAAAGACCTTCTTGAAAATGAGTTTAAAAAAATATTTTTGATCTTTTAGCTTAAAAGAAAAAATTATTTTGACCTTACAACATATATAGGTCATATTAGAAAAAAACAAACTAAATAAGCCATGATTCACACCAAGATATCTCAATCATAGTCAAACAATAAGCATTTGAGGTAAAAACCTAAGCAAAGTAACTAGGCCAATTATATGAGCTTTAGTCTTTGGGTTAAAAGCTTAGGTTCTCATAACAAGTATATACCAAAAGGTACAAGGTTATTAGTGGTTATGCCATGCTCGATCTCCATACCATAAGTGAATGTATGGTATCCCTCACATAACACAACATGGGTTACACAGGCGTCCTAACTCATGCACACAATGCAATCTAAATGATGCAAAAGAATATATTATACATGGGAGTCACCACTGTGAGCGGGGATTTTTGCCCCACTCCCATGTTGAATGGTTCTTGCAATCAGCACTGTTAGGCTCAGGGCCTTAGAGAACATGAGCCTAAACCCAGAGAAAATGGAGTCGCCACCCGGACAGATTGGGAAGAAAGAATGTAACACCCCTTCCCGACCTACGTGTGTAAGCTGAGTAGAGGCGCCACACTATCCTAATGTTGCTACCAATTTTACTTAGTCAAATTTTAGTTCCGATTTTTACAGAAATTTTGCCATAGTTTCGAATAGAAATTGAGTCCCAAGTGTCAACAAAACTAGTTTTTTTTTCTTCTGATTTTTGAAAACATTTTTACACAAACCAATGCAAACAAAATCATTCTCAGTACACTCCCAATAAATCCCCCTTATAACCTCAACTACAACCTGCAAAAAAGATTTACACTTCTAGTACAAAATAAAGTAAAGGTTTATTATGAAACACAGTAGATAAAATATTTGTTCACTATGCAGCGGAAAGTAACAATATTTACAAATTCATATACATCAAAACTCAAGTTTTACAAAACATAAAGTTTATACATGTTTGGCAGTCAGTCTTTGATCTTTAAGCCCACTATTCACACTTCAGAATCTAAACTCTACTCGGCCTAGAGGAACTCTCCGGTTCCACCCTGTCACTTGCGCGATAAACCACAATCGCGCTAAGCCAATGGCTTAGTGGTACAAACAACCATAATATTATGCCTCAATGCAATGCCAATGTCACACAATCAAGTTTCATAAACAATTCAAAATAATATTATATTTCACAATCTTACATTATTTAATAATTAATCAAAACATTCATGATTCACATTGAAAACAAGGACAAGCATGGGCCCAAAATACACTAATATGTTATTCAAAGTTCAGAGTTACTGCTTTGGTCCATAATCACAATCATCAAGCCCATAGGCAATATATATATATATCTCTATCCATGGATAGCGTAACAAACCTAGTCTCTTGGACATCAACCCGGTTAGAACAGAGGAAATCCTCAACCCGGCTAGACTATTACTGTTTTTTTAGGCTTACGACCCAGTCTTTTCACCCCAAAAACATCATATTTCATATTTATCATTTCACATTTTTCAACTGGAATCGGCTTACGACCCGGTCTTTTCACCTATCCAGTGATTCATAGGCATGCCGCCAAACCCATAACTCTGAAAATTGAATTAACATATTAGGCACACAATCATTATATCTTTCACATTTCATATTCCATATTTCATTTCATCATCATATAGGCAAATATGCTTCAACCATCTTATTTACATCATTATAACCAAACACATTGGTTTTACATCTCATTATATCTCAAATCACATTAATCAATTCATCACTCAAGTGTATATAACCAATGGCATTAAAACAAATTTTACATGCTCATCACAACATTCACATTATACCAAACATACATTATTAATATGCATTAACAATATATTAGATTTCTTAACACATTTACAATCAAATGTATGTTAAGTCTCAACATCATATGAATGTATGCAATAATGTAGTTTGTACTTACCTTAAAACCAACTCACACCAATCTATACACTTACTCTTCCAAGAATCCTCAACACTTAGGTTAGGGCAATTCAACCTCTTCACAACCTAATCCAAAAGGAATATTAGCAAAATGACCATATGAATAGTAAATTCTGGTTTTGGACTCAACTTAATCCTTATTTTGAAAAATTGTATAAAATAATCTACTTGACTAAAAACTCTAAAATTTTTACAGAATTTAGTTTTACATCTTAAAATCATTCCTTTAAAATTTCAGATCAAACTGAACACAAAATCTTGGTCAAATAGTTCAACCAACCAGACTGCTCCAATTGCCCTGCATCCTGGCAGCAGTTCTGAACTTTGTGAATTCCGTAAATTAAATTCAATCAACGTGGTTCCAAATTATTTTTCTCAAATACTAGACTCACTAAGAAACAACATATCCAAAATTCAATTGGATATTATTTTTCTACATTTTATTAAAAATCCTGAAAGATAGCTGTCTCAGTCAAGGTACCTGCTGGAACAGGTCTAATAAAAATAATCTTTCCAAAATCATAACCATTCCAAAATCAAATCAACATAATTTTCAGTCATTCTAGACTCATAGAGGCACAACATATCAAAAATTAACTTCAAGAACATTTTTATATATTTAATTAAAAATCTTTCAAGTCACAACATTTACTAATTGTAAAACAGAAAACAAATTCAAAAGGAGTTCAATGGTTAAAGTACCAAACTCATGTATTCTATGCTTTCAACTTCACTAAACACAACTCTTACTCTTCCATCACCAACACCAACCTAACTTCTTATCTTTAATTCAATTTCAACACTTTCAAACATAATCACAACTCAAATAAAACAAGGGAAATCAAGAGAGAACTTACCAAAGTTGATGAAACTTCAAAATTTTCCAACTCAATCACTTGATTCTTCCTTCAATTAGCTCTTAAAATTCAAAAACCCTCACTTGCTTCCTTGATGTCCGGCCAACACAAAGAGAAAAGAAAAGAAAATGACAAAGTGTAAGAGACAAAGTCAAATTTCTCATCTCTTTAAACCTCCACCAAGTATTCCAAATAAGAAATTACTTAAATACCCTCTTCTATTTATTTTAGCTCCCTTTCCCTTACTTTCCTTTTTAGTAATTTCACAAATAACAAATTAAATATCTTCTTCCTTTGACCATCCATGTTGACTTGTATATATGTTATATATATTTCCATATATACAACATATAAACTCTCTCTTAATTCTTTTTCTTTCCAATTACACATATACATTTAATTCAAATAAAACAACAATTATATCAAAACTTCTAGGGCACACTTTGGGATATTACAAAGAAAGAGGTGGATGACTCGATTCCTAAGGAATCTTGAACTCCTTATTGGGTTTGGAAAGTTGGGTATGTATGGGGAAGGTGAGAATGACCCAGCACCCCCATAATACCCAGTTCATTGGAACTGGCCCCCTTTTCAAGTCTAAATATTATTGAATTCTTAAATATTATAATATTATCCATAATACATGCGATTATTGAAATACATATTCATTATATTGAAATCAAAGAAAGTTCAAACAAACAAATAAAATGGGCATCCATACAAGATGGAACATGCCCTTACAACCATGTAGAATGTCCAAAACTAAATAAACTAGGACACCCACCATTTGGTGGAAACATGCCCTTTACATTAATTCTTAAAACTTAAAGTAAATAAAATTACATTAAACTTAATAAATGAGGTACTTGCAAAGTGAAAATGTACCTCTTACATCTTAAAGACATAAATATTTAATCAAACTAAAATATTCAATCATTCACCATGAGCAAAATAAAAACAAATCATTCATAAAAGTAAAACATTAATAAATTATCCATTCAAAGCACAAAATAATCACATCTAAACTTTAAACTTAAATAAAGTAAGAAATACACAAATTTTAAGGTATTGATTTAAAAACTAGGATTTTTGGATAAAATGGAGTTTTTAGGATTTATGAAATTAGGATTTTGGATTTGGGATATTTAGAAAACTAATTTAAGATTTTGGAATTTGTAAAGCTAGTTTTGGAATTTTGTAAAGCAATTTAGGGTTTGAAAATTTTGGAAAAATATATTAGGGTTTTGGAAAATTTAGAAAAATAAATTAGGGTTTGGAAAAGTTTTAGAGAAATATAGTTAATGTGATATTATATATTTGATGTTAATTTGATTAAGCAGATTACTGTGATGCTAAAATAGTTTATTGGGCATAAACCAATTGTTGTATGGTTAAACGAGCTGCCGAATGAACAAATTCAATCATATAGTTTATTGTTAATTTATGAATCCAACAACAACTCATCAATCTTCAAATAAAACTTATATGAATTAAAACTAATGGGTGCCATCTACTGGATACTTTATAAAAGGGCAAAAATTGAAGTAATATAATGAAACAATAATGGATGAATTACTGTAAACTTAAAACACATTGAATAATGGATTACAAACCTCCATTTGTTGGTTCCACCAATAATTAAATGTTAATCCAAACTCTTTGCTTGCACCAATATAGAATTCTTGGTTGAATAAGGTCAAGAAAGTAGATATTGGCTTGTTTGATAGTTTTTTTTATTCGATGGCTTCTTCATTTTTTGTTTGATAATTTTTTAGTTGTTGTGTGATACTTCAATAATACTGGAGGTTCCCTCTTTCTTTTCTTCTAAAACCTATATTTATAGAAGTGTATCAGGTTTAACCTTTTAAAACTTCCCGTTTTAAAAATGGATTCCTGAGGCATATCGAATTAGATTGATTTTAATTTGACCCAAACCTTGAGCATGTCAGACTCAAATTCTTATAATCTGACATGCAATCAAAATTCATAAGCTCTATATCAAATTAGGATTGCCTAATTTGATATGGAGTCCACCAATTCAGTTTTCATGTAGAATTAGGTTCCCATATCAAATTGGGGGCGGGGCAATTTGATATGGGACTGTCCCATATTTAATTGGGACATCCTAATTCGATATGGGCTGTCCCATATCCAATTGGGAAGCCTAATTCGATATGGGTACACCCATGAAGTGCAATTAATCCCCACGTCGAATTAGAATCGACCAAACATTCAAAATAAACTTATTTAGGGTTTTAAAGGTTGAACCATCCTATTTTAGTCCTTATTAAATTATACCAATCTAATCAAAAACTTAAAATCGGTTTAAACTTATTAAGAATGGACTGATTATGACTTAGGCCTTTCTTTAATTATCGTCAGATTAGCTAGGGCCAAAATCAAGGGTCTACAACAACCTTCGACTCTTTCTTCTTATATTGAGGATCATGGAAGTATTGAGCCCAATCATCATCATCATCAATGAATATCTTATCATCATTGAAGGCTACTTCATCGACCTTAGCCTTCCCTTTGTCCTTCTTCTTAATGCTAGCAGATGCCTCAACAGTGTTCCCCAAAAGTGTAGCTAGTTGTCTCTTTATAGTCTCAGTGAGGGCCTCCTTTAGTTTTTCCATCTTGGTATTGAGGGCTTCGTTTACCATCCTTTGAATCTGTTTAGGCTCCATTGTTTTTTATGAGAAGCTAACTGAGTTGCTATTGGATTGTACGTCACTAGTGTAGGTTGGGTTGCATATGCTCTTAAACTGCTATACTCCAGGTCTGTGAGCCAGAAAGGATTAATGACATGTAATGCAATACATGTATCCATGTATGCATGTGTGCATAAGTAATCAAACAATCAAGGATAATTAGGATGTTCCTTCCAACCTTATAACTTCCACACACAAATGGCGAGTGTGAGCGGGGATTTTTGTCCCCACTCTCGGTGGAATGGTTTTTGCCACTTCGGCACTATTATGCTCGGGGCCTTAGAGAACTCGGGCCTAAGCCTGGAGAAAATGGATTCGCCACCCGGACAAGCTGGAAAAAAGAAAGGGGTGGATGACTAGATTCCTAAGGAATCCTCAACCCCCTAATGGGTTCAGAAAGTTGGGTACGTGTGAGGAAGGTGAGAAACGGCCCAGCACCCACAATGCCCGGTTTATTGGAACTGGCCTCCTTTGCAGGTCTTAATATTATAAAATTCTTAAATATAATGATATTATCCATACTATATATGATCATAAGAATAAATAAATACTTTATTAAAATCACAACAATGTCCAAACAAAATAAATAAATGGACACCCATCCAAGGATGGAAACATATCCTTACATCGTCTAATATCTAGAACTAAATAAGACACCCACCGAAGGGTGGAAATGTTTCCTTTACATTGATCCAAAAAATTTAAAATAAATTAAATTACATGATGCCCATAATATGAGGTACCCAAAACATGAAAACATACCTCTTATAATATTTTGCAACCAAAGCAAATCAATAAAAATAACCAACCATTCATCAAAAGTAAATTATTCATCTAGGATATGAAACATCAATCAAAATATATAATAAACATTCATCTAACTTAAATAAAGTAGTAAGTATATAAATTTAGGGTTTATGCATCAATTAGTTTTCTCTTGAGTAAAATTAAGGTTTCATGGGTTTTATGTTTAACAATTAGGGTTTTTTAATTACTGGATTAGTCAATTCAGAAATATTTAATATAAAAGAAATAATATGGCTACTGGATGTTTGAATCAAAATTAGGTTTGAAATAAATTAGGGAAAGAATGGATGTTTTAGATTTAGGGTTTAGGAAGTTGTATGTAAATAGGATTTAAAAGTTAAGTATTTGGAAAGAATAGGCTACTGTGATAATTTGGAAAAATGTAATTTTTATTATTATTTAATGAAAGCATAAGCTACTGTAATAATTAAGTGAGAAAAGAACTAATTAGGGTTTTTTGTTTTAAGGGAATGGAATTTGAGTTTTTTTTCAGAAAGCAAAACTTGAGATTTAGGTTTTAAAGGGTGATTAGGGTTTGAATTAAATAGATTAAAGCTCTTAAGTTAACTACTATGCATTTTAAAAATCTAAAAACCACTATCCAATTGCAAGTATCAATTTTGATGTATCAATTGCTACTGGACGAGAGTTAAAATCAAAATTTAAATACACATACCTGCATTTGAAGGCTCCACCAAAAATTGTTGGAAAAATTCTTGGCCGAGCTAACACCAAGGTAGAAGATTGCTTGCTGCCTTGATCCCTTCTTATTACTTTATTGTTGCTTGTTTCCTCTAGTCCTTGAATCAATTGCTAAAAGGTCCGAATAATTCTTGAATTAATTCCCTTCCTCCCCTTTCTTTGTGTGTACTTTTAATGTGGTATTTATAGGCAATTAAAATAAAAAAAAACCTAGTATGTTAAGAAAATTAAAATCTATTTTGAAAATAAAATTAAAACCAAGTAAAATAAGGTTTCGGAGAAAACTACGCGCGGGCCCGGGCGAGACTGAAGCTGGGTGAGCTAGGGGCAAAATTGCGGGCTGGGCGGGGTGCAATTTTGCCGCAGGTGTTCCTACAGTGAATTGGTCCAAGCCAATTCATCGCTGATTTTTTTATTATTTATTATTATTATTTATTTATATATATATTTTTAAAAATAAATAAATAATAAATGAAAATTAAATAAATATTATATTAAAATAAATAATAAATAATAAGTAATGAATAATAAATATTTGTAAATGAATAATAAATAAATAAATAATATAAATAAATAATAAATAATAAGTAAAACAAATCAAAATAAATAATATATACCACAAAAATTATTTCAGACTATTTTAAAATTTTTGGACTGGATAAAAAATTAAGGGTCAACAATTTGCCTCCTGCTTGAGCGATCTGAGACTTTCAGTTGAAGAGAGTGAAAAGAAACATGACTTTGAGCAGATTTTGGGTGAGGATGGGTTCTCGACCCAAGGTTAGAGTTGGTTTGGGTTATTGAACCAAAAAATAACTTGGGTTCTAGGCCCGAGGCGAGTTCTGAACTAAAAAATACTTTGGATTCTAGACCCGAGGTGAGTTTTGGACTCAAAATATAATTTGAGTTTTTGACCCAAGATGAGTTCTGGACTTGAAAATAATTTAGGTTTTGGACTCGATGCGAGTTCTAGACTCAAAAATAATTTGAGTTCTAGACCCGAGGCGAGTTTTAAACTCAAAAATAATTTGGGTTCTAGACTCGAGATGAGTTCTGAACTCAAAAGTAATTTGGGTTCAAAAATAATTTGGGTTTTGGACCCGAGGCGAGTTATGGACTCATAATAATTTAGGTTCTGGACTCGAAGCTGGGTACTTAGACCCGAGATTAAATTAGATTTGAGTACTTGGACCTGAGACTGGGTACTTAGACTCGAGACTAAATTGGATTTAGGTACTTGGGCCCAAGACTGGGTACATGGACTCGTGACTGAATTGGGTACTTGGACCCAAAATTGAATTGGGCACTTGGACCAGAGGTTGAATTTGATTTACCTTTTATCAGTTGAGAATTTTGGCTGCTCCGGCTGTTCCATTCATTAATGGATTGTGGGTCTTCACCCTCAAAATGGATCTTCATCCTCAGACCTTGGATCTTCATCCTTGGCATCGGGTCTTCACCCTTGAAAATGGATCTTCATCCTTGGAGATCGGGTCTTCACCCTTGAAAGTGAATTTTTATCCTTGGCATTGGGTCTTTACCCTTAAAAATGGATCTTCATCCTTGGAGATCGGGTCTTCACCCTTGAAAGTGTATCTTCATCCTTTAAGCTGGATCTTCATCCTTGGCAGGGTCTTCACCCTTCAAAATGGATCTTCATCCTTGGAGATCGGGTCTTCACCCTTGAAAGCAGATCTTTATCCTTGGTGATGGGTCTTCACCCTTCAAAACGGATCTTCATCCTTGGAATCAGGTCTTCACCCTTGAAATCGGGTCTTCACCCTTGAAATCGGGTCTTCATCCTTTTGACTTTTGTCCTATATTGGCTTTAGCTCTTCTAACTGGACTGATCTTTTATTTTTTGCATCTTCATTCTTTTGAGAGTTCTAATTTTCTTTTTTTCCCATTCTCTTTACTCTTCCTTTACACTCTTGCAAAAAAAAATTCAGCCATTTTTTAGCTGACCTCTTATATCTTCTCCTTTCCCCCTGCGTGGCAAAATATTTGAAAGTGAGTTTGAAAATATTTTGTATATGCATAAACTAAAAAAATTGAAAAGGAAAAAGTTTGCCCCCTGTGTAGGCTCAAACCAATGATTTTTTCGGGTAGGCTCTGATTGATGTTTGTATTTTTTCTGGTTCCTTGCATAAGCATGCATTTCTTCTTTTGCAAAATGACTTGGAGCTTCCTCAAGCAATGGGCTTTCCATGCCCCCTAATTTAATACCCACTTCATCTTTACTTCATAGAGTATCTGTTGTTCACTTTAACAAAGAGTAGACAATACAATACAAGAAAATGCAATACAATATGCTCATGTATACGTGATATGCATGAATAACACTTACAGTGGTTCTATAGACTCACAGATTGAGATAATCAACTGAAGTATTCTCATTGACTCCTTCTAGATGCCTGTTCAAGCCTTATTTTGGAATGATAGAATGCTTTACATTTATGGCCTTTATATTCAAGATGTTGAGAACATGAGTGGTGAGGCCCAAGTAGCATAGTCAGGGATACATCCATTTCAAACTATGATTTAACATGTGAGTAGCTTCTTCATAACCTTGCCAACAATCATTTCCTTTGCCCAATGTGTCCTTCGAGGTTCGATGGTTCAACATACTTCCCTTAACTTGAAGGCTTTGTACGAATTTTTTTTTCTGTTTGCATTTTGATTTTGAAATCAAATGTTGGCTTTGTTGAATCAATGTCAATTTACCTCAGGACTCAATTTTTTAATTTAACATATCTATAATATGGCAACCCTAGTTACCATACTAAACTCAAGAATCATTTCTATTTAAGCAAGAACCGTTGCACTTCAGATAGGCACATACACATTACTTGGTCAAAGGTCCTGTTGAGTTTGAATATTGTCTATCTGATATGCATGCTTATTCAAACTATCTCCACTAATAGACTCTACCTACTAAGAGAGATCAACAAGTCTTTGATAGGCTTGAAATGGGGTCTATAATGGACACGGGTTAAATGAAGGCCATATTTGAGATGGAGATGATGGGACACTATTGACAAATCTTCACACTACAAACTTCTTGTTGGAACTTTAGGCAGTTGGGAGCATGAAAAAATAGAGCTTTGGATGTTTTCCCATCTTCTTGGCATTAATCTGGATCTTGATTGGGATAATCTTTGTATTTGTAAAAATTTTGATACCCATATTCATTTCTTTTCTTCTTTTCCCTTTTCTTTCTCTTTCTTTTTCTTAATCCTTTTCTTTGAGAATTTTATCATTTTGTCCTTCTTTCCTGTAGGACTGTCAAGTATAGGACTTTCAATAACTGGATGACCTTTCTCCTTTTTCTCTGATTTTGATTAAGTCTTTGGTTGGGTTGGACCAATTCAAGTCAAGCTATCCTTATAAACCAAATGGAAGTCTTTTGCTGCTTTAGGTAAAAGAGAACTCAATTGGCTTTCTAAACCGTTTTAGGTTTTATTTCCTTTTTCTTTTCCTTTTTTTTATTCTTGTTTTATTCTTTTTCTTTTTGGGTCAAACTCTAAAAGGATTGTTCTGCCTGCACCATTCTATGCTTCTGACTATGGATGAGTGGAGTAGAGTGAGTTTGCTTTAATAGGGATAAATCATTTGCTGTCCTGATGTCATCTTAATAAATTGGTGATATTAGGTCTAATTTAGGTGTCCTTCAACTATCCTCATGGTCTTGACTATGCACTCCTTTTTTTTCTTACCTTTTCCCATTAGTGATCATTAGATTTGTCATAAGCATCACAACAGCTCAGGGTAGGTTGTTGGGGTTTCTAAGCCAATGGAAAGAAGCTAAAATTTTATGAAGGCTCAAATGGACAACTAGAGGTTGATATTTAATTGGGTGGATACTAGTTGTTGGCTAACCAAATAATGCCTAGATCATCTTTCCCTTAAATAAGCACAGTTCAATTTCACCTCGAAAGTTTGTCAAAGCATGTTCTAAGATTGACTAGGACCTAGACAAAAGTAATTATGCAAGAGCCCTCTCTAAGTAAGCATAGACAACTCAATGCTGTAAAGCAATTCCCTCACCTAGTAAAGTCATTCGAATCATGATGCATAGGT
This sequence comes from Garcia nutans, assembly GCA_947685225.1. Classification (NCBI taxonomy): domain Eukaryota; kingdom Viridiplantae; phylum Streptophyta; class Magnoliopsida; order Malpighiales; family Euphorbiaceae; genus Garcia; species Garcia nutans. Next base: position 57,023,258 of record CANTUV010000007.1, read on the forward strand.
ACACTAATCAAGTTAAATTCATCATCATTTGAGCACCAAAATGAACAAAGACCAACAAAATTTTTAATGAAAATATTTTATTTGAAGCAACTTTAAATTTAAAAAACATGATTATTCCATAAAACACAAAATAAAGAAAATAAACAAAAAAAACAAAAAGCCAAGGGAAGTTTGTTGAGTTAAGCTTCTTCTCCATTCACATCTTCAATATTCCCATCTTGAAAAGAGGATAAGACAAGATCTTCCTCCAATCCTCCTCCTACTATTAAAGTTGCTGGTGGTGGCACTCTGTTGAACCTAGGCAGAGAATTGCTTTTGGTATTGGGTTTATCCGGCTCCTATAGCATACCACTGTCGATTAGACCTTGGATCTCATGCTTCAATCCGGTACATCTATCGGTCTCATGTCCTTGAGTATGATGAAATTGAGAAAAAGCCTTAGTATCAAATTTTGGGGGTAAATGATTTGACAAAGGTCGAGGGGCCAATGGTTGTAATAGTCCCTCCTTTTGTGGCTTGTTGAAAATCCAGGATAGAGGTTTCCCCAACTCTGAGAACTATCTTTTATTTCCTTGACTAATCGCATTAACATCAACTTCCTTTAACGTGCTTTGATTGCCTGACTGGTAGTTCCCTTTCTCATTCCTTCTTACCGAAAAGCGGTTCTTCTCCCTTTTCCATTCTTAAATTTGTAGACCAGCTTGGAGAAGATCTTTGAAATCCCGGATGAGTGTATGAGACATCTTTTCATGAAGACTAGGCAACACCCCTCTCACATTCATCCTAATTTGATCTAACTCATCAGGCCTCTTCTTGAGAAAAGCAGCCTTTTTTCTCCATCTCTTTACATAATCAACAAAGTTCTTATTTGGTCTTTGCCTAATGGTCTCCACCTCCATCAAGGTAACTTTCAACTCAACATTAAACCCATATTGTTGAACGAAGGTTTTGTATAATATGTCCCAATCTTTTTGGGTACTTTCTTCCAAGGTATTGAACCAAATTTGCACAACAAGATCCAATGAGAGCGAAAAATACCTCAGAGTTTGAGCTTTAGTAGCTCTGGCAGATTGCATGGTAGTGATGTATTGTTTGACATGCAAGTGAAGATTTCCAGTTCCATCAAAATTGGCAAAGGAAGGCATCTTGAACTTGTATGGAACCTCTTCATCTAGCTCAAACAATTTGTCGAGCTCAGACATTTCTTCGATTTTCAGCTTCTTTTCAAACTTCTTTTCTAGGTCAGCAATCAACTTCTCAACATCTGAAGTTTCTATTTTCTCCATGGCTGATCTTTCAACAACCTTCGACTCCTCATTATTGTCTTGAGGATCTCAAAAGTATTGAGCCAGTCGTCATCATCATCAGTGACTACCTTGTCATCATCAAAAGCCACTTCACCAACCTTAGCCTTCCTTTGTCTTTCTTGGTGCTTGCAGATGCTTCCACAGTGTTCCCAAATATTATAGCCATTTGATTTTTCATGATCTCAGCTAGGCCCCCTTTAGTCCCATATTGATTTTAAGGGCATCATCCAACATCTTTTAAATCTGTTCAGGTTCCATTACTTTTAGTGATAAGCTAATTGAGTTGTTGTTGGATTCTTCATCTCCAGCATAGGTTGGATTATCGTAGGCTTTTAAACTATTGTAATCCAGGGCTATGAGCCGCAGAGGATTAATGATATGAGATGCAAATGTATGCATGCATGCTAAAAAAAACAAAGATAGGTAAAATGTCCCTTCCAACCTTATAACTTCCACACACGGATGGTGAGTCTCTTTTCCTAGGTATATGGTTAACAAAATACCAACATGGGGTATCTTGTTTTCAAAAAATTCCCTCGGATGGTTCAACCAATAGTTACATTTTCTAATATAGAAGTTAGTCCATGATAATTCCCAATAATTAAGCTTTAATCCATTGAATCTTAACTAAAATAGCTTTTATTCTATATTTGTTTAAAACTAAATTAAGAGATTTATCATAAATAAATTTCTCTATTTGAAAAAGTAACTAGTTGATTCATACCAAAAATAAGCCCATGGTTAATAATTCTTGGTATAAGCTAGGCTCACAATTGATTTTTGGTATTTCATAATTGACCTAAATATTTGTAAGTTCTTTTGTAATCGAGAAAAATAATTTTGGACCATGAGGTGTAAAAAGATTTTTAACCCATACTTGAAAGGTTTTTAATGTCCAAAGCCCTTCTTGAAAATTTTGAAAATAGTTTTGGTCTTTTGAATCTTAAAGGAAAAGAATTATTTTTGAGCTTACAATATAGGTAGGTCATATTAGAAAAAGAACAAACTAAATAAGTCATAGTTTAAACCAAGATAAACTAACCATAATCAAACAACAAGCATTTGGGGTAAAACCTAAGGAAAGTAACTAGGCCAATTACATGAGCTTTAGCCGTTGGATTAAAGGGCTTAGGTTCCTATAGCAAGTATATACCAAAAGGTACAAGGCTATGAGTGGTTATGCCATGCTCAATCTCCATACCTTGAGTGAATGTATGGTATCCCTTACATAACACAACACGGACATCCTAACTCATGCACACGATGCAATCTAAATGATGCAATGGATAATATCATAATAAGAAAGAATAGAATAATATAAAGACCAACAAAATCAACTTCTCTTATCCCCAGTGGAGTCGCCACTGTAAGTGGGGATTTTTCTCCCAATCCCGGTAGAATGGTTCTTGCGACTTTGGCACTGTTAGGATCAGGGCCTTAGAGAACATAGGCCTAAACCTGGAGAAAATAGAGTCGCCACCCAGACGGGTCAGGAAAAAGAAAGGATGTAGACCCTTAATTTTTGACTAGATTCGGTCTGATATTTTAAAACAGTCCAAAATAATTTTTGTGGTATTTATTTTATTTATTATTTATTATTATAATATTTAATAGACCCTTAATTTTTTATTGAGTTCTGTCTGATATTTTAAAACAGTCCAAAATAATTTTTATGATATTTATTTTATTTATTATTGATAATATTTATTTTATTTATTGTTTATTATTTTTTATAATATTTAATAGTTATTTTTAATAAAAAAGATTAAAAAAAATAAAAAATTAGCGACGAAAGTCGCTAGCGATGAATTGGCCATAGGCCAATTTGCCGCAAGTTTTGCTTGCGGCGAATTGGCAGAGGGACAATTTCACCGTAGATAAAACCTGTTGCAAAATTGCACCCCGTGCTCAATTTTGCCATGCCCAGCCGAGTGCAATTTTGCCACGCCCAGCCGGCAATTTTTGGACGGCACAATCATTGGAGAATTATTCAAAAATTATTTAAGGACTTTTGGACTTTCTTTTAAAATTGGAAAAAGCAACATAGATGAGAGACAACCCATAATCAAGGTAGCAAGCTAGGTCTTCTGTCTTGGTTTCAATCTAAACCAGAATTTCATTCTACAAATTGTGGTGGAGCCAACAAATTACGGTACACATCTAATTTAACTCAATATAACATGATTTGACAATTTTTAATATTTGGTTGGATTAATTCCAATAGGTTATAGCCTTTTGTTTTATTTTCATATTAGTTCATGCGAAGTGATTTGATGATTTTGTTCATTATTCAAACAAATAAGCCATGAGTCTGACATTCAATATTAGTTCATGGAAAAGATCATTTTCTGGCTTTATGGTGGTCACCGAAGTATTAATTCCCACCATTTGTTGAGTCAATTAAAGGATTTACATGAGTCTGACATTCATTATTCCTGTAGGTTTAGGCATATGAGAATAATCTCATGCAGGTACCAAGCATTTCCCGATAAAGAGTCAGGTATTTTAGACTGAACCTTTGGTTAGCAAGCCATACAATGACATCCAGTTCTTATCACGCGCATTCTCGTCGCTTCCACTTGAATTGGTTAACCTGTGATCAGGTAAAAAAGAATTAATAATTATTAAATTTTGTGAAAAAATTAACTAACCTTCTCTTTTAAGTTCTGCAGGTCGATATTGCTTGGTGAGGGGATGGCGAGCGAGCCAATTGGACTCTTTTATGAATGATGCCTTGCCTTTTCAAAATTTTCATCAAGTTATTATCGGTCCAGTATCAAGCCAGTGGTTCCTTGGTGAAAGAGTGCACAATTGGTTTCTTGGCCCTGAGAAATAGAGAGTTCCTAAGGATATCCCAGCATATACCTTAGACATTAAGTCCATGTCGAAAAACTTCTAGATGTGTGCTTGGGATGGATATGATATTGAATGGTATTGTTTCTCACACGCTGAGTCATACACCCAATTCATCTGAGAGTCACTTTTGAATTTTGAAGTTTCTCCTTTTGGTTTTCGGAGACTTCATGAAGGAGAATAAGAAGAAGAGGAAGAAAAAGGAGAGGAGGCAGGAAATGACGGTAGAGAGTCATTCGCCCTTCCTCGTGGTGATTCTGATGCCAACACTTCTCAAGTAAATGCCATCATGCTTTCCGTCATAACTATTCATTCAAATTTTTCTGACTTTCTTTATGATTACTACAGGTTGCTGGTTCTCTTAGTCATGAAGTTGTCCCACCATTTTTTATTTCGATACAATGGCAATTCTCTTTGTTTTCTCCTTCTTCCCATCAAGATATGCCATCTTATCCTCGAGGCTTTGATCTGGGTTACCTGGACTGTCATCCTATTCCCTAATGATATATGCTATTTGTGTTCATGAAAATGTATGAGCTTACCCTTTCCTTATGTTTATCACAACGGATGCTTGAGGAACAAAATAGAAAGTTGCAGGAAGAATTAATAGCCAATCATGAACATGCTGCACATTTTGAAGGATTATACTGTCAATTTGAATGGGACTTCCGGGACTTTTAGTTTCAAGGCATGAGAGATCCTAATGCTTCTTCTTTGAGGGGGACCCCGGACTAATTACCATGACGTGCCTCCTCCATTTTCAAGTGACGACTATTATAGAATCAACTTTCAAGGCAATAGGAACTCAGGTACATCTTCCTCGAGTCGATTCTGGATAGATTATGTACCTCCTCCTCCATTAGGCGATGATTTTCTGAGAGCTTTATTTGACTATAGACTGCCTCCCCCTTCTCAATAATAAACATAAAAGGCTTGCATTAAACATATTATGTATGCACATAATAATAATAATAATAATAATAATAATAATAATAATAATAATAATAATAATAATAATAATAATAACAACAACAACAACAATAATAATAATAACAAGGTTTATTTTTCATGCAAGTTTGACTTTTCATTCATTACTTTTTTTCTTCTTTTATCATCATTTTATCATCTTTTAAAAAATATATTCATATAGAATGTCCATGACAAATTCACAAATTTGAATTCATCATGGACTCAGATTTACAAAACCATGATAGACGCGGCTTTTCAATAACCACATGACATAAATGCCTTTCCTTGTGCACTTCGATTTTAAGCTACTGCCTATTTAAATTAACTAAAATTCTCCAATCATGACAAGTCTAGCAACCTGCTCACCATGATTCTCAATTCCAGAGAAATAAATTGATCTCTTACAAATTTTATCACAACAATAAAAACAAATCCAATGATTTCAACTTTTCTCAAAACCTATCACTGACTAAGCTCAATTTGAAGAAAATCAATTTAAGACTATTAAAGTGAGACTTTAAGAACAAATATCTTGGTCTTAAATTAATGCTTTGAAGTGTTTTCAAAATGTCAAGTTAAATGATTCCTTCTTACATGCCATAGCCTCCTTTTAGGATGTGAAGATTAGGACTTTAAAGATAAACAACTTTGAAATATGTCCTATGATCGAAGAATTTAAAGCCATTCTCGGATATCTAAGTAATCATCTAATGGCATTGTCCATATTAACTTCAAAGACTCATCAAAAGATGCAAATATTATTTCAACTCCCAAAATTTGAAGTTCTGCAATTAAGCAGAGGTGAGAAGATCTTGCTTGGTCCATTGATCGATTTTTGTACTTCTCATTTGGCTCCCACCAAAAAGTTGAGTTGCATGTTTTACTTGTGCTTGCTTGGTCAATTTTTGCTTGTTTCTTTTGATGGTGGACCAAATAGAAGGAGGATTGTCACCAGTACCCGTGATCATGGCTAAAACCCTCGTTTGATTGAATCAAATTAAGACAAGTTCTTTGAGAAGGTTGGCTAAAAGCCCCTTACTACTTCATGCAATTACCTAAATCGCCCTATCAGGTTTTCAATTTAGGCCTTTATTACTCTAATTTTTGCCTAGTCTGCCCTTGTGGGTTTTTGAAACTAGCGAGATATCCTAATTTTTTCCTAAGCCTCCCTTGCAAGTTTTCAACCTAGCAGACTTTTTTTATATTTATTTTATTGGTTCTAATTTTTGCCTAAACTACCCTTGCGGGTTTTCAGAGCTAGCAAACCTTCCTAATTTTTACTTAGGCCACCCTTGCTGGTTTTCAACCTAATGGACTTTTTTTTAAAATGAATTATTATTTGTCTTTATAGATATGGCTACAGGACCACTTTTGTTTGCTTGACACCCCATCTATGTACTTTACCAGACATTTGCCCTAACATTATTCTGAAAGAAATTGCTTCATCATGCTACCTCATATTGGATCCGCTCACGAGCTATAGTTAACATCTGTTGGTTGGTACTTGGTGGAAGATTACTCATGTCACCATTCAGATGTATTTGATGCATGTTCTTCTTGCTACTCTTCGACGAGGCACTTGTTATGATCCTCATCGACTTGGTCTCCAGTATGGTGCCGAGCCTCGAGGTTTTGAGTTTACTCCTGATTTGGACATTCCCCATTTGATAGAAGCCTACTTGGTTTGACTGAGGCAAAGCTGGCTTGCATGTTACACTTATCATTTTCCATAAATTCTGCATTTGTCAATTATTTATAAAATGATCTTAGGATGAATAATGATAATAATAATAAATGATGTTTTCTTTTCTTTTATAATTTGTCATCATTTTTTGCTATTGTGTGATTTATTTTACTATATTTGATAAGATACTTAAAATAGTACACATAGATCAATTTTATTATTAACTCTATTTTATTAAATTGGGGAACAACCAAAAATATAAAGCCAGCATACACAAGATCACTCCTATCGCCAACCAGCCCTTTCGGATTTTCTAATTTATAATTTTCACTCATATTAGCCCTAATTGTTGTCTAGCCCCCCTTTCGGGTTTTTGAAACTAGTGGACTGCTCTAAATTTTTCATAACAAGCTTTTTTTTAAACATAGAATTTCTTTAACCTGTCAATATTCACTGGCTCACTAAATTCATTCACATCCATGTTTGATAACTTAATCACACCCTTGTTCATGACTTGCTTCACTATATACGGCCCTTCCTGACTAGGTCTAAACTTCTCTCTTAGATCAGGGACATTGGACTTACACTGTTTTAACAGCAAGTCACCAACTTTAAGCTTCTTGATCTTAACTCTCCTATTGTAGGCTCGTGCTATCTTTTTTTGATACAATGTCTTTAGCCTTCTATCTTATAACAAGGCCAGCTTTGTGTATCTACTTACTACCCATTCTGTCTCAAGCAAATCAGCTTCTAGGATTACTCTTAGTGACTTTATCTCAATCTCAATCAGTAACACTACTTTCATTCCATAAACCAAAGAAAATGGAGTCATCTAGTCGGCATTCATACACTTGTCTTGTATCCTTATAAAGCAAAAGGAAGCATTTCTGACTAATTCTTATATGTCTTGGTCATCTTGGACAAAATCTGCTTAATTGTCTTATTCATTACTTCCACTACACCATTAGCTTTTGGTCTATAAGGGGAGGACCAATGATGATGAATCTAGTACTTCAAGAATAAGTCCTTTTCCTTGAAACTACAACCCATTGTCCGATACTACACTATATGGGACCTCATACCTATAGATGAACTTTTCTCGATTCATCGAGCCATTTGCTTTTCCCCCAACTTGTTAAAAGATTCATCTTTAACCTATTTTGAAAAATAATCCACTGCTACCACAATGAATCAGTGACTATTCAAAGCCGTTGGATGTATCTCTCTAATAATGTTAATCCCCCAAGTTGTGAAAGGCCAGGATAAAGACATAGAATGCAATTGAGAGGAAGTTGATTTAGGTTTCTGTATCTGGCATTGCTGGCACCTCTTCACAAACTCAATACAATCTCTCTCCATGGTCAACCACTAGTAACCTTGTCAAATTATCTTCTTAACCAGGTCTAATCTGTTCACGTGGGATCCATAACTTTCCGCATGTATTTTTGACATGATTTGCTCAACTTCATACTTCCTCAAGCATCTTAAATGTACCTCATTGGGCCATCTTCAATACAACTCTCCATGAAAGGTGATGTATTGTAAGGACCATCGCCTTATAGCTCTTCTCTCTTTCCTTGTTGCCCCCATCAGGTATTCCCTACTTTTTAAGAGCCGTCTTATAGTGTCATACCATGCATCATGGTCTGTATCAGTTTCCATGATTGTTTCATACTCATAACAAGGAGTTGATGAACTGGTCAAAACTAGAGGCTTAAGAAATAAGTTGATAGGATTCTCCCACACCGAAACCAATATGGCTAGGGCGTCAACCATCTAGTTTTCTTCTCTTGGTAAGTGTATAAATTTGCACTCCTTGAAATTCTTCTTCATCATGGTCAAATAATCGTGGTTTGGCTTTAACTTTTCTTCTTTCAACTCTCATTCTCCATTTACTTGGGAGACCACTAACAATGAATCGCTGACAATTTGCACTTCATCAACCTCCATAATTATCAAGGTTTCCAAACAAAAAATGCATGCTTCATATTCCACCATGTTGTTCGTTGCCTTGAACTTTAACTTCTCAGCCAAAGGAATAAGCTCTCCTTCTGGTGATTCCAAAATTACTCTTAGGCCAGCCCCCTTTTTATTTAATGCTCTGTCAAAATATATCTTCCATCCTTGTACTTCTATGGCCTCTGAATGTTCATCTGGAAATTCCAAAACCACTTACTCACTGTCCAGTAATGGTTGTTGAGTTAGGAATTCAGCTACTACTCTACCTTTGATGGTTTTCTTGGTTATATACTCAATCTCAAATTCTTCTAAAATTATTAACCACCGGCCATACTTTTAAATCAATGAGGGTGTCTCCCTTAAATATTTCACTGGATCCATCCTGAAAATTGCTTGCACACTATAAGACTAAAAGTAATATCACAACTTCTTAGACAACCAAACCACAACTATATAGGTCTTTTCAATGATCCTATACTTGACCTCATAAGGTAGGAGCTTTGTACTTAAATAATAGATTGCGTACTCAATCCCCGATTTATCTGCTTGGGCTAGCATTACTCCTATTGACCTTTCTTCTACTACTAAGTATAATAACAATGGTCTGTCGGGTCTAGGTTGTTTTAAAATAGGTGGATTCAACAAATTATCTTTTATATGCTCAAATACCTTTTGAAATTCTTCATTCCATTTGACTAGCTGGTTCTTTTTAAGAAGTTTAAAGATAGGTTCACATATTGTCGTAAGCTTTGTTATGAACCTGCAAATGTACCGTAGCCTTTCGACGAACCCCCGAACTTCCTTCTCCATCTTAGGGGCTAGCATATCCCTGATTTCCTTAACCTTGTCAGAGACAATCTCAATGCCATTTAGGCTAATCACGTGTCCCAGCATTTTACCTGAAGTAACTCCAAACACACACTTCTTTGGATTCAACCTTAGATTATACTTCACTGCTCTCTCAAAGAATATCTCTAGGTTTTGGAAATGCTGCTCTTTTGTATCTGACTTCACCATCATATCATCAACATAGACCTCAACTTTCTTATGCATCATTCTATGAAACAAGGTCTGGTAGGTTGCTCCAACATTCTTTCTCTTTAGGAGTAAGGTCAAACTTTATGCTAATATTTTTAGGATTATCGGTTGCTCCCAAATTTAATGATTGTGTATAAACAGAGTTAATATTTAAAATGCTCATGTAATCACTACTTGAATGTATGCAACCATCAGGAAAAATATCGCACAAGTAAGCAAAATCAAACTTTATTGCATTCATTTATGGAAAGAAAACATCATCTCCTCATACAGAGTAGACAAATTAAAATTAAAATCAGAATGAACATCAATGTTCTCATCATCATAAACTACAAGATTCTCAAACTATTCTTCGATGAGAGAAGCAATTTCCTCTGGAGACTTTTGGATCTTCAGGGTAGCTTCTTTCTTTTCTTTTGGGCTGGATTCCTTATCAGCTGGTAAGATAAGCCTTTTCTCCCTCTGTTCCACCAACTCAGCAACATCAGCAAAGATCTCAAAACCTGGAATTAGCTTCCCCATGAACGTGATTGGCTCTAGTTTCCCTTAGAGTGGTCCCATATCTGGAGCTTTGATGAACACTTCTCCAAGTGGAGGAAAATTCATCTTCCCATTCTTTTTTAGCATAACACCTCCATTTGCTTCATCATATCCCAATCCTTTCTTAGAAGTTTGAGCCTTGAAATCTAGGAGCTCTGTTACACCTGTTTTCCCCTTCCCAAGGTCAGTACCTAGTGGATAGTTCATTTTCTTCATCATAGCCAAAATTCTAGAACCCATTATCTTGTTATCAGAAACAATAGCCACTTAAAATCCATTGAACGACCTCTTAATCATCAAAGCATTTACCACTTCATTATCCTCAACATCGATAACCACTGTTTCATCTCCATTTAGGAACTTAATCATTTGATGGAGTGTAGAAGGAACTCTACCAAGAGGATGGAACCAAGGTCGACCCAATAGTAATGCAAAAGTGACAGGTATATCCAGGACTATAAATTCCACCATGGATTCAATCAGACCAACCTTCACAATAGCTTTAAAGGTTCCCTCAGCATGTCTCAGCATGTCTCTTAGTATTGTCATAAGCCATTATGGTTACCTTAGTTGGGCTCAAATCTCTCATTGACATAGCTAGCTTCGGTAGGATCTTGAGTGGGTACACTTTTAGGGCAGATCCATCATCAACCATAATGCATGAAGTCCTTTTTGCTTTGACCTCTACTTTGATAAAAAGCAGGCGGATGTGATCTCTTCCTTCTTCTGATAAATCTACATATGAAAATGACACCATTCCCACATCAACCTTATTCTTCTTTTGAACATCCTCACACTTAATCACTCCTTCAACTTTCATGAAATTAACCAGCTCCTCTGGTATTACAAAAGTAGAGATTGGAATGATAGCCAAAGCTTTGGACATAGTTTCATGATGTTTCTTAGATGTGGCCAATAGATGCCAAATGTTGATACTTGCTTGAGTCCTTTTCAATTGCTTAAGGACTATATCATCTTCATCTTCCTTCACTTCTTTTTCAACATCCTTCCCCTTATCGATTTCTACTTCCTTTGGTGGAGGCCTTGAATAAGGCTTTTCTAGAGTGAGTATTCAGCACTTCATCCTCTTCGGGCTCGGACCAGGTCCACTCTTCTTTCTTTGGTTCTAATTCATCATCACTGCCAGTTGAATCCTAGAACTTATTCACAATATAGATGGCTACTTCCTACTTAAACACAATTGGTTCTACTGCTCAACACCTTTTCTTGTTTACTTACTTCACCACTTATGTCTTGGAAAGAAGATAGAACGAACATCTCATTCAAACCTCCTCCTTTCATGAAAGTTGTTGGTGGTGGCACTCTATTGAACCTTGGCAATGGATTGTCCTTCGTGCCAGGTTTGTTAGGTTCAAACAACTTTTCACTATCAATCAAATTCTGAATTTCATACCTCAACAACAAACATATTTCCATTTCGTGTCCTTGCATTTGGTGGAACTGACAAAGTCCTTTAGCATCAAAGTTAGGTGGTAGAAGATTGGGCAATGGTTGAGGAGTCAAGGGTTGTAATGGTTCCTTCTTTTGTAGCTTGTTGAGAATCCAAGTGTTGTGCTCTAATAAACACTACTAAAGCTACACTCGCAAGTATACGAGGCTGCTGTAGTATTTCGGTGAACACCTCAAGGTCGTCTCACAAGGAAGCTAGATAAGCTAATTATTTATCAAATCATAATAAACAAATTAACAATTAATAGTTTTTGATTTATAAAATTAAATTGCTGAACAACTAACGAAAATAGAAAGGAATTGAATTTATAATAATGAAAGAAAACTAAACAAATATATTGATTCACTTAATGGAAAAGTCTAGGGTTTGCACTTCTCTACTAATTTATATGTATGAACGGCTATTCCTCTCAACTAATTTAATTTCAAAGATCAGATTTCAAGCAACTTAATTAATCAAATTAAGGAAATAAGCTCCCGCATTCAATCCTTTTTCAATTAATCTTATTACAATCAAAATGATCCTTTCCTTAGGTTTATATTTCTAATTCACCTAAGTCCCTAATTAAATTATTTTGATATTCGACTTCATTTCTTAATCCTTCATCTCAATACCTAAAACACATAATTGGTGGCCAATCAATTATATATTAACGTTAATCCATTCAATTAAGGATAACATAAATAAACCAATTAAGAGAAATAACCAGTTCATACAATCATAGTAGATCCATACAAACCCTAGACTATATCGAAATTAGTTCATAATAATGCTATCAAACAAATTCATCTCATTGAAATTCAAATAAATTAATTTAGACATTAAAGAATTCATAAATAAAATTTCAATGAACTTAAGGAATAGAGTTGAAGAATAAAACCAATTACAATCTTCCTTTTGTTTCTGAAGAATCTCTTGCTCAGATTTTGCTAAAAGAATAATGTAATGGCTAGAACTAATTTGATCTAGAGTGTTTGAATGGCAGTGAAATCAATCTTCTTTAATTCTCTTATTTTAGAGAAATGTTCTCAGAGAAAATTGAAGAACGGCTCAAAGAATGTGTGTAGAACGGCTGAAGAAGTCCTCTCCTTTGACCTAATCTTATCTATTTATACAATTCCCTTCACTAAAAATTTTGCGCACGCTGTAAATTTGAGCACTGGGTGTGACATGGCCACAAGCTTGGCCGTGTCACAGTGGCTTGGCCTTGTCACTTGAGTGTGTCCTCTTCTGCTTCTCTTTTGTTCCTCGGCATGAGATGGGACACGGCCAAGCTCCTGGCCGTGTCATGTGACACGGCCAGTGGCTTGGCCATGTCTCCTTGGTGTGTCAGCTTCTGTCTCTTTTCTTTGGTTCTTCCTTGTTCTTTGGCTCAGGATGGGACACGGCCAAGCTCTTGGTCGTGTCATGTGACACGGCCAGTGGCTTGGCAGTGTCATGTGACACGGCCAGTGGCTTGGCAGTGTCATGTGGGTGTGTCACCTTCTGCCATTTCTTTCCTTCTTTTCTTTTCTTTCTTTGGTTTTGGTCTTCAGGCAAGACATGGCCAGTGGCTTAGCCATGTCTCCTGCCCATGTTAGCTTCTGCCAAAATTTCCTTTGAGGTGACACAGCCAAGCTTGATTTGGCTTGGCCATGTCTTTCTTGATTCCTGCTTCTTCTTTCTTTGTTTTGATCTTCCAAGGGAGTTTTTGCACTTTAACCTAAAACAAACACTTAAAACAAGCTTTAAACAAAAATCAAAATGAAACATTAACTAAAAACACATAAACATCATACTAAAAACTAGTGCAAAAAAAATTGATCTAAACACTGGAATAAATTAAAACTACCAAAATGCTGTAATCACTAAATTAACAGATCAAAACTACCAAAATGCATGAAGAAAACAATAATTATCATAATAAATAAATAGCAATTAGCAACATGGCATAAATTAAAAACTCAATTAACCTTAACTATAATTCAAGTATATAAGATGAAATCCTTTAATACTCAGCAATAAAGAAATGCAATTTACTTCAATCAAGATGTTCTTAACTCATTCATTAATTCAGACATAACAAATCTCATCTGTCATCTAAGTGTTTCTCTCAATTTCAAAAGTTAATTCACTCAAACCAATCATGACTGCATACTGCCAGAAACTTACTTAATGATCCAATCTCTCTCGTTTAAGGTCAGAGAAATAATTCGAAGGTCTTTTCGTTTGGATGTAATGGGGCTAAGGTGAAGGTGTGAGAAAAGACATTTAAGTTGGAAAATCAAGAAATGAAGCATCTAAATTAGACAATAATCTTGCGTAGAAACTCGTAACTCCCTCAAAGGACATATTCACCAACCTTTGATAGTCTCAAATATTTGCATGCTTAAAGAAAAGTAAATGAGTCGAAATTCCTCTTTGATGACTAATGCTAGAAAATATATGAATTTTGTATATATATATATATATCTTCTTTTAATTTTTATTATATATATATATATACAAACTATAAAAATACATTGAACATCTGGCTCAAATGTAGAAGAAAAGAATAATTGACTCTTAGTCAAATAAAATAGACAAAGTATGCATTTCAGTCCCAAATCTTACAAAAACAATACTATTTTCTTATTAAATTTTTTTTACCCTATACTTATCAATTAAACCACTCTTATTGTCATATCATAAGAAACTCCATTCCTTAATGAAGTTATGATAATAATATAAAAATGTTGAGTTGTTTTGAGTTGATCAATCAAGAAAAGGTCAAAGGCTCAACTTGGCTCACTAAGGAATTCATAATTAAGGGAGATCTTTTTAAGCTAAAGGGGGTAATCCTAATTTTCCTTCATCATTTAAAAACTTGAGATGAAATTATAATGTGAGTTCAATTAGTATGCAAAAGCAAGCTCTAGAGATATAAAATCATATAAGTGCACACTTAAGAAAAGAAAATCAATTGACAATAATATTCAATCTATGAGGCGCAAAACTCACAAAGGGTGGGTTCTCAGAGAATTATATGTCATGAATTGCCGAACATGAAAATTAATCCTGAATGAATTCAAATGCTAATCTCTATGCTGATACTAAAGGCTCAAATGTGATGCTAGAATTACTGAAAAGTCAATAAGTTTCCAACAATTATGCCATGAAAATAAGTTTCCAACAATTATGCCAAAAAAATGCACAATATAACTCACAAAGAAAACAAAACAAAAATTAAAGAAAAGCTTAAAAATTACCCCACACTTATGAGTTACATTGTCCTTAATGTAAACAAAAGAAAAGATAGAAAGAACCTCTTTTGTGTCGTGCATAGTGAAGCTTTCATACAAATAATCAACATTAAAGAAAACAACTAAAGCAAATACGGCGACTTTAGCATAAACATGCGATCAAGGAAAGTTGGAACTGGATGGCACTCTTTGTACTACCCCACACTTAAAACTCAATGCTCCTGGCCTGTTCTCTGCAAGAATAAAAACACTTCCAATCTCCAAACCATCAAGCCTTAAAGAAAAATTGAAGGGAAAAGAAATAAATAAACTAAAGATACTAAACTTAAAATGATAAAAATGATAACAAATGGGTTGCCTCCCATCGAGCACTTCTTTAACGTCCTCTTAGCTAGACTTTTCTGCAAGAATTAAGGATCGTAGATCAAAGTACTATCGACAGTCCTTACTTCTTGGAACCCCTCATTATATGGTTTAACTCTCTGTCCATTTACTTTAAAAGTTTCATTCGTTCGAGAGTTAAGTAATTCTATAGCACCGGAAGGATATACCTGAGTTATCTCGAAAGGACCGCTCCATCGAGACTTGAGTTTTCCTGGAAACAGTTAGAGACCTGGGGTCAATGTCTTTTGTACTAAAATTTGGTCATGAAGTGCTTTAGTACGGTCCTTATAAATCCTCAAACTCTCATATGCCTCGTTTCTTAGTTCATCTAACTCTGAAATTTGCAAAAAATGTTCTCTCTTTGCCTTGTCCAAATCTAAATTCAGAGTCTTAATTGCCCAATACGCCTTGTGCTCTAACTCTACTGGTAAATGACAAGCCTTACTAAAAACCAATCAGTATGGACTCATACCCAAGGGAGTCTTGAAAGCAGTTCGATAAGCCCACAATGCGTCATTCAATCTACTTGCCCAATCCTTCCTTGATGAGTTGACTAGTTTTTCCAAAATTCCTTTGATTTGCTTGTTGGATGTCTCAACTTGTCCTGAAGTTTGTGGATGGTATAGGGTCGCCACTTTGTGTTTCACACCCGACTTGTGCATTAACTTCTCAAAAATTTTTTTACAGAAATGACTTCCCCCCATCACTGACTATCACTATTGGCGTGCCAAATCTGCTAAGAATGTATTCCTTCACAAATTTAACAACTACATTAGCATCATTAGTTCAGGTAGGGATTGCCTCCACCCATTTTGGAACATAATCAACAGCAACCAATATGTATTCATAACCAAAGGATTTGGGAAAAGGACCTATGAAGTCTATTCCCCAAACATCAAACAGTTCAACTGCAATATAAGATTGAAGGGGCATTTCATTCATCCTTCAAATATTACCTACTCTTTGACAGCGGTCACAATGCTTACAATATTCTTGATCATCTTTGAATAGGGTAGGCCAATAAAATCCACTTTGAAGCACTTTTTCGATAGTCTTTCTCCCTCCAAAATGACCATCGCAATGAAGGTCATGACAAAATTGAAGAACACTCAGATGTTCTTCCTCAGATACACACCTATGAACTATCTCATCTTTGCATATCCGGAATAGGTAAGGTTCATCCCAAAAATAGAATTTACTCATGTGCAAAAACCTTTTCTTTTCCTAAAATGACATGTCAGAACGCAAAATACCACAAGCAAGATAGTTAGCAATATCTGCAAACCATGGTGAATTCATTACCGTAAACAACTATTCATCAGGAAATGCTTCTAAATTTCTATGAACGCTATCAGATGCAAGATTTTCATCAAAGGAAGGTAACCTAGATAAATTATCAGCTACAACATTTTCACTTCCCTTGGTATCCTTGATTTGAAAATCAAATTCTTGCAATAATAGTACCCATCTAATTAAATGAGGTTTAGCATGTTGTTTGGCCAAAAGATATTTTAAAGCAGTGTTATATGAATGCACAATAATTTTAGACCCAATCAAATATGCTCTAAACTTATCTAAGGCAAAAACAACAACAAGCATTTCTTTTTCAGTTGTTGTGTAATTAACTTGTGTGCTACTTAGGGTCAAGCTAGCATAATAAATCACTCTAAAAAATTTCTCAACCCTTTGCCCAAGGACAGCTCCTACTGCATGGTTGGATGCATCACACATAATTTCAAAAGGTAAGGACCAAACAGGAACTACAATTACCAGTGCGCTGGTCAATTTTTCCTTAAGGGAATTAAAAGCTTGCATGCATTGTGCAGTAAATACAAATGGAACATCTTTTCCAAGCAAATGACACAATGGTTGGCTTATTTTAGAAAAATCTTTAATAAACCTTCGGTAAAAACCTGCATGCCCTAGAAAGCTTCTTATTCCCTTAACAGAGGTAGGTGGGGGTAACTTAGCAATCAACTCTACCTTAGCTTTATCCACCTCAATCCCTTTACTTGACACAATATGGCCTAACACAATGCCATGAGTGACCATGAAATGACTTTTTTCCCAACTCAAAGTGAGATTACATTCAATGCATCTTTCAAGCACAAGAACAAGTTTACTGAGGCAATTATCAAAAGAGTCACCAAAAATGAAAAATCATCCATAAATACCTCAATAAAATCATCTATCATGTCCATGAAAACAGACATCATGCATCTCTGAAAAGTTGCAGGCGCATTGCACAAGCCAAAGGGCATACGCCGAAATGCATAAGTTCCAAAAGGGCAAGTAAAAGTGGTCTTGGATTGATCCTCCGGGGCTATCGACACCTGATAATAACCTGAAAGTCCATCCAAAAAGCAATAGTGTGAGTGTCCAGAAAGTTTATCCAGCATTCGATCATTAAAAGGAAGAGGGAAATGATCTTTCTTTGTGGAATTATTTAACTTCCTATAGTCTATACACATTCTCCACCCAGTGGTAGTCCTAGTAGGAATCAATTCATCCTTTTCATTTTTTACCACAATGATTCTTGATTTCTTAGGCACTACATGTACTGGGCTAACCCACTCACTATTGGCTATCGGGTATATCACTCCTTCATCAAGCAATTTAAGCACTTCCTTCTTAACCACTTCACTCATGTTTGGGTTAAGGCGCCTTTGGGTCTCTCTTACTAGTTTGGCTCCTTCTTCTAAGATAATTCTATGCATACACATTGAAGGGCTAATACCTTTAATTATCACTCAACCCCCATCCTATAGCTCTTTTCAATCTTCTTAATTCACTCACCAACCTCATCTCTTCCCTTTAACTAAGGTCGCTAGAAATTATCACAGGTTAGGTGTCATGATCTCCTAAAAACACATATTTCAGGTTTTTAGGCAACTCTTTTAGCTCTAACTTAAGTGAAGGATTTTTCTCTTGTTTTTGGATGGAGGGGAGCTCAAATGATGGTTCCTCTTTAAGTTCCTCTATTTCAGCACTTTTTAAAATATCAATGCAACTGGCTACTTCTGAGTAAAAAATATCCAATTCACGATCTAAGGTCAGTGCCAACTCCAATTTATCCGAAGAACCTGTTTGCAAGAAAACATATGAAACAACTGCGTCAATACAATCAATTAAAGAGCAATTCTCATATAATGCAGTTGTAGGAATAGGAGAAGTGTTAAAAATAGAAAATTCAACTTTTTGTCTCAAGACAATCATTGACAATTTACCATTTTTAACATCAATCAAGGTGTTGGTTGTGGCCATAAAAGGCCTACCCAGTAGAATAGTGTGTGCATATGTTGTAGGGTTATCTCCTTCCATGTCCATAACTATAAAATCCATGGGCACTATCAACCCACCAACCTTAACTAACACATCTTCTATAACTCCTTTCGAGAATCTAAAAGATCTGTCAGCTAATTGAAAGACCATTTTAGTAGGTTTAAGTTCCCCAAGTTCTAACTCAAGATACACATAGTAAGGCATCAAATTAACACTGGCTCCTAAATCACACATGCCATCAGTCCCCTTTCCATTACCCATAGTAATTTTAATTATGAAACTTCTAGGATCCTTTAGTTTTGAAGGTAGTTTATGTTGCAAAATAGCACTAGCTACCTCTGATACTATCACCTTTTCATTTGGCTCATACCTCTTTTTCTTGGTGTTCAATTCTTTGAAGAATTTGTCATATGCTAGCATATTCTTTATTGCTTCAAGTAAAGGTAAGTTAATACTTACCTTAGACAGCATATTGAAGATATCTGAAAATTGTTTATCTTGTTTATCATTCTTCAATCTGCTGGGGAATGGTATAGGTGGCCGGTAAGGATTACTTGCCTTGTGTAAATCCGTTGAAGGAGATTGCTCCATTGATTTTTCTCCATCACCCTTGTCCTCTGGTTCTCCTTCCTTTTTGTTTTCTTGATCACTTGCATTCAAAGAATTATTTTGCAACACCATTATTTATTACCTTGCCACTTCTAAGAATAGTCATTGCTTGTGCTTGCTCAGGTTGACTAAAAAATTTTCCTTTTTTTTGATTCTGCGTCTGTTGTGCAAGTTATCCCACTTGGGTCTCCACTTTCTTGAAAGACGCTTCCAATGAATCCAACCTTTTGTTATTCATCTCTTGATTCTTGGTACTAACTTGGATAAAAGCATGTAAACTATCCTCCAAACTGCCTCTCTTAGGCTACCCTTGATTTGAAGATTGCCTTGGCGGTTGATTTTGTCTTTGGAGCAAATGGAAAGGTTGTTGGGAATTGTTTGCTACCCACGAAAAGTTTGGATGATTCTGCCAACCAGGATTGTAAGTGTTTGAGTAAGGATCATTCTGGGCCCTTGGTTGATATCCCTCCATAGCATTAACTTGCTCAGCCTCATTTCCATAAGACTCATACGCAGAGGGGCATATATTTGCTCCATGCCCAAAAATTCCACAAATTCCACACACTTCTTGAGTGGATGAAAAAGCATTGTTCTTCATGTTCAGCATCTGCACTTGTCTTGTCAATTCAGCTATCTGATTGACCATCTCACTGTTGGCTTCCACTTGATTTACCCCTTTACTTCTTCCTCTTACACTTTTTTGTTGGGAATTAGCTCCTAAAATTTCAAAGATTTCATAAGTCTCTTCTGCTGTCTTTTCTCCCATAGCTCCCCCAGCTGCATTATCAATAGTATTCTGAAATTGCTGGGTTAGTCCATCGTAGAAAAACTGATTCAGCAGTTGAAGTGGGTAGTGATGGTGTGGACACTGGATTAACAACATCTTAAACCTGTCCCAAGCCTCATGAAATGGCTCTCCATCCAATTGAGCAAATGTGGCTATTTTTCCTCTTAATTCAGCTGCCTTCTGATGTGAGTAAAATTTGCCCATAAACTTGTTATAACTTGCTCCCAAGTTGTTAAAGAATTTTCAGGCAACATCATAAGCCAGCTTTTTGCCCTATCCTTTAATGTGTATGGAAAACAGCTCATCCTCAACTGGTCTTCTGTTAGTCCTCCCAATGGAAATTTGTTGAGGGTGGAGTAGAAATCCCAGAGAAAATTCAAAGGATCCTCATTCGGAACTCCATAGAATGATGGTAGCATGTTGTAATGGATATTCTTCAACTTGTAATTTCTTGCTACATCTGTCAATCTTATACATGAGGTGGAAGTCCCAATGACAGGTCTGGCAAAATCCCTCATAGTTCTTTGCCTCTTATCTCCCATATTGGTAGATTACGTAGTATCCGACTCAAAATCAGAAATTTCCTCCTCTGTATCAAACCCAGTATACAATTCAAACTCTTCTCTGCTCCTTTTCACTCTTTGAATTTCTAAAATAAATGGGCAAAGCTCTGCTCCAAGTGATCTCCTACCTTGCATAAAACAAATTTCTGAAAGAAGGAATTATTTATAGCAAAAGAAAAATAAAATAAAATATAAACAATGAAAAATAATTTAAAATATATATATGACTGATAAACAATTACGCCAATTAGCTTCCTCGGCAGTGGGGCCAAAAAATTGTTGTGCTCTAATAAACACTACTAAAGCTACACTCGTAAGTATACGAGGCTGCTATAGTATTTTGGTGAACAGCTCAAGGTCGTCTCACAAGGAAGCTAGATAAGCTAATTATATATCAAATCATAATAAACAAATTATCAATTAATAGTTTTTGATTTATAAAATTAAATTGCTGAACAACTAACGAAAACAGAAAGGAATTGAATTTATAATAATGAAAGAAAACTAAACAAATATATTGATTCATTTAATAGAAAAGTCTAGGGTTTGCACTTCTCTACTAATTTATATGTATGAATGGCTATTCCTCTCAACTAATTTAATTTCAAAGATTAGATTTCAAGAAACTTAATTAATCAAATTAAGGAAATAAGCTCCCGCATTCAATCCTTTTTCAATTATTCTTATTACAATCAAAATGATCCTTTCCTTAGGTTTATATTTCTAATTCACCTAAGTCCCTAATTAAATTATTCCGGTATTAGACTTCATTTCTCAATCCTTCATCTAAATACCTAAAACACATAATTGGTGGCCAATCAATTATATATTAACGTTAATCCATCCAATTAAGGATAAAAGAAATAAACCAATTAAGAGAAATAACCAGTTCATACAATCATAGTAGATCCATACAAACTCTAGACTAGATCAAAATTAGTTCATAATAATGCTATCAAACAAATTCATCTCATTGAAATTCAAATTAATTAATTTAGACATTAAAGAATTCATAAATAAAATTTCAATGAACTTAAGAAAAAGAGTTGAAGAACAAAACCAATTACAATCTTCCTTTTGTTTCTGAAGAATCTCGTGCTCAGATTTTGCTAAAAGAATAATGTAATGGCTAGAACTAATTTGATCTAGAGTGTTTGAATGAAAGTGAAATCAATCTTCTTTAATTCTCTTATTTTAGAGAAAAGTTCTCAGAGAAAATTGAAGAATGACTCAAAGAATGTGTGTAGAACGGCTGAAGAAGTCCTCTCCTTTGACCTAATCTTATCTATTTATACAATTCCCTTTGCTAAAAATTTTGTGCACGCTGTAAATTTGAGCACTAGGTGTGACACGCCGACAATCTTGGCCGTGCCATGTGACACAGCCAGTGGCTTGGCCGTGTCACTTGAGTGTGTCCTCTTCTGCTTCTCTTTTGTTCCTTGGCATGATATGGGACACGGCCAAGCTCGTGGCCATGTCATGTGACATGGCCAATGGCTTGGCCTTGTCTCCTGGGTGTGTCAACTTCTGTCTCTTTTCTTTGGTTCTTCCTTGTTCTTTGGCTCAGGATGGGACACGGCCAAGCTCCTGGCCGTGTCATGTGGGTGTGTCACCTTCTGCCATTTCTTTCCTTCTTTTCTTTTCTTTCTTAGGTTTCTTTTGTTTTGGTCTTCAAGTGAGACATGGCCTGTGGCTTGGCCGTGTCTCCTACCCATGTCAGCTTCTGCCAAATTCCTTTGAGGTGACACGGCCAAGCTTGATTTGGCTTGGCAATGTCTTGCTTGATTCCTGCTCTTCTTTCTTTGTTTTGATCTTCCAAGGGAGTTTTTGTACTTTAACGTAAAAAAAACACTTAAAACAAACTTTAAACAAAAATCAAAATGAAATATTAACTAAAAACACATAAACATCATACTAAAAACTAGTGCAAAAAAAATGATCTAAACACTGGAATAAATTAAAACTACCAAAATGCTGTAATCACTAAATTAACAAAATAAAACTACCAAAATGCCTGAAGAAAACAATAATTATCATAATAAATAAATAGCAATTTGAGAACAAAAACTAATAAAACACCAAGACAGTGGCTTTTCTAACTCCAAAAACTGCCTTCTACCTCCTTGACCAGTTGCATTAATATCGACTGCCTTTTGTGTGCTTTGATTGCTAGACTGATAATTCCCTTTTTTGTTCCTTCTTTTTTGTTCCTTCTTATAGAAAAATGGTTCTTCTTTCTTTTCCATTCTTCTATTTGCAAGCCAGCTTCAAGGAGATCTTTAAAATCTCTGATAAGTGTATGGGACATCCTTTCATGAAGATTAGGTAGCACCCCTCTCACAATCATCCTAATTTAGTCTGACTCATCTGGCCTTTTCTTAAGCAATGCAGCCTTATTTCTCTACCTCTTTACATAGTCAACAAAGTTCTCATTTTGTTTTCTGCCTGATTGATTCTATCTCCATCAAAGTAACCTCTAACTCAGCAATGTACCCATACTGCTAGATGAAGGCCTTATACAATGAAAAATAATCCTTTTAAGTACTATCCTCTAAGGTGTTGAACCAATTATGCACAATAGGATCTAATTAGAGCATAAAGTACCTTAGAGTTTGAGCCTTAGTAGCTCGAGTAGACTACATGGCTGTGATGTATTGCTTGGCATGTAGACGAGGATTTCCAGTTCCATCGAATGTAGCAAAGGAAGGTATCTTGAACTTACAAGGGACTTCCTCATCTTGTTCAAATAGCTTGTCTACCTCTGACATCTCATCAATCTTCAACTTCTTTTTGAACTTCTTTTCTAAATCAGCAATCATCTTTTCCACATCTGAAGTCTTAGTCTTTTCCATAGTTAGCTTCTCTATAGTCCTTGCCTCTTTTTTTCTTATCTTGAGAATCTTGGAAATATTAAGCTCAATCATCATCATCCATCATCACTTTGTCATCATCCATAGCCACTTCACCAACCTTGGATTTTCCTTTGTCTTTCTGCTTCTTAGTACTAGCAGATACTTCAATAGTATTCCCCAATAGTGCAGCTAACTCGCTTTCCATGGTCTCAGCCAGGGCCTCCTTCAGTTCTTCCATCTTGAAGCTAATTGCATCATCCACCATCTTCTAAATTTATTCAAGTTCCATTGCTTTTGGCAAGAAGCTGACTGAGTCATTACCGGATTCTACATCACTGGCATAGGTCATATTATTGTAAGCTCTTGAACTATTATACTCAAGGTCTGTGAGCCAGAAAGGATCAATGCCATGTAATGCAATGCATGTATGTATATATGCATGGATGCACAAGTAACAAATAAACAAAAATAATTAGGACGTTCCTTCCATCCTTATAACTTTCACACACGAATGGCAAGTCTCTTTTTCTAGGTATATGGTCAATAAAGTATCAACATGGGACATCTTATTTTTGAAAAATTCATTCAGGCAGTTTTAACTACTAGTTGTATTCTTAAACATAGAAGTCAGTTCATGATAATTCTCATTAATTAAGCCTGAATCCATTGAATCAACTAAAAATAGGTTTTATGCTATATTATGGATTAAAACTAAATTAAGAGGTTTATCGTAAATAGATTTCATATTTAGAAAAATAACTAAAGATTCATTCTACAAACAAGCCCATGATTAATAATTCTTGGTATAAATTAGGCCCAAAATTGATTTTTAGTATTCCATAATCAGCCTAAATAGCTGTAAGCCCATTTAAGAAAAAGGTTAAGAAAAGTTGTAATTTGAATGAAGTGAAACATAGTTTTGTTTCAAAGCCCATTGTAAAAAGGTTTGTTTAAAAATGAATCTTCGGCTTTGTACTTAGGACATGGGTAGAAAAGAATTTTTGACTCATTTTAGAAAAGTTGTATATCCAGAGACTATCTTGAAAGTTTTGAATATAATTTTGGTCTTTTGGACTTAAAGGAATAAAATTATTTTGAGCTTACAATATAATTAGGTCATATTAGAAAAAGAATAAACCATATAGGCCATGATTCAAACCAAGATATATCAATCACAGTCAAACAACAAGAATTTGGGTAAAAACCTAAGAAAAGTAACTAGGTCAATTACAAGAGCTTTAGTCTTTGGGTTGAAAAGTTTAGGCTCCCTTAACAAGGATATGCCAAAAGGTACAAGGCTATGAGTGGTTATGCCAAGCTCGATCTCCATACCTTCAGTGACAATATGTTATCCCTTACTTGACAGAATACAGGTTACACGAGTGTCCTAACAAATGCACACAATGCAATCTAAATGATGCAATGGACAATACCATAATAAGAAAGAATAAAATAATATAAAGACCAATGGAATAAACTTCTCTTATCCTCAGTGGAGTTGCCATGAATTTTTGCCCCCCATTTGGAATGGTTCTTGTGACTTCTGTACTATTAGGCTCAGGGCCTTAGAGAATACGGGCCTAAACCTAGAGAAAATGAAATAGCCACCCGAACGGGCCATGAATATAGAAAGGGGTGGATGACTTGATTTCTAAGGAATCCCCAACCCTCTTTTGGGTTCAGAAAAATTCATATTGTCCTCAATGTGAGCATGCATAAACTAAAAGAGAGTTTAGAGGAAACCTGATTTCCATCGCTCCCATATGCGATATGTAGGGCTCCTTCCTCCCATAATGCAATTGTAGCCCAAGATTGAGAGGATGGACATCATGCAACTTCGAAAATGTGCCCAATGTAGTACAAAGCCTAGGTAGTGTCCTTGGATGAGCAAATGGCCAATGAGAATTCATGAAGGCTATTTTTGGGTGATCTTCCAATGCTATAGGAACTTGGTAAAAATATTCTTCAGTATGCAACATGGTTGTATTCATTTTTTGTTCTTTCTCCCTCCCAAAAGTGGGAGGGATGATCAGTAGTTACATATTGTTCTCCCCAACCAAAACAATTTTCAAAATTTTTGGGGCCTTTTGAAGTTCAACCGAGTTTGGTAGAATCTCTTTTTCATCCTCTTTAGCAATTTGAAGTTCCTTCTCAACAACCTCATCATTTAATATTAATTTGCTCTCCTCAATTTCTAAATTGGAAATATTAGGTTCTACTTCTAAGGTCATGGCTACCTCAAGCTTATCTACACTATCTTCACTATAGGGCATGTCATAGAGTTCTGAAATATGCATACCTTGTTTCTCTTCCTCCAGCCTACATGGGAATGAAATTGGTGGCATAAAAGGATTTGGAGGTTCATGCAATTCTATCCATGTTGGTGTTTCCAAATTCTCCTCCTTCTTTAATTAACTCAACTCCTCTATGTTGGGTTGGATCTCCTCACCATTTTCTTCTTGATTGGTCCCTACATTAAAGAAATCACAAAATTTGTTATATATACCTGTTCATTCCTCAAATTTGTGATTACCTGGGTTTACTCCAATTGGCTAGGAGATTCCTCCTTTTGGTGTGCTTGGGGTTGATGTGCCAGCTGCTCAACTAGAGCATCCACCTTCCTCTGTATTTCTCACAAAGATTCTTCCACTTTGTATTGCTTGCATTGAAATTTCTCGGTATCTTGAATGAAGGCATTCATTCTCTCCTCCAAAGTGAGTTTCTTAGGTTGATCAACATTTTGTGGGCTATTTTGAATGAATGCATTCAATCTTTCCTCCAAAGTGGGTTCCTCAAGGTAATCTTGATTCATTGTGAATTTTTGAATATAGGCATTTAACTTATCCTCTAATGTGGATTCCTTAAGGTGGTCTTGGTTTGAAAATTCTTCTTGAAAGTAAGGACCTCTTTGGTAAGGATGAAAAAATTGTTGAGGTGGAGTGTACTGCTGGTTTTCCCCAGAAAAATTTTGGTGGCTTTCCCAGCTTGGATTATAAGAATTGGAATATGGGTTGTTACCACCCATTTGCTAGAAACTTTGGTAGTCATATTCTTCCTCGTGCCATTCTTGGTATCATTCGAAACCAAATGAACATGGATTGGCACTATGTCCTGCATTACCACATGTTGCACACATCTCTTGGTGTGGCATAGATTGATTCGTTAATTCTGCAAATTGCCATGCCATGTCAGAATTATAGTCCCTGTCATAAACTCCCCTGCGCCTTGAAAACTGCATCTTTACAAAAGACACTCAGCAATTTAAAGAAAAACAAACAAACATATAAATTCAAACACAACAAACAAACAAATTTACAAAAAACAAACAAACGATTCAAAGAAAAACACACAAACAATTCAAAGAAAACAAACAAACATTCTTAATAAAAAAAACTAAAATCAGCAGTCTTAATTATGTTACTAATATTGAAACCGTTGTCCCCGGCAGCGGCGCCAAAAACTTGGTGCATCGCACCTAGTGCTATAGCAATTACCGCAAGTGCGCGGGTCCCCAAGTAATAAAGTAGTGAGTGAGTTATCATTCCACTGAGGACAAGGCCAAGTACTAGTGCAAATCTTAACTGTTGTTTAGCAAATTAATATTTTTGTGATGAGTTTTGTAATTGAAAGCAATTAACTTAAACAAATGAAAGTAAAGATAAATTGTGTGTTGTGTAAAAAGGATTGATGATAATGATACTATCCAGATATTGAATCCCTCTAGCCACAATTACATCACATAATAGAGTTGAATTGGCATTCCTCTAACTTAGACTAAAACTTCTCTCGAGTGAATTAATCCCTAATCACTAAGTAGAGTGCCGGAATCTCTTCTCAAACACAATTAAGTAGGTCTTGCATTAAGAACAAGGAACTATAAACCAAAGTATCTTGTAGGTCTATCTCTAGCACCCCAATCAATCCTCAACCCTTATGAGTAATCAATTCATATCAAGCTTTCTCAAGTCAATAATATGAAAATGGAAACCAATCAATAAGCATGCTATTATCAATTGGAAATAAGTCATTAAGTATCATAAGAATAAAACAACTCAATAAAATGATTCAACTAAATATAATTATTCAATCCATACAAATAAGCTAGGGTTCTTCAATATCTAGATAGAAAATGATTTAGTTCATGTTCAATACACTTAATACAACAACAACAACAATAACATTAAAATGAATTAAAAGGAGAAAATAGAAAAACCCCTTTCAATGTAGCTTCTTCAATCTCCAGGAGTTGCCAATGGAAGATGGAGATGGTGGAAAGGATAGAGATGGAGGATGAAGATGAAGAGTTGTTGCGCTTAAATCAACACTATCACAAAGCGGCACTCGCAAGTATACGAGGCTATTGTAGTGATGGTGATCGCCCCAAGGTCGTTTCCTAAGGAAGGACTTGCAATTAACATGAAATAATAAATTCGATTGTGTGATTGAATTGGTGAACCGTAATTATCCTTAGAAATGAAAATGAGTGATTTTATGCAAGAGAATTTCAATTATGGAAATGATGCCTGGGGTTGTAGGTCCATTTAATCAAATGTTCAATTATCCGATTATCCATTAATATAACCTTGAATCTTCATTTGTTTCTTAAGATTAATTAGCCAATTATCAATTCACTAATTCTCACATTTATGAATTAACAACAACCAATTATTTAACATTAGCAAATTAATAAACCCTAGAACTTATATTTCTAATTCATTCTTAGGGTAGTCAATTGCATAGTTCCGATATTAAACTTCTCCTCTCGGTTCGTCATTCAATATTAAGTAATCAATAGGTGGCCAATCTATCAATTTACCTTTAATTTCAATGCAATCAACATATAACAAGGTATATCAATAGAATCATCAAATCAAATCATTTAATCAAATATACTACAACCCCAAGCATGTGTAAATTAGCTCATCGTATGTTTTAAACAAATACTCAATTCAATATAAACCAAATCAACATTATACATTGCAATATTAATGTTCTTAATACACAACAACAAATAAGAAATGGAATAAAAGAAAGAGTTAGAAAAACCCCTTTTTGAAGATGCTAAAAATCGGACTCTCATCTCTTTCGTGGCTCCTTCTTGGTGCGTGATGATGAACTTCTAGCTCTCTTGAACAAATGGTTCTCTTCTTGAAGGAGAAGATGATAGCTTTCTCAAATTCTCAACTCTCCAATCAAGCCTCTTAAAACCCTAATTCTCAAGAACTAATAACTCACTTCAAAACCAACAATTGTTTTTGCTCTTGGTGTGTGAAAAGAAATGGTGATTGAAGATGAGGGAGTGGTCTTGCTCTCTCAAGCCAGAACCAAGGAAGAAGATGAGGAAGATGAAGAACAAGTGGAAGTGTGTAGAGAATGTCCACTAAAAATATATTCAATCCATTTTATTTTTCCCTCCATTCTTTTTCATTTTGAATTTTTTAAGACACCATGATTGTTTGTCTCCCACTTTCTAATTTCTTATATGTTTCTTCCATAATTTCCTCCCATTTTTCACTCTTTTTTGTTCTTTTTGTCACCCACTAAAACACAACAGCTCACTCCTCGTGCAAGCCAGCTAAGGACCCAGGGTGACGCGGCCAAGCCATATGGAGCTTGGCCGTGTCTAGTGACTTTCTTTCTTGGGGACATGACCAAGCTTCTAGCCGTGTCCCATTCTGTATGCTTTGTCCTTGTGAGACAAGGCCAAGGACATGGCCGTGTCATGGGACACGTCCAGTGATGGTGTCTGTCTCTATTTATTTCTTTTCTTTCTTTGCTTTCTTTGCTCTTTTGTTCCTTTGGAGAGACACGGCCAGTGGCTTGGCCGTGTCTCATGGCCGTGTTGGCTACTGGACTTGTTTCCTTGAGGGACACGGCCAAGCCATGTTAATCCTGGCCGTGACTCATGCTTGTCCTGGTTCTTCTTCCTTTGATGAGGGACACGGCCAAGCCATGACAAGCTTGGCCGTGTCACTTGATTTTCTCCACAAATTCAACCAATTTTGATCAAATGGCTCCATCGAATGTACTTCAACCTAAATCAACAACTTCAAACAAACTTAAGTGCAATTTAACATGAAAATTAACTTAAAATCAACATAAACATCATAGAAAATATATACAAAATTGATCTAAACAATTACCCCACACTTAATCCTTTGCTTGTCCCCAAGCAAAGTTAAAATCAAAACAAATAAAACAAGATAAAAATTATTCAGTTCAAGAGTTATAAGAATGCATTAAGACTCCCATCTTATTAAATCCACAATCATAATCAAATCAAGAATAATCGGCACTCAAGTAACTTAATGGTCAATCAATGCATACCAAAATTGTCACTCCCTCACAAAACCTCTCAAGTGTTTAATTGAGTAGTGTTTAAGCTCTCAACATTCAATGAAAGATTAGGACTATAGGTTTGCTTATCAATCAATTCTCTACCACCTAATCACAATCAAGCATCAATCATAAGGTCTTTTATTTGGTTGTAACGGGGCTAAGGAAAAGGTATGACATTTGGGAGAGTGAGTTAGTTCATTTAGGTCAAGAGTACTTCAAGAGTGAAGTAAACAATGTAGCATTATCAACAATCCCATAATTCAACTCAATCACTTAGCACTAATCATTTATGTGCTTTTAAGGTACTCCATTTGTTTAATTTGCAAAGATGATTTCCAAACTCATTACAACCCTTCCGACAAGAACAACAAAAATTATTTTGATTTTCATTATTCAATTTTTTTTATTTTATTTTTTAAGGTATCCAACTAATTTAAAGCCCATTGAATTCAACCCCACACTTTATTCAGCACAACACTCCATTAATGCTCTTGAAATACTCTTGATCTAATGAACGGGTAAAGTTAAAATGTAATGGTTCAAGTTGATGGTGTTGTGAAAAAGAAAGAAGGAAAAAATGAAATAAGCTCAAAGTTGGCGAACTAAGATCGGATGTAAGGTTGGTCTTTTTAAGCCAAAATGGTTTGCCCTAAATTGCCTTAATCATATTGATGCCTAATTGAAATCTTATGTAGTCTCAAAATGCATGTCAAAGCAAGTTCTAGTAATTCATCAGTCAAAGATGTTCACACATAAAAAGAATGATAAGTTGATGGCTCAATTCCTCACTAGTTAAATGGCAATGCAAAGAATAACTATCAAAATTGACAATAAGTAATAACTCTAATCAATCCTCAAATTCATGCTTCAAAAATTTAAAAGTCCTCTATCAACATTCTTATAGCAATTGAACTTATTAATAACCATCAAAATCAATTATAAAACAAGACATAAAACTTAACAAAACAAGAACACTTACGAAAATAACAAAACAAAAACACTTACGAAAATAGACAATTTATATTCATGAACAAAAGGCTTAGCACACACCCCACACTTTAAGTTTTACATTGTCCTCAATGGAAACAACAATATTTAAAGTAAAAAGTTAAGGTACAACCTGTTTTTCCATCGATCCTTTGTGATGCAAGTGCTACCTTTTCATCCACAAACAACCATTGTTCAAGAGCAAAATACAATATATAAAATAAACACAATAAAAGAGTTAACATTAAAAACCATAACAAAAATATGAAATAACTACAAATAAGAAAATAACAAGTGTTTTCAAAAGGTTGGAGCTGATAGGATCTACGGTGACGGAGGATGGGACGATGATGCAGCTGATGGGTGGAGGCTCACAATTTTAGCAAGGTTGCTGTTGATTAGGTCCATTTGTTCCATCACTGCAGCATGGTTACGACCAACCTTGCTTTCCAATGCTTCAATCCTATTAAGGATCTCCTGATTGTTCGGGATTGGAGCATCTTCATCTAAATCTAGAGAATCCGAGTCGAAATCCTCCTCGACTCGTGCTCTCTTTTGACGGCCCTCCGGTACCTCAGGCTCAGCTGAACCCATAACATAAGCTCCTCCTTTTCTTGAAACCATGTGCATCTTCTCGAGAGTGGCAAGATCTAATGAATCACTCCCTAAGATCTTGGTCATCTGGCAATGGCTCGGGTCAAAATCATCAAGGAGTGCCATCGCTAAAATTGTGACTAATCCTCCGATGCAAATGACACCCCTCTTTATATTTGCCACATTGTCAAACACATCGGCTAACCAATAGCCGGTACAAACGGGTACAACATTGATAGCACAGTCTAAAAAATATAGTTCGCTTAGTTCTACAACCCATGTGCTCTCTTTTCTTGCAAAGAATCCACATGACATAACCCGGTGTAAGTACCTTAGGGTGGGATTTTTCAATTTCGTAGCTTTGGCCGATTTGGCCACATAAGTACCCGAGCCCAAAGCTCCCCATGTGAATTGTTGTCTAAAACTCTTAGGCACACATTGTTCCCCTTGTTGGAGAAAACCAAATATATCGCTCAATTGCTCAATTTTAAGGACAAATGGTCTCCCAAGCAGTTTAAAATGCAACCTAATACAAATCTTTTTGTCATTTCTTTCAATCTTAAGTGAGGTTAAAAAATCCAATGTAAGTTCCTCAAATTGCAAAGGTTTAAGGGAAACAAATCTATCCCACCCAAGATTATGAACAAATTCATAAAAATTATTTCGAATATGAAGAGCATCGAGGGATTCTTTGTTAACATACCTCGTCGGAAAGAAACCCCGAGCGAGAAGAGTTGCTCTCCTTGGTGCTGACGATGATGAAGATGGAGCCGAAGGTGGAGGTC
Source organism: Garcia nutans (assembly GCA_947685225.1). Classification (NCBI taxonomy): domain Eukaryota; kingdom Viridiplantae; phylum Streptophyta; class Magnoliopsida; order Malpighiales; family Euphorbiaceae; genus Garcia; species Garcia nutans. The sequence continues at coordinate 57,055,482 of CANTUV010000007.1, forward strand.
ACGTCCTTTTGTGGTGAGACACCATTTTTGTTCTTGTCATTTTGATGATTTGGTGAAAATGAAGTTTTCAAGGCTTTAATTGCTTTTTAATGAGAAAAGAAGGGAAGTGGATGAGTTTAAATCAGTTTGGGTGAAGAAAAATGAAAGATTTCAAATGATTTTGAAGGTTTAAGGAAGTGGCTATGGCGTTTTGAGAGAGAGAGATCGAGGGAGAGAGATAGAGAGAGAGAGAGAGAGAGAGAGAGAGAGAGAGGAGAGAGAGATTTTAGGGATTTAAAATGAAAAACTGGGCAAAAGTCGCATTTTTAAAACTAAAATTTTAGGTGACACGGCCAAGCTTGGTGAAGCTTGGCCGTGTCTGATGGTTTTTTGAGGGACACGGTCAGAGACACGGCCGTGTCCCTTGAACGTGTCTCTTACTGGATAAAAGAAGGTTGCAAGACACTTTGAGTGACACGGGGAAAGGCTTGGCCGTGTCTGTGTGACACGGTCAAGGACACGGCCAGGACCTCTGGCCGTGTCTGCTTCTGTGACTTCGATGTTTGTTTGACACGGGCAAGGACACGGCCAAGACCTCTGGCCGTGTCTGCCTCTGTGACTTTTATTGTTACTTGACACGGGCAAGGACACGGCCAGGACCTCTGGCCGTGTCTGCCTCTACCAAATAGGTTTTGAATATTTTTTATTTTTATTTTATTTTATTTTATTTTTTTAATTTAATTGGTTTATTTGTGTCACCAAATCACAAAAATGCAATCTTCTTCTTAGTTTAACCTTGAAACACATTCAAGAAAAATAAAAACCGATCAAAGTACCTATTCTATTTTATTTAACTCAAAATGAAATTAAAATTGCAAAATATAAAATTATAACAGTGAAAAGAAATGCAAACCGATGGGTTGCCTCCCATTTAGCGCTTCTTTAATGTCGTATAGATGGACATTGTTGCATCATTCGTCAATGAATACCATGCTTTTCACCATTTTTGCAACTTCGATGTCTTCCAAGTAGGGCTTCACCCTTTGTCCATTGACCTTGAACGTCTCGTTGGTTTTTTGGTTAAGAAACTCAACAACTCCATAGGGGAATGTTTGAGTAACTTGAAAGGGTCCACTCCAACGTAACTTCAATTTTCTGGGAAACAACCGCATTCTTGAATTGAAGAGGAGGACTTTCATTCCCGGTTCAAAAGTCCTTCGAAGAATCATCCTGTCATGAATAGCTTTGGCCTTTTCCTTGAAGATCCTCAAATTCTCATAGGCTTCATTCTGAAGCTCATCAAGCTCGAAAATTTGAAGCATTCTTTTCTCCCTTGCTTCACCTAAGTCCATATTCGTGGTCTTTATTGCCCAATAAGCCTTGTGCTCCAATTCCACCGGGAGGTGGCATGCCTTGCCAAAGACCAACCTATAAGGACTCATTCCCAATGGGGTTTTATAAGCAGTCCTATAAGCCCACAATGCTTCCGAGAGTTGGATTGACCAGTCCTTCCGAGTTGTGCTCACTGTCTTTTCTAAAATCCCCTTGATCTGCTTGTTTGAAATCTCAGCTTGCCCGGATGTTTGGGGATGATATGGGGTTGCCACTTTGTGTCAGATGCCCATCTTGGTCATCAACTTTTCAAACCATTTGTTGCAAAAATGGCTTCCTCCATCACTCACTATCGCCTTGGGGGTTCCAAACCTGCTCAAAATATTCTCCTTCACAAATTTTAACACAATGTTAGCATCATTGGTCCTAGTGGGGATTGCCTCAACCCACTTGGACACATAATCCATTGCTAGAAGAATATATTCAAAACCAAAGGATTTAGGAAATGGCCCCATGAAATCAATTCCCCATACATCGAAAATATCGACCACAATAAAGATATTAAGGGGCATTTCATTCCGTTTGCTAATGTTTCCTACTCTTTGGCATTCATCACATCTTATACAAAAATGATAAGCATCTTTAAAAAGAATAGGCCAATACAAACCGCTTTAAAGAATTTTCTCGGCGGTCTTCTTTCCTCCAAAATGTCCCCCGCAACACAAATTGTGGCAAAATTGTAGCACTTGCTTTTGTTCCTCTTTCGGCACACATCTTCTTATCACTTCATCCCTGCAAATTCTAAACAAGTAAGGCTCATCCCAAAAATAATACTTACATGTATGCAGGAATCTCTTCTTTGCCTGGAAGCTCAAATCCTTTCTCACTACACCACAAGAAAGATAATTAGCAATATCAGCATACCATGGTGCTTGAGTTAAGGAAAACAAGTGTTCATCTGGGAATTTTTCAAAAGCATTTTCACAAGCAATTTCAGCATTATTTTCACAAGAGTTAAGTCTAGAAAGATGGTCGGCCACTACATTTTCGCTTCCTTTCCTATCTTTGATTTCAACATCGAATTCTTGTAACATTAACACCCACCTAATGAGCCTAGGTTTAGCTTGTGGTTTGGTCAATAGGTATTTCAAAGCTGTATGATCAGAAAATACTATGACCTTAGAACCTATCAAGTAGGATCTAAATTTGTCTAGTGCAAATACCACAGCTAACATTTCTCTCTCAGTGGTCGTGTAATTTACTTGTGCATCGTTTAAAGATAAACTTGCATAATAAATTACACACATCAATTTATTCACTCTTTGGCCCAACACAGCTCCAATGGCAAAATTCGATGCATCGCACATAATTTCAAATGGCAAATCCCAATTTGGGGCAACAATTATAGGGGCAGAAGTTAGTTTTTCTTTCAAAATTTTAAAAGCTTCTAAGCACTTTTCATCAAAAACAAATGGGACATCTTTTCCTAACAAATGACACAAAGGACGTGAAATTTTTGAAAAATCTTTTATGAACCTCCTATAAAATCCTGCATGTCCCAAAAAACTTCTAATTCCCTTAACTGATGTGGGTGGAGGTAGGTTCATAATTAATTCAACTTTAGCTTTGTCTACCTCAATCCCTTCATGGGAAATAACATGCCCTAAAACAATTCCATGATCAATCATAAAGTGACTCTTTTCCCAACTCAATGTAAGATTACATTCAATACACCTTTTAAGTACTAGAGTCAACTTTTCCAAACAATCATCAAAGGAATTACCAAAGATAGAAAAGTCATCCATGAATACCTCAATGCACTTGTCTAACATATCAGAAAATATGGAAAGCATACACCTTTGAAATGTGCCCGGTGCATTACAAAGTCTGAATGGCATCCTTCAAAATGCAAATGTCCCAAAGGGACAAGTAAATGTAGTCTTTGGTTGATTTCCGGTGCTATCGGGACTTGGTAGTAACCTGAAAGACCATCAAGAAAATAGTAAAAAGAATGTTCAGATAATCTATCAAGCATTTGATCAATAAATGGCAAAGGAAAGTGATCTTTCTTGGTGACTTTATTTAACTTCCTATAATCTATGCACATCCGCCACCCAGTTTGTGTTCGAGTTGGTACCAACTTTCCTTTATCATTCTGGACCACTATCAACCCTGTTTTCTTAGGCACAACATGAACAGGACTAACCCATTCACTATCAGCAATAGGGTAAATTACCCCTTCGTCCAGTAATTTAAGGACCTCATTCTTAACAACCTCGCTCATGTTAGGGTTTAGCCTCCTTTGAGACTCTCTCACCGGTTTAGCCCCTTCCTCTAAGATAATCTTATGCATGCACATAGAGGGACTAATACCCTTAATGTCACTCAACCCCCAACCTATAGCCTTCTTGAATTTTTTCAACATTGTTAAAAGCTTATTTTCTTCCGCACTGGTAAGGGTAGCAGAAATTATCACTGGTTGAGAGTTATTTTCCGCAAGAAAAATATATTTTAAATGTTTGGGGAGTTCTTTAAGCTCAACCCCTTGTATTTGAACTTGCTCTTCTTCAACTTCAATTTCCTCCTCAACACTCTCATCGTCCAAAATGGAATTGTCTTCTTTATCCTCCTCATTGGAAATCTCTGCTTCTTCTTGCAATTTTAGAGCCTTTTTCTAGCTTGTGTTCGCCATTTTCCTGCAAGAAAACTTCTTGGACAACACTATCAGTAAGATCAATGAAAGAGCAATCTTCATATAAAGCAGTAGTGGGAATGGGGGAAGTGTTAAAATTTGAAAATTCTACAGTTTGTCCCAAAACGGTCATGGTTATTTTTTCATTTTTAACATCAATTAAAGTGTTAGTTGTGGCCATAAAAGGCCTTCCTAACAAAATTGCATGTTCGGCATCCCGTAGGATTTCTCCTCCCGTGTCTAAGACAATGAAATCGACGGGTACAATCAAACCTCCTACCTTCACTAGAACATCTTCTATGATTCCCTTAGGATATCTAAGAGTTCTATCTGCTAATTGTAAAACCATTTTGGTCGGTTTGAGTTCCCCTAGCTCTAGATTCAAATAAATTGAGTATGGCATCAAATTAATACTAGCTCCAAGATCACACATGCCAATGGTCTCTTTCCCATTCCCCATAGAGATTTTAACTATAAAGCTCCCAGGATCTTTTAGTTTAGGAGGTAACTTATGTTGTAAAACAACACTTGTTACTTCCAAAACTATCACCTTTTCATCCAACTCATACCTTATCTTTTTAGTGTTTAGCTCTTTTAAGAATTTGGCATAAGATGGCATATTCTTTATTACCTCTAGTAAGGGTAGGTTGATACTTACCTTCGAAAGCATGTTATAAATTTCAGAAAATTGCTTATCATGCTTTTCATTTTTTAACCTGCTGGGAAATGCAATTGGTGGTTTGTACGGATTTGGAGATTTGTGCAGTTTTGGTGCAATGGACGCCTCCTCTTTGTCCTCCTTAAGCTCATTTGGTTCAGCTTCTTCTTCTTGCATTTCCTTGCCATTACCCTGCATTGTACCTGCACCAAAGGAATTGTCAATTTTATTATCACCGATTTTATTATCAAGTACCATACCACTTCTCAAAACGGTGATAGCTTTGGCCTGCTCCGGTTGGCTTGGAAATTTCCCTTTTTGATTGGCTTGAAGTTGATTAGCCAATTGGCCCACTTGAGTTTCAACCTTCTTAAGCGATGCTTCTAAAGAGTCAAACCGCTTATTGTTCAATTCTTGATTTTGAGTGCTTACTTGAATGAAAGCATTCAAGTTGTCTTCAAATGAAGGTTTCTTGACTTGCTCTTGATTTGAGGGTTGCCCTTGAAATTGGGGACCTCTTTGATATGGTTGGAAAGGTTGTTGAGGTGGAGCATGTTGTTGATTTTTCCGTGAAAAATTGGGGTGATTCCTCCAACCGGGGTTATAAGAATTTGAATATGGGTCATTCCTACCCCTTTGTTGGAACCCTTCAAAAGCAAAAGCTTGCTCTTGCTCCTCTTGAAATGAATCAAAATTTGAGGGGCACACATTTTGCTTGATGGCCTACAAGACCGCATGATGCGCATGACTCTTGGCTTGGTCCCGACAAGTTCCCTTTTGCATTCAACAATTTCACTTGCCTTGTCAGTTCTGCAATTTGCCTAGCCATTTCTGGGTTTGCACTTATCTCATGTGCTCCTCTTCTTCTTTCTCCAATACTCTTTTTTTGGGAATTTTTCCCCAACATTTCGAATAATGCAACTATTTCTGCAGCTGTTCTTTCACCCATTGCACCCCCTGCTTCATTATCCACTGTATTCTGAGATTGTTGAGTTAGCCCATCATAAAAGAATTGATTGAGCAACTGTTGTGGATAGTAATGATGAGGGCACTGAAATAATAATGATTTGAAGCGATCCCACGCCTCATGAAATGGTTCTCCGTCAAATTGGGTGAAAGTTGCAGTACTCCCCCTAAGCTCCTTGGTCTTTTGATGAGAATAGAACTTTCCCATAAATTTGTTGTAGACTTCAGTCCATGTGGTTAAAGAATTCTCCGGTAGGGTCATTAACCACGCTTTTGCTCTGTCCTTCAAACTGTATGGGAAACATCTCAGTTTGAGTTCATCTTCCGTTAGTGTTTGCAAAGGGAACGTATGCAATGTTGAATAAAAAATCTCGAATGAAGTTGAGAGGATCTTCATTCGGCAATCCGTGGAAGGATGGCAGCATACTATAGTGAGTATTTCTGAGTTCATAGTTTCTTGCTGCGTTGCTCAACCGGATACAAGATGTGGTCACTCCGATGATTGGTCGAGCAAACTCCTTCATGGATGGCTCTTATGCATCACCCATCTCTGTTTCTGTGTTCTCCGCAAATTGCTCTTCGGTATTTTCTCTTTCTTGCTCAAAAGGATTTGTTCTCTCGGATCTTGAAAGTCTATGGATGTTGTCTATAAATGGAACAAGTTCGTTTCCTTGAGACCGTCGTCCGTGCATAAAGTACTTAAGCAATTCAAAAAGAAAACTTTAAACAATTTAACAAATAAATTAAAACAATCAAACTATCACAAAAATTGCCTTCCCCGGCAGCGGCGCCAAAAACTTGTTGCGCTTAAATCAACACAATCACAAAGCAGCACTCGCAAGTATACGAGGCTATTATAGTGACGGTGATCGCCCCAAGGTCGTTTCCCAAGGAAGGACTTGCAGGTCTTTTGTTCCTTTGGAGACTCATGGCCGTGTTGGCTACTGGACTTGTTTCCTTGAGGGACACGGCCAAGCCATGTTAATCCTGGCCGTGACTCATGCTTGTCCTGGTTCTTCTTCCTTTGATGAGGGACACGGCCAAGCCATGACAAGCTTGGCCGTGTCACTTGATTTTCTCCACAAATTCAACCAATTTTGATCAAATGGCTCCATCGAATGTACTTCAACCTAAATCAACAACTTCAAACAAACTTAAGTGCAATTTAACATGAAAATTAACTTAAAATCAACATAAACATCATAGAAAATATATACAAAATTGATCTAAACAATTACCCCCCACTTAATCCTTTGCTTGTCCCCAAGCAAAGTTAAAATCAAAACAAATAAAACAAGATAAAAATTATCCAGTTCAAGAGTTATAAGAATGCATTAAGACTCCCATCTTATTAAATCCACAATCATAATCGAATCAAGAATAATCGGTACTCAAGTAACTTAATGGTCAATCAATGCATACCAAAATTGTCACTCCCTCACAAAACCTCTCAAGTGTTTAATTGGGTAGTGTTTAAGCTCTCAACATTCAATGAAAGATTAGGACTATAGGCTTGCTTATCAATCAATTCTCCACCACCTAATCACAATCAAGCATCAATCATAAGGTCTTTTATTTGGTTGTAATGGGGCTAAGGAAAAGGTATGACATTTGGGAGAGTGAGTTAGTTCATTTAGGTCAAGAGTACTTCAAGAGTGAAGTAAACAATGTAGCATTATCAACAATCCCATAATTCAACTCAATCACTTAGCACTAATCATTTATGTGCTTTTAAGGGACTCCATTTGTTTAATTTGCAAAGATGATTTCCAAACTCATTACAACCCTTCCGACAAGAACAACAACTATTATTTTGATTTTCATTATTCAATTTTTTTATTTTTTTAAGGTATCCAACTAATTTAAAGCCCATTGAATTCAACCCCACACTTTATTCAGCACAACACTCCATTAATGCTCTTGATCTAATGAACGGGTAAAGTTAAAATGTAATGGTTCAAGTAAATGGTGTTGTGAAAAAGAAAGAAGGAAAAAATGAAATAAGCTCAAAGTTGGCGAACTAAGATCGGATGTAAGGTTGGTCTTTTTAAGCCAAAATGGTTTGCCCTAAATTGCCTTAATCATATTGATGCCTAATTGAAATCTTATGTAGTCTCAAAATGCATGTCAAAGCAAGTTCTAGTATTTCATCAATCAAAGATGTTCACACATAAAAAGAATGATAAGTTGATGGCTCAATTCCTCACTAGTTAAATGGCAATGCAAAGAATAACTATCAAAATTGACAATAAGTACTAACTCTAATCAATCCTCAAATTCATGCTTAAAAAATTTAAAAGTCATCTATCAACATTCTTATAACAATTGAACTTATTAATATCCATCAAAATCAATTATAAAACAAGACACAAAACTTAACAAAACAAGAACACTTACGAAAATAACAAAACAAAAACACTTACGAAAATAGACAATTTATATTCATGAACAAAAGGCTTAGCACACACCCCACACTTTAAGTTTTACGTTGTCCTCAATGGAAACAACGATATTTAAAGTAAAACGTTAAGGTACAACCTGTTTTTCCATCGATCCTTTGTGACGCAAGTGCTACCTTTTCATCCACAAACAACCATTGTTCAAGAGCAAAATACAATATATAAAATAAACACAATAAAAAGAGTTAACATTAAAAACCATAACAAAAATATGAAATAACTACAAATAAGAAAATAACAAGTGTTTTCAAAAGGTTGGAGCTGATAGGATCTATGGTGACGGTGGATGGGACGATGATGCAGCTGATGGGTGGAGGCTCAGAATTTTAGCAAGGTTGCTGTTGATTAGGTCCATTTGTTCCATCACTGCAGCATGGTTACGGTCAACCTTGCTTTCCAATGCTTCAATCCTATTAAGGATCTCCTGATTGTTCGGGATTGAAGCATCTTCATCTAAATCTAGAGAATTCGAGTCGAAATCCTCCTCGACTCGTGCTCTCTTTTGACTACCCTCCGGTACGTCAGGCTCAGCTGAACCCATAACATAAGCTCCTCCTTTTCTTGAAACCATGTGCATCTTCTCGAGAGTGGCAAGATCTAATGAATCACTCCCCGAGATCTTGGTCATCTGGCAATGGCTCGGGTCAAAATCATCAAGGAGTGCTATCGCTAAAATTGTTACTAATCCTCCGATGCAAATGGCACCCCTCTTTATATTTGCCACATTGTCAAACACATCGGCTAACCAATAGCCGGTACAAATGGGTACAACATTGATAGCACAGTCTAAAAAATATAGTTCGCTTAGTTCTACAACCCATGTGCTCTCTTTTCTTGCAAAGAATGCACATGACATAATCCGGTGTAAGTACCTTAGGGCGGGATTTTTCAATTTCATAGCTTTGGCCGATTTGGCCACATAAGTACCCGAGCCCAAAGCTCCCCATGTGAATTGTTGTCTAAAACTCTTAGGCACACATTGTTCCCCTTGTTGGAGAAAACCAAATATATCGCTAAATTGCTCAATTTTTAGGACAAATGGTCTCCCAAGCAGTTTAAAATGCAACCTAATACAAATCTTTTTGTCATTTCTTTCAACCTTAAGTGAGGTTAAAAATTCTAATGTAAGTTCCTCAAATTGCAAAGGTTTAAGGGAAACAAATCTATCCCACCCAAGATTATGAACAAATTCATAAAAATTATTTCGAATATGAAGAGCATTGAGGGATTCTTAGTTAACATACCTCGTCGGAAAGAAACCCCGAGCGAGAAGAGTTGCTCTCCTTGGTGCTGACGATGATGAAGATGGAGCCGAAGGTGGAGGTCACGTCCTTTTGTGGTGAGACACCATTTTTGTTCTTGTCATTTTGATGATTTGGTGAAAATGAAGTTTTCAAGGCTTTAATTGCTTTTTAATGAGAAAAGAAGGGAAGTGGATGAGTTTAAATCAGTTTGGGTGAAGAAAAATGAAAGATTTCAAATGATTTTGAAGGTTTAAGGAAGTGGCTATGGCGTTTTGAGAGAGAGATATCAAGGGAGAGCGAGAGAGAGAGAGAGAGAGGAGAGAGAGATTTTAGGGATTTAAAATGAAAAACTGGGCAAAAGTCGCATTTCTAAAACTAAAAATTTTAGGTGACACGGCTAAGCTTGGTGAAGCTTCTAGCCGTGTCCCATTCTGTATGCTATGTCCTTGTGAGACACGGCCAAGGACACGGCCGTGTCATGTGACACGGCTAGTGTCCTGGCCGTGTCCAGTGATGGTGTCTGTCTTTGTTTATTTCTTTTCTTTCTTTGCTTTCTTTGCTCTTTTGTTCCTTTGGAGAGAGACGGCCAGTGGCTTGGCCGTGTCTCATGGCCGTGTTGGCTACTGGACTTGTTTCCTTGAGGGACACGGCCAAGCCATGTTAATCCTGGCCGTGTCTTATGCTTGTCTTGGTTCTTCTTCCTTTGATGAGGGACACGGCCAAGCCATGACAAGCTTGGCCGTGTCACTTGATTTTCTCCACAAATTCCACCAATTTTGATCAAATGGCTCCATCGAATGTACTTCAACCTAAATCAACAACTTCAAACAAACTTAAGTGCAATTTAACATGAAAATTAACTTAAAATCAACATAAACATCATAGAAAATATATACAAAATTGATCTAAACAAGAGTCAAGGAAAGTGTCACTCCCTCCTTGCCCAAACCGTGTATGCCCAAGCCTCCTCTTCTAATCTCAGCTCAAAACTCCTCTCTCCCTCTCTATTCTCTGTTTCCTGCTCTAAAAAAAAGGTCCCCTCCTTCTTCCTCTTCCTCTCTTTTTTAAATCATTCAAAGCTCCAACCCATGCTTCCAACTCACAACACTCTCCCTTGTTCCCCACATTCTCTGTGTTTAATATTACTTTTGGCAAAAATAATACCCTTGTTCCCCACTTTGTCCACACCTTGTGTAAGAGAATTCAACATTTAATAGGTGACATGGCCAAGCAATGAGTGGCTTGGCCATGTCTCTCATCCTTCTTTGGGACACGGCCAAGCTAGTTGGCCGTGTCTCTTGCTGCATCTTTTCTTTCTTTTTCTTTTCTTTGGTCCCAAGACGAGCAAACATGGCCAAGCTTCAAGCGACATGGCCATGTCATGTGACATGGCCAGTGGCTTGGCTATGTCTCCTGCCAGTGTCGCATTCTGCCTTCTTTCTTTTCTTTGTTCTTTGGATTTTTTGCTCTTTAGGTGAGACATGGCCAGTGGCTTGGCCGTGTCTCTTGCCAGTGTCAGTCACTGCTTCACTTTCTTTGAGAGACATGGCCAAGCTTCAAGCGACATGGCCATGTCAATCAGACATGGGCAAAGACATGGCCATGTCTGTGTCAAGTACTACCTCTATTTCTTTTCTTTCTTGGTTTCTTTTCCTTGGGTGAGACACGGTCAGTGACTTGGCCGTGTCTCTTGGGTGTGTCAGCTACTGTCTTGGAATTCTTTTGAGGGACATGGCCAAGCTTGCTTTGGCTTGGCCATGTCTTGCTTGATTCATGCTCTTTCTTCATTGTTTTGATCATCTAAGGGAGTTTTTCCACTTTAACCTTAAACAAACACTTAAAACAAACTTTAAACAAAAATCAAATGAAACATTAACTAAAAACACATTAAAATCATACTAAAAACAAGTATAAAAATGCTCTTATCAAATACCCCACACTTAATTCCTTGCTTGTCCCCAAGCAAGGCTAAAATCAAAACAAACTAAACACAAAAATTTTGTCAAGTTCAAGAGTTATAAAAAATGTATCAAGACTGCCCTATTCCTAAATCCGCAATCAATATCAAATCAAACAAAATCGATACCAATGTAATTAAGTGGCTTTTCATGCATAACCTATGTTGTCACTCCCTCACCAACTCTTAGAAAGTTTTTGATCAAGGTGGTGTTTACACTCATAACAATCAATGAAAGATTATTGCCATAGGCTTGCTTATCTATCAAATCTCCACCACTTAATTACAATCAAGCATCAATCAAAAGGTCTTTTATTGGGTTGTAATGGGGTTAAGGTAGAGGCATGGCATTTAGGAAATGTGAGCTTAATCATTAAGTTCAAGAGCACTTCAAGAGTGAAGTAACCGATCATATATATATAACCCAACGATCCCAAAACACCTTCCTCTTATCTACCCCTTGACATTGACAGAATTTTTCAAGGGAACTCACTTATTATATCTTGCAATGATTATTCCAAAACATATTCCAACCCTTTCAACAATAACAACAATTATTCTTATTTTTCTTCTTTTTATTTGATTTTGATAATTTTTTTTTTGCTTTGCAATCTTGAACCTACTAAATTTAACCCCACACTTAATTCAACACAACACTTGGTCATAAACGCTCTTAAAATGCTCTTGACATAATGAAAGGGTAAGAGTTAAAACAACAAGGTTCAAGGTTGGTAGTGTTGTGAAAAATAAATAAAGGGAAAATAAAATAAGCTCAAAATTGGCTAACTAAGGTTGAATGTAGGGTTGGTCTTTTTAAGCCAAAGTGGATTCACCTAATTGCCTTAATCATCTTGATGCCTAATTGAAATTTTTATGTAATCTTAAAATGTATGTCAAAGCAAGTTCTAGCAAGTTATCAATCAAAGATGTCCACACACAAAAAGAATAATAAATTTATGGCTCAATTTCTTACTAGGTTAAAGGTAGTACAAGGAAAAACCAACAAAATTGACAATAAGCACCAATTCTACTCAATTCTCAAATTCATGCTTCAAAAATTCAAAGATCATCAATTAACAATTTATAACAATTGAACATTCCAAAATTCATTTATTCAAGGAAAAACATTAACTAAACCTAAACAAAAATAACTTAAAAGTAAAAGTAAAAAACACAAAATTTACCTCACACTTAAAAATTCACATTGTCCTCAACGTGAGCATGCATAAACTAAAAGAGAGTTTAGAGGAAACCTGATTTCCATCGCTCCCATATGCGATATGTAGGGTTCCTTCCTCCCATAATGCAATTGTAGCCCAGGATTGAGAGGATGGACAGCATGCAACTTCGAAATGTGCCCAATATATTACAAAGCCTAGGTAGTGTCCTTGGATGAGCAAATGGCCAATGAGAACTCATGAAGGCTGTTTTGGGGTGATCTTCTAATGCTATAGGAACTTGGTAAAAATATTCTTCAGTATGCAACATGGTTGTATTCATTTTTTGTTCTTTCTCGCTCTCGAAAGTGGGAGGGATGATCAGTGGTTGCATATTGTTCTCCCCAACCAAAACATTTTTCAAAATTTTTGGGGCCTTTTGAAGTTCAACCAAGTTTGGTAGAATCTCTTTTTCATCCTCTTTAACAATTTGAAGTTCCTTCTCAACAACCTCATCATTTAATATTAATTTGTTTTCCTCAATTTCTAAATTGGAAATATTAGGCTCTACTTCTAAGGTCATGGCTACCTTAAGCTTATCTACACTATCTTCACTATAAGGCATGTCACAGAGTTCTAAAATATGCATACCTTGTTTCTCTTCCTCTAGCCTATATGGGAATGAAATTGGTGGCATAAAAGGATTTGGAGGTTCATGCAATTCTATCCAAGTTGGTGTTTCCAAATTCTCCTCCTCCTTAATTGACTCAACTCCTCTATGTTGGGTTGGATCTCCTCACCATTTTCTTCTTGATTGGTCCCTGCATCAAAGAAATCACAAAAATTGTTATATATTACCTGTTCATTCCTCAAATTTGTGATAACCTGGGTTTGCTCCAATTGGCTAGGAGATTCCTCTTTTTGGTGTGCTTGGGGTTGATGTGCCAGCTACTCAACTAGAGCATCCACCTTCCTCTGTATTTCTCACAAAGATTCTTCCACTTTGTATTGCTCGCATTGAAATTTCTCGGTATCTTGAATGAAGGCATTCATTCTCTCCTCCAAAGTGAGTTTCTTAGGTTGATCAACATTTTATGGGCTATTTTGAATGAATGCATTCAATCTTTCCTATACAGTGGGTTCCTCAAGGTAATCTTCATTCATTGTGAAATTTTGAATATAGGCATTTAACTTATCCTCCAATGTGGATTCCTTAAGGTGGTCTTGGTTTGAAAATTCTTCTTGAAAGTAAGGACCTCTTTGGTAAGGCTAAAAAAATTGTTGAGGTGGAGTGTACTGCTGGTTTTCCCCAGAGAAATTTTGGTGGCTTTCCCAGCTTGGATTATAAGAATTGGAATATTGGTTATTACCACCCATTTGCTGGAAACTTTAGTAGTCATATTCTTCCTCGTGCCATTCTTGGTATCGTTCGAAACCAAATGAACATGGATTGGAACTATGTCATGCATTGCCACATGTTGCACACATCTCTTGGCGTGGCATAAATTGATTCGTTAATTCCGCAAATTGCCATGCCATGTCAGAATTATAGTCCCTGTCATAAACTCCCCCGTGCCTTGAAAACTGCATATTTACAAAAGGCACTCAGCAATTTAAAGAAAAACAAACAAACAAATAAATTCAAACACAACAAACAAACAAATTTACAGAAAACAAACAATCGATTCAAAGAAAAACACACAAACAATTCAAAGAAAACAAAAAAACATTCTTAATAAAAAAACTAAATCAACAGTCTTAATTATGTTACTAATATTGAAACCGTTGTCCCCGGCAGCGGCGCCAAAAACTTGGTGCATCGCGCCTAGTGCCATAACAATTACCGCAAGTGCACGGGTCGCCCAAGTAATAAAGTAGTGAGTGAGTTATCATTCCTCTGAGGACAAGGCCAAGTACTAGTGCAAATCTTAACTGTTGTTTAGCAAATTAATATTTTTGTGATGAGTTTTGTAATTGAAAGCAATTAACTTAAACAAATGAAAGTAAAGATAAATTGTGTGTTGTGTAAAAAGGATTGATGATAATGATACTATCCAGATATTAAATCCCCCTAGCCACAATTACATCACATAATAGAGTTGAATTGGCATTCCTCTAACTTAGACTAAAACCTCTCTTGAGTGAATTAATCCCTAATCACTAAGTAGAGTGCCGGAATCTCTTCTCAAACACAATTAAGTAGGTCTTGCATTAAGAACAAGGAACTATAAACCAAAGGATCTTGTAGGTCTATCTCTAGCTTTCTCAAGTCAATAATATGAAATTGGCAACCAATCAATAAGCATGCTATTATCAATTGGAAATAAGTCATTAAGTATCATAAGAATAAAACAACTCAATCAAATGATTCAACTAAATATAATTATTCAATCCATACAATTAAGCTAGGGTTCTTCAATATCTAGATAGAAAATGATTTAGTTCATGTTCAATACACTTAATACAACAACAACAATAGCATTAAAATGAATTAAAAGGAGAAAATAGAAAAACCCCTTTGAATGTAGCTTCTTCAATCTCCAGGAGCTGCCAATGGAAGATGGAGATGGTGGAAAGGATAGAGATGGAGGATGAAGATGAAGAGTCAAGGAAAGTGTCACTCCCTCCTTGCCCAAGCTGTGTATGCGCAAGCCTCCTCCTCTAATCTCAGCTCAAAACTCCTCTCTCCCTCTCTACTCTCTGTTTCCTGCTCCAAAAAAAATGACCCCTCCTTTTTCCTCTTCTTCTCTTTTTTAAATCATTCAAAGCTCCAACCCATGCTTCCAACTCACAACACTATCCCTTGTTCCCCACATTCTCTTTGTTTAATATTACTTTTGGCAAAAATAATGCCCTTGTTCCCCACTTTGTCCACACCTCGTGTAAGAGAATTCAACATTTAATAGCTGACATGGCCAAGCCATGAGTGGCTTGGCCATGTCTCTCATCTTTCTTTGGGACACGGCCAAGCTAGTTAGCCATGTCTCTTGCTGCTTCTTTTCTTTGTTTTTCTTTTCTTTTGTCCCAAGACGAGCAGACATGGCCAAGCTTCAAGTGACATGGCCATGTCATGTGACATGGCCAGTGGCTTTGGCCATGTCTCCTGCCAATGTCGCATTCTACCTTCTTTCTTTTCTTTGTTCTTTGGATTTTTTGCTCTTTAGGTGAGACACGACCAGTGGCTTTACCGTGTCTCTTGCCAGTGTCAGTCACTGCTTCACTTTCTTTGAAAGACATGGCCAAGCTTCAAGCGACATGGCCATGTCGATCAAACATGGGCAAAGACATGGCCATGTCTGTGAGTGTGTCAAGTACTACCTCTATTTTAGGATGGAACACGGCCAAGACAATGAGACATGTCCAAGCTTCAAGTAACATGGCCATGTCGATCAGACATGGGCAAAGACATGGCCATGTCTGTGAGTGTGTCAAGTACTACCTCTATTTCTTTTCTTTCTTGGTTTCTTTTCCTTGGGTGAGACACGGCTAGTGACTTGGCCGTGTCTCTTAGGTGTGTCAGCTACTATCTTGGAATTCTTTTGAGGGACATGGCCAAGCTTGCTTTGGCTTGGCCATGTCTTTCTTGATTCATGCTCTTTCTTCATTGTTTTGATCATCTAAGGGAGTTTTTCCACTTTAACCTAAAATAAACACTTTAAACAAACTTTAAACAAAAATAAAATGAAACATTAACTAAAAACACATTAAAATCATACTAAAAACAAGTATAATAATGCTCTTATCAGTGGTTATGCCAAGCTCGATCTCCATATCTTCAGTGACAGTATGTTATCCCTTACATGATAGAATACGGGTTACACGAGCATCCTAACAAATGCACACAATGCGATCTAAATGATGCAATTGACAATACCATAATAAGAAAGAATAAAATAATGTAAAGACCAATGGAATCAACTTCTCTTATCCTCAGTGGAGTCGCCACGAATTTTTGCCCCCCATGTGGAATGGTTCTTGTGACTTCTGAACTATTAGGCTCAGGGCCTTAGAGAATACAGTTTTAAACCTAGAGAAAATGGAATAGCCACCCAAACGGGCTGTGAATATAGAAAGGGGTGGATGACTTGATTTCTAAGGAATCCCCAACCCCCTTTTGGGTTCGGAAAGTTGGGTATGCATGGGGAAGGTGAGAATGACCTAGCACCCCTATAGCACCTGGTTCATTGGAAACAGCATCCTTTTCATGTCTAAATCTTATTAAATTCTTTAACTTCTTAAAACATCATCCATACTATATGCAATTTAAAATAAATAAATATTCATTTTATTAAAATAAAAAAAGGTCCAAACAAACAAACAAATAAAAATAGGCATACATATAAAATGGAAACAGACCTTTACAATAATGTCAAATATCCAAAACTAACTAAAATAGGACATGCACCATTTGGTGGAAACTTATCCTTAACATTAATCCTAAAACTTGAAATAAATTAAATTACATTGAACTTAATAAATGAGGTACCCACAAAGTGGAAACACACCTCTTATATCCTTGAAGTTTAAATAATTAATCAACTAAAATTAAGTGATTCAAACATTCACCATAATCAAATCATTCATAATAAATAAAACATCAGTAAATCATTCATCACAGACATAAAACTTTCAAATCTAAGATTAAAATTTAGATTTTTAGGATTTTAGGATGGAACTTTGGAATTTTAGGGCAAAATTAGGGTTTTAAACATTGAAAAATATGATTAGGGTTTTTAAATGGCACCTAGAGTTTTTAAAGAAAATTAGGGTTTTAGGGTTTTAATTTGGAAATTAGGGTTTTAATTTCAAAACTAGGATTCTTAGAGTTTTAATTTGGAAATTAGGGTTTAGGTTTAGAAATTAGTGTTTTTAGGGTTTTAATTTGGAAATTAGAGTTTTTAGGATTTTAATTTGGAAATTAGGGTTTTGATTTGAAAACTAGGGTTCTTAGGGTTTTAATTTTTGAAATTAGGGTTTGGGCTTAGAAATTTAGGATTTTAGTATAAGGATTTGAATTTAGGGTTTTTTTTTTAAAACAAAACTAGGGTATTATGGTTTTAAAAATAGGATTAGGGTTTTAGAAATAAGATTTAAGGTTTTGATTTTTTTTTTGGTTTGTGTTCAATGCTAATAGCTTTGCTACTAGATTACTTGACCATTGAATTAAAATTATAGCATCTAAATCATGTGATTAAAAAATTTAAAGCTAAGGGAATTAAATTAACTAATGGACTAAAACAATTTCACAACCTTCAAATGTTTCAATAATATTTTTAAAAGAAAAAATCTATTGGAATGTTTAAATAATTGTAAATCAATGGATGAAGTTACTGTGAATTAAATGATAAAGCCAAACCTCCATTTGTTGGTTCCACCAAACTTGAATATATTGATCCAAGATTTCTAAATTGCCTGCACCAATTTTAGTTTTGGCCGGAGATTGCCTTGTTTGTTTGGTTGTTATGTCTATCTTACTCTCTTATTAATGGTTGTCACTTGTTGTGTTGTTGCTTCGTATTAAAAAAAAACCTCTTACTTCTCTTGATAATTAATTTCCTTTATATAGGCAACATTAGGGCTTCTTCACTTATCCTCTTTAATTTTGGAGAGGCCAATCCTAATTGACTTTAGAGAGGCCGAGCGGTGAAACCATGAACAATAACGTTAATGCTAGCCCACGTTGAATTGGCTCCTGCCAATTTGGCATAAGCAATTGCTCATGTCAAATTGGCATGGGCTAATTCGACATGACCATCTAACTCGTGCTGAATTGGCCCATTCCAATTTGACATGAGCTACTCATGTCGAATTGGCAAAGGCCACAGTCAAATGGTTTGATTGCCTATTCTGAAACCCAATTAATTGGATCGAATCACATTTCCATAATAAAACTGAATCAACACAATCCAAATATTAAATAATTAAATTGATTTAGTTTTGGGCCTTGTTATTAGACTCGGACTTGATCTAGACTTTAAATGAAAATTATATTTGGACTGGTATCAAAATTAAGTATTTGCACCAACCTGGAGATTGCTTGCACATTACAAGACTGAAATTAATGTTGCAACTTCTTAGATGACCAAACCATAGTAATACAAGTCTTTTCAATGATACTATACCTGACCTCATAAGGCAAGAGTTTCCTACTTAAGTAATAGATCTCATACTTGACTTCTGATTTGTCGGCTTGGGCTAACATTACTCCTATTGATCCTTCTTCTACTGCTAAGTATAATATCAATGGTCTTCCAGGTTTGGGCGGTTTCAAGATAGGCAGATTCAATAGGTATTTTTTTTATTCACTCAAAAGCCTTCTAGCACACATCATTCCATTCTATCGGTTGGTTCTTCTTGAGCAGCTTAAAGATGGGTTCACAAATGGTTATGAGTTTTACAATGAACCTACTTATGTACTACAATCTTCCAATAAACCCCCTGACCTCCTTCTCCATCTTAAGGGCCAACACATCTCTCATTGCCTTAACTCTATCAAGATCAATCTCAATGTCATTTGGCCTAATGACATGTCCCAACATCTTACCTGAGGTAACTCCAAACACACACTTCTTTGGGTTCAATATAAGGTTATACTCGACTTCTCTTTCGAAAAAACTTTCCATGTTTTGGAAGTGTTGTTCTCTTGTTTTTGACTTTACCATCATATCATCAACATACACTTCAATTTCCTTATGCATCATATCATGAAACAAAATTGTGGCCATCCTCAAATAAGTTGCTCCGGCATTCTTTACTCCAAATGACATTACCCTATAGAAAAATATACCCCATGTAGTTATGAAGTCAGTTTTGGCTTTATCCTCTTGGGTAATTAACACTTGATTGTATCTAGAAAATCCATCTACAAATAAGTGTAGCATGCTAGAGGATGTGCTATCAATAAGGACATCTATATGAGGTAAAGGGAAATCATCTTTAGGGAAAGCCTTATTCAAATCCCTATAGTCCACACACACCTTAATCCTTCCATCTTTCTTTGGCACATGAATGATGTTGGCCAACCAGTCAAGGTACTCGATTACTTTTAAGAACTTCACCTATATATGCTTGGTGACTTCTTCCTTGACCAGTTCTGCCCATTTTGATCTTAGGCACCTCAACTTCTGGTTGATGGGCTTTATGTGAGTGTAGGTTGGGATCATATATTCAGCAATATCCCAATCAATTTCAAGTATATCATTATAAGACCAAGCAAAGAGTTCTTCATATTTTTTGAATATTTTTTCTAATCTCTCTCTTTCTTTAGGAGTAAGATCAGATGCTATGCTAATATTTTTAGGATTTTCTGTCATTCCCAAATTTAATGAATGAGTGTCAATAGAGTTAATATTAAAAATTCTTACATAATTACCATAGTGATGTATGCAACTATTAGGAAAAATCATCAAACAAGTAAGTAAAATCAGACTTTATTGCATTCATTTTGGAAAAGAAAACATTATCATCCTCTTAAAGAGTAGAAAAATCAAAATCAAAATCAATATTCTCATCTTACAAATTATAAGATCTTCAAACTGATCCCTAATGAGTGTAACAATCTCTTCTAGAGTTTTCAAAACTTTTGGGGTAGCTTCTTTTTCCTCTTCTTGGATAGTTGGCGAGGTGATCTTCTTTTTCACCTATCCAGCAAGCTCAGTAACATTAGTAAAGATCTCAAACCCAGGGATCATCTTTCCCATGAACATGATGGGCTCTGGTTTCTCTTATAGTGGTCCTAGCTGTAGAGCTTTGACAAATATCACCTCAAGTGGAGGGAATTCCATCTTCTTATCTCCCTTTAGCTGAGTACCTCCATCTGGTCCTTCATAACCTAGCCACTTCCTTGATACTTGAGTCTTGAAATTAGGGAGCTCCGCCACACCTACTCTTCCTTTTCTAAGTCCGGTCGAGGGCATGTGTGAGTAGGGATTTTCGCCCCCACTCCCATGTGGAATGGTTCTTGCAACTTTGACACTGTTAGGCTCTGGGCCTTAGAGAACACGGGCCTAAGCTGGGAGAAAATGAAGTCTCCACTCAGACAGGCTGCGAAAAGAAAGGGGTGGATGACTCAATTCCTAAGAAATTCCCAACCCCCTAATGGGTTCAGAAAGTTAGGAATGTGTGGAGAAGGTGAGAATGACCCAGCACCCCCACAACGCCAACCGGCCTTCTTTTCAGGTCTTAATATTATAAAATTCTTAATTAATATAATATTATCCATACTACATGTGATCATAAGAACAAATAAATACTTTATTAAAATTACAATAATGTCCAAACAAAACAAACAAGTAGGCACCCATCCATGGATGGAAACATGCCTTTACAATTGTTCAATGTCCAAAAGAAAATAAATAAAATAGGATACCCACCAATTGGTGGAAACGTATCCTTTACATTGATCCGAAACTTAAAATAAATTAAATTACATGATGCTCATAACATGAGTTACCCAAAATATGGAAACATACCTCTTATAATTTCTTAAAATTAAAATAAATCAATAAAAAAACCAACTAACCATTCATCATAAATAAATCATTCATTGAAGATATAAATAAATCACTAATCAAAATATATAATAAATATTCATTTAATAATGAAGCAAATAAAGATGCAAATTTAGGTTTATGTATCAACTTAGGGTTTCTTAAATAACATTTAGGGTTTGGGATTTAGATTCAAAGAAAATTAGGGTTTAATGTAATTTTGGGTTTTTGGTTAATCCAATTATGGTTTAGGGCAAAAATTATGTAATTAGGGTTTCTGGGAAAAAATAACTTAGGGTTTGGTGTTTTAATGTTTTGTGGCTTAAGGTTTCACATGAATTAGGGTTTATTTTTTGTGAAAAACTAATCAAAGATTTTAAGGTTTAAACAACCATAAGATAAATAACCATAGAAAAGCTACTGTAAATATTTTTTCTTAGTTTTAAAAGCTACTATGAAGTTTTTCATAAAAAAGTTTTAATGTGATTATGAGTAATAGGTTGGCTAAATAACCATAAGATAAAAACAAATAAATAATCCGTGTAAAATAAGTTTACTGGTTTTAAAGGTTATGAACAAAACAATAATATACACTCCATACAAACTAACATATATTGTTTAAGCAGAAGTTGCATATTGTGATTTTAGTTAAATTAAGAATGAACTCTTTCAATGTTTAAGACAATTAAAACACATAGTATTTATTTAATTTAAAGCATACCATTGTTTGTTGGCTCCACCAAAATTGTTTAAACGTGAATTATGGATGAGCTTTGGCAAAGACAGTGTATGTACTGCCTTTGTAGAGTTGGTGTGCTGTTAGTGTTCCTAGTCCAAACTTGCTATTTCTCTTTGCTTAGGGTTTTTGTTGATGGATACTAATTTGCCAAAGTTCCAGTAGCCAATCCCAAAAGCCAAAAGTCCCAAGATCCTTCTTCAGGTTTTTAAAACCTGTATTTATAATCACTCTATCAGGTTAGGCGTGAAAATTTTCTTATTTAAGAACATTTTATTCTGATGCATGTCGAATTCACGGGTTCGACAGAAACCCATTCCATATCAAATTACAATTACTTGAATTTGATATAGACCGGGTCCATCTCGAATTAAAATGACTTTATTTCGACAGAAACTGAGCCCATATCGAAGCATGTATCCAACATGGAATTGAAAAAACTACCCATATCAGACTGGGAGAGCCCCATTTCGATATGGGGCTGTCCCATATCGAAATGGGACCCCATTTCAATATGGGACAGACCCATATCGAATTGGGAGGCCCCCAAATAAATATGGGCTTGGTCATGTGTAATTGGATGCCCTAATTCGACATGGGACACCCCTACTACCAAAAAACCATTCGGATTAAGTGAAAAAGCAACCAAACCTTCAAATCAAACCTGTTTTAGGGTTTAGTGCACCGGTGTAGTGTAAAAATCAACCAAATCTTCTAAAACATACCTAATTAGGGTTTTAAATTTTAATTGGCTTATTTTAGGTCCTATTACAATATTTTAGTCCAATCAAACGTTGAAATTAGCACCAGACTAGCCAATGCCAAAATAAAGGGTCTATAGTTTTCCCCCTGTCTGAATGATCTTGAATTTATTCAAAGAGTGAAAAGCAAAATAGTTTGAATTAATTTTGGACAAGGATGATTTTGGACTCGGAGTGGTTCAAATTTTGGATCCAAGGTGAGTTCTGTACTTAAAAATAATTTGGGTTCTAGACCCGAAGTGAGTTTTGGACTAAAAAATGATTTGGGTTTTGAACCCGAGCAAATTCTGGACTTAAAAAATAATTTGGGTTTTGGACCTGGAGTAAGTTTTGAACTCAAAAATAATTTGAGTTCTAGACACGGGGTGAGTTCTTGACTCAAAAATAATTTGGGTTCTGGACTCGGAGTGAGTTCTGGACTCAAAAATAATTTGGGTTCTAGACCCAAAATGAGTTATAGACTCAAAAATAATTTGTGTTCTGGACCCGTAAGCGAGTTTTGGACTCACGAATGATTTGAAATTTGGACCTGAAGTAAGTTCTAGACTCAAAAATAATTTGGGTTTTGGACCCGGAGTGAGTTCTGGACTAAAAAATAATTTAGATTCTGGACCGAGGGTGAGTTCTAGACTTAAGAATAATTTGGGTTCTAGACCCGAAGTGACTTCTTGACTTAAAAATAATTTGGATTCTGGGCCTAGAATGAGTTCTAGACTCAAAAATAATTTGGATTATGGACCCGGGGTGAGTTCTAGACTTAGGAATGAGTTGGGTTCTGGACCCGAAGTGAGTTCTAGACTCAAAAATAATTTGGGTTCTGGACCCAAAGTGAGTTCTGGACTAAAAAAAATAATTTGGGTTCTAGACCTGAAGTGAGTTCTGGACTTAAGAATAATTTAGCTTCTGGACCCAAAGTGAGTTCTGGACTAAAAAATAATTTGGGTTCTTGACCCGAAGTGAGTTCTAGACTAAAAACTAATTTGGGTTCTAGACCCGTGGTGAGTTCTGGACTCAGGAATGAGTTAGGTTCTGGACCCAAAGTGAGTTTTGGACTAAAAAATAATTTGGGTTCTGGACCCAGAGTGAGTTCTGGACTCAAAAATAATTTGGGTTCTAGACCGGGAGTGAGTTCTGGACTCAAGAATAATTTAGGTTATGGACCCAAATTGAATTCTGGACTAAAAAATAATTTGGGTTCTAGACTCGGAGTGAGTTTTGGACTAAAAAATAATTTGGGTTCTGGACCCAAAGTGAGTTATGGACTCAAGAATGATTTGGGTTCTAGACCCGAAGTGAGTTCTGGACTCAAAAATAATTTGAGTTCTAGACCCAGAGTGAGTTTTGGACTCAAAAAAATAATTTAGCTTTTGGACCTGAGCGAGTTCTAGACTCGAAAAATAATTTGGATTCTAGACCCGAGATACCTGCAAAAATTAATTGTAGGTAGTAAAGTTTTTTGCAAATTTTTTTTTACAAAAAAAATTAGCTATTTTTTACTCGATATCTATATACTCTTGCCCCCTGTGTGGAAAAATATTTAATGAGTAAAAATATTTTTTAGACACGTAAAAATTATACTCTCATAATAAATATCAGCTTACATTGTGCTCGTGTGCTATGTTACACTGAATGAATAATTGACAAGATACTATTAGATGGTGCAGCTGCCTTTTGTTTTATTATTTATTTTCAATTTTCATTTGTTTTTTCTAACATTAGCAAAGTGCATGAATTATTTTAATTTTAGCTTTTACTCATTATAAATACTAAACACTCCGGTCTCAAAGTATACATTTCATATTACAATCACATTTATTCAAATTTTGAGGCTTCAACCAGGTTACCAACTCCAACAAATTCATCTTCACAGGAGACAAAGAATTTGAATTATCAACATATAAAGAATTATGGCAACAAATCAGCATGCGTCGAGGACTAGACCTCGTATGGATCCAGAGTTGTGAGCTTAGCTCAGAAATAGTGATTTGGATCGAATTCCTATTTTAGCAGGAATGAACCTCCACTGGAGTTCTCGAGAAAAAACACAAGTATTTTTATTTTTTATTTATTTCTTCATATATTTTTACATATTTATGTATATTTATTTATTTATATTATCATTTTTATAGCAAACGTATTGTATATTTATTCTGTAATTTTAGGAAAAATAAATTAATTGTTTGTAAAAACTAAAGTAGGTGATCCATAATAAAAAATTATTTATCTGCATGAGAAATGAAAGTAGTTAATTGATGAACATAAAATAAGGTTGAAAATAAATGTTATTTATGGTGCAAAATAATGAAAATTTTCAAGTGTACATAAAAATTAGTATGGCATGAAACAATAATTAATGGTGCGAATATACTTACCTGGTTGGTCTTACTTTTACTATTGTAGTATGACAGTTGTGTGATCCATGGTGGTGGAAATATCCACAAGGCATGCCAATGGTACGAGCGAGTGCCACCGGTTGTTCGGAGAATGATCTGCAAATGTGGTTTCCAAGAATTTATATTGCAACTGCCGACTAAAGGGTTTTAAATCGATAGAAGCATGATCCAGGCACTTGCTAAGCGGTGGATGAACACCAGCCATACCTTTCATTTGCCCATTGGGGAGATAACCATTGGTCCGATGGACTTCACGGTAATAATGGGTTTGAAGTGTGATGGAATTCCTATCCCGTTGACTAATGATATATTGATTGTGGATGAAATTCGACAGTTAATTGGTTTAAAGCCTAGGTATAAGGGCATATGTAAGATCAAATATGAATGCATTCGACAGTACTGGTTGTGGCAGACTGTGAGCGGGGATTTTCGCCCCCACTCCCTGTGGAATGCTTCTTACGACTTTGGCACTGTTTAGGCTTGGGGCCTTAGAGAACATGGACCTAAGTCCAGAGAAAATGGAGTCGCCACCCAGTCGGGCTGGGAAAAAAGAAAGGGGTGGATGACTTTATTCATAAGGAATCCCCAACCCCCTAATGGGTTCAGAAAGTTGGGTACGTGTGGAGAAGGTGAGAAATGACCCAGCACCCCACAACACCCGGTTCATTAGAACCGGCCTCCTTTACAGGTCTTAATATTATAAAATTCTTAAATATAACAACATTATCCATATTACATACAATAATTAAAATAAAGCATTGATATATTAAAAATTAAAACAATGTCCAAGCAAAACAAATAAATGGACACCCATCCGAAGATGGAAACATGCCCTTACATAATCCATGCCTAAATAGGACACCCACCGAAAGATAGAAACATGTCCTTTACATTGGTTCTAAAATAGAAAAGCAATTTAAATTACTGATATTTAACTAACGAGGTACCCACCAAGTGGAAACATACCTCTTACAACATTTGGAAATCTAAATAAATCGATAAAAGTAAATAACCATTCATCATAAATAAATCATTCATCAAAGATATTAAACATCAATAGAATGTAAACATCCATCCATGATAAACTAAATAAATCAAGTATTGAACTTAAATAAATCAACAAAGAATTAAAAATAAATTAAAGCATAATCAAATATAAAATTGCATAAAGCAAGTAAAGGTACAAATTAGGGTTACTGTTTTTATTTAAATTTCTTTAATTAATATTTAGGGTTTTGGAATCTTAAGATATTATTATTGTTATTTGTTTAGGCTACTGTAAGTTTTAAGAGAATTGAAAGGGATTAGGGTTTTATAATTTAAGAAATTAGTAAGGTTCTTTGATTGATCAAATTAGAGTTTGAGGGGTAAAATTATGAAATTTGGAAAACTTAAGTTTTAGATTAATTGGTTTTGGGTTTACTATTTGTATTTTGAATAATCATAATAATGGAAGTAAAACATAAAGATTTATAATGCATAAAAAATAATGACCTGAACCCATACAACGGTCCTACTAGCCGGTTAGCGGGCG
This sequence comes from Garcia nutans, assembly GCA_947685225.1. NCBI lineage: Eukaryota > Viridiplantae > Streptophyta > Magnoliopsida > Malpighiales > Euphorbiaceae > Garcia > Garcia nutans. Next base: position 57,081,839 of record CANTUV010000007.1, read on the forward strand.
GGGGTTAAGCGGGCGGGGGTATAGGTTTCGGTGTTGAAAATTAAGATTTTAGGGTTTAAGATTTAAAAAATAAGGTTTTGAAATTGGAAGAAACTAGTATTATTTTTAAAAGAATAATGCTTACTATGTGATTTTGGAAAGAAGAATTAATTAGGGTTAAAGTTTTTGGAGTAAAAAAGAAACAATTTAAGGATTTTGTGGTTTTTGAAAACAAAAAAGATGAATTAGGGATTTAAGGTTTAGAAGAAGCAGAAGGATAATTTTTAGGGTTTTTTGGAAATAAACAGATTCAATTTAGAGTTTTGGACAATTGGAAAGCAAATTAGGGTTTTGGAAAATTAAAGAAACGATTTAAGTTTTTGAAAAGCTAGAAAGTAGATTAGGGTTTTAAGATTTTGAAGAAACAAAAACAACAATTTTAATCTTGAGTGATGATGCTACTGTAAAGAAAAATAAATAAAGAAATTCATACATTCATTTGTTGGTTCCACCAAAAATTGCTTATTGGATGAACAAGAACAAAGGCAAGATGATTGCCTTTGATGGATTGAATTGCTTGTTTGCTCTCTCAAAAGTCCGAAAGATTTCACTGCCAGAAAGAATTTTTTTCAAATCCGATTGATTCCTAGTTTCCTCTTTAATTTCCCCCTAAATTTCGGTCCCAAATTTCACCTTCCCCTTTCTATGTTGTTTTAGTCCTTATTTATAGAAGATTTTTATGATTAATTTTAGTTATTCACGGAATCTAACATTAATTAAGAAAAGGAAACCGAAACCTAATTGTATTTGGTTTAGGAAAAATTTGCCTCGGAAAAATTGCTCTAGCAAAAAAGCTGCCGCAGCTAGCTGCAGGGCAAAAATTGGCCTGCGGGTCATTTCGCCTGCAGGAAACTCATGAGGGTGAAATGGCCCACGGCCATTTTGTCCCACGCTTTTTTCCGTCGCCGATTTTTATTTTTTATTATTTTATTTTTATTTATTATATTATTATTTTTTAAAAATTGTAAAAAATAAATACTAAAACAAATATTATTTAATTAAGATAACACAAAAATTATTTTGGACTAATTAAAACATATTGGACCACACAAAAATTATTTTGGACTAATTAAAATATATTGCACTGAACTGGGTCAAAAAAAGTTTTGGTCAAAAAATCGGCAGCGCGCGAGCTGTCGGGCCCATGGGCTGTACTGGCAGCAATTGCACAGGCGAAAATGGGCGCAGCAGGCCAATTCGCCCCCAGATGCCATCTGAGGCGAAATGGGACAGCCCAATTCGCCCCCATATGCCATTGGCTGTGAAATTGGTGTCCCAATTCGGCCCCAGATTATTTCTGCGGCGAATTGGCGCGCGGCAGCGCTGCCGCATGACGCTTGCCGTTCCGTCTGATTTTTTAATTTTTTTTAATTTTTTTAATTTTTTATTTTTATTAAAAATAACTATGAAATAATATTAGTAATTAAAATGTTATTAAAATAAATAATATACCACAAAAAATTATTTTAGACTATCGGATTTGAATTAGTCAAAAATTAAGGGTCTACACAGACCAGGCCTATGCAAGGTGAACGGGCAAAAAAGTACACCCGTGGATTCTTTTGTATCTACTAACCACGACCATTTTATATAGCACTGAGGCATAGATCCACTTGTCAGTCCTACGTGCTTTGTCTAATTTTGAGCTCTTGCCATATTATGTTTGGGGAGAGGCAAGCCTTGCCTGTCTCTATCACAGCTTCGACAAAATTAGTAGGAATAAAAGATCGTTTACAGGTTTTATGGTTGTTGCTGAGATATGAATCTTGAATTTGATATATTCGAATGATGCATATTAGCAAGATTGATTTTTTTTTTTACAGGTGTGAGCATATGAACACAATTTGGTGAGGGTGCCTGGTGTTCAAGGGAGAAGGATGGATTAGGCCGTTGGTTGTCCGGTCGCAAAGAAGTGCCCGATAGTCATCACATGCACTCTCAGCGTTATCAGCTGAGCTGCCTGGCCTAAGATCAAGTAAAAGATAAAATTAGTATTATTATCAAATTTTATAAGGAAGAATTACTTATCTTTGGCATCGTTTTGTATGTAAACATAGCTTGGTGGAGAGCTGAGGAGAGGGCAATCTGGACCACTGGCATGAATAATACATTTCCCCTATATAACTCTCACCGAATTATTGCCGGGCCTGTGTCCAATGGCTGGTTCCTTGGTGAAATGGTTCATAATTGGTTTTTTGAACCGAATAAGAGGCGAGTACCAGTCAACATCCCCACATCTGTTCTTACTTGTATATCTATGCTAGGGAATGCATGGAGACATGCCTGTAATGGATATGATATTGAGGCACTCTTGCTTCGATCAGACTTATCATATAATGAGTTCATACGGAATCAACTGTTGCACTTTGAACCTATTTGGATAAATTGTGGGATTAGGACATAGACAATAGCTTTCAAATCCATTTTCTTGGAATATTTAATTGGAATTGAAATTTTGGAACCTTATAGAATCAAACCTTGAATATTTGCTTGAAATGGATACTTTTTGATTGAAAGTTGGACTCTTGAATATATTTTGGGTATAAAGAATCAGAGCTGGACCTTTATGGATGAACAATGACTAGATTTGAACATAAATGATTGTTGGAATTTTTGATGTTAAATTGATTTTGAATATTGAATTATCGCCTAAAGCTGAAAAATATGACTTTTGAAGAATTATTATGGACTTTATTGCATTTTTCAACTTAATCAATTGTAAAATTATTTTTATGATATTTAAGATATTTTAAGATGATTAAAATGAATTTCTAGACTTTTCAGGTTTCATACTATTTTTGCCTCTGTTTGCATGCTAAGCACATTTTAAGCCAAAGTTAAGAAATACTTAATATAATCTCATTTTTAATATGCTTATAGTGAAATTTTGAGATTTTGAATGAAAACATGGAATTTTTCACTCGATTTACCTCAAAAAATGTGTCACATTCAGTTTGGTCCCGATTTTGTTTCTAACATGGTTAATTGGACTTAATTCCATAATTAATTATAAAATTTGGTATTTTTCAAATAATTATGGCATAAGACATAACTTTTATCATGATAATAGCATTTTACCTCAATTTGCATGCGATGTTAGTTTAAGCCTCAATTTTCACTAGAACATGATCTAACTGTCTTATAGTGAAATTTTATAATTGTCTATGGCTTGGATGTGATATGTGATCTACAATGTCGTGTGAGTGTTGATAATTGGTTTAATTACTTAATTGATGATTGTTTTGATTTCAATGTTTTGAGCTTTTAAATGTACTTTCATTTTATTTTGATTTTTAATTTCATATTAATGTATAGGGAATCTTATTGGATGTAAAAGCATGTTTCCATCGTTGACGGGTGATCATTTTATTTTTATTTTTATTTTGTTTATTGGTTTGAACATTACCATCTCATGTATATATTTCTATTTTCTGTAATAAAATGTTTCTCGATTGCCCTTTGCATGCTCTTCTTGTCTATATAGTAGATGATACTATTGATATTTTTAAATAATATAGAACTAGAACCTAAAAGGAGGCCGATTCCAATAAATCGGGTGCATAAATATAATAGGATATGTCCAATTATAGCTATGTGCACCCAACATTTCAAATCCAATAAGGGGTTGGGGCTTCCTTAGGAATCAAATCACTACTCCCTTCTTTATTTTTCCAGTCTATCCGGGTGGTGACTCTCTTTTTTTCAGGCTTAGACCTGTGTTCCCTAAGGCTGTGAGCCTAAACAGTGCTGGAGATGCAATCATTGAGAGTTGGGCCAAAATTTTTGGCTCACAGTGGTGCTTCCACAAGGGATAAGAGAAGTTGATTTTGTTTGTGCTAGTATTATTTTATTTTCTAATATCATTAGTATTATTCTTGCATCAATAGTTCCATTAGGTGGATGTGTTAGGATGCCCGTGATTAGCCATGCTATATGCATGAGAGGGAAACTGTGCTTCCACTCGAGGTACGGAGAATGATCATTACTACTCACAGTCTCGTACCTTCAGGTATGTCTTATTGCGGTAACCATTAGCCTTTAGCACCTTGAGACTGAAGCCTACATATAGGCAACCTAGTTACTTCCTTAAGGATCACCTTGATATTTTTGCATGTTTCGTACTCCGTGTTTGAAACTTATCAGTTTTGATTACTTATTTGATTTGGGTTTTTCCAATTTTGATCCAATCATGATTATGGACCCAAAAACATTTTCTAAAAATCATTTTGATCAATCTTGGCCCAAACATATTTTCAAAGGTTTTTAATCATAATAGAGGACCAAAACATTGATTTTCAAATTTTCCGAATTGCCTTGATCTTTTACAATATTTTTCAAACTGACTTTGTAATAAATGAAGCCCAAAAATCCAATTTTCTAATTTGTTGGGCCAACACATTTTTTTGATATGTGGGCTAAGGCCCAAATCATTTTGTCTCAAGGGACTTGAATCATTTTTCTATACCAATGAGTCAAAGCCCAAAATGTCTTGATCATTATTTGAACCTAATTTGTTTCCACTATAGATCAAAGTCCAAGGTCAAATGATTTTCGATATAAGCCTAATTTATTTTTTGCTTAATGGATTAAGGTTCAAATTGATTTTAATTACCAATATGAGCCTCAATGTTTTCCACACTAAGGGGCGAGGCCCAAATAATTTTTCTACGAAAATCCACTTTGACTTTTCATATGGGTCAATACCCAAACTTTTTATAAAATGGGCCTTGCATATTTTCCATGCGATTAATCCAAAACAATCTCTCTAATGTGGGCTTAAGTTGAACAATAACCTTTTCCAACTTGGGCCTCAATCAAAAATCATCTTTTTTTACGAACTTTGCTTTTGAAAATCATTTCGAGTTTCTAATATAAATTATATCAATCGACATATAATAAGAGTCAACTGTGAGTTTAATTTTAGCCAACATGTTTCGAACATGGTAACTTGTTTGTGGCATGCACTTTTAATTGTTTCCCTAAACTTGTGCAAACCATTTTGAAATAAATTGGTTTATTGATTTATAATCCCAATTTTTTACCATATCACATTCAAAATGATACCCAAAAATATTTGAATCTTTTAAAAACCTTTTGGGATTTTATTTCAAAAAAACTAATTAGTTTCAATCGTGTTTCTATATTTTGACGTCACAATTAGGAGTATCTCATCTTGAGAGAATAAGATTCTTCGAAGCATGTTACCCTTATAGTTGATTCTATTAAACCAAAACATCTAGGAAAAGTGACTCAACTATTTGTGTGTGGAAGAAATAAGGGTGGAAGGATCACCGATATAAACTCTATTTTTGTTTCTTTTATGAATTTGCATTCATGAATACTTGCATTCATGCATCCATACATCTCATGTACATGTTAACTCGCAATCTAGAAGAATAACAACCTTTAAGTAGTTGAGAAAAGAGCCAGCATTAGAAGCCACCTGAGAAGCGTGTCCATAAATTGTGCACTAATGCAGATGGATTTTGATCAAGTTAGAACTATGATTCAAAGGATGGTGACTTCAAGGGTAATTAAGTCAGAGGATCAAATGGCCAAGCTGTAACGACCCTCCCCAACCAGGTCGGTATCCCAAGGTCGGTTGCCCAGCCCACTGGGTCCGCATGTTCCGCAGGAGGCAAGCGATCGCTACAGTACTGGACAGCCCTCGCGGCCCACCCAGCAGGATTTGTTTATTTGGCCCCAAGGGGTCGCCTCCCTGGATCGAACCCCTGACCTCCCACTTAAGAGAGCCAGCGAGAACCATCCAGTACCATTTCTGCTACTGGATGGTTCTCGCTGGCTCTCTTAAGTGGGAGGTCAGGGGTTCGATCCAGGGAGGCGACCCCTTGGGGCCAAATAAACAAATCCTGCTGGGTGGGCCGCGAGGGCTGTCCAGTACTGTAGCGATCGCTTGCCTCCTGCGGACCATGCGGACCCAGTGGGCTGGGCAACCGACCTTGGGATACCGACCTGGTTGGGGAGGGTCGTTACACAAGCTTTTGGGGTAGATGGGTAATGTTAGTGACAATGAAGAAACTTCAGGGAGCATAATGAGAGGGAAGGGTAAAGAACCTATGAAGACCACTGATGATAAGAGACGGTTATAGATCCTTAATTTTTGACCCAGTTCGGTTCGTTATTTTATTTAGTCCAAAATAATTTTTGTGTTATCTTAATTAAATAATATTTGTTTTAGTATTTATTTTTTATAATTTTTAAAGATTATTATAATAAATAAATAAACCAAAATAAAAATAAATATAAAAAATCGGCGACGAAAAGGTGGGACGAAATGGCTGTGGGCTATTTCACTCACAGGAGTTTCCTGCGGGCTAAATGGCCTGCAGCCTGCCTGGTGCGCCCGACGCTCGCACCTCACCTCGTAGCTCTTGCAGCCCAATGCAGTTTTCGCCAGCGAAATTTTTCCGACGTAATTTTTTTTGAAACTAAATTCTATTTGGTTTCGGTTTTTTTTCCTAATTAAAATACAGTTTCCTTAAGCAATTAAAATTAATCATCTAAATTTCCTATAAATAAGACTAAAAAACACAGAAAGAAGGGGGAAAACTTTTGGAGAAAAACTTTGAGGGATCAGACTCGGATTCTTTTTGAACTCAAAACTTTGGGAGACTTTTGATTAGGTGGTTGAAACTCAGCAAATCGAAGCAATAAGCAAGCAATCTATAATTCATCAAAGGTAGCAAAGCTTGTCTTTGTCCTTGTTCATCCATGAAGTAATTTTTGGTGGAACCAACAAAAGAAGGTTTGAATATCTAATCTCTTTTTTTCCTTACAGTAGCTTCAATCATTAAATTGGTTCTTTTGATTCTAAGAACCTTAGAACCTTGAATCAACTCCTCTATTCTCAAAAACCCTAAAATTACTTTTCTGTTTCTTCTAAAACCTAAGAACCCTAATCTATTTCTTCAAAATCTTAAAACCTTAATCTACTTTTCAACTTTCCAAAACCTTAAATCATTTTATTAATTCCCAAAACCCTAATCTGCTTTCCAATTTTCCAAAATCTTAAAACCCTAAATTGACCCTTCTATTTCCAAAAACCCTAAAAAATACTTTTTGTTTCCAAAAACCTTAAATCATCTTGCCTATTTCCAAAAATTTTATAAAACTCTAAATTGTTTTCTTAAATCCTAAAACCAAAACATGTTTTCCAAAACACCAAAAACCCTAATTCTCTCAAAACCAAAACCGTAAACCTTAATTTTCCTAAACCCTACTCCTTAAAACCTCATAAACCTAAATATTAAAATTCAACACAGTAAGCCTAAAAACAACAATCCAGTAGCTAATAATCATAAACCTAATGTTTTAAAGTATCCAAACCCTAATTTCATGATTTTACCCGTCAAACCCTAATTTAGTTAATCAAAGAACCTTATCAATCTCTTAAATTATAAAACCTTAATCCATTTCAATTCCCTTAAAACTTAGAGCAGCCTAAACCAATAAATTCCAAAATCCTAAATATTAATTAAAGAACTTTAAATGAGAAACAGTAAACTTCAATTTGTATCTTTACTTACCTTATTTGATTATGTAGTTTATTATATGCTTTGATTTATTTAATTTCAATGCTTGATTTATTTAATTTATAAAGGATAAATACTTATTATATATTTTAATTGATGTTTAATATCTTTGATAATGATTTATTTATTATGAATGGTTATTTACTTTTATCGATTTATTTTTTATTTTCAAATGTTGTAAGAGGTATGTTTCCACTTTGCGGGTACCTCATTAGTTAAATATCATGTAATTTAAATTGCTTTTATATTTTAGACCAATGTAAAGGACATGTTTCTATCTTTTGGTGGGTGTCCTATTAGTTTAGGCATGGATGATGTAAGGACATGTTTTCATCTTCGGATGGGTGTCCATTTACTTGCTTTCTTTGGACATTGCTTTGATTTTTAATATAACGATGCTTTATTTCAATTGTTGCATGTAATATGGATGATATTGTTATATTTAAGAATTTTATAATATTAAGACCTGTAAAGGAGGCCGGTTCCAATGAACCGGGTGTTGTGGGGGTGTTGGGCCATTTCTCACCTTCCCCACATGTACCCAACTTTCTGAACCCATTAGGGGGTTGAGAATTCCTTAGGAATTGAGTCATCCACCCCTTTCTTTTTCCCGGCCCGCCCGGGTGGCGACTCCATTTTCTCCGAACTTAGGTCGGTGTTCTCTAAGGCCCCGAGCCTAAACAGTGCCGAAGTCGCAAGAACCATTCCACTGGGAGTGGGGGCAAAAATTCCTGCTCACAGTGGTGACTCTACTGGGATAAGAGAAGTTAATTCCGTTGGTCTTTTTATTATTCTATTTTTTCTTATAATGATATTATCCATTGCATCATTTAGATTGCATCGTGTGCGTGAGTTAGGACACCCGTATTACCCGTGTTGTGTTATGTAAGGGACGCATACTTTCACTCAAGGTATGGAGATCGAGCATGGCATAACCACTCATACCCTCGTACCATTTGGTATATACTTGCTATGGGAACCTAAGCCTTATAACCCAAAGACTAAAGCCCATGTAATTGGCCTAGTTACTTTCCTTAGGTTTTACCCCAAATGCATGTTGTTTGACTATGGTTAATTTATCTTGGCTTAAATCATGACTTATTTGGTTTGTTCTTTTTCTAATATGACCTAAGTACATTGTAAGCTCAAAATAAATTTTTCTTTAAAATCCAAAAGACCAAAGCTATTTTCAAAACTTTTCAAAATGGTCTTTGGACGTGACCTAAATACTAAACCCAAAATCCTTTTTTTCTAAAATCTTTTTATAATGGGCTTAGAAACAAAATTATTTTCATCCAACCTTTTCTTACAAAGAGCTTGCAAATTATTTAGGTCAATTATGAAATATCAAAAATTAATTGTGAGCCTAGCTTATACTAAGAATAAATTAACCACGGCTTGTTTTTGGCATGAACCATTAGTTACTTTTTTTCAAGTGAGAAATCTATCTATAATAAACTTCTTAATTTAGTTTTAATCCAATATAGCATAAAAGCTACTTTAGTTGGTTGAATGGATTAAAACCTAATTAATGAGAATTATCATGGACTGATTTTCATTTTCAAAAATATAACTATTGGGAAACGTTCAAGGGAAACATTCGAAAACAAGGCACCCCATGTTGGTATTTTGTTAACCATATACCTAGGAAAAGAGACTTGACATTCGTGAGTGGATGTTATAAGGTTGGAAGGAACGTTCTAATTGTCCTTGTTTGTTGTTTGTGCATACATGCATACATACATACATTTGCATCTCATATTATTGATCCTCTCTGGCTCACAGCCCTGGATTACGACAGTTCAAAAGCTTACGACAATCCAACCTATGCCGGAGATGAAGTATCTACCAACGACTCAATCACTTGCTCACCAAAAACAATGGAGCCCGAACAAATTCAAAGAATGGTGGATGAAGCCCTCAATGCCAAAATGGAAGAAATAAAAGAGGCCATAGCCGAGACCGTGAAGAACCAATTGACTACAATTTTAGAAAATCATGTCGAAGCGTCTACTAGCTCCAAGAAGCCAAAGGACAAAGGGAAGACCAAAATTGGTGAAGTAGTTTTTGATGATGAAAAAGTGATCATAGATGATGATGATGATGATTGGACTCAATACTACCAAGATCCTCAAGACAAGAAGAAAGAACCAAAGATTATTAAAAGGTCAGCTATGGAGAAAACCGAAACTTTTGATGTTGAAAAGATGATTGCAAATTTAGAAAAGAAATTTGAGAAGAAACTAAAGACCGAAGAAATGTCTGAAGTTGACAAATTATTTGAACTAAATGAAGAAGTTCCATACAAATTCAAGATGCCATCTTTTGTGAAGTTTGATGGAACCTAAAATCCTCATCTCCATATGAAGCAGTATATCACTGCCATGCAGTCTGCCCAAGCTACTAAGGCTCAAACTCTAAGGTACTTTATGCTCTCATTGGACCCTGTTGTCCAAAATTAGTTCAATACTTTAGATGATGGAACATAAAAGAGTTGGAATCTGCTTTAAAAAGCCTTCATCCAACAATATGGGTATAATGTCGAGATGGAAGTTACCTTAATGGAAGTGAAGTCCATTAGACAAAGGCCAAATGAGAATTTTGTGGACTATGTGAAAAGGTGGAGAAATAAGGCTGCTTTGCTCAAGAAAAGGCCTGATGAATCTGATCAAATAAGGATGATCGTGAGAGGTGTCCTGCCCAATCTCCGTGAAAGGATATCTCACACCCTTATAAGGGATTTCAAAGATCTTCTCCAAGCTGGTCTACAAATTGAAGAGTGGGAAAGGGAGAAGAATTACTTTTCGGCAAGAAGGAATGAGAAAGGAAATTATCAGCCTAGCACACAAAAGGAAGCTGATGTTAATGTCACTGGTCAAGGAGGAATGAGATAGTTTTCAGAATTAGGGAAGCCACTGTCTTGGGTTCTCAATAACCTACAAAAGAAGGGATTGTTACAACCCTTGACTCCTCGTCCTTTGCCTAGTCCTCTTCCACCTAACTTTGATACTAATGCATTTTGACAATTCCATCAAAGGTCTGGACACGAAATGGACAATTGTATGAAGTTGAGGCATGAGATCTAGAATTTAATTGATAATGGCAAGTTGCTGAGCCAGATAAGCCCAATACCAAAGGTAATCCATTTTCAAGGTTCAACAGGGTGCCACCACCAGCAACCTTCATGGTAGGAAAAGGATTGGAAGAAGATTTTGTTTTATCATCCTTTCAAGATGAAGATGTGAAAGGAAAAGAAGCTTAACTCAACAAACTTTCCTTAGCTTGAATATTGCTTTTCAATTTTACTTTCTTTAATATTTAATTTGAACAATTATATTTTCAAATTTAAATTTGTTTGAATAAATTACTTTCATCAAAATTTTGTTGGTCTTTATTCATTTTGGTGCTCAACCAATAAGGAATCTAGCTTGATAATTCATGAATTAATATATCTATGCATCATGATTCGAATGACTTTACTAGATAAGGAAATTACTCTATAGCATTGAGTTGTGTATGCTTATTTAGAGAGGGCTCCCGCATAATTATCTTTGTCTAGGTCCTAGTCAGTCTTAGAACATGCTTAGACAAACTTTCGAGGTGAAATTGAACTCTGCTTATTTAAGAGAGAAATGATCTAGGCATTGTTTGGTTAGCCAACAACTAGTATCCACCCTATTAAATATAAATCCCTAGTTGTCCCTTTGAGCCTTCATAAAATTTTAGCTTTCCTTTCATTGGCTTACAAACCCCAATAACCTACCCTGAGCTGTTGTGATACTTTTGAAAAGTCTTACGATCACTAAGATGAAGAGGCAAGAAGATCAAAGAAAGGAATGAATAGTCAAGACCATGAAGATAGTTGAAGTTCTCGAGACCATAAGAGTAGTTGAAGTTCTCGAGACCATAAGGGTAGTTGAAGTTTTTTTAATATTTCTAATATATCAAGACAACATCAGAGTAACAAATGATTCATCCCTGTTAAAGAAGATTTATGTTACTCCACTCATCCATTATTGGAAGCCGAAGTCGGTACAAACAAGACAACACTGTTTGAGCTAGAACCAAAAAAAAAGGAAGAAGAAGAACAAAAGAAAGAAAAGATAAAAAGATAAAACCTAGAAAGGCGGTTCAAAAAGCCAACTGAGTTCTCTTTTACCTAAGACATCAAAAGTCTTCCAATTAGTTTATAAGGATATTTTGACTTGAATTGGTTCAACCCAACTAAAGATTCGATCAAAATCAGAGGAAAAGGATGAAGACCATCCAGTTCTTAAAAGCTCTGTATTTGACAGTCCTACAAGGAAGAAGGAAAAAATGATAAAATGCTCAAAGAAAGGGAAGAGTAAGAAAAATAAAAAGAAAGAAAAGGGAGAAGAAGAAAAGAAACAAATTTAGGTACCAAACGTTTTGCAATGGCAAAGACTATCCCAATCAAGATTCAGGTTAACGCCAAAAAGAAAGAAGAATGATCAAAGCTCTATCTTTTCATGCTCCCAGTTGCCTAAAGTTCAAACAAGAAATTTATAGTGTGAAGGTTTGTCCATTGTGTCTCATCAGCTCCTATCTCAAAATGGCCTTCATTTAAACCCGTGTCCCTTATAAAAGACCTGTTGATCTGGTAGGTAGAGTCTATTAGTGGAGATAGTTTGAATAAGCATGCATATGAGATAGACAATATTTAAAATCAATGAGACCTTTGGCCAAGTAATGTGTATGTGCCTATCTGAAGTGCAACGGTTCTTGCTTAAATAGAAATAATTCCCGAGTTTAGTACGGTAACTAGGGTTGTCATGTTATAGATATGTTAATTTGAAAAATCAAGTCCTGAGGTACATTGACATTAATTCGGCAAAGCCAACACTTGATTTCAAAATCAAAATTCAAAGTTGAAAAAAAATTACAAAGCCTTCAAGTTAAAGGAAGTATGTCAAATCATTGAACCTCCAAAGGACACATTGGGCAAAGGAAATGATTACTGGCAAGGTCATGAAGAAGCTACCAACTGACATGGATGTATCCCTGACTCTGCAAGCTTGGGGTCCCGCCATTCATATTTTCAACACCTCAAAGATAAAAGCCATAAATGTGAAGCATTCTATCATTCCAAAGCAAGACCTGAATGTGCATCTGAAAGGAACTAATGTGAACACGTCTGCTGATCACCTCGGTGTGTGGGTCAATGGAACGACTGTAAGTATTATTCATGCATATCATGCATACATGAGCATATCACATCACACTTTCTTATCTTGTATTGTCTATTTTTTATTAAGGTGAACAACAAACACCCTGTGAAGTAAACAATAAAAAAAAAGATATCAAAATAGGGGGGCATGGAAAGCCCATTACTTGAGAAAGTTCCAGTAATTTTGCAAGGAGAAGAAATGCGTGCTTGTGCGAAGAACTAGACGGTAAAGCATCAATCAAAGCCTGCATAGAAAAATCGGTTTGAGCCTACACAGGGGACAAAGTTTCTCCTTTTCAATTTTTAAGTTTATGCATGACCAAAACATTTTGACTCATTTCTAATATTTTACCACGCAGGGGGGGCAAGGAGAGGATATGAAGGCTAGCTAAAAAGGGCTGAACTTTTTTGCAAAAGTGCAAAGGAAGAACAAAAAGAGAAAAGAAAAAAAATAAGAGAAAAGAAGAAAATTAGAATTCTCAAAAGAATGAAGATGCAAAAGACAAAAGATCAGTCCAGCTAGAAGAGCTAAAGCCAATATAAGACCTAATCTCTAATGGATAAAGATCCATGTTTCAAGGGTAAAGACCCGATTTCTAATGGATAAAGATCCATGTTTCAAGGGTAAAGACCCATTCTCAGGTCCAAGTACCAAATTGAATCAATCTCGGGTCCAAGTACCCATTATCGGGTCCAAGTACCCAAATCAAATTAGACTCGGGTCCAAGTACCCAATCTCGGGTCCAAGTACCCAATCTCGGGTCCATGTACCCATTCTCGGGTCCAAGTACCCAATCTCGGGTCCAAGTACCCAAATCCAATTCAATCTCTGGTCCAAGCACCCAAATTCAATTCATTATCGGGTCCAAGTACCCAAATCAAATCAGACTCGGGTCCAAGTACCCAATCTCGGGTCCAAGTACCCAATCTCGGGTCTAAGTACCCAAATCAATTTCAATCTCGGGTCCAAGTACCCAAATCAAATTCAGTCTTAGGTCCAAGTACCCAAATCAAATCAATCTCGGGTCCAAGTACCCAAATAAAATTAATTTCGGGTCCAAGTACCCAAATTTAATCTAGTCTCGGGTCCATGTACCCAAATCAAGTTCAGTCTCGGGTGCAAATATCCAAAACAAATTCAAATTACCATCTCATCAAAAATTAAGTCTTATTGCTTTTCAATCTCTTTTACTAAAGTCTCAGATCGATCAAGCAGGGGGCAAATTGTACACCCTTAATTTTTGACCCAGTCCGGTCCGTTATTTTATTTAGTCCAAAATAATTTTTGTGTTATCTTAATTAAATAATATTTGTTTTAGTATTTATTTTTTATAATTTTTAAAGATTATTATAATAATAAATAAATAAATAAATAAATAAACCAAAATAAACGAAATGACGAGCAGCCCGCTTGGTGCGCCCGACGCTCGCACCTCCCCTCGTAGCCCTCGCAGCCCGATGCAGTTTTCGCCAGCAAAATTTTTTCGACGCAAATTTTTTCGAAACCAAATTCTATTTGGTTTCGGTTTTCTTTTCCTAATTATAATACAGTTTCCTTAAGCAATTATAATTGATCATCTAAATTTCCTATAAATAAGACTAAAAAACACAGAAAGAAGGGGGAAAACATTTGGAGAAAAACTTTGAGGGATCGGACTTGGATTCTTTTTGAACTCATAACTTTGGGAGACTTTTGATTAGGTGGTCAAAACTCAGCAAACCAAAGCAATAAGCAAGAAATCTATAATTCATCAAAATCAGCAAAGCTTATCTTTGTCCTTGTTCATCCAAGAAGTAATTTTTGATGGAACCAACAAACGAATGTTTGAATATCTAATCTCTTTTTTCCTTACAGTAGCTTCAATCATTAAATTGTTTCTTTTGATTCTAAAAACCTTAGAACCTTGAATCGTCTCCTCTATTCTCAAAAACCCTAAAATTACTTTTCTGTTTCTTCTAAAACCTAAGAACCCTAATCTATTTCTTAAAAATCTTAAAACCCTGATCTACTTTCCAACTTTCCAAAACCTTAAATCGTTTTATTAATTCCCAAAATCCTAATCTGCTTTCCAATTTTCCAAAACCTTAAAACCCTAAATTGATCCTTCTATCTCTAAAAACCCTAAAAAATACTTTATGTTTCCAAAAACCTTAAATCGTCTTGCCTATTTCCAAAAACTTTATAAAACTCTAAACTATTTTTTCAAATCCTAAAACCAAAACATGTTTTCCAAAACACCAAAAACCCTAATTCTCTCAAAACCAAAACCATAAACCCTAATTTTCCTAAACCCTAATCCTTAAAACCTTAAAACCTTATAAACCTAAATATTAAAATTCAACACAGTAAGCCTAAAAACAACAACCCAGTAGCTAATAATCATAAACCTAATGTTTTAAAGTATCCAAACCCTAATTTCATGATTTTACCCCTCAAACACTAATTTGGTTAATCAAAGAACCTTATCAATCTCTTAAATTGTAAAACCTTAATCCATTTCAATTCCCTTAAAACTTACAGCAACCTAAACCAATAAACTCCAAAACCCTAAATATTAATTAAAGAACTTTAAATGAGAAACAGTAAACTTCAATTTGTATCTTTACTTACCTTATTTGATTATGAGTTTATTATATGCTTTGATTTATTTAATTTCAATGCTTGATTTATTTAATTTATCATGGATAAATACTTATTATATATTTTGATTGATGTTTAATATCTTTGATAATGATTTATTTATTATGAATGGTTATTTACTTTTATCGATTTATTTTTTATTTCAAAATGTTGTAAGAGGTATGTTTCCACTTTGTGGGTACCTCATTAGTTAAATATCATGTAATTTAAATTGCTTTTATATTTTAGACCAATATAAAGGACATGTTTCTATCTTTTGGTGTGTGTCCTATTAGTTTAGGCATGGATGATGTAAGGAAATGTTTTAATCTTCGGATGGGTGTCCATTTACTTGCTTTCTTTGGACATTGCTTTGATTTTTAATATAACGATGCTTTATTTCAATTGTTTCATGTAATATGGATGATATTGTTATATTTAAGAATTTTATAATATTAAGACCTGTAAAGGAGTCCGGTTCCAATGAACTGGGCGTTGTGGGGGTGTTGGGCCATTTCTCACCTTCCCCACACGTACCCAACTTTTCGAACCCATTAGGGGGTTGGGGATTCCTTAGGAATCGAGTCATCCACCCCTTTTTTTTCCTGGCCCGTCCGGGTGGTGACTCCATTTTCTCCGAACTTAGGTTTGTGTTCTCTAAGGCCCTGAGCCTAAATAGTACTAAAGTCACAAGAACCATTCCACCGGGAGTAGGGGCAAAAATCCCCGCTCACAACGGTATGATCGGGAAGGATTTTATGCAACTTAGGGAAACTGAAACATGCTCTCAAGTAAAAGTGGCCAAATTGGATATGATAACACAACCTCAAAGAGTCCCTGACCTTGGCATACCCATGTCAAAGATACTTGAGATATTGTAAGTAAAAGGGCTACTCTTTCTATTAATGCCAAGGCCCTTATATAAGCCATTTCCTCTAGATTTTAATGCTAATGCTTTATGTTGATTCCATCAAAGATTTGGGCACCACACTAATAAGTGTCCCAAACTGAGGTGAGTGATTTAGAGCTTGATTGATGTAGGCAATATTCTCGACCTCGAGGATCTAAAGAGGGAAAAGGATGGTTCCCCGTGTTATGAAGATCTTTGGGTTGATGAAGAAGAGGACATGGCGCCGTTCTTTGACTATATGAAGAAAGGGGAGGAGGTGCAAAAAGAAGATGAAGATGCATTTCAGAAGGAAATGAGGCACTACAATACCCTTTTACCGTATATACATATAATATATATCCATATACACAAAGTACATATATAAGATATAAGAGTACTATAGTATTTAACTGTAGAAATACTCTACAACATTATAAATGTATATACTATAATTGAATAAATATAATTAAATGTAATTTGATTAATTTATAAAAGAAAAAAATTTGAAAAAAATTTGCTAAAGTTTTTTCTGTAAATTGAACAAAATTCCAATACAATAAACACAATCTGTAAAGAAAAAGACACTCCCAATATTTATATTGTATCCAAACTTCATCATTTCTCCAAAACCATCAAGATACACATATAGTGTACTTAGGTCACATTTATAATACTTTACAATACAATAAATACTTTACAATACCATAATTATGTTAACATATATACAAAATGATGTAATGTATATAAACATAGAATATTTGAACCAAATGTATATTTACATGATATGCGATCTAGTACCAAACAAACTGGTCTCATGGAAAAAATCTTTAACTTCAGAAGTAACTCAAAAGCTAGACCTAAAAAGGTCTATCAAGGCTCTCTCTCTTAGTCACCTTTTACCTGCGTGATAAAATTAAACCGCATTAAGCTCGAAACTTAGTGATACATATTTTGATAATACCATATTTTATAAAAGAAAAATATAAGTAAACATGTATATATGCTCTTTATGGCACACAATGCACTACCAATTTTAAATGTTCATTAACTTATATATATCAACATTTCACATTTACATGCATTGGGCCCAACAAGACCTTACCCAAAAGCCATCCCCTCTCGACACTAGAGATTAAGTGTCATATAATACCAGCTGAAGGTCGCCTCCTATCAATATCATAGTGTTCGACACTAGTGTGTCTTGCCCGAAGGCATATAAAAATGTCATGACATATCACTAGCATGCCAACTCGACAGTACTAAATGCAATTCTCTAAAACAAGTTATTATATAAGGCAAACATACATCACACATTTATCACATTTTACCCATTTTCATCACATTTACTACATTTACTCTTTTTTCCACAATTTCCACATTTCGTAGTCATTTTCCACATTTTCCCACATGTTTCAATCACTTTTAGCCTTATTCTGAGTTACATTCACAATGTAACCCATATTTCCCATACAATGCATAGCACATTATTATTTATCATAAAACAATAGTTTTTAATTTCCATAACTATGCATTAATCACATTTTTGATAAAATACATACACATATACATAATGCCACTTTAAAGGAATGACAGCATCCTTCAAAGCATACCAATATGGATGATACAAAATATAAATATTCAATTTAAATGTTAACAAAGTATGTACTAACCTTAAAAACTCCAAAATCAATGCTAATTCTCTTTCAAACCCTTACTTCTTCCAAAGCCCTAATTCTTTCAATAGGGCATATTGAATCTACACACTCCTAAACCAAATAATAAGCAAAATTATTTCATTAGAATCATATTTCTACTCATTATACTCAAAATAATCACTACTTATACAATTTCTAACGAAACTTCCATTAAAAATCCCAATCCTTACTACATTCTTCAAACTTCACCAAAACTTAGTCATTTCCACATATTCATAAATTTAATGGAAAGATTCTTAAATCCAAAGAAATCTTACATAATGCTTAAGGAATCTTGAAAACCACATTGAATCCTTTGAAATCTTTGTGAAATTTGGAGTATTTGATGAAGTAAAATCTCCCCTTGCTCTCTAATGGAGTTTGACCATGGTGGAGAAGAAGAAGAGAAAATTGACTTTTTTTAATTTCTAACTTTTTTTAATCATCCATTCATATATATAATAATAATTAAATAATTAATAAGATATTTTTAATCTTCCCATCTATAAATAATTTTAATTACTTGTTTTAATATTATTATATTTAATTTTTAACTTTTTACCTAACTTTGTCTTTTAGTGATAATGCATATATTAGGTGCATATCATGTATGCATTAGGTATCCAATGTATATTTTATATATCTTGTGTATATATTATGTATATATTATACATATCCCTCTTCGATTACTCTAATTACCCCTCCATATTAATTATTTAATTATATTTAAATAAAATACAGGTGTTACAGGAACGATGTGAAATCTAATTTAGGACTTAATGAGCAAGATGTCAAAAACATTATGAGGAAAATTATAATTGAGGAGACGAAAGACTTAGTGGAATAGTATATAGTAGAATCTGAAACTGTACAAGCTATTAAGAAGCAAGAAGAAGAGGCTAAGGAGATGCTCTCTAGTATTAGCCTTTGGGATGTCTTGAAGAAGAGCAATGTTGCCATCTCATCTTATATGATAAGAATAAATTTATAAGAATACTCTCTAATTTCTAAATTGGCTAATCCCTTGCTTAGTCAAGCATACACCAATATGGAAGAGATTTTATTAGAAACCCCTCACAAGTTGGAATAGAAAATCCTAATGGCATTAAGTAGCCCACAATCATTGCGTAGTCCTATGCTTGAGTGTTCTAAAGCTTATTATTGATTTCATAAAATAATAGGACATATAATAGAGCACTGCTCAAAATTAACACATAAAGTTCAAGATATATCTTGAAGGATTAGAGAAGTTAGAAAAGAGAAGAGTGGAAAGAGTATGTCTAATCAAAAGGGTTCAAAAGTACCAAAGGTCAGTCGTCACTTTACTAAATTAGGGGAATCTCTCTCAATGGTCTTTGAGAAGTTGAAGAGACAAGGTCTACTTTAGCCACTTACTCTAGGACCTCTACCAGATCCACTACCTTCAGGTCTCAACACCAAACTCTATTGCCACTTTCACCAAGTGATGGGTCATCACACCAACAAATGCCAATGTTTAAGACATGAGATACACAATCTCATTGATGATGGTAGAATCCTGGATCTCAATAAGCTTCTAGGATTATCAACAATGGGTCATGATCACATTTCAGAGGAATGCTTTATTTTGATGCCTTTTCTTTTTTCTTAAAAGACATATTTGTGTTTTGAGTCAAGCTGAACAACTTTCGATGTAAGCATATGCTATTTAAATGCATTGATTATGTTGATCTAATGATGACTAGTGGTATAGATGACATGGTATGTGTTTTTATATCTTTATGTTGAGTGTATAAAATTGAGTATACTTACTTAGAGAGGTCTCCTACATATGCCCTATGTCTAAGAAAAGAATTATCTTAGAACATGCTCCAATGAACTATTGAGGCGAAATTGAACTTTGCTTATGTGAGAGAGAAATGATATAGTCATTGTTTGTTGAGTCAATAAATGATATCTACCCTAATTACACAATTCCTAGTCTCTTTCTTTGGATTAAAACCTAGTCAACTACCCTAAGCTGGTATGATCCAATTAGTAAATTTGAATATTATATGATAAGTATGTTTATGTTGAAGATTAAGCCTTGAATCTAAATGTTAGAGTTGTTTTGTGATTAGATGGGCCTCATAACTTATGTGTGAAGATCAATGCTGGGCTTAAAGGTAATTGTTGCAAGATCTCACAAGTGCAAATAGTAAACCTTTCAGTTGTAGTAGAATATAGGATTGATGATTCCATATGAAAGGAAAGAAGAAGAAGAAGAAGAATCAAGGAAGGTGTAAAAATCAATCAAAGCAAAAAATAAAAAAAAAATGAAAATGCTGAAATGAATGAAAAAAGAAGAAGAATCAAGGAAAGTATACAAAAGACAAAAACTAAAACAAAAAAAAAAGAAAAGGAAAAGAAAGAAAAAAAAAGGAAAACAAAAAGAAAAGAAGTGGGGAAACAAAAGAAAAAAAAATGAAAACAAAGAGGGGAGAAAGAGCTCAAATTAAACAAAAGGAGTCTATAGTATTGTAAACTAATCCACTGAACCACTGTAAATTAGATTTGTGAAATTACAAAGAGTGGGAATGTTGTACAAAGCATGAAAATGCTTCTATTTAGTTTACCTCATCTGATTTGGAACTTCAAGAAGGATTTTGTGATTTTAGAAATTATCAAGTGTATTAATCAGCTTCAATTCTAAATGGCCTTCATTTAGCCCTTGACCCATACAAGGCCCCATTATAAGCCTACTATAGACCTTTTGATCTCTCCCGGTTAGCAAAGTCTATTATTGGAGATGGTTTGAAGGAAAATTCCTATGAGATAAACATATTTACATTAAATTATATCTTGGACAAAATAATGCGTATGTGTCTATCTGAAGTGCAACGGTTCTTTAAAATTAACTTTAGTGCAAAATAGGAGAATATGATTAAAGTAAGTGTGATTCCTGAGTTTAATATTGAAGCAAAAGCTTTAGTGTTATGGATGTACATGTTCTAAGACATTGAACAGAAGGCCTCAATAGATCCAAAAAGGATTAGCTAAAGGTGAATGTTGTCTCCTAAAGCCAAAGTTGTAAAAGAGACAGAGAGAGAGAGAGCTCACTAGATTGAAAACCTAAAATGGAGGTCAAAGCAAAAATTATAGCTGATAGAAAATAATAAAGAAGAAAATAAAAGAAAATGATAATAAAAATAAAAAAATAAAAAAGAGAGGTTTAACTTAATAAATGGGTTGCCAATGAATTTGCAACCTCCGATTCGACTTGGAAATGGTCTCTCACTTCAAGATTAACTATTAAGCTTCACTAAGAATCCCAATAGAAAGTTATTGTGTCTCTTACTGAAAAGATTTTTTCTTTGAAAGGCGGCTATTTGGGTTTCCTACACTCATATCTAGTGTTCCCTGTTTCTCATTCTAGTTGGAATTGATGCCATTATAGTTGGAATTGATGCCATTATTCTTCTATCCCTGAGCTGAAGCCATTATACAACCAATCATTGTGAAATTTCAAGTGTTTCACAAAGCACCCTCTTTTATCGGTTTACCATCCTCACAGTCCTGCTATCTCATGTATCGCACTTCAAAGGTGCCAGATGAACACATCTCAACTTTCCTATTTGACTGTGGGTTAATGAAACCACTGTAAGTAATTTGAACAAATATATGCATCTATTCATACATCCATCACATAAGTTCATTCCTGTCTAGGGGATATAGAGACCCCGGTGGTCTTAAAATTTATAGCAGTGCACAACTTGACTAGGTTCATAAGAAGCAGTCACTAATGATTTTTAGGTACATAAGGGTGATCGAGGAGTGGAGCACCCATAAACAAAGTAAAAAATGATGGTGATTCAAGAAAAGAAGAAATACAATGCAATTAAAGAAACACTAAATAGTTTTAATTCTAGTACAATTCCTTTGAATTACTACACTACGTTACAATATTGCAATAATCTATCTATTTATTTTTCTTTATTAACACACGTGTAGATGTTTCTCCTTGTCTTTGAAGCATTGTTGTAGGATCTGGAATCTTATACATCTAACAACGAGGCCAACTCTCCATTAAACACGTCAAGAAGTTCTTAGTTAATGATGGAAAGTCAAAGTTAGCAACATCATCAAAATAGATGGTTCCAACACCATATTGGTAGCCTAAATGGCTAGGGGCATAACAAGTACCCCAATGAAGATTGCCAAAGGCACATATGTGGTATAAGTATGGATAGTGACAAAAGTAATATGCCACCAAGGGGTAAGCCAATGAATGTTCATCTCATATTGAGATCTCAACCACTCCACCCAGTTGATGTAAGTGGTAATCAACTAGTCAACCCTTCTAGCAGAATGATGGCATGGATGATACCGGATGAAATCCACAATTGGAATTGACAGCAAAGCAATCCACTCTTGAAGCCAAACCTATAAAATAAGAGTTGAGTTTCGATAATAAAAATTAAGGAATAAGAATATTTTATGTATAACTAAGGGAGTAAACTACCTCCCAATCTACAACCTTGATTTTCTTTGAACGTATCCAACCTGATCAATGTCTCTACGATAATCAAAGGAATGGGGGAGTGACCGAGCTCCATTTGGTCAATAATATGTAGTAATCTTACATCGATGTCTCCATCTGGAGAACTAATAAGAATGGACTGGGTAAACACAAACAACACATCCGACTCCAAGTTTTTACTATGGCAATGTTGGCCATACAAAATTTGATGAGAGGGCTAAGAATAATCTTTTGCTTGTTGGTCAATTATTCAGCTTCACGAAGGGAAATATGAAACATGTCTTGTATTTTCGAATGTGGCACAATTTTTAAACCTGGGAGAGCCATGGCATTTCCTTGAGAGGTGGGAAAGGATAAGATAGCTTCAAATTCTTTGAGGAACATTTCTAAATTGAAAATTTTAAAATCTCTACACCTCTATAGACCCTAGGTTTGTACATCTAACCTAAAAGGCCCGAGTCACCAATAATTCCTGAAAGATACACACACACACACACACACACATATATATATATATGTTTGGAAACATTTTACATGCATTCTGGACATAAAAAGACTTTTAAAATTAGGAACCCTAAATCGGGCCTGATAACCTGAAAATCGGGCTTTTTTAGGGTTTTATCAAAAAATTTTAGAACTCTTTGAAAAAATTTCCAATTCACTTTTTGAGTATCTTAAGAGGTTCAAAACATGAAAAAACCTATCCCGAGAGGATTGGAATATAAAAAATCTTAGGAGGTTAGAAACCCTAAATCTGAGCTCGATAACTAGAAAATCAGGCCGTTTTAGGGTTTAATACAAAAACTTTCTATAAATCATTAAAAAACTTTGTGAATCACTTTTTTGATCATTGTAGGAGATTCGAGACATGGAAAAACCTTAGGGACTGCAAATTTGACAACCGGGTCCTTTAAAAGTCAAAAATACTATTTTTTGGAGGATTCATGCATTGGAGGGCATTTGGATGCCTATAACAAGGCTATAGGCATTTGTAGAAAGGCTTGTAAGACTCTTCCTCTATAAATATCCCCTTTATGAGAATTTAGAGGGACTTCTGGCAATTTTCTAGGCTGAGACTTTGCCAAATTTTCACCTCATCTCGTCAAAACCTTGCAAAATTGACTTTTAAACACATCCAAACTCTTGAACTCATGAAGAAATCCCACTAAAAGCTTGAATTCGACAACAAAAAATCATGATTTTTAGGGATTTAGAAGAGTTTTTTCACCTTTTTGAAGGTTAAAGAATGAAGGAGCCTACTCATTGGTTCGTTTCCTTTCAAACTTGATTTTCTCACCATTTTTATATATTCTTCTTCTCCTCATTTTGATCTTATTAAAAATTTAATCATTAAAATGGATTTTAAATATCAAAATATGCTAATGTCTTAAAATGAGCTTGAAAATGCATGAAGAAGTTGCTTTGATGATTTTGGCTCTTGAACCTCCTCTTGGCCAAATTTTGGATTGATGAAAATGAGTGAGGGAAGTAGCTTTTGGACACATTTTGGATCCCATTTCCCTTTGAACAATAGAATGAAACTTGGACCTTGGTACTGTATTGAACAAACCTTGACTTTTGATTAATTTAGACTATCAAAACAAGGACTTTTGGACATGCCTTTGGAAAAATCCAAACCAGATCTTCTAAGAAAGTAATGAACATATTTTAACATCAAGAATTTGCTAGATTTTGGGCCATAAACTAATTTGAACATCAAACTCTTATCAAAATTCAAAAAAACCTAGTTGGTGATGTAATGTGGTTTTCTAGTATAGTCTCCAAATTAATCAATTCTAAAATTACTTTTTTAAGACATTATAAAGTATTTTAAGGTGATTAAAATAAATTTCTAAACTTTTTGAAGAAAACCCAATTTTTGGATTTTGAACTAGTTTTCACCTTGGTATGCACACTTGGTCAATTCTTAGGTCAAATTTGTGAATAACTGGTATAATCTTATTTTGAACATGTTTTAAACATTTAGGATGATAATTTGGCATTTTGATTAAAAAAATGAAAATTTCCTTAATTTGGCATTTACCACAAAAAATGTGTTATGTTCCGTTTGGTCCTTGTTTCAGTTCTAACATGATCAATTGGACTCAATTTCACAACTAGTGATAAAATTTGGCATTTTTAAATACTTGTGCCATTTAACCTTGATTTATGTGCAATGTTGGTTTAGGCTCCAGTTTCTATATACACATGTTCTAATTGTTCTATAATGATGATTTGCGATTGCTTGTGATGATTTTGAGCAAGTATGTTATGATCCATAATGTCATCTGAATATTGATGCATGATATACTTTAGTGTTTGACTTTAATCTGATTATAGTTATTTTGTTTAAGAATGATGTAGTAGGCTTTCACATGTACTCTTTTATTCTAGAATTAATGTATAGGCTTTATTACTAGATGTAAGGTCATGTTTCTATCTTCGACGGATGCTCATTTATTTTATTAGTCATGAACATTACATATCATGTATATATTTCATTTGATTCAATAAAATGTCTCTTATTGCCCTTTTGCATATCTTATTCTGTTTGTATAGTGGATAGTGCTCTAGATATTTTGAAATAATATAATATTAGGACCTAAAAGGGACGTCGGTTCCAATGAACTAAGTGCATAGAGATAATAGGATTCGTCCTATTATGACTATGCGTACCCAACTTGCCAAACCTAGTAGGGAGTTAGTGATTCCTTAATACTTGAATCATTGCCCCCTTCTTTATTTTTCTGGTCCATCTAGGTGGCTACTCCCATTCTTTGGGCTTAGACTTGTGTTCCCAAAGGCAGTGAGTCTAAACAATGCAGAAGTCATAAGATCCATTCCACCAGGATTCATGGCAAAATTTCCTAGCTCACAATGGCAACTTCACTAGGGATAAGAGAAGTTGATTCCATTAATGCTAGTATTATTTTATTTTCAAATATCATTAGTATTATTCTTGCATCAATAATTGCGTTGGGTGTGTGATTAGCCATGTTATGTGTGTGAGAATGATATCGTGCTTCCACTCGAGGTACAGAGAATGATTATGGCATAACCACTTGCAGCCTCATACCGTTGGGTGTATCTTGTTGTGGGGACCCTTTGCCTTTGACACCTTAAGATTGAAGCCCACATATAGGTGGCCTAGTTATTTCCCTTTAGGATTACCCCGATATTTTTTCATGTTTTATGCTTAGTGTTTGAAACTTGTTGGTTTTAATTTACTTATTTGATTTGACCTTTTTCTTATTTTGATCCAGTCATGATTATGGACCTAAAAATATTTTCTAAAAATTATTTCGATGCATCTTGGTCCAAAATGTATTTTCTAAAATGTTTATACCTAATTAAGGTTCAAAATATTGATTTTTCATATTTTTTGGATTGCCTTAATCCTTTAAAAGAAATTTCTGAGCTAGTTTCATGTCCCAAGATGCATTTTTCATTTAGTAAGGCCCAATTAATCTATTTAATCGATATGCCAATGCCCAAGAACCATTTTTCATTAACTTAATGGGCTAAAATCATTTTCTATGCTAGTAAGCCAAAGCCCAAATCATTTTGGCATTAAACATAAGTTGAGTTTTTAAGCACCCATTTTTGGATGAAGCTGCTTAAGGAACAATAGATTTGGGCTTTTGACAAAAATACATGAAAAGTTGAAAATAAAATTTTAAATTTACCATATTTATAAAATATTTACCAAAAAACTAGAATTTATAAAATATTTACCAAAATACCAGATTTTTATTGGTTTACAAAAAGTTTACAATGAGTTTATAAATTTTACACAGTTTATAATAAGTTTATTATGAGTTTATAATAAAATAACTAAAATACCCTTGGTAAAAAAGTAAAAATTTTTAAAAATATGATGGAGGGTGTCATTTTCCCAACAGATTTTCTAATCTAGACCTATCATCATTTTTATTGAACCTAAAATATTTTCCCAAAGGCTACATCTAGACCAAAGCCCAAAATGTTTTGTTAACCATTTGAGTCCAATATTGTTTCCACCATGGGTTAAAGCCCAAAGTCAAATTATTTTTTGCATAGGCCCAATTTATTTTTTTTCTTAGTGGACTAAGCCCAAATCCATCTTCATCCTTAACATGAGCCTCAATATTTTCTACACCAATGGGCCTCTTATATTTTTTTTAGGCTTTAATCCAAAACTATCATTTTTAAGGGTTTCATTTTTTTAAATCATTCCAAGTTTATAATCTAAATTGGATCAGTCGAGAAATAATAAAAGTTAATTGTAGGCCTAATTTTAGCCAACATGTTTCAATTATGGAAACTTGCTTGTGGCATGCATTTTAATTCTCTCCAAAGTTGTGTAAACCATTTAGAAACAAATTGGTTAATTGATTTGTAATTCCAATTTTTATCTAAATGCAGTCGAAACTCTGCTAACAAAATAGATGAATTTTCTAAAAATCAATTTGGGATTTCATTTTAAATTAGCTAATCTGTTTTAATTGATATTTTGGTGTCACAATTAGAAGTGTTTCATCTTAAGAGAATAAGGTTCTTCAAAGCAAATTACCCTTGTTTTTAATTATTTTAAACCAAAACACCTAGGGAAAGTGACTCAACTATTCATGTGTGGGAGAAATAAGGGTGGAAGGATTGTCGATATAACTTCTGTTGTGTCTTTTGTATGGTTTTGCATCATGTATTCATGCATACATGCCATGCATATGCTGACTTGTAGACACTAGATTTTAGTTTTAAAGCTGTAGATTTCCAAGGGGCGAAGAAGATTCTTTAATTGGATCCGTCAGTTTTGCACCCCCAGCCAATGGACTCTGATCAGACCAAGACTATGGTCAAGAAGATACTTGCCACTGAGATTGTAGATTTTAAGGAGCAAGGCTGGCCTTATAAGACAACAATTGAAAGAGGAGATGGTTGAAATGGTAAACATGAATTCTGGATCCAAGTTGCAAGCATCAGGTAGCAACATTAAGATGAAAAGGAAAAAGCCGATGAAAAACCCTGCAACTCTTGAAGCCAGAGAGGAAGCCTTCAATGATTTGGAGGAGTATATGGTCATTAGGAAAGCTTAGATTGAATCTCAAGCATATAGCACTGAGAGATCTGAAAAGTTAGATATTGAGAAGATGATGGAGAACAAGTTTGAAAAAATGGAGAAGAAAATTAAAAAGAGGCTCCAACAGTCTAAAGTAGAGGAAGTTTCTAAGGTAGAGAAAGTCTTTTCTGAGGAGAGCTTACTATCAAAGTTTAGGATACCCTATTTAGTCAAGTTTGATGGGATTGGGGACCTCAAAATGCACACAACAATATATTACTATGATGAAAACTGTTCATGCCACTAAAAAGCAGTCGCTTGACGTGCTCTTCTTATCATTAGATTCCACTATTACCCACTGGTACAAGCCCCTTGAGTCTCATGTCAAGGCAAATTAGACACTACTATATGATGAATTTATTAAGCAATATGGGTATACAATGAGTTGAAGATGTCTCTATTGGAATTGGAGGCCTTGTGCCAAAAGCCAAATGAAAACTTCATGGAATTTGTCAAGAGATGGAGGTGACAAGCTATACTGATTAGAAACCATCCTATAAAAAGGGATCAAATTCAGATGGTAGTAAGCCTAAGAAAGGTCTGAGGAAAAGGATGTTGTAGACCCTAAATTTTTGGCCTAATCTAATCCAGCCCTAATTAAAAAGGAAGTCAAATCAAGCCTAAAGATTTAAACTAGTCTGCAATAATTTTAAGAGTAAAAAATGGTCTGAATCTTAAAACAAAAGTCAGCCCGACCCATGTTTTGTCGAATAGGCATGCCCGATTCACCACAGTCCATGCCTGTGGTGAATTGGACATGCTAATTCTGCACAAGCTCATGTATGTGGTGAATTGACATGGCTAATATGCCACAGGACTTGCCTGTGATAAAATTCGCCATGCCAATTTGCCACAGGCCAGCAGCTGGGGCAAATTGGCCACGCCAATTTTGCCTTCCCCGTAATCTAGCCTCTATTATGTTTATTAGCCTACCTTAATTTAGATGAACTCGATTTTAAACACGGAGGACGTAATATCCCAAGGTACACCCTAAAAGTTTTGGAATAATTATTGTGGTATTTGGATTTAAGGAGTATGTTTAATGGAAGGAGAAAAGAAATGAAGGTATATATAACATATATAAGTTAAACTAATGAAAGTCAAAAGAAGATAAATGAATTAATTTAATACCCGATTTTGGTGTACATTGGAATGGTAGTTGTGAGAAGATATGTTGGTAAAATATGTAAGGAAAATATTATAAGAAATAGGTGTATATGAGGGATGATATATATTTATGTGGTATTTGAAAAATATGGAAAATATAAAGGAAATATAAAAGAGATATACATATACCAACATATATATTACATATACATAATGTATAAAGTGGTGTAGGAAAAGTAAGTTTATATAATTAATTAATTAATAATAATAATAATAATAATAATAATAATAAAAGAAAAAGAAGATATTTATTTTGGTTATGTATGAAATTACTAAAAAGGGCAAGTAAGTGAAAGGGAGTTTAATTGTATAAAAGAGGGTATTTAGGTAATTTTCTTTTTAAATTGCTTGGTGGAGGTTTAAAGAGAGGGGAAATTTGACTTTGTTTCTTTTGTCTCTTTCATTTTTCTTCTTTTCTTTTGGGGTAGCCGGGTATCACTTAGTCAAGAGAGCAAGAAGTTGTTTTGAGTTCCAAGTTTCAAATTGAAGGAAGATTTCAAGGAAACAAGTTAGAAATTCAAGAAGTTTATCATTTTTGGTAAGTTTTCTCTTGATTTCTCTTGTTCTATTTGGAATTTTGTTTGAGTTTGATGGAGTGTGTTTGTGTATGGTGTGTGTAAAAGTGTTGAAATGGAATTAAAGATAAGAAGTTAGGTTGGTGTTGGTGATGGAAGAGTAAGAGTTGTGTTTAGTGAAATTTTTTCTGTTTTACAATTAGTAAAGGCTGTGACTTGTATGATTTTTAATTAATTATAGAAAAATTTTCTTGAAGTGAATTTTTGATATGTTGTGCCTCTATGAGTCTAGAATGACCGAAAAATATGTTGATTCGATTTTGGAATGGTTATGATTTTGGAAAGATTATTTTTATTAGACCTGTTCCAGCAGGTACCTTAACTGAGACAGCTATCTTTCGGGATTTTTAATAAAATGTAGAAAAATCATATCCAATTGAATTTTGGATATGTTGTTGCTTAGTGAGTCTAGTATTTGAGAAAAATAATTTGGAACCACGTTGATTGAATTTGATTTATGGAATTCACAAAGTTCAGAACTGCTGCCAGGATGCAGGGCAATTGGGGCAGTCTGGTTAGGTGAACTATTTGACCAAGATTTTGTGTTCAGTTTGATATGAAATTTGAAAGGAATGATTTTAAGATGTAAAAATAAATTCTGTAAAAATTTTAGAATTTTTAGTCAAGTATATTATTTTATACAATTTTTCAAAATAAGGATAAAATGGAGTCTAAAACCAGAATGTACTATTCATATGGTCATTTTGCTAATATTCCTTTTGAATTAGGTTGTGAAGAGGTTGAATTGCCCTAACCTAAGTGTTGAGGATTCTTTGAAGAGTAAGTGTATAGATTGGTGTGAGTTGGTTTTAAGGTAAGTACAAACTACATTATTGCATACATTCATATGATATTGAGATTTGATACACATTTGATTGTAAATGTGATAAGGAATCTAATGCATTGTTGATGTATATTAATAATATCATATTTGGTTATAATGTGAATGTTGTGATGAGCATGTAAAATATGTGTTAATGCCATTGATTATATCCATTTGAATAATGAATTGATTAATGTGATTTGAAATATAACGAAATGTGAAATGTGCAAGATGTGATGATGAAATGTAATGTGAAAGATATGATGTTATGAAGAGTTGCTTCATTGTGATTTGAGATCATATGAGATATGAGGCCATGATTGTTGGCTATGATGATGCACATGAGATGATTGAGACATGGTTGCTTAATTTGCTTATGAAATATAAAATGAATTGAGAAAGAGATTATGAAGAGATGAATGAAATAATTGTGTGCTTGATATGTTATTCAATTTTCAGAGTTCTGGGTTTGGCGGCATGCCTATGAAATATGAATGTGAAATATATGAAAAATAGTAACAGTCTTGCCGGGTTGAGGATCTCCTCGAGATTAGTCGGGTTGAGGTCCAAGAGACTGGGTCTGTTACACTTATTTTGGTAACAGTCTTGCCGGGTTGAGGATCTCCTTGAGTCTAGCCAAGTAGAGGTCCAAGAGACTGGGTCTGTTACCCTATCCATGGATAGATATATATATATATGTGTGTGTGTATATCGCCTACGGGCTTGATGATTATGATTATGGACCAAAGCAGTAACTCTGAACTTTGAATAACATATTAGTGTCTTTTGGGCCCATGCTTGTCTTTGTTTAAATGTGATTCATGAAATGAGAAATGAATGAATAATGAGACCAATGATTATTTTGTTTAAATGTGAATTATGGAATAAGATGTAATGATATGAGATATATGATGATAATTATGAAATGAGATGATTAGAATGTATAAGTAAATTATTGAAGGTGAATGTAGATTGAAAAACTATGTTGAATGATGAGATCTGAAGGTACTACATGAAAATACAATATGATATATAATATGGATTTGTGGGTTGTATTAATGAAATACGTTCATATGTATATAATTATGAGATTAGTAGAAATATAAATAAGGTGTAATTGAAATGTGAAAATATGATAAAAAAAATAATAATATATGAAGTTAATATAAGTATGATTGTCTGTTATGTATTTTTAAAATATTTATTTGTACTACTAAGCTTTCGGGCTTAGCGCGGTTGTATATATCGCGCAGGTGAGTAGGTGGTTGATCTGGAAGTCAAACTGTTATGCCACGAGTAGGGTAAGAGTATTTCGAGACCAACTAGAAGGTGATGCATACATGTATAATTTCATTATGTTGTATTTCTGATAAGAATGTATTCATATGTATAAATGAAATTTTGGTAAAGACAAGATTATCATATATATATATATAAGATTATTGAAAGTATGTGATAATAATAAACCTCTACTTATTTTGTACTAGAAGTGTAAATCCTTTTTGCAGGTTGTAGTTGAGGTTATAAGGGGGATTTATTGGGAGTGTACTGAAAATGATTTTGTTGCATTGGTTTGTGTAAAATGTTTTTTTTTTTAAATCAGAAAAAAATCAGTTTTGTCGACACTTGGGACTCAATTTTTAGGCGAAACTATGGCAAAATTTCTGTAAAACCGAAACTAAAATTCGAATTAAGTAAAATTGGTAGCAACATTAGGATAGTGTGGCGCCTCTACTCGGCTTACACATGTAGGCTGGGAAGAGGTGTTACAATTTTTGGTATCAGAGCTTAGGTTTGAGATTCTTGGCCTAAATAAAATTAAAAAGAGAAAGTTTTGAAAAGCTTAAAGAGAATTAAAAAGAAAAGTTTTGAAATGAAATTTGTAATACATGCATATGCATTAACACCTAGGTTGGTCTCGGATGTGGCATTATGTGAATTGTAATGTATTTGAATTAGATGAGATGGATGATAGTGTGTGGATGAAGTTCTACATGAAAGAAAAAAAAAATGATATGGAAATATTCATATGAGTTTAATTGATAAATTAAAGAATGGAAATGTATCCAAGTAAAGTAAATTGTTAAATTTTTGATTTTTGAAATGTGTTTGAAATATAAAGAAATGAATAAGAGAATAAAGTTGAAAATGAGCTAAAAACAAAATCAAGATTTAAGTAGGTACTCTTTCCTCTGTAATTTGAATCTCTTTCTAATAAAGCTTATGATTGGATTATTAGAGAAAAAAAAATATTATTCGGATGTTAAAATGAATAAATATGTTATTAACTTGAAGGAAATATGGTGGAACATTGAGTGAGTTGATTGGTATAGACAAAATGTGATCATTTAAGGTTTGGGTGTATAAAGTTAAAGTTTTGTTTAAAAGAAAAAGAGATGATGTTGGTTAAGTAAAAAGATATACTGTTATTGTTTGTATTGTTATTTTAATGCAACATTGTGATTTCAATGTTAGAAATATGATATGTTTGAATATTGTGAAAACTATATGTTTGGATGTTGCTTTGTGGTATATATATAAGATGTTTTTAAAGTTGATATTAAGAAAAGATGAGAATTGTAAGTTGAAGTTTAGGTGAAATAGTGATTTGAGAATTTAGAATTTTAATGGAATGTTGAAAAAGATTATTTAGATATTAAACATATGAGCTATTTGCAATGAATATTCTTGCATATGAGAATACTACGAATTGGGTAATGAGATTGATAGTATGAGAATTTGTTTTGAAATAAAAGAAAGTGATTGAGCGAGTGAAAATGAGTTACTTTAAGTCATTTGACTGGAAAGGGTGAAAATGGATATGAAGGTACATTAAATGCTTTATATATATATATATATATAATGAGATAGATGTCACATTAGAAATGTGACTTGAATATATATTTGAAGTGTTATTATGGTTAGAATGTATATATTTGTTGTGTTGATGAATAATTTAAATCATGTCAAAAGAATGAGTATGATAATATTCAAAGAAAAATGATAAACATTAAATTTGTACAGATTGTATGCAAAAGAGAAATTAAATAAAATTACATGCTTAAGTGTATACATGTATAGGATATGTGAGATGAGTTTTTCGATATGAATGTAATTGTATTATGTAAGAAATGTGGGAAGTGAGTCACATTATGGATGTGACCTATGAATATGTAGGTGGTATAATTACTGGTATAATGATATTAAGAATGATATTGCATGTATTAATGGACCTAAGAGAGATTAGGTCTTGAACTGTGCAAAGCTAGATGGATTATGTAACGAAATTAAGAGTGAGAATGGACGAGTAATATTGGATGGTGAAATTGTTATGGTAAACACTGAACCTGATGATCATATAATATTTTGAGTATCAAAGTATCCACATGTGGGAAGGTTTTATGTATATGTGTATAATAAGAGATTGTAAATGGATTAGAAGTAGATTCGAAATGGAATAACAAAAGGGAAATTGTGTAAGAATTGCATATGATTGAATATGTATACATAAGAGATGATAATAATAATAATATTGTTGAGCAGGAGTTAGGCTAATGATGAACATAATCGAGTGCAAATTGTTTTGAGATAGAGTTGAAATGTGTTAACTCTTGGTGTAGCAAAAGTTTAGAGAATGAATATGTAATTCTTGTGATATAATTTAGCATTGTAATTAAAAAGGTTGGAAGTTGAATAATAAAGGAACAATATGGATTTATAAGCTTCAGGCATGACCATTAATCTCTTATGATTTGTTTAGTATATTTTGGTCCATTAATTTTGTTATCCACAGATTTGGAACTGAGATAACATGACTGTAGTACAGTTTTGGTGAGATTGATAATTATGTTTCTAGAAACATGGTCAAGAATTATGACTGGTAAAGTTATACTTTATCATTTTATGTTAGAAATTTGGTTATAATTATGAAAAGTAAGGAAACAAAAGAGAAATGTAAAATGTTTTGAGTTATGGCTAATGTGATAAAAAGTTGATTATGTAAAGATCGTAATGGTATGAAATGTGAGGAGATATTAAAAAGGGGAAATTACAAAATGTGACTGAAAGTTATACAAAATATGTTTATGGTATAAAGTGAATAAATGAATGGACTTAAGATTTATGTGAGTGAACTATGGATAGAAAGTATGGTATGAGATTATCATGAGAATTGGTAGAAATTATACTAAGATAGTAGGAAATAAACTATGTGTATATTGAAAGATAATTTAAAGTGATTTGTAATCATGATAATTTTACTGAATATGGATCTGAAGAAATCAGGATTTGAATATAAGTTTGCTTTAATTGAATTAGGTTATATATATATATATTGTGAATTTCATGATAGTTTAAATAAATTAATTGTTGATTTGATTTAAACAAGATTGAAACGTGGGTATATTGTGACAGATAGATCAATTGATCTAGATTCTATGAAGACTATGAATCATTATTGAAATTTAATGTGTACAGTTGTACTAGGAGCATAAGATTTAAATGATAATGTATGTGATGTAATATTCTGACAAATGTATGGACGTGAATGTATTGAGTTAAATCAGTTGTAAATGAAGATAAAAGGGAAAAAAATTAATTACCTGTAAAGTAAGTTGAAAGGCATTGTACTAATATTTATGTTAAGTGAGAAGCATGCTAAAAAAAAATTTAAGTGTAGGAAAAATAAGGATATTGTTATCAATTAAGGTGTGATAAATGTCTATTCTGGAAGTGATTTTAATGATGGGATAATCAATGATTTTTTTTTAGGTTGAAGTTAAGAGAGTAATTATAAAGAGATGAAGTAATAAAATATCTTGAATGTAATAATTAGACAAAGTACATGTATAGAATAAGATGATCTGATTCTTGCATCAAGGTAAATTAATTGGGAATGTAATGAGATATTTTGAATGTTTGGATAAGAAAGTAATAAGATATATAAATGGATCTAATGATGAGTTGTGAAATTTAGAGAAAATGATTGACTCTAATAAGGGAGAGAGTAAAAGTTATATGATGTGATGACATAATAACTTAAAAATATAATTAACTTCATATGAAAGTTAAGATGGTATTATGTTAAGAGTGGATTGCTATTATACTAGATAATTTCGAGGACGAAATTATTTAAGGGGGAGAGAATTGTAATATCCCAAGGTACACCCTAAAAGTTTTGGAATAATTATTGTGGTATTTGGATTTAAGGAGTATGTTTAATGGAAGGAGAAAAGAAATGAAGGTATATATAACATATATAAGTTAAACTAATGAAAGTCAAAAGAAGATAAATGAATTAATTTAATACCCGATTTTGGTGTACATTGGAATGGTAGTTGTGAGAAGATATGTTGGTAAAATATGTAAGGAAAATATTATAAGAAATAGGTGTATATGAGGGATGATATATATTTATGTGGTATTTGAAAAATATGGAAAATATAAAGGAAATATAAAAGAGATATACATATACCAACATATATATTACATATACATAATGTATAAAGTGGTGTAGGAAAAGTAAGTTTATATAATTAATTAATTAATAATAATAATAATAATAATAATAAAAGAAAAAGAAGATATTTATTTTGGTTATGTATGAAATTACTAAAAAGGGCAAGTAAGTGAAAGGGAGTTTAATTGTATAAAAGAGGGTATTTAGGTAATTTTCTTTTTAAATTGCTTGGTGGAGGTTTAAAGAGAGGGGAAATTTGACTTTGTTTCTTTTGTCTCTTTCATTTTTCTTCTTTTCTTTTGGGGTAGCCGGGTATCACTTAGTCAAGAGAGCAAGAAGTTGTTTTGAGTTCCAAGTTTCAAATTGAAGGAAGATTTCAAGGAAACAAGTTAGAAATTCAAGAAGTTTATCATTTTTGGTAAGTTTTCTCTTGATTTCTCTTGTTCTATTTGGAATTTTGTTTGAGTTTGATGGAGTGTGTTTGTGTATGGTGTGTGTAAAAGTGTTGAAATGGAATTAAAGATAAGAAGTTAGGTTGGTGTTGGTGATGGAAGAGTAAGAGTTGTGTTTAGTGAAATTTTTTCTGTTTTACAATTAGTAAAGGCTGTGACTTGTATGATTTTTAATTAATTATAGAAAAATTTTCTTGAAGTGAATTTTTGATATGTTGTGCCTCTATGAGTCTAGAATGACCGAAAAATATGTTGATTCGATTTTGGAATGGTTATGATTTTGGAAAGATTATTTTTATTAGACCTGTTCCAGCAGGTACCTTAACTGAGACAGCTATCTTTCGGGATTTTTAATAAAATGTAGAAAAATCATATCCAATTGAATTTTGGATATGTTGTTGCTTAGTGAGTCTAGTATTTGAGAAAAATAATTTGGAACCACGTTGATTGAATTTGATTTATGGAATTCACAAAGTTCAGAACTGCTGCCAGGATGCAGGGCAATTGGGGCAGTCTGGTTAGGTGAACTATTTGACCAAGATTTTGTGTTCAGTTTGATATGAAATTTGAAAGGAATGATTTTAAGATGTAAAAATAAATTCTGTAAAAATTTTAGAATTTTTAGTCAAGTATATTATTTTATACAAATTTTCAAAATAAGGATAAAATGGAGTCTAAAACCAGAATGTACTATTCATATGGTCATTTTGCTAATATTCCTTTTGAATTAGGTTGTGAAGAGGTTGAATTGCCCTAACCTAAGTGTTGAGGATTCTTTGAAGAGTAAGTGTATAGATTGGTGTGAGTTGGTTTTAAGGTAAGTACAAACTACATTATTGCATACATTCATATGATATTGAGATTTGACACACATTTGATTGTAAATGTGATAAGGAATCTAATGCATTGTTGATGTATATTATTAATATCATATTTGGTTATAATGTGAATGTTGTGATGAGCATGTAAAATATGTGTTAATGCCATTGATTATATCCATTTGAATAATGAATTGATTAATGTGATTTGAAATATAACGAAATGTGAAATGTGCAAGATGTGATGATGAAATGTAATGTGAAAGATATGATGTTATGAAGAGTTGCTTCATTGTGATTTGAGATCATATGAGATATGAGGCCATGATTGTTGGCTATGATGATGCACATGAGATGATTGAGACATGGTTGCTTAATTTGCTTATGAAATATAAAATGAATTGAGAAAGAGATTATGAAGAGATGAATGAAATAATTGTGTGCTTGATATGTTATTCAATTTTCAGAGTTCTGGGTTTGGCGGCATGCCTATGAAATATGAATGTGAAATATATGAAAAATAGTAACAGTCTTGCCGGGTTAAGGATCTCCTCGAGATTAGTCGGGTTGAGGTCCAAGAGACTGGGTCTGTTACACTTGTTTTGGTAACAGTCTTGCCGGGTTGAGGATCTCCTTGAGTCTAGCCAAGTAGAGGTCCAAGAGACTGGGTCTGTTACCCTATCCATGGATAGATATATATATATATATATGTGTATATCGCCTACGGGCTTGATGATTATGATTATGGACCAAAGCAGTAACTCTGAACTTTGAATAACATATTAGTGTCTTTTGGGCCCATGCTTGTCTTTGTTTAAATGTGATTCATGAAATGAGAAATGAATGAATAATGAGACCAATGATTATTTTGTTTAAATGTGAATTATGGAATAAGATGTAATGATATGAGATATATGATGATAATTATGAAATGAGATGATTAGAATGTATAAGTAAATTATTGAAGGTGAATGTAGATTGAAAAACTATGTTGAATGATGAGATCTGAAGGTACTACATGAAAATACAATATGATGTATAATATGGATTTGTGGGTTGTATTAATGAAATACGTTCATATGTATATAATTATGAGATTAGTAGAAATATAAATAAGGTGTAATTGAAATGTGAAAATATGATAAAAAAAATAATAATATATGAAGTTAATATAAGTATGATTGTCTGTTATGTATTTTTAAAATATTTATTTGTACTACTAAGCTTTCGGGCTTAGCGCGGTTGTATATATCGCGCAGGTGAGTAGGTGGTTGATCTGGAAGTCAAACTGTTATGCCACGAGTAGGGTAAGAGTATTTCGAGACCAACTAGAAGGTGATGCATACATGTATAATTTCATTATGTTGTATTTCTGACAAGAATGTATTCATATGTATAAATGAAATTTTGGTAAAGACAAGATTATCATATATATATATATAAGATTATTGAAAGTATGTGATAATAATAAACCTCTACTTATTTTGTACTAGAAGTGTAAATCCTTTTTGCAGGTTGTAGTTGAGGTTATAAGGGGGATTTATTGGGAGTGTACTGAAAATGATTTTGTTGCATTGGTTTGTGTAAAATGTTTTTTTTTTAAATCAGAAAAAAACCAGTTTTGTCGACACTTGGGACTCAATTTTTAGGCGAAACTATGGCAAAATTTCTGTAAAACCGAAACTAAAATTCGAATTAAGTAAAATTGGTAGCAACATTAGGATAGTGTGGCGCCTCTACTCGGCTTACACATGTAGGCTGGGAAGAGGTGTTACAATTTTTGGTATCAGAGCTTAGGTTTGAGATTCTTGGCCTAAATAAAATTAAAAAGAGAAAGTTTTGAAAAGCTTAAAGAGAATTAAAAAGAAAAGTTTTGAAATGAAATTTGTAATACATGCATATGCATTAACACCTAGGTTGGTCTCGGATGTGGCATTATGTGAATTGTAATGTATTTGAATTAGATGAGATGGATGATAGTGTGTGGATGAAGTTCTACATGAAAGAAAAAAAAATGATATGGAAATATTCATATGAGTTTAATTGATAAATTAAAGAATGGAAATGTATCCAAGTAAAGTAAATTGTTAAATTTTTGATTTTTGAAATGTGTTTGAAATATAAAGAAATGAATAAGAGAATAAAGTTGAAAATGAGCTAAAAACAAAATCAAGATTTAAGTAGGTACTCTTTCCTCTGTAATTTGAATCTCTTTCTAATAAAGCTTATGATTGGATTATTAGAGAAAAAAAAATATTATTCGGATGTTAAAATGAATAAATATGTTATTAACTTGAAGGAAATATGGTGGAACATTGAGTGAGTTGATTGGTATAGACAAAATGTGATCATTTAAGGTTTGGGTGTATAAAGTTAAAGTTTTGTTTAAAAGAAAAAGAGATGATGTTGGTTAAGTAAAAAGATATACTGTTATTGTTTGTATTGTTATTTTAATGCAACATTGTGATTTCAATGTTAGAAATATGATATGTTTGAATATTGTGAAAACTATATGTTTGGATGTTGCTTTGTGGTATATATATAAGATGTTTTTAAAGTTGATATTAAGAAAAGATGAGAATTGTAAGTTGAAGTTTAGGTGAAATAGTGATTTGAGAATTTAGAATTTTAATGGAATGTTGAAAAAGATTATTTAGATATTAAACATATGAGCTATTTGCAATGAATATTCTTGCATATGAGAATACTACGAATTGGGTAATGAGATTGATAGTATGAGAATTTGTTTTGAAATAAAAGAAAGTGATTGAGCGAGTGAAAATGAGTTACTTTAAGTCATTTGACTGGAAAGGGTGAAAATGGATATGAAGGTACATTAAATGCTTTATATATATATATATATAATGAGATAGATGTCACATTAGAAATGTGACTTGAATATATATTTGAAGTGTTATTATGGTTAGAATGTATATATTTGTTGTGTTGATGAATAATTTAAATCATGTCAAAAGAATGAGTATGATAATATTCAAAGAAAAATGATAAACATTAAATTTGTACAGATTGTATGCAAAAGAGAAATTAAATAAAATTACATGCTTAAGTGTATACATGTATAGGATATGTGAGATGAGTTTTTCGATATGAATGTAATTGTATTATGTAAGAAATGTGGGAAGTGAGTCACATTATGGATGTGACCTATGAATATGTAGGTGGTATAATTACTGGTATAATGATATTAAGAATGATATTGCATGTATTAATGGACCTAAGAGAGATTAGGTCTTGAACTGTGCAAAGCTAGATGGATTATGTAACGAAATTAAGAGTGAGAATGGACGAGTAATATTGGATGGTGAAATTGTTATGGTAAACACTGAACCTGATGATCATATAATATTTTGAGTATCAAAGTATCCACATGTGGGAAGGTTTTATGTATATGTGTATAATAAGAGATTGTAAATGGATTAGAAGTAGATTCGAAATGGAATAACAAAAGGGAAATTGTGTAAGAATTGCATATGATTGAATATGTATACATAAGAGATGATAATAATAATAATATTGTTGAGCAGGAGTTAGGCTAATGATGAACATAATCGAGTGCAAATTGTTTTGAGATAGAGTTGAAATGTGTTAACTCTTGGTGTAGCAAAAGTTTAGAGAATGAATATGTAATTCTTGTGATATAATTTAGCATTGTAATTAAAAAGGTTGGAAGTTGAATAATAAAGGAACAATATGGATTTATAAGCTTCAGGCATGACCATTAATCTCTTATGATTTGTTTAGTATATTTTGGTCCATTAATTTTGTTATCCACAGATTTGGAACTGAGATAACATGACTGTAGTACAGTTTTGGTGAGATTGATAATTATGTTTCTAGAAACATGGTCAAGAATTATGACTGGTAAAGTTATACTTTATCATTTTATGTTAGAAATTTGGTTATAATTATGAAAAGTAAGGAAACAAAAGAGAAATGTAAAATGTTTTGAGTTATGGCTAATGTGATAAAAAGTTGATTATGTAAAGATCGTAATGGTATGAAATGTGAGGAGATATTAAAAAGGGGAAATTACAAAATGTGACTGAAAGTTATACAAAATATGTTTATGGTATAAAGTGAATAAATGAATGGACTTAAGATTTATGTGAGTGAACTATGGATAGAAAGTATGGTATGAGATTATCATGAGAATTGGTAGAAATTATACTAAGATAGTAGGAAATAAACTATGTGTATATTGAAAGATAATTTAAAGTGATTTGTAATCATGATAATTTTACTGAATATGGATCTGAAGAAATCAGGATTTGAATATAAGTTTGCTTTAATTGAATTAGGTTATATATATATATATTGTGAATTTCATGATAGTTTAAATAAATTAATTGTTGATTTGATTTAAACAAGATTGAAACGTGGGTATATTGTGACAGATAGATCAATTGATCTAGATTCTATGAAGACTATGAATCATTATTGAAATTTAATGTGTACAGTTGTACTAGGAGCATAAGATTTAAATGATAATGTATGTGATGTAATATTCTGACAAATGTATGGACGTGAATGTATTGAGTTAAATCAGTTGTAAATGAAGATAAAAGGGAAAAAAATTAATTACCTGTAAAGTAAGTTGAAAGGCATTGTACTAATATTTATGTTAAGTGAGAAGCATGCTAAAAAAAAAATTTAAGTGTAGGAAAAATAAGGATATTGTTATCAATTAAGGTGTGATAAATGTCTATTCTGGAAGTGATTTTAATGATGGGATAATCAATGATTTTTTTTTAGGTTGAAGTTAAGAGAGTAATTATAAAGAGATGAAGTAATAAAATATCTTGAATGTAATAATTAGACAAAGTACATGTATAGAATAAGATGATCTGATTCTTGCATCAAGGTAAATTAATTGGGAATGTAATGAGATATTTTGAATGTTTGGATAAGAAAGTAATAAGATATATAAATGGATCTAATGATGAGTTGTGA
This sequence comes from Garcia nutans, assembly GCA_947685225.1. Taxonomy (NCBI): domain Eukaryota; kingdom Viridiplantae; phylum Streptophyta; class Magnoliopsida; order Malpighiales; family Euphorbiaceae; genus Garcia; species Garcia nutans. The sequence continues at coordinate 57,123,682 of CANTUV010000007.1, forward strand.
AATTTAGAGAAAATGATTGACTCTAATAAGGGAGAGAGTAAAAGTTATATGATGTGATGACATAATAACTTAAAAATATAATTAACTTCATATGAAAGTTAAGATGGTATTATGTTAAGAGTGGATTGCTATTATACTAGATAATTTCGAGGACGAAATTATTTAAGGGGGAGAGAATTGTAATATCCCAAGGTACACCCTAAAAGTTTTGGAATAATTATTGTGGTATTTGGATTTAAGGAGTATGTTTAATGGAAGGAGAAAAGAAATGAAGGTATATATAACATATATAAGTTAAACTAATGAAAGTCAAAAGAAGATAAATGAATTAATTTAATACCCGATTTTGGTGTACATTGGAATGGTAGTTGTGAGAAGATATGTTGGTAAAATATGTAAGGAAAATATTATAAGAAATAGGTGTATATGAGGGATGATATATATTTATGTGGTATTTGAAAAATATGGAAAATATAAAGGAAATATAAAAGAGATATACATATACCAACATATATATTACATATACATAATGTATAAAGTGGTGTAGGAAAAGTAAGTTTATATAATTAATTAATTAATAATAATAATAATAATAATAATAAAAGAAAAAGAAGATATTTATTTTGGTTATGTATGAAATTACTAAAAAGGGCAAGTAAGTGAAAGGGAGTTTAATTGTATAAAAGAGGGTATTTAGGTAATTTTCTTTTTAAATTGCTTGGTGGAGGTTTAAAGAGAGGGGAAATTTGACTTTGTTTCTTTTGTCTCTTTCATTTTTCTTCTTTTCTTTTGGGGTAGCCGGGTATCACTTAGTCAAGAGAGCAAGAAGTTGTTTTGAGTTCCAAGTTTCAAATTGAAGGAAGATTTCAAGGAAACAAGTTAGAAATTCAAGAAGTTTATCATTTTTGGTAAGTTTTCTCTTGATTTCTCTTGTTCTATTTGGAATTTTGTTTGAGTTTGATGGAGTGTGTTTGTGTATGGTGTGTGTAAAAGTGTTGAAATGGAATTAAAGATAAGAAGTTAGGTTGGTGTTGGTGATGGAAGAGTAAGAGTTGTGTTTAGTGAAATTTTTTCTGTTTTACAATTAGTAAAGGCTGTGACTTGTATGATTTTTAATTAATTATAGAAAAATTTTCTTGAAGTGAATTTTTGATATGTTGTGCCTCTATGAGTCTAGAATGACCGAAAAATATGTTGATTCGATTTTGGAATGGTTATGATTTTGGAAAGATTATTTTTATTAGACCTGTTCCAGCAGGTACCTTAACTGAGACAGCTATCTTTCGGGATTTTTAATAAAATGTAGAAAAATCATATCCAATTGAATTTTGGATATGTTGTTGCTTAGTGAGTCTAGTATTTGAGAAAAATAATTTGGAACCACGTTGATTGAATTTGATTTATGGAATTCACAAAGTTCAGAACTGCTGCCAGGATGCAGGGCAATTGGGGCAGTCTGGTTAGGTGAACTATTTGACCAAGATTTTGTGTTCAGTTTGATATGAAATTTGAAAGGAATGATTTTAAGATGTAAAAATAAATTCTGTAAAAATTTTAGAATTTTTAGTCAAGTATATTATTTTATACAATTTTTCAAAATAAGGATAAAATGGAGTCTAAAACCAGAATGTACTATTCATATGGTCATTTTGCTAATATTCCTTTTGAATTAGGTTGTGAAGAGGTTGAATTGCCCTAACCTAAGTGTTGAGGATTCTTTGAAGAGTAAGTGTATAGATTGGTGTGAGTTGGTTTTAAGGTAAGTACAAACTACATTATTGCATACATTCATATGATATTGAGATTTGATACACATTTGATTGTAAATGTGATAAGGAATCTAATGCATTGTTGATGTATATTAATAATATCATATTTGGTTATAATGTGAATGTTGTGATGAGCATGTAAAATATGTGTTAATGCCATTGATTATATCCATTTGAATAATGAATTGATTAATGTGATTTGAAATATAACGAAATGTGAAATGTGCAAGATGTGATGATGAAATGTAATGTGAAAGATATGATGTTATGAAGAGTTGCTTCATTGTGATTTGAGATCATATGAGATATGAGGCCATGATTGTTGGCTATGATGATGCACATGAGATGATTGAGACATGGTTGCTTAATTTGCTTATGAAATATAAAATGAATTGAGAAAGAGATTATGAAGAGATGAATGAAATAATTGTGTGCTTGATATGTTATTCAATTTTCAGAGTTCTGGGTTTGGCGGCATGCCTATGAAATATGAATGTGAAATATATGAAAAATAGTAACAGTCTTGCCGGGTTGAGGATCTCCTCGAGATTAGTCGGGTTGAGGTCCAAGAGACTGGGTCTGTTACACTTATTTTGGTAACAGTCTTGCCGGGTTGAGGATCTCCTTGAGTCTAGCCAAGTAGAGGTCCAAGAGACTGGGTCTGTTACCCTATCCATGGATAGATATATATATATATATGTGTGTGTGTGTATATCGCCTACGGGCTTGATGATTATGATTATGGACCAAAGCAGTAACTCTGAACTTTGAATAACATATTAGTGTCTTTTGGGCCCATGCTTGTCTTTGTTTAAATGTGATTCATGAAATGAGAAATGAATGAATAATGAGACCAATGATTATTTTGTTTAAATGTGAATTATGGAATAAGATGTAATGATATGAGATATATGATGATAATTATGAAATGAGATGATTAGAATGTATAAGTAAATTATTGAAGGTGAATGTAGATTGAAAAACTATGTTGAATGATGAGATCTGAAGGTACTACATGAAAATACAATATGATATATAATATGGATTTGTGGGTTGTATTAATGAAATACGTTCATATGTATATAATTATGAGATTAGTAGAAATATAAATAAGGTGTAATTGAAATGTGAAAATATGATAAAAAAAATAATAATATATGAAGTTAATATAAGTATGATTGTCTGTTATGTATTTTTAAAATATTTATTTGTACTACTAAGCTTTCGGGCTTAGCGCGGTTGTATATATCGCGCAGGTGAGTAGGTGGTTGATCTGGAAGTCAAACTGTTATGCCACGAGTAGGGTAAGAGTATTTCGAGACCAACTAGAAGGTGATGCATACATGTATAATTTCATTATGTTGTATTTCTGACAAGAATGTATTCATATGTATAAATGAAATTTTGGTAAAGACAAGATTATCATATATATATATATATAAGATTATTGAAAGTATGTGATAATAATAAACCTCTACTTATTTTGTACTAGAAGTGTAAATCCTTTTTGCAGGTTGTAGTTGAGGTTATAAGGGGGATTTATTGGGAGTGTACTGAAAATGATTTTGTTGCATTGGTTTGTGTAAAATGTTTTTTTTTTAAATCAGAAAAAAATCAGTTTTGTCGACACTTGGGACTCAATTTTTAGGCGAAACTATGGCAAAATTTCTGTAAAACCGAAACTAAAATTCGAATTAAGTAAAATTGGTAGCAACATTAGGATAGTGTGGCGCCTCTACTCGGCTTACACATGTAGGCTGGGAAGAGGTGTTACAATTTTTGGTATCAGAGCTTAGGTTTGAGATTCTTGGCCTAAATAAAATTAAAAAGAGAAAGTTTTGAAAAGCTTAAAGAGAATTAAAAAGAAAAGTTTTGAAATGAAATTTGTAATACATGCATATGCATTAACACCTAGGTTGGTCTCGGATGTGGCATTATGTGAATTGTAATGTATTTGAATTAGATGAGATGGATGATAGTGTGTGGATGAAGTTCTACATGAAAGAAAAAAAAATGATATGGAAATATTCATATGAGTTTAATTGATAAATTAAAGAATGGAAATGTATCCAAGTAAAGTAAATTGTTAAATTTTTGATTTTTGAAATGTGTTTGAAATATAAAGAAATGAATAAGAGAATAAAGTTGAAAATGAGCTAAAAACAAAATCAAGATTTAAGTAGGTACTCTTTCCTCTGTAATTTGAATCTCTTTCTAATAAAGCTTATGATTGGATTATTAGAGAAAAAAAAATATTATTCGGATGTTAAAATGAATAAATATGTTATTAACTTGAAGGAAATATGGTGGAACATTGAGTGAGTTGATTGGTATAGACAAAATGTGATCATTTAAGGTTTGGGTGTATAAAGTTAAAGTTTTGTTTAAAAGAAAAAGAGATGATGTTGGTTAAGTAAAAAGATATACTGTTATTGTTTGTATTGTTATTTTAATGCAACATTGTGATTTCAATGTTAGAAATATGATATGTTTGAATATTGTGAAAACTATATGTTTGGATGTTGCTTTGTGGTATATATATAAGATGTTTTTAAAGTTGATATTAAGAAAAGATGAGAATTGTAAGTTGAAGTTTAGGTGAAATAGTGATTTGAGAATTTAGAATTTTAATGGAATGTTGAAAAAGATTATTTAGATATTAAACATATGAGCTATTTGCAATGAATATTCTTGCATATGAGAATACTACGAATTGGGTAATGAGATTGATAGTATGAGAATTTGTTTTGAAATAAAAGAAAGTGATTGAGCGAGTGAAAATGAGTTACTTTAAGTCATTTGACTGGAAAGGGTGAAAATGGATATGAAGGTACATTAAATGCTTTATATATATATATATATATAATGAGATAGATGTCACATTAGAAATGTGACTTGAATATATATTTGAAGTGTTATTATGGTTAGAATGTATATATTTGTTGTGTTGATGAATAATTTAAATCATGTCAAAAGAATGAGTATGATAATATTCAAAGAAAAATGATAAACATTAAATTTGTACAGATTGTATGCAAAAGAGAAATTAAATAAAATTACATGCTTAAGTGTATACATGTATAGGATATGTGAGATGAGTTTTTCGATATGAATGTAATTGTATTATGTAAGAAATGTGGGAAGTGAGTCACATTATGGATGTGACCTATGAATATGTAGGTGGTATAATTACTGGTATAATGATATTAAGAATGATATTGCATGTATTAATGGACCTAAGAGAGATTAGGTCTTGAACTGTGCAAAGCTAGATGGATTATGTAACGAAATTAAGAGTGAGAATGGACGAGTAATATTGGATGGTGAAATTGTTATGGTAAACACTGAACCTGATGATCATATAATATTTTGAGTATCAAAGTATCCACATGTGGGAAGGTTTTATGTATATGTGTATAATAAGAGATTGTAAATGGATTAGAAGTAGATTCGAAATGGAATAACAAAAGGGAAATTGTGTAAGAATTGCATATGATTGAATATGTATACATAAGAGATGATAATAATAATAATATTGTTGAGCAGGAGTTAGGCTAATGATGAACATAATCGAGTGCAAATTGTTTTGAGATAGAGTTGAAATGTGTTAACTCTTGGTGTAGCAAAAGTTTAGAGAATGAATATGTAATTCTTGTGATATAATTTAGCATTGTAATTAAAAAGGTTGGAAGTTGAATAATAAAGGAACAATATGGATTTATAAGCTTCAGGCATGACCATTAATCTCTTATGATTTGTTTAGTATATTTTGGTCCATTAATTTTGTTATCCACAGATTTGGAACTGAGATAACATGACTGTAGTACAGTTTTGGTGAGATTGATAATTATGTTTCTAGAAACATGGTCAAGAATTATGACTGGTAAAGTTATACTTTATCATTTTATGTTAGAAATTTGGTTATAATTATGAAAAGTAAGGAAACAAAAGAGAAATGTAAAATGTTTTGAGTTATGGCTAATGTGATAAAAAGTTGATTATGTAAAGATCGTAATGGTATGAAATGTGAGGAGATATTAAAAAGGGGAAATTACAAAATGTGACTGAAAGTTATACAAAATATGTTTATGGTATAAAGTGAATAAATGAATGGACTTAAGATTTATGTGAGTGAACTATGGATAGAAAGTATGGTATGAGATTATCATGAGAATTGGTAGAAATTATACTAAGATAGTAGGAAATAAACTATGTGTATATTGAAAGATAATTTAAAGTGATTTGTAATCATGATAATTTTACTGAATATGGATCTGAAGAAATCAGGATTTGAATATAAGTTTGCTTTAATTGAATTAGGTTATATATATATATTGTGAATTTCATGATAGTTTAAATAAATTAATTGTTGATTTGATTTAAACAAGATTGAAACGTGGGTATATTGTGACAGATAGATCAATTGATCTAGATTCTATGAAGACTATGAATCATTATTGAAATTTAATGTGTACAGTTGTACTAGGAGCATAAGATTTAAATGATAATGTATGTGATGTAATATTCTGACAAATGTATGGACGTGAATGTATTGAGTTAAATCAGTTGTAAATGAAGATAAAAGGGAAAAAAATTAATTACCTGTAAAGTAAGTTGAAAGGCATTGTACTAATATTTATGTTAAGTGAGAAGCATGCTAAAAAAAAAATTTAAGTGTAGGAAAAATAAGGATATTGTTATCAATTAAGGTGTGATAAATGTCTATTCTGGAAGTGATTTTAATGATGGGATAATCAATGATTTTTTTTTAGGTTGAAGTTAAGAGAGTAATTATAAAGAGATGAAGTAATAAAATATCTTGAATGTAATAATTAGACAAAGTACATGTATAGAATAAGATGATCTGATTCTTGCATCAAGGTAAATTAATTGGGAATGTAATGAGATATTTTGAATGTTTGGATAAGAAAGTAATAAGATATATAAATGGATCTAATGATGAGTTGTGAAATTTAGAGAAAATGATTGACTCTAATAAGGGAGAGAGTAAAAGTTATATGATGTGATGACATAATAACTTAAAAATATAATTAACTTCATATGAAAGTTAAGATGGTATTATGTTAAGAGTGGATTGCTATTATACTAGATAATTTCGAGGACGAAATTATTTAAGGGGGAGAGAATTGTAATATCCCAAGGTACACCCTAAAAGTTTTGGAATAATTATTGTGGTATTTGGATTTAAGGAGTATGTTTAATGGAAGGAGAAAAGAAATGAAGGTATATATAACATATATAAGTTAAACTAATGAAAGTCAAAAGAAGATAAATGAATTAATTTAATACCCGATTTTGGTGTACATTGGAATGGTAGTTGTGAGAAGATATGTTGGTAAAATATGTAAGGAAAATATTATAAGAAATAGGTGTATATGAGGGATGATATATATTTATGTGGTATTTGAAAAATATGGAAAATATAAAGGAAATATAAAAGAGATATACATATACCAACATATATATTACATATACATAATGTATAAAGTGGTGTAGGAAAAGTAAGTTTATATAATTAATTAATTAATAATAATAATAATAATAATAATAAAAGAAAAAGAAGATATTTATTTTGGTTATGTATGAAATTACTAAAAAGGGCAAGTAAGTGAAAGGGAGTTTAATTGTATAAAAGAGGGTATTTAGGTAATTTTCTTTTTAAATTGCTTGGTGGAGGTTTAAAGAGAGGGGAAATTTGACTTTGTTTCTTTTGTCTCTTTCATTTTTCTTCTTTTCTTTTGGGGTAGCCGGGTATCACTTAGTCAAGAGAGCAAGAAGTTGTTTTGAGTTCCAAGTTTCAAATTGAAGGAAGATTTCAAGGAAACAAGTTAGAAATTCAAGAAGTTTATCATTTTTGGTAAGTTTTCTCTTGATTTCTCTTGTTCTATTTGGAATTTTGTTTGAGTTTGATGGAGTGTGTTTGTGTATGGTGTGTGTAAAAGTGTTGAAATGGAATTAAAGATAAGAAGTTAGGTTGGTGTTGGTGATGGAAGAGTAAGAGTTGTGTTTAGTGAAATTTTTTCTGTTTTACAATTAGTAAAGGCTGTGACTTGTATGATTTTTAATTAATTATAGAAAAATTTTCTTGAAGTGAATTTTTGATATGTTGTGCCTCTATGAGTCTAGAATGACCGAAAAATATGTTGATTCGATTTTGGAATGGTTATGATTTTGGAAAGATTATTTTTATTAGACCTGTTCCAGCAGGTACCTTAACTGAGACAGCTATCTTTCGGGATTTTTAATAAAATGTAGAAAAATCATATCCAATTGAATTTTGGATATGTTGTTGCTTAGTGAGTCTAGTATTTGAGAAAAATAATTTGGAACCACGTTGATTGAATTTGATTTATGGAATTCACAAAGTTCAGAACTGCTGCCAGGATGCAGGGCAATTGGGGCAGTCTGGTTAGGTGAACTATTTGACCAAGATTTTGTGTTCAGTTTGATATGAAATTTGAAAGGAATGATTTTAAGATGTAAAAATAAATTCTGTAAAAATTTTAGAATTTTTAGTCAAGTATATTATTTTATACAATTTTTCAAAATAAGGATAAAATGGAGTCTAAAACCAGAATGTACTATTCATATGGTCATTTTGCTAATATTCCTTTTGAATTAGGTTGTGAAGAGGTTGAATTGCCCTAACCTAAGTGTTGAGGATTCTTTGAAGAGTAAGTGTATAGATTGGTGTGAGTTGGTTTTAAGGTAAGTACAAACTACATTATTGCATACATTCATATGATATTGAGATTTGATACACATTTGATTGTAAATGTGATAAGGAATCTAATGCATTGTTGATGTATATTAATAATATCATATTTGGTTATAATGTGAATGTTGTGATGAGCATGTAAAATATGTGTTAATGTCATTGATTATATCCATTTGAATAATGAATTGATTAATGTGATTTGAAATATAACGAAATGTGAAATGTGCAAGATGTGATGATGAAATGTAATGTGAAAGATATGATGTTATGAAGAGTTGCTTCATTGTGATTTGAGATCATATGAGATATGAGGCCATGATTGTTGGCTATGATGATGCACATGAGATGATTGAGACATGGTTGCTTAATTTGCTTATGAAATATAAAATGAATTGAGAAAGAGATTATGAAGAGATGAATGAAATAATTGTGTGCTTGATATGTTATTCAATTTTCAGAGTTCTGGGTTTGGCGGCATGCCTATGAAATATGAATGTGAAATATATGAAAAATAGTAACAGTCTTGCCGGGTTGAGGATCTCCTCGAGATTAGTCGGGTTGAGGTCCAAGAGACTGGGTCTGTTACACTTATTTTGGTAACAGTCTTGCCGGGTTGAGGATCTCCTTGAGTCTAGCCAAGTAGAGGTCCAAGAGACTGGGTCTGTTACCCTATCCATGGATAGATATATATATATATATGTGTGTGTGTGTATATCGCCTACGGGCTTGATGATTATGATTATGGACCAAAGCAGTAACTCTGAACTTTGAATAACATATTAGTGTCTTTTGGGCCCATGCTTGTCTTTGTTTAAATGTGATTCATGAAATGAGAAATGAATGAATAATGAGACCAATGATTATTTTGTTTAAATGTGAATTATGGAATAAGATGTAATGATATGAGATATATGATGATAATTATGAAATGAGATGATTAGAATGTATAAGTAAATTATTGAAGGTGAATGTAGATTGAAAAACTATGTTGAATGATGAGATCTGAAGGTACTACATGAAAATACAATATGATATATAATATGGATTTGTGGGTTGTATTAATGAAATACGTTCATATGTATATAATTATGAGATTAGTAGAAATATAAATAAGGTGTAATTGAAATGTGAAAATATGATAAAAAAAATAATAATATATGAAGTTAATATAAGTATGATTGTCTGTTATGTATTTTTAAAATATTTATTTGTACTACTAAGCTTTCGGGCTTAGCGCGGTTGTATATATCGCGCAGGTGAGTAGGTGGTTGATCTGGAAGTCAAACTGTTATGCCACGAGTAGGGTAAGAGTATTTCGAGACCAACTAGAAGGTGATGCATACATGTATAATTTCATTATGTTGTATTTCTGACAAGAATGTATTCATATGTATAAATGAAATTTTGGTAAAGACAAGATTATCATATATATATATATAAGATTATTGAAAGTATGTGATAATAATAAACCTCTACTTATTTTGTACTAGAAGTGTAAATCCTTTTTGCAGGTTGTAGTTGAGGTTATAAGGGGGATTTATTGGGAGTGTACTGAAAATGATTTTGTTGCATTGGTTTGTGTAAAATGTTTTTTTTTTAAATCAGAAAAAAACCAGTTTTGTCGACACTTGGGACTCAATTTTTAGGCGAAACTATGGCAAAATTTCTGTAAAACCGAAACTAAAATTCGAATTAAGTAAAATTGGTAGCAACATTAGGATAGTGTGGCGCCTCTACTCGGCTTACACATGTAGGCTGGGAAGAGGTGTTACAGAGGAGGTTTAGGGTTAAGTAATTTTGTTTCCCTATAAATATATGATTAAAATATAGAGAAAGGGGCAACAATTGATAATTAAGAAGAGACACAACAAGAAAGAGACACTAGAAAAGAGTGAGCAACGAGGAGGAGAAAACAATCATAGAAACCCTAGCAAGCAATAAGCAACAAGAGACTATCTCATTTACAAAATCAAGGCAGCAAGGCAGTGTCTTTTGTCTTGGTGGTAGCTCGGCCAGAAATCAAAGTTGGACAGGCAATAACTTGGTTCAATTCCTTCAATTTGGTGGAGCCTTCAAACGTAGGTAAGTTCATCTAAATTCAGTTTATTAAATCAATAATCACCTTCACTTTTCAAACTATCATCACAATATCATGATTATCCAATTCCCTTTTTGATTTATTTCATACAATAGCTAAGGTTTCAATTTAAGTAAATAATATAATCATCAAAACACTAATCTAATTTCTCAAACCATAATTAGTTTCACAACTTTTCAAAACCCTAATCTATTTTTCAAAAGACTTAATCTATTTTCTTAAATTTCCCAAACTCTAATTAGTTTTATAAATTATAAAAAATCCTAAATTATTTTCCTAAATCTCTAAAACCGTAAATCCCTAACCTTAGTTTTCTTAATTTCTAAAAATCTTAATTCTCTTTATAAACCTTAATCTTATTTTCCCTAAAACCTGAAAATCCTATTTTTTCATCCCTAGAACTTAAAGTCTTAATTTTCATCATAAAATACCTAAATTGATATATTTATTATTTTATTTAAGATTAAAGTCTTAAGTGTGATCGCTTTATGTCTTGAATGGATGATTCCTTAATATTTTAATTTTATGAATGATTTATTTTTCTTGCTCATGATGAATGACTGAATGACTTAATTTATTTATTATTTTAATTATTTTAGTTTCCAAGATGTAAGAGCTATGTTTCCACTTTGTGGGTACCTTATTAGTCAGGTTTAATGTAATTTAATTTATTTTGGATTTTGGGATTAATGAAAAGGGCATATTTTTCACCAAATGGTAGGTGTCCTATTTAGTTTTGGACATTGAACATTGTAAGGGCATGTTTTCATCCAGTATGGGTGCCTATTTATTTTGTTTGAACTTTTTGTGATTTTATTTTTATGATTGCATGTAGTATGGATGATGCTATAATAAGTTAATAATTTAATAATATTTAAACCTAAAAAGGAGGTCGGTTCAAATGAACTGAGCGCTGTGGGGGTGCTGGGTCATTCTCACCTTTCCCATGCATATCCAACTTTCCGAACCCATTAGGGGATTGGGGATTCTTTAGAAATCGAGTCATCCACCCCTTTTTTTTTTGGCATGTCCGGGTGGCGACTCCATTTTCTCCGAGTTTAGTCCCGTGTTCTCTAAGGCCTTGAGCCTAACAGTGCTGAAGTCGCAAGAACCATTCCACATAGGAGTGGGGGGCTAAAACCCCTACTCATAGTGGCAACTCTACTGGGGACAAGAGAAGTTAATTTTGCTGGTCTTTATATTATTTTATTCTTTCTTATTATAATATTATCCATTGCATCATATAGATTACATTATGTGCATGAGTTAGGACGTCCGTGTAACCCGTGTTGTGTTATATGAGGGATACCATACTTTCACTCTAGGTATAGAGATGGAGGATGGAATAACCACTCATAGCCTTATACCTTTTGGTATATATTTGCTATGGAAACCTAAGCTTTTTAACCCAAAGACTAAAGCTCAAGTAATTGGCCTAGTTACTTTTCTTAGGTTTTTACCTTAAATGTTTGTTGTTTGACTATGATTGATATATCTTGGTTTGAACCATAGCTTATTTGGTTTGCTCTTTTCTAATATGACCTACCTATATTGTATGCTCAAAATATTTTTTTTTCCTTTATGTCCAAAAGACCAAATCTCAAATTTTTAAAATTTTCAAGATGGTCTTTCAATCACAAAGCCTTTTAAGATGGGTCAAAATTTTTTTTTACTTATGACCCAAGTTCAAAGCGCAAAAATTATTTTTAACAAACCTCTTGAGTGGGCTTTTAAAAATTTGTTAAAACCTTTTCTTAAATGACCTTACAAATTACTTAGGTCAATTATGGAATACCAAAATCAATTGTGGGCTTAGTTTATACCAAGAATCATTAATCATGAGCTTATTTTTAGCATGAATCATTAGTTGTTTTTCCAAATGGGAAATCTATTTATGATAGACCTATTAATTTTGTTTTAATCTAATGTAGTATAAAGCTATTTTAGTTGAGATTCAATATATTAAAGCCTAATTAATGGGAATTATCATGTATTGAATTCCATGTTTGAAAATATAACTATTGGTTAAAATCGTCCGAGGGAATTTTTTGTGAAAACAAGATATTCCATGTTGGTATTTTGTTGACCATATACCTGAGAAAAGAGACTCATCATTCGTGTGTGAAAGTTATAAGGTTGGAAGGAACGTCCTAATTATCGTTGTTTGCCTATTGTTTGTGCATACATGTATACATGCATGCATTGTGTAACATGTCATTGAATCATTTCTGGCTCACAGACCTAGAGTATAACAGTTTAAGAGTGTACGACAACCCAACCTACGCCAGTGACATAGAATCCAACAATAATTTTATTAGCTTCTTACCAAGGGCAATGGATCCCAAACAAATTCAAAAATTCAAAGGATGGTGGACGCCCTCAATGCCAAGATGGAAGAATTAAAGGAGGTCCTAGCTGAGACCATGAGAAATCAACTAGCTGCACTATTGGAAGGAAATACTATTAAAGCATCTGCTAGTACTAAGAAGCCAAAGGACAAGAGAAAGGCTAAGGTTGGCGAAGTAGCCTTCGATGATGATAAGGTAGTTGTTGATGATGATGATTGGGCTCAATACTTTCAATATTTGCAAGATAAGAGGAAAGAGCTGAAAGTTGTAGAAAGATCAGTCGTGGAAAAGACTGAAACGTCAAATGTTGAGAAACTGATTGATTTTAGAGAAGAAATTTGAAAATAAATTGAAAACTGATGAGATGTCAGAAATAGATAAGTTGTTCGAACAAGATGAGGAGGTCCCTTATAAGTTCAAGATGTCTTCCTTCACTAGGTACAATAGTATAAGAAATCCTCACCTGCATGTTAAACAATACATCACTGCCATACAGTCTGCTAGAGCTACTAAGGCTTAAACTCTAAGGTATTTCATGCTCTCATTGGATCTTGTTGTGCAGAATTGGTTTAATACCTTACCCAAAAAGATTGGGATATGCTGTATAAGGCCTTCATCTAGCAGTATGGATACAATGCTGAATTAGAAGTAGATGGAGGTGGAAACTATCAGACAGAAGCAAAATGAGAATTTTGTTGATTATGTGAAAAGGTGGACAAAATAAAGCTGCACTTCTCAAAAAGAGGCCAGATGAGTCTGACCAAATTAGGATGATTGTGAGAGGGGTGCTATCTAATCTTCGTGAAAGGCTATCTCACACTCTTATAAGAGATTTCAAAGATCTTCTTCAAGCTGGCTTGCAAATAGAAGAGTAGGAAAGAGAGAAGAACCATTTTCTGCAAAACAGAATTATCAGTCTGGTAATTAAAGTACACATAAGGAAGCCGATATTAATGCAACTGGTTAAGGAAATAGAAGATAATTTTTAGAATTGGAAAAACCTCTATCTTGGGTTTTTAACAAGATACAGAAAAAGAAATTGTTACAACTATTGGCTCCTCGACCTTTACCGAATCCTTTACCACTAAACTTTGATACCAAGGCTTTTTATCAATTTCATTAAACTCAAGGACATGAGACAAATAGATGCACCTGATTGAAGCATGAGATCCAAGATCTGATCGATAGTGGAAAGCTACTTCAGTCTGATAAGCCCAGCACAAAGAATAATCCTTTGCCTAGGTTCAACAAAATTCCACCACCAGTAACCTTCATGGTAGGAGGAGGATTGGAGGAATATTCTTTCTTATCCTCCTTTCAAGGTGGGAATATTGAAGATGTGAAGTAAAGAGAAGAAGTTCAACTCAACAAACTTCCCTTAGCTTGAATATTGCTCTTCTATTTTTCTTTATTTAATATTTAATTGGAATAATTATGTTTTTTAAATTATGTTTGTTCGGATAAATTATTTTCATTAAATTTTTATTGGTCCTTGTTCATTTTGGTACTTAACCGATGACGAGCCTACCTTGATAATCATAAATTAGTATATCTATGCATCATGATTTGAATGACTTTACTAGGTGAGGAAATTATTCTATAGCATTGAGATGTGTATGCTTACTTAGAGAGGGCTCCTGCATAATGACCTTTGTCTAGGTACTAGTCAATCTTAGAACATACTTTGAGAAAATTTTGAGGCAAAATTGAACTCTGCTTATTTAAGGGAGAGATGATCTAGGCATTATTTGGTAAGCTAATAACTAGTATCCAACTAATTAAATATCAATCCCTAGTTGTCCCTTTGAGCCTTCATAAAATTTTAGCTTACTCTTCATTGGCTAGTAAACCCAATGACCTATCCTGAGCTGTTGTCACACTTTTGACAAATCTAATGATCACTAAGGTAAAAAGGGAAAGAAGATCAAAGAAAGGAATGCATAGCCAAGACTATAAGGATAGTTGAAGTTCTCAAGACCACAAGGGTAGTTAAAGTTCATCTAATACTAGACCTAATATCTCCAATTTATTAAGATGACATCAGGGCAACAAATAATTTATCCTTGTTGAAGCAAAATCACTCTACTTCACTCATCCATAGTCAGAAGCATAGAATGGTGCAGAGAAAATAATCTTCTTACAGTTGGACCCAAAAAAAAAACAAAAAAAGAGTAAAAAATTACAAAAGAAAAGAGGAAAAAAAGAGAGAAAAACAAAAAACAAAAAGAAAAAAAAATGGGTCCTGAGTTTGTGCAAAAGCAAAAGGAACAAATGAAGATCATTTTAATCAGTTCTATATTTCTTCCAAGGAGATAGAAGTCTAGCAAGATTGCTACCTTTGGCTCCAACAGAAGATTGTAGTGTGAAGGTTTGTCCATAGTGTCACATTAGTTCCAGCTCAAAAAATGCCTTCATTTAATCGGTGTCCCTTATAGACCACATTTCAAGCATATTAAAGACATGTTGATCTCTCTTGGTAGGTAGAGTCTATTAGTGGAGATAGTTCGGATAAGCATGCAAATGAGATAGATAGTATTTAAACTCGATGAGACCTTTGACCAAGTAACGTGTATGTGCCTATCTGAAGTGAAACAATTCTTGCTTAAATGGAAATGATTCCCAAGTTTAGTACGATAACTAAGGTTATCAAGTTATAGATATGTTAATTTGAAAAATCAAGTCCTGAGGTACAATGATACTGATTTGACAAAGTCAATATTTGATTTTAAAAACATGTTTTCTTGTTGCATAAACCTTCAAGTTAAGGAAAGTATGTTGCATTGTCAAAACTCGAAGGACACATTGGGCAAAATAAAGGATTATTTTCAAGGTTATGAAGAAGTTATGAACTAGCGTGTTGAATCATAATTTGAAATGGATGAATCTCTATTGCTTGGGGCCTCCACTACCCATGTTTTCAACATCCTGAAGATAAAAGCCATAAATATGAATCCTTCTATCATTCCAATGTAAAACCTGAACGAGCATCTGGAAGGAACCAATGAGAACACTTCAACTGATCACGTTGGTTTGTAAGTTAATGTAATCACTATAAATATTATTCATGCATATCATGCATAAAATGAGCATATCATAATGCATTTTATTGTATTGCATTATCTATTCTTTGTCAAAAGTAAACAATAATACTCTATAAAGTAAACATGAAGTAGTATAGCATCAGGGGATATGAAAGGACCATTGCTTGAGGAAGATCCAGTCATTTAACAAAAATGGAAATGCATACTTGTATAATAAACCAGACAATACACAAACATCAATCAAAGCCTGCATGGGAAAAAAATTGGTTTGAGCCTACACAGGGGGGCAAAACTTTCTCTTTTCAATTTATTAGTTTATGTGTGTACAAAATATTTTTAGACTCACTTTCAATATTTTGCCATGCAAAGGGCAAGGAGAAGATATAAGGGCTAGCTAAAAATAGCTGAATTTTTTGCAAAAGTACAAAGGAAGAACAAAAAGAATGAAAAAAGAAGAAAATTAGAACTCTCAAAAGAATGAAAATACAAAAGAAAAAATGATCAGTCCAGCTAGAAGAGCTGAAGCCATAAATGTCCAAAGGATAAATGTCCATTTTGAAGGGTGAAGACTCGATGCTAAGGATGAAGATCCATTTTGAAGGGTGAAGACTCAATGCCAATGATGAAGATCCATTTTGAAGGGTGAAGACCTAATGTCCAAGGATGATGATCCATTTTGAAGGGTGAAGACTCAATGTCCAAGGATGAAGATCCATTTTAAAGGGTGCAAACTCGATCCCTAAGGGTGAAGATCCATTTTGAAAGGTCCAATGTCTAAGGATGAAGATCCGAGGTCCTAGGATGAAGATCCATTTTGAGGGTGAAGACACACAATCCATTGGAGAGTGGAACAACCGACTAGTAGAAAGCTAAAATTCCCAGATGATAGAAGGTCAGTCCAGCTAGAAGAGTTGGAGTCAATCCATTGAAGAATGGAGCAAGCGGCTATAAGAAAGCTATGATAGAAGTTCAATCAGCTAGAAGAGCTAAAATTAATTGGCTAGAAGAAAGCCATAATTCTCAAACTGACAAAAGGTCAATCAAATCTAGTTCGGGTCCAAGTACCTAGTCTCCGGTCCAAGTATCCAAATCTAATTCAGTCTCGGGTCCAAGTACCCAATCTCGGGTCCAAGTACCAAAATCAAACCCAGTATTGAGTCCAAGTACCCTAATCCAATTCAGGCCTCAATCTAAGTACCCAAACTAATTCAATCTTGGGTCTAAGTACCTAGACTCAGGTCTAAGAATCCAAATCCAATTTAGTCTCAGGTCCAAGTATCCAGTCTCGGGTCCAAAACCCAATCAACCTTGGGTCGAGAACCCATCCTCATTCAAGATTAGCTCAAAGTCATGTTGCTTTTCACTTTTTTCTACTGAAGTCCCAGATCGTTCAAGTAGGGGGTAAACTGTAGACCCTTAATTTTGGATCTAATCCAGTCCGACCCTAATTATAAAGGTAGTTAGATCAAGCCTAAAGATTTACATTTTTTTAATAATTTTAAGAGCCAAAAATGGTCTGGATCCCAAAAAAAAAGTCAGCCCAACCCAAGTTTTATCGAATCGGCAAGCCAATTTTCCACAGGGGTTGCCTGTGGCAAATTGGACATGCCAATTCGCCATAGGCTAGTAGTTGAGGTGAATTGGCCTTTCCAAATTTGCCTTCCCCGTAATCCAGCCTATATTCAGTTTATTAGCCTTTCTTAATTTAGATAGACTCAATTTTAAACACGAAGGAGGTTTAGGGTTAAGAGTTTTTATTTCCCTTTAAATATATGACTAACATAGAGAGAAAGGGGCAACAATTGATAATTAAGAAGAGACACAACAAGAAGAAACCCTAGCAAAGAGCGAGCAACGAGGAGGAGAAAATAATCTTAGAAACCCTAGCAAGCAATAAGCAATAAGAGACTATCTCATTTATAAAAGCAAGGTAGCAAGGCAGTGTCTTCTATCTTGGTGGTAGCTCGGCCAGAAATCAAAGTTGGGCAAGCAGCAACTTGGTTCAATTCCTTCAATTTGGTGGAGCCTTCAAATGTAGGCAAGTTAATCTAAATTCACTTTATTAAATCAATAATCACCTTCACTTTTCAAACTATCATCACAATATCCTGATTATCCAATTCCCTTTTTGATTTATTTCATACAATAGCTAAGGTTTCAATTTGAGTAAATAATATAATTATCAAAACACTAATCTAATTTCTTAAACCCTAATTAGTTTCACAACTTTTCAAAACCCTAATCTATTTTTCAAAGACTTAATCTATTTTCTTAAAGTTCCTAAACCCTAATTAGTTTTATAAATTATAAAAAATCCTAAACTATTTTCCTAAATCTCTAAAACCTTAAAAGCCTAACACTTGTTTTCTTAATTTCTAAAAATCTTAATTCTCTTTATAAACCTTAATCTTATTTTCCCTAAAACCTAAAAATCCTATTTTCAACCCTAGAACTTAAAGTCTTAATTTTCATCATAAAAACCCTAAATTAATATATTTATTGCTTTATTTAAGATTAAAGTCTTAAGTGTGATCCCTTTATGTCTTGAATGGATGATTCCTTAATATTTTAATTTTATGAATGATTTATTTTTATTGCTCATGATGAATGACCGAATGACTTAATTTATTTATTATTTTAATTATTTTAGTTTCCATGATGTAAGAGGTATATTTTCACTTTGTGGGTACCTCATCAGTTAGGTTCAATGTAATTTAATTTATTTTGGATTTTGGGATTAATGAAAAGGGCATGTTTTCCACCAAATGGTGGGTGTCCTATTTAGTTTTGGACATTGGACATTGTAAGGGCATGTTTCCATCAAGTATGGGTGCCTGTTTATTTTGTTTAAACTTTTTGTGATTTTAATAAAGTCATTACTTATTTCTATGATTGCATGTAGTATGGATGATGCTATAATAAGTTAATAATTTAATAATTTTTATACCTGAAAAGGAGGCCGGTTCCAATGAACAAGGCACTGAGGGGTGCTGGGTCATTTTTACCTTTCCCATGCGTACCTAACTTTCCAAACCCATTAGAGAGTTGGGGATTTCTTAAGAATTGAATCATTCACCCCTTTCTTTTTTTTGGTCCGTTCAGGTGGCGACTCAATTTTCTCTAAGTTTAGGCTGTGTTCTCTAAGGCCCTGAGTCTAACAGTGCCGAAGTCGCAAGAACCATTCCACATGGGAGCGAGGGCAAAAATCCCCACTCACAGATGTACATGGTTTAATTTTATTCTTTAATAAAGACCTTTTGGATGAAGGTAGAGATCATACCAAGCCTCTATTTATCAAGGTTGAGATTAAAGTTAAGAGAACTTCTTATGTTATGGCGGATGATGGTTTAGCAATTAATGTGTGTCATGAGAAGATGTTGCCAAGACCAACTATAATGATGGGAGATTTGAGTCAGTTAATGTTAACAATATAGAGTTTATGATAACTCGAAGTGTCTTGCTTTGGGTACCTTTAAAGCACTAGTGAAGGTTTGGGAAATATAGTCCAGTATGAAATTCATTGTGTTAGGCATTTCTATCACCTTTGCCCTTGTGCGTGGAAGACCATGGTTTCATCCTTCAGGGGTAGTCCCTTCTACACTCCATTAAAAGATAAGGTTCCCAGTTGGTAATTCAGTTGTGACTATTAAGGCTAAGCAATCTAAGATAATTAATACCCTTTTCACTAGTCAACCATTAATAGGGTTTCAATTGGGTGAAATTTCTGATAACAACATCCCATATAGCCTTGTTGTGCTAATAATGTTGAAGAAGATGAAATATATGCTAGGTACAAGATTGGGAAAATATGGAAAAGGAGTAGTTGAATTTCCTAATTTTAAAAGCTAGACTACAAGGAAGGGAGTAGGATTCGAGGAAGGTGCATCAGGGGAAAAGAAGTGTGTATTTGAGAAGAATGAGAATCCTTTGAAGAAGATTTTTATGAAGGCAACAGAGATGGGCCCTTTAGATGGGAAGCCTAAGCCAATATTCGATTTAGGGAAAGAATTACTTGGATTTGAGATATTTGTTGATGTTGCTTATATTGCAGAAGAGTTGAAGGCTGTGAAGATGGGTAAGGCGAAAGGAAAAGAAGAGCCACAAGTGAAGATATTAAGCAAAGTAAAAGAGAAGATGGAAGCCGAAGAGATAGTGAAAGCTGAAGAGGTTAAGCCAACATTACTTGAGATGACACTTGAAGAGTTGACTGCCCTGGTTGAGAAGCAATTTGATGATCTTAATCTAATGATGTCTATAATGTTTCTGATGATGTTTATAATGCATATGATGACTATTTCCTTTCTTGTTTATATGAGGATAATGAGTTTTTTCTTACAAAGTTGGATGCAATGAATATGATTTTGCTTACATGTGTGATGTCTTACATAACGGATACATACATTCATGCCATGATTTCATTAACATTTTTAATATTAATTATGTCAACACAACTATTAAACTTGGGAACATTTAAGAACCCTAAAAATATTTCTATTGCATAAAATATCACTCCTAAAGAGCGGGAAAATTTTGAGAAAATATTTTAAAATATGAAAAAGTGTCTGGTTGGACTTATGAGGACATGTTTGGCATAAAGAGGAGTATAACATACAAAAAATCTCTATTTATTCCTTTATGAAACCATTAAAATAGAAGATAGAGACTGGAATGGGTAGCCAGAATTAAAGATGAAGTTAAAAAGCATATTCAAGCCAAGTCCTTAGAAGTTATAGATTACCCAAGATGCTAGCTAACATTGTTCTTGTCCCAAAGAAAGACAAAAATGTTCAAATGTGTGTAGACTATCAGGATTTGAACAAGTCTTGCCCTAAAGACAATTCTCCCCTGCCTCATATTGATATGGTAGTTGATAGTGCTGCCTTAAGTGTAATGTAGGGTTTTCTAGGTATAATCAAGTAATGATAGTATACGAGGATAAAGATAAGACAACCTTTATAGTAGAGTGGGGTATCTTTTGTTACTTTGTTATGCCTTTTGGGCTCAAGAATGCAAGAGCGACATATCAGAGAATGGCCATGAATTTGTTTCATGACATTATCCATAAGGAAATTGAAGTTTATGTGGATAATATAATGGTCAAGTCTGATTTGAGGGAGCAACACTTTTTGAATCTCAAAAAGTTCTTTGAGTGAGCATTGAAATATATTTTGAGGCTGAATCCGAGTAAGTGTACCTTCGAAGTTACATCTGGTAAGTTATTAGGACACATAATAAATTTGAATGGCATTGAGATAGATCTTGATAAAGTAAAGGCTACCCGTGATATGCCAACCCCTAAGATAGAGAAAGAAATAAAGGGTTTCATAGGGAAACTCCAGTATGTTAGTCAGGTCATAGCAAAGTTGACAACAATCTGTGAACCTAGCTTTTGACTATTGAGGAAAAACCAACCTATTAAGTGGATTGAGGATTGTCAAAAGGCTTTTTATCGAATAAAAGAATATTTGCTAAACCCACCTATGTTGAAACCTCCAAAGCCAAGTAGAGTCCTAATTCTATATATAGTAGTGGAGAGAATATTGGTTGGTGTGATGTTAGCTCAAGCCAATGATAAGGGAATAGAGTTTGCAATTTATTATCTAAGGTGAAAATTCTTACCTCATGAGATAAAATACAGTCTTATAAGAAGATATGCCTGACTGTAGTTTGGTCCACTAAGAAATTGCACCACTATTTTTAATCCTATAGTGGGCAGGCAATCTCGAAGTTGGACCCGGATGGCTAATACTACTTGAGGAGTTTGAGACTGAGTACATAACAAAGAAAACCTTTAAAGGAAGAGTAGTGGCATAGTTTCTGTCTCAACAAGTACTCCCAAATAGGGAAGATGTTAGTTTTGAATTTTTGAATGAGGATCTAAGGCAATTAAGGTACTATTTTGGAAGATGTATTTTGATGGAGTTGTAAACAAGAAAGGTAGCTGGTTTAGGAGTCATATTAGAATCTCTGAAAGGGGAATTAATTCCATTAGCCAAGAAGTTGAAGTTTAAGGTGACAAGTTACATTGCTGAGTATGAAGCTTGTTCTTTCAGGATAGAAACCCTTATTACCATGTGAGTTGATCAAGTTTAAGTAGTGGTTGATTCCTTATTGGCGATCCAGTAAGTGAATAAAGAGTAGGAACTAAAAGAGGAAAACTTGAGGTCTTGCCTAAACCATCTGAATGTAACCTTGCATAGTTTCAAGGAATGCATGTTCTTTCATATCCCAAGAGAAGACAATTAGATGGCTGATGCATTAGTTACACTCACCTAAGTGTGGGAAGATCCAACCCGTCTGTTCATGATGCCTCTGATTTTAGTAGCCTCATCTACCCCATTTCATGCATATGAATATGTGATGGAAACTCACATTGATCATGAAGCATGGTATGATACGATGAGATTATATTTAGAAAAGAAAGAATATCCACAAGGGGTGGACAAAAGCGAGAGGAGGGAAATTAGGAGATGGGTCCTACAATATTTGGCCTTTGGAGGGGAATTATACAGGATATGGTGTGAGCGAGGATTTTTGCCCCTACTCTTAGTGGAATGGTTCTTGCAACTTTGGTACTATTAGGCTCTAGGACTTAGATAACACGGGCCTAAGCCCATAGAAATAGGAGTCACCACCTGTGATGCCCAATTCCCCTTATAATGTCCAAAAGTCCATAATACAAATGCAACGAGACTGTAGACCCTTAATTTTGGTCCTGAACAAGTTTGATCTTGATTGAATGAGGCTAAGAAAAATACGGTCTGATTTTAAAGAGCTTAAACCTAGTTTAAAAAGCTTCAATTAGATTAGTCCAATTTATGAAAGGTTTAAATTAAGCTAGTCCAATTTATAATAGCCCAAATTAAATTTTTGTTAACAGGTTCGGTTCGAGAATTAAAAAAATTTAGATTAAATTTGTGTTGGACTAACTTCAAATCAATATGAGCATGACTCATGTCGATGTGGACCCTTCAAATCGATATGATCATGACCCATGTCAATTTAGAAGTGGTCCAAATTGACATGAGCCTATCTCATGTCGGTTTGGACACTCCAAATCGACAGGAGCCATGCTCATCTCGATTTGGAAGTGGTCCAAATTGACATAAGCCTATGTCATGTCAATTTGGGCACTCCAAATCAATATGAGCCCTATGCTCATATAAGATTCTAATTCAACATGAGTTCTAATTGTGTTTAACTTGTGTGATTTTCTGGACTGGATTAGTATTAACAATGAGAGTTAACCCTAATTGATATATTATAAATATAAATGAATAGAGAAAGCTAAGGGACTCAGTAGCAGTAATCAGTAAGTAAGAGCCGATTTTGTAAACATCAAAACACAGAGATAGAAAGCAAAAGAGAGGAGATAGTAGCCTAAACATCTAGTGATCCTCGCATCATTAAAGCACCAACTAAGAATTAAGTTTGATCCAGGCAGTGGCATAGGCAAGCTTGGTTCAACAACTATCAAATTGGTGGAGTCAACCAACGGAGGTACAATTTCCTTAATTCAATGAACTTTATCAATTAAGCTTCATAACTTCATCCACTATATTACTAAATTCCAAATCATATATTGTATTTCCAAATCATGAACTAAATTAATTAAATCTTTGGTTTCTCATTTACTATATTGTCAAATTGTGCATGTTACTTTGCAAAATCTTTTACAGTAGTCTATAGGTCAGGATTTAAATCAATTCAAAAATATCCATGACATGTTTTAACTATTAATATTTTACATAAAATTTTATTTAGCATATTTAAACCCTAATCCACATATTAAAATCCTAAAAGCCCTAATTTGTTTCTAAAACCCTAATCCTATTTTTCAAAACCCTAAAATCTCGTTTCCCAAACTATAAATCTTGTTTTCAAAATCCTAAAACCATAATTTGGTTTTAAAAATCCTAATTTGATTTCTAAAACCCTAATTCACCTAATTTGATTTCTAAAAACCCTAAACTCTAAAATCCAAAGCCCTAATTCTCGAAATCCTTAAAATCCAAAACCATAATTTCTAAAATCCTAATCCAAGATCTCAATCCTTTAGGATTAACTAGGTTTGCATGTTTTAGCCATTAATTATATATCAAATCATAATTTTTCAACTAAAACTTTATATTTGATTATTTGATTTATTGTTGTATGCTTGTGATGGATGATGGGTTTCAAATTTTATTTTATCAATAAATGATTGCATGGTTTAATTATATTTGATTTTTTGGATTTGAAGGATGATATAAAAGGCTTGTTTCTACTTTATGGGTGCCTTGGTTTTGATTATGTAATTCAATTTACCTTTTAAGGATTTTGGAATAATGTAAAGGAAATGTTTTCATCAATCGGTAGGTGTCCTATCTTATTTGTTTGTATTTTGGGTTTTGGACTTTGTAATTGCATGTTCCATCCTTGGATGGGTACCTATTTTGTTTATTTTATTTCAATAATATGATGAATGATTTATTCCTTTAAATTACATGTAGTATGAATAATATTACAATAATTAAGAATGTAATAATATTTAGACCTAAAAAGGAGCCCGGTTCTAATGAACCGGACATTATAGGGGTGTTGGATCATTCTCACCTTTCCCATATATCCCTAACTTTCCGAACCCAAGTAGGGGGTTAGGGATTCCTTAGGAATCAAATCATCCACCCTCTTCTATTTTCCCCTCCCAATTGGATGGCGACTCCTAATTGTTCAGGCTTAGGCCTATATTTTCTAAGGCCCCGAGCCTAACAATGCTGAAGTCGCAAGAACCATTCATCCGAGAGTGGGGGCAAAAATCCATGGTCATAGTGGCAACTCTACTGGGGATAAGAGAAATTGATTTCGTTGGTCTATATATTATTTTATTCTTTATTATTATGGTATTATTCAATGTATCACTTAGATTATATTGCGTGTGTGAGTTAGGATGCCCTATGGAATCGGTGTTGTGCATGTCTAAGTGATACTGTAATATCCATATACTCTATATAAGTACTGTACATATATCCTGTATACATACAATATATATATAAAATATAAGGATGTCACGTTTCAATATTGTTTAAATCCCTTACCTTAGTTTCATATCAACGATATATTTTTAATAAAAGAACATTTACAAAATCATTATACTTTTGATTACATTACATATATATAAATTACATTGTCTTTTTCGAAATTCACTTATGTACATATACATTTTTATCAAAATACGTCATAATAAAATTGTACATGTATGCATCACCTTCTAGTTGGTCTTGAAATACTCTTACTCTTCTCGTGGCACAACTATTTGACTCCCAGATCAACCATCTACTCACCTGCATGATTTACACAACTATGAGCTTAGTAGTATATATAAATATCATATACATACATTACAGAAAATCATACTCACATTGCTAACATTATTTACCATCATATTCTTATCATGTTTTTCATTTTTAATGCACTTTTCATATCTTCTCACTAATTTCATAATTTATCTATATCTTTAACATAAGCCACAATTCGATGGCTTATCATAATATTCATGAAACAATACACAGAATTTCCATAACCATATACATATTACACATCACATTATATTTCCATAATCTCATTTTCAATATCAAGACTTAACTCTGCTTAAGTCTTTCAACAATTCATTTCTCATTTAGCATATTTCCTCATGCCACATTCCTTTTCACTAATTTGTATGTATTATGATCATATCATTCTATAATCACTATCATATTTCTCATTTAACCATCACATGTTTTATATACAATAGGTGCCACAACATCACATACACAAGCATGGGCCCAAACAACTAATACATCATTCAAATCTCAGAGTTACTATTTTGGTCCATAATAACACCATATGTCTAGCCCCGAAGGTAAAATATCAATATATTAGTCCAACTAGGCATGGGCTTACGACCCGGTCATTTCATCCAGCCCAGCTTCAAGGACTTATTTCTGAGGCTTACAACCCGGTCTTTTCACCTCAAAAATATTTTCACAATGACGTCAAGTGTCTAGCCTCATAGGCAAATATAGGCATGCCGCCAAACATAGAACTCTGAAAATTGAATAACATACTAGGCACACAATTATTTCATATTTCCATTATCAATCTCTTTCCCATTTTCTCATGATCAAGCTAGGCACATTGCCTCATTTATCTCATTTATATCAACATCATCATATAATCATAATATCACATTTTATACAATCTAGCCATCACCAATGGTTTTACATAATATCTTTAATGTATACATAACAATCCACATTTCCCATTTCATATTTTCATCTTGCAACCATGAGCTACACTCACCATATGACTCATCAACATACCAACATTTTGCATAATCAACATATTTTATCATAATTATTCACTTTATAATCACATATACATTTTCAATTCAATATATATAAAGACATAGCTATGCAAGCCATTTACTATGCCCGCATAGTGTAAAATATAGCAACAAACATCAATAAAGCAACCCCACAGCCGTGGCATCCAATAGCCTTCCCCGTAAGATGTGAAATGAAGCTGTAAAATACTATTTAAGACCCCCATGGTCGTGGAATCAAAAGGCCACGCCCATGGCATTCATTTCGCTTCTGTTTCTTCACCGTTTTCACATGAAACAACCCCTCGTCCAATCCCACAACCGTGGTCCTGCATGGCCACGCCCATGGCATCCCAGAATCACTCTTTTACACCATTTTTCAACAATAAAACACACACCTAACAACTTAGAATGATGCAAACCAAAAATAAGAGCATGATTCAAGTATATACTTACTCAAGATCATATGTACAAATCAAGTAAATTATATGTACAAACCAAATAAATTATATATACAAACCTTGGTTAATTCAAGCTTACTCTTCTTCTCTTGATCCCTCTTAGCCAAAACACTAAATCATGACAATAATCATCATATAATTCATTCATACAATCATCTATATATCAATTTACTCAATTCCCAACTCATTTATACAAAACCCTTACTCTTTTCCTTATCACCTTTTCCTTAATTTCACTATCGATCATCATCTCTCACAAATAATCATATTTACTTCATCTATGCATCAATTCCACATATCATTCTTATTATTTTATTCAATTAGTCATCACTTTCTCTCACTAATCATATCACATATACATATATACTTAAAATCCATAAAAAATCAAATCAAGGAAAAGAGCACTTACTTGAATTCTTTGTTAAATCTTCAATATCCACCTTCAAATCTCTTAAAACTCTTATGAATTTGGTGTGTATATCAACAAAATCAAGCTCTCCTCACTCTCTCTCAATTCCTACATTCCAAAGAGGAAGAAGAAGAAAAAGAAAGAAAGAAAGCTCTCTTTAAATTTCCATCCTTATCTTATATATATAAAATAATATAATTACTTTCCACCTAAATTTTCCAACAATAATATTTTTCCTTCTTTTTACGTTCATTTCTCCTTTATCTTATCATTATTATTATTATTATTATTATTATTATTATTATTATTATTATTATTAATTATTTAAAATTAACTTTTCCTACACCAATATATACATCATGTATATGTGGCGTATAAGTTGATATATGTATATGTCCTATATATTGTATTTATATTTCCCATATATTTCAAATACATAATATATATATATATAATCCTTCATACACATCCATCTCTTATTATATTTTCTTTACCTATTTCACCAATATACTCTCTCATAACTACTATTCCAAAGTACATCAAAAATCGGGGTATTACAAATACCATACTTTCACTCAAAGTATGGAGATCGAGTACTGCATAACCACTCATAGCCTTGTACCTTTTGGTATATACTTGCTATGGGGACATAAGCCTTTTCAACCCAAAGACTAAACCCATATAGTTGGCCTAGTTATTTTTCTTAGGTTTACCCTAAATGATTATTGTTTGACTATGTTTGACATATCTCGATTAGAGTAATGGCCTATTTGGTTTATTCTTTCCTAATATGACCTAATTGTGTTGTAAGCCCAAAACTATTTTAACCCCAAAAGTCTAAAATCATATTCAAACTTTTTAAGATGGACTTCAAATATAAAACCTTTTTATGGGTCTAAGATTATTTTTACCTCATGGCCCAAGCACAAAGCTCAATTTTTAAAATAAAATTTTTACAATGGGCTTTGAAAATATTTTCAAAAACAAATGGGCTTACAACTAGTTGGGTAAATTATACAATACTAAAATCAATTGTGGGTCTAATTCATACCAAGGTTTGTTAATCATGGGCTTGTTTGTGGCATGAACCATTAGTTGCCTTTCCAATGAAGAAATCTATTTATGATAAACCCTTTAACTTAGTTTTAATCCATGATATAACATAAATGGTATTTCCCATTTGAACCAATAGATTAAGGCTCAATTAGTGGGAGTTATCATGGATTGAGTTCTTATTTGATAATACAACTATTGTTTAATCCATTTGAGTGGATATTTCAAAAATAAAACATCCCATGTTGATGTTATGTTGACCATATGCCTAGAAAAAGAGACTTGCCGCTCGTGTGTGAAAGTTATAAGGTTGGAAAGAACATCCTAACTTTGTTTGTTTGCTCCACATGCATACATGCATACATGCATTGCATTACATTCACATTAATCCTTTCTGGCTCACAGACCTGGAGTATGATAGTTTAAGAGCTTACAACAACCCCACCTATGACTCAGAATCTAGTGCAAATTTAGTCGGTTTCACATAAAAAGCAATGGAACCTGAGTAAATTCAGAAAATGGTAAATGATGCTCTCAACTCAAGGATGAAAAAAATTGAAGGGGGCCCTGGCTGAGACCATGAGGAGTCAACTACTTTCACTATTGAAGGATAACAATGCTGAGGCATCAACTAGTAACAAGAAGCCAAAAGATAAGGAAAAGGATAAGGTAGTCGAAGTGGCCTCTGATGAAGGCAAGGAAGCTATTGATGATGATGACTGGGAATAGTACTTTCAAGACCAATAAAATAAGAAGAAAAAGAAAAAGGTTGTGGAGAAGACTAAAACTACTAATGTAGAAAAATTATTATTGACTTAGAGAAGAAGCTTAAAGCTGAGGAGGTGTCAAAGTTAGACAAGCTATTTGAGCAAGATGAAAAGGTTCCTTACAAGTTCAATATGCCTTCTTTTACTAAATTTGATGGAACTGGGAACCCCCATTGGCATGTCAAGCAGTACATCACTACCATGCAGTCTACTTGAGCTACTAAGGTTCAAACTCTAAGGTATTTCATGCGGTCATTAGATCCTATTGTGAAAAATTAGTTCAATAGCTTAGAGGAAGGTTGTGAGCGGGGATTTTTGCCCCCACTCCCTGTGGAATGGTTCTTACGACTTCGGCACTGTTTAGGCTCGGGACCTTAGAGAACACGAACCTAGATCTAGAGAAAATGTAGTTGCTACCCGGACAGACCGGGAAAAAGAAAGGGGTGGATGACTCAATTCCTAAGGAATCCCCAACCCCCTAATGGGTTCGAAAAGTTGGGTATGTGTGGGGAAGGTTAGAAATGGCCCAGCACCCCCACAACGCCCGGTTCATTGGAATCGGCCACCTTTACAAGTCTTAATATTATAAAATTCTTAAATATAACAATATCATCCATATTACATGCAACAATTGAAATAAAGCATCGTTATATTAAAAATGAAAGCAATGTCCAAGCAAAACAAATAAATGGACACCTATCCAAGGATGGAAACATGCCCTTACATCACCCATGTCTAAACTAATAGGACACCCACCAAACGGTAGAAACATATCCTTTACATTGGTCTAAAATATAAATGCTATTTAAATTACATGATATTAACTAATGAGGTACCCATGAAGTGGAAACATACCTCTTACAACATTTGGAAATAAAAGTAAATCGATAAAGGTAAATAACCACTCATCATAAATAAATCATTCACCAAAGATATTAAACATCAATCAAAATATAAACGTTCATCCATGATAATTTAAATAAACCAAGCATTGAACTTAAATAAATCAAAGCATATAAAATAAATCAAAGTATATAATGAACTACACAATCAAATCTAAAAATAAATAAAGCAAGTAAAGATACAAATTAAAGCTACTATTTTTATTTAAGATTTTTTATTTAATGTTTAGGGTTTTAGAATTTATTGGTTTAAGCTACTATAAGTTTTAAGGGAATTAAAATGGATTAAGGTTTTATAATTTAAGGGATTGATAAGGTTCTTTGATTAACCAAATTATGGTTTGAAGGGAAAAATCATGAAATTAGGGTTTGGATATTAAAACATTAGGTTTATGATTTACAGTTACTGGATTATTATTTTGGATTTACTACATTGAATTTTAATATTTAGATTTATAAGGTTTTAAGGTTTTAAGGATTAGGGTTTAGGAAAACTAAGGTTTACAGTTTTGGTTTTGAGAGAATTAAGATTTTAGGAAAATTAGGGTTTAGAATAATTGGTTTGAGGTTCACTGTTTTGGTTTTGAAGTTGAAGAAAATAGTTTAGGATTTTTAAAAGCTTTTGGAAATAAGAAAAACAATTTAAGGTTTTTGGAAACAAAAAAAAACAATTTAGGTTTTTTGCGGACAAAAGGAATAAATTAGGGTTTTTGAAGTTTTAGGGAAACAGAAGAATAATTTTTGGGGTTTAAGAACGATTTAAGGTTTTTGGGAAAACAAAAGAAACTAATTAGGATTTTAGGGTTTTCAAAAATAGAGGAGACGATTTAAGGTTCTAAGGTTTAGAAAAAGTAATTTAGGGTTCTAAGGTTTTTAGAATCAAAAGAAAGAGTTTAATGATTTAAGCTACTCTAAAGAAAAAAAATTTGATATTCATACCTTCATTTGTTGGTTCCACTACTTATTGAATGAACAAGGACAAAGGCAAGATGGCTGCCTTTAATAGATTGATTGTTTTGTTGCCTATTCTTCTCTCAAAAAGTTCGATTGATTTCAGTACCAAAGGTTTCTCCTAGTGCGATCGATTCAAAGTTTCCTCAGTTCACTCCCCCTTTCTGTGTTGTTTTTAGTCCTATTTATAGAAAATTTTGATGATTAATCTTAATTGTTTACGGAATCTAACATTAATTAAGAAAAGGAAACTGAAACCAAATTGAATTTGGTTTCAGAAAAAATTACGTTGGAAAAATTTTGCTGGCGAAAAAAAACTGCTGCGGAAAAATTTCGCTGGCGAAAAAAATTGCTGTGGGAATTTGCGGGCTGTGGGAGTGAAAATGGTTTTGGCCATTTCGTCCGACCTTTTCGGCGACAAAATTTTTCATCACCGATTTTCCACCGCCGATTTTTATTTATTTGTTTATTATTATTTTTTTATTAATTACTAAAACAAATATTATTTAATTAATATAACACAAAAATTATTTTAGACTAATTAAAATATATTAGACAGCACAAAAATTATTTTGGACTAATTAAAATATATTAGACCGGACTGGGTTAAAAATTAAGGGTCTATAGTTTGCCCCCTGCTTGAATGATCTGAGACTTTAGTAAAATAAAGTGAAAAGCAATAAGACTTAATTTTTGAGATGCTTGAGGTTTTGGGTTCTGGACTCGGTTCGAGTTCTGGACTCAAGGATAATTTTAGGTTCTGGACCTAAGGGTAATTTTAGATTTTGAACCAAAGGATAATTTGGGTTCTGCACCTGAGCTAAGTTCTGGACTTAGAAAAGATTCTAGGTTTTGGACCTAAGGATAATTTGGATTCTGGACCCGAGCTAAGTTCTGGACTTAGAAGATTCTAGGTTCTGGACCTAAGGAAAATTTGGGTTCTGGACCCGAGCTAAGTTCTGGACTTAGAAGAGATTCTAGGTTCTGGACTTAAGGAAAATTTGGGTTCTGGACCCGAGCTAAGTTCTGGACTTAGAAGAGATTCTAGCTTCTGGACCTAAGAAAAATTTGGGTTCTGGACCCGAGCTAAGTTCTGGACTTAGAAGAGATTCTAGGATATGGACCTAAGGGTAATTTAGGTTCTGGACTCAAGTTAAGTTCTGGACTTAGGAAAGATTCTAGGTTATAAACCTAAGGAAAATTTGGGTTCTGGACCCGAGCTAAGTTCTGGACTTAGGAAAGATTCTAGGTTCTGGACCTAAGGAAAATTTGGGTTCTGGACCCGAGCTAAGTTTTGGACTTAGGAAAGGTTCTAGGTTCTGGACCTAAGGGTAATTTGGGTTCTAGACCCGAGCTAAGTTCTGGACTTAGGAAAGATTCTAGGTTCTGGACCTAAGGATAATTTGAGTTCTGGACCCGAGCTAAGTTCTGGACTTAGGAAAGATTCTAGGTTCTGGACCTAAGGAAAATTTGAGTTCTGGACCTCAACTAATAAAGATTTAATTATCTACAAAAAATAATTTTTTAGTTTCAAAAAGTTTGACTAATTTTTATGGACATGTCTTCTCCTTGCCCCGTGCGTGTAAAAATATTTATACACACGCAAGCATTTGAATGATTAAATTGAATAATTAAATTTACTATTTTATTTACTGTGTAGTAACTATTTATACACTATTTTACTATTTATAAATAGTAGTAAATAGTATTTTACTATTGTAAATAGTAATATACTATTCAACAATAGTAATTTACTATTCATAAATAGTAAATTTTACTGTTCATCAATAGTAAAGTTTACTATTCATAAACAGTAAAACTTACTTTTGAATTTTATTTTTCCTTGCCGTTTCTCTATATAAACATGAACAAATTCCTTCATTTCATTCACATCAAATTAGTTGATTTCGTTCCTTACTGAAATTCTTTCAAATTTAGCATATAGTTTTGAAAAAAATGCATGCTTCAAGATCAGGAACTCATTCTAATGCCGAGTTATTGGAGTTTATTCGGCATCATGAAGATGAAAATATAGATCTACTAGCCGGGATGCCACTTCATCGTAGTTCAAACCAAAAGAGCACGGTAATTTTTCTTCTTTTCTTCTTTTTTTTCTTTTTTTTGATTTATTTTTCTTTTTGTTATTTATTTATTATATTTATTATATATTTTTTATTATTTTTTTTTAGTTTCGTTTATTTTATTTTATTTATATATATATTTTTATATTTTTATTATGTTTATCTTTATTTTTATTTATGTTTTTATATTATCATTTTTTAAAAAATTTACGAAAAATAAATTAATTTAAGCAGATAGAATAACATGTACTTACCTGGTATTAACTTACCTGGCTCCATGTTAGCGTGATCGTTGTGTTATTTGGGCCGGAGGGTGTATCTACAAAGCTCGACAATGGTATGAGGTAGTGCCTTCTCGGGTAAGGCAGATTATCTAAGATTGCGGCTTTGAGAGCTTCATCTTACAATTGCCATCCGGGGAGTATTTGATAGATCGGAGCGTGGTCCAGGTGCTTGCAGAATGATGGTTGGACACAACTCATACTTTTCACTTGACCATTGGAGAGATGACAATTGGTCCGGTCTATTTTGCTGCTATAACCGGCCTTCGGTATGATGGTGTTCCGGTTCCTCTGACCAACGATATTTTAACATTTGAAGAAATTCAACAATTAATTGGTATGGAACCATCATATAAGGGGCCTTTTAAGATAAAAATTGAACCGATTCGTAGCTATTGGATGAACTATGAAGGACGGGTTCACAGAGACACGGCCCAACATTATGCTCAAGGATTTTTGTTATATTTGCTTGGGTCGACCATCTTAGGCAGCACTGAATCCTCCATCCATTTGTTAGTGTTGAAGGCCCTTTCTTATTTCAGAAGGGTACCATCTTATGGCTGGGGTGAAGCTGGCCTCGCCCATCTTTACCATGGTCTTGATAAAATTTGCCGAAATAAGAAGTCTTTTATCGGCTTGATGGCAGTTGTCAAGGTATTCTTCTTCTACCAATGTCAATTCCCCTCTTTTTTTTGCATGAATGTGATCTCTATTATTGTTGCATGGATGGGCATACGAACACAATCTCGTGAGGGTACCTAGTATTTCCCGAGAGAGAATCGAGTATCCGAGATTAAATTTCTGGTTGTCAGATCGCGTGGAAGTTCCCGAATCTTACCACGTGCATACCCAACTCTTCATGTTGAGCCGCTTAACCTGGTACCAGGTAAAATAGTGTTAGTATGCTCTAAAATTTATGTGAAAGTT
The DNA here is from genome assembly GCA_947685225.1 of Garcia nutans. Taxonomy (NCBI): domain Eukaryota; kingdom Viridiplantae; phylum Streptophyta; class Magnoliopsida; order Malpighiales; family Euphorbiaceae; genus Garcia; species Garcia nutans. The sequence continues at coordinate 57,157,854 of CANTUV010000007.1, forward strand.
TACTTACCATATGTCATCTTGCCGGTGAATTTGGCCTGGTGGAACCTAGAAGAATGGACAAACTGGTTTCCATTCATGAAGGCAGCGATATCTTTCCAACATACTCGTCGAGTCATCACTGGCCCAGTGTCTATGGCTGGTTTCTCAGAGAGAGAGTTTATGAGTGGTTTCTTAGTCCGGAGCAGAGGAGGGTTCCAATGAATTGCCCAGAATATACTTTAAATATTATATCAATGCCGGAGGATGCATGGTGGTCAGCTCGGTATGATTATGGTGTTGAGACATTTCTCCATCCACCGGGTGCTGTTGTCCCAAGATGGCAACCAAGAGGGGGGGTGAATTGGTTTCCTCACGAAATGATGGCAAATTAAAAAACTCAACAAACACAAATGCGGAATAGAAAGTTGGTTGAGTAATGAAAGAAAGAAAGAACACACAAGATTTATAGTGGTTCGGATTTACCTCAATCCTACATCCACTTCCTTAACAACTTGTTAAGGTTCCACTATTCTTTGAAGTTTTTACAAGCTCACTTCCAACTTTGGTGTTTTCACAAGTTCACACCTAACTTCACAAGTGTTTTTCTAAGGCTCACACTTACAACCCAATCAAGAGTTTTACAAGGCTCACTCTCACAACCCAAGTGTTTCCCAAGCTTACACTCAAACTTATACAATGGTGTTTTCAATGATCACACCTAACATTCATTACAATTTAATTGTAAGTTTAAGTAAAAGAAAATTTGTTGCTTGGCTATGAAAATCTGATTTCTTGATTGTTCTTTTCACTTCACTATTTTGTTTTCTCATAGAGACATTGTATTTATAGCCAATGTGGTCTTACTAGCCGTTATTGAAGTTTTGAATAAAGTCTTGGCAGAATAGACCTTCTTTACTTAAACTGTCCGAAGCACTTCGCGGTCGCCCTTCATGCAAGGATGGTCGCGCTCATGCTTCTCGCGGTCGTCCTTTAACAAGGGACGGTCGCTGCTTTTGAAAAAGCTACAACGGTCAAATTTTAGTGCTCTGCAGCTGGAATCTTGTCCATGCTGTGTTTGTCGGACCGTTTCTTGCCCATGCTTTGTTTGTCGGGACGGTCGCGCCAAGCAGAGGTGCGGTCGCCCTTTTTGAATCTTCAAGTGGGTTTACAACGGTCATATTACGTGTCATTCTCTGACAGAGCAAAACTGAATGTCCGCCATAATTTGAATCTCGCGGTCGCCCTATGCAGAATCTCGCGATCGAACTCACAGTTTCGCGTCGAACTTCTGGACGCACCTGTGGACGCGAACACTACTGTCTCTTTGAGCAATTTCTTCTTGAATTGTTGGGCGGTCGCGATTCTGAATGGGCGGTCGCTAAATTGATTAGCGAGGTCGAATCATTCACCGTTCTTGTCACCGCGAACCTTACTGTGATTGTAATGATTTAAGTTCCTTGAGTAGCGGTCGGGCAAGTATTTTGGACGGCCGCCATTCTTGAGGCGCGGTCGCGACTGAGGTCGAACTTCTGACCGCGAAACCTACTGTGATAAGGTTTCATTCTGTAATTGCATGTAGCGGTCGTATTCTGGTCTGGTGCGACCGCTAGAATTGTTCTGTCTTGCTTTACTTGAGGCAACCTAATCCTGCAACAAGATTCTTAAACACAAGTTAAATAGATCATCCATTTGAGTTGTCAAGGATCAAAATAGAGATCTTTTGTCTAACAATCTCCCCCATTTTGACTTTGACAATTCAAATGGAATGATGAAAAAATAATAAGTCTAAAATGCTCCCCCTTGATTTATGCATAAGTCATGATTAAGAGCATTGTGATAATCTTGGTGCATTAGGTTATGTATAAACAGTTTAAACAATTCATTGTACTATTTTCTCCCCCATTGTTTCTCCCCTATTATGTTTACTGAGTTTCATTCCATTATGTTGTTATTTTCTCCCCCATTGTCATAGGCAAAATAAATCAAATGTTTAAACAAATGTAAGGATCAAAACAACAACAAATAAGGAAAAACAAATAACATTTGAAACAAACATGTTTATTAAGGATAGAGAAAAGTACAAAGGAAGAAAATAAAGCAATAATCATATGAAAATGCAAACAATAGAGACAAAAAGTTTTAAGCTATTCAGAGTCATCATCTACATCTAGTTCTTCTTCAACTAAAGGAGCTTTTCCTTTATCTTTAGGAGCAACAGAGGCAGAGCTAGTGCTGATGGACTCTTCTTCTTCAGGAATGCTTTGGGTATGATTACTTATATCCCAATCTTCAAGGTTGCACTGAGGCAAGTCCAATTTTCCTTGCATGTCATAGAGATCATGGTGCATATGAGATATAAGGTCAATTCTCTTGTTCAAGTGCTGAAATCTCTTGGAGACACTTTTCTTGAACTTGGAGAATTTCCTGGAAAGAGTTTTGATAGCTTGGAGGATGAGTTGAGTGGAGGATGAAGTAGTTTCTTGAGCAACTTTTGATGAAGTTGCTTTTGGAGGTAATTCCACAGCAACTTCAACTGAATCTCCTTCTTCCTCAATTGTATATCTTGGCCTCTTCTTTTGTTTATCCATTACTCCTTTCTTGACAAAGTAGTATACATATGATCCTTCAATTTTCCTAACACATCCAGCATGCTCTAAGTAATCTATTGTGATAGCACTGGAAGCTAGAGTGAAAGGGTTTCTCAAGGTAGCTAAGTTCAAATCATTAAGAAGGTTTAGGTGCCTAGCTATTTGAGTAACTTGAGAGGATAGGAAGAATGTACCAGTTCTTGTAACAGCATGATGAAAGAAGGTGTCTATCAAGAACTTGGTGGAGTTTATTTTGATGTTTTGGGTGAAAGCATACATAAAGATGAGGTCTCTTTTGGTGACTTTCTCATTTCCATCTGCTCTTTGGTGGATGGTATAAGTGATAATCCTATGGAGCATCCAGTGGGTGAGAGTTTTGATATGTCTGGCTTTGGATTCTTTTTCAAAGGAAGTTTCAATGGAAATTTCTTGCCAGAAATCAGAAAGGGTTCGGTTGGAGAACATTTGGTCATTGTAAGAGGTTATACCTTCAGAAGGGAAGTTCCAAATGCTACCAAAATCTTCTAGAGATAGGGCTTGGTATTGATCAAAGAGCTTAAATCTAACTCCATACCACCCTAGTGCAGAATTTGCACTCTTTTCTATTTGAAGAGACATCAGAAATTCTTTGCTAAGACTAGAGTAGCCTACCTCTTCTGGAAAGACAAATTTTCTCCATCCAAGGACATCCAACAATCTCTCAATTTCGTCCTTGATGCCCAATGCAGAAAGCATTCCACCAAAAGGTGATTTGGTGCCTTCAACCTTCTTTTTCTTAAGCATAGCATACCTAATGTCTTCCTCAGAGGTTTGGTGGTGAGGTTTGTGAATTTTCTCACCTCTTTTGGATTGAGGAGGAGATGGAGGTTCAACAACAGGTTCTCTAATGGTGATTCCTGGAACTCTCTTGGCTTGACCCTTAATTTTGGAGGTGGTTTTTCTTTTGGGAGCCATTGAAACAGAAAGAACAGAAGAGAGCAGGAAAACAGAGGTTCAATTGAATGACATATGATGAGGAGAAGATTTTAGGGTTTCAGAATGTTTTTAGAAGCAAAATATCAAAGAAAATTATTTATTATGCTCTTAAATAGATGAAATAACGAAAATAGCCGTTTATGACTGTTGAAAGTCAAGATTTGCGACCTGTCACACAGCCAACGGTTATAAATTTTCGAGCAGAGTGTACATGATGCGGTCGCACATTGAACAAGATGCGATCGCGAAATGAGGTCTAGCGACCATTTTCAAGATAAGTACGCTCGCGAGAGAAGAAATTGTCTGTAACGGTCGAAACTATTCAAATTGGTGCGGCCGCGCACAAAATTTTCTCTACCGCGCACAGAGTCATTAGTTTGAATGAAACTGTCAGACAAGATAGCGATCGCGAAAGGACTCTGGAGCGACCGCTAAAGACTTAAAAATTGAAAGATTCATGGAAAGATAGAAAATATTTCTAGAGTGTTAAGAACCATTAAATTCATGCACATAGAAACTTCATTGATAGGCAATTAATTCAAAGTATTTCCATCAATCATTCCTAAATTAAGTTTAATAAAATTAAGTCTATCTTCATTCAATGGTTTTGTAAAGACATCCGCAAGTTGATTTTGTGTTTCAATAAATTCTAGAATTATGTTCTGATTTTGCACATTTTCCCTCAAAAAATGATGTCTAATATCTATATGCTTGGATCTAGAATGTTGTATAGGATTCTTAGACAAATTGATAGCACTAGTGTTGTCACATTTAATGGAAATATTGTTAAAAACTTTACCATAGTCAAGCAATTGTTGTTTCATCCATAATACTTGTGTGCAACAAAAACAAGCTGCAACATATTCAGCTTCCGTTGTGGATAAAGCAACTGATGCTTGTTTCTTACTATGCCAAGAAACTAAACAATTACCAAGAAAGTGACATGCTCCTGTTGTGCTTTTTCTATCTAAGATACTACCTGCATAATCTGCATCTGAAAATCCTATAATATGAATTGATGTGTTCTTTGGATACCAAAGTCCTAATTGCATTGTACCACTTAAATATTTCAAGATTCTTTTAGTGGCATTCAAGTGTGATTCTTTAGGACAGGTTTGAAATCTAGCACATAGACATACACTGTACATTATATCAGGCCTAGATGCGGTTAAGTAAAGTAGTGATCCGATGATACCTCGATATTTCTTCTCATCTACTGCTTTACCATTGTCATCTTTACCTAATTTCAAGGATGTGCTCATGGGAGTTTTGCTAGTTTTGCAGCCATCCATTCCAAATTTCTTCATGAGTTCTCTTGTATATTTGGATTGGTTGATGAAGATCCCATCTTTACATTGCTTAACTTGCAATCCAAGGAAGAACTTGAGTTCACCCATCATGCTCATTTCAAATTCCCTGGTCATACAAGAAGCAAATTCTTTGCACAAGGCTTCATTAGTAGCTCCAAATATTATGTCATCCACATAAATTTGTACAATCAAAATGTTATGCTTATCCTTTTTAACAAAGAGAGTTGTGTCTACTTTTCCTTTTGCAAAACCATTTTCAAGCAAATATGCACTAAGTTTATCATACCATGCTCTAGGTACTTGTTTCAATCCATATAAAGCTTTGGTAAGTTTGAAAACATGATCATGAAATTTGTAGTTTTCAAATCCAGGAGGTTGTTCAACATAAACTTCTTCATTTATGAGTCCGTTTAGAAATGCACTTTTAACATCCATTTGATAAAGCTTAAAATTCATATGACATGCAAAAGCAAGTAATATTCTAATAGCTTCTAATCTGGCTACAGGGGCAAAGGTTTCATCATAATCAATACCTTCTTCTTGATTATAACCTTTGGCTACCAATCTTGCTTTATTTCTAATAATGTGACCATTTTCATCAAGCTTATTCCTATAAACCCATTTGCATCCTATTATAGAATGATCTTTAGGTCTAGGAGTAAGTTGCCAAACATTATTTCTTTCAAATTGATTAAGTTCATCTTGCATTGCAGTTATCCAATTTTCATCATTTAAAGCTTCCTCAACAGTTTTTGGTTCAATTTGAGAAACAAAAGCAAAATTAACATCAACATGATTAATTTTAGATCTAGTGATTACTCCCTTAGATGTTTCTCCAATGATGAGTTCCTTTGGATGATCTTTCTTGTATTGCCAATCCTTAGGTAGATCCTGAGTCTTTTCTTCAAGTTGATTGATCTTTGGAGCATCAATAGATTCAAGAGGTTCAAGATTATCTGCAGGGTCATTAAAAGTAATACCTTTCTTTTGATCAAGTTTAGATGATTCATCAAATACAACATGCATTGATTCTTCTATTACTAGAGTTTTCATGTTAAATAATCTATATGCTTTGCTATATGATGAATATCCTAAGAATATGCCTTCATCTGATTTGGATGAAAATTTTCCAAGATTATCCTTGGTATTCAATATGAAGCATTTGCATCCGAATACTCTAAAATATCCAATTCTGGGTATTCTTCCATTCCATAGCTCATAAGAAGTTTTATTAGTTAAATGCCTTTTATAAACACGATTTGCAATGTAGCAAGCTGTATTAACGGCTTCTGCCCAAAAATAAGATGGTAAATCATATTCATTGAGCATTGTTCTAGCCATTTCAATTAAAGTTCTATTTTTCCTTTCAACTACACCATTTTGCTGTGGAGTTCTAGGAGCAGAAAAATTATGTGAAATGCCAAGTTCATTGCAAAAGGTTTCAAAATTTTCATTTTCAAATTCTTTACCATGATCACTTCTAATAGATGTGATCACATATCCTTTTTCATTTTGAACTCTTTTTGCAAATGTTTTGAAGCAATTAAAGGCTTCATTCTTTTGAGCTAAGAAATTAACCCATGTGAATCTAGAGTAATCATCAACAAGAACAAATGCATATGATTTGCCTCCTAAGCTTGTAACTCTATTTGGTCCAAACAAGTCTAAATGAATTAGCTCTAAAGGTCTAGAGGTACTTATAATACTCTTTGATTTAAATGAGCTTTTATGTTGCTTACCATGTTGACAAGGTTCACAAATTCTATCTTTATCATATTTTATCTTAGGTAAGCCATCAACTAAGTTCTCATTATAAATATATTTCAATTGATCCATACCAGCATGTCCTAGTCTTCTATGCCATAACCATGCATCATTATTAGTGGACATTAAACATGTATGATTTGAATGTATGCTGACATTGTAAGTGTTGTTTGTTCTAGTACCTTTAAATATGATAACATCATTTGAGTTTGTGATTTTGCATTCCTTGGAATCAAACTCGACAAAGTATGCTTTATCACAAAGTTGACTAACACTTAGCAAGTTATGTTTCAAACCATCAACAAGCCATACATCTTCAATTAAATCCTTACCAATAGAACCAATGGAGCCAACACCAAGAATTTTACCTTTAGCATTGTTTCCAAAAGTTACGTTACCTCCATGTTTGTAGGTAATACTTGTAAAGAGCTTTGCATTTCCAGTCATATGCCTTGAGCATCCACTATCCACAAGCCATGTGCTTTCATTGGTAGTAGATTTTAGGCATACCTGCAAAACAATTGTGATCATCTTCTTTTAGGTACCCACTTGAAGTTGGGTCCTTGATGGTTAGTAGAAAAAGTGCCTTCTAACTTGAGATGTGCCTTTCTTATATAACAAGAAAAATTTTTGTGTCCAAATTTCATGCAATATGTGCATTGCCATGGTATTCTATTCTTCTGCATTTTTTTTTTGCATTATACATACAACTACAAGTATGTGATTTCTTTTGTGCAAATTTAGTGAACAACAATGCATAATTATTTTTGGCTTTATCTCCTAGTGAACCATAACTAGTTCTTTTAGACTTGGTGCAAGCATCTTTGATATGAACATCAAAAATTTTAGTTGTAGATGCTTTCACAAATGTTGGTTTGCTAGGTGCAATGTTGGTTGAGCCATTGAATCCTAATCCATATTTCAAGGAAGGTGATCTTTGATTATTAATTAATGTGTTCAATGCTTCCTTTCCTTTATGAAATCTGGAAATTGATTCTTTTAGTTCTTTTAGTTCATGCTTCAATGTCTCATTCTCTTTAATCACTTTTTCTAAGTCATGTGAGCTTTTCTTTAATTCTCCTATTGTGTTCATCAAGTATTCATTTGAGGTTTTCAATTCTAAGGTAGAATTCTTTAAGCATATATAATCTTTTTCTAACTTAGAGTTTTTCTCTTTGTAAAGCATCATTTTAGAATAATATTTTTCTATTTTAAAATTCATGTACTCAATCAAATCACTATCATCTATATCATTTATATCATCATGTGCTACAAGATCAAAGGATTGAGTACTTACCTCATTGGAGTCATCTTCAATAGCCATGAGACATAGATTTGCAATTCCTTCTTCTTCTTCTTCCTCACTTGAAGAAGAGTCATCCCATGTGGCTTTGAGAGACTTTTTCTTTTCTTTATCCCATTTCCTTTTGTTCTTTAATTTGTAGCAATCCGATTTGATGTGACCAGTTTTTCCACATTCATAGCACTTTACCTCATTTTTCTTTTCTTTATCTTTGAAGGAGAATTTAGGAGGTGTACCTTTGTTTGCTTGTAATCTTTTCTTTCTTTTCCATTCATTGATTCTTTTTGAGAACATTGCCATTTCATCTTCATCATCAGTACCTTCATTGCTTGAGCTCTCAGCTGCTTTGATTGCTTTGAGTGCAATTGGTTTTCTCTTTTCTTTCTCACCTTGATCTTCTTCTTTTTCACTGTGCAGCTCAAAAGTGAGTAATTTACCAACTAGCTCGTCGGTTCTTAATGTGCTGAGATCATGAGCTTCTTCTATGGATGATACTTTGGATTCAAAGTTCTTTCTAGCTCTTAGGGCTCTCAAGATTTTACTGTTTACATCACCTTGATCATATACCTTGCCATACTTCTTTAGTTCATTGACAATAGCAAGCAAGCGATTTGTCATGTCGGTGACGTTTTCATTTGGTTTCATCTTGAATAGCTCATACTCATGAACATGCATTTGTTTTTTGGTGAATCTTACTTGAGTCGTACCTTCATGGTAGTTTTCAAGTGTTTTCCAAATGCAATGTGCACAAGTTAAATGTTGAACTCTTCCACCTTCTTCTCTTGAAATGGAGTTCATCAAGATGGAAGCAGCTCTATTGTTCTTGAATCGATCTCTGATATTGCTAGTTGACCATTGAGCTTTGGGAAGAGGAACTTGAATACCGTCAACTTCATGAGTAGGAGATTTCCACTCACTTTCCACGAAATCCCATAGTTCAATCCCTTCACTATCTAGAAACAAGTACATTTTGTGTTTCCAGTATGAGTAATCAGTTCCATCAAAATAAGGTCTAAGAATAGAGTTAAGATTTCCATGAGAGCTTGATGAAGAAGAAGTTGCCATAGTGGATCAGATTTCACAATTAAGTTTAAGAAATCTCAGGGCTCTGATACCAATTGTTGTCCCAAGATGGCAACCAAGAGGGGGGGATGAATTGGTTTCCTCACGAAATGATGGCAAATTAAAAAACTCAACAAACACAAATGCGGAATAGAAAGTTGGTTGAGTAATGAAAGAAAGAAAGAACACACAAGATTTATAGTGGTTCGGATTTACCTCAATCCTACATCCACTTCCTTAACAACTTGTTAAGGTTCCACTATTCTTTGAAGTTTTTACAAGCTCACTTCCAACTTTGGTGTTTTCACAAGTTCACACCTAACTTCACAAGTGTTTTTCTAAGGCTCACACTTACAACCCAATCAAGAGTTTTACAAGGCTCACTCTCACAACCCAAGTGTTTCCCAAGCTTACACTCAAACTTATACAATGGTGTTTTCAATGATCACACCTAACATTCATTACAATTTAATTGTAAGTTTAAGTAAAAGAAAATTTGTTGCTTGGCTATGAAAATCTGATTTCTTGATTGTTCTTTTCACTTCACTATTTTGTTTTCTCATAGAGACATTGTATTTATAGCCAATGTGGTCTTACTAGCCGTTATTGAAGTTTTGAATAAAGTCTTGGCAGAATAGACCTTCTTTACTTAAACTGTCCGAAGCACTTCGCGGTCGCCCTTCATGCAAGGATGGTCGCGCTCATGCTTCTCGCGGTCGTCCTTTAACAAGGGACGGTCGCTGCTTTTGAAAAAGCTACAACGGTCGAATTTTAGTGCTCTGCAGCTGGAATCTTGTCCATGCTGTGTTTGTCGGACCGTTTCTTGCCCATGCTTTGTTTGTCGGGACGGTCGCGCCAAGCAGAGGTGCGGTCGCCCTTTTTGAATCTTCAAGTGGGTTTACAACGGTCATATTACGTGTCATTCTCTGACAGAGCAAAACTGAATGTCCGCCATAATTTGAATCTCGCGGTCGCCCTATGCAGAATCTCGCGATCGAACTCACAGTTTCGCGTCGAACTTCTGGACGCACCTGTGGACGCGAACACTACTGTCTCTTTGAGCAATTTCTTCTTGAATTGTTGGGCGGTCGCGATTCTGAATGGGCGGTCACTAAATTGATTAGCGAGGTCGAATCATTCACCGTTCTTGTCACCGCGAACCTTACTGTGATTGTAATGATTTAAGTTCCTTGAGTAGCGGTCGGGCAAGTATTTTGGACGGCCGCCATTCTTGAGGAGCGGTTGCGACTGAGGTCGAACTTCTGACCGCGAAACCTACTGTGATAAGGTTTCATTCTGTAATTGCATGTAGCGGTCGTATTCTGGTCTGGTGCGACCGCTAGAATTGTTCTGTCTTGCTTTACTTGAGGCAACCTAATCCTGCAACAAGATTCTTAAACACAAGTTAAATAGATCATCCATTTGAGTTGTCAAGGATCAAAATAGAGATCTTTTGTCTAACAGGTGCATTTTATGCCCATTTTTTTCAAAGAAGGCTCTTGAACTTTGATGTATCTCCCGTTGGCATACGGGAAATTCTTGAAGAAAATGAGGGTAGAGATGGAGATGCGAGAGAGTTCGCTCCACATCTCGAGGTTGGTACTTCTCAGGTAAGACTTTTACCATTTTTCCATTGCAATTGCTTCTTTCTTATTTTAACTTTTTGATGATTGTTGTAGGTTGTTGGCTCATTTAATCATGAGGCTGGACCTTCTTTTACTACTCCTTCATTTGCTCATTCTGGTCCGCCCGAGATGCCATCTCATCCGCAGGGCATTGATATGAATTACCTGGTGAGTTTTCTTATTTCATGGTAATTTATGCTACATGTATGCATGATTATGTATGCCTTTACCTTTTCCTTTCTGGCTCACAACGGATGCTTGAAGATCAAAATAAGAAACTTCAAGAAGAGTTGGCTGCAAGTCGTCAGCAGGATTTTCATTTTGAAAATTTGTATCATCAATCAAAATAAAATTTTTGAGACTTCTGATTTCAGGGGATGAGAGATCCTGGCGCTTCTTCATCAAGAGGCCCCTAGACTGATGACCATGAGATCCTTTCATCTACCTTCGATGAGGACCGTGACAGATCGAAACTCCAAGGTGATAGGGATTTTGGTGCTCCTGCTTCGGGTGATCCCGGGATGAGTAATTTGCCCCCTCCTCCAACAGGCAACAATGTTTTTAGGGCTTTATTTGATGACCTACCACCACCCTCTTAGTGATGTATAAATATTGTATCAATTGTATAAACATTGTACAATAAGCATAAAAATAATAATACATAATTTCTGCCTTTACTGTAACTAACTTTCTTTTTTTTATTATTATTACTGCGCCACAATTATTATACTTTTACTAAACCTAATTCTTTTCCTTATGCCATACGGTCTCGCCCTTTCCCATCACCTTTTCCTTATTAATTTTGGAAGGGCTTGTTTCCTCTATATAAATCACCTTTTACACATAATTTCATACAGAAGCCAAAAATCTTTCCATTTCAACGTAAAAAACTCCCTTTAACAATTTTGATTTTCCTTCATTCATCAACCATGACTGAACATCATTTAAAGAAGATAAAAATTCTATTTAAGAATATGGATGCCATTCACTGGAAGCAAATTTCGTGGTCAAAACTTGATTTTTTAAAGTGTTTTCAAAATGTCAAATTGGACCACTCCTTCTTACATGCCATGTCTTCCTTTTGGAATATGGATTCTAGGGCATTTAAAATTAATGGCTTTGAAATATGTCCCTTGATTGAAGAATTTAAGGCCATCCTTGGATATCCAAATAATCAACAAATGGTGTTACCCACATTGATTTCCAAGACTTAAAAGAAGATGCAGATGTTATTTCAAATTCCAAAACTCGAAGTTCTTCAGTTGATGAGAGGTGAAAAAATTCTACTTGCTCCCTTGATTGATTTTTGTCTTTCTCATTTGGCTCCTACTAAGGCATGGGGGAGGATGCTTTGTCTTTGCTTGCTTAGCCAATTCTTGCTTGTTTCTTCCGAAGATGATATTGATCCACGAGTATTGGATATTATGGACCAAATGGAAGGAGGCTTGTCACCGATACCTGTGATCTTAGCCGAGACTTTAGTTGGATTAGACCGACTTAAATCAGGATTGTCAAAGAGACTGACTGGGAGTCCATTGCTGCTTCAGGTAATTACCTAAATTTCCCTTTTACGTTTTCAATTTAGGTTTTCTTTCTTCTTTTTATTGCTCTAATTTTTGCCTAGTCCGCCCATGCGGGTTTTCGAAACTAGCGAGCTATCCTAATTTTTGTCTAAGCTGCCCTTACGAGTTTTCAACTTAGAGGATTCTTCTTCTCCTTTTTTTATATATATTTTATATTGTTCTAATTTTTGCCTAGTCCGCCCATATGGGTTTTTAGAGCTAGCGAGCTGTCCTGATTTTTGCCTAAGATGCCCTTGTGGGTTTTCAACTTAGCGGACTCTTTCTTTTTTTAAATTTAATTCTTTCCTCATAGATTTGGCTTCAGGAGCTTCTTTGCTTGCTTGATACTCCATCCATAGATTTTGCCAGATATCTGCCACGATACCATTCTGCTAGGAAACTACTCCATCCTGCTTCTTCATATACTGACTAGGTTGACTGGATCCACTCACCCGCTGAAGTCAACATCTGTTGGTTGGTACCTTGGTGGAAGATTTCTTGTATCACCATACGGATATATTTGATGTATGTTCCCCTTGCTGCTCTTCGTCAAGGTACTTGCTATGATCCTCGCTAACTTGGCCATCAGTACGGAGCTGAGCCTCGCGATTCTGACTTTACTCCCGATTTAGACATGCCTTGCCTGAAGCCTACTTGGATCGGCTGAGGCTAAGCTGGCCTGCACGTTACATTTATCGACTGCCATAGATTTTACATTTGTCAATTCAAAAAGTGTATTGTTAGGATGAAAAATAATTAAAGTAATAAAAGATGCTTCTTTTCCATTTATAATTTGTCATCACCTTTTGCTATTGTGTTTATTTATTTCATTCATATCTGGTCAAATACTTATAACAGTGCACATAGAACAATTTTAACACTAATTCTGTTTCATTAAATTGGGGAACAACCAAACATAAAGCCAGCATACACAAGATCACTCCTATTGCCAACTAGCCCTTTCAGGTTTTCTAATTGACGATTTTCTCTCTTTTAGCCCTAATTGTTGCCTAGCGCGCCCTTTCGGGTTTTCAAAACTAGCGGACTGCTCTAACTTTTACCTAGGCTGCCCCTTTTGGGTTTTCAACCTAGCAAGCTCTTTTTTTATACATAAAACCTCTTCAACCTGTCGATGTTCACTGGCTCACTAAACTCATTCCCATCCATGTCTGATAACTTCACCGTACCTTTGTTCATGACTTGTTTCACGACATATGGCCCTTCCCAGCTAGGCCTAAACTTCCCTTTCGGATTAGATGCATTAGGCTTACATTGCTTCAACACCAAATCCCTGACTCTAAGTTTTTTTTATCTTAACCCTTTTATTGTAGGCCCTACCTATCTTCTTTTGATACAGTTGGTGATGATACAGTGCCTTTAACCTTCTTTCTTTTAGTAAAGCTAACTGTGTTTATCTACTTGCTACCCATTCCGTTTCAGGCACTTTGGCTTCCAAGACTACTCTCAATGACTTAATCTCTATTTCAATTAGCAACACTACTTCCATCCCGTAAACCAAAGAGAACTGTGTCATTTCAGTAGGTGTTCGTATACTCGTTCTATATTCCCACAAAGCAAAAGGAAGCATCTCTGACTAATCCCTGTAAGTATTGGTCATCTTGGATAGAATTTGCTTAATTGTCTTGTTTGTTGCTTCTACCGCACCATTAGCCTTTGGTCTACAAGGAGAGGATCTATGATGACAGATTCGGTACTTCATGAATAAATCCTTAACTGCTCCTTGAAACTGTACCCCATTGTCTGATATCATACTGTGCAGGACCCCGTACCGGCAGATGAGGTTCTTTTCAATAAATCTAGCCATTTGACTTGCACCCAGTTTGTTGAAGGATTTGGCTTCGACCCATTTTGAAAAATAATCTACTTCTACCACAATGAAGCGGTGACCGTTTGAGGCTATCAGATGTATCTCTCCTATAATGTCGATACTCCAAGTGGCAAATGGCCAGGGTGAAGACATAGAATGCAATTCTTCAGGAGGCATGTGATTCAAGTTACCATACATCTGAAATTGTTGGCACTTTTTTACAAACTCAATACAATCCTTCTCCATGGTCAACCAGTAATAACCCTGTCGAATAATCTTCTTAACTAGGGCCAAACCACTCATGTGTGGACCGCAACTTCCCACATGTATCTCTAACATGATACGCTCCACTTCAGGCTTTCTTAAACATCTTAAATGCACCCCATCAGGCCATCTTCGATATAACTCCCCATGGAATGTGACGTATTGCAAAGACCACCGCCTTATGGCTCTTCTTTCTTTCTTTGTTGCCTCCAGCGGGTATTCTCTTTCCTCTAAAAATCACCTTATAGTATCATACCACGCATTATGATTTGTATTAGTTTCCATGATTGATTCATATTCATAGCAAGGAGTTGATGAACTGGTCAAGACCAGAGGCTTTAGGAATAAGCTGACAAGGTTTTCCCATACCGAAATCAGCCATCTGATTTTCTTCTCTTGATAGGTGTATAAACCTACACTCCTTAAAGTTCTTCTTCATCATGGTCAAGTAATGGTGGTATGGTTTTAATTTTTCCTCCTTCAACTCCCACTCTCCATTTACTTGGGATACTACTAGCAATGAACCGCCAAAAACTTCCACCTTATCCACCTTCATAACCATTAGGGTTTCCAAACCAAAAATACAAGCTTCGTATTCCACCATATTATTGGTTACCCTAAATTTTAACTTTTTGGCTAAAGGGATAAGTTTCCCTTCGGGCGATTCTAGTATAACTCCCAAACCTATTCCTTTCTTTTTTACTGCTCTGTCAAAATACATTCTCCACCTTTGTACTTCAATTGCCTCTAAATGTTCATCTGGAAATTCCAAGATTACCTCTTCGCTTTTTGGTAATGGTTGTTGGGCTAGGAATTCTGCCACCGCTCTACCTTTGATCATTTTCCTGGTTACATATTCAATCTCAAATTCTTCTAATATTATCAACCATCGACCATATTTCCCAATCAGAGAGGGTGTCTCCCTTAAGTACTTCATTGGATCCAACCTGGAGATTGCTTGCACACTATACGATTGAAAGTAATGCCGCAACTTCTTAGAAGACCACACCATAGCTATACAGGTTTTTTCAATGATACTATACTTAATTTTATAAGGTAGGAGCTTTCTACTCAAATAGTAAACTGCATGCTCAATCCCTTACTCATCTGCTTGGGCTAGCATGGCTCCTATTGACTCTTCTTCTACTGCTACATATAGTAATAGAGGTTTTCCGGGTTTAGGTGGTTTTAAAACTGTTGGATTCAACAAATATTCTTTTATTCGCTCAAAGGCCTTTTGACACTCTTCATTCCATATGACCAGCTGATTCTTTCTAAGCAATTTGAAGATAGGCTCACAAATTGTTGTGAGCTTTGCTATGAATCTGCTAATGTATTGCAATTTACTAATGAATCCCCACACTTCTCTCTCTGTCTTAGGGGCCGGCATATCCCTGATCGCTTTAACTTTGTCGGGATCGATCTCAATGCCATGCGAACCAATCACATGTCCCAATAATTTACCTGAAGTAACACCAAACACACACTTCTTCGGGTTCAATCTTAGCTTATATTTTAATGCTCTATTGAAGAATAACTCTAAGTTTTGGAAGTGTTATTCCCTTGTGTCTGATTTCACCATCATATCATCAACATATACTTCAACTTCTTTGTGCATCATGTCATGAAATAGTGTGGTGGCCATTCTTTGGTAGGTTGCTCCAGCATTCTTTAAACCAAATGGCATCACCCTATAACAAAATATACCCCATGTAGTAATGAAAGCAGTTTTGGCTTTATCCTCTTGGGCCATTAACACTTGGTTGTATCCGGAAAATCCATCTACAAACGAGTGTAGCACGCTAGAGGCTGCACTATCAATGAGAACATCTATATGAGGTAAAGGGAAATCATCTTTTGGGGAAGCCTTGTTTAAATCTCTATAGTCTACACAGACCCTTATTCTTCCATCTTTCTTCGGCACAGGTACTATGTTGGCTAGCCAATCTGGATATTCTATCACTTCAAGGAACTTCACTTGTATTTGCTTAGTGACCTCTTCTTTAACCAATTCAGTCCACTTAGGTCTTAATCTCCTAAGCTTTTGTTTGATAGGTTTTATGTGAGTGTAAGTAGGAATATGATGCTCGGCTATGCCTCGATCTATTCCAGGCATATCCTCATAAGACCAAGCACACACTTCTTCATATTTTTTGAATATTTTTTCAAATTTCTCTCTCTCATTAGGAGTAAGGTCGGATGCTATGCTAATGTTTTTAGGATTTTTGGTTGTTCCCAAATTTAATGATTGTGTGTTAACATAATTAATATTAAAGATGCTCATGTAACTGCTATTTGAATGTATGCAACCATTAAGAGAAACATCACACAAGTAAGCAAAATCAGACTTTACTGCATTCATTTTGGAAAAGAAAACATCATCATCCTCATACAAAATAGACAAATTAAAATCAAAATCAAAATCATTGTTCTCATAATCATAAGGCAGGATGTCTTCAAACTTTTCTTCAAACAGGGAAGCAATCTCCTCCAGAGTCTTCTCAGCTTTCAGGACAGCTTTTTTCTTCTCTTCCAGATTGGATTCTTTGTTGGCTGATAGGGTGAGCTCTTTCTTCACTTGCACCACTAGCTCGGCAACATCTATAAAAATTTCAAAACCCGGGATCAACTTTCCCATGAACATGATTGGCTCGGGTTTTCCTTGGAGTGGTCCCATAACTGGGGCTTTGATGAAGATTTCTTCAAGTGGTGGGAAGATCATCTTCTCATTCTTTGGCTGGACATTGTTGGCTTCATCATATCCCAACCCTTCTTGGTATTTTGAGTTCTAAAATCTGGAAGCTTTGTCAAACCAGCTTTACCCTTTCCAAGACTGGCTCCGGGAAGGTAGTTCATGTTCTTCATCATATTCAAGACTTTGGAGTCCACTACTTCATCATAAGAAATTGCAGCTACTTGAAAACCATTGAGAGGCCTCTCAATCATTAAAGCGTTAACAATCTCATTATCTTCAGCTTCGATGACCACTGTCTCATCTTCATTGGGAAACATGATCTTTTGATGAAGGGTGGAAGGAACTCCACCAAGAGGATGAAACCATGGTCGCCCCAAGAGTAAGGCGAAGTTAACCGATATGTATAAAACAACAAACTCAATAATAGATTCAATTGGACCAACCTTGACAGCAGCTTTGAAAGTTCCTTCGGCGTGTCTCTTAGTATTGTCATAAGCCCGAATTGTTACCTCGGTCGGGTTTAGATTCCTTGTTGACATGGCTAGCTTTGGCAATATCTTAAGTGGGTAAACATTTATGGCAGACCCATTATCAACCATTACACATGGAGTCCTCTTCCCCTTGACTTCTATTTTGATAAAGAGAGGGTGGATGTGATCTCTCCCCTCCTCTGGTAAGTCTGCATCTGAAAAAGAAACTACTCCCATATCAACTTCACTCTTTTCTTGAACATCTTCACATTTCATTACCCCTCCAATTTTTATGAAGTTGATCAGCTCCTCCGGCATTGTAGAGGTAGGAATTGGCATGTTAGCTAAGGATTTGGCCATAGTTTCTCAATGCTTTTTAGAGGTAGCTAATAAGTCCCAAATGCTAACACTTGCTTGGGTTCTTTTCAATTGCTTGAGCACAACATCATCTTCCTCTTCTTTATTTCCTACTTCAACTTCCTTTGTAACACCCCTATATCCCGTATACGTACCAAGCATGCTTATACGATCGTATAATACGTATACTGAATATAGAACATGCCATTGTTTAAAATACATAACTCATAACTCGAATGTTTAAAGGAAATTCAAAAGACACTATGTATAAAAACATTTATAAATTCACAGCGGAAGTTATTACAAATTTTTACAAGTTTAAAATACATAAACGTCAAAAATATATACGACATAGAATAGATACATGATTGGAAGCTTGACTCTCTGATCTTTAAGCTCTAATCCAACTCTTCAAGTAAAGCTCAACTAGGTCTAGAGGAATCCTCAGTCTCAACCCTATCAACTCTACCACCTGCGCGATGAACCACAATCGCGCTGAGCCAAAACTCAGTAGTACAAACCATCATGATAATATGAAATGTCAATATCAATATCATACATTCAATCAATAATAATCATATATATATATGAAGGTTACATTTCATAATTTCAATAATCATATCATCATCCATTATAATCATTCAACAAAGACACCTATGGGCCCACAAGACACTAATTTGTTATTCAAAGTTCAGAGTTGCTGTTTCGGTCCAATATCACAATAATCAAGCCCGTAGGCAATATACATATCTCTCTATCCATGGATAGGGTAACAGACCCAGTCTCTTGGACCATCAACTCAACAACTTGAGGAGATCCTCAACCCGGCTAGAATGTTACCTGTAACAGACCCAGTCTCTTGGACCATCAACCCGACTAAATCGAGGAGATCCTCAACCCAGCTAGACTGTTACTTCAATTTACATTTATCATTTCACATTTATAAAGTAACAGACCCAGTCTCTTGGACCATCAACTCAACAACTTGAGGAGATCCTCAACCCGGCTAGACTGTTACTACAATAGGCATGCCTGACAAAATCAGAACTCTGAAGGTTGAATAACACACTTTACACAAAATCATTTCATTCTCATTTCATTCTCATTTTTGCAATAGGCAACCTTGCCTCAATTGTAATTTATTTCATCATCATAGCCAACAATCATGGCTTCTCATCACATAAATACAATTCATCACATTATCATATCTGTCATATCATTATAAATGTTCACATCATATTCCACATTATACACAACATAACATTATTCATAAGCATCATCAATATCATGAAATGTATGTTAAATTTCAACATCATATGGATGTATGCAATAATGTAGTTTATACTTACCTTAAATGCAACCCACACAATATTAACACCTCTCTTTCCAACAATCTTTCACTTCTTGAATTAGAGTAATTCACCTTCTTCACAACCTAATCCAAAGGAAGATGAAACCCTTATAAGAACATAAGGCTAAGAACCAACTAGGGCAAACTCTAACCATGACACGCTCACCCACACGGGCGTGTCCCTGACCGTGCCCTAACTCCACAACACAGAAGCTTTTACACGCTCAATGACACGGGCGTGTTACTGGGCGTGTAATACCTTCTGCCTCACAACAATATTGACACGTCCAACATCAAGAACGTGCTCATGGCCGTGTCAATTCCCCAAAAACACAGTGGCTATGACACGCTCAATAACACGGGCGTGTTACTGGTCGTGCCACTCAACCCAAAATACAGAGCTATCGACACGCCCAAAATCCTGGACGTGCCCTAGGGCGTGTCAGGCCAAAAACCCAGATTCCGGCCAAAACAACAACACAACCAACAAAACTCTTTCTTTCACCAAAAACCACTTCAACCAAAGTCATCTCAACATACCCAAAAACCATAACAAACTCACAAAAACACCAAAACAACTAAAGCATTTCTCAAATCTCAAATCAAAAATCATCAACACAAACCTATAACACAACCTCAAAACAATCACTTCCAACAACTTACTCTTTCCTCCAATCCATCCCCAAAAACAAGAAATCAGTTACCCAAACACTCTTAAACCCATCTTAAACAACATAATCACATACCAATCACAACTCAACTCAAAAACTCAAAGAAATCAAAGAGTCAAGTGAAGAACTTACCAAAGATGAAGAAATCTCTTAACTTTCCACTTGAACTCTTGAAAGCTTCCTTAGATCTTGAGTTAGAGGTTCAAATCTCTTCTTTGCTCTCTTGTTTCTTGTGTTAACCGGCCAAACAAAGCAAAGGAAGGAGAAGGAGAAAGTGATCCACGGCAATGAGAAAGAAAGAAGAAGGAAGAAAGAGAAATCCAAAGTCAAACCCCTCTTTTCCTTAAAACCCTCTCAACCAAGCAATTTAAAATATTAAACTAATCTCTTTCAACCTCTTCCACACATTCAAATCCTTATTAATTAATTAATAACAAATTCAAAAACACAACAAATATCTTCTTCCACTAACTCAAAATTTTGACTTTCCATGACTTAGGTATATGTTATATATATCCTAATATACATCACATATACACTTCCTTTAAAAACCCCTTTTTCTAACAATAAAACATATACAATAAATCCAATAATAATAATAATAAAACCCAAAACATCTAGGGTATATTTTGGGATATTACAATTCTCCCCCTCTAAAAGAAATTTCGTCCTCGAAATTACCTGATATCAAGTCTGAAACAATTGTGGATACTGATCTATATCTTCTTAACATAGAAACATGGAAAACATTATGGATCCTATCCAACTCCTGTGGCAAAGCAAGCCGATACGCAACTGGTCCAACCCTTTCCAAAATCTCATATGGTCCAACAAAACGAGGACTTAGTTTTCCTTTTCGACCAAATCTCAATATCCTTTTCCAAGGAGACACTTTCAAGAATACTTTATCTCCCACATTATACTCAATGTCTCTCCTTTTCAAATCTGAATAAGATTTCTGTCGGTCTGAACCTACTTTTAACCGCTCCCGAATTGTTTTCACTTTCTCTTCAGTCTCTCTAACCAAATCCGGACCAATTAATTTACCTTCACCAGTTTCGTTCCAACATAAGGGCGTTCTACAACGTCTACCATACAAAGCCTCAAATGGTGCCATACCAATGCTTGATTGGTGACTGTTGTTGTAAGCAAATTCCACAAGTGGCAACAATCTGTCCCAACTCCCCGAGAAATCGATGACACAGCTTCTCAACATATCCTCAATAATCTGTATCACTCTCTCTGACTGACCATCGGTCTGTGGATGAAATGCAGTACTAAAGTGCAATCGAGAACCCATAGCCCTATGTAAACTCTTCCAAAACCTTGAAGTGAACCGGGGATCTCGATCCGACACTAAAGAAATTGGGACTCCATGCAACTTCACAATCTCACGAATATACAGCTCAGCTAACTTCTCAAGAGAATAATCCATACGAACCGGAAGAAAATGAGCTGTCTTTGTTAACCGATCCACAATTACCCAACTAGCATCATGCTTTCTCTGAGTCAAAGGCAAC
The DNA here is from genome assembly GCA_947685225.1 of Garcia nutans. NCBI lineage: Eukaryota > Viridiplantae > Streptophyta > Magnoliopsida > Malpighiales > Euphorbiaceae > Garcia > Garcia nutans. The sequence continues at coordinate 57,179,178 of CANTUV010000007.1, forward strand.
CCTGAAACAAAATCCATTGTCACCCTTTCCCATTTCCATTCCGGCACTGTTAAGGGTTGAAGCAACCCTGTTGGAACTTGATGTTCAGCTTTCACCCTCTGACAAGTAAGACATTTGGATACAAAATCCGCTATGTCTCTCTTCATACCAGGCCACCAGTAATGCTGTCTTAAGTCATGGTACATCTTTGTACTTCCCGGATGTATGGCAAACACCGATTGGTGTGCTTCTTCCAAAATGATCCTTTTCAAATTATCATCATCAGAAACACACAATCTATCCTTGAACCAAAGACTACCATCACTCTTCACATGAAAATCTCGGCTCACTCCATCTCGGTAATCTGATACAATCTTCTGAATTTCTCATCCGTCAATTGAGCCTCCTTAATCTGATCCAACAATATTGGTCTCAACTGCAGTTGAGCTAATAATGCACCATCATTACAAACTTCAAAACTAGCATGCAACGCTCTTAACTCAACAAGCAACGAGAGCGAAATAAACAGCCAAACCTGCTAAAGATTTCCGACTTAAGGCATCAGCAACTACATTTGCCTTACCAGGATGGTAATCAATCAAGCAGTTGTAATCTTTAATCAGTTCTAACCATCGTCTTTGTCTAAGATTCAGCTCCTTTTGAACACCCAAATATTTCAAACTTTTGTGATCCGTATAGATAAAGCATTTCTCTCCATACAAATAGTGGCGCCAAATCTTCAAAGCAAACACTATAGCCGCTAACTCCAAATCATGAGTCGGATAGTTAAGCTCATGCGGCTTCAACTGCCGAGAGGCATAAGCTATAACTTTACCCTCTTGCATCAAAACACACCCTAAACCACTATGTGAAGCATCACTAAAAATCACATACGGTTTATCCTCCACGGGTAAAGTAAGAACAGGGGCTTGTGTCAACATTTCTTTCAACTGCTCAAAGCTAGATTGACACTGATCCGTCCACACAAATTTAAATCCTTTCCGAAGCAATCGGGTGAGTGGAGTGGCTATCAAAGAAAAACCTTTTACAAAGCGTCGATAATAGCCTGCCAAACCCAAAAAAAAACTTCTAACTTCAGTTACAAACTTTGGTGGATTCCAATTCAAAATAGCTTCAACTTTACTTGGATCAACTCTAATACAATCTGCTGAAACTATATGACCCAGAAAAATCACTTGGTCAAGCCAAAACTCACATTTTGATAACTTAGCATATAATTGCTTCTCTCTCAAATTTTGTAACACAATCCGCAAATGTTTGTCATGCTCCTCCTCACTACGAGAATACACCAAGATATCATCAATAAAGACCACCACAAATTGATCCAAATAGGGCCTAAACACCCTATTCATCAAATCCATGAAAGCTGCAGGTGCATTCGTCAACCCAAAAGGCATTACTAAAAACTCATAATGCCCATACCTGGTGCGGAAAGCTGTCTTAGAAACATCTTCAGTTCTCACTTTCAGCTGATGATACCCTGATCTCAAATCAATCTTAGAAAACACTGATGCTCCCTTCAATTGATCAAAGAGATCGTCAATTCTAGGCAAAGGATATTTATTCTTAATAGTCACTTTATTCAATTGCCTATAGTCAATGCATAACCTCATAGTACCATCCTTCTTCTTCACAAATAATACAGGAGCTCCCCAAGGAGAAACACTGGGGCGAATAAATCCTTTATCCAACAATTCCTGCAACTGCACCTTTAACTCTCTCAATTCAGCTGGCGCCATTCTATAAGGAGTAATAGAGATGGGAGTGGTACCAGGCAACAAATCGATACCAAACTCAACCTCTCTCTCAGGAGGCAACCCTGGCAACTCCTCTGGAAACACATCTGAAAAATCTGAAACTGTGGCTATATCATCAATTTGAGAACTCCTTACTCTAGTATCCACAACATGAGCAAGGTAAGCATCACACCCTTTTCTAATCATCCGTCTAGCTGATACAGCTGATACGAACAAGGATGCAAGTTGTCTCTGCTCACTGAACACCATCACACTCCTATCATCACTAGTTCTCAAAGTGACACATTTCTTCTGACAATCAACTACAGCTCCATGCCTAGACAACCAATCCATACCCAAAATCAAATCATACTCTTTAAAAGGCATTTCAATCAAGTCTCCAAGAAACTCCTCACCTTGTACCTCAACCGCACTATCCCGGTGCACCTTGCTAACAATCACACTATGCCCTAACGGATTTGTCACTAACACATCAAATCCTAGGGACTCAGCATGCAAATCAGTCACAGGCAACACAGATGCACTAATATATGAATGAGTTGAGCCTGGATCAATTAAAGCAAGAACTGAAATGCCAAATAAAGAGAAAGTACCAGCAATGACTGCAGAAGCATCCGGTTGTCTTTGCATCACATAAACCCGTTGAGAAGGCCCAGCCTCATCTGGCATAGTATCCCTGGATGAAGATCCTCCTCTCTGATAATAACCAGGCCTACCCCCTCTGGAGAAACCTCTGCCCCCTCGACTACCTCTGACACTAGGTCGAGAAACTGCAGAATCAACCGATCTCTGCTCCTGCATCTCTGGACACTCCCTAATAAAATGATCGGGAGAACCACATCTGAAGCACACAGCTGGTCCTCTATTCTGCCAACAAGCACCACTATGTGACCCTCCACACTGGGCACAGACAGGTAGAGTGGATCTCTGAACTGCAGGAGTAGGAACACTCGTTGCTGAAGCTGTAGGTCTCGATCGTGATCTCTGTAACTGAACTGACCTACCAGCCGGTCTCTGACTCCTACTAAACCTAGGAGTAAAACTGCCTCTACCTCTCTTCACAGATGAGGATCCTGCCTCAAACTGAGGTCTTCTAACCCGGGTCTCCTCTTTAGTAGCGGCTGCTGCTAAAATTTGTGCTCTCTCCACACCTCTAGCCGCTGCAACCAGCTGAGAGAAGTCCTGGTATCTAGAACCAGCCACATGACACATCAGTGAGGGTCTCAGTCCCTCCTCAAACCTTATGCACCGGTCAATCTCATCAGAGATAATCCCTCCGGCATAGCGACTCAACCGGATAAATTCTAATTCATATTCTGTTACAGTCCGGTGATCTTGCTTCAAACTTAGGAATTCCATTTTCTTCAAATCTTTATACTCCCTCGGAGTATACTTCAATTCAAATTCTCTCAGAAAATCAGCATAGGACAATGTCGGTGGATCATCCATAGCATGGGGCACTGTCTTCCACCAGTCGTATGCGTCCTTCTGCAACAAAGATCTTGCATAATCAAATCTTTCTTCCGGAGTGGCTTGTAACTGAACAAATACTCTCTGAACTTTATCTAGCCACTGCTCAGCTACAGCTGGATCAATGGTACCCAAGAAATCCTCTGCTCCATATTTCCGTAGTTTATCATACTGTCTCACTGGTACCATAGGCTGTGGTGGAGGTGGAGGTGGTTGCACTGGTGCCTGCCTCATAAATTCAAACATATGCCTAAACCAAACTGGTGGAATCTCCTCACCAGCTGGTCTCCCTGACACAAAAACAGGGGCCTCTCCAGATCCATCCACTCTAGCTCCATCTAATCCAACCTCTGGAGCTATGCTCTCAGCACTACCCTCAACGGATTGACGCGAATGAGGATCCATTATAACCTATATCTGCAAACACAGTAGAATACTCCTCATTAAAGATCAGAGACTGCCGACACTAAACATGTATTCTATTCAAAAACTCACTTTTAAAATCAAAATACTCTTTTTCTTATACTTGACCTAGGTTGAGAATCTCAAACCTAGGCTCTGATACAAAAATAATTGTAACACCCCTATATCCCGTATACGTACCAAGCATGCTTATACGATCGTATAATACATATACTGAATATAGAACATGCCACTGTTTAAAATACATAACTCATAACTCGAATGTTTAAAGGAAATTCAAAAGACACTATGTATAAAAACATTTATAAATTCACAGCGGAAGTTATTACAAATTTTTACAAGTTTAAAATACATAAACGTCAAAAATATATACGACATAGAATAGATACATGATTGGAAGCTTGACTCTCTGATCTTTAAGCTCTAATCCAACTCTTCAAGTAAAGCTCAACTAGGTCTAGAGGAATCCTCAGTCTCAACCCTATCAACTCTACCACCTGCGCGATGAACCACAATCGCGCTGAGCCAAAACTCAGTAGTACAAACCATCATGATAATATGAAATGTCAATATCAATATCATACATTCAATCAATAATAATCATATATATATATGAAGGTTACATTTCATAATTTCAATAATCATATCATCATCCATTATACTCATTCAACAAAGACACCTATGGGCCCACAAGACACTAATTTGTTATTCAAAGTTCAGAGTTGCTGTTTCGGTCCAATATCACAATAATCAAGCCCGTAGGCAATATACATATCTCTCTATCCATGGATAGGGTAACAGACCCAGTCTCTTGGACCATCAACTCAACAACTTGAGGAGATCCTCAACCCGGCTAGAATGTTACCTGTAACAGACCCAGTCTCTTGGACCATCAACCCGACTAAATCAAGGAGATCCTCAACCCGGCTAGACTGTTACTTCAATTTACATTTATCATTTCACATTTATAAAGTAACAGACCCAGTCTCTTGGACCATCAACTCAACAACTTGAGGAGATCCTCAACCCGGCTAGACTGTTACTACAATAGGCATGCCTGCCAAAATCAGAACTCTGAAGGTTGAATAACACACTTTACACAAAATCATTTCATTCTCATTTCATTCTCATTTTTGCAATAGGCAACCTTGCCTCAATTGTAATTTATTTCATCATCATAGCCAACAATCATGGCTTCTCATCACATAAATACAATTCATCACATTATCATATCTGTCATATCATTATAAATGTTCACATCATATTCCACATTATACACAACATAACATTATTCATAAGCATCATCAATATCATGAAATGTATGTTAAATTTCAACATCATATGGATGTATGCAATAATGTAGTTTATACTTACCTTAAATGCAACCCACACAATATTAACACCTCTCTTTCCAACAATCTTTCACTTCTTGAATTAGAGTAATTCACCTTCTTCACAACCTAATCCAAAGGAAGATGAAACCCTTATAAGAACATAAGGCTAAGAACCAACTAGGGCAAACTCTAACCATGACACGCTCACCCACACGGGCGTGTCCCTGACCGTGCCCTAACTCCACAACACAGAAGCTTTTACACGCTCAATGACACGGGCGTGTTACTGGGCGTGTAATACCTTCTGCCTCACAACAATATTGACACGTCCAACATCAAGAACGTGCTCATGGCCGTGTCAATTCCCCAAAAACACAGTGGCTATGACACGCTCAATAACACGGGCGTGTTACTGGTCGTGCCACTCAACCCAAAATACAGAGCTATTGACACGCCCAAAATCCTGGACGTGCCCTAGGGCGTGTCAGGCCAAAAACCCAGATTCCGGCCAAAACAACAACACAACCAACAAAACTCTTTCTTTCACCAAAAACCACTTCAACCAAAGTCATCTCAACATACCCAAAAACCATAACAAACTCACAAAAACACCAAAACAACTAAAGCATTTCTCAAATCTCAAATCAAAAATCATCAACACAAACCTATAACACAACCTCAAAACAATCACTTCCAACAACTTACTCTTTCCTCCAATCCATCCCCAAAAACAAGAAATCAGTTACCCAAACACTCTTAAACCCATCTTAAACAACATAATCACATACCAATCACAACTCAACTCAAAAACTCAAAGAAATCAAAGAGTCAAGTGAAGAACTTACCAAAGATGAAGAAATCTCTTAACTTTCCACTTGAACTCTTGAAAGCTTCCTTAGATCTTGAGTTAGAGGTTCAAATCTCTTCTTTGCTCTCTTGTTTCTTGTGTTAACCGGCCAAACAAAGCAAAGGAAGGAGAAGGAGAAAGTGATCCACGGCAATGAGAAAGAAAGAAGAAGGAAGAAAGAGAAATCCAAAGTCAAACCCCTCTTTTCCTTAAAACCCTCTCAACCAAGCAATTTAAAATATTAAACTAATCTCTTTCAACCTCTTCCACACATTCAAATCCTTATTAATTAATTAATAACAAATTCAAAAACACAACAAATATCTTCTTCCACTAACTCAAAATTTTGACTTTCCATGACTTAGGTATATGTTATATATATCCTAATATACATCACATATACACTTCCTTTAAAAACCCCTTTTTCTAACAATAAAACATATACAATAAATCCAATTATAATAATAATAAAACCCAAAACATCTAGGGTATATTTTGGGATATTACATCCTTTCCCTTATTAGTTTCTACCTCCTTAGGTGTTGGCCTTGCATAAGGCTTACCAGATCTAGTGTTCATTACTTCATCTTCTTCAGGCTCGGACCAAGTCCATTCCTCCTTCTTGGATATAAGATCATCATCACTATCACTTGAATCCTAAAATCCATTGACAACACAAATTGTTACTTCTTTACTCACCATAGCTTGTTTAATTTCACCAAATACCTCTTCTTCTTTGGTTGCTTCTCTACCCACATCTTGGAAATAAGACATGAAAAAATCTTCATGCAAACCCCCTCCAATCATGAAGGTTGCCGGTGGTGGTACTCTATTGAACTTTGGTAATGGGTTGTCTTTGGTGTTTGGCTTATTGGGCTCGAGTAGCTTCCCATTATCAATTAGATTTTGGATCTCATGTCTCAACCTCACAAATCTATCCATGTCATGCCCTTGCATTTGATGAAACTGACAAAACGCTTTAGTGTCGAAATTAGGTGGGAGAGGGTCAGGCAAGGGATGAGGATTTAAGGGTTGTAGCAATCCCTTTCTTTGAAGCTTATTGAGAACCCAAGACATCAGCTTCCCTAATTCAAAAAATTTTCTCCTTGTTCCTTGGTTAGTAGCATTAACACCGACTGCCTTTTGCATGCTTTGGCTACCAGACTGATAGTTTCCTTTCTCATTCCTTCTCATTGAAAAATTGTTCTTCTCTCTCTCCCATTCTTCAATTTGCAAAACCAGCTTGGAGAAGGTCTTTGAAATCATGGATGAGACATCCTTTCACGAAGACTAGGCAACACCCCTCTCACAATCATCCTTATTTGATCGGATTCATCAGGCCTCTTCTTGAGTAAAGCGGCCTTGTTTCTCCATCTCTTCACATAATTAATAAAATTCTCATTCGTCCTTTGTCTAATGGACTCCACTTCCATTAAGGTAACTTCCATTTCAACATTATATCCATATTGTTGGATGAAGGCTTTGTAAAGTAGATCCCAATTCTTTTGTGTTCCATCATCTAAGGTATTGAACCAATTTTGGACAACAGGGTCCAATGAAAACATAAAGTATCTTAGAGTTTGAGCTTTAGTAGCTCAGGCAGACTGCATAACAGTGATATACTGCTTCATATGGAGATGGGGATTTCCGGTTCCATTGAACTTTGCAAAAGATGGCATCTTGAATTTGTATGGAACTTCTTCATCTAACTCAAATAATTTGTCAACTTCAGATATTTCTTCAGTTTTCAACTTCTTCTCAAATTTCTTTTCTAAATCAGCAATCATATTTTCAACATAAAAAATTTTAGTTTTCTCCATAGTTGACCTTTCAACAACCTTCAGTTCTTTCTTCTTGTCTTGAGGATCTTAGTAGTATTGAGCCCTATCATCATCATCATCAATGATCACCTTTTCATCATTAAAAACCACTTCACCAACTTTGGTCTTCCCTTTGTCCTTTGGCTTCTTAGTGCTAGCAGATGCTTCGGCATGATTTTCTAAAATTGCAGTCAATTGGTTCTTCATGGTTTCAGCAATGGACTCTTTTATTTCTTCCATCTTGGCATTGAGGGCATCATCCACCATTCATTGAATTTGCTTGGGATCCATTGTTTTTGGTGAGCAAGTGATTGAGTCATTGCTAGATACTTCGTCTCCGGCGTAGGTCGGATTGTCGTAAGCTTTTGAACTATCGTAATCCAGGGCTGTGAGTCAGAGAGGATCAATGATATGAGATGCCAATGTATGCAATGTATGCATGTATGCACAAACAATCAAACAAGGACAATTAGAACGTTCCTTCCAACCTTATAACATCCACACAAGAATGGTGAGTCTCTTTTCCTAGGTATATAGTTAACAAAATACCAACATAGGGTACCTTGTTTTTGAATATTTCCCTCGGATGTTTCAACCAACAGTTATATTTTCAAAAATGGAAATCAATTTATGATAATTCCCATTAATTAGGTTTTAATCCATTTAACCAACTAAAGTAGCTTTCATGCTATATTGGATTAAAACTAAATTAAGAGGTTTATTATAAATAGATTTCTCACTTAAAAAAGGGTAACTAATGGTTCATGCCAAAAACAAGCCCATGATTAATTACTCTTGGTATAAACTAGGCGCACAATTGATTTTTGGTATTTCGTAATTGACCTAAATAATTTGCAAGCTCTTTGTAAGAAAAGGTTGGATAAAAATCATTTTGTTTCTAAGCCCATTGTAAAAATATTTTAGGAAAAAATGGATTTTGGGTTTAGTATTTGGGTCATGAGCAAAATAATTTTTGAATTATTTTTAGAAAAGTTTTATGTCCAAAGACCATTTTGAAAAGTTTTGAAAATAGCTTTGGACTTTTAGATTTTAAAGAAAAATTTATTTTGAGATCACAATGTATTTAGGTCATATTAGAAAAAGAACAAACCAAATAAGCCATGATTTAAGCCAAGATAAATTAACCATAGTCAAACAACATGCATTTGGGGTAAAAACCTAAGGAAAGTAACTACGCCAATTACATGAGCTTTAGTCATTGGGTTAAAAGGCTTAGGTTCCCGTAGCAAGTATATACCAAATGGTACGAGGCTATGAGTGGTTATGCCATGCTCGATCTCCATACCTTGAGTGATTGTATGGTATCCCTTACATAACATAACACGGGTAACATGGGCGTCTTAACTCACGTACACAATGCAATCTAATATGATGCAATGGATAATATCATTATAAGAAGGAATAGAATAATATAAAGACCAACGGAATCAACTTCTCTTATCCCTAGTAGAGTCACCACTGTGAGCGGGGATTTTCGCCCCCACTCTCTGTGGAATGGTTCTTGCGACTTCGGCACTATTTAAGCTCGGGGCCTTAGAGAACATGGACCTAGATTCGGAGAAAATAGAGTTGCCACCCGGACGGACCGGGAAAAAGAAAGGGTTGGATGACTCGATTCCTAAGGAATCCCTAACCCCCTAATGGGTTTGGAAAGTTGGGTACGTGTGGGGAAGGTAAGAAATGGCCCAGCACCCCCACAACGTCCGGTTCATTGGAACCGGCCTCCTTTACATGTCTTAATATTATAAAATTCTTAAATATAACAATATGATCCATATTACATGCAACAATTGAAATAAAGCATCGTTATATTAAAAATCAAAGCAATGTCCAAGCAAAACAAATAAATGAACACCCATCCGAGGATGGAAACATGCCCTTTCATCACCTATGTCTAAACTAATAGGACACCCACCAAACGGTAGAAACATATCCTTTACATTGGTCTAAAATATAAAAGCTATTTAAATTACATGATATTTAACTAATGAGGTACCCACAAAGTGGAAACATACCTCTTACAACATTTGGAAATAAAAGTAAATCGATAAAGGTAAATAACTACTCATCATAAATAAATCATTCACCAAAGATATTAAACATCAATCAAAATATAAATATTCATCCATGATATTTTAAATAAACCAAGCATTGAACTTAAATAAATCAAAGCATATAAAATAAATCAAAGTATATAATGAACTACACAATCAAATCTAAAAATAAATAAAGCAAGTAAAGATACAAATTAAAGCTACTGTTTTTATTTAAGATTCTTTATTTAATGTTTAGGGTTTTAGAATTTATTGGTTTAAGCTACTCTAAGTTTTAAGGGAATTAAAATGGATTAAGGCTTTATAATTTAAGGGATTGATAAGGTTCTTTGATTAACCAAATTATGGTTTAAAGGGAAAAATCATGAAATTATGGTTTGGATATTAAAACGTTAGGTTTATGATTTACAGTTACTGGATTATTATTTTGGATTTACTACATTGAATTTTAATATTTAGATTTATAAGGTTTTAAGGTTTTAAGGATTAGGGTTTAGGAAAACTAGGGTTTACAGTTTTGGTTTTGAGAGAATTAAGGTTTTAGGAAAATTAGGGTTTAGAATAATTGGTTTGAGGTTCACTGTTTTGGTTTTGAAGTTGAAGAAAATAGTTTAGGGTTTTTAAAAGCTTTTGGAAATAAGAAAAATGATTTAAGGTTTTTGGAAACAAAAGAAAGAATTTAGGATTTTTGCTGACAGAAGGAATAAATTAGGGTTTTTGAAGTTTTAGGGAAACGGAAGGATGATTTTTAGGGTTTAAGAACGATTTAAGGTTTTTTGGAAAACAAAAAAAAAAGAATTAGGATTTTAGGGTTTTTCAAAATAGAGGAGACGATTTAAGGTTCTAAGGTTTAGAATCAAAAGAAAGAGTTTAATTATTCAAGCTACTGTAAAGAAAAAGGATTTGATATTCATACCTTCGTTTGTTGATTCTACCAAAAATTACTTCTTGGATGAACAAGGACAAAGGCAAGATGGCTGCCTTTGGTGGATTGATTGTTTTGTTGCTTATTCTTCTCTCAAAAAGTTTGATTGATTTCACTACCAAAGGTTTCTCCTAGTGCGATCGATTCAAAGTTTCCTCAGTTCACTCCCCCCTTCTGTGTTGTTTTTAGTCTTATTTATAGAAAATTTTGATGATTAATCTTAATTGTTTATGGAATCTAACATTAATTAAGAAAAGGAAACCGAAACCAAATTGAATTTGGTTTCGGAAAAAATTGCGTCGAAAAAATTTCGCTGGCGAAAAAAAAACTGCTGCATAAAAATTTCGCTGGCGAAAAAAACTGCCGTGGGAATTTGTGGGCTACAGCAGCGAAATGGCCTTGGGCCATTTCGTCCGACCTTTTCGGCGATGAAATTTTTCGTCGCTGATTTTTTCGTCGCCAATTTTTATTTTATTTATTTATTTATTTATTATTATTATTTTTTATTAATTACTAAAACAAATATTATTTAATTAAGATAATACAAACATTATTTTGGACTAATTAAAATATATTGGACAACACAAAAATTATTTTGGACTAATTAAAATATATTGGACCGGACTGGGTCTAAAATTAAGGGTCTACAAAGGTACTAAAAAGAATTAAGATTTTCTATACAAAGCCTTCATTCAATAATATAGGTATAATGTTGAACTCGAAGTGACCCTGATGAAGGTGGAGAGCATCCAACAGAAACAAAATGAGAGTTTTGTTGACTATGTGAAGAGGTAGAGGAACAAGCTGCTCTTCTAAAAAAAGAAGCATGATGAATTTGACCATATCAGAATGATAGTGAAAGGTATCCTACCCAATCTCCGTAAGAGGTAGTCTCACACTCTTATAAGGGATTTCAATGACCTTCTCCAAGTTGGTTTACAAATAGGAGAGTGGGAAAAGGAGAAGAACTGCTTTACTGGAAGAAGAAATGAGAAGGGAAGTTATCAATCTAGTGGCCGAAATATACAAAAAGCAGTGGATGTCAATGCAGCTACTGGTTAAAGGAACAAAAGACAGTTCTCGAATTTGGGGAGACCTTTGTCCTGGATTTTTAATAAGCTGCAAAAGAGGGGGTTGTTACAACTATTGGACCCATGACCTTTACCAAATTCACTGCCACCGAAGTTCAATACCAAAGCCTTCTGTCAATTCCACTTGGTGATAGGGCATGAGATAGATAATTGCATCTGGCTAAAGCATGAGATCCAAAACCTAATTAATAGTGGGAAGTTACCTGAACCCAACAAGCCTAACACAAAGGGTAATCATTTGCCTAATTTTAACAGGGTGCCTCCACCAGCAACTTTCATGATAGGAGGAGGATTGGACATAAGCTTTTTTCTATCATCCTTTGAAGACATAGGTGTAGAAGCTATAGGAAGGGAGGTTGAGCTTACTAAATCAGTTGTGGGTAAGAATATATTGACCATTTGTATGGTGAATTAATTTTGGTATTCAACTGATAATGATGAAGAAGTAGTAGCCAAGAAAGAAGAATGGGATTGGTCCGAACCCGAAGAGGAAAAGCTGAATACCTATTCAGGTAAACCTTATGCTAGAGCTCGTCCAAAAGAAGCAGAAGCTGACAAGGGAAAGGATGATGAGAAAGAAAGAAGAGAAGATGAAGATGATGCAATCCTTAAGCAATTGAAAAGGACCCAAGCTAGCGTCAACATTTGGGACCTATTAGCTACATCCAAGAAGCATCATGAAATTATGGCCAAATCTTTGGCTGGCATGTAGATTTCCACTTCTACAATGCCAGAGGAGCTGGTTAAACTTGTGGGATCTACAAGATCTGAATAAGTGATGAAGTGTGAAAAGGTTCAACAGTGAAACAAGGTTGAGGTTGGGATAGTTTCCTTCTTGGATGTTGATTTACCAGAAGATGGAAGAGACCATGCTCACCTACTTTTCATTAAGGTGGAGGTTAGGGGGAAGAGGACCCCTTATGTCTTGGTTGATGATGGATCTACTATAAATGTTTGCCCACTCAAGATTCTGCCAAAACATTCCATGACTACTCATGACCTGAGACTATCTGATGTAACAATCCGAGCCTACAGCAATACTAGGAGGTAAGTGAAGGAACTTTCAAGACCTTGGTGAACGTAGGACCTATTGAATCCATGGTCAAGTTTGTAATTCTAGATATACCAATTACCTTTGCATTGCTTCTGGGTCGCCCATGGTTTCACCCTCTTAGAGGAGTTCCTTCTACACTCCATTAAAAGATTAAGTTTCTAAGTGATGATGAGATGATAATAATTGAAGCAGGTAGACCCTTGATTTTGGCTTTGGCTAGTCTGGTGCTTATTTTAAACCTTTGATTGGACTAAAATATTGCAATAGGACCTAAAATAAGACAAATAAACTTTTAAAATCCTAATTAGGTCTATTTTAAAAGATTTGGTTGGTTTTTACACGACACCGGTGCACTAAACCCTAAAACGGGTTTGATTCGAATGTTTGGTTGCTTTTTCACTTAATCCAGATGGTTTTTTGGCAGTAGGGGTGTCCCATGTCAAATTAGGGTATCCAATTCGACATGGAAAATCCCTATATAGAATTGGAGGCCTCCCAATTTGATACGAGGCTCCCCATATTGAATTGGGAGCCCAATTCGATATGGAGCTCTCCCAGTCCGATGTGGGCAGTTTTTCAATTCCATGTCAGATACCTACTTCAATATGGGCTCAGTTTCTGATGAAATAAAGTCATTTTAATTCGAGACGAACTTGGTCTATATTAAATTCAAGTAATTGTAATTTGATATGGAATGGGTTTGTCTCAAACCCGTGAATTCAACATACATCAGAATAAACCATTCTTAAACAAGAAAATTTTCAAGCTTAACTTGATAGAGTGATTATAAATACAAGTTTTAAAAACCTAAAGAAGGATCTTGGGACTTTTGGCTTTTGGGATTGGCTACTAGAACTTTGGTAAATTTAGTATCCATCAATAAAAACCCTAAACAAAGAGAAATAACAAGTTTGGACAAGGAATACTAGCAACACACCAACTCTACAAAGGTAGTACATACATTGTCTTTGCTAAAGCTCATCTAGAATTCAAGTTCAAACAATTTTGGTGGAGCCAACAAATGATGGTATGCTTTAAATTAAATAAATACTATGTGTTTTAATTATCTTAAACATTGAAATAGTTCATTCTTAATTTAACTAAAATCACAATATGCAACTTCTGCTTAAACAGTATATGTTAGTTTGTATGGAGTGTATATTATTATTTTGTTCATAACCTTTAAAACCATTAAACTTATTTTTATGGATTGTTTATTTGTTTTTATGTTATGGTTATTTAGCCAACATATTACTCACAATCACATTAAAACTTTTTTATGAAAAACTTTACAATAGCTTTTAAAACTAATAAAAAGTATTCATAGTAGCTTTTCTTTGGTTATTTATTTTATGGTTGTTTAAACCTTAAAATCTTTGATTAGTGTGAGCGGGGATTTTTGTCACCACTCCGGGTGGAATGGTTCTTGCGACTTCGGCACTGTTTAGGCTCGGGGCCATAAAGAACACGAGCCTAAGCTTAGAGAAAATGGAGTCACCACCCGAACGGGCTGGGAAAAAGAAAGGGGTGGATGACTCGATTCCTAAGGAATACCCAACACGCTAATGGGTTTGGAAAGTTGGGTACGTACGGGGAAGGCGAGAAATGACCTAGCACCCCAACAATACCCGGTTCATTGGAACCGGCCTCCTTTGCAGGTCTTAATATTATAAAATTTTTAAATATGACGATATTATCCATACTACATGTGATCATAAGAATAAATAAATATATTATTAAAATCACTACAATGTCCAAACAAAATAAATAAATAGACATCCATCCGAGGATGAAAACATGTCCTTACATCGTCCATGTCTAAAACTAAATAGGACACTCACCGAAAGGTGAAAATATGTCCTTTACATTAATTTTGAAATATGAAGATAATTGAAATTACATAAAGATTAATTAATGAGTTACCCAATCATGGAAACATACATCTTACAATTTTTTTAAAACCAAAATAAATCAATATAAATAACAATCACTCATCATAAATAAATTATTCATCAAATATATAAATCAAAGATATAAATAAACTATCAATCAAGACATATAATAAACATGTTTCTAATTTAAATAAAGCAATAAATATATAAATTTAGGATTTATGCATCATTTAGGATTTCTTGAATAAAATTAGGGTTTTGTAGGTTTTCTGTTTAACAATTAAGGTTTTGTATTTTAATTACTGGATTGGTCAACTAAGAAATATTTAATATAAAAGAAATAACATGGCTACTGGATAGAAAAATAGGTTGATCTTTGATTTTATAGAATTAAAACTTTAGTAATTTAATCTGTATTATCAAAATAATGAAGCTATTGTGTTAATATAACTATCCAAAATAATCAAAAAAGTTTTAAAGATAAAATAACATAGCTACTGTGATGTTTGAATTAAAGATTAGGTTTGAAATAAATTAGGGTTTGAATCTAAAGAATGGATGTTTTGGGTTTAGGGTTTTGGACCTTTTATGAAAATAATATTAAGGTTTAGGATTTAAGTAAATAAAATTGAAGCTCATAAAAATAAGATTAAAAGTTAGGTATTTGAAAAGAATAGCTATTGTGATAATTAATTTTGACAAATAAAATTAAGGGGACATACCTACGTTTGAAAGTTCTACCAAAAATTGCTGATGAAATTCTTGGCAGAGCTTAACACCAAGACAGAAGATTGCTTGCTGCCTTAATTCCTTGATTGTTGCTTTTAAATTTTCAAAATCTAGTCCCTGAATCAATTGCTAAGAAAAAGTCCGAATAATTCTTGAGTCCCAAAAAATTCTCCTTCCTTTGTTCGTGTGTTTAATACTATTATTTATAGGAAAATAAAAAGACCTAATATTGTTTTGATAAGGAAGTATCAACCATTTTGGAAAAATCACAAAACTGGGTAAAACAAGGTTTGGTAAAAAATCGACAGTGCGTGCGGGCTGCTGGGCCTGCAAGGATTGCTACTGGCAGGCGAACGAGCTGCACTAGGCGAGGTAGCGGACATACTGGCTGGGCAATTTTTGCCACAGGCTTTGCCTGCGGCGAATTGGCCCAAGCCAATTCATCGCAGTTGCCTCGTCGCTGATTCCGCCATCGCTGATTTTTTATTTTTTTATTTTTTATTTATATATATATTTAAAAATAAATAAATAATAAATGAAAAATAAAATAAATATTATAAATAAATAATAAATAATAAATAATCAGTAAAATAAATCAAAATAATAATAGATATTAAAATAAATAATATATAACATAAAAATTATTTCAGACTATTTTAAAATCTTTGGAGTAGACTAGATAAAAAAATTAAGGGACTTCAATTAGTTTTTCACAAAAACTAAACCCTAATTCATGTGAAACCTTAAGCCACAAAACATTATAAACACCGAACCCTAAGTTATTTTTTCCTAGAAACCCTAATTACATAATTTTTGCCCTAAACCCTAATTGGATTAACCAAAAACCCTAAATAACATTAAACCCTAATTTTCTTTGAATCTAAATCCCAAAACCTAAATGATATTTAAGAAACCCTAAGTTGATACATAAACCTAAATTTGCATCTTTATTTGCTTCATTATTAAAAAAATATTTATTATATATTTTGATTAGTGATTTATTTATATCTTTGATTTATATCTTCGATGAATGATTTATTTATGATGAATGGATAGTTGGTTATTTTTATTGATTTGTTTTGGTTTCAAGAAATTGTAAGAGGTATGTTTCCATATTTTGGGTACCTCATGTTTTGAGCATCATGTAATTTAATTTATTTTAAGTTTCAGATTAATGTAAAGGATACATTTCCACCAATTTGTAGGTATCCTATTTTATTTATTTTCTTTTGGACATTGGACAGTTGTAAAGGCATGTTTCCATCCATGGATGGGTGCCTACTTGTTTGTTTTGTTTGGACATTGTTGTGATTTTAATAAAGTATTTATTTGTTCTTATGATCGCATGTAGTATGGATAATATTGTATTAATTAAGAATTGCATAATATTAAGACCTGAAAAGGAGGCTGGTTCCAATAAACCGGGCATTGTGGGGGTGCTGGGTCATTCTCACCTTCCCTATATGTACCCAACTTTTCGAACCCATTAGGGGGTTGGGGATTCCTTAGAAATTAAGTCATCTACTCCTTTCTTTTTCCCAGTCTATCTGGGTGGTGACTCCATTTTCTCTAGATTTAGGCTTGTGTTCTCTAAGGCCCCGACCCTAACAGTGCCAAAGTCGCAAGAACCATTGCATATGGGAGTTGGGGCAAAAATCTCCGCTCACATTGGCGACTTCACTGGGGATAAGAGAAGTTTATTCCATCAGTCTTTATATTATTTTGTTCTTTCTTATTATGATATTATCCATTGCATCATATTAGATTGCATCGTGTGCTTATGTTAGGATGCCCGTGTTACCCGTGTTGTGTTATGTAAGGGATACCATACTTTCACTCAAGGTATGGAGATCGAGCATGGCATAACCACTCATACCCTTGTACTTTTTGGTATATACATGCTATGGGAGCCTAAAACCTTTCAACCCAAGACTTAAGCTCATGTAATTGACCTGGTTACTTTCCTTAGGTTTTATCCCAAATGCTTGTTGTTTGACTATAGTTAATTTATCTTGGTTTAAATTATGGCTTATTTGGTTTGTTCTTTTTCTAATATGACCTAATTACATTGTGAGCTCAAATAATTTTTTTTCTAAATCCAAAAGACCAAAGCTATTTTTAAAATTTTCAAATTGGTCTTTAGACATAAAATTTTTCCAAAACAAGTCAAAAATTTTTTTCTCATGACCCAAATACAAAGCCCAAAATCCATTTTTTCTAAAATCTTTTTACAATGGGCTTAGGAAAAAATATTTTCACAACCTTTTTTAAAGAGCTTATGAATATTTAGGTCAATTATGGAAATACTAAAAATCAATTGTGAGCATAGTTTATACTAAGAATTATTAATCATGGGCTTATTTTTGGCATGAATCATTAGTTACTTTTTCAAGTGAGAAATCTATTTATAATAAACCTCTTAATTTAGTTTTAATCAAATATAGCATAAAAGCTGCTTTAGTTGATTGGATGGATTAAAGCCTAATTAATGGAAATTATCATAAACTAATTTTCATGTTTGAAAATATAACTATTGATTGAAACATCCAAGGGAATTATTCCAAAATAAAATATCCTATGTTGGTATTTTGTTAGCCATATACCTAGGAAAAGAGACTTGTCGTTCGTGTGTAGAAGTTATAAGGTTGGAAGGGACGTCCTAGCTATTTTTGTTTATTGTTTGTGCATACATGCATACATATATTTTCATCACATATCATTGATCCTTTCTGGCTCATAGCCCTGGATTACAACAGTTCAAAAGCCTATGATAATCCAACCTATGCCGGTGACGAAGAATCCAGCAACAAAATCAGTTAGCTTCTCACCAAAAGCAATGGAACTTGAGCAGATTCAAAAGATATTGGATGATGCCCTTGAAGTCAAGATGGAAGAATTAAAGGGGGCCCTAGCTGAGATCATGAAAAGTCAAATGGCCACAATGTTTGGGAACACTGCTGAAGTATCTGTAAGCACCAAGAAAGAAGAGGGGAAGGCTAAAGTTGGTGAAGTGGCTTTTGATGATGACAAGGTAGTCGTTGATGATGATGACGACTGGGCTCAATACTTCCAAGAGCCTCAAGACAAGAAGAAGGGCCCAAAGGTTGCTGAAAGATTAGCTATGGAGAAAACTGAAACTTCAGATGTTGAGAAGTTGATTGCTAACCTGGAAAAGAAGTTTGAAAAAAAGCTAAAAACAAAGGAAATGTTAGAAGTCGACAAGTTGTTTGAGCTAGATGAAGAGGTTTCGTACAAGTTTAAGATGCCATCCTTTACAAAGTTTGATGGAACTAGAAATCCTCACCTCCATGTGAAGCAGTATATCACTGTTATACAGTTCGCCCAAGCTACTAAGGCTCAAACCCTAAGGTATTTCATGCTCTCATTGGATCCCGTTATCCAAAATTGGTTCAATACCTTAGATTATGGCACTCAAAAGAGTTGGGATCTGCTATACAAGGCCTTCATCTAACAATTTAGATACAATGCTGAATTGGAAGTACTCTAATGGAGGTGGAGTCCATTAGTCAAAGGCCAAACGAGAACTTCGTGGACTATGCGAAGAGGTGGAGGAATAAGGCTGCATTGGTCAAGAGAAGGCTTGATGAATCCGATCAAATTAGAATGATTGTGAGGGGGGTGTTGCCTAACCTTCGCGAAAGGATGTCTCATTCACTCATTCAGAATTTCAAGGACCTTTTGCAAGCTAGTCTACAAATTGAAGAGTGGGAAAGAGAGAAGAACCGCTTTTAAATGAGAAGGAACGAGAAGAGAAACTACCAGTCCAGTAACCAAGGGACACAAAAATCGATTGACGTTAATGCTACTGACCAAGGAGGAAGAAGGCAGTTTTTAGAATTGGGAAAGCTACTGTCTTGGGTCCTCAATAATCTACAAAAGAAGGTATAGACCCTTAATTTTTTACCAAGTCCAGTCCAAAGATTTTAAAATAGTCTGAAATAATTTTTGTGGTATATATTATTTATTTTAATATTTATTATTTATTTTGATAATATAATACTTATTTTACTTATTATTTATTATTTTATTTATTATTTATTTTAATATAATATTTATTTTACTTCTCATTTATTATTTATTTATTTCATTATTTATTAATTATATTTATTTTTAAATATATATAAATAAAAAAATCGACAACGGCAGAATCGGCGATAAAAGTTGCAAGCGCGACGAATTGGTTTGGGCCAATTCACTGCAGGAGTGCCTGCGGCGAAATTGCACCCCAGCCCAGTGTCCCTTCCCCCAGCAGCCCGCGCGCTGTTGATTTCTACCCAAATCTTATTTTACTTGGTTTTAGTTTTATTTCCTTAATAGTTTTTAATTTCCTTAACATACTAGGTTTTTTCTTTTAATTACCTATAAATACCACATTAAAAATACACAAAGGGGAGGAACAATTTTATTCGGCCAGGAGAATTTTTTGACTCAAGAATTATTCATACTTTTTTTCGCAATTGATTTAGGGACTAGAGGAAGCAAGCAACAAAGGAGTAAAAACAAGAGAGAAGCATCAAAATGTTTGAACAATTTTACAAAGGTAGTGATACACTGTCTTGGTTTCTGCCTATCCAGAGTTTTAGTTATTAAATTATGGTGGAGTCTTCAAATGCAGGTACAACCTTCTAAACTCTCTAAAATCATAATGAGTTCTATTTACTAATATTATGAAATTCATATATGTTGTTTAGTTTAAACACGTCCAATAAAGTTCTGTTTGATAACATTATCAATTTATATCCACAGCGTCTTCATTGAAATGGGACCGCCGTATGGGCTCATCGAAGGTCAATATTTATTTGCGTATTATAAGTCTTTGTGTTTAACTTCCTTTATTTTAAATCCTAATTTGGTTATTAAAATTCTAAAAACTTTAATTTAAGATGTGAACCCTAAATTTATATGTTTATTGCTTTATTTAATTTTAGATTTGATTATGTAGTTTATTATGTCTTGATGATTGATTTATTTAATTTTAATGTTTGGTTTATTTAATTTATCATGGATGAATATTTTTTCAATTATTATTTGTTTATTAAAATTGTAAGAGGTATGTTTCCATGATTGGGTACCTCATTAAATAATTTTCATGTAATTTAAGTTGCTTTTATATTTTGGGATTAATGTAAAGGACACGTTTTTACCTTTTGGTGAGTGTCCTATTTAGTTTTAGATATTGGACAATGTAAGGAAACATTTCCATCCTTGGATGGGTGTCCATTTATTTATTTTATTTGAACATTGCTTTGATTTTAATATAATGATGCTTTATTTTAATTATTGCATGTAGTATGGATAATATCATTATATTTAAGAATTATATAATATTAAGAGATGAAAAGGAGGTCGGTTCTAATGAACTGGGCATTGTGGGGGTGCCAGGCCATATCTCACCTTCCCTGTAACACCCTCGTACCCCATAAATGCACACTGCATACACCCATGCAATACGCGATATACATATACAGGATATAAGGGTGTCACAATACATTTTAAAACAAACTAATCTTTACAATAAAATCAAAATTCTTCATTTCTAAAATCTGAATAAACTAAAACATTTAATTTATTCAAACTTTAATCTTTAACATATAGTCATCATAAGTCAGTCCGAGTAAACTTAAAACATTTAAGTTGAATTATAAATAGTAATAGATAAAACATCGCTTGTTAAAATACATATATATAATATTAGTACCCAAAAGTTTATCCAAAATATTTGTTAAATAAGCTGCGGAAAATACATATGTATATATATCAAAATCAATGTTTACAAAATCATAGAATTTATACATGCTGGCAGTTCATCTCTGATATTGATGTCCACAACTCAACACTGCTCTCACAAACTCAAGCCTAGACTCGACTCAGTCTAGACGAGCTCTCCAGCACAACCGGATCTACCCTGTCACCTGCGCGATGAACCACAATCGCCTAAGCAGAAAGCTTAGTGGTATAAACTTTGACTCAATAAAGATCAATGCGATGCTCATACACAATACATATGAATATATATCAAGTCATTACATTATATCTCAACATGTTAATCATTTGCATCACATTTCATAATTCACATTAAAGCAAAGACAAGCATGGGCCCAAAATGAAACTAATATGCTATTCAAAGTTCAGAGTTATTGCTTTGGTCCATAATCACATTTATCAAGCCCGTAGGCGATATATATATATATATATCCATGGATAATGTAACAGACCCAATCTCTTGGACCTCAACTCGGCTAGACCCTTAGGCCCCAGTATCTTGGTCCTCAACCCGGCTAGACTGTTACAGTTTTTGAGGCTTACGACCCGGTCTTTTTACTCCAAAAACATCACATTTATCAGCTGGGCTCGGATTATGACCCAGTCTTTTCACCTGCCCAGCAATTCATTTCATAGGCATGCCGCCAAACCCAGAACTCTGAAAATTGAATAACATACTAGGCACACAACTTATTCATTTATCTCATTATTGAATACTTTCATAATTCATTTCTCATAATCAAATTAGGCACATTGCCTTATTATATCATCATTTTCTCATCTTTTCTCATTCTTCTCTTTTATATCAATATCAATTTGTTACATTATGATTTCACACATCATATCACATTTTTTCCACATTTCTTTTCATATACAATACATTACTTAATTGCATTGATACATCAACATAATTCACATTATGCATATCGTAACATATAACTCATTCATCAACAATATATCAACTAACTTAATACATTTCTCAACTAAATGTGTTAAGACCCAATGTCATATAAATGTATGCAATCATTCAAAGTTTGTACTTACCTCTAAGAGCAACAACACCACTCTATCAACTTCCTCTATCAAAAAGTCCCTCAAACCTTGGCTTGGGTAACTCAATTCTCTTCAAAACCTAATCCAAAGGTGATCACACATACTCACTTAGTGTTACACATAAGAAAATAAGGATAAGAACTAACTAGGGCAAACTATACACTTGACACGCTCAACAACATGGGCGTGTCCGTGATCGTGCCCTAAACCCACAACATAGAAGCTTTGACATGCTCAGTGACATAGGCGTGTCACTGGCCGTGTCAATCCTCCTCCAACACAGAAGCTATGACACGCTCACTGACATGGGCATGTCACTGGACGTGTCAATCCTCCTCCAACACAGAAGCTATGACACGCTCAGTGACATGGGCTTGTCACTGGACGTGTCAATCAACAAACAACACAGTAGCTATGACACGCTTAGTGACATAGGCGTGTCACTGGCCGTGTCAATGCTACTACAACACAGAAGCTATGACATGCTTAATGACATGGGTGTGTCACTGCTCGTGTCACCAACCTAGAAAATAGAACCAATGACACGCCCAAAGACATGGCTGTGTTCCTGGGCGTGTCAGGCCAAAAACCTGAAATGGACACCAACAAAGCCATAACCCACAATCATCTTCCAATAGCCATATCAACAACACACAAACTTAACCAAAACCATCAACAACCCATATAATACTTGAGTAAATCTTAAAACAACTCAATCACAAACATCAAACACAAACACCACCATATTCACAACTCAAAAATCACACAATCCACACACTTGCCTCTTTCACCAAACTTAACCCTTTTCTCTCTTCAATCCAAACCCAAAAAATCAAAGTTACCAAGATAAAACACTTCAAACACACCAAAATAACCATAAATACATCTACAACAACCATCCAACAAACCCAAGAACACAAACTTAAAAGAAAACCAAGAAACAAGTTGGAAACTTACCAAAAGAGAAGAAAATCTTTAAAACTCAAACTTGATCTCTTGAAATCCTTCAATCTCTTGAGCTTGGAAGCAATAAAATCTCTTTTCCTTTGGTTGATAAGGGTGGCCAGCCAAAGAGAAGAAAAGAAGAAGATGAAGATGAAAGAAGAAGAAGAAAGAAAGAAAGTCAACTACTCTTCTCTTTTAACCAAACCTCTTTTCTCCAAATCACTCTCCACCATACATTTAAACAATATAATAATCACCCACTAACATCATCTTCCACTAACATTAAACAAATCCATTTAAATACAAAATATCTTTTAACCAAAAAGACAATCTTGTATATGTTATTTTTATCTCCATATACATAACATATACACTTTAAATTATTTAATCCAATCCTCACAAATAAGTATTCCGAAATTTTAGGGTATCATTAGGGATATTACAATTCTACCCTTCTAAAAAATAATTTCATCCTCGAAATTACCTGTTCTCACATCTGGAATAATTGAGGATACTGATCTCGCATCGCTTGCTCACTCTCCCAAGTTGCCTCTTCTCTAGCATGATTCTTCCAAAGAACCTTCAAAATTGGGACTTTCTTATGTCTCATATCTTTCACTCCATGTGCTAAAATAACCACTGGTTCTTCTTCAAAAGTCAGATCCGGACTCACCTCAATGGATTCCACTGACAAAACATGAGATGGGTCTGACTTGTACCTCCATAGCATAGAAACATGGAATACATTGTGAATTTTATCCAACTCAGGAGGCAAAGCTAGTCGATAAGCCACTGGTCCAACTCTCTCCAGTACCTCGTAAGGTCCAATGAAACGAGGACTTAACTTCCCTTTGCGGCCAAATCTCAAAATTCTTTTCCAAGGAGACACTTTTAAAAATACTTTATCTCCAACACTAAACTCTATATCTCTCCTCTTCAAATCTGAATAGGATTTCTGTCGATCTGAAGCTGATTTTAAACGATCCTGAATTATCTTCACTTTCTCTTCCGTTTCTTTAATCAAATTGGGACCAACCAACTTACCTTTACCAACTTCATCCCAACATAGAGGCGTTCTGCATCTTCTACCATACAATGCCTAAAATGGTGCCATTCTAATACTGGACTGATGACTATTATTATAAACAAATTCCATCAATGGCAAGAATCTGTCCCAACTCCCAGAGAAATTAATGACACAGCTTCTCAACATGTTCTCTAAAATCTGTATCACTCTCTCTGACTGCCCATCTGTCTGCGGATGAAAGCAGTGCTAAAGTGCAATCGAGAACCCAAAGCAGCATGGAAACTCTTCCAAAACCTTGAAGTAAACCGGGGATCTTGATCGGATACTAAAGAAATTGGGACTCCATGCAATCTCACTATCTCATTGATATACAGCTTAGCCAACTTCTCAAGAGAATAATCCATCCGAACTGGAAGAAAATGAGCTGTCTTCATCAACCGATCAACAATCACCCAAATTGAATCATGCTTCTTCTGAGTCAAAGGCAAACCAGTCACAAAATCCATCATCACTCACTCCCATTTCCACTCAGGCACTGATAAAGGTTGGAGAAACCCCGAAGGAACTTGGTGCTCGACCTTCACTCTCTCACAAGTGAGACATTTGGATATAAACTCTGTTATATCCCTCTTTATACCTGACCACCAATAATGTTGCTTCAAATAATGGTACATCTTAGTACTCCCAGGGTGCATAGCAAAAGCCGACTGATGTGTTTCCTCTAAAATAATCTTTCTCAGTCTTGCATCATTAAGAACACAATCTATCTTTGTACCAAAGGCTGCCATCATTCCTCTCATGGAAATCTTGGCTTTCTTCCTTCTTACAATCCAAAACAATCTTCTGAATTTTCTCATCTGCCAACTGAGCCTCTTTAATCTGATCCAACAACACCGGTCTCAACTGCAGCTGAGCCAACAAAGCACCATCATCACATGATCCAAAACTAGCATGCAGCGCTCTCAACTCAACAAGCAACGAGAGTGAATAAGTAGTCAAACCTGCTAAAGACTTTCGACTCAAGGCATCAGCAACTACATTCGCCTTACCAGGATGATAATCAATCAAACAGTCGTAGTCTTTAATCAACTCTAACCACCGTCTCTGCCGAAGATTCAGCTCTCTCTGAACACCCATGTATTTCAAACTCTTGTGATCCATATAAATGAAACACTTCTCCCCATACAAGTAGTGTCGCCAAATCTTCAAAGCTAAAACTATGGCTGCTAACTCCAAATCATGCGTTGGGTAATTCAACTCATGCGGCTTTAACTACCAAGAAGCATAAGCTATAACTCTACCTTATTGCATCAAAACACAACCTAAACCATTATGTGAAGCATCACTGTAAATCACATATGGTTTATCTTCCACAAGCAAGGTAAGAACAGGAGCTTGAGTCAACATCTCCTTCAACTACTCAAAGCTTGCTTGACACTGATCTGACCACACAAATCTAATTCCCTTTCGAAGTAATCTGGTGAGTGGAGTAGCTATCAAAGAAAAACCCTTCACAAACTGTCGATAATAGCCTGCCAAACCCAGAAAACTTCTAACTTCAGTCACAGTCTTCGGTGGACTCCAATTCAAAATAGCTTCAACTTTACTCGGATCAACTCTAATACCATCTGCTGAAACCACATGAATAAGAAAAGTCACTTGATCAAGCCAAAACTCACACTTAGACAGCTTAGCATATAGTTGCTTCTCTCTTAAGGTCTGCAACACAAACTGCAGATGCTTATCATGATCCTCCTCATTATGCGAATACACCAAAATATCATCAATAAAGACTACCACAAACTGATCCAAATAGGGTCTAAACACCTTGTTCATCAAATCCATAAAAGCTGTAGGTGCATTCGTCAATCCAAAAGGCATTACCAAAAACTCATAATGCCCATACCTCGTGCGAAAAGCTGTTTTGAAAACATCTTCCTCTCTGATTCTCAACTGATGGTACCCTGATCTCAAATCAATCTTAGAGAAAACTGCTGCTCCTTTCAACTGATCAAAGAGATCATCCATCCTAGGCAAAGTATACTTATTCTTGATGGTCACCTTATTCAACTACCTATAATCAATGCACAATCTTAAGGTACCATCCTTCTTCTTCACAAATAAAACAGGAGCTCCCCACGGAGAAACAATAGGGCGAACAAACCCTTTATCCAACAACTCCTGCAAGTGCACCTTCAACTCTCTCAACTCAGCAGGTGCCATTCGATAGGGAGTAATAGAGATTGGAGTGATACCAGGCAACAAATTGATACCAAACTCAACCTCTCTCTCAGGGGGTATCCCTGGCAACTTTTCAAGAAAAACATCTGGAAAATCAGCTACTGTGGGTATACTATCAAGTTGAGAACCCACTACTCTGGTATCCACAACATGAGCAAGATAAGCATCACACCCTTTCTGAATCAACCTCCTAACTGCAATAGCTAAAACAAACATGGATGCAAGTTGTCTCTGCTCACTAGATACCATCACACTTCTACCATCACTTGTTCTCAAGGTAACACACTTATACTGACAATCTACTACAGCTCCATGCTTAGACAACCAATCCATGCCTAAGATCGAATCATATTCCTTAAAAGGCATTACAATCAAATCACCCAAGAACTCCTCATCTTGCACCACAACTGAACTATCTCGGTGCACCTTGCTAACTACTACACTATGCCCTAAAGGATTTGTCACCAAGACATCAAATCCTAGGGACTCATAATTCAATTCAGACACAGGCAAGATGGATGCACTTATATATGAATGAGTAGATCCTGGATCAATTAGAGCAAGAACTGAAATGCCAAATAAAGAAAATGTACCTATAATGACAGCTGAAGCATCTGGTTGCCTCTGCATCACATACACTCGTTGTGATGGCCCAGCCTCATCTGACCTACTGCCTCTGGATGTAGAGCCTCCTCTTTGACTAAACGCAGGTCTACCACCTCTATCGAAACCTCTGCTACTACGACCTCCTCTGACACTAGGTTGAGAAACTATAGAATCTGCCTGCCTATCCTTCTATAGCTCGGGACAATCTCTAATGAAATGGTCATTCGATCCACATCTAAAACACATAGCTGGTCCACCAATCTTCCAACAAACACCCCCATGTATCCTACCACAATGGACACATGTAGGTGAAGTAGACCTCTGAGCCACTGGGGTCGGTGCACTAGCTACAGAAACTGTAGGTCTCGGTCTCTGCCTCTGATGTGGTACTGACCTAGCAGGCTGCCTTTGGCCCCTATCGAACCTCTGAAAATGACCTCCTCGACCTCTCTTTGCAGATGAAGACCCTGCCTCAAACTAGGCTCTCCTAACTCTCGTCTCCTCCTCAGTAGCCGCTGCTGCAATAGCCTGCGCTCTCTCAACACTCCAGGCCGCTGCAACCAGCTGGGAAAGATCCTAATACCAGGAGCCAGCAATAATACACATAATAGAGGGCCTCAACCCCTCCTCAAATCTCCTGCACTGGTCTATCTCATACTCTGTCACAGTCTAGTTATCCTGCCTCAGATTCAAAAACTCCATCTTCTTAGCATCCTTATACTCCCTCGAAGTATACTTTTGCTCAAACTCCCGCAGAAAATCACCATAAGACAAGGTAGGTGGATCATCCATGGCATGGGGAACCATCTTCCACCAATCATACGCATCTCTCTACAGAAGAGATCTAACATAATCAAACTTCTCTTCAAGAGTGGCTTGCAACTGGATAAATGCCCTCTGAACTCTATCCAGCCACTACTCAGCTACCGCAGGATCTATGGTACCAAAGAAATCCTCAGCCCCAAATTTTTTTAACTTATCATACTGCCTCACTAGTACTTGTGGTTGTGGTTGTGGTGGCAGCTGCTGCACTGGAGCCTGCCTCAACAAATCTACCACATGTCGTAACCAAACTGGCGGCATCTCATCAGTAGATGGTCTCTCTGGCAGGAGCAGGTGCCTCACCAGTTGTCTCAACCCTAGCTCCAACTCTACCCTCAACAGGAGCTACACTCTCAGCACTACCTTCCACAGACTGACATGACTGAGACGCCATCACTACCTATATCTACAAACACAGCAGAAATAACTCATCAAAGATCAGAAACTGCCAGTGCCAAAGCATGTATATTATTCAAAAACCATATTTTAAAAATCAAAATTTACTTTTTCCTTACAATTCACCTAGGTTGAGAACCTCATACCTAGGCTCTGATACCAAATCAGCTTGTAACACCCCCTGTACCTCATATACGCACACCGCATACACCCACGCAACACGTGATATATGTATACAGGATATAAGGGTGTCACAATGCATTTTAAACAAACCAAATTTTACAATAAAATCAAAATTCATCATTTCTAAAATCTGAATAAACTAAAACAATTAATTTATTCAAACTTTAATATTTAACATATAGTCATCATAATTCAGTCCGAGTAAACTTAAAACATTTAAGTTGAATTATAAAACATCAAAGTTTGTACTTACCTCTAAGAGCAACAACACCACTCTATCAACTTCCTCTAACAAAGAGTCCCTCAAACCTTGGCTTGGGTAACTCAATTCTCTTTAAAACTATAAACCCTTAATTTTTGACCCAATCCGGTCCAATATGTTTTATTTAGTCTAAAATGATTTTTGTTGTCTAATTGGTCCAAAATAATTTTTATTAAATAATTTTTGCTTTAGTATCTAATTTTTATTAATAAAAATAGAAATAAACAAATAAAAGTCAAAAAATAAAAATAAAAATAAAAATCGGAGTCAAAAAAATCGGCAACGAAAAAATCATCGCGCAAGCCCGTGGGCATTTCGCCCGCAGGAAATTCCTGCGAGCGAAATCACTGTGCTATTTCGTATGCAGAATTTTTCTACCTGTAAAATAGCTTACGGGCCCGTTCTGTGCGCGCTGCCGTAGCCAACTGTGGTAGAATTTTTTTTGCCAGCGCAATTTTTCCTGCGGCAATTTTTTCGGCAGCGCGATTTTTTCCAACGCAAAATTTTCGAAACCTAATCCAATTAGGTTTCGGTTTCTTTTTTTTATTAATATTACTTACCTTAACTAATTAGAAATAAACATCCTCAAACCATTATAAATAACGACCAAAGGCAATTAATTCAAGGGAGACAAAAAATCCAACAGTAGCTTGGAAAATTTGAAACCAAATCAAGGAAGGAAAAGAAACAATTCAATTAAACTTTTTTTTGGAACAACAGCATCACGATTTAAGCAATTCAAAGGCAAAAAAAGGCTTGTCTTTGAAGCTAGTTCATCCAAGAAGAATTTTTTTTGGAGGAATCATCAAAAGAAGATATGTGTTAATTGATTTTCTTTAATTATTTTTTTTACACAGTAGCTAAAATTATGAAATTTAGGTTTTCTAAATCAAAAACTTTAGAACTTTAATTTAGTTTTTCCAAGGTTAAAATACTAATACGTTACTTTATTTTCCAAAAAGACTTAAAATTGTTATTTTTACTTCTTAAAAATCTTAAAACTCTAATTGAACATATTTTTCAACAAAACTAGAATTTAATTCTGTTTCTTTTAAAATTTTAAACTTGGTATTGTTTCTTCCAAAAAAACCATAAAAAGCATCTTTTCTATTTGTAAAAACTTCAATCCGTTTGTTTAAATTCATAAAACCTCATGAAATCATCAAATTGTCTTTTTATACCCTAATTCAACAAATCACCCGAGACCCAAATTCTAAAACACTAAAACCCTAATTCAACTTCTAAACCTAAAATATTAAACTTTAACTCCTTTAAAACCTTAAACCCTAATTTTTATGAACCCTAATCCTTTTAAAACATTAAAAAACATAAAAACATAAAAACCTAAAATTTACACAGTAGCTTAGGAACCCAATAACCAAAAATCACAAATTAAAGTATTTTAAAGTGTTTAAAACCCTAGTTTCATGATATCATCATTCAAACCTTAATTTTGTTAATCAAAGAGTCTTACCAACCCTTTAAAACATAAAACCCTAATTTATTTTAATTCCATAAAAAGTCACAGTAGCCATAATTGGACTTTTATTTGCTTTATTCAATTCCATACTTGATTATGCTTTGATTTATTTCTTATGCTTTAATTTATTTAATTTCAATACTTGATTTATTTAATTTATCATGGATGGATGTTTATTTTATATTTTGATTAATACTTTTGATGAATGATTTATTTATTATGAATGATTATTTACTTTTATCAATTTATTTAGACTTCCAAATGTTGTAAGAGGTATGTTTCCACTTAGTGGGTATCTCATTAGTTAAATATCATGTAATTTAATTTGCTTTTTTTTAGAACCTATTTAAAGGGCATGTTTCTACCTTTTGGTGGGTGACCTATCTAGGCATATGATGTAAGGACATGTTTCCATCCTTAGATGGGTGTCCATTTATTTGCTTTGTTTGGACGTTACTTTGATTTTAATATAATGATGCTTTCTTTTATTTATTGTGTGTAATATGGATAATGTTGTTATATTTAAGAATTTTATAATATTAAGACTTGTAAAGGAGGCCGGTTCCAATGAACCGGGCATTGTGGGGGTGCTGGGCCATTTCTCACCTTCCCCAGACGTACCCAACTTTCTGAACCCATTAGGGGGTTGGGGATTCCTTAGAAATCGAGTCATCCACCCCTTTCTTTTTCCCGGCCCATCCGGGTGACGACTCCATTTTCTCCGGACTTAGGTCTGTGTTCTCTAAGGCCCCGAGCCTAAACAGTGTCGAAGTCACAAGAACCATTCCACTGGGAGTGGGGGTGAAAATCCCCGCTCACAGTGGCGACTCCACTGGGGACAATAGAAGTTGATTCCGTTGGTCTTTATATTATTCTATTCTTTCTTATAATGATATTATCCATTGCATCATATTAGATTGCATTGTGTGCGT
The DNA here is from genome assembly GCA_947685225.1 of Garcia nutans. Classification (NCBI taxonomy): domain Eukaryota; kingdom Viridiplantae; phylum Streptophyta; class Magnoliopsida; order Malpighiales; family Euphorbiaceae; genus Garcia; species Garcia nutans. The sequence continues at coordinate 57,210,326 of CANTUV010000007.1, forward strand.
GAGTTAGGACGCCCGTGTTACTCGTGTTATGTTATGTAAGGGATACCATACTTTCACTCAAGGTATGGAGATTGAGCATGGCATAACCACTCATAACCTCGTACCATTTGGTATATACTTGCTATGGGAACCTAAGCCTTTTCACTCAATCACTTGCTCACCTAAAACAATGGAGCCCGAACAAATTCAAAGGATGATGGATGAGGCCCTCAATGCCAAGATGGAAGAAATCAAAGAGGCCCTAGCTGAGACCATGAAGAACCAATTGACTGCAATCTTAGAGAATCATGTCGAGGCATCTGCTAGCACTAAGAAACCAAAGGACAAAGGGAACACTAAAGTTAGTGAAGTGGTTTTTGTTGATGAAAAGGTGATCATTGATGATGATGATGATTGGGCTCAATACTACCAAGAGGTTCAAGAAAAGAAGAAAGAACCGAAGGCTGTTGAGAAGGCAACTATTGAAAAGACCGAGACATCCGATGTTGAAAAGATGATTGCTGATTTAGAAAAGAAATTTGAGAAGAAGCTGAAAACCGAAGAGATGTCTGAGATCGACAAACTATTTGAACAAGATGAAGAGGTCCCTTATAAATTCAAGATGCCTTCCTTTGCTAAGTACAATGGCATCGGAAATCCTCATCTTCATGTGAAGTAGTATATCACTGCCATGCAATATGCCCAAGCTACTAAGGCTCAAACCCTAAGGTACTTTATGCTCTCATTGGACCCTGTTGTCCAAAATTGGTTCAATACCTTAGATGATGTAACACAAAAGAGTTGGGATCTGCTTTACAAAGTCTTCATCCAACAATATGGATATAATGTTGAGTTGGAAGTTGCCTTGATGGAAGTGGAGTCCATTAGGCAAAGACCAAATGAGAATTTTGTGGACTATGTGAAAAGGTGGAGAAACAAGGCCGCTTTACTCAAGAAGAGACCCGATGAACCCGATCAAATAAGGATGATTGTGAGAGGGGTGTTGCCTAGTCTTCATGAGAGGATGTCTCATACACTCATCTGTGATTTCAAAGACCTTCTCCAAGCTGGTTTGCAAATTGAAGAATGGGAAAGGGAGAAGAATCGCTTTTCAATGAAAAGGAATGAGAAAGGGAACTACCAGTCGGGCAATCAAAGCACACAAAAAGAAGTTGATGTTAATGTGACCGGTCAAGGGAATAAAAGACAATTCTCAGATCTGGGGAAGCCTCTATCTTGTGTTTTTAGTAAGCTGCAAAAGAAAGGATTTTTACAACCGTTAGCTCCTCGACCTTTACATAATCCATTGCCACCAAACTTCAATGCCGAGGCCTTTTGTCAATTTCATCAAATGCGAGAACATGAAACAGATAAATGTGCCCGTCTAAGGCATGAGATCCAAGATTTAATCGACAGTGGTAAGCTACCTGAGCCGGATAAGCCTAATACCAAGAACAACCCTTTTGCCTAAGTTTGGAAGAGTACCTCCACCGGCAACCTTCATGGTGGGAAAAGGATTGGAAGAAGATTTTGTTTTATCATCCTTTCAAGATGGAAATATTGAAGATGTGAAGGGAAAAGAAGCTTAAACTCAACGAACTTTCCTTAGCTTGAATATTGCTTTTTAATTTTACTTTCTTTAATATCAAATTGGAACAATCTTGTTTTTTTCAAATTTAAAGTTTCTTGAATAAATTACTTTCATCAAAATTTTTGTTGTTCTTTGTTCATTTTGGTGCTCAACCAATGAGGAATCTAGCTTGATAATTCATGCATCATGACTTGAATGACTTTACTAGATGAGGGAATTGCTCTATAGCATTGAGTTGTGTATGCTTACTTAGAGAGGGCTCCTGCATAATTACCATTGTCTAGGTCCTAGTCAGTCTTAGAACATGCTTTGACAAACTTTCGAGGTGAAATTAAACTCTGCTTATTTAAGGGAGAGATGATCTAGGCATTGTTTGGTTAGCCAACAACTAGTATCCACCTATTAAATATCAATCCCTAGTTGTCCCTTTGAGCCTTCATAAAATTTTAGCTTTCTTTTCATTGGCATACAAACCCCAATAACCTACCCTGAGCTGTTGTGATACTTTTGGCAAGTCTTATGATCACTAAGGTGAAGAGGTAAGAAGATCAAAGAAAGAAATGAATAGTCAAGAACATGAAGATAATTGAAGTTCTCAAGACCATAAGGGTAGTTGATGTTTTCAAGATCATAAGGGTAGTTGAATTTTTCAAGACCATAAGGGTAGTTGCAGTTTTTTCTAATATCTCCGATATATCAAGACAACATCAGAGTAACAAATGATTTATCTCTGCTAAAGAAGATTTATGTTACTCCATTCATCCATTATTGGAAGCCTAAGCTAGTACAAACAAGACAACTCTTTTAGAGCTAGAACTAAAAAAAAAGAGAAAAAAAAGGGAAAACGAAAAAGACAAAAGAAAAGAAAAAAGAAGAAGAAGAAAAGAAGAAGAAGAAAAAAGAAAAGAAGAAAAAGAGAAAGATAAAAAAAAGATAAAACCTAAAAAGGCGGTTCAGAAAGCCAACTGAGTTCTCTTTTATCTAAAGCAGCAAAAGGATTCCATTTGGTTCATAAGGATATTTTGACTTGAACTGGTTCAACCCAACCAAAGATTCAGTCGAAATTGGAGAAAAAAGGAGGAAGACCATCCAATTCTTGAAAGTTCTATACTTAACAGTCCTACAAGGAAGAAGGACAAAATGATAAAATGCTCAAAGGGAAGAATAAGAAAAATAAAAGGAAAGGAAAGGGAGAAGAGGAAAAGAAGCAAATTTGGGTACCAAACTTTTTGCATGGGCATAAACTGTCTTAATCAAGATCCAAATTAATGCTGAGAAGATAGAAGGAATTTGGAGCCTAGAAAGATTGTTCCCAACTGCCTAAAGTTTAAACAAGAAATTTGTAGTGTGAAGGTTTGTCCATTGTGTCACATCAGCTCCCATCTCAAAATGGCCTTCATTTAAACCTGTGTCCCTTATAGACCCCATTTCAAGCCTATCAAAGACCTGTTGACCTCTCTTGGTAGGTAGAGTCTATTAGTGGAGATAGTTTGGATAAGCATGCATATGAGATAGACAATATTTAAACTCAAATGAGACCTTTAGCCAACTAATGTGTATGTGCCTATATGAAGTGCAACAGTTCTTGCTTAAATAGAAATGATTCCCGAGTTTAGTACGGTAACTAGGGTTGTCATGTTATAGATATATTAATTTGGAAAATCAAGTCCTGAGGTACATTGACATTAATTTGGCAAAGCCAACATTTGTTTTCAAAATCAAAATTCAAAATTCAAAAAAAAAGAGTGTTTTGTCATACAAAGCCTTCGAGCTAAGGGAAGTCTGTTCAAATGATTATTAGCAAGGTCATGAAGAAGCTATCAACCAACATGCTGAAACATAGTTGGAAATGGATGCATCCCTGACTCTGCTGCTCAGGGTCTCCACCACTCATGTTTTCAACATCTTGAAGATGAAAGCAACAAATGCAAAAGCTTTCGAGCATTCCCATGCAAGACTTGAACAAGCATCAAAAGGAGTCAATGAGAACACTTCTGCTGATCACCTCAGTCTGTGAGTCAATAAAACTGCTATAAGTATCATTCATGCATATCATGCTTACATGAGCATGTCACATCGCACTTTCTTGTCTTGTATTGTCTATTCTTTATCAAGGTGAACAGCAAACACTCTATGAAGTGAAGAATCAAAAGAAGATGTCAAATCAGGGGGCATGGAAAGCCCATTGCTTGAGAAAGCTCTAGTCACTTGGAAAATAGAAGAAATACGTGCTTGTGCGAAGAACTAGACAAGAAAAATATCAATCAAAGCTTGCATGGAAAAAATCTTTGGTTTGAGCCTACACAGGGGGCAAAGTTTCTCCTTTTCAATTTTTTGAGTTTATATACCAAATATTTTTAAGCTCACTTACAAATATTTTGCCACATAGGGGGGCAAGGAGAGGATATAAGGTCCAATTAAAAATAGCTAAATCTTTGCAAAAAGGAAGAACAAAAGAATGGAACATTAGAACTCTCAAAAGAATGAAGATGCAAAAGACGAAAGACTAATCCAACTAAAAGAGTTGAAGCAAGGGTAAAGACCTGACCTCCAATGGATAAAGACCCATGTTTCAAGGGTAAAGACCCAATCTCAAATGATGAAGATCCATTTGCAAGGGTGAAAACCCGATCTCAAAGGATGAAGATCCATTTTTTTGAAGGATGAAAACTCAATGTCAAAAGATGAAGATTCATTTTCAAGGATGAAGACCCGATCTCAAAGGATGAAGATCCATTTTGAGGGTGAAAACCCACAATGCATAGAATAACCGGAGCAGTTAGATTTCTCAAATGATAAGAGGTTAGTCAAACTCAATCTCGGATCCAAGCACCCATTCTCAGGTCCAAGTAGCCAAATCAATTCAAGCTCGGGTCTAAGTACCCAATCTCGGGTCCAAGCACCCATTCTCGGGTCCAAATACCCAAATCAATTCAAACTCGGGTCCAAGTACCCAATCTCGAGTCCAAGTACCCAAATCAATTCAAGCTCGGGTCCAAGTACCCAATCTCGTGTCCAAGTACCCAATTTTCGGTCCAAGTACCCAAATCAAATCTAATCTCGGGTCTAAGTACCCAAATCAAATCAATCTCGGGTTCAAGTACCCAATCCTGGGTCCAAGTACCCAAATTCCATCCAATCTTGGGTCCAAGTACCTAAATCGAATTCAATCCAATCTTAGGTCCAAGTACCCAATATCGGGTCCAAGCACCCAATCTCGGGTCCAAGTATCCAAATCAAATCTAATCTTGGGTCCAAGTGCCCAATCTCGGGTCCAAGTACCCAAATCAATTCAAGCTCGGGTCCAAGTACCCAAATTCAATCCAATCTTGGGTCTAAGTACCCAAATCAATTCAATCCCTGGTCCAAGTACCCAAATCCATTTAGGATCGAGTATCCAAATCCAGCTTAGGATCGAGTATCCAAAGCTAATTTAGGATTGAGTATCCAAATTCGATTTAAGATCAAGTACCCAAATCCATTTAGGATCAAGTATCCAAATCCAGCTTAGGATCGAGTATCCCAATCCAGTTTAGGATCGAGTATCCAAAGCCAATTTAGGATCGAGTATCCAAATTTGATTTAGGATCGAGTATCCAAATCCAGTTTAGGATTGAGTATCCAAATCTAGTTAGGATCGAGTATCCAAATCCAATTTAGGATCGAGTATCCAAATCCAGTTTAGGATCGAGTATCCAAATCCAGTTTAAGATCGAGTATCCAAGTCTAGTTTAGGATCGAGTGTCCAAATCTCTCGGGTCCAGAACCCAAACCTTAAAAATTAAGTCTTATTGTTTTTCACTCTCTTTCACTAAGGTTTCAGATCATTCAAGCAAGGGGCAAACTGCAGACCCTTAATTTTTTACCCAATCCGGTCCAATATGTTTTATTTAGTCTAAAATGATTTTTGTTGTCTAATTGGTCCAAAATAATTTTTATTAAATAATTTTTGCTTTAGTATCTAATTTTTATTAATAAAAAATAGAAATAAACAAATAAAATTCAAAAAAAATAAAAATAAAAATCGGAGTCAAAAAAATCGGCGAAGAAAAAATCGTCTCGCGGGCCCGTGGGCATTTTCCTGCGGGCGAAATCACTGTGCTATTTCACACGTAGAATTTTTCTGACTGCGAAATAGCTTACGGGCTCGTTCCGCTCGCACTGCCGCAGCCAGCTGCGACATAACTTTTTTGCCAGCGCAATTTTTCCTACGGCAATTTTTTCTGCGGAGCGATTTTTTTCGACGCAAAATTTTCGAAACCTAATCCAATTAGGTTTCGGTTTCTTTTTTTATTAATATTACTTACCTTAACTAATTAGGAATAAACATCCTCAAACCATTATAAATAAGGACCAAAAGTAATTAATTTAATGGAGACAAAAAATCCAACAATAGCTTGGAAAATTTGAAACCAAATCAAGGAAGGAAAAGAAGCAATTCAATTCAACTTTTTTCTGGAACAGCAGCATCACGATTTAAGCAATTCAAAGGCAAAAAAAGGCTTGTCTTTGAAGCTAGTTCATCCAAGAAGAATTGTTTTTGGAGGAATCATCAAAAGAAGGTATGTGTTAATTGATTTTCTTTAATTATTTTTTTTTACACAGTAGCTAAAATTATGAAATTTAGGTTTTCTAAATCAAAAACCTTAGAACTTTAATTTAGTTTTTCCAAGGTTAAAACACTAATACGTTACTTTATGTTCCAAAAAGACTTAAATTTGTTATTTTTACTTCTTAAAAATCTTAAAACTCTAATTGAACATATTTTTCAACAAAACTAGAATTTAATTATGTTTCTTTTAAAATTTTAAACTTGGTATTGTTTCTTCCAAAAAACCATAAAAGCATCTTTTTCTATTTGTAAAAACTTCAATCCGTTTGTTTAAATTCATAAAACCTCATGAAATCATGAAATTGTCATTTTATACCTTAATTCAACAAATCACCCGAGACCCAAATTCTAAAACACTAAAACCCTAATTCAACTTCTAAACCTAAAATATTAAACTTTAACTCCTTTAAAACCTTAAACACTAATTTTTATGAACCCTAATCCTTTTAAAACATTAAAAAACATAAAAACATAAAACCTAAATTTTACACAGTAGCTTAGGAACCCAATAACCAAAAATCACAACTTAAAGTATTTTAAAGTGTTTAAAACCCTAGTTTCATGATATCATCATTCCAACCTTAATTTTGTTAATCAAAGAGTCTTACCAACCCTTTAAAACATAAAACCCTAATTTATTTTAATTCCATAAAAAGTCACAGAAGCCATAATTGGACTTTTATTTGCTTTATTCAATTCCATACTTGATTATGTTTTGATTTATTTCTTATGCTTTAATTTATTTAATTTCAATACTTGATTTATTTAATTTATCATGGATGGATGTTTATTTTATATTTTGATTAATACCTTTGATGAATGATTTATTTATTATGAATGGTTATTTACTTTTATCAATTTATTTAGACTTCCAAATGTTGTAAGAGGTATGTTTCCACTTAGTGGGTACCTCATTAGTTAAATATCATGTAATTTAATTTGCTTTTTTATTTTAGAAACTATGTAAAGGGCATGTTTCTACCTTTTGGTGGGTGACCTATCTAGGCATATGATGTAAGGACATGTTTCCATCCTTGGATGGGTGTCCATTTACTTGCTTTGTTTGGACGTTTGATTTTAATATAATGATGCTTTCTTTTATTTATTGTATGTAATATGGATAATGTTGTTATATTTAAGAATTTTATAATATTAAGACCTGTAAAGGAGGCCGGTTCTAATGAACCGGGCGTTGTGGGGGTGCTGGGCCATTTCTCACCTTCCCCACATGTACCCAACTTTCCGAAACCATTAGGGGGTTGGGGATTCCTTAGGAATTGAGTCATCCACCCCTTTCTTTTTCCCGGCCCATCCGGGTTGCAACTCCATTTTCTCCAGACTTAGGTCCATGTTCTCTAAGGCCCCAGCCTAAACAGTGCCGAAGTCGCAAGAGCCATTCCACCGGGAGTGGGGGGCGAAAATCCCCGCTCACAAAAACCTAATCCAAAGGTGATCACTATTGTGCTTAAATTAACACTACTACAAAGCGGCACTCTCAAGTATACGAGGCTATTGCAGTAACGGTGATTGCCCCAAGGTCGTTTCACAAGGAAGGAATTGCTTGTAATAGTTCGATCAACATGAAATAATAAACTTGAGTGTGTGATTGGATTGGTGAATTGTAATTAACCTTAGAAATGAAAATGAATGATTTTGTGTAAGATAAATTAAATTATGGAAATGATGCCTAGGGTTGTAGGTCCATTTAATCAAATGTTTAATTATCAAATTATCCATTAATATAACCTTGTACCTTAATTTGTTCCTTAAGATTAATTAGTCAATTATCAATTCACTAGTTTTCACATTTATGAGTTAACAACAACCAATTATTTTACATTAGCAAATTAATAAACCCTAGAACTTATATTTCTAATTCATTCTTAGGGTAGTCAATTGCATAGTTCCGATATTAAACTTCTCCTCTCGGTCCATCATTCAATATTAAGTAATCAATAGGTGGCCAATCTATCAATTTACCTTTAATTTCAATGCAATCAACCAATGACAAGGTATATCAATGGAATCATCAAATCAAGTCATTTATTCAAATATACTACAACCCCAAGCATGAGTAAATTAGCTCATCATATTCTTTAAACAAACTCTCATTTCAATATAAACCAAATCAAAGTTATTCATTGCAATATTAATGTTCTTAATACAACAACAACAAATAAGAAATGGATTAAAAGAAAGAGTTGGAAAAACCCCTTTTGGAGATGCTAAAAATCGAACTCCTTGTCTCTTTCGTAGCTCCCTCTTTGATGTGTGATGATGAACTTCCAAGCTCTCTTGAGCAAATGGCTCTCTTTTTGAAGGATGAATGATAGCTCTCTCAAGTTCTCAACTCTCCAATCAAGCCTCTTAAAACCCTAATTCTCAAGAACTAGCTACTCACTTCAAATCCAACGATTGTCTTTGCTCTTGGTGTGTGAAAGGAAAATGGTGAATGAATATGGTGAGAATGGTGTCTTGCTCTCTCAAGCAAGAACCAAGGAAGAAGAAGATAATGGTGTGTAGAGAATGTCCACTCAATATATTCAATATATTTTCTATTCCCTCCATGTTCTTCCATTTTCAATTTTTAAGACACCCCATCACTCTTTGTCTCCCACTTTCCAATTTGTTTTATATTTTTTTCCATAAATCCTTCCACCTTTCACTCCCTTTTATCCTTTTTGTTCCCCACTAATTCACACTAATCCATACCTCATGAAAGTATACCAATTGATCCAGGGTGACACGGCCAAGTTTGTTGGCCGTGTCTCTTGGTTTTTCTTTACTTTCTTGGGACAAGGCCAAGCTTCTGGCCGTGTCCCCTGCTGCTTGTTCTTCTCTTTGTTTCCTGGTTTTTCTTTACTTTCTTGGTACACGGCCAAGCTTCCAAGTGGCTTGGCCATGTCTCTTGATGGTGTCACTCTCTGCTTCTTTCTTTTCTTTCTTTTCCTTTTATTCCTTTGGTGAGACACGGCTAGTGGCTTGGCTGTGTCTCTTGGCCGTGTCTGCTTCTATCCATCTTTGCTTAAGGGACACGGCCAAGCTTGGTTAATCCTGGCCGTGTCCTGCCTTGTCTTTGATTCCTTCTTCTTTTGATGAGAGACACGGCCAAGCCATGTCTAGCTTGGCCGTGTCACATGTTTTTCTCCAACAAGTCCACCAAATTTTGATTAAAAAGCTCCATCAAATGTACTTCAACCTAAATCATCAACTTCAAACAAACTTAAGTACAAATTAACATAAAAATTAACTTAAAATCAATAAAAACATCATAAAAAAATATATACAAAATTGATCTAAACAATTACCCCACACTTAATTATTTGCTTGTCCCCAAGCAAAATTAAAATGAAAACAAATAAAACAAGATAAACATTGTCAAGTTCAAGAGTTATAAGGATGCATTAAGACTCACATCTTATTAAATCCACAATCATAATCGAATCAAGAATAATCGGTACTCAAGCAACTTAATGGTCAATCTATGCATACCAAAAATTGTCACTCCCTCATAAAACCTCTTAAGTGTTTAATTGGGTAGTGTTTAAGCTCTCGACATTCAATGAAAGATTAGGACTATAGGCTTGCTTATCAATCAAATCTCCACCACCTAATCACAATCAAGCATCAATCATAAGGTCTTTTATTTGGCTGTAACGGGGCTAAGGGAAAGGCATGACATTTGGGAGAGTGAGTTTGTTCATTTAGGTTAAGAGTACTTCAAGAGTGAAGCAAGCAATGTAGCATGATCAACAATCCCACAATTCCTGTCAATCACTTAGCACTAAGCATTTAAGTGCTTTTTAGGAACTCCATTTGTTTAATTAGCAAAGATAATTTCCAAACTCATTACAACCCTTCCGACAAGAACAACAACTTATATTATTTTGATTTTCATTATTCATTTCATTTTCATTTTTTAATGTTTTTTTTAATAGGGTATCCAACTAAAGAATACAATAATTTGTAATTTAAAGTCCATTGAATTCAACCTCACACTTTATTCAGCACAACACTCCATCATTAATGCTCTTGAAATGCTCTTGATCTAATGAATGGGTAATAGTTAAAATGAAATGGTTCAAGCTGATGGTGTTGTGAAAAAGAAAGAAAGGGAAAAATGAAATAAGCTCAAAGTTGGCGAACTAAGGTCAGATGTAAGGTTGGTCTTTTTAAGCCAAAATGGGTTCCCCTAAATTGCCTTAATCATATTAATGCCTAATTGAAATCTTTATGTAGTCTCAAAATGCATGTCAAAGCAAGTTCTAGCAATTCATCAATCAAAGATGTTCACACACAAAAAGAATGATAAGTTGATGGCTCAATTCCTCACTAGTTTAATGGCAATACAAAGAATAACCATCAAAATTGACAATAAGTACTAATTCTAATCAATTCTCAAATTCATGCTTCAAAAATTCAAAAGTCATCTATCAACAATCTTATAACAATTTAAACTTATCAATATTCATCAAAAACAAATATAAAACAAAACACAAAACTTAACAAAACAACTATAATAAGACAGTTACAAAAATAGACAATTTATATTTATGAACCAAAGGCTTAGCACACACCCCACACTTTAAGTTTTACATTGTCCTCAATGGAAACTAGAATATTAAAGAAAAAAGTTAAGTTACAACCTGTTTTCCATCGTTCCCTTGTGACGCAAGTGCTACCTTTTCATCCACAAACAACAATTTTTCAAGAACAAAATACAATATATAAAAAAAATAACCACAATAAAAAGTGTTAACATTTAAAACAATAACAACAAAAATATGCAATAAATAAAAATAAGAAAGTAAAAAGTGTTCTCAAAAGGTTGGAGTTGATTGGATCTATGGTGATGGAGGATGGGACGATGATGTAGCTGAAGGGTGGAGGCTCAGAATCTTAGCAAGGTTGTTGTTGATTTGGTCCAGCTGTTGCATGACTGCAGCATGGTTACGATCGACCTTGCTTTCCAATGCTTCAATCCTATTAAGGATCTCCTGATTGTTCGGGATTGGAGCATCTTCATCCAAATCAAGAGAATCCGAGTCGAACTCCTCCTGGACTCGTGTTCTCTTTTGACGGCCCTCCGGCACCTCTTGCTCAGCTGAAGCCATAACATAGGCTCCCCTTTTTCTTATTTCATATGCATCTTCTCGAGTATGGCAAGATCTAACGAATCATTACCCGAGATCTTAGTCATACGGCAGTTGCTCGGGTGAAAATCATCAAGAAGGGTCATTGCTAAAGTTGTAACTAATCCTCCAATGCAAATGGCACCCCTCTTTTTATTTGCCACGCTGTCAAACACATCGGCTAACCAATAGTTGGTACAAATGGGTATGGCATTGCTAGCACAGTCTAAAAAAATAGTTTGCTTATTTCCACAACCCCTGTGCTCTCTTTTCATGCAAAGAATCCACATGACATGAAGCGATGTAAGTATCTTAGGGCGGGATTTGCCAATTTCGTTGCCTTGGCCGATTTGGCCACATAGGTTCCCGAGCCCAGTGCTCCCTAAGCAAATTATTGTCTAAAACCCTTAGGTACACATTGTTCCCCTTGTTGATGGAAACCAAATATATCATTCAATTGCTCAATAATAATGACAAAAGGTTTCCCAAGCAGTTTAAAATGTAACCTAATGCAAATCTTTGTCATCTCTTTCAACCTTAAGAGAGGTTAAAAATTCCAATGTGAGCTCTTGAAATTGCAAAGGTTTAAGGGAAACTAATCTCTCCCATCCAAGGTTTTGAACAAATCTATAAAAATTATCCCTAATATGAAGAGCATTAAGGGATTCTTCGCTTACATACCTCGTCGGAAAGAAACCCCTAGCGAGAAGAGTCGCTCTCCTTGAAGATGATGATGATGAAGATGGAGTTGAAGGTAGAGGTTGCCTCCTCTTGTGGTGAGACACCATCTTTGTTCTTGTCATTTTGATGATTTGTTGAAAATGAAGCTTTAACGGTTTTAATTGCTTTTAAATGAGAAAAGAAGAAGATTGAATGAGTTTAAATTAGTTTTGGTTAAGAAAAATGGGGGATTTAGTATGATTTTTGAGCTTTAAGAAAGTGGTAATGGAGATTTTGGGGAGAGGGGGTCGAGAGAGAGAGAAAAGAAAGAGGAGTTAGGGATTTAAAATGAAATAAATGGGCTGAATTCATAATTTTAAACCTTGAAAATTGATGTGACACAGCCAAGCTTGGTGAAGCTTGGCCGTGTTTGATGGGTTTTAAGGGACACGGCCAGTGGCTTGGCCGTGTCGCTTGAACGTGTTTGATGGGTTTGAGGGACACGGCCAGTGGCTTGGCCGTGTCCCTTGAACGTATTTGACACTGGAACAAAAGAAAATTGCAAGAAAATTGAAGGGGACACTGGCAGAAGCATGGCCGTGTCTATGTGACACGACCAAGGACACGGCCAAGCCATTTGGCCGTTTCTGCTTCTACCTATTTTTGGTTTTGCTTGACATGGCCAGTGGCTTGGCTGTGTCAAGTGGCAGTGTCCTTCATCGCCATTTTGGTTTTTTTTTAATTGTTTATTTGTGTCACCAAATCAAAAAAATGCAATCTTCTTCCTTGCTTAACCCTGAAACACATTCAAGAAAAATAAAAACCGATCAAAGTACCCATTCCATTTTATTTAACTCAACATGAAATTAAAATTGCAAAAAATGAAATTGTAACTATGAAAAGAAATGCAAACCGATGGGTTGCCTCCCATTTAGCGCTTCATTAATGTCATATAGCTGGACATTGTTGCATCATTCGTCAACGAACACCATGCTTTCCACCATTTTTGCAACTTCAATTTCTTCAAAGTAGGGCTTCACCCTTTGTCCATTGACCTTGAACGTTTCGTTGGTTTTTAGATTAAGCAACTCAACAACCCCATATGGGAATGTTTGAGTAACTTGAAAGAGTCCACTCCAACGTGACTTCAACTTTCCGGGAAACAACCGCATTCTTGAATTGAAGAGAAGGACTTTCATTCCTGGTTCAAAAGTCCTTCGAAGAATCATCCTGTCATGAATAGCTTTTGTCTTCTCCTTGAAGATCCTCGAACTCTCGTAGGCTTCATTCTGAAGCTCATCAAGCTCGGAAATCTGAAGCATTCTTTGCTCCCTTGCTTCATCTAAGTCCATATTCGTGGTCTTTATTGCCCAATAAGCCTTGTGCTCCAATTCCACTTTGAGGTGGCAAGCTTTGCCAAAGACCAACCTATAGGGACTCATTCCCAATGGGGTTTTAAAAGTAGTTCTATAAGCCCACAATGCTTCCGAGAGTCAGATTGACCAATCCTTCCGAGTTGCACTCAGTGTCTTTTCCAAAATCCCCTTAATTTGCTTATTTGAGATCTCAGCTTGCCCGGACGTTTGGGGATAGTATGGAGTTGCCACTTTGTGTCGGATGCCCATCTTGGTCATCAACTTTTCAAACCATTTGTTGCAAAAATGGCTTCCTCCATCACTCACTATTGCCTTGGGGGTTCCAAACCTGCTCAAAATATTCTCCTTCAAGAATTTCAACACAATGTTAGCATCATTAGTCCTAGTGAGGATAGCCTCAACCCACTTAGACATATAATCCACTGCTAGAAGGATATATTCAAAACCAAATGATTTGGGAAATGGCCTCATGAAATCAATTCCCCAGACATCAAAAATGTCAACCACAATAAAAATATTAAGGGGCATTTCATTCCGTTTGCTAATGTTTCCTACTTTTTGGCATTTATCATATCTTATACAAAAATGATAAGCATCCTTAAAAAGAGTAGGCCAATACAAACCGCTTTGAAGAACTTTCTCGGCGGTCTTTTTTCCTCCAAATGTCCCCTGTAATACATATTGTGGCAAAATTGTAGCACTTGCTTTTGTTCCTCTTCCGGCACATATCTTCTTATCACTTCATCCCTGCAAATTCTAAACAAAGAAGGCTCATCCCAAAAATAATACTTACATGTATGCAGGAATCTCTTCTTTGCCTGGAAGCTCAAATCCTTTCTCACTACACCACAAGAAAGATAATTAGCAATATCTGCATACCATGGTGCTTGAGTTAAAGAAAACAAGTGTTCATCCAAAAATTTTTCGAAAGCATTTTCACAAGCAATTTCAGCATCATTGTCATAAGAGTTAAGTCTAGAAAGATGATCGGCCACTACATTCTCACTTCCTTTCCTATCTTTGATTTCAACATCGAATTCTTGTAACATCAACACCCACCTAATGAGCCTAGGTTTAGCTTGTGGTTTGGTCAATAGGTATTTCAAGGCCGTATGATCAAAAAATACTATGACCTTAGAATCTATCAAGTAAGATCTAAATTTGTCCAGTGCAAACACCACAGCTAACATTTCTCTCTTAGTGGTCGTGTAATTTACTTGTGCATTGTTTAAAGATAAACTTGCATAATAAATTACACACATCAACTTGTTCACTCTTTGGCCCAACACAGCTCCAATGGCAAAATTTGATGCATCGCACATAATTTCAAATGGCAAATCCCAATTTAGGGCAACAATTATAGGGGCAGAAGTTAGTTTCTCTTTCAAAATTTTAAAAGCTTCTAAGCACTTTTCATCAAAAACAAATGGGACATATTTTCCTAACAAATGACACAAAGGGCGTGAAATTTTGGAAAAATCTTTTATAAACCTCCTATAAAATCCTGCATGTCCCAAAAAACTTCTAATTCCCTTAACTGATGTGGGTGTAGGTAGGTTCACAATTAATTCAACCTTAGCCTTGTCTACCTCAATCCCTTCATTGGAAATAACATGCCCTAAAACAATTCCATGATCAACCATAAAGTGGCTCTTTTCCCAACTCAAGGTAAGATTACATTCAATACACCTTTCAAGTACTAGAGTCAACTTTTCCAAACAATCATCAAAGGAATTACCAAAAATAGAAAAGTCATCCATAAATACCTCAATGCACTTATCCAACATATCAGAAAAGATGGAAAGTATGCACCTTTGAAATGTTCCTGGTGCATTGCAAAGTCCGAACGGCATCCTTCGAAATGCAAATGTCCCAAAGGTACAAGTAAATGTAGTCTTTGGCTGATCTTCCGGTGCTATCGGGACTTGGTAGTAACCTGAAAGACCGTCAAGAAAACAGTAAAAAGCATGTCCAGATAACCTATCAAGCATTTGATCAATAAATGGCAAAGGAAAGTGATCTTTCTTGGTGACATTATTTAATTTCCTATAATCTATGCACATTCGCCACCCAGTTTGTGTTCGTGTGGGTACCAAATCTCCTTTATCATTCTGGACTACTGTCAACCCTATTTTCTTAGGCACAACATGAACAGGACTAACCCATTCACTATTAGCAATAGGGTAAATTACCCCTTCATCCAGTAGTTTAAGGACCTCCTTCTTAACAACCTTGCTCATGTTAGGGTTTAGCCTCCTTTGAGACTCTCTCACCGGTTTATCCCCTTCCTGTAAGACGATCTTATGCATGCACATAGAGGGACTAATACCCTTAATGTCACTCAACCCCCAAACTATTGCTTTCTTGAATTTTTTTCAACATCGTTACAAGCTTATCTTCTTCCTCACTGGTAAGGGTAGCAGAAATTATCACTGGTTGAGATTTATTCTCTCCAAGAAAAATATATTTTAAATGCTTGGGGAGTTCTTTAAGTTCAACCCCTTGTAGTTGAATTTGCTCTTCTTCAACTTCAAATTCCTCCTCAACACTCTCATCGTCCAAAATGGAATTGTCTTCTTTATTCTCCTCATTGGAAATCTCTGCTTCTTCCTATAATTTTAGAGCCCTTTTTCTAGCTTGTGTTCGCCATTATCCTGCAAGAAAACTTCTTGAACAGTATTATCAGTAAAATCAATGAAAGAGCAATCTTTATATAAAGCACTAGTGGGGATAGGGGAAGTGTTAAAAATTGAAAATTCTACAGTTTGTCCCAAAACGGTCATAGTCAATTTTCCATTTTTAACATCAATTAAAGTGTTAGTTGTGGCCATAAAAGGCCTCCCTAACAAAATTGCATGCTCGGCATCTCGTGGGATTTCTTCCCCCATATCTAAGACAATGAAATCAAAGGGTACAATCAAACCTCCTACCTTAACTAGAACATCTTCTATGATTCTCTTAGGGTATCTAAGAGTTCTATCTGCTAGTTGCAAAACCATTTTAGTCGGTTTGAGTTCCCCAAGCTCTAGTTTCAAATAGATTGAGTATGCCATCAAATTAATACTAGCTCTGAGATCACACATGCCAATGGTCTCTTTCCCATTCCCCATAGAGATTCTCACTATAAAGCTCCCAGGATCTTTTAGTTTAGGAGGTAACTTATGTTGTAAAATAGCACTTGTTACTTCTGAAACTATTACCTTCTCATCTAGCTCATACCTTATTTTCTTAGTGTTTAGCTCTTTTAAGAATTTGGCATAAGATGGCATATTCTTTATTACCTCTAGTAAGGGTAGGTTGATACTTACCTTTGAAAGCATGTTATAAATTTCAGAAAATTGCTTATCATGCTTTTCATTTTTTAACCTGCTGGGAAACGGAATTGGTGGTCTGTATGGATTTGGAGATTTGTGCAGCTTTGGTGCAGCGGATGCCTCCTCTCTATCCTCTTTAAGCTCATTTGGTTCAGCTTTTTCCTCATGCATTTCCTCGCCATTATTTTGCATTGTACCTGCATCAAAGGAATTATCACTGTTATTATCACCGATTTTATTATCAAGTACCTTACCACTTCTTAAAACGGTGATTGCTTTGGCCTGCTCCGGTTGGCTTGGAAATTTCCCTTTTTGATTGGCTTGAAGTTGATTAGCCAATTGACCCACTTGAGTTTCAACCTTCTTAAGCGATGCTTCTAAAGAGTCAAACTGCTTATTGTTCAATTCTTGATTTTGAGTGCTTACTTGAATGAAAGCATTCAAATTGTCTTCAAATGAAGGTTTCTTGACCTGCTCTTGATTTGAGGTTTGCCCTTGAAATTGGAGACCTCTTTGATATGGTTGGAAAGGCTGTTGAGGTGGAGCATGTTGTTGATTTTTCCATGAAAAATTGGGGTGATTCCTCCAACCGGGGTTATAAGAATTTGAATATCGGTCATTCCTACCCCTTTGTTGGAACCCTTCAAAAGTAAAAGCTTGTTCTCGCTCCTCTTGAAATGTATCAAAATTTGAGGGGCACACATTTGCTTGATGGCCTATAAGGCCGCATGATGCGCATGACTCTTGGCTTGGTCCCGAAAAGTTTCCTTTGGCATTCAACAATTTCACTTGTTTTGTCAATTCTGCAATTTGCCTAGCCATTTCTGAGTTTGCACTTATCTCGTGTGCTTCTTTTCTCCTTTCTCCAATACTATTTTGTTGAGAATTTGCCCCCAACATTTTGAATAATGAAACTGTTTCTGCGGCTGTTCTTTCACCCATTGCTCCCCCTACTGCATTATCCACTATGTTTTGACATTGTTGAGTTCGCCCATCATAGAAGAATTGATTGAGCAACTATTGTGGATAGCAATGGTGAGGGCACTGAAATAATAAGGATTTGAAATGATCCCACGCCTTATGAAACGGTTCTCCATCAAATTGGGTGAAAGTTGCAATACTCCCCCTAAGCTCCTTAGTCTTTTGGTGTGAATAAAACTTTCCCATGAATTTGTTGTAAACCTCTGTCCATGTGGTTAAAGAATTCTCCGATAAGGTCATCAACCGTGCTTTTGCTTTGTCTTTCAAACTATATGGGAAACATCTCAACTTGAGTTCATCTTCTGCTAGTGTTTGCAAAGGGAATGTATGCAATGTTTAGTAAAAATCCCGAATGAAGTTGAGAGGATCTTTATTCGGCAGTCCATGGAAGGATGGCAGCATACTATAGTGAGTATTTCTGAGTTCATAATTTCTCGCTGCGTTGCTCAACCGGATACAAGATGTGGTCACTCCGATGATCAGTCGAGCAAACTCCTTCATAGGTGGTTCTTGTGCATCACCCATCTCTGTTTCTATGTTCTCCTCAAACTGCTCGTCAGTATTTTTCCTTTCTTGCTCAAAAGGATTTGGTCCCTCGGGTCTTGGAAGTCGATGGATGTTGTCTATAAATGGAACAAGTTCGTTTCCTTGAGACCCTCATCCGTGCATAAAGTACCTAAGCAATTCAAAAAGAACACTTTAAATGATTTAACAAATAAATTAAAAGAATCAAACTGTTAATAAAAATTGCCCTCCCCGGCAATGGCGCCAAAAACTTGTTGTGCTTAAATTAACACGACTACAAAGCGGCACTCGCAAGTATACGAGGCTATTGCAGTAATGGTGATTGCCCCAAGGTCGTCTCACAAGGAAGGAATTGCTTGTAATAGTTTGATCAACATGAAATAATAAACTTGAGTGTGTGATTGGATTGGTGAATTGTAATTAACCTTAGAAATGAAAATGAATGATTTTGTGTAAGATAAATTCAATTATGGAAATGATGCCTAGGGTTGTAGGTCCATTTAATCAAATGTTTAATTATAAAATTATCCATTAATATAACCTTGTACCTTAATTTGTTCCTTAAGATTAATTAGTCAATTATCAATTCACTAGTTTTCACATTTATGAGTTAACAACAACCAATTATTTTACATTAGCAAATTAATAAACCCTAGAACTTATATTTCTAATTCATTCTTAGGGTAGTCAATTGCATAGTTCCGACATTAAACTTCTCCTCTCGGTCTGTCATTCAATATTAAGTAATTAATAGGTGGCCAACCTATAAATTTACCTTTAATTTCAATGCAATCAACCAATGACAAGGTATATCAATGGAATCATCAAATCAAGTCATTTAATCAAACATACTACAACCCAAAGCATGAGTAAATTAGCTCATCATATTCTTTAAACAAATGCTCATTTCAATATAAATCAAATCAAAGTTATTCATTGCAATATTAATGTTCTTAATACAACAACAACAAATAAGAAATGGATTAAAAGAAAGAGTTGGAAAAACCCCTTTTGGAGATGCTAAAAATCGAACTCCTTGTCTCTTTCGTAGCTCCCTCTTTGATGTGTGATGATGAACTTCCAAGTTCTCTTGAACAAATGGCTCTCTTCTTGAAGGATGAATGATAGCTCTCTCAAGTTCTCAACTCTCCAATCAAGCCTCTTAAAACCCTAATTCTCAAGAACTAGCTACTCACTTCAAATCCAACGATTGTCTTTGCTCTTGGTGTGTGAAAGGAAAATGGTGAATGAATATGGTGAGAATGGTGTCTTGCTCTCTCAAGCAAGAACCAAGGAAGAAGAAGATAATGGTGTGTAGAGAATGTCCACTCAATATATTCAATATATTTTCTATTCCCTCCATGTTCTTCCATTTTAAATTTTTAAGACACCCATTACTCTTTGTCTCCTACATTCCAATTTGTTTTATATTTTTTTTTCCATAAATCCTTCCACCTTTCACTCCTTTTTATCCTTTTTGTTCCCCACTAATTCACAATAATCCATACCTCATGCAAGCATACCAATTGATCTAGGGTGACACGGCCAAGCTTGTTGGCCGTGTCTCTTGGTTTTTTTTTACTTTCTTGGGACACAGCCAAGCTTCTGGCCGTGTCCCTTGCTGCTGTTCTTCTCTTTGTTTCTAAGGGGTGACACGGCCAAGCTCCTGGCCGTGTCATGTGACACGACCACTGGCTTGGCCGTGTCTCTTGATGGTGTCACTCTCTGCTTCTTTCTTTTTCTTTTTTTTCCTTTTGTTCCTTTGGTGAGACACGGCCAGTAGCTTGGCCGTGTCTGCTTCTGTCCATCTTTGCTTGAGGGACATGACCAAGCTTGGTTAATCCTGGCCGTATCCTGCCTTGTCATTGATTCCTTCTTCTTTTGATGAGAGACACAGCCAAGTCATGTCTAGCTTGGCCGTGTCACATGTTTTTCTCCAACAAGTCCACCAAATTTTGATTAAAAAGCTCCATCAAATGTACTTCAACCTAAATCAACAACTTCAAACAAACTTAAGTACAAATTAACATAAAAATTAACTTAAAATCAACAAAAGCATCATAAAAAAATATATACAAAATTGATCTCAACAATCACACATACTCACTTATTGTTACACATAAGAAAATAAGGATAGCAAACTATACACTTGACACGCTCAACAACATGGGCGAGTCCCTGACCGTGCCCTAAACCCACAATACAGAAGCTTTGACACGCTCAGTGACATGGGCATGTCACTGGCCATGTCAATCCTCCTCCAACACAGAAGCTATGACACACTCAGTGACATGGGTGTGTCACTGGACGTGTCAATCCTCCTCCAACACAGGAGCTATGACACGCTCAGTGACACGGGCGTGTCACTAGATGTGTCAATCAACCAACAACACAGTAGCTATGACATGCTCAGTGACATGGGTGTGTCACTGGCCGTGTCAATGCTACTATAACACAGAAGCTGTGACAAGCTCAGTGACATGGGCGTGTCACTGCTCATGTCACCAACCCAGAAAATAGAACCAACGGCATGCCCAAAGACATGGCCGTGTTCCTGGGCATGTCAGGCCAAAAACCCTGCCATAACCCACAATCATCTTCCAATAGCCATATCAACAACACACAAACTCAACCAAAACCATCAACAACCCATATAATACTTGAGTAAATCTTAAAACAACTCAATCACAAACATCAAACACAAACACCACCATATTCACAACTCAAAAATCACACAATCCACACACTTGCCTCTTTCACCAAACTTAACCCTTTTCTCTCTTCAATCCAAACCCAAAAAATCAAAGTTACCAAGACAAAACACTTCAAATACACCAAAATAACCATAAACACATCTACAACAACCATCCAACAAACCCAAGAACATAAACTCAAAAGAAAACCAAAAAACAAGTTGGAAACTTACCAAAAGTGAAGAAAATCCTTAAAACTCCAACTTGATCTCTTGAAATCCTTTAATCTCTTGAGCTTGGAAGCAACAAAATCTCTTTTCCTTTGGTTGATAAGGGTGGCCGGCCAAAGAGAAGTAAAGAAGAAGATGAAGATGAAAGAAGAAGAAGAAGAAAGAAAGAAAGAAAGTCAACCACTCTTCTCTTTTAACCAACCCGCTTTTCCCCAAATCACTCTCCACCATATATTTAAACAATATAATAATCACACACTAACATCATCTTCCACTAACATTAAACAAATCCATTTAAATACAAAATATCTTTTAACCAAAAAGACATAATCTTGTATATATTATTTTTATCTCCATATACATAACATATACACTTTAAATTATTTAATCCAATCCTCATAAATAAGTATTCCAAAATTTTAGGGTATCATTAGGGATATTACATTCCCCACACTTACCTAATTTTTCGAACCCATTAGGGGGTTGATGATTCCATAGAAATTGAGTCATCTACCCCTTTCTTTTTCCCGGCCCGTCCGGGTGACGACTCCATTTTCTCCGGACTTAGGCCCGAGTTCTCTAAGGCCCTGAGCCTAATAGTATCGAAGTCACAAGAACCATTCCACATGGGAGTGGGGGCAAAAATCCCCGCTCACAGAAGGGATTGTTACAAGCCTTGAATCCTTGTCCTTTGCTTAACTCTCTTCCGCCTAATTTTGACACTAAG
This sequence comes from Garcia nutans, assembly GCA_947685225.1. Taxonomy (NCBI): domain Eukaryota; kingdom Viridiplantae; phylum Streptophyta; class Magnoliopsida; order Malpighiales; family Euphorbiaceae; genus Garcia; species Garcia nutans. The sequence goes on from CANTUV010000007.1 coordinate 57,232,146, forward strand.
GAATTTTGTCAGTTTCATCAAATGCAAGGACACGACACAGATAAATGTTCGAGGTTAAGGCATGAGATCCAGAATTTGATTGATAATGGGAAGCTGCCCGAGCCCAACAAGCCAAACACTAAAGACAATCCATTACCAAGGTTCAATAGGGTACCACCACCGGGGACCTTCATGATTGGAGGAGGTTTGTATGAAAGTTTTGACATGTCTTCTTTCCAAGATGTGGATTGAGAAGAAAGCAATGAAGAAGTGATGTTTAGCAAAATTGAACAAGCTGTGGTTGGAAAAAAAAAGTAGCAATTTGTGTTGTGAATGAGTTTTGGGATTCAAGTGATAGTGATAATGATCTTGAACCCAAGAAGGAGGAATGGACCTGGTCCAAGCTTGAAGAAGATGAAGTGATAAACACTAGATCTAGTAAGCCTTATGCAAGGCCACCACCCAAGGGAGTAAAGCTAATAAAGTAAAGGAAGTCGAAGTTGGGAACAAAGAAGAGGAAGATGACGTTGTGCTTAAGCAGTTGAAGAGAACCCAAGCAAGTGTTAGCATTTGGGACCTATTGGCCACTTCTAAGAAGCACCGTGAAACTATGGCCAAGGTCTTGGCTAGCATGTCAATTTCCACCTCTATAACACCGGAGGAGATGGTTAACTTCATGAAAGTTAAAGGAATGATGAAATGTGAAGATATTCAAAGGAAGAGCAAAGTTGATGTGGGAATGGTATCGTTCTCAGATGCAGATTTACCGGAAGAGGGGAGAGATCACATCCGCCCTCTCTTTATCAAAGTAGAAGTCAAAGGAAAAAAAGGACTCCATGTGTGATGGTTGATGATGGGTCTACCATAAATATTTGCTCACTTAAAATTTTGCCAAAGCTTGCTATGTCGACAAGAGATCTAAGCCCAACCAAGGTAACTATTAGGGCTTATGATAATACCAAGAGGCATGCCGAGGAGACTTTCAAAGTTGTTGTGAAGGTTGGTCTAATTGAGTCCATAGTAGAATTTGTGGTTTTGGACATACCCGTTACTTTTGCTCTACTTTTGGGATGACCATGGTTTCATCCTCTTGGTGGAGTTCCTTCCACCCTTCATCAAAAGATCAAGTTCCCTAACGGAGATGAGACGGTGGTCATCGAGGCCGAAGTTAATGAGGTGGTCAATGCTCTAATGATTAAGAGGCCTCTCAATGGTTTCCAAGTAGCTGCAATTTCTGATGATGAAGTAGTGGACTCCAAGGTCTTAAACATGATGAAGAACATGAGCTACCTTCCTGGTGCTTGTCTTGGAAAGGACAAGGCTAGTGTGATAAAGCTTCCAGATTTCAAGACTCAAACTTCCAAGAAAGAGTTAGGGTATAAAGAAGCCATGAGAAGATGAGCTTCCTACCAATTTAAGAGATCTTATTCAAAACTCCAGATATGGGACCACTCCAAGGAAAGCCCGAGCCAATCATGTTCATGGAAAAGTTGATCCTAGGTTTTGAAATTTTTACTAATGTTGTCGAGCTAGTGGAACAAGTGAAGAAAGAGCTCACCTTGCCAGCCAACAAGGAGCCCAATTTGAAAGGGGAGAAGGAAGCTGTCCTGAAAGCCGAGAAGACTCCAGAGGAGATTGCTATCCTGGTTGAAGAGAAGTTTGAAGAAGTTCTGCTTTATGATTTTGAGAATAATGATTTTTATTTTTATTTTAATTTGTCTGCTTTGTATGAGGATGATGATGTTTTCTTTTCCAAAATGAATGCAATAAAGTCTGATTTTGTTTACTTGTGTGATGTTTCTCCTAATGGTTGCATACATTCAAATAGTGGTTACATGAGCGTCTTTAATATTAAATGTCGATACACAATCATTAAATTTGGGAACAACCAAAAATCCTAAAAATATTAGCATAGCATCCAACCTTACTTCTGATGAGAGAGAGAGAGATTTGAAAAAATATTTTAAAAATATGAAGAAATTTTTGCTTGGTCTTCTGAGGATATGCCTGTAATAGATCAAGACATAACCGAACATCTGATTCCTACTTACACTCACATGAAACCTGTCAAACAAAAGCTTTGGCGGTTAAGACCTGAATGGGCTGAATTGGTTAAAGAAGAGGTCACTAAACAAATACAAGTAACATTCCTTGAAGTAATAGATTATCTAGATTGGCTAGCCAATATAGTACCCGTGCCAAAGAAAGATGGAAGAATTAGGGTCTGTGTGGACTATAGAGATTTAAACAAGGCTTCCCATAAAGATGATTTTCTTTTACCCCATATAGATGTCCTAATTGATAGTGCAATTTCTAGCGTGCTACACTCGTTTGTAGATGGATTTTTTAGATACAACCAAGTGTTAATGGCCCAAGAGGATAAAGTTGAAACTGCCTTCATTACTACGTGGGGTATATTTTGGTATGGGGTGATGCCATTTGGGTTAAAAAATGCTGAAGCAACCTATCAAAGGATGGCCACCACCTTGTTTCATGATATGATGCATAAAGAAGTCGAAGTGTATGTTGATGATTTGATGGTAAAGTCGGACACGAGGGAGCAGCACTTCCAAAACTTAGAGTTATTCTGTGAGAGAGCAGTGAAGTATAAGCTAAGGTTAAACCTGAAGAAGTGTGTGTTTGGGGTTACCTCAGGCAAGTTGTTAGGACATGTGATTGGTCCAAATGGCATTGAAATTGACCTTGACAAGGTTAAGGTGATCAGGGATATGCCAGCCCCTAAGACAGAGAGAGAAGTTCGGGGGTTTATTGGCAGATTGCAGTACATTAGCAGGTTTATAGCAAAGCTTACCATGATCTATAAACCTATCTTCAAATTGCTTAAAAAGAATCAGCCAGTCAAGTGGAATGAAGAATGTCAAAAGGCCTCTGAGCGTATAAAGTAGTATCTACTAAATTCACCTATTTTGAAACCACCTAAGCTCGATAAACCTTTATTACTATACTTTACAGTAGAGGAAAAGTCAATAGGAGCTATGCTAGCCTAAGCAGATGAGGCAGGGATTGAGCATGCAATCTACTATTTGAGTAGAAAGCTTCTACCTTATGATATTAAGTATAGTATCATTGAAAAGACTTGTATAGCTGTAGTTTGGTCTTCTATGAAGTTGTGGCATTACTTTCAATCTTATACTGTGCAAGTAATTTCCAGGGTGGATCCAGTTAAGTACTTAAGGAAGACACCCTCTTTGATCAAAAAATATGGTTGATAGTTGATAATTTTGGAAGAATTTGAGATTGAGTATGTAACCAGGAAAACAATCAAAGGTAGAGTGGTGGCAGAATTCCTGGCCTAACAACCATTACCGGATAGCAAAGAGGTAGTCTTGGAATTTTCTGATGAACATTTAGAGGCCATAGAAGTATAAGGATTTAAAATGTATTTCGACGGAGCAGTGAATAGGAAAGGAGCAGGTTTGGAAGTCATACTAGAATCACCCGAAGGGGGAGCTTATCCCTTTAGCCAAGAAGTTGAAGTTCAGAGCGACCAATAATATGGTGGAGTATGAAGCATGCATTTTTGGTTTGGAAACCCTGATGATTATGAAGGTGGATAAGGTGCAAGTCTTTAGTGATTCATTGCTAATAGTATCCCAAGTAAATGGAGAGTGTGAGTTAAAAGAAGAGAAGCTAAAACCATACCACCATTACTTGACCACGATGAAGAAAAATTTTAAGGAGTGCAAGTTTATACACCTACCAAGAGAAGAAAACCAGATGGCTGATGCCCTAGCCACATTGGCTTTGGTATGGGAAAATCCTGTCAACTTATTTCTTAAGCCTCTGGTTTCTACCAGTTCATCAACTCCTTGCTATGAATATGAGACAATCATGGAAACTGATACAAACCATGATGCATGGTATGACACTATAAGGCAATATTTGGAGGATAAGGAATACCCGTTGGGGGCAACAAGGGAAGAGAGAAGAGCAATAAGGCGATAGTGTAACACCTTTATACCCTATATACATACAATACATATTTCTAGCATATGTAAAATATACATATATGGTACAAAAATGTCACAGACCGATTTAATAAAAAAATTTCACTTTTCAAATTTAAAATCTTAAGAACTTTAAAATGTATATTTAAATAACAAATAAAATATTATTATAAATTATAGATTATAAAATAAGCATTTTTTTTAAAAAAATCTCTAAAAAAATCGCTAGAGTTTTGTCTGTAATTTGGACAATCCCAAAATTCAGTAAAACACAGCCTGCATCAAAAAACACTCCCAAATAATTTCAAATCACCATTTCACCCATACTTCTCAATTTCACCAAGTTTCTCAAACATTTTTATATATATGTAATTTAGAACACATTTAAACCCCATTTCAAATAACTTAACCCAAATATTCTTTATAGTTTACAATACATAAAATCTAAAAACATGATATAATATGCATAAAACCCAAAAGATACAATAATATAAAATATATACATGCTACTGACAGTGTTTCTGATTTTGATATCAACTCTACAAGAAAAACCACAAGTCTAGACCCGACCTAGTCTAGAAGAACTCTTCGGCTCAGCCAAATCTACCCTGTCACCTGCACGATGTAAACAATCGTGCTAAGCCAAAATCCTAGCGATATAAACTTGATAACAATAAAACTCAAATGCAATGCCAATGCACAATGCATATGGATATTAGATCATTACATTTTCTCATACTTTTCAAATATTTCACAATCCACAATTCACATAAAAACAAACACAAGCATGGTCCCAAAGATAACTAATATGTTAATCAAATTCTAGAGTTACTATTTTGGTCTATAATGACACCATGTGTCTAGCCCCAAAGGCAAAATATCAATGTAATAGTCCAACTAGGTCTGAGCTTATGACCCGATCTTTTCACCCATCCCAGTTTCAAGGACTTATTTCTGAGGCTTATGATCCGGTCTTTTCACCTCATAAACATTTTCATAGTGACGCCTAGCGTCTAGCCTGAAGGAATCATAGTGATGCCCAACATCAAGCCCAAAGGCAAGTGACGTCCAATGTCTAGCCTGAAGGCAAATCATAGGCATGCTACCAAACATGGAACTCTGAAAATTGAATAACATACTAGACACACAATTTATTCACATTTCTCATTATCAATCACTTTCTCATTGTCACATAATCAAGCTAGGCACATTGCCTTATTTTCTCAATTTTTTTTTCTCATTTTTCTCATTTATATCGATATCAATTCATTTCATTATGTTTCCACATATCAAATTACATTATACCACAATTTTGCATTTACAACACATTACCCAATTACTTTGGGTATTTCCACATAATTCACATATTAATCATATTTAATGTAATCTAGCCAATACCAATGGCTTTTTAATAATGCACTTAATGCATACACAACAAATGGCATTACCTAAACACTTTGGGTCATTTTCACATAATACACATATTTCACATTTTACACAATTTAGCAATTATCAATGGCTTTTCACAATGCATATAACACATATATGACATTACAAATGTCATAGCACATTATTCATACATAACCAATGTATCAAGTATCTTAACACATTTTCCAACCAAAATATGTTAAGCCCAAATGTCATGCAAACATAACCAATGTATTCAAAGTTTGTACTTATCTCAAATAGTAACCAAAACAAGCTTAAAATAACCTCCAATCCCATTCTTCCAACTTGCCCTTCACCACTTGGATGAAGCAAATCAACCTTCCTCAATGCCTAAACCAAATGTGATAACAAATAATCACTTAGTATCACATTTAATGGCATTTCCAATATTAAACCATAATTAAACCTCATCCAAGCAAAAATCTAAAAGTTAAGGCTAACCTCACTTTAACTTTGGATTCTCATACTAGGCCATTCATTTTAATATATTAAGTTTATTTATATTATTAGAAACATATTTTAATACATTTAAATCATTTACATTGCAAAAATACACTCTTATACACAAAATCCTAAAATGACATAACCTTCCCCCATCGAAGATTTTCTATTTCAACACAATCCATTAATCATTTTAAATTTATATTCATCACTTATATCATCAAACAATAAGATAAAACCAATAAAATTATACAATTCAACAACTTTGGAAAAATCATTTTCCAAAATCCTAAATCACACTTCCATTCTCAAACTCCAACCAAACACAACCAAATCCAATATTTGACTTTAAAATACTTGTTTAAGCACCAATACAACTCATTTAGAACCAATTTGCACAATTAAAAACCATGATTTCTCAATTCCTTAAAGTTCATAACCCTAAATTCTTTCTCGTCACCATTCTTTATCTAAATTCAACCATTTCTTCAATCCAACCTTAAAATCATTAATAACTACCCAAAATAACTTCGTACACACCAATTCCAACAATTATAATATACTACTTAAAAATCCAACATCTCACATATTCAAAATTTTTATGGAAATCCAAAGAAAAAAACTAAAGAACTTACTTTTTCAAGCGAAAATCACTAAAAATCCTCTTTGAACCTTTGAAATCCTTCAATTCTTGGAGCTAAGAAGAAGAAAAATCCTTGAGCTTTCTCCTATGATGGTTCGGCCAAAAAGAAGAAGAAGAAGAAGACTTTTTTTTCTCTCTTTCCTTTCATCTTTTAATTATAATCATATATATATATATATTATAATAATTTAATAATTAATTATTTAATTATTTATTAAAGAAATTAAAAGACTAAAAATTATTCATCCATTCAAAAATAATTTATTTTTAAATTATTTTATTAATTTTATTAATTTTAAATTTTATTTACAAAAATGCCATTGGAGTTTGACTTTTCTTTTAAAAAGTGTTGACTTTATATATTATGTATATTTTACATATATATTCTACTTTTTCATTTAAAATCTCTTCATTTTTCATTTAAAACCATTAATTTAATTTATCCTATTAAATTATAATTTATTTTATCAAATTTCTAAAAATTAAAAATTTTCAAAACTTTGGGATATTATAGATGGTCCTTACAATACATCACCTTTCATAGAGAGTTATACCGAAGATGGCCTGATGGGGTGCACTTGAGGTGATTGAGGAAGCCTGAATTTGAGAACATCATGTCGAAAATACACACAGAAAAGTTGTGGTCCATACATGAGTGGTTTAGCCTTAGTTAGGAAGATAATTCGACGAGGTTACTATTGGTTGACAATGGAGAGAGATTGTATTGAATTTGTGAAGAAGTGCCAGCAATGTCAGATGTATGGTAATCTGAATCACATGCCTCCTAAAGAATTGCACTCTATGTCTTCACCCTGGCCTTTTGCAACTTGGGGGATTAACATTATAGGAGAGATACATCTGGCGGCTTCAAATGGTCATCGTTTTATTATAGTAGCAATGGATTATTCTTCAAAATGGGTCAAGGCTGAATCTTTCAACAAACTGGGGGCAAGGCAAATGGCTAGATTTATTGAAAAGAATCTCATCTGTAGGTATGGAGTCCTGCACAGTGTGATATCAGACAATGGGATACAGTTTCAAGGTGCAATTAAGGACTTATTCTCAAAGTACCAAATTCATCATCATCGATCCTCCCCTTATAGACCGAAGGCTAATGGTATAGTAGAAGCAACAAACAAGACAATTAAGCAGATTTTGTCCAAGATGTCCAAGATGACCAAGACAAGTTCAGTGAGCCAGTGAACATTGACAGGTTGAAGAGGTTTTATGTATATAAAAAAGGAGATCACTAGGTTGAAAACCCAAAAAGGGCAGCCTAGGCAAAAGTTAGAGTAGCATGCAGGCCAACTTTGCTTCAGCTGATCCAAGAAGTCTTCAGTAAGACAAGGCATGTGCAAGTCAGGAGTAAACTCAAAACCTCGAGGCTCGGCTCCATACTGATTATTAAGTCGGCGAGGATCATAGTAAGTACCTTGACAAAGAGCAGCAAGAGGAACATACATCAAATACATCCGAATGGTAATATGAAAAATCTTCCACCAAGGTACTAACCAACGAATGTTGACTGTAGCATGTGAGTGGATCCAGTCAACCCAATCGGCATATAAAGAAGTAGGGTGGAGTAGTTTCCTAGCAGAGTGATGTCACAGCAAATATTTGGCAAAATCCATGGATGGGGTGTTGAGCAAGCAGAGATGCTCCTGAAGCCAAATCTATAAGCACAAGAAAAGAATTTAAAAAAGGGCCCGTTAGGTGAAAAATCTGCAAGGACGGCCTACGCAAAAATTATGGCGGTTTGCTAGTTTTAAAAACTCGCAAGGGTGGTCTAGGGAAAAATTAGAACTGATATATATATAAAAAAAAAAGGTTTGCTAAGTTGAAAACTGAAAGGGCTACTTAGGCAAAAATAAGGACAGTTCACTAGTTCTGAAAATCAACAAGGCCGGTCTAGGCAAAAATTAGACCCGATATATAAAAAAAAGGTTTGCTAAGTTGAAAACTGAAAGGGCAGAGTAGGTAAAAATTAGAACAATAAAAAAGAGGCCTAAATTGAAAACCTGAAAGGGCAGTTTAGGTGGTTACTTGAATCAACAATGAACTCCTGGCCAATCTCCTTGACAATCTTGATTTAAATTGGTCCAGTCCAACTAAAGTCTTAGCTTAGATCACGAGAATCGGTGACAAGCCTCCTTCCATTTGGTCTAGGATATCCAATACTCATGGATCGATATCGCCATCGAAAGAAACAAGTAAGAATTGGCCAAGCAAGCAGAGATAGAACATGTGTCCCCAAGTTTTGGTAGGAGCCATGTGAGAAGTGCAAAAGTCAATCAAGGGTCCAAGAAAAATTTTCTCACCTCTTATCAATTGCAAAACTTCGAGTTTTGACAGTTGAAAAAGCATCTGCATCTTGTGTTGAGTTTTGGAACCAAGTATGGGCAATGCCATTGGTTGTTCACTCGAATATCCAAGAATAGCCTCAAATTCCTCAATTATAGAACATATCTCAAAGTTATTTATCTTAAAATTTCTAGTTTTTTTTATCTTGAAAGGAAGCAATGGCATGTAGAAATGATTGGTCTAATTTGAAGTTTTGAAAACACTTCAAAATGTTGAGTTGAGACCATAATATTTGTTCCCACTGTGTTGCCTCAACAATTTTGAATAAAATTTTTATCTTCTTTGAATTACTTTCGATCATAGTGATGGTATGAAAATTGCTATTAATTTTGTAAAAGAGAATTGATAATGACAGAAGCTGAATTTTGGAATATAAGATTAGATCAATAGGAAATTGTACTAGAGAGTGTTACTGCTTGGGATGTTGAGGAAGAGAAACTGATTTGTAATTTATATAATTGGTGGCCAAACATTATGTTGCTTAAAGAAATCCGTGTGGAATTAGGGCTTCATATCTTTATCCATGTCGAAGAAGGATTTTCATTTTGAAGTGGGAAGTTGTTAAACCTAATTTGTGTAGGTTTTGGTTTATCAATTTAAATCCATGTTGAATTTGTGTAACGTGAATCTGACATGGTCATAGAAATGTTTCTATGAATTCATGTATATATGTAAAAAGTCAAAAAGAAAAAAAGTCAAAAAAAATTTCTAGATAAAAAAAGTCAAAGTATTATATTAATTATAGTTTATTGTTACAACCACTTTATTTATTTATGTACAATTAATTTCATACAAGATTTTCATACAAGTTGATCACTGTGATGGGGCAGCAGTCTATAGTCAAATAAAGCACTCAAAAAGTCATCACCAGTTGGAAGCGAGGGCACGTCATCTGTCCTGGTTCCTCCTGAAAAAGAAGCATCCGAATTGCGATTATCTTGAAAATTACTCCTATCATGATCAAAGTCTGTAAAGGGAAGTGGTGTGTCATGATCATCTGTCTAGAGCCTCCTTAATGAAGATGCTCCAAGATCTCTATAACCTTGAAATTTGAAGTCCCAAAAGTTCCTTTCAAGATAATCCGCATGCCAGTGACTAGCAGCCAAATCCTCTTGCAACTTTCAATTATGCTCCTCAAGCATCTGCTGTGAGCCAGAAAGGAAAATTAGGTTCATATATTTTCATGCATACATTCAGCATATGTAAATTGAAACAAGAAAAACAGACCAGATAATTCAGATCAAAGCCTTGTGGATGAGACGACAAGTCTGGCTGATAGGAAGGAGCAAATGGAGAAAATTGCCATTGCACTGGTGAGAATGGCAGCTAAATCGGAACAACGGTGGAAGGTCCAGGCTTAGTACCAAATGAGCCGACAATCTATAGCAGTCATGAAAATAGTTAGAAAAAGTTAAAAAGGAACAATTGCAATGATAAATCTTTACCTGATAAGTGCTAGCTCTAGCATCACCATGAGAATGAGAAGGAGGGTCACTCTCTCCCTCACCCTCATCCTCTTCGTCCTCTTCATCCATGCTACCTTCCTCACCATCATCTCCCTCATCCTCATCACCTCCTTCCTCCATGATATCACCCCCTTCTTCTTCTTCTTCCTCAAACTCTTCAAACCCATCCGAAGAAGGGTTTTAAGATTAAACTTACCAAACCAATAATTTTAACTCAATTTAGGCTTTATTTTAACATGTTTAAGCCATTTTAAATATTTAATCCATTTTATTTTTAATTTTAACAACTTATGAAAATAAGAAATGATGGGACAAAGAAAACATGGATAAAGAATAAAAGTAAGAAAGAAATTGAGATTAGAAGCACAAACCACTGAGCAGGCTCCTTTGTTCTTCAATCTTTAAAGGAAATGCGAAAACCCCTTTTAAATCCCCAAAAATATTAATTTCTAGTTATTGGATCTGAGCTTTTGTGGGATTTTTTACCAAGTTCAAGAGTTTGGATGTGCTTAAAAATTAATTTTGCAAGGTCTTGACAAGTTGAGGTGAAAGTTTGCCAGAGTTTCAACCAAGAAAATACTGAAAGTCCCCCCCCCCCCCACCCCCAAATAGTTTAGAAATGACATATTTATAGGGGAAGAAGCAATAGGTGTGTCAGAAATGCCTATTTCCATTGAATAGGCATTTGACACACCTATTCAATGAGAATAGACATTTCAAATGCCTATTCAAAAGGAATAGGCATTTAGCCTATTCCCCTAGCACCCGAATCCTCCGAAAAATTAACATTTTTGACTTTTTAGGGCCTGATTACCAGTTTTTCTCCCCAAAGGTTTTTCTGCATCTCAAATCCCTTGGAATGCTAAAAAAAAGTGATTTTGAAATGTTTTCAATGAGCTCTGGAAATTTTTTTATAAAACCCTAAAATGGCAGATTTTCAAGCTACAGGGCCTTGATTAAGGGTTTATGGCTTTCCAAGGTTTTCTTTTCATATTTGAATCTCTTAAAATACTCCAAAAGTGATTTGAAAATATTTTCAATGAGTTTTGAGAATATTTTGATAAAACCCTAAAACAACTAGATTTTCAGGGTATCAAGCCTCGAATTAGGATTTCTGACTTTCATGTTCTAGAATACATGTAAATTTATTTTAATGTTTCCAAATATATGTATATATGTATATCTTCTAGGAATTATTCAGGAATTGGGCTTTTCAGGTCTGTTATAAGAACCTAGGATCCACAATTTACACGTGGAATGATTGTGTACTTGTAACACCCATATATCTTATAAATGTATAATACATATTTCCAGCATATGTAAAATACACATATACGGTACAAAATATCATAGACCGATTTAATCAAAATTTTTACATTTCTGATTTAATTTTTCAAATAATAAATATATAAAATTAAATATTATATAAATATTCTTTACTTGTTATAGGAACTTAAAATAAACATTTTATATGAAAATCACTGAGAAAAATTCGCCAGAGTTTTATCTGTAATTTGGACGTTTTCAAAATTCAGTAAAACACAACCCGCATCAGAAAACACTCCCAAATAATTTCAAACCATTTCACCCATACTCATCAATTTCACCAAGTTTCTCAAATATTTATATATATATATATAATTTATAACACATTTAAACTCCCATTTCAAATAACTTAACCCAAACATTCTTTAAAGTTTACAATACATAAAATCCAAAAACATGATATCATATGCATAATACCCAAAATATACAATAACATAAAATATATACATATTGATGACAGTGTTTCTGATTTTGATATCAACTCTACAAGCACAACCACAACCACAAGTCTAGACCCGACCTGATCTAGAAGAACTCTCCAGCTCATTCAAATCTACCCTGTCACCTGCGCGATATAAATAATTGCCTAAGTCAAAAGCCTAGCGATAGAAACTTGATAACAATAAAACTCAAATGCAATGCCAATGCACAATGCATATGGATATCACATCGTTCCATTTTCTCATATTTTTCAAATATTTCACAATCCACAATTCACATAAAAACAAACACAAGCATGGGCCCAAAGATAACTAATATATTATTCAAATTTCAGAGTTACTGTTTTGGTCTATAATGATACCATGTGTCTAGCCCCGAAGATAAAATATCAATGTAATAGTCCAACTAGGTATAAGCTTACGACCCAGTCTTTTCACCCATCCTAGTTTCAAGGACTTGTTTCTGAGGCTTACGACCCGGTCTTTTCACCTTAAAAATATTTTCATAGTGACGCCTTGCGTCTAGCCTGAGTAAGTGACATCCAACGTCTAGCCCGAAGGCAAATCATAGGCATGCCGCCAAACACAGAACTCTGAAAATAGAATAACATGCTAGGCATATAATTTATTCATATTTCTCATTATCAATCTCTTTCTCATTGTCACATAATCAAGCTAGTCACATTGCCTTATTTTCTCATCTTTTTCTCAATTTTCTCATTTTTTTCCAATTTTCTCATTTATATCGATATCAATTTATTTTATTATGTTTTCACATATCTCATTACATTATAACACATTTTTGCATTTACAACACATTACCCAATTACTTTGGGTATTTCCACATAATTCACATATTAATCACATTTAATGTAATCTAGCCAATACCAATGGATTTTTAACAATGCACTAATGCATACACAACAAATGGCATTACCCAAACACTTTGGATCATTTTTATATAATACACATATTTCACATTTTACACAATTTAGCCATTATCAATGGCTTTTCACAATGCATTTAACACATATATGACATTACAAATATCATAGCACATTATTCATACATAATCAATGTATCAAGTAGCTTAACACATTTTTCAACCAAAATGTGTTAAGCCCAAATATCATGCAAACATAACCAATATATTCAAAGTTTGTACTTATCTCAAATAGCAACAAAACAAGCTTAAAACAACTTCCAATCCTATCCTTCCAACTTGCCCTTCACCACTTGAATGAAACAAATCAACCTTTCTCAATGCCTAAACCAAATGTGATAACAAATAATCATTTAGTATCACAATTAAAGGCATTTTCAATATTAAACCATAATTAAACTCTATCTAAGCAAAAATTCAAAAGTTAAGGCTAACCTCACTTTAATTTTGGATTCTCATACTAGGCCATTTGTGAGCGGGGATTTTTGCCCCCACTCCCGGTGGAATGATTCTTGCAACTTCGGCACTATTTAGGCTCGGGGCCTTAGAGAACACGAACCTAAGTCCGGAGAAAATAGAGTCGCCACCCGGACGGGCCGGGAAAAAGAAAGGGGTGGATGACTCTATTCCTAAGGAATCCCTAACCCCCTAATAGATTCGGAAAGTTGGGTACGTGTGGGGAATGTGAGAAATGGCCCAGCACCCCCACAATGCCTGGTTCATTGGAACCAGCCTCCTTTACAGGTCTTAATATTATAAAATTCTTAAATATAACAATATTATCCATATTACACACAATAGTTAAAATAAAAGCATCGATATATTGAAAATCAAAATAGTGTTCAAGCAAAACAAATAAATGGACACCCATCCGAGGATGGAAACATGTCCTTACATCCCATGCCTAAATAGGACACCCACCGAAAGGTAAAAACATGTCCTTTACATTGGTTCTAAAATAGAAAAATAATTTAAATTACATGCTATTTAACTAATGAGATACCCACCAAGTGGAAACATACCTCTTACAACATTTGGAAATCTAAATAAATCGATAAAAGTAAATAACCATTCATAATAAATAAATCATTCATTAAATATCAATAGAAAGTAAACATCCATTCATGATAAATTAAATAAACCAAGCATTGAACTTAAATAAATTAAAGCATATAAAATAAATTAAAGCATAATCAAATATATAATTGAATAAGGCAAATAAAAATCAAAATTATGGCTACTGTTTCCATTTAGGGGGGTTCTTTATTTCATGTGTTTAGGGTTTTGGAATTTGTGGAATTAGGCTACTGTGAGTTTTTAAAGGAATTAAAATAGATTAAGGTTTTATGTTTTAAAAGGTTGATAAAGTTCTTTGATTAACCAAATTAGTGTTTGAATGGTGAAATCATGAAAGTAGGGTTTGGACACTTTAAAATACTTAGATTTGTGGTTTACGGTTATTCATTGAATTATGGTTTCAAGCTTACTGTGTTTGAATATGTTTATAGGGTTTAAAAGTTTTAAAGAATTAGGGTTTATAAAACTTTAGGGTTTAGGTTTTAAGGGAGTTAGGGTTCACTATTTTGGATTTTGGAGTTGAATTAGGGTTTTAGGATTTTAGAATTTAGGGTTTCGGGGAATGAATTAATTTTTAGAATTTGGAAAAAATAATTGATAACTTTATGAAGTTTTATGAAAATAAATAAACGATTTAAATTTTATAAAAGCAAAAAAGAAGTTTTTAGGGCTTTTGGAAAGAAACAGAACTCAATTTAGAGCTTTGAAAATTTGGAAAGCGAATTAGGATTTTGGGGTTTTGAAGAAACAAAAATAACAACTTTAAACTTTTTGAAAAGCAAAGCAACGAATTAAGGTTTCTAAACTTTAGGAAAAGTGAATTGAGGTTCTAGGGTTTTTGAATTAAAGGAAACAATAGGATGATTTAGCTACTGTGAAGAATAGAATTTAAACAATTGATGCATACCTCCGTTTGTTGGTTCCACCAAAAATTTCTTCTTTGATGAACAAAAACAAAGACAAGCTTTGCTACCTTTGAATTGCTTGAATTATTTGTTTGCTCTCTCAAAAAATCAGATTGATTCAAAGCTTTTCCTCCTCAGTTTCGGTTTCAATTTTTCTTCAGATTTTCGTCCCAATTTCTCCCTCCTTTTTTTGTGTTGTTTAGTCCTTATTTATAGAAGTTTTATATGATTAATTCTAGTTATTCACGGCATCTAATATTGATTAAGAAAAAGAAAACCAGAACCTAATTGTATTAAGTTTCAGAAAAATTTAAGTCGAAAAATTTCGCTGGCGAAAAAAAACTGCTGCGGAAAAATTGTGCTGACGAAAAAAAACTGCTGTAGAAAAAAATGCGCTGGCAAAAAATCTGCCGCAGCTGGCTGTGGCAGTGCGGGCGAGGCCTGCAGGCCATTTCGCCCGCAGGAAACTTCTGCGAGCAAATGCCCATGGGCCCGGGCTGATTTTCGACGACGAAAAAATCGTCGCTGATTTTTCCATCGCCGATTTTTTTTGTTATTTTTTATTATTTTTGATTTTTTATTCACTTCACCATTTTTTACTAAAATAAATATTAAAATTAATCAAGATACCACAAAAATTATTTTGGACTAATTAAAATATATTGAATCAGACTAGGTCAAAAATTAAGGGTCTACACCATTCATTTTAATATATTAAGTTTATTTATATTATTAGAAACATATTTTAATACATTTAAATCATTTACATTATAAAAATATACGCTTATACACAAAATTTTAAAATGGCATAACCTTCCCTCATTGAAGGTTTTCCATTACAACACAATCTATTAATCATTTTAAGCTTATATTCATCACTTATATCACCAAACAACAAGATTAAACCAATAAAATTATACAATTCAACCACTTTGGAAAAATCATTTTCCAAAACCTTAAGTCACACGTCCATCCTCAAACTCCAACCAAATACAACTAAATCTAATATTTGACTTTAAAATACTTGTTTAAGCACCAAAACAACCCATTTAGAACTAATTTGCATAATTAAAAACCATAATTTCTCAAATCCTAAAAGTCCATAACCCTAAATTCTCTTTCTTCACTATTTTTTATCCAAATTCAACCATTTCTTTAATTCAACCTTAAAATCATTAATAACTACCCAAAATAACTTCATACACACCAATTCCAACAATTATAACATACTACTTAAAAATTCAACATCTCACATATTCAAAATTTTCATGGAAATCCAATAACTTACTTTTTCAAGTGGAAATCACTAAAAATCATCTTTGAACCTTTGAAATCCTTTAATTCTTGGAGCTAAGAAGAAGAAAAATCCTTGAGCTTTATCCTATGGTGGTTCGGCCAAGAAGAAGAAGAAGAAGAAAACTATTTTTTCCTTTCATCTTTTAATTATAACCATATATATATATTATAATAATTTAATAATTAATTATTTATTAAAGAAATTAAAAGACTAAAAATTCATCATCCATTCAAAAATAATTTATTTTTGAATTATTTTATTAATTTTAAATTTTTAAAAATTATTTATAAAAATGCCATTGGACTTTGACTTTTCTTTTAAAAAGTGTTGACTTTTTTATGTTATGTATATTTTACATATATATCATATATATGTTCCACTTTTTCATTTAAAATCTCTTCATTTTTCATTTAAAATCATTAATTTAATTTATCCTATTAAAGTATAATTTATTTTATCAAATTTCTAAAAATTAAAAATTTTCAAAATTTTTGGATATTACAGTACTATTATAGGAATGGGGTTCTCATTGGTTGTGGTGTTCTTGTTTTGGCATGAAGAATCGTTGGTTAATATCATTCATTTGGTCAACAGTTTGTTGGTTCCTTAAATCAAGCCTTTGTGTTTGGAATAGTTGTATTGTGAATGGAACGAACTTGCAAAGTGCTTTTGTTTAGCTTGTGAAGTTCAAGTCTTCTTGGAATGGTCATTCGAAATGGTCGCTTCCTCGATGGAACTTTGTTGGAATGCTCTTATGTTTTCTTTGTGAAGTTCAAGTCTTCTTGGAACAATCATTCCTTAGATGAAAGATCTTGGAAATCTATTATGTCTAAGTTGTGCAATCATTATCTTTTGTAGAATAGTTATGCTTAGAATAAAATGCTCAGAATAATCTTTTTTAGAATAGTCATGCTTAGAATAGAATGGTCATGGGAGACTCATTTGTTTGGACTAATTCATCTTCTATTGAAGTAGATGGCTTGTTTAAGCTAGAACGATTGTAGTGTTTGCCTCTATTATTTGATAATGTTTGTTAAACAAGTGAGACTGGTCATTCCACTCTATGGAATGGGCATCCTTCTGTACAAAATAGAATGAGATACCAAGCCCCTTTTTCTTTTGGTTATCAAATTAGATGCATTTGATCATGTTCAATATTAATCCTACTATACAAATTAGATTTTGTCACCATTAAAATTATATCACATGTAGAGATAATAATCATGATCATCATTTATGGATGGATATTACGAGTATGTAGAGATATTCGTGGGCAAAGACGATGTTATATTCTGCGACTATACTGACTTGTTGATATGATCTGTCATATCTGTGATGTTGAAAATATAAAAGTCATATATGTTGGATTAATACATTACATACTTAATATATTTAATACACATCTAAGAAACATTTGATATATATATAAGATACACATTACTTGTGCATATGTGTAATATCTCAAATTTTTGAAAATTTTTAATTTTTAAAAATTTAATAAAATAAATTATAATTTAAATTGATAAATTAAATTAATGATTTTAAATGAAAAATAAAGGAATTTTAAATGAAAAAATGAAATATATATGTGATATATATGTAAAATATATACAACATATAAAAGTCGAAACTTTTTAAAAGAAAAGTCAAAGTAAAAGGGTATTTTGGTAATTAAATCTTAGAAATTTAAAATAAATAAAATAATTGAAAAATAAATAATTTTTGATGGAAGATAATATTTTGGGGTTTTAATTAATTAATTAAAAATATATTAAAATAATAATATATATAAGGTTGAAAATATGAGTGGGAGGAAAGAGAAAATCATTTTTTTTCATCTTCTTCTTCTTCTTCCCTTCAAGGCAGACTTTCATGGCTTCAAGAGAGGATTTTCCTTCTTCCAAGCAACCATAATTGAAGAGATTTCAAGGATTTAAATGAAGTTTTAGAAGATTCTTCATAAATTGGTAAGTTTTTTTTTTTTTTTACCAATTTTGCCTATTCTATGGAAAATTGTGTTATGTGAATTTTTGGATTTCATAGTAGCATGATTTAATTGCTTAATTGGATATGAATGAAGTTGTTTTGATTGGTTATTAATGATTTTAAGGTTGGATTAAAGAAATGGTTGAATTTAAGTTGAGTTTAGTGAAGGGAGAGAATTTAGGGTTATGGAACATTTGAGTTTTTGAAATCATGATTTTTCTTATTCATTGATTGAGTATGAATAGTGTGCTATGACATTTATAATAACATATATGTGTTAAATGCATTGTGAAAAGCCATTGATAATGGCTAAATTGTGTAGAATATGAAATATGTATATTATGTGAAAATACCCAAAGTAATTGGGCAATGTGTTGTGAATGCAAAAATGAGATATGTGGAATAATGAAATGAATTGATATTGATAAAAATAAGAAAAATGAGAAAAGTGAGAAAAATGAGAAAGATGTGAAAAATGAGAAAAATGTGAAAATAAGGCAATGTGCCTAGATTGAATATGTGACAATGAGAAAGAGATTAATAATGAGAAAAATAAAAAAAATGAGAAAAAGATTATATAAAAAGGCAATGTGTCTAGTTTGATCATGAGAAAATGAGAAAAGTTTTGATAAAGGAATTATGAAAGAATTTGATAATGAGAAATATGAATAAATTGTGTGTCTAGTATGTTATTCAATTTTCAAAGTTCTGGGTTTGGCGGCATGTCTATGATTGCCTACGGGCTAAACGCTGGAATGGTAAAAAGACTGGGTCGTAAGCCAGGCCAGTTGATAAATATGATATTTTTGGGGTCAAAAGACTGGGCTGTAAGCTTCAAAAGCTGTAGCAGTCTAGCCGGGTTGAGGACCAAGATACTGGGGCCTAAGGGTCTAGCCGGGTTGAGGTCCAAGAGACTGGGGCTGTTACATTATTCATGGATATATTACCTACGGGGCTAGACACATGATATCATTATGGATCAAAGCAGTAACTCTGAAATTTGAATAGCATATTAGATCCTTTTTGGGCCCATATTTGTCTTTGCTTTAATGTGAATTATGAATTGTGATACAATTGAGCAATATTATTCTATGAGTTGTGATTATGAAATATTTGAAAAATATAAGAAAGTAGAATGATGTGACATCTATATGCATTGTGCATTGGCATTGCATTGAGTTTTATTGTTATTATCAAAGTTTGTACCACTAGGCTTCAGCTTAGCGCGATTGTAATTCGTCGCGCAGGTGTCATGGATGATTTGGTAGAGACAGAGAGTTCTACTAGACCTGGTCGGGTCTAGGTTTGTATTTATTGAGCTTGAAGAGTTATTTTTGGATACATCAATATCAGAGCCAATTGCTAGTATGTAGATATTTGATATTACAATGTATTTTGATACTATATATATTTTGATATGTTTTTTGGAAGTATATAATGTAATTTGTAAAGAATGTTTTGAATGATTTATTCAGATGAAATTTTATATGTGTTGTTAATTTATATATCTATATATAAGTATTTTGAGAAAATATAGAGAAATTGAGAAGTATTGGTGAAATGGTGAATTGATTTTTATTGGAAGTGTTTGCTTTATGCAGGTTGTGTTTTGCTGAATTTTGGAAACGTCCAAATTATAAACAAAACTCTAGTGAATTTTTTCCAGAGATTTTCATATAAAATATTTATTTTGGATTCCTATAACAAGTAAAGAATATTTATATACTATTTATTTTATATATTAGTATTTGAAATCTTAAAACGAAAATGAGAAAATTTTTATTAAATCGGTTTGTGACATTTTTATACTGTATATGCGTATTTTACATAAGCTGAAAATATGTATTGTACATATATAGGGTATAAGGGTGTTACATGATCAGTGAGGTTGTTGACCGATTAGATCAAGTATCCATCCCAAATAGCAAGATGGAGAAGGATGATCCTATTGACACATCTTTTTCATATATGCATCAATCGAGAGATTGATCAACAATTCTAGTGCATTATTAATATTACTATAGTTTTCATATATAAGTGGGATTTATTTAGAAGCACTTCTATGAACAGTGCATAATAGTTTTATGAACTTTTGTTCTATTCCATAATTAAAAATGAATTTCTATATTAATTCATAGTACATCCATTATATGACATAACATACAAATTGTGTTGGTTAACTTATAGGCTATCAAATTGTGCATGCTTGCTTGATCCATGCATAATTCATATGGCCGCCGGAGTGGCTAACGAAATGTAATGCAATAAGCTAAACTTGGCAACCAAATGGATTTTTGGCAGCCAAACTGGCCAACCAAATGCAGAATAGTTATTTTTTCACAATGACCAAATTTGCATTACAATTGTACTAAAACATGACAAAGTCTAATACTCCAACATAAATACACGTACTTTTACATGTGCATCTTAAATAATTATAAAATTCAACAATTATAACATTTTAAATAGTTAAACTACTAAAAGAAACTAGTATGGCACATGAGGCATATTCAATGTCCATGTAGTTTAATTTACTTCCATCACTAATTTGTGATATTCAATGAAAATATAATTATATAAGAAATATATCAAATTATATTTCAAAATATTAAGCTGGTCGACTAAAATGACCAACTAATTATAAAATTGTGATCAACTACAATCTATGTAATCAACTGTTTTATAAAATTGTGATCAACCACAATTTATGTAATCAACTATTGTATCTGATAAAAAATATTTCAGTCGGTCATAATGGTTAATTATTTTTTTATTACCGTGGTTAACTAAGTGATATGCGATTAGAAGTCTCGAATGGTCGGTATGTCATCTGAATATATTAGTTAAACTATATTAAAAGAAAACCAAAACTTGTAGGGTAAGCTTTGTTTATTGATAGAATTAATCAGAATGATGTGAAGAGATGAACTTGATGTATGTTTAATGTTTTATAGCGCGTACATGCGGGCTATAGTAGAATAAAGTTCCCTGCTGCCATTGGACGTCAAAGCCAAAAGGACTTTGTTTTTAATTTAACTTAGTCAAAAAGGTCAGTTTTAAAATTTTAGTCTTCAACGAGAAAAAAGGGAACGTTCTTGTTCTTGTTCTTCTTCGTCCATCTTAGGGTTTAGATTTTGAAAGGAAAGGCTACATTGGGAAAGAAATAATAGATTATTT
Organism: Garcia nutans; assembly: GCA_947685225.1. Taxonomy (NCBI): domain Eukaryota; kingdom Viridiplantae; phylum Streptophyta; class Magnoliopsida; order Malpighiales; family Euphorbiaceae; genus Garcia; species Garcia nutans. The sequence goes on from CANTUV010000007.1 coordinate 57,253,604, forward strand.
TCTTCCAGGTACGCATCATCACCTTCCTTTATTGTTCTTCTTTGATCTGAACACCATAATGCTCTGAGATTTCGGAAAGGGATCCACCCCAAAACTACCGGTATCGTTTATTTACTGAATCGGGCTCATATGTAAAACCATAGATATTAAGGTTTCTGTAGTTATGATAATATATGCGTTTCTGTATCAGTTTTAAACAACAAATCTTAAATTTTGTGACTTTTCAATTACCTATTATTGTTTAGGAATTATGCTATATGTTGTTTAAGGACGAGTTTGTGATTGATTTCACGCATGTTTCAACTGCCGATAATTGTTTGTTATCTGGGAAACAAATAATAAAATTCCAATAGTTTATTTTATTTTTGGTCAAGATGATCAGGATTGTTCATGCAATATGAGGACAGGGATCAATTTTTTTTTTTTTTGGGTTCCTTTAAATTGAATAAAGGGAGTTCAGTAGCTGGGTAGGGATTGTGCATGTACTTGCAGATTTCTTTCAGGTGAAAATGCTGGTACATAGTTCTCTATATAATTCAATTGAGGCATGTTTATTATTCTATTTGTGATTGGACGCTTTCTACTAAAATTTAGCAGATGTGTCCAAAATGTCATGAATGCTCTCGTATTGCCCCCATAGAAGTTACATCAATCACTGAGGAACAAAAGAATGATGATTGTTCACATCCATTGAGTTTTATGACGAGTCCTGACCCATCAACTGTCTGTACAATGTCTGAAAGTTCTATGCCTAATTTTGTATATACTCGAAGGAGGCTACGAGGAAATTTTGCCATTTTCTCAGCACAGGCCCCTGCAAGCACAAAGAGAAGCATAGAGGACTCTGCCTCTGTTGTAAGTTCTGATATTCCTGTTAATGTTAAGAAACAACATGTAGTTTCTCAAGATGAGCCTACTGTTGGAGCTTCCATTATGCCTTGCATGGTATTGCAAGGGGAGCCTCGTGTTTTCCAATCAGAATCTATTAATAGATGTTCACTGGTAGAAGAACGGAATAACAGCCAGAAAATTGTTGAGGTTGACAGTATAAATGACAGTTGCTCATCATCAAAATCAGATATGGAACTTGTGTCAGCTTCCATGCAGATTGAAGCAGATGAAAATGGTGAGTGTTCCTCATCCAGTGTAATGATTGTAGAGGCATCAGGGGGAGATCTTTCAGGAAAAGATTTATGCATCTCCATAATTAGAAGCCAGGGGCATGAAGGATTTTCACCCAGCAGGACTCGTACTTCTGGTGAAGGTGTAGTGGATAGTGGTTCTAGCAGCAATTCTCGGGCATGCAAAATTTGTGCTAATCCAGAATCTACACTTAAAATGTTAATTTGTGACAATTGTGAAGAGGCTTTTCATTTATCTTGCTGCAATCCTCGTGTAAAAAGAATACCGCTTGATGAGTGGTTTTGTCATTCATGTTCGAAGAAGCGTCGCAAAATTCTTAAGGAGTTGATGTCTAGAAGATATACTAATATGATTGGTGAAAAGGGCACATGTGGAAATTCTTCTATAGATGATTTAAATCCTATTGCATTGATGTTAAGAGATACTGGGTCTTATACATCTGCTGTTCGAATTGGCAAAGGTTTTCAAGCAGAAGTTCCAGACTGGTCAGGCCCAATCACAAAGTATGTGCTTTTGGTAATCCCCACATTTTTACTTTTTGACTAATGCTAATGAGGAATAGATAACTTTAGTATATGTTATAGACAATTGTATCTTATGCTCATCCTCATGTCATCTTTGTAAGTGGAATAACTTTTGAATGAACCTGGTTTTTATGGTTCATTCATCTTGCATTAGAGCTTTAAATAGGTTGTGACTTGATTCCCTTCCCTATTATGCAAATTTTTTCACTAATACTGTTGTCTTTCAGGAGAAGTTTAAGCAACTCTTAGGGACCACCTTTTTATGCTAAGAGAGGTTATTTTTTTTCTCCTTCTTGGAAGAGAGTTGGAAGAAAATGTTGGGGCATTAATGATTGAAGTACAGCAGTAAAGAAATAGGTCATTAGTTTTTGCACCTTAATAAAACCTGGTTTAATTTTCCACGCAATTCTTTTCCCTCCTGTAAACTTTATTAGGTTAATTCATTTTGACAAAACTTCTGGTGGTGGCTTGTAATGGATTGCACTCAAGTGAGATGAGAAGTAGTGATTTGGAACCACTCTTTATAGGGATAGAAAACTTTCAATTTTTTTTTATGGTGATAAACCTGGTATTGATGGTTTTCGTAGAATCATAGGGAGAATGGTGATAAACCTGGTATTAATGGTTTTCATATAATCATAGGAAGATATCAAGGATGAGAAGTTGAATATATTTTCATGAGGTTTATGTTGGTCATGACTTAAGGCTGATGTAGGTAGGAGGGTAGGCTAAATCAAGGGATAGGGTAGGCTAAATTAACATGGGGAAAATGGTTCCAAATGATCTTATAGTTCTATATCTCTCTGAAAATATAGCTTATAATTGTTTAGAGTGGAATAAGAAAATCCATATAGCGCACACAGTTAATTTGGGATTATTTTTAGGTATATCGGCTAAGCAAAGCTGATCATTTTTAGGTCAAGGTATTAGCCTGTTGGAACTCCTTATTTTGATGTTTATGATGATCTTATTAGGTATGTCTTGTTGCTAATTGTGCTTAAGATTAAGGTAGACGCATAGGGACAGACAACTAATGTTAACAGAACTTCTCCAGGAAATCTAAATAATGTAGAGATTGAAATACTTCCTGAAAAACTTTACCATTTATTGTTTGGGCTGTTTGGGCCTTAAATATTCTTAAAGCACAAGGTCCATGCAATGAAGAGGGACTAGAGTGAAGAGGGATTAAAGTATCATAGAGTGATTCTCTAATATAGTTGGATGGTCAGATGAAGAAAAGATAAAATTTTGTTTTCTAAAGATAACACAAAGTTGAGGACAGATCATCTCAAAGGCTTCAATAATTATTGGAATCATAACATTGTTCATTGTGAGGCAGACTACAAACCCAAATCAAGCTCTTACTACATATGTGTGTGAGTGATCCTGTAGAAGAACTTTTTGGCCTATTCTTTCATCAGATTTTGGTAATCATTTATACATTCTAATCCTTTACCTTGTTTTGACTGCTCATTCTTTTATGTAGAGATGCAGACACAATTGGTGAAGCTTCGGAAATAGATCCATCAGATTTTCTTAATTCCAGGGTAAGGCTGCATTTTGTGTTTGCAATTTTTTCTTTTTGTTATTTATTTCCATAGACTTGCAGGTTCAGGGGAGAACTGACACATGTCCTGGTACAGGAGTTGAAGTCCAACAAGCCGAAACTTGGCTCTATTGGCAACTGGCTTCTTTGTAGAGAGGTTATAGATGGTGCAGGAGAAAGTACTAATGCAGCGATATGTGGAAAATGGCGCAGGTAAACCGCATAATGATGTTCTTTTGGGTGATTGTGCCTCTGGGCTTATGTTAACCTGCATGATTTCAGAAACTATTGAAATTCCAAATATGCTGGTTAGAATGTCCAAACTAAAATTCATTCCAGTGGTTGTGTAAGACCTTTTGCACAACAAAAGCCTGTGCAGAGGTTTTTACTCAAGGGACCTCTAATTTGCAGCACAAAGTTCCCAATGCCAGAAAAGTCTTCAGCTATAGCATACTTTGGTGGGATGACCTTTCTGGAAAATATCTCAACAGCTAAGTTTTGAAACAAGAATTAATCATATGGAAAATTTAACAATGTGATTTGTAGGATTAATGCTTCGACAAATGTTGAATTTTACTTTATTCTGTAATATTATTAATTCATGCCATCATAATCAATAGCAATTATATCCAAAAGATACGAATCATTTCATTTGGTATGTACCTATGTTGAGCTATAATTGATTTGATAGTATAGGCTAGAAGATTTTTTATATATTGACTGACGTTCCACCTTACGTTCTCTAATGTCTTTGAACACCTTCTCTATCAATTTGCAAAAGTACAACATTTGAGGGATTTAGACAGCTTTGTTGGGGTTCATGTTTGTAGCTTGCTCGTCCACATCATCTTAATTTATTGCCTAGTCAACACAAATACACTCTTCATGGCATGACTGATACCATGTATAACGATTGTCATCTATTGGTGTGTGATGACATGCCTTTGAGATTTGCCTTATTATATGCTTTGACCTTATTTCAAAATTAACAATTTTACTCCCTGAGCTGCATAGTCATTAGAGATCCTTTACTGAGATGCAAAATAACAGAAAAGTTTAAAAAAATCCCTGTGAGTATAATTCTCTGGCGGATCTTTCTTTTCCAATTTTTTCCTCCCAATCTTTTTAGCTGATTGAAACAATCTTTTCTCTCTCCTCATCTAGGTTTTTAATTGATTTGATTGAAATTCTCTTGGCTGCCATATTTGTATTTGCTTTGAAGTGCAGTTTTATTTGGGATAAACTAAAACAAGATTTGGTTGAAGAATAACAATATTTCTTTTTCATTCTATTGTTTTGATATCAATTTCTATTTTATTTCATAAATTGTTGAGGTCAGACTTCCTCCAAAACCACAACTTTCCTATTTAAAAATGGGTTTTGGTTATATCTAAAAAAGAAAAAATTGATTCTCTAGATAAAAGTATTGGAATAACAGGAGAAAGAAAATATATGGTTTATACTCCGAAGGGGATAGAAGAAAGATCAAGGTTTTTCAGATTAAATCTTTAGACGGTGTAGTAGTTGTATTGTTGGCATGCCTTTTTTTTAGGAGGGCAAGATAAGCATAGCATTGCAAGTGGGTCTCTTAGTTGAAAAAGAAGTATTTCCTTGACTGAATGTTTCCATAAGACATTGCTTGATCTCAAAATAGCCTTACTTGAATCAAAATTGGGAAGGAAAAGAAGTTAGAAAGCTAAGAGGAAAAGGAAGAGTGAATACATTGGAGATGCAAAATAGACAAATTGTTTAATGGAAATTTTGTCCTTTGAGTAAGCAAAAAGTTTTTTTAACTAATGGATTCCTAACAGCTTATGCGCAGATGGGACTTTAGTGTTGTAACCTGTAATTGGCAGTAAGAAGTAGAACCAAAGTGTATGATAGAGAAAATCTGAGGGGGTAATCAACAACTTGCTATAAAGTACATATGATAATAATTATAAAATCATTAATTAAATAAAATTGAAAATTCATCAAAGTTTTGGAATGATGGGATTGTTGGCAAGATCAGAATAAGAGTTGTGAATTCAAAATTGGAAATGACTGTCCTACCATAATTTTCTTTTACAAAATCAGCATATTGCAATTTATTTTTTGAATGAGAAAATAAACCTAAAAAAATTTTAAAAACATCAGCACAAATTGTGTACATACAATCAGATTATTCACATAGCACAACAGTTTTTTATATATAATATTTATGGTTGGAAAAAATTTAATAGTAAGAAATGCAGGTGTAAAAGATTGATTTTGTATTACATAATTTTTATGATGACATGCCTTATAATGGCTTTATGATCATGCTGGCAGTGTTTCAGTGTAGTTCAAAGCTCAAATTGAATAAGGCTAAAATGTCTATGCCATTTGTCGCATACAATATTTCATACCCTGCCCTAAACTTTTTATTAATCATTGATGCATTTTGCATCATAGTTTCAAGCATGAAATCATAGCATTTGGATCTCATATATGACTCAACCTTTTCTGAGTAGACGTAATTTTCAAATGACAGTCTCACTGAGAGGCTGAAAATTTCTGGTCTTAGGTATTATTGCAAAAACATGAACATCTTGAATCTAGAAGTCATGAAGTTTTAGAGAAAGGTCAGCTCCAATTTTATGGGAAAAGAATAGGTGATAAGAAAAGACATCAGTTACAAAAATTGTAGAATGAAGATTTGCCTTTAATTCCCATTTGGGTTAGGACTCAAAATTAGAGATTGCCTATTTGATTTTGATTTGATGAACAAGTATTGATTTCTATAATATTATTTATAATGATTATTTGTTGGTTTTGACTCATGGCTTTTGGTTGTTTCTTATTGTGGAGAGAGTTTGTGTTTTGGGCTGCAGATAGGCAATTATAACCTTTTACTCTTGCCCTAGTGTTAGTTTAGTTTGACAGTTTTTTGATATGAGATTGTGAAGTATTTATGAATATTGATCTTTTAATTACTAAAGGCACAAGCCCAAAAAAGTTTAGATGGGAAATTGAGGCTCAATAAAAAAAAAAAGGGCAGCGCGGTGCACGAATGCTCTCGCAATGAGCGGGGTCCGAGGAAGGGTCAGACCCATTGGGTCTTTGTACGCAGCTTTCCCTTGCAATTAATTGCAAGAGGCCGTATCCACGACTTGAACCCGTGACCTCTGGTCACACGGTGACAACACTTACCGTTGTGCCAAAACTCTCCTTCTAAATTGAGGCTCAATATTATGTTAAAATTGAGTAGAAAGCATGTTATGAATTCGACACATTAAGGAAGTCCCAAAGAAGTAAAGATGAGTTGTTTATATTGTTGTTATAAAAATAGTAGTCTAGATTTGGGTACTAGTCTTTTTCTATTTTATTTTATTTATGTAATTTGGCGTTCATATTCCAATTTTGTGGGGCTGTTTTGCTCTTCTTTTTCTTCCCATTTCCACTCGTATTTTTTTTTGGTTAGTGATTGAGTACTTACTTGTATATTCTTTAGTTATTTGGTACCTTCAAAGGGAACCTGAAAGAAAGCCAATGGCTTCGAGCGAATTTCTGCCCTCCATCTTTAGATTTCGTCACAAAAACTACTATATCTGGGCTGTTAAAATAAAGGCCTATTTGAGAACTTTTGACTTGTAGGAGGCTTTGGAAATTGGTGAAGATTTGAATGCTAGAAGGGTGGTTGAAAATATGTTAGTTTTCTTTAAAAGTTTGGGTAAAAATCTCATCTTTACAGGATCATGAAAGCCTAAACCATATTACAGTCCTAGAATTAGTCTCTTGCAAGCACAAGAACAAAGAAAATTCCTGAGATAGTAGTCCATAGAGGCAGCATTCCTTGCTAGACATAAAAAAATAAAGTAAAGCTGATTAACAGAGTTGAAGACAATAAAGGAAGGTTTCTTACTTGTCATTGGCAAAGAACTAATATCATAAAGGCAAAGGTTGGAAGAGATTTCCTCCTTATAAAATTGCAACATGGGAAATTGAAATTTTCAGGCTTAAACAAAATCAAGAAAACAGCCCCCTACATAGCAAGTCAAGTTCATTGAAGATCATTATCGATGTTGAATTTTAATCTCTGATTTGTGGATGCATAAGGCTAAGGATGTATCTCTTTTTTTTTTTTACTTCTTTGAATAAAAATTTCAGAACTAAGGTGAAATTAGGCATTGGAGATATGATTCAAGTAGATGGCTGAGGCGTAATTGTTGTCCAAAACTAAAGAAGGTACCAAAATGATTTCTGATGTTTGTTCACACTGCATTTAGATTAAATTTTTTTGGGTAGTTCAGATGCTGGAGAGAGGTTGTTCCGCCTATTAAAGTGTCAGTAATATTTAAGTTCATGAGATGGTTGAATGATTAAAAAAAGTGAAAGCGAAATCAAATTAAGTTGTGAAATTCAAGTTTTCTGATTCCAATAAATTCAAGAAAAGATTCAAAAGAACCATCTTCAGTTGCAGTTCTTGGGCTGAAAATAAGTTCCCTCTTCATTTGCAGGTTGTTGAAACCAAATTTTTGCAAGGAACATGTCATTTTGTTGTGTTTGAATTCTAGAATAATAAAAACTTCAACAGCAGGTTTTGGTGGTAAAGCTGTCGATGATGGATGAAAAAATATGGAAAGCAAGAGTGAGCATTGCAGGTCTCTTGTTGCTGATATTCTGTGCCAATCACATCTTAAGGAAAGATTTGGAATTCTAAGGAAAGTGGTTGGAGGGTCAAAATAAAGTTCTCAAGGAGTGTTAGGAATTGCAAATTTACTTGGATTTTCTTTAGTTGTTCTATAATCTGAAGGGAAGCTTCTTTGAAGGTCACTTGCATTTGCAAGTTCTTTACTGGTATTTGTCAAGAGGTAAGGTCATTAGTATGATTTAGATTTGGAGGTAAAAACTAGGTAGGCATGGCTGTATAACTTTCTGGTACTTTTATCTCTTCTAGAGCTATATAAACTCCAAAGAAATCAATGGTGTTGGCCTGCCCCAAGAGTTTCAGTTTACAAAACCTGTATGTTTGTGTTTGCAACTTTTCTCTGCCCCACAATTTCAATAGCTTTAACTTGTGCGTATGACTGCATGCATGTGCCTGGGTGTTTGCCTTTGAAAATTGAGCATGTAAAATTGATCTTGCTGTCTTATTAGTGTTTGAAAGAGCCTTTTCTTCATTTTTGACACAACAGGGCTCCTCTGTTTGAAGTCCAAACCGATGACTGGGAATGCTCCTGCTCTGTCCTTTGGGACCCAATTCACGCTGATTGTGCTGTACCTCAGGTGAATTAAGCTTTCCATTGTTGATGTTTCTTTATCTTTCCATTATTGGATTTGTGGTCTTTATATATATATATATATTAAAAGCATATTTGGCAGATATATCCTAGATGTACACAAGACAACATGACTTAAAGTCTGAATGCTTCAATTTTTATTATTACGAGTTCTAATTGATTTATCATTGTGAGCTTGGACAAAGTCGCTGAGGACACTTATTCTATATTGTGATCCAACATTTTTTTTTTCGCACTAAATGATTGAAGACTGAACATGAAAGGTCAGCTAATCAATTATTGAGCTGTCATTCTGTGACGGTAATTTTTGGTCGTGGGAAAAGTTTGCTGGTGTAAATTATCCAATTGACACATCTTGAGGTACTGAGCAGTGCTCACATCACATTTTAGTTGATATTATCTCAACCTCAAAATTTGGTGCACTTTATCTTTTTAGCTTTACTTCATGTTTTCAAATTCTGTCAGGATTTGGTTTCGGTAAGTGCTTTGATTTGAGTACATTTCAATCCTTCTGCGCATACATCTCCAAAAATTCTGCTGTTGAAGTAAAGGCAGTTGAATAAATCTATCCGTTTGATGTTACATTGTATTTGTAGTCATGTGATTGCAATTTTACCCAGTGGCTAAATATTTTTGCTTGTTACTAATTTCAGTAATTGCTTTTTATTGGGACAGTTTAGCTTGTGTTGTAATCATAGGCCCATTGATTTGTTATCACTTCATGGTGGAGAATAGGCCGTACTTTGTATCGTTTACACTTGGCAGTCTCGAATGAATTTAGTAACAAATTTATTAGACAACTTATGTCAGAACTGGTTCTCATTTGTACTGAGAACAGTGGAATTACCCATGGGATTTAAGTTCATCACTAGGATGATTAGTGTTTATAGCCTATTATTTATTGAACTTTAGATAGGATATTGGATATCAATTATTCAGACCTGGCAGTTCAGCGTGGCATTTCTCACTCTGTATGATGATCAACTTGTAGCATAGCCATTTATATATATCATGGTTCAACTATTCAAGGAATTGACTTGGATGCATGATTGCTGTGTTTTCGTGATTATCTGGGGCCAAAGTTGCTTTCATTCTTCCAAGAAAGTTGCATAAAGTGATACATTCATCATCCTGGCATAAGACTAGTTTGATAGAGGTTCCATTTTTGGTTGACATTGTTAGCCAATTTCCTTTATTGGATTTTTACTGTTTTTCATATTATGACCAAGTTGCATTTCGCTCACTACTGCAGGAGCTGGACACAGATCAAATTCTGAAACAACTAAAATATATTCACATGGTATGCTTTGGACTCATTTTGAATTTTTATACATGCAAAAACCAGGTTAGCTTCCTTAAATGTGTCCATTAGACGCATTGAATCCCAGATATGCATTACACTCTTCATTGACTGTAACATAATTTCGCCCTTCTCTATTCACATTATTAAATCTACAATGTATACGCTCAATCTTAGTTCTGCTTAGCTTAAAATCTTTTGATTCCAAATTACTTCTTCATAACTCAAAATTTTGACTTATACCTGTTTGAATCTCATCTATCAACATAATAGTATCTGTAAACATCGTACACCAAATAATATCATCTTGTATGTGCCTTGTTAGCTCATCTATGACCAAGACAAATAGATAATGGCTCAAAGCTGAACTTTGATGTAACCCAATAGAAACAGAAAAATCCTTAGTATCTCCTGCAACAGTGCAGACAGTAGTGATAGCTCTATCATACATATCCTTCAAGACTTGAATATATCTTATAAAAATCCCCCTACGCTCTAGGATTCACCATAAAACTTTTGTAGGAACTCTGTCATAATCCTTCTCTAAGTTAATGAAAATTATATGTAAATCCTTCTTCATCTTTTAATACTTTTCAATCACATCTCTAATAAGAAAGATATCTTCTATTGTGGATCGATCAGGCATAAAACCAAACTGGTTTGGAGAGATACAAGTGTCCAAACGAAGACGGTATTCCACAATTCTCTCTCATAATTTCATGGTGTATTCCACAATTCTCTCTCATAATTTCATGGTGTGGCTCATAAGTTTAATACCTCTATATTTGAGCAATTTTAAATATCATTATTTTTAAAAATACGTATCAAACTGCTTTGTCTCAATTCATTAGACATTTTCTTTGTATTTAGAATCTGGGTATTCCATCTGGTCCACATACTTTACCGATTTTCATTCTCTTCAAAGCTTCTTTTACTTCAGAGAACCTAATTCGTCTTGTATACTTCATATTTTTCTTAGCTATATCGTCCAAACCCTTAATGATTTCATTACGGTTACCATTAAGAAGCTCTTCAAAATAATTTCTCCATCTTTCTTTGATATCTTGTTCTTAAACCAAGACTATTCTTTTCATTATTGATGCACTTAACTTGGTTCAAATTTCGATATTTTCTTTCCCTTATTTTAGCCAATTTATAAATAGTTTTTTCTTCTTCCTTTATTCCAAGTTTTTCATACAAACTTTTCAGAGATTGTGCTCTTGTTTAACTAATTGCCTTTTTAACATCTTTTTTGTTTGTTTGTAATGCTCAAAAGCCTCACACTTTGGCAAACTCTTATATAATTCTCTTTTACTTTTTACTGTTTTTTGCACTTCCTCACTCCATCACCAAGACTCTTTCGAGGGATGCCCACATCCTTTAGACTCTCCAAGTATCTTTTTAGCTACTCTTTTAATCATTGTAGATATGTTCACCCTCAAATTATTTGCTGACATATTCATATCCCTCCCAACCTCCGGCTTTAACTAACTCATCCTTAAACATCAATTGTTTTACACCTTTTAAACTTCACCTGATCTTAGGAATTCCATTTCTTCTTGGCCTACTAATTCCATTTCTTCTTGGCCTACTAATCTAACTTTTAATCTCGACATCCAACACCACTAACCTATGTTGAGTAGTTAATGTCTCACCTGAAATAACCTTGTAATTCTTACATCTAGTTCGATTAGTTTTTCTTTGAGTATGAAGTCAATTTGACTTCTATTTTGTCCACTTTTAAAGGTTACTAGATGTGATTCCATTTTTATAAAATGTGTTTGTCATAATCAAACTGTAAGGTATAGCAAAATCAAGTATATTTTTGCCTTCATTTCTAGTTCTAAAACCATAAACCTTCATGTACATCCTCAAAATCTTCTCTATCTTTTCCTATATGTGCATTTAAGTCTCTTTCTATAAAGATATTCTCATCATTCGGGATCTCTTGCATAAATTTATCCTTATCCTCCCAAAATTTTTGCTCACTCACTTCATCTAATCCAACTTGAGGGGCATAAGCACTAACTATTTTAATGGTCTCATTTTATAGCACAAGTTTTATTGAAATAATTCTATCACTTACTCTTTTAATTGCTACCAACACCTAAAATTATACCACACCTAAAATTATATCACTTACTCTTTTCATCTCTTCTTTAGATTCCGATCTAAAATTATATTAATACATTTTTTATTTTTGTCTATTCTTGTATACCACACATATATCCTGTGTTTTCAACTTCTTTATTCTTTTCTCTAACCTATTTAGTCTCTTGGATGCAAGCAATACTGATTTTTCTTCCATAGTATCAACAAGTTTTCTCAATTTACCTGTAAGAGATTTTATATTTTAAGTTCCTATTCTGATTTTACTTTCCACTTATTCTCTTACATCTCTTCCTATAAAAGTTTTTACCTTTTTCTGAACTATTATATCTCATTCTAATTGAATTTATAATTGTATTTTGGACTAACTTCTTTACCTACACCCATCCTTGATGTGAGAACCCTTGCTTATTTAGCGCTATATCCGATTGCCGACATGGTGCGTTGTATTTGGGGAACTCCCTATAAATTTGGAGTTGGTAAACTTCAAATATCATTATTATGCCAATCACGTCCTTCAGGGACAATAAACATCAAGTGAAACATAGCGGGGAACTTTTGGTAGAATTTTCTCATAGGTTTTTTAATCTAATTGCATGTCAACTATATTTTATTCAACTCTTCTGTTTGTTTTGGGTCAAAGATGCACTTGTATAAATTTGTTTATTACTTGACATGAAATTATGTTGTGCAGCTGAGACCCCGATTAACTGCTAAACGGCGAAAATTTGATCACTCAAACAATGATGATGATTCAAAGGACAGTACGTGGGATGTGACAATGACAAATATGATAACTCAACCATAAGCATGTACTGTTAAATGATTTTGATAAATCGTATCCTTACATTTTGCATTTGTACATACAGGCATAGAAATCAATAGCCACGGATTTTGAAGATAGGATACTTGTCCACAGTTGTAATGAAATTATTCAGACGGGAGAATAATTGAGGAAGATAATATGAGCCACTAGTTTGAGCCTTATTTTTTGTGCTTTATTTGCTTTCGTTGCTCTTTTTCTTCAGCTGCTAGTTACTTTAAGCATGCTTTAAATGTTCGATTGTTGCATGAAGATTTTTAGATTTGGTAATGCTTGTATTTTGTTTGATTGTTTTATATCTAAATTCATGTTAATTTAGATTGATATTATTAAATAAATAATTAATTTTGAGGCTGAATTCGAAGTACTTGTAAATTTTCTTTTTTGAGATTCATATTGTATAAATGTTCACCTATTTATATGAATATAACTTCCATTTGTCAAAATAGGAGGGAAGATGCTTGGAAAATATCTTGGATTAAGGCAGCACACTTCCTATTTTATTCTTTTTGATAAATTATAAAATTCAAAAAAATTATGTTCTATTCCTAATATTATCATAATTTCTAAAACTTCGATTTTAACAAAATTTCGAAATATTATCAACTGTCCTTGTGTTTATTTTGTTTGAATACTCTTTACGGTGATGTAATTGAACGAAGTATTACCACTAGTTTTTGCTATAGTTTCATCGGTATTACCTCCAGCTTTTGAGACCACTGCATATTTTTGAGGTTATTAACACATTTTTCTTATTCTGATTCGCTTAAATCAGTTTCTTCATTGTCCTTTTCTTGACCGATTATTGTGTTCTTGCTTAAAGACGCAATACTTTCTTTTTCTGTATATTTGTCAATCATTTCTGTTTTGCTATTTTTATTTATATTTAGCTTTAGATTCTCAAATTCTGTAGGTTTAATTCTCAAAAGAGTATGAAGTTGAAACATCTTCCCTGGGGAATTTATTCTAGTGATTTTGTCCGAGTCACTTCAGTTTCTAAGGATTGTTGCTTCTGAATTTCCTTCCCTTTTCACATGGAGAGCAAATTATTTCTTGATTTTTGTATGTCTTACAAGGCTTTTCATTTTGGTAAAATAATTTTGATAAACTATTTCTTTGGTGTAAAGAAATTGCTTATTAGAAATTAGGAAAAGATTTTTCTTGTAACTTTAAAGGGTTTTAAGATTTCTGGAATGTCTTTTTTTTTTTTTAACTCAAAATAAATTGTATTACTGTAAATTAGAAATTAGCCTATCCACAATATCAATGGGGAAATTAAGACTTTTTTTTAAACTCAAAGGAAATTGTATTATTATAAATTAGAAATTAGACCATCCACAATATCAATGGGCGGAGCACCCACCCAAGAAATAGGCTCAGACAAAGAAACAGAGGCCCGAGCTAACTTATGAGCCACGTGATTCGTTGAGCGTTTAATAAACACAATTTTAATCTCAATCATCTCATGAATTAGAGACCTAGAATTTGCAATAATTAAATCAAACATAGAATTATCTGAAGTTGAGGAAAATATAACTTCGACAACCCGAAAAAATTCTAGTTCAATTATCGTATGAGACTAACCATTTGCCTTTAACCAACTTAGGGCCTTAGAGCCTCTCTAAGGCCAATAGCCTTAGCCATTACTGGAGAATGAGAGTCGAAACATGAACAAGTTACATGTAGAATCTCGAACCACAAAACCAAACCCAAATTTCCTTTCTTGATGGAAAAAGTGTAGAGTCAACATCGCATTTAAACCAGTCAGCATAAGGTTTACCCCATTTCACATCAAGAAGAGGATGGGGCACACCAGGACGAACTACTTAAGCCTACTGCCATTGCTTCAACATAGAGGAAGCTACAGACAGAACACATTGAACTAAATTATATTTTTGCTTTCAAACAGCATCATTGCATTTGTGCCACAATGCCCACAAAACCACAACCACCTTATTTCTAATATATGTTGAAGAAGAACACCAAATTACACAGCCAATCCAATAAAAGAAATGGTAGAACCCACCACAACTCCCACTCCCGATTTATTCCACACCTCCATTGCAAAAGGACAGAAACAACACATGGGCAATAGATTCATCACAAGTATGTCAAATTGGCAAATTGGATCAATGTTTACCTAGGTGTTGCCTAACAAGATCCTTAGTTGGAAAACAACCCAAGCCTATATGCCATAAGCAATACTTCACCTTTGGAGGGACATGCAATTGCCAAATTGACTCACTACAACAAACACACGATTTACCAACATAATTTATCTATAAATGATTTTTTGTTGGCCATTACAGACAAAATTTTAAGAAAAAAGAAAAGAAAATAAATTCATCGATAATTTAGAGACAAAATACCGACAAAAAAGGAATACGTGTTGGTAAAAATGTTGTGAAATCATTGGCGCAAAAATTTACTGACTACATTTGCCAACAAATACTATGATTGATCGGTAAAAATGACACACATATCACCCATTATCGAGAGACTTATTTTCTGTCGGTAACCTTTCCTTGGCAACTATATTGTTTACTGACAAATGTATATATTTTTCGGCATCTATCAGAATTAAAAAATTAGGCCCAAATTTTAGCTCCATAGTTTGTTGAGAGAAAATAAATTCTGTTGATAATAACAAGGAGGAATATGTTTTAGACTAATAATTACCGATAAATATTTTATTTGTGTGAAAATTTTAAGCATGAATTTTAGCACCACAATCTCTTAGTAAACTTTTAGAATATTAAATTTAGGAGATATTTATATCACCAAGACTTAGTAACAAAAACACTATTCTCTATGTAAGGAGAATATAAACCGAGAGAAATGTAATTCTATTGGCAACTATATCGGCAACTATCTAGAATATTAAATTCAAGAGGCCTTTTTAGTACCTCAAATTTATCGAGAGAATACATGTCTATCCATAAATTTTTAGAATATAAAATTCAAGTGGCAACCCCAAATTATGATAGATTTTTAATTATGCCGCTAAAATCCAAACCCTAATATGGAAAAGTCATTTTGTTTACTGAGAGATGATTTGTTCCGTCTGAATTTGATATAGTAATTACCGAGAGATTTAGTGTCTCTCAGTAATTCTAATCTAGGTATAAAAGCTTTGTTTCTTCTTCCCTTGCCCCATACCGCTAATTTCATCTCTCTCTCTCTCTCTCTCTCTCTGAAATTTTTTTATGATAGTTTCTTCAGCTTCGGCAACATTTTCTCTTATTCGAATAAGAATGTATGAACCTTCAGCAAATCTAGGTCTTTAGGATCGATCAGCCAGGAAGTTTCCTTGCCTATGACAGGAAGGTTATTAGGTCCCAACCTAGCTAGCTGCAAGTGCACAGATCGTTAACAAGTAATATAATGATAAGTAGAGTATCGTTCCCACGAGGAAGTGCACAGATCGTTAACAAGTAATATAACAATAAGTAGAGTATTGTTTCCACAGGAAGTTTCCAGCCATACTTCTAAATACCGAATAATTAAAAGTGATTATTATTTGAATGATCAAATTTTTATCATTGATTAATTTAAACAAGACGAGAGTAAAGTTCTAATATTCTAAGGCTTAGGGTTTAGTCACTTTCATTGATTTATCATAGTTTTTCTAAGGTATTGATTTAATTTAGTTTTCCTTTTATTCATGGTTGAATTTTTCTAAATTTAATTCAAGTCTTTCTCATGTACTAGAATAATTATTTATTTCAACCATTATATCTACTCTTGTGATCATAAGTAATTAAACCAATTCATTAAGTTGTATGAAAATCTTTAAGCAACCTCTTAAGTGTTAACCTTATCTCTAAGTGAAAACTGCTTAAGATTGTTACCTATTTTTACTAACATTATGCTCCCACTTTCACTTTATCACACAATATCTCAATTCAATTAATTATTGGCCAGATAATTAAAGTATTAAGATTAAATATCACAAAATAATTCAAGAAAAGTCTAAATTAAACCAAATCAACGTTTATAATTTTATGATAAATTCATTATAAGGGACCAACCCTAAAAAAAGTTAGTTCTTCATTATTAAAATAAAAACATTGCAATCATAAAAGAAAGTAATTAAAAACATAATTTAAAGAACAAGAAATATCTAACTCTATTCCTTTGAAGAAGAACTTGATTGGATCTTGAATTTCTTCTTGAAACAAAGTTACTCTCCTTCTCTAAGTAAATTCTAAACTATTTTTATTTCTTGGATAAATCTCTCCAATTCTTGTATATCTTGAAGCTTTGAAGGAAAGGTGTTTCAATGGAGTACTTGGAAACTTCATTAGAAGAGAAAAAATGAAAAAGGTTAGGTCACATCTTGGTTGGTTCATCACTTTCCAAAATTTCTACTCAAAGTTATAAAAATCGGCCCCACAGTCATGGCATATGGGTGCCATGGTCATGGCCTAAGTCGAAATGGACAATTTTAAGCACTTTACAACTGTAAATGGTCGGCAAGATAGACCACGATCATGGCCTTTGAATGCCACGGTCGTAGCATATGAATGAAGGCTATCAACTTTGATTTTTCTTCCTTTTTCTTGGCTTAAGCAGTAGCAAAATGAAACCCATGGTCGTGACTTTTTAATGCCACGGTTATGGAATCCATGTAGCTTCTAGAATTTTCATTTTTTTGTTGTGGCAAACTTGATTTAAATCCCAGTGTCGTGGCTTTAAAGGGTCATGGGCGTGGCACTTGCATTTCCTTTAATTTTGATTATTTTTCTTTAATTTTTTCACAACTAATCATTAGAACTTTTGAAACTTTCCTTTCCAAGCATAAATAATATAATTCTAACTCAAACAAACAAAATTCATCAAATTTAATTGTAAAACAATTAAAATCACTGTTAGAATTATATAAAATATTGATCATAATTTCACTCTATCAAAGGCCAGTCAAGTAGAATACATCCATTAGGGTTATTGACATGCAGCCGAATGAAAAAACAAAGGTATTGCATTGAGGAGACAAAAAATGAAGAGCGACACTGACTAGGTCATTCTGGCATGCCATGGACTTTTTGACTTAAATGGATTAGCTGAAGAATGCTAAGTTTTCTCCAAAGTTGGGAAAAATGAGGTGTGAGGAGCTCAATCCACATGGTCCATGGTGCTTCCCTTAGGCCAAACTTAGGTGAAAGAGCTTAGCTTTTCCAAGTACTTATAAGGAGGAGGCACCCTAATGGTTGGAATTAAAGATTACTGCTCTAGACGAGGGCCAATAGTGAATTGGAAGTCCAAGACTGGGTCCTCAATCTAGAAAATGTTCAAGTCACTTCGTCAAGAAAAATACAAGTCAGCATAAAGAAAGCCATATGTGAAAAAAGAGCTTTGATAATTACTTGGAATGCAATGGCTTAGGAAGAGGTAAGCCTTGGAAGTTTTTAATGAGATCATATCATCTTATAGAACCTGGAGAAAATCATTTGAGTTAGAGCAGCTAGTTTAGCTCAAAAGAGAAAGTTACCTTGAGAACATCTTTTTGATTTAATCTTGAAGATTACGATGAGGCAACCATTGAACTTTTTGAAGAGGAGAGTATGAGTTTTTTGAAAGGAAGAATATTATGCTATAAAGGGGTTAGGGATTGATTAGTAGAATGAGGAGACGGTAAAGTTGAGATATTATTTATAAAAGAAGCATAAAACAACAATTGGTCAGGGAAGAGTCTGACACCCATCGTACTTGGTAAACCCAAAGAAAATTTTTAGACGAGAGTTACAGTGACATTATTTTGAGAAAAGGTACACTAAGGAGCAAGATTGAATGAAAATGATAGACTTGGTTTTAGGGGAGTAATTGGGCCTGGTCTAGGCCGAACAATTGAATGGTTGGTTTGAGAAAAAGTGCATATGGTAGATGACCCTGACAACTAGGGATTACTAAAAGAAGTTTCAAATTTCAAATCCACTTCAACAAGAGATAAGGAGTCAGGAGTTGAGGAATTTGAAATTTGAAAAGGATTCACACTGTGATTAGTTAGAAAGAAATTAACAAAAAGGGGCATAAAAGTAGGCGATAAAAACACAATATGATAAGGTTCGCCAAAAGGGGGGGGGGGGGGTAAGAATTGAGACTTAGAAGAATCTGGAGGTTTGCTACCAAAGGCTTCCATAAGTGAGACCTTAGTGTGCTATTTTTCTTTTTCCCCAAAAATGTTTTTTCAAAATCACTGAATTAAACTTTAGGGTGAAAAGGATTCATTAGTGGAGATTGGAAAGCTCAAACATGCATACTTATGTTTCTTTAAGAACCAAAAAGATAAATCTAACATCCAAATATCCACAATCATCAAATATATTTATAGGGTTAAATAAGAGAATAATCCAGTTGTACTTAGTGTTACTGTTGGATTAATGGAGATTAATGTGTCGGTCAAGGCACACAGAGTGATGGGCTCATCAATGATAATGATGGCCATGTCACTTCCTTGATCATAGACGCCCCATGCATTAGTTTACACATTTTTGATATCTATTAGTGATGGTGTCTATAGTGGGATGAACGTGGTTGCCACTTCTTTAGGCGGGATTACCAAAGGGAGTGATGAAAATTTCATTCGAACCATTCCACTCGCTCCCCAACCACTATGAAATCATTTTTCATTTTGGGGTTACCTTCATCATTCAATGATTACATTTAGTAGTTAATGATGTTTTTAGTCATTTATTTTGACAATCCATTTTAAGTGTTGCGAGAATCACATATGTTCGGTTACTTAGTCCATCATCAATACAAATCTCAATCCAACAATAATAATGATAATAACATGTTAATAAATGAAATAAAAATAAGAGATTAGGAACACAAAACCTCCATTTTTTATTCCTTCAATTTTGGAGATAGAAGTTGTGCAAGGAGGTCCAATGGAGGATCTTCTGTTCCAATCACAGTCTCTATCGAGATGTCGATGGTCGGTTACACCTTCTCTCTCTGTTTAAAACTTAGTAACTTATCTCGTAGCTAATTTTGACTTTATCGTAGCAGAGTTTCAACCTTTTCCCTTTATTGTTTTTCCCTTTTTTCTTCTTTTCTTCTCCTTTTATGTAACATCCATAATTTTAGTAGACCTAGATTAATAAATATGGAAGGGTTAATAGAGAATTGGGTGAAAGATAAAAGTATACATTTCACTAAAAGACAAAAGTCAAAAAGTAAAAAGTCAAAAAGTTAAAAAAATGTAATTTTGGATGGAAATATGATAAATATCTAATATCTAATTATTAATTAACTAATTAAGTATTTAATTATTATATATATATATATGGATGATAAAAAAGATGAATAATTAAAAAAATCTATTTTTCTTCTTCTTCTACCTTCATGGTCGAAATCCATAATAGCAATGGAAGATTTTTGCTTCACTATTTATACCAAATTTCACAAAGATTTCAAAGGAATTAAGGTGTTTTTGAAGAATAATTAAGGTTTAGATAAGTAATTTTTACTTTAAGCTTGGTTTTTAAGGGTTTTATGGATATGTGAAATTTTAAGTTTTGATGGAGGTTTCTAAAATTATTAATATGGATTGTTTGAAGTAGTTTTGATATATATATATATGTGTGTGTGTGTGTGTGTGTGTGTGTGTGTGTGTGATGATTCTAAGGTGAATTGGTGGAAATAATTGAGTTTTGGTGAAGTTAGAGTTTATAGAATTAATATGTGAAATTAGAGTTTTTGGTGGGGGTATTCTTAATTGTTAAAGTGGATTGTTTTGATGTATATGTGATAATTTTATGATTGGATGATGGAAATGAGTTGGTTATGTTGAAGCATGAATAAGGTAGTAAGAGAAGGAATTAGGGTTATGTTAGGAAGTTGATAGAATTTGTGAAATTAGGGGGCTCTTTTGTATAAAATGAATAGAAATATGATTTTAATGGAATAATTTTATTCATTGTTGGTTTATGTGTGGTTAGGTTAAGGTAGCCCTAAAGGAGGAATTTAAGGTTTGCTGAAGGTTGGATTGAAAAGTGGATTTGGTTGAATTTTGGAACAAAGAAAGGTTAGAACATACTTTGTTAACATTTTAATTGAATATACATATTTTGCATATATATTTTGGCACACTGTAAAAAATATTGGTATTCTTTAAAGTGATACTATTCATTTCTTTATGTATTATTGCTATAAAAATATGTTTTGTGTATTGGTTTGTGATTAAAAATTATGGTTTGGCAATAAATGATGATGATTTATTTAATGTGGTGCAATGTGAGAAAGAAATGGTAATGTGATGAAATGTGTGGTGATCATGAAAAGTGTTGATCACTTGGAAAATGTGAAAATATAAAGAGATTTTTATGTGTTTGTCTGCTTTGCACAATTATATGTTCTAGAAATTAATGTTGATGTTGCATATCTTGATGGACTTGAGCAAAGCTAGGTCTTGAAAATGAGTTTACATGAGCAGAGCTAAGTATTGAGATTTAGATTGAAGGTAGACCTGAGCAGAGCTGGGTCATGAAATTGATGTTGTAATAGACTAAATCAATTATTTTAGAACTTGGATATTGTGTAGAGACTTGTTTGGCCCAATTTGTCTGTTGTGAGATGTGATATATATAAGTGAAGAGTTAATGGATAAATAATAAATAAAATACGGTGATTATATTAGATGTTATCATATGATAATAAATGTGTAAATGAGTATTACATTGTGATGGTAACATGATGTGTTGTGGTCCAGATTATAATTCAGACTTGGAAATTATGTGTGCCATGAGACTAACTTGGACGATATTGCATACATGTATAGTTTTTACTTACCATGTACTTTGGTTTTGTACATTTTGAACACAACATATGTATATTAAATAAGTATGTGGGGATATTATGTATATATTTGTACTTATAGTGAGAAATGTTTTAAATATGAAACTTTGGGAAGTAGAGTTAATGAAATGGTGATTTGATGGAAATATGATTTTTGGAAGTATGTTTCTATATCATATTGTGAATTGTTGATTTTGGAAAATACTAAAATTACAGACAAAATTATGGCAAAATTTTTCCAGAAATTTTCTTTTATATATGCTATTTTGACATTTATTTATTAAATCTTTCTTTTATAAGTTAATTTATTTTTTGTAACAATTAAGAGAATTTTCTATTGTTAATTTTTGTGACATTCTTGTATTTTATATATGTATTTTATATAAATTAAATGTATGTATTATACATATATAGGGTATAAGTGTATTGTATTTTATTAGTGAAAGAGGGGACACGTCCCTTTGTTTCATTTGACATAGTCATCCTCTTGTTGGGATAAGGCAGTAGATTGGCTATCCTTATTTCCACTTACACGCGTTCTATATCCTTTCTTCAAAATTGATGATGCGTGGTCTAGCATGTTGGCTTCCCAACCGTTGTTTCGTTGTTGATTGGCAGACACAGTAATTAATTAGTAGAGTGACGTGGTCGCACCTGTCAACAGAAGGGAATAACAAGACCGCTACAACTACTGGCAAATCTATCACTGTAATTGGCGGGTGGCTCCTTATGCTGGACTGCTCTCTTTTTGCATAATACCTTTTTCTATCTGTGGTCTCTTTGTTGTAATAGGGGTCCAAATTTGATGTCTACAGTCTGCTCCTTACTTGAATGAGCTTGGCTTCTTTAACTAAGCTCAGGAAGAGCATGCTATCTCAAGTTGTGTTTTCCCTTTGCTGGAGGACCTTCTATCCCTTTCTCAACTAGGCTCTTCCAGCCATGAAGATCTTCTATCCTTTTGCGACTTGGCTCTTCTAGCTGAGAGGAATTTATGTCCCTTGTTTATCGTTGGGACCTTCTATCCCTTTCTTAGCTTAGCTCTTCAAGTTGTAAGGACTTTCTATCGCCTCTTTGTCATTGGGACCTTCTATCCCTTTCACTTTTGTAACATCACAATTTTGTAAAAATTTTAGCTTATTTTTGGTTATCCTCCATACTCTTGTAACATCATATTTGATAGGGGTTAGAAAAATGTCTTTGAATGAATAATTTTGTCTTACCTACTACATAATTTTGGCTAGTAGTCCCCTTGCTTGAATGCTCTGGCAAAATCACCAAATGGAGTGGCAGCTCTGCCACTCTTAGTTTTTGTATCCCGTCACTTTCTTTATTCTCTCTTCTATCTTTAAATACGAGAGCCACTTCATCTTTGGTTTTCTTCTGCTTCATGTCTCCTCTCTTTGGTCTTTTCAACTTATCTTTCATCCTCTGCTCACTTTCTATCATTATTTTATTGCCATGGTTTATACGAATCTAAGTAGCCATATTCCGAAAGATGATGAATACATTCACTCCACTCATAGCAAGAAGGCTCCTAAGAGACTGGATGAGTTGGGTCTACCTGTTGGTGAGCGGGTTCCTGTTATGGCTGCTCCGCATTATAGACAAGTTTCTTTCTTACCTTTTCGGGCCTCATATGTTATCTTTAGATTTCACCATGGTTGTGGTTTTCTTGTGTCATTGATTGTGCTCATACTCTGTAATACATGTGGCATGGCTATCAATCTCTCTAGCAGTATCGCCTAAGGGACTAAAGGTCTTGCTTGTTCGTTCCTTTCTCCCTTGTTGATCTTGCAAAACACATACAAATATTTTGGTTTTATTCATTTTGCATTTCATTCTCAATTTATTTGCCACCCTTTGCTTTACAGGTTAATGCCGATAGTGTTCATGCTAGTGATTCTATCAACGCAACCGTCAAATGGTGAAATGTTCTGGATTTGAGCGTCAATGATATTGTCCGGGACAACGAATTTGGAACCTTTATTCATTGCTTGCCTCTTTATGCTTTCCACACCGATAGGGGCTTGATCAAGGCCTTAGCTGAATGCTGGGTAGATTCTACCCATACTTTCCATTTTTTATTTGGTGAGATGACAATTGGCCCTGTAGATTTTACTGCTATTACCAGCATCTGATTTTCTGGAGAGTCCATTCCTTTCGTGTTGAGCCTTTGACAAGAGAGGAGGGAATTTCTCTATTGGGTTTTGAGTGTCCCTAAAAAGATGATGGGTACATCAAATATGACACCATAAAACAACATTGGAATTCATATGGTGAGGGGTCATTTGGGCCCAGTAGTTGAGGGTGCAATGTGCTCGTGGCTTCATTCTCTATTTACTCTGCTCTACTATTTAGCTTACACCGAGGCAGGTGCTCTGACTCCTATTTTACGGGCATTATCTAACCTTAGTGGTGTTCTTGGCTTTAACTGGGGTGAGTTCAGTTTTGCCCGCCTGTATCAAGGATTGGATAAGCTTAATCATTGCTTGCTGACATACTGTGGCTTCCCTGTGATCCTTGAGGTATGAACTTCCTCTTTCTTCATTCTTTATTGTCATACACATTTTGACCAATGGTGGTGTAAGTATGGGTATGGGAGCATCATCTAGTTCCAACCCCATGCATCAAAGCTGAATATTGGCATCCCACCTTTCCCTGTTTGGACGCTTGGATGCCTAATAAGGACAAGCCTGATGCTGCCAATCAGTTTGCTACTTATTGTGTCATCCTTGATCAACTTTCTTGGTAATATGTAAGAGTAAGAGAAGATTGTTAGTTATCATAAATATATATATGCATTATTCATCTTACCAGATGTCCTCGTTTGGCTAGGTTAATTTGGCATGGTGGGGAGATGATGTCCGTAACGAGTAAGGCAAATGGACTAGAGCAATGAATGAAGCACTGCCTCTTCACTGCTCTCATTTTCTTATGGTCAGTCATGTAGCCAATAGCTGGTATCTAGGCAAGCGTGCTTAGGAGCAGTGGGTTGGTCTTTATAGTCAATGTATGCCTATGGATCCTCCCTTATCTATATTTTCTACTGGTAACTCATATCCCTATGATTAATGGATGGACTGTCTTAGAGACAATGCCGAAGATTTCTTACTACCTTTTGGAGAAAGGAGATTATTGTAGCTTTATTGATCGTAAGCTTCTTCATATGGATCTAGAGCGTCATCCTCGGGTTGAGGCCGCCGCCGTTCCTCCTGCTAGGTAATATCTTCACTTGTTCGCTCTCTAGTTTGAGATCCTTCCCCATAGGTAATATCTTCACAAGGTCCTATTATAATGCCCACAGCTTCTGCTTGTCTTGATCCAAGCACCTTTGTGATTGGTCACCCTACCTATACCATTTTTCCAAAGGTGACCTATTATGATCTGTCAGGTACATGTAACACTGTCATCCTTCCTCTCACTGCTGGTTCCATTTGTCGTATACCCAAGGATGCTAACCATGTTGGTCGACTCCATTTTAGCTTTCTTTTAGTTCTTGCTTCGCATCTTCTAACTTTACTTTTATATTTACAGGTCCCTTGCATGTATTATGAAGATTTGGCATGTCTCTTCTAGGCTACTTGTGCTAAACTGGCTTCAATGACCTTGCAACTATCGGTTAATAAAAATATGCTTATGAAATGTTATGTACATGTCCTTGTTTTCTAACTTTTTGATTCCTATTGGACTTGTAGATCGAACTTTCTTCTGCTTATGGTGAATCTTCTCGCAAGGACTCCTACATCTTAATGTTACAGGATCAGCTGGAGACTGATAAGAGGGTAGTTGTATCACTAAGGACGAGTGCCAGCATATGGAGTATGAATTACAAGAATTGCATGATAGGGAGCAGGACACTTCTTATCTTTCTACCGGGTTTAAGAGATGGATTCGACCAAGGTTCTCAATAGAAACTTTTGTGTATGCTTTCATTTACTGGGACATGGTAATCTAGTTGATGTGATTTGGATCTTTGTCATTGCATTAGTTTTTGTTGTAAAACTTTATTTAATGTCTATCCTCTTTATTTTACTATTATTTTTCTAATCTCTGCTTGGCGACCTTGCTAGTTTGAGTGACATAGAAGCCAGATGTAATGGCAGACCAACATAAGTTAGCCCCTTAGTCCCTCTTCTATTTCGCCACAACTTATTGCAGATCTGTTGACTTAATTCCCTTCCCTGCCATTCAACTTGTACAGTTACAAGGATTGGCGTGACTCCTAGTTTCCAATGCCATTTTCTTTTCCAAAAATTCAACTCAACTGCCCCATTTATTAATTCCAACCTCATCTTCTCATTTAAAATCTCCTCTTTTTTTCTCATCTACCGTCACTTACTCTTTCTTCCCTTCTCAGTAAGATTTCCTCCCTTGCCATGATAATGATGAAAAGTAGTTTAAGGAAGATCAGAGGTTTGTTTAGGAACCTCAGGTCAGGGCAGGCCATTTCAACTTGCTTGCTGGTTATCAACTCTCTAATCTATGTTACTTCCAGAACATTAGACTTGATTCTTCCTTTCTCCATGTTGCTGCCTCGTTCTGGAGCATCCATACTCGTACCTTTTATTTTTATAATTTTGAAATATACCTGTACCTTTTGTTTGGTGCATCTTGGACTATCACCCTTTCCAATCCAACTTTCTTGATCTCCCTCAACTTGTCTTCTACTTTCAGAGAAATCTAGAGAAGCCTTTTTACATCACTCATAATGAGGCCCTTCAACTTACTTTGGGAGAGAATCCTTTTGGAACCATTGGTTGACCTCTGTATTGAGCGATTAGCTTCCAACCGCACTTAGGCACGTATGGCATGCCTTTGTTTGCTAGGTTAGTTCCTCCTTTTCCATGCCTGATGGTGACATTGACGTGGTGACATTGTCGTCAGGGCCCTTTCCCTTATTTAGCATATGGAAGAGGGTTTCTATGTGATGCCCACTATCTTGGCTGAAACCCTCATTGATCTTGATAACTTCATAAATGGCCACTCACCTAGACATAGAGGGAGTCTCCTTCTTTTGCAGGTGAGTTTTTTTTCCTAGGTCGCCCTTTCGAGTTTTCAACCTAGTGAGCTTCTTTTTTTTCATTTTGTATTGATTTGTAGATTTGGCTTCAAGTGAAATTTGCCCTTCTTGTTATGCCTATCGTACCCGTTTCTCATTATTATCCCCGCCATCACTTGAGTCCTCTGTTGATGCATATTGTGTAGATTTATGATAAGGGCCTCGCTTGGCTGAGCCACCGAAGGAGGGATCAAATCTAGTGGATTACCCCTTAGTAGCGGATTATCATAGTGACTCTTTACTCTTGACACCATATGTTTGTCACCATTGCTGGTCTTTGTAGTGGGACTTGTTATGTTTCCACTCGTCTAGTCCTTAATATGGTATTGACTCCACAGATTAGAGCCTTCTTCCTAATTTGAACTTTCCTCGACTCACACCTTCCTTCCTTGAGGATCTACAATGCACCTGGGCTTAAAAAGATACCCATGTTTGTAGTGGAATTTATGACTGAGAGATTAGGCTTTGGAAAAAACTTAATGTTTTGAAGTTACTGCTAAAACTTATTGTTATTTCTTTTTGCACATCATCTTTTACATTTTGAAAATGTGTATTTGATGAATGTAACAACATATTTGATAAAAAAATTTCACTATAAATTTAGAATGCATTTTCATTGATCTCAGGAATACTTTTACATATGCAGTGCATCTAAATGCCACCATTGCTATCATACGACCCTTTTAGGTTTTTCATACAAACATTTTACGCTTTCCTCAGTTTTTATATTTGATATTTTATTTATTTTATTTTATGCATATAATACCTTTAACTTGTCCACATTTACTGGTTCGATGAACTCATTGCCATCCATATATGCTATCTTCATGACTCCTTTTCCTAGGACTTTCTTTACCACATACGGGGCTTTCCACTTCGGTCTGAACTTCTCTCTTGGGTCAATATGATAAGAGGCTTAGTGTAGACTCTTAATTTTTGACCCAGTCCAGTCCGATATTTTTAAAAAATTCAAAATAATTTTTGTGATATTTTAATTAAATAATATTTATTTTAATAATATTTATTACTTACAATATTTATTTTTAATAAAAATAAAAAAATATAAATAAATATAAATAAATAAAAATCGAGGATGGAAGAATCGATGATGAAAATCGCTGGCGACGAATGGCTTGGGCCAATTCTCTGCAGGAAAAATCAGAATTCAAAATTGTGGTGGAACAAAAAATGGAGGTTTGAATTTTTACTTACTTGTTTATGTTTACAGTAGCTTCATCATTCAATTATATCAATTATTTAAATATACAATAAATGATGTTTTTGTCAGGCACATTGATCAATTGTTCTACTTACCATCCAAACTCTATTTAAAACCCTAAAAATTATTTTTCAAAACCCTAATGCCTTAATACCCGTAAAACATATTTTTAAAATCTAAAACCCTAATTACATTTTTTCTAGAATCACAAAACAATAGACTATTTTCTCAAAATCATAATCAATTCTATTTTTCTAAGATTTACAGTAGCTTGTTTCTTCCAATTTCGAAACCCTATTTTCTAAATCTTAAACCTTAAAATCTTAATTTTAAACACCAAAACCTATAACACTAAAAGCCAATTTTTTAAAATTTTCTGCCCTTTGACTCCGCCCGCTAATCAGCTAGCAGGACTGCCATATGAGCTCGCGAAGGAGTCAATATTTATTTGTATATTATAAACCTTCGTGTTTAACTCCCTTTATTTAAAAACCCTAATTTGGTTATTAAAATTCTAAAACCCTAAATTTATACATTTATTACTTTATTTAATTTTAAATTTGATTATGTAGTTTATTATATGTTTTAATGATTGATTTATTTAATTTTGATATTTGATTTGTTTATCATGGATGGATGATTTCTTTATTATTTTTATTTTGATATTAAAAATTGTAAGAGGTATGTTTCCATGATTGGGTACCTCATTATTTAATCTTTATGTAATTTAGATTATTTTCATATTTTGGAATTAATGTAAAGGACACGTTTCCACCTTTCGTTGGGTGTCCTATTTAGTTTTAGACATGGATGATGTAAGGACATATTTTCATCCTCGGATGGGTATCTATTTATTTGTTTTGTTAGGATATTGTTGTGATTTTAATAAAATTTTTATTTATTCTTATGATCGCATGTAGTATGGATAATATCATTATATTTAAGAATTTTATAATATTAAGACCTGAAAAAGAGGCTGGTTCCAATGAACCGGGTGTTGTGGGGGTGCTGACTTTTCAAACCCACATATCTCACCTTCCCCACACATACCTAACTTTTCAAACCCATTAGGGGGTTGGGGATTCCTTAGGAATCGAGTAATCCACCCTTTTTTTTGGCCCGTCCATGTGGCGACTCCATTTTCTCAGAGCTTAGGCCCGTTTCTCTAAGGCCCCGAGCCTAAACAGTGCTAAAGTAAGAAACATTCCACTGGGAGTGGGGGCAAAAATCTCTGCTCACACTTAGATTGCTTAAGTTCTAGATCACCCATCCAGATTAGTTGGTGCCTCACCTTCTTGTTGTAAGCTCTGGTTATTCGTCTTTAATAGAGTTGATTGTGATAAAGTTTGAATCTTTTCTCCTCAAGGAGCATTAATTTTTCATTCATGACTTTTGCTCATTCTTTCTTGGGCAATTTCACTTCCATTAGGATCCTCAGAGACTGCCCTTCCACTTCGATTAGCAAAACTGGTTCTATCCCACATACCAAGGCATAAGGTGTAGCTCATGTGGGAGTTCAGATGCTTGTCTTATAGCCTCATAATGCATACGGAAGCATGTTTGACCAATCCCTGTATGTCTTCATCATTTTTTGAAGTATTATTTTTACCTATTTGTTTACTACTTTGACGGCCCCATTAGCTTTTGGTTGGTAGGGTGACAACTTGTGGTGCTCAATTTTGTATTTTGCCAACCACTCCTTTACTTCCCCCTGAAATTATAATATATTATCAGTTGCCATATGGTATGGTATCCCGTATCTACAAAATATGTTTTTTCTGAATGAAACAAACCTTTTGCTTGGCTCCCAATCTACTAAAGGATTCAACCTCCACCCATTTAGTGAAATAGTTTACTGCTACTGCTATAAATCGGTGTCTGTTAGAAACCATCTGGTGTATCTCTCCAATTATATCAATCCTCCATGCAGAGAATGGCAAGAGCAATGTTAAGGTATGGAGTTCACTCGGTGGGAGATGACTTAGGCTCCCATATGCCTCACATTGAGGGTACTTTATTACAAAACTGATGCAGTCTTTTGCTATAGTGCACCAATAATATCCTTGTCTCATAATTTCCTTTGCTAATATATGCCCATTCATGTACGATCCATAAACTCCAACATGCACTTATTCCATCACTCTGTTCATTTCTCCCTTTCTTAAGAACCTTAGAGTCATCCCATTAGTCCCTCTCTTATACAATTCTCTTGCAAACAATAGGTAGCCCATAGCCCATTTTCTAAATTTCCTTCATTCATCTTTAGTAGCCCTTTCTGGATACTCCCCTAGCTTTTAGGTATCGCTGAATGGTGTCGTACCAAACATTATGGTCGATGTGAACTACTGCTACCAGAGGACTCTCATAACATGGTCGGGAAGAACTGGTTAGCACTAATGGTTTTATAAGGGGCTTGGCAGGCCTTTCCCAAACTAGGCCAGTGTGGCTAGTGCATCTTCCATTTGATTTTCTCCTCTCATGACATGTATGAACTGATAGTACTTGAATTTTGGAAGCACCATATTCAAATGGTCCCAATATGGCTTCAACTTCTCTTTCTTGAGCTCCCATTCCTTCTTGACCTGATGAATTACCAACAGAGAGTCTCCCACTACTTATACTCTGTCAATCCCTATTGCTACCGGACTTTTTAGTCCAAACATGCATACTTCATATTCTGCCATATTGTTGGTCACCCTGAATTTCAACTTCATGGTTAACGAGAGCAACTCCCCTTCAGGTGATTCTGGAGTTACTCCTAATCCAATGCCCTTCTTATTTGTTGCTCCATCGAAATACATCTTCCACTCTTATATTTTTATTTCTTCTAAATTTTTGTCTAGGAATTCAAAGTCTTCCCCTTCCTTTGTTAGTGATTATTGAGCCAAGAATTCCACTATTGCTCTCTCTTGATAGTTTTCTCAGTAACATACTCAATATCAAACTCTTCTAATGACAACAACCATTTTTCATATTTCCCCAACAGGGATGGGGCCTCCCTTAAGTATCTGAAGAGATCCATTCGGGACACTGCCTATATACTGTAGGACTGTAAGTAATACCTTAATTTTCGGGAGGGTATAATGCCACATAGGTATTTTCTACCATGTTATACTTTACTTCATAAGGCATAAGCTTTCTACTGAGGTAATAAATGGCAAATTTTGTCTCCCTTTCATCTGTTTGTGCCAACATTGCCCCTATTACGCCATCTCAATTTCCAGATGCAACATTAGTGCTTTCCTTGGCTTTGGAGGTCTGAGTTCCGATGGATTGAGTAAGTACTCTTTTATTTTCTTGAATGCCGTTTGACACTCTGAGTCTATTTAAGGGGTTGATTTTTCCTGAATAGTTTGAAAATGGGCTCACAAACAACGGTCAGGTGGGCTATGAATCTACTTACATACTATATTTACCGATGAAGTCCCTCACTTCCTTTTCAATTTTCAGCAAGGGCATATCACAAATAGCCTTTATTTTCTTTGGGCCTATCTCAATGCCATTGGGTGTAATCATGTGCCTCAGCATCCATCCAGATGTGACCCTAAAATTGCACTTTTTTTGGATTGAGTCTTACATTATACTTCACAGATCATTTCAAGAATTTTTCTAGGTTTTCAAAGTGCTGCTCCCACATCTCATACTTGACCATCTTATCATCCACATATACTTTTACCTCTTTATGGATCATGTCATGAAATAAGGTCGATGCCAATCTTTGATAGGTGGCCCCTGCATTCTTGAGTCAAAATGGCATTACGTTATATGCATATGTTCCCCACCTTGTTATAAAGGTAGTTTTATCTTTGTCTTCTTTTAACATCATCACCTATTTGTATCCTGAGAACCCATCCATGAAAGAGTGCATTATACTAGCTACCGCGTTGTCCACCAATACATTAATATGAGCCAATGGGAAGTCATCTTTTGGGGATGCCTTGTTCAAGTCTCGGTAATCCACAAACATTCTCACTCTTTTGTCCTTGGGAACTGGTACTATATTGGCTATCAACCTAGGTATTCTACCGCTTCGTGTGATCATGATTTGAGATTCGATGTTCTGCTATATCTTTATTAATTCCTAGCATATCCGCATATGCCCATGCAAACACTTTCTTATATTTTCTCAACATTATTTCAAATCTCTCTCTCTCTCTCTCTTCAAGGGTAATATCCGATGCAATGTAAATGCTTTTAGGATTTTTAAAAGTTCCTAAGTTCAATGAATGCATATTAAAAAAAATGATATGAAGAGTTCCTAAAGAAAAATTGCAAAGAACAGAATAAAATCCTATTACACTAATTCAAGATTACACTATGAATTGAGAATATGCAATGCTATGATTGATGCATAAAGTGGGTAATGATAGTGGCATCTATTAAAGTTAAATCAAACATCCTAACATCCAAACATCCAGCCATCTACAATCATCAAATATATTTATAGGGTTGAATAAGAGAATAATCAAGTTACATTTAATGTTACCGTTGGATGATGGAGCTCAATATGTCAGTCATACCACAGAAAGTGACGGGTTCGTTAATAGTAATGATGGCCACATCACTTCCTTGATCACAGATGCCCCAAGTATTAGTTTACACATTTTTAATATTTTTCAGTGATGGTGCTAAAATGGGATGAAAATGGCAGCCACTCCTTTAGGCGGGATCGCTAAAAGGAGTGGTGAAAACATCATCCATACCATTCCACTCAGTCCCGACCATCATGAAATTATTTTGGTTTTGGGGTTACCTTCGTTATTTAATGATTGCATCCAATAGTCAATAATGTTTCCAGCCGTTCGTTTTAACAATCCATTTTAAGTGTTATGAGAATCACATATGTTCGGTTACTTAGTCCATCATCAAAACAAATCTCAAACATCCATTTAGAGATTAGGAATATGAAACATTCATTGTCGGTTCCTTCAAATTTGGAGATAAAGTTGTCCAAGAAGGTCTAGTGGAGGATCTTCTATTCCAATCGCAGTCTCCCTCGAGATGTTAATTATCAGTTACACCTCTCTCTGATCCAATGCTCTAAAAACTTAATTAACTTATCCCGTAACTAATTCTGACTCAATCACATCAGAGTTTCGACCTCTCCCTCTATTGTTTTTCCCTTTTTTCTTCTTTTTCTCCTTTTATAAGCGAAAGAGGAGACACGTTCCTTTGTTTCATCTGTCAGAGCTGTACTCTTGTTGGGATAAGGCAGCAAATAGGCATTCCTTATTTCCACTTACATACATTATGTATCCTTTCTTCAGAACAGAAGGCGCATGATCAAGCATGTTGGCTTTCCAATCATTGTCTTGTTGTTGATTGGCGGACTGGCGGACACAACAATCTATTAGTAGAGTGGCGTGGTCGTACCTATCAGTAAGAGGGAATGATGGGACTGCACAGCTAGTGGCGGATCCGCTGTCATTAGCGGGCAGCTTCTTGTGCTAGACTGCTCTCTTTCTGCGCAAGGCCCATTTTATCTGTAGGCTCTCTGTTTTAATGGGGGTTCATATTTAATGTCTACAATTAGCCACTTTCCAGTTGATTGGGAGAAGTAGGAAGTGGAGATCATGAAAGAAGAGGGGACAAGAGGATCGTGTCACTATCCAAAAAAGAACGAAGAACGAAAATAAAAAGTCGGGATGGCAAATTAAGAAGGACAACCAATCCAATTTAGAAATCACTCAAGCAAATTTCAGCAGCAATTCTTTATAAATTTGAATAACCAGCAAATATCATAGTCAATTTCTTTTCTTGTTTTCTAAATTCAATCGGTTCTACCAATTGTTTCCTTGTTATGTTCATTGTTCAATTAGTCTAGTTCCTCAATAGTTTAGTCCACTTTCCTTCTTCTGTAAATACATATTGTAAGTACTTTGGTTGACATTAAAAACATCCATTTATTTTATGCAATTTGGTAGTATTTCTATTTGCATAACAGACATTTGTCTAATCTCATCTTCAGTTCTCACATACGTTTTGTTTATTCCTCAAGCATATAATTGTTCATAAGTTGATTGACAATGTTTCCATTTGCACAACAGACATTTGTCTAATCCGTTTGTATGACCAAGTACGTTTTATTCCAGTTCCTTAGGTAAACATTTAGTTTAAGTTGTTTTGACGATGTTTGTCTTGTTCCCTCAACCATTAATGTAATATGCTTCATGGTTCCTCAAGTACGTATTTAATTTTACCTTTACGGCAATAATGATTTTATCTCAGATCATATATTTAGCAGATTATTTGTTGTTCTTGTTGCTCTGAGATATTTAAAATTCATCTGGTTGCTTGTTAATTATAAGGCACAACTTATTCCTCATATTGTTATTTGTTTTTGAATTACTAATTTTACATCTTCAGGGAATTCAAGTGAATGGTGAAGGAGAGCTTGAGGAACTTTATTTCAAGTTCTTTTTAGAGTTAAGCACAATCATTTTGATTTGAAGTCAATACAGCAAGCCAAACTTATATTTCTTTGGCACGCCCACAAATAATAAATGCCAAGACTTGTTGTCCACTAAATAAACAAATAATAATAATTTTCTTACATTAAAAATAATTTTTTTAAGCAGTTCAAAATATTTAACCATTTATATTTAGTAATTATTTATTAATTTTGCACATTAGTTACATACACATGAAATAACACTAATGAAAATAGATTAGGGATGTTATTAGTTTAATTTAATGATAAATATGTTTTATATTCAATCAATAAAATAAATTTTAAATTGTGAAATAATCTAAATAATAATTTGATACCTAAACCAATACAAATTTTGGTTGAATAACAAAAGAAAAGTTCAACTCCTAAAAAATTTCAATCTTTACCGATTTATTTATTTATATGCAGAAATCCATATCAATTTATTAGATATGGAAAAAAACTAATAAAGTCACCATCCCTCGTAAATTCAGCTCTTAAAATAAGAAATGTGGGCTTTTTATTTTTTTATATATTTTACAATTGCAAATTAAATTCTGAACAGTTGGAAAATTTCAGGTCAATGCCTGTTAAGATTGTATTTTTTTAATTTCTCAACCTGTTTTTTGTTTTAACAAATTTATTTATTTAGGGATTCTAATCAATGAAACAGGCACATGCCAGAAATTAACCAATTCGTTTGGGGGACTAAAGAAAAATAAACTATCATTAGTGATTATCGTTAATCAACTTACAACAGACATAAGAGAATATTTACATGGAAGCAAAACCTGCAAAAATATGAAGAGGTTTTGTCCAAA
This sequence comes from Garcia nutans, assembly GCA_947685225.1. Lineage (NCBI taxonomy): Eukaryota > Viridiplantae > Streptophyta > Magnoliopsida > Malpighiales > Euphorbiaceae > Garcia > Garcia nutans. Next base: position 57,288,638 of record CANTUV010000007.1, read on the forward strand.
GATCAATCCTTTTCTTTTAGCTCTGCAATAGGAAAAAAAATAACAGATTCTTGATCATGCAATTGGTTTCTTTTAGACATTTTAGCTTTGCCAATTTGCAGTCTCAGCAATGCCTGCTTCATTTTATCTATCCTACCCTTGGCACTACAAAGTCTCTCCATCTCAGCTTCAGCTGCTTGAGATTCTGTAGTTGAAATGGAGTTTACCCTCTTCTTCATTTTCTTTGTTTTTGATTTTAACAGCTTCTTCAAGCTTAAATCGTCACTATACTCAACATTCATCTGAGAAATGACATTACAAAAAAAAATATGTTAAGAGTTCATTGTCACAACTCGGAATTGCAAGTTATACACAATTGTTGAATAAACTCAGCTTGCAGTCAGATGCTCAAAGTAAGATATTCTTTTTTTTCTCCAGATAATTACAACAAAAAATGGCTTTCAAGGGGGATTAAAAATTATAAGAATAATATCGATAATTGTAACAATTAAGGGAGTTGAAGAATAATCAAGTATGTTAGATATAGGGTTAAAAACACCAGGTCAACATTAATGATAATGCTGAAAGTAATGCTGCTAAAAGTTCTGTTAAATCCAATATATGTATGCTGTATGTATCAGGTCTAATTATTTACAGTCAATCACTAAAACAGGTTAAGAGGAAAAAAAAAAAAAAGCAAAACAAAATATACAAGACAGAAAAACTACAGGACACAGCTCTTAGACAGAAGGAAAATAAATTTAAAAGCTGTAGCACAAATGAAAAAGCCAAAAAATACCTCATTGCTTTTAGAAGGTGATCCAATGTAAGCTCTTTTCAATCCATTTTTCTTCAAACTGCTGCTTATGGACTTTGGCTCCTTCAAATTTTTTGGGGTACATATCCAGGTTTCTATTGAGCTATTCTTTAATTCTTCATGATTGGCCGGTTTATCCCCCATATCCCTTAATAAGGGTTCCCTGGGGATTTCAGGACTAGAATTGCAAAGCTTTTTAGCTCTCCCGGCCTGTTATTAAGATAATTGACTTAAAATCTAAAGCAACATTCACTTGTTTCAACTCTCAAAAGAATCATGTATGGCTGACTGGAAAAATACATATTACTGTTGACACAAAAATAATATACAAAGATCTAACAGACAATAACATTCATTTAGTGAATGTGAAAACTCACCTTCCTGGATTTCAGAGCTAGGTACCGTGCATTCTTAAACCATTTGCTGACCTGAAATTGCAGTTTGAGTGTGAAAATCTGGATTGTTAAGAAAATGATCATCTACTAAGTTACAAGGTTAAACCATTCATTGCAATGATAAAATGAACACACTAACTTGGAATTGAGTCCACAATGACATAATGAAGGCCTTTGCTTCCCTTCCCATTTATTAAACCATTCATTGCAAGTCCAAATAAATCTGATATTATATCATCCTCATCATCCATACACCACCATGTTTTGTTACATGCTAAGGTAACATAATATTTAGAGTAAGTAACAATTTTGGAGGATTACAAATTAATCACTTGCAGTGTCAAACTAGTGTCCAATACTTCACAGGGACAGTATAAAGCATGCCTCTTTACAAGAATTGTCATGATAACTTCTCAATTTGAAGTTGTTGTAGTGTAGGAGGAAAAATCACTCTCTTATCCTCTTAGTAAGAAACAATACAAATATATGTATACACATAGGGCTAAACACTAGAAAAAGAAAAAGACTAATATACCCTTATACAATTATATTATTCACAACACTCCCCCTCAAGTTGGTGCATAAATATTATACATGCCCAACTTGCACACTAAAGTTTGGAAGAGTTTACAATTCAGCCCTTTTGTGAGAATATCTGCAATTTGATTACTTGAAGTTACATGAGTAAGCTTCAATAAACCTTGGGTGACCTTCTCTTTTATAAAGTGTCTGTCAATCTCAATGTGTTTTGTTCTGTCATGTTGAACAGGATTTTGAGCAATACTAATAGCAGCCTTATTGTCACAAAATAAGGTTAGAGTTCGCGACTCAGACAGATTCAACTCATCCATTAGCTTCCTTAGCCATAATACTTCACACACTCCTTGTGCCATAGCCCTAAACTCCGCTTCTGCGCTTGAACGAGCAACTACAGTCTGTTTTTTACTTCTCCATGTGACTAGATTGCCTCCAACAAATGTGCAGTAACCCGAGGTTGATCTTCGGTCATCAAGTGAACCGGCCCAATCAGCATCGGTATAAGCTTCTATGTCTAGATGTCCATGTTTTGAGAAAAGCAAACCTCTACCAGGAGCAGATTTAAGATACCTTAAAATGCGTAAGGCAGCTTCAAGATGGCAGTCACGGGGGTCATGCATAAACTGGCTAACTTGACTGACTGCAAATGTAATGTCAGGTCTGGTGTGTGAGAGATAAATTAATCTACCCACCAATCTTTGATATTGGCCAATATCCACTGATTCCCCAACTCCTGACTGAAGTTTGTAATTGATCTCAACTGGAGAATCAACAGGTTTACACCCCAACATGCCAGTTTCTTTCAAGAGATCCAAAACATACTTCCTTTGGGAAATAAATATCCCCCTATTAGATCTAGCCACTTCTATCCCAAGAAAGTATCGCAACATTCCAAGTTCTTTAATCTCAAATTCTCTTGCTAGCAATTTCTTTAGGCGATCAACCTCCTTAGTATCATCCCCGGTAACCACCATATCATCAACATAGACAACAAGTAAAGTGATCCTGCCATTATGATGCCTGAAGAATAAAGTATGATCAGCATCACTTTGTATATAACCAAAGGAAACCATAGCCTTGCTAAGTCTGTCAAACCAAGCCCTCGGAGATTGCTTCAAACCATATAAGGCCTTTTTCAATTTACAAATCTTCCCTTTTGTCTCCTGACTTTCAAATCCAGGAGGTATATCCATGTACACTTCCTCTTCTAAGTTTCCATGCAAAAATGCATTTTTCACATCAAATTGATGTAAATCCCAGTCAAAGTTGGCTGCACATGATAAGAGAATTCTAACTGTATTCATTTTAGCAACAGGAGCAAATGTTTCCTGATAGTCCACCCCATAAGCTTGAGTATATCCTTTTGCCATTAATCTTGCCTTGTACCTTTCCATTGTTCCATCAGCCTTATGTTTTACCGTGAACACCCACTTACATCCGACTGACTTCTTATCCTTAGAGGAGATGACAAGTTCCCATGTCCCATTTTTTTCCAGAGCCTTCATTTCCTCAATCATTGCTTCCTTCCATTTCGAGTCTTGATATGCTTGCTGCCAATTCTGTGGAATAGAAACAGAAGACACAGACAAGACAAAAGCTCTATAGGATGTAGACAGTGAATCATATGAGACAAATTTTGAAATTGGATGTTGGGTACAAGACCGTACACCTTTCTTTAGAGCAATAGGAACATCAGAATCTTCAACCATAAGATTATGATTAAGAACAGAGTTAGGATTAAGGTTACTTGCAATGAGTGGTGTTTCAGCTGATTGAGGAACTGATGGCAGAGATAATGGTTGATCATTAGAATCATGCACAATGGCTGTAGCTTTCTCCCTTCTAGTGTACCTTTGTAAATTCTGTCTATCTAATCTACCCTTTCTCCTTTCATCAAGGTCAACCTTATCATCATCTATGATAACCAGATTTCTAAATTGTTCTGGTACAGAAACAGAGAAAGGAACATTATTCTGTTTTATTGCTTCCTCTTCCAGTCTAATCTCCCCCTGAAGAGGAGTCTGAGAGAAATAAGGTTCAAACTCCCGAAAAGTCACATCCATGCTCACAAAGTACTTTCTAGATGGCGGATGATAACACCTATACCCCTTTTGGGTAGCAGAATAACCTACAAGCAGACATTTTAAAGCCTTGGGATCAAGTTTACTTCCATACCTATGGTGAACAAAGCAAACACAACCAAAAACTTTAGGTGGAACAGTATAGGAAGTATGACCCCGTAAAATTTCAATGGGACTTTTAAAATTAAGAGTTCTAAGTGGCATTCGGTTAATCAAATATGCAGCAGAAAGAATAGCATCCCCCCAAAAATGTTTAGGAACATTCATGGTGAACAACAATGATCGGGCGACTTCTAACAAATGTCTATTTTTTCTTTCAGACACTCCATTTTGAGCACTAGTATTCACACAACTAGTCTGATGAATAATGCCATTTGTATCTAAGAAAGCTTGAAATGTACGATCCATATACTCAGTCCCATTATCTGACCTTAAAATTTTTACCTTTGCATCAAACTGTTTGCAAATCATATTATGAAATGATTGAAAACATGTGAACACTTCATTCTTTGTTTTCAACAGATAAACCCAAGTCAGTCTAGTACAATCATTAATAAAGGTAACAAACCATCGGTAGCCAGATAAAGAGACGATAGAACTAGGTCCCCATACATCAGAGTGAATTGTCATAAACGGAATAGAACTTTTATTATCATGAGAAACATAAGTATTCCTCGTATGTTTTGCCAATTCACAAGCATCACAAACCAAAGATTCAAAAGAACATTTATTGAATAGATTCGGATACAATCGCTTAAGAGCAACAAAAGATGGATGCCCTAACCGTCGATGCCACATAATAACTTCTTGACTCACATCACTACTCTTCCCTAACATAGCTTGGGGACTCTTCTCTAAAAGATACAGGCCATCGTGCAATCTACCATGACCAATCATTTCCCCTGTCTTCAGATCCTGCAAAAAACAATGGGTTGGATAAAATTCTGCTTTGCACTGAAGGTCATTGGTTATAGCACTTACAGATAAAAGATTGACCGGAAAACTAGGAATATGAAGGACCGATTTCAAATCAATATTGGGCATACACTTTATAGAACCTGTACCAGAAATAGGAGACAAAGAACCATTTGCAATACGAACAGTTTCATTTGTAGAACAAGGTGTATAGGCTAAGAATTTATCAATAGAGCCTGTCATATGCTTGTTTGCTCCTGAGTCTATAATCCAAGAATCATTAGCAGAATTGGCTAGCAGTGCCATACCTGACTGTGCAACATGAGAGGTAACATTGGAAGATGATGGAGTATTCTTTCTAAGAAGGCATCTCAGAGATTGCAACTCTTCTGCAGATAGATAATCTGTAGAGAAAGCGTCAGAAGCAGAAATTGAACTTGAAGATGCACTCACCTCAGCTTGATTTGCCACAGGACGGAATGATCCTGATCTTCCTCCAGATCGACCTCGACCCCGACCACGATTTCCACGGGGTGGGCGCCCATGCAACTTCCAACAAGTGTCCCTAGTGTGTCCTGAAGTGTCACAATGATCACAAAACCGAGTATCCTCTTTAGAAAATGTGTTACTAGCTTGCGTGAACTGTGATGCTACTAGTCCTGCCTTTTCAGTAGTAAAGGTGGTCATCATTGCTCTCCTCCTACTTTCTTCTCGCTGGACCCAGGAGTGAGTTTCTTCCAATGATAACATAGGGCTCCTTCCGAGTATTTGAACCCTAATAGGATCATATTCAGGATTCAATCCTGCAAGGAAACTGAAAACACGTCCATTCTCAACCTTTTTTTGATATTTGACTGCATCTGCTTGACACTCTGGATGATAATCTTCATAGTAGTCTAGCTGTCGCCACAGCTCATTTAGAGCAGCATAATATTCATTCACAGTCAATTCTCCTTGTTTTAACTCTTGAACTTTCACACAAAGTTCGTACACCAAGGCAGCATTTCCCTGGCCAGAATAGGTCTTTTCAACGGACTCCCATATCTTCTGTGCTGTATCGAGCATCAGAAAGCTTGCAGCAATTTTTGGTTCCATAGAGTTCAAAAGCCATGACATTACTAGAGAATTTTCAGAATCCCATTGGTCATATTTAGAGTCGGTCTTCGATGGGCGAGTCTTGGAGCCTGTGAGATAGCCTTTGTAGCCTCTTGCATTAATAAATAGATGACATGATTTTGACCAAGCAAGAAAATTTTTAGCGCCTTCTAATTTAAAGGGACTGATTTGCAACGATGGATTTTCGCTCATTGTTATTTTTATAGAAAATGACAGTGATACAGCAAAAAAAAAAAAAATCCGTACAGCAGGCAAGAGGGAGAGACTGCACAAAGAGGTTCAGTCCGGTGAACAACAACTACCCCAGAAATGTACCTGACTACCAAAGTCGCGAGGCGGAGACGAGCAGGCTGATAGAAGATTGGCCGGAACCGGTGACCGGATGAGGCACACGCGCCACCACGCGCCGGCGCGTGTGAGAGGAGGCAGATTCTTCCGCGGCGCGTGAAGCTCACGCGCTGTGATTCCGGCGACGAGACTCCGTGAAACGGCCGGTCGGCAGTCAGTGAACCTTCTGGGAGGGGAGGTGTCGATAACGCACACCCACAATCCCACGAACCAGCTCGGACAGCCCACTTACCCTAGGTTTTCAGACCAGTTTTTGACTAATTTGGGCAGGTTTTCTCTAATCCCTGCTCTGATACCATGTTGTAGTGTAGGAGGAAAAATCACTCTCTTATCCTCTTAGTAAGAAACAATACAAATATATGTATACACATAGGGCTAAACACTAGAAAAAGGAAAAGACTAATATACCCTTATACAATTATATTATTCACAACAGAAGTCATTAAATTGTCAAAGAAGTATCTTTGTTTCATGTTCATCCATCAAATCCTTTAATGGATATAGTATTTTATTGCTTTTCTGAGGGCATTAATCAAATACATAAATAGATCTGATAAGTTACCTTCCCAGGCTCAAGACCCAATTCTTTTGAAAGATTTTCCTTGACAGTTCTAGAGGGAAGTTCATTCTCTGCAAAAACCTGGCGCAGTTTCTGGAAACAGCACATAAAGGATGTTAAGGGCATAGTAAGCACTGTACCTAACATTTTATTTCTCAAATATTTCAAAACAGCAAGGGAAAGAAATGCCCCAACAAAAGGCTTTATGTTAGCACCGAAACATTACTACCTCAACTGCAGAAGGGGGAATTCTGAAGAATGCTCTTCTAACTTGCAAGTCTCTAGAAAGTTTGCTCTTAACTTCAACTGTTTCAACTTTTCTACTTTTTTTCTCACTTTCATACAACGTCATAAGTGTGTTGGCTGCATCTGACTCTTTTTCTCTCCGCTTTCTTTTGCCAGGACCCCAGTCTTCATCTTCACTAAATTGCTCATGTGCTGGAGCATCCTTTCCAAACATCTCCTAATGGGAGAAAAAATCATGATGTTAGAAAAAGGAGTCTGAACTACCTGTCAATGAACAGATCGCTGCAAAAATAGCACATAAAATTGTCCATCATAGGTTTCTATGACAAAATTCAAAAAGTTGAAATAAGTGTTGGACTCCTTTTACTATGTATCAATTCAATCATGAAAGATGGGGCACATGAGCTATTTCGAGCCAAAATAACAAGACCTTAAGATTTAATATAAATAACAACATTTGATTCTATATACCTGCATTATTTATTACAAAGAGATGACGGTGAAGATGAAATCCTATTTGACATCCAAATACTGCTACGTTGAAAAGGAAGTTTAATACAACCAAAATTTATCATAGATCAGCAAATGAAACAGCACAGGAAATTGAACATATTAAAATTGTAAGAGAAAGGAAGGTGACAGAGAGATCAAGGATGATCTAGGAAAGCAGTGAGAAAGAATGTAGATCTTTCTGTAGATGTAGCTGTAAACCAGATAGAGTGAGCTAAAGAAAGTCACGGAGCAGATCATAATTAGTTTAGCATTAATACTCGGTAAGTAAAGTACTCACATCATATAACTTCTTATAATCAACTGCTCTTCGCTGTCTGCGGCCACACATAATTTCCCCATCACTGGTTTCATCAGAATCTAAACTACTGTAAATAGGTTGGTTTCTAAAATCTGTGCTATCCATCTCCCACTTCCTGGACCCCGAAAAGACTTCACCATCTGAGAACCAACCCAAGCTGGTTGCACTGCTAAAGTCAGAGGCATTGTCATCAGTGCCTGCTCCACTAATGCTGTTCTCCCTCCTTTCTGGGTCATAATCATCATCTTCAGAATCATCTGAAGGCCATTCCTCTTCTGGATTTAACAAGATACTTCCACCATCAGGAAAAGTTGCTTCCTTAAAAATATCCTATTTGAAGAAAAAAAAAAACCTATTATTTGGTGAATGAAGAAGGACAAACCCTCTTTTTTTCCTTTTCATTAAATTTTCATTTCAGAAAAAAAAAAAAAAAGCTCTAGAAGATTCAACAACAACCTGCCAACAGCCATTCATTGAGAACTGGGTCCCTAGATGTGCATTCATAGCTTCTATTATTTCCATCCGGCATTCACAAAATTTGCAATACCATCCCTGATCTCCAGGTGGTACTGCAAATTATTGAATAAATCAAGTATCTTAGAAAATACCAATTTGTTTCACAAGTAAAAAGTACAAATTCGAAAGAGAACATGTAAACTTACTATTTTCAGTGTCCAGTGGAGGATCAAGGCATTTTTGGTGAAAGGCACAGTTGCATGTCCCATCACAAAGTATAATATCATTATCTGGGAAAACTTCATTGGATTTGCAATTTGCGCAGAATATCTAGATATAAAAAGGGAAAAGATACAGAAACATGAATATACAAGTATGATAAAGCAAGTGGGCTTCTCCTAATTATATATAATTTGGCCCTTTTTGGCTTTTATGCCTAGCTTATAAGCCTTTTGACATCCAAAATTTGATAATGTTATTTAAGGACTTCATAAATGCTGTCTTATGAAAAAGTACACTTCGCTTTTGCTTGGAAAATAACAGAGTTTGCCCCCTGTGCTTTGGAACCAATTTCAGACATAGTTACTAAATGGGCATGTTCTTTTCAAGTTTCTCAAAAGTGAGAAGAAAAAAGTTAGCGCAGGGAAGTTATCCATCTCTACTTGAAAGGAATTTAAGTTTGAATTCATTAAGCCTTTAGTTATATTAAAAAAAACAAATTTATAAGAGTGTGTCTAATAGTGCTCTTTATTTTAATTTATAAGAGTGTGTCTAATGTTGCTCTTTATTTTAAAGAGTATCTTTTACATAAATAAAGAGTATCTTAATCAATTTTTAAATATAAAAAATGTAAACTGTTTTTTTCCAACCAACTCTTTAACTAAAAAGCTGAAATAATTAATCATTAGCAATTGATTAGAAACATAAATAGCATGTGTGGAAAATTATAAAATTTATTAAAGTAAAATAAAGGGTGAGATTGACTCTATAAATATAGAGTCAAATTCAGTCCTTACTTTAAATTTAGTTAATAAAGGGCCAATTAGACTTATTTTCTTGTAATTGACTCTCTAGTGTAGAAAGCTTGCAGCATGTGAAGAGCTCCTTAGAGATTCTCAAAATTCCTAATTTGTTCAGAAATAATACTGGTTACACATGCTTACATGTTCATGAGAAACAGATCCATCTGGTGCCATAACTGAGTCTTCGATACACCCCACTGTACTAAGTGAATCCAGCTGGTGAATTGCATCACGTATTCCAAGCTTACACTTCAAAATCTGCTTCTTGGCTCTTAGCAATTCCTTCTCTGGTTTGATCTTCTCTCGACTGTGTTAAATTAAGAAATAAGTAACATAAAATCAAGCCTTCCAAATCACTGCCATTTCCATTCTTTCATGTACTATGGTTTAGTCAAACACAACTCCTAGCATAGATGCAATTTTTACACCTAGAGTTTTAAAAAATTTAAATTAAATTAAAAGTTCAACTAAATGCAGATATTCATTAGAATTGAAACACAGGGTCAGTTTCCAACTTTTCATCCAATTTTTCAACAATAATGTCATCATTAACCTAAGTTCAATATAAAGGGACAAAACTCAAACAGAAACAATATGCAGAATCAGCAAGAATATGCAGAATAAGACAAGCTGATTCTCACCTACATTTTTCCATGGTGTCAAAACAGTTCTTCTTCAGCTCTCCTTTTTTTAATCTTTTCATTAAGAATTTAAAATAAAATATGGACTGTTACAGTATCTAGAAACGTCTATCTAATTACACTTGAATTGCCGTTCTATCTTCTTTCTCCAAAATCTAGTATCATTTGATTATCATATCTGTCACAAGCATTCAGAAAATCGCTAAATTTTTAAATATATATTACATGCTAAAACACGGTTGCAAACTTCACAGCACAACTAAAAATCTTGACCGTATTGTACTTTCTCTTTGATGGGCGTTGGTAATAGTCTCTTGAACATGGATTATATCACAACATCCTTGTAATATTTTAGACATCTTTAAACTTAGTAACAGGCTAAGGAACAAGCTTTCCTAATAATTTTGTTTACAAAGAAATATAATGTGAGGGGACAGCTTCTTCCAGATTATCCACTTAATTAAAATCAATATTTAAGAAACCCTTTCCAGAACTTTCACAAAATAAAAGGCTCAAATTAGCAAGTGGGTTCTTCCCATTTCTTCAGAAGGCATTATGTGTTGAAAACTGTCATACCTTTGACCTTTCCAGCCTTCCCCGGAGTAAGCATCTATAAGGTTCTGTTCCAGCTTCATTTTAATTAGCAGGTATCTTGCTCTCCTCTGCAAGCGTGATGGTTCATCTAGCTCCGTCCTTTCTTTTTGTCTTCTCTTATTTTTCCTCTTCTTAAGTTGTTTAATTGTGGCATCTCTGTTCACCTTTTTCCCATTCTCAAAAGCAATACCTGATGAACGTTTGCCTTGTGGCTCTGAAGAAGCCAGCTGCTTTGGAGACTTATTATCAAGAGCTTTTTTCAGGATTTTTCTACTAATCATTTTTTTATTTGTAGAATTATTCCTGAACCCTTTGCTGGAAGGGTCAGTAACGGTCTTCTGTGAATTCGCACCAATTGCTTTCAAGTGAGATTTTGATTTTGTTTGATTTTTTTTGCAACAAGATATTTTCCCATCCTTTTTTAACTTTAATGATGCAATTAGCATAGACCCATTCTTTGTCTTAGACAAAGAAAATTTGCCATATTCTTGATGTGTTATTTCCTTTCCAGCACCCCGCATATTGATCTGTTAGGTATGGAACTATAAATCTTGACATTAGATATACAAATAAAATTTGGAATGTACATCAAACTGCATAAAAATCACTACCCCCCATAAGCAAGAAATAGAACTTAAAATGTATCCAAAAGATTGTTGTGTGATTTTGACACAATCCCAATCATCATAAATTGAATCAACATCTGTTTTTGGACAAGTCAACTTTCAGGAAAGTTAAAAAATTTCCAAGAGGCGCTTAAAAAATATAAATGCAAAATTGTTTTTTATCATACTAAGAGCATGAGTGACGCCTAAAATTCACTAAAATGCAAAGGGATATTTCTCAAATTCCTCATCTTCAACCCTATAAATTGCTACAAAAACAAATAAATATTTACACATATATGAGCGCGTATCAATCAAACAAATCACAAATATAGCATTGTTTCATTTAAGAACAAATAAGCAAATATTTAGCTTTTGAATGAAAGAAATCATTTTCAAAAAAAAAAAAGGAAAACAAAAACCGTAAGTTCAAGAAACATGAAAACAATCTAAATGCGCAATCAATTTTCTTCTAAGAACCAATTTGAACCCATGGGCATTCAAGAATATCAATGAAACTCCAATGTCAATAAATGGGTAAGTTCAAGAATCACAAATAAGCCATGATCACGCATTAAACCACTAAGAACTAAATCAAAATAAACGAATAAAAGATCAATCTTTGATGACCAGAAACTGAAATTGAAGAAGAAAATTAAAAACCCAAATGCCTTGAAGCTCGCATTAGAACCAAAGCGAACAGAGAACATACAAAAGCAAGCCAAATGAAAGACTGAGCTGGAATCTAATGTCAGAGAAAAGGGTACCTGAGAAAAAGAGAGAAAGAGACTGAGAAGATCTTGAAATTGAAGGAGCTGTATTGCTGCAGTATGAAATACTATACCGATTGTGTATAGCATGTGTATATGTATAATATATGAATTGATTTTTTTTTTTTTTTGGGGGGGGGGGGGGGGGGGGGGGGGGGGGGGGGGGGGAGATGTTAAAAAAGGCTTCAAATTTGGAAATATTGAACACGAAGAAGAATAATATTGAATGATTGATTTTAACAAAAGGCTGTGGCCGTTCTCGAAGCGCCACCCAACAGTTTTGCTGCTCGTAAATCACAACTGGAATCATTTCGCATAGTCATAATATCTCCTTAAGTTTTATTTTTTTAATCTTTAATTAGCTAGAAGTATTTGAAATTTTTATAAATTAATTTATCTTTTTTTTTTGTTAATTATAATCTTAATAATATTTTATATTTTAAATTTAATTTTAAGGTTGGCCGGCCTAAAATAAGAATAAAATTAATCAGTAATATTAAAAACAATGGTTTTGTTGTTCTTGATCAATAAAATAATAAAATGCGCTACCTTAAAAAAAAAAAAAGATGTGAAGACATTGGAGAAGAGACATTAAAACGATTTGTTATTGGCTATTAACATAAAGTACATATACAATATGATATGAATATGTTAACATAATAATTTTTAAAAATTAGAAAGAGGAAACATGGTATATGTTTATATATATACATATATAAATGTTTTAAATTATAAAAATACAATGAGAGTAATATATATTCATAATCATACTAAATATATATTTATTCATTTATACATCAATATAATTACACACACGATGCATATATATATATATATATATATTTTAAGTTATAAATTTTATGAAGGCATTCTTATAAAGAGACTAAAATTTTAAAAACGCCATACAAAATGCAGAGCTACTGATTTCAAAAGAATTTCTTTATTTGCTCGTGGTAGATGCTTTCCTTGTCAATTATGGAGCTTCTTATAAAATCTATCTTTTAAAAAGGAAAAAATGACTTTCTTGTTCCTTCCTATAAGTGATGGAAGGCCTAGGTATTTACCGCAATTCAAAGGGTTATTAATCCCCCAATATTTGAGAAAGCATCAAACCAGTCTCTTGATCAACATTAGGAGTATAAAATACACCAGATTTTTAAAAATTAACTGATTGCCCGAAGGCCATTTCATACTCTAAAAGGATTCTCATGACATTCTAACACTCAGTCGATAAGGCCTTGTGTTGCTCTCGATTAATTAATGCTACAAAGCAATACTCGCAAATATATGTGGTAATTATAGCAACGGTTATCACCCCAAGGTCATCTCACATGGAAGAAATTATTTTGCGATAGTTCGATTTAAACAAAATAAATAAAATTGAATATGTGTTATTGAATTGGTAAATTGTAATTAAAATTTAAAAATAAAAATGAGTAGTAGTTGCATAAGATTAATTCAATTCTAGGAATGATGTCTAGGGCTGTAGATCAATTTAATTAAATCTTGATTCTCAAATTATCCATTAATATAACCTTGTAATTTAATTTGTTCTTTGAGTTTAATTAGTAATTACCAATTCATTAGTTTTCATATTCATAAATTAACAATAATCAATTGTTTTGAAATTGCAAATTAATAAAATTTTAAAACATATATTTCTAATTCATTCTTAGGGTGGTTAATTATATAGTTTCAATATCGAATTTCACCTCTCAGTCCATCGTTCAATATTAAGTGATTAATGGGTGGTCAATCTATCAAACTAACTTTAAGTCCAATGCAATCAACTAATAACAAGGTATATTAATGGAATTATCAAATCAAGTCATTTAATCAAATCTACTACAACCCAAGGCATGAGTAAATTAGCTCATTATTAATTTAAAACAAATATCCATCTCAATATTCATCAAATCAAAATTATACATTGTAATATTAATAGTCATAATAAAACAACAACAATCTAGAAATGAATTAAAAGAGAGAATATGAAAAATCCCTTGTAGACGCCAAGAGTTGAACTACTTGTCTTCCTCATAGCTTCCACCTTGATGTATGATGAACAACTTCTAAGCCCTCTTCAATCAATGACTCTCTTCTTGAAACATGAAATGGTAACTTTCTTATGCTTACAACTCCAATCAAGCTTTCTTCAAACCCTAATCTTCTAAGGAGCTTGCTCACCCAATTTGATCTGCGAATTTGATTAAGTCTTATCTATGAAAGAAATGAAAGATGAATGAAAATGAAGATGAAGAGAGAATGATGTCTCCACCTCCAAAACAAGAACTAAAAACTAAGCACTAGCTCCCTTCAATCAATCCCAACATGTATCCCAACGTTTATGTATGTTCCATCCCCCTCCACTTCTAATTCTTTTCAATTTTTTAAGACACCAAGCATATCTTGCCAACTCACACACCACTCTTTGTCTCCCTCTTTTTCTTTGTTTAATATTTCTTCCCATAAATCCATCCACCTTTTACACATTTTTTAATATTTCTTTTTAAAAGAAAGAGTCATTTGTCCTCTATTTGTCCCTCACTTCGTACAAAATAATTCAAAGGAACCATATGAGACACGACCAAGTCATGAGCGACTTGGCCATGTCACTCATTTTCTTATGGACACGGCCAAGTCATGCGGTCGTGTCCATGGATGCTTCTAACTCTTCTTTCTTCTTCAGGTGGGACACGGTTAAGGCTCTAGCCGTGTCATGTGACACGCCCAGTGGCTTGGGCGTGTCTTCTGCTTGTGTTCACCTCTGCCATTTTCTTTGCTTCCTTTATTCTTTGGTTTCATCAAGTGGGACATGGCCAAGGCCTTGGCCATGTCTCTTGCCAATGTCTGCCTCTGCCCAATTTTCTTAAAAGACACGGCCAAGCCAAGTTGCCTCAGCCCGTGTCCTACTTCTTCCTTGCCTTTGATGAGTGACACGGCCAAGCTAAGTGGTGTCTTGGCTGTGTCTCTTGATTTTTCACAAACTTTGATCCATCACTCCATTGTTTTGCACTTCAACTTAAATCAAATACTTCAAACAATCTTTAAACACAAATTAAAAGAAAAATTAACTAAAAACCAATAAAATTACCCTAAAAATATAAACATAAATGATTGAAACAAATACCCCACACTTAATTCTTTGCTTATCCCTAAGTAAAGTTAAAATTAAAACAAACTAAATAAGAAAAATTAGTCAAGTTCAAGAGTTATAAGAATATATCAAGACTTCCAATTTCTTAAATCTGTAATCAATATCAAACTAAACAAAACCAATACTCATGTAATTTAGTGGTTCTCCATACATAACTAATGTTGTCACTCCCTCATCAACTCTTTGAAGTGTTTAATAAGGTAGTGTTTACACTCATAATATTCAATGAAAGATTATCACCATAAGCTTTCTTATCAATCAAACTTCCACCACTAAATTCCAATAAATCATCAATCATAAGGTCTTTCATTTGGTTGTAATGGGGCTAAGGTAAGAGCATGACATTTGGGAGTGTGAGTTTATCCACTAAGTTCAAGAGAATTTCAAGAGTAAAGTAAGCAATGTAGTATGACCAGCAATCCCAACGTACCTCCCAATCACTTAGCACTAGACATTAAAGAACTTTTTAGGAACTCCACTTATTAAATTTGTAAAGATTATTCCCAAACTCATTTCAACCCTTCCAACAAGAACAACAATTTTTTTGTTTTTTTACCATTTTTTTTATTTTTTTCAGTAAATTATGGTTTGCAACTAAAGAACACAATGGTTTGCAATCTTAAACACACTAAATTTAACCCCACGCTTATTTAACCCCACACACAATCATTAACGCTCTTCAAATGCTCTTGACTTAATGAAAGGGTAAGAGACAAAATAGCATGGTTCAAAGCTAGTAGTGTTGTGAAAAATAATGAAAAGGAGAAATGAAATAGGCTCAAAATTGGCTAACTAAGGTTGAATATAAGGTTGGTCTTTTTAAGCTAAAATGGGTTCACCTAATTGCCTTAATCATATTGATGTCTAATTGAAATTTTTAAGTAGTCTCAAAATGCATGTCAAAGCAAGTTCTAGCAATCCATCAATCAAAGATGCTCACACACAAAAAAGTATATTAAGTTAGCTAAGAAATTAATAGGCTCAATTTCTCACAAGTTTAAAAAGGTAATGCAAGGAATATCCACCAAAATCAACAATAAGCACCAATTTTATCCAATTCTCTAATTCATGCTTCAAAAATTAAAAGGTCATCTACCAAGAAACTTATAGCAATTGAACTTCAAAAATATACTTCAAAATAATATGTAAAAGCAAAACACTTAACAAAAATAACTAAAACAACGACTAAAACAAAGACTTAAAAACAACAACTAAATTACAAAAAACAAAAGCTTGCATTTATGAACAAAAACTTAGCACCCCACACTTTAAGATTGACATTGTCCTTAATGGAAACTAGGATAATTTAAAAGAAGTAAGAGTTAAAGTACAACTTGATTTCCATCATTTTTTTTGTAAGGCAAGTGCTACCTTTTCATCCACAAAACATTAATTGTTCAAGATTAAAAAGCAATAAATATAAAATAACCAAAAACATAAAATTTTAATAACAAACAATGGTAACTAAAAATAGCAACTAAAATATACAACAACTGAAAATAAGAAAGATAAAAAGTGTTCTTAAAAGGCAGAAGCTGATATGATCTATAGTGATGGAGGATGTGACGATGATGCTGCTGAAGGGTGGAGGCTAAGAATCTTAGCAAGGTTGCTATTAATTTGTTCCAACTGGTGAAGGAATTCAATATGATTATGATCTACCTTGCTTTTCAATGCTTTAATCCTACTAATAATCTCCTGATTTTCCAGAGCCGAAGCATCTTCATCTAAACTGAGTGAATCTGAGTCGGACTCCTCATCAACTTGTGGTCTCTTTTGTCGGTCCCCTGGTGCAACTTGCTCATATGAAGCCATCGCATAAGCCCCTCCCATTTCTATAACCATGTGCATCTTCTCAAGGGTAGCAAGGTCTAATGAATCACTTCTAAAATTCTAGTCATATGGCAAGTGCTAGGGTCAAAACATCAACCAGTGCCATAACTAATGTGGTCACCAATCCACCTATACAAATTATGCCTGTAACACCCCATCTTAGCCTACGTTTATAGACCAAGATGGACTGTTAACTCATGGTGGTTGTGCCTTAATATTTTACTTAGCCAATTTTAAATGCAGATTTTAAAAAAATTTTGCCATAACCTCCCCTAAAAATTGAGGTCCCAAGTGTCGCCAAAACTGATTTTTCTTATTTTTAAAAAATATTTTGTTTCACAATTCAACTCAAGCACACTCCCAATAATCCACCCTTATAACCTCAACTACATTCCTGCAAGAAGAATTCACACTTCTATACTTGCATACATAAGTGCTAAACCCAAATAAGATTTATTAGATTACTAGCAGCGTACGTGTTCTAGCTTTTCAATATAATACATTTATTTGCTAGATCATACAAGCTTATGTACATGCCATATTACTACAATCAATCATATCCAAGATCCTACCAAAAGTAGTAGTCAAGGCCAGCTGCGCAGGACATGCTGCAATCTCGTCTCCTCGTTTAACCTACGAGGTTAGAGGGAAACTAAACTCGCTAAGCAATTGCTTAGTGGGTACTTAAATCATTGCAATAAATAAATAAAAAGAAAGAATGATTTGAACATACATTTATATACTTTAAATACTTGAAAGGAATAAATACAAAACACAGATGGTAAAAAGGCTTGACTGAATAATTTGAATTTAAATCATTTTTCTTGCTTTTATCATTTTGGTTGCTCTACTGGTTTAACAGAACGTCAGCGGATAATGAAGGGTCATGATAAACATATCTTGTCATGATCATATTTCATTATCATTCATCATAATTCTTGCACATGTGCCAATGGCCATTATCATTGCATCATTGATCATGTCATTGTAATCATCGGCCTTCAGCCGGAATACATATCATGTCATAAGCAGTATTGCAGTAATAGTATGATGCATCATACCCTTATCTCAAGGGTTCTGATATACCAAGTAGATCATAAATAATTTATTAAATTACTTTGGTCATGATATTCAATAAGTCATGATTTTTCCATAATGCATATATTGTTGGAATAGCTTGTCATGATGCCTTTCTGATCATTTTCAATTCTCCTTCATGTCATTTGATATGATTTAACATCAATCCATAACATAATATTCAAGTTTTAACACATTTAGAAAAATGACCAAAGGAATAGTAGCGCGGCGCGTAAAATCGGCAACGCAATGGCGCGCGACAACTAAATGGTAAAATCTGTTTTTACTGCTGAAAATCAGTCAACTTTGGCAACGGTTTTGACCAAGTAAACAAACTTATTTTTGGCTGAATTTTTGCAGGAAAACACTTTCATAAGTTAACTAAATGCATGTAAAATTTCGTCGAAAAATTCTTTCGTTTGCTCCTTCAACGGACTGCCCAAAATGAAAGCTGCAGAATGGTGCCCAAAAGGGACCATTCGGCCCAATTTTCCAAACTTGAGGGAAATTCATTTTTTTCTTGCAAAATTGATTTTTAGAATCCTTTTGTGATACCATTGAAGGACTAAGGGTCCCTCTTCCAAAAATCAAACCAAAGGAGTGATTAAAAACTCATCAAAGTTTATGAATAATTGCATCAATTTAGCTAGTTTGTTTTGTTTTCATTCTTTTCACAATCAATTGATTACAAATGGTTCAAGAGCACTTTCCCACATATTTACCACACATAATAACATCATTTCAAAACCATTTCAAAAATCCCATAATGCAAAATATGTGAATTAATTGAAAAGGCAATGATTTAAGTACAAAACCTTGTTTATTTGCTTTGTTCATTGCTTGTCTTATTCTTTCTTCCCTTCTTCTTCTTTATCCCTTTGATTTCCTATAATTTTCATAACTTCCATAATAAGAACGTGATAAAAACTATATGTTCAAGCCTTGATTCTTACTATCTAAAGCTACTAATTACCATTTACTCATCACTTCTACATGTAAGGATCATTTAATCTAATTTCTCTTCACTTTCTTATCTTTCCCATAATCTTCCCAACTTTTCTTTCATTGATAACTTGAAAACTATCAATCAAATGAATAAACTAAAGCTAGAATTGGAATCCTTACCTTAAAATAAAGCTTTTCCTTCCAAAAATCCACTTGAATACTTGAAAAATTCCTTCCCTTTTGTTGGTGGAGAGAATACGGCATGCCTCTCAAAAATGGAGAAAACAAATGTGTCCTTAATTCTTTAATCATCCTTCTCTCCCTTTTTATATTTTTCCATTTTCCATTTATTTAATTAATTTCATTTTGGAGGGTTAAGATGTAACCACCACAAAAGTATCTTAACTAGGATGGTGCCATATGGAGGGTTAAGATTAATCTAACCCAAAAGTGTCTTTAAACAAGATTTTGCCATGTGTCCCTTTCTAGAAAATTACTATGCCAAGTGTCCCTTTTCTAGAAAATGGGTGGAAGTGAAAAGACCAAAATACCCTTCAATGGAAGGTTTTGCCTTTTCTTCGTACCCGGGTGGTTTTACGACGCGTAAAATGTACCGTTCTCCTCCTTTCAACCTCTCGTTCCCATTTCCGACATTCATTCTTGATTTTTAACTAATTTATAAAAATTACGCTCATGCCCTTGACTTTTGTAAAAATTCCCTTTAGGTCCTTACGTGATTCGGGTCTCCACTTAGGTTCGTTCTTCAACATCGATCACTGTGGAGTCCTTTCGTTTACTTCAGATACCTTTACGTGTCTTGTTTCCAGTGTATACATTATTATCACAAGAATGACAAAAATACCCTTGGTCAAGAATCCACTGTATCTCTCAAACTATGCTTTTTCGGGAAAAACCGTGGTGTTCCATTTCGACCCAATTTTTCTCTACTTTCCATTTCTGGAGTCTGTTTTATGCACTATTAAGAATCTCCAGTACAACTTTTGGAAATTACAATTACCTCCCCAAAACTTTTTGAAATCACAGTCACCTCCCCGAAACTTTTACAATCTTTTCAGTTAGGTCCTTTTTGTCCTATAAAGCTTCCTTTCACTTCGTGTTCTTTGGTGATTACTCGGGATGGCTCCTCTTACTGTACGCGGATGTACTGTACATGGATGTACCGTACATATGTATAAATTAGGTCGTGACATTTCTTCCCCTCTAAAATTTAGGCTTCGTCCCGAAGCCGATCGGGTGTAAAATTTAGGCTTCCATCCTCATTATTCCTTCTCTTTCCCAAATTATCTCTTCCATTCTATAGTTCCTTCGCCACACTTTAACTGGAGGAATTCTCTTATTTCTTAATCCTTTGACTTTTCGTGCTAAAATTTCTATTGGTTCTTCTTCATAATTTAGGTCAAATTGGACTCTGATGTTTTGTATCTTTATATCGTGTGGGAAGTTCAAACGATCTTGCCTTATCATTGAAACGTGAAAAACATTATGTATTTTGTTCAGTTCTTGTAATAGAGTTAACCGATAGGCTATTGATCTATGCGTTCGATGATCTCGTATAGTCCAATAACCCTAAGGCTTAACTTACTTTTTTGCTTAAATCTTAACACTTCTTTCATGGGAAAGTCTTAAGAAAAACCTTGTCTTCCACTTAGAGTTCTATGTCCCTTCGTTTCGAGTCCGCATATGATTTTGCTCCTAACTACCCGCATATTATTTTATCTTGTCTTTACTTAATTCCGTCCAACACTCTGGTGTTCCATGTTTTCTTTTGTATACTTCTTTATAGGGCATCACCGTATGCTGAATTAATAGTCGTTATTATATGCATATTCAATTAAACTCAAATACTTATTCCAGCCACCCTTAAATTCTATAACACATACTCTTAATATATCCTCCAAAAATTTGGATTACTCTTTCAAATCGTCCATCTGTTTACGGGTGAAAGGCAGTGCTATAATTTGTTTGTGTTTCAGAAGCTGTTTACGACTTCTTCCATAAATTCATGGTGAATGTGGACCTCTGCCTAAAATGATAGACGTTGGAATCCTGTGTAACCGTATAATTTCCTTGGCGTACATTTCCACCAATTTATCTATTGAATAATCCATTTGTAAAAGTAGAAAATGAGCTAACTTAGTTAGGCAGTCAACGATTATCCGAACAACCTCATGCCAGCCTCGTGCCATTGGTAGTTCTATGATGAAATCCATAGTGATATGTTCCCATTTCCATACCAAAGTGGGAATTAGTTGTAACAGTCCCGATATTATTTGATATTTCGCTTTTGCTTGTTGACATATTAAACATTTGGTCATAAAATCAACAACATCTCTCTTCATTCTAGACTACCCTTAAAACTGCTTTAGATATTGATACATTTGTAACTCCTGGATGCATTGCGTAGAGACTACTATATGCCTTTCGAAAAATTTTCTTTCTTATGTTTCCCATTGTTAGTATCATTACTCTATTGTCATAATACAAACTACTGTTCTTAGAAATTTAGAATTTTATATCCTTTCCTCCTTGCACTTGCTTGATCCATTTTTGTATTTGTTCATTTTCCTTTTGTACTTAATGAATTTCTTGAAAAGAAACATAGTTTATGCTTGCATTTCTACTACTAGTACTTCCTCTTCCATTGGTCTTAAACTGATCTTTATAGTGCCTAAGGCTGGTATCGATTTTCCACCAAGTGCGTCGGCCACCACGTTAGCTTTTCCTAGATGATAATTTATAACTTAGCTGTTATTTCCAAAACTTGGGTTTACTTTCCTTACCATAAATTGAGATCCTCTTGGATTGGCGGATATTTTAAACTTTTGTGTCTGTATACATATAACACTTTTCTCCATATAAATCATATTTCCAAATCTTGAATGCCAATACGATAACTGTTAATTCCAAACAGTGTGCCGGGTTATCATTATTATTATTATTATTATTTTCGTATGGGTTAAATCATCAAAAGACTTATGCGACTATTTTATCCTTTTTGCATAAGCATATAACCTTAATCGATGTGTGAAGCATCACTATATATCACAAATTCTTTGCTGGACATGGGCCGTATGGGTATTGCAACATTCGTTAACTTTTCCTTTAGTTTCTCAAAGTTCCTCTAACATTTATCAGTCCATTGGAGTTTGGCATTCCTTTGAAACAACCTTGTCATTGGGATGATAATAATGGAAAACCCTTTTATAAAACATTAATAGTACCCATCCAGTCCTAAAAAGATTCTTACTTCTATTACTGTCTTTGGTGCTTTCCATTCCAAAATGGCTTTTATTTTCTTAAGACCTACTTTAATGCCTTATGCTAATATGGTGTGTTTTAAGAATGTCACTTTTTTTCCAATCAAAACTCGCATTTGTCATGTTTGACGTACAACTGCTTCTCTCGCAACATTTGCAATATTATACAAAAGTATCGATCGTATTCTTCTTTGTTCCTTAAATAAACAAAGGTGTCATCTATGAACACCATTTACAAATTGGTCAAAGTATGGATGAAAGATATGATTCATTAAATCCATGAATACTACTGACACATTTGTGAGCTCAAAGGGCATTACAAGGAACTGATAACGTCCGTATCAAGTTCTAGATGTAGTCTTTAAAATGTCTTTTCCTTTGATCCGCAGCTGCTGATATCCCAGTCGGTGATCTATATATATATATATATATATTTTTTTTTTTTTGAAAAGACCCTGGTTCCTTTAAGTTAGTCGAATACATCGTCGATGGACGGTAATGGATATTTATCCTTAATCGTAAGCTCATTCAACTACTTATAGTTCACATATGACCTTAAGGATTTATCTTTCTTCTTGACGAAGAGTACTAGCGTGCCCCATGAAGAAATATTTGGCCGTATAAGACCCTTGTCGAGTAGCTCCTATAATTGCGTTTTCATTTCTTTGGGTTCCGCTGGTACCATTCGGTATGAGGCAACCAACACCGGTACAGTTCCCGGATATACATTTATAGTGAATCCTACTTTTCTCTTAGGTGATAATCCGGGTAGCTCGTCTAAGGAAACATCGAGAAAATCACACATTGTAGATACCTCTTGAATCTTTATTACATTCTTCTTTGCTTCCATAGTGCTTACCAAGTATGCCTCACATCCGTTTGTATGGAACGCCTTGTTGTAACTGCTGCTGTTACGTTGTTTAGGTAATCGGCTCTCTTTCCTACTGCCGTCACTTCCTCCTTGCGGGGAGTATGAAGTATTACTCTCCATCTTCTTATAATCGACCACTATTTTATGCCTTGTTAGCCAATCCAATACCAACATTTCGTCAAATTCTTGGAATGGTAACTCTATTAAATTTTCTGAAAATGCATTTTCATGTACTCTATAGAACATTCTTTAATCACTTGTGTGTAACTACCTCATCTCTTATCGGATTTATAACTAATGATTCAAACTTAACATATCCTACCGGTAATTCTTCTAAGTTTTCATTGCATAGGCTCTGGCTGGTATACTTGAATTGAGCTAGTCAACGGTCCCTGATTGTGCTCTTTGAAAATTTGAATCACTTTCCTTTCCCCTGTTTAGGCCTCAGCCAAAAGCGGGCCGTGATTTTTCTGTCGGTGTGGGTGCATTCACTTGTCTTTCTGACAGTTTACCCTAACACGATCTGGTGCCCCGCATTCCCAACATCCATCTGTTAAATACCAGCATTCACTCTTATATCTTCATCCACAGTGTTTGCATAGAGGAGTAATATATCCTTCAAATCTATATTTCTTTCCAATCCTCTAGTAATTTTTTGTATTGTTACTTTTTCCTTTTTCCTTTACCTAGTCCTTGGGTTGTTATTACTTTCATTCTTTCCTTTTTATCTAATTTTAATTTTGCACTTTCTACCTCTTTGGTTCTTAATTTCTCTCTTTCTCTTCTTTCTCTTTTTTTTTCCTTCCATCATCTCCTGAATTCATAAATCTCATATATCTTCTTCTTATAATTTCTTAATTTTGATGATTACATTAGGGCATTTTCAAGAGGAATCACAATACGGTGTTTTGATTAGATTTCGTCTAGTTTCTACTCCGTCACCTACCTTATTAAGACTTCACAGGATGGTCACCCATCATCATTGGTCGAGCACGTTTAACTTTGGTTTCCTGCTAAATTTCAACACGACGGTGTCAGGTCAGCAGTATCTTCTTAGTTCGCTTACTTCATTTGCTTATGTGAATTTTGTACATGGGGATACTGTACATTTTCTCTAGTGGCCAGACATGAGAATTTCTCATATACTTATTTCTGTTCACTCATCTTTGTTATCTAAGTTCTATCTATTTTATCTCTTACCGTCTGGTCTTAACATTTTACATACTTTTCTTTTATCCTCTTATTCTGTTCCTCTTTTTATTCCATTCTTCAAATTTCATTTTCTTATATACATTTTCATTTTTACATTCATATACGCCTATCTAACCTTCTCCCGAAACCCCCTTATAAGGACCCCGGTATACTGGCTACAGATGTCTGGCGCCTTGAACCTCTGCCGGATCCTTGGCTTTGTGATCGCTGTCTTTACTATTCAAAACTATCTTCACTTCTAAACTTCTTATCAACTTGTCGAAATCTTCCCAAGCTTTAAGTTTGAACTCTCTTTTGTTGCATACGTTGGTGTCTACTTCTCTAATCTATGTATACCCTCTCTATACCTAAAACTTTAACAACTAATCTTGTAAATTCAAACACGTCCATGACTACTAATTGTACTTTAATTTCATTATTTAATCCTTCCAAAACCTTTGACGTCTTTCTTGCTTTGTTTCTATCATTTTCTTTGCATACTTACTGAGTCGGGTGAACTCTTTATCATACTCAGATACTGTCATTCTTCCTTGCCGTAGATATATAAACTAATTTCTCCTTGCGTTTAGGTATGTTTAACAAGTATATGTTTCTTCTACCCAAAGGGACATGGCATAAATAAATATTTTATCTGGCGTGCATCTCAGTTGTTCCAATGCCCTACTGGTACTGTCCAAACAGTACTCAACTTCTTCAAATCCTTCTTCCCTACTAGCCTAAATTCTTTAGCCCCATATTTCCTTAACTTCTCAATTGGGGACTTCCTTTCTCTTTTGGTAGCAACAGGTATCATTCTTGCCGTTTATTGCAATGGTACTATCATCTATCTTAAATAGACTTCGGGGCCTTCCACAGCCACTGTTGCGGGTCGTGGCATAAGTCCGAGACCCATTTCTACATTTATGGATACGAAAGCATATGATTCATTCTCTTGATCTATAACTCTTTGTGATTCTGCCACTTGCAACCTTATACCGTATACATATATCGTGATAAGGATTAGCAGCTGGCTTGACTCAACACATTAACTTTCCTATATGGCATGTACGTAAGCACTATTAGATTTTCCTTTATCACATGTACCTTATATACTTATGTATTTATAATATTCTTTCTACTATACTGACATTTCGTACCTAAATGATATATGCTCTCATTTCTTATCTGCTATAGGATATCCCATTTTACATTGGTAATGGCCACTCCCAATATAAAATGTGTATCCTCCTATGTTGAATTTTCCAGGACCGGCTAAACCGGTGCTCTGATACCACTAAATGTAACACCCCATCTTAGCCTACGTTTATAGACCAAGATGGACTGTTAACTCATGGTGGTTGTGCCTTAATATTTTACTTAGCCAATTTTAAATGCAGATTTTAAAAAAATTTTGCCATAACCTCCCCTAAAAATGGAGGTCCCAAGTGTCGCCAAAACTGATTTTTCTTATTTTTAAAAAATATTTTGTTTCACAATTCAACTCAAGCACACTCCCAATAATCCACCCTTATAACCTCAACTACATTCTTGCAAGAAGAATTCACACTTCTATACTTGCATACATAAGTGCTAAACCCAAATAAGATTTATTAGATTACTAGCAGCGTACGTGTTCTAGCTTTTCAATATAATACATTTATTTGCTAGATCATACAAGCTTATGTACATGCCATATTACTACAATCAATCATATCCAAGCTCCTACCAAAAGTAGTAGTCAAGGCTAGCTGCGCAGGACATGCTGCAATCTCGTCTCCTCATTTAACCTACGAGGTTAGAGGGAAACTAAACTCGCTAAGCAATTGCTTAGTGGGTACTTAAATCATTGCAATAAATAAATAAAAAGAAAGAATGATTTGAACATACATTTATATACTTTAAATACTTGAAAGGAATAAATACAAAACACAGATGGTAAAAAGGCTTGACTGAATAATTTGAATTTAAATCATTTTTCTTGCTTTTATCATTTTGGTTGCTCTACTGGTTTAACAGAACGTCAGCGGATAAGGAAGGGTCATGATAAACATATCTTGTCATGATCATATTTCATTATCATTCATCATAATTTCAATATGAGAAAACTGAAAACATTTAAGTTGTATTGTAAAACATACTAGATAAAACATTTATTTATTAAGCAGTGGAAAATGTAGCAGTATTTACATACATATACATCAAAATCAATATTTACAAAATATAAAGTTTATACATGTTTGGCAGTTCATCTGTGATCTTTAAGTCCCCTATCAATACTTCACAAGCCTAGACTCGACTCGGTCTAGCTGAACTCTCCGGTTCTACCCTGTCACCTGCGCGATGAACCACAATCGCGCTAAGTCATAGGCTTAGTGGTATAAACCACAATAACAATATGCTTTAATATAATGCCAATGTCATACATTCAAATATTATAAATAATTCACATAGGGATATCATATTTCAAACCTTACATTAAATTTTAATAATCATTTGTTTCACCATTCATGGCTCACATTTAAACAAAGACAAGCATGGGCCCAAAAGAAACTAATATGCCATTTAACTTTCAGAGTTAAAGTTTTGGTTAAATTTTCACATTTAACATCCCAACTAGGCTTCAAGGATTAGGCCCACCCTAGCTTCAAGGGGAGCAAAGCATGCTAGGCATCAACCTAACTTGGCTTCAAGGACCAAACCCAACCCAGCTTCAAGGGTTTGTAACATCCCAACTAGGCTTTAAGGACTAGGCCCAACCAAGCTTCAAGGGGAGTTAACATGCTAAACTTCAACCCAACTTGGCTTCAAGGACCAAACCCAACCCAGCTTTAAGGGATTGTTACTATTAGGCATGCCACCAACAACAAAACTCTAAAAATTGAATAACAAATTAGGCACACAATTCTTTCATTCTTTCATTATCCATTCCATTCTCATATTCTCATAATTAGGCAACCATGCCCCAATTATTTCATTTGCATCATCATAGCCAACAACAATGGCTTCACATCTCATCACTAGAGTATACATAACCAATTGCATTGGATATACATTTTGAATGATCATCATATCATTCACATTATGCAAATCATAACATTAATCCAATGTATCAACAATGTAATAAATTACTTAACACATTTACAACCAAAAATATGTTAAGTCCCAATGTCATGTAAATGTATGCAATGATGTAGGGTTTGTACTTACCTCAAGAGCAACTCACACAACACCAAACTCCTCTTCCAAGAATCCTTCAACACTTGGATTAGGGCAACTCAATCTCTTCAAAACCTAATCCAAAAGGGATGATACACACTTACTTAGAGATACACATGAGATAATATGGATAAGAACCAATTAGGGCAAACTCTACACATGACACGCTCAATAACACGGGCGTGTCCCTGACCGTGCCCTAAACTCACAACACAGAAGCTTTGACACGCTCAGTGATATGGGCGTGTCACTGGCTGTGTCAATCCACCAACATCACAGTAGCTATGACACGCTCAGTGACATGGGCGTGTCACTGGACGTGTCAATCCACCAACATCACAGTAGCTATGACACTCTCAGTGACATGGACGTGTCACTGGTCGTGTCAATACTACTCCAACACAGAAGCTGTGACACGCTCAGTGACATGGGCGTGTCACCCATCCAGAAAACAGAACCATTGACACGCCCAAAGACTTGGCTGTGTTCATGGGCGTGTCAGGCCAAAAAACTTGATTCCGGCAACAACATCACCACATTCAGCAAACCTCTTTCTTTCATCATCTTCCACTCCGAACAAACTTAACCAAACACATCAATAAACTATAATAACTTCCAAAAACACCAAAACAACTCAATACATACATCAAACACAAATCACAACCATCACATACACAAAACACAACATTTGCTCTTCCAACACCAAACTTAACCTTTCCTTCAAACCAATCCCAAAATCAACACCAATAAGATCAAACACTCTTAACTACACCAAAATCAAACATACACATACCATTAACAATCAAACACCAAACTCAAAACACAAACTTAAACGAAAACCAAGGAATCAAGTGGAAAACTTACCAAAAGTGATGAAAACCCTTAGAATTCCAACTTGATCACTTGAAACACCCTTCAATCTTGAGTTTGGATGAGCAAAATCTCTCTTTCCTCTCTTGTTATGGTGATAGTCGGCCAAACAAGGAAAGAAGAAGAAGAAGAAGATGAAGAAAGAAGAGCAAAGTCAACACCAAACTTAACCTTTCCTTCAAACCAATCCCAAAATCAACACTAATAAGATCAAACACTCTCAATTACACCAAAATCAAACATACACATACCAACAACAATCAAACACCAAACTCAAAACACAAACTTAAACGAAAACCAAGGAATCAAGTGGAAAACTTACCAAACTTGATCACTTGAAACACCCTTCAATCTTGAGTTTGGATGAATAAAATCTCTCTTTCCTCTCTTGTTATGGTGATAGTCGGCCAAACAAGGAAAGAAGAAGAAGAAGAAGATGAAGAAAGAAGAGCAAAGTCAACATAATAACCACTCTTAACCACTCAATCTTCTTTTTAAATCTCAACCAAGCAATTTTAATAATATAATATATAAATATCCACTTCCACTTAACTCAATTTCCATTTCAATTAATTTAATTAAAATTAAATATTTCTTTTGACCAATTCATTAATTGACTTGTATATGTTGTATACAACATATACACGCTTCTCTTCTCATCTTTTATCTTCCCACTTAAACATTTATACCTTATATCATTTAATCCAATTTCAACAATAATTATTCCAAAAATTTTAGGGTATAGTTTGGGATATTACAATTCTCCCTCTCTAAAAATAAATTTCATCCTCAAAATTACCTGATCTCAAGTCTGAAACAATTGAGGATACTGATCTCGCATCGCTTGCTCACTCTCCCAAGTTGCCTCTTTCTTTGCATGATTCTTCCATAGAACCTTCACAAGTGGCACTTTCTTATTTCTCAACTCTTTCACTTCATGTGCCAAAATAGCCACAGGTTCTTCTTCTAAAGTCAGATCTAGACTCACCTCAATAGATTCAATGGACAGAATGTGAGATGGGTCGGATCTGTACCTCCTTAACATAGAAACATGGAAGACATTGTGAATTCTATCCAACTCAGGCGGCAAAGCGAGTCGATAAGCAACTGGTTCAACTCTCTCCAATACCTCATAAGGTCCAATAAAACGAGGACTCAACTTCCCTTTTCGGCCAAATCTCAAAATCTTCTTCCAAGGAGACACTTTCAACAATACTTTATCTCCAACATTGAACTCTATGTCTCTCCTCTTTAAATTTGAATAAGATTTCTGTCTGTCTGAAGCTGCTTTCAATCGATCCCGAATTATCTTCACTTTCTCTTCCATTTCTTTAATCAAATCTGGACCAACCAACTTACCTTCTCCAACTTCATCCCAACATAGAGGCATCCTGCATCTTCTACCATACAATGCCTCATATGGTGCCATTCTAATACTAGACTGATGACTATTGTTGTAAGCAAATTCCATCAATGGCAAAAATCTATCCCAACTTCCCGAGAAATGAATGACACAGCTTCTCAACATATCCTCTATAATCTGTATCACTCTCTCTGACTGCCCATCTGTCTGTGGATGAAAAGTAGTGCTAAAGTACAATTAAGAACCCAAAACACCATGTAAACTCTTCCAAAACCTTGAAGTAAACTGGGGATCTCGATCAGACACCAAAGAAATTGGGACTCCATGCAAATTCACTATTTCACTGATATACAGCTTAGCCAACCTCTCTAGAGAATAGTCCATTCTAACTGGAAGAAAATGAGCTGTCTTTGTCAACTGATCAACAATCACCCAGATGGCATCATGCTTCTTCTGAGTCAACGACAAACCAGTCACAAAATCCATTATTACTCACTCCCATTTCCATTCAGGCACTGATAAAGGTTGAAGCAATCCTGTAGGAACTTGGTGCTCAGCGACTTGGATACAAACTTCACTATGTCTCTCTTCATACCTGACCACCAGTAATGCTACTTCAAATCATGATACATCTTGATATTTCCAGGGTGCATAGCAAAAACCGATTAATGTGCTTCATCCAAAATAATCTTTCTCAATTTTTCATCATCAGGAACACACAATCTATCTTTGAACCAAAGGCTACCACCACCTCTCACATGAAATCTCAGCTCTCCCCATTTTGGCAATCTGACACAACTTTCTGAATTTTCTCATCAGCCAACTGAGCCTTTTTAATTTGATCCCACAACATTGGTCTCAACTGCAATTGAGCTAATAGAGCACCATCATTACATGATTCAAAACTAGCATGCAATGCTCTCAACTCAACAAGCAATGAGAGTGAATAAGCAGTCAAACCTGCTAAAGACTTCTGACTCAAGGCATCAGCAACTACATTTGCCTTACCAGGATGATAGTAAATCAAACAGTCATAGTCTTTGATTAACTCTAACCACCGTCTCTGCAGAAGATTCAGCTCTCTCTGAACACCCAAGTATTTCAAACTTTTGTGGTCTGTATAAATAAAATACTTCTCCCCATAAAGATAATGTCACCAAATCTTCAAAGCAAACACTATAGCTGCCAACTCCAAATTGTGCGTCGGGTAATTAAGCTCATGCGACTTCAACTGCCGAGAAGCATAAGCTATGACTTTATCCTCTTGCATCAAAACACAACCTAGACCATTAAGTGAAGCATCACTGTAAATCACATATGGTTTATCTTCCACAGGCAAGGTAAGAACAAGAGCTTAAGTCAACATCTCCTTCAACTGCTCAAAGCTTGCTTGACACTGATCTGTCCACATGAATTTAACTCCCTTTCGAAGTAATTTGGTGAGTGGAGTAGCTATTAAAGAAAAATCATTCACAAACCGTCGATAATAGCTTGCCAAACCCAAAAAACTTCTAACTTCAGTCACTGACTTTGGTGGACTTCAATTCAAAATGGCCTCAACTTTACTCGGATCAACTCTTATACCATCCGCTGACACCACATGACCCAGAAAAGTTACTTGATCAAGCCAAAACTCACACTTAGACATCTTAGCATACAATTGCTTCTCTCTCAAAGTCTACAATACAATCCGTAGATGCTTGTCATTCTCCTCCTTATTATGCGAATACACCAAAATATCATCGATAAAGACCACCACAAACTGATCTAGATAGGGTCTAAACACCCTATTCATTAAATCCATGAAAGTTGCTGATGCATTCGTCAATCCAAAAGGCATCAACAAAAACTCATAATGCCCATACCTTGTGCAAAAAGCTGTCTTAGGAACATCTTCAGCTCTAACTCTTAACTGATGGTACCCTAATCTCAGATCAATCTTGAAAAACACTGCTGCTCCCTTCAATTGATCAAAGAGATCATCTATCCTAGGCAAATGATACTTATTCTTGATACTCACTCTATTCAATTGCCTATAATCGATGCACAGTCTCAAAGTACCATCCTTATTCTTTACAAACAAAATAGGTGCTCCCTACGGAGACACACTAGGGTGAACAAATTACTCTAGAATCCACAACATGAGCAAGATAAGCATCACACCCTTTTCTAATCAACTTCCTAGTTGCAACAGCTGAAACAAACAAGGATGCCAGATGTCTCTGTTCAGTAGATACCATCACACTTCTCAGGGTAACAAACTTCTTTTGACAGTCTACCATAGCTCCATGCTTAGACAACCAATCCATGCCTAAGATCAAATCATACTCCTTAAAAGGCATTTTAATCAAATCATACTCCTTAAAAGGCATTTTAATCAAATCACCCAAAAACTCCTCATCTTGCACCACAACTGAACTATCACGATGCAACTTGCTAACTACCACACTATGCCCTAAAGGATTTGTCACCAACACATGAAATCCTAGGGACTCTGAATGCAATTCAGACACATGCAAGATAGATGCACTTATGTATGAATGAGTAGTTCCTGGATCAATAAGAGCAAGAACTGAAATGCCAAATAAAGAAAATGTACCCGCAATAAATGCTGAAGCATCCGGTTGCCTCTGCATCACATACACTCGCAGAGATGACCCAGCCTCATTTGGCCTATTGCCTCTGGATGTAGAGTCTCTTCTCTAACTGATCCCAGGTCGACCACCTCTACTGAAACCTCTGCCCCCTCGACCTCCTCTGCTAACACTAGGTCGAGAAGCTGCAGTATCAGTCTGTCTATCTTCATGTAGCTCAGGGCAATCTTTGTTAAAATGAGCTGGTGACCCACATCTAAAACATACTCCTGATCCACCCATCTTCCAACAAGCACCCCCATGTGTCCTACCACAATAGACACATGTAGGTAAAATAGATCTTTGAACCACTGGAGTTGGAGCACTCGCTATAGAAACTGTAGGTCTCGATCTCTGCCTCTGATACTGAATTGACCTACCCGACTGCCTCTGGCTCCTATTGACTCTCGGAACAAAACTTCCTCTACCTCTCTTTATAGATGAAGACCCTGCCTCAAACTGGGGTCTTCTAACTCTAGCCTCCCCTTCAGTAGCAGCTGCTGCAATACCTTGTGCTCTCTCAACACTTCTAGTTGCTGTAACCAATTGAGAAAAATCTTAATACCGAGAACCAGCAACAATACACATAATAGAGGGCCTCAATCCCTTCTGAAATCTCCTACACCGATTAATCTCATCTGAAATAATCCCACCGGCATAATGACTCAACCGGATATACTCTATCTCATACTCTGTCACTGTCCGGTTATCTTGCCTCAGATTCAGAAATTCCATCTTCTTGACATCTTTATACTCCCTCGGAGTATATTTCTGCTCAAACTCCTGTAGAAAATCACTATAAGATAAGGTCGGAGCATCATCCATGGCATGGGGAACCATCTTCCACCAATCATAAGCATCTTTCTACAAAAGTGATCTAGCATAATCAAATTTCTCTTCAGGAGTAGCCTACAGCTGAATGAATATCCTCTGCACTCTATCCAACCACTGCTCAGCTATTGCAGGATCTGTAGTACCAAAGAAATCCTCAGCCTCAAACTTTCTCAATTTATCATAATGCCTCACCGGCACTTGTGGCTGTGGTGGAGGTGGTGGCTGCTGCACTGGAGTTTTCCTCAATAATTCAACCACATGCCGTAACCAAACTGGCAAAATCTCATCAGCTGCTGGTCTCTCTAGCACAGGAGCAGGTGCCTCTCCAGCTCTCTCAACCCTAGCTCCATCTCTACCCTCTTCAGAAGCTACACTCTCAGCACTACCTTCTATGGACTGACATGACTGAGACGCCATCACTACCTATATCTGCAAACACAGCAGGATATACCTCATCAAAGATTAGAGATTGCTAGTGCCAAAGCATGTATCTTATTTAAAAACAATATTTTAAAATCAAAATTTTCTTTTTTCTTACAAATCACCTAGGTTGAGAATCTCAAACCTAGGCTCTGATACCAAAATAGTTGTAACACCCCTATACCCCATATATGCACATTACATACAACCACATCTGTAATATACGTATACCAGATACAGGAGTGTCACGGTTCATATTAAACAAACCATTCTTTCTTCATAATTTCAATATGAGAAAACTGAAAACATTTAAGTTGTATTGTAAAACATACTAGATAAAACATTTATTTATTAAGCAGTGGAAAATGTAGCAGTATTTACATACATATACATCAAAATCAATATTTACAAAATATAAAGTTTATACATGTTTGGCAGTTCGTCTCTGATCTTTAAGTCCCCTGTCAACACTTCACAAGCCTAGACTCGACTCGGTATAGCTGAACTCTCAGGTTCTACCCTGTCACCTGCGCGATGAACCACAATCGCACTAAGCCATAGGCTTAGTGGTATAAACCACAATAACAATATGCTTTAATATAATGCCAATGTCATACATTCAAATATTATAAATAATTCACATAAGGATATCATATTTCAAAACCTTACATTAAATTTTATTAATCATTTGTTTCACCATTCAAGGTTCACATTTAAACAAAGACAAGCATGGGCCCAAAAGAAACTAATATGCCATTCAAGTTTTAGAGTTAATGTTTTGGTTAAATTTTCACATTTATCACCCAACTAGGCTTCAAGGAATAGGCCCAACCAAGCTTCAAGGGGAGCGAAGCATGCTAGGCATCAACCCAACTTGGCTTCAAGGACCAAACCCATCCCAGCTTCAAGGGTTTGTAACATCCCAACTAGGCTTCAAGGACTAGGCCCAACCAAACTTCAAGGGAAGTTAAGCATGCTAAACTTCAACCCAACTTGGCTTCAAGGACCAAACCCAACCTAGCTTCAAGGGATTGTTACTATTAGGCATGCCACCAACAACAAAACTCTGAAAATTGAATAACACATCAGGCACACAATTCTTTCGTTCTTTCATTATCCATTCCATTCTCATATTCTCATAATCATCTAGGCAACCATGCCCTAATTATTTCATTTGCATCATCATAGCCAACAACAATGGCTTCACATCTCATCACTAGAGTATACATAACCAGTTGCATTGGACATACATTTTGAATGATCATCATATCATTCACCTTATGCAAATCATAACATTAATCCAATGTATCAACAATGTAATAAATTACTTAACACATTTACAACCAAATGTGTTAAGTCCTAATGTCATGTAAATGTATGCAATGATGTAGGGTTTGTACTTACCTCAAGAGCAACTCACACAATACCAAACTCCTCTTCCAAGAATCCTTCAACACTTGGATTAGGGCAACTCAATCTCTTCAAAACCTAATCCAAAAGGGATGATACACACTTACTTAGAGATACACATGAGATAATATGGATAAGAATCAATTAGGGAAAACACTACACATGACATGCTCAACAATACGGGCGTGTCCCTGACCGTGCCCTAAACTCACAACACAGAAGCTTTGACATGCTCAGTGACATGGGCGTGTCACTGGCCGTGTCAATCCACCAACATCACAGTAGCTATGACACGCTCAGTGACATGGGCGTGTCACTGGACGTGTCAATCCACCAACATCACAGTAGCTATGACATTCTCAGTGACACAGACGTGTCATTGGTCGTGTCAATACTACTCCAACACAGAAGCTGTAACATGCTCAGTGACATGGGCATGTCACTGGTCGTGTCACCCATCCAGAAAATAGAACCATTGACATGCCCAAAGACTTGGCCGTGTTAATGGGCGTGTCAGGCCAAAAAACTTGATTCCGGCAACAACACCACCACATCCAACAAACCTCTTTCTTTCACCATCTTTCACTCCAATCAAACTTAACCAAACACATCAATAAACCATAATAACTTGCAAAAACACCAAAACAACTCAATACATACATCAAACACAAATCACAACCATCCCATACACAAAACACAACACTTGCTCTTCCAACACCAAACCTAACCTTTCCTTCAAACCAATCCCAAAATCAACACCAATAAGATCAAACACTCTCAATTACACCAAAATCAAACATACACATACCATCAACAATCAAACACCAAATTGAAAACACAAACTTAAATGAAAACCAAGGAATCAAGTGGAAAACTTACCAAAAGTGATGAAAACCCTTAGAATTCCAACTTGATCACTTGAAACACCCTTCAATCTTGAGTTTGGATGAGTAAAATCTCTCTTTTTTCTCTTGCTATGGTGATAGTCGGCCAAACAAGGAAAGAAGAAGAAGAAGATGATGAAGAAAGAAGAGCAAAGTCAACATAATAACCACTTTGAACCACTCAATCTTCTCTTTAAATCTTAACCAAGCAATTTTAATAATATAATATATAAATATCCACTTCCACTTAACTCAATTTCCCTTTCAAATAATTTAATTAAAATTAAATATTTCTTTTGACCAGTTCATTAATTGACTTGTATATGTTGTATATATCTCTATATATACAACATATACACACTTCTCTTCTCATCTTTTATCTTCCCACTTAAACATTTATACCTTATATCATTTAATCCAATTTCAACAATAATCATTCCAAAAATTTTAGGGTATAGTTTGGGATATTACATGGGTGGATTGGTCGTGTCTGGGTGACACGGTCAAGGACATGGCCAAGCCTTCTGGCGTGTCCACGTCTGGATTTTTTGGGCTCGAATTGCTTGACTGTGTCAAGTGGCCGTGTCCTTCACTGCCATTTTTGCCTTTTCAATTTTTTTGTGTCACCCAAGTCTAATACATGCAATTTTCTTCCTGGCTTCACCCTAAAACTCCTTCAAAAACAAAAATAGATTAAAGCACCCATTCTATTCTCTTAAAGCCAAAACCAAAATTTAAATTGCAAAACACGAAAAATTAACTATGAAAAGAAATACAAACCGATGGGTTGCCTCCCATTGAGAGTTTCTTTAATGTCATGTAGTTGGACATCGTTGCATCACTCGTTAAAGAATACCATACTTCCTATGGTATTTTGCAATTTCAATTTCTTCAAAATAGGGCTTCACCCTTTGTCCATTCACCTTAAATGTCTCGTTGGTTTTCAAATTCAACAATTCAAAAAATCCAAATGGAAGTGTTTGAATGACTTGAAATGGTCCACTCCAACTGAACTTCAATTTTATGGGGAACAATCTCATCTTTCGGTTAAACAAAAGGACTTTCATTCTCGATTCTAGGGTTCTACTAGGGATCATTTTATCATGCATCGCTTTCATTTTTTCTTTGTAGATCCTTGAGTTCATAAAGGCTTCATTCCTGAGTTCGTCTTGCTCAGAATTTTTCAACACCCTGTGAAGAGTATATGTCCCAAAGGGGTAGGTGAAGGTCACCTGGGGTAGATTCTTCTCTTCTATCTTGTAGTCCTCAATTTTCACTTCAGATATTTCAACTTCTTCTCTCCAGGGCAAGGCCTTATCTAGATTGCCTTTACTAATTTTTTGAAAGAAAACTTCTTTAACCATAGAATTAGAATAATCAATAAAAGAACAATTTTCATGGATAGCAATATTGGGAGTAGGGAAAGTGTTAAAAATTAAAAATTCCACAATTTGTCTTAAGACAATAATGGACAGTTTTCCATTTTTAACATCTATCAAGATATTAGTTGTAGCTATGAAAGGACTTCCTAATAAAACTGTAAGTTTAGCATCCTTAGGGATATCTTCCCTCATATCTAGGACTATGAAGTCCATATGAACTATTAAACCTCTAACTTGCACTAGAACATCCTCTATGATTCTCTTAGAAAACCTAAGAGTTCTATCAGCCAATTGTAAGACCATCTTAGTTGGTTTAAGTTCTCCAAGCTCTAATTTCAAGTAAATTGAGTAAGACATTAAATTTATGCTAGCTCCCAAATCATACACGACGGATGCTTCTTTCCCATTTCCCATGGAAAGGTTAATTATAAAACTTCCAGGTGCCACCTCCGAAACCATCATCTTTTTATTTGGCTCATATCTTCTCTTTTTGGTGATAAGTTCTTTGAAAAATTTGGCATAAGCAGGATGTTCTTGATCACTTTGAGTAAAGGAAGATTTATTCTTACCTTGGAGAGCATGTTATAAATTTCAGAAAATTGCTTATCTTGCTTCTCACTTTTTAACATGCTTGGGAATGAAATTGGTGGTCTATAAAGATTTGGAGATTTGTTCACCTTTGGTGCAACTGATGCCTCCTCACTAACTTCCTTCAGCTCACTGGGTTGAGCTTTACCCTCTTGCATGTCCTCACCATCTTCTTCAAATGTTCATGCATCCAAAGTATCATTAATGTTATTATCGTCGATTTTATTATCGAGTGCCTTACCACTTCTTAAGACCGTGAATGCTTTGGCTTACTCCGGTTGACTAAAAAATTTTCCTTCCTTACCACTTCTTAAGACCGTGAATGCTTTGGCTTACTCTGGTTGACTAAAAAATTTTCCTTTTTAATGACCTTGAAGTTGATTAGCCAATTGACCCACTTGAGTTTCCACCTTTTTAACTGATGCTTTCAAAGAGTCAAACTATTTGTTATTCACCTCTTTATTTTGAGTGCTTATATGAATGAAAGCATTCAAATTATCTTCAAGTGAAGGTTTTGTTATTTGCTCTTGATTTGAAGTTTGCCCTTGAAATTGGGGTCCCCTTTGATAAGGTTCGAATGAATGTTGAGGTAGAACTTGTTGTTGGTTCTTCCATGAAAAATTAGGGTGATTTTTCCAACCGTAGTTATAAGAATTTGAGTACGGGTCATTCCTTCCCCTTTATTGGAACTCTTCAAAAGCAAAAGCTTGCTCTTGCCCTTCTTGTAATTGGTCAAAGTTTGAAGGACATACATTTGCATTGTGGCGTACCACACCACATGATCCACATGATTCCTGGCTTGGAACCGGCAAGTTTTCTCTAGCATTCAACAATTTAACTTCCCTTGTCAACTCAGAAATTTGCCTTGCGATTTTTGAGTTTGTATTCAGCTCATATGCTCCTCTTCTCCTTTCCCCATTACTCTTTTATTGAGAATTTGCTCCCAACATTTCAAATATTGTAACCATTTCAGCAGCTATTTTCTCACCCATTGCCCCTCTTGCAGCATTATCCACTGTGTTTTAACATTGTTGAGTTAGCCTATCATAGAAGAACAGATTGAGCAATTATTATGGATAATAATGATGAGGGCATTAAATCAATAAATATTTAAAGCGATCCCATGCTTCATGAAATGGTTCTCCATCAAATTGGGTGAAAGTTGCAATACTCCCTGTAAGCTCCTTTGTCTTTTAGTGTGAATAAAATTTTTTCATGAATTTGTTATACACTTCGGTCCAAGTGGTCAAAGAATTTTTCAATAAGGTCATCAACCATGCTTTTTCCCTATCTTTTAAACTATATAGGAAACATCTCATTTTGAGTTCATCCTTTATTAATGCTTACAAAGGGAAAGTATGCAATGTTGTGTAAAAATCTTGAATGAAGTTGAGACGATCTTCATTCAGCAATCCATAGAAGGATGGCAACATACTATAAGGAGCATTTTTGAGTTTATAATTTTTTGCTGCGTTTCTCAACCGGATACATGATGTGGTTACTCCAATGATTGGTCGGGCAAACTCCTTCATAGGTGGTTCCTCTACGTCACCCATTTCTACTTCCATATTCTCCTTAAATTGCTTGTCGGTTTCTTCTCCTTCTTGTCCCAAAGGATCTACTCCTTTGGTTCTTGGGAGTCTATGAATATCATCTATATATGGAACAAGTTCGTTTCCTTGAGATCTTCGTCCTTGCATAAATCACCTAGGCAATTCAAAAAGGAACACCTTACACAATTAAATAATTAAAATAAAAGAATCAAACTACAAACAACAATTGCCTTCCCCGGCAACGGAGCCAAAAACTTGTTGGGCTCGATTAATTACTACTACAAAGTGACACTCGCAAGTATACAAGGTAATTGTAGCAATGGTGATCGCCCCAAAGTCATCCCACAAGGAAGGAATTATTTTGCAATAGTTCGATTTAAACAAAATAAATAACATTGAGTGTGTGTTGATGAATTGGTGAACTGTAAATAACATTTAAAAGTAAAAATGAGTAGTAGTTGCATAAGATTAATTAAATTCTAGGAATGGTGCCTAAGGTTGTAGATCAATTTAATTAAATCTTGATTCTCAAATTATCCATTAATATAACCTTGTATTTTAATTTGTTTCTTGAGTTTAAATAGTAATTACCAATTCATTAGTTTTCACATTCATGAATTAACAACAACAAATTATTTTGAAATTGTAAATTAATAAAAACCTAGAATATATATTTCTAATTCATTCTTAGGGTGGTTAATTGCATAGTTTCGATATCGAATTTTACCTCTCGGTCCATCATTCAATATTAAGTGATTAATAGGTGGCCAATCTATCAAACTAACTTTAAGTCTAATGCAATTAGCCAATAACAAGGTATACTAATGGAGTTATCAAATCAGTCATTTAATCAAATATACTACAACCCAAGGCATGAGTAAATTAGCTCATAATCAATTTAAAACAATTATCCATCTCAATATTCATCAAATCAAAATTATCATTGTAATATTAATGTTCATAATAAAACAACAACAATCTAAAAATGAATTAAAAGAGAGAATATAAAAAACCCCTTATAGATGCCAATAGTTGAACTACTTGTTTTCCTCCTAGCTTCCACCTTGATGTATGATGAACAACTTCCAATCCCTCTTAAATCAATTTTCTCTCTTCTTGAAAAATGGAATGGTAACTCTCTCAAGCTTATAACTCCAATCAAGCTTTCTTCAAACCCTAATCTTCAAAGGAGCTTGCTCACCCAATTTGATCCCCAAACTTGATTAAGTCTTGTCTATGGAAGAAATGAAAGATGAATGGAAATGAAGATGAAGAGAGAATGATGTCTCCCCCTCTAAAACAAGAACCAAAAACTAAGCACTAGCTCTTTTCAATCAATGCCAATGTGTATGTATGTTCCATCCCCCTCCACTTCCAATTCTTTTCAAGTTTTTAAGATACCAAGCATATATTGCCAACTCACACACCACTCTTTGTCTCCCTCTTTTTCTTTGTTTAATATTTCTTCCTATAAATCCATCCACCTTTTACTCATTTTTAATATTTCTTTTTAAAAGGAATGAGTCTTTTGTCCCCCATTTGTCCCTCACTTCGTGCAAAATAATTCAAAGGGACCATATGAGACACGACTAAGTCATGAGCGACTTGGCCGTGTCACTCATTTTCTTATGGACGCAGCTAGTCATGCAGCCATGTCCATGGCTGCTTCTAACACTTCTTTCTTCTTCAGGTGGGACACGGCCAAGGCTCTGTCCATGTCATGTGACAAGGCTAGTGGCTTGGCCGTGTCTTCTGCTTGTGTTCACCTCTGCCATTTGCTTTGATTCCTTTATTATTTGGTTTCATCAAGTGGGACACGGCTAAGGACTTGGCCATGTCATGTGACACGACCAATAGCTTAGCTGTGTCTCTTGCCAGTGTTTGCCTTTGCCCAATTTTCTTGAAGGACACGGCCAAGCCAAGTTGCCTCAGCCCGTGTCCTGCTTCTTCCTTGCCTTTGATGAGTGACACGACCAAGCTAAGTGGTGTCTTGGTTGTGTCTCTTGATTTTTCACAAACTTTGATCTATCACTCCTTTGTTTTGCACTTCAACCTAAATCAAATACTTCAAATAATCTTTAAACACAAAATAAAAGAAAATTTAACTAAAAACCAATAAAATTTCCCTAAAAATATAAACATAAATGATTGAAACACCTTGAAAAAGAATAGAGAGTCATTCGTAAAAAGCAATTGCAACACTCTAGGGCACCTCCTATTAATCAACAACCATAAATATCCCTATTCAACTCAGCATGCTTAAACAATGTTGAAGACCCTCAACACATAGGATGAACAAGTAAGGGGATAACAGATCACCCTAATAAGGCCTCTCTCAGTGATTGTAGGACCTATTATAATATCATTAAATAGAATGGAGTAACTTATTGATCTAACACAGATCATCAATAAATCTATCCATTCTTGACAAAAGCCTAATTTCAATAAATTCATTTCAAGAAAGCACAATTCACTCTGTCATAATTTTACTAATTTTAATCTTTAAAGCTATATCACCCATTTTCCCTTTCGTCTTGCGTTCTATATGATGAATCAACTCAAACAATATAATAACATTATCAATAATCATATGTCCACGGACAAAAGCTGAATGATAATTAAATACAACATATGGAAGAATCCTTTTCAGTCTATTAGCCAAGACTTTCGCCAAAATCTTATAGAGGACATTACATAAAGAAATTGGTTAAAAATCTCTATTATGAGAGGTTGAGTCAGATTTAGGAATAGGCACAATATTTATTTCCATGAGAGCTTGAGGTAAAGAACAATCAAAAATCCATTATTTATAGCTCTTCACAATGTCAAGACCAACCACATGCCAAAATTTCTGATAGAATGTAGGATTCATCCCATCTGATCCAAGGATTTATCCAGATGCATAAAACACACTTTTTACGGAAGGGGCCATCAATAAAATATTATCAGCCTCTTTTACTTTCCTGTCAACTTTCTCCTAAACTTGATCACAATGGCTATGTAACCTTGCAAATAACAAAGAGAAATAATTCAAGATTATTCCATAAAAGGCAAGAGTATCATTAACCCATTCACATGAGTTTATTTGTAAGGAGCTTATATGATTATTACACCTTTAAGAAGAAGCTTAGGAGTGGAAAAGCATGTGTTATGATCATCATATTTCAACCAATTCCCTTTACCCCTTTGTTTCCAAAAGAGATCTTGTTGTGAGAGTTAAAATCATTTTGAAGCTCACTCATGGTCAATATTATTTCTCCTCAATCTAAAGTTATCCTTATGATGCTTGATCTCCTTTAATATTTTCTTAAAATATCCATTGCCCCAACTTTGCAAGTTTTTAACACATACTTAAATCTTTTGGATAATACCTAAATCAAGAGTCTGGTTCCAACTATATTCAATAACCGAACCCACCTTTGAATAAGGAAGCCAATTATTCTTAAATTGGAATTTAGGCTTATTTCATACAGAACTACCTCCGTCTGAAATAAGTAGGATAGGAGAATGATCTGAGTAGCATGTTATCAGATTAAATAAGCTTGCATGGTGAAATAATACTAATGATACTAGCCATTCATTTTTGTTACAAAGCATATATCCAATCTCTCATACACTTAATCATTTGTTTCCTTACTACAATCCCACGTATTGTGACCCAAATTTTTCACCATAAATATAAAATTCACTATGCTACGTTACAATGCAACTTAAATCACTAAAAAAAAAGCAACAGACAGAAGAGAACGGGACTAAGGAAAATTATTGAGCAGTCTCAGGCCATTTGTGGTAGCTCAATGGGACCGTTGCTTTTGCTGCCATGCGACAGCCCTGCGGCTAGCCAAAAAGTATCACACAATACCCTTTTTGGTGCCACAATGCCCTGGTTCAAATTTTTACAATTTTAACCTTTCAAACTTTTATAAATAGGACATTTCTCTTTCCAACTAAGTAATATTTATTTATTAGTTGGCTCTTCTTCCTCCCCCCTTTTCTTTTCTTTAAGAAAAAGGTTTATTCTTCCTTAGTTTGAACCACCTACAATTTGATTCCTTAGCGAATTTGGGTGTTAGTCCTTTTTTGATTTAGTTTTTCTTAAGCTAAACAAAATTAATTTGCTTTATTACAAAAATCCTAACCAAAATCAAGGTGAAATTAAGGTTCGATCATACTCTTAAGCCTGCACCAACCAAGCCATCAAGATGGAACGTAAGAAAATCTCAATTTCCCTTATTTTATATATTCCAATTCTAAATTACATTTGTTGCCCTAATTTTGAGAAAAATCCTTTGTTTTCAAAATTAAAAGTTAAAATTAATCCCTTTTTGCCCTATTTTTGAAGACTATGGCTCTTAAAATTAACTTATTAATTAATAAAATAATTTTCTAAATTAAGGTTTCATCTATTTTAGCCTAAAATGGTTTTCTAAATTAAGATTTTATCCTATTGAGTCTAAAATCATTTTCTAGATTAGGTTTTCATCCAATTGAGCCTAAAATTATTTTCTAAATTAGGGTTTCATCTAGTTGAGCCTAAAATTATTTTCTAGATTGGGGTTTCATCCAGTTGAGCTTAAAGTCAATTTTAAAACTTAGAGATTCATCTAGTTGAACCTAAGATTAATTTTAGTTTTAGGGATTCATCTAGTTGAACCCAAAATTACTTTATTTTTAGAGATTCATTTAGTTGAACCTAAAATTAATTTAAACTTGGATTCATCAACTTGAACCTACTATAAATTTAGTTTTAATCAAGTTGAAACCTAAAATCAATGTAGACCTAGGCCATTTTGAGTCCTAAACCAATTATCTTGTCATGGTTAGAACTGCATGAGTTTTGATTCCTATTCAAATGAGATGTGTAGGCTTACTTGGAATTTCATTCAAGTATCAAGTCCACTTTGCCTTTTATTGTTAATTAAAATTGTTCTCTTGGGGAAAACATAAGTCACCTGAAGTTTCTCACAGCTGAGACACACCTAAAAAGTCAGTTAAAATAAGTTTTTTTCAAAGCAACAATAGTTAGGGAATGTGTGCTCAACCTAAAATCTATAAGGATGGAGTTAGGATCCCCTTATCTTTGATTTTGAAGTGTAAATTTTAATGCTTTTTATTTTATTTTCTTGCTACGTATGAATACATAAGTCTTGTTTAACTTGTTACTTAGTATTATAACTATCATATCATGAAAAATTCATTTTGTAAGTTCTTATTTAATCCAAGGCCAAACTTTTTTACTTAAAATAAGCCTAAACTTAGCCCCTGAATCCATCCTTTGGTTCGAGGCTAGTGATTTTTATCCTTGGGATAATTTTGGAGTCAATTTAGGGCTTTTCTTAA
This sequence comes from Garcia nutans, assembly GCA_947685225.1. Taxonomy (NCBI): domain Eukaryota; kingdom Viridiplantae; phylum Streptophyta; class Magnoliopsida; order Malpighiales; family Euphorbiaceae; genus Garcia; species Garcia nutans. The sequence goes on from CANTUV010000007.1 coordinate 57,333,375, forward strand.
ATTTTCCATTTTTAAAAAAAATTAATTTGAGTGGCAACTCATTTCTAAAATAATTTTTACTTGAACCAAGCATAGCTAATGAAGGCAGAGTGACCTTAGTGCATTTCGTGAGACTTAGCCCAATTTCAGCCTCAAGTTCGTATTCTTTGAAGGTCAAAGGGTAAGGCAAGCTCGAGATAGGGCCTTACAATACCCTAACAATAGGATTTTAGATAGTTGACAAGCCTCAATTATTCCACGAAAGCCATTTAGAAGATAGTCAAGATGAGTTATGCCTGCAATTTTATCTCCAGAGAAAAGCATATCATTAAAGTCACCCATGCAGACCAAAGGGCGGCTATTATTGATTGCAGCTACAAAGGATAGAAGTGTCGAAGATTCACATCTTCGTTGTCTCTCAGGAAAGCCATAAACCAAGTAAAGTATTATAGACCTTTAATTTTGGCCCTGAATGAGATTTGTCTCAATTAAGAAGGCTAGGTCAAATAAAAAAGCTTAAACCTAGTCTAGTCCAATTTTAAAAGCTTAAACCTAGCTCAGTCTAATTTTTAAAACTTGAAATAAGTTTAGTCCAATTTTAAAAGCTTGAACTGAGTCCGGTATAAGCTTAAAGGCCTAAAATCGAGCCTGTCCAAAGTTAAAAGTCAAATTCATGATGAATTGGCCTACCAATATCTCATGGAAAATTGGCCAAGGCCAATTCGCCATGAGTCCCTAATCTCGGCTTGATTTAGTCTTAATTCAGTTTTAAGTTTCCTAATTGTGTTATAATTCAAACACACTTGGAAAAACAATAAGCTTTTCTAATAGGATTATGAGTGATTAGTTGGTTTTGGTTGCCCTAATTTGGCTTATAAATACAAAGAAATGAGCTATGAAAAAGAAGATCAGGTAGTAGAAGTTAAGCAATTAAAACCAAAAAGAAGCAGCAGTTAAGAATTAGCAATATCAACTAAAAAACAAAAGAAAGAAACCAAGAAAGACGTTAAACACACATAACACTAGAGAGGCGGAAAGCAAACACAGAGACTTGAAACCAAGTTTTTCAACCAAACTCCTTCTGATCCAGACAATCGAAGGCTAAAAGAAATCATGCAACTCAAATAGCCAGGCTTGGTTCAACATTAATATTTTGGTGGAACCGACAAGCAAAGGTATGGGCTCCTATACTCTTCTTTATTTAATTTAATAAACTAACATCTTTGGTTTTTCTCTAATTTTGTAAATTTGTTTCACATTGCTTGATCTTATTTGATTAAATACAAAAACCCTAATTGGCAAATCAAAACCCTAGTTTTGCATGATTAAGCCTTAATTGCATGTTAAAACTCTAATTCCATTACTAAACCCTAATTGTATCGTAAAACCATAATTACATATTAAGCCCTGGTTTTAGGTTTAAACCCTAAATCATGATTTAAAACCCTAATTTATATTTTGAAAGCAGCAACTCATCCAACAAGTATGGTGAATCATTTACCTTTCAAGGGCGCTGCCCCTTTGACCGCTGCCTGCTAACCGACTAGCAGGATCGCCATGTGCATTGCACACTATATTTTGGTAATAGGTTAATATTAAGATTTTCTTATAGATTGCAATTTTTGTTATTAATCTTAATTTCCTTTTAATTAATCCCTAATTTTATAATTATTTATATGATGATTTATATATTTGTGGATTGCAATTTTTATTTGGGTTTTAAAGTTGTAAAAGGCATGTTTTCACTTTGTGGGTGCCTTGTTTATTTAAATTTATTCTTTTATTTAATTTTATATTTTGGAATTAATGTTAGGGACACATTTTAACTCTTTTGTGGTTGTCCCATTTTATTTGTATTATGGACATTTGGACATTGTAAGGGCATGTTTCCATCCTTGTATGGGAGCCCATTATATTTGTTTGTTTGAATTTATGATATGATTATCCTTTATTTTATTTACTTCAAATTGTTTGTAATGTGAATAATATTATAATAATGTAAAAATTTAATAATATTTAGACCTAAAAAGGAGGCCAGTTTCAATAAATAGGGCGTTATAGGGGTGTCGGGTCACTTCTTACCTTTCCCATGAGTACCAAACTTTCAAACCCAGTAAAGGTTGGGGATTCCTTAGGAATTGAGTCATCCACCACTTCTATTTCTTTTTCAACCTATCCGAGTGGCTACTCCTATTCTCCGGCCCCGTGTTCTCTAAGACCCAGAGCCTAACAGTGTCAAAGTCACTAGAACAATTTCACTGAAAATATGGACGAAAATCTCCGCTCACAGTGACGACTACACTGGGGATAAGAGAAGTTAATTTCATTAGTCTTTATATTATTTTAATTATTATTATTATTATATTATTCATTGCATCATTTAGATTTGCATTTTATTTGTGAGTTAGGATGATATTTGGAACTCATGTTATGTATATACAAGTGATACCATACTTTCATTCAAGGCTTAGAGATCGAGCATCGCACAACCACTCAAAGCCTTGTATCTTTTGGTATATACTTACTATGGGAACCAAAGTCTTTTACCCTAAAGACTAAAACCCATGTAACTGGTCTAGTAACTTTCTTTAATTTACATTAATTACTTAATGATTGACTATGATTAACATGTCTTAGTTTAAGTTGTGGCCCATTTGGTTTGTATTTTTCTAATATGACCTAATTATGGTGTAAGCCCAAAATTATTTTCTTTTAAGCCCAAATCCAAAATCTTTTTCAAAATGGTCATAAAACCCTTTTCCAACAAAGATAGGTCAAAAATTATTTTCTACCTTATGGTCCAAAAATCATTTTTTACCTTTCATTAGGCTTTCAATTGGTTGAGTCAATTATGAAATATTAAAATCAATTGTGGGCCTAATTTGTATGAATACTTATTAGTTGTGGACTTGTTTGTCACATAAATCATTAGTTGCTTTTCCAAATAAGAATCCTATTTATAATAAACTTATTAATTTAGTTTTAATCCAAAATATAATAGAAATGCTGCTTGAATTTTTTAGTGGACCCAAAGGATTAGGGCTTACATAATGAGAATTATCAAAGACTGACTTCTATTTGAAAATATAATTAATGATCAACTCATCTAAGAGATTCTTGAAAATAAAGTATCCCCTATTGATATCTTTGTTGACCATAAAACCAAAGATAAGAGACTTGCCACTGGTGTCTAGGAAGAAATAAGGTTGGAAGGAGGGTAGTAACTTTATTTGTTTGTTTATTTTCTGTGCTTGCAAACATGCATACATACATTACAATAATTCTTTCTAGCTTAGAGACCTGAATTTCAGTAGTTCAAGAGCTTATGACAACTTGACATACGACAGTGATTGAGAATTTAGTGAAGGCTCAGTTAACTTCGCACAAAAACTAATGGATCATGAGCAAATTTAAAATCTGGTGAATGAGGCTCTAGCCTCAAAGATGGAAGAACTAAAGGGGGCCTTGGATGAGACTGTGAGGAGTTAGTTAGCTGCACTGTTTGAGACTACTGGTGAGGCATCTGCTAGTACCAAAAAGCCAAAGGACAAAGGAAAGGCTAAGGTGGATGAAATAGCTTTTGATGAAGAATGATGACTAATAATGATGAAGACTGGGATGCATATCTCCAAGACCAATACAAAAAGAAGAAAGAAAAGAAGGTCGAATCTGTTGATGTTGAAAAAATGATTGCTAATTTAAAAAATAAGTTTGAAAAGAAGCTAAAGACTGAAGAAGTGTCGGAGGTGGACAAGCTGTTTGAGGATGATGAAGGGATCCTTTACAAATTCAAGATGCCTCCTTTTGCTAAGTTTGATGGACCATGAAATCCCCACTTGCAAGTCAAGCAGTATATCATTGCTATACAGTCTGCTAGAGCTACTAAGGCTCAAACCCTAAGGTATTTTATGCTTTCTCTGGCTCCTGTGGTGCAAAACTAGTTTAATACCTTGGAGGAAAACACTCAAAGAGACTAGGATTTATTGCACAAAGCATTCATTCAGCAATATGGGTACATTACTGAGCTAAAAGTAACCCTGATGGAGATGGAGAATATTAAACAAAAGTAGAATAAGAATTTCATTGATCATGTGAAGAGATGGAGAAACAAGGCTACTCTCCTCAAAAAGAAGCCTGATGAGTCTGACCAGATTAGAATGATAGTGAGAGATGTGCTACCTAACCTCCATAAAAGTTTGTCTTATACTCTTCTTACAGATTTTAAAGATCTTCTCCAAGCTGGCTTGCATATATAAGAGTGAAAAAGGGAGAATATCAGTTTGGTTGTTAGAGTGCATAGAAAGCAGTGGATGTCAATGCAACTATTGGTCAAGCAAAAAGAAGATAGTTTTTAGATCTGGGAAGACCTTTGTCTTGGGTTTTTAATAAGTTATAGAAGAAAGGGCTATTGTAGCCACTGGCTCCTTGACTATTACCGAATCCTCTGCCACCAAACTTTGATGCCCGCCTTCTGTCAATTTCATTAAATATAGGGGCATGAAACAGACAAGTGTGTTAGGTTAAGACATGAGATTCAAGATTTTATTGATAGTGGTAAGCTGTCCGAACCCGATGAACCTAGAATAAAGAACACTTTGCCTAAGTTAGGAAGCATACCTCCTCCAGTAATTTTCATGATAGGGGAGGATCATGAAAAGTTTGTCATGTCATCTTTTCAAGTCATAGGAGAAGAAATTACAAAAGAGAAGATTCTACTTGGCAAGATTCTCCTATGGGTGAGAAGGCATTGAGTTGTGAATGAATTTTGGGAGTCAACTAATAGTAATGAGGAATTGGAATCTAATGAGGAAGAGTGGGCCTAGTCTAAACCTGAAGTAGAGGAGGTACAAAATCTCTGCCCATAGAGCAAGATCATTACCTCTAATATGCTCAAGTAAATGAAGCATTTTCGATTCTAACTCGACAAACTTCCCTTCATTTGAATGTCGCTCGTCTTATTTTCTTCCTTTAGTATTTCATTGGAATATTTATGTTTTTCAAATTGAAATTATTTGAACAAATTACTTTTGTTGCATTTATAATTTTATTGGTTTTTGATATTTTGGTGCTCAACCAATGATGAATCTTGCTTGATATTCATTAATTAGTATATCTATGCATCATGATTATAATGATTACTTAGAGAGAGCTTCTGCATTGAGCTATGTATGATTACTTAGAGAGATCTCCTGCATAATTAACTATGTCTAGTCGATCTTAGAACGTGCTTTGACAAACTTTTGAGGCAAAATTAAACTCTACCTATTTAAGAGAGAAATGATCTAGGCTTTATTTGGTGAGCCAACAACTAGTATCCACCTTGTCAATCCCTAGTTTATCCTTTTGAGCTTTTATGAGATTTTAGCTTGCTTTTTATTGGCTTGTAAACCCTGATACCCTACCTTGAGCTTACGTGGCTTTTATGACAAGTTTGATGATCACTAAGCTACCAAAAAACAAAAAGATTAAAGAAAAGGATGCATAGTCAATACCATAAGGATAATTTAAGTTTACCTGAACCAGACCTTTTATCTCAAATCTATTTTATCGCTAAGATGGCATCGGGATAAAAAAAGATCCATCCTTATTAAAGAAGACTCATGCTCCTCCACAGTTAGAAGCATAGGATGGTACGGACAAGATGACTTTTTAGAGATAGGACCTAAAAAAAATAAAGATAAAAAAAAGAAAGAAAAGAAAAAAGAAAAAAGATCTCTAGGTTGAAAACCCAAAAGGGTGACCTAGGCAAAAATTAGAGCAGCTCACTAGTTTCAAAAATCAAAAAATGTGAGCTAGGCAAAAAATTAAATCAAAGAAAGGGAGAAAATGATGAAAGTTTGATTTGAAAACTAGAAAGGGCGGTTCAGAAAGCTAATAAAGTTCTTTTTACCTGAAGCTGTAGAAGATTTTTGCTCAGCCTACGAGAAGAGTTTGGCTTGAATTGGTCTAGCCCAACCAAAGACTCAACTAAAATAAAAGAAATAGGAGAACAATCATCTTTCATTTGGTTCAAAATGTCTAACATATCTCTAAGTTAGCAATCTTGAAGGTGCTAGACTTGATATTCCGAAAGAGGAAAGATGCAAAATGATGAAATGCCACGCCCAAAAAAAAAGAGAGAAAAGAAAAAGAAGAAAAAAGAGAAGAAAGGAAAATAAAGAATAAAAAGGGTCCTGGGTTTATACAAAAGCAAAAGATTAAGTTGTCCTAATCAAATCCAGATTTCTGTCAAAAAGATGGAAGAACATTCAATGTTTATCTTTTCATGAAACAAGATAACAAGATGCCTAAATGTGGAAATGATGCCTAGAGTTTAAAAATGTTCTTAGTTGCCTATGGCTATAAAAGAAAGTGTTAGCTCCCAGCCTAACTACCTGTAAGTGTTCAGATCATTAACAAATAATATAATGATAAGTAGAGTATCGTTCCCATGAGGAGGTTACTTCTAAATACCGAACAATTAAAAGTGATTATTATTTGGATGATCAAATTTTTATCATTCATTAATTTAAACAAGATGAGAGTAAAGTTCTAATATTCTAAGGCTTAGAGTTTAGTCACCTTCATTAACTTATCATGGTTTTTCTAAGGTATTGATTTAATTTAGTTTCCCTTTTATTAATGGTTGGATTTTCCTAAATTTAATTCAAGTCTTTCTCAAGTACTAGAATTATTATTGATTTCAATCATTATGTCTACTCTCGTGATCATAAGTAATTAAACCAATTCATTAAATTTTATGAAAATCTTTAAGCAACCTCTTAAGTGTTAACCTTATCTCTAAGTGAAAACTACTTAAGATTGTTACTTATTTTTTACTAATATTGTGCTTTCACTCTCGCTTCATCACACAATATCTCAATTCAATTAATTATTGGTCAGATAATTAAAGCATTAAGATTAAAGATAACAAAAAAAATCAAGAAAAGTCTAAATTAAACCACATTAATGTTTATAATTCCATGATAAATTCAATATAAGGGACCAACCTTAAAAAGGATTAGTTCTTCATTATTAAAATAAAAACATTGCAATCATAGAAGAAAATAATTACAAATGTAATTTAAAGAATAAGAAATATCAAACTCTATTCCTTTGAAGAAGAACTTGATTGGATCTTGAATTCCTTCTTGAACCAAAGTTACTCTCCTTCTCTAAGTAAATTCTAAACTATTTTTATTTCTTTGATAAATCTCTCTAAATCTTATGAATTGAAGCCTTGGAGGAAAGATGTTTAAATAGAGTGTTTGGAAACTTCATTAGTGGAGAAAAATTGAAAAATGTTAGGTCACATCTTGGTTAGTTCATTACTTTCCAAAATTTATGCTCAAAGTCATGAAAATCGGCCCCATGGTCGTGGCATATGGGTGCCACGGTTGTGGCTTGAGTTGGAATGGATGATTTTGAGCACTTTATAGCTGTAAATGGACGGCAAGGTAGGCCACGATCGTCGCCTTTGAATGCCATGGTCGTGGCATATGGATGGAGGTTGCTAACTTTGACTTTTCTTCCTTTTCCTTGGCTTAGGCAGTACCAAAATGAAACCTATGGTCATGGCGTTTTAATGCCACGGTTGTGGCATCCATGTAGCTTTTTGAATTTTCATTTTTTTGTTGTGGCAGACTTGATTTAAATTCTAGGGTCATGGCCTTGAAGGGCCATGGGCATAGCACTTGCATTTCCTTTAATTTTGCTTACTTTTCTTTAATTTTTACACCACTAATCATTAGAACTTTTGAATCTTGCCTTTCCAAGCATAAATAATATAATTCTAGTTCAAATAAACAAAATTCATCAAATTCAATTGCAAAATAATTAAAATCACAGTTAGAATTATATAAAATGTTGATCATAATTTCACTCTATCAAACTCCCCCAAACTTGAATCATTGCTTGTCCTCAAGCAATTGAAGTTAAGTACTTTCTATTTCTTTATATGTTGAGTTTATATGCAAAAATTTAATAATTAAAACTTCAAAATTTTATGTCACAATTTAGTTTCATAACTTTACCTACTTCATTCTTACCTCCTTCACTCTAGAGTTTAATTAATAACAATCAATCATAAAGTTTTAGATAAACAAATATTCTTTTGATGCAAACTTAACCTAGCTCATATGCATGCTTAATTGAGCTTTCTCCGCTAATAGACCATGCTAAATCAAGGGAAATTAAAAGGGCTTTGATAGGCTTGTAACGGGGTCTTATAATGGTGAGGCTAACTTAAGGTTTAAATGAAATTTGTTAAGTATCTTTAAAAAAATTCTCTTACAAGTAGATTATGCAGAGGATTCTTGGATTTTTGCTCTTTCCTTGACTCTTTTCTCTTCTATAGGAAAATTTTATTTTATTTATTATTATATATATATATATTTATTCCCCCAAACTTTAAACTTAAGAGTCTATTATTATAAACTTTCTACATTTTATCCTCATAACTAAGCAATTTGATTTTTGAGAAAATTGTTTAAAGATAATTAACCTTGAAAAGGGTAGTTAATTGGGTTATTAAATTAAAGAAAAACTCAAACTAACATTTATTTTAGGTTCAAAAGGGACAACTAAGGGCAACGTTTAAAATTGATGGGTATAAGGATTTGGTTCCACAAATAATGCCTAAATCATTTTTCCTTTTTACTCAGCAAAGTTCAATTTCTCCTTGAAAGCTCTTTTAAACATGTTCTAGGCCTAGTCAAATAATAATGTGAAAGAATATACAATTAATCTAAAATTCAATGACTAATCACTTTTAATTAATTTAAGAGCTCATTTGGTTAAAAATTCATAAAGTATGATTATTGTACCAAATCTTGATCTTAAAATTTTAAATTTTCAACTGAAAAATTTTAACATATAAAATAACATATAAGACATCTAAAGTAACTATATTAAACCACACTCAATAAATAATAAAAATCCAAATTTCAAACCATAAACAATCCATAATTTAAACAAAACATAATCTAAAATAAAGCCATAAGTATTCAAAACTATCATAAAAACAAAATTAAAAGTACCATAAGTATCACAAAACCAACAATTGAGGAAAGTGCACCCCCAAACTTTAAATACCATTATCCTCAGTGGTGTTCAGTATCAGGATCATCACCAGGTGGAGAGGGCCGCTACGGTGGTGTATAGTGGAGTCCAAAATGAGCAAACAAAGTGTTGAATTGGTGACTGATTCCGATCATTTGAGTGGAAATAGTCTGCACCTCATGCTCAACTCTTCCAAATTGCTGCTTCATGTTGTCAAATCCCTACTCCCAAGCTTCATTCCTTTAGTTCATCTCATTTTCAAAAGAATTAAGCCTGTTAGAAATATAATTAATTGTATTTTGTGGTGAAGCAAATGGACCGGCCTCGGAAGGTTGAGGCAGAGGAGGTTGTGGTTATTCTACTGTTTCTTCAAAATCGCCTTCTTCTTTGAATATTTCCTCCTCATCAATGTTAATATCAATATCTGGATGTCCTAAAACTACATATTGGTTCCCTCTCTTTATTACTAGTCTCATAGCCAGAACGGTACCCATATCAATTGTAGTTTTACTCAGAATAGGTGCAAGATGATCAAGACCGATATTAAGATAGTGGCAATCCTTGTAATCATTCCCCCAATAACAATCTTACCACTCTGCTTAATGACCTCTTCACATCGTTTAGCAAACCAATAACTAACATTAAAAACTTTTTCTTCCATGGAATAATAAAAGAAATGCAATTCTTTAGAATTAATAGTGCCTTGACTCTCCCCTCTCCCAAAAATCATATTTGCTAGAACAACATGGATGTATCGGTAGAATGGGTTTGTAAAATTAGAGGATTTTGATATTTTACTATTAAATCATCTCATGCCCCCTAGTCTAGTCCATGTTTCATTTTTATCAAAACCTTCAGTTCTACCAGGTGTTCCTTGCAAGTCATCTAATCCAAGGGCATCCCCAAATTCAAGCATCAACCAATTATAATTTTGATTGGGCAACCTAAATTTCACTCTCCCATTATGGCCATCTTGTCTATCCGATGGAAAAAATCAAAAGCTACTTAAAAACTCCAAGGCTAATTCTGCATTGGTCGGGTAACACATGCTAGCAAACAAGATCCAGTGCATATCAGTGAACATTTTAAGCAACACATCGTTCCATCTTAATTTTTTAATCACATTTGCAACAATGAATCGAGAAGGAACTATTTTTTGGGAACATAAATCATGGTACCTTTTTCATTACTCCTCATCACAGAAATGAATTTCTAGATACATATGTGGTCTTTGAGGTACTGGAGATGAAGGTGGAGAAGGTGTTGATGAAGAGGATGATGATCCATCTTGGTGCCTCCTTTTAGATCCGCCAACCTTTGATTTTTTACCACCCTTTGATTTCTTTGCAAAAGTCTTACTTCTAACCATGTTGGTGCTCAATTAGTTGGAATTGATGAAAAACTTGAAGAAATTTGGGTGAGAATGGAGTTTAGGTATTGGGGTTAGAAGTTTAGGGCATGGGTTTCAAACTTGGGCATCCAGGGCTTCAAAAAGTGAAGAGAGAGAGAGAGAGAGAGAAATAAGATGAATTTATAGATCTAGGGGCCACGGTCGTGGCCAATAAGTGCCACGGTCTTGGGGTCCTGTTGACTGGTCAAAACCAATTTTGCATGGATTGCTAAGGTTGTGGCCTTTGGAAGGATACGGTCGTGGGTTTCAGAGTGCTTTTGCCCCGTGGTGTCTTTGTGATTCTTTTTTCTGGCAGCCTCATTTGCAATTCCACAATCATGGCCTGTGCAATTCCATGGTCATGGGATAGGTTTCTTTACTGGTACTTCAAACTTCTTCCCCCAGTTCTATTTTTATAGCTTCAATTTGATTTTCGCGGCCTTGGAGTTTGTCCACCATGGTTGTGGTGCCTTTGTACCTCAATTTTCTTATGGTTTTTTATCTGAATTCACCTACAAAAAAAATGACATTAAATATTTTATTATATATATATTTAAGAAAATAATGAAAAAGACTAAAATAAAGAGAAATCGGGTTGCCTCTTGACAAGCGCTAAGTTTATAGTCGATAGTGCGACATTCTTTGATTTAAATGTTCATTTTCTAAAATGATAGATGTTTTCAATGTCTATTGGATCACTAATGAAATAAGGTTTCAATTGTTGCCATTTACTTTGAAAATTTTCCCTTTTTTATTTTGTATATTTATTACTTCGTGAGGATAGACCTTAACAATTTTAAAAGGTCCCGACCAACAAGATTTAAGCTTCCCAGGAAAAAGTCTCAATCTTGAATTGTGCAACAAAAGTTGTTGTCCTTCATGGAATTTCTTTGGTTGGATTGACTTATCATGCCATCCCTTTTTTCTTTCTTTGTAAATCTTAGCATTTTCATAAGCTTGAAATCAAATTTTGTCCAACTCACTTAATTGGAGAATGCGCTTTTGTCCTGCTTCTCTTCAATCCATATTCAACTGTCTGATGTCCCAATATGCTTTATGTTCTAACTCCACTGGTAGGTGACATGCCTTCCCAAAGACAAGACGAAAAGGAGACATACCAATTGGGGTCATGTAAGCTGTTATGTAAGTCCAAAGTGCATCATCCAATTTAAAAGTCCAATCTTTTTCTCGAAGTGCTAACTGTTTTCTCCAAAATCCATGTCAGTTCCCTATTTGATATTTCTACTTGTCCACTAGTCTGAGGGTGATAAGGTGTTGACATCTTGTGGTGTATTCCATATTTCTTAAGAAGAGTGTCAAAGCTCTTATTACAAAATGAGTACCACCATCACTGATCAGAGCTCTAAGAACTCCGAATCTTGTAAAAATATTCTTTTTAATGAACTTTATTACCACTTTAGCATTATTTGTTAGACTTACGATTACTTCAACCCTTTGGATATGTAATCTACTACCACCAGGATATACTGATTATTGAATGAAGGTGGAAAGGGTCCCATAAAATCAATTCCCCAAACGTTAAAGTGTTCAACTTCAAGAATTGAATTGAGTGGCATGTCTTGTCTTCTTGAAATATTTCCAGTTCATTGACAACGATCACATGACTAAACAAAAATTCTTGTATCCTTATACATTATTGGCTAGAAGAATCTAGATTGCCAAATTTTAGCAATTATTTTAGAGGTACCGGAGTGATCACCACATTCTTTTGAATGACAGAACTCCAAAATACTCTTAATCTCTTCTTCTAGTGTACATCTATGAATCATTCCATCGCCACAATGCTTAAATAAGAGTGGTTCTTCCCAAATATAGTTTTTATCATCGAAAAGAAATTTCTTCTTTGAGCATATGATAGTTCTGGAGGAAGAACATTACCTGCTAAATAATTAATAAAATTAGCATACCAAGGAATATAATTTTCAATAGAAAAAAGTTATTCATCGGGAAATGACTCATTGATAGGCAATGCTCCTTTATTCTTTTGATTCTCCAATCTTGATAGGTGATCTGCCACTAAATTTTCAACTCCCTTTTTATCCTTTATTTCAAGATCAAATTCCTGGAGAAGCAAAATCCACCTAATTAGTCTTGGTTTAGCTTCCTTTTTGCTCATAAGATATTTGAGTGCTGCATGGTCAGTATAAACAATAACTTTATAGCCTAAAAGGTAGGATCTGAATTTATCCAAAGCAAAAACTATAGCAAGCATTTCCTTTTCTGTTGTAGCATAATTGATTTGAGTTTTGTCAAGGGTTCAACTTGCATAGTAGATGACATGGCTCTTCTTATCCTTTTTCTGACTCAAAATAGCCCCAATTACATGATCACTAGCGTCACACATGAGCTCAAAGGGTAGAGACCAATCTGGTGGTGAGATAATAGGAGTTTTTGTAAGAGCTGCCTTCAACCTATTTAAAGCAATTAAACATTCATTAGAAAAATAAAAAAACATCATCTTTAATTAAAAATTCACATAAGGGTTTAGTAATTTTTAAAAAATCTTTAATAAAATGACTGTAAAACCCTGCATGTCCTAAGAAGCTTTGAACTCCTTTCACATTAGTTGGTGGTGGTAACTTTTCAATAATTTCTATTTTAGCTCTGTCTACTTTGATTCCTTCTTTAGACACCTCGTGTCCAAGTATAATTCCTTCTTCCACCATAAAGTGGCATTTTTCTCAATTGGGGACAAGGTTTGTGTCTTCACATCTTTTCAGTACCTTTTTCAAATGTTGTAAACAATTAGCAAAAGTAGAACCATAAACTATAAAATCATCCATAAAAATTTCAACAATTGATTATACAATATCAAAAAATACAGCGAAAGTGGCTAGTGCATGTAGACCCTTAATTTTTAACCCAGTTCGGTCCAATATATTTTATTTAGTCCAAAATAATTTTTGCGTTGTCCAAAATATTTTAATTGGTCCAAAATAATTTTTGTTATCTTAATTAAATATTTTTTACTTTAGTATCTAATTTTTATTAATAAAAAATAAAAACAAACAAATAAAATTCAAAAAATAAAAATAAAAATAAAAAATCGGCGACGATTTTTTCGTCGCCGAAAACCAACGCGCGGGGCATGGTCGTGGTCCAGCAAAATTTTTCGCCAGCGCATTTTTTCGCAGCGGTTTTTTTTTCTCCAGCGAAATTTTTTCGACGCAAATTTTTTGAAACATAATGCAATTAGGTTTCAGTTTCCTTTTCTTAATGAATAATAGATGTCGTGAATAACTAGAATTAGTCATATAAAATTTCTATAAATAAGATAAAAAACAACACAAAAATCAATGAAGAAATAAGGGAAGAAATCGGACAGAAACTTGAACAAAAATTGGATCTGAAACTAAGTAGGAAGGAGGTGAATCAATCTGATTTTTGGAAAGAAACGAAACTCAATTTAGGGTTTGAGGTGAATCAATCTGATTTTTTGAGAGAGCAGAAAAACTATTCAAGCAATTCAAAGGCAAAAAAGCTTGTCTTTGATTTTGTTCATCCAAGAAGAAATTTTTGGTGGAACCAACAAACGAAGGTATGTATCAATTGTTTAAATTTTATTCTTCACAGTAGCTAAATCATCCCATTATTTCTTTTAATTCAAAAACCTAAGAACCCTAATTCATCTTTTCTGAAGTTTGAAAACCGTAATTTGTTGCTTTGTTTTCCAAAAAGTTTAAAGTTATTAGTTTTGTTTCTTCAAAACCCCAAAACCAAAATTTATTTTCCAAATATTCAAAACCCTAAATTGAGTTCTGTTTCTTTCCAAAATCCCTAAAAACATCTTTTTTGCTTTTATAAACTTTAAATCATTTGGTTTATTTTCATAAAACTTCATAAATCTATCAATTATTTTTCTAAATTCTAAAAACCAACTCATTACCCGAAACCCTAATTCAAAAATCCTAAAACCCTAATTCAATTCCAAAACTCAAAACAGTAAATTTTAACCCCTTTAAAACCTTAAACCCTATTTTTTTCTAAACCCTAATCCTTTAAAACTTTAAAAACCATAAAAACAAAAATATTATAATTTTACACTGTAAGCTTAAAACATATTTTAATGAATAATCGTAAACCATAAATCTAGGTATTTTAAAGTGTTCAAACCCTAATTTCATCACAAACCTTAATTTGGTTAATGAAAGAGTTTCACCAACTTTTTAAATCATAAAACTTTAATCCATTTTAATTCCCTTAAAATCACAGTAGCCTAATTCCATAAATTCCAAAACCCTAAACACATTAAATAAAGAGTCTTAAATAGAAACAGTAGCCCTAATTTAATTTTTTATTTGCCTTATTCAATTTTTTGTTTGATTATGCTTTGGTTTATTTTATATGCTTTAATTTATTTAAGTTCAATGCTTGGTTTATTTAGTTTATGATGGATGGATGTTTACTTTCTATTGATATTTAATACCTTTGATGAATAATTTATTTATGATGAATGGTTATTTACTTTTATCAATTTATTTAGATTTCCAAATGTTGTAAGAGGTATGTTTCCACTTGGTGGGTACCTCATTAGTTAAATATCATGTAATTTAAATTTTTTTTCTATTTTAGAACCAATGTAAAGGACATGTTTCTACCTTTCGGTGGGCGTCCTATTTATACATGGGATGTAAGGACATGTTTCCATCCTCGGATAGGTATCCATTTATTTGTTTTGTTTGGACATTGTTTTGATTTTCAATATATTGATGCTTTATTTTAATAATTGTGTGTAATATGGATAATGTTGTCATATTTAAGAATTTTATAATATTAAGACCTGTAAAGGAGGCCGGTTTCAATGAACTGGGTGCTGGGCCATTTCTCACCTTCCCCACACGTACCTAACTTTCCGAACCCATTAGGGGGTTGGGGATTCCTCAAGAATCGAGTCATCCACTCCTTTCTTTTTTCCCAGCCCATCCGAGTGGCCTCTCCATTTTCTCTGGACTTAGGTCCGTGTTTTCTAAGGCCCTGAGCCTAAACAGTGCAGAAGTCACAAGAACCATTCCACCAGGAGTAGGGGCAAAAATTTCCGCTCACAGTGGCGACTCCACTGGGGACAAGAGAAGTTGATTCCGTTGGTCTTTATATTATTTTATTCTTTCCTATAATGATATTATCCATTGCATCATATTAGATTGCATCGTGTGCGTGAGTTAGGACGCCCATGCTACCCATGTTGTGTTATGTAAGGGATACCATACTTTCACTCAAGGTATGGAGATCGAGCATGTCATAACCACTCATAGCCTCGTACCATTTGGTATATACTTGCTATGGGAACCTAAGCCTTTTTACTCAAAGACTAAAGCTCATGTAATTGGCCTAGTTACTTTCCTTAGGTTTTTATCCCGAATGCATATTGTTTGACTATGGTTAATTTATCTTGGCTTAAATCATGGCTTATTTGGTTTGTTCTTTTTCTAATATTACCTAAGTATATTGTAAGCTCAAAATAAATTTTTCTTTAAAGTCCAAAAAACCAAAGCTATTTTTAAAACTTTTCAAGATGATCTTTGTACATAAAACTTTTCTAAAAACAAATTAAAAATTCTTTTGCTCATGGCCCAAATAATAAGCCCAAAATATGTTTTTTCTAAAATCTTTTTACAATGGGCTTAGAAATAAAATTATTTTCACCCAACCTTTTCTTACAAAGAGCTTGCAAAATATTTAGGTCAATTATGAAATACCAAAAATCAATTGTGAGCCTAGTTTATACTAAGAATAAATTAACCATGGGCTTGTTTTTGGCATGAATCATTAGTTACTTTTTCAAGTGAGAAATCTATCTATAATAAACCTCTTAATTTAGTTTTAATCCAATATAGCATAAAAGCTACATTAGTTGGTTAAATGGATTAAAACCTAATTAATGGGAATTATCATAAGTTGATTTCCATTTTTGAAAATCTAACTATCGGTTGAAATATCCGAGGGAAATATTCGAAAATGAGATACCCCATGTTGGTATTTTGTTAACCATATAGCTAGGAAAAGAGACTCGCCCTTTGTGTGTGGAATGGTCCATATCGATATCAAATTGGTAGCCAACCAAATCGATATGGACCATGTCCATATCAATTTAAACCAAAATCGAACCCCTATAACTCTGAATCGAACCATTTTAGGGCATTCAAAATTGAACTGGCTTATTTTAGGCCTTATAAAATTGAACCAATCTAATTAAAGGCTTTAAAACAAGTTTAAGCCATTAAGAATGGATGAAACTTGACTAGACCTTCTTTAATTAGGATTAAACTATCTAGGGCTAAAAGCAAGAGTCTACAATACTCAATTTGAAATTTGAAACCCCCTAATTCTAGAGTAAAATCTGATAAAACTAATCCATCTTCATTTCTCATTCTATTTGAATTACTAAACAACCCATACTGACATGGTACTACTCTGAGAAGCACAACCTACCCTTTTATACTACTACGTTTGATGACTAAAAGTTTTTTCGCAAAGGAGCAGTCTGAATGACCTGTAAGGCTATAAATAAAGCAAAAAAAAAAAAAGGAAATTTTTCATATTAAAATTGAACTGTCGCATATATTCTTAATTGTTTCAAAGGCACTCGAACATCTAACGAAACCATAATCCTTATATAGTTCCTATTCATGCCATTATTAACATCATATTCTGCAAAGTGACCAATGAAGTTGCCTAACTACTTAACAACTATCTTAGATGCATAGCCCTTGGGAAGATCATGAATCTGGACTTAGATATGGAAAAATTGAGCTCCACTTACAATGGGTCTTCATCTTCCTTGAGATGATGAAAAAGAATCAGGTTGTTATTAAGCAATCAAGGACCACCATCTAAGACTTGCTTGAGATCATAGTGATGAAAAAACTTAAACATAAAATGATGACAACCTAAATCTTTAAAGAAAACACCCTTCCTTAGATGCCAAACACCTACCAAAGTATTATTTAGGGCATTAGCGCTGAAAGATCTTGTTGTCAAAAGTCTCCCTACGACAAAATAATCATTAAAGGAAAAAGACTTATCCGCCAAATCTTTCAACTCCAAATTTTCTTACTCCACCTCACATAGAGAGAGTCCTTGTGAAGTCATTTATTGTGGATGATTCTCCATTGACGAGGAAGCAACATAGCAAATCTAAATGAAGAAGAAAAAATAAACTAAAAACATCCAAAAGAGCTGACATTAGATGACCATAGAGAGCCGGGAAAAAAAATTGACATCTATCGATAATTCGTAAAGTAACTGATTAGGTATTATTCTTATATAGTTAAATAGATGAATTATATAAAATTAATAAAATAAACTTATTTTAAATATAAAAATATAAAATTAAATTAAATTTTATATTTTAATTTTTAAACATAAAAATATTTATAAATCATTTTACTTAAAATTTTAAATTTGTCATTTATTTATTGCAAATAAATCATAATTTACTCTCATAAATTTTTTATACTCTCAAAGAAAAAATCTCCTTATAGGCATAACTATTTACTGTAGGTATTATAAGATCCAATGTTCATTCATAATAAGGTAAAATTCTAATTCAACTGAAATAAATAAACATAAAAAATAAAATTTCAATTGCAAGATTTTACACTTTCTGTAATCAATTTTTTTAACATCCACAAAACATATGTTTTTCATGTGTTTATCATTTTTTGAGAATCTAAAGCATGAAATTAAGTTATGTGACTAATTTATTTTCCCCTCATGTTAATGAGAATATTAAAACACACATGTTAATCATTTTTTATTATGGGATTTGTTTGCGATTGAAAAAATATAGCAACAGTTATTGACTCATAATTTTAAACTCTAAGATCATGATAAATTATATTTGAGTTTTTAATATTTAGTCCTCCACAAATAAAAAAAAAAAGTTGAACTACCATCACCTTTCTTTTCCATTGTAAACTTTTAAAAAAGAAGGGTAGTAAAATCAATGACGAAACCAAGATTAAATTGAAGAGGGTCAAAATTTTGTCTTCCATAATAAGATTGTACAGCAAGAACAACAGACTTGCATAATAAAAATATTAAAATTAACTTTTTATAATTTAATATTTTAATTTAACTAAATACTAAAAAGAATTATCATTGCTTAATTGATGTGCATGAATAGTAGAAGTTGTTTATCAATAACTAAAATATTTAGTTCATAATTAACTTAAATCATTTTAAATTTAATTTTCAATTAAAATAATACTTTTTTAGTATTATGAAAAATAAAATCCATCATATCTATCATTTTGAAAAATATATATTTACTGCTCTATTATGTTATGTCTTAGTATATAATTAATAGAATACTTATTAAATTTATAAAACAATTATTAATTTTAAAAATTTCATAATCAATATTAAATCAATAAACTACTAAAACTATCAAATAATCAGTACACTTACCATACAACTTATATACTATAACATTTAAATAATAAAAAATATAATTGAAAATATAATAATAGTTTAATATAATTTTGTGATTTATCAAAGAGCTCAAAATCACTAGTAGAATATTAATGTAGTGAGATATTTAATTATTTATTATTAAAGATTGAATTGAATTGAAGAAATATGAAGATGAATAAGCAATTGTTTAATTATATAATTGATAACAAATGATTAAATTAAAAAAAAAAAGTGGATAGATTTTTAAAGGGTGATGTTAGCCTACATCATTATTTTTTTTGCATATTTTTCATCCTTACATATATCTTTTTTTTAGCCTGCTAATGTATATCCATTTACTATTAAAACTAAATAGACTTCAAAAGGTAATTAACATAGTGTTGTCATTTACTTAACACCAATTATATGTTTGTCAACTCTAAACCAATCCTTCTATTACATGTCGCCATTTCCCTTTTCTTTCCTAAGCTCCCTCCCTCCCTCCCTCTCTCTCTCTCTCTTTCTGCCATCTCTTATAGATGTATATAAAACCTTTTTTTTTTATATCTTTCTTCTATTTTTTTTTCTTTGAAGAATCCATGAAAAAGCTTTCCACAGCCAAGATTATTCTGCAGACTGTGGATGAGGAGGGTTCATGCACCACCTAGGATCCTAGTAGTTTCACCTCTAAGTGAAATATAGGGAGAGAAAGATGAGAAATGAACTAAAATCTAACCAAGTTTGATAATAAGAGCAATGATAACAATAAGAGCAATGCTAACACACAATGAGATTGTTGAAAGTAGGGGTGGACATCGGTTGATTCGGTTAATTAATCAACCGAACTGACTGGTTAACCGAATTAATTTTCTTAAATTTTTTTAATCGAATTGACCGAATTTCTATTTCGATTGGTTCGGTTAATTAACCAAATCAAATTGATCGGTTTGGTTAATTAACCGAGCTGACCAATTTTTTAAAAAATTTTATAATAAAAATTTTATTTATAACAAAAAATTAATATAATTAAATAATTAAATAAAATTTATTAAAAAACTAAAAACTAACTTTATTTTTCAATAAAAAATTATATTTATAGTAAAAAAATTAATATAATTAAAAAATTAAATAAAAATAATAACTAAATAATTTTTTTTAAAAAAAAAATTTTGGTTAACGGTTAACCAACCTAATTGATTAACTGTTAACTGAATCAAAAATTAAATTTATATAAATTCCTCGACCAAACCAACCAAATTATTTTAAATTTGGTTAACTGAATCGAATTTTCATTCGGTTAATTAAAAATTCGGTCGGTTAACTGAATTTTGCCATCCCTAATTCTAAGGTCATATGCAGTGGTAGAACCAAGACTCAATTGAAGTGGGTCAAAATTATAAAGCAAAAAAAAATTTTAAAATATAAGTTTATTGCAAATAAATTTAAGATAAAATTAAATAAAAGTAATTCTTTTTATATTATACTAGTACAACAACTTATTTTTACTTTTGGTTTCTTTAAGTCATATAAATAATTTTTGAATTCATTTATTATTATTGTAAATTTAGATTTCTTGTACTAATATTCACTATAAGAATGTAGGAAATTACCGAGAGAACTTTACTGACAGAAATATTTTTATTGATAATACCGAGAAAAAATATTAAAAATATATAATAGAAAATACACTGACATATTACCGACAGAATAATTATGAAAAAATTTATCAATAGAAATTTTATAGTCAATAATGGGGTCAACAGATGGCGGGTATAGTTACCGACACAATTTACCTACCGAACAAAGCTTCTATCAGTAATATCGAGTGAAGAGACTATTTGTCGGTAAATTTTGTATAGATATAAAAACATTAATTTTGCTTGCGACTATTTCTTTACCAATAGAAAAATGCTTCTATCGGTATTACTAAGAGAAATTTATTTTTCTCTGTAATATTACCGACGAAAATAATTTCCTATAGGTAAAGGTCTATTCTTTTATTGAGAGAAGCCGATTTCTCTCAGTAGTACAGACAAAAATTATTGTCTGTCGGTAAATAAATAGTCCCAAGTCATTGAAAATAGGTGCTTCTATTAAAACATTTACCGACCGAACAAAGCTTATATCGGTATTAGCAAAAGAAGATTTTTCTCTCGGTAAATAAATAATAGAATGACAGAATTTTTACCGGCATTTGTCAACCATTTACAAAGAGAAGCCTATTTTTCTCTATACTGCTGACAAAAATTGTTTTCTATTGGTGAATGAATAGTCCAAAGTCAATAAAAACATGCGCTTCTATTGAGATATTTACAGATAAAATTTGGCTTTTGTCGGCATTAGCGAGAGAAGATTTTTTCTCTCGATAAATAAATAATAGAATGCAAAATTTTTGCCGTCATTTGTTAGTCATTTACCGAGAGAAGCCTATTTTTTTCAATACTACTAACGAAAATTCTTTTATGTCGAAAAATGAAAAGTCCCAAGTTAATTAACTACTAGATTGTCGGTGAGACCTTTACCGATATAAACTTATTTTCTATCTATATTACAAAGAGAAATATATTTCTCTTGATAAATTTACTGACAAACACTTATATTTGTCGATAAAATTTAACACAAGTCCAACCTCCTTTTTCTTTTTCTCCATTTCTGCAGGCCTACTTCTCTGCTTCCCATCCCTCTGCTTCCCCTCTCTCTGCCTACTGTGTGTCTTGCAAGTTTATTTATTTATTTTGCTGCTGGAAGAGGAGGAGGAGGAAGAAGAAGAAGAAGAAGAAGAAAAAGAAAAAGATGTATTTATTTTGAAATTTTATTAATTTTTGTTAAATATTGTTATTTATTTTAATTTTTTATTTAGTTTTTTAGTTGTTTTTATTTATAATAAATCTTATATTGTGTGTTAGGATTTTGTGAGTGTTGCATTTAGGTTGATTATTGATATTTATTTGTGTGTTGTTTGGTTTTTTAGTGTATTTTGGAATATATTTCAGGGTAGATTTTATTTTATTTTTGCCTAAATATTCAAAATAAAAAAATAAATTTTGTATATTTATTTTATTTAATCATAATATACTTTTAGAGAATCTTAAAATTTGTATAATAAATTTTGAAATTTAGTTGGTATTTTGAATTTTATTTAGGGTTTTAGATTTTTAGGGTATTTTTATTATTTTTTAAAAAATTATAGTTAAAACTTTTTGTAGATTTTCAAAATATAATAAAAAAATTAGACATTATTTTATGAAATTTTAAAACAAATTATAATATATTTAGAAATTATTTTAGTATTTAGAATTTTATTTAGGGTTTTAGATTTTTTTTTATAATTGTTTTAAAAAAAATTAGGTAAAATGACTTAATTTTATAAATTTCAGAATAAAAAATATTTAATTTTTATGGTTTTTTTATTGAAAAAAAATAATTTTTTAGATAAATTTAAAATATTTTTTTATATTTTTAGAAATTGTTTTGTAAAGATAAATATTTTAGGTTTTTAGATTGTTATTACAATTTTTTTTTAAAATTTATAAAAAATATTTTAGGTAAATTAGATTTAATTTGATAAATTTTAGAATAAAAAATATAAAAATTTAATTTTTTTTATTTAAATAAAATATGTTTTAGAGAAATTTAAAATTTTTGTTATATTTTTAGAAATTTTTTTATTTATAGAAATATTTTAGAGTGTTGAATTTTTGTTAGGGTACTTTTTTTAATTTTGAAAAAAATAGGTATATTTAATTTATTTTTATAAATTTTAAAATTTCAAAATATAAAGAATTAACTAATTAGTTTTAAGAATTAAAATATTTGGTTATTTTATTAATTTATATGAAATTAGCATTTAAATTATTTTTGTTATTTTATGAATTTGAATTAATTAGCATTAAGAATTAAAATTCTATGGTTATTTTATTATTGTATAGGAAATTAGTATTAAAAGTTTTTTTTTTATTTTAGAGATTGTTAGGTTTAATTTAAAAAATTAAAAGTTTTAGTTTTGTAATTTTATGGATTTTATCTTAATTAGTATTTAAAAATTAAGTGTTTAGATGATACTTTATTAACTTATTTTGTTTAAAAGATTTTTTTTTAATTTTAGTGATTGTTAGATTTGTAGTTAAACAATTAAACATTGATTGTATATATGCTTAACAACTAAAATTGTGAATTTTTTGTAAATTTTGGATTAATATTTTACATTATATTATTATATATGTATGTATATTTTTTTTGTTATATATGTATTTTTGTTCATTTTTATATATTTAAATAAGTTTATATATGTTTAGAATTTGAGTGAAAATCCAGAGCAAAATAATTTAAACTCGATAATTCAAACTTAATAATTAAAAATGATATAATGAAATTCATATTGTCTTATTTTGAAGTAAAAAAATCTCAAATGTGCGAATCCAATAGAAAATAATAATTTACTTTTTATTTATAATTTTTTGACATTTAAAGTATAATTAAAATAATATTTTTATTATAAATTTATAATATAAATTGAAAAAGTTAAAAAAATTAATAGTTTAAAAATTAGATTAAACAATTAGACTATGTGATAAAAAGATTAATTAACAAAATTTTACTAAATTTAAATAAAATTTAGTTAAAATTTGGATAATTATTTTTAATTATAGAACAAACTATATTTTGTTTTTCTTTAATTTACACTCCAATTATCCTTTCATTTCTAGTACACTTTTGACATTTACAACAATAATATTATAAATTACAAAAT
Source organism: Garcia nutans (assembly GCA_947685225.1). NCBI lineage: Eukaryota > Viridiplantae > Streptophyta > Magnoliopsida > Malpighiales > Euphorbiaceae > Garcia > Garcia nutans. The sequence goes on from CANTUV010000007.1 coordinate 57,356,948, forward strand.
AAAAAAAATAAAAGCAATTATAGAAACTATTACTAAGAAAAATTAATAAATTAATTTAATTGGTATGTGATTGATAAATACTTAAATTATTGAAAATAATTTTGATATATATTGGCGTAAATAAGGGAAATAAATTAGTGCCCCAATTGTTAATGTTAAAATTTAATATATAATTAATAACATATCCAATGAGCAAATATTTAGGAGAATAATGAAAATTCATAATATGCAATAAATAATAATTAAAATATATTCAATGAGTATATATTTAGTCAAATATACAATTTCATTAGGTGTAATAAATAATAATTATAAATATCTAAAGAACATATATTTAGGCCTATGAAATTTTATAATATGTAATAAATAATAATTACGAATATTTAAAGAGCATATATTTAGGCCTATGAAATTTCATAATATGTAATAAGTAGTAATTATAAATATCTAAAAAGCATATATTTAGGCCTATAAAATTTCATAATATGTAATAAATAGTAATTACAAGTATATAAAGAGCATATATTTAGGCTTATGAAATTTCATATGTAATAAATAATATTTATACATATTTAAAGAGCATATATTTAAGCCTATGAGATTTTATAATATAAGGGTAGCATATATAAGGGTATGCTATTTAAATATCGATTGTTATTGCAATTATTTTGAATAAATATAATTTAAAAATAAATTTTAGTACCCGTTTGGTGAGTTACTCATTTATTCATACTCATTTCTTTTTGAATAAATGAGAACTAACTGGATTGTCCTATTTGGATAGTTTAAAAACAACAATATATATTGGGTCATTTAACATTAATGTGAGACATGTAAGTATTCAAGTTTTATAGAAAACTCATAGTATTTCTCTCATTTTGTTCTTTGAGTGCATACCAAATAATATAAATATTCAAAAATTAAAATTTTTTAAATATTTATTATATTTGACGTAGTGTACTTAGAGAACCTAGGAAATATGCTGCCCGATTTTCTTCATAATTTGTATAAAGCCTTGCATTATGTTAAATAAGATATATATTGTATTTCTGAATGGGTTAGGGCACTGCCCTTTTGGAAGGAGAAATAAGGAGATTTAATTCTTATTAGTTAATTACATTGTCCTTTTTGTGTACTTAAGCAAAATGAATACAATACGTGCTTGGATGTATGAAAGACTCAATCCGGATCGCACTCTTAGTATAGTATTTGTCAATAGGGTAGAAAGATTTGTTACTTTTGCATCTAGTCAAAGGGATTATATGCAAGACAATAAGATTCGTTGTCCTTGCATCAAATGTCTTCATCGTAGATTTCAGAAAGTAGATGAAGTGAAATACCATTTAGTGAAATGGGGTTTTTTACTGGATTATTTCATTTAAAATAGGCATGGTGAAGAAAATATAGTTGACCAATCGATTTCACAACAATATAGTACATTTGAATATGTGTTTGAAAATCCATACCAACAAATGATATATGATACAATTGGGCCTAATATGTTTGATTAGGGCATGCTAAATATTGGGATAGCTGGAACTAGTGAGGTCTAGTATGAACCAGTTGATGAGGCTCCTAACTATAAGGCTCAATGGTGCTACAATTTGTTGAATTAACTGGATATAGAGATGTGGCTTGGTGTTAAAAACATACTAAGCTATCTGTCATGGCTCGTTGTTTGAATATGAAGTCTGAGCAGCATATGTCCGAAAAGTCTTTTGATCAATAGATCTAATTTATCAAAGAGATAATACCAGAAGATAATGAAATGTTTGATAGGTTCTACCAAAAAAAAAATCTCAGGTGCTTGGATTGCAAGTAGAAACTATTGACTACTGCAAAAATGGGTGTATCTTATATTGGGGTGATTATGAAGAAGACAAAATATGTAGGATTTGTGAAGAACTGAGATTCAAATAGAGTTAGGTTACAGGTAGGCAAAAGTTTGTGCCTTTTAAAAGAATGTATTATTTTCCTTTCAAACCTAGACTTGAAAGATTATATGCTTCAAATGCTACAACAGAATACATGAGATGACATTATGAGCATGAGCAAGAAGATGGAGTCATGTGTCATCTATTGGATTCCGAGGCATTGAAGCATTTCTACCAATTGTATTCTGATTTTACAGCTGAATGTCGTAATTTTATATTGGGCCTATGTACAAATGATTTTCAATCATTTGGGTCATCAAGAAAATAGTACTCTTGTTGGCCGGCAATACTCACTCCTTATAATTTGCCACCATGGATGTGTATGAAAGAGTAATATTTATTTGTCTGTACTCTTACCTAGTCCAAATAATCCAAAACATCAAATTGATGTATTTCTTCAACCATTAATAGTAGAGTTGAAACAGTTATGGAATGATAATGTCGTGACTTATGATTGTTTTGAAAAATAGAATTTTTGTGTGAGAGAAACACTTATGTGGACTATAAGTGATTTTCCTACATATGCGATGTTATTTGGATGGAACACTCCGAGAAAATTAGCATGGCCTTACTGCATGACTAATTTTGAAGAATTTACTCTTTTGAATGGGGGTAAAACAAGTTGGTTTGACAATCACAAGAAGTTTTTGAAGGTAGATCATCCATTCAGAAGGAATAAAAAATGTTTCAAAAAGAACATTACAGTAAGGAGAGATGCTCCTCCCACATTGAATGGTAAAGATTTATTATTTTAGATTAAGCAATTGGGGCTTCAAAAGGTAACTAATATAATGAAAATTCTAATAGTAGTGTATGTTGAAATTGTGGATGAAAAAAAAGTATCTTTTGGGATTTGCCATAATGGAGTTTAAATCTTATAAGACATAACCTAGATGTAGTGCACATTGAAAAAAATATTTTTGAGTGTAATATCCCATACTATACCCTAAAATTTTTGGAAATAGTAATTGTTGAAATTAAACTAAATGATTTAAAGTATATCTTTAATTAAGTGAAAAAAATAAGAGGAAGGGAGATGTGTATATGTTATGTATATGAAGATATATACAATATATACAAATTAAGGTCTTAATATGGTCAAGAGATATTTTTATTAAATAATAGATTTAATTAAGGATAGTGGAAGATGACATAATTGGGATTAATATAATAATAATTAAATGCTTGGTGGAGAGTGATTTATGGAAAGATGTTGGTTAAAAGAGAAGTGTTGGTGAGTGTGGTTTGACTTTGTATCTTCATCCTCTTCTTTCTTCTTTAGGCTGGCCACCACCATCTTCATCAAGGGAGAGATTTTGTTCTTCCTAACTCAAGAAATTGAAGGATTTATAGAGATTCAGTTGAAGTTTTAAGGATTTTTCTCCATATTTGGTAAGTTCCAACTTGTTTCTTTGATTTCTTTTGAGTTTGTGCATATGAGTTTATTGGATTGTTGTTGCAGTTGTGTTTATGGTTGATTTGGTATGTTTGAAGTGTTTTGTCTTATTAATTTTGATATTTGGGGTTGGATTGAAGAGAGAATAGTTAAGTTTTGTGAAGAAAATAAGAGTTGTGAGTGATTGTGTTTTGATGCATGTAATTTAGTTGTTTTCATGTTTATGCAAGTTTATTGTGGTATTTTGATGGTTTTGGTTAAGTTTGTTTGGAGTGAAAAAAGGTAAAACAAAGATGATAGTTGGATGTGGCGTTTTTGGTGGTGATGGTTATGTTTTTAGGGCTGGTGACAAGAGCAGTGACACGCCCATGTCACTGAGCGTGTCACAGCTTCTGTGTAGTTGTAGTATTGACACATCCAGTGATACACCCATGTCATTAAGCATGTCATAGCTACTGTGTTTTATTGAAGAATTGACACATCCAGTGACACGCCCATGTCACTGAGCGTGTCATAGCATCTGTGTTGTTGGAGGATTGACACGTGCAGTGACATGCCCATGTCACTAAGCGTGTCAAAGCTTTTGTGTTATGGGTTTAGGGCATGTCCATGAACATGCCCATGTTGTTGAACGTGTCAAGTGTAGAGTTTTCCCTAGATAGTTCTTATTCTTATTTTCTTATGTATATCACTAAGTGAGTATATATAATCACCTTAGGATTAGGTTTTGAAGAGAATTGAGTTACCCAAGCTAAGGATTGAGGGATATCGTGAAAGCGAAGGTTGATAGAGTGATGTTGTTGCTTTTAGAGGTAAGTACAAACTTTGAATGTGTAACACCCTTATACCCTATATACATACAATACATATTTCCAGCATATGTAAAATACACATATATGGTACAAAAATGTCACAGACTGGTTTAATAAAAAAAATTTCACATTTCCAATTTAAAATTTCAAATTCTAAATATATAAAAATTAAATAGAATATAAATATTCTTTACTTGTTATAAGAATCCAAAATAAATAATATATATAAAAATCTCTGAAAAAAATTCGCCAGAGTTCTGTCAGTATTTTGGACATTCCAAAATTTAGCAATTACTCAACTTGCAAAAAGAAAACACTCCCAAATAATTTCCAACCACCATCTCAACTATATTTCTCAATTTTACCAAGTTTCTTAAACATTTATACATATAGATATAGATATATATATATATAATTTAAAACACACTTACTGTAACATCCGTGATTTTGGAGAAATTAAATAAGTATTTGAATATATAAATTGTATATACTCAATATATATATATCTAGAGTATATATAACATATACATATGATATATTAATTGTATATGTTGGATTAATATATTATATACTTAATATTTAATATACATATAAGGTACATTTGATGTGTATATAAGATACACATTACTTGTGCATATGTGTAATATCCTAAATTTTTGAAAAGTTCTAATTTTTGAAAATTTAATAAAATAAATTATAATTTAAATGGATAAATTAAATTAATGGTTTTAAATGAAAAATGAAGGGGTTTTAAATGAAAAAAGTGGATAATATATGTGATATATATGTAAAATATACATAATATATAAAAGTCAACACTTTTTAAAAGAAAAGTCAAAGTAAAAGGGTATTTTGGTAATTAAATCTTAGAAATTTAAAATTAATAAAATAATTCAAAAATAAATTATTTTGAATGGAAGAGAGAATTTAGGACTTTTAATTTATTAAATAAATAATTTAATTATTAATTATTAAATTATTTTAATATATATATATATATGGTTTAAAATTAAAGGGTGAAAGGAAAGAGAAATAAAAAAAAATAAAGTCTTCTTCTTCTTCTTTCCTTCAAGGCCGAATTTCATGGCTTCAAGAGAGGGATTTGCTTCTTCCATACTCCAAAAATTGAAGAGATTTTAAGGATTCAAGTGGAGTTTTAGAAGTTTCTTCATCAATTGGTAAGCTTTCTTACCAAATTTTTAAATTCTATGGAAAAGTGTGTTATGTAAATTTTGGAATTCTATAGTAGCATGATTTAATTGCTTAATTCTATATGAATGAAGTTGTTTTGATTGGTTATTAATGATTTTAAGGTCGGATTAAAGAAATGGTTGAGTTTGGGTAAGATTGGTGAAGAGAGAGAATTTAGGGTTATGTAATTTTTGGGATTTTGAAATCATGGTTTTTAATTGTGTAAATTGATTCCAAAGGAGTTTTTTTGATACATAAACAAGTATTTTAAGTCAAATATTGGATTTGGTTGGAGTATGAGAATGGAAGTGGAGATTTAGGGTTTTGGAAAAGTGATTTTCCAAAATGGTTGAATTGTGTGATTTTATTTGTTTAAGCATGTTGTTTAGTATTAAAAGTGATGAATATAAGCTTGAAATGAGTAATGGATTGTGTTGGAATGGAAAACCTTCAATGGGGGAAGGTTATGCCATTTTTGAGATTTTGTGTATAAGAGTGTATTGTTATAATGTAAATGATTTAAATGTATTAAAATATTTTTTTAATGATATTAATAAACTTAAAACACTAATTTAAATGGCTTGATATGGTTTTTCAAAGTTAAAGTGAGGTGAAGCTTAATTTTGGGATTTGGTTTAGAGTGATGTTTAATTATGGTTTGATGTTGAGAATACCTTAGAATATGATATTAAATGATTATGTATGATCACATTTGGTATAGGCATTGAGGGAGGTTGATTTTCTTCATCCAAGTGGTGAAGGGCAAGTTGGAAGGATAGGATTGGAGGTTGTATTAAGCTTGCTTTGGGTTGCTAGTAGAGGTATGTACAAACTTTGAATATATTGTTTATATTTGCATGACATTTGGGCTTAACACATTTTGGTTGGAAAATGTGTTAAGTTACTTGGTTCATTGATTGTGGATGAATAATGTGCTATGACATTTGGAATTGGGATAGATTTTTGCCATTAATTGATTTTGCTTATAACAACAGTCATCAGTCGAGTATTGGGATGACTCCTTATGAGGCTTTATATGGCAGGAGATGCAGCACACCTTTGTGTTGGGATGAAGTTGGAGAAGGTAAACTGGTTGGTCCCGATTTGATTAAGGAAACAGAGGAAAAGGTGAAGGTGATTCGGGGTCGTTTGAAAGCAGCTTCAGACTGACATAAATCTTATTCAGATTTAAAAAGAAGAGACATAGAGTTCATTGTGGGAGATAAAGTATTTCTGAAGGTGTCTCCATGGAAGAAGATTTTGAGATTTGGCCGCAAAGGGAAGTTAAGTCCTCGTTTCATAGGACCATATGAGGTGTTAGAGAGAGTTGGTCCAGTGGCTTATAGACTAGCTTTGCCGCCTGAGTTGGATCAAATATATAATGTTTTCCATGTCTCGATGCTTCGGAGATATAGGTCTAACACATCTCATATCTTGTCAGTGGAGTCCATTGAGGTGAGTCCAGATCTGACTTACGAGGAAGAACCAGTGGCAATTTTGGCACGAGGGGTTAAAGAATTGACGAATAAGAGGGTGCCACTTATGAAAGTCCTTTGGAGGAATCATGCCACTGAGGAGGCAACATGGGAAAGTGAGCAGGCGATACTGAGTCAGTTTCCCCAATTGTTCCAAACTTGAGAACAGGTAATTTCGAGGATGAAATTTGTTTTAGGGGGAGAGAATTGTAACATCCTAAAATTTTTGAAAATTTCTAATTTTAGGAAAATTGGATAAAATAAATTATAATTTAAAAGGATAAATTAAATTAATGGTTTTAAATGAAAAATGAAGGGATTTTAAATGAAAAAGGGGAATATATATATGTGATATATATGCAAAATATACATAACATATATAAAAGTCAACACTTTTTAAAAGAAAAGGGTATTTTGGTAATTAAATCTTATAAATTCAAAATTAATAAAAATAATTCAAAAAAAATTATTTTTTAATGGAAGAGGGAAATTAGGACTTTTAATTTATTAAAAAATAATTAAATAATTAAATATTAAATTATTTTAATATATATATATATGTGGTTAAAAAAAGATGAAAAGGAAAAGAATATTAAAAGTCTTCTTCTTCTTCTTCTTCTTCAAGGATGTGGCTTCCATGGGAGTTTGAAGACCAAGGATTTTGCTTCTTCCATACTCCATAAATTGAAGGAATTAACAAGTTTCAAGCGGATTTTTGGTGATTTCCACCAAAATTAGTAAGTTTCCATCTCTTTTCTTTAAATTTCTTGGAAATTTGGATTATGTGAAAATTTGAATTTTGATGTAGTATGTTATAATTGTTGGAATTGGTGTGTATGATGTTATTCTGGGTAGTTAACAATGATTCTAAGGTTAGATTGAAGAGATGATGGAGTTTGGTTAAAGAATGATGAAGAGAGAAAATTTAGGGTTATGGATTTTTGGGATTTTGAAAACATGAACTTTAATTGCGCAAATTGATTCCAAATGAGTTGTTTTGATTCATAAACAAGTATTTTAAAGTCAAATATTGGATTTGGTGGTGTTGGGTTGGAGTTAGAGAATGGAAGTGGAGATTTAGGGTTTTGGAAAAGTGATTTTTCAAAGTGGTTGAATTATGTGATTTTATTTGTTTAAGCATGTTGTTTAGTGTTAAAAGTGATGAATATAAGCTTGGAATGAGTAATGGATTGTGTTGGAATGGAAAACCTTCAATGGGGGAAGGTTATGCCATTTTTGAGATTTTATGTATAAGAGTGTATTTTTATAATGTAAATGATTTAAATCTATTAAAATATATTTTTAATAATATAAATAAACTTAAAACACTAATTTAATTGTAGTAGAATGGAATTCCAATGTTGAAATAAGGAAAGGCTAAATTTTTGAAAATTTGTAGGAGGATGTGTAATTATGGTTTAATGTTGGAAATTCCATTAAATGTGATACTAAGTGATTATTTGCTATCACATTTGGTTTTGGCATTGAAGGAGATTGATTTGCTTCATCCAAGTGGTGAAGGGCAAGTTGGAAAGATTGGATTGAAGGTTGTTTTTAGCTTGCTTTAGGTTGCTAGTGGAAGTATGTACAAACTTTGAATATAATGTTTATATTTTCATAACATTTGGACTTAACATATTTTGGTTGAAAAATGTGTTAAGTCACTTGGTTCATTGATTGTGTATGAATAATATGCTATGACATTTGTAATGTCATATATGAGTTAAATGCATTGTGAAAAGCCATTGATAATGGCTAATTTGTGTAACATGTGAAATATGCATATTATGTGAAAATTCCCAAAGTAATTGGGTAATGTGTTGTGAATGCAAAAAATGAGATATGTGTAATAATGAAATGAATTGATATTGATAAAAATGAGAAAAGTGAGAAAAGTGAGAAAGATGAGAAAGATGTGAAAAATGAGTAAAGTGAGAAAAAAAAAAGTGAAAATAAGGCAATGAGCCTAGTTTTATTATGAGAAATAAAATGAGAAATAAATTGTGAAAGTATTTGATAATGAGATAAATGAATTAATTGTGTGCCTAGTATGTTATTCAATTTTTAGAGTTCTGGGTTTGGCGGCATGCCTATGAATTGTTGGGAAGGTGAAAAGACTGGGTCGTAAGCCGAGCCCTGCTGATAAATGATAAATATGATGTTTTTGGGGTGAAAAGACTAGTTCGTAAGCCTCAAAAACTGTAGCAGTCTAGCCGGGTTGAGGACCAAGATACTGGGGCCTAAGGGTTTAGCCGGGTTGATGTCCAAGAGACTGGGGCTTTACATTATCCATGGATATATATATTGCCTACAGGGTAGACATATGGTGTCATTATGGACCAAAGTAGTAACTCTGAAATTTGAATAGCATATTAGATCTTTTTTGGGCCCATGCTTGTCTTTGCTTTAATGTGAATTATGAATTGTGATACAATTGATCAATATAATGTTATAAGTTTTGAGTATGAAATATTTGAAAAATATAAGAAAGTGAAATGATGTGACCTCTATATGCATTGTGCATTGTCATTGCTTTACATTTTTATTATTATCAAAGTTTGTACCACTAGGCTTCGGCTTAGCGCGATTGTAATTCGTCGCGCAGGTGTCATGGACGTTTTGGTAGAGCTGGAGAGTTTTACTAGGCCTGGTCGGGTCTAGGTTTGTATTTATTGAGCTTGAAGAGTTATTTTGGATACATCAAGATCAGAGCCAGTTGCCAGCATGTACATTTTTTATATTATGTATGTTATGATATGTTTTTGAAGCATATATTGTAAATTGTAAAGAATGATTTGAATAATTTTGTTTAAGATGGGATTTTATATATAATGTTGATATATATACACCTATATATAAGTATTTTGAGAAAATATGGAGAAATTGAGAAGTTTTGATGAATTGGTGAATTGATTTTATTTGGAGTGCTTGTTTTATGCAGGTTGTGTTTTGTTGAATTTTGGAAACGTTCAAATTACAAATAAAACTCTGGCGAATTTTTCCCAGAGATTTTCATATAAAATATTTATTTTGGATTCCTATAACAAGCAAAAAATATTTATATACTATTTATTTTATATATTAGTATTTAAAATCTTAAAACAGAAATGTAAAATTTTTTATTAAATCGGTATGTGACATTTTTATACAGTATATGCATATTTTACATATGCTGAAAATATGTATTGTACGTATATAGGGTATAAGGGTGTTATACTTACTCTCCCATTTCAAATACATTGAGCCAAACATTCTTTACAATATACAATACATAAAATTCAAAAACATAATATATTATGCATAAAACTAAAAAATGTACAATAACATAAAAATATATACATGCTGCTGGCAGTGTTTCTGATCTCGATAGCAACTCAACAATCTCAACTACAAGTCTAGACCCGACCTGGTCTAGAAGAACTCTCTGGCTCAGCTGGGTCTACCCTGTCACCTGCGCGACGGGAACAATCGCGCTAAGCTGAACCCTAGTGGTACAAACTTTGATAATAACAATAAAACTCAATACAATGCTAATGCATAATGCATATAGATGTCACATCATTCCACTTTCTTATATTTTTCAAATATTTTATAATTCATAATTCACATTAAAACAAAGACAAGCATGAGCCCAAAAAGAATCTAATATGCTATTCAAATTTCAGAGCTACTGCTTTGGTGCATAATGACACCATGTGTCTAGCCCCGTAGGCAATATATATATATATATATCCATGGATAATGTAACAACCCTAGTCTCTTGGACCTCAACCCGGCTAGACTCTTAGGCCCCAGTATCTTGGTCCTCAACCCAGCTAGACTGCTACAGTTTTTGAGGCTTACGGCCCAGTCTTTTCACCCCAAAAACATCATATTTATCAGCTGGCATAGCTTACGACCCAGTCTTTTCACCATTCCAGCGTGTAGCTCGTAGGCAATCATAGGCATGTCACCAAACCCAGAACTCTAAAAATTTAATAACATACTAGGCACACAATTTATTCATATTTCTCATTATTAATCTATTTCTCTTTTTTACATATTCAATCTAAGCACATTGCCTTATTTTCATATTTTTTTCTCACTTTTCACATCTTTCTCATTTTTCTCACTTTTCTCATTTTTATTAATATCAATTCATTTCATTATTACACATATCTCATTTTTTGCATTAACAACACATTACCCAATTACTTTGGGTATTTTCACATAATATGCATATTTCACATGTTACACAAATTAGCCATTATCAATGGCTTTTCACAATGCATTTAACACATATATGACATTACAAATGTCATAGCATATTATTCATACACAATCAATGAACCAAGTGACTTAACACATTTTTCAACCAAAATATGTTAAGTCCAAATGTTATCCAAATATAGATATTATATTCAAAGTTTGTACATACCTCCACTAGCAACCTAAAGCAAGCTAAAAACAACCTTCAATCCAATCTTTTCAACTTGCCCTTCACCACTTGGATGAAGCAAATCAACCTCCCTCAATGCCTAAACCAAATGTGATAGCAAATAATCACTTAGTATCACATTTAATGGAATTTCCAACATTAAACCATAATTACACATCCTCCTACAAACTTCCAAAAATTTAGTCTTTCCTTACTTCAACATTGGAATTCCATTCTACTACAATTAAATTAGTGTTTTAAGTTTATTTATATTATTAAAAACATATTTTAATACATTTAAATCATTTACATTATAAAAATACATTCTTATACACAAAATCTCAAAAATGGCATAACCTTTCCCCATTGAAGGTTTTCCATTCCAACACAATCCATTACTCATTTTGTTACATCCGCCCACCGCATTTATGCATAATAGTCATGTGCACAGTGAGAGAAGGGGAAAGGAGAAGATAATTCCTGACAACGGCCCCAGGTAAGGCTATAGGATCAATGGGACCTAATTGAAGAAAAATGCAAAGTTTTAGGGAGGTGACTGTAATTTTAAAAAGTTTTTGGGAGGTAACTGCAATTTCCAAAAGTTGTACTGGAGGTTCTTAATAGTGCACATAACAGACTTAAAAAATGGAGAGTATAGAAAAATCGGGTCGCAACGACGTGTAACGGTTTTTCCAGGAAACGCCCCGTTAGAGAGAAACAAAGGCATGTAGACTAGGGGCATTTTGGTCATTTTAATTAAAATTTATACATGAATCCAAAGTAGAAAATAAATACACGAGTGTGTAGAGGACGTCGAGGGGTTGAATATGAAATGATCGACGGTAGAAACGGAGTCCGGGCAAAACCCGAGCAAAGAAAGGACTTAAAGGGAATTTTGTAAAAAGCCAAGGGCTTATTGGAAATTTTTCAAAATGACTTGGAAACCTAAAATAGACTTTAAAAATAGAAAGTAGAGGTCGAGAGGATAAAAACCATATGTGGTTTGTCTCGTGGAACTGTACGGTTTAAAAGTTACGATCGATTAATCGCTGGAGGGTATTTTATTCTTTTCACACCCTAGACCATAAAATTACAGTACAAGGAGGTTGGAGGGCCAAAATATAATTAAAAGAAAGTCCAAGGGCTTGGGTTTTAAATAAATAAAAGAAAGAGACAAATGGACTAATGGAAATTAGCCATTTAGAAGTTATAAAAAGAAGAAAAGAAAAAGGTGTGGACAAATGGTCATAAACCATTTATCCAACCCAAAAGTGAGCATCATTTCTCCTATATATATATATATATATATCATAGTAAGAAGAACAAAAACTCTCTCTCTCACCTCCAAACCGTCGGCCACCATAGGAAAAACACCAAAGAATTTCCAATTTTTGTCAAGTTTGATTCAAGTTCAAGGTGAATTTTAAGGTTTTCAAGTATGTAGAATTCAATTCTAGTATCAATTTTAAGTATTTATATATCTATTGGAAGGTTGGAAATTAGGGTTCTTATGGTGGAATTGGGAAAAATTTAAATAGTGATGATATTGATTAATTAAATGGAAGAATCAAGGTTTCTAAGGTTTAATAAGGTTAGATTAGGGTTTAGTTTGAAAAGAAATGGAGGGTAGCTTATTGTTCTAAATTGCTAAGGTTTATGTTTAAGGTTGTGTTCTTAAATTTCTTGAAGGAAAAACAAAGATTAAGGAAGGAGAAGAAGGAAAAGAAAAGGGGAATTAAAAGAACAAGGTTTGGTACTTTACCATAAAAGAAATTTTATTTTTTTTACAAACTTTGGTTTATGGAATTTTTGATGTTGATGCTTAAATGTATTGATTGAGTTTAAATTAAATGTTTGAGTTATGTTCTTGGTTTCTTATGGCAATTGAGTTTTAAACCAAGTGTTTTGAGAAAAAAATTTTGACAAGTTGATTTGATGAACTTTAATTAGTTGATTTAAGTTAAACATGCAAAAGTTGTCAAAGGGAAGTGTTTGAATCTTCACTTTATCATTAAAGAAGCCTTCATATTGATTTGAAAAAGAAAAATAAACTATCCCATGTATTTCATATGTTTGGGCCGAAATGGTTCCAAAATGGCAGATTTCTGGACTCTTTTTGTGGCAGCTTTTTGAGGTAGCAAATGAATGAATTTTTCAACGAAATTTTACGTGTAATTAGTCAACATATGAAATAAGTTTTCTGTAAAATTTCAGCCAAAAATAAGATCATTTACTTGGTCAAATGCATGACTGAAATGGACTAAAATTTTGACGAAAACCCAGATTTTACTATTCATTTGGTCATGCCATTTTGCGTTGCCGATTTTATGTGCTGCGATACTATTCATTTGGTCAATTTGTGACTTTTTGAGGAATGCTTTGAAATGTTTGATATGTTTATTGTGGAGGTTAAATATGTGAAAAAGGGTAATGGTTGGACTAAAGAATGTGGTGCGCGGCGTAAATGGCAAAGTGCAACGGATATTAAAATAATTTCTCGAGTCATTCTAAAATGAAATTTGAGACTTAAATTGAATCGTTTTAACCTTTATGCTCTACTGGGTAGTGGGGGTGGTAGATAAGGGTATGGTGCACTATACTAACTTATGCAGTACTGCTTGATATTGTGATTGAATTGTTATGATATGAACTCAATGGTGAGGGCCATTGGGGGCCAATGGTGAGGGCCATTGGTTATAACCAGGATGGTGAGGGCCATTCCTGTGATTTGATATCGGTGGTGAGGGCCACCTATGTTACAGTGGTGAGGTCCACTGCCTTATCGCTATGGTTCCCTATACCAGTAGAGCCAAAGTTCGGTTATTATTTTTTTAAACTACGTAATGCAAAATGAGTTTGAATTATGGTTTTTACATTTGTTGGAAGCATATTTACACTGAATGTACAATAATTTCCATTGGTTTAATGTTGGTTGATTTATGATTTAATTATTTCCATTTATTTCAAATGCTTTTGTAACACCCCATACTCTATATAAGCACTATACATATACTTGGTATACATACAATGCGTATATAAAGTATAAGAATGTCACTTTTAGTTTCTATTTAAAAATCTTTATCCAAGGTCAAGCAATATTATATTAATTTAAGAAACATTTATAAGAATCATTATTGTTATCAAAAATAAAACATAATTAAAATCATACATGTATGCATCACCTTCTAGTTGGTCTCGAGACACTCATACTTTTCTCGTGGCATAGCAGCTAAGCATCCAGATCATCCGCATAAATACCTGCGCGATTACACAACCGCGCTAAGCCCGAGAGCTTAGTAGTACAAATAAATAATAAAATATACATTACAAAATAATCATACCTTATAATTTTAGCATCATGTTTTATTGTTTTCTTACCACTTTTTCCTTTCTCAATGGATTCTTCATATATTGCCACTAATCTCATAAATTAAATACATCATTACATAGCATATTCACAACACAATACCTACCCTTTCTATTTCATATACACATATATATGTATATATAATCACAACAAAACACCATTCAAACCTTTAAAAGAACAATTCTCACAAATTCCACATTCACAAACATGTTACACATGATACAACAATTCCATAACCTCATATCTCAACAAAATCAATACATATATTACAAACTCATACTTCATAACATCACTTTATTCACAATTCATTAATCATGAAACACATTTCCATCAAAAGCATTCATAGATCTCATTATTCATTTGTTTCAACATTGTTTCCATATATCTTATTTATCAATCATGTTACCATTCATGACTCACATTACACAAAGACAAGCATGGGCCCAAGACACACTAATATGCCATTCAATTTTCAGAGTAATGCTTTGGTTTATTCATCACATTTATCATTATCATAGACCCAACTAGGCTTCAAGGATTAGGCTCAACCAAGCTTCAAGGGGAACAAAGCATGCTAAGTATCAACCCAACTTGGCTTCAAGAACCAAACCCAACCTAGCTTCAAGGGTTGTAACATCTCAATTAGGCTTCAAGGATTAGACCCAACCAAGCTTCAAGGGGAGTAAAACATGTTAAACTTCAACCCAACTTGGCTTCAAGGATCAAATCCAACCTAACTTCAAGAGATTATTACTAATAGGCATGCCACCAACAACAAACTCTGAAAATGGAATAACACATTAGTCACACAATTCATTTATTATTTCATTATCATTTCTATTCTCAATTCTCATCATCATTTAGGCAAACATGCCTTATTTCTTTCAATTGCATCACCATAGCCAATCACAATGGCTTTATATTACATTTGAGTCATCATTGCCAAGAACAATGGCTTTATATCACATTATATCTCAAATCACATTTCAAGTTTCATCATTGATATATGCAACATCAATTACATTACTACACAAACATATCATGAATCAATCATACCATATAGGCATGCTTCAATCATAACATTAAAGTAATTCATCATCAATGATCTCATGATATTCCACATTATACACAACATGCCATTATTCATATGCATCCTCAATCTACATATAGTACAATACAATTTATGAGATTGACAATGCATAAAACCTAACATGGTTCATATAATATCAACGTTATCATCAAATCATATTGATCAATTCAATTCATCACTCAAGTATACATAATCAATGACATTGCACATACTTTTTCATTGATCATTATATCTTCCACATTTCCTATATTATCATTGATATATTCATACATAACAATTTACCTTATTCAAGAACTTAGAATCCTCCATATACATTTGGTTGGATCATTATTGTTTTAAGTGTGTTTAGGTACAAAAGACATTTGAAGATCCAACAATGTTGAAGACCAAATAACAAACACATTTGCAAACACCCTCAAGGGACACGGCCAAGCTTGTGGCCGTGTCTCCCAATATAAACATCCAGTAGCCAACACGCCCAAGGGACACGGCCAAGCTTGTGGCCGTGTCACTCAACACCAATACAAGCAGTAGCAAACACGGGCAATGGACACGGCCAAGCCAGTGGCCGTGTCTCTCAACACAACAATCCAGTACCAGACACGGGCAAGGGACACGGTCGTGTCTCTCAACATAAATCAGACAGTAACAAACACAGGCAAGGGACACGGCCAAGCCAGTGGCCGTGTCTCTCCAAAACTCATCCAACACGGCCAAATTTGCCCTAACTTGGCCGTGTCTCCCATAACTTGGCCGTGTCCTTCAATAATTCATAGACCAAACACTTCGAAATTCATCTAAACCAAACTCTAATTCAACATTTCATCATTTTCCTCACAATTTTCTCAACTCATCATCACTTAGATATCAATTCCACACATTTACATACTTAAATCTCTTGTTATCATCATTTTACACACCAATCATACCCAACATAACCTCAATCCAAAAGAAAACCACACAAGAAGGTATATACTTATATATATGTATAATCAATAAAATTCATTCAAGAAATGTGTACTTACCTATATAGCTTGCCAAATCTTCATCTCCATCTTCAATACTCTTAAAATCCTTAAGAAATTTGATGAAGATCAATCTCTCTCTCTCTCTCTCGTGCTCTCTCTCTCTCTCGTGCTCTCTTGTCCACGAAGAAGAAACAGAAGAAGAGGAAGAAGGAAGGTTCTCCATCCTTCCTTCGTTCTTATCTTATATAATAATAATAATAATAATAATAATAATAATAATAATAATAACAATAATAATAATAATAATAATAATAATAACAATAATAACAATTATACCATTTAAATCTCCACCACACACAATTTCTTTTTGACTTTCTTCTTCTTTTCTCTTCAACACACACATTGAATCCAAATACAACAGTAATCCCAACACTTTTAGGGTATACTTTAGGATATTACAGCTTTCATGTTTTAACTATATTTTCATTGGTAAAGTACTCATTGAGCGACATTGCTCAGCGAGTTAAGTTTTCCTTGACTCGTAGGTTCGGAGCAGTAGCTAACTTTTGGGGAAACGATGACCAGACCCACAGCATCTCAGGGTAGATCTCTTAGTTTCCATTATGAGTTAGCTAGATGTGGCATGTATATGTATATAAAAGATTGAGAATTACTATGTTATAATGTACGTTAGTAGTATGTAATAATAATAAACCTCTACTTTATTTTGTACTAGAAGTGTGAATTCTTCTTGCAGGTTTGTAGTTGAGGTTATAAGGTGGATTCATTGGGAGTGTATTGAAAATTTATTGTGTTCGAGTTGGTTTGTGTAAAAATGTTTTCAAAAATCAGAAACACCCATTTTGTCGACACTTGGGATACAATTTCTAGGCGAACCTCTGGCAAAATTTCTATAAAAACCGGAACTAAAATTTGACTAAGTAAAATTGGTAGCAACAATAGGTTAGTGTGGCGCCTCTACTCGACTTACACATGTAGGCCGGGAAGGGGTGTTACACATTCCAAGCTTATATTCATCACTTTTAACACTAAACAACATGCTTAAACAAATAAAACCACACAATTCAACTACTTTGGAAAATCACTTTTCCAAAACCCTAAATCTCCACTTCCATTCTTAAACTCCTACCCAACACCACCAAATCCAATATTTGAATTTCAAATACTTGTTTATGAATAAAAAAAAAACTCATTTGGAATCAATTTGCGCAATTAAAGTTCATGTTTTCAAAACCCCAAAAATTCATAACCCTAAATTCTCTCTCTTCATCATTCTTTAACCAAACTCCATCATCTCTTCAATCTAACCTTAGAATCATTGTTAACTACCCAAAATAACATCATACACACCAATTCCAACAATTATAACATACTACATCAAAATTTAAATTTTCACATAATCCAAATTTCCAAGTAATTTAAAGAAAAGAGATGGAAACTTACTAATTTTGGTGGAAATCACCAAAAATCCACTTGAAACTTGTTAATTCCTTCAATTTATGGAGTATGGAAGAAGCAAAATCCTTGGTCTTCAAACTCCCATGGAAGCCACATCCTTGAAGAAGAAGAAGAAGAAGACTTTTAATATTCTTTTCCTTTTCATCTTTTTTTTAACCACATATATATATATATTAAAATAATTTAATATTTAATATTTAATTATTTTTTAATAAATTAAAAGTCCTAATTTCCCTCTTTCATTCAAAAATAATTTATTTTTGAATTATTTTATTAATTTTGAATTTATAAGATTTAATTACCAAAATACCCTTTTCTTTTAAAAAGTGTTGACTTTTTATATATGTTATGTATATTTTGCATATATATCACATATATATTCCCCTTTTTCATTTAAAATCCCTTCAATTTTCATTTAAAACCATTAATTTAATTTATTCTTTTAAATTATAATTTATTTTATCCGATTTTCCAAAAATTAGAAAATTTTAAAAATTTTAGGATGTTACAATTCTCTCCTCCTAAAACAAATTTCTTCCTCGAAATTACCTGTCCTCAAGTTTGGAAAAATTAGAAAAACTGACTTAGCATCGCCTGCTCACTTTCCCATGTCGCCTCCTCAGTGACATGATTCCTCCAAAGGACTTTCACAAGTGGCACCCTTTTATTCCTCAATTCTTTAACCTCTCGTGCCAAAATTGTCACTGGTTCTTCCTCGTAAGTCAGATCTGGACTCACCTCAATGGACTCCATTGACAAGATATGAGATGGGTCAGACCTATATCTCTAAAGCATCGAGACATGAAAAACATTATGTATTCAATCCAACTCAGGCGGCAAAGCTAGTCTATAAGCCACTGGACCAACTCTCTCCAACACCTCATATGGTCCTATGAAACGAGGACTCAACTTCCCTTTGCGGCCAAATCTCAAAATCTTCTTCCATGGAGACACCTTCAAAAACACTTTATCTCCCACACTGAACTCTATATCTCTTCTTTTTAAATCTAAATAAGATTTATGTCAGTCTGAAGCTGCTTTCAAACGACCCCGAATCACCTTCACATTTTCCTCTGTTTCCTTAATCAAATCGGGACCAACCAGTTTACCTTCTCCAACTTTATCCCAACACAAAGGTGTCCTGCATCTCCTGCCATATAAAGCCTCATAAGGAGTCATCTCAATACTCGACTGATGACTGTTGTTATAAGCAAACTCAATTAATGGCAAAAATCTGTCCCAATTCCCGGCAAAATCAATGATACAGCTCCTCAATATATCCTCCAGAATCTGTATCACTCTCTCTGATTATCCATCTGTCAGAGGATGGAAAGTAGTACTACAATGCAATTGAGAACCCAAAGCATCATCCAAACTCTTCCAAAACCTCGAAGTAAACCGGGGATCTCAATCCGACACCAAAGAAACTGAGACTCCATGCAACCTGACTATCTCATTGATATACAGCTCAGCCAACCTCTCAAGAGAATAATCCATCTGAACTGGAAGAAAATGAGCTATCTTCGTCATTCGATCAACTATCACCCAGATTGCATCATGCTTCTTCTGGGTCAAAGGCAGTCCAGTCACAAAATCCATTGTCACTCGCTCCCATTTCCACTCTGGCACTGATAAAGGTTAGAGCAACCCTGAAAGAACTTGGTGCTCAGCCTTCACTTTCTGGCAAGTGAGAATTCTGGATACAAACTCTGCTATGTCCCTCTTCATTCCTAACCACCAATTATGTCGCTTCAAGTCCTGATACATCTTGGTACTCCCAGGGTGCATAGCAAAAAGTGACTGATGTGCTTCCTCTAATATCATTCTTTTCAATTTTGCATCATCAGGAATACACAATCTATCTCTGTACCATAGACTACCATCATTCCTCACATAAAAGTCTTGACTTTCCCCCTTCTGACAAACCAACACAATTTTCTGAATTCTCTCATCTGCCAACTGAGCCTCCCTAATATGATCCAACAAGACTGGCCTCAACTGCAACTGTGCCATCAGAGCACCATCATCAGAAGATTCAAATCTAGCGTGCAACGCTCTCAACTCAACAAGCAACGAGAGCGAATAAGCAATCAAACCTGCCAAAGATTTTTGACTCAAGGCATCAGCAACAACATTTGCCTTACCAGGATGATAATCAATCAAATAGTCATAGTCTTTAATCAACTCTAACCACCGTCTCTGCCGAAGATTCAGCTCTCTCTGAACACCCAGGTATTTCAAACTCTTGTGATCCATATAAATGAAACACTTTTCCCAATACAAGTAATGTCGCCAAATCTTCAAAGCAAAAACTATGGCTGCCAACTCCAAATCATGCGTCGGATAATTCAGCTCATGAGATTTCAACTGTCGAGAGGCAAAAGCAATGACTCTACCCTCCTGCTTCAGAACACAACCTAAACCACTGTGTAAAGCATCACTATATATCACATATGGTTTACCTTCCACAGGCAGGGTAAGGATAGAAGCCTGAGTCAACATCTCCCTCAGCTACTCAAAAATCGCCTCACACCGATCAGTCCACACAAATTTAACTCCTTTCCGAAGTAATCTAGTGAGTGGTGTAGCTATTATAGAAAAACCCTTCACAGATCGACGATAATAGCCTGCCAATCCTAGAAAACTTCTAACCTCTGTCACAGTCTTCAGTGGACTCCAATTCAAGATAGCCTCAATTTTACTCGGATCAACTCTAATACCCTCTGCTGAAATCACATGACCAAGAAAAGCTACCTGATCGAGCCGGAACTCACACTTAGACAGTTTAGCATACAACTGCTTCTCTCTCAGAGTCTGTAATACGATCTGCAAATGTCTATCATGATCCTCCTCATTACGCGAATACACCAAAATGTCATCAATGAAGACCACCACAAACTGATCTAAATATGGTTTGAATACCCTATTCATCAAATCTATAAAAGCTGCTGGTGCATTCATCAATCCAAAGGGCATCACCAGAAACTCATAATGCCCATACCTTGTACAAAAAGCTATCTTGGGTACATCCACATCTTTGACTCTCAATTGATGGTACCCTGATCTCAGATCAATCTTATAGAATACTGCTGCTCCCTTCAACTGATCAAAGAGATCATCTATCTGAGGCAAAGGATACTTGTTCTTGATGGTCACCTTATTCAACTGCCTATAATCAATACACAATATCAGGGTGCCATCCTTCTTCTTCACAAACAACACAGGCTCTTCCCACGGGGACACACTAGGGTGAATAAACCTTTTATCCAAAAACTCCTGCAACTGAACCTTCAACTCTCTCAACTCAGTAGGTGGGTAATAGAGATAGGAGTGGTATCAGGCAACAAATCAATACCAAACTCCACTTCTCTCTCAGGAGGTACCCCTGGCAACTCATCAGGGAAAACATCTGAAAACTCGGCAACTGTGGGTATACTTTCAAGCAGGGATCCCACTACTCTAGTATCTACAACATGAGCAAGATAAGCCTCACATCCCTTCCGAATCATCCTCCCAGCTGAAACAACTTAAAAAAACATAGATGAAAGATACCTTTGCTCACTAGATACCATCACATTCGTACCATCAAGTGTTCTCAAAGTAACACATTTCTTCTGACAGTCTACCACAGCCCCATGCTTGGATAACCAATCCATGGCAAAAATCAGATTATATTCCCTAAAAGGCATCTCAATCAGGTCACCGAGAAACTCCTCATCCTGAACAACAACTAAACTATCTCGGTGCACCTTGCTCACCACAACACTATGCCCTAAAGGATTTGTCACCAAGACATCAAATCCTAGGAACTCAAAATGCAATTCAGACACAGGCAAGATGGATGCACTTATGTATGAATGCGTAGATCCAGGATCTAATAGACCAAGGACTGAAATACCAAATAAAGAAAATGTATCCGCAATGACGGCTGAAGCATCCGGCTGCCTCTGCATCACATAAACCTGCTGAGATGGCCCAGCCTCATTTGACCTACTGCCTTCGAATGTAGAGCCTCCTCTCTGACTAAACATAGGTCAACCACCTCTACTAAAACCTCTGCCACCACGACCACCTCTGACACTGGGTCGAGAAGATGCAGTATCTGCCTGCCTAACTCTGGTGGCTCGGGGCAATATCTGATAAAATGGTCTGACGACCCACATCTAAAACACTCTCCCGAAGCACCTCTCCACCAGTAGATACCTCCGTGTACTCTACCACAATGAACACAAGTAGGTGGAGTAGGTCTCTGAGCCACTGGAGTTGGAGCATTAGCCACTGAAACTGTAGGTCTCTGCCTCTGTCTCTGCTGCTGTACTGACCTGCCAAACTGCCCCTGACTCCTACTAAACCTCTAAAAATGTCCTCCTCAGCCTCTCTTCACTGATGAAGACCCTGCCTCACTCTTGGGTCTCCTAAATCTGGTCTCCTCAATCCTGGTAGCTGCTGCAAGACTCTATACCCTCTCAACACTCCTGGCAGCTACAACTAACTGGGAGAAATCCTGATACCAAGAGCCTGCGATGATGCACATGATAGAGGGTCTCAGTCCCTCCTCAAACCTCCTACACCTTTCAAACTCGTCAGAAATGATCCCACCAGCATAGTGACTCAACCTGATAAACTTGATCTCATACTCGATCATTGTCCTGGTATCCTGTCTCAGACTCAGGAACTCCATCTTCTTTGCATCTTTATACTCTCTCGGAGTATACTTCTGCTCAAATTTCTGCAGAAAATCATCATAGGTCAGAACTGATGGATCATCCAGAGTATGTGGAACCGTCTTCCACCAATCATATGCATCTCTCTGCAAAAGAGATCTGACATAATCAAACTTCTCTTCTGGACTAGCCTGTAACTGAATAAATATCCTCTGAACCCAGTCTAGCCACTACTCTGCTACAACAAGATCTGTAGTACCAACAAAGTCCTCAGCCCCATACTTTCTCAGTTTATCATATTGCCTCACCGGCAACTATGGCTGCGGCTGCGGCGGCTACGGAATTGGAGACTGCCTCAACAACTCTACCATATACCATACCCAGCCAGGTGGAATCTCATCAGCTGCTGGTCTCACAGGCACAGAAATAGATGCCTGACCAGCAGATACAACTCTAGCTCCATCTCTACCCTCATCTGGAGCCACACTCTCTGCACTACCCTCAGCAGCCTAATGAGGCTGAGACGCCATAACTACCTATATCTACAAATAAAGCAGAAAATACTATATCAAAGATCAGAAACTGCCAGTGCTAATGCATGTATTACAATTAAAAACTAATTTTCAAATTCTCCATTTTCTCTCTCTATCATCCCACTTAGGTCGAGAACCTCAAACCTAGGCTCTGATACCAAAATAAATGTAACACTCTTATACCCTATATACATTTAATACATATTTTCAGCATATGTAAAATACACATATACGGTACAAAAATGTCACAGACCGGTTTAATAAATAAAATTTCACATTTTCAATTTAAAATTTAAAATTCTAAATATATAAAAATTAAATAGAATATATATATTCTTTACTTTTTATAAGAACCCAAAATAAATAATATATATAAAAATCTCTGGGAAAAATTCGCCAGAGTTTTGTCTGTATTTTGGACATTCCAAAATTTAGCAATTACTCAACCTGCAAAAAGAAAACACTCCCAAATAATTTCAGACCACCATCTCAACTATACTTCTCAATTTCACCAAGTTTCTCAAACATTTATACATATATATATAATTTAAAACACACTTATTCTCCAATTTCAAATACATTGAGCCAAACATTCTTTATAATATACAATACGTAAAATTTAAAAACATAATATATTATGCATAAAACTCAAAAATGTACAATAACATAAAAATATATACATGCTGCTGGCAATGTTTCTGATCTCGATAGCAACTCAACAATCTCAACTACAAGTCTAGACCCGACCTGGTCTAGAAGAACTCTCTGGCTCAACTGGGTCTGCCCTGTCACCTGCATGATGAAAATAATCGCGCTAAGCCGAAGCCTAGTGGTACAAACTTTGATAATAACAATAAAACTCAATGCAATACCAATGCATAATTCATATAGATGTCACATCATTCCACTTTCTTATATTTTTCAAATATTTTATAATTCATAATTCACATTAAAACAAAGACAAGCATGAGCCCAAAAAGAATCTAATATGCTATTCAAATTTTAGAGTTATTGCTTTGGTCTATAATGACACCATGTGTCTAGCCCCGTAGGCAATATATATATATATATCCATGGATAATGTAACAGCCCCAGTCTCTTGGACCTCAACCCGGCTAGACCCTTAGGCCCTTGTATCTTGGTCCTCAACCCGGCTAGACTGCTACAGTTTTTGAGGCTTACGACCCAGTCTTTTCACCCCAAAAACATCATATTTATCAGCTGGCCTGGCTTACGACCCAGTCTTTTCACCATTCCAGCGTGTAGCTCGTAGGCAATCATAGGCATGTCACCAAACCTAGAACTCTGAAAATTTAATAGCATACTAGGCACACAATTTATTCATATTTCTTATTATTAATCTCTTTCTCATTTTTACATATTCAATCTAGGCACATTGCCTTATTTTCACTTTTTTTTCTCATTTTTCTCATTTTTCTCATTTTTATCAATATCAATTCATTTCATTATTACACATATCTCATTTTTTGCATTCACAACACATTACCCAATTACTTTGGGTATTTTCACATAATATGCATATTTCACATGTTACACAAATTAGCCATTATCAATGGCTTTTCATGATGCATTTAACACATATATGACATTACAAATGTCATAGCATATTATTCATACACAATCAATGAACCAAGTGACTTAACACATTTTTCAACCAAAATGTGTTAAGTCCAAATGTTATGCAAATATAGACATTATATTCAAAGTTTGTACATACCTGCACTAGCAACCCAAAGAAAGCAAAAAATAACATTCAATCCAATCTTTCCAACTTGCCCTTCACCACTTGGATGAAGTAAATCAACCTCCCTCAATGCCTAAACCAAATGTGATAGCAAATAATCACTTAGTATCAGATTTAATGGCATTTCTAACATTAAACCATAATTACACATCACTCCTACAAATTTTAAAAAATTTAGTCTTTCCTTACTTCAACATTGGAATTCCATTCTACTACAATTAAATTATTGTTTTAAGTTTATTTATATTATTAAAAACATATTTTAATACATTTAAATCATTTACATTATAAAAATACACTCTTATTCACAAAATCTAAAAAATGGCATAACCTTCCCCCATTGAAGGTTTTCCATTCCAACACAATCCATTACTCATTCCAAGCTTATATTCATTACTTTTAACACTAAACAACATGCTTAAACAAATAAAATCACACAATTCAACCACTTTGGAAAATCACTTTTCCAAAACCCTAAATCTCCACTTCCATTCTCAAACTCCAACCCAACACCACCAAATCCAATATTTGACTTTAAAATACTTGTTTATGAATCAAAACAACTCATTTGGAATCAATTTGCACAATTAAAGTTCATGTTTTCAAAACCCCAAAAATCCATAACCCTAAATTCTCTCTCTTCACCATTCTTTAACCAAACTCCATCATCTCTTCAATCTAACCTTAGAATCATTGTTAACTACCCAAAATAACATCATACACACTAATTCCAACAATTATAACATGCTACATCAAAATTTAAATTTTCACATAATCCAACTTTCCAAGGAATTTAAAGAAAAGAGATTTTTACTAATTTTGGTGGAAATCACCAAAAATCCACTTGAAACTTTTTAATTCCTTCAGTTTATGGAGTTTGGAAGAAGCAAAATCCTTGGTCTTCAAACTCCCATGGAAGCCACGTCCTTGAAGAAGAAGAAGAAGACTTTTAATATTCTTTTCCTTTTCATCTTTTTTTAACCACACATATATATATATTAAAATAATTTAATATTTAATATTTAATTATTTTTTTAATAAATTAAAAGTCCTAATTTCCCTCTTCCATTCAAAAATAATTTGTTTTTGAATTATTTTATTAATTTTGAATTTATAAGATTTAATTACCAAAATACCCTTTTCTTTTAAAAAGTGTTGACTTTTATATATGTTATGTATATTTTGCATATATATCACATATATATTCCACTTTTTCATTTAAAATCCCTACATTTTTCATTTAAAACCATTAATTTAATTTATTCTTTTAAATTATAATTTATTTTATCCAATTTTCCAAATATTAGAAATTTTCAAAAATTTTAGGATGTTACATAATGATTACATACATTTACATGACATTGGGACTTAATATATTTGGTTGGAAAATGTGATAAGTTACTTGATATATTGTTAATAAATGAGTTATATGTTATGATATGCATATTGTGAATTATGTTGATGTATCAAAGCAATTGTGCAATGTGTTGTATACGAAAAGAAATATGGAATAATGTGATAAGATATGTGAAAACATAATGTAACAAACTGATATTGATATAAAAGAGAAGAATGAGAAAAGTGAGAAAAAGGATGACATACTAAGGCAATGTGCCTAATTTGATCATGAGAAAATGAGAATGGAATTATGAAAGTATTTGATAAGGAGATAAATGAATAAATTATGTGCCTAGTATAATATTCAATTTTCAGAGTTCTGGATTTGGCGGCACACCTATGAATTGCTGGGCAGGTGAAAAGACCGGGTCGTAAGCTGGGCCCAACTGATAAATGTGATGTTTTTGGGGTGAAAAAACAGGGTCGTAAGCCTAAAAAACAAATTCTTGAAGCTAGACTGAGTCAAAGACTGGGTCATAAGCTTAGATTTAGTTGGATTATCCATGGATATATATTGCCCACGGGGCTAGACACAAGGTGTCAATATGGACCAAAGCAGTAACTCTGAAATTTGAATAGAATATTAGATCATTTTTAGGCCCATACTTGTCTTTGTTTTAATGTGAATTATGAAATGTGATGCAAATGATTAATATAATGTTATGAGTTGTAATATATATAATGTAATGAGTTGTTATATTCACATGTGTTGTGTATTAGCATCGTATTGATCTATTTTGAATCAAAGTTTGTACCACTAAGTTTCTTGCTTAGCGCAATTGTGGTCCATCGCTCAGGTGACAGGGTAGATTTGGTTGAGCCGGAGAGTTCAACTAGACTGAGTCGAGTCTAGACTTGAGTTTGTAAAAGCAGAGCTGATTTTGGGCATTAAGATCAGAGACGAACTGCTAGCATGTATAGATTTCATATTTTTGTACTCATTGATTTTAATGTAAACATATGTATATTCCGCTGCTTAGTAAATAAATGTTTTGGATAATCTTTTTGGTGATGGAATTAAATATGTTTTAATGAGTAATATATCACTTATTATTTTCATGATGTCAATTGTACCCTTTAAGATTATACAAATTTTATAAATGATGATTTGTTGTTAAAGTTTAAAAGGATTGGTTTGTTTTAAATAGACGATGACATTCTTGCATTCGGTATACTTATATTACAGATGTGGGTGTATATGGTATACGTATATGGGATACAAGGGTGTTACAATTATTTTTGGTATCAGAGCCTAGGTTTTGAGTTTCTCAACCTAGGTGAATTGTAAGAAAAAGAAAAATTTAGATTTTTAAAATATGGTTTTTAAACAAGAAACATGCATTGGCACTAGCAGTTTCTGATCCTTGATGAGGTAATCTTCTACTACGTTTGCAGATATAGTAGTGATGGCGTCTCTGTTACGTCAGTCCATAGAAGGTAGTGCTGAAGGTGTAGCCCTTATTGAGGGTAAAGATGGAGCTAGAGTTGAGATAGCTGGTGAGGCACCTGCTTCTATGCCAGAGAGACCAGCAGCTGATGAGATTCTGCCAGTTTGGTTATGACATATGGTAGAATTGTTGAGGCAGGCTCCAGTGCAGCAGCCGCAAGTACCGGTGAGGCAGTATGATAAATTGAGAAAGTTTGGAGTTGAGAATTTCATTGGTATTATAGATCCTGCAGTAGCTGAGCAGTGGTTAGATAGAGTTCAGAGGGTATTTATCCAGCTTTAAGGTACTCCTGAAGAAAAGTTTGATTATTCTAGATCCCTTCTACAGAGAGATGTATATGATTGGTGGAAGACGGTTCCACATGCGATGGATGATCCACCAACCTTGACTTATAGTGATTTTCTGTGGGAGTTTGAGTAGAAGTATACTCCGAGGGAGTATAAAGATGCAAAGAAGATGGAGTTTCTGAGTCTGAGATAGGATAACTGGACTGTGATAGAGTATGAGATTGAATTTATCCGGTTGAGTCATTATGCCAGTGGGATTATTTCAGATAAGATAGATCGGTCCAGGATATTTGAGGAGGGGTTGAGACCCTCTATTATGTGTATTGTCACTGGTTTCTGGTATCAAAATTTTTCTCAGTCGGTTGCACCTGCTAGGAGTGTTGAGAGAGCACAGGGTATTGCAGCAGCTGCTGTTGAGGAGGAGACCAGAGTTAGGAGACCCCAGTTTGTAGCAGGGTCTTCATCTGCAAAGAGAGGCCGAGGAAGTCATTTTTCAGAGGTTTTGTAGGGGGCAGAGGCAACCTGGTAGGTCAATACCACATCAGAGGTAGAGATTGAGACCTACAGTTTTTGTGGCTAGTGAACCGACCCTAGTGGCTCAGAGGTCTGCTCCACTTACTTGTGTTCATTGTGGTAGAGCACACGGAGGTGATTATTGGTGGAGAGGTACTTCGGGAGTGTGTTTTAGGTGTCGGTCACCAAATCATTTTGTCAGAGATTGTCCAGAGCCACCAGAGGATAGACAGGCAGATTATGCAGCTTCTCGACCCAGTGTTAGAGGTGGTCGAGGGAGCAGAGGTTTTAGTAGAGGTGGTTGACCTGGGTTTAGTCAGAGAGGAGGCTCTACATCCGGAGGCAGTAGGCCAGATGAGGCTGGACCATCTCAGTAGGTTTATGTGATGCAGAGGTAGCTAGATACTTCAGCCGTCATTGCGGGTACATTTTCTTTATTTGGTATTTCAGTTCTTGCTATGATAGATCCTGGATCTACACATTCATACATAAGTGCATCTCTCTTGCCTGTGACTAAATTGCATTCAGAGTCCCTAGGATTTGATATTTTGGTGACAAATCCTTTAAGGCATAGCATTGCGGTGAGTAAGGTGCACCGAGATAGTCCAGTTGTTGTTTAGGGTGAGGAGTTTCTCGGTGATTTGATTGAGATGCCTTTCAAGGAGTATGATTTAATCTTAGGCATGGATTGGTTATCCAAGCATGGGGTTGTGATAGATTGTCAGAATAAGTGTGTTACCCTGAGAACCGATGATGGTAGAAGTGTGATGGTATCTAATGAGCAGAGACATCTTGTATCCATGTTTGTTTCAGCTGTTGCAGCTAGGAGGATGATTCGGAAAGGGTGTGATGCTTATCTTGCTCATGTGGTAGATACTAGGGTAGTGGGTTCTCAGCTTGACAGTATACACACAGTTGCTAAATTCCCAGATGTTTTTCCTGAGGAGTTGCCAGGGATACCCCTGAGAGAGAGGTTGAGTTTGGTATCGAGTTATTGCCTGGTACCACTCCCATCTCTATTACTCCTTATCAAATGGCACCTGCCGAGTTGAGAGAGTTGAAGGTGCAGTTGCAGGAGTTGTTGGATAAAGGGTTCATTCGCCCTAGTGTGTCTCCGTGGGGAGCGCCTGTTTTGTTTGTGAAGAAGGATGGTACTTTGAGACTGTGCATTGATTATCGGCAGTTGAATAAAGTGACCATCAAGAACAAGTATCCTTTGCCTAGGATAGATGATCTCTTTGATCAATTAAAGGGAGTAGTAGTATTCTCTAAGATTGATTTGAGATTAGGATACCATCAGTTGAAAGTCAGAGCTGAAGATGTACCCAAGATAGTTTTTTGTACAAGGTATGGGCATTATGAATTTTTGGTGATGCCTTTTAGGTTGACGAATGCACCGGCAGCTTTTATGGATTTGATGAATAGGGTGTTTAGACCCTATCTAGATCAGTTTGTGGTGGTCTTTATTGATGATATTTTGGTGTATTCGCATAATGAGGAGGATCATGACAAGCATTTGCAGATTGTATTGCAGACTTTGAGGGAGAAGCACTTGTATGCTAAGTTGTCTAAGCATGAGTTTTGGCTTGATCAAGTGACTTTTCTTGGTCATGTGGTTTCAGCAGAAGGCATAAGAGTTGATCCGAGTAAAGTTCAGGCCATTTTGAATTGGAGTCCACCGAAGATTGTGATAGAAGTTAGAAGTTTTCTGGGTTTAGCAGGCTATTATCGATGGTTTGTAAATGGTTTTTCTTTGATAGCTACTCCACTCACCAGATTACTTCGGAAGGGAGTTAGATTCGTATGGACAGATCAATGTCAAGCAAGCTTTGAGCAGTTAAAGGAGATGTTGACTCAAGCTCCTGTTCTTACCTTGCCTGTGGAAGATAAACCATATGTGATTTACAGTGATGCTTCACATAGTGGTTTAGGTTGTGTTTTGATGTAGAAAGATAGAGTCATAGCTTATGCTTCTCAGTAGTTGAAGCCACATGAGTTTAATTACCCGACGCATGATTTGGAGTTGACAGCTATAGTTTTTGCTTTGAAGATTTGGCGACATTACTTGTATGGGGAGAAGTGTTTCATTTATACGGATCATAAGAGTTTGAAATACTTGGGTGTTCAGAGAGAGTTGAATCTTCGGGCATAGATGGTGGTTGGAGTTGATTAAAGACTATGACTGTTTGATTGATTTTCACCCTGGTAAGGTAAATATTATTACTGATGCCTTGAGTCGAAAGTCTTTGGTAGGTTTGACTGCTTATTCTTTCTCATTGCTTGTTGAGTTGAGAGTGTTGCATGCTAGTTTTGAATCATATGATGATGGTGCTTTGTTAGCTCAGTTGCAGTTGAGGCCAGTCTTGTTGGATCATATTAGAAAGGATTAGTTGGCAAATGAGAAAATTCAGAAGATTGTTTTGGATTGCCAAAAGGGTGAGAGCCGAGATTTTCTTGTGAAAAATGATGGTAGTTTATGGTACAAAGATAGATTGTGTGTTCCTAATGATGCAAGATTGAAAAAGATAATTTTGGGAAGCACATCAGTTGGCTTTTGCTATGCACCCTGGGAGTACTAAGATGTATCATGGTTTGAAGCAATATTATTGTGGTTAGGTATGAAGAGGGACATAGCAGAGTTTGTATCCAAATGTCTCACTTGTCAGAGAGTGAAGGCTGAGCACCAAGTTCCTTCGGGATTGCTCCAACCTTTATCAGTGCCTGAGTGGAAATGGGAGCGTGTAACGATGGATTTTTTGTCTGGTTTGCCGTTGACTCAGAAGAAGCATGATGCAATTTGGGTTATTATTGATTGGTTGATGAAGATAGCTCATTTCCTTCCAGTTCAGATGGATTATTCTCTTGAGAAGTTAGCTGAAGCTGTATATTAGTGAGATAGTGAGATTGCATGGAGTCCCAATTTCTTTGGTATCTAATCAAGATCCCCGGTTCACTTCGAGATTTTGGAAGAGTTTGCATAATGATTTTGGTTCTCGATTGCATTTTAGTATTGCTTTCCATCCTTAGACAGATGGGCAGTCAGAGAGAGTAATATAGATTTTGGAGGACATGTTGAGAAGCTGTGTCATTGATTTCTCTAGGAGTTGGGATAGAATCTTGCCATTGATAGAATTTGCTTACAACTGCAGTCATCAGTCTAATATTAAAATGGCACCTTATGAGGCATTGTATGGTAGAAGATGCAGGATGCCTCTATGTTGGGATGAAGTTAGAGAAGGTAAGCTGGTAGGTCCTGACTTGATTAAAGAAATGGAAGAGAAAGTGAAAATAATTTAGGATCATTTGAAATAGCTTCAGACCGACAGAAATCCTACTCAGACTTGAAGAGGAGAGACATAGAGTTCAGTATTGGAGATAAAGTATTTTTGAAAGTGTCTCCTTGAAAGAGAATTTTGAGATTTGGCCGCAAAGGAAAGTTGAGTCCTCATTTCATTGGATCTTATGAGGTACTGGAAAGAGTTGGACCAGTGGCCTATAGACTCCCTTTTCTGCCTGATTTGGATCGAATTCACAATGTCATCCATGTTTCTATGATACGGAGGTACATGTCAGACACATCTCATATTTTGTCAGTGGAATCTATTGAGGTGAGTTCGGATCTGACTTTTGAGGAAGAACCAGTGGTTATTTTGGCACATGAAGTGAAAGAGTTGAGAAATAAGAAAGTGTCACTTGTGAAGGTTCTTTGGAAGAATCATGCTAAGGAAGAGGCAACTTGGGAGAGTGAAGAAGTGATGCGAGATCAGTATTCCCAGTTATTTTAGACTTGAGAATAGGAAATTATTTTTGTAGAGGGGTAGAATTGTAATATCCCATACTATACCCTAAAATTTTTGGAAAAATTAACTGTTGAAATTGAACTAAATGATTTAAAGTATATCTTTAATTAAGTGAAAAAATAAGAAGAAGGGAGATGTGTATATGTTATGTATATGAAGATATATACAATATATACATATTAAGGTCTTAATATGGTCAAAAGATATTTTTATTAAATAATAGATTTAATTAAGGATAGTGGAAGATGACTGTGAGCGGAAATTTTTTCCCCCACTCCCGGTAGAATGGTTCTTGCGACTTCGGCACTGTTTAGGCTCAGGGCCTTAGAGAACACGGACCTAGGTCCGGAGAAAATGGAGTCACCACTCGGACAGGCTGGGAAAAAGAAAGGGGTGGATGATTCAATTCCTAAGGAATCCCCAACCCCCTAATGGAAAGTTGGGTACGTGGTGAGAAATGGCCCAGCACCACTACAACGCCCGGTTCATTGGAACCGACCTTCTTTACAGGTCTTAATATTATAAAATTCTTAAGTATAACAATATTATCCATATTACATGCAACAATTAAAATAAAACATCATTATATTAAAATCAAAGCAATGTCCAAATAAAGCAAATAAATGGACACCCATCCAAGGATAGAAACATGTCCTTACATCGTTCATGTCTAAATTAATAGGACACCCACCAATAGGTGGAAACTTGCCCTTTACATTGGTCCAAAATATAAAAGCAATTTAAATTACATAGAATTTAACTAATGAGGTACCCAATAATGGAAACATACCCCTTACAATTTTAATACCAAAATAAACAAATAATAATCATAATAATAAAGAAAATATCCATCCATGATAAATTAAATAAATCAAGCATTGAAATTAAATAAATCAACCATCAAAGCATATAATAAACTACATAATCAAATCTAAAATTAAATAAAGCAATAAATATATAAGTTTAGATTTTATGTCTCAATTTAGGGTTCTTTAATTAACATTTAGGGTTTTGGGATTTTGAAATTATTATATTTATTATTTAGGCTACTGTAAAGATTTTGAAAATTTGATTTAATTAGGGTTTGGGACTAACATCATGAAATACGGTTTCTAGGGTTTCATGTTTAACAATTAGGGCTTTGAAAAAAGGAAAGTTAAATACACGGACTCATAATTCACAAATGAATATTGACCCCTTCGACGAGCCCACATGGCGGTCCCGCTAGATGGTTAGCGACAGGGGTCAAGGGGGCAGCACCCCAGAAAATTCTGAAAATTGGTTTTTAGAGTTGTAGGTTTTGGTGTTGAAAATTAAGATTTTAGGGTTTAAGATTTAGAAAATAGGGTTTCGGAATTGGAAGAAACTAATGTTACTTTTTTAAAAGAATAATGCTTACTGTGTGATTTTGGAAAGAAGAATTAATTAGGGTTAAAGATTTTGATATTTGAAAAATAAGGTTACTGGATGTTTGAATTTGAGATTAGGTTAAGGTTTTAAGATAACAATTTATTATTTTATGGTTTTAGAAAAGTGTAATTAGGGTTTCAGATTTCAAAAATATATTTTACGGGTATTAAGGAATTAGGGTTTTGAAAAATAGTTTTTAGGGTTTCAAATAAAGTTTGGATGGTTTGTAGAATAATTGATCAAATTGTATGATGAAATAATTAATCCAATTCGATGAAGCTACTATAAATATAAACAAAGAAAATAGAGATTCAAACATGCGTAGTTAGTTCCACCAAAAACTGATTTCTGAATAAACAATAACAAAGGCAATGTTGATACCTTTGATGGATTGATGAATGCTTCTTGTTCTTTCAAGCTTGAGGTTGGCCGAAGAAATCCAAAAGTCCAAGGTCAAGTCCAAAATTTCTCTCCGATCAAAAGTCCAAATTTCTCCCTCCCTTTAATTCTGTGTTTTAATATGGTATTTATAGGAAATTTCATAAACCTACTTCTAATTGTCTAAGGAAATTAAACTAATTAGGAAAAGAAACCAAAACCAAATAGAATTTGGTTTCGAAAAAAACTGCGCTGAAAAATTACGCTGGCAAAAAATCTGCTGCGGGCCAAGAATTGCGAGCGAACAAAAGTTTGCTATGGGCGAGCGCCAATTCCTGCGGAGAAATGACCCAAGGCCATTTCGCCTGCAGGAAATTCCTGTGGGCGAATTGGCCTTGCCGATTCAACCTTTGGCAATGAATTTTTTTCGTCGTCGATTTTTCCGTCGCCGATTCTTATTTTTATTTTTTATTATTTTTATTTATTTATAATTATTTATAATTATTTTTATTTATTTAACTTTACCATTTTTATTTTTATTAAAAATTATAAATAATAAATACTAAAATAAATATTATTTAATTAAAATACCATAAAAATTATTTTAGACTGTAAAAAAGATATCGGATCAGACTAGGTCAAAAATTAAGGGTCTATAATGACATAATTAGGATTAATATAATATTAATTAAATGCTTGGTGGAGAGTGATTTAGGAAAAGGTGTTGGTTAAAAGAGAAGTGTTAGTGAGTGTGGTTTGACTTTGCATCTTCATCTTCTTCTTTCTTCTTTGGGCCGGCCACCACCATCTTCATCAAGGGAGAGATTTTTTTCTTCCTAACTCAAGAAATTGAAGGATTTCTAGAGATCAAGTTGGAGTTTTAAGGATTTTTCTCCATATTTGGTAAGTTCCAACTTGTTTCTTTGATTTCTTTTGAGTTTGTGTATATGAGTTTGTTGGATTGTTGTTGTAGTTGTGTTTATGGTTGATTTGGTATGTTTGAAGTGTTTTGTCTTGTTAATTTTGATATTTGGGGTTGGATTGAAGAGAAAAGGGTTAACTTTGGTGAAGAAAATAAGAGTTGTGGGTGATTGTGTTTTGATGCATATAATTGAGTTGTTTTTTTTTTTTTTATGTTTATGCAAGTTTATTGTGGTATTTTGATTGTTTTGGTTAAGTTTGTTTGGAGTGGAAAAAGGTAAAAGAAAGATGATATTGGATGTGGCATTTTTGGTGGCAATGGTTCTATTTTCAAGGCTGGTGACACTAGCAGTGAGACGGCCATGTCACTGAGCGTGTCACAGCTTTTGTGTAGTTGTAGTATTGACACGTCCAGTGACACGCCCATGCCAATGAGCGTGTCATAGCTTCTTTATTGTTGGAGGATTGACACATGCAGTGACACGCCCATGTCACTGAGCCCCACTGCACATGTCAAAGCTTCTGTGCTATGGGTTTAGGGCACGTCCATAAACATGCCCGTGTTGTTGAGCATGGAAAGTGTAGAGTTTTCCCTAGATAGTTCTTATTCTTATTTTCTTATGTGTATCACTAAGTGAGTATGTATAATCACCTTTGGATTAGGTTTTGAAGAGACCTGAGTTACCCAAGCTAAGGATTGAGGGATATCTTGAAAGAGGAGGTTGATAGAGTGGTGTTGTTGCTTTTAGAGGTAAGTACACACTTTGAATGATTGCATACATTTACATGACATTGGGACTTAACACATTTGGTTGTAAAATGTGTTAAGTTACTTGATATATTGTTAATGAATGAGTTATATGTTATGATATGCGTATTGTGAATTATGTTGATGTATCAAAGCAATTGTGTAATGTGTTGTATATGAAAAGATATAAGGAATAATGTGATAAGATATTTAAAAACATAATGTAACAAACTGATATTGATATAAAAGAGAAGAATGAGAAAAGTGAGAAAAAGGATGACATACGAAGGCAATGTGCCTAATTTGATCATGAGAAAATGAGAATGGAATTATGAAAGTATTTGATAATGAGATAAATGAATAAATTGTGTGCCTAGTATGTTATTCAATTTTCAGAGTTTTGGGTTTGGCGGCATGCCTATGAATTGCTGGGCAGGTGAAAAGACCGGGTCGTAAGCCGGGCCCAGCTGATAAATGTGATGTTTTAGGGGTGAATAGACCGGGTTGTAAGCCTTAAAAATAAATTCTTGAAGCTAGACTGAGTGAAAAGACCAGGTCGTAAGCTCAAATCTAGTTGGATTATCCATGGATATATATTGCCTACGGGGCTAGACACAAGGTGTCAATATGGACCAAAGCAGTAACTCTAAAATTTGAATAGCATATTAGATCATTTTTGGGCCCATGCTTGTCTTTGTTTTAATGTGAATTATGAAATATGATGCAAATGATTAATATAATGTTATGAGTTGTAATATATATAATGTAATGAGTTGTTATATTCACATGTGTTGTGTATTAGCATCGCATTGATCTATTTTGAATCAAAGTTTGTACCACTAAGCTTCTTGCTTTGCGCGATTGTGGTTCATCGCGCAGGTGACAAGATAGATCCGGTTGAGCTGGAGAGTTCAGCTAGACCAAGTCGAGTATAGACTTGTGTTTGTAAGAGCAGAGTTGATTTTGGACATCAAGATTAGAGATGAACTGCCAGCATGTATAGATTTCATATTTTTGTACTCATTGATTTTAATGTAAACATATGTATATTCCACTGCTTAGTAAATAAATGTTTTGGATAAACTTTTTGGTGATGGAATTAAATATGTTTTAACGAGTAATATATCACTTATTATTTTTATGATGTCAATTGTACTCTTTAAGATTATACAAATTTTATAAATGATTATTTGTTGTTAAAGTTTAAAAGGATTGGTTTGTTTTAAATAGACAGTGACATTCTTGTATTCAATATACGTATATTACAGATGTGAGTGTATGTGGTGTACGTATATGGGGTACAAGGGTGTTACATTGAGAATGTGTTTAATATGGTCATGGATGTTTTGGGTAAAACAAAAGACAATTCTGAGTCAAGAGAAGACTTGAGAATATTTTGTAGAAGGTCGGAGTTGGAACAAGATGAAATGACCAGGAGGTATCTTAAAGCTAATTACACATTGGATCATAATAAAAAACAATTAATATGCCACTTGGTAAAAAAACATGAAGTTTCCAGCCAAATATGTCTAGAAATTGTCGAGGTGTATTGATATGAGAAAATATAAATTGTTCGGGATGAAAAGTCATGATTGTCACGTATTTATACAAAGGCTATCACCCATTGCATTTAGGGAGTTATTGCCAAAAAAAAAGTTTGGAAAGCTGTGATAGAGTTAAGTTTATTTTTTAAAGAAGTTATAACATCTCTAAAAGTTTCCCAAATTGAGCATTTACAAGAAGAAATTCAATTATTCTTTATGAATTAGAGAAAATATTTCCTCTGAGTTTTTTATTTTATTTTATTAAACATTTACCAGTTCATTTTTTATATGAAGCCAAAATTGCAGAACCGGTACAATATCGTTGGATGTATCCTTTTGAAAGATACATATGACACCTGAAGAAAAATGTTAAAAACAAAGCAAAAGTAGAAGCAACAATTTGTAATGCCTTTCTAGTGGAAGAGGCATTAACTTTCTGTTCTTATTATTTTGAAGCCTAACGTAATAACAAAATTGTGTGAAGTTCTTTGAAATGATGATGGAGGTGTACAAGACCAATTTGAAGGTCTTCTATCTATTTTCAAATATATGGGTCGACCATACGGCAAACCAACTAACCAAAGATTGGAATAGAGAGAATATTAATATTCTAATTAAAATATTCTAATAAATATTTTAATATTATTTTAATATTATATTAATATTCTAATTCTATACTATATATTCTATACTATATAAAATAATAAAAACTATATAAAATAATAAAAAATAACAAATAATAAAATAGTAGATAAAATATTAGAATTATATAAATTATATAAATATAAAATAAAAAATATAGAATTCTAAATAGAAAAAGCAGCTTATACTCATATATTATTGAATTGTGATGAAGTTATACCTTATATCAAGTAAGTTAGTAAGTCCAAAGTAAAAAATGTTTAATTTTACGTATAACAAAAAATCTTCAAAAGTTGAACGATAATGATGCTTTTATAATCTATTTCATTATATTCATTGAACATTTTATGGGCTTTGGATGAAAATATAACCAGTTCACAAATTGATGTTGAGGTAGAGAGTAATTTCCCATATGGTTTCAAAAATATGTAAGTAATATTGTAATGCCCCAGATTTATCAAGCCGGGCCTGGCTTACGACCCAGTCTTTTCATCAGCCCATACTGTAGGGGTCCGCCACAGTACCCGTTCACCTCATGGCTCCTGAGCAGGATTTGTTAATTTGGCCTCAATGAGGTCGTCTCCCAAATTTTAACATGCGACCTCTCCCTTAAGAGAGAACCACGAGCTGAACGAGTACCATTTCTTCTACTAAATAAATGTAACACCCTTATACCCTATATACATACAATACATAAATCCAACATGTGTAAAATACACATATAAGGTACAAAAATATCATAGACTGGCTTAATAAAATTTTTTCACATTTCCAATTTAAAATTTCAAATTCTAAATATATAAAATTAAATAGAATATAAATATTCTTTACTTGTTATAGGAACCCAAAATAAATATTATATATGAAAATCTCTGAGAAAAATTTGCCAGAATTTTGTCTGTAATTTGGACATCCCAAAATTTAGGAAAAAACCAACCTGCAAAAAGAAAACACTCCCAAATAATTTCAATTTACCATCTCAACCATGCTCCTCAATTTCACCAAGTTTCTCAAACATTTATATATTTATAATTTAAAACACATTTACTCTCCCATTTCAAATACATTGACCTAAACATTCTTTATAATATACAATACATAAAATCTAAAATATATTATATTATGCATAATACTCAAAATGTACAATAACATAAAAATATATACATGCTGCTGACAGTGTTTCTGATCTCGATAGCAACTCAACAAGTTCAACTACAAGTCTAAACCCGACCTGGTCTAAAAGAACTCTCTAGCTCAGCTGAGTCTACGCTGTCACTTGTGCGATGGAAACAATCGCGCTAAGTCGAAGCCTAGTGGTACAAACTTTGATAATAATACAGTCCAAATGTAATTTCAACGTGTAGACCCTTAATTTTTTACTCAGTCCGGTCCAATATATTTTAATTAGTCAAAAATAATTTTTGTGTTGTCCAATATATTTTAATTAGTCCAAAATAATTTTTGTTATCTTAATTAAATAATATTTGCTTTAATATTTAATTTTTATTAATAATAAATAAATAATAATAATAATAAATAAATAAAAATAAAAATAAAAATCGGCGACCAAAAATCAGTGCTGCAAAATGGCCCACAGGCCAATTCTTGCCCGATGCCGCAGCCAGCTGCGACAGTTTTTTTTGCCAGCGCATTTTTTCCGCAGCAGTTTTTTTTGCCAGCGAAATTTTTCCGACTAAAATTTTTTTCCAAACCTAATACAATTAGGTTTCGGTTTCCTTTTCTTAATTAATGTTAGATTCCGTGAATAACTAGAATTAATCAAAAAAATCTTCTATAAATAAGACCAAAAACAACACAAAAAGGATCGAATTTTGGAGGAGAAATTGAGACCGAAATTGAGGAGGAAAACTTTGAACCAATCAGATTTTTTGAGAGAGCAAACAAACAATTCAATCCATCAAAGGCAGCAAAGCTTGTCTTTGTTATTGTTCATTCAAGAAGTGATTTTTTGTGGAACCAACAAACGAAGGTATGAATTTCTTTATTTGTTTCATTAATTCACAGTAGCTTCATCATTCAAAAATCTTAAAATTGTTTCTGTTTCTTCAAAATCAAAAACCTTAGAACCTTAATTCACCTTTTCTAAAGTTTAAAAACCTTAATTCGTTTATTTGTTTTCCAAAAATCTTAAAATTGTTATTTTTGTTTCTTCAAAATCTCAAAACCCTAATTTGCCTTCCAATTCTTCAAAACCATCAATTGAATCTGTTTCTTTCCACAAACCCTAAAAAATATCTTTTCTCTTTTTATAAACCTTAAATCATTTTGTTTATTTTCATAAAGTTTCATAAAATTATCAATTGTTTTTCCAAATTCTAAAACCTAATGCATTCTCCGAAACCCTAATTCTAAATTTCTAAAACCCTAATTCAACTCCAAAACCCAAAATAGTAAACCTTAAACTAGCTAACCTAAACCTTAATTTTTAAAACCTTAAAACCGTATAAATCTAAATATTAAAATTCAACACAGTAAGTAGCTAATAATCATAAACTCAATGTTTTAAAGTGTCCAAACCCTAATTTCATGATTTCACTCCTCAAACACTAATTTGGTTAATCAAAGAACTTTATTAATCCCTTAAATCATAAAACTTTAATCCATCTCAATTCCTTTAAAAATTCACAGTAGCTTAAACCCACAAATTCCAAAACCCTAAAATAGCCCTAATTTGAATCTTTACTTGCTTTATTTAATTTTATATTTGATTATGTAGTTTATTATTTGCTTTAATTTTTTTTCAATGCTTTGTTGATTTATTTAAGTTCAATGCTAGATTTATTTAGTTTATCATGGATGGATGTTTACATTTGATTGATGTTTAATGTCTTTGGTGAATGATTTATTTATGATGAATGGTTTATTTGCTTTTATTGACTTATTTAGATTTCCAAATGTTGTAAGAGGTATGTTTCCACTTGGTGGGTACCTCATTAATTAAATATCATGTAATTTAAATTGCTTTTATATTTTAGAAGCAATGTAAAGGATATGTTTCTACCTTTCAGTGGGTGTCCTATTTAGGCATGGATTATGTAAGGGCATGTTTCCATCTTCGAATGGGTGTCCATGTATTTGTTTTGCTTGGACATTGTTTTGATTTTCAATATATCGATGCTTTATTTTAATTATTGTGTGTAATATGGATAATATTGTTATATTTAAGAATTTTATAATATTAAGACCTGTAAATGAGGCTAGTTCCAATGAACCGGGCGTTGTGGGGGTGTTGGGCCATTTCTCACCTTCCCCACACGTACCCATCTTTCTAAACCCATTAGGGGGTTGGGGATTCCTTAGGAATTAAGTCATCCACCCTTTCTTTTTTTCAGCCTGTTCGGGTGGCAACTCCATTTTCTCCGAACTTAGGTTCGTGTTCTTTAAGGCCCTGAGCCTAAACAATGCCGAAGTCGCAAGAACCATTCCACTGGGAGTGGGGGCGAAAATCCCCGCTCACAGTGGCAACTCCACTAGGGATAAGAGAAGTTGATTCCGTTGGTCTTTATATTATTCTATTCTTTGTTATAATGATATTATCCATTGCATCATATTAGTTTGCATCATGTGCGTGAGTTAGGATGCCCGTGTTACCCGTGTTATGTTATGTAAGGGATACCATACTTTCACTCAAGGTATGGAGATCGAGCATGGCATAACCACTCATAGCCTCATACCAATTGGTATATACTTGCTATGGGAACCTAAGCCTTTTTACCCAAAGAATAAAGCTCATGTAATTGGCCTAATTACTTTCCTCAGGTTTTTTGCTCCAAATGCATGTTGTTTGACTATGGTTAATTTATCTTGGCTTAAATCATGGCTTATTTAGTTTGTTCTTTTTCTAATATGACCCAAGTACATTTGTGAGCTCAAATGATTTTTTCTAAATCCAAAAGACCAAAGCTATTTTCAAAACGTTTTCAAAATGGTCTTTGGACATAAGACTTTTCTAGAAATAAATCAAAAATTCTTTTGCTCATGGCCCAAATACTAAGCCTAAAATCCATTTTTTCTAAAATCTTTTTACAATGGGCTTAGAAATAAAATTATTTTCATCTAACCTTTTCTTATAAAGAGCTTGCAAATTATTTAGGTCAATTACGAAATACCAAAAATCAATTGTGAGCCTAGTTTATAATAAGAATAATTAATCATGGGCTTGTATTTGGCATGAATCATTAGTTACATTTTTCAAATGAGAAATCTATTTATAATAAGCCTCTTAATTTCATTTTAATCCAATATAACATAAAAGATACATTAGTTGGTTAAATGGATTAAAACCTAATTAATGGGAATTATCATAAGTTAATTTCCATTTTTGAAATATAATTATTGGTTGAAACGTCTGAGGGGATTATTAGAAAACAAGATGCCCCATGTTGGTATTTTTTTAACCATATACCTAGAAAAAGAGACTTGCCATTCGTGTGTGGATGTTATAAGGTTGGAAGGAACGCCTTATTTGTCCTTGTTTGTCTATTGTTTGTGCATACATGTATACATGCATACATTTGCATCTCATTA
Organism: Garcia nutans; assembly: GCA_947685225.1. Taxonomy (NCBI): domain Eukaryota; kingdom Viridiplantae; phylum Streptophyta; class Magnoliopsida; order Malpighiales; family Euphorbiaceae; genus Garcia; species Garcia nutans. Next base: position 57,399,676 of record CANTUV010000007.1, read on the forward strand.
ATCCTTTCTGGCTCAAAGCCCTTGATTACTACAGTTCAAAAGCTTACGACAATCCGACCTATGCCAGAGATGAAGTATCTAGCAACAACTCAATCACTTGCCCACCAAAAACAATGGATCCTAAACAAATTCAAAGAATGGTGGATGATGCCCTCAACGCCAAGATGGAAGAAATAAAAGAGGCCATAGCTGAGACCATGAAGAACCAATTGACTGCAATCTTAGAAAATCATGCCGAGGCATCTGCTAGCACTAAGAAGCCAAAGGACAAAGGGAAGACCAAAGTTGGTGAAGTAGTTTTTGATGATGAGAAAGTGATCATTGATGATGATGATGATTGGGCTCAATACTACCAAGATCCTCAAGATAAGAAGAAAGAACCGAAGATTGTTGAAAGATCAACTATGGAGAAGAACGAAACTTCTGATATTGAAAAGATGATTGCTGATTTAGAAAAGAAATTTGAGAAGAAACTGAAAATCGAGAAAATGTCCGAAGTTGACAAATTATTTGAGTTAGACGAAGAAGTCCAGTACAAGTTCAAAATGCCAACTTTCGTAAAGTTTGATGGAACCGAAAATCCTCATCTCCATGTGAAGCAATATATCACTGCCATGTAGTCTGCATGAGCTACTAAGGCTCAAACCCTAAGGTACTTCATGCTCTCATTGGACCCTGTTGTCCAAAATTGGTTCAATACCTTAGATGATGGAACACAAAAGAGTTGGGATTTGCTTTATAAAGCCTTCATCCAATAATATGGATATAATGTTGAGATGGAAGTTACCTTAATGGAAGTGGAGTCCATTAGGTAAAGGTCGAATGAGAATTTTGTGGATTATGTGAAGAGATGGAGAAACAAGGCCGCTTTACTTAAGAAGAGGCCCGATGAATCCGATCAAATAAGGATGATTGTGAGAGGGGTGTTGCCTAGTCTTCGTGAGAGGATGTCTCATACACTCATCTGTGATTTCAAAGACCTTCTCCAAGCGGGTTTGCAAATTGAAGAATGGGAAAGAGAGAAGAACCATTTTTCAACAAGAAGGAACGAGAAAGGGAACTATCAATCTGGTAGCCAAAGCATGCAAAAGGCAGTCGATGTTAATGCTACTAACCAAGGAACAAGGAGACAATTTTCAAAATTGGGGAAACCGATGTCTTGGGTTCTCAATAAGCTTCAAAGAAAGGGATTGCTACAACCCTTAAATCCTCATCCTTTGCCTAACCCTCTCCCACCTAATTTCAACACTAAAGCATTTTGTCAATTTTATCAAATGCAAGGGCATGACACGAATAGATGTGTGAGGTTGAGACATGAGATCCAAAATCTAATTAATAATGGGAAGCTACCCGAGCTCAACAAGCTAAACACCAAAGACAACCCATTACCAAAATTCAATAGAGTACCACCGTCGGCAACCTTCATGATTGGAGGAGGTTTGCATGAGGACTTTGTCATGTCTTCTTTTCAAGATGTGGGTGGAGAAGCAACCAAAGAAGAAGAGGTATTTGGTGGACTTAAACAACTTATGGTGGGTAAAGAAGTAACAATTTGTGTTGTCAATGGGTTTTGGGATTCAAGCGATAGTGATGATGATCTTGTATCTAAGAAGGAGGAGTGGACTTGGTTCGAGCCCGAAGAAGATGAAGTAATGAACACTAGATTTGGTAAGCATTATGCAAGGCCACCACCTAAGGAGGTAGAAACTAATAAGGGTAAGGAAGTTGAAGTAGGAAATAAAGAAGAGGAAGATGATGCTGTGCTCAAGCAATTGAAAAGAACCCAAGCAAGTGTTAGCATTTGGGACTTATTAGCTACTTCTAAAAAGCACCGAGAAACTATGGCCAAAGCCTTGGCTAGCAAGCCAATTTCTACCTCCATGACACCGGAGTAGCTGATCAATTTCATAAAAATTGGAGGAGTAATGAAATGTGAAGAGGTTCAAGAAAAGAGTGAAGTTAATATGGGAGCAGTTTCTTTTTCGGATGTGGATTTACCAGAGGGGAGAGATCACATCCGCCCTCTCTTTATCAAAATAGAAGTCAAGGGGAAGAGGACTCCATGTGTAATGGTCGATGATGGGTCCACCATAAATGTTTGTCCAATTAAGATATTGCCAAAGCTAGCCATGTTAACAAGGGATCTAAACCCGACCGAAGTAACAATTCAGGCTTATGACAACACTAAGAGACACGCCGAAGGAACTTTCAAAGTTGCTGTCAAGGTTGGTCCAGTTGAATCTATCATTGAATTTGTTGTTTTAGACATATCGGTTACCTTCGCCTTACTCTTGGGACGACCATGGTTTCATCCTCTTGGTGGAGTTCCTTCCACCCTTCATCAAAAGATCAAGTTCCCCATCGGAGATGAGACAGTGGTCATTGAAGCCGAAGATAATGAGATTGTTAATGCTCTAATGATAGAGAGGCCTCTCAATGGTTTTCAAGTAGCTGCAATTTCTGATGATGAAGTAGTGGACTCCAAAGTCTTAAATATGATGAAGAACATGAACTACCTTCCCAGAGCTAGTCTTGGAAAGGGTAAGGCCGGTTTGACAAAGCTGCCATACTTTAGAACTCAAACTTCCAAGAAAGGGTTGGGATATGATGAAAACAATGATGTCCAGCCAAAGAAGAGTGAGAAGATGAGCTTCCCACCACTTGAAGAGATTTTTGTCAAAGCTCCAGATATGGGACCACTCCAAGGAAAGCCTAAGCCAATCATATTCATGGGAAAGTTGATCTCGGGTTTTGAAATTTTTATAGATGTGGCCGAGCTAGTTAACCAAGTGAAGAAAGAGCTCACCTTGTCAGCCAACTAAGAATCCAATCCAAAAGAGAAGAATGAAGCTGTCCTGAAAGCCGAGAAGACTCCGAAGGAGATTGCTGCCCTGGTTGAAGAAAAGTTTAAAGACATCCTGCCTTATGATTTTAAGAACAATGATTTTGATTTTGATTTTAATTTGTCTACTTTGTATGAGAATGATGATGTTTTCTTTTCCAAAATGAATGCAATAAAGTTTAATTTTGCTTACTTGTGTGATGTTTCTCCTGATGGTTGCATACATTCAAATAACAGTTACATGAGCATCTTTAATATTAATTCTGTTAACACACAATCATTAAATTTGGGAACAACCAAAAATCCTAAAAACATTAGCATAGCATCTGACCTTACTCCTGATGAGAGAGAGAGAGATTTGAAAAAATATTCAAAAAATATGAAGAAGTGTTTGCTTGGTCTTATGAGGATATGCCTAGAATAGATCGAGACATAGTCGAGCATCATATTCCTACTTACACTCACATGAAACCTGTCAAACAAAAGCTTAGGCGATCAAGACCTGAGTGGGTTGAATTGGTTAAAGAAGAGGTCACTAAGCAAATACAAGTGAAGTTCCTCGAAGTGATAGAATATCCAGATTGGTTAGCCAACATAATACCCGTACCAAAGAAAGATGGAAGAATAAGGATCTGTATGGATTATAGAGATTTAAACAAGGTTTCCCCTAAGGATGATTTTCCTTTACCTCATATAGATGTTCTCATTGATAGTGCAGCCTCTAGCGTGCTACACTCGTTTATAGATGGATTTTTCAGATACAACCAAGTGTCAATGGCCCAAGAGGATAAAGCCAAAATAGCTTTCATTACCACATCTGATATATTTTGTTATAGGGTGATGCCGTTCAGTTTAAAGAATGCTAGAGCAACCTACCAAAGGATGGCCACCACACTATTTCATGATATGATGCACAAAGAAGTTGAAGTATATGTTGATGATATGATGGTGAAATCGGATACAAGGGAACAATACTTCCAAAACTTAGAATTATTCTTCGATAGAGATTTGAAATATAAGCTAAGATTAAACCCGAAGAAGTGTGTGTTCGGTGTTACCTCAGGTAAATTATTGGGACATGTAATTGGTCCGAATGGCATTGAGATTGATCCTAACAAAGTTAAAGCAATCAGGGATATGCCAGCCCCTAAGATGGAGAGAGAAGTTTGGGGATTTATTGGTAAATTGCAATACATTAGCAGATTCATAGCAAAACTCACAACAATTTGTGAGCATGTCTTCAAATTGCTTAAAAAGAATCAGCCTGTCATATGGAATGAAGAGTGTCAAAAGGCCTTTGAGCAAATAAAAGAATATTTGTTGAATCCACCTGTTTTAAAACCACCTAAACCCGAAAAACCTCTATTACTATACTTTGCAGTAGAAGAAGAGTCAATAGGAGCCATGCTAGCCCAAGCAAATGAGTCAGGGATTGAGCATGCAGTTTACTATTTGAGTAGAAAGCTCTAACCTTATGAAATTAAGTATAGTATCATTGAAAAGACCTGTATAGCCGTGGTTTGATCTTCTAAGAAGTTACGGCATTACTTCCAATCATATAGTGTGCAAGCAATTTCCAGGTTGGATCCAATGAAGTACTTAAGGGAGACACCCTCTTTGATTGGGAAATATGGTCGATGGTTGATAATATTAGAAGAATTTGAGATTGAGTATGTAACTAGGAAAATGATCAAAGGTAGAGTAGTGGCAGAATTCCTGGCCCAACAACCATTACCAGAAAGTGAAGAGGTAATCTTGGAATTTTCAGATGAACATTTAGAAGCAATTGAAGTAAAAGGGCGGAAAATGTATTTTGATGGAGTAGTAAACAGGAAAGGAGCAGGTTTAGGAGTTATACTAGAATCACCCGAAAGGGAACTTATCCCTTTAGCCAAAAAGTTGAAATTTAGGGCAACCAATAATATGGTGGAGTACGAAGCTTGTATTTTTGGTTTGGAAACCCTAATGATTATGAAGGTGGATAAGGTGGAAGTTTATGGCGATTCATTACTAGTAGTATCCCAAGTAAATGGAGAGTGGGAGTTGAAAGAAGAAAAATTAAAATCATACCACCACTACTTGACCATGATGAAGAAGAAATTTAAGGAGTGTAGGTTTATACACCTATCAAGAGAAGAAAATCAGATGGCTGATGGCCTAGCCACATTGGCTTCAGTATGCGAAAACCCTGTCAGCTTGTTTCTTAAGCCTCTAATTTTGACTAGTTTGTCAACTTCTTGCTATGAATATGAAACAATTATGGAAATTGATACAAACCATGATTTATGGTATGATACTATAAGGTGATTTTTTGAGGAAAAAGAATACTCGCCGGGGGCAACAAAGAAAGAGAGAAGAGCCATAAGGTGGTGGTCATTGCAATACATCACATTCCATGGAGAGTTATATCGAAGATGGCCTGATGGGGGTGCATTTGAGATGTTTAAGAAGGCCTGAAGTGGAGAGTATTATGTCAAAAATACATGCGGGAAGTTGCGGTCCGCACATAAGTGTTTTAGCCCTAGTTAAGAAGATTATTCGACAAGGTTACTACTGGTTAACCATGGAGAGAGATTGTATTGAGTTTATAAAAAAGTGCCAACAATGTCAGATGTATGGTAACTTGAATCACATGCCTCCTGAAGAACTGCATTCTATGTCTTCACCCTGGCCCTTTGCCACTTGGGGTATCGACATTATAGGAGAAATACATCCGACAGCTTTAAACGGTCACTGTTTCAATGAGGTAGCAGTAGATTATTTTTCAAAATGGATCGAAACCAAATCCTTCAATAAATTGGGTGCAAGCCAAATGACACCATTCTCTTTGGTTTATAGGATGGAAGCGGTATTGGCAATTGAAATTGAGATCAAGTCATTGAGAGTAGTCTTGGAAGCTGAACTGCCTGAAACGGAGTGGGTAGCGAGCAGATACATACAATTAGCTTTACTAGAAGAGAGAAGGTTAAAGGCACTGTATCATCACCAACTGTATCAAAAGAAGATAGCTCGGGCCTACAATAGAAGGGTTAAAATAAAAAAACTCAGAGTCGGGGATGTGGTGTTAAAGCAATGTAAGCCTAATATATCTTATCCAAGAGGGAAGTTTAGGCTTACCTGGGAAGGGCCATATGTTGTGAAATGAGTCATGAACAAAGGTGAGGTGAAGTTATTAGACATGGATGGGAACGAATTTAGTGAGCCAGTGAACGTCGACATGTTGAAGAGTTTTTATGTATGATAAAAAAAAGAGAGCTTGCTAGGTTGAAAACCCAAAAAAGGCAGCCTAGGCAAAAGTTAGAGCACTCCGCTAGTTCCGGAAACCCAAAAAGGCGGGCTAGGCAACAATTAGGGCTAAATGAGAGAAAATCATCAATTAGAAAACCCGAAAGGGCTAATTGGCAACAAAAGTAATCTTGTGCATGCTGGCTTTATGTTTGGTTGTTCCCTAATTTAATAAAATAGAATTAATGTTAAAATTATTCTATGTGCAATGTTATAAGTATTTCACCAGATATGGATGAAATAAATAAACACAATAGCAAAAGGTGATGACAAATTATAGATGGAAAAGAAGCATCTTTTATTACTTTAATTATTTTTTCATCCTAACAACACATTTTTTCATCCTAACAACACACTTTCTGAATTGACAAATGTAAAATCTATGGCAGTCGAAAAATGTAACGTGAAGGCCAGCTTTGTCTCAATCAATCCAAGTAGACTTCATTCAAGTGAGGCATGTGTAAATCAGGATAAAGTCAGAATCGCGAGGCTCAACTCCGTACTGACGTAGGCGAGGATCATAGCATGTACCTTGACAAAGAGCAACAAGGGGAATATACATCAAGTATGTCCGCATGGTGATACAAGAAGTCTTCCACCAAGGTACCAACCAACGGATATTGACTTCAGAGCATGAGTGGATCCAGTACTGAGGACAGCTTAGGCAAAAATTAGGACATCTCGCTAGTTTTGAAAACCCACATGGGCGGACTAGGCAAAAATTAGTGCAATAAAGGAAAAAAAAAGAAAAAAAGAAAACCTAAATTGAAAACCTGAAAGGGCAATTTAGGTAATTACTTGAAGCAGCAACGGACTCCCAGTCAGTCTCTTTGACAATCCTGATTTAAGTCGGTCTAATCCAACTAAGGTCTTGGCTAAGATCACAGGTATCTGTGACAAGACTCCTTCCATTTGGTCCATAATATCCAATACTCGTGGATCAATATCATCGTCAGAAGAAATAAGCAAGAATTGGCCAAGTAAGCAAAGACAAAGCATGTGTCCCCATGCCTTAGTAGAGGCCAAATGAGAGAGACAAAAATTAATCAAGAGAGCAAGTAGAATTTTTTCACCTCTCATCAATCGAAGAACTTCGGGTTTTGGAATTTGAAATAACATCTCCATCTTCTGTTGAGTCTTAGAAATCAATGTGGGTAACGCCATTTGTTGATTATTTGGATATCCAAGGATGGCCTCAAACTCTTCAATCAAGGGACATATTTCAAAGCCATTAATTTTAAATGCCCTAGAATCCATATTCCAAAAGGAAGACATGGCATGTAAGAAGGAGTGGTCCAATTTAACATTTTGAAAACATTTTAAAACATCAAGTTTTGACCACGAAATTTGCTTCCAATGAATGGCATCCATATTCTTAAATAGAATTTTTTCCTTCTTTAAATGGTGTTCGGTCATGGTTGATGAATGAAGGGAAATCAAAATTGTTAAAGGGAGTTTCTTACGTTAAAATGGAAAGAATTTTGGATTCTGTATGAAATATGGCATGAAAGGTGATTCATATAGAGGAAATAACCTTTTCCAAAATTGATTTGGTAAAGGTGATGGAAAAGGACGAAACCATGTTGTGTAAGGAAAGGAATTGGCGACGAATTTACTTTACCATGTTGCATTTGGTTTTTTCGATGGTGACTGTATAAATATTGAAATATGAAAAGAAAGTTTAATAATGGAGATGCAGTAACGATAAAAAAAAACTAAAAAAAAAGTGAAAAAAAAGGTGAAAAAAGTTACAGTAAAGATGGAAATTGTACTTTTTTCATTATTGTACAATATGTATACAATTGATACAACATTTATACATCACTAAGAGGGTGGTGGTAGGTCATCAAATAAAGCCCTAAAAAAGTCATCGCCTGTTGGAGGAGGGGGCAAATCACTCGTCCCGAGACCGCCCGAAGCGAGAGCACCAAAATCCGGCAAATTACTCGTCCCAAGATCACCCGAAGCAGGAGCACCAAAATCCCTAGTACCTTGAAGTTTCGATCTGTCATGGTCCTCATCAGAAGCAGACGAAAGGATCTCATGGTCATCAGTCTGGGGGCCTCTTGATGAAGAAGCGCCAGGATCCCTCATCCCTTGAAATCGGAAGTCCCGAAAATTCTGTTCGGACTGATGATATAAATTTTCAAAATGAGAAGCCTGCTGACAACTTGCAGCCAACTCTTTTTGAAGTTTTCTATTTTATTCTTCGAGCATCCATTGTGAGCCAGAAAGGAAAAGGGTAAGAGCATACATAATCATGCATACATATAGCATAAATTACCATGAAATAAGGAACTTACCAGGTACTTCATATCGATGCCCTGCGGATGAGATGACATATCTGGTGGGCTAGAATGAGCAAATGAAGGGGCAGTAAAAGAAGGTCCAGCCTCATGATCAAATGAACCAATAGCCTGCAACAATCATTAAAGAATAAAAAAAAGAAAAAGAAAGAAAGAAGCAGTTGCAAGGGAAAAATGGTAAAAGTTTTACCTGAGATGTACTAGCCCCGAGATGTGGAACAAACTCTCCTGCATCTCCGTGATGTTCCTCTTCATCTCTACCCTCATTTTCTTCGGGAATCTCCTGCACACTAATAGGAGATACCTCAAAGTTCATGAGCCTTCTTTGAATAAAATGGGCATAGAATGCACCCGGCGGATGGAGAATGACTCAGCACCATAACCGTACCGAGCTGACCACCATGCATCCTCTGGCATTGACATAATATTTAGAGTATATTCTGGGCAATGCATTGGAACTCTCCGCTGCTCTGGACTGAGGAACCACTCATACACTCTCTCTCTGAGAAACCAGCCACTAGACACTGGGCCAGCGATGACTCGGTGAGAATGTTGGAAAGATAGCGCAGCCCTCATGAAAGGAGACCAATTTGTCTGCTCTTCTGGGTTCCACCAGGTCAAATTCACCTGCAGAATAACATAAGGTAAGTAAACTTTCACATAAAATTTAAAGTATACTAATGTTATTTTACCTGGTCCCAGGTTAAGCGGCTCAACACAAAGCGGTGAGTATGCACATGGTGAGAGCCGGAACGTCCACACGATCGGACAACCAAAAATTTAATCTCGAATACCCGATTCTTTCTCGGGAAATACTGGGTACCTTCACAAGGTTATGCTCGTATGCCCATGCCTACAACAATAATAAAGATCACATTCATGCAAGAAAAGAGTGGAAATGACATTGGTAGAAGAAGAGTACCTCGACAACCGCCATCAAGCCGACAAAAGACTTCTTATTTCGGCAAAGTTTATCAAGACCATGGTAAGGACAAGCGAGACCAGTTTCACCCCAGCCAAAAGATGGTACCATTCTCAAATAAGAAAGGGCATTCAACACTGACAAGTGGATGGAGGATTCAGTGCTACCTAAGATGGTTGACCCAAGCAAATATAGCAAAAATCCTCGAGCATACTGTTGGGCTGTGTCTCTGTGAACCCGTCCTTTGTAGTTCATCCAATAACTACGAATTGGCTCGATTTTTATCTTAAAAGGCCCTTTATATGATGGTTCCATACCAATTAATTCCTAAATTTCTTTAAATGTTAAAATATCATTGGTCAGAGGAACCGGAACACCATCATATTTAAAGCCAGTTATAGCAGTAAAATCAACCGGACCAATTGTCATCTCTCCAATGGCTAAGTGAAAAGTGTGGGTTGTGTCCAACCATAGTTCTGCAAGTGCCTGACTATGCTATGGTGTATCATATATTCCTCAAATGGCAATTGTAAGATGAAGCTTTCAAAGCCGCATTATTAGATAATCTGACTTACTCGAGAAGGCACTACATCGTACCATTGTCGGGCTTTGTAAATACATCCCCTAGCCTAAACAACGCAACGATCACACTAACACAGAGCCAGATAAGTTAATACAAGGTAAGTATATATTATCCTATATGCTTAGATTAATATATTTTTCATAAATTTTCTAAAAATTATTAAAATATAAAAATAAAAATAAAAATTAGGCAAATACAATAATAATACAGGAGTATAATATAAAAACAAAAATAAAACAATAAAACAAAAATAATAACAAAAAGATGAATAATAAAAAATACTAATAATAAAAAACAAAAAATAATAAATAATATATATATATATATAAACAAAACAAAACAACAATAAAATAGAAAGACGAAAAAAAAAAGAAAAAAAAGAGAAAGGAAAAATAATTACCGCGCTCTTTTGGTTTGAACTTCAATGAAGCGGCATCCCGGCTAGTAGATCTATATTTCCATCTTCATGATGCCGAATAAACTCTAATAACTCAGCATTAGAATGAGTCCCTGACCTTGAAGCATGCATTTTTTTTGAAAACTATGTGCTAAATGTGAAAGAATTTGAGAGAATTATAGAAATTGAAAAATTTTGCTGTGAATCGAATGAAAGAATTAGTTCGTATATAGAAATGGCAAGGAAAAAAATAAAATTCAAAAGTAATTTTTACTGTTTATAAATAGTAAATTTTATTCATAAATAGTAAATTACTATTTCCAATAGTAAATACTATTTACTACTATTTACGAATAATAAGTTACTATTTATGAATATTAAATAGTGTATGAACAGTGACTACACAGTAAATAAACAGTAAACTCAATTATTCACTTTAATCATTCAAATACTTGCGTGTGTATAAATATTTTTACACGCAAGGGGCAAAAAAGAAGACATGCATAAAAATTAGCCAAACTTTTTGAAATAAAAAATTATTAGCTCGAGTCCAGAACCCAAATTTTTCTTAGGTCTAGAACCTAGAATCTCTTTTAAGTTCAGAACTTAGCTCAGATCCAGAACCCAAATTTTCCTTAGGTCCAGAACCTAGAATCTCTTTTAAGTCCAGAACTTAGCTCGGTTCTAGAACCCAAATTTTCATTAGGTCCAGAACCTAGAATCTTTTCTAAGTCCAAAACTTAGTTCGGGTCTAGAACCCAAATTTTCCTTCGGTCCAGAACCTAGAATCTCTTTAAAGTCCAGAACTTAGCTAGGGTCCAGAACCCAAATTATCCTTAGGTCCAGAACCTATAATCTTTTTTAAGTCTAGAACTTAGCTCGGGTCCAGAACCCAAATTATCCTTAGGTCCAGAACCTAGAATCTTTTTTAAGTCTAGAACTTAGCTCGGGTCTAGAACCCAAATTATCCTTAGGTCCAGAACCTATAATCTTTTCTAAGTCCAAAACTTAGCTCGGGTCCAGAACCCAAATTTTTCTTAGGTCTAGAACCTAAAATTACGCTTAAGCCAAGAACCTAAAATTATCCTTGAGTCCAGAACTCGAATCGAGTCTAGAACCCAAAACCTCAAACATCTCAAAAATTAAGTCTTATTGCTTTTCACTCTCTTTCACTAAAGTCTCAAATCATTCAAGCAAGGGGCAAACTGTAGACCCTTAATTTTTGACCCAGTCCGGTCCAATATATTTTAATTAGTCCAAAATAATTTTTGTATTGTACAATATATTTTAATTAGTCCAAAATAATTTTTGTTATCTTAATTAAATAATATTTGTTTTAATATTTAATTTTTATTAATAAAAATAATAATAATAATAAACAAAAAATAATAAAATTAAAATTAAAAATCAGCGACGAAAAAATTCATCGCCGAAAATCATTGTGGAGAAATGGCCTTGGGCCATTTCGCCCGCAGTTTATTTCTGTGGGTGAATGGCTTGGCCATTTTGCGAGCAGGAAAATCCTGCTAGCGAAATGGCCCGCAGGCCAATTCTAGCCCGCTGCTGCAGCCAGCTGCGGCAGTTTTTTTAGTAAGAGCATTTTTTCAGCAGCAATTTTTTTTCGCCAGCAAAATTTTTCCGATGCAAAATTTTTTCGAAACCTAATACAATTAGGTTTCGGTTTCCTTTTCTTAATTAATGTTAGATTCCATGAATAACTAGAATTAATCAAAAAATCATCTATAAATAAGACCAAAAACAACACGAAAAGGATCGAATTTTGGAGGAGAAATTGAGACCGAAATTGAGTCAATCGGATTTGCCTTCCAATTAAAGGAAAACTTTGAATCAATCGGATTTTTTGAGAGAGCAAACAAACAATTCAATCCATCAAAGGCAGCAAAGCTTATCTTTGTTGTTGTTCATCCAAGAAGTGATTTTTGGTGGAACCAACAAGCGAAGGTATGAATTTCTTTATTTGTTTCATTAATTCACAGTAGCTTCATCATTCAAAAATCTTAAAATTGTTTCTGTTTCTTCAAAATAAAAAATCCTAGAACCTCAATTCACCTTTTCTAAAGTTTAAAAACCTTAATTCGTTTATTTGTTTTCCAAAAATCTTAAAATTGTTATTTTTGTTTCTCCAAAATCTCAAAACCCTAATTTGCCTTCCAATTCTTCAAAACCATAAATTGAATCTGTTTCTTTCCACAAACCCTAAAAAATATCTTTTATGTTTTTATAAACCTTAAATCGTTTTGTTTATTTTTATAAAGTTTCATAAAATTATCAATTGTTTTTCCAAATTCTAAAACCTAATGCATTCTCCGAAACCCTAATTCTAAAATTCTAAAACCCTAATTCAACTCCAAAACCCAAAACAGTAAACCCTAAACTAGCTAACTTAAACCTTAATTTTTCTAAACCATAATTTTTAAAACCTTAAAACCATATAAATCTAAATATTAAAATTCAACACAGTAAGTAGCTAATAATCATAAACTCAATGTTTTAAAGTGTCCAAACCCTAATTTCATTATTTCACTCCTCAAACACCAATTTGATTAATCAAAGAACTTTATTAATCCCTTAAATCATAAAACTTTAATCCATCTCAATTCCTTTAAAAATTCACAGTAGCTTAAACCCACAAATTCCAAAACCCTAAAATAGCCCTAATTTGAATCTTTACTTGCTTTATTTAATTTTATATTTGATTATGTAGTTTATTATTTGCTTTAATTTTTTTTCAATGCTTTGTTGATGTATTTAAGTTCAATGCTTGATTTATTTAGTTTATCACGGATGGATGTTTACATTTGATTGATGTTTAATGTCTTTGGTAAATGATTTATTTATGATGAATGGTTTATTTGCTTTTATCGACTTATTTAGATTTCCAAATGTTGTAAGAGGTATGTTTCCACTTGGTGGGTACCTCATTAATTAAATATCATGTAATTTAAATTGCTTTTATATTTTAGAACCAATGTAAAGGATATGTTTCTACCTTTCAGTGGGTGTCCTATTTAGGCATGGATTATGTAAGGGCATGTTTCCATCTTCGAATGGGTGTCCATTTATTTGTTTTGCTTGGACATTGTTTTGATTTTCAATATATCGATGCTTTATTTTAATTAATGTGTGTAATATGGATAATATTGTTATATTTAAGAATTTTATAATATTAAGACCTGTAAAGGAGGTCGGTTCCAATAAACCGGGCGTTGTGGTAGTGCTGGGCCATTTCTCACTTTCCCCACACGTACCCAACTTCCCGAACCCATCAGGGGGTTGGGGATTCCTTAGGAATCAAGTCATCCACCCCTTTCTTTTTCCCGGCCTGTCTGGGTGGCGACTCCATTTTCTCTGGACTTAGGTCCGTGTTCTCTAAGGCCCCGAGCCTAAACAGTACCAAAGTTACAAGAACCATTCCACCGGGAGTGGGGGGAAAAATCCCCGCTAACACAATGCACAACACACACATATATATATCGCAACTCATAACATTATATCTCATTATATTGCTCAATTGTATCACAATTCATAATTCACATTTAAAAAAAAGACAAGCATGGGCCCAAAAGGATCTAATATGTTATTCAAATTTGAGTTACTATTTTGGTCCATAATGACACCAAGTGTCTAGCCCCATAGGCAATATATCCATGGATAATCCAACTAGATTTGAGCTTACGACCTAGTCTTTTCACTCAGTCTAGCTTTAAGGATTTGTTTTTAAGACTTACAACCCAGTCTTTTCACCCCAAAAATATAATATTTATCAACTGGACCTGGCTTATGACCCGGTCTTTTCACCAGCCCAACTTTTATCCCGTAGGTAATTATAGGCATGCCGCCAAACACAGAACTTTGAAAATGGAATAACATACTAGACACACAATTTATTCATTTTTCTCATTATTAATCTCTTTCTCATTTTCACATTTCAATCTAGGCATATTGCCTTATTTCCATATTTTTTTCTCACTTTTCTCATTTTTCACATCTTTCTCATTTTTCTCACTTTTTCCACTTTTCTCATTTTTATCAATATCAATTCATTTCATTATACCACATATCTCATTTTTGCATTCACAACACATTACCCAATTACTTTGGGTATTTTCACATAATATGCATATTTCACACTTTACACAAATTAGCCATTATCAATGGCTTTTCACAATACATTTAATACATATATGACATTAGAAATGTCATAGCACATTATTCATACATAATCAATGAACCAAGTAGCTTAACACATTTTCCAACCAAAATGTGTTAAGCCCAAATGTCATGAAAATATAAACAATATATTCAAAGTTTGTACATACCTCCACTAGCAACCCAAAGCAAGCCTAAAACAACCTCCCATCCTATCTTTCCAACTTGCCCTTCACCGCTTGGATGAAGCAAATCAACCTCCCTCAATGTCTAAACCAAATGTGATAGCAAATAATCATTTAGTATCACATTTAATGACATTTCCAATATTTAACCATAATTAAACATCACTCCGACAACTTTCCAAAAATTTAACCTTTCTTTACTTTAACATTAGGATTCCATTCTACTACAATTGAATTACTGTTTTAAGTTTATTTATATGATTAAAAACATATTTTAATACATTTAAATCATTTACATTATAAAAATACACTCTTATATACAAAATCTCAAAAATGGCATAACCTTCCCCCATTGAAGGTTTTCTATTCCAACACAATCCATTACTCATTTCAAGCTTATATTCATCACTTTTAACACTAAACAACATGCTTAAACAAATAAAATTACACAATTCAACCACTTCGGAAAATCACTTTTCCAAAACCCTAAATCTCCACTTCCATTCTCAAACTCCATCCAAACACAACCAAATCCAATATTTGACTTTAAAATAATTGTTTATAAATCAAAACAACTCATTTAGAACCAACTTCCACAATTAAAGCTCATGTTTTCAAAACCCCAAAAATCCATAACACTAAATTCTCTCTCTTCACCATTCTTTATCCAAACTCCATCATCTCTTCAATCTAACCTTAAAATCATTGTCAATTACCCAAAATAACATCATACACACCAATTCCAACAATTATAACATTCTACTTAAAAATTCAAATTCTCATATAAATCAAACTTCCATGGAATTCAAAGAAATGAGTTGAAAACTTACTAAATTTGGTGGAAATCACCAAAAATCCATTTGAAACTTGTTAAATCCTTCAATTTGTGGAGTATGGAAGAATCAAAATCTTGAGCTATACAACCATGGATATTCGGCCCTTGTGGAGAAGAAGAAGAAGAAGAAGACTTTTTAAATTTTCTTTTTCTTTTCATCTTTATTTTTAAATCATATATATATATATATTAAAATAATTTAATAATTAATTATTTATTTTTTTAATAAATTAAAAGTCCTAATTTCCCTCTTCCATTCAAAAATAATTTATTTTTAAATTATTTTTTTAATTTTAAATTTCTAAAATTTTATTTATAAAAATGCCATTGGACTTTGACTTTTCTTTTAAAAAGTGTTGACTTTTATATGTTATGTATATTTTGCATATATATCACATATATATTTCACTTTTCATTTAAAATCCCTTCATTTTTCATTTAAAACCATTAATTTAATTTATCCTTTTGAATTTTAATTTATTTTACCAAATTTTTCAAAAATTATAAATTTTCAAAATTTTAGGATTTACGATTCTCTCCCCCATAAAATAAATTTCGTTCTCGAAATTACCTGTTCTCAAGTCTGGAATAATTGGGAAAACTGACTCTGCACTGCCTGCTCACTCTTCCATGTTGCCTCCTCAGTAGCATGATTCCTCCAAAGGACTTTCACAAGTGGCACACTCTTATTCCTCAATTCTTTAACCTCTCGTGCCAAAATCGCCACCGGTTCTTCCTCGTAAGTCAGATCTGGACTCACCTCAATGGACTCTACTGACAAAATATGAGATGGATCAGACCTGTATCTCCGAAGCATTGAGACATGGAAAATATTATGAATTTGATCCAACTCAGGCGGCAAAGCTAGTCTATAAGCCACTAGACCAACTCTCTCCAACACCTCATATGGTCCTATGAAACGAGGACTCAACTTTTTTTTGTGGCCAAACCTCAGAATCTTCTTCCATGGAGACACCTTCAGAGACACTTTATCTCCCACACTGAACGCTATGTCTCTTATCTTTAAATCTGAATAGGATTTCTATTGGTCTGAAGCTGCTTTCAAACGACCCCGAATCACCTTCACTTTCTCATCTGTTTTCTTAATCAAATCGGGACCAACCAGTTTACCTTCTCCAACCTCATCCCAACACAAATGTGTCCTGCATCCCTTGCCATATAGAGCCTCATAAGGAGCCATCCCAATACAAGATTAATGATTGTTGTTAGAAGCAAAGTCAATTAATGGCAACAATCTGTCCCAATTCCCAGTAAAATCAATGATACAGCTCCTCAACATATCCTCTAGAATCTGTATCACTCTCTCTGATTGTCCATCTATCTGAGGATGGAAAGCAGTACTAAAATACAATCAAGAACCCAAAGCATCATGTAAACTCTTCCAAAACCTCAAAGTAAACCTGGGATCTCGATCCGACACCAAAGAAACTAGGACTCCATACAACCTGACTATCTCATTGATATACGGCTCAGCCAACCTCTCAAGAGAATAATCCATTCGAACTAGAAGAAAATGAGCTATCTTCATCATTCGATCAACTATCACCCAGATTGCATCATGCTTCTTCTAAGTTAAAGGCAGTTCGGTCACAAAATTCATTGTCACTCGCTCCTATTTTCACTCTGGCACTGATAAAGGTTGGAGCAACTATGAAGGAACTTGGTGCTCAGCCTTCACTTTCTGGCAAGTGAGACATCTGAATGCAAACTCTGCTATATCCCTCTTCATACCTGACCACCAATAATGTCGCTTCAAGTCCTGATACATCTTGGTACTCCCTGGGTGCATAGCAAAAAGTGACTGATGTGCTTCCTCTAATATCATCCTTTTCAATTCTGCATCATTAGGAGTACACAATCTATCTCTGTACCATAGACTGCCATCATCCCTCACATAAAAGTCTTGACTTTTCCCCTATTGACAAACTAACACAATTTTCTAAATTTTCTCATCTGCCAATTGAGCCTCCCTAATATGTTCCAACAAGATTGGCCTCAACTGCAACTGAGTCATCAAAGCACCATCATCAGAAGACTCAAATTTAGTATGCAACGCTCTCAACTCAACAAGCAACGAGAGCGAATAAGTAGTCAAACCTGCCAAAGACTTTCAACTCAAGGCATCAGCAACAACATTTGCCTTACTAGGATGATAATCAATCAAACAGTCATAGTCTTTAATCAACTCTAACCACCGTCTCTGCCGAAGATTCAGCTCTCTTTGAACACCCAGATATTTTAAACTCTTATGATCCGTATAAATAAAACACTTTTCCCCATACAAATAATGCCGCCAAATCTTCAAGGCAAAAACTATTGCTGCTAATTCCAAATCATGCGTAGGATAATTCAGATCATGCGATTTCAACTGTCGAGAGGCATAAGCAATGACTCTACCCTCTTGCATCAGAACACAACCTAAACCACTATGTGAAACATCACTGTATATCACATATAGTTTACCTTACACAGGCAGGGTAAGGACAAGAGCCTGAGTCAACATCTCCCTTAGCTGCTCAAAACTCGCCTGACACCGATCTTTCCACACAAATTTAACTCCTTTCCAAAGCAATCTAGTGAGTGGTGTAGCTATTCTAAAAAAACTCTTCACAAACCGATGATAATAGCCTGCCAATCCCAGAAAACTTCTAACCTCTATCACTGTCTTCGGTGGATTCCAATTCAAGATAGCCTCAACTTTACTCGAATCAACTTTAATACCCTCTGCTAAAACCACATGACCGAGAAAAGATACTTGATCGAGCCAGAACTCACACTTAGATAGCTTAGCATACAACTACTTCTCTCTCAGATTCTGCAATACAATTCGCAAATGCCTATCATGATCTCCTCATTATGCGAATACACTAAGATGTCATTAATGAAGACTACCACAAACTGATCTAAATATGGGCTGAACACCCTATTCATCAAATCCATAAAAGCTGCTGGTGCATTCATCAATCCAAAGGGCATCACCAGAAACTCATAATGCCCATACCTCGTACGAAAAGCTGTCTTGGGTACATCCACATCTCTGACTCTCAACTGATGGTACCTGTTCTCAAATCGATCTTAGAGAAAACTGCTGCTCCCTTCAACTGATCAAAGAGATCATCTATCCGAGGCAAAGGATACTTGTTCTTGATGGTCACCTTATTCAACTACCTATAATCAATACATAATCTCATGGTGCCATCCTTTTTCTTCACAAACAACACAGGCGCTCCCCACAGGGACACACTAGGGCTGACAAACCCTTTTTCCAACAACTCCTGCAACTGCACCTTTAATTCTCTCAATTCAACAGGTGCCATCCGATAAGGGGTAATAGAGATAGGAGTGGTACCAGGCAACAAATTGATACCAAACTCCACTTCTCTCTTAGGAGGTACCCCTGGCAAATCATCAGGAAAAACATCTGGAAATTCGGTAACAGTGGGTATACTATCAAGCAAGGACCCCACTACTCTAGTATCTACAATATGAGCAAGATAAGCCTCACAAACTGATGATAATAGCCTGCCAATCCCAGAAAACTTCTAACCTCTGTCACAGTCTTCGGTGGATTCCAATTCAAGATAGCATCAACTTTACTCGAATCAACTCTAATATCCTCTTCTAAAACCACATGACCAAGAAAAGCTACCTGATCGAGCCATATCTCACACTTAGATAGCTTAGCATACAACTACTTCTCTCTCTCAGATTCTGCAATACAATTCGCAAATGCCTATCATGATCTCTTCATTATGCGAATACACTAAGATATCATTAATGAAGACCACTACAAACTTATCTAAATATGGTTTGAACACCCTATTCATCAAATCCATAAAAGCTGTTGGTGCATTCATCAATCCAATGGGCATCACCAGAAACTCATAATGCCCATACCTCGTACGAAAAGCTGTCTTGGGTACATCCACATCTTTGACTCTCAACTAATGGTACCTGTTCTCAAATCGATCTTAGAAAAAACTGCTGCTCCCTTCAACTGATCAAAGAGATCATCTATCGGAGGCAAAGGATACTTGTTCTTGATGATCACCTTATCCAACTACCTATAATCAATACATAATCTCATGGTGCCATCCTTTTTCTTCACAAACAACACAGGCGCTCCCCACAGGGACACACTAGGGCTGACAAACCCTTTTTCCAACAACTCCTGCAACTGCACCTTTAATTCTCTCAATTCAACAGGTGCCATCCGATAAGGGGTAATAGAGATAGGAGTGGTACCAGGCAACAAATTGATACCAAACTCCACTTCTCTCTTAGGAGGTACCCCTGGCAACTCATCAGGAAAAACATATGGAAATTCAGTAACAGTGGGTATACTGTCAAGCAAGGACCCCACTACTCTAGTATCTACAATATGAGCAAGATAAGCCTCACAAACTGATGATAATAGCCTGCCAATCCCAGAAAACTTCTAACCTCTGTCACAGTCTTCGGTGGATTCCAATTCAAGATAGCATCAACTTTACTCAAATCAACTCTAATATCCTCTGCTAAAACCACATGACCAAGAAAAGCTACCTGATCGAGCCATAACTCACACTTAGATAGCTTAGCATACAACTACTTCTCTCTCTCAGATTCTGCAATACAATTCGCAAATGCCTATCATGATCTCTTCATTATGCGAATACACTAAGATATCATTAATGAAGACCACCACAAACTGATCTAAATATGGTTTGAACACCCTATTCAACAAATCCATAAAAGCTGCCGGTGCATTCATCAATCCAAAGGGCATCACCAGAAACTTATAATGCCCATACCTCGTACGAAAAGCTGTCTTGGGTACATCCACATCTTTGACTCTCAACTGATGGTACCTGTTCTCAAATCGATCTTAGAGAAAACTGCTACTCCCTTCAACTGATCAAAGAGATCATCTATCCGAGGCAAAGGATACTTGTTCTTGATGGTCACCTTATTCAACTACCTATAATCAATACATAATCTCATGGTGCCATCCTTTTTCTTCACAAACAACACAGGCGCTCCCCACAGGGACACACTAGGGCTGACAAACCCTTTTTCCAACAACTCCTGCAACTGCACCTTTAATTCTCTCAATTCAACAGGTGCCATCCGATAAGGGGTAATAGAGATAGGAGTGGTACCAGGCAACAAATTGATACCAAACTCCACTTCTCTCTTAGGAGGTACCCCTGGCAACTCATCAGGAAAAACATCTGGAAATTCAGTAACAGTGGGTATACTGTCAAGCAAGGACCCCACTACTCTAGTATCTACAATATGAGCACGATAAGCCTCACAAACTGATGATAATAGCCTGCCAATCCCAGAAAACTTCTAACCTCTGTCACAGTCTTCGGTGGATTCCAATTCAAGATAGCATCAACTTTACTCGAATCAACTCTAATATCCTCTGCTAAAACCACATGACCGAGAAAAGCTACCTGATCGAGCCAGAACTCACACTTAGATAGCTTAGCATACAACTACTTCTCTCTCTCAGATTCTGCAATACAATTCGCAAATGCCTATCATGATCTCTTCATTACGCGAATACACTAAGATATCATTAATGAAGACCACCACAAACTGATCTAAATATGGTTTGAACACCCTATTCATCAAATCCATAAAAGCTGCTGGTGCATTCATCAATCCAAAGGGCATCACCAGAAACTCATAATGCCCATACCTTCTATGAAAAGCTGTCTTGGGTACATTCACATCTTTAACTCTCAACTGATGGTACCCTATTCTCAAATCTATCTTAAAGAATACTGCTGCTCCCTTCAACTGATCAAAGAGATCATCTATCCGAGGCAAAGGATACTTGTTCTTGATGGTCACCTTATTCAACTACCTATAATCAATACACAATCTCATGGTGCCATCCTTTTTCTTCACAAACAACACAGGCGCTCCCCACAAGGAAACACTAGGGCTGACAAACCCTTTTTCCAACAACTCCTGCAACTGCACCTTTAATTCTCTCAATTCAGCAGGTGCCATCCGATAAGGGGTAATAGAGATAGGAGTGGTACCAGGCAACAAATCGATATCAAACTCCACTTCTCTCTTAGGAGGTACCCCTGGCAACTCATCAGGAAAAACATCTGAAAACTCAGTAACTGTGGGTATACTGTCAAGTAAGGACCCCACTACTCTAGTATCTACAATATGAGCAAGATAAGCCTCACATCCCTTCCGAATCATCCTCCCAGCTGAAACAACTGAAACAAACATGGATGAAAGATACCTCTGCTAACTAGATACTATAACATCCCTACCATCATGTGTTCTCAAAGTAACACATTTCTTCTGACAGTCTACCACAACCCCATGCTTGGATAACCAATCCATGCCTAAAATCATATCATACTCCCTGAAAGGCATCTCAATCAGGTCGCTGAGAAACTCCTCATCCTGAACAACTGGACTATCTTGGTGCACCCTGCTCACCACAACACTATGCCCTAAAGGATTTGTGACCGAAACATCAAATCTTAAGGTTTCAGAATGCAATTCACTCACAGACAAGATGGATGCACTGATGTAAGAATGAGTCGACCCAAGGTCTAATAATGCAAGAACTGAAGTACCAAATAATGTAAAAGTACCAGCAATAACAGCTGAAGCATCTAGTTGCCTCTGCATCACATAAACCCGATGTGATGGTCCTGCCTCATCTGGTCTACTACCTCCAACTGTAGAACCTCCTCTCTGACGAGACCCAGATCGACCACCTCTGCCACCACGACCCCCTTGACACTGGGTCGAGAAGCTGCAGTATCTGCCTATCTAACCTCTGGTGGCTCGGGACAATCTCTGATAAAATGGTCTGACGACCCACATCTAAAACACACTTTTGAAGCACCTCTCCACTAGCAGACACCTCCGTGTGCTCTACCACAATGAACACAAGTAGGTGGAGTAGGTCTCTGAACCACTGGGGTTGAAGCACTAGCCACTGAAACTGCAGGTCTCTATCTCTATCTCTGCTGTTGTACTGACTTGCCAAACTGCCCCTGACTCCTACTAAACCTCTAAAAATGTCCCCTTAGGCCTCTCTTCACTAATGAAGACCCTACCTCACTCTGGGGTCTCCTAGCTCTGGTCTACTCAATCCTGGCAGCTACTGCAAGACCCTGTGCTCTCTTTACACTCTTGGCAACTGCAACTAACTGGAAAAAATTTGGATATCGAGAGCCTGTAATAATGCACATGATAGAGGGTCTCAGTCCCTCCTCAAACCTCCTGCACCTGTCAAACTCGTCAGAAATGATCCCACCAGCATAGTGACTCAACTGGATAAACTCGATCTCATACTCGGTCACTGTCCTGGTATCTAGTCTCAGACTCAGAAACTCCATCTTCTTTGCATCTTTATACTCTCTTGGAGTATACTTTTGCTCAAATTTTTGCAAAAAATTATCATAGGTCAGGACTGGTGGATCATCTAGAGCATGTGGAACCGTCTTCCACCAATCATATGCATCCCTCTGCAGAAGAGATCTGGCATAATCAAACTTCTCTTCTAAACTAGCCTATAACTGAATGAATAGCCTCACTGCTCTGCTATAGCAGGGTCTGTAGTACCAACAAAGTCCTCAGCTCCATACTTTCTCAGTTTATGATACTGCCTCACCGGCAACTGCGGCTGCGGCTATGGCTATTGCGAAACTGGAGCCTGTCTCAACAACTCTACCATATGCCATACCCAGCCAGGTGAAATCTCATTGGTTGCTGGTCTTACAGGCACAGAAACAGACGCCTCACCAGCAGACACAACTCTAGCTCCATCTCTACCCTCATCTGGAGCCACACTCTCTGCACTACCCTCAGCAGCCTGATACGGCCGAGATGCCATAACTACCTATATCTGCAAACACAGCAGAAAATACTATATCAGATATCAGAAACTGCCAGTGCCCATGCATGTATTACAACTGAAAACCATTTTCAAATCCCCCATTCTCTCTCTTTATCAACCCACTTAGGTCTAGAACCTCAAACCTAGGCTCTGATACCAAAATAAATGTAACACCCTTATACCCTATATACGTATAATACATAAATTCAACATATATAAAATATGCATATACGATACAAAAATATCACAGACAGGTTTAATAAAATTTTTTCACATTTCCAATTTAAAATATCAAATTCTAAATATATAAAATTAAATAGCATATAAATATTCTTTACTTGTTATAGGAACCCAAAATAAATATTATATATGAAAATCTCTGGAAAAAATTCGCTAGAGTTTTGTCTGTAATTTGGATATCCCAAAATTTAGCAAAAACACAACCTGCAAAAAGAAAACACTCCCAAATAATTTCAATTTACCATCTCAACTATATTCCTCAATTTCAGCAAGTTTCTCAAACATTTATATATATATATATATTAAAACATATTTACTCTCCCATTTCAAATACATTGACCCAAACATTCTTTATAATATACAATACATAAAATCCAAAACATATTATATTATGCATAATGCTCAAAATGTACAATAACATAAAAATATATACATACTGCTGACAGTGTTTCTGATCTCGATAGCAACTCAACAAGCTCAACTACAAGTCTAGACCCGACCTGTTCTAGAAGAACTCTCTGGCTCAGCTGCGTCTATCCTGTCACCAGAAGCCTAGTGGTACAAACGTTGATAATATTATAGTCCAAATGTAAAGGCAATGCACAACACACACACACACACACACACATATATATATATATATATATCACAACTCATAACATTATATCTCATTATATTGCTGAATTGTATCACAATTCATAATTCACATTAAAGCAAAGACAAGAATGGGCCCAAAAGGATCTAATATGCTATTCAAATTTTAGAGTTACTGTTTTAGTCCATAATGACACCATGTGTCTAGCCCCGCAGGCAATATATCCATGGATAATCCAACTAAATCTGAGCTTACGACCCAATCTTTTCATTCAGTCTAGCTTCAGGGATTTATTTTTGAGGCTTACGACCCAATCTTTTTACCCCCAAAAACATCATATTTATCAGCTGGACCTAGCTTATGACCCAGTCTTTTCACCAGCCCAGCTTTTAGCCTGTAGGCAATCATAGGCATGCCGCCAAACACAGAACTCTGAAAATTGAATAACATACTAGACACACAATTTATTCATTTTTCTCATTATTAATATCTTTCTCATTTTCACATATTCAATCTAGGCACATTGCCTTATTTCCACATTTTTTTCTCACTTTTCTCAGTTTTCACATCTTTCACATCTTTCTCACTTTTCCCACTTTTCTCATTTTTATCAATATCAATTCATTTCATTATGCCACATATCTCATTTTTGCATTCACAACACATTACCCAATTACTTTGGGTATTTTCACATAATATGCATATTTCACACTTTATACAAATTAGCCATTATCAATGGCTTTTCACAATGCATTTAACACATATATGACATTACAAATGTCATAGCACATTATTCATACACAATCAATGAACCAAGTAGCTTAACACATTTTCCAACCAAAATGTGTTAAGCCCAAATGTCATGCAAATATAAACAATATATTCAAAGTTTGTACATACCTCCACTAGCAACCCAAAGCAAGCTTAAAACAACCTCCAATCCTATCTTTCCAACTTGCCCTTGACCACTTGGATGAAGCAAATCAACCTTCCTCAATGCCTAAACCAAATGTGATAGCAAATAATAATTTAATATTACATTTAATGGCATTTTCAATATTTAAACATAATTAAACATCACTCCTACAACTTTCCAAAAATTTAGCCTTTCCTTACTTTAATATTAGAATTCCATTCTACTAATATTAAATTAATGTTTTAAGTTTATTTATATTATTAAAGACATATTTTAATACATTTAAATCATTTACATTGTTTTGATTTTCAATATATCGATGCTTTATTTTAATTAATGTGTGTAATGGATAATATTGTTATATTTAAGAATTTTATAATATTAAGACCTGTAAAGGAGGTCGGTTCCAATAAACCGGGCGTCGTGGTAGTGCTGGGCCATTTCTCACTTTCCCCACACGTACCCAACTTCCCGAACCCATCAGGGGGTTGGGGATTCCTTAGGAATCAAGTCATCCACCCCTTTCTTTTTCCCGGCCTGTCTGGGTGGCGACTCCATTTTCTCTGGACTTAGGTCCATGTTCTCTAAGGCCCCGAGCCTAAACAGTACCAAAGTTACAAGAACCATTCCACCGGGAGTGGGGGGAAAAATCCCCGCTAACACAATGCACAACACACACATATATATATCGCAACTCATAACATTATATCTCATTATATTGCTCAATTGTATCACAATTCATAATTCACATTAAAAAAAAAGACAAGCATGGGCCCAAAAGGATCTAATATGTTATTCAAATTTGAGTTACTATTTTGGTCCACAATGACACCAAGTGTCTAGCCCCATAGGCAATATATCCATGGATAATCCAACTAGATTTGAGCTTACGACCTAGTCTTTTCACTCAGTCTAGCTTTAAGGATTTGTTTTTAAGACTTACAACCCAGTCTTTTCACCCCAAAAATATAATATTTATCAACTGGACCTGGCTTATGACCCGGTCTTTTCACCAGCCCAACTTTTATCCCGTAGGTAATTATAGGCATGCCGCCAAACACAGAACTTTGAAAATTGAATAACATACTAGACACACAATTTATTCATTTTTCTCATTATTAATCTCTTTCTCATTTTCACATTTCAATCTAGGCATATTGCCTGATTTCCATATTTTTTTTTCTCACTTTTCTCATTTTTCATATCTTTCTCATTTTTCTCACTTTTTCCACTTTTCTCATTTTTATCAATATCAATTCATTTCATTATACCACATATCTCATTTTTGCATTCACAACACATTACCCAATTACTTTGGGTATTTTCACATAATATGCATATTTCACACTTTACACAAATTAGCCATTATCAATGGCTTTTCACAATACATTTCATACATATATGACATTAGAAATGTCATAGCACATTATTCATACATAATCAATGAACCAAGTAGCTTAACACATTTTCCAACCAAAATGTGTTAAGCCCAAATGTCATGAAAATATAAACAATATATTCAAAGTTTGTACATACCTCAACTAGCAACCCAAAGCAAGCCTAAAACAACCTCCCATCCTATCTTTCCAACTTGCCCTTCACCTCTTGGATGAAGCAAATCAACCTCCCTCAATGTCTAAACCAAATGTGATAGCAAATAATCATTTAGTATCACATTTAATGACATTTCCAATATTTAACCATAATTAAACATCACTCCGACAACTTTCCAAAAATTTAGCCTTTCTTTACTTTAACATTAGGATTCCATTCTACTACAATTGAATTACTGTTTTAAGTTTATTTATATGATTAAAAACATATTTTAATACATTTAAATCATTTACATTATAAAAATACACTCTTATATACAAAATCTCAAATATGGCATAACCTTCCCCCATTGAAGGTTTTCTATTCCAACACAATCCATTACTCATTTCAAGCTTATATTCATCACTTTTAACACTAAACAACATGCTTAAACAAATAAAATTACACAATTCAACCACTTCGGAAAATCACTTTTCCAAAACCCTAAATATCCGCTTCCATTCTCAAACTCCAACAAAATACAACCAAATCCAATATTTGACTTTAAAATACTTGTTTATGAATCAAAACAACTCATTTAGAACCAACTTGCACAATTAAAGCTCATGTTTTCAAAACCCCAAAAATCCATAACTCTAAATTCTCTATCTTCACCATTCTTTATCCAAACTCCATCATCTCTTCAATCTAACCTTAAAATCATTATTAACTATCCAAAATAACATCATACACACCAATTCCAACATTTATAACATTCTACTTAAAAGTCTAAATTCTCACATAAATCAAACTTCCATGGAATTCAAAGAAAAGAGTTGGAAACTTACTAAATTTGGTGTAAATCACCAAAAATCCACTTGAAACTTGTTAAATCCTTCAATTTGTGGAGTATGGAAGAATCAAAATCTTGAACTAGACAACCATGGATATCCAGCCCTTGTGGAGAATAAGAAGACCTTTTAAATTTTCTTTTTCTTTTCATCTTTATTTTTAAACCATATATATATTAAAATAATTTAATAATTAATTATTTAATAAATTAAAAGTCCTAATTTCCCTCTTCCATTCAAAAATAATTTTGTTTTTAAATTATTTTATTAATTTTAAATTTCTAAAATTTTATTTACAAAAATGCCATTGGACTTTGAATTTTCTTTTAAAAAGTGTTGATTTTTATATGTTATGTATATTTTGCATATATATTACACATATATTCCACTTTTTCATTTAAAATCCCTTCATTTTTCATTTACAACCATTAATTTAATTTATCATTTTGAATTATAATTTATTTTATCAAATTTTCTAAAAATTAAAAATTTTCAAAAATTTTAGGATGTTACAATTAATTCGTTACTAATAACATTTTCTAAATCTTTTTCATTTGTATATTTTGTCGTAATTTGAACTTATGCATGTTTTTTTCTTATTGATTTAGGCCTATAAAAATGGAAATATGATTTCTGACAAATATTTGAAGGATTTATCCTAGTGTCCATTACCAACTATTAGATGTTATAAGGTGTATTTTGTTAATGGTTATAAATTCCACACTGTAGACACTTAATTTTTTACCCAGTCCGGTTCGTTATTTTTTATATAGTCAAAAATAATTTTTGTGGTATTTTAATTAAATAATATTTATTTTAGTATTTATTATTTATAGTAAAAATAAAAATGGTGAAGTTAATAAAAAAATAATAAAAATAAAAATTAATAATAATAATAAAATTAAAAATTTAAGAATAAAAATAAAAATAAAAATCGGCGATGGAACAATCGGCGATAAAAAAATTTCGTCGCCGAAGGTCCAATTGGCCAAGGCCAATTCGCCTGCAGGAATGTCCTGCGGCGAAATGGCCTTGGCCAATTTTGCCGCAAGAAATTCCTATACAATTTTTGCCCGCCAGCTCTCGCAATCCTCGCCAACGCCTGTAGTTTTTGCCAACAAAATTTTCTAACGTAATTTTTTCCGAAACCAAATTCCATTTGGTTTCGGTATCTTTTTGTAATTAATTTTAGTTTCTTTAAACAATTAGAACTAGTCTTATAATTTTTTTCTATAAATAACACTTTAAAACTTATAATTAAAGGACTAGAATTTGGGGATCGGGACTTTGATTAGGGGATCAAAACTTGGACTTTTAAACTTGGATTACAGAAAACCCTAGCCAGAGAAGATTAGCAACAAGCAAGCAACCAACAATTCATCAAAGGTAGCCACACTGCCTCTGTTTTTGTTCATCCAGAAGTTAATTTTGGTGGAACCAACTACGCAGGTTTGATCTTTAATCATAGATTATATATTTACATAGCTTTGTTTCTTTGATTAATAAGAACATACACACAGTACCTTGACCCTTCAATATATAATAATTTGATCTTTGTTTCAATAACTTAAATTGTTCCTTTTGTTTCCAAAAACCCTAAAAAGTATTCTTCTGTGTCCTAAAACCTTAAGAACCCTAATTTATTTCTTTTGTTTCCAAAAGCCCTAAAAAGTACTCTTCTATTTCATAAAACCTTAAGAACCCTAATTTATTTCTTCTATCATTAAAAACCCTAATTCGTTTCTTCTGTTTGCAAGAACCTTAAAAACATTAAATCGTTTCTCCTATTTCCAAAAACTTTGAAAAACCCTAAACCGTTTTCTCTAACTTTTTTTCTAAAATTTCCAAATGTTTTCTTAAATCTCCAAATCCTAACCTACTTTACAGTTTCTAAAAATCATAATTATTTTATAAGACTCTAAACTATTTTCTTAAATCCTAAAATCAAATATGTTTTCCAAAATGTCAAAAACACTAATTATCTCAAAACTAATACGTAAACCCTAGTTTTCCTAAACCCTAATCCTTAAAACCTTAAAATCTTATAAACCTAAAACTTAAAACTCAATACAGTAAACCTAAAATCACAATCCAGTAACCAAGAGTTATAAACCTAATATCTTAATATTCCAAAACCCTAATTTCACAATGTTACCCCTAAACCCTAATTTGATTCATGAAATCCTAATCCACTCCAATTTTCTTAAACATTTATAGTACGTTAAACAAATAACAACCATAATACTTAAATCCTAAGACCCTAAATATTAATTAAAGAACTTTAAATAGAAATAGTAAACCCTAATTTGTATCTTTACTTGCTTTATTTAATTTTAGATTTGATTATGTAGTTTATTATATGCATTGATGGTTGATTTATTTAATTTCAATGCTTGATTTATTTAATTTATCATGGATGGATGATTTCTTTATTGTTATTATTTATTTGTTTTAGTATTAAAATTGTAAGAGGTATGTTTCCACTTTGTGGGTACCTCATTAGTTAAATATCATATATTTTAAATTGCTTTTATATTTTGAACCAATGTAAAGGAAATGTTTCTACCTTTTGGTGGGTGTCCTATTTAATTTAGACATGGATGATGTAAGGACATGTTTCCATCTTCGGATGGGTGTCCATTTATTTGCTTTGTTTGGACATTACTTTGATTTTAATATAATGATGCTTTATTTCAATTGTTACATGTAATATGGATAATATTGTTATATTTAAGAATTTTATAATATTAAGATCTGTAAAGGAGGCCAGTTCCAATAAACCGGGCGTTGTGGGGGTGCTGGGCCATTTCTCACCTTCCCCACACGTACCCAACTTTTCGAACCCATTAGGGGGTTGGGGATTCCTTAGGAATCGAGTCATCCACCTCTTTCTTTTTCCCGGCCCTTCCGGGTGGTGACTCCATTATCTCTGGACTTAGATCCGTGTTCTCTAAGGCCCCGAGCATAAATAGTGCCGAAGTCGCAAGAACCATTCCACCTGGAGTGAGGGCAAAAATCCCCGCTCACAGACTCCACTGGGGATAAGAGAAGTTGATTCTGTTGGTCTTTTTATTATTCTATTCTTTCTTATAATGATATTATCCATTGCATCATATTAGATTGCATCGTGTGCGTGAGTTAGGATGCCCGTGTTACCCGTGTTGTGTTATGTAAGGGATACCATACTTTCACTCAAGTTATGGAGATCGAGCATGGCATAACCACTCATAGCCTCGTACCAATTGGTATATACTTGCTATGGGATCTTAAGTCTTTTAACCCAAAGACTAAAGCTCATGTAATTGGCCTAGTTACCTTCCTTAGGTTTTTACCCCAAATTCATGTTGTTTGACTATGGTTAATTTATCTTAGCTTAAATCATGACTTATTTGGTTTATTCTTTTTCTAATATGACCCAAGTACATTTGTAAGCTCAAAATCTAAAAGACCAAAGCTATTTTCAAAATTTTTCAAGATGGTCTTTGGACATAAAACTTTGCTAAAAACAATCAGAAATTCTTTTGCTCATAACCCAAATACTAAGCCCAAAATCCATTTTCTTTTAAAATCTTTTTACTATAGGCTTAGAAACAAAATTATTTTCATCCATCCTTTTCCTTACAAAGAGCTTGCAAATTATTTAGGTCAGTTATGAAATACCAAAAATCAATTGTGAGCCTAGTTTATACTAAGAATAAATTAACCATGGGCTTGTTTTTGGCATGAATCATTAGTTACTTTTTCAAGTGAGAAATCTATCTATAATAAACCTCTTAATTTAGTTTTAATCCAATATAGCATAAAAGCTATTATAGTTGGTTGAATGGATTAAAACCTAATTAATGGGAATTATTATGAGCTGATTTCCATTTTTAAAAATATAACTCTTGGTTGAAACGTCTGAGAGAAATATTCGAAAACAAGATACCCCATGTTGGTATTTTGTTAACCATATACCTAGGAAAAGGGATTCACCATTCTTGTGTGGATGTTATAAGATTGGAAGGGACGTTCTACTTATCCTTGTCTATTGTTTGTGCATACATGCATACATGCATACATTTGCATCTCATATCATTAATCCTTTCTGGCTCACAGCCCTGGATTATGACAGTTCAAAAGCTTACGACAATCCGACCTACGCCAGAGACGAAGAATCTAGCAACGACTCAATCTCTTTTTCACCAAAAGCAATGGATCCCGAACAAGTTCAAAGAATGTTGAATGATGCTTTTTTTTATCTTGTTCCTATCTTTCTTTAACCATGTACTGCCTTCTATTATTAAACATTTTGTTTGTTATACACCAAGTTGTTCGTTATCTTTACATATTATGCATTTTGCCTATGACAATGGGGGAGAAAGATAGCCAAAAGATTGGAATGATTATTTGTTTTTACTAATGAAAGATAGTCAAATGATATAAATGTTATTATTGTTATTAAATCACAGAATGGGGGAGAAACCAAGTTTTACTCCAAACTAAAACATGACTCATGCATATGTTTAGGGGGAGCATTATAACAAATTTATTAACATTCAACACATAAGCAATTTGAATAAGGAAAGATTGTGAGCTAATCTAAGTTATATCTTTGTTAATTTATATCATCATTCCATTTGATTGTCAAAGTCAAAATGGGTGAGATTGTTAGACAAATGATCTCAATTTTGATCCTTGACAACTCAAATTGAATGACTTATTTAACATGTGTTTGAAGAACCTTGTTGCAGGATTAAGTTATTTCAAATAAAGCTGAACAGAGCATGTTTAGCGGTCGCACAAGACATGGAATCGACCGCCCCATTCAATTGTAGGATAAAACTATATCACAGTAGGTTTCACGGTCATTAGCATGACCACAGTCGCGACCGCACTTACATAAGAGCGATCGTCCTACATTCATGGACGACCGCCACACAAGGAACCCAAATCATCCTAATTACAGTAAGGTTCGCGGTGACAAGAACGGTGAAGGATACGGCCTTGCTTATCACTTTCGTGACCGCCCTTTGATATCCGCAACCGCTCTGATGATTCAGGAGAAATATGCATAAATTGACAGTAGTGTTCGCGTTTTAAGGTGCGTCCAGAAGTTTGACGCGAGTATCTCAACCGACCGCGAAATTCATATTTCGGCGGACTTTCATTTTGCCTAGTCAAAGAATGCCACGTGTGATGACCGTTGTAAACCCACTTGAGTATTCAAAAAGGGCGATCGCACCTAGCTTATGCATGACCGTCCCGACAACCACAGCATGGGCAAGATTCCTGCTACAGAGCACTCAAATTCGACCGTTGAAGCAAATTAAAATGCAGCGACCGTACCTTGACCAAGGACGACCGCGTGAGACATTAGCTCGACCATCCTTATATGAAGGACGACCGCGAAATGCTTCGAACAGGTTACTGAAGAAGGTCTAAACTACCAAGTCTTTATTCTCACTATCTATAACGGCTATTCAGAACACATTAGCTATAAATACATTGCTACTCTAAGAAAAATAAGAAGATGAAAAGAGAGAATCAAAGAATTTATAGCCAAGCAACATATTTTACTTACATTTGAATTGTAATGAATGTTAGGTTTAAGCATTGAAAACACCATTGTATAAGTTTGAGTGTGAGCTTGGAAAACACTTAGGTTGTGAGAGTAAGCCTTGTAAAACTCTTGTAAAGGTTGTGAGAGTGAGCCTTGAAAAACTCTTGTAAAGGTTGTGAGAGTGAGCCTTGAAAAACTCTTGTAAAAGTTGTGAGAGTGAGCCTTGAAAAACTCTTGTAAAGGTTTTTGAGTGTAAGCCTTAGCAAAACACTTGTTAAGTTAGGTGTGAACTTGTGAAAATACCAAAGTTGGAAGTGAGCTTGTAAAACTTCAAATATTAGTGATACCTTAACAAGTTGTTAAGGAAGTGGATGTAGGATCGAAGAAAATCCGAGCCACTATAAATATTGTGTGTTCTTTCTTTCATTTACTACTCAACCATTTCTCTATTCCGCATTTCTTATTTTTTGAAGTTTTTAATTTGCCATCATTTCTTGAGGAAACCAATTCACCCCCCCTCTTGGTTGCCATCTTGGGACAACATTAACTTTTCTACTTTTACTCCTTTTATCTGTGGTGTATATGTTGTTTTTACTTCAAATATATTTCAAATATACATTCTACTTTATCACTTAAAATCGCAAAATAGGAGGCATCCACAATTATCAAACCAGCAGCAATTAAAGAATAAGGGAACAATAATTGGAAAAAGCAACTGAGCCACAAGCAATTAAAAAAATTAGGCAAAAATAACAAAATAACCCAGAGAGCCAGAGATCAAAAAGAACAAAAGATGCAGTAGCCCAAGACATCCATTGATCCTTGGATAATCGAAGCACAAGCCAAAATTGAACTTGATCCAGGCAATAGTGCTATCATGCTTGGTTCAACGGATTAAATTTGGTGAAGCCAATAATGTAGGCACATTTTATATTAACCAATTTGTAGACCCTTAATTTTTTCCTAAACTAGGATGGCCTAAATTCAAAATTTTAAATCAGATCCAAATAAATCATAAAAAGCTTAAACCTAGTTTGATTCCATTTTGAAGGCCCAAATCAAATTCAACCCAATTTACAAGCTTAAATTAAATTCGGTCTAAACATTAAAAGTTTGACCAAGGCCGGTTTAACCTCAATTCTCCATAGCCATTGGCCCATGGAAAAATAGGATGCTTAATTTGCCATGAACCATTGTAATATCCCTATGCATGCCCTAGAAGTTTTGTTGTTGTTGTTGTTGGTTTGAATTGAGAAATGGGAAGAGAATGTTTTTGTATGGTGGTTGGGAAAGAAAAGAGGGTTTAGAGATAATTGTATATGTTGCTTATATGGTGATATATATAACATATAAAGTGGTCAAAATGGAAAGTCAAGGAAAGAGGATATTTTTGTGTTGGTTGTGAAATTACTTAAATGGGTATAGATATGACAAAAGCTTAGTTAGATGGATGAGGGTATTATAGTAATTTTCTTTTGGATGGGTATTTAATGCCTATTGACTTTGTGTTTCTTCATCATTTCTTCTTCTTCTTGTTGTTGTGTGGCCGGCTCATCAAAGAGAGAAGAGAGCAAGAGAACAAGTGATGGTTTTGATGATTTCAAGTTCAAAGTGAAGGAAGTTTTCAAAGTTACAAGTTGGAGTTTCAAGGAATTTCATTATTTGGTAAGTTTGCTCTTTTTTAACTGTAACGACCCTCCCCAACCAGGTCGATATCCCAAGGTCGGTTGCCCAGCCCACTGGGTCCGCATGGTCCGCAGGAGGCAAGCGATCGCTACAGTACTGGACAGCCCTCGCGGCCCACCCAGCAGGAATTTGTTTATTTGGCCCCAAGGGGTCGCCTCCCTGGATCGAACCCCTGACCTCCCACTTAAGAGAGCCAGCGAGAACCATCCAGTACCATTTCTGCTAGTAGTGTGATATTTATTAATAATTAATTAATTAAATAAATATTTATTTATATACGGCTAGAAATTAAAGAAGAAAGAAATTAAAAAGACAAAAACATAAATAGTAAAGGAGGGGTAAATTAGTAAATATATTTTATAAAATTTAAAACTTAATAAAATAATTTAAAAAGACAATATTTTTGAATGGAAGATGAAAATTGGTATTTTAAAAATAAACAAATAAATATTTAATTAAAAAAATATAAATATATATGTATGTGGTCTTAAATGAAGGAAAGGGAAAAAATAAAAAATTTAAAAAGAAATTTTTTTCTTCTTCTTCTTCCTCTCTTTGATGTTTTCTCCATGGATGAGGAAGATTGGTTTTTGCTTCATTTAAACAACCAATTTCCAAGGATTTTATAAGAACCAAGTGGGTTTTGGTGATTTCTTCATAAATTAGTAAGTTTTCCTTTACAATTTTGAAGTTCCATCTAAATATATGATTATGTATAATTTGAGATTTTAATGGAGTGTGTTTTAATTGGTTAAATGCATATGAAAGATGGTATTTTGTTGAATTATTAATGATTCTTAAGTTGGATTGAAGAAATGGTTAAGTTTGAGTTAAGTTGGTTGAAGAGAGAGAATTTAGGGTTATGGAACATTTGGGTATTTTAAATCATGAGTTTTAATTGTACAAATTGGTTCCAAATATGTTGATTTTATGCATAAACAAGGATTTTAAAATCAAATGATGGATTTAGTTAAGTTTGGATAGACTTTGAAGATAGTAGTATTGATTTAGGGTTTTGGAAAAGTGAATTTTCAAAGAATGATTAATTGTTTAATTTTAATGCTTAAATCATGTTATTTAATGATATAAGTGGTGGAAATAAGATTGAAATGATAATTGAATTGAGTTGGAATGGAGATCCTTCAATGGTGAAGGTTATGCCATTTTAGGATTTTGAGCATAAGCATGTGGTTAATTAATGTAATTGGTTTAAACATTCTAAAACATGTTTCTGATGATATTAATAAACTTAAAACACTAATTTAAATGGCTTGATATAGTTTTTCAAAGTTAAAGTGAGGTGAAGCTTAATTTTGGGATTTGGTTTAGAGTGATGTTTAATTATGGTTTGATGTTGATAATACTTTAGAATGTGATATTAAATGATTATGTATAATCACATTTGGTATAGGCATTGAGGGAGGTTGATTTGCTTCATCCAAGTGGTGAAGGGCAAGTTGGAAGGATAGGATTGGAGGTTGTGTTAAGCTTGCTTTGGGTTGCTAGTGGAGGTATGTACAAACTTTGAATATATTGTTTATATTTGCATGACATTTGGGCTTAACACATTTTGGTTGGAAAATGTGTTAAGTTACTTGGTTCATTGATTGAGTATGAATAATGTGCTATGACATTTGTAATGTCATATATGTGTTCAATGTATTGTGAAAAGCCATTGATAATGGCTAAATTGTGTAGAATGTGAAATATGTATATTATGTGAAAATACCCAAAGTAATTGGGTAATGTGTTGTGAATGCAAAAATGAGATATGTGGAAGAATGAAATGAATTGATATTGATAAAAATGAGAAAAGTGAGAAAAGTGAGAAAGATGTGAAAAATGAGAAAAAAAAAGTGAAAATAAGGCAATGTGCCTAGATTGAATATGTAACAATAAGAAAGATATTAATAATGAGAAAAATGAATAAATGAAAAAAAATGAGAAAAAGATGATATAATAAGGCAATTTGCCTAGTTTGATCATGAGAAAATGAGAAAAGTTTTGATAAAGGAATTATAAAAGAATTTGATAATGAGAAATATGAATAAATTGTGTGCCTAGTATGTTATTCAATTTTCAGAATTCTGGGTTTGGCAGCATGCCTATGATTGCCTACGGGCTAAATGTTGGAATGGTGAAAAGATTGGGTCGTAAGCCAAGCCAGTTGATAAATATGATGTTTCTGGGGTGAAAAGACTGGGTCGTAAGCCTAAAAAATTGTAGCAGTCTAGCTAGGTTGAGGACCAAGATACTGAGGCCTAAGGGTCTAGTCGGGTTGAGGTCCAAGAGACTGGGGTTGTTATATTATCCATGGATATATTGCCTATGGGACTAGACACATGGTGTTATTATGGAACAAAGCAGTAACTCTGAAATTTGAATAGCATATTAGATCCTTTTTGGGCCCATGTTTGTCTTTGCTTTAATGTGAATTATGAATTGTGATACAATTGACCAATATAATGCTATGAGTTGTGATTATGAAATATTTAAAAAATATAAGAAAGTAGAATGATGTGACATCTATATGCATTGTACATTGACATTGCATTGAGTTTTATTGTTATTATCAAAGTTTGTACCAATAGGCTTCGGCTTAGCGCGATTGTAATTCGCCGCGCAGGTGTTATGGATGATTTGGTAGAACCGGAGAGTTCTACTAGACCTAGTCGGGTCTAGATTTGTATTTTTTTTTAGCTTGAAGAGTTATTTTTGGGTACATCAAGATCAGAGCCAGTTGCCAACATGTAGATATTTGATATTACAATGTATTTTGATATTATATATGTTATTATATGTTTTTGGAAGTATATAATGTAAATTGTAAAGAATGTTTTGAATAATTTGTTCAGATGAGATTTTATATGTGTTGTTAATTTATATATCTATATATAAGTATTTTGAGAAAATATGGAGAAATTAAGAAGCATTGGTGAAATGGTGAATTGATTTTTATCGGGAGTGTTTGCTTTATGCAGGTTGTGTTTTGCTGAATTTTGGGAACGTCCAAATTACAAATAAAACTCTGGCGTAGTTTTTCCAGAGATTTTCATATAAAATATTTAGTTTGGATTCCTATAACAAGCAAAGAATATTTATATACTATTTATTTTATATATTAGTATTTGAAATCTTAAAACGCAAATGTGAAAATTTTTATTAAATTGGTCTGTGACATTTTATACCGTATATGCATATTTTACATATGCTCAAAATATGTATTGTACATATATAAGGTATAAGGGTGCTACACAAGTAGCACTACAATCATCAAAGAAACAATAACCAAAGAAAAGAAAT
Source organism: Garcia nutans (assembly GCA_947685225.1). Taxonomy (NCBI): domain Eukaryota; kingdom Viridiplantae; phylum Streptophyta; class Magnoliopsida; order Malpighiales; family Euphorbiaceae; genus Garcia; species Garcia nutans. The sequence goes on from CANTUV010000007.1 coordinate 57,437,755, forward strand.
GTACACAGAATATCATCAACCTAGAAAATAGTATAAAGGTAGTAGCTACTGTCTTTATTGAGCTCAACACAGATTTAACACCAGTGCAAGCAGAGAGCATGGATCTGTGTATAAATATTGGTGGAGCAAAGAAAAAGGAGGTTTAATTTCTTTAACCCTTTACATTCAAAGCAAGTTTCATTTATCATTAGTTCAATTTATATTGATTTCATTAAAGCATGTCTAGTAGCTCAGTTTTATTGGTTTCAAAGTCACCATAACTTAATTCACTTAACTTTGTTCTGTCCAATCATCTAGTTAGATAACTTTTATTTATTTTAGCTTCACAATAGCTTAAGACTTAATTTAAACCTTTAATTTAATAACCTAAAACCCTATTGGCATGTTTTGAAAAACCAAAATCTTAAATTATAGTTTAAAACCCTAGTTTTCAATATTCAGAACCCTAATTCTAAACGAAAACCCTAATTGTCATCCTAGAACCCTAATCATGTTTTCCAAAACCCTAAAACCCTAATTCAACATTCTAAACTTTAAGAAACCATAGTTCATATATTAAAACTCTAGTTTTGTATATCTATTATTCAATGTAATATTAAAACCTAGATGTGATCATTTAATTTGTTAATATATTCTTGTGATGGATGATTTACTATTTGTAGATTCTTAATTTTTGACCCAGTCCAGTCTGATATTTTTAAACAGTGCAAAATAATTTTGTGATATTTTAATTAAATAATATTTATTTTAATAATATTTATTACTTATAATATTTATTTTTAATAAAAATAAAAAAATAAAAAAGATAAAATAAATATAAGTAAATAAAAATCGGCAACGAAAATTGCTACGAATTGGCCACAAGCCAATTCGCCGCAAGGTTTACCTACGGCAAAATGGCCATAGGCCAATTCACCGTAAGTTTTACTTGCAGCGAATTAGCTTATGGCCCACGCCCAGCCAGCGCCCCGCAGAAAATTTTTTGCCAACACGGTTTCGCATGCCAGTAGCCCAGCCCGGGCACAATTTTTCTGAAACCCTACTCTACTTGGTGTTTAATTTTATTTCCTAAACGATTTTTATTTCCTTAACCAATTAGTGTTAGGTTTTTATTTTTTTCTTATAAATACCACATTAAAGACACAAAAAAGGGGATGGTGGATTTTTTGGCCAGAGAGAGGATCGAACTTTTGGGATTGAAACTTTTGAAATTTTATTCAAGAACTATCCGAATTCCTTTTGGCAGTTGATTGACAATCTCAAGCTTGAAGGATCAAGAGGCAGCAAACAACCCATCAAAGGCAGCCCACACTGTCTTTGTTATTGTTCAACCAGAATTCAAAATTGTGGTGTAACCAACAATGAAGGTTTGAATCTCTATTTACTTGTTTATGTTTACAGTAGCCTCATCACTCAATTAGATTAATTATTTAAATGTACAAGAGATGATCAATTGTTCTACTTACCATCCAAGCTCTATTTAAACCCCTAAAAATTATTTTTCAAAACCCTAATGCCTTAATACCCGTAAAAATAAAACCCTAATTACACTTTACTAAAACCACAAAACAATAATCTATTTTCTCAAAACCATAATCAATTCTATTTTTCTAAGATTTACAGTAGCTTGTTTCTTCCAATTTTGAAATCCTATTTTCTAAATATTAAGCCCTAAAATCTTAATTTTCAACACCAAAACCTACAACCCTTAAAGCCAGTTTTTTAAAATTTTTAGGGGTGCTGCCCCTTGACCCCCCCGCCCTCTAACTGGCTAGCGGGACCGCCCTATTAGCTCTGGTCAATATTTATTTGTGTATTATAAGACTTTGTGTTTAACTCCCTTTATTTAAAAATCATAATTTGGCTATTAAAATTCTGAAACCCTAAATTTATACATTTATTACTTCATTTAATTTTAAATTTGATTGTATAGTTTATTATATGTTTTGATGATTGATTTATTTAATTTTAATATTTGATTTGTTTATCATGGATGGATGATTTATTTATTTATTTATTATTATTATTATTTGTTAAAATTGTAAGAGGTATGTTTCCATGATTTGGTACCTCATTAATTAATCTTTATGCAATCTAATTTATTTTCATATTTTGGAATTAATGTAAAGGAAATGTTTCCACCTTTTGGTGAGTGTCCTATTTAGTTTTAGACATAGACGATGTAAGGACATGTTTCCATTCTCCGATGGGTGTCCATTTATTTGTTTTGTTTGGACAATGTTGTGATTTTAATAAAGTATATTATTTATTCTTATGATCGCATGTAGTATGGATAATATCATTATATTTAAAAATTTTATAATATTGAGACTTGAAAAGGAGGTCGGTTCCAGTGAACCGGGTGTTGTGGGGGTGCTGGGCCATTTCTCACCTTCCCACACGTACCCAACTTTCCAAACCCAATAGGGGGTTAAGGATTCCTTAGGAATCGAGTCATCCACCTCTTTCTATTTTCCCGGCCCGTCCGAGTGGTGACTCTATTTTCTCTAGGCTTAGGCCCGTGTTCTCTAATTCCCTGAGCCTAAATGGTGTCGAAGTCGCAAGAACCATTCCATCGGTAGTGGGGGCAAAAATCCCTGCTCACACTATTATTTTTATCTATAATGAATGATTAAATGTTTTTATTGGTTTATTTTGATTTCAAACATGTAAGGGGTATGTTTCCACTTTGTGGATACCTCATTAGTTAAGTTCAATGTTATTTAATTTATTTTTAGTTTTGGATTAGAGTAAAGCATATGCTTTACCTAGATGGTGGGTGTCCTATTTTATTTAGTTTTAAACATTGAATAATTGATGTAAGGGCTTGTTTTCATCTTGTATGGGTTCCCATTTTTATTTGTTTGGATCTTTTAATACAATGAATGTTTATTTATTTTGAATTACATGTAGTATGGATGATATTATAATATTTAAGAATTTTATAATATTAAGACATAAAAAGGAGGCCGGTTCCAATGAACCAGGCGTTGTGGGGGTGTTGGGCCATTTCTCACCTTCCCCACATGTACCCAACTTTCTGAAACCATTAGGGGGTTAGAAATTTCTTAGGGATCGAGTCATCCACCCCTTTCTATTTTCCAGGCCCGTTCGGGTGGCGACTCCATTTTCTCTGAGCTTAGGCCCGTGTTCTCTAAAACCCTGAGCCTAAAGAGTGCTGAAGTTGCAAGAACCATTCCATCGGGAGTCGGCGCAATAATCCCCGCTCACACTATTATTTTATCCATAATGAAGGGTTAAATGTTTTTATTGGTTTATTTTGATTTCAAAGATGTAAGGGGTATGTTTCCACTTTGTGGGTACCTCATTAGTTAAGTTCAATGTTATTTAATTTATTTTTAGTTTTGGATTAGAGTAAAACATATGTTTCCCCTAGATGGTGGGTGTCATATTTTATTTAGTTTTGGACATTGACTAATTGCTGTAAGGGCTTGTTTTCATCTTGTATGGGTTTCCATTTTTATTTGTTTGGACCTTCTTTACTTTAATACAATGAATGTTTATTTATTTTGAATTACATGTAGTATGGATGATATTATAATACTTAAGAATTTTATAATATTAAGACCTGAAAAGGAGGCCAGTTCCAATGAACCGGGCATTGTGGGGGGTGTTGGGCCATTTCTCACTTTCCTCACACGTACCCAACTTTCTGAACCCTTTAGGAGGTTGGGGATTCCTTAGGAATTGAGTCATCCACCCCTTTCTATTTTTTCGGCCCGTTCGGTGGCGACTCCATTTTCTCTAGGCTTAAGCCCGTGTTCTCTAAGGCCCTGAGCCTAAACAGTGCTGAAGTCACAAGAACCATTTCACTGGGAGTGGGGGCAAAAATCCCAGCTCACAGTGGCAACTCCACTGGGGATAAGAGAAGTTGATTCTATTGGTCTTTATATTATTCTATTATTTCTTATCATGATATTATCCATTGTATCGTGTGCGTGAGTTAGGATGCCCATGTTACCTGTGTTGTGTTATGTAAGGGATACCATACTTTCACTCAAGGCATGGAGATTGAGCATGGCATAACCACTCATAGCCTCATACCGTTTCGTGTATACTTGTTATGGGAACCTAAGCTTTTCAACCCAAAGACTAAAGCTCATGTAATTGGCCTAGTTACTTTCCTTAGGTTTTTACCCAAATGCTTGTTGTTTGATTATGATTAATATATCTTGGTTTGAACCATGCCCTATTTGGTTTTTTTTTTCTAATACGTCCTAATTATATTGCATGCTTAAAATAGTTTTATTCTTTTAAGCTAAAAGAATAAAATTATTTTTACACTCTTTTCCAAGAAGGTCTTTGGACGTGAAAACCTTTTAAGATGGGTCAAAAATCTTTTTCCTCCTTATGGCCCAAACTTAAAGATCAAAATTCATTTCTAAAAAGGGCTCCTAAATATTTTTAAAAGACAATCTCAAGAATATTTTTTCATTACAACCTTTATCACAACTTTTTCCTAAAAGGGCTTACAACTAGTTAGGTCAATTATAGAATACCAAAAATCAATTGTGGGCCTAATTTATACCAATAATTGTTAATCACGGGCTTGTTCGTTGTATGAATCAAAAGTTATTTTTCCAAATTGGAAATATATTTATGATAAACCCTTTAATTTAGTTTTAATCCATAATATAGCATAAATGCTATTTTTAGTGTATCTAGTGGATTAAGGCTTAATTAATGAGAATTATCATGGATTGATTTTTAAGTTTGAGAATACAACTATTGGTTAAACCATCCAAAGTGAATTTTTTGAAAATAAGATATCCCATGTTGATATTTTATTAACTATATACCTAGGAAAAGAAACTCACAATTCGTGTGTGGAAGATATAAGGTTGGAAGGAACATCCTAATTATTTTTATTTATATGTTACTTGTGCATCCATGCATACATACATACATACATGCATTGCATTTCATGGCATTAATCATTTTTGGCTTAGAGACCTTGAGTATAGTAGTTTAAGAGCTTAAACAATCTGACCTACATCAGTGACATAGAATCCAGTAACGACTCAGTCAGCTTCTCACCAAATACAATGGAACCTGAACTGATTCAGAAGATGTTGGATGATGTAATTAGCTCCAAGATGGAAGAATTGAAGGAGGTCTTGGCTAAGACCATGAAAAGCCAGCTGGCTGCACTATTAGGGAACACTGTTGAAGCATCTGCTAGTACTAAGAAGCATAAAGACAAGGGAAAGGCTAAGGTTGGTGAAGTGGCTATGGATGATGTCAAAGTAATGATGGATGATGATGATTGGGCTCAATATTTCCAAGATTCTCAATATAAGAAGATAGAAATGAAGACTGTAGAGAAGGTAACTATGGAAAAGACTAAAACTTCATATGTGAAAAAATGCTTACTTATTTAAAAAAGAAGTTTGAAAAGAAGCTAAAGGTTGATGAGATGTCAAAGGTGGACAAGTTATTTGAACAAGATGAGGAAGTCCATTACAAATTCAAGATGCCTTCCTTTGCTAAGTTTGATGGAACTAGCAATCCTCATATTCATGTCAAGGAATACAGCACAACCCTGCAATCTGTTCAAGCTACTAAGACTCAATCTCTAAGGTACTTTATGCTCTCATTAGATCCTATTATGCATAATTGGTTTAATACCTTAGAGGAGACCACCAAAAAAGATTGGGATTTGCTGTATAAAGTCTTTATTCAAGAGTATGAGTACAATGTTGAGTTAGAGACCATAAAACAAAAGCAGAATGAGAATTTTGTTGAATATGTGCAGAGGTGGAAAAGTAAGCCTGCTCTTCTAAAAAAGAGGCCCGATGAGTATGACCGTATTAGAATGATAGTGAGAGTCATCATGCCTAACCTTCATGAGAGACTGTCTCATACTCTTATTAGGGTTTTCAAAGACCTCCTTCAAGCTGGCTTACAAATAGAAGAATGAGAAAGAAAGAAGAATCATTTTTCTAGAAGAAGAAGTGATAAGGGAAGTTATCAGTCTGGTGGTCAGGGGATGTCAATGCAATAGCTAGTCAAGCAAATTGAAGATAGTTTTTAGACTTGGGTAAACCTCTGTCTTGGGTTTTCAATAAGTTGCAAAAGAATGGGCTATTACAACCATTGGCTTCCTGACCTTTGCCGAATCCTCTGCCATCAAGCTTTGATGCCAAGGCCTTTTGTCAATTCCATCAAGTACAAGGCATGAGATAGATAGATGTGTTTATTTAAGGCATGAGATTCAAGATTTGATTGATATTGGAAAGCTTCCTGAGCCTGATAAGCCCAACACCAAGAATAATCCTAGACCTAAATTCAGAAGGGCGCCACCGCATGCAACCTTCATGATAGAGGGAGGATTGGAGGAGAGTTTTATCTTGTCATCTTATCATGATATGGATGGAGAAGCTGCTAAAGAGGAGGTGCTACTAAGCAAGCTTGAACCAACTGCGAATGACAAAGTGATGACTATCATTGATGATCCATGCCCTTAATATCTCCAAGTAGAGAAAGCTCTATTGACTTCAAATCAATAAAACTTCCATTAGCTTGGTTGGTTTTTGTTTCATTTTTTGTGTTTTCTAGAGCAATTATATTTTTCAAATTAAGATTGTTTGAATAAATTATTTTCATTAAACTTTGATTGGTCTTTGTTCATTTTAGTGCTCAACCAATGATGATTCTAGCTTGATATTCAGGAATTAGTTTATCCATGCATTATAATTCAAATGACTTTACCAGGTGAGGGTATTTTTTTGTTGCATTGAGATGTGTTTGCTTACTTAGAGAGGGCTCCTGCATAATTATGAGTGTCTAGGTCCTAGTCGATCTTAGAAAGTACTTTGATGAACTTTTGAGATGAAATTGAACTCTTCTTATTTAAGGGAGAGATGATCTAGGCATTGTTTTGTAAGTCAAGAACTAGTATCCATCCTATTAACATCAATCCCTAGTTTGTCCCTTTGAGCCTTAATAAAATTTTAGCTTACTTTTCATTAGCTTGTAAACCCAATAACCTACCCTGAGCTGTTGTTAAACTTTGGACAAGTCTAATGATCACTGAATTACCAAGGGGAAAGTACATTAAGGAAAAGTCTATATTATCAAGCCCATAAAGATAGTTGAAGTTTATCTGAATTAGACCTGATATCTCAAATCTATAACATCAGGGTAACAAAGGGTTCATTCTCATTAAAGCAAACTCAATTCATCCACAGTCAGAAGCATAAAATGGTACAACTCTCTTAGCGTTAGGACCCAAAAAGGAAAAGAAAAAGAAAAAAATAAAGAAAATAAAAAGAAAAAGAAGAAAAAAAAGGAAAAGAAAATAAAACCTGAAAGGACGATTTAGAAAGCCAACAATAGAGGACTTCCACTCAGTCTATGACTTGAAATGGCCGAGCTCAACTGAGGACTTAGCTAAATCAAAGAATTAAGGGAAAGACCATCTTTCATTTTATCCAACGTAGCTCCAAGTTAGCAAAATTGAAAGTCTTAGGCTTGATACTACAAAAGGGAAAAGGAAGGACAGAAAGAGGAAGAAAAAGGTGGTCTAAAGACAAAGATATTACTGATTGGATCCAGATTTCTATCAAGAAGATGGAAGGACATTCAAGCTTTGTATTTTCATGAAGTAAGAAGGAAATGATGCCCAGAAGGTGAAAATGGAACCTCTAATAGTATATATTTCCAACAAGAAGTTTATAGTGTGAAGGTTTGTCCATAGTGTCACATCAACTCTAGTTTATAAAATAGCCTTCACTTAGCCCATCTCCCTTATAGACCTCATTTAAAGCCTATTAAAGACCTGTTGATCTCTTTTGGTAGGTGGAGTCTTTTAGTGAAGATTGTTTGAATTAGCATGCATATTAGATAAATAATATTTAAATTCAATGAGACCTTTGGCCAAGTAATGTCTATGTACCTATCTGAAGTGCAACAGTTCTTGCTTAAATGGAAATGATTCTCGAGTTTAGTACGTAACTAGGGTTGCCATGTTATAGATATGTTAAATTGGAAAATTGAGCCCTAAGGCACAATGACACTGATTTGACAAAGCCAAAATATGATTTTAGGATTTAAAAAAATGTGTGTTTTTTTGTTATAAAAAGCCTTCAAGTTCAGGGAAATATGTGGCATTTTCATACCTCAAAGGACATAATGGGCAAAAGAAGGCTAATAAAAGGATCACTTGCAAGGTCATGTCATGAAGAAATTAACAACTAAATGGATGTCTTTCGTGTCTCTAACTATGTTGTTTGGCCCCTACTACTCATGTTTTTATCTTAAAAATAAAGCCATAGATGTGAAGGCTTCTGTTGTTCTCATGCAAGAGCTGAATAAGCATGTGGAAAGAACCAATGGGAGTGCTTTGGTTTATTACCTTGGTCTGTGAGTCAATGGAACCACTATAAGTATCATCCATGCATATCATGCATACATGCATATATGAGCATATCACATCACATTTTGTTATCTTGTGTTACCTATTCTTTGTCAATGTGAAAAGCAAACACCTTGTGAAGTAAACAATCAAAAGCAGATATGAAATTAGGAGGCATGAAAGGGCTATTACAAAAGAAAAAAGATATGCATGCTTGTGCAAGGAACTAGAGAACACAAACATCAATTAGAGCCTGCATGGGAATAAAATTACTAGTTTGAGCCTACACGTGGGGCAAAGTTTCTCCTTTGAATTTTTTAGTTTATGCATGTAAAAAATATTTTTAAACTCAGTTTCAATAGTTTGCCACGCAGGGGGCAAAGAGAGGATATGAGGACTGGCTAAAAAATAGCTAAATTTTTTTGCAAAAGTAAGAGCAAAAGAACAAAATAAGAAGAAAGTAAGAACCCCAAAAGAATGAAGATGCAAAAGATAAAAGATCAGTCCAACTAGAAGAGTTGAAGTAAATGCAGGACAAAGGTCCAAGATAAAGATTAAATCAATCTAGGTAGAAGAGCTAAAGTTGAGACAAGACAAAGGCCTATCTCCAAGAACAAAGAATCAAGATGAAGATTGATTTTTGTCAAGGTAGAAATTTTTCAAGTGGATTTGTTGAAGCATCCACCACCCATCATATATTGGGTTTGTTGAAGTATCATGATGGCATAACTTTCCTTGATATGTTGAAAAATCCAAGTTTGTTTCTAGTGAGATATTAGAGTCACTCACTATCCTACCAATATATTAGAGCAGCTTGGTGGTTGTCATTGGGATAATAGAGTCACTCAATGACCATTTTGATTTACCAAGATATTAGAGATGCTTGGTTGATTTCATCGAGACATTAGAATCACTCCATGGCTATTTTCACTCACCAAGATATTAGAATCGCTTGGTGATCTTATCGAGATATTAGATTCGCTCGACAGACCCATTGGGATATTAGAGTTACCCAATGACCAGTTGAGATATGAGAGTCGCTCAACAGTTTTATTGCCTAGTCATCAGGATATTAGAGTTGCCTGATGAACCCATTGGGATATTAGAATTGCCCAATGACCCTTCAAGTTATTAGAGTCGCCGGGTGGATTTCCCCAGGATATTAGAGTTGCCCAATAATCCATTAAAGTATCAAATCTAGTCTCAAGTCCAAGCACCCAAATCTAAACTAGTCTCGGGTCGAGAACCCAAATCCAGCATCAGGTCAAGAATCCATATCTAGTCTCGGGTCAACAACCTAAACAAATTTGGGTCCAGAACCTAAACTAGTTCAAGTTCATCAAAACCAAGATATTAGAGTCGCTTGATAGTTTTCACTAGGACATTAGAATTTCCCAATAGCCCATTGAGATATTAGAATCGTTCAACAGATGGATGTTGATACTCAATGGTTCTTTACCATAGAGCATCCATCCTTTGGATTTATGTGTCCTTGTCTCTGGGTTGTGTTTTGTAGATGATTGGTGAAGCTGTATCAATCATGTTTGCTCTCTTCTACTGAAATCTCAGATCGTTCAAGCATGGGGCAAAATTGTAAACCTTTAATTTTGGTCCTAAACTAGGATGGTCTAATTTTAGAATTTTAAATCAGATCCAACTCAATCTTAAAAAAGCTTAAAACTAGTTTGATTCCATTTTGATGGCCCAAATCAAATCTAACCCAATTTTAAAAAGCTTAAATTAAATATGGTATAAACTTTAAAAGTCTGACCAAGCCCGGTTTAACCCCAATATTCCATGACCATGGGCTTATGGTGAATTGGGATGCCTAATTCACCATGACATATGGCTCATGGCGAATTGGAAGTGCTTCCAATTCGCCATGAACCTTTGGTCCATGGTGAATTGGCATGTTTTTAATTCGTAATTCACCATGGTCATTTAATTTTGGCTTTAATTTTTCAGGACAGATTAAAAAGCTTCCCAATTAATATTAGACTTCAAATAAGCCTCGGATTAGCATATTAAGGATTTAAATTAAACTGACATTGGCCTATAAATAGATAATTCAAAGGAGAGAGAAGGAGGATGATTATTAATAGCAACAATTAAAAAAAAAAGGTAGCAGCAACCACAAAAACAAAGTAAAAGATAATTAGCAAGAGAAAAGAAGCAGCTACAATTATCAAAGCAATAATAACCAAAGAAAAGAAAAGTACACAGAATACCATCAACCCGACAAACAATATAAAGGCAGTAGTTACTATCTTTATTGAGCTCAAGCTCAACCAAGATTCAACACCGGTGCAGGCAGAGCATGAATCTTTGTATATATATTTATGGAGCCAACAAATGGAGGTTTAGTTTCTTTGACCCATTAAATTCACAACAAGTTTTGTTTATCATTAATTCAATTTATATAGGTTTCATTAAAGCATGTCCAGTAGCTTAGTTTCATTGGTTTCAAAGTCGCCGTAGCTCAATTCATTTAGCTTTGTTCTGTCCAATAGTCTAGTTAAATGATTTTTATTTGTTTTAGATTCACAGTATCATGGGACTTAATTTAAACCTTTAATTTAATTACCTAAAACCCTATTGGCATGTTTTGAAAAGCCAAAATATTAAATTATAGTTTTAAAACCCTGATCTTATAAAAACCCTAGTTTTCAATATTCAAAACCCTAATTCTAAACCAAAACCATAATTGTAATCCTAGAACCCAAATAGTTTTCCAAAACCCTAAAACCCTAATTTAGCATTCTAAACCTTAATTCATATAATAAAACCCTAGTTTTGTACATCTATTATTCAATGTAATATTAAAACCTAGGTGTGATCATTCATTCTCACCTTCCTCATACCAAACCCTTAATTTTGGCACAAACTAGGTTTAAGAAGCTTAATTTGTTCCATTATAATTTTAAAGAACCTAAACCTAATTTTAAAGCTTAAATATTAGAGGGTCCAATTTATAAAAACCCAAATTAAATTGTAAAATAGGTTCGTCCGAAAGAAATTAAAAATTAGAGTTTGGTTTGAGTCGGGAAAGGTTAAATTTGACATGAGCCAATTTGGAGGTTCCAAATTGACATGAGCCATGCCTTACATCGATTTAGGATATCCAAATCGATATGAGCCAAGCTCATATCAATTTGGAACCTCTAAATTGATATAAGCGCTGTAACACCCCTATATCCCGTATACGTACCAAGCATGCTTATACGATCGTATAATACGTATACTGAATATAGAACATGCCACTGTTTAAAATACATAACTCATAACTCGAATGTTTAAAGGAAATTCAAAAGACACTATGTATAAAAACATTTATAAATTCACAGCGGAAGTTATTACAAATTTTTACAAGTTTAAAATACATAAACGTCAAAAATATATACGACATAGAATAGATACATGATTGGCAGCTTGACTCTCTGATCTTTAAGCTCTAATCCAACTCTTCAAGTAAAGCTCAACTAGGTCTAGAGGAATCCTCAGTCTCAACCCTATCAACTCTACCACCTGCGCGATGAACCACAATCGCGCTGAGCCAAAACTCAGTAGTACAAACCATCATGATAATATGAAATGTCAATATCAATATCATACATTCAATCAATAATAATCATATATATATATGAAGGTTACATTTCATAATTTCAATAATCATATCATCATCCATTATACTCATTCAACAAAGACACCTATGGGCCCACAAGACACTAATTTGTTATTCAAAGTTCAGAGTTGCTGTTTCGGTCCAATATCACAATAATCAAGCCCGTAGGCAATATACATATCTCTCTATCCATGGATAGGGTAACAGACCCAGTCTCTTGGACCATCAACTCAACAACTTGAGGAGATCCTCAACCTGGCTAGAATGTTACCTGTAACAAACCCAGTCTCTTAGACCATCAACCCGACTAAATCGAGGAGATCCTCAACCCGGCTAGACTGTTACTTCAATTTACATTTATCATTTCACATTTATAAAGTAACAGACCCAGTCTCTTGGACCATCAACTCAACAACTTGAGGAGATCCTCAACCCGGCTAGACTGTTACTACAATAGGCATGCCTGCCAAAATTAGAACTCTGAAGGTTGAATAACACACTTTACACAAAATCATTTCATTCTCATTTCATTCTCATTTTCGCAATAGGCAACCTTGCCTCAATTGTAATTTATTTCATCATCATAGCCAACAATCATGGCTTCTCATCACATAAATACAATTCATCACATTATCATATCTGTCATATCATTATAAATGTTCACATCATATTCCACATTATACACAACATAACATTATTCATAAGCATCATCAATATCATGAAATGTATGTTAAATTTCAACATCATATGGATGTATGCAATAATGTAGTTTATACTTACCTTAAATGCAACCCACACAATATTAACACCTCTCTTTCCAACAATCTTTCACTTCTTGAATTAGAGTAATTCACCTTCTTCACAACCTAATCCAAAGGAAGATGAAACCCTTATAAGAACATAAGGCTAAGAACCAACTAGGGCAAACTCTAACCATGACACGCTCACCCACACGGGCGTGTCCCTGACCGTGCCCTAACTCCACAACACAGAAGCTTTTACACGCTCAATGACACGGGCGTGTTACTGGGTGTGTAATACCTTCTGCCTCACAACAATATTGACACGTCCAACATCAAGAACGTGCTCATGGCCGTGTCAATTCCCCAAAAACACAGTGGCTATGACACGCTCAATAACACGGGCGTGTTACTGGTCGTGCCACTCAACCCAAAATACAGAGCTATCGACACGCCCAAAATCCTGGACGTGCCCTAGGGCGTGTCAGGCCAAAAACCCAGATTCCGGCCAAAACAACAACACAACCAACAAAACTCTTTCTTTCACCAAAAACCACTTCAACCAAAGTCATCTCAACATACCCAAAAACCATAACAAACTCACAAAAACACCAAAACAACTAAAGCATTTCTCAAATCTCAAATCAAAAATCATCAACACAAACCTAAAACACAACCTCAAAACAATCACTTCCAACAACTTACTCTTTCCTCCAATCCATCCCCAAAAACAAGAAATCAGTTACCCAAACACTCTTAAACCCATCTTAAACAACATAATCACATACCAATCACAACTCAACTCAAAAACTCAAAGAAATCAAAGAGTCAAGTGAAGAACTTACCAAAGATGAAGAAATCTCTTAACTTTCCACTTGAACTCTTGAAAGCTTCCTTAGATCTTGAGTTAGAGGTTCAAATCTCTTCTTTGCTCTCTTGTTTCTTGTGTTAACCGGCCAAACAAAGCAAAGGAAGGAGAAGGAGAAAGTGATCCAGGGCAATGAGAAAGAAAGAAGAAGGAAGAAAGAGAAATCCAAAGTCAAACCCCTCTTTTCCTTAAAACCCTCTCAACCAAGCAATTTAAAATATTAAACTAATCTCTTTCAACCTCTTCCACACATTCAAATCCTTATTAATTAATAACAAATTCAAAAACACAACAAATATCTTCTTCCACTAACTCAAAATTTTGACTTTCCATGACTTAGGTATATGTTATATATATCCTAATATACATCACATATACACTTCCTTTAAAAACCCCTTTTTCTAACAATAAAACATATACAATAAATCCAATTATAATAATAATAAAACCCAAAACATCTAGGGTATATTTTGGGATATTACAATTCTCCCCCTCTAAAAGAAATTTTGTCCTCGAAATTACCTGATATCAAGTCTGAAACAATTGTGGATACTGATCTATATCTTCTTAACATAGAAACATGGAAAACATTATGGATCCTATCCAACTCCGGTGGCAAAGCAAGCCGATACGCAACTGGTCCAACCCTTTCCAAAATCTCATATGGTCCAACAAAACGAGGACTTAGTTTTCCTTTTCGACCAAATCTCAATATCCTTTTCCAAGGTGAAACTTTCAAGAATACTTTATCTCCCACATTATACTCAATGTCTCTCCTTTTCAAATCTGAATAAGATTTCTGTCGGTCTGAAGCTGCTTTTAACCGCTCCCGAATTGTTTTCACTTTCTCTTCAGTCTCTCTAACCAAATCCGGACCAATTAATTTACCTTCACCAGTTTCGTTCCAACATAAGGGCGTTCTACAACATCTACCATACAAAGCCTCAAATGGTGCCATACCAATGCTTGATTGGTGACTGTTGTTGTAAGCAAATTCCACAAGTGGCAACAATCTGTCCCAACTCCCCGAGAAATCGATGACACAGCTTCTCAACATATCCTCAATAATCTGTATCACTCTCTCTGACTGACCATCGGTCTGTGGATGAAATGCAGTACTAAAGTGCAATCGAGAACCCATAGCCCTATGTAAACTCTTCCAAAACCTTGAAGTGAACCGGGGATCTCGATCCGACACTAAAGAAATTGGGACTCCATGCAACTTCACAATCTCACGAATATACAGCTCAGCTAACTTCTCAAGAGAATAATCCATACGAACCGGAAGAAAATGAGCTGTCTTTGTTAACCGATCCACAATTACCCAACTAGCATCATGCTTTCTCTGAGTCAAAGGCAACCCTGAAACAAAATCCATTGTCACCCTTTCCCATTTCCATTCCGGCACTGTTAAGGGTCGAAGCAACCCTGTTGGAACTTGATGTTCAGCTTTCACCCTCTAACAAGTAAGACATTTGGATACAAAATCCGCTATGTCTCTCTTCATACCAGGCCACCAGTAATGCTTTCTTAAGTCATGGTACATCTTTGTACTTCCCGGATGTATGGCAAACACCGATTGGTGTGCTTCTTCCAAAATGATCCTTTTCAAATTATCATCATCAGAAACACACAATCTATCCTTGAACCAAAGACTACCATCACTCTTCACATGAAAATCTCGGCTCACTCCATCTCGGTAATCTGATACAATCTTCTGAATTTCTCATCCGTCAATTGAGCCTCCTTAATCTGATCCAACAATATTGGTCTCAACTGCAGTTGAGCTAATAATGCACCATCATTACAAACTTCAAAACTAGCATGCAACGCTCTTAACTCAACAAGCAACGAGAGCGAAATAAACAGCCAAACCTGCTAAAGATTTCCGACTTAAGGCATCAGCAACTACATTTGCCTTACCAGGATGGTAATCAATCAAGCAGTCGTAATCTTTAATCAGTTCTAACCATCGTCTTTGTCTAAGATTTAGCTCCTTCTGAACACCCAAATATTTCAAACTTTTGTGATCCGTATAGATAAAGCATTTCTCTCCATACAAATAGTGGCGCCAAATCTTCAAAGCAAACACTATAGCCGCTAACTCCAAATCATGAGTCGGATAGTTAAGCTCATGCGGCTTCAACTGCCGAGAGGCATAAGCTATAACTTTACCCTCTTGCATCAAAACACACCCTAAACCACTATGTGAAGCATTACTAAAAATCATATACGGTTTATCCTCCACGGGTAAAGTAAGAACAGGGGCTTGTGTCAACATTTCTTTCAACTGCTCAAAGCTAGATTGATACTGATCCGTCCACACAAATTTAAATCCTTTCCGAAGCAATCGGGTGAGTGGAGTGGCTATCAAAGAAAAACCTTTTACAAAGCGTCGATAATAGCCTACCAAACCCAAAAAAAAAACTTCTAACTTCAGTTACAGACTTTGGTGGATTCCAATTCAAAATAGCTTCAACTTTACTTGGATCAACTCTAATACCATCTGCTGAAACTATATGACCCAGAAAAATCACTTGGTCAAGCCAAAACTCACATTTTGATAACTTAGCATATAATTGCTTCTCTCTCAAAATTTGTAACACAATCTGCAAATGTTTGTCATGCTCCTCCTCACTACGAGAATACACCAAGATATCATCAATAAAGACCACCACAAATTGATCCAAATAGGGCCTAAACACCCTATTCATCAAATCCATGAAAGCTGCAGGTGCATTCGTCAACCCAAAAGGCATTACTAAAAACTCATAATGCCCATACCTGGTGCGGAAAGCTGCCTTAGAAACATCTTCAGCTCTCACTTTCAGCTGATGATACCCTGATCTCAAATCAATCTTAGAAAACACTGATGCTCCCTTCAATTGATCAAAGAGATCGTCAATTCTAGGCAAAGGATATTTATTCTTAATAGTCACTTTATTCAATTGCCTATAGTCAATGCATAACCTCATAGTACCATCCTTCTTCTTCACAAATAATACAGGAGCTCCCCAAGGAGAAACACTGGGGCGAATAAATCCTTTATCCAACAATTCCTGCAACTGCACCTTTAACTCTCTCAATTCAGCTGGCGCCATTCTATAAGGAGTAATAGAGATGGGAGTGGTACCAGGCAACAAATCGATACCAAACTCAACCTCTCTCTCAGGAGGCAACCCTGGCAACTCCTCTGGAAACACATCTGAAAAATCTGAAACTGTGGCTATATCATCAATTTGAGAACTCCTTACTCTAGTATCCACAACATGAGCAAGGTAAGCATCACACCCTTTTCTAATCATCCGTCTAGCTGATACAGCTGATACGAACAAGGATGCAAGCTGTCTCTGCTCACTGAACACCATCACACTCCTATCATCACTAGTTCTCAAAGTGACACATTTCTTCTGACAATCAACTACAGCTCCATGCCTAGACAACCAATCCATAACCAAAATCAAATCATACTCTTTAAAAGGCATTTCAATCAAGTCTCCAAGAAACTCCTCACCTTGTACCTCAACCGCACTATCCCGGTGCACCTTGCTAACAATCACACTATGCCCTAACGGATTTGTCACTAACACATCAAATCCTAGGGACTCAGCATGCAAATCAGTCACAGGCAACACAGATGCACTAATATATGAATGAGTTGAGCCTGGATCAATTAAAGCAAGAACTGAAATGCCAAATAAAGAGAAAGTACCAGCAATGACTGCAGAAGTATCTGGTTGTCTTTGCATCACATAAACCCGTTGAGAAGGCCCAGCCTCATCTGGCATAGTATCCCTGGATGAAGATCCTCCTCTCTGATAATAACCAGGCCTACCCCCTCTGGAGAAACCTTTGCCCCCTCGACTACCTCTGACACTAGGTCGAGAAACTGCAGAATCAACCGATCTCTGCTCCTGCATCTCTGGACACTCCCTAATAAAATGATCGGGAGAACCACATCTGAAGCACACAGCTGGTCCTCTATTCTGCCAACAAGCACCACTATGTGACCCTCCACACTGGGCACAGACAGGTAGAGTGGATCTCTGAACTGCAGGAGTAGGAACACTCGCTGCTGAAGCTGTAGGTCTCGATCGTGATCTCTGTAACTGAACTGACCTACCAGCCGGTCTCTGACTCCTACTAAACCTAGGAGTAAAACTGCCTCTACCTCTCTTCACAGATGAGGATCCTGCCTCAAACTGAGGTCTTCTAACCCGGGTCTCCTCTTTAGTAGCGGCTGCTGCTAAAATTTGTGCTCTCTCCACACCTCTAGCCGCTGCAACCAGCTGAGAGAAGTCCTGGTATCTAGAACCAGCCACATGACACATCAGTGAGGGTCTCAGTCCCTCCTCAAACCTTCTGCACCGGTCAATCTCATCAGAGATAATCCCTCCGGCATAGCGACTCAACCGGATAAATTCTAATTCATATTCTGTTACAGTCCGGTGATCTTGCTTCAAACTTAGGAATTCCATTTTCTTCAAATCTTTATACTCCCTCGGAGTATACTTCAATTCAAATTCTCTCAGAAAATCAGCATAGGACAATGTCGGTGGATCATCCATAGCATGGGGCACTGTCTTCCACCAGTCGTATGCGTCCTTCTGCAACAAAGATCTTGCATAATCAAATCTTTCTTCCGGAGTGGCTTGTAACTGAACAAATACTCTCTGAACTTTATCTAGCCACTGCTCAGCTACAGCTGGATCAATGGTACCCAAGAAATCCTCTGCTCCATATTTCCGTAGTTTATCATACTGTCTCACTGGTACCATAGGCTGTAGTGGAGGTGGAGGTGGTTGCACTGGTGCCTGCCTCATAAATTCGAACATATGCCTAAACCAAACTGGTGGAATCTCCTCACCAGCTGGTCTCCCTGACACAGAAATAGGGGCCTCTCCAGATCCATCCACTCTAGCTCCATCTAATCCAACCTCTGGAGCTATGCTCTCAGCACTACCCTCAACGGATTGACGCGAATGAGGATCCATTATAACCTATATCTGCAAACACAGTAGAATACTCCTCATTAAAGATCAGAGACTGCCGACACTAAACATGTATTCTATTCAAAAACTCACTTTTAAAATCAAAATACTCTTTTTCTTATACTTGACCTAGGTTGAGAATCTCAAACCTAGGCTCTGATACCAAAAATAATTGTAACACCCCTATATCCCGTATACGTACCAAGCATGCTTATACGATCGTATAATACGTATACTGAATATAGAACATGCCACTGTTTAAAATACATAACTCATAACTCGAATGTTTAAAGGAAATTCAAAAGACACTATGTATAAAAACATTTATAAATTCACAGCGGAAGTTATTACAAATTTTTACAAGTTTAAAATACATAAACGTCAAAAATATATACGACATAGAATAGATACATGATTGGCAGCTTGACTCTCTGATCTTTAAGCTCTAATCCAACTCTTCAAGTAAAGCTCAACTAGGTCTAGAGGAATCCTCAGTCTCAACCCTATCAACTCTACCACCTGCGCGATGAACCACAATCGCGCTGAGCCAAAACTCAGTAGTACAAACCATCATGATAATATGAAATGTCAATATCAATATCATACATTCAATCAATAATAATCATATATATATATGAAGGTTACATTTCATAATTTCAATAATCATATCATCATCCATTATACTCATTCAACAAAGACACCTATGGGCCCACAAGACACTAATTTGTTATTCAAAGTTCAGAGTTGCTGTTTCGGTCCAATATCACAATAATCAAGCCCGTAGGCAATATACATATCTCTCTATCCATGGATAGGGTAACAGACCCAGTCTCTTGGACCATCAACTCAACAACTTGAGGAGATCCTCAACCTGGCTAGAATGTTACCTGTAACAAACCCAGTCTCTTAGACCATCAACCCGACTAAATCGAGGAGATCCTCAACCCGGCTAGACTGTTACTTCAATTTACATTTATCATTTCACATTTATAAAGTAACAGACCCAGTCTCTTGGACCATCAACTCAACAACTTGAGGAGATCCTCAACCCGGCTAGACTGTTACTACAATAGGCATGCCTGCCAAAATCAGAACTCTGAAGGTTGAATAACACACTTTACACAAAATCATTTCATTCTCATTTCATTCTCATTTTCGCAATAGGCAACCTTGCCTCAATTGTAATTTATTTCATCATCATAGCCAACAATCATGGCTTCTCATCACATAAATACAATTCATCACATTATCATATCTGTCATATCATTATAAATGTTCACATCATATTCCACATTATACACAACATAACATTATTCATAAGCATCATCAATATCATTAAATGTATGTTAAATTTCAACATCATATGGATGTATGCAATAATGTAGTTTATACTTACCTTAAATGCAACCCACACAATATTAACACCTCTCTTTCCAACAATCTTTCACTTCTTGAATTAGAGTAATTCACCTTCTTCACAACCTAATCCAAAGGAAGATGAAACCCTTATAAGAACATAAGGCTAAGAACCAACTAGGGCAAACTCTAACCATGACACGCTCACCCACACGGGCGTGTCCCTGACCGTGCCCTAACTCCACAACACAGAAGCTTTTACACGCTCAATGACACGGGCGTGTTACTGGGCGTGTAATACCTTCTGCCTCACAACAATATTGACACGTCCAACATCAAGAACGTGCTCATGGCCGTGTCAATTCCCCAAAAACACAGTGGCTATGACACGCTCAATAACACGGGCGTGTTACTGGTCGTGCCACTCAACCCAAAATACAGAGCTATCGACACGCCCAAAATCCTGGACGTGCCCTAGGGCGTGTCAGGCCAAAAACCCAGATTCCGGCCAAAACAACAACACAACCAACAAAACTCTTTCTTTCACCAAAAACCACTTCAACCAAAGTCATCTCAACATACCCAAAAACCATAACAAACTCACAAAAACACCAAAACAACTAAAGCATTTCTCAAATCTCAAATCAAAAATCATCAACACAAACCTAAAACACAACCTCAAAACAATCACTTCCAACAACTTACTCTTTCCTCCAATCCATCCCCAAAAATAAGAAATCAGTTACCCAAACACTCTTAAACCCATCTTAAACAACATAATCACATACCAATCACAACTCAACTCAAAAACTCAAAGAAATCAAAGAGTCAAGTGAAGAACTTACCAAAGATGAAGAAATCTCTTAACTTTCCACTTGAACTCTTAAAAGCTTCCTTAGATCTTGAGTTAGAGGTTCAAATCTCTTCTTTGCTCTCTTGTTTCTTGTGTTAACCGGCCAAACAAAGCAAAGGAAGGAGAAGGAGAAAGTGATCCACGGCAATGAGAAAGAAAGAAGAAGGAAGAAAGAGAAATCCAAAGTCAAACCCCTCTTTTCCTTAAAACCCTCTCAACCAAGCAATTTAAAATATTAAACTAATCTCTTTCAACCTCTTCCACACATTCAAATCCTTATTAATTAATAACAAATTCAAAAACATAACAAATATCTTCTTCCACTAACTCAAAATTTTGACTTTCCATGACTTAGGTATATGTTATATATATCCTAATATACATCACATATACACTTCCTTTAAAAACCCCTTTTTCTAACAATAAAACATATACAATAAATCCAATTATAATAATAATAAAACCCAAAACATCTAGGGTATATTTTGGGATATTACAAGCGCCCCCCCTCTAAATTCGAATTCTGACCGACAACTTAATTTCCTAATCAAGCTATAATTCATTTAAGTTTGAATTAAGCAGATTATGTTTAAGGGTGAAGTGAGGGTTTTGCCTATAAATAGATAATTAAAAAGAATAGAGAGGGATTAGCAGCCGACAATTTTTGATAAAGTAATTAAGAGGATTTTTTCAGCAATTCCAAATATAAGGAAAAGGGACACAGGAACAAAAACACCCCAACGGCAATAGTATACTGACTTTGCTATTGCTCAACCATAATTCCAAATCGTTGAAAGTATAATTTTGATCAACAGTCAATTGTGGTAGAGCCTTCGATGTAGGTCTATTTTTCTATTTCAAATTATTCAATTAATAATTGCAATTACCTTTCAAATTATCATCATAATAACTTGTTTTTCTTTTTTGATTTGCTTTGTCCAATAGTTTAATCATTAGAACCCTAGTTACATATTTATAAAACCAAAACTCAATCCATATTATTTAATCCAGTTGCTCAAGGTTTGAATCAATGGTATAATCATCAAAATCCTAATCTATTTCCTAAACATTAATCTATTTTCCTAATTTCTAAAAACCCTTATATGTTTTCTCAATTTTTAAAAACCCTAAATTGTTTTCCATATTTCCAAAACCCTAATCTGTGTTTCTAAAAACCAAGAACCCTAAACTTGTTTTCTCCAATTTGCCTAACCATAATTTGTTTCCTAATTTGCCTAAACCCTAATCTACATAAACTCTAATCCAGTAACCTAATTTCCATATCTAATCCAAACCTCAAATCCTTAATGTCCAAAATCATTAATCCATGAAAACCTCATTCCCAAATTTCCTAACCCAAATCCAGTAGAAATAATTTAAAACTAGTTTGTTTAAAGCTTAATCCAAATACCAAAACCCTAGTTCCAAATACCAAAAACCTAATTTCCCAAACCTAATTTTATACATTTAATAATTTATTTAAGATTGAACCCTAAAATTGTAATTATTTATTTTATAATATGCTTATGATGACTGATTTATCAATGTTCTATTTTTTGTGAATTACTTTTAATTATTATAAATGTTATGAATGGTTTAATTCATTTGGTTCATTAATTTAATGTTGATTATTTTAGTTTCCACAATGTAAGAGGTACGTTTCCACTTCGTGGGTACCTCATTAATTTAGATTAATGTAATTTAATTTATTTTGAGTTTTTGATCAATGTAAGAGGCATGTTTCCACCAAATGGTGGGTGTCCCATTTTATTTAATTTTAGACATTGGATATGGTTGTAAGGGTATGTTTTCATCTTGTATGGGTGCCCATTTATTTGTTGCTTTGGACTTTCCTTGATTTTAATATGATGAATGAATATTATTTTGATAATTTCATGTATTATGGATGATTTTATAATATTTAAGGATTTAATAATATTTATATCTGGGTTATTCTCACCTTCCCCTCGCGTACCCAACTTTCTGAAACCATTTGGGGGTTGGGAATTCCTTAGGAATTGAGTCATCCACCCTTTTCTTTTCTCGGCTCGTCCGGGTAGTGACTCTATTTTTTGCGGGTTTAGGCCCATGTTCTCTAAGGCCCTGAGCCTAATAGTGCCGAAGTCAAAAGAACCATTCCACATGGGAGTGGGGGCGAAAATCCCCGCTCACAGTGGCTACTTCACTGGGGATAAGAGAAGTTGATTACGTTGGTCTTTATATTATTTTATTCTTTCTTATTATGATATTATCCATTGCATCATTTAGATTGCACTATATGCATGAGTTAGGATGCCCATGTAACCCGCGTTGTGTTATGTAAGGGATACCATACTTTCACTCAATGTATGGAGATCGAGAGTGGCATAACCACTCATAGCCTTGTACTTTTGGTATATGCTTTCTATAGAAACCTAAGCTTTTCAACCCAAAGAAAAAATCTCATGTAATTGGCCTAGCTAATTTTCTTAGGTTTTTACCTAAATGCTTGTTGTTTGACTATGACTGATATATCTTTGTTTGAACCATGACTTATTTAGTTTGTTCTTTTTCTAATATGACCTACCTATGTTGTAAACTCAAAATAGTTTTTAAGCCCTAAAGACCAAAATTATTTTTAAAACTTTTCAAGATGGTTTTGGATATAAAACCTTTTAAAGATGGATAAAAAATCCTTCTACCTCATGGCACAAATACAAAGCCTAAAATCTATTTCTTCTAAAATCTTTTTACAATAGGCTTTGAAACAAAGCTATTTTTTCACTTTATCCAAATTAAAACCTTTTTCTTTAACGAGCTTACAACTATCTAGGTCAATTATGGAATATCAAAAATTAATTATGGGCCTAATTTATACCAAGAATCATTAATCATGGGCTTGTTTTTGGCATGAATCATTATTTGTTTTTCCAAATGGAATATCTATTTATGATAAACCTCTTAATTTTATTTTAATCGAATATAGCATAAAAGCTATTTTTAGTTGATTCAATAGATTAACGCTTAATTAATGCGAATTATTATGGACTGACTTCTATGTTTAAAAATATAACTATTGATTAAAATCATCCGAGGGATTTTTTTTGAAAACAGAATATCCCGTATTGATATTTTGTTGACCATATACCTAGGAAAAGAGACTTGCCATTCATGCGTTGAAGTCATAAGGTTGGAAGGAATGTCCTAATTATCTTTGTTTGTTACTTGTTCATATATGCATACACGTATTGCATTGCATGGAATTGATCCTTTCTGGCTCATAGACCTAGAGTACAACAGTTCAAGAGAGTATGACAACCCAACCTACAACAGTTCAAGAGAGTATGACAACCCAACCTATACTAATGACGTAGAATCTAGTAGCAACTCAATTAGCTTCTCACCGAAATTAATGGAACCTAAACAAATTCAAAGGATGGTGGATGACACACTTAATACCAATATAGAAGAATGAAGGAGACCCTAACTGAGACTATGAAGAGCCAACTGGCTATACTATTGGGGTACACTGTTGAGGCATCTGCTAGCACCAAGATACAGAAGGATAAAGGAAAGGCTAAGGTTAGTGAGGCAACAATTGATGATGACAAGGTAGTTGTTGATGATAATGATGACTTGTTGTGCTCTAATTAACTCTACTACAAAGCGTCACTAGCAAGTATACGAGGTAGTTGTAGCTAAGGTGATCGCCCCAAGGTCATCTCACAAGGAAGCTAGAATAGCTAATTGATTATCAGATTATAAATAACAAGTAATTAATAAATTTAAATTGCTAACAACTAATGAAGACAGATCGATTGGAGTTTAAAACAATAAAAGTAAACTAAGCTGATGTATTGATTCACTAATAGAAAGGTCTAGGGTTTGCACTTCTCTACTACTTATATCTATGAACGGTTATTCCTCTCAACCAATTTAATTTCAACGATTAGATCTCAAGCAACTTAATTAATTGAATCAAGGAAATAAGCTCTCGCATTCAAACCTCTCTCAAATAATCTTGTTACAATTGAAATAATCCTTTTCTTAGGTTATATCTCTAATTCACCTAAGTCCATAATTGAATTGTTCCAGCATTAGACTTCATCTCTCAATCCTTCATCTAATACCTAAAACACATAATTGGTGGCCAATCAATTATATATTAACAATAATCCATTCAATCAAGGCTAAAGAAATAATTAAGTTAAGAGTAATAACCAATTCATACAATCATAGCAGATCCATACAAACCCTAGACTAGATCAAATTAGTTCTTAATAATGTTATCAAACTTACTCATCTCATTAATATTCAAAGAAATCAATTTAGACATAATAATATTCATAAATACAATTCCAAATGAAATTAAGAGATAAAGTTTGAGAACAAAACCAAATTACAAACTCCTTAGCTCCTGAAGAATCTCTTATTCAGAACTTGCTCGAAGAATGTATCAATGGCTAGAACAAATTTAATCTAAATTAGTTTTAATCCAAGTGTAATCAAAATCAAAATCTCAACAAAAATAAAATATGAAAACCCTAAGTTCTTTGTCGGCTGAAAAACTCCAAACTCAAAACTTCCGACCCCTCTTGAAAACCCTAATTCTATTATTTATACGAAACCTCCGCTCCAAAAATCTGCGTTTCCTTTCTTCGTTTAATCCATGAGTGACATGGACAAGCTTAGGCAAGCTTGGCCATGTTTGAGGTGCTTGGAGGGACACGGCCACAAGCTTGGCCATGTCTCCTGAAGATGTCTGCTTCTGTTTGATTTTCATCTCTTCTTCCTTTGGACTTGAGTGTGACACGGCCAAGCTTAGACAACTTGGCCGTGTTTGACAAGTTTGGAGGGACATGGCCACAAGCTTGGCCGTGTCCCTTGAATGTGTCACATTCTGAACTCTTGGTCTTCTTCCTTAGCTTGGTATGGGACACGGCCACAAGCTTGGCCGTGTCCCCCGAGTGTGTCAGTCACTGCCCAACTTTTCCTTTCTCTTGACTCCTTGATTTTTTTCTTCCTCTCTTGGTTCCTTGCATATTAACTAAACCAACACTTAAACAAACTTTAACCAAAAATCAAATAAACATTAACCAACAACACATAAACACCACACTAAAAACAAGATCAAAAATGTCATAAACACTTAAATAAATTAAAACTACCGAAATTGATGAAAACACTAAATAAGCAGATTAAAACTACCAAAATAGCTAAATAAAACAATAATCATCATAATAAATAAGACACAATTCTATGAAAAAAACTAATAAAACAACTACCCCACACTTAAAACTTTGCTTGTCCTCAAGCAAATTCACATGGCATAAATTAAAAACTCAAACAACCTTAACTATAATTCCAGTATATAATATGAAATCCTTTAAGACTCAGCCATAAATAATTGCAATTTACTTCAATTAAGATTTTCTTATCTCATTCATTAATCTAGACATACAAATCTCATCACTCATCTAAGTGTTTCACTCGATTTCAAAGGTTAATTCACTCAAACCACTCATGACTGCATACTACCATAAACTTGATTAATTATTCAATCTCTCTCACTGATTTTCTCAAGAAATAATCTGAAGGTCTTTTATTTGGATGTAATGGGGCTAAGGTGAAGGTGTGAGAAAAGACATTTAAGTTGGAGCATCAAGAAATGGAGTATCTAAAATTAGACAATACTCTTGCTAAGAAACCCATAACTCCTTCAAATGGCATACTCACCAACCCTTCATACTTTCACATACTTGCATACTTAAAGAAAAGTAATGAGTCAACATTCCTCTTTTGATGACTAATGCTAGAAAATATATGAATTTTGTATATATATATATCTTCTCTTTTTTTTTCTTTCTTTTTTTTTATTTTATTTTTATCATTTTTTTAATATATATATACACACAAAATATACAATTACATGGAACATCTAGCTTAAAATATAGAGGAAAAGAATAATCGACTCTTAGTCAAATATAATGTGCAAAGTATGCATTTCGGCCCCAAATCCTACTAAATCAATACCATTTTTTTTATTTTTTTAATTGCTTACCCCACACTTTTGAATTAAACCACCCTATTGTCATATCATAAGAAACTCCATTCCTTAATGCAGGTATGATGATAATAAAAAAATGTTGAGTTGTGAATTGTGTTGATCAATCAAGAAAAAGTCAAAGGCTCAACTTGGCTCACTAAGGAATTCATAATTAAGAGAAGTCTTTTTAAGTTAAAGGGATAACCTAATTTGCCTTCATCATTTTAAAACTT
This sequence comes from Garcia nutans, assembly GCA_947685225.1. NCBI lineage: Eukaryota > Viridiplantae > Streptophyta > Magnoliopsida > Malpighiales > Euphorbiaceae > Garcia > Garcia nutans. Next base: position 57,464,820 of record CANTUV010000007.1, read on the forward strand.
GAGATTAAATCATAATGTGAGTTCAATTAGTATGCAAAGGCAAGCTCTAGAGATGCAAAATCATGAAGGTGCACACTTAAGAAAAGAAAATCAATTGACAATAACATTCAATCTATGAGGCTCAAAACTCACAAAGGTGGGTTCACAAAGATTTATATGTCATGAATTGCAGAATGTGAAAATTGATCCTGAATGAATTCAAATGCTAATTGCTATGGTGATACTAAAGTCTCAAATATAATGCTAGAATCATAGAAAAGTCAATAAATTTTCAACAATTATGCCATGCACAACGCACAATATAACACACAACGATAAACCAAACAAGGATTAAAGAAAAGCTTAAAGATTACCCCACACTTATAAATGACATTGTCCTCAATGGAAACAAGAATAATAAAGAAAAAGAGTTAAGGTGCAACCTATTTTCCAACATACCCTGGTGAGGCAAAACCTAACTTTCCATCACAGACAGCAAATGTTCAAAAACAAAATACAATATATAAAAAATAAAATATCCAAAATATAAAATATTAACATTAAAAACAAAAATGAAAAATACAAACACAAATATGCTATAACTAAACACAAGAAAATAAGGAATTGTCTCGAAAGATTTATGGTGAAGGAGGATGTGATGATGAAGCAGCCGAAGGATGAAGACTCAGAATCTTAGCAAGGTTGCTATTTATTCGGTCCAACTGTTGCAGGACCGCAGCATGGTTACGATCTACCTTGCTCTCCAGCGCCTCAATCCTATTAAGTATCTCTTGATTATCCGGAGCTAGAGCATCTTCTTCCAAATCAAGAGAATCCGAGTCGGACCCTTCCTGGACTCGTGTTCTCTTTTGTCTGTCCCCGGTACTTCTGGCTCAGCTGAAGCCATCATATAAGCCCCTCTCCTGTGTACTATCATATGCATCTTCTCTAGTTTAGCCAAATCCAATGAATCATTACCCGTAATTCTAGTCATGCGACAGGTACTCGGGTCAAAATCATCAAGAAGGGCTATGGCCAATGTGGTAACCAATCCTCCAATATAGATAGCCCCCTTCTTTTTGTTTGCCACACTATCAAAAACATCGGCTAACCAATAGCCGGAACTAATAGGCACTGCATTACACGCACAATCTAAGAAAAATATTTCACTCAGTTCCACTACACCCGGGCTTTCCTTCCTAGCAAAGAATCTGCAAGACATAAAATGATGCAAATACCTTAAAGAAAGATTGCTCAATTTAGTTGCTTTGGCTGATTTGGCCACATAAGTTCCCAAGCCCAATGCTTCCCAAGCAAATTGTTGTTTAAATTCCTTAGGTACTGACCTTTCATCGTGTTGATGGAAACCAAATATACCATTTAATTGTTCAATACTAACCACAAATGATTTTCCAAGCAACTTAAAACTCAACCTAGAGCAAATTTTCTGTGCATCTCTTTCAACTTTAAGAGATGTTAAGAACTCCAAAGTAAGCTCTTGAAATTGCAAAGGTCGCAAGGAGACTAGGTTCTCCCACCCAAGATTTTGAACATATCGATAAAAATTATCCTTAATATTAAGAGCATTAAGGGATTCATCATTGACATACCTCGTCGGGAAGAAACCCCGAGCCAAAAGATTTGCTCTCTTTAAAGATGAAAACGATGAAGATAAAGATGCACCTTCAGTTGTAGGTCTCTTCTTCTTGCGGTGGGAAACCATCTTCGTTCTTGGCATCTTGAAATATCTAAAAAAAAATTTGAAATTTAAACCGATTAAATTGATCTTTAGTGAGAGAAGAAGAAGATTTAAGGGATTAATTTTAGTTTTGGTGAAGAAAATTGAGATTTAATGGAGGTTTTGAAGCTTTGAAACACAAATAATGGAGTTTTGGTGAGAGAGGAGTCGAGAGCAAGAAAAGAAACCAAAACAGATCTAGGGATTGGAATGAGCAAAAAGTGCAAAAATCGTATTTTTAAAGTGTAAAAGTGAAGGGACACGACCAAGCTTGGGTGAGCTTGGCCGTGTCTGATGTGTTTTGAGGGACACGGCCATTGACTTGGCCGTGTCCCATGGGTGTGTCACTTACTGTAAAGAAAAGTTGCAAAAATAAAAACAAAGGGAATTTTGGTGAAGCTTGGCCGTGTCCCATGTGACACGGCCAAGGACACGGCCAAGCTTGTTGGTCGTGTCTCCTACTGCCATTTTTAACTTTTTTTTTTTGGTGAAGCTTGGCTGTGTCCCATGTGACACGGCCAAGCTTGTTGGCGTGTCTTCTACTGCCATTTTTAACTTTATATATATATATATCACCAAATCTTAACTAAATTGCAAACTCTTCTTTGATCCACCCTGAAACACATTAGAAAAATAAAAACCGATCAAAGCACCCATTCCATTTATTTAAACCAAACATAAAATCAAAATTGCTAAATTTAAAATTACAACTATGAAAAAGAAATGCAAACCGATGGGTTGCCTCCCATTTAGCGCTTCTTTAATGTCATATAGTTGGACATCACTGCAAGACTTAGGGATCGTGGATCAAAGTGCTGTCAATGATCCTCACTTCTTGAAACCCTTCATTGTATGGTTTAACTCTCTGTCCATTTACTTTAAAAGTCTCATTTGTTCAAGAGTTAAGCAATTCAATGGCACTAGAAGGATATACCTGAGTTATCTCGAAAGGACCACTCCATCGAGACTTGAGTTTACCTGGAAATAGACGGAGACGAGAATTAAAAAGTAAAACTTTCATACCTGGACTCAAAGTCTTTTGTACTATAATTCTGTCATGAAGTGCTTTAGTGTGATCCTTATAAATCCTCGAGCTCTCATATTTCTCATTCCTCAGCTCATCTAACTCTGAAATTTGCAGAAATCATTCTCTCTTCGCCTTGTCCAAGTCCAAATTTAGAGTCTTGATTGCCCAATATGCTTTGTGCTCCAACTCCACTGGTAAATGACAAGCCTTACCAAAATCCAATTAGTATGGACTCATACCCAGAGGAGTCTTGAAAGCAGTCCGATATGCCCATAGTGCATCATGCAATCTACTTGCCCAATCCTTCCTTGATATGTTGATTGTTTTCTCTAGAATTCCTTTTATTTGCTTGTTGGATGTTTCAAACTGTCCAGAAGTCTGTGGATGGTATGGGGTGCCACCTTGTGCTTCACACCAGATTTGTGCATTAATTTCTCAAAATTTTTGTTGTAAAAATGACTTCCCCCATCACTGACTATCACTATTGGCGTGCCAAATCTGCTAAGAATATTTTCCTTCACAAATTTAACAACCACATTAGCATCATTAGTACGGGAGGGGATTTCCTCCACCCATTTGGGAACATAATCAACAACAACTAAAATATATTCATAACCAAAAGACTTGGGAAAAGGACCCATGAAGTCAATTCCCCACACATCAAACAGTTCAACAACAATATATGATTGAAGGGGCATTTCATTCCTCCTTCCAATGTTAGCCACTCTTTGACAGTGGTCACAGTGCTTACAATACTCTTGAGCATCTTTAAATAAAGTAGGCCAATAAAAACCACTTTGAGGCACCTTTTCTGCAGTCTTTCTTCCTCCAAAATGACCACCACAGTGAAGGTCATGACAAAATTGAAGAACACTCACTTGTTCTTCCTCAGGTACACACCTGCGAACTATCTCATCTTTGCAAATCCGGAATAAGTAAGGTTCATCCCAAAAATAAAATTTACTCAAGTGTAAAAACCTTTTCTTTTCCTGAAATGACATGTCAGAATGCAAAATGCCACAAGCAAGATAGTTAGCAATATCTGCAAACCAAGGTGCATTAATTACAACAAACAGCTGCTCATCAGGAAATGCTTCTAAATTTTTATGAATGCTATCAGATGCAAGATTTTCACTAAAGAAGGGTAGTCTAGATAAATGATCAGCTACAACATTCTCACTGCCCTTATTATCCTTGATTTGAAAATCAATTTCTTGCAGTAATAACACCCATCTAATTAAGCGCGGTTTAGCATGTTGTTTTGTTAAAAGATATTTTAGAGTTGCATGATCAGAATGCACAGTAATTTTTGACCCAATTAAATATGCTCTAAACCTATCTAAAGCAAAAACAACAGCTAACATTTCCTTTTCAGTTGTTGTGTAATTCATTTGCGCACTATTCAGGGTCAAGCTAGCATAATATATCACTCTCAAGAATTTCTCAACCCTTTGCCCAAGAACAGCTCCTACAGCATGATTAGAGGCATCACACAAAATTTCAAAAGGTAAAGACCACACAGGAGCTACAATTACTGGTGCACTAGTCAGTTTTTCCTTGAGGGAATTAAAGGCTTGCATGCATTGTGCTGCAAATTCAAATGGAACATCTTTCCCAAGCAAATGACACAATGGCTGGCTTATTTTAGAAAAATCTTTAATAAACCTCCGATAAAAACTTGCATGCCCTAGAAAACTTCTTATTCCCTTAACAGAGGTAGGTGGGGGTAACTTAGCAATTAACTCAACTTTAGCCTTATCCACCTCAATCCCTTTACTTGACACAACATGAACTAAGACAATGCCCTGAGTAACCATAAAATGACTCTTTTCTCAACTCAAAGTGAGGTTACATTCAATGCATCTCTCAAGCACAAGAACAAGTTTATTGAGGCAATTATCAAAAGAACTACCAAAAATAGAAAAGTCATCCATAAATACCTCAATAAAATCATCTATCATGTTTGAGAAGACAAACATCATGCATCTCTGAAAGGTTGCAAGTGCATACGCCGAAATGCATAAGTCCCAAAAGGGCAAGTAAAGGTAGTCTTGGATTGATCCTCTGGCGATATCGTCACCTGATAATAACCTGAAAGGCCATCCAAAAAGCAATAATGTGACTGTCCAGAAAGTTTATCTAACATCTGATCAATAAAAGGAAGAGGGAAATGGTCTTTCTTTGTGGCATTGTTCAACTTCCTATAATCGATACACATTCTCCACCCAGTAGTAGTCCTAGTAGGAACCAATTCATTATTTTCATTTTTCACCACATTGATACCAGATTTCTTAGGCACTACATGTACTGGGCTCACCCACTCACTATTTGCTATTGGATATATCACCCCTTCATCAAGCAATTTGAGCACTTCCTTCTTAACCACTTCACTCATGTTAGGGTTAAGGCGCCTTTGGGTCTCTCTCACAGGTTTAGCTCCCTCTTCTAAGGTTATTTTATGCATGCACATTGAAGGGCTAATACCTTTGATGTCACTCAATCCCCATCCTATTACTCTTTTCAATCTTTTAAGCTCACTCACCAACCTCATCTCCTCCTCTTCACTAAGTTCACTAGATATTATCACAGGTAAGGTATTGTGATCTCCTAAAAACACATATTTCAAATTTTTAGGTAACTCTTTCAGCTCTAACTCAAGTGAAGGATTCTTCTCTTCCTTTTGGATGGAGGGAAGTTTAAATACTAGGTCCTCCTTAAGTTCCTCTATTTCAGTACTCTCTAATGTTTCAAGGCAACTGGCTATTTCTGAATAAAAAATATCTAAACCACCATCTAAGGTCAGTGCCAGCTCCAATTTATCTGAGGAACCTATCTGCAAGAAAACATCTGAAACAGCTGCATCAATACAATCAATTAAAGAACAATCCTCATATAAAGCAGTTGTAGGAATGGGAGAAGTGTTAAAAAATAGAAAATTCAACTGTTTGTCCCAAGACAGTCATTGACAATTTACCATTTTTAACATCTGTCAAGGTGTTGGTAGTAGCCATAAAAGGCCTACCCAACAGAATAGTGTGTGCTGATGGTGTAGAGTTACTTCCTTCCATGTCAAGAACTATGAAATCCACAGGTACTATCAACCCACCAACCTTAACTAACACATCTTCTATAACCCCTTTCAGGAATCTAAGAGATCTATCAGCTAATTGCAATACTATTTTGGTTGGTTTAAGTTCCCCTAGTTCTAATTCAAGGTACACAGAATAAGGCATCAAATTTACACTGGCTCCTAAATCACACATGCCATCAGTACCCTTTCCATTCCCCATAGTAATTTGAATTATAAAACTTCCAGGATCCTTTAGCTTTGGAGGTAGTTTATGCTGTAGAACAGCACTAGCTACCTCTGAAACTATCACCTTTTCATTCGACTCATACCTCTTTTTCTTGGTGTTCAGCTCTTTGAAGAATTTAGCATAAGCCGGCATGTTCTTTATTGCTTCAAGTAAGGGTAAGTTAATACTTACCGTAGACAGCATGTTAAAGATGTCCGAAAATTGCTTATCTTGTTTATCATTCTTCAACCTGTTGGGGAATTGTATAGGTGGGCGGTATGGATTGCTTGCCTTGTATAAATCTGCTGTAGGGGACTTCTCCATTGATCTTTCTCCAGTACCTTTATTCTCTGGCTCTCCTTCCTTTTTATTCTCTTGCTCACCTGCATTCACAGAATTATTTTCAACATTATTGTTAATTACCTTGCCACTTCTAAGAACAGTCACTGATTGTGCCTGCTCAGGTTGACTTGGGAATTTCCCTTTTTATTGAATCTGCATTTGTTGTGCAAGTTGTCCCACTTGGGTCTCCACTTTCTTAAAAGATGCTTCTAATGAATCCAGCCTCTTGTTGTTCATCTCTTGATTTTTAGCACTAACTTGGATAAAAGCCTGTAAACTTTCCTCTAAACTCTCTCTCTTAGGCTGCCCTTGATTTGAGGATTGACCCTGCGGTTGGTTTTGTCTCTGGAGCAAATGGAAAGGGTGTTGAGAGTTATTCGTTGCCCAGGAAAAATTAGGATGATTCCGCCAACCAGGATTGTAAGTATTTGAATAAGGATCATTCCGGGCCCTTGGTTGATATCCCCCCATAGCATTGACTTGCTCAACTTCATTCCCATAAGACTCATATGCGGAGGGGCATATATTTGCTCCATGCCTGAAAGTCCCACAAATTCCACACACTTCTTGAGTGGATGAAGAAGTATTGTTCTTCATATTCAGCATCTGCACTTGCCTTGTCAATTCAGCTATCTGATTGACCATCTCACTATTGGCTTCCAATTGAGAGAATGTAGCAATCTTCCCTCTTAATTCAGCTGTCTTCTGATGTGAGTAAAACTTGACCATAAATTTATTATAAACTTGCTCCCAAGTTGTCAAAGAATTTTTGGGCAACATCATAAGCCAGCTCTTTGCCCTATCCTTCAATGTATATGGGAAACACCTCATCCTCAACTGGTCCTCTGTTAGTCCTCCCAATGGAAAAGTGTTGAGGGTGGAATAGAAATCCCGAATAAAGTTCAAAGAATCTTCATTTGGAACTCCATAGAATGATGGCAGCATGTTGTAATGGATGTTCTTCAACTCATAATTTCTTTCTGCATCCGTCAATCTTTTACAAGATGTGGAAGTTCCAATGACAGGTCTAGCAAAGTCCCTCATAGTTCTTTGCCTTTCTTCTCCCATGTTGGTAGATTATGCAGATTCTGACTAAAAATCAGAAGTGTCCTCCTCTATATCAAATCTGGTGTACAGTTCAAACTCTTCTCTACTCCTTTTCACTCTCTGAATTTCTAGAATGACTGGGTATAGCTCTCCTCTGAGTGATCTCCTACCTTGCATAAAAAAAATTTCTAGAAAAAGGAAATATTAAAAGCAAAAGACAAATAAAATCAAAAGTAAACAATGAAAAACAATCTAAAATATTTATGCCTAATAAACAACTACGCCAATTAGCTTCCCCGACAACGGCGCCAAAAACTTGTTGCTATCTAATTGACTCTACTACAAAGCGTCACTCGCAAATATACGAGGTAGCTGTAGCTAAGGTGATCACCCCAAGGTCGTCTCACAAGGAAGCTAGAATAGCTAATTGATTATCAGATTATAAATAACAAGTAATTAATAAATTTAAATTGCTAACAACTAATGAAGACAGATCGATTGTAGTTTAAAACAATAAAAGTAAACTGAGCTGATGTATTGATTCACTTATAGAAAGGTCTAGGGTTTGCACTTCTCTACTACTTATATGTATGGACGGTTATTCCTCTCAACCAATTTAATTTCAACGATTAGATCTCAAGCAACTTAATTAATTGAATCAAGGAAATAAGCTCTCACATTCAAACCTCTCTCAAATAATCTTGTTACAATTGAAATAATCCTTTTCTTAGGTTATATATCTAATTCACCTAAGTCCATAATTGAATTGTTCCAGCATTAGACTTCATCTCTCAATCCTTCATCTAATACCTAAAACACATAATTGGTGGCCAATCAATTATATATTAACAATAATCCATTCAATCAAGGCTAAAGAAATAATTAAGTTAAGAGTAATAACCAATTCATACAATCATAGCACATGCATACAAACCCTAGACTAGATCAAATTAGTTCATAATAATGTTATCAAACATACTCATCTCATTAATATTCACAGAAATCAATTTAGACATAATAATAATCATAAATACAATTCCAAATGAAATTAACAGATAAAATTTGAGAACAAAACCAAATTACAAACTCCTTAGCTCCTGAAGAATCTCTTGTTCAGAACTTGCTCGAAGAATGTATCAATGGCTAGAACAAATTTAATCTAAACTAGTTTTAATCCAAGTGTAATCAAAATCAAAATCTCAACGAAAATAAAATATGAAAACCCTACGTTCTTTGATGGCTGAAAAACTCCAAACTCAAAACTTTTGACCCCTCTTGAAAACCATAATTCTATTATTTATACGAAACCTCCGCTCTAAAAATCCGCGTTTCCTTTCTTCATTTAATCCATGAGTGACACGGCCAAGCTTAGGCAAGCTTTGCCATGTTTGAGGTGCTTGGAGGGACACAGCCACAAGCTTGGCCGTGTCCCTTGAAGGTGTCTGCTTCTGTTTGATTTTCATCTCTTCTTCCTTTGGACTTGAGTGGGACACGGCCAAGCTTAGACAACTTGGCCGTGTTTGACAAGTTTGGAGGGACACGGCCACAAGCTTGGCTGTGTCCCTTGAATGTGCCACATTATGAACTCTTGGTCTTCTTCCTTAGCTTGGTATGGGACACGGCCACAAGCTTGGCCGTGTCCCCTGAGTTTCCTCCTCTTAACTCCTTGATTTTTTCTTCCTCTCTTGGTTCCTTGCATATTAACTAAACCAACACTTAAACAAACTTTAACCAAAAATCAAATAAACATTAACCAACAACACATAAACACCACACTAAAAACTATATCAAAAATGTCATAAACACTGAAATAAATTAAACTACCAAAATTGATGAAAACACTAAATAAACATATTAAAACTACCAAAATACCTAAATAAAACAATAATCATCATAATAAATAAGACACAATTCTACGACAAAAACTAATAAAACATGACTAGGCTTAATATTTTTAAGATCCTTAAAATAAGAAGAAAAAGCCAAAGATTATGGAAAGATCAACTGTGGAAAAGACTAAAATTTTAGATATAGAGAAGATGATTGCTGATCTGGAAAAGAAGATTGAAAAGAAGCTAAAAACTAAGGAAAAGTCAGAGGTGGAAAAGTTATTCGAACAAGATGAAGATGTCCTGTACAAGTTCAAGATGCCCTTCTTTGCCAAGTTTGATTGAACTGGAAATCCTCATGTCCATGTGAAGTAATACATCACTACTACCCGAGCTACTAAGGCTCAAACTCTAAGGTACTTCATGCTTTCATTGGACCCTGTTGTCCAAAATTGGATCAACACCTTAGAGGATGGTACTAAAAAAAATTGGGATTCATTATACAAAGCCTTCATCCAACAGTATAGGTATAATGCTGAGTTAGAGGTTACTTTGATAGAAGTTGAATCAATTAGGCAAAAACAAAATGAGAACTTCATTGATTATGTGAAGAGATGGAGAAACCAAGTTGCATTGCTCAAGAAAAGGCCCGATGAATCAGATCAAATTAGGATGATTGTGAAAGGGGTGCTACCTAATCTTCATGAAAGGATGTCCTATGACCTTATTAGAGATTTTAAGGATCTCCTTCAAGCTGGCTTGCAAATAGAAGAATGGGAAAGAGAGAAGAACCATTTTTCTATAAGAAGAAATGAGAAAAGGAACTACCAGTCTGGCAATCAAAGCACACAAAAGGTAATTGATGTTAATGCAACTAGTCAAGGAGGAAGGAGGCAATTTTCAAAATTGGGAAAGCCACTGTCTTGGGTTCTCAATAAGCTACAAAACAAGGGACTGTTACAGCCTTTGGCTCCTCGACCTTTGCCAAATCCTCTACCAACTAACTTTGATGCTAAAGCTTTCTGTCAGTTCATGGAGAGTTGTATTAAAGATTGCCCAATGGGGTACACTTGAGATGCTTGAGGAAGTTTGAAGTTGAGTAGATCATGTTGAAAATACATGCGGGAAGTTGTGGACCACACATGAACGGATTAGCCCTAGCTAAGAAAATAATTCAATAAGGCTACTACTGGTTGACCATGTAGAGAGATTGTATTGAGTTTGTGAAGAGGTGCCAGCAGTGCCAGATGTAAGGAAACCTAAATCACCTACCTCCTGAAGAATTACATTTTATGTCTTCACCCTGGTCTTTTGCAATGTGGGGGATTGACATTATTGGAGAGATTAACCCAATAGCTTCAAACAGTCACCGATTCATTGTCGTAGGAGTGGACTATTTTTCAAAATAGGTTGAAGCCAAATCTTTGAACAAGATGGGGGCAAGACAAAATGGTTAGATTTATTGAAAAGAATCTCAACTGTAGGTATGGGGTCCCACATAGTGTGATATTAGACAACGGGGTATAGTTTCAATGTAATACCTCAATTTTTTATGTACTTTGGAATATTAGTTATGAGAGCTTATATTGGTGCAATAGGTAAAGAAAATATAATAAGAGATATATGTGTATGAAGGATGTTATATATATATATATATATATTATGTATTTGAAATATATGGGAAATATAAATATAATATATAAGACATATACATATATCAACATATACACCACATATACATGATGTATACATTGGTGTAGGAAAAGTTAATTTTAAATAATTAATTAATAATAATAATAATAATGGTGATAATAATGATAATAATGACAAGAGAAAGGAGAAATGAAAGTCAAAAGAAGGAAAAATATTATTGGTGGAAAATAATTATATTATTTAATATATAAGATAAGGATGAAAATTTAAAAAGAGCTTTCTTTCTTTCTTCTTCTTCTTCTTCCTCTTTGAACGTGAGAATAGAGAGAGAGAGAGAAGAGTTTCTGAAAAAGTTCAAAATGCAGAACTTTTTCCTGACGCAGCCATATCTCTGGTTGTATTATAGCTACTGTGAGATAAGATAATTAACATGACCATGAACACACCCATGTTGTTGGACACGTCAAAGTTTCTGTGTGAATGAGTTAATGACACGGTCATTAACAAACCCGTGTTGTTGGTCGTGTCACTTGAGAATAACTCTTTTCATTATTTTTCATTTTTAATTTCTATTTAAATGATTTGATGTTAAGAATGCCTTAGAATGTGACATTAAATGGTTGTTTATGATCACATTTGGTATAGGCATTGAGAGAGAGTAGTTTGCCCAACCCTAGTGTTGAAGGGCAACTTGGAAGAGAAGGTTAGAGGAAGCTTTAAAGCTTATTTTGGAGTGTTTCCTAAGGTAAGTACAAACATTGATTAATTGATTATATTTGCATGACATTTGGACTTAACACATTTTGATTGAAAAATGCGTTTTGCTTACAACATTGTTTGTGCATGAGTAATATGCTATGATTTGTATAATGTCATAAATGCATTATATGTAATGTGAACTATGTGCAAGATATGATAATAACCTAAAACATTTGGGTAATGTAGTTTGTTATGTATACATTAAAGATGTTATCTAAAGCCATTGGTGATGGCTTTATTGATATAAATGAGATAATTGAGGCATTGTGCCTAGCTTGATTATGAGAAAATGAGAAAGATATTAATAATGGAATTATGAAAGAATTGTGCGCCTAGTATGTTATTCAATTTTCAGAGTTCTGTGTTTGGCGGCATGCCTAAGACGTATCAGTCCCTTGAAGCTGGGTTGGGCTTTGCCCTTAAAGCCTAGTTGGGATGTTACATGATGTAGTAGTCCCTTGAAGCTGGGTTGGGCCTAGTCCTTGAAGCTTAATTGGGATGTTCCATATGAGATTATCTTCATTATGATATGATTTGCCTTCGAGGCTAGACACATAGCATCAATTTGGACCAAAACAGTAACTCTAGGAATTGAATAGCATATTAGATCCTTTGGGCCCATTCTTGTGTTTTTTTTTATGTGAATTATGAATTGTGGAATAATTGAGCAATATATTAAGATATAATGTTATGGGATATATGATGGTGATCATGGAATGATATGATCACAATACATATGCAAATTACTGAAAAGGAATGTGGCTTAAGAAAATATGCTAAATGATGAGAAATGAATTGTTGAAAGACTTGAGTAGAGCTAAGTCTTGATATTGAAAATGAGATTATAGAAATATAATGTGATGTGTAATATGTATAAGGGTGTGGAAATTGTGTATTGTTTCATGAATATTATGATAAGCCATCGAATTGTGGCATATGTTAAAGATATATATAAATTATGAAATTATTCAAAAGATATGAAAAGTGCATTGAAAGTGAAAAAAAAAACATGATAAGAATATGATGATAAATGATGTTAGTGATTTAAGTATGATTTTCTGTAATGTATGTATATGCTATTTATATGTACTACTAAACATTCGAGCTTAGCGCGGTTGTGTAAATCGCGCAGGTGAGTAGATGGTTGTTCTGGGAGTCAAACAGTTGTTCCACGAGAAGAGTAAGAGTATTTCGAGACCAACTAAAAGGTGGTGCATACATGTATAGTTTTATTTTGTTGTATTTTGATAAAAATGTATATGTACATAAGTGAATTTCGGAAAAGACAATTTACATTTATATATACGTAATTTAATCAAAAGTATAATGGTTTTGTAAATGTTCTTTTATTAAAAATATAAAATTGATATGGAACTAAGGTAAGGGATTAAAACAATACTGAAACATGACATCTTTATATTTTATATACGTATTATATGTATATAGGGCATATGTACAGTACTTATATAGAGTATATGGGTTTTACAATTATTTGTTATCAGAGCTTAGGTTTAAGATTCTCAACCTAAGGAGATTTAAAAAAAAAGAGATAGAAATTTTGGAAAAATGAAACTTCTGATACATGCATATGCATTAACACCTAGGTTGGTCTCGGATGTGGCATTATGTGATTTGTGATGTGATATATTTGAATTACATGAGTTGGATGATAGTGTGTGAATGAGGCTTTACATGAAAGTAAGGCTATAGAAAGAAATGATATGGAAAATTTTGTATAAGTTTAATTGATAAATTAAAGAATTGGAGTTTAATTAAGTAAAACTAATTTTGAAATTATTAATTATTGAAATGTGTTTGTGAAATAAGTTATAAAAGAATGAATATGAGAATAATGTTGGAAATGAGTTCGAAAAAATTATCAAGATTTAAGTATCTCTTCTCTAAAGCTTGGTTCTCTTTCTAATAAAGACTGTGTTTGGATTGCTAGAGAGAGAAAATATTATTTAATTATTAAAATAGTTAGAAGTGATATTAAAATGAAGAGAGTATGGTGGAATATTGGTTGGTTGGTTGATATGGACAAGGTGTGAAAATTTAGGGTTTGGTTATGTAAAGTTAAGGTTTTTAAAAATGGATGATGTTGGTTAATGTGAGGAGATATATTATTGTTGTTTTAATGCAAAAATTGCGATTTTAATGTTAGAAATGTGATATGCTTGAGTGTTGTTAAAGCTCATGTTAATGGTGGCAATATGTGAAATTTGAAATTTTGAAATGGGCTTTCATAATTGTGCAAGTGATGTGTTTTGATGTTATATTATTATATAAATATTTTTTTTAAAAGTTAAATATTAAAAATGAGATTAGTATATTGAAGTTTAAGTAAAGTAGTAAGTTGAGAGTTTGGAGTTTTAATGGAATTTTAATGAGGATTACTTAGATATTGATAGTTTAATGTGTATTAAGCATATGAGTGATTTTGAAATAAAGAAAAATGATTAAGCAAGTGAAAATGAGTTACTTTAGATAATTGGATTGGAAATGATGAAAATGGATATGAAGGGTATGATAAATGCATAAAAAAATGTGAGAGAGATGTCACATTGAAAATGTGACTAAGATTTATGTAAAATGTTATAAAAAAATAATAATAAGGAAATTATTTAAGAGAAGGGCGGTTAAATAAAAAAAAAGATGTTAATTATGTTGTGGTCAGAGTGTATATATATGTTGAGTTGATGAATAACCTAAGTAATGTCAAAAGAATGAGAAATAATAATATTCTCTAAAATGTGATAAATGTTAAATTTGTATAGATTGTATGTAAAAGAGGAATTGAGTATAATTGTATGATTATGTATATACATGTATATGATATGTGTGATGAGCTTTTCTGAACGCAATTGTGATATGTAAGAAAATGTAGAAAGCAAGTCACATTATGAATGTGACTTATGAATGTGCATGTGAATTATTAAAAAAAAATGTTCTATGTATATGTGTATAAATAAGAGATTGTAAGGAAAAGGGAAGTATAATGAAGAAAGTATGGAAGTGAAAAAAAATGAATGAAAATTTTTGTAAGAGATAGATTAGAAATGGAGTAATAAATGGAAATTGTGTAAAATTATCATATGAATGAATGTGTACATGTAAGAAATGTTAATGATAATATTGTTGAAACATGAGTTAGGCCAATGATGATCAAGTGATCAAGAGTAAATTTTTTTGAAACAGAAGTGATTAAAAATAAATTGCTTTGAAATAGAGCCGAAATGTGTTAACTCTTTGTGTAGCAAAAGTTTAGAGAATGAATATGTGATCTTTGCGATACGAACTTAGCGTTGTGATTGGAAATGTTTAAAGGAGAATTATAGAGGGACAATATTGATTTATAAGCCATAAGCATGACCATTAATATTGTATGGCCGTATGATTTGTTTAGTATATTGGCCGATTAGTTTTGTTATCCATGAGCATGGGCATGAGTTGACATGACTGTAGGATAGTTTTGGTAAGATTGATAGTTATGCTTCAAGAAACATGGTCAAGACTTATGGTTTGCATAGTTGTATCTTATAATTTTATGTTAGAAATTTATTTATAATTATAGAAAGTGTGGAAAGAGAAGAGAATTGTGAAAATGTGACGAGTTATGGATAATGTGATAGGAAAGTGATTATGTAAATATAGTGATGGTATGAAAATGTGAGGAGATGATAAATGGGACAAATTATAAAATGTGACTGAGAGTTATATTAAATATGTTTAAAAAGGGTATAATGTGAATAATTTGATAGAAATGATGTTTAAGTGAATGAACTATGAGTAATGAATATGGTATGAGATAATCATGAGAATTATGTGGAAATTGTATAAAGATAATAGAAAAAATATATGAATATTGAAAAATAATTTGAAGTGATTTGTTATAAATAATCATTAATTTTAGAAAGTTGAAATGATGGATTCGAAGAGACCAGAATTTGAATATAAGTTTGACCTAATAGAGTTAGGTCATATATTGAAATATAACGATAAGTCTAAATAAGTTAAGTGTTGGCTTGAATCGAATAAGGTTGCGACGATGGTATATTGTGATAGTTAGATCAATTAATCTAGATTGCACTAAGGTTGCGAATTATTATTGAGATTTAACACGTATAGTTGTATTAAGAGTGTGAGAGATATGTGATATTGTATATGATGTAATATTTTGATACGCGTATGGACATGACATGAGTTAAGGTATTTCAATTGTAAATGATCATAAAAGGAAAAAAAATTGATTATTGGTAAAGTAAGTTTAAAGGCATTGTATTAATGTTAATGCTAAGTGAAGAACATGTTAAAGAAGGAATTAATTGTATCATAAATAAGAAAATTATTATCAATTAAGGTTTGACAAGTGTCTTTTTGCAATTATAAGAAAGAGATAGATAAACAATGATACAATTCTGAAAATGACTGTGGTGACTGGATAATCAGTGTTAAGATATAATTCAATAACCTTTAAATTTAAGGTTAAGAGAGTATATTTATAAAATGATGAAGTGATAAAATATCTTGAGCATAATAGATGAGTGAGGCATATATACTAATAAGATGAGCTGATTTTTGTCTAATGATAATTTGATTGGTGATGTAATAATTTATCATGATTGCTTTGTTTACAAAATAAATATATAGTGATGAGTTATGAAATTGGGAGAAGATGATTGACCCTAAGGGAAAGAGTGGAGGTTATGTAATATCCTCATTTATGCCCTAGAAGTTTTGCATATTGTTGTTGTTGTTATTGTTATATATTGGATTGAATATATGTGTTAAATTGTAAGAGAAAAGAAATTGAGAAGAGAAAGTATATGTATATGTATTTTGGGAAGAAATAGGGTTTAGAGACAAATTTATATGTTGGGTATATGTTAATATATATGACATATAAAGTGGTCAAAAGGCTTGGTCAATGCAAGAGAAGATATTTATTTGAGATTGGTAAATTACTTAATTGGGCACATATAAGACAAAAAGATAATTATGTGAATAAGGGTACTTTGGTAATTGCTTGGATAAAATCATATGGTGGATATTTAAAGAAGGTTTGACTTGTGTTTTCTTCATCATTTCTTCTTCTTCTTCTTGTTGATGGCCGGCCCTCCATAGCCAAAGAGAAAGAAAGAGACAAGTGATGGTTTTGATGATTTCAAGCTTAAATTGAAGAAAGATTAAGTGTTCAAGTGTTGATTTAAGAAGT
Organism: Garcia nutans; assembly: GCA_947685225.1. Classification (NCBI taxonomy): domain Eukaryota; kingdom Viridiplantae; phylum Streptophyta; class Magnoliopsida; order Malpighiales; family Euphorbiaceae; genus Garcia; species Garcia nutans. The sequence continues at coordinate 57,481,705 of CANTUV010000007.1, forward strand.
TTTTAACTAAGGTAAGATCTTTTCTCTAATTTCTTCAATTCTTTTGAAGTGGTATGATTAAGTTGCTTATGGTATGATTGTAAGTATTGATTTTGCTTGATAGATGAGAAGTTGGGTTGGTGTTGGTGATGGAAGAGTAAGATTGGTGTTTAGTGAAATTGTTTCTGTTTTAGGATTAGTAAAGGCTGTGACTTGTATGATTTTTAAATAATTTTAGAAAAATGTTCTTGAAGTGAATTTTTGATATGTTGTGCCTCTATGAGTCTAGAAGGACTGAAAAATATGTTGATTCGATTTTGGAATGGTTATGAGTTTAGAAAAATTATTTTTATTAGACCTGTTCCAGCAGGTACCTTAACTGAGACAGCTCTATTTCGGGATTTTTAATAAAATGTAGAAAAATCATATTCAATTGAATTTTGGATATGTTGTTGCTTAGTGAGTCTAGTATTTGAGAAAAATAATTTGGAACCACGTTGATTGAATTTGATTTATGGAATTCACAAAGTTCAGAACTGCTGCCAGGATGCAGGGCAATTGGGGCAGTCTGGTTAGGTGAACTATTTGACCAAGATTTTGTGTTCAGTTTGATCTGAAATTTTAAAGGGATGATTTTAAGATACAAAACTAAATTCTGTAAAAATTTTAGAATTTTTAGTCAAGTAGATTATTTTATACAATATTTCAAAATAAGGATAAAATGGAGTCTAAAACCAGAATGTATTATTTATATGAATCATATCAATTGTTCTTTGCCCTAATTGCATTGTTGAGTTTGAGCAATGGTATGTTATGCATTGTGAATGGTTATGTGTTTCATGAATGATATACATTGAAATTGAAATGATAATTCAAATAAGACATGATATGAGACAATGCCATTGTGATTGGCTATGATGATGATATTGAAAGAAAGAAGGCATGTTTGCCTAAATGTGATGAGAATTTGAGAATGGAAATGGTAAGTATATAATAAATGAATTGTTTGTTTAATATGTTATTCAGTTTCAGAGTTCTGGATTTGGGTGGCATGCCTAAGAAATGATGAAAGGTAACAGTCTTGCCGGGTTGAGGATCTCCTCAAATGTGTTGAGTTGATGGTCCAAGAGACTGGGTCTGTTACACTATGAGAATTGTGAATATGAAATATATGATTTGTAACAGTCTTGCCGGGTTGAGGATCTCCTCAAATGTGTTGAGTTGATGGTCCAAGAGACTGGGTCTGTTACACTATGAGAATTGTGACTATGAACCAAAGCAGTAACTCTGAACTCTGAATATCGTATTAAATACTTGTTGGGCCCATAGGTGTCAAGGTTATATGAATGTCCTAAATAATGTTATGAGTTTAATGAAATGAGATGTTGGTTATGGAGTATGATTGATTAATGTTGAATGTGAAAAGATGTTGAAATGTGGTATGCTCATATGACTATGATTTGTGAAATGCATAATTGTGTGGTTAACTTTATATTTATGATGTTGATCTTATCAATAACATATGTGGCATTGCATTTCATTAAAGCATACCGTTAGCATGTTTTATCTTGCTAAGCCGTTGGCTTAGCGCGATAGTGTTTAATCGCGCAGGTAGTAGAGTGGATAGAGTTGAACCCGAGAGTTCATCAAGACCTAGTGAGAGTAGACCTTGAAGAATCCATTTTGGGAGCTTAAAGATCAGAGCAGACTTGCCAATCATGTATAAATTTTATGTGTTGTAAAACTTGAGTTTTGATGTATATGAATTTGTAAATATGTAAATATTTTATAACTTCCGCTGTGTAATATTTAAATATGGGGGTTGTCACAAAACCTTTATTTTATGTTGTACTAGAAGTGTAAATCCTTTTTGCAGGTTGTAGTTGAGGTTACAAGGGGGATTTATTGGGAGTGTACTGAGAATGATTTTGTTTGCATTGGTTTGTGTAAAATGTTTTTAAAAATAAGAAAAAAACCGGTTTTGTCGACACTTGGGACTCAATTTTTAGGCGAAACTATGGCAAAAATTTTGTAAAAATCGGAACTAAAATTTGACTAAGTAAAATTGGTAGCAACATTAGGTTTGTGTGGCGCCTCTACTCAGCTTACATATGTAGGTTGGGAAGGGGTGTTACAATTGTTTTGGTATCAGAGCCAGGTTTGAGATTCTCAACCTAGGTAAAATGTAAGAAAAAGACTATTTTTACTTAAAAAGTGAGTTTTTGAACAAAAATACATGTTTGGGATTGGCAGTCTCTGATCTTTAATAAGAGGTATTCTGTTGTGTTTGCAGACTTAGGTTGTGATGGATTCTCACTCTCGTCAGTCGATTGAGGGTAGTGCCGAGAGTATTGCTCCTGCTGAGGGAGCTAGAGTTGATAGTGTTGAGGAGGCACCTGCTTCGGTGTCGGGTAGACCAGCTGGGGAGGAGGTTCCGCCAGCCTGGTTTAGGCCTATGATGGAAGCTATGAGACAAGCACCTGTGCAACCACAGCCACCGCCACCACCCCCTCAGCCTTCAGTACCAGTAAGGCACTATGATAAGCTAAGGAAATATGGAGCAGAGGATTTCTTTGGTACAGTTGATGGTTAGTAAAGTGCACCGGGATTGTGCAGTGAGGGTGCAGGGTGAGGAGTTCCTTGGAGATTTGATTGAGATGCCATTTAAGGAATATGATGTGATCTTAGGTATGGATTGGCTATCTCGACATGGAGCTGTGGTAGATTGTAAGAAGAAAATTGTTTCTTTGAAAACTGTTGATGGTAGAGAGGTGATAATATCTAATGAGCAGGAACAGCTAGCCTCCTTATTTGTTTCAGCTGTTGCAGCCAGGAGGTTGATTAGAAAGGGATGTGAAGCCTATCTTGCTCATGTGGTAGATACTAGAGTAAGAAGTTCTCCCATTGATAGCATTGCCACAGTTGCAGAGTTCCCAGATGTGTTTCCAGAGGAGTTGCCAGGATTGCCTCCCGAGAGAGAGGTGGAGTTCGGTATTGAATTGTTGCCTGGTACCACTCCTATTTCTATTACTCCTTATAGAATGGCACCAGCAGAATTGAGGGAGTTGAAAGTGCAATTACAGGAGTTGTTGGACAAAGGATTTATTCGCCCCAGTGTTTCTCCTTGGGGAGCTCCTGTTCTATTTGTGAAGAAGAAAGATGGTACTATGAGGTTGTGTATCGATTATAGGCAATTGAACAAGGTGACTATTAAAAATAAATATCCTTTGCCTAGAATTGATGACCTTTTTGATCAATTGAAGGGTGCAGCTGTATTTTCTAAAATTGATTTGAGATCTGGGTACCATCAGCTGAGAGTCAGAGCTGAGGATGTTCCGAAGACCGCCTTTCGGACCAGGTATGGGCATTATGAATTTCTAGTTATGCCTTTTGGTCTAACGAATGCACCTGCAGCTTTTATGGATTTGATGAATAGGGTGTTTAGGCCCTATTTGGATCAGTTTGTAGTGGTCTTCATTGATGATATACTGGTGTATTCGCGGAATGAGGAGGAACATGATATGCATCTGCGGATTGTGTTGCAGATTTTGAGAGAGAGGCAGTTGTTTGCTAAATTGTCGAAGTGTGAGTTCTGGTTGGATCAGGTAGCTTTTCTCGGACATGTTGTTTCAGCAGAAGGCATTAAAGTTGATCCGAGCAAAGTTGAAGCTGTATTGAATTGGAATCCACCTAAATCAGTGACAGAGGTTAGAAGTTTTCTGGGTTTGGCAGGCTATTACCGGCGGTTTGTGAAAGGATTTTCTTTGATAGCTACTCCACTCACCAGATTGCTTCGTAAGGGAGTGAGATTTGTGTGGACGGATCAGTGTCAGGCTAGCTTTGAGCAGTTGAGAGAAATGTTGACTCAAGCGCCTGTTTTAACTTTACCTGTTGAAGGCAAACCATATGTGATCTACAGTGATGCTTCACATAGAGGTTTGGGGTGTGTATTGATGCAAGAAGGTAAAGTTATAGCTTATGCATCTCGACAGTTGAAACCGCATGAGCTTAACTATCCAACCCATGATTTGGAATTGGCTGCCATTGTGTTTGCATTAAAGATTTGGCGCCACTATCTGTTTGGGGAGAAATGTTTCATCTACACTGATCACAAGAGTTTGAAGTATTTGGGTGTCCAGAAAGAACTCAATCTTCGTCAGAGGAGATGGTTAGAATTGATTAAAGACTACGACTGTTTGATTGACTATCATCCAGGTAAAGCAAATGTTGTTGCTGATGCCTTAAGTCGGAAGTCTTTAGCTGGTTTAACAGTTTACTCGCTCTCGTTGCTTATTGAGTTGAGAGCATTGCATGCCAGTTTTGTACCTTGTGTTGATGGTGCATTATTGGCACAGTTGCAATTAAAGCCGATTTTGTTAGATCAGATCAAAGAAGCTCAGTTGGCTGATAAGAAGATACAGAAGATTGTTTCAGATTGTCAGAGTGAAAAGGGTAGAGATTTTATTGTGAAGAGCGATGGGAGTCTCTGGTTTAAGAACCGATTGTGTGTACCCGATGATGCTGATTTGAAAAGGGTCATTTTGGAAGAAGCTCATCAGTCTATGTTTGCTATGCATCCGGGTAATACGAAGATGTATCATGATTTGAGACAGCATTATTGGTGGATTGGTTTGAAGAGAGACATTGCAGATTTTGTGTCGAAATGTCTCACTTGTCAGAAGGTTAAAGCAGAGCATCAAGTTCCAACCGGGCTGCTTCAACCGTTGTCAGTGCCAGAATGGAAGTGGGAAAGAGTGACAATGGACTTTGTGTCTGGGTTGCCATTGACACAAAGGAAACATGATGCCATATGGGTGATTGTGGATAGATTGACTAAGACAGCTCATTTCCTTCCGGTGCGGATGGATTACTCTTTGGGGAGATTGGTTGAGCTGTATATTCAGGAGATTGTGAAACTACATGGTGTTCCAACTTCTTTAGTGTCTGATCGAGATCCCAGGTTTACTTCCAGATTTTTGAAGAGTTTGCATAGTGCTTTGGGTTCTCGACTGCACTTCAGCACTGCTTTTCATCCACAGACGGATGGACAGTCAGAGAGGGTGATACAGATTATTGAGGACATGTTGAGAAGCTGTGTCATTGATTTCACTGGAAGTTGGGATAGATTTTTACCTCTGGTGGAGTTTGCATACAACAACAGTCACCAATCCAGCATTGGTATGGCACCGTTTGAAGCATTGTATGGCAGACGGTGTAGGACACCACTTTGTTGGAATGAGCTTGGAGATAATAAGTTGGTTGGACCTGATTTGATTCAAGAAACTGAGGAAAAAGTGAAGTTGATCCGAGATAGGTTAAAAGCAGCTTCAGACCGACAGAAGTCTTATGCAGATCTGAAGAGGAGAGACATTCAGTTTGATGTTGGAAATAAGGTGTTTTTGAAAGTATCTCCTTAGAAGAAGATTTTGAGGTTCGGTCGGAAAGGAAAATTGAGTCCTCGCTTCATTGGGCCGTATGAAGTGTTAGAAAGAGTTGGGCCAGTTGCATATCGACTTTCTTTGCCACCTGAGTTGGATCGTATTCATAATGTATTCCATGTTTCTATGTTGAGGAGGTACAGGTCAGATCCATCTCATGTGTTGCCATTTGAGTCTATCGAAGTGAGCCCAGATTTGACATTTGAAGAAGAACCAGTTGCTATCTTGGCACGTGATGTGAAAGAATTGAGGAACAAGAAAGTGCCATTGGTGAAGATTCTTTGGAAGAATCATGCAAAAGAAGAAGCAACTTGGGAAAGTGAGCAAACTATGCGAGAGCAATATCCTCAACTATTTCAGAGTTGATATCAGGTAATTTCGAGGACGAAATTTCTTTTTAGAGGGGGAGAATTGTAATATCCTCATTTATGCCCTAGAAGTTTTGCATATTGTTGTTGTTGTTATTGTTATATATTGGATTGAATATATGTGTTAAATTGTAAGAGAAAAGAAATTGAGAAGAGAAAGTATATGTATATGTATTTTGGGAAGAAATAGGGTTTAGAGACAAATTTATATGTTGGGTATATGTTAATATATATGACATATAAAGTGGTCAAAAGGCTTGGTCAATGCAAGAGAAGATATTTATTTGAGATTGGTAAATTACTTAATTGGGCACATATAAGACAAAAAGATAATTATGTGAATAAGGGCACTTTGGTAATTGCTTGGATAAAATCATATGGTGGATATTTAAAGAATGTTTGACTTGTGTTTTCTTCATCATTTCTTCTTCTTCTTCTTGTTGATGGCCGGCCCTCCATAGCCAAAGAGAAAGAAAGAGACAAGTGATGGTTTTGATGATTTCAAGCTTAAATTGAAGAAAGATTAAGTGTTCAAGTGTTGATTTAAGAAGTTTTTAACTAAGGTAAGATCTTTTCTCTAATTTCTTCAATTCTTTTGAAGTGGTATGATTAAGTTGCTTATGGTATGATTGTAAGTATTGATTTTGCTTGATAGATGAGAAGTTGGGTTGGTGTTGGTGATGGAAGAGTAAGATTGGTGTTTAGTGAAATTGTTTCTGTTTTAGGATTAGTAAAGGCTGTGACTTGTATGATTTTTAATTAATTTTAGAAAAATGTTCTTGAAGTGAATTTTTGATATGTTGTGCCTCTATGAGTCTAGAATGACTGAAAAATATGTTGATTCGATTTTGGAATGGTTATGAGTTTAGAAAAATTATTTTTATTAGACCTGTTCCAGCAGGTACCTTAACTGAGACAGCTCTATTTCGGGATTTTTAATAAAATGTAGAAATATCATATTCAATTGAATTTTGGATATGTTGTTTCTTAGTGAGTCTAGTATTTGAGAAAAATAATTTGGAACCACGTTGATTGAATTTGATTTATGGAATTCACAAAGTTCAGAACTGCTGCCAGGATGCAGGGCAATTGGGGCAGTCTGGTTAGGTGAACTATTTGACCAAGATTTTGTGTTCAGTTTGATCTGAAATTTTAAAGGGATGATTTTAAGATACAAAACTAAATTCTGTAAAAATTTTAGAATTTTTAGTCAAGTAGATTATTTTATACAATATTTCAAAATAAGGATAAAATGGAGTCTAAAACCAGAATGTATTATTTATATGAATCATATCAATTGTTCTTTGCCCTAATTGCATTGTTGAGTTTGAGCAATGGTATGTTATGCATTGTGAATGGTTATGTGTTTCATGAATGATATACATTGAAATTGAAATGATAATTCAAATAAGACATGATATGAGACAATGCCATTGTGATTGGCTATGATGATGATATTGAAAGAAAGAAGGCATGTTTGCCTAAATGTGATGAGAATTTGAGAATGGAAATGGTAAGTATATAATAAATGAATTGTTTGTTTAATATGTTATTCAGTTTCAGAGTTCTGGATTTGGGTGGCATGCCTAAGAAATGATGAAAGGTAACAGTCTTGCCGGGTTGAGGATCTCCTCAAATGTGTTGAGTTGATGGTCCAAGAGACTGGGTCTGTTACACTATGAGAATTGTGAATATGAAATATATGATTTGTAACAGTCTTGCCGGGTTGAGGATCTCCTCAAATGTGTTGAGTTGATGGTCCAAGAGACTGGGTCTGTTACACTATGAGAATTGTGACTATGAACCAAAGCAGTAACTCTGAACTCTGAATATCGTATTAAATACTTGTTGGGCCCATAGGTGTCAAGGTTATATGAATGTCCTAAATAATGTTATGAGTTTAATGAAATGAGATGTTGGTTATGGAGTATGATTGATTAATGTTGAATGTGAAAAGATGTTGAAATGTGGTATGCTCATATGACTATGATTTGTGAAATGCATAATTGTGTGGTTAACTTTATATTTATGATGTTGATCTTATCAATAACATATGTGGCATTGCATTTCATTAAAGCATACCGTTAGCATGTTTTATCTTGCTAAGCCGTTGGCTTAGCGCGATAGTGTTTAATCGCGCAGGTAGTAGAGTGGATAGAGTTGAACCCGAGAGTTCATCAAGACCTAGTGAGAGTAGACCTTGAAGAATCCATTTTGGGAGCTTAAAGATCAGAGCAGACTTGCCAATCATGTATAAATTTTATGTGTTGTAAAACTTGAGTTTTGATGTATATGAATTTGTAAATATGTAAATATTTTATAACTTCCGCTGTGTAATATTTAAATATGGGGGTTGTCACAAAACCTTTATTTTATGTTGTACTAGAAGTGTAAATCCTTTTTGCAGGTTGTAGTTGAGGTTACAAGGGGGATTTATTGGGAGTGTACTGAGAATGATTTTGTTTGCATTGGTTTGTGTAAAATGTTTTTAAAAATAAGAAAAAAACCGGTTTTGTCGACACTTGGGACTCAATTTTTAGGCGAAACTATGGCAAAAATTTTGTAAAAATCGGAACTAAAATTTGACTAAGTAAAATTGGTAGCAACATTAGGTTAGTGTGGCGCCTCTACTCAGCTTACATATGTAGGTTGGGAAGGGGTGTTACAGGTTATGTGATTTGATGAAATAATAATTTGATGATATGATTAATTTCATATGAAAATTTAAGATGTTATTTTGTTGAGAATGGATTATTATCGTACTGAATAATTTCGAGGATGAAATTATTTAAGGGAGAGAGAATTGTAATACCCCGATTTTTGATGTACTTTGAAATAGTAGTTATGAGAGAGTATATTGGTGAAATAGGTAAAGAAAATATAATAAGAGATAGATGTGTATGAAGGATGTTATATATATATTATGTTTTTGAAATATATGGGAAATATAAATACAATATATAAGACATATACATATATCAACATATACACCACATGTACATGATGTATACATTGGTTTAGGAAAAGTTAATTTTAAATAATTAATTAATAATAATATTGATGATGATAATAATAATAATGATAAAAATGACAAGAGAAAGGAGAAATGAAAGTCAAAATAAGGAAAAATATTATTGGTGGAAAAATTTAGGTGAAAAATAATTATATTATTATATATATATATAAGATAAAGATGGAAATTTAAAGAGAGCTTTCTTTCTTTCTTCTTCTTCTTCTTCTTCCTCTTTGAACGTGAGAATTGAGAGAGAGAAGAGTCTGATTTTGTTCATTTACACACCAAATTCATAAGAGTTCTAAGATATTTAAAGGTGGATATTGACGATTTAGCAAAGAATTCAAGTAAGTGCTATTTTTCTTGAGCTGATTTTTATAGAATTTGAGTATATATGTGATATGTTTAGTGAGAGAAAGTGATGATTAATTGAATAATATGATGATAATTAAATATTGAAGTATATATATATGTTGAATTGGTGCTTAGATGATGAAAATATGATTATTTGTGAGGATGATGATGAATAGTTGAAATTGAGGAATAAGGGTGATAAGGAAAAGAGTAAGGGTTTAGTATAAATGAGTTGGGAATTGAGTAAATTTATACATGGATGATTGTATAAATGAATTATATAATGATTATTATTATGACATGTTGGAGTTATATAAGTGTTGAATTGATGGGTGAATTAAAAATATAAACTAAGATAATGATTAAAGGTGTTGTAGTATTGAGTTTAGAATGATTCTATTCATATGGTTGAGAGTTCAAAATGCAGAACTTTTGCCTGATACGGCCATGTCGTTGGGCGTGTCAATGGTCTTGAGTTTAACATTGATGACACAACCATTAATACGTCCATGTCTATAGGCATGTCGTAGCTACTGTGAGATAAGATAATTGACACGGCCATGAACACGCCCGTGTTGTTTGGCGTGTCAAATTTTTTGTGAGGTAGAATGAATGACACGAGCAGTGACATGCCCATGTCATTGAATGTGTCAATGTTTCTGTATGAATGAGTTAATCATATGGTCATTAACACGCCCGTATTATTGGGCATGTCACTTGAGAATAACTCTTTTCATTGTTTTGCATTTGTAATTTCTTTTAAAATGATTTGATGTTAAGAATTCCTTAGAATGTGATATTAAATGGTTGTTTATGATCACATTTGGTATAGGCATTGAGTGAGAGTAGTTTGCGCAACCCTAGTGTTGAAGGGCAACTTGGAAGAGAAGGTGAGAGGATGTTTTAAAGCTTATTTTGGAGTGTTTCCTAAGGTAAGTACAAACTTTGATTATTTGATTATATTTGCATGACATTTGGACTTAACACATTTTGATTAGAAAATGTGTTAAATTACTTACTACATTGTTTGTGCATGAGTAATATGCTATGATTTGTATAATGTCATAAATGCATTATATGTAATGTGAACTATGTGCAAGATATGATTATAACCCAAAACATTTGGGCAATGTGGTTTGTTATGTATACATTAAAGATGTTATGTAAAGCCATTGGTGATGGCTATGTTGATATAAATGAGATAATTGAGGCATTGTACCTAGCTTGATCATGAAAAATGACAAAGATATTGATGATGGAATTATGAAAGAATTGTGTGCCTTGTATGTTATTCAATTTTCAGAGTTCTGTGTTTGGCGGCATGCCTAAGACATAGCAACCTCTTAAAGCTGGGTTGGGCTTAGCCCTTGAAGCCTAGTTAGGATGCTACATGATGTAGAAGTCCCTTAAAGCTGGGTTAGGCCTAGTCCTTGAAGCCTAGTTGGGATGTTACATACGAGGTTATCCTCATTGTGATATGATTTGCCTTCGGGGCTAGACACATGGTGTTAATTTGGACCAAAACAGTAACTCTAGGATTTGAATAGCATATTAGATCCTTTGGGCCCATGCTTGTGTTTGTTTTATGTGAATTATGAATTGTGAAATAATTGAGCAATATATTAAGATATAATGTTATGAGATATATGATGGTGATCATGGAATGATATGATCACAATATATATGTAAATTATTGAAAATGAATGTGGCTTAAGAAAATATGCTAAATGATGAGAAATGAATTGTTGAAAGACTTGAGTAGAGCTAAGTCTTGATATTGAAAATGAGATTATGGAAATATAATGTGATGTGTAATATGTATATGGGTATGGAAATTGTGTGTAACACCCCTTCCCGGCCTACATGTGTAAGCCGAGTAGAGGCGCCACACTTGCCTAATGTTGTTACCAATTTTACTTAGTCAAATTTTAGTTTCGATTTTTACAGAAATTTAGCCAGAGTTTCGCCTAGAGATTGGGTCCCAAGTGTCGACAAAATTGGTTTTTCTGATTTATGACAAAATTTTTACACAAATCAACGAGAACACAATCAGTCTCAATACACTCCCAATGAATCCCCCTTATAACCTCAACTACAGACCTGCAATAAGAATTCACACTTCTAGTACAAAATAAAGTAGAGGTTTATTATTATTACATACTACTAACGTACATTATAACATAGTAATTCTCAAACTTATATATACATATACATGCCACAACTAGTTAACTCATAATGAAAACTAGGAGATCTACCCTGAGATGCTGTGGGTCTGGTCATCGCTTCCCAAGAGTTAGCTACTTCTCTGAACCTACGAGTCAAGGAAAACTTAACTCGCTGATTAATGTCGCTCAGTGGGTACTTTACCAATGGAAATAAAAGTAAAACATGAAAGCATTTGAAATAAAAGGAAATAATTGAATAAAAAATCAACCAACATTAAACCAATGGAAGTTATTGTACATTCAGTGTAAATATGCTTTCAACAATTGTAATAACCATAATTCAAACTCATTTTGCATTACGTAGTTAAAAAAAAAAAACAGGACCTTGGCTCTACTGGTATATAGGGAACTATAGCGATAAGGCAGTGGCACTCACCACTGTACTATAGGTGGCCCTCACCACCATTATCATATCACAGGAATGGCCCTCACCATCCTGGTTATAACCAATGGCCCTCACCACTGGCTTCAATGGCCCTCACCATTGAGTTCAGATCATAACAATTCAATCACAATAGCAAGCAGTACTGCATAAGTTAGTATAGTGCACCATACCCTTATCTACCACCCCCTACTATCCAGCAGAGCATAAAAGTTAAAATAATTCAATTTAAGTCTCAAACTTCATTTTAGAATGACTAGAGAAATTATTTTAATTCCTGTCGTGCTTTGCCATTTACGCCATGCACCACATTCTTTAGTCAAACCATTACCCTTTTTCACATATTTAACATCCACAATAAACATATCAAACATTTCAAAACATTCCTCAAAAGGTCACAAATTGACCAAATGAATAGTGTCGCGGCACATAAAATTGGCAACGCAAAAGGCAAACGCTAAATGAATAGTAAAATCTGGGTTTTTGTCAGAATTTCAGTCTACTTCAGTCATGCATTTGACCAGGTAAATGATCTTATTTTTGGCTGAAATTTTACAGAAAACTTATATCATTTGTTGACTAATTACATGTAAAATTTTGTCGAAAAATTCCATCGTTTGCTGCCTCAACTGGCTGCCCAAAGTTAGGTCCAGAATTGGATCCCAAAGGGCACCAATTCGGCCCACACTTGCATTTGATGCAAAATTGTTTATTTTTCTGTTTTAAACCCATTTTAAAGCTTCCCTAATAATGTAATGAAGACTTAGACACTTCCTTTTTAAAATAACTTGATTGTTTAAATCAATTTGTACTAAATGGAGTTCATAAACTCTTTTACCAAAATCATTGAAAACATTAGATTTCATTTGAATTTAAACAACCCAATCACCATAAGGATTTTAAAATACCACTCAACAATTGAATTCAAACTCAAACAACACATTTATGCATCCATAGCAAAAATTCCATAGATAAAGTTTTGGTAAGAAAATGAAAGGAAAATTTATTCTTCCAAGGTAAAGTACCAAACCTTGTTCTTTTAATTCCCCTTTTGCTTTTCCTTCTTCTCCTTAATCTTTGTTTCTCCTTCAAGAAATTCAAGAACACAACCTTAAACATAAACCTTAGAAATTTAGAACATGCACTACCCTTCCATTTCTTTTCAAACTAAATCCTAATCTAACCTTATCAAACCTTAGAAACCTTGATTCTTCCATTTAATTAATCAATATCATCACTACTTAAAATTTTCCCAAATCCACCATAAGAACCCTAATTTCCAATCTTCCAATAGATATATAAATACTTAAAATTGATACTAGAATTGAATTCTACATGCTTTAAAACCTTAAAACTCACCTTGAACTTGAATCAAACTTGACAAAATTTAGAAATTCTTTGGTGTTCTTCCTATGGAGGCCGACGGTTTGGGAGGGTTTGTGGGAGAGAATTTTTGTTCTTCTTGCTATAATATATAGTGGAAATGATGTCCACTTTTGGGTTGGATGAATGCTTTAGGGCCATTTGTCCATACCTTTGTCTTTTCTTCTCTTAATAATGCTAAATGGCTAATTATGATTGGCCATCAAAAGATTTTTATATTTTTCTTTCCAATTAAGTCCTCCAACTTGTCCCTCTTCCCATTTGATAGCCCAATTTGTTCCATGTCACCCATATGGTGCCTACATGGAAACCGGGCCCACTTTACGCTCCGGCGATTAATCGGTCGTAACTTTTAAACCGTACAGTTTCACGAGGCAAACTACATATGGTTTTGATCCTCTCAATCTCTACTTTCTATTTTTAAAGTCTATTTTAGGTTTCCAAGTCATTTTGAAAAATTACCAATAAGCCCTCGACTTTTTACAAGATTCCTTTTAGGTCCTTTCTTTGCTCGGGTTTGCCCGGGCTCCGTTTCTACTGACGATCATTTCATATTCAACCCCTCAACGTCCTCTATGCACTCGTGTGTTTATTTTCTACTTTGGATTCATATATAAATTTTAATTAAAATGACCAAAATGCCCCTAGTCTACATGTCTTCGTTTCTCTCTAACGGGGCGTTTCCTGGAAAAACCGTTACGCGTTGTTGCGACCCGATTTTTCTATACTCTCCATTTTTGGAGTATGTATTGTGCACTATTAAGAACCTCCAGTACAACTTTTGGAAATTACAGTCACCTCCCTAAAACTTTACATTTTTTTCAATTAGGTCCCATTGGTCCATAACCTTATCTGGGGCCGTTTTCAGGAATTTACTTCTCCTTTCCCCTTCTCTCACTGTGCACGTGCCTGCCATGCATAAATGCGGTGGACGGATGTGACATTGTGTGTATTGTTTCATGAATATTATGATAATCCATCGAATTGTGGCTTATGTTAAAGATATTTATAAATTATGAAATTGGTGAAAAGATATGAAAATTCCATTGAAAATGAAAAAAAAAAAGATGATAAGAATATGATGATAAATGATGTTGGTGATGTGAGTATGATTTTCTGTAATGTATGTATATGCTATTTATATGTACTACTAAGCTTTCGAGCTTAGCGCGGTTGTGTAAATTGCGCAGGTGAGTAGATGGTTGATCTGGGAATCAAACAGTTGTGCCACGAGAAGAGTAAGAGTATTTCGAGACCAACTACAAGGCGGTGCATACATGTACAATTTTATTATGTTGTATTTTGATAAAAATATATATGTACATAAGTGAATTTCGGAAAAGACAATGTAAATTTATATATATGTAATTTAATCAAAAGTATAATTGTTTTGTAAATTTTCTTTTATTAAAAATATATAATTGATATGGAACTAAGTTAAGGGATTTAAACAATACTGAAACGTAACATCCTTATATTTTATACATGAATTGTACGTATACAGGGTATATGTACAATACTTATATAGAGTATATGGGTGTTACATTCAAGGAGAGGTTAAAGACCTATTCTCGAAGTACCAAAACCATCATCATCGATCCTCTTTATAAACCTAAGGCTAATGGTGCAGTGGAAGCAACAAATAATACAATTAAGCAAATTCTGTCTAAGATGACCAAGACACATAGGGATTTGTCGGAGATGCTTCTTTTGCTTTATGTTGGCACAGGACCAGTGTACCCTGACTGAAATGATGTCATTTTCCTTGGTTTATCAAATGGAAGAAGTATTGCAAATTGAGATATAGATCAAATCATTGAGGGTGGTCCTGGAAGCCGAATTGCCTGAGACTGAATGGGTAGTGAGTAGATACACACAACTGGCCTTATTGGAAGAGAGAAGGTTAAAAGCATTGTATCATCATTAGCTATATCAAAGAAAGATAGCTTGGGCCCATAATAGAAGGTTAAGATTTGGAAATTTACAGTCGTTGACTTAATGTTGAAGCAGTGTAAGCCTAATGTCCTTGATCCAAGAGGAATGTTTAGACCTAGTTGGGAAAGGATGGGCTAGGCAATAATTAGAGATAAATGATAGAAAATTGTCAATTAGAAAACCCGAAAGGGCTGGTTGGCGATAGGAGTGATCTTGTGTATGCTGGCTTTATGTTTGGTTGTTCCTCAATTTAATAAAATAGAGTTAATATTAAAATTATTTTATGTGCACTATTTTGAAATAATCTTACCATTAAGGTAAAATAAATAACACAATAGTGAAAGGTGATGACCAATTATAAGAGGAAAGAAAACATTTATTATTATTGTTGTTGTTGTTATTATTATTATTATTATTATTATTATTATTATTATTATTATTATTATTGTTGTTGTTGTTGTTGTTGTTGTTGTTGTTGTTGTTGTTGTTTATCCTAACATCATTTTTTCTAAAGAATTGACAAGTGTAAAATCTATGGGAGATGATAAGTGTAGCGTGCAGGCCAACTTTGCTTTAGTTGATCCACGAAGGCTTCAGTCAGACGAGGCATGTCCAAATTAGGAGTAAACTCAAAACCTCAAGGCTCGGCTCCATACTGGCGGTTAAGTCAATAAGGATCATAGAAAGTACCTTGATGAAGAGCAACAAGAGGAACATACATCAGATGCGACTGAATGGTAACATGGATAATCTTCCACTAAGGTACCAACAAACGGATGTTAATCATAGCTCGTGAGCAAATCCAGTTAGTCTAGTCTGCATATGAAGAAGCAGGATGGAGTAGTTTCCTAGCAGAGTGATGTCATGGCAAATATCTAGTAAAATCCATAGATGGGGTGTCAAGTAAGCAGAGGTGCTCCTATAGTAAGATATGTAAACACAAGCAATAATTTTTTTTTAAAAAAAGGCCATTAGGTTAAAAACCCACAAGGGCGACCTAGGTAAAAAATTAGGGTGTTTCTCTAGCTCCAAAAAATAGGAAGGGCGATCTAAGAAAAAAAAAAGAAGTCTGCTAAATCAAAAACCTGCAAGGGTGGCTTAGGTAAAAATTAGGATAGCTCACTAGTTTCAAAAACCCTCAAGGGTGGACTAGGCAAAAGTTAGAGCAATAAATATAAAGACCTAAATTGAAAACCCGAACGGGCGATTTATGTAATTACCTGAAGCAGCAAAGGACTTCCAGTTAACCTCCTTGAAGAATCGATCTTGAATTGATCTAATCTAACTAAAGTCTCAGCTAAGATCATGGGTACTGGTGAAAATCCCCCTTCCATTTAGTCCATGATATCCAGCACTCGCGAATCAATGTCACTATTAGGAGAAATAAGCAAGGGTAGCTTAGGCAAAAATTAGGGCAACTCGCTAGTTCAAAAAACATGCAAGGGCAGACTAGGCAAAAGTTAGAGCAATAAAAATAAAGACCTAAATTGAAAACTCAAAATGGCAGTTTAGGTAATTACCTGAAGCAGTAAAGGACTTCTAGTTAACGTCCTTGAATAATTGATCTTGAATTGATCCAATCCAACTAAGCTCTTAGTCATGATCATGGGTATTGGTGAAAATCCTCTCTCCATTTGGTCCATGATATCCAGCATTCATGAATTAATGTCACTATTAGGAAAAATAAGCATGAATTGACAGAGCAAGCAAAGGCAGAACATGTGTGCCCATGTTTGGTGTGAGCCAAATGGGAAGTACAAAAATAAATGAATGGACCAAGCAAGATTTTCTCACCTCTGGTCAGTTGTTGAACTTCAGGTTTCGAGAGTTGAAACAACATTTGCATCTTTTGATGAGTCTTGGAAGTTAGTATGGGCTATACCATTGGATGATCACTTTGATATCCGATAATAGGTTCAAATTCTTCGATCATAGGATAAATTTCAAATTTGTTTATCTTGAAAGTCCTACTTTTCACATCGCAAAAGGAAGCCATGATATGTAAAAAGGAATAGTCCAATTTGACATTTTGAAAGCACTTCAAAGCATTAATTTGTGACCAAGATATTTGTTCACAATGTATAGCTTTCATGGTCTTAAACAAACCTTTGATTTTCTTCAAATTAAGCTCAATCATTCTTGAAGTTAAAGAAAAAATCAAAATTATTGGAATTGTTTTCATTGCTATGATAAAATTCATAGGATATTAATTTGTTTCTATTGAAGTTAGGAACTGTGTCATGATTAGAAAATTAAAGCAGGTTTATATAAGACATTGGCTTCTATACCAAAGTCTATGATGAATAGGCCATGGTTGGAAAAGGGGTTCACATCGAGTGATTATCGGAATGCAGAGTATATTATGTTTTTGAAAACATTTATCCATGATTAATTTAAATTTGAATTCTTCATGGATATTATGTGTACATATACAATTTAAAAAAAATACAAAAAAAGTATTATTATTATTAATAGTAATACATGCCTTTTATCTAAATAATACAACCTAATCAATATGAGTCGGTTCTGTAATAGTCATCACTTGAGAAAGGAGTAGGTGCATCATAGTCGACAGTCCGGGGCCCTCTCGAAGAAGAAGCATTTGAATCCCTCATGCCTTGAAACTGAAAGTCTCGAAAGTTTTGTCCCTCCTAAAGGTACAATCCTTCAAAATGGGCTGCATGTTGACGTTTGGCAGCTAACTCTTCTTGCAAAATTTTGTTATGCTCTTTAAGCATCCGCTGTGAGCCAGATAAGGAAAAGGTAAGTACATACATTTTCATGCATACATATAAGCATATATCATTATGGAACAGGATGACTAACCACATAACTCAAATCAAAGCCTTGTGGATAACATGGCACATCTAGCTAAAGAGAAGGAGCAAATGGAGAAAATTACCGTTGAACTAGTGAAAATTGCCAGTGAACTAAGACAACAGAGGAAGGTCCAGCCTTGTGACTGAATGAACCAGCAGCCTACAATAATCTTGAAAATAGTTAGAACAAAGTAAAAAGAAATAGTTGCAATGATGGAAAGTGTACTTGAGAAATGCCAGCCCTAGAATCCCCATGAGAATGGGAAGAAGGCTCACCTTCCTCCTCCTCATCTTCTCCCTCCTCTTCATATTCTTCTTCCTCTCCTTCCTCCACTTCTATGTATTCTTCTTCATCTCGAGGATGCTCTTGAATGCCCCTAAATGCCAGCAGGAGACACCTCAAAATTTAGTAGTTGATCCCCAATGAATTGGACATATGACACATCCAGTGAAAGCAGAAGGTCTCCAATATCAAAGCCATTGTGAGCACAACTCAAATAAGATTCCTGCATGGATCTGATGTTCAATATGAAAGATGGAAAATCTATAACACCCCTATACCCCGTATACGTATACAGCATGCTAATATGATCGTAATATACATATACTGAATATAGGATTGCCATGGTTTACTAAACAAACGACTCATCCCTTTAATAAAAAACATGAACAAATTTAAATCATTTAAAAGAAGAAAAAAACACAATAAATAAAGTGTTTATTTAAAACGCAGCAGAAAATATAACAAGTATTTTACAAATACTTATACATCAAAATTCAAATTTTACATAACATATGATATATACATGGTTGGCAATATGTCTTTGATCTTTAAGCTCCACTTATCAAAACTTCAGACTCTAGACTCTACTCGGCCTAGAGGAACTCTCCGGTTCTTCCCTGTCACCTGCGCGATGAATCACAATCGTGCTAAGCCAACGGCTTAGTGGTACAAATTGCAATAACAATATACTTCTATGCAATGCCAATGTCACACATTTCATCAATTAAGACAATATTCACAATTGACATCTTTATATTAATCATAAGATTACATTTCATCATTTTATCCAATTAGTTCATTACTCATGATTTACATTGACACAAAGACAAGTATGGGCCCAAACGACACTAATATGTTATTCAAAGTTCAGAGTTACTGCTTTGGTCTATATTCATAATACTCAAGCCCCGTGGGCGATACACATATATCTCTATCCATGGATAGCGTAACAGACCCAGTCTCTTGGACCATCAACTTGGCTAAACTCGAGGAGATCCTCAACCCGGCTAGACTGTTACCTGTAACAGACCCAGTCTCTTGGACCATCAACCCAGATAAATCCGAGGAGATCCTCAACCCGGCTAGACTGTTACTTTAATTTGCATTTCACATTATTCAACTGGAATCGGCTTATGACCCAGTCTTTTCACCTATCCAGTATTTTATAGGCATGCCGCCAAACCCAGAACTCTAAAGGTTGAATAACACATTAGACTCAAAATCTTTTTACATTTCTTTCTCAATTCATTTTTCATTTCATTATCATCATTATAGCCAACAGCCATGGCTTCATATCTCATAATCACAATAGGCAACCATGCCTCAATCATCTCATTAGCATCATTATAGCCAACAATCATGGCTTCATATCTTATCAAGATAATATACAATATCAATTTCATTAACATACCTTTCATATTTCATCAAATGTTTTAACCCTGTAATCAATTGTTTAGCATATGTATAATCAAATATATTAAGTATCAAATCATATGAATGTATGCAACAATGTAGTTTGTACTTACCTTTGGAACAACTCACACCACTCTACAACCTTTCTCTTTCAAGAATTCTCCACCACCTAGGTTAGGACAATTCAACCTCTTCAATACCTAAACCAAAGGTGATAATACATACTCACTTAGAGACACACATGAGATAATAAGACTAAGAACCAACTAGGGCAAACCCTACACATGACACGCTCACCAACACGGGCGTGTCCCTGACCGTGCCCTAAACTCACAACACAGAAGCTTTGACACGCTCAGAACCACGGGCGTGTAACTGAACGTGTAATACATTCTGTCTCATAGAAACATTGACACGTCCAACAACATGGGCGTGTTCATGGCCATGTCAATCCACCAACATCACAGTAGCTATGACATGCTCAGTGACATGGGCGTGTCACTGGATGTGTAAATGCTACTACATCACAGAAGCTGTGACACGCTCAGTGACATGGGCGTGTCACTGCTCGTGTCACCCATCCAAGGACACAGAACCATCGACACGCCTAGAAACCTGGTCATGCTCATGGGCGTGTCAGGCAAAAAATCCAGATTCCGGCCACAACAACACCTAATCCAACAAATCACTTCTTTTCACCAAAATCCACTTCAAACAAACTTAGCTCAACATACCCAAGAACCATAACAAACTAGCAAAAATACCACAACAACTCAAAACATACATCAAACACAAATCAAGATCATCACCACAAACCCAAAACACAACCACAATATTTCCACTTCCAACAGCTTACTCTTTCTTTCAATCCGCCCCAAAATCCCAAAATCACTTGAACCAAATACTCTTAAACACATCTTAACCAACATATTCACATACCATAAACAAACAATCAACAAACTCAAACACATCTTAAAAGAAAATCAAGGTATCAAGAGGAAACTTACCAAGGATGAAGAAACTCTTAAATTTCCAACTTGATTACTTGAATCTTCCTTCACTCTTGAGTTTGGATGTTCAAAACTCTCCCTTGCTCTCTTGTTCCTTTGATAGCCGGCCAAATGAAAGAAAAGGAAAGGAAGGAAAGGGAACCACACAGAAAGAAAGAAAGAAGGAAGAAAAGATAGAAAGCAAAAGTCAAATCTCAACCACTTTTCTCAAAATCCTCTCCTCCAAGCATATATATTAAAATAATCCAAATATCTCATTCCACTCACTTAATTTTCCATTTCCATTAATTAACTTAATTAATTAAAATCATTAACTAATCATCTTGACTTCCACCAACTTGACTTGTATATGTTGTATATATATTGCTATATATACAACATATACACTCTCTCTTCTTTTCTTTTTTTTTTCTTTCCAATACACATATACATTAAATCCAATTATAACAATAATTATACCCAAAACTTCTATGACACATTTTGGGATATTACGATTCTCCCCCTCTAAAAAGAAATTTCGTCCTCGAAATTACCTGATATCAAGTTTGAAACAACTGAGGATATTGATCTTGCATCGCTTGCTCATTCTCCCAAGTTGACTCTTCTCTACCATGATTCTTCCAAAGAATCTTCACAATTGGCACTTTCTTATGTCTCAACTTTTTCATTCCATATGCCAAAATAGCAACTGGTTCTTCTTCAAATGTTAGATCTGAACTCACCTCAATAGATTCAACTGGTAAAACATGAGATGGGTCTGATCTGTACCTACTCAGCATAGAAACATGGAAGACATTGTGAATTCTATCCAACTCAGGCGGCAAAGCAAGTCGATACGCAACTGGTCCAACTCTTTCCAATACCTCGTAAGGTCCAATAAAATGAGGACTCAGTTTTCCTTTACGACCAAATCTTAAAATCTTTTTCCAAGGAGACACTTTCAAAAATACTTTATCTCCAATATTAAACTCTATGACTCTCCTCTTTAAATCCGCATAAGATTTCTGTCGATCTGAAGCTGCTTTTAATCGATCCCGAATTATCTTCACTTTCTCTTCAGTCTCTTTAACCAAATCAGGACCCACTAACTTGCCTTCTCCAAGTTCATTCCAACACAGTGGCGTCCTACATCGTCTACCATACAATGCTTCAAATGGTGCCATACCAATACTGGATTGATGACTATTGTTATAAGCAAATTCCACCAGTGGCAAAAATTTGTCCCAACTTCCAGAGAAATCAATGACACAGCTTCTCAACATATCTTCTATAATCTGTATCACTCTCTCTGACTGCCCATATGTCTGTGGATGAAAAGCAGTACTAAAGTGTAATCGAGAACCCAAAGCACCATGTAAACTCTTCCAAAATCTCGAAGTAAACCGGGGATCTCGATCTGACACTAAAGAAATCGGGACTCCATGCAATTTCACTATCTCACCGATATACAGCTCGGCCAGTTTCTCAAGAGAATAGTCCATTCTAACTGGAAGAAAATGAGCTGTCTTTGTCAACCGATCTACAATCACCCAAATAGCATCATACTTTTTCTTAGTCAAAGGCAAACTAGATACAAAATCCATTGTTACTCTCTCCCATTTCCATTTAGGCACTTTTAAAGGTTGAAGCACTTGGATACAAATTCCGTTATGTCCCTCTTCATACCTGACCACCAATAATGCTGCTTCAAATCATGATACATCTTAGTACTTCCCGGATGTATCGTAAAAACTTATTGATGTGCTTCTTCTAAAATAATCTTTCTCAAACTAGTATCATCAGGAATACACAACCTATCTTGAAACCAAAGGCTACCATCATTTCTCACATGGAAATCTCTATTTTCTCCATGTTGGCAATCTGAAACAATCTTCTGAATTTTCTCATCAGCTAATTGAGCCTCTCTAATCTGATCCAATAATACCGGTCTCAACTGCAATTGAGCCAACAGTGCACCATCATCGCATGGTTCAAAACTAGCATGCAATGCTCTCAACTCAACAAGCAACGAGAACGAATACACAGTTAAACTTGCCAAAGACTTCCAACTCAAGGCATCCGCAACAACATTCGCCTTACCAGGATGATAATCAATCAAACAGTCGTAGTCTTTAATCAACTCCAACCAACGCCTCTGCCGAAGATTAAGCTCTCTTTGAACTCCCAAATATTTTAAGCTCTTATGATCTGTATAGATAAAAAACTTTTCCCCATACAAATAGTGTCGCCAAATCTTCAAAGCAAACACTATAGCTGCCAACTCTAAATCATGAGTCGGATAATTAAGCTCATGCAGCTTCAACTACCGAGAAGCATAAGCTACAACTTTACCCTCTTACATCAACACACATCCTAAACCATTATGTGAAGCATCACTATAAATCACATAAGGTTTATCTTCCACAGGCAAAGTAAGAACAGGCGCTTGAGTCAACATCTTTTTCAACTGCTCAAAACTAGCTTGACACTGATCTGTCCACACAAATCTAACTCCTTTTCAAAGTAATCTGGTGAGTGGAGTAGCTATTAAAGAAAAACCTTTCACAAAGCGTCGATAATAGCCTGCCAAACCCAGAAAACTTCTAACTTCAGTCACCGACTTTGGTGGACTCCAATTCAAGATAGCTTCAACTTTACTTAGATCAACTCTAATATCATCTGCTGAAACTATATGACCAAGAAAAGTCACTTGATCAAGCCAAAACTCACACTTCGACAGCTTAGCAAACAACTGCTTTTCTCTCAAAATCTGTAATACAATCCGCAAATGCTTGTCATGTTCCTCTTCATTACGCGAATACACCAAAATATCATCAATGAAGACCACTACAAACTGATCTAGATAGGGTCTAAACACCCTATTCATCAAATCCATGAAAGCTGCAGGTGCATTCGTTAACCCAAAAGGCATCACCAAGAACTCATAATGCCCATACCTTGTGCGAAAAGCTGACTTAGGAACATCTTCAGCTCTAACTCTCAACTGATGGTACCCTGATCTCAAATCAATCTTGGAAAACACTGCTGCTCCCTTTAATTGATCAAAGAGATCATCAATTCTAGGCAAAGGATACTTATTCTTAATAGTCATCTTATTCAATTTCCTATAATCGATACATAACCTCATAGTACCATCCTTCTTTTTCATAAACAAAATAGGAGCTCCCCATGGAGAAACACTAGGGCGAATAAACCCTTTATCCAATAACTCCTGTAATTGCACTTTAAATTCTCTCAACTCAACGGGTGCCATTCGATAAGGAGTAATAGAAATGGGAGTGGTACCAGGCAACAATTCGATACCAAACTCAACCTCTCTCTCAGGAGGTAATCCTGGCAACTCCTCAGGAAACACGTCTGGAAAATCTGCAACCGTGGGTATACTATCAAGTTGGGAACCCACTACTCCAGTATCCACAACATGAGCAAGATAAGCATCACACCCTTTTTAATCAACTTCCTAGCTGTTACAGCTGAAACAAACAAGGATGCAAGTTGTCACTGCTCACTAGACACCATTACACTTTTACCATCACCGGTTCTCAAAGTGACACACTTCTTTTGACAATCTACCACTGCTCCATGCTTAGACAACCAATCCATGCCTAAGATTAAATCATACTCCTTAAAAGGCAATTCAATTAAATCCCCAAGAAACTCCTCTCCTTGCACTACTACTGCACTATCACGATGAACCTTACTCACGACAACACTATGTCCTAACGGATTTGTCACCAAGACATCAAATCCTAAGGACTCTGAATGCAATTCAGACACAAGCAAAATGAATGCACTTATGTATGAATGAGTAGATCCTGGATCAATCAAAGCAAGAACTAAAATGCCAAATAAAGAGAATGTACCCACTATAGCTGCTGAAGCATCCGGCTGCCTCTGCATCACATAAACTCTCTTAGAAGATCTAGCCTCAGCTGGCCTACTGCCTCCAGATGTCGATCCTCCTCTCTGACTAAGCCCGAGCCGACCACCTCTACTGAAACCTCTGCCCCCTCGACCACCCCTGCTAACACTAGGTCGAGAAGCTGCAGACTCAGTCTGTCTATGCTCCTGCATCTCAGGACACTCCCTAATAAAATGGTCAGGCGATCCACACCTGAAACACACAGCTGATCTACCCATCATCCTGCAAACACCCACATGATTTCTACCACACTGTTCACATACAGGTAGAGTAGACCTCTGAATCACTGGAATCGGAGCACTGGTTACAGAAGCTGTAGGTATCGATCTCTGCCTCTGATATTGCACCGACCTACCTGACTATCTCTGACTTCTACTGATTCTTGGAACAAAACTTCCTCTACCTCTCTTCACAGATTAGGACCCTGCCTCAAACTGGGGTCTCCTTACCCTAGTCTCCTCCTCAATAGCAGCTGCTGCAATACCTTGTGCTCTCTCAACACTCCTAGCTGCTGCAACTAATTGAGAGAAATCCTGGTACCGAGAACCAACCACAATGCACATAATGGAGGGCCTCAATCCCTCCTCAAATCTTCTGCATCGATCAATCTCGTCCGAGATAATCCCGCCGGCATAATGACTCAACCGGGTGTACTCAACTTCATACTCTGTTACCGTCCGGTCATCTTGCCTCAAACTCAGGAATTCCATCTTCTTAATATCTTTATACTCCCTCGGAGTATATTTCTGCTCGAACTCCCTCAGAAAATCCCCATAAGACAGAGTAGGTGGATCATCCATGGCATGAGGAACTGTCTTCCACCAATCATACGCATCTTTCTGCAGAAGGGATCTTGCATAGTCAAACTTCTCATCCGAAGTAGCTTGCAACTAAATGAATATCCTCTGCACTTTATCCAACCACTGCTCAGCCACTGCAGGGTCGGTAGTGCCTAAGAAATCTTCAGCCCCAAATTTTCTCAACTTATCATAATGTCTTACTGACACTTGAGGCTGTGGTGGCGGTGGTGGCTGCACTGGAGCTGGCCTCAATAGTTCTATTACATGCCTAAACCAACCAGGCGGTACCTCATCAGCATCGGATCTCCCTAGCACAGTAGCAGGGGCCTCACTAATTCTATCAACTCTCGCTCCAACTCTACCCTCTTCAGGAGCTATACTCTCAGCACTACCTTCTACAGACTGACGTGACTGAGACGCCATCACTACCTATATCTGCAAACACAGCAGAATATACCTCATTAAGATCAAAGACTGCCATACCAAAACATGTATCTTATGTAAAAACCATATTTTAAAAAATCAAAATTTCCTTTTTCTTACAGTTGACCTAGGTTGAGAATCTCAAACCTAGGCTCTGATACCAAAATAATTGTAACACCCCTATACCCCGTATACGTATATAGCATGCTAATACGATCGTAATATACGTATACTGAATATAGGATTGCCATGGTTTACTAAACAAATGACTCATCCCTTTAATAAAAACATGAACAAATTTAAATCATTTAAAAGAAGAAAAAAAACACAATAAGAAAAGTGTTTATTTAAAACGCAGCAGAAAATATAACAAGTATTTTACAAATACTTATACATCAAAATTCAAATTTTACATAACATAAGATATATACATGGTTGGCAATATGTCTTTGATCTTTAAGCTCCACTTATCAAAACTTCAGACTCTAAACTCTAGTCGGCCTAGAGGAACTCTCCGGTTCTTCCCTGTCACCTGCGCGATGAATCACAATCGCGCTAAGCCAACGGCTTAGTGGTACAAATTGCAATAACAATATACTTCTATGCAATGCCAATGTCACACATTTCATCAATATGGTCACCTCCAGTAAATATAATAGAAACCCCCAAGTATATTGTTCAGCTCTCTCATTTTGGAAGGGTCGAGTATACTTTATCCAGTGTTCTCGAATAAGCTCTTATTTGATTTTATAAGATCCTCTAAAATAGGGCCTAACACCGGTCAATTAACGAATTTCCTCATGGGTTAAAATATTGCTAGTTAAAGGGACGGAATCCCGTGGTGTTGGATGCCTGTTAGGGCAGCAAAATCAACTGGACCTATGGTCATCTCTCTGATAGGCAGGTGAAAAGTATGGGTAGTGTCCATCCATTGCACTATAAGTTCTTGAATGATGATCCTGTCAATTTGATATCCACGGGATGGTAATTGCAATACAAAGTCTTCAAATTTACTTTCTCAGACTGTTCTTTTTACTTTAGTGGGGCTTGATCGTACCACTTGCGGGCTTTGTGAATGTTTCCACCACCATTAATGACACATCCATCATGCTTTCCAAATATAGGTAATCAAATAAAAGGTAAGTACACATATTCCATTTTTGCACTTTCAATAACAATTACATAAATTTATGTTCCATTTCTTTTATTTTCTATGATGTAAATTTTCACATAACAATATATATCATCAAATTATATATTAAATTATACTAACTAATTTTGTATGAGTAAGTAATCAAATCATAACAAAAATGATGCTTACCTACATTTTCTTTTTGCAACTATGTTGAAGATGCATCTTGAGTAATAGTGGAACTTGCTCAACCCTGTTATTATAAAGGTATGTAAGTAATTCATTATTTGAACGTGTCCTGAACTTCGAGGAATGCTGGATAGCATCCATTTATGATAAGTTATAACGCTTTCAAAAACTTAAAATTATAAGAAAATGTTAAGGATGAAGTTGTTCTGAATGAGAAATGGCAAGGAAACGATCACTTATATAGGAAAAATGAGACAAGTATCAGTAATATATATATATAAGGGATAAGGTGTGAGAGGGGATTTTTGCCCCTACTCTCGGTGGAATGATTCTTGTTACTTCGACATTGTTAGGTTCAGGGCCTTAGAGAACATGGGCCTAAACCCGAAGAAAATAGAGTAGCCACCCGGACGAACCAGAAAAATTTAAAGGGGTGGATGACTCGATTCCTAAGGAATCCCCAACCCCCTAATGGGTTCAAAAAGTTGGGTACTTGTGAGGAAGGTGAGAAATGGCCCAGCACCCCCACAATGCCCGGTTCATTAGAACCAGCCTCCTTTTCAGATCTTAATATTATAAAATTCTTAAATATAATGATATTATCCATACTACATGTGATCATAAGAATAAATAAATACTTTATTAAAATCACAACAATGTCCAAACAAAATAAATAAATGGACACCCATCCGAGGATGGAAACATGTTCTTATATCATCTAATATCTAAAACTAAATAGGACACCACCAAAAGGTGGAAATGTGTCATTTACATTGATCCAAAAACTTTAAATAAATTAAATTACATGATGTCACGATAAGAGGTACCCAAAACATGGAAATATACCTCTTACAATATTTTGAAACTAAAGCAAATCAATAAAAGTAACCAGCCATTCATCATAAGTAAAATACTCATCCATGACATGAAACATCAATCAAAATGCATAATAAATATTTGTCTAATTTAATTAAAGCGGCAAGTATATAAATTTAGGGTTAATGCATCATTTAGGGTTTTTTAAATAAAATTAGGGTTTTGTAGGTTTTATGTTTAACAATTGGGGTTTTTTAATTACTGAAGTAGTTAACTAAGAAATATTTAATGTAAAAAAAATAACATGACTACTGGATGTACAAATAGGTTGAATTAAAGATTAGGTTTTGAAATAAATTAGGGTTTGAATCTAGAGAAAAAATATTTTGGATTTAGGTTTTATAAGTTAGGATTTTAGAATCTTAATCAATCAGGGATTGATGATTTGAAAATAGTTTAGGGTTTAGATTATGAATATTAACATCATTATTATTTTTAAGTACATAGGTTACTGTGATAATTTTTTAAAAACTTAAAATGAAGCCACTGATGCTACTGTGATGTATTAAAACTTTAAATATATAACCTTTTGTGAATTAATTTAAGCGAATAAATAACATATTTAATACTTAAAACAATCGAAGCATATTATATTTATTCAGTTCGGAACATACCTTCATTGTTGGTTCCTCCACAATTTATTAAGTAAAATTCTGGCAGAATGATCACCAAGACAACATTGATTTATTGCCTTGATTATGGATCCTCTCTTGTTGTGGATTTTTTTATATGGTAAACTGCTTCCCCTAATAGTCACTGCCTCTCCAAGTTTCGTCTCCAAAAAAGTCCAAAGTTGCCTTCTGGCTGAATCCAATCCCCCTCTCTGTCTTTTAATGTGGTATTTATAAGAAAAAATAAAAACCTAATACTAATCGGCTAAGGAAATAAAAACTATTTAGGAAAATATTAAAAACCATGTAAAATAAGGTTTTGGCAAAAACTGTGCGCGGGCTTGGCGAGACTAGGCGCTACTATGCTAGGATCGGGCTGGCGAGGATTGGCCTAGGCGCTACGAGGATCTGCGAGGGGTGCTGCCTGTGACCAATTCGTCGTCGATTTTTTATTATTATTTACTTTTTATCTTTTCTTATTTTTTATTTTTTATTTTCATTATTAAAAATAAATATTATAAGTAATAAATATTATTAAATAAATATTATTTTATTAAAATAGATAATAAATATTAAAATACCATAAAAATCATTTTGGACTGTTTAAAAATATCGGACTGGACTAGGTTAAAAATTAAGGGTCTACAGTTTGTCCCCTGCTTGAATGATCTGAGACTTTTAGTAGAAGAGAATGAAAAGCAACATGACTGTGAGTAGATTTTGGATGAGGATGGGTTCTGGACTCGATATTTGGATACTTGGACTCGAAACTGGGTACTTGGACCCGGGATTGAATTTGATTTAGGTACTTAGACCTGAAATTGAATTTGATTTGGGTACTTAGACCTGAGACTAGGTACTTGGACCTGAGATCGAATTTAATTTGGGTACTTGGACCCGAGACTGAATTAGATTTGGGTACTTAGACCCGAAACTGGGTACTTAAACTCAAGAATAGATTTGATTTGGGTACTTGGACCCGAGATTGGGTACTTGTACCTGAGGCTGGATTGAATTTGGGAACTTGTACCTGAGACTGGGTACTTGGGCTCGAGACTAAATTGGATTTGGGTACTTGAAAATGAGATTGGGTACTTGGACTCGAGATTGAATACTTGGACCCGTGACTGAATTGGATTTGGGTACATGAATCCGAGATTGGGTACTTAGACCTGAGATTGGATTGAATTTGGATACTTGGACCTGAGATTGAATTGAATTTGGGTACTTGGACCCAAGATTGGATACTTGGAGCCGTGACTAAATTGGATTTGGGTACTTGGACCCAAGATTGGGTGCTTGGACTTAAGACTAGATTGAGTTTGGGTACTTGGACCTGAGATTGGATACTTGGACTGGAGATTGGGTTCTTGGATCTAAGATTGGGTACTTGGTCCCATGACTGAATTAGATTTGGGTACTTGAACCTGAGATTGGGTACTTGGACCCGAGATTGGTTTGGGTTCTGGATTCGGAATGAGTTCTGGACTTAAAAAAATTTAGGTTCTGGACCCAAAAATAATTTGGATTTTGGACCCGAAGCACCTATATACTCTTGCCCCCTGTGCAGGCTCAAACCAATATTTTTTTCATGTAGGCTCTGATTGATGTTTGTCTTGTCAAGCTCTTCACACAAGCATGTATTTCTTCTTTCACAAAATGACTGAAGCTTCCTCATGCAATAGGGCCTTCCATGCCCCCTGATTCCATTCCCGCTTCATGTTTACTTCATGGAGTATCGCTGTTTACTTTTGACAAAGAAAAATGCAGTGTGATATGCTCATGTATACATGATATGCATGAGTAATACTTACAGTGGTTTCATCAACTCACAGACTGAGGTGATCAGCTGAAGTGTTCTCATTGATTCCTTCCAGATGCTTGTTCAGGTCTTGCATTGGAATGACATAAAGCTTTGCATTTATGACTTTTATTTTCAATGTGTTGAAAACATGAGTGGTGAGGCCCAAGCAGCATAGATACATCCACAACCTTGCCAATAATCATTTACTTTGCCCAATGTGTCTTCCAAGGTTCGATGGTTCAACATACTCCCCTTAACTTGAAGGCTTTGTATAACAAAAACACACATTTTTTAAAAATCTTAAAATCATATTTTGGCTTTGTCAAATCAGTGTCATTATACCTCAGGACTCGATTATCCAAATTAACATATCTATAACATGACAACCCTAGTTACTATACTAAACTGGGGAATCACTTCTATTTGAGCAAGAACTGTTGCACTTCATATAGGCATATACACATTACTTGGTCAAAGATCTCATTTGAGTTTGAATATTATCTATCTCATATGCATGCTTATCTAAACTATCTCCACTAATAGACTCTATCTACCAAGAGAGATCAAAAGGTCTTTAATAGGCTTGAAATGGGGTATATAAGGGACATGGGTTAAATGACGGCCATTTGTAAGTTGGAGCCATTGTGACACTATGGGCAAACCCTCATACCACATTTTTTGTTTGAAATTTAGGCAGCTGGGAGTAATCTTCTTGGACTACAATTTCCTTCTATCTTCTTGGCATTAATCTGGATCTTGATTGGGATAATCTTTACCTTTGCAAAAAAGTTTGGTACCTACATCCTTTTCTTTTTTTCTCTCTTCTTTCTCTTTCTTTTTCTTACTCTTTCTTTTTCTTTGAGCATTTTATCATTTTGTCCTTCTTCCCTATAGGATTCTTAAGTTTAGGACTTTCAAAAACTAGATGGTCTTTCACCTTTTTCTCTAATTTTGATTGAATCTTTGGTTGGGCTGGACCAATTCCAGTCAAACTATCCTTATAAACCAAATGGAAGCCTTTTGCTACTTTAGGTAAAAGAGAACTCGGTTAGCTTTCTGAACTATTTTGGGTTTTATTTTCTTTTTCTTTTTTTCTTTTTCTTTCTTCTTTCTTCTTTCTTTTCTTTCTTTTTTCTTCTTCTTTTCTTTTCTTTTTTTTTGTTCTAGCTCTAAAAGAGTTTTTTTGTTTGTACCAACTTGCATTTCTGGTAATGGATGAGTGGAGTGGTATTAATCTACTTCTGTCCTGACTTTATCTGTGATATTTTTTCTAATTCAGGTAAACTTCAACTACTCTTATGGTCTTGAGAACTTCAACTATCCTCATGGTATTGACTATTCATTCCTTTCTTTTTGATCTTCTTGTCTCTTCACCTTAGTGATCATAAGACTTGTCAAAAGTGTAACAACAGCTCAGGGTAGGTTATTGGGGTTTGTAAGCCAATGAAAAGAAAGCTAAAATTTTATGAAGGCTCAAAGGGACAACTAGGGATTGATATTTAATAGGGTGGATATTATCAAACAATGCTTATATCATCTCTATCTTAAATAAATAGAGTTCAATTTTGCCTCAAAAGTCTGTCAAAGCATGTTCTAAGACTAACTAGGACCTAGACAAATGTCATTATGCATGAGCCCTCTCTAAGTAAGCATACACAACTCAATGCTATAGAATAATTCCCTCACCTAGTAAAGTCATTCAAATTATAATGCATAGATATGCTAATTTATAAAGATCAAGCTAAATTCGTCATCGATTGAGCACTATAATGAACAAAGACCATAAAAAATTTGATGAAAATAATTTATTCAAACAAACATAATTTGAAAAACATAATTGTTCCAATTAAATATTAAAGAAAGCAAAATAAATCTAGCAACACTCCAAGCTAAGAGAAGTTTGTTGAATAAAATTTCTCCTCATTCTGCATCTTCAACATTCTAGTCTTGAAAGACAGAATCTTTCTCAACTCCTCCTCCTACCATGAAGGTTGCCAGCGAAGGTACTCTTCCAAATTTAGGCAAAGGATTACTCTTGGTATTGGGCTTATCAGGCTCAGACAACTTTCCACTATCAATTAAATTCTGGATATCATGCCTCAACTTCATACAGTAGTCCATTTCGTGTCCAGGTCATTGATGGAATTGGCAAAATGCCTTGGTATCAAAGTTAGGTCGAAGAGGATTAGGAAGAGGATGAAGACTCAAGGGTTGTAACAATTCCTTCTTTTGTAGCTTATTGAGAATCCAAGTCAGCGGCTTCCCCAATTTTGAAAACTGCCTCATTCCTCCTTGACCAGTGGCATTACATCAGCTTCCTTTTGTATGCTTTGATTACCCGACTGGTAGTTCCCCTTCTCATTTCTTCTTGCCAAAAAGCGGTTCTTTTCCCTTTCTATGAGCGGGTATTTTTGCCCCAACTCCCGGTGGAATGGTTCTTAAGACTTCGGCAGTGTTTAGGCTCAGGGCCTTAGAGAACATGGGCCTAAGCCCGGAGAAAATGAAGTTGCCACTCGGACGGGCCGGGAAAAAAAAAAGGGGTGAATGACTCGATTCCTAAGGAATCCCCAACCCCCTAATGGGTTTAGAAAGTTGGGTACGTGTGGGGAAGGTGAGAAATGGCCCAGCACCCCCACAATGCCCTGTTCATTGGAACTGGCCTCCTTTGCAGGTCTTAATATTATAAAGTTCTTAAATATAATGATATTATCCATATTACATGCAACAATTAAAATAAAGCATCATTACATTAAAATTAAAGCAATGTCTAAACAAAACAAATAAATGGACACACATCCAAGGATGGAAACATGTCCTTATATCATCCATGTCTAAACTAAATAGGACACCCACCGAAAGGTGGAAACATGTCCTTTACATTGGTCCAAAATATAAAAGCAATTTAAATTATATAAAATGTAACTAATGAGGTACCCACAAAGTGGAAACATACCTCTTACAAAGTTTTGAAAAAAAAAACAAATCAATAAAAGTAAATATCCATTCATGATAAACAAATCAAATATCAAAATTAAATAAATTAATCATCAAAACATATAATAAACATTCATTCAATTTAAATAAAACAGTAAGTATATAACTTTAGGGTTCATATATCAATTAGGGTTTCTTGGGTTTTGGAATTATTATTATTGTTATTTAGGCTACTATGAGAATTTTTGGAAAAATGGAATGGATTTGGGTTTTATAAATTTAAGAAAGTAGTAAGGTTTTTGGTTAATCAAATTAGGGTTTAGGGATAACATCATGAAATTAGGGTTTTGGAACCTTAAGATATTAGGGCTTAGGGCTCATGGTTAAGATATTAGGGTTTAAGGCTCACGGTTAAGATATTAGGGTTTTATGGTTTGAAACCTTGATTTTGCAGATTATGATTTAGGATTTGATGTTTTACCTTGATCAAAGTTAAGTATGGTTTTAATATTGACAATAATAATTGCTTAAGTATTTTTAGATGAAACAAACATAGAAAGTCTTTAATGGAGTTATTGAAAGATTAAAATATCCAGTGAATAAAATTATAAAAAAGCTACTTTGAAGATTTGAAAACAGAATTAGGATTTATGGTTTGAATAAATTAAAGTTTAGGTTTGTATTTTGAATAAAGCTACTATATTTTGAATAATGATAATAAATAAAGTTAAGCATAAAGACTTATAATATGCAAATAATATTGACCCGACCCCATACGACGGTCCCACTAGCCGATTAGCGGGCGGGGGTCAAGGGGGCAGCGCCCCTTGCGGGGTCAAGATTTTGAAAACTAGCTTTTAGGGTTATAGGTTTTGGTGTTGAAAATTAAGATTTTAGGGTTTAAGATTTAGAAAATAGGGTTTTGAGATTTTAAGGAACTTATGTTATTTTTAAAAGAATAATGCTACTGTGTGATTTTGAAAAGAAGAATTAATTAGGGTTGAAGCTTTTGATACTTGAAAAAATAAGGCTACTGGATGTTTGAATTAGAGATTAGGTTTGAAATAAGTTTAGGTTTTAAGAAAACAGATTATTGTTTTGTGGTTTTAGAAAAGTGTAATTAGGGTTTTAGATTTCAGAAATTAGTTTTACGGGTATTAAGGTATTTAGAGTTTTTTATAGAGTTTAGATTGTAAACATAATAATTGATCAAATAACAAAAATGTATATGCTCAAACAATTGATTAAATTGTATGATGAAGCTATTGTGAACATAAATAAGTCAATAGAAAATCAAACCTCCGTTGTTGGTTCCACCAAAACTTGAATTCTGATTAGAACAATAGCAAAGGCAATGTTGTTGCCTTTGATGGATTGATGATTGATGAATGTTTACTAATTTCTTTTTGTCGTTTCTTGCTCCTAGGGCTTTCTATCTCGTTTTTCCTCCCAAGTCTGAAGTCCTAAAGTCTAGATCAAAAAACCAATTTTCCTGCCAAGTAAAAATCAATTTTCCCCCTCCATAATTTTGTGTTTTAATGTGGTATTTATAGAAAAAATAAAAAACCTACTGCTAATTGTCTATGGAAATTAAAATTATTTAGGAAAAGAAATCAAAACCAAATAGAATTCGGTTTCGAAAAAAAATTGCATTGGAAAAATTACGCTGGAGAAAAAATTTCTACGGGCAAAAACTGCGAGAGCTGGCGGGCCAGCTCTGGGAGGCCAGCCAATTCGTCACAAGAATTTCCTGCGGTGAATTGGCTCGAATTGGCCCAAGCCAATTCACTTTCAGCGATGAAATTTTTCATCACCGATTTTTATTTATTATTTTTTATATTTTTTTAACTTTATTAATATTACCTTTTTATTTTCATTAAAAGTTATAAATAATAAGTATTGAATATTAAAATAAATATTATTTAATTAAAATACCACAAAAATTATTTTGGACTATTTTAAAAATATCGGACTAGACTGGTTCAAAAATTAAGGGTCTATACTTTCCCACTCTTTAATTTGCAAGCCTGCTTGTGGAAGTTCCTTGAAATGTCGAATGAGTATATGAGACATCCTTCGCGAAGGCTAGGTAACACTCCTCTCACAATCATTCTAATTTTATCATATTCATCACCTCTTGAGCAATACAACCTTATTCCTCCACCTCTTCACATAGTCCATGAAGTTCTCATTCGGCCTTTTTCTAATGGATTCCACCTCCATTAAAGTAACTTCAAATTCAACATTGTATTCATATTGTTGGATGAAGGCCTTGTATAGCAGATCCCAACTCTTTTGTGTGCCATCATCTAAGGTATTGAACCAATTTTGGATAATGGGATCCAGTGAGAGCATGAAGTACCTTAGAGTTTGAGCCTTAGTAGCTTGGGCAGACTGCATGGCAGTGTTATACTGCTTCACAAGGAGGTGATGATTTTTGGTTCCATCAAACTTTGCAAAGGATGGCATCTTTAACTTGCATGAAACTTCTTCTTCTAGCTCAAACAATTTGTCAACTTCGGACATTTCATTGATTTTCAGCTTCTTTTCAAACTTCTTTTCTAGGTCAGCAATCATCTTCTCAATATTTGAAGTTTCAGTTTTCTCTACAGCTGATCTTTCAACAACCCTCGGTTCCTTCTTCTTATCTTAAGGATCTTGGAAGTGTTGAGCCCAATCGTCATCATCATCGATGACTACCTTGTCATCATCAAAAGCCACTTCACTAACTTTAGCCTTCCCCTTATCTTTCTTGGTGCTTCAGATGCTTTAGCGGTGTGCCCAAACATTGTAGTCATTTGATTCTTCATGATCTCAGCTAGGGCCCCCTTTAGTTCTTCCATTTTGGCATTGAGGGCGTCGTCCACCATTCTTTGAATTTGTTCGGGCTCCATTGCTTTTGGTGGAAAAGTTATTGAGTCACTACTAGATTCTTCATCTCCAGCGTAGGTCAGATTGTCATAAGCTTTTAAACTGTCGTAATCCAGGGCTGTGATAATTAATGATATGTGACACCAATGTAGTATGCATGTATGCATGTATGTACAAGTAAAAAACAAACAAAGATAATTAGGACATTCCTTCCAACCTTATAACTTCCACACACGGATGGTGAGTCTCTTTTCCTAGGCAAAAGGTCAATCAAAATACCAACATGGGATATTTTATTTTCAAAAAGTTTCCCCAGACGATTCAGCCAATAGTTATATTTTAAAAATGGAAATCAGTTTATGATAAGACCCATTAATTAGGTTTTAATCCATTCAATCGACTATAGTAATTTTTATGCTATATTGGATTAAAACTAAATTAATAGATTTATTATAAATAGATTTCTCACTTGAAAAAGTAACTAATGATTCATGCCAAAAACAAGTCCATGGTTAATTATTCTTAGTATAAACTAGGCTCACAATTTATTTTTGGTATTTCATAATTTACCTAAATAATTTGTAAGCTCTTTCAAAAGGTTATGAAAATAGTTTTGTTTCTAAGCCCATTGTAAAAAGATTTTAGAAAAAAAATGAATTTTGGGCTTTTGTATTTGGGTCATGAGAAAAGAATTTTTTATTTGTTTTTTAGGAAAGTTTTATGTCTAAAGACCATCTTGAAAAATTTTAAAAATAGCTTTGGTCTTTTGGACTTTAAAGAAATTTTTTTGCGCTTAAAATGTACTTAGGTCAAATTAGAAAATAACAAACCAAATAAGTCATGATTTAAACCAAGATAAATTAACCATAGTTAAACAGTAAGCATTTGAGGTAAAAACCTAAGGAAAATAACTAGGCTAATTACATGAGCTTTAGTCTTTAGGTTGAAAGGCTTAGGTGCCCATAGCAAGTATATACCAAATGGTACAAGGTTATGAGTGGTTATGCCATGCTCAATCTCCATACCTTAATTGAATGTATGGTATACCTTACATAATACAACACGGGTAACATGGACATCCTAACTCGCGCACACGATGCAATCTAAATGATGCAATGGATAATATCCTGATAAGAAAGAATAGAATAATATAAAGACCAACAAAATTAACTTCTCTTATCCCCAGTGGAGATGCCACTGTGAGCGGGGATTTTCGCCCCCACTCCCGATAGAATGGTTCTTGCAACTTAGCACTGTTAGGCTCAAGACCTTAGAGAACATGGGCCTAAACCCGGAGAAAATAGAGTCGCCACCCAAAATGGGCCTGGAAAATAGAAAGAGGTGGATAATTTGATTCCTAAGGAATCCCCAACCCCCTAATGGGTTCGAAAAGTTGGGTACGTGTGGGGAAGGTGAGAAATGGCCCAGCACCCCCACAACGTCCAGTTTATTGGAACCGACCTCCTTTTCAGGTCTTAATATTATAAAATTCTTAAATGTAATGATATTATCCATACTACATGTGATCATAAGAATAAATAAATATTTTATTGAAATTACAATAATGTCTAAACAAAATAAATAAATGGACACCCATCCGAGGATGGAAAGATGTCCTTACATCGTCAAATTTCTAAAACTAAATAGGACACCCATCGAAAGGTGGAAATGTGTCCTTTAAATTGATCCAAAACTTTAAAATAAATTAAATTACATGATGCTCATGATATGAGGTACCCAAAATATGGAAAAATACCTCTTACAATGTTTTGAAACCAAAGCAAATCAATAAAAGTAACCAATCATTCATCATAAGTAAAATATTCATCCAGGACATGAAACATCAATCAAAATGCATAATAAACATTTATCTAATTTAAATAAAGTGGTAAGTATATAAATTTA
The DNA here is from genome assembly GCA_947685225.1 of Garcia nutans. Lineage (NCBI taxonomy): Eukaryota > Viridiplantae > Streptophyta > Magnoliopsida > Malpighiales > Euphorbiaceae > Garcia > Garcia nutans. The sequence goes on from CANTUV010000007.1 coordinate 57,519,774, forward strand.
GGGATTATGCATCATTTAGGGTTTCTTAAATAAAATTAAGGTTTTGTAGGTTTTATGTTTAACAATTGGGGTTTTTTAATTACTGAATTAGTTAACTAAGAAATATTTAATATAAAAGAAATAACATGGCTACTGGATGTACAAATAGGTTGAATTAAGGATTAGGTTTTGAAATAAATTAGGGTTTGAATCTAAAGAATGGATATTTTGGATTTAGATTTTATAAGTTAGGGTTTTAGAATGTTAAACAATTAGGGATTAATAGTTTGAAAATAGTTTAGGGTTTGGATTAAGAATATTAACATCATTATTAATTTTAAGTACTTAGGTTACTGTGATAATTTTTCAAAAACATAAATGAAGCCACTGAAGCTACTGTGATGTATTAAAACTTTAAATACATAACCTTTTGTGAATTAATTTAGGTGAATAAATAACATATTTAATACTTAAAACAATCAAAGCATATTTTATTTATTTAGTTCGGAACATACCTTCATTGTTGGTTCCTCCACAATTTATTGAGTAAAATTTTGGCAGAACAATCAGTAAGGCAACACTAATTTGTTGCCTTGATTATGGATCCTCTCTTGTTGTTGATTTTTTTAGATGGTAAACTGCTTCCCCTAATAGTCACTGCATCTCCAAGTTCTATCTCCAAAAAAGTCCAAAGTTCCTTTCTGGTTGAATCCAATCCTCCTCTTTGTGTCTTTTTAATGTGGTATTTATAAGAAAAAATAAAAACCTAATACTAATTGGTTAAGAAAATAAAAATTATTTAGGAATTAAAAACCAAGTAAAATAAGGTTTTGGCAAAAACTACATGTGGGCCCGAGTGAGACTGGCGCTGGGCAGGATCAGGCTGGCAAGGATTGGCCTGGGCGCTAACTACGAGGGGCGCTGATTCGCCGCAGGTTTTGGCCTAAGCCAATTCGTCGCCGATTATGTCGTAGCCGATTTTGCCGTCGCCGATTTTTTTATTCTTATTTTTATTATTTATTTATTTATTATTTATTTTTATTATTAAAAAATAAATATTATTAAAATAAAATTAAAATAAATAATAAATATTAAAATATTACAAAAATTATTTTGGACCGTTTAAAAATATTGGACTGAATTGGGTCAAAAATTAAGGGTCTACACAATGTCACATGCATTGAATTTTGAACATTTCATTCTCAGATCTAAATAATTCAAAGTGTTTCATCCATTTTAATAATTGATAAGTCAAAATGTGCTTTTTGAACTTTGATTTCAATTATTAGTTTCTTTCTCTGTTTCAATAATTCACACACATCACATTTTTAAAGATTTGATTTGATTAATAATTATTTAAATATTATTGCGTGTCTAAAATTTATTTTTATACTTACAAATATTTTTTTCACGCAGGGGCTAGAGAATATAGGTACAATAAAAAATAACCTAATTTTTTGCAAAACTGACATTGACCATTAAAATTAATTTTTGCAGATAATCTAGGTCCAAAACTCAAACCATCTTGGGTTCAGAACCCAAATCATTTTCTTATTCATAACTCAATCTAGGTCCAGAACCCAAATCAACTAGGGTTCAAAACCCAAATCATTTTTTAGTCAAAAACTCAATTTGGATCTAGAAACCAAACCAACTTGGGTCTAGAACCGAAATTATTTTTGAGTCCAGAACTCAATCTGGGTCCAGAACCCAAACTAACTCTGTCCATAAACCAAATAATCTTTGAGTCCAAAAATCAATTTTTGCCCCCACTTCCACGTGGAATGGTTCCTGCGACTTTGGCACTGTTAGGCTCAGGGCCTTAGAGAACACGAGCCTAAACCCAGAGAAAATAGAGTTGCCACCCGAACGGGCCAGGAAAAAGAAAGAGGTGGATGACTCGATTTCTAAGGAATCTCAAACCCCCTATTGTGTTCGGAAAGTTACATACGTGTGGAGAAGGTTAGAAATGGTCCAGCACCCGCACAATGCCCAGTTCATTGGAACCAGCCTCCTTTTCAAGTCTTAATATTATAGAATTCTTAAATATAATAATATTATCCATACTACATGCGATCAATAAAATAAAAGCATCACTGTATTAAAATCAGAACAATGTTTAAACAAAATAAATAAATGAACACCCATCCGAGGATAGAAACATGTCCTTAAATTGTCCAATGTCAAAAACTAAATAGGAAACCACCAAAAGGTGGAAACGTGTCCTTTACATTAATCCCAAAACTTGAAATAAATTCAATTACATGATGACTAATTAATGAGGTATCCAATCATGGAAACATACCTCTTACAATTTTAATAAATAAATAATAATTAAGAAAATATTCATCCAAAATAAATCAAACATTGAAATTAAAAAATCGATCATCAAAATATATAATAAACTATATAATCAAATCTAAAATTAAATAAAGTAATAAATGTATAAATTTAGGGTTTATATCTTAAATTAAGGTTTTAGGAAAAAATAGTTTAGGGATTTGATTTATAGAACTATTATTACTTAAAAATATTAAGATATTGTGATATCCGAAAAAAGAAGAATTAATTAAGGTTTAGTTTTATAAACTAGGATTTAATTAAAGAAACTAACATTATTATTATTATTCACAAGAATTATGACTATTGTATAAATTTAATTCAAAGTTTACAAAATAATTTCTATGAAAATAATTGCTAAATTTAAGGTTTACTATATTAATTATGGTTTAAGAAAACAAATTATTGTTTTGAGGTATTTAAAAATATGTAGTAGGTGTTTTGATAATGAATCTACTGCATGAACAAGATTGTGATAAATAAACTACTATGATCCTATTCTAAAAGATGACTTGCAAATAATTTAGATTGAAAAGCTAAACCTGCATTTGAAGGCTCCACCAAGGCTGAATCTTTGAACCAAACTTGCTTAGATCAATTATATTGTTAGTGGGGTGGAACAATTGTCTATGCAATTGTTGGAAATTAATTTGTTCTTGCTTCGTCTCTCTATGTTGCTTTTACTCGTTCAAAAGGAAGTCCTAAAGTCCTTAAATAAGTTTCCAAAAGGTCTGAATAATTGTTAAAGCTCCTCGTCCAAAATCCTCTGCCTTTTTTTCTTTTTTTTATTTTGTGTTTCAGTCTCCAGTCCCAATAAAAAATTTCCAAAGTCCCAAGAAAAGTTCTCCCTCTAAATAATTCCTCCAATCCGTCAATCCCCAATTTCTTCCTCTTTTGTGTGTTTTTGTTGTCCTATTTATAAGAAAATCATAAACCTAATTACGTTTGGTTTAAGAAAAATAAAGCTGTTAAGGAAATATGATTAAAATCGAGAAAAACAAGGTTTCGTCAAAAAAATTACGTGTGTGCCCGAGCGAGATTGGCATGCTGGGTGCTGCTGGCATGCGAGACTGCATGTTGGGCGTCATTACTGCGAGGCGCGATTGGGTGAAATGGGCGTGCTGCTACTGGGCAAAATTAGCTGCTGGGCAAAATTGCGCTGGCAAGAATTACTGCGAGGCAGAAGCCTATGATGAATTGGCTGCTAATAGCCAATTCACCGTAGGCTTAGGCTGTGGCGAATTGGCTGCCAACAGCTAATTACTGTTTGTCGTGCGTTGCTAGCCAATCCATCTGATTTTTTATTTTTTGCTTTTTATTTTATTTTTATTAAAAAAATATTATTATTATTAAAAATAAATAATAAATATTATAAATAAAATAAATATTATAAATAATAAATAATAAATAAAATAATTATTATATTATTGAAATAATTATTAAAATAAATAATAAATACCATAAAAATTATTTCAGATTATTTTAAAATTTTTGGACTAGACTTGGTAAAAAATTAGGGTTTATAGTTTTCCCTTTGCTTTGAATGATCTGAGACTTTCAGTAGAAGAGAGTGAAAAGCAATATGACTTTGAGCAGATTTTGGATGAGGGTGGGTTCTCGACCTGAAATTAAAAATGGTTGGGTTTGGACCTAAAATGAGTTTTGGACCTGAAAAAGTTTTGGGTTCTCGACCCTGATAAGTTTGATTGGGTTCTCGATCCAAGATTAGATTTAAGTTCTCGACTCGAGAATTGATTTTTGGGCGCTCGATCTAAAACTGGATTTTTGGGTGCTCGACCTAAAATTGAATTTTTGGATACTCAATCCTAAACTGGATTTGGATTTTCAATCCGAAACTGGATTCTGGGTATTCGACCCGATACTACATTTGAATTCTTGATCTAAAATTGGATTTGAGTTTTTAACCTGAAAATGGATTCTAGGTACTCGATCTGATACTAGATTTGGATTCTCGATCCAAAATTAGATTTGATACTCGATCTTAAATTGGACTTGGGTTCTCAACCCGAGATAGGAGTTGGGTACTTGATTTGAAAATGGATTTGGGTGCTCAACCCAAAACTTGATTTTGGATGCTTGACCTGAAACTAGATTGGGTACTTGGACCTGAGACAGGAGTTGGGTACTCGATCCAAAACTGGATTTGGGTGCTCGACCCAAAATTGGATTTTGGGTGCTCGACCTGAAACTAGATTGGGTACTTGGACCCAAGACTGATTTATGGCTACTCGACCTAAGACTGGATTATGGGTGCTCGACCCAAAATTGGATTTGGGTGCTCGACCAGAGACAGGAGTTGGGTGCTCGACCCAAAACTAAATTTGGGTGATTAACCCGAGATAGGAATTGGGTGCTCAAGCTAAAATCGAATTTGGGTGCTTGACCTGAAAATAAATTTGGGTGCTTTACCCAAAACTGGATTTTGACTGACCTTTTATTAGTTGAGAATTCTAGTTGAACCGGCTATTCCATTCTTTTTGTTCTTCCTTTTGCAAAAACTTTAGCTATTTTTCAGCTTGCCCTTTTATCTTTTCCTTGCCCCCTACATGGCAAAATATTTGAATGTGAGTTTAAAAATATTTTGTACACATAAAATAAAAAATTGAAAGGAGAAAGTTTTGCCCCCTGTGTAGGCTCAAACCATTGATTTTTTCATGTAGGCTCTGTTTGATGTTCGTGTATTATTTGGTTCCTAGCATAAGCATACATCTCTTCCTTCTTTTTCAAAATGATTAGAGCTTCCTCAAGTAATGGGCTTTTATGCCCTTTGATTTTATACTCGCTTCATCTTTGCTTCATGGAGTATGTTGTTTGCTTTCCTCCAAGAATAGATAATACAAAACAAAAATACAGTATGATATGCTCATGTATGCATGGTATGCATGGATAATACTTACCGTGGTTTTATCGACTCACAGACTGAGAAGATTAACTGAAGTGTTCTCATTGGTTCCTTCTAGATGCTCGTTCAAGTCTTATATTGGAATGACAAAATGCTTCACATTTTTAGTTTTTATTTCCAAGATGTTGAAAACATAAGTGGTGGAGGCCTAAGCAACAGATATACATCCATTTCAAACTATGATTCAGCATGTCCAACAATCATTTACTTTGCCCAATGTGTCCTTCGAGGTTCGATGGTTCAATATACTTCCCTTAACTTGAAGGATTTGTATGACAAAAAATATTTTTTTTAAATCTTAAAATTATTTTTTTCTTTGTCAAATCAGTGTCATTATACCTCTGGACTTGATTTTCCAAATTAGCACATCCATTACATCATAACCTTAGTTACCATACCAGACTTTGAGAATTATTTTCATTTAAGCAAGAACTGTTGTACTTCAGATAGGCATATACACTTTACTTAGCCAAAGGTCTCATTGATTTTGAATATTGTCTATCTCATATGCATGCTTATTTAAACTATCTCCACTAATAGACTCTACCTACCAAGAGAGGTCAACAGGTCTTTGATAGGGTTGAAATGGGGTCTATAAGGGACATGGGTTAAGCAAAGGCCAATTGTAAATTGGAGTCGATGTGACAATATGGACAATTCCTCACACTGTAATTTTCCTGTTTAGATAGTTGGAAACATGAAAAGATAGAGCTTTGAACATTCTTCTTTCTTTTTGACGTTAATCTGGATCTCGATTGGGACAGTCTTTGCCTTTGTAAAAAGTTTAGTACCTATATTCATTTATTTTCTTTATTTCCCTTTTCTTTCTCTTTCTTTTTCTTACTCTTCCCTTTCTTTAAGCATTTTATCATTTTGTCCTTCTTCTCTGTAGGATTGTCAAGTACATGACTTTCAAAAACTAGATGGTCTTTCTCCGTTTCTCTAATTTTGATTGAATCTTTGGTTGGGTTGGACCAATTCCAGTCAAACTATCCTTATAAACCAAATGGAAGTCTTTTGTTGCTTTAGGTAAAAGAGAACTCGGTTGGCTTTCTGAACCGTTTTGGATTTTATTTTCTTTTCTTTTTCTTATTTTTTTCCTCTTTTTTTCTTTCTTTTTCCTTTTTCTTTTTTTTTTCTGTTTTTCCTTTTTTTATCCTTTATGGTCTTCACTAGGTATTCCTTTCTTTTTGATCTTCTTGCCTCTTCTCCTTAGTGATCATCAAATTTGTCATAAGTATCATAACAACTCAAGGTAGGTTATCGGGGTTTACAGGCCAATGAAAAGCCAGCTAAAATCTTACGAAGGCTCAAAGGGATAATTAAGAATTTGATATCAATAGGGTATACTAGTTGTTGGCTTACAAAAGAATGCCTAGATCATCTATCCCTTAAATATGCAGAAGTTTAATTTTGCCTCGAAAGTCCTTTAAAGCATTTTTTAAGATTGACTAAGACCTAGACAAAGGTCATTATGCAGGAGCCCTCTCTAAGTAAGCATACACAACTCAATGCTATAGAAAAATTCCCTTATCTAGTAAAGTCATTCAAATCATGATGCATAGATATATTAATTTATGATTATGAAGCTAGATTCATCATTGATTGAGCACCAAAATGAACAAAGACCAACAAAAATTTTGATGAAAGTAATTTATTCAAATAATCTTAATTAAAAATATAATTATTCCAATTAAATATTTAAAGAAAGCAAAATAGAAGAGAAACATTCAAGTTAAGGGAAGTTTATTGAGTTAAAATTTTTCTCCACATCTTCGATACTTGCATCTTGAAAGGAGGATAAGACAAAATTTTCCTCCAATCCTCTTCCTACTATGAAAGTTGCCGGTGGAGGCACTCTTCCAAGTTTAGACAAAGGATTGCTTTTGGTATTGGGCTTATCCGGCTCGGGTAGCTTACCACTGTCAATTAAATCTTAGATCTCATGCCTTAGATGAGCACATTTATCCATTTTATGCCCTTGCATTTGATGAAATTGATAGAAGGCCTCGGCATTGAAGTTTGGTGGCAAAGGATTATGTAGAGGTTAAAGAGCCAATGGGTGTAACAAACCTTTCTTTTGTAGCTTGTTGAAAACCCAAGATAGAGGTTTCCCCAACTCTGAGAACTGCCTTCTATTTTCTTGACTAGTCATATTAACATCAATTTGCTTTTGAGTGTTTTGATCACCTGACTGATAGTTCCATTTCTCATTCCTTCTTGCCGAAAAGCCTTCTCCCTTTCACATTCTTTAATTTGCAAACTAGCTTGGAGAAGATCTTTGAAATCACGGATGAGTGTATGAGGCATCCTTTCATGAAGACTGGGTAATACCCCTCTCACAATCATTCTTATTTGATCAGATTCATTGGGCCTCTTCTTGAGCAAAGCAGCCTTATTCCTCCATCTCTTCACATAGTCCATGAGTTCTCGTTCGACATTTGTCTAATGGACTCTACCTCCATTGGAGTAACTTCCAATTCAACATTGTATCCATATTATTGGATGAAGGCCTGGTATAGCAAATCCCAACTTTTTTTAGTGCCATCATCTAAGGTATTGAACCAATTTTGGATAACAGAATTCAATGAGAGCATGAAGTACTTTAGGGTTTAAGCCTTAGTAGCTCGGGCGAACTGCATAGCAGTGATATACTACTTCACATAGAGGTAGGGATTTCTAGTTCCATCAAAATTTGCAAAGGATTGCATTTAGAAGTTGTAAGGGACCTCCTCATCTTGTTAGAATAGTTTGTCGACTTCCGACATTTCTTCAATTTTCAGCTTCTTCTCAAATTTCTTTTCCAAATCAATAATCAGTTTCTCAACATCTAAAATTTTAGTCTTTTCTACTACCAATCTTTCAACAACCTTTGGCTCCTTTTTCTTGTCTTGAGGATCTTGGAAATATTAAGCTCAGTCATTATCATCATCAATGATCACTTTGTCATCTTCAAAGGCTACTTCACCAACCTTAGCCTTTCCCTTATCTTTCTTGGTGCTCTCAGATGCTTCAATAGTGTTCCCAAACATCATAGCCATTTGACTTTTCATGATCTCAGCTAGGTCTTTAGTTATTCCATCTTGACTTCAAGGGCATCATCCAACATCTTTTGAATCTACTCAGGTTCCATTAATTTTGGTGAGAAGCTAACTGAGTTGTTGTTGGATTCTTCATCACCGACGTAGGTCGAATTGTCGTAGGCTTTTGAACTATTATAATCCAGGGCTGTGAGCCAGAGAGGATTAATGATATGAGATGCAAATGTATGTATGTATGTATGTATGTATGTATGTACGCATGTATGCATAAACAAGAAATAAACAAAGATAATTAGGACGTTCCTTCCAACCTTATAACTTTCACACACAAATGGCAAATCTCTTTTCCTCTGTATGTGGTCAACAAAATACCAACATGGGATATTTTATTTTCAAAAAGTTCCCTTGAATGGTTTAACTAATAGTTACATTTTCTAACATAGAAGTCGGTCCATGATAATTCCCATTAATAAGGTTTTAATCCATTGAATCTCAATTAAATAGCTTTTTATACTATATTGGATTAAAACTAAATTAAGAGGTCTATCATAAATAGAATTCTTTTTTGAAAAAGCGATCATTGATTCATGAAAAAAATAAGCCCATGTTTAATGATTCTTGGTATAAGCTAGGCTCATAATTGATTTTTGGTATTTCATAATTGACCTAAATAATTTGTAAGCTCTTTATAAGAAAAGGTTGTATTTTTTTGATGAAGTGAAAGATTATTTTTCTTTTGTTGGGCCATAAGATGTAAAAAGATTTTTGACCCATCTTGATCTTCATACCTTGAGTGAAAGTATGGTATCCCTCACATAACACAACATGGGTAACACGGGTGTCCTAACTCATGCACACAATGCACACTAAATGATGCAATGAACAATATCATAATAAGAAAGAATAAAATAATATAAAGACCAACGGAATTAACTTCTCTTACCTCCAGTGGAGTTGCCACTGTGAGGGAGGATTTTTGCCCCCTCTCCCACGTGGAATTATTCTTGTGACTTCGGCACTATTAGGCTCAGGGCCTTAAAGAACATGAGCCTAAACCCGAAGAAAATGGAGTCACCACCAGGATGGGCCGGGAAGAAAGAAAAGGGTGTATGACTCGATTCCTAAGGAATCCCTAACCCCCTATTGGGTTTGAAAAGTTGGGTACGTGTGGGGAAGGTGGGAAATGGCCCAGTACACCCACAACGTCTGGTTCATTGGAACCGGCCTCCTTTTCGGGTCTTAATATTATAGAATTCTTAAATATAATGATATTATCCATACTACATGTGATCATTAAAATAAAAGCATCATTGTATTAAAATCAAAATAATGTTCAAACAAAAAAATAAAAGGACACCCATTCGAGGATAGAAACATGTCCTTACATTGTCTAATGTCTAAAACTAAATAGGATACCCACCAAAAGGTGGAAATGTGTCCTTTACATTAATCCCAAAACTTGAAATCAATTCAATTACATGATGACTAATTAATGAGGTACCTAATCATGGAAACATACCTCTTAAAATTTTAATAAATAAATAATAATTAAGAAAATATTCATCCAAAACAAATCAAATATTGAAATTAAAAAATCGATCATCAAAATATATAATAAACTATATAATCAAATCTAAAATTAAATAAAGCAATAAACGTATAAATTTAGGCTTTGCATCTTAAATTAAGATTTTAGGAAAAAATAGTTTAGAGATTTGATTTATAGAACTATTATTATTAATATTGTTACTTAAAAATATTAAGATAGTATGATACTTGTGAAAAGAAGAATTAATTAAGGTTTAGTATTATAAACTAGGATTTTAATTAAAGAAACCGTGTCATTAACTCACTCATACAGAAGCATTGGTACGTCCAATGACATGGACATAGGCGTGCCACTGCCCATGTCATTCATTCTGCCTCATAAAAATTTTGACTCGCCCAATAACATGGGCGTATTAATGTTCGTGTTAATTATTTTGCCTTATAGGAGCTACAACACACTCATGGACATGGTCGTGCTAATGGTCATGTCATCAACATTAAACTCAGCACCGTTGACATGCCTAGTGGCATGGCCATGTCACTGGCCGTGTCAAGAAAAATCTGCGTTTCAAACTCTCAACCATATGAACACAGTCATTCCAAACTCAATACTACAACACCCTTAATCATTATCTTAGTTTATATCCATAATTCACCCATCAATTCAACACTTATATAACTCCAACATATCATAACTATCATCTTATTCAATCAATCATCACTTTCTCTCATAACACATTCAAAGAAGAAGAAAGAAAAGAAATCTCTTCTCTTTCAATCCAACCTTAAAATCATCATTAGCTACTCACAACAACTTCATACATACCCAAATAAGCCATTAAAACATGCTAATACACAAATCCCAATTTCCCCAAATCATATTCTTCCATAGTATTCCAAAGAAACTTGCAAAATTGATAAAGAAACCTACCAATTGAAGAAGAATCCTCAAAATCTTCACTCGAATCCTTGAAATCACTTCAATCTTTGATATATGGAAGAAGAACTCTCATCTAGTCTCTCTCTCTCTCTCAAGCTCACATCTAAAAGAACAAAGAAGAAGAAGCAAATTTCAACTTCTCTTCCTTTCAATCCTTATATATATATATATATTAATTATTCTTTTATATGTGTTGTATATGTTTGGTATATGTATATGTCATATTTACTTCAAATATATTTCAAATATACATTTCACTTAAAATCCTTTCATTTTCCATTCAAATCATTTATTTAATTTATCCAAATTTAATTTATTTTATTTAATATTCAAAAATTAGGGGTATTACAAGTTTGGTCAGCCCACTTTTGGAATGATCTTGCTCTTCGCCTCATTCTTTGAATGGTCATCAATTAGGTATTGGTGTGGCCAGACTTTAGCTCGGTAAGCTCGGTATGGCTAACTTCTCCTAAGTCTGGTTGACATTGATTCTGGTCCGGTTAGTCTCTTGAGTTGTCTTTAAAAAATTAAAGTCTTGTAAAAATGTTACTTGGTATAAATATTAGTCCTATTCAGTTTGATTGCCTAAGATCAAAATAGAGGCCAATGGTTTGTCTATCTACCAAAATAACAGCTAGATATGATGGGGATGATGATAATCCACATTTTGATCTTAGCATGACATTTAGCAATTCTAATAAAGTTAGAGAGGCAATTACTAAGTATGATGTATCTAAAGGACATGTTTTAAGGATGAAACATGATGAGAGATATAGGATTGGAGCTAAGTGTAAAGAGGTAAGTTGTCCATTCTTGTTGTTTGTGTCAAAAGATGAGAAAAGTAAGGTTTTATATTTAAACATTTGAACCTGACCATAATTGGTGTAGGATATTTGATAACTCAAGAACTTCTACTCATTTTTTGGCCTCTCAATTCAAAGATAATTATACACATCCTAAAAAAGAGTTAAGGATTTACAAAAATATGATGAAGAACACATGAGGTTGAAGGTGACCTTCTCAAAAAAAATATTTTTGAATTTGGACATCTGAAAACATATGTTGCAGTGGTGAAGAGAACTAACCTTAGAGCAAATTTTAAATTGATATGTGCAAGGAGGCATTAAAAGAAAGGAAAGGAATTTTAGAAGGTCGTTTATGTGTTTTAATGCTTTAAAGCAAGGCTGGCAAGCTAGTTGTAGGCCAATCATTAGCTTAGGTGATTGCTGATGTTAACCACCGGTATAAGAAACTGGAGACTCACTGTAGACCCTTAATTTTTGACCTAGTCCACTCTGATATTTTTAAATAGTTTGAAATATTTTTTTGTGGTATAAATTATTTATTTTAATATTTATTATTTATTTTACTTAATATTTATTATTTATTTTATTTATCATTTATTTATAAATATTTATTATTTATTATTTATTTTAATATTTATTTTACTTTTCATTTATTATTTATTTATATATATATAAATAAATAAATACAAAAATCAGTGACGACAGAATCGGCGATAAAATGTCGCTAGTGACGAATTGGCTTGGGCCAATTCGCCGCAAGTTTTGCCTGCGGTGAATTGGCCCAAGCCAATTCGTCGCAGGCAAAACCTGCGATGAAACTATGCCCCACATGTAGTTTTGCTCGCGTCCAACCCGTAGCTCGCTCCCAGGTAGCCCAATGCCAATTTTGCCTGGGCCCGCACGCAGTTCTCACCGAAATCTTATTTTACTTGGTTTTTGATTTTATTTCCAAAACATTTTTTAAATTCCTTAATATACTAGGTTTTTTTTTTATTTTAGTTGCCTATAAAAACACACAGAAAAGGACTGGGATCTTTTAAAGGGGATTCGACCATAAAGGGGGCTTTGGACTTTTCTTGACTTTTCTTAGAAACTTTGGCCGGCACAATTATTGAAGGGTTATTCAAGGACTTGAGCAATTTATGCAGAGACTTGGTGAATTTTGGGACGAGAAGCAACCATTAGTAGAATTTTAACAATTATTAAGAGAAAAGCAATGAAACTCAAATATCAAACAGTGAGAACATATTAACAAGGCAACAGCTTAACTAATTAACTTGTTCTCAATTCAACCAATAAATATAAGGCTGGTGCAAATGAAAGTTTGGATCAAAGTTTGATTATTGGTGGAATCAATAAACGAAGGTACGTTCCTAAAATCGAATCTATTTAAATACGGCAAATTAAATTTCCATGTGATGTTGATTATCCTTCATGCAAATTGATCTCAGTAATCTTTTAATTTCAGTAATCTAAACATGTTTAAACTGATAATTTTTTTAATGCATGATTATTTATTTATAAATACTACAGTAGCTTATTTCTTCCAATCCCAAAACCCTATTTTCTAAATCTTAAACCCTAAAATCTTAATTTTTAACACCAAAACCTACAACCCTAAAAAGCCATTTTTCAAAATTTTCAGGGGCGCTACCCCCTTGACCCCCACCCGTTAACCGGCTAGCGAGACCGCCGTATGGGCTAGTTGAAGGGGTCAATATTCATTTTTGTATTATGAGTCTATGTATTTAACTTTCTTTTTTCCAAAGCCCTAATTTAGTAATTAAGATTCTAAAACCTATTTTAAGATGCGAACCCTAAATTTATACATTTATTGCTTTATTTAATTTTAGATTTGATTATGTAGTTTATTATATGTCTTGATGATTAATTTATTTAATTTTGATATTTGGTTTATTTAATTTATCATGGACGAATATTTTTTTAATTATTATTTGTTTATTAAAATTGTAAGAGGTATGTTATATGATTGGGTACTTCATTAATTAATTTTTATGTAATTTAAATTATTTTTATATTTTGGAATTAATGTAAAGGAAATGTTTTCACCTTTTGGTGGGTGTCCTATATAGTTTTAGACATTAGACGATGTAAGGACACATTTCCATCCTCGGATGGGTGTCCATTTATTTATTTTGTTTGAACATTGCTTTGATTTTAAGATAATGATGCTTTATTTTAATTATTGCATGTAGTATGGATAATATCATTATATTTAAGAATTTTATAATATTAAGACCTGAAAAGGAGGCCAGCTCCAATGAACCGGGCGTTGTGGGGGTGCTGGGCCATTTCTCACCTTCCCTACATGTATCCAACTTTTCGAATCCATTAGGGGGTTGGGAATTTCTTAGGAATCGAGTTATCCACCCCTTTCTATTTTTCTGGCCCGTCCGGGTGGTGACTCCATTTTCTCCAAGCTTAGGCCCGTGTTCTCTAAGGCCCTGAGCCTAAACAGTGACAAAAGTCACAAGAACCATTCCACCAAGAGTAAGAGAGAAAATCCCCGCTCATAACTACTCGCCTTTACACTTGGTAGCATCTTCTTAGAAAGCTAAATCAGATTTTTGCCAAGTCCTTGAGCTAATTCCAACCTATGGAAGAGAACCTTGCAAATAGCCTATTATAAAGCTTTTAACTTTGACAATAGAAAAATCTTCATTCAAGAAAGAACCAAGATTAAGAGAAAACTTCTCTTAACAAGAACAAAAGTTCTAAATTTTATTAAACCATTTAACCTTCCCTAATACAATCTAAAAAAAGAGGTAATTATAGCCTCTAATATTTAACCCTAAATGTAGTTATAAAAGGATAAAATAAATCTTAAAAAATTATTCAAATCCTAAGTAAATAAGGAAATAGAATTAAAATACAATTCATGTAGAAAATTAAAAGCCACTTTACTATCTTATAAAGTTTGAATCTGGACTTCTGCTCTTCATAAGAATTGTATCTCTAGAAATTTATATGTATTTGGGCTCTTGAATCACTCAATTTGATCTTTAAAAACTTGAGTTATGGCCATTTGAATTAAACTACTTTGGACAAAAAATCTACTGCAATTTGGATTCCAATTTAGTTTCCAAGTCTGACTTTGAATAGCTGCTTGAAGGCCCAAATGAACTTATATTTATACAAACAGGACATTATGGAAATCTTAAGTAGTCTTCTAAAGTCTTCATGAAGGTTACTTCTTTATTATGGAACTCTAAGGTTATTGAAATCTCAATCAATGCTCTAAAGGTCAAATATGCCCAAATCTATAAATTACAAAATATGTTTCTTTTATGATCTTTCACCTCTAATGCTTCAATAATTAATATTTTAGTCCTTAAATCCAGTCTCTTATTTAGTTTTAGGCCTTTAAAGTTTATTTTCATGGGCTTGTGTACCGTGCTTGCATCATTCTTCCCTTATTTTTAAAATGATTCATCCTCGAATCATGCATCAAGGTAGTATATGAGAATGGGGCTTCCCTGGTCAAGGCCATCTTTCCCTTATTAGTGTGAACTAGTCCTTAAACATTATATTTTTGAAGAAACATAATCAATTTTGCACATGGTTGTTGTCTTTATTCTTTACAAACACCAAGAATGTGAAGTACATAGTGAACTTGAAATCATGCTGAAACATCATCAATGAAATCATGAGGCAAAACAAAATTAATTTAAGGAGTTGTTGATAATACAAGAGCATCAACATTGTGAAGTTCATCACAAGAAAATTCTTGAATATCTTCAACTTGGTGCACTTGGGGTTGACTCAATTTTTTAACTTCTTTCACCTCCATTTGTTGCACTTCTGCTTCTTCCTCAACCTTATGCTTATTGCCTTAAATCAAGTTCTCTTCTTCAACTTCTTTCTCTTCTTCTTAGGTCACACCTTCTTCTTCTTTAGGATCATCATCTTCTTCATCTCCCAGAGATAGCAAAGAGTCTTCATTAGAAAGTTCCAATGGGAGCAATTCTTTGTCTTGGTTTAGATCCTCTGCATACACTAACTCTTCTTTAACTTCATCTTCAATCTTTGACTGCATTAATGAAAGTCTCTATGTTTTTTCCTCTTTAAGTAAAGTCATACACAATGCTCCTGAAGAGATTTCTCCTTTAGATGATCTTTGGACATCTTATGGGGCTTGCTCTATTATGAAAAAGAAAGTTGATCATGATAGCTTCATCCACTCGTATTTTCCTTGGAGTCTGCTTAGCATGTTGAATAGGAGAATTGGTTGGTTTCTTTCTAGCTAATGAATGTTCAAATCAATCCATTCTTTTAGAGATTTTACCAAGCTCTTTTTCAAGGGATTGCACCTTATCTAGCATAGCTTCAAAAGGATCTATGTTAACTTGGACATTTTTTGTTTGGATTCTCATCTAGGAACAATTATTAAGCTTCGAGTAGGTTTCATGGCCAGAGGTTTGACTGGACTAGTGGACGTAATAGGAAAGGCCAATCAAAATAGGGTTGGTATGACCAAACTTTTGGTGGTGCGATCGGATTAATGAACAAGACAAGAAAGGTCCGATGGGGAAAGTCTTGGTCCGACTGGGAAGAGACTAAAAAACTCTTAAAATTTTAGGCAGTAAAGACTATAATTGAAGTACAGTCAAATTTTGGATGGGACATGAATGGTTTGACTGGACTGGAGTGTGGTATGGTTGGGAAATGGCCTGCGACCTAGTTAATGAAATTGTTTTAGGGTTTCACAAATTTGGTAGCTCCTTTATAGTTTTTAGGGTTTGAAACAAAGTTTAGTAGCCATCAACACACAATAAACACAACTTTGGGATAAAACAAGATTAATAACACTTCTTCTCTTTTTTTTTTATTTTAAGAATTGATAGGATTAAACAACAATAAAACACAAGGGCACAATAGAAGACTGAAAATTTGGGATCAAATGATAAAATAAAACAAACAAAGTGAACAAAGGTAACGGAGCTTTTTTTATAATCTTGAATTTTGACTATACAAATAGAAGACACGAAGAGCAATAAACAAAGGATAGATAGATAGAGTAAATAGATAGATTGGAAACCTGATTTAGAGCCTAAGATTTGATACTAAACTGATGAGCATCATTGGTATTTGAAACCGAAGGCCCACTCGCCTTTACACTTTGATGGGACTCCTTCGAAAGCCAAATTAGATTCTATCCAAGTACTTGAATCAATTCCAACCTATGGAAGTGAACCTTGGAATTCACCTATTATAAAGTTTTTAACTTTGACAATAGAAAAACCTTAATTCAAGAAAGAACCAAGAACAAGAGAAAACCTCTCTTAACAAGAACAAAAGTTCTAAATTTTATTAAACCATTCAACCTTCCCTAATACAATCTGAAATAAGAGGCATTGATAACCTCTAATAGTTAACCCTAAACCTATTTACAAAAGGATAAAACAAAATCTTGATAAATTATTCAAATCCTAAGTAAATAAGGAAACAAAATTAAACTAAAATTCATATAGAAATTTGGAAGCCACTTTACTATTTGATAAAGACCGAATATGGGCTTGGGCTCTTCATAAGAATTGTATCTCTGGAAATGTAGATGAATTTAGACTTTTTAATCACTCAGTTTGGGCTTCAAAATCTCGAGTTATGGATATTTGAATTAAATTACTTCGGACAAAAAACCTATTGCAATATGGATTTCGATTTCATTTTCAGGTTTGACTTTGAATAGCTATTTGGAGGCCCAAACAAACTTAGATTTATACAAACAAGAACATTATAGAAATCTTGAGACGTCCTCTAAATACTTCTTGAAGGATACTTCTTTACTATATAACTTTAAGGTTGTTGAAATCTCAATCAATACTCCAAAGATCAAATCTGCCCAAATCTGGAAATTACAAAATATGCTTCTTTTATGATCTTTAACCTCTAATGCTTCTAAAATTAATATTCCAGCCCTTGAATCCAGCCTCTTATTTAGTTTTAGGTCTTAAAAGTTTTTTTACATGGGGTTGCATGCCTGTGCTTGCGTCAGTTGCTTCCTTAAGGCAATTGTCAAGGGACAAATCATGGTAGTTATGGGGAAGGATGTAAATGATCAAAACTATCCCATTCCATGGGATGAGGTAGGAAAAGGAAACAAAATAAATTGGAAATAGTTTCTTTAATGGCTTGTGCAAGAACTTGACTTATCAAATGGACAACATATTACAATCATTTTAGACATGCAAAAGTTGAGAATTCTACATTGTATATTTGTTTAATTTTATATTACAACTAATTGGCACTAAATATTGTGATATGTGTGTCAAGAAAGGGGCTATTGCAAGATGTGGTCAATGTGATGCCTAAAGCCCAGCATAGAATTTATGATCAACACGTTCACACCAATTAAAGCAAGAAATAGCCAGGTGGTGAATTACAAAGAAATTTTTATTTGTGCTTGGAGCACATATGAAGAGGAGCTTAAAGATAATATTAAGAGTTTTGATGAGGTTAATAAGAAGGCTGCAAATGACCTTTTGAAATATGAACCATCTACTTGGTGCAAGGCATATTTTAGTATTAGGTATAGTTGTGATGTTGTGTGATAAGTGTATAATTGATGATATTTTTGCCCCTACTTCTTGATATATTTATTGTCAAATTGAGTTTAATTTGTTTGTTCAAGTGTTTATTAGGGTTGATTCCAGGAACTTTTGACATGTGAAGACCTTAAGGTTATTTAAGCTGAAATCATGGACGAAAGACAAGGAAAGAAGTTATTTTGGGCAATTCTTCAAGTGACACGCCCAGTGACATGGGCGTGCCACTGAATGTGCCATTACTCTTGACTTACAGAAGCTATGACACACCCAATGACACGGGCGTGTCCCTAACTGTGTTCCTAATTCAGCATTGCAGTAGCAACGACACACCCATTGTGGACAACAATGTATATGAAACATTAATACAATAATCCTAGATGGAAAAATAAGCCAATAGTGTCTATGTTTGATGAAATGAGAGTGTGGGCAATGGATAGGATAGAAAATAATAAAACCAAGGTAGAATAGTGACATTATGAATGGAGTCCAACCTGTTTGGAAGTTTTTCATCAGAATAAGGTACTAGCATTTAGATGTAGTATTCTTTTCATTGGTGCTATGTGATGCAAGCATGGCTATGTAATCCATGAAAAAAGGTGATGGAATTCAAAGCTTAAAGATTCCTTGTTGACCAATTACATGACAAAGAGCCAAGAAGATAAAGAAAACCTTATAAGCTTATGTGCAAAGATTCTTGGAAACAAACATGGAGCCATATGGACCAAGTAGAGGTAAAGAAAAGCCAACAATTTTGTTGGAGGCCATGGATGAGGAAGACTAGTTAGGATTACTTGCTATTTTAGCCCAACTAGATATTTAATATTATTATTTTTTATTATTAGTTATTTATTAGACTTATGTTATTTGAATGTCATTTAATAATTGGATATTATTCATGCCTATTATTAGTGGTTAGGCCTTGTTGTTTAAGCCCAAAGTTGTTATCTTATTATTAAGCTATTTTATTTGGATTAGTAGGGTAAGAGTGGAGGTATCCATGCAACCAAACACCACATTACTATTTTAATCTATTTAAACCATCTTGCATCTTCTTTTAAGGAGTTAGATAATTACTGAATAGAATTTCCAGATTTCTTGAGAGTGCATATTCTCTTGTTCTTGGTTTCTTGTGAGATCAAGGTTTTCTACAATAAGGTTAATCACTTTGAAGTTTCCAAAGTTCTCTTCCATATGTTGGAATTGGGTTAAGGACTTAGAAAGGATCTAATTTGGCTTTCCAAGGAGTTGCTTCCAAGCGTAAAGGCGAAAGGGTCTCCGATTTCATATACCGGTGGGTCGCATCAGTTTGGTATCAGAGCTTAGGCTATAAATCATGTTCCCAATCTATCTATCTATACTAGTGTCTTTTAATTAATTGTTTGATTTAGAATTATTCACATTCTAGTATTGTTCTTGAGTTAGTTCATTGTTCTTAAGTTGTTCTTGTTTAGTATTATTTAAAACAAAAAAAAAAGAAAAAGAAAAAGAATAGAATAAAAAAAGAAAGAAAGAAACTCAATTCAAAAAAAAGTGTTATTCTTCTTATTTTGATTCAAAGTTGTGATTATTGTGTGTTGGTGGCTGCCAAAATATAGTTTCAAACCCTAAAAACCACAAAAAAAACTTCCTAGATCATCCAAACCCTTGAAAATTTTCATAACCAGTCCACATGCATTTTCCCAACTATACCACTCCTGGTTAGGTCGAACCAAGCCCGTCCCACCCAAATTTTCACAGTACTTTCCCTTGTGAAACATTTTTCCAAATTCAAAATTTTTTATTTGAGCCAAGTCTGGCCAGGCCACAAGAATCCTGACCATGTAACACCCTTATACCCCATATACGCATACTACATACCATCATATCTGTAATATACGTATACTGAATATAGGAATGCTACGGTTTACTAAACAAACAACTCACTCCTTTATACAATAATATGAGTAAACTTAAAACATTTAAGTTATATCATAAAACACAATAAATAAAATGTTCATTCAATACGTAGCGGAAAATGTAGAGGTATTTACAAGTACATAAACATTAAAATTAAATTTTACAAAACATAAAGTTTATACATGTTTGGCAGTCAGTCTTTGATCTTTAAGCCCACTATTAACACTTCAAATTCTAGACTCGACTCGGTCTAGATGAACTCTCTGGCTCTACCCTATCACCTGCGCGATGAACCACAATCGCGCTAAGCCAACAGCTTAGTGGTACCAACCACAATAACAAAATGCTTCAATGCAATGTCAATGTCACACATTTCAACAATAAAGACAATATTCATAAATGATATATTAATATTTTTCATAACACTACATTCCATTATTTTATTCAATTGTTTCACCATTCATGAATCACATTGAAACAAAGACAAGCATGGGCCCAAAAGACACTAATATGCCATTCCACTTTTAGAGTTAATGTTTTGGTTCAATTATCACATTTATCATTATCATTATCATTATCCCAACTAGGCTTCAAGGATTAGGCTCAACCAAGCTTCAAGGGGAACAAAGCATGCTAAGTATCAACCCAACTTGGCTTCAAGAACCAAA
Organism: Garcia nutans; assembly: GCA_947685225.1. Taxonomy (NCBI): domain Eukaryota; kingdom Viridiplantae; phylum Streptophyta; class Magnoliopsida; order Malpighiales; family Euphorbiaceae; genus Garcia; species Garcia nutans. The sequence continues at coordinate 57,540,484 of CANTUV010000007.1, forward strand.
CCCAACCTAGCTTCAAGGGTTTGTAACATCTCAACTAGGCTTTAAGGACTAGACCCAACCAAGCTTCAAGGGGAGTTAAGCATGCTAAACTTCAACCCAACTTGGCTTCAAGGATCAAGCCCAACCTAGCTTCAAGAGATTGTTACTATTAGGCATGCCACCAACAACAAAACTCTGAAAATGGAATAACACATTAGACACACAATTCATTCATTATTTCATTATCAATTTCATTCTTATTTTCTCATCATCATTTAGGCAACCATGCCTCAATTATCTCATTTGCATCATTATACCAACAACAATGGCTTCACATCTCATCAATAGAGTATACATAACCAATTGCATTAGACATATATTTTAAATTCATCATCATCTAGTCAAACATGCCCCATTTATTTCATTTGAATCATTATAGCCAACAACAATGGCATCACATCTCATCATATCTCAATTCACATTAAAGCAATTCATCATAACCAATTGCATTGCACATACATTTTGAATGATCATCATATCTTCCACATTATGCAAATCATAGCATTAATCAAATTGTATTAACAATATATTAAATTTCTTAACACATTTACAACCAAATGTGTTAAGTCTCAAAACCATGTAAATGTATGCAACAATGTAAGTTTTTACTTACCTCAAGAGCAACTCACACCAATCTATACACTTCTTCTTCCAAGAATTCTCAACACTTAGGTTAGGGCAACTCAACCTCTTCACAACCTAATCCAAAAGGAATAATACACACTTATTTACAAATATACATGAATTCCAATACAATTATTCACCTATTAGTCTCATACTAGACCCATAGACCACAAATTATAAGCCAACACAACTATCTAGGACCCACGGTCGTGGCCTCACACCCCCACGATCGTGGCCTCAAAACCCCAACGGGCATGGGTTAGAAAACGAATCTGTCCAATCTGCTTAACACCCCCACGGTAGTGGCATCCAAGGGCCACGGTCGTGGCATCCATTTTGCTTCTGTTTCAGACCAAATTCATGTATTCTATGCTTTAAACTTTATTAAACACAAACATCTTCAAGGTCTAACAAAAATAATTGATCAAACTCGATATTTGCATCAATTACCAATTCAAAACCATAACACAAACACAACTCTTACTCTTCCATTCAACTCCAAAATCACAATCAATTAAACCCAACACTCTTAAACACACCACAATCAAACATACTCTTACTGTCCACAATCAATCATCAAACTCAAATACAACTTAAAATAAAACAAGGAAATCAAGTGAAAACTTACCAAAGTTAATGAAACTTCTTAGATTTCCAACTTGATCACTTAAAATCTTCTTCAATCTTGAGCTTGGAAAACAAAAACTCTCTTTCTCTCTATTGCTTTGTGATGCCCGGTGTAACACCCCCATACTCTATATAAGTACTATACATATACCTTGTATACATGCAGTACGTATATAAAGTATAAGAATGTCACTTTTCATTTCAAATTAAAAACCTTCACTCTAGTTACAAACCATAATACATTTTATTTAAAGAACATTTACAAACTCATTATACTTTTGATGATATTACATATATATAATGATCTTGTCTTTACCAAAATTCATTTATACATATGAATACATTTTTATCAAAATACAACATAATTAAATTGTACATGTATGCACCACCTTCTAGTTGGTCTCGAAATACTCTTACCCTTCTCGTGGCTTAATGACTTAACTTCAGATCAACCACCTATTCACCTGCGCGATTTGCACAACCGCGCTAAGCTCGAAAGTTAGTAGTACAAATAAACATTATAAACATACAATACAGAAAATCATACTCATATATTAACTTCATGTATCATTATTTTCTTATCATGTTTTCCCATTTCAATTACACTTTTTATACATTCTACTAATCTCATAATTATATACATATATACATATATCATTAACATAAACCACAATTCCATAACTTATTAGAACATTCATAAAATAATACTCACAATGTCCACATCCATATACATATTACATGTCATATTATACTTTCATAATCTCATCTTTCAACATAGCTTCTCAGGCCATATTTCTTTTCAATAATTTACTTATATATTGTAATCATAACATACTTCATAACATTACATTCCATTACTTTATTCAATTGTTTCACCATTCATAAATCACATTGAAACAAAGACAAGCATGGGCCCAAAAGACACTAATATGTTATTCAAAGTTCAGAGTTACTGCTTTGGTCCATAATCACAATCATCAAGCCCGTAGGCGATACATATATTTATCCATGGATAATCCAACTAGATTTGAGCTTATGACCCAGTCTTTTCACTCAATCTAGCTTCAAGGATTTGTTTTTGAGGCTTACGACCCAGTCTTTTCACCCCAAAAACATCACATTTATCAGCTGGACTCGGCTTACGACCCGGTCTTTTCACCTATCCAGCAATTCATAGGCATGCCGCCAAACTCAGAACTCTGAAAATTGAATATCATATTAGACACACAATTCATTTATTATTTCATTATCAATTTCATTCTCATTTTTCTTATCATCATTTAGGCATCCATGCCTCAATAATCTCATTTGCATCATTATAGCCAATCACAATGGCATCACATCTCATCATTTCTCAATTCACATTAAAGCAATTCATCATTAAAGTATTTATCATAACCAATTGCATTGCACATACCTTTTGAATGATCATCATATCTTTCACATTATACAAATCATAACATTAATCAAATAGTAATAACAATATATTAGATTACTTAACACATTTATAACCAAATGTGTTAAGTCTCAAAATCATGTAAAAGAAAGCATCCATGTAAGTTTGTACTTACCTCAAGAGCAACTCACATCAATCTATATACTTTCTCTTCCAAGAATTCTTCACATCTAGGTTAAGGCAACTCAGCCTCTTCACAACCTAATCCAAAAGGAAGAATACACACTTACTTACAAATACACATGAATTCCAATACACTTATTCACCTATTAGTCTCATACTAGACCCATAGATCACAATTTACAAACCAAAACCATTATCTAAGTCTCCATGGTCGTGGCCTCACAACCCCATGGTCGTGGGTTAGCAAACGAATCTGCCCATTTTTCTCTAAACCCCCACGGTCGTGTTCCTCACTTGCCATGACCGTGGCACTCATTTGCCACGATCGTGGCATCCATTTTGCCTCTGTTTCAGACCAAACTCATGTATTCTGTGTTTTAAACTTCAATAAACACAAACATATAGAAAATCCAAGATAATAATTGATCAAACTCATAACATACATCAATCACCAATTAATCTAACACTTATATAACTTCAACATATCTATATAATTCAATCTTTCATTATCATCATCTTCACACACTAACCAATTCAAATATAAGCTCAATCAATAGAAATCAATACAAGGAAATGAATACTTACTTGAATATTTTGCCAAATCTTCAATATCCACCTTCAAGTCTCTCAAAACCCTTAAGAATTTGATGTGTATATAAATAAAATCACATCTCTCTCTCTCTCTCTCTCTCTCTCTCTCTCTCTCTGTAACACCCCAATACTCCATATAAGTACTATACATACACCTGGTATACATACAGTAAGTATATAAAGTATAAGGATGTGACTTTTCGAAACATTTTTAAAACTTTTAACAGAGTTCAAACCACAATACATTAATTTAAAGACCATTTACAAAATCATTATACTTTTAATGATCTTACATATAGTTCATAATCTTATCTTTATCAAAACTTCATTTATACATATAAATACACTCTTGTCAAAAATACATCATAATTAAAGTTAAACATGTATGCATCACCCTCTAGTTGGTCTCGACAAACTCTTACTCTTCTCGTGGCATAACGAAAGACTTCATATCTTCCACCTAGTCACCTGCGCGATTACACATCCGCCCTAAGCCCGAGAGCTTAGTAGTACAAATATAACATATAAACATACATTATAGAAATTCTAACATATAATGAAATATCACTTCCATGTACCATTAGTTTCTTATCATATTTTTCCTTTTGAATTGTACCTTTCTTATATCTCTACTAATCTCATATATTATATATACATATATACATATCATGAACACCAACCACAATCCATCATTAATACTCACAATCATTATATCAATATACATATTACACATCATACTTCATAACATTGTTTTATTCACAATTCATCAATCATAATCCATTACTAACACTCACAATCAATATATCAATACACACATTACACAACATACTTCATAATATTATATTACTCACAATTCACCAATCATGAATCACATTTCCAACAAAGTCAACCATAGATCTCACTTGTTTCAACATTTGTATATCATATTGACAACAACGACAGACTCGGGCCTAAAAGACACTAATATGCCATTCGACTTTCAGAGTTAATGCTTTGGTTTTATTATCACATTATCATTATCATTATCATTATCCCAACTAGGCTTCAAGGATTTAGGTTCAACCAAGCTTCAAGGGGAACAAAGCATGCTAAGTATCAACCCAACTTGGCCTCAAGAACCAATCCAACCTAGCTTCAAGGGTTGTAACATCTCAATTAGGCTTCAAGGCCTTAGCCAACCTAACTTCAAGAGATTGTTACTATTATTAGGCATGCCACCAACAACAAACTCTGAAAATGGAATAACACATTAGCTACACAATTCATTTATCAATTTCATTCTCAATTCTCATCATCAATTAGGCAAACATGCCTTATGTCTTTCAATTGAATCATCATAGCCAATCACAATGGCTTCACATCACATTTAAGTTATCATAGCCAATCACAATGGCTTCACATAATACATATATCATCATAGCCAAACACAATGGCTTCACATCACATTTTATCTCAATTCATATTATACACTTCATCATTCAAGCATACATAATCAATTTCATTGCACATGTATCTTAAATTCATCGTCATCTAAACAACATGTCCCTCTATTTCATTTCAATCATTATTAAAACATTTATCATAATAAATTGCATTGCACATACCTTTTTGGATGATCATTATAGCTTTCACCTTCAAGAACTACTCCCATCAAGTTATACATAATCAATTACCTCATCATATCCTTCACATTTTACATATAGCATCATGGATATAACATTACAAAGTACATTATTCATATAACACATTACCATTCACAAGATTCACAATGTATATAATACATAACCTTGTTCATTTAGTATCATATGCATCATCAAATGTAGGTTCAATCTCAATCATGTAAGAAGAGCAAAAACCAAACACAGTAACCAACACACTCAAGGGACACGGCCAAGCTTGTGGCCGTGTCTCTCAACCAAAAGCAACAGAAGCCAACATGGGCAAGGGACACGGCCGTGTCCTCTCCAAAGATCACCAAACACGGCCAAATTTCCATGGACTTTGCCGTGTCTCTCAAAAATATTTTAGGTTGGCCGTGTCTCTTCCTTGGTTTGGCCGTGTCTCTCATGTATTCAAACCCTAACTATGGCCAACTCTCTTTTGATTGAATAAAAACACAATATACACAACATAAACTCATTCAAATGGATGTAATCAAAGTCATTAACACTTATTTTGCATGTTTAACACAATATTCACATTAACCATACATTAACAATCCATTTAATCATCTACCATTTCAAAACCCTAAAACCAAACATCACTCTTAACTTATCATCTTCAAACCAAAACCAACATCAATCCAACCTTTTTAACTTATAATCAATCTCAACACTTATAAACTCATCTCAAACACACCTATTCATAATCTCAACACATCACAACCCACCTCAAACATAACTTCAAAAAAATAACAAAGATAAACAAGAGAGTACTTACCTCAATTGAAGAAATTTCACAAATCTCCAACTTGATCCTTTGATTTTCCCATCAAATTGATGTTTAGAACTTAGAACACTTCTCTTCCTCCTTCTTTCCTTTGGTAGCCGGCCACACCAAAAATGAGAAGAGAAGAAATAAAAATCAAGTCAAACTTCTCTTCTTCTTTAAATCTCCACCAAGCAATTCTACATGAGCAATTACTTAAATGCCCTCATCCATTAAACTTAACCTTTGTCACTTATATGCCCATTAAAGTAATTTCACATATCACACATAAATATCCTCTTCCATTGACCATCCCTTTTGACTAATGTATATGTTATATATATAACAATATACCCAACATATACACTTTCTCTCTACATATTACTTTCCTTTTTAAACAATACATAAACATTCTCTTTTCAATTTCTTTTCCTATCAACATAACATATACACATAATTCAAACAAACAACAATTGTATCCAAACTTCTAGGGCACACATTGGGATATTACACTCTTTCCACGATCAAGAACAAGAAGAAGAAGAAAAAGAAGAAGAAAGAAAGAAAATCTTCTTTCTTTATTCTAACTTATCTTATATATATATAATAATAATAATAATAATAATAAAATATCCCAAAAATCCTCCACCACAATTTTTATTCTTCCCTTTGACTTTCTTTTCTTCTTTTTCTCTTGTCATTATTATTAATATTAATATTATTATTATTATTATTATTATTATTATTATTATTATTACTATTACTATTATTATTACTTACTTTTCCTACACCATTATATACATCATGTATATGTGATGTATATGTTGCTATATGTATATCTCTTATATATTGTATTTATATTTCCCATATTTTACAATTACAAAATACACATATCATTCTTCATACAACTCTATCTCCTATAATATTTCCTTTTAATTAACTTATCTTCTTTTCTCTTTCCATTAAACATATACATTAAATCCAAATACAACAAAAATTCCAAAACTTTTAGGGTATACTTTGGGATATTACAATTCTCTCCCCCTTAAATAATTTTGTCCTCGAAATTATCCAGTATAGTAACAATCCATTCTTAACAAAATACCATCTTAACTTTCATATGAAGTTAATCATATTATTAAGTTATTATGTCCTCAAATCACATAACTTTTACTCTCCCCCTTAGAGTCAATCATCTTCTCTAAATTTCATAATTCATCATTATATATATTTATATATCTTATTACTTCTTAACCAAACATTTAAAATAACTCATTACATTCCCAATTTATTTATCTTTATACTAGAATCAGATAATCTTATAATATACTTATACTTCGTCCAATTATTACATTCAGGATATTTTATCACTTCATCTCTTTATAAATACTCTCTTAACTTTAACCTTAAAAAAATCATTGATTATCCCGTCATTACAATCACTTTCAGAATAGACATTTATCAAACCTTAATTGATACCGGTATCCTTAATTTTCATACACTTAATTCCTTCTTTAGCATGCTTCTCACTTAACATAAATATTAGTACAATGCCTTTAAACTTACTTTACAGGTAATCAACCTTTTCCCTTTTATCATCATTTATAACTGATATAACTCAATTCATTCCTGTCCATTTATTTATCAGAATATTACATCATATACATTATCATTTAAATTTTATACTCTTGGTACAATTATATATATTAAATCTCAATAATAATTCGCAACCTTAGCGAAATCTAGCTCAATTGATCTATTTGTTACAATATACTAACGTCTCAATCTTATTTGATTCAAACCAACAATTAACTTATTTAAACTTATCATTAAATTTCACAATATATATGACCTAATTCCATTAAGTCAAACTTATATTCAAATTCTAATCTTTTCGGATCCACTTTTCAGCTTTTTGAGATTATGATTATTAATAACAAATCACTTCAAATTATCTTAGTACAATTTCCATAAAATTCTCATGATTATCTCATACCATACTTATTACCCATAGTTCACTCACTTAAACCTTAAGTCCATCCACTTATTCACTTTATACCATAAACATATTCAGTATAACTTTCAATCACATTTAGTAATTTCTCCCTTTTAACATCTCCTCACATTCATACCATTACTATTTTTACAATAATTACCTTTTTATCACATTATCCATAAATCAAAACATTTTCACAGTTCTCTTTTCTTCCATACTTTCTATAATTATAAATAATTTCTAACATAAAATGATAAGGTACAACTTTACCAATCATAACTCTTGACCATGTTTCTAGAAACATAATTATCAATCTCATTAAAACTATACTAAACAAATCATATGGCCATGGGAGATTAATGGTCACGCCTGTGGCTTATAAATCCATACTGACCCTTAATTATTCTACTTCCATCCTTTCCAATTACAATGCTAAGTTTGTATCGCAAGGATTACATATTCATTCTCTAAACTTTTGCTACACCAAGAGTTAACACATTTCAACTCCATTTCAAATCAATTTGCACTCGATTATATGATCATCATTAGCCTAATTCATGTTTCAACAATATTACTATTAACATCTCTTACATATACATATTCGATCATATGCAAATCTTACAAAATTTCCATTTGTTACTCCATTTCTAATCTATCTCTTCTAAAATATTTTATACATTATACTTCCCCTTTTTTCTTACAATCTCTTATTATACACATATACATAGAACCTTTCCACATGTAAATACTTTGGGACTCAAAATATTATATGATCATCAAGTTCAGTGATTACCATAACAATTTCACCGTCCAGTATTACTCGAGTCCATTCTCACTCTCAATTTCATCACATAGTCTAGCTCTGCGCAGGTCAAGACCTAATCTCTCTTAGGTCCACTAATACATGCAATATCATTCTCACTTCCATTAGACAAGTAGTTATACCACATACACATTCATAGGTCACATTCATAATGTGACTTACTTTCCACATTTCTTACATAATACAATTACATTCCTATCGAAAAACACATCTCACTTATCTTATACATGTATACACATAATCATGCAATTTTATTTAATTTCTCTTTTGCATACAATCTATACAAATTTAATGTTTATTACTTTTCTTTGAACATTATCATTCTCATTCTTTTAACATAACTTAAATTATTCATCAACACAACAAATATATACATTCTAACCATAATAACACTTCACATACATCCTGGTCACATTTCCAATGTGACATCTCTCTCACATTTGTTTTTTTTTAAAGCATTTAGTATACCCTTCATATCCATTTTCATCATTTCCAGTCAAATTACTTAAAGTAACTCATTTTCCTTTTATTTCAAAACAAATTTCCGTATTATCAATCACATTACCCACTTCATAATACATTCATGTGCAATAATATTCGTTCCACATAGCTCATATGTTTAATATACATTAAACTATCAATATCTAAATAATCCTCATCAAAATTCTATTAAAACTCTAAACTCTCAAATTGGCTACTTTACTTAAACTTCAAATTACTAATCTCATTTTCTTAATATTAACTTTAAAAGCATTATATATAAACTGTAATGTAACATCAAAACATATCATTTTCACAATTATTAAAGCACATTTCAAAAATTCAACTTTCACATATTACCACCATTAATATGAGCTTTGTTAACACTTAAACATTTTACATTTCTAATATTACAATCACAATGTTTGTATTAAAATAACAATACAAACAACACCATTATATCTCCTTACTTAACCAACATCATCTCTTTTTCTTTTAAAAACCTTAACTTTACATACCCAAACCTTAAATTGTCACACTTTGTCTATACCAATCAACTCACTCAATATTCCACCATACTTTCTTCAATTTAATAACATATCTATCCATTTTAACATTCAAACAATAGTTCCTCTCTCTAGCAATCCAAACATAAGCTTTATTAGAAAGAGATCCAAATTTTAGAGAAATGAGTAATTACTTAAATCTTGATTTTTTTTTTAAACTCATTTCTAACATTATTCTCCTATTCATTTCTTTATGACCTTTTTCACAAGCACACTTCCATAATAAAAATTTTCAAAATTTACTTTACTTAAGCAACTTCAATTCTTTAATTTATCAATTATACTTATACAAATTTTCCTATATCATTTCTTTCTTTAGCTTCACATTCATGCAAAACCTCATTCACACACTATCATCCCTCTCATATAATTCAGATATACTCCAAATCACATAATGCCACATCCGAGACCAACCTAGGTGTTAATGCATATGCATGTATCACAATTTCACTTTTTTTTTTTTAAATTTTCCTCTTTTCGTTTTAAATCTACTTAGGCCGAGAATCTCAAACCTAAGCTCTGATACCAAAATAATTGTAACACCCCCATACTCTATATAAGTACTATACATATACCTTGTATACATACAGTACGTATATAAAGTATAAGAATGTCACTTTTCATTTCAAATTAAAAACCTTCACTCTAGTTCCAAACCATAATACATTTTATTTAAAGAACATTTACAAACTCATTATACTTTTGATGATATTACATATATATAATGATCTTGTCTTTACCAAAATTCATTTATACATATGAATACATTTTTATCAAAATACAACATAATTAAATTGTACATGTATGCACCACCTTCTAGTTGGTCTCGAAATACTCTTACCCTTCTCATGGCTTAACGACTTAACTTCGGATCAACCACCTACTCACCTGCGCGATTTACAACCGCTCTAAGCTCGAAAGCTTAGTAGTACAAATAAACATTATAAACATTCAATACAGAAAATCATACTCATATATTAACTTCATGTATCATTATTTTCTTATCATGTTTTCCCATTTCAATTACACTTTTTATACGTTCTACTAATCTCGTAATTATATACATATATACATATATCATTAACATAAACCACAATTCCATAACTTATTAGAACAATCATAAAATAATACTCACAATGTCCACATCCATATACATATTACATGTCATATTATACTTTCAGAATCTCATCTTTCAACAGAGCTTCTCAGGCCATATTTCTTTTCAATAATTTACTTATATATTGTAATCATAACATACTTCATAACATTACATTCCATTACTTTATTCAATTGTTTCACCATTCATAAATTACATTGAAACAAAGACAAGCATGGGCCCAAAAGACACTAATATGTTATTCAAAGTTCAGAGTTACTGCTTTGGTCCATAATCACAACCATCAAGCCCGTAGGCGATACATATATTTATCCATGGATAATCCAACTAGATTTGAGCTTACGACCCAGTCTTTTCACTCAATCTAGCTTCAAGGATTTGTTTTTGAGGCTTACGACCCAGTCTTTTCACCCTAAAAACATCACATTTACCAGCTAGACTCGGCTTACGACCCGATCTTTTCACCTATCCAGCAATTCATAGGCATGCCGCCAAACTCAGAACTCTGAAAATTGAATAACATATTAGAAACACAATTCATTTATTATTTCATTATCAATTTCATTCTCATTTTTCTTATCTTCATTTAGGCATCCATGCCTCAATTATCTCATTTGCATCATTATAGCCAATCACAATGGCATCACATCTCATCATTTCTCTATTCACATTAAAGCAATTCATCATTAAAGTATTTATCATAACCAATTGCATTGCACATACCTTTTGAATGATCATCATATCTTTCACATTATACAAATCATAACATTAATCAAATAGTAATAACAATATAGTAGATTACTTAACACATTTATAACCAAATGTGTTAAGTCTCAAAATCATGTAAAAGAATGCATCCATGTAAGTTTGTACTTACCTCAACAGCAACTCACATCAATCTATACACTTCCTCTTCCAAGAATTCTTCACATCTAGGTTAAGGCAACTCAACCTCTTCACAACCTAATTCAAAAGGAAGAATACACTTACTTACAAATACACATGAATTCCAATACACTTATTCACCTATTAGTCTCATACTAGACCCATAGATCACAATTTACAAACCAAAACCATTATCTAAGTCTCCACGGTCGTGGCCTCAATACCCCACGATTGTGGGTTAGCAAACGAATCTGCCCATTTTTCTCTAAACCCCCACGGCCGTGTCCCTCACTTGCCACGACCGTGGCACTCATTTGCCACGATCGTGGCATCCATTTTGCCTCTGTTTCAGACCAAACTCATGTATTCTGTGTTTTAAACTTCAATAAACACAAACATATAGAAAATCTAAGATAATAATTGATCAAACTCATAACATACATCAATTACCAATTAATCTAACACTTATATAACTTCAAAAATCTATATACTTCAATCTTTCATTATCATCATCTTCACACACTAACCAATTCAAATATAAGCTCAATCAATAGAAATCAATACAAGGAAATGAATACTTACTTGAATATTTTGCCAAATCTTCAATATCCACCTTCAAGTCTCTCAAAACCCTTAAGAATTTGATGTGTATGTAAATAAAATCACATCTCTCTCTCTCTCTCTCTCTCTCTCTCTCTCTCTTTCCACATTCAAGAATAAGAAGAAGAAGAAGAAAAAGAAGAAGAAAGAAAGAAAATCTTCTTTCTTTATTCTAACTTATCTTATATATATATATATATAATAATAATAATAATAAAATATCCCAAAAATCCTCCACCACAATTTTTATTCTTCCCTTTGACTTTCTTTTCTTCTTTTTCTCTTGTCATTATTATTATTATTATTATTATTATTATTATTATTATTATTATTATTATTATTATTATTATTATTATTATTATTATTATTATTATTATTATTATTACTACTACTACTACTACTACTACTTACTTTTCCTACACCAATATATACATCGTGTATATGTGATGTATATGTTGCTATATGTATATCTCTTAAATATTGTATTTATATTTCCCATATTTTACAATTACAATATACACTTATCATTCTTCATACACCTATATCTCCTATAATATTTCCTTTTAATTAACTTATCTTCTTTTCTCTTTCCATTAAACATATACATTAAATCCAAATACAACAATAATTCCAAAACTTTTAGGGTATGCTTTGTGATATTACACCCGACCAAGAAGGAAAAGAAGAAGAGAAGAGGAAAAATAAGAAGCAAAGTCAAACACTCTTCTCTACTTAAACCTCCACCAAGCAAAAATAATATTAAAATATTCATAAAATCCTCTTCCACTAACTTAATTTCCATTTTCCACTAATTAATTAATTCATTAAATAATCATCTTTTGACTTCCAAATTTTGACTTGTATATGTTGTATATATCACTATATATACAACATATACACTCTCTCTTTACTTCTTTTCTCTTTCCATCAAACATATACTTTAAATCCAAATACAACAATAATACCAAAACTTTTAGGGTATCCTTTGGGATATTACAATTCTCCCCCTCTAAAAAGAAATTTCGTCCTCGAAATTACCTGATATCAAGTCTGGAACAACTGAGGATACTGATCTCGCATCGCTTGCTCACTCTCCCAAGTTGCCTCTTCTTTACCATGATTCTTCCAAAGAACTTTCACAAGTGGCACTTTCTTATTTCTCAATTCTTTCACTTCATGTGCCAAAATAGCAACTGGTTCTTCTTCAAATGTCAGATTCGAACTCACCTCAATAGATTTAACTGGTAAAACGTGAGATGGATTTGATCTATACCTCCGCAGCATAGAAACATGGAAGACATTATGGATTCTATCCAATTCAGGCGGCAAAGCGAGTCGATAAGCAACTGGTCCAACTCTTTCCAATACCTCATAAGGTCTAATAAAACGAGGACTTAGTTTTCCTCTTCGACCAAATCTCAAAATCTTTTTCCAAGGAGATACTTTCAAAAATACTTTATCTCCAACATCAAACTCTATGTCTCTCCTCTTCAAATCTGAATAAGATTTATGTCAATCTGAAGCTGCTTTCAACCGATCCTGAATTATCTTCACTTTCTCTTCTGTTTCTTTAATCAAATCGGGACCAACCAACTTGCCTTCTCCAACTTCATTCCAACACAGAGGCATTCTACATCTTCTATCATACAATGCTTCAAATGGTGCCATTCCAATATTGGATTGATGACTGTTGTTGTAAGCAAATTCCACAAGTGGCAAAAATCTATCCCAACTTCCAGAGAAATCAATGATACAGCTTCTCAACATATTTTCTATAATCTGTATCACTCTCTCTAACTGCCCATCTGACTGTGGATGAAAAGCAGTGCTAAAGTGCAATCGAGAACCCAAAACACCATGTAAACTCTTCCAAAACCTTGAAGTAAACCGAGGACCTCAATCAGACACTAAAGAAATTGGAACTCCATGCAACTTCACTATCTCACTGATATACAGCTCAGCTAACTTTTCAAGAGAATAATCCATTCTAACTTGAAGAAAATGAGCTGTCTTTGTTAACCGATCAACAATCACCCAGATAGCATCATGCTTCTTCTGAGTCAAAAGCAAACCAGACACAAAATCCATTGTCACACATTCCCATTTCCATTCAGGCACTGATAAAGGTTGAAGTAACCCAGTTGGAACTTGATGCTCAGCTTTCACCCTCTAACAAGTGAGACGCTTGGATACAAACTCCGCTATGTCCCTCTTCATACCTGACCACCAATAATGTTGTTTCAAATCATGATACATTTTAGTACTCTCAGGGTGCATAGCAAAAACCGACTGATGTGCTTCTTCTAAAATAATCTTTCTCAATCTTGCATCATCAGGAACACACAATCTATCCTTGAACCAAAGGCTACCATCACTTCTCATATGGAAATCTCGGCTCTCCCCCTTTTGGCAATCTGACACAATCTTCTGAATATTCTCATCAGCCAATTGAGCCTCCTTAATTTGATCCAACAACACCGGTCACATGATTCAAAACTAGCATGCAACGTTCTCAACTCAACAAGCAACGAGAGAGAATAAGCAGTCAAACCTGCTAAAGATTTCCGACTCAAAGCATCAGCAACAACATTTGCCTTACTAGGATGATAATCAATCAAACAATCATAATCTTTGATCAGCTCCAACCATCATCTTTGCCGAAGATTAAGCTCTCTTTGAACCCCCAAATATTTCAAACTCTTATGATCTGTGTAAATGAAACACTTCTCTCCATACAAGTAGTGTCGCCAAATCTTCAAAGCAAACACTATAGCTGCCAATTCCAAATCATGCGTCGGATAATTAAGCTCATGCGGTTTCAACTGTCGAGAAGCATAAGCTATGACTTTACCCTCTTGCATCAAAACACAACCTAAACCATTATGTGAAACATCACTGTAAATCACATATGGTTTATCTTCCACAGGCAAAGTAAGAACAGGCGCTTGAGTCAACATCTCTTTCAACTGCTCAAAACTAGCTTGACACTGATCTGTCCATACAAATCTAATTCCCTTTCGAAGTAATCTGGTGAGTGGAGTAGCTATCAAAGAAAAATCTTTCACAAAGCGTCAATAATAGCCTGCCAAACCCAGAAAACTTCTAACTTCAGTTACAGATTTCGGTGGACTCCAATTCAAAATAGCCTCAACTTTACTCGGATCAACTCTTATACCATCTGCTGAAACTATATGACTAAGAAAAGTCACCTGATCAAGCCAAAACTCACACTTTGACATCTTAGCATATAACTGCTTCTCTCTCAAAGTCTGCAACACAATCCGCAAATGCTTGTCATGATCCTCTTCATTACGTGAATACACCAAAATATCATCAATAAAGACCACCACAAATTGATCCAAGTAGGGCCTAAACACCCTATTCATCAAATCCATGAAAACTGCAGGTGCATTCGTCAATCCAAAACACCAAGAACTCATAATGACCATACCTTGTGCGAAAAACTGTCTTAGGAACATCTTCAGCTCTAACCCTCAACTGATGGTACCCTAATCTCAAATCAATCTTGGAGAAAACTGCTGCTCCCTTCAACTGATCAAAGAGATCATCAATTCTAGGTAAAGGATACTTATTCTTGATAGTCACTTTATTCAATTGCCTATAATCGATGCACAACCTCAAAGTACCATCCTTCTTCTTCACAAACAAAACAGGAGCTCCCCACGGAGAAACACTAGGGCGAACAAACCCTTTATCCAACAACTCCTGCAACTGCACCTTCAACTCTCTCAACTCAGTAGGTGCCATTCGATAAGGAGTGATAGAGATGGGAGTAGTACCAGGCAACAAATCGATACCAAACTCAACCTCTCTCTCAGGGGGTAACCCTGGCAACTCCTCCGAAAAAACATCTGGAAATTCCACAACTGTGGGTATACTATCAAGTTGAGAATCCACTACTCTGGTATCCACAACATGAGCAAGATAAGCATCACACCCTTTTCTAATCAACTTTCTAGCTGCAAAAGCTGATACAAACAAGGATGCAAGTTGTCTTTGCTCACTAGATACCATTACACTTCTACCATCACCAGTTCTCAAAGTAACACACTTCTTTTGATAGTCTACCACAGCTCCATGCTTAGACAACCAATCCATGCCTAAGATCAAATCATATTCCTTAAAAGGCATTTCAATCAAATCACCCAAAAATTCCTCACCTTGCACCACAACTGAACTATCACGATGCACCATACTCACCACAACACTATGACCTAAAGGATTTGTCACCAAGACATCAAATCCTAAGGACTCTGAATGCAATTCAGACACAGGCAAGATAGATGTACTTATATATGAATGAGTAGATCCTGGATCATCCAAAGCAAGAACTGAAATACCAAATAAAGAAAATGTACCCACAATAACTGCTGAAGCATCCGGCTGCCTCTGAATCACATACACTCTCTGAGAAGATCCAGCCTCATCTGGCCTACTGCCTCTGGATGTAGAACCTCCTCTCTGACTGATCCTAGGTCGACCACCTCTACTGAAACCTCTGCCCCCTTGACCACCTCTGCTAAAACTAGGTCGAGAAGCTGCAGTATCAGTCTGTCTATCCTCCTGCAGCTCAAGGCAATCTTTGATAAAATGAACTGGTGACCCACATCTAAAGCATACTCCTGATCCACCCGTCTTTCAACAAGTACCCCCATGTGTCCTACCACAATGAACACATATAGGTGGAATGGATCTCTGAACCACTGGAGTCGGAGCACTCTCTACAGAAATTGTAGGTCTCGATCTCTGCCTCTGATACTGAACTGACCTACCTGACTGCCTCTGGCTCCTACTAACTCTCGGAACAAAACTCCCTTGGCCTCTCTTCATAGATGAAGACCCTACCTCAAACTGGAATCTCCTAACTCTGGTCTCCTCCTCAGTAGCAGCTGTTGCAATAGCCTATGCTCTCTCAACACTTTTGACTGCTACAACCAATTGAGAAAAATCCTGATACCGAGAACCAGCAACAATGCACATAATAGAGGGCCTCAACCCCTCCTTAAATCTTCTACACCGGTCAATCTCATCTGCAATAATCCCCCCGACATAATGACTCAACCGGATGAATTCTACCTCAAACTCTATCACAGTCCAGTTATCTTGTCTCAAATTCAGAAATTCCATCTTCTTGACATCCTTATACTCCCTTGGAGTATATTTCTGCTCAAACTCCCTTAGAAAATCACTATAAGACAATGTTGGTGGATCATCCATGGCATGAGGAACCGTCTTCCACCAATCATAAGCATCTTTCTGCAGAAGGGATCTAGCATAATCAAATTTCTCTTCAGGAGTAGCTTGCAACTGAATAAATACCCTCTGCACTCTATCCAACCACTGCTCAGCTACTGCAGGATCTGTAGTACCCAAGAAATCCTTAGCCCCGTACTTTCTCAACTTATCATAATGCCTCACCGGCACTTGCGGCTGTGGTGGCGGTGGCAGCTGTACTGGAGCTTGCCTCAACAATTCTATCACATGTCTTAGCCAAATTGGCGGAACCTCATTAGCAGCTGGTCTCTTTGGCACAGGAACAGGTGCCTCTCCAGCTCTCTTAACCCTAGCTCCATCTCTACCCTCGTCAGGAGCTACACTCTCAGCACTACCCTCTATGGACTGACGTGACTGAGACGCAATCACTACCTATATCTGTAAACACAACAGAATATACCTCATCAAAGATCAGAGACTGCCAATACCAAAACATGTATCTTATTTAAAAACCAAATTTTAAAAATCAAAATTTTCTTTTTCCTTACAATTTACCTAGGTTGAGAATCTCAAACCTAGGCTCTGATATCAAAACAATTGTAACACCCCTATACCCCATATACGCATACTACATACCACCATATCTGTAATATACATATACTGAATGTAGGAATGCTACGGTTTACTAAACAAACAACTCACTCCTTTATACAATAATATGAGTAAACTTAAAACATTTAAGTTATATCATAAAACACAATAAATAAAACATTCATTCAATACACAGCGAAAAATGTAGAGGTATTTACAAGTACATAAACATTAAAATTAAATTTTACAAAACATAAAGTTTATACATGTTTGGCAGTCAGTCTTTGATTTTTAAGCCCACTATTAACACTTCAAATTCTAGACTCGACTCGGTCTAGATGAACTCTCTGGCTCTACCCTGTCACCTGCGCGATGAACCACAATCGCGCTAAGCCAACAGCTTAGTGGTACAAACCACAATAACAAAATGCTTCAATGCAATGTCAATGTCACACATTTCAGTAATAAAGACAATATTCATAAATGATATATTAATATTTTTCATAACACTACATTCCATTATTTTATTCAATTGTTTCACCATTCATGAATCACATTGAAACAAAGACAAGCATGGGCCCAAAAGACACTAATATGCCATTCCACTTTTAGAGTTAATGTTTTGGTTCAATTATCACATTTATCATTATCATTATCATTATCCCAACTAGGCTTCAAGGATTAGGCTCAACCAAGCTTCAAGGGGAACAAAGCATGCTAAGTATCAACCCAACTTGGCTTCAAGAACCAAACCCAACCTAGCTTCAGGGGTTTGTAACATCTCAACTAGGCTTCAAGGACTAGACCCAACCAAGCTTCAAGGAGAGTTAAGCATGCTAAACTTCAACCCAACTTGGCTTCAAGGATCAAGCCCAACCTAGCTTCAAGAGATTGTTACTTTTAGGCATGCCACCAACAACAAAACTCTGAAAATGGAATAACACATTAGACACACAATTCATTCATTATTTCATTATCAATTTCATTCTTATTTTCTCATCATCATTTAGGCAACCATGCCTCAATTATCTCATTTGCATCATTATAGCCAACAACAATGGCTTCACATCTCATCAATAGAGTATACATAACCAATTGCATTAGACATATATTTTAAATTCATCATCATCTAGCCAAACATGCCCCATTTATGTCATTTGAATCATTATAGCCAACAACAATGGCATCACATCTCATCATATCTCAATTCACATTAAAGCAATTCATCATAACCAATTGCATTGCTCATACATTTTGAATGATCATCATATCTTCCACATTATGCAAATCATAGCATTAATCAAATTGTATTAAAAATATATTAAATTTCTTAACACATTTACAACCAAATGTGTTAAGTCTCAAAACCATGTAAATGTATGCAACCATGTAAGTTTGTACTTACCTCAAGAGTAACTCACACCAATCTATACACTTCTTCTTCCAAGAATTCTCAACACTTAGGTTAGGGCAACTCAACCTCTTCACAACCTAATCCAAAAGGAATAATACACACTTATTTACAAATATACATGAATTCCAATACAATTATTCACCTATTAGTCTCATACTATACCCACAGATCACAAATTATAAGCCAACACAACTATCTAGGACCCACGGTCGTGGCCTCACACCCCCATGGTCGTGGCCTCAAAACCCCCACGGGCATGGGTTAGAAAACGAATATGTCCAATCTGCTTAACACCCCCACGGTCGTGGCATCCATTTTGCTTCTGTTTCAAACCAAATTCATGTATTCTATGCTTTAAACTTTATTAAACACAAATATCTTGAAGGTCTACCAAAAATAATTGATCAAACTCAATATTTGCATCAATTACCAATTCAAAACCATAACACAAACACAACTCTTACTCTTCCATTCAACTCCAAAATCACAATCAATTAAACCCAACCCTCTCAAACACACCACAATCAAACATACTCTTACTGTCCACAATCAATCATCAAACTCAAATACAACTTAAAATAAAACAAGGAAATCAAGTGAAAACTTACCAAAGTTGATGAAACTTCTTAGATTTCCAACTTGATCACTTGAAATCTTCTTCAATCTTGAGCTTGGAAAACAAAAACTCTCTTTCTCTCTATTGCTTTGTGATGCCCGGCCAAGAAGGAAAAGAAGAAGAGAAGAGGAAAAATAAGAAGCAAAGTCAAACACTCTTCTCTACTTAAACCTCCACCAAGCAAAAATAATATTAAAATATTCATAAAATCCTCTTCCACTAACTTAATTTCCATTTTTCACTAATTAATTAATTCATTAAATAATCATCTTTTGACTTCCACATTTTGACTTGTATATGTTGTATATATCACTATATATACAACATATACACTCTCTCTTTACTTCTTTTCTCTTTCCATTAAACGTATACTTTAAATCCAAATACAACAATAATACCAAAACTTTTAGGGTATCCTTTGGGATATTACAGACCATACCACACTTAGTCCACCAAAAATTACATCATACCTTTCACAGTGAAACTTATTATCTAATTTTTTAAATTTTGTCCCAACAAATCTCGGTCAAGCCACTAGAATCCCGATCGTACCTCTCCCAATCTTCACAAAATTTGACCATACCACTGACCGTGAAACCTACTATCTTATTTTCAAATTTTAAACAAACGAAATCCTAGTCTGACTAAGCATATCTCGATGGTACCTAGCATATTCTGCCTAATTTCTCATTGTACCACCCACCATGATCTACACTATGTCCAACTAACCCTTGTTTCCCAGTAGGACCACCACCTAGTTATAGACCCTTAAATATGGCCCTAAGCTAATTCGGTCCTAATTAAATATAGCCTAAATACTTATCGATCCATTCTTAATGGCTTAAATCTATTTGAAGCTTTTATCTTGATTGGTCCAATTTTTATAAAGTCCCAAATGAGTTCGGTTTAGTTTCTAAAACTTTAAAATGGTAACAAAGCGAGTTTTAAAACCTAAAAATGGTTTGGAAGTCATTAGATCATGCATGCCGAATTGGGCCTATCGAGTTAGATATTGATAGTCCATATCAAACTAGGATAAACCTAGTTCGATATGGGCATCCATATCAAACTGGGAAGTCCTAGTTTGATATGGACATGTTATATCGAACTGGGACTTTCGATATTGACAAGGTCCACATCAAACTGGGACTTGCCCAATTTGATATGGATATCCATATCGAACTGAGACATCCCAAGTTAGATATGGATGTGTCTATATCGAATTAGGGATGCCCCAGTTCAATATAAACTCCAGTCCATCTGAAATTTAGTTGGTTTTAGTTTGACATGGTCATGATTTATTTGAAATTCAAATCATTTTAAAACTGGGCTTAATCAGGAAAATTGAAAGGGTTTTAAAATCGTGCTTAATCAAGAAACAAACTAGTTTAAGAAATTGACCTGAATCCTTTCTTATAAATATAGGGAATGAAAGAGCAGCCAAGAAAAGGAGAGAGGAGGCAGAAACATGAACGAGAACACACAGAGAGGGGAAGTATTAAACTTTATAAGTTAAACTTGAGCAATCAAGTACCGGACATAAAACCATCAAACGAAGAAAGCATTAAACTGCAGCAATTCAGTAAGTAGAAAGACAGAATATAGAACCATCAAACCAAGAAGGCAATGATTGACTGTCTTCATCCTATTCAAATGAGATTTAGCTGTCGTACAAATTTCAAGATTGTATCAACATATAAATATTGGTGTAACCAACAATGGAGGTTTGCAATCCTTCATTTAACTCTTTTAAAAAAATTTATAGCAATCCCTTTGCTTTTTATTCTTTTTTTTTATTTTGTTCTTGCACTTCTAAAAACATCCAGTAATCATGCCTCTCTTTCATATTGAATATTGGTAGCCATATTCCTTCTTTTAAATATTTAATATGAATTTAATGGATCTAGTAGTTAGGCTAGGTATTTTTTTATATTTTTTTTTTGGAGTTTTTTAATTAGTTCCTGAAAGTAATCTAAAAACCTAGTTTGTAAAATCAAAATTCTAACCTTATTTTGTAAACCCTAAAACCTTGATTGTTTTTCCAAAACCTTAGTTATGTTTCAAACCTAAATTGCATGTAAGAAGCACCAATCGGATGATATAAACCCTAAACCCTAATTTAGCAATCTAAACTTTAAGGAACCCTAATTCATATGTTAAAACCCTAGTATGTACATTTATTATTTAACATGATATTTGAATATAGTCTCAATTATTAATATACGTTTACTTATTGCATGTTTTGATGTATGACTTATTTTATTTTGATTTGTGATTAATGGTTTACTTTTGTTATGAATGGTTAGATTTCTTCTGTTGGTTTATTTTAGCTACAATGATGTAAGGGGTATGTTTCGACTATGTGGATACCTCATTAATTAGGTTCCAATGTAATTTAACTTATTAAATTTTGAATTTTAGATTAATGTTAAGTGCTTGTTTCCACCAAATGGTGGATGTCCTATTTTATTTAGTTTTAGACATTGGACATTGTAAGGGCATGTTTCCATGTAGTATGGGTGCCAATTTATTTTCTTTGGACTTTCTTTAATTTTAATACAATGATGATCTATTTTGATAATTGCATGTAGTATGGATGATTTTATAATATTTAAGAATTTAATAATATGTAAAACTGAAAAGGAGGCCGGTTCCAATGAAATGGGCACTGTAGGGGTGATGGGTCATTCTCACATTCCCCACATGTATCCAACTTTTCAAACCCATTAGGGGGTTGGGAATTCCTTAGGAATTGAGTCATCCACCCCTTTCTTTTTTCTTAGCCCGTCCAGGTGGCGACTCCATTTTTTGGGTTTAGGCCTGTGTTCTCTAAGGCCCCGAGTCTAACAGTGCAGAAGTCGCAAGAACCATTCCACATGGGAGTGGGGGCAAAAATCCCCACTCACAGTGGCGACTCCACTAGGGATAAGAGAAGTTGATTTCATTAGTCTTTATATTATTTTATTCTTTCTTATTATGATATTGTCCATTGCATCATTTAGATTGCATTGTGTGCGTGAGTTAGGATGCCCATGTTATCCGTACTGTGTTATGTAAGGGATACCATACTTTCACTCAAGGTATGGAGATCAAGCATAGCATAACCACTCATAGCCTTGTACCATTTGGTAAATACTTGCCATGGGAACATAAGCCTTTCAACCTAAAGACTAAAGCTCATGTAATTGGCCTAGTTATTTTCCTTAGGGTTTTACCCTAAATGCTTGTTGTTTGACTATGATTAATTTATCTTGGTCTAAACCATGGCTTATTTGGTTTGTTCTTTTTCTAATATGACCTAATCATATTGTAAGCTCAAAATAATTTTTCCTTTAAATCTAAAAGACCAAATTCCAAATTTTCAAAATCTTCTTTTCTAGATGGGTCAAAAAAAATTTTCAACCTTATGGCCCAAACTTGAAAGCTCAAAGGCTTTGAATCAAAATTATTTCACTTCATCAAAAAATTACAAATTATTTTCTTAAAAAGAGCTTACAAATTATTCAGGTCAATTATAGAATGCCAAAAATCAATTGTGAGCCTAGCCTATACCAAGAGTTATTAATCATGGGCTTATTTTTGGCATGAATCATTAGTTACTTTTTCAAATGAGAAATCTATTTATGATAAACCTCTTAATTTTTTTAATCCAATATAGCATAAAAGCTTTCTTTTAGTTGATTGAATGGATTAAAGCCTAATTAATGGGAATTATCATGGATTGACTTTTATGTTTGAAAATACAACTATTGGTTAAAACCATTCAAGTGAATTTTTTGAAAACAAGATATATCATGTTGGTATTTTGTTGACCATATACCTAGAAAAATAGACTTGCCATTCATGTGTGGAAGTTATAAGATTGAAAGGAACGTCCTAATTATTTTTATTTTCTTGTTATTTGCACATACATACATACACGCATTGCATAAAATGTCATTGATCATTTGTAGGTCACAGACCTGGAGTACAGCAGTTTAAGAGCGTATGACAACCTAACCTATGCCAGTGATGTAGAATCCAATAGTAACTCAATTAGCTTCTCACCAAGGGCAATGGATCCCGAATAGATTCAGAGGATAGTGGATGACGTCCTCAATGCCAAGATGGAAGAACTAAAGGATGCCTTGACGAAGACTATGAAGAGCCAATCGGCTGCACTTTTGGAGAACACTGCCGAGGCATCTGCCAGCACTAAGAAACCAAAGGATAAAGGGAAGGCTAGCCTTTGATGATGACAATTAGTCATTGATGATAATAATGATTGGGTTCAATATTTTTATGATCCTCAAGATAAGAAGGAGTCGAAGGTTGTTGAAAGATCAGCCATGGAAAAGACTGACACTTCAAATGTTAAGTAGTTGGTTGCCAATTTGAAAAAAAAAAGTTTGAAAAGAAGCTGAAAACTGAAGAAATGTTGGAGGTCAACAAGTTGTTTGAACAAGATGAACAGGTCCCGTACAAGTTCAAGATGCCCTCCTTTGCCAAGCTTGATGGAACTGGGAATCCTCATCTCCATGTGAAATAATACATCACTGCTATACAGTCTGCTCGAGCTACCAAGGCTCAAACTCTAAAGTATGTTATACTTTCGTTTGATTCTGTTGTGTAGAATTAGTTCAACACCTTTGAGGATAGTACCCAAAAGAGTTAGGACTCATTATATAAGGCTTTCATCCAACAATATGGGTACAATGCAGAGTTGGAGGTCACTTTGATGGAAGTTGAGTCGATAAGGCAGAAATCAAATGAGAATTTCATTTACTATATGAAAAGATGGAGAAATGTTGTCCCAAGATGGCAACCAAGAGGGGGGGTGAATTGGTTTTCTCAAGAAGTAATGACAATTTAAAAAACTCAACAAACAAGAAATGCGGAATATAGAGTTGGTTGAGTAATTGAAGAAAGAAAGAACACACAAGATTTATAGTGGTTCGGATTTACTTCAATCCTACATCCACTTCCTTAACAACTTGTTAAGGTTCCACTAATCTTTGAAGTTTTTACAAGCTCACTTCTAACTTTGGTGTTTTCACAAGTTCACACCTAACTTCACAAGTGTTTTTCTTAGGCTCACACTTACAACCCAAACAAGAGTTTTACAAGGCTCACTCTCACAACCTAACAAGAGTTTTACTAGGCTCACTCTCACAACCCAAGTGTTTCCCAAGCTTACACTCAAACTTATACAATGGTGTTTTCAATGCTAACACCTAACATTCATAACAATTCAAATACAAGTTTAAGTAAAAGAAAATTTGTTGCTTGGCTATGAAAATCTTTTCTCAATGTTGTCTCTTTTTTGTTTTCTCATAGAAACTTTGTATTTATAGCCAATGTGGTCTTACTAGCCGTTATTGATGTTGAGAATAAAGTCTTGGCAGATTAGACCTCTTTACTTAAACTGTCCGAAGCACTTCGCGGTCGCCCTTCATACAAGGATGGTCGCGCTCATGCTTCAAGCGGTCGTCCTTTTAACCAGGGACGGTCGCTACTTTTAAAAAATCTTCAACGGTCGAATTTTAGTGCTCTGCAGCTGGAATCTTGCCCATGATGTGTTTGTCGGACCGTTTCTTGCCCATGCTGTGTTTGTCGGGACGGTCGCGCATCACAAAGTGCGGTCGCCCTTTTTTGAATACTGAAGTGGGATTACAACGGTCATGTCACGTGTCATTTTCTGACAGGGCAAAAGAGATGTCCGCCATAATTTGAATCTCGCGGTCGCCCGTGGTAGCATTTCGCGGTCGAACTCATATTCTCGCGTCGAACTTCTGGACGCACCTGAGGACGCGAACACTACTGTCTCTTTGAGCAATTTCTTTTTGAATTGTTGGGCGGTCGCGACTTTGAATGGGGCGGTCGCTATAGTGGTTAGCGAGGTCGAGTCATTCACCGTTCTTGTCACCGCGAATCTTACTGTGATTGTAATGATTTAAATTCCTTGAGTAGCGGTTGTGCACAAATTTGGCCGGTCGCTATTCTGTAGGAGCGGTCGCGACTGAGGTCGAACTTCTGACCGCGAAACCTACTGTGACAAGGTTTCATTCTGTAATTACTTGGAGCGGTCGTATTAAGGTGAGGTGCGACCGCGATAAATGTTCTGTTCACCTTTAATTGAAATAACCTAATCCTGCAACAAGATTTCTCAAACACAAGTTAAATAGATCATCCATTTGAGTTGTCAAAGATCAAAATTAAGATTATTTGTCTAACAATCTCCCCCATTTTGACTTTGACAATTCAAATGGAATGATGAGAAAAATAATAAGTCTTAAATGCTCCCCCTTAACATATGCAACAATCATGGTTAAGAGCATTGTGATTATTAGTTTATTTTGGTGCAAATGTTATTGTTTGAATGCAAACATTTCTCCCCCATAAACATTTCTCCCTTATTGCAAATATTCAACATGTATACTTGTTTCTCCCATTATTGTTCTTATCTTTGGTTTCCTCTATTGGTTCATTCCATTGGTTCTTCTCCCCCATTGTCATAGGCAAAATGAAACAATTGTTAAGCAAAATTATTAACTAAACAATGAAAGGGAAAGTACCAAATTATATATATTAAAATTGGAGGAAAGTACAAAGCAGAAAGTGCAAAGCAGAAAACATATGAAAATGCAAACAAACTAAAGCTAAGCTATTCTGAGTCATCATCTAACTCTAACTCTTCTTCAACTAAAGGAGCTTTCCCCTTATCTTGAGGTGCAACAGAGGCAGAGCTAGTGCTAATAGACTCTTCTTCTTCAGCAACGCTTTGGGTGTGATCACTTATATCCCAATCTTCAAGATTGCATTGAGGCAAGTCCAATTTGCCTTGCATGTCATAAAGATCATGGTGCATGTGGGATATAAGGTCTATCCTTTTGTTTAAGTGCTGGAATCTCTTGGAAACACTTTTCTTGAACTTAGTGAGTTTCCTTGAGAGAGTCTTGATTGCTTGGAGGATGAGTTGTGTGGAGGATGAAGCAGTTTCTTTAGCAGCTTTTGATGAAGTTGCTTTTGGAGGTAATTCTACTGCAACTTCTACAGAATCTCCCTCTTCCTCAATTGTATACCTTGGCCTTTTCTTTTGTTTATCCATAACTCCTTTCTTGCCATAGCAGTATACATATGACCCTTCTATCTTCCTTACACAACCAGCATGCTCTAAGTAATCCATTGTGATAGCATTGGAGGCTAGAGTGAAAGGGTTCCTCAAAGTAGCTAAGTTCAAATCATTCAGAAGTTTTAAGTGTCTAGCTATTTGAGTAACTTGAGAGGATAGGAAGAAGGTACCAGTTCTTGTAACAGCATGATGATAAAATGTATCAATCAAGAACTTGGTTGTGTTCATTTTGATGTTATGGGTGAAAGCATAGAGAAAGATAAGGTCTCTCTTGGTTACTTTCTCATTCCCATCTGCTCTTTGGTGAATGGTATAGGTGATAATCCTATGGAGCATCCAGTGGGTGAGAGATTTGATGTGCTTGGCTTTAGATTCCTTTTCAAAGGAAGTTTCAATGGAAATTTCTCGCCAGAAATCAGAAAGGGTTGGGTTTGAGAAGATTTGGTCATTGTAGGAGGTTATACCTTCAGAAGGGAAGTTCCAAATTCTGCCAAAATCTTCAAGGGTTATGAATTGATACTGATCAAAGAGTTTGAACCTTACCCCGTACCAACCTAGAGCAGAGTTTGCACTCTTCTCTATCTGGAATGACATTAGAAACTCCTTACTTAGACTAGAGTAACCTACCTCTTCTGGAAAGACAAAATTTCTCCATCCAAGGACATCCAACAATCCTTCAATTTCGTCCTTGATGCCCAAAGCAGACAGCATCCCACCAAAAGGAGATTTGGTGCCTTCAACCTTCTTCTTCTTTAGCATGGCATACCTAATGTCTTCCTCAGTGGTTTGGTGATGAGGTTTGTGAATTTTCTCACCCCTTTTTGATTGTGGAGGAGATGGAGGTTCAACGACAGGTTCTCTAATGGTGATTCCTGGAACTCTCTTAGCTTGTCCCTTTATTTTGGAAGTGGTTTTTCTTTTGGGAGCCATTAGAATAGAAGAAACAGATGAGAGCAGGAAAACAGAGGTTGATTTGAGAAGCAGATGAGTTGAGAAGATTTTAGGGTTTTAGATTGTTTTCAGAAGCAAAATATCCAAGAAATTTGATGTAACTTACTTTTAAATAGATGGAGTTAAGAAAATAGCCGTTTTTGACTGTTGGATATTAAGAGTTGCAACCTGTCACACAGCCAACGGTTATAAATTTTCGAGCAGAGTGTACAGGGTGCGGTCGCGGATTGAAGATAGTGCGATCGCTACTTATGGTCTAGCGACCATTATCAAGATAAGTATGCTCGCGAGAGAAGAAAGTAACTGTAACGGTCGAAACTATTCAAATTGGTGCGGCCGCGCACAAATTTTCTCGACCGCGCACAGGGATTTTTATTGAATGAAACTGGCAGACGAAATAGCGATCGCTAAATAACACTGGAGCGACCGCGATAAACTTAAAAAATGAAAATTTCAAGGAAAGATGGAATGACATTTCTAATGTGTTAAAGAATTAACTGCATGCACATAGAAACTTCATTGGAAGATAATTAATTCAAAGTTATTCCATCAATCATTCCTAAATTGAGTTTTATGAAGTTAAGTCTATCTTCATTCAAGGGTTTTGTAAAGACATCAGCAAGTTGATTTTCTGTATCTATGAATTCTAAGGTTATATTCTGATTTTGTACATTTTCTCTTAAGAAATGATGTCTAATATCTATGTGTTTGGATCTAGAATGTTGGATAGGATTTTTAGATAAATTGATAGCACTAGTGTTGTCACATTTAATGGAAATATTGTTAAAAACCTTACCATAGTCAAGCAATTGTTGTTTCATCCATAATACTTGTGTGCAACAAAAACATGCTGCAACATATTCTGCTTCCGTTGTGGATAAAGCAACCGATGCTTGTTTCTTACTATGCCAAGAAACTAGACAATTACCAAGAAAGTGACATGCTCCTGTTGTGCTCTTCCTATCTAAGATACTACCAGCATAATCTGCATCTGAAAATCCTATAATATGAAATGATGTATTCTTAGGATACCAAAGTCCTAAATGCATTGTACCACTCAAATATTTCAAGATTCTTTTAGTGGCATTCAAGTGTGATTCTTTAGGACAGGTTTGAAATCTAGCACATAGACATACACTATACATTATATCAGGCCTAGAAGCAGTTAAGTAAAGTAGTGATCCGATGATACCTCGATATTTCTTCTCATCTACTGCTTTACCATTATCATCTTTACCTAATTTCAATGATGTGCTCATAGGAGTTTTGCTAGTTTTGCAGCCATCCATTCCAAATTTCTTGATGAGTTCTTTTGTATATTTGGATTGGTTGATGAAGATCCCATCTTTACATTGCTTGACTTGCAGTCCAAGGAAAAACTTGAGTTCACCCATCATGCTCATTTCAAATTCCCTAGTCATACAAGAAGCAAATTCTTTGCACAAGGCTTCATTAGTAGCTCCAAATATTATGTCATCCACATAAATTTGTACAATCAAAATGTTGTGCTTATTCTTTTTAACAAAAAGAGTTGTGTCTACTTTTCCTTTTGAAAAACCATTTTCAAGCAAATATGCACTAAGTTTATCATACCAAGCTCTAGGTGCTTGCTTTAATCCATATAAAGCTTTGGTAAGTTTGAAAACATGATCAGGAAATTTGTAGTTTTCAAAACCAGGAGGTTGTTCAACATAAACTTCTTCATTTATGAGTCCATTTAGAAATGCACTTTTAACATCCATTTGATAAAGCTTAAAATTCATATGACATGCAAAAGCAAGTAATATTCTAATAGCTTCCAATCTAGCTACGGGGGCAAAGGTTTCATCATAGTCAATACCTTCTTCTTGATTATAACCTTTGGCTACCAATCTTGCTTTATTTCTAATGATGTGACCATTTTCATCAAGCTTATTCCTATAAACCCATTTGCATCCTATTGTAGAATGATCTATAGGTCTAGGAGTAAGTTGCCAAACATTATTTCTTTCAAATTGATTAAGTTCATCTTGCATTGCAGTTATCCAATTTTCATCATTTAAAGCTTCCTCAACATTTTTTGGTTCAATTTGAGAAACAAAAGCAAAATTAACATCAACGTGATTAATTTTAGATCTAGTAGTTACTCCCTTTGATGTTTCTCCAATGATGAGTTCCTTTGGATGATCTTTCTTGTATTGCCAATCCTTAGGTAGATCTTGAGACTCTTCTTCAAGTTGATTGATCTTTGGAACATCAATAGATTCAAGAGGTTCAAGAGTATCTGCAGGGTCATTGAAAGAAATACCTTTCTTTTGATCAAGTTTAGATGATTCATCAAATACAACATGCATTGATTCTTCTATAACTAGAGTTTTCATGTTAAATACCCTATATGCTTTGCTATATGATGAATATCCTAAGAATATGCCTTCATCTGATTTGGATGAGAATTTTCCAAGATTATCCTTGGTATTCAATATGAAGCATTTGCATCCAAATACTCTAAAATATCCAATTCTGGGTATTCTTCCATTCCATAGCTCATAAGAAGTTTTATTAGTTAAATGCCTTTTATAAACACGATTTGCAATGTAACAAGCTGTATTAACGGCTTCCGCCCAAAAATAAGATGGTAAATCATATTCGTTGAGCATTGTTCTAGCCATTTCAATTAAAGTTCTATTTTTCCTTTCAACTACACCATTTTGCTGTGGAGTTCTAGGAGCAGAAAAATTGTGTGAAATGCCAATTTCATTGCAAAAGTTTTCAAAGTTTTCATTTTCAAATTCTTTGCCATGATCACTTCTAATAGATGTGATCACATATCCTTTTTCATTTTGAACTCTTTTTGCAAAGGTTTTGAAGTAATTAAAGGCTTCATTCTTTTGAGCTAAGAAATTAACCCATGTGAATCTAGAGTAGTCATCAACAAGAACAAATGCATATAATTTGCCTCCTAAGCTTGTAACTCTATTTGGTCCAAACAAATCTAAATGAATGAGCTCTAAAGGTCTAGAGGTGCTTATAACACTCTTTGATTTAAATGAGCTTTTATGTTGCTTACCATGTTGACAAGGTTTACAAATTCTATCTTTTTCATATTTTATCTTAGGTAAGCCATCAACTAAGTTCTCATTACAAATATATTTCAATTGATCCATACCAGCATGTCCTAGTCTTCTATGCCATAACCATGCATCATCATTAGTGGACATCAAACATGTATGATTTGAATGTATGCTGACATTATAAGTGTTGTTTGTTCTAGTGCCCTTAAATATGATAACATCATTTGAATTCGTGATCTTGCATTCCTTGGAATCAAACTTGACAGAGTATGCTTTATCACAAAGTTGACTAACACTTAGCAAGTTATGTTTCAAACCATCAACAAGCCATACATCTTCAATTAAATCCTTACCAATGGAACCAATGGAGCCAACACCAAGAATTTTACCTTTAGCATTGTTTCCAAAAGTTACGTTACCTCCATGTTTATAGGTAATACTTGTAAAGAGCTTTGCATTTCCAGTCATATGCCTTGAGCATCCACTATCCACAAGCCATGTGCTTTCATTGGTAGTAGATTTTAGGCATACCTGCAAGACAATTTTGATCATCTTCTTTTAGGTACCCACATATAGTTGGGTCCTTGATGGTTAGTAGAAAGAGTGCCTTCTAAATTGAGATGAGCTTTTCTTATATAACAATTGAAATTTTTGTGACCAAATTTCATGCAATATGTGCATTGCCATGGTATCCTATGCTTCTGCATTTTTCTTTTTGCATTATACATACAACTACAAGTATGTGATTTCTTTTGTACAAGTTTAGTGAACAACAATGCATAATTATTTTTGGCTTTATTTCCTAGTGAACCATAAGAAGTTCTTTTAGATTTGGTGCAAGCATCTTTGATATGAACATCAGAAATTTTAGTTGTAGATGCTTTCACAAATGTTGGTTTGCTAGGTGCAATGTTGGTTGAGCCATTGAATCCTAATCCATATTTCAAGGAAGGTGATCTTTGATTATTAATTAATGTGTTCAATGCTTCCTTTCCTTTATGAAATCTGGAAATTGATTCTTTTAGTTCTTTTAGTTCATGCTTCAATGCCTCATTCTCTTTAATCACTTTTTCTAAGTCATGTGAGCTTTTATTTAATTCTCCTATTGTATTCAGTAAGTGTTCATTTGAGGTTTTCAATTCTAAGGTAGAGTTCTTTAAGCATATAAAATCCTTTTCTAACTTAGAGTTTTTCTCTTTATAGAGCATCATTTTAGAGAAATATTTTTCTATTTTAGAATTCATGTGCTCAATCAAGTCACTATCATCTATATCATTTATATCATCATGTGCTACAAGATCAAAAGATTGAGTACTTACCTCATTGGAGTCATCTTCAATAGCCATGAGACAAAGATTTGCAATTCCTTCCTCTTCTTCTTCTTCACTTGAGGAAGAGTCATCCCATGTGGCTTTGAGAGACTTTTTCTTTTCTTTATCCCATTTCCTTTTGTTCTTTAATTTGTAGCAATCCGACTTGATGTGACCGGTTTTTCCACATTCATAGCATTTTACCTCATTTTTCTTTTCTTTATCTTTGAAGGAGAATTTAGGAGGTGTACCTTTGTTTGCTTGTAATCTTTTCTTCCTTTTCCATTCGTTCATTCTTTTTGAGAACATTGCCATTTCATCTTCATCATCAGTACCTTCACTGCTTGAGCTCTCAATTTCTTTGATTGCTTTGAGTGCAATTGGTTTTCTCTTTTCTTTCTCACCTTGATCTTCTTCTTTTTCACTGTGCAGCTCAAAAGTGAGTAATTTACCAACTAGCTCGTCGGTTCTTAATGTGCTGAGATCATGAGCTTCTTCTATGGATGATACTTTGGATTCAAAGTTCTTTCTAGCTCTTAGTGCTCTCAAGATTTTACTGTTTACATCACCTTGATCATATACCTTGCCATACTTCTTTAGTTCATTGACAATTGCAAGTAAGCGATTGGTCATGTCGGTGACATTTTCATTTGGTTTCATCTTGAATAGCTCATACTCATGAACATGCATTTGTTTCTTGGTAAATCTTACCTGAGTTGTACCTTCATGGTAGTTTTCAAGTGTTTTCCAAATGCAATGTGCACAAGTTAAATGTTGAACTCTTCCACCTTCTTCTCTTGAAATGGAGTTCATCAAGATGGAAGCAGCTCTATTGTTCTTGAATCGATCTCTGATATTGCTAGTTGACCATTGAGCTTTGGGAAGAGGAACTTGAATACCGTCAACTTCATGAGTAGGAGATTTCCACTCATTTTCCACGAAATCCCATAGTTCAATCCCTTCACTGTCTAGAAACAAATACATTTTGTATTTCCAGTATGAATAATCCGTTCCATCAAAGTAGGGTCTAAGAATAGAGTTAAGATTTCCATGAGAGCTTGATGAAGAAGAAGTTGCCATTGTGGATCAGATTTCACAATTAAGTTTAAGAAATCTCAGGGCTCTGATACCAATTGTTGTCCCAAGATGGCAACCAAGAGGGGGGGTGAATTGGTTTTCTCAAGAAGTAATGACAATTTAAAAAACTCAACAAACAAGAAATGCGGAATATAGAGTTGGTTGAGTAATTGAAGAAAGAAAGAACACACAAGATTTATAGTGGTTCGGATTTACTTCAATCCTACATCCACTTCCTTAACAACTTGTTAAGGTTCCACTAATCTTTGAAGTTTTTACAAGCTCACTTCTAACTTTGGTGTTTTCACAAGTTCACACCTAACTTCACAAGTGTTTTTCTTAGGCTCACACTTACAACCCAAACAAGAGTTTTACAAGGCTCACTCTCACAACCTAACAAGAGTTTTACTAGGCTCACTCTCACAACCCAAGTGTTTCCCAAGCTTACACTCAAACTTATACAATGGTGTTTTCAATGCTAACACCTAACATTCATAACAATTCAAATACAAGTTTAAGTAAAAGAAAATTTGTTGCTTGGCTATGAAAATCTTTTCTCAATGTTGTCTCTTTTTTGTTTTCTCATAGAAACTTTGTATTTATAGCCAATGTGGTCTTACTAGCCGTTATTGATGTTGAGAATAAAGTCTTGGCAGATTAGACCTCTTTACTTAAACTGTCCGAAGCACTTCGCGGTCGCCCTTCATACAAGGATGGTCGCGCTCATGCTTCAAGCGGTCGTCCTTTTAACCAGGGACGGTCGCTACTTTTAAAAAATCTTCAACGGTCGAATTTTAGTGCTCTGCAGCTGGAATCTTGCCCATGATGTGTTTGTCGGACCGTTTCTTGCCCATGCTGTGTTTGTCGGGACGGTCGCGCATCACAAAGTGCGGTCGCCCTTTTTTGAATACTGAAGTGGGATTACAACGGTCATGTCACGTGTCATTTTCTGACAGGGCAAAAGAGATGTCCGCCATAATTTGAATCTCGCGGTCGCCCGTGGTAGCATTTCACGGTCGAACTCATATTCTCGCGTCGAACTTCTGGACGCACCTGAGGACGCGAACACTACTGTCTCTTTGAGCAATTTCTTTTTGAATTGTTGGGCGGTCGCGACTTTGAATGGGGCGGTCGCTATAGTGGTTAGCGAGGTCGAGTCATTCACCGTTCTTGTCACCGCGAATCTTACTGTGATTGTAATGATTTAAATTCCTTGAGTAGCGGTTGTGCACATATTTGGCCGGTCGCTATTCTGTAGGAGCGGTCGCGACTGAGGTCGAACTTCTGACCGCGAAACCTACTGTGACAAGGTTTCATTCTGTAATTACTTGGAGCGGTCGTATTAAGGTGAGGTGCGACCGCGATAAATGTTCTGTTCACCTTTAATTGAAATAACCTAATCCTGCAACAAGATTTCTCAAACACAAGTTAAATAGATCATCCATTTGAGTTGTCAAAGATCAAAATTAAGATTATTTGTCTAACAAGAAATAAGGTTGCGTTACTCAAGAAGAGACCCGATGAATCAGATCAAATTAGGATGATTGTAAGAGGGGTATTGCCTAGTCTTTGTGAAAGGATTTATCATACACTCATCTGGGATTTCAAAGATCTTCTGCAAGCTGGCTTGCAAATTGAAGAGTGGGAAAGGGAGAAGAATCGCTTTTCGGCAAGGAGGAATGAGAAAAAGAACTACCAGTCTAGTAATCAAGACAGTTGATGTTAATGAGACTAGTCAGGAGGAAGGAGCCAGTTTTCAGAATTAGGGAAGCCACTGTCTTGGGTTCTTAATAAGCTATAAAAGAAGAGATTGTTATAACCCTTGACTCCTCTCCCTTTACCTAATCCTCTACAGCTAACTTCGATGCCAAGGCATTTTATCAATTCCATCAAATATAAGGCCATGAGAGGGACAAATGTTTGAGGTTGAGGCATAAGATCCAGAATTTAATTGACAGTGGAAAGTTACCTGAACCTGATAAGCCTAGCATAAAAGACAATCCTTTGCCTAGGTTCAACAGAGTGCCACCACTAGCAACCTCCATGGTAGGAGGAGGATTGGAGGAAGATTTTCTCTTATCCTCCTTTCAAGATGGGAGTATTGAAGATGTGAAGTAAGGAGAAATTTCATTCAACAAACCTCCCTTAACTTGAAGTGTTGCTCATTTTATTTTGCTTTCTTTAGTACCTATTTGGAATAATTATGTTTTTCTAATTAAGATGCTTTAAATAAATTACTTTTGTTACAATTATAATTTGTTGGTTTTTGACATTTTGGTGTTCAACTAATGATGAGTCTACCTTGATATTCATAAATTGGGGTATCTATGCATCATGATCTGAATGACTTTACTAGGTGAGGGAATTGTTCTATAAAATGGAACTATGAATGCTTACTTAGAGAGGGCTCCTGCATAATTATCCGTGTCTAGATTCTAGTCGGTCTTAGAACATGCTTTGACAAACTTTTGAGGCAAAATTGAACTCTATTTATTTAAAGGAGAAATGATCTAGACATTGTTTGATAAGCCAACAAATGAAATCCACCTTATTAATATCAATCCATAGTTTGTCCAATTGAGCCTTCATAAGATTTTATCGTGTTTTTATTGGCTTATAAGGCCGATAACCTACCCGATGTTGATGTAGCACTTATGAAAGTCTGATTATCACTGAGGTGAAGGGATAAGAAGATTAAGAAAAAGGATGCTTAGTCAAGACCATAAGAAAAATTAAAATTTTATCCAAACTAGAAATAATTTCTTAGATCTAGTTCATGTTTAAGGTGGCATCAGGACAACAAAATGATCCATCCTCATTAATGCAAGTTCATGCTACCTCATATTTAGAGACATAGGATAGCATAAACAAGGTGATTTTCTTATAGCTGTAACCCAACAAAAAAGAAGAAGAGGAAAAAGAAGAGAAGAAGAAGATTAAAGAGAAAATAAAAGTTCACAAGGTTGAAAACTCAAAAAGGACGGTCTAAAAAACAAAAAAGGTCATGAGTTTATGCAAAAACAAAAGCAAAAGATGAAGATCATCCTAATTAGATCTAGATTTCTCTCAAGAAGTTATAAGGAAATTGAAGTCTATCTTTTCATGAAGCAAGACAACAATAATCCAAAGTTTAAAATGTCTAAAGTTTGAGATTACTCCTAGTTGCCTGTGGTTCCAACAGAAAGTTTATGGTGTGAAGATTTGTTAACAATATTACATCAACTCTAATTTGCAAATGGCCTTCATCTAACCCATGTCCCTTATAGACCCCATTTCAAGCCTATTAAAGACCTATTGATCTCTTTTTGGTGAATAGAATCTATTAGTGGAGATTGTTTGAATAAGCATGCATATGAGATAGACATTATATAAACTCAATAATACCTTTTGGCCTAAGTAATATGTATATGCCTATATGAAGTGCAATAGTTCTTGTTCAAACATAATTAATTCCTGAGTTTACTACGATAACTAGGGTTATGATGTTATTGATATGTTAATTAAAAGACCAAGCCCTGAGGTATATCAACACTGATTTGATGAAGCCAAAATTTGAATTCAAAATTAAGTTTAAAAAAAAGGTTAGAAAAGTCAATATATCATATTTTAGTATGTATACATATATATAAGTTATTCCATCTATTACAAACCTTCATTTATTTATGTACAACGAGTTTCATACATGGTTTTAACACACATTAATTCCAGCGAAGGAGGTGGTGGTCTGTGGCTAAATAAATCTCTGAGAAAATCATCATCTGTTGGCAATGGCAGCACATTGCCTACCCAGTTTCCCCCTAAAGAAAAAGCATCTGAATTCTGACTGTCTTACAAATCAGCCCTATCATAGTCAGTGCCCAAGATGGAAGGTGGCACATTATGGTCATCTGTCCAGGGCCTCCTTGATGAAGATGCACCGGAGTCCCTATAGCCATAAATTTGAATTCCCAAAAAATTTGTTCACGATGATCAGCATACCAACAGCTGGCAGCCAATTGTTCCTACAGTTTCTGAATCTACTCATCAAGCATTTGCTATGAGCTAGAATAGGATAAATTAGATTCATACATTTTCATGCATATATTCAGCATATATGAATATGAAATAGGGGTTACAAACTAGATAGCTTAAATCAAAGCCCTGAGGCCTAGAAGACGGCTCAGCATAAGGAAATAGTTGAGGTGGAGCTGCACTACTTGGACTAGCTTCATCATGCCCAGCAACATCCGAGTGTTCAGCCGTTTGCAAAAATTCATCGAAGTCAGTTGCATGCAAGTCAAGAACCAAAAAATATGTATGATTAACTTAAGAAAGAGGAAACCATGATATCATCATGGGTAGCAAGATCCCCTATGCCATCATGTTCCTCATCCTCCTCCTCTTCTTCACCCTTATTATCCCCCTCACCATCATCATTCTCCTCATCTTCATCCTCATTCTCATTACCTTCCTCATTTGTGACTTCATCACCTTCCTCTTCTCCTTGTCCCTCTTCCCTCTCTTGTTCCTCTAAATGTTCAACACCACCAGGGGAGAAATCAAAGTGCAAAATTTGATCCAGTAGGAACTCATTATGCAAAAAGTTTGGTCGAAGTAATAATAAATCAACATTGAATCCTTTCCAGGCATGCCTCCAGGAGCTCTTAGGCATAAAATTGCAAGTCAACACAGATGCTTGGACATTGGTTAGCACTCCCCTCTGATTAGGTCCAAGAAACCAGTTTTGTACCCTCTCACCTAGAAACCATCCGCTTAAAAATAGACCAGCAATTATTCGACAGGAATTTTGCAGGGCCAATGCATTAATCATGGCAGTAGTCCAGTTAGCCCTTTTATTTACTCTCCACCAAGCAACATTCACCTACAACGCAGCACTATCGGTAAGTCATTTTTTTTATATGATTCCACGATATTACTAATTTTGTCTTTTACCCAATCCCAAGTCAACCGGATCAACTAATAATGTCGAGAATGCATATGATGACAGCCAGGCACTTCTCTGCGAGCCGACAACCAGATGCTCAATCTTAATATCCTACTCATCTCTCAAAAATACCCAGCACTCTCATGAGATTATGCTTATAGGCCCACACCTGTCATGGTAAAAAAAAGAAAAAAAAGGCCTAATTTCAATCATAAATCATTTTTTCTCAATTATATAAAGAAAAGAGAGAGAGAGAGAGAGAGAGAGAGAGGAGGACGAACTCATACCTTAGCAATGGCCATCAAACCTATAAAAGATGTCTTGTTTCTGCTAATTTTATCAAAATTTTGATAGAGACAGGCAAGGTCAACCTCTCCCCAAGTATAAAAAGGGACAAGATCAAAATATTTCAGAGCACACAAAAGCGACAAGTGAATTGCCGCCTCAGTGCTACATAAGATTGTTGTAGCTAACATGCACAGCAAAAAGCTGCGAGTGTATCTTTCTGCTCGTCTACCATGCACCGGTCAAGTCTGCCACTTCCAATACTCTCGGATATATTCATACTTTATTTTACATGCTCCCCTGTATCTGGGAGGCAGTCCAATTAATTCAAGAATTTCATCCTCAGTTAGTATATTGTTGGCCAAAGGGATGGGGATCCCATCGTATTTCAAGCCTGTTATTGCAATAAAATCTACTGGGCCAATCATTATCTCCCCAACAGGTAAGTGAAAGGAGTGAGTGGTGTCCATCCACCGCTCGACAAGTGCTTGTATTATGGTTTTATCGATTTGACATCCCTTGGCGGGCAACTGCAGCATAAATTCTTCAAAACCACATTCATTGGTCATCCTCCATATTGAAGGCGGAACTCAATCATACCACTCACAGGTTTTATGGATTTTCCTGCCACCATGAATCACACAACTATCAAACTACCACATTAAAAGTAAGTCCAATAAGGTAAGTATATCACCACTATTAATTATTCTCAAAATTTCTAAAATTAAGGAAAATATAAATTGAAACATAAAAATTATTTCCAGCACCCCAAGAATTTTATTATCTCACTACATTTACTTTTTCTTATTTTTGGTATTTTTTTGCATAAAGACCAATTTTTTTTGCTTCTTTTACATTTATATAAATTGTTTTGAAGCCTTTTATATTTTTGTTAGCATTATTTTATACATATTTTTCTTAAATAATTTTCTATTTTTTATTTTTTTTGTATGCCATAAATATGTATTTTCCTTTCACCAAATGTTGAAAATTAAATTCTTCATGCGTAAGCTTATTATTTTTTTAGAATTCATTAACCTATTTTTCTACTTCAAATAATAAATTAACAATATAAATATATAAGAAAAACATCATAAAAGTCATAAAATAAAATTTTTGTAAGGAAAATATATATTGTAGACAATAATAAATACCTATGTTTTCTCTTGTGAACTTCGATGGAGGTGCATTTCTGCTGGAATTGGAATCCGCTCCTGCCTGCTATCTCTGAGGTAAGCACGTAATTTAGGTTCCATACGTGGTCCAGTTCTAGACGCATGTTGATTTACTATCATTTCTTGTTTCTTTGAAAAGCTTGAAAATTTGTGAAAATAAAAACAAGCAGCTTGAGTTTATAAGATTTGGCAAAGTTCTGGTTGAAATGAACAAAGCATTCAATTTATAGGCAATAAGTCTGAAGGATAAGCCTCCAATTTTCTTTAATTTAAAAAAAAGATTAAAAGTTAAAACAAGATCTCGTGCTTGGTAGTGACAATACATTATTCATGTTCTATCTTATTTATTTCAATTCTGCGATTTACTTTTTCAATAATTTTGTCATAGCACACGTGCATAAAGTAAATAGATATTTATTATGGGTATATAATTTTTAAGTGTCTAAAAAATATTTTTTATACTCATTAAATATTTTTTCACGCAGGTGGTAAAAATATATCGGTACCCATATATAGTAAAAAATAGCTGACTTTTTTACAAAATGGTTTACTAACTATAATTTTTTTGTAGGTGTTTCGAGATCAGAACCCAACCAATCCAGTTTTGGATCCAGAACCCAACCAATCTAGTTTTGGTTCCAAAACTCAACCAATCCAATTCCAGGTCCATAACCCAAATTATTTTCGAGTCCAGAACCTAAACCAATCCGGATCTAGAACCTAAATAATTTTTTAGTCCAAAACTCAATGTGGGTCCATAACCCAAACCAATCC
Organism: Garcia nutans; assembly: GCA_947685225.1. Lineage (NCBI taxonomy): Eukaryota > Viridiplantae > Streptophyta > Magnoliopsida > Malpighiales > Euphorbiaceae > Garcia > Garcia nutans. The sequence continues at coordinate 57,581,351 of CANTUV010000007.1, forward strand.
GGGTCCAAAACCCAAATCATCTTTGAGTCTAGAACCCAGTCCGGCTCCAGAACCCAAACCAATCTAGGTCTAGAACCTAAATTATTTTTGAGTCCAAAACTCAATCCAGGTACAAAATCCAAACCAATCTGGGTCCAGAACCAAAATCATTTTCGAGTTTAAAACTTAATCCGAGTCCAGAACCAAAACCTATCTGGGTCCAGAACCCAAATCATTTATGAGTCCAGAACTCAATCCAGGTCCATAACCCAAACCAATCTGGGACCAAAACCCAAATCATTTTTTAGTCTAGAACTCAATCCAGGTCTAGAATCCAAACAAATCTAGGTCCAAAACCCAACCTAACTCCAATCTTGGATCCAGAACCATCCGTGTCCAAAATCAGCTTAAACTCATGTTGCTTTTCACTCTTTAAATAAATCAAAGATCATTCAAGCAGGGGAAAAGCTGCAGACCTTTGATTTTGGCCCTAAGCTAGTTTGGTCCTAATTAAAGATGGCCTAAGTACTTATCGGTCCATTCTTAGTGGGTTAAATCTATTTTAAGCTTTTATCTTGATTGGTCCAATTTTTATAAAGGCCCAAATGAGTTCGGTTTATTTTCTAAAACTTTAAAATGGTAACAAAGTGAGTTTTAAAATCTAAAAATGGTCTGGAAGTCACTAGATCATGCATGTCGAATTGGGCCTATCTAGTTAGATATGGATGGTCCATATCAAACTAGGATAAACCTAGTTTGATATGGGCCATATCGAACTGGGAAGTCCTAGTTCACCCAGTTCAATATGGACAAGGTCCATATCAACCTGGGACTTGCCTAGTTTGATATGGACATCCATATCAAACTGAGACTTCCCCAGTTACATATAGACATGTCTATATTGAATTGGGGATGTCCCAGTTCGATATGAACCCAAGTCCATCTGGAATTCAGTTGGTTTTAGTTCAACATGGTCATGGTTTATCTAAAATTCAAATCATTTTAAAACTGTGCTTAATCAGGAAAATTGAAATGGTTTTAAAACCATGCTTAATCAGGAAATGGATTAGTTTAAGAAATTGACCTGAATCCTTTCTTATAAATATAGGAAATGAAAGAGCATCCAAGAAAAGGAGGGAGGAGATAGAAACATGAACAAGAACACACAGAGAGGAGAAGTATTAAACTTTAGCAAGTACCGGACATAAAAGCATCAAACAAAGAAAGCATTAAATTGCATCAATTCAGTAAGAAAAAAGATAGAATATAGAACCATCAAACAAAGAAGGCAATGACTGACTGTCTTCATCCCATTCAACTGAGATTTAACTGTGGTACAGATGTCAAGATTATATCCATAACACCCTCATACCTTATATACATACTATACACATACACCATATATGTACAATATGCATGAGAACATAAGAATATTTTTCATTTAATTACATATATACATTTATACATTGTCTTTACAAAAATTTACTTATATACATATACATATGGTTAAACTATAGAATAACAAAATGGACATGCATGCACCACCTTCTAGTTGGTCTCTGGCACACCCTCTATCTTCATGTAGCACAAATATTCAACTCTCAGATCAGCATCTACTTACCTGCGCAATTCACACAATCGCAATAAGCTTCACAGCTTAGTGATACATATAAACAATATTTATATACAAATACACAATTACAAAATAGAGATTCACATCTCACTTACACATCAGTACACTATTGAAAAATCACATTCTATATTCATACATAACTATCAGCTTCACATCCCACTCACACATCATTGCAATTATTAAGTTCAGCTGTCACACTTTCAGTTTCTCGACCCAGCTCTGCTTGGGTCTAATTTCAATTTCAATCACATGACCTAGCTCTACTCAGGTCAACCATCATTTCAATCACATGAACCAGCTCTGCTCAGGTCAAGACCTAGCTCTGCTCAGGTCTAATAACATATGCACCCAGCTCTGCTCCGGTCAAGACCTAGCTCTGCTCAGGTCTAATAACATATGCACATCTTGGCCTAACACTACTCAGGACCTCTTGTACATATCCAATTAATCTTAACACAATTAGGCAAGTAATGATATAGGTTACATGTATATAATATCACTTTAGTTTACACTTTTCCAGTGTCATCATCATTCTTAATCACATCACATTACTAGTTCACCTCATTCAAACATAGGTCACATGCTTTATTTCTCATTTTTCTCATTCATTTCAATATCATATCATTATTCATTTACAATTCACACTTGACATCTAACCACAATGCAAACATGAGCGACACTCACCATATGACTCATCAACATACCAATATGTAGCATAATTAACATATTTTCTCATAACTCTTCAAATGACACACTCAACTTCTATAATTTTTACATGCCCAGGGACTTGGGCGTGTCACTACCCGTGTCTTTAATACTCTCTTACAGTTGCTATGACATGCCTAGAGACATGGGCGTGTCACTACCCGTGTCATTAATACTGCCTTACAGAAACTTTGACACGCCCAATAACACGGGCGTGTTCATGGCTGTGTCAATTATCTTATCTCACAATAGCCACGACACACCCAGAAACAGTGACTATGACACGCCTAGGGACATGGGAGTGTCGTTGGGAGTGTCAAGCTAAATCTCTGGGTACGCCCATAACATCACAAAAGTACTCTTTCATTCCATTTCATCAATACAATACTCACATATCACATAGCAACTCCAACCCATGTTAAATCAAATATGTAAAATCTCAAAATCATATATATATATACTCAAGATCATATATACAAACCAAAGAAATTGTACATATAAATCTTTGGTTATTCCTAAGCTTACTCTTCTTTCATTTTTTCTTGTTAATCTAAACACAAAATCATAATAACAATAATCATATATTTTATTCATACCATAATTCATATATCAATTCATTCAATCCCCAACTCAACTTTACCAAACCATTGTTCTTTTCCTTAATTCCAACTACTCATTATAATCCCCAACATCTATATATCATTGTCATAATATTATTCAATTAATCATCACTTTCTCTCACTAACTATATCATGCATATATACATAAAATCCATAAAATAAGTTTAAGAAGAAGGTACTTACTTAAATTACTTGCCAAATCTTAACTATTTTCTTTAATCCCTCTTGAATCTCATATAGCATGAAAAATTTCACTCTTCCCCACTCTCTCTCTCTCTAACCCACGTTGAAGAAGAAGAAGAAGAAGAAGGAGAAGAAGAAGAACACTTCCCTTCTTCCTACCCATCCTTATCCTTATATAATTAAAATATTATATAAATTTTCCACTTAAATTCTCCACCACTCATCTTCTTCCTTCCTTTGACTTTTTACTTTTCCTTTTTATTATCAATTTATTATTATTATTATTATTATTATTATTATTATTATTATTATTATTATTATTAAGGAATTAAATGATTAAAATCAACTTTCCTACTACCAATATATACCTCATGCATATGTGTAGTATATGTTAGGTATATGTATATGTCTTATATATATTCTATTTATCCTTCTCATGTATCTCATATATATATATATTTCTCATATAACATCCATCATAAGCATCCATCTAATATTTTCTCTACCCATTACAACCATATGCTCTCCCATATTTACTATTCTAAAATACATCAAAAATCAGGATATTACAATTCTCTCCCCCTTAAATAATTTCGCCCTCGAAATCATCTATCTCAATGAATAAATCCTATTAATACAATCACTAATCTCTACTCTTCCCGTTATGCACATCCTTAAACATTTATGCCAATGTCCCAAATAAATTTAAATAATTCTCAATTCTAACAATTTCATCTAAGAAAGCACACATACAATCATTACACATCTAATGATACTAGATAATCAAATTTTTACCTCCATCTAGAATATTCTGCTCTCCCTGCATCGTATACATCCTTTACACTGTTCTATCTCTTTCTAATCTATCCACGGTCCCCTTCTCTTTGTCTAAATCTTACCCTACCACCTCTACCACCTCTATCTCATCTAGAACCGGGTCCAAAATCAATAATCTCCTCCTGACTATTAGTTGGTGGCTCTGGACAATCTCTTACATAGTGCTTTTGTGATCCACATCTATAACATCCTCGAGAATTGACTCCCCAACAAACACCTCTATGAACTCTACCAAACTGGCTGTATGTTGATAGAGCAGGTCTCACAGAACTAAAAGTAGAGGTAGTAGCTTCTAATGATATAGGTCTCTACCCTGACTAAATGGTCCTACTAGGCTGCCCTTGACCCTCACTATCACTTTGAGGGTATCCTCCTCGGCCTCTCTTCACCAATGAAGACCCTGCCTCACTTTGGGATCTCTTACTTTTGCTCTCCTCATCTCTAGCAGCTGCTACAAGACCCTGTGCTCTCTCAACACTCCTTGCAGCTGCAACCAATTGAGAAAAATCTTGATGTAGAGAGCCTGCTATAAAACACATGATAGAGGGTCTCAACCACTCCTCAAACCTCCAGCATCTGTCAATCTCATCAGATATGATTCCTCTAGCATACTGACTCAGTCGAATGAATTTAATCTCATATTCTGACACTGTCCTGGTGTCCTAACTCAAACTCAAGAATTCCATCTTTTTCGCATCTTTATACTCCCTCGAAGTATGCTTCTTTTCAAATTCTTGCTGAAAATCATCATAGGTCAGAACTAGTGGATCAGCTGTAGCATGTGGAACCTATGAGTGGGGATTTTCATCCCCACTCCCGGTGGAATGGTTCTTGCGACTTCGGCACTATTTAGGCTCGGGGCCTTAAAGAACACGGACCTAAGTCCGGAGAAAATGGAGTCGCCACCCGGACGGGCCGAGAAAAAGAAAGGAGTAGATGACTCGATTCCTAAGGAATCCCCAACTCCCTAATGGGTTTGGAAAGTTGGGTACATGTGGGGAATGTGAGAAATGGCCCAGCACCCCCACGACGCCCGGTTCATTGGAACCGGCCTCCTTTACAGGTCTTAATATTATAAAATTCTTAAATATAACAACATTATCCATATTACACACAATAATAAAAATAAAGCATTGATATATTAAAAAACCAAAACAATGTCCAAACAAAGTAATTAAACGGACACCCATCCGAGGATGGAAACATGTCCTTACATCCCATGCCTAAATAGGACACCCACCGAAAGGTAGAAACATGTCCTTTACATTGGTTCTAAAAGAGAAAAGAAATTTAAATTACTTGATATTTAACTAATGAGGTACCCACCAAGTGGAAACATACCTCTTACAACATTTAGAAATCTAAATAAATCAATAAAAGCAAATAACCATTCATAATAAATAAATTATTCATCAATCAAAATATAAAATAAACATCCATCCATGATAAACTAAATAAATCAAGCATTGAACTTAAATAAATCAACAAAACATTAAAAATAAATTAAAGCATATAATAGACTACATAATCAAATATAAATTTGAATAAGGCAAATAAAGATTCAAATTAGGGCTACTGTTTCTATTTAAGTTTCTTTATTTCATGTGTTTAGGGTTTTGGAATTTATGGATTCAAGCTACTGTGAATTTTAAAAGAATTGAAATGGAGCAAAGTTTTAGAATTTAAGATGTTGATAAAGTTTTTTGATAAACCAAATTAGTGTTTGAGAAGTGAAATCATGAAATTAGGGTTTGAACACTTTAAAACATTGGATTTATGATTTACGGTTACTTACTGTGTAGAATTATAACATTTAAATTTATATGTTTTTAAGGTTTAAAGGATTAGGGTTTAGAAAAATTAAGGTTTAAGGTTTTAAAGGAGTTAGGGTTTACTGTTTTGGGTTTTAGAATTTTAGAATTAGGGTTTCGGAGAATGCATTAGGTTTTAGAATTTTAAGAAATAATTGATAATTTTTTGAAACTTTATGAAAATAAATAAAATGATTTAAGGTTTATATAAATAGAAAAGATGTTTTAGGGGTTGTGGAAAGAAACAGACTCAAATTTAGGATTTTGAAAAGAAACAGGTTCAATTAGGGTTTTAAGATTTTGAAGAAGCAAACATGACAATTTTAAGATTTATGGAAAACAAATAAACGAATTAAGGTTTTTAAACTTTAGAAAAGGTGAATTGAGGTTCTAGGGTTTTTTATTTTGAAGAAACAGAAATAATTATTTTTGATCTATAGTGATGAAGTTACTGTGAATTCATGAAACAAATAAAGAAATTCATACCTTCGTTTGTTGGTTCCACCAAAAATCACTTCTTGGATGAACAAGAACAAAGACAAGCCTTGCTGCCTTTGATGGGTTGAATTGCTTGTTTGCTCTCTCAAAAAAGTCCAATTGATTGAAGGTTTTCCTCCTCAATTTCGGTCTCAATCTTTCCTCCAAATTTCCTCCGATTTTCAGATCCTTTTTTGTGTTGTTTTTTATCTTATTTATAGAAGATTTTTATGGTTAATTCTAGTTATTCACAGAATCTAATATTGATTAAGAAAAGGAAACCTAAACCTAATTGTATTAGGTTTCGAAAAAATTTCGCTGGTGAAAAAAAAATTGCTGCGGAAAAATTATGCTGGCGAAAAAACTGCGGCAGCTAGCGAAAATTAGCCTACGGGCCATTTCGCCGCAGCTCTTTCCAGCGATGAAATTTTTCGTCGCCGATTTTTTTTATTAATAAAAATTAGATACTAAAGTAAAAATTATTTAATTAAGATAACAAAAATTGTTTTGGACTAATTAAAATATATTGGACAACACAAAAATATTTTGGACTAATTAAAATATATTGGACCGGACTGGGTCAAAAATTAAGGGCCTACATTTGCCCCCTGCTTGAATGATCTAAGACTTTAGTGAAAGAGAGTGAAAAGTAATAAGACTTAATCTTTTAGATTGTTGAGGTTTTGGGTTCTGGACCCGGTTCGAGTTCTGGACTCAAGGATAATTTTAGGTTCTAGACCTAAGTGTAATTTTAGGTTCTGGACCTAAGGAAAATTTGGGTTCTGGACCCGAGATAAGTTCTGGACTTAAAAGAGATTCTAGGTTCTGGACCTAAGAAAAATTTGGGTTATGGACCCGAGCTAAGTTCTGCACTTAGAAGAGATTCTAGGTTCGGGACCTAAGGAAATTTTGGGTTCTGGACCCGAGCTAAGTTCTGGACTTAGAAGAGATTCTACGTTCAGGACCTAAGGAAAATTTGGGTTCGGGACCTGAGCTAAGTTCTGGACTTAGGAAAGATTCTAGGTTCTGGACCTAAGGAAAATTTGGGTTTTGGACCCGAGCTAAGTTTTGGACTTAGAAGAGATTCTAGGTTCTAGACCTAAGTAAAATTTGGATTCTAGACCAAAGCTAAGTTCTGGACTTAGAAAAGATTCTAGGTTCTGGACCTAAGGATAATTTAGATTCTGGACCCGAGCTAATTCTGGACTTATAAAAGATTCTAGGTTCTGGACCTAAGGATAATTTGGTTTCTGGACCCGAGCTAAGTTCTGGACTTAGAAGAGATTCTAGGTTCTGGACCTAAGGAAAATTTGGGTTTTGGACCGTGCTAAGTTCTGGACTTATGAAAGATTCTAGGTTTTGAACCTAAGGAAAATTTGGGTTCTAGACTCAGGCTAAATTCTGGACTTAGAAGAGATTCTAGGTTCTGGACCTAAGAAAAATTTGGGTTCTGGACTCGAGCTAATAATTTTTTATTTCAAAAAAGTTTGGCTAATTTTTATGCACATGTCTTCTTCTTTGCCCCCTTGTATGTAAAAATATTTATATACACGCAAGTATTTGAATGATTAAAGTGAATAATCGAATTTACTGTTTATTTACTGTGTAGTCACTGCTCATACACTATTTACTGTTCATAAATAGTAGCTTACTATTTAAAAATAATAGTAAATAGTATTTACCATTGGAAATAGTAAATACTATTCATCAATGAATCCTTCATATAAAAACCCATGAATCCTTCATTTCATTTACAGCAAAAATTTCTCAATTTCTATAATTCTCTCAAATGTTTTCAAATTTAATATATAGTTTTCAAAAAAAATGCATGCTTCAAGGTCAGGAACTCATTCTAATGCCGAGTTATTGGAGTTTATTTGGCATCATAAAGAAGGAAATATAGATATACTAGCTGGGATGCCGCTTCATCGTAGTTCCAACCAAAAGAGCGCGGTAATTATTTTTCTTTCCTTTTTTCTTGATTTTTTCGTCTTTCTGTTTTTTTTCCTTTTTTTTTGTTTTCCTATTTTGTTGTTGTTGTTGTTGTTGTTTTTTATATTATATATATTTATTATTATTATTATTTCATTTTTTATTATTTTTGATTTTTTTGATTTTTTATTTATGTTTTTATATTATGCTCTTTTATTATTATTGTGTTTGCCTTTATTATATATTTTTTTATTTTGTATATTTTTTAGAAAATTTAGGGAAAATATATTAATTTAAGCAGATAGGATAATATGTACTTATCTGGTATTAATTTACCTGGCTCTGTGTTAGCATGATGGTTGCGTTGTTCGGGCTGGAGGGTGTATTTACAAAGCCCGACAATGGTACGATGTAGTGCATTCTCAGGTAAGGCAGATTATCCGAGATTGTGGCTTTGAGCAGTTCATCTTACAATTGCCATCCAAGGAATATCAGATAGACTAGAGCGTAGTCCAGGTGCTTGCAGAATGATGGTTGGACACAACCCACACTTTTCACTTGCCCATTGGAGAGATGACAATTGGTCTGGTTGATTTTACTGCTATAACCGGCCTTTGATATGATGGTATTCCGGTTCCTCTGACCAATGATATTTTAACATTTAAAGAAATTCAGGAATTAATTGGTATGGAACCATCATATAAAGGGCCTTTTGAGATAAAAATTGAACCGATTCGTAGCTATTGGATGAACTACGAAGGACGGATTCACAGAGACACAGCCCAACAGTATGCTCGAGGATTTTTGTTATATTTGCTTGGGTCGACCATCTTAGGCAGCACTGAATCCTCCATCCACTTTTCAGTGTTGAATGGCCTTTCTTATTTCAGAATGGTACCATCTTCTGGTTGGGGTGAAGCTAGTCTCGCCTGTCTTTACCATGGTCTTGATAAGCTTTGCCGAAACAAGAAGTCTTTTGTCGGCTTGATGGCGGTTATCGAGGTATTTTTCTTTCACCAATATCATTTCCACTCTTTTCTTGTATGAATGTGATCTTCATTGTTGTTGTAGGCATGGGCATATGAACACAACCTCGTGAGGGTATCCGGTATTTCCCGAGATAGGGTCGGGTATCCAAGATTAAATTTCTGATTGTCCGATCGTGTGGATGTTCCCGGCTCTCACCATGTGCATACTCACCGCTTAACCCGGGATCAGGTAAAACAACATTAGTATACTTTAAATTTTATGTGAAAGTTTACTTACCTTATATTATTTTGCAGGTGAATTTGGCATGTGGAACCCAGAAGAGCGGACAAACTGGTCTCCTTTCATGAGGGTTGCGCTATCTTTCCAATATTCTCGCCGGGTCATCGCCGGCCCAGTGTCTAGTGGCTGGTTTCTCGGAGAGAGAGTTTATGAATGGTTTCTCGATCCAGAGTAATGGAGGATTACGATTCCTTTCCCGGAATACACTTTAAATATTATGTCGATGCTAGAGGATGCCTGGTGGCCGGCTCAGTATGGTTATTGTATTGAAGGATTTCTCTATCCGCCGAGTGCATCTTATGCCCATTTTATTCAAATAAGGTTTTTGATCTTTGATGTATCTCCCGTTGGTGTAGGGAGATTCCCGAAGGAAATGAGGGTAGAGATGAAGATGTGGGAGAGTTCACACCACATCTCGGGGCTAGTACTTCTCAGGTAAGACTTTACCATGTTTTTCTTTTCAACTGCTTCTTTTTTTTATTCTTTAATGATTGTTGTAGGCTGTTGGATCATTTGATCATGAGGCTAGACCTTCTTTTATTGCCCCTTCATTTGCTCATTCTAGCCCGCCAGATATGCCATCTCATCCGTAGGGCGTTGATATGAACTACCTGGTAAGTTCCTTATTTCATGGTAATTTATTCTATATGTATGCATGATTATGTATGCTCTTACCTTTTTCCTTTTTGGCTCACAGCGGATGCTCGAAGAATAAAATAGGAAACTTTAAGAAGAGTTGGCTGCAAGTCATCAACAGGCTTCTCATTTTGAAAATTTATATCATCAGTCCGAATAGAATTTTTGGGACTTTCGATTTCAAGGGATGAGGGATCCTGGCGCTTCTTCATCAAGAGGCCCCCAGACTGATGACCATGAGATCCTTTTATCTGCTTCTGATGAGGACCGTGACAGATCGAAACTTCAAGGTAATAGGAATTTTGGTGCTCCCGCTTCGGGTGATCCCGGGATGAGTAGTTTGCCGGATTTTGGTGCTCCCACTTCTGGCGGACTCGAGATGAGTGATTTGCCCCCTCCTCCAATAGGCGACGACTTCTTCAGGGCATTATTTGATAACCTACCACTACCCTCTTAGTGATATGTAAATATTGTATCAATTATATAAACATTGTACAATAATAAAAAAAAATACAATTTCCATCTTTACTGTTACTCTTTTTTTTTACTTTTCATCATTACTGTATCACAATTACTTTTCTTTTTCATATTTTTTATCACAGTACCACAAGATTTCATAATTCACAGCCACATCACTTTGCTAAACCAAATTCAACGCGGTAAAGGAAATTGTCGCCAATTCTTTTCCTTACTCAACATGGTTTCATCCTTTTCCATCACCTTTACCTTATCAATTTTGGAAAAGGTTATTTCCTCTATATAAATCACCTTTTATGCCATATTTCATACAGAAACTAAAAAACTTTTCCATTTCAACGTGAAGACCCCTTTAACAGTTTTGATTTTTCTTCCTTCATCCCCCATGACCGAACTTCATTTAAAGAAGATAAAAAATCTATTTAAGAATATGGATGCCATTCATTGGAAGCAAATTTCATGGTCAAAACTTGATGTTTTAAAATGTTTTCAAAATGTTAAATTGGACCACTCCTTCTTACATGCCATGTCTTCCTTTTAGAATATGGATTCTAGGGCATTTAAAATTAATGGCTTTGAAATATGTCCCTTGATTGAAAAATTTGAGGCCATCCTTAGATATCCAAATAATCAACAAATGGTGTTACCCACATTGATTTTACCCACATCCTTAGACATCCCATGCCGAAATAGGACACCCATCGAAAGGTAGAAACATGTCCTTTACATTGGTTCTAAAAGAGAAATTATGGTTTAAGGTTTTAAAGGAGTTAGGGTTTACTGTTTTGGGTTTTAGAATTTTAGAATTAGGGTTTCGGAGAATGCATTAGGTTTTAGAATTTTAAGAAATATTTGATAATTTTATGAAACTTTATGGAAATAAATAAAACGATTTAAGGTTTATATAAACAAAAAAGATGTTTTTAGGGTTTGTGGAAAGAAACAAACTCAAATTTAGGATTTTGAAAAGAAACAGGTTCAGTTAGGGTTTTAAGATTTTGAAGAAGCAAACATGACAATTTTAAGATTTTTGGAAAACAAATAAACGAATTAAGGTTTTTAAACTTTAGAAAAGGTGAATTGAGATTTTAGGGTTTTTGATTTTGAAGAAACAGAAACAATTATTTTTTATCTATAGTGATGAAGTTACTGTGAATTCATGAAACAAATAAATTCATACCTTCATTTGTTGGTTCCACCAAAATCACTTCTTGGATGAACAAGAACAAAGACAAGCTTTACTGCCTTTGATGGGTTGAATTGCTTGTTTGCTCTATCAAAAAAGTCCAATTGATTGAAGGTTTTCCTCCTCAATTTCGGTCTCAATGTTTCCTCTAAATTTCCTCCGATTTTCAGATCCTTTTTTGTGTTGTTTTTGGTCTTATTTATAGAAGATTTTTATGGTTAATTCTAGTTATTCATGGAATCTAATATTGATTAAGAAAAGGAAACCAAAACCTAATTGTATTAGGTTTCGAAAAAATTTCGCTGGCGAAAAAAATTATTGCGGAAAAATTACGCTGGCAAAAAAAAACTGCTGCAGAAAAAATGCGTTGGCGAAAAAACTGCTGCAGCTGGCTGCGGCAACGGGCAAAAATTGGCCTGCGGGCCATTTCGCCCGCAGGAAATTCTTGTGGCAAAATGGCCCTGGCCATTTCGCTCGCAGGTTTTTCCTGCGAGCAAAATGGCTTTGGCCATTTCGCCGCAGCTCTTTTCGGCGACGAAATTTTTAGTAGCCAATTTTCCGTACCCGATTTTTTTTATTTGTTTATTTTTATTTTTTATTAATAAAAATTAGATACTAAAGCAAAAATTATTTAATTAAGATAACAAAAATTATTTTGGACTAATTAAAATATATTGGACAACACAAAAATATTTTGGACTAATTAAAATATATTAGACCGGACTGGGTCAAAAATTAAGGGTTTACAGAACTATCTTCCACCACTCATAAGTATCCCTCTAAAGAAGAGATCTAGCATAATCAAACTTCTCCTCTGGACTAGCTTGCAGCTGGATGAACACTCTCTGAACTCTATCTAGCCACTATTCTGCTACAGCAGGGTCTGTAGTACCAACAAAATTCTCAGCTCCAAACTTTCTCAACTTGTCATATTTCCTCATCAGCAATTATGGATGTGGCTACGGCTATGGTGGTAGCGGCTGCTGAACCGGAGCTTGCCTCAACAACTCCACCATATGTCATACCCAGCCCGGCGGAATCTCATCAACTGCTGGTCTCACTGGCATGGAAGCAGATGCCTCACCAGCAATCTCAGCTCTAGCTCCCTCTCTACCCTCACTGGGAGCTACACTCTCTGCACTACTGTCATTTGGTATGTGTCCTCTGGATGCCATTACAACCTATTTTTGTCATAACAAATAAACACAAATAATACTATATCAGAGACCAACTTAGGTGCCAATGCAAATGCATGTAATACAACTCATTTCACATTTAAGAGCTTTAATTTCCTTAGGTGCCAATGCAAATGCATGTAAAACATACTTAGGCTGAGAATCTCCAACCTAAGCTCTGATACCAAAATAAATGTAACACCCCCATACCTTATATACATACTATACACATACACCATATATGTACAATATGCATATAAGAAATAAGAATGCTACGTTACAAATCCTTTCAAACCTTTCATTATCATTTTCATACAGATACATATATATATAAGAACATAAGAACATTTTTCATTTAATTACATATATGCATTTATACATTATCTTTCTAAAAATTTACTTATATACATATACATATGGTCAAACTATAGAATAAGAAAATGGACATGCATGCACCACCTTCTAGTTGGTCTCTGGCACACCCTCCATCTTCACGCAGCATAAATATCCAACTCTCATATCAGCATCTACTTACCTGCGCCATTCATACAACCACGCTAAGCTTCACAGTTTAGTGATACATATAAACAATATTTATATAAAAATACACAATTACAAAATAGAGATTCATATCTCACTTACACATCATTACACTATTGAAAATCACATTCTATATTCATACATGACTATTGGCTTCACATCCCACTCACACACCATTGCAATTATTAAGTTCAGCTGTCACACTTTCAGTTTCTCGACCCAGCTCTGCTTGGGTCTAATTTCAATTTCAATCACATGACCCAGCTCTGCTCAGGTCAACCATCATTTCAATCACATGACCCATCTCTGCTTAGGTCAAGACCTATCTCTGCTCGGGTCTAATAACATATGCACCCAGCTCTGCTCGGGTCAAGACCTAGCTCTGCTCAGGTCTAACAACATATACATATCTAGGCCCAGCTCTGCTCAGGACCTCTCATGCATATCCAATCAATCTTAACACAATTAGGCAAGTAATGATATAGGTTACATGTATATAATATCACTTTAGTTTATATTTTTCCAGTGATCATCACCATTCTTGATCACATCACATTACTAGTTCACCTCATTCATACATAGGTCACATGCTTTATTTCTCATTTTTCTCATTCATTTCAATATCATATCATTATTCATTTACAATTCACACTTGACATCTAAACACAATGCAAACATAAGCCACACTCACCATATGACTCATCAACATACCAATATGTAGCATAATTAACATATTTTCTCATAACTCTTCAAGTGACACACTCAACTTCTATAATTTTGACACGGGCAGTGACACAAGGGACATGGGCATGTCACTGCCCGTGTCTTTAATATTGTCTTACAGTTGCTATGACATGCCCAGAGACATGGGCATGTCACTACCCATGTCATTAATATTGTCTTACAGAAACTTTAACATGCCCAACAACACGGGCGTGTTCATCGCTATGTCAATTATCTTATCTCACAGTAGCCACGACACACCCAGAAACATGGGCATGTCACTGCACGTGTCTTTAATTCTCTATCACAGTGACTATGACACGCCTAGGGACATGGGCGTGTCAGGCTAAATCTCTGGGTATGCCCATAACATCACAAAAGTACTCTTTCACTCCATTTCATCAATACAATAGTCACATATCACATAGCAACTCCAACCCATGTTAAATCAAATATGCAAAATCTCAAAATCATATATATATATACACTCAAGATCATATATACAAACCAAAGAAATTATACATACAAATCTTTGGTTATTCCTAAGCTTACTCTTCTTTCTTCTTTTCTTGTTAATCTAAACACAAAATCATAATAACAACAATCATATATTTCATTCATACCATAATTCATATATCAATTCATTCAATCCCCAACTCAACTTTACCAAACCATTGTTCTTTTTCTTAATTCCAACTATTCATTATTATTCCCAACATCTAATCATATTTTCTTTATCTATGTATCAATTCAACATATATATATACATCAATATATCATTGTCATAATATTATTCAATTAATCATTACTTTCTCTCACTAACTATATCATACATATATACATAAAATCCATAAAATAAGTTTAAGAAGAAGGTACTTACTTGAATTACTTGTCAAATCTTAACTATTTTCTTTAATCCCTCTTGAATCTCATATAGCATGAAAAATTTCACTCTTGCCCACTCTCTCTCTCTCTAACCCACGTTGAAGAAGAAGAAGAAGAAGAACACTTCCCTTCTTCCTACCCATCCTTATCCTTATTAATTAAAATATTATATAAATTTTCCACTTAAATTCTCCACCACTCTTCTTCTTCCTTCCTTTGACTTTTTACTTTCCCTTTTTATTATCAATTTATTATTATTATTATTATTATTATTATTATTATTATTATTATTATTATTATTATTATTATTATTATTATTATTATTATTATTGAATTAAATGATTAAAATCAACTTTCCCACCACCAATATATACCTCATGCATATGTGTAGTATATGTTTGGTATATGTATATGTCTTATATATATTCTATTTATCCTTCTCATGTATCTCATATATATATATAGTTCATATATAACATCCATCATAAGCATTCATCTAATATTTTCTCTACACGTTACACTCACATGCTCTCCCGTATTTACTATTCTAAAATACATCAAAAATCGGGATATTACAGTATCAACATATTAATATCAGTGTAACCAACAACGAAGGTTTGCAATCATTTATTTAACTCTTTTAAAAAATTTACTGCAATCCCTTTGTTTTTGATTCTTTGTTTTATTTTGTTCTTGCACTTCTAAAAACATCTTGTAATCATGCTTCTCTTTCATATTGAATATTGGTAGCCATATTCCTTCTTTTAAATATTGAATGTTGATGGATCCAATAGTTAGGCTTGGTATTTTTTTTATATATTTTTTGGAGTTTTTTTTTAATTAGTTCCCGAATGTAATCTAAAAACCTAGTTTGTAAAATCAAAATCCTAATGTTATTTTGTAAACACTAAAACCTTGTTTGTTTTTCCAAAACCCTAGTTTGTATGTTTCAAACCAAATTGCATGTAAGAAACAACAATCGCATGATATAAACCCTAAAACCTAATTTAGCAATCTAAACTTTAAGGAACCCTAATTCATATACCCTAGTTCGTACATTTATTATTTAACATGATTTTTGAATATAGTCTCAATTATTAATATACGTTTACTTGTTGCATGTTTTGATGTATGACTTATTTTATTTTGATTTGGGATTAATGGCTTACTTTGTTATGAATGGTTTGATTTCTTTTGTTGGTTTATTTTAGCTCCAATGATGTAAGGGGTATGTTTTCACTATGTTGGTACCTCATTAATTAAGTATTTTAACTTATGTTGAATTTTAGATTATTGTTAATGGCATGTTTCCACCAAGTGGTTGGTGTCCTATTTTATTTATTTTTGGACATTGGACATTGTAAGGGCATGCTTCCATCTAGTATGGGTGCCCATTTATTTTGTTTGGACTTTCTTTGATCTTAATACAATGATGATCTATTTTTGTAATTGCATGTAGTATGGATAATTTTATAATATTTAAGAATTTAATAATATGTACACCTAAAAAGGAGGCCGATTTCAATGAACCAGGCATTGTGGGGGGTGCTGGGTCATTCTCACCTTTCCCACATGTACCCAACTTTCCGAACCCATTAGGGAGTTAGGAATTCCTTAAAAATTGAGTCATCTACCCCTTTCTTTTTTCCCGGCCCGCCTGGGTAGCGACTTCATTTTCTCCAAGTATAGGCTCGTGTTCTCTAAAGCCCTGAGTCTAACAGTGCTGAAATCGCCAGAACCATTCCACATGGGAGTGGAGGCAAAAATTCCTACTCACACTAGTTCATTCGTGAGAACCATTTCTCCAAGGAATTTATACCTCTTTATGATTACAAATTTTATAGGGATTTTAATTTATACAGCAGACCTTAATAAGAGACTTGAGAGGTAAAAGGCAAGAGTGTAAGCTCAGCTAGAGAAAAGTCATATATTGAGTGCAAACATGAGTGAACTTGAGTAAACATCAAACTTGAGTGAAACACATGAGGCAGTAAAGTGAAGAACTATCTACATATACTTTCTTGTTTTACTAACCTTTGTTGCAGCTTATAACTAAGTTTGAAGATGAGTGGTGAAGGTAGACGAACTCATGGTCTGATTGATCGGGTAGATGCAATGGCTGAAACCATGGAATTCTTAAGACAGCAAATTGGAGAAATAATGGATTTATTGGAAAGAGTAGAAACTTTGGTAGTAGGGGGATAGCCTAATAATGTTCTTAATGCCCAAAGAATAAGAGATAATAGGAGAAATCAAGTGGAAGAAGGTTCAGAAGGAGAAGAAACTTTTGGTGATAATAAAGAAGAAGAGGAATTAAGACCAAGTAGAAGGAATAATAATTGAGATAGAGGTGGAGTGAAGATGAAAATACCATCATTTCATGGGAAGATTGATCCTGAAACTTACTTGGATAGGGAGAAAAATATAGAACTAGTATTCGATTTCTACGAATAAACTGAGGCCAAGAAAGTCAAGCTTGTTATGGCTACCTTCGAATATTATGCCATCACTTGGAGTGATGACACTAAGCAAAGAAGGAGAAAGAGGGAGAGGTCTATTAAAGAGTGGAGAGACCTTAAATCTATCATGAGAAGGAGGTTTGTACCAAACCACTACTACAAGAAGTTCTACAACTGACTTCAAAACCTCACTCAAGGGTTTAAGAGTGTGATAGATTATTACAAGGAGATGGATGTATCAATGATTAGAGCTAATGTTGTAGAGGATAATGAAGCAACCATGGTTAGATTCCTTAATGGGTAGAATAAGGAGATAGCTAATGTAGTAGAACTACATCCATACAAGGAGATAAATGAGTTGCTACACTTGGCCCTAAAGGTGGAGAAGCGGCTAAAGAGGAGAAGCAATTCTAATCAATTCTCATCCACATCCTCATCATTTAAAATCACTTGGAAGAAGGGAAGACAAGGTGCCAAAAACCAAACCAAAAGCTAAAATCAAGGAAGTTCCTAAACTTCTTAGTACTAGCAAGGATAAGGGTAAGGTTGAATCTTCATCTAAAATTAAATGTTTTAGATATGGTGGTTTAGGTCATTACAAAAAAGAGTGCCCTAATCAAAGGACAATGTACATTGTTGATGGGGAGTACTTTTCCACTAGTGACGAAGAGTAGAAGGCTAATAATGGAAAATTTGAAGATGGAAATAGTGAGGAAGACGAGGAAGATTTTACCATTACTGAAATAGGGAGAGCACTTATATCTAGGAGAGCCTTGAATTTGTAAGCTCAACATGAAGATAATAATCAAAAAGAGAACCTCTTCCATACAAGATGTTTAGTAGAGGATAGAATGTCTAATGTCATTATAAATGGAGGGAGTGTGATGAATGTTGCAATTACCCTAGTAGAGAAGCTTGGGTTACCAACTATCAAGCATCCTCAACCTTACAAGTTGAAGCGGCTTAATGATTATGGGGAAATTAGAGTGACTAAGCAAGTTCTTATGGCTTTCAAAATAGGTAAGTACCATGATGACATATTGTTTGATGTTGTTCCAATGCAAGAGGGTCACCTTTTGTTGGGAAGGCCATGCCAATATGATAGGAAGGTGATGCACAATGGATTTACCAATCACTACACCTATGATAAAGATGGAAAGAAGATTACTTTAGTTCCTTTGTCACCCAAAGAAGTGTATGAGGGGAAGAAAAAGAAAAATGAGAGAAAAAGAAAATAAGAGAGGGAGTGAATAAAGCAAGAAAGAGAGGGAAGTGAAAAAGAAAGAGAGTGAAAGGGGAGAAAGTTTAAAAGAAATAAAAGGAGAGAAGAGAAAAGAGATAGTTGATAGCAAAAAGAAACACTATTTTTATGCCAAGGGGAGAGAACTGAAAAATGTTTTCTATAAACAAAAATCTCTTATTATACTTATGTACAAGGAGAATTTTCTGAGTTTAGCTAACCTTGACTCTTTTCCTAGTGTTGCTATTTCTTTATTGCATGAGTTTGAGGATGTATTTCCTGAGGAGATACCAAAGGGATTACCACCCTTGAGGGTCATTGAACACAAAATAGACCTTGTTCTAGGAGCTCCAATTCCTGATAGACCAACCTATCGAAGCAATCCTGAGGAGACTAAGGAGCTTCAAAGGCAAGTGGAGGAGTTGATAGAGAAAGGACATGTTAGAGAAAGCTTAAGCCCATATGCTATACTTGTGTTGCTTGTTTCTAAGAAAGACGGTACTTGGAGGATGTGTGTCAACTATCGTAGACATCCTATCCCTAGACTTGATGATATGCTTGATAAGTTGAGTCGTGCATGCATTTTCACTAAAATTTATCTTAAGAGTGGGTATCACCAAATAAGAATGCAACCTATAAATGAATGGAAAACTGCTTTTAAAACTAAATATGGGTTGTATGAGTGGTTAGCCATGCCTTTTGGCTTAACCAATGTAACAAGCACATTTATGAGACTTATGAATCATGTTTTGAATGACTTTTTAGGCAAAATTTGTTGTTGTCTATTTTAATGATATTTTAATTTATAGCAAAACATTGGATGAACATCTTAAGAATATTAGGGTTGTTTTAGAAGTTCTTAAGAAGGAACAATTGTATGGCAATGCTAAGAAGTGCACATTTTGTTGTGTTAAACTTGCCTTCTTAAGTTTATTGTTAGTAAAGAAGGTCTTGTTATTGATGAAGAAAAGATTAAGGCTATCAATGAATGGCCAAGACCTACCTCTGTAGGAGAAGTTAGGAGTTTTCATGGACTAGCTAGTTTTTATAGGAGATTTATTAAAGAATTTTAGTACAATTGTAGCTCCTTTAACTAGCATAGTTAAGAAATATATGAATTTCACATAGACTGAAAAACGAAAGCATTCTTTTAATTTGCTTAAAGAAAAATTATTTTCAGCTCCTATCTTGTGTTTGCCTAACTTTGATAAAGCATTTGAAATTTATTGTGATGCCTCTGGTGTGGGAAAAAGTGTAATATCCCAAAATTTTAAAAATATTAATTTTTAAAAATTTATTTAAAGGATTTAAAAGTATATATATAATTAAGTGAAAAGAAAAGAGAAAGGAAGGATGTGTATATGATGTATATATGTAGATATATACAATATATATAAGTCAACATTTTAATAAGGTCAAATGATATTTTAATTAATAAGATATTAATTATTAGATAGTGGAAGTTGATATTTGATTTTAATTATATTATAATAATATATATATTGCTTGGTGGAGAATTAAAGAGGAAAATTTGTGTGGTTAATAGAGAAGTGATTGGTTTGAGTAAGTGGATGACTTTCTTCTTCTTCTTCTTCTTCTTTCTCCTTGGCAGCCAGCCATCATCTCCATCAAAGGGAAGAGAATTTTACTTCTTGCTAACTCAAGAAATTGTAGGATTTCAAGTATTCAAGTTGGAGTTTTAAGAATTTTCTCCATATTTGGTAAGTTTTCAACTTGTTTCCTTGATTTTCTATGGAAGTTTGTATGTGTTATTTGGATGTTTGGTGTAGTATGTCTTTAATGGTTGATTTTTGTATGTTTGAAGTTCTTTTGTCTCGTTAACTATGAAGTTTGGGGTTGGATTGAAGAAAAGGGTTCAGTTTGGTGAAGAGAATAAGAGTTTTGGAATTGTGTGATTTTTGAGTTCTAAAGTATGGTTATGATTGTGTATATTTTCTTTTAATTGAGTTGTGTTGATGTTTAAACAAGTATTATGTGATATAATGATGGATTTGGTTGAGTTTGTGTGGAGTTGAAAAGGTTAATGAAAGATAATGGTTGGATGTGGCAATTATGTGTGGATATCAGGTTTTTGGCCTGACACGCCCAGTAGCACGGCCACGTCTTTGGGCACATCGATGGTTCTATTTTCAGTGTTGGTGACACGAGCAGTGACACACCCATGTCACTGAGTGTGTCACAGCTTTTATGTTATTGTAGGTTTGACATGTCTAGTGATGCGCCCATGTCACTGAGCATGTCATAGCTACTGTGTTGGTGAAGAATTGACACATGCAGTGACATGCCCATGTCACTGAGCGTGTCATAGTTACTGTGATATTATAGTATTTACATGTGCAGTGACACGCCCATGTCACCGAGCGTGTCAAAGCTTCTGTGTTGTGAGTTTAGGGCAGGGTCATGGACACGCTCGTGTTATTGGCCGTGTCATGTGTAGAGTTTGCCCTAGATAGTTCTTTTCTTTATTTTTCTTTGTGGATCACTTAGTGATTATTTATAATCACCTTCGGTTTAGGCTTTGAAGAGATTTGAGCTACCCTAATCCAAGTTTAGAGGGATATCTTAGAAGAGGAGGTTGGAAGTGGTGTTTGTTGCTTTTAGAGGTAAGTACTGACTTTGAATATATTGCTTATATTTACATGACATTGGGACTTAACATATCTGGTTGGAAAATGTGTTAAGTTACTTACTACATTGTTGATGCATGAGTAATATGTTATGATTTGTATATTGTGAATTATGTTGAAATACCCAAGGTAATTGAGTAGTGTGTTGTAAATGAAAAGAAATATGGTATAATGTGATGAGATATGTGGAAACGTGATGAAATGAATTGATATTGATATAAATGAGAAAAGTGAGAAAAAGATGAGAAAATAAGGCAATGTGCCTAGCTTTGATTATGTGACAATGAGAAAGAAATTGATAATGAGATATATGAATAAATTGTGTTTCTAGTATGTTATTCAATTTTTAGAGTTTTGGGTTTGGCGGCATGCCTATGAATTGCCTAAGGCTAGACATTGGGCGTCACCGTGAAAATTTTTTGAGATGAAATGACCGGGTCGTAAGCCTTAAAAACAAATCCTTGAAGCTAGGCTGGGTGAAATGTCCGGGTCGTAAACTCAAACCTAGTTGGATTAATCCATGGATATATTGCCTACGGGACTAGACACAAGGTGTCATTATTGACCAAAGCAGTAACTATGGAATTTGAATAGCATATTAGATTCTTTTTGGGCCCATGCTTGTCTTTGCTTTAATATGAATTATGAATTATGGAATAAGTAAGCAATATAATGAGATATAATGTTATGAGATATGATATCCTTATGTGTTGCGCATTAGCATTGCATTTGAACTACATTGTTATCAAAGTTTGTACCACTAAGCTTCTGCCTTAGCACCATTGTGGTTCATCGAGCAAGTGACAGGGTAGATCCGGTTGAGCCGGAGAGTTCAGCTAGACCGGATCGAGTCTAGGCTTGAGATTGTGAGTTCAGTGTTGATAGTGGGACATCAAGATCATAAACGAACTGTCAGCATGTATAAATTTTATATTTTTGTACATATTGATTTCATTTATATTTTGATGTATATGTATATGTATATATATTCCGCTGTTTACTTAAAATGTTTTGGATAAACTTTTGGTAATGAAGTTTTATATGTATTTTAACAAGTGATGTTTCATCTATTATTTATATGATAACACTTAAATGTTTTAAGTTTATACAGATTTTATAAGTGAAGAGTTATTTTGTTAAAATGTTTGTGACATTATTGTATTCTTTATATGTATATTACATATATTGGGTATATGTAGTGTACGTATATTGGGTATATGGGTGTTACAATATGTAACACCCTTATACCCTATATTCATATAATACATATTTTCAGCATATGTAAAATATGTATATACAGTACAAAAATGTCACAGACCGGTTTAGTAAAAAAATTTTCACATTTCTGTTTTAAAATTTCAAATACTAAATATATAAAATTAAATAGTATATAAATATTTTTTACTTGCTATAGTAACCCGAAATAACATTTTATATGAAAATCTCTGGAAAAAATTTGCCAGAGTTTTGTCTGTAATTTGAACATTTCCACAATTTAGCAAAACACAACCTGCATAAAATAAACACTCCCAATAAAATCAATTCACCATTTCAATAATACTTCTCAATTTCTACATATTTTCTCAAAATGCTTATATATAGGTATATATATTAACAACACATATAAGATCTAATCCTAATTAAATTATTCAAAATATTCTTTACAATTTACATTATATACTTCAAAAATATATCATAACATATATAATATTAAAATATACTGTAATATTAAATATCTACATGCTGGCAACTGGCTCTGATCTTGATGTACTGAAAAACTCTTCAAGCTCAAAAACTACAAACCTAGACCTGACCAGGTCTAGTAGAACTCTCCGGCTCTGCCAAAATATGCATGTCACCTGCGCGATAAATTACAATCGGGCTAAACCAAAGCCTAGTGGTACAAACCTTGATAATAATAAAAATGTAAAGTAATGCCAATGCAAAATGCGTATGAACATCACATCATTCCATTTTTACTCTTCAATTATTTCACAATCCACAATTCACATATAAACAAACACAAACATGGGCCCAAAGACAACTAACATGCTATTCAAATTTCAGAGCTACTGTTTTAGTCTATAATGACACCATGTGTCTAGCCCCGTAGGCAATATATCAATGGAATATTTCAACTAGGCATGAGCTTACAACCCAGTCTTTTCACTCATCCTAGCTTTAAATATTTGTTTTTGAGGCTTACGACCTGGTCTTTTCACCTCAAAAATATTTTCACAATGACGCCCAGCGTCTAGCCCATAGGCAATTATAGGCATGCCGCCAAATATAGAACTCTGAAAATTGAATAACATACTAGACACATAATTTATTCATATTACTCATTATTAATCTCTTTCTCATTTTCACATATTCAATCTAGGCACAATGCCTTATTTTCATTTTTTTTTCTCACTTTTCTCATTTTTCACATCTTTCTCATTTTTCTCACTTTTCTCATTTTTTATAAATATCAATTCATTTCATTATACCACATATCTCATTTTTACATTCACAACACATTACCCAATTACTTTGGGTATTTCCACATAATATATATATTTCACATTTTACACAATTTAGCCATTATCAATGGCGTTTCACAATGCATTTAATACATCTATGACATTACAAATGTCATACCACATTATACATACATAACCAATGTATCAAGTAGCTTAACACATTTTTCAACCAAAATGTGTTAAGCCCAAATGTCATGCAAACATAACCAATATATATTCAAAGTTTGTACTTACCTCAAATAGCACCCCAAAACAAGCTCCAATCCTATACTTCCAACTTGCCCTTCACTACTTGGATGAAGCAAATCGACCTCCCTCAATGTCTAAACCAAATGTGATAGCAAATAATCATTTAGTATCACATTTAATGGCATTTCCAATATTAAACCATAATTAAACCCCATCCAAGAAAAATTCAAAATTCAAGGCTAACCTCACTTTAACTTTGGATTCTCATGCTAGTCCATTCATTTTAATATATTAAGTTTATTTATATCATTAGAAACATATTTTAATACATTTGAACCATTTACATTACAAAAGCACACTCTTATACATAAAACTCTAAAATGGCATAACCTTCCCCTATTGAAGGTTTTTCATTCCAACACAATCCATTAATCATTTCAAGCTTATATTCATCACTTTTAACACTAAACAACATGCTTAAACAAATAAAATCAAACAATTCAACAACTTTAGAAAATCACTTTTCCAAAACCCTAAATCTCCACTTCCATTCTCAAACTCCAACCAAACACAACTAAATCTAATATTTGACTTTAAAATACTTATTTATGCATCAAAACAACTCATTTGGAATTAATTTTCACAATTAAAAACCATGATTTCAAAACCCCCCCTAAAATCTCTCTCTTCACCAATCTTACCCTAACTCAACCATTTCTTCAATTCAACTTTAAAATCATTATTAACTACTCAAAATAACATCATACACACCCATTCCAATAATTATAACATACTACATCAAAACCCCAAACTCAACATATTCATAAATTTATGAAATTCCAAAGATTAAGATGAAAAATTTACTAATTATGGAAGAAATCGCTAAGAATCCTCTTAAATCCTTGAAATCTCTTCAATTATGGTTGCTTGAAAGAAGGAAAATCCTTGGCTTGATGGCTATGGAGTTTGGCCTCACACTTGAAGAAGAAGAAGAAGAAGATGACCAAATTTTAATTTCTCTTTCCTTTCATCCTTTAATTATAACCACATATATATATATATATATTATTTAATATTTTAATATTTAATTATTTATTTAATGAATTAAAAGTCCAAAAATCCCTCTTCCATTCAAAAATTATTTATTTTTGAATTAATTTAATAATTTTGAATTTTTAAGATTTAATTACTAAAATAAACTTTTTACTTTGACTTTTGACTTTTCTTTTAAAAAGTGTTGACTTTTATATATTGTATATATTTTACATATATATCACATATATATATATATATTTCACTTTTTCATTTAAAATTCATTCATTTTTTATTTAAAACCATTAATTTAATTTATCCATTTAAATTATAATTTATTTTATCAAATTTTCAAATTTTAGAATTTTTCAAAAATTTGGGTATTACACATATGCACAAGTAATGTATATCTTATATATACATCAAATGTACCTTATATGTGTATTAAATATATTAAGTATGTAATGTATTAATCCAACATATACAATTAATATACCATATGTATATGTTATACATACTCTAAATATATATATTGAGTATATACAACTTTAATATCTCCAAAATCACGAATGTGACACAATAAGTATTGTTTTGTTACAGGAAAGGCATCCCATTGCCTATTTTAGTAAGAAATTGAATAGAGCTCAACTTAACTATTCCACATATGACAAGGAACTTTATGCTTTGGTGAGGGAATTGGAAGTATGGCACTACTACCTACTACCTAAGGAATTTGTGGTTCACACTAGTCATGAATCACTCAAGCATTTGAAAGGGCAAGGAAAGTTGAACAAAAGGCATGCTCGATGGATGGAACTCATTGAGACTTTGCCATATGTGATCCAATACAAGCAAGATAAAGAGAACATAGTTGTCGATGCTTTATCTATCTCTACCTTAAGCACCAAATTTTTGGAATTTGAACACATTAAAAATTAGCATGCAATTGATCCAAAATTTTCTAATGCCTATAGTGCTTGTGAAAATGTTGCATTTAATAAATTTTATAGGCATGAGGGGTATCTAATGAGAGAGGTAATTGTGCATACCTATGTGTTCTTTGAGAGAGTTACTTGTGAGAGAATCACATAATGGTGGATTGATGGGTCACTTTGGAATGGATAAAACACTTGGCATATTGCATGAGCACTTCTATTGGCCTAACATGAAGAGAGATTTAGCTAAGGTATGTTCTAGGTGTGGAGTGTAAGCAAGCTAAATCTAGAGTCCAACCCCATGGTTTATACACTCTTTTACCTGTTCCTAATCAACCTTGGTTGGATATTTCAATGGATTTTTTGATGGGATTGCCTAAGTCAAAAAAAGGAAAAAGATAGCATATTTCTTGTAGTTGATAGATTTAGTAAAATGGCACATTTTATTACTTATCACAAAACCAATTTTTCTACACATATTGTTGAGTTGTTCTTTAGGGATGTAGTTCGTTTACATGGAATCCCTAAGATAATTGTTTCTGATAGAGATGCTAAGTTCTTAAGTCATTTTTGGCATGTTCTATGAGGAAAATTAGGGACTTAATTATTGTATTCTACTACTTATCATCCACAAACAAGTGGTCAAACTGAGGTAGTTAATAGAACTTAAGAATCTTTATTACATGCTGCAATTGGAAGAAACTTGAAAACTTGGGAAGATTGTTTGCCATTAATAAAATTTGCATACAATAGGAGCATCTATTCTTTCACAAGTTATTCACCTTTTGAAATTTTGTATGGTTTTAATCCAGTAACCACTTTGGATTTGTCACCCTTGCCTTTGGAAGATATTACTAATTTAAAAAGGACAAAAAAGACAAAATTAGTTAGACCCATACATGAGAAAGCCAAATAGCACATTGAGAAGAAGAACGAGCAATATGCATGCCAAGCCAACAAAGGACGGAAGGCAATTACCTTTAAGCCTGGAGATTCGGTGTGGGTGCATTTGAGGAAGGAGAGATTTCGCAATCATAAGAAATCAAAGCTTAATCTAAGAGGCAATAGACCATTCCAAGTTTTGGATAAAATCAATGATAATGCCTATAAGATTGATCTTCCTTGTGAGTAATGTGTCGGCTTCTTTTAATGTTTATGACCTGCCTACTTTTGATTTGGATACATATTTGAGGTTGAATATTTCTAAGAAGGGAGCAAATGATGCAAGCATAGCTATGTAATCCATGAAAGGAGGTGATGAAACTCAAAGCTTGAAGATTCTTTGTGAACCAATTACAAGACAAAGAGCCAAGAAGATAAAGGAAACCTTACAAGCTTATGTGCAAAGATTCTTGGATACAAACATGAAGCCATATGGACCAAGTAGAGGCAAAGAAAATCTAACCATTTTGTTGGAGGCCATGGATGAGGAAGACTAGTTGGGATTACTTGCTATTTTAAACCAACTAGATATTTAATATTATCATTTTTTATTATTTATTTATTAGACTTGTGTTATTTGGATGGCATTTAATAATTGGGTATTATTTGTATGCCTATTATTAGTGATTGGGCCTTATTGTTTAAGCCCAAAGTTGTTAGCTTATTATTAGGTTATTTCAGTTGGATTAGAAGGGTAAGGGTGGAAACCAAACATCCCATTATTATTGTAACATAGTTAAACCATCTTGTATCTTCTTACAAGGGGTTAGACAATTATTGAATAGAATGTTCAGATTTCTTGAGAGTTCATATTCTCTTATTTTTGGTTTCTTATGAGATCAAGATTTTCTACATCAAGGTTAATCACTTTGAAGTATGTAATTCTAAGGTTCTCTTCCACAAGTTGGAATTAGGTTAAGGACTTAGCAAGGATTTGATTTGGCTTTCCAAGGTGTCAATTCCAAGCATAAAGGCGAGAGGGTCTCCGGTTTCATATACCGTTGATTCGCGTCACTATGAGATTCAAGATGGTGAGGATAGACAGATGGTTTTCCAAGATAAGAAGCTATGCATATGCAAGGCATGGGCACTTATTAGAATTCCTTGTGCTCATGCCATTTGGGCTCTCTACCATGCAAAGATGGATCCAATGTCTCAAATTTCCAAGTTGTATCAAGCAGACCTACATTACAATATATTAGCATACCTTGCAGCCTATGCCTGGAAAGGAAAATGGTGAGATGTTATTATTATAGAGCAATTGAACCACCTAAAGTCACAAATATGCTTGGAAGACCCAAGAGAAAGAGGATCAAAGCTGCAAGATGAAGTTAAGAATAATAGAATTTTTATTTTTAGAAAACTATCAAGGAAACGCTTGAAGAGGACATATAAAAGATGCAATCAAGAAGGATACAATACTAGAAGTTGTATATCATAAAATTTAGAGACACTTCAACATCTAAAAGTTAATTAGATTATGTGTTTTGTGCTATTGTGATTAATAAGATACATGAATTTATATATTCTTGTGATATTTTATGGCTTTGTTTCATTTGTATGCAACAAGCACCATCTGTTGGACCTTCTATTCATCCACCTGCAAGAACACATTCAAAGGCAAAGAAAAAGCAATATATTCAACAAAAGGAAGGTCTAGAGGGGCATATCGTGCTAGAGCTAGAGGTGCGGGTCTTGGTGTCTATATTGATGATAGTACTAGAGCTATGATATACAATGTAAGTATGTGATTTATTATACTGTTAGTTGAATTGGAAATGGTTTAGGATGCTATGCTATAACTCATGTTTTGTTATAAGTTTTGCAATTAAGATTCTATAGCTTATGTTGTGTTAATTGTTACAAGATATTTGATTTATTATACTGGATTTTAAGATTTTGTTTATAGTTGAAAATGTTGACTGACCCTCAATTATTCATGTCTTTTACATTGCATGTGTAACCTTAAATCATTTGCGTAGGTGTAGTTAGCTCAGGAGGCATGATTCTTCCTACTTGACATGAACATGATATTTTGTTGTAAATTTCTCTTTTTATTTTTCTTTATTTCATGCTATTGGCAGAAACTATATGTTAATTGGAATTCCATGTTATAAGACTTCCTTGACTATTAATTTTTTTTTTTTAAAAAAATTGACAAGCAGACTTCACATGCATATAAGCTATAACATATTGATTATGCTTTAATTTTCATAATTTTGACAAAGTTTGCATTTTATAGTATTTTATGTCCACTAAGGAATAGTTTTATCCATTTCTATATGCATTTCTATCCATTTCTTTAAGGAATTCTTTTGTCATTACATGATTTTTTTTTTGGGAAGGTATAGCCCAACTAATGTCTATCTTTTGCTATATTTTGTAAATTAAAACACATTTTAGTCCTAGATGAATAACGGATTCACTATGAATAACGGATTCACTATGGTATATTTACTTTGAGCTTGGATCATGTTGTAAGCCATGTTCTTATATTTATTCAGGAGCCAATTTTTATTACAATTAATGATATTGGATTTCTTGTATTGTTTGTGATATTAGACAATATGATAATTGCAAAATCACATTTCAATTAAAATTGCAATTGTGCTGAACATTATCATAATACTAAATACATAATTACAAGAAGAAGTTCATCTCATTGCCACTAACTGATGTCAATTACATGACATTGCATATTGCCAAAATGCCAAAAATCCAAAATGCTAAAGTGACCAGTAAACACGTAGCAATAATAGAAGCATCCTAGCCAAAATGCATCACAAAGTTGTGCATATGCTCTTCTCAAAGGTCTCTTAAACAATTTAGTATCAATATTAAGTTAAATTACAATGTTCTAACCGAACCAAAGTGCACTCTAAATTAGAAAAACAAAAGCATCACAATTACAATGACGCTTATCAAGAGAGTTGTATTTGCTCTTCTCAAATTCCTCATCAATTTTTGGATTTCCAAATCATTACCCATGTTCAACTTCAGTCTACTCACATCTTCTTGTGGCTCATAAAAAACACAACAAAAATCAAAAGTTAACAATTCTCACTCTTCAACTAGTATATAACTTGTTTATAGACCAAGATGGACTGTTAATTCATGGTGGTTGTGTCTTAATATTTTACTTAGCCAATTTTAAGTGCAGATTTTAAAAAAAAAATTTCCATAACCTCCCCTAAAAATGGAGGTCCCAAGTGTCGCCAAAACTGATTCTTTAATTTTTGAAAAACATTTTGTTTCACAATTCAACTCAAGCACACTCCCAATATAACCCTTATAACCTCAACTACAATCCTGCAAGAAGAATTCACACTTCTATACTTGCATACATAAGTGCTAAACCCAAATAAGATTTATTAGATTACTAGCAGTGTACGTGTTCTAGCTTTTCATTATTATACATTTATTTGCTAGATCATACAAGCTTATGTACATGCCATATTACTACAATTAATCATATCCAAACTCCTACCCAAAGTAGTAGTCAAGGCCAGCTGCGCATGACATGCTGCAATCTCGTCTACTCTTTTAACCTACGAGTTTAGAAGGAAACTAAACTCGCTAAGCAATTGCTTAGTGGGTACTTAAATCATTGCAATAAATAAATAAAATGAAAGAATGATTTGAACATACATTTATATACTTTAAATAATTGAAAGGAATAAATACAAAACACAGAAGGTAAAAAAAAAAAGCTTGACTGAATAATTTGAATTTAAATTATTTTTCTTTCTTTTATCATTTTGGTTGCTCTACTGGTTTAACAGAACGTCGGCGGATAAGGAAGGGTCATGATAAACATATCTCGTCATGATCATATTTCATTATCTTTCATCATATTTCTTGCACGTGTGCCAATGGCCATTATCATTGCATCATTGATCATGTCATTGCAGTCATCGGCCTTCAGCCGGAATATCATATCATGTCATAAGCAGTACTGCAGTAATAGTATGATGCATCATACCCTTATCTCAAGGGTTCTGATATACCAAGTAGAGCATAAATA
The DNA here is from genome assembly GCA_947685225.1 of Garcia nutans. Lineage (NCBI taxonomy): Eukaryota > Viridiplantae > Streptophyta > Magnoliopsida > Malpighiales > Euphorbiaceae > Garcia > Garcia nutans. The sequence continues at coordinate 57,612,413 of CANTUV010000007.1, forward strand.
ATTTATTAAATTACTTTGGTCATGATTTTTCCATAAGGCATATATTACTAGGATAACTTCTCATGATGCCTTTCTGATCATTCCAAACCCCTTTCGTGTCATTTAAATGATATAACATCAATCTATATCATAATATTCAAGTTTTAAAACATTTAGAAAAATGACCAAATGAATAGTAGCACGGTGCGTAAAATCGGCAACGCAATGGAGCGCAACAACTAAATAGTAAAATCTGTTTTTACTGCTGAAAATTAATCAACTTTGGCAACCGTTTTGACCAAGTAAACAACCTTATTTTTGGATGAATTTTTTCAGGAAAATACTTTCATAAGTTAACTAAATGTATGTAAAATTTCGTCAAAAAATTCTTTCGTTTGCCCCTTCAACGGACTGCCCAAAATGAAAGCTGCAGAATGGTGCCCAAAAGGGACCATTCGGCCCAATTTTCAAAATTTGAAGGAAATTCATTTTTTTCTTGCAAAATTGATTTTTAGACTCCTTTTGTGATACCATTGAAAGACTAAGAGTCCCTCTTTCAAAAATCAAACTAAAGGAGTAATTAAAAGTTCATCAAAGTTTATGAATAATTGAGCAAAGTTTAGCTAGTTTATTTTGTTTTCATTCTTTTCACAATCAATTGATTACAAATGGTTCAAGAGCACTTTCCCACATATTTACCACACATAATAACATTATTTCAAAATCATTTCAAAAGTCCCATAATGCAAAATATGTGAATTAATTGAAAAGGCAATGATTTAAGTACCAAACCTTGTTTATTTGCTTTATCCCTTGCTTGTCCTATTCTTTCTTCCCTTCTTCTTCTTTATCCCTTTGGTTTCCTATAATTTTCATAACTTCCATAATAAGAACATTATAAAAACCATATGTTCAAGCCTTGATTCTTGCTATCTAAAGCTACTAATTACCATTTATTCATCAATTTTACATGTATGAATCCTTTACTCTAATTTCTCTTCACTTTCTTATCTTTCCCATAATCTTCCCAACTTTTCTTTCATTGATAACTTGAAAACTATCAATCAAATGAATAAACTAAAGCTAGAATTGGAATCCTTACCTTAAAATTAAGCTTTTCCTTCCAAAAATCCATTTGAACACTTGAAACATTCCTTCCCTTTTTTGGTGGAGAGAATTCGGCCATACCTCTCAAAATGGAGAGAAAAAATATGTGTTCTTAGTTCTTTAATCATCCTTCTCTCCCTTTTTATATTTTTCCATTTTCCATTTATTTAATTAATTTCATTTTGGAGGGTTAAGATGTAACCACCACAAAAGTATCTTTAACTAGGATGGTGCCAAATGGAGGGTTAAGATTAATCCAACCCAAAAGTGTCTTTAAACAAGATTTTTCCATGTGTCCTTTTCTAGAAAATTACTATGCCATGTGTCCCTTTTCTAGAAAATGGGTGGAAGTGCAAAGACCAAAATACCCTTCAATGGAAGGTTTTGCCTTTTCTTCGTAACCGGGTGGTTTTACGACGCGTAAAATGTACCGTTCTCCTCCTTTCAACCTCTAGTTTCCATTTTCGACATTCATTCTTACTTTTAAACTAATTTATAAAAATTACGCTCATGCCCTTGACTTTTGTAAAAATTCCCTTTAGGTCCTTACTTGATTCGGGTCTCCACTTAGGTTCGTTCTTCAACATCGATCACTGCGGAGTCCTTCTGTTTACTTTGGATACCTTTACGTGTCTTGTTTTCCAGTGTATAAATTATTATCACAAGAATGATAAAAATACACTTGGTCAAGAATCCACTATATCTCTCAAACTATGCGTTTTCGGAAAAAACCGTGGTGTTCCTTTTCGACCCAATTTTTCTCTACTTTCCATTTCTGGAGTCTGTTATATGCACTATTAAGAACCTCCAGTGCAACTTTTGAAAATTACAGTTACCTCCCCAAAACTTTTTGAAATTACAGTCACCTCCCCAAAACTTTTATAATCTTTTCAGTTAGGTCCTTTTTGTCCTATAAAGCTTCCTTTCACTTCGTGTTCTTTGGTGATTACTCGGGACGGCTCCTCTTACTGTACATGGACATACTGTACATATGTACAAATTGGGTCGTGACATTTCTTCCCCTCTAAATTTTAGGCTTCGTCCCGAAGCCGATCGGGTGTAAAATTTAGACTTCCATCTTCATTATCCCTTCCTTTTCCCAAATTATCTCTTCCATTCTATGGTTCCTTTGCCGCACTTTAACTGTAGGAATTCTCTTATTTCTTAATCCTTTGACTTTTCGTGCTAAACTATTGGTTCTTCTTCATAATTAAGGTCAGATTGGACTCTGATGTTTTGTCTTTATATCGTGTGTGAAGTTCAAATGATATTGCCTTATCATTGAAACGTGAAAAACATTATATATTTTGTTCAGTTCTGGTAATAGAGTTAACCGATAGGCTATTGATCTATGCGCTCGATGATCTCGTATAGTCCAATAATCTTAAGGCTTAACTTACTTTTCTGCTTAAATCTTAATACCTTCTTTCATGGGCAAGTCTTAAGAAAAACCTTGGCTTCCACTTAGAGTTCTATGTCCCTTCGTTTCGAGTTGGCATATGATTTTGCTTCTACCTACCCGCTGTGACTTTCGGTTTGTCTCAAATGATGTTTATCTTTTCCTGAGTTTCCTTCACAACATCGGGTCCATGAATCTTGTCTTTACTTAATTCCGTCCACCATTCTGGTGTTCCATGTTTCTTTCTTATAATTCTTTATAGGGCGTCACCGTATGCTGAATTAATAGTCGTTGTTATATGCATATTCAATTAAACTCAAATACCTATTCCAGCCACCCTTAAATTCTATAACACATACTCTTAATATGTCCTCCCAAAATTTGGATTACTCTTTCAAATCGTCCATTTGTTTACGGGTGAAAGGCAGTGCTATAATTTGTTTGTGTTTCAGAAGCTATTTGCGACTTCTTCCATAAATTCATGGTGAATGTGGACCTCTGCCTAAAATGATAGACGTTGGAATCCTGTGTAACCGTACAATTTCCTTGACGTACATTTCCACCAACTTATCTATTGAATAATCCATTTGTAAAAGTAGAAAAGGAGCTAACTTAGTTAGGCAGTCAACGATTATCCGAACAACGTCCTGCCTGCCTCGTGTTAATGGTAGTTCTATGATGAAATCCATAGTGATATGTTCCCATTTCCATACCAGAGTGGAAATTAGTTGTAACAGTCCCGATAGTATTTGATATTTCACTTTTGCTTGTTGACATATTAAACATTTGGTCATAAAATCAACATCATCTCTCTTCATTCGAGGCTACCATTAAAACTTCTTTAGATATTGATACATTTGTAACTCCTGGATGCATTGCGTAGAGACTACTATATGCTTTTCGAAAAAAATTTTCTTTCTTATGTCTCCCATTGTTAGTATCATTACTCTATTGTCATAATACAAACTACTGTTCTTAGAAATTTAGAATTTTATATTCTTTCCTCCTTGCACTTGCTTGATCCATTTTTGTATTTGTTCGTTTTCCTTTTGCACTTGATGAATTTCTTGAAAAGAAACATAGTTTATGCTTGCATTTATACTACCAGTACTTCCTCTTCCATTGTTCTTAAACTGATCTTTATAGCGCCTAAGGCTGGTATCGATTTTCCACCAAGTGTGTCGGCCACCACGTAGCTTTTCCTAGATGATAATTTATAACTTCATATCTCCAAATCTTGAAAGCCAATACGATAACTGTTAATTCCAAACAGTGTGCCGGGTTATCATTATTATTATTTTTTTTCGTATGGGTTAAATCATCAAAAGACTTATGCGACTATTTTATCCTTTTTGCATAAGCATATAACCTTAACCAATGTGTGAAGCATCACTATATATCACAAATTCTTTGTTGGACACGGGCCGTATGGGTATTGCAACATTCGTTAACTTTTCCTTTAGTTTCTCAAGTTCCTCTAACATTTATCAGTCCATTGAAGTTTGGCATTCCTTTGAAACAGCCTTGTCATTGGGATGATAATAATGGAAAACCCTTTTATAAAACATTAATAGTACCTAGCCAGTCCTAAGAAGATTCTTACTTCTATTATTGTCTTTGGTGTTTTCCATTCCAAAATGGCTCTTGTTTTCTTAAGACCTACTTTAGTGCCTTATGCTAATATGGTGTGTTCTAAGAATGTCACTTTTCCAATTAAAACTCGTATTTGTCATGTTGGACGTACAACTGCTTCTCTCGCAACATTTGCAATACTATGCAAAAGTATCGATCGTATTCTTCTTTGTTCCTTAAATAAACGAAGGTGTCATCTATGAACACCATTTACAAATTGGTCAAAGTATGGATGAATGATATGATTCATTAAATCCATGAATACTACTGACACATTTGTGGGCTTAAAAGGCATTACAAGGAACTTATAATGTCCGTATCGAGTTCTAGATGTAGTCTTTGGAATGTCTTTTCCTTTTATCCGCAGCTGCTGATATCCCAGTCGGTGATCTATATTATTTTTTTATTTTATTTTTTTTTAAAAGACCTTGGTTCCTTTAAGCTGGTCGAATACATCGTCGATGGACGGTTATGGATATTTATCCTTAATCGTAAGCTCATTCAACTACTTATAGTTCACATATGACCTTAAGGATTTATCTTTCTTCTTGATGAAGAGTACTGGCGTGCCCCATGAAGAAATACTTGGCCGTATAAGACCCTTGTCAAGTAGCTCCTATAATTGCAATTTCATTTATTTGGGTTCCGCTGGTACCATTCGGTATGAGGCAACCGACATCGGTGCAATTCCCGGATATACATTTATAGTGGATCCTACTTTTCTCTTAGGTGATAATCCGGGTAGCTCGTCTAAAGAAACATCGAGAAAATTATGCATTGTTGATACCTCTTGAATCTTTATCACATTCTTCTTTGCTTCCATAGTGCTTACCAAGTGTGCCTCACATCCGTTTGTATGGAACGCCTTATTGTAACTGCTGCTGTTACGTTGTTTAGGTAATCGACTCTCTTTCCAGCTGCTGTCACTTCCTCCTTATGGGGAGTATGAAGTGTTACTCTCTTTCTTCTTATAATTGACCCCTATTTTATGCCTTGTTAGCCAATCCAATACCAACATTATGTTAAATTCTCAGAATGGTAACTCTATTAAATTTTCTGGAACTGCATTTTCATGTAACTCTATAGAACATTCTTGAATCACTTGTGTGTAACTACCTCGTCTCTTATCGGACTTATAACTAATGTTTCAAACTTAACACATCCTACTGGTAATTCTTCTAAGTTTCATTGCGTAGGCTCTGGCTGGTGTACTTGAATTGAGCTAGTCAATGGTCTCTGATTGTGCTCTTTGAAAATTTGAATCACTTTCCTTTCCCCTGCTTAGGCCTCGGCCAAAAGCGGGCCATGATTTTTTTGTCGGTGCGGGTGCATTCACTTCTCTTTCTGGCAGTTTACCCTAACACGATCTGGTGCCCCGCATTCCCAGCATCCATCTGTTAAATACCAGCATTCACTCTTATATTTTCATCCACAGTGTTTGCATAGAGGAGTAATATATCCTTCCAATCTATATTTCTTTTCAATCCTCCAGTAATTTTTTTGAGTTGTTATTTTTTTTTCCTTTACCTAGTCCTTGGGTTGTTATTACTTTCATTCTTTCCTTTTTGATCTAGTTTTAATTCTGCACTTTCTACCTCTTTGGTTCTTAATTTCTTTCTCTTTTTTTTTCCATCATTTCCTGAATTCATAAATCTCATATATCTTCTTCTTATAATTTCTTAATTTTGATGATTACATTAGGGCATTTTCAGGAGGAATCACAATACAGTGTTTTGATTAGATTTCGTCTAGTTTCTACTCATATGGTACGTCACCTACCTTATTAAGACTCACGGGATGGTCACCCATCATCATTGGTCGAGCACGGTTAATTATGGTTTCCTGCTAAATTTCAACACGACAGTGTCGGGTCAGCAGTATCTTCTTAGTTCGCTTACTTCATCTGCTTATGTGAATATTGTACATGGGGTTACTGTACATATTCTCTAATGGCCGGACATGAGAATTTCTCATATACTTATTTCTGTTCACTCATCTTTGTTATCTAAGATCTATCTATTTTATCTCTTACTGTCTGGTCTTAACATTTTACGTACTTTTCTTTTATCCTCTTATTTTGTTCCTCTTTTTATTCCATTCTTCAAATTTCATTTTCTTATAAACATTTTCATTTTTACATTCATATACGCCTATCTAACCTTCTCCTGGAACCCCCTTATAAGGACCCCGGTATACTAGCTACGGATGTCTGGCACCTTGAACCTTGGCCGGATCCTTGGCTTTGCAATCGCCGGCTTTACTGTGTAAAACTATCTTCACTTCTAAACTTCTTCCCAACTTGTCGAAATCTTCCTAAGCTTTAAGTTTGTACTCTCTTTTGTTGCATGCGTTGGTGTCTACTTCTCTAGTCTATGTATACCCTCTCTATACCTAAAACTTTCACAACTAATCTTGAAAATTCAAACACGTCCATGACTACTAATTGTACTTTAATTTCATTATTTAATCCTTCCAAAACCTTTGACGTCTTTCTTGCTTTGTTTCTATCATTTTCTTTGCATACTTACTGAGGCGGGTGAACTCTCTATCATACTCAGATATTGTCATTCTTCCTTGCTGTAGATATATAAACTCATTTCTCCTTGCGTTTAAGTATGTTTTACCAAGTGTATGTTTCTTCTACCTAAAGGGACATGGCATAAATAAATCTTTTATCTGGTGTGCATCTCAGTTGTTCCAATGCCCTACTGGTACTGTCCAAACAGTACTCAACTTCTTCAAATCCTTCTTCTCTACTAGCCTTAAATTCTTTAACCCCATATTTCCTTAACTTCTCGATTGGGGACTTCCTTTCTCTTTTGGTAGCAACAGGTACCATTCTTGCTGTTTATTGCAATGGTACTATCATCTATCTTAAATAAACTTCGGGGCCTTCCACAGCCACCGTTGCAGGTCGTGGCATAAGTCCGAGACCCATTTCTACATTTATGGGTACGAAAGCGTGTGATTCCTTCTCTTGATCTATAACTCTTTGTGATTCTGCCTCTTGCAACCTTATACCGTATACATATATCATGATAAGAATTAGCAGCTGGCTTGACTAAACACATTAACTTTCCTATATGGCATGTACGTAAGCACTATTAGATTTTCCTTTATCACATGTACCTCATATACTTATGTATTTATAATAGTCTTTCTACTATACCGACATTTCGTACCTAAATGATATATGCTCTCATTTCTATTCTGCTATAGGATATCCCATTTTACATTGGTAATGGCCACTCCCAACATAAAATGTGTATCCTCCTATGTTGAATTTTCCAGGACCGGCTAAACCGGTGCTCTGATACCACTAAATGTAACACCCCATCTTGGCCTATGTTTATAGACCAAGATGGACTGTTAATTCATGGTGGTTGTGTCTTAATATTTTACTTAGCCAATTTTAAGTGCAGATTTTAAAAAAAAATTTGCCATAACCTCCCCTAAAAATAGAGGTCCCAAGTGTCGCCAAAACTGATTCTTTAATTTTTGAAAAACATTTTGTTTCACAATTCAACTCAAGCACACTCCCAATAATCCACCCTTATAACCTCAACTACAATCCTGCAAGAAGAATTCACACTTCTATACTTGCATACATAAGTGCTAAACCCAAATAAGATTTATTAGATTACTAGCAGTGTACGTGTTCTAGCTTTTCATTATTATACATTTATTTGCTAGATCATACAAGCTTATGTACATGCCATATTACTACAATTAATCATATCCAAACTCCTACCCAAAGTAGTAGTCAAGGCCAGCTGCGCATGACATGCTGCAATCTCGTCTCCTCTTTTAACCTACGAGTTTAGAAGGAAACTAAACTCGCTAAGCAATTGCTTAGTGGGTACTTAAATCATTGCAATAAACAAATAAAATGAAAGAATGATTTGAACATACATTTATATACTTTAAATAATTGAAAGGAATAAATACAAAACACAGAAGGTAAAAAAAAAAAAAGCTTGACTGAATAATTTGAATTTAAATCATTTTTCTTTCTTTTATCATTTTGGTTGCTCTACTGGTTTAACAGAACGTCGGTGGATAAGGAAGGGTCATGATAAACATATCTCGTCATGATCATATTTCATTATCTTTCATCATATTTCTTGCACATGTGCCAATGGCCATTATCATTGCATCATTGATCATGTCATTGCAATCATCGGCCTTCAGCCGGAATATCATATCATGTCATAAGCAGTACTGCAGTAATAGTATGATGCATCATACCCTTATCTCAAGGGTTCTGATATACCAAGTAGAGCATAAATAATTTATTAAATTACTTTGGTCATGATTTTTTCATAAGGCATATATTACTAGGATAACTTCTCATGATGCCTTTCTGATCATTCCAAACCCCTTTCGTGTCATTTTAAATGATATAACATCAATCTATATCATAATATTCAAGTTTTAACACATTTAGAAAAATGACCAAATGAATAGTAGCGCGGTGCGTAAAATCGGCAACGCAATGGCGCGCAACAACTAAATAGTAAAATCTGTTTTTACTGCTGAAAATTAATCAACTTTGGCAACCGTTTTGACCAAGTAAACAACCTTATTTTTGGATGAATTTTTTCAGGAAAACACTTTCATAAGTTAACTGAATGTATGTAAAATTTCGTCGAAAAATTCTTTCGTTTGCCCCTTCAACGGACTGCCCAAAATGAAAGCTGCAGAATGGTGCCCAAAAGGGACCATTCGGCCCAATTTTCAAAATTTGAAGGAAATTCATTTTTTCTTGCAAAATTGATTTTTAGACTCCTTTTGTGATACCATTGAAAGACTAAGGGTCCCTCTTTCAAAAATCAAACTAAAGGAGTGATTAAAAGTTCATCAAAGTTTATGAATAATTGAGCAAAGTTTAGCTAGTTTGTTTTGTTTTCATTCTTTTCACAATCAATTGATTACAAATGGTTCAAGAGCACTTTCCCACATATTTACCACACATAATAACATTATTTCAAAACCATTTCAAAAGTCCCATAATGCAAAATATGTGAATTAATTGAAAAGGCAATGATTTAAGTACCAAACCTTGTTTATTTGCTTTATCCCTTGCTTGTCCTATTCTTTCTTCCCTTCTTCTTCTTTATCCCTTTGGTTTCCTATAATTTTCATAACTTCCATAATAAGAACATTATAAAAACCATATGTTCAAGCCTTGATTCTTGCTATCTAAAGCTACTAATTACCATTTATTCATCAATTTTACATGTATGAATCCTTTACTCTAATTTCTCTTCACTTTCTTATCTTTCCCATAATCTTCCCAACTTTTCTTTCATTGATAACTTGAAAACTATCAATCAAATGAATAAACTAAAGCTAGAATTGGAATCCTTACCTTAAAATTAAGCTTTTCCTTCCAAAAATCCATTTGAACACTTGAAAAATTCCTTCCCTTTTTTGGTGGAGAGAATTCGGCCATACCTCTCAAAATGGAGAGAAAAAATATGTGTTCTTAGTTCTTTAATCATCCTTCTCTCCCTTTTTATATTTTTCCATTTTCCATTTATTTAATTAATTTCATTTTGGAGGGTTAAGATGTAACCACCACAAAAGTATCTTTAACTAGGATGGTGCCATATGGAGGGTTAAGATTAATCCAACCCAAATGTGTCTTTAAACAAGATTTTGCCATGTGTCCTTTTCTAGAAAATTACTATGCCATGTGTCCCTTTTCTAGAAAATGGCTGGAAGTGAAAAGACCAAAATACCCTTCAATGGAAGGTTTTGCCTTTTCTTCGTAACCGGGTGGTTTTATGACGCGTAAAATGTACCGTTCTCCTCTTTTCAACCTCTAGTTTCCATTTTCGACATTCATTCTTGCTTTTAAACTAATTTATAAAAATTACGCTCATGCCCTTGACTTTTGTAAAAATTCCCTTTAGGTCCTTACGTGATTCGGGTCTCCACTTAGGTTCGTTCTTCAACATCGATCATTGCGGAGTCCTTCTGTTTACTTTGGATACCTTTACGTGTCTTGTTTTCCAGTGTATAAATTATTATCACAAGAATGACAAAAATACCCTTGGTCAAGAATCCACTGTATCTCTCAAACTATGCGTTTTCGGGAAAAACCGTGTTGTTCCGTTTCGACCCAATTTTTCTCTACTTTCCATTTCTGGAGTCTGTTATATGCACTATTAAGAACCTCCAGTACAACTTTTGAAAATTACAGTCACCTCCCCAAAACTTTTTGAAATTACAGTCACCTCCCCAAAACTTTTACAATCTTTTCAGTTAGGTCCTTTTTGTCCTATAAAGCTTCCTTTCACTTCGTGTTCTTTGGTGATTACTCGGGACGGCTCCTCTTACTGTACATGGACGTACTGTACATATGTACAAATTGGGTCGTGACAATCCCTACCAATAAATTAAGTCACATTAAGATGACCGCCCATGGATACAATGCGGACTGCTAAAAAGCTATCAGTAAGGTTTGCCTCAAGTGCCAATTGGCATACTTAAAAATCTGAAATCACGTGTTATGTGATTGATAATGACACGTCTTACAATTTACTACTTTGGATTCACGGGAACTTTGTTATTCCGTACACCCCTCATCAATGCTTTAAATGTGTTAACGCAAACAAAAAAAGTACAAATAAAATAGTCTTCACATAAAATCTTCTTTTAAAGTTTAAATCTATACATGAAATAAATAGAATCTCTCGAACACTACATTCATTGATACGATCTCCTCCTTGCATGTGATTATGTCTTCCACTTACACTTGATCAATGCCAGAATCAAAAATAAAATAAAGGGGGAGAAATTTTTTAAGTAAAAAAAAAATTTATGAGCAAATTAATAATAAAATTAAATATTTAATGTTATAATAAAATTTAAATTTTTTTACATTATTTATTAAATTTTAAAATTTTATTAAAATTTTTAAATGTCCTTTCATTTTAATTCTTAAATCTGTTAATTTATTTAAATAATTTTATTAAATTAAATTTTATAGAAATAATATTTTAAATGAGTATTATTTTTATCCAATTCATAATTAAATTAAAAAATTTTAACAATAATCTAAATATCTAATTATAAAATTTTAAATATATAAAAAACAAATATTTATATTTATATTTATTTATATATCAAAATCCAATAATTTATATATATATATAATTTAAATAATTATAAATATATATATAATAATTTATACATATATAAATATATAATTTAAATAATTATAAATATATATAACCGTCCCTGCCCTTGATACCAATGACGACGACAAAGCCATTCTCGATCTCTACACTGTTATTCCCCAAGTTATACCTAAGTTCTTTGCTTTGTTCGTTCTTTCAATGAAGGTTAGGGTTTTTAAGTGCTGTTTGAAAATTGGAAATTTTCTTTATAATCAAGAAGGAAGAATCTTTGTTATGAATCACCTAAAGAGGCCACATCACAGTTCACAATCAAGTCAAATACAGTTCGTTCAGCAAGTCTCACACGTGCCACATCAGCAATTGTTAGCCTCTCTAAAAATTCCATTAAAAAAGGGCTATTAGACAGAATTTAACAAAAAAAAAAAGAATTTCTCTAAATATATATATATATATATGTCAATCATGATTTCATACTATAATTTAGAATCCAAATTGAACCTTCGACTTATTGTAGAACAAGAAAAGAACATAAATAGGTACAAAAGCTAAAAAAAAATAAAAGAAACTGCTGCTTAAAAAACTCAAAAATTGAAAAAATCAAATAAAATATAATTTTTTTTACCTAGATTAAAAACATGACAACTCACCTCTCGATTTTGGAATCCCTTAAAAGTGTGAAATATTTAATATCTACAGAGAAATATTCAGTCTCATCATAGAAATTTGTATCATTCACATTTATGGAATTTTATAACTCAACTCAACTTAACTCAATAAAGCCTTAATTTCAAGTCAATTGGGGTTGGCTATATAGATTATTCTTTTTCACTCGATATAATTTAAGATTATCTCTTCTGATAGATGTAACATTATAACTTCATTTTGGACCACCTTTGGCCAAGTCAGTTTAGGCCTACCTCTGCATCTCTTAGTTATATCTACTCTAACTTGTTCAGTTTTTCTAACCGGCGCATCGCTAGATCTTCGTTTCACATGGCCAAATCATCTTAATCTATGCTCTCTTATCTTATCCTCATTAGGTGCTACCCCAACTTTTTCTCTAATGCACTCATTGCGAATTTTATCCATCTTAGTATAACCACACATCCATCTTATTATTCTCATTTTCGCAACATGCATTTTACTCATGCGTTGTCCTTTTACTGCCCAACACTCACTACCATATATCATCGCAGGCCGTATTACGGTGCGGTAAAACTTTTCTTTTAATTTAATTGGCATCTTTCGATCACATAGAACTCCTGTAGCACCCCTCCACTTCATCCAACCAGCTTTAATCATATGATTTACATCTTCTTCACAACCCCCATCTTCTTGAAGAATAGAGCCAAGGTATTTAAATAAGTACTATGAGGTACTGTTATTCTATCGAAAATAATTTTGCCTCTTTCTATATTCTCACTATTAAATCTACAAATGCATATACTCAATCTTAGTTATACTTAGCTTAAAACCCTTAAATTCCAAAAGTGCTTCTCCATAACTTCAACTTTTGACTTATCCCTACTTGAGTCTTATCTATTAATACAATATCATCTGCAAACATCATACACCAAGGGATATCATCTTGTATATGTTTTTTTAGCTCATCCATAACCAAGGCGAAAAGATAAGGGCTCAAAGCTAAACCTTGGTGTAATATAATAGAAATGAAAAAATTATTAGTATCCCCTCACACAGTGCAGACACTAGTAATGACTCCCTCATACATATCCTTCAAAACTTGGATATATCGTATAAATATTCTCCTACGCTCTAGGACTCACCATAAAACTTCTCTAGAGACTCTATCATATGCCTTTTTTAAGTCAATAAAAACTATATCTAAGTCCTTCGCATCTCTCTATACTTTTTCATCAAATCTCTTATAAGAAAAATAGCTTCCATTGTTGATCGACCAGGCACAAAGCCAAACTGATTTGAGGAGATACAAGTATCTAACCACAAATAGTGTTCTATAACTCTCTCCCACAATTTTATAGTGTGACTCATAGTGTAACTCATAAGCTTTATACCTCTATAATTTGAGCAATTATGAATATCTCATGTATTCTTAAAAATAGGTATCAAATTACTTTGTCTCCATTCATTAGGCATTTTCTTTGTACTTAAGATCTTATTGAACAAAGATGTCAACCATGCAACTCCTGTATCTCCCAAACATTTTCAAACCTCAATAGGTATCCCATCTGGTCCACAAGCTTTACCAACTTTCATCATCTTCAAAGCTTCTTTAACTTTTGAAAATCTAATCAAGCTAGTATATTTTACATTTTTCTTCTGCCTAACGTCTAAATCCTCAATGTTATCACTATGGTTCCCATTAAAAAGTTTCTCAAAATAGCTTCTCCATCATTCTTTAATATCCTCTTCTTGAACCAGAACCTTATTCTTTTTATCTTTAATGCACTTAACTTGATTTAAATCACGGCATTTCTTTTATGTTATCTTAGCCAATTTATAGATAGCTTTTTTCATTTCCTTTATTTCAAGTTTCTCATACAAACTCTCTAAAGATTGTGCTCTTGCTTGACTAACTGCCTTTTTAACATCTTTTTTTTGCTTGTTTGTATTGCTTAAAAGCATCATTGTTATTATACTTAGGCAAACTCTTATATCATTCCCTTTTACTTCTTACCCCTTTTTGCACTTCCTCATTTCACTACCAAGACTCCTTCGAGAGATGTCCACACCCTTTAGATTCTCCAAGAATCTTTCTAGTTACTCCTTTAATTGTTGTAGACATGCCTATTCACATATCATTTGATGACATACTCACATTTTCCTCCCACCCTCCAGCTTTGACCAACTCATCCTTGAACAACAATTATTTTTCACCTTTTAAAGTCCACCACCTAATCTTAGGATATTGTTCCTCCTTAGCTTACTAGTCAACCTCTTAAACTTGATATCCAAAACCACTAACCTATGTGATGAAACAAATATTTATTTTCTTATTTAAAAATATCATATCAAGGCATTATTTTAGAGATTTGTCTAGCTATGTAATTATTTTATTTTCATATTGCGTTCCGCTCTATTTTTGGCAGTCTATTATCAATTTATTAAGTTTTCTTATTTGTAATAAAGATTTATGTAACCCTAACTCTATATAATGTAACCTTTTAGGAGGTGGTAAGGGAGCTAGTTTTTATATTTCAATAAAATTTCAAAGAGGACTTTATCTCTTTTTCAAGCTTTCGGTATTCTTTAAATCAACAATTGCTTGTTTATTTCTATATTACCTGGACATTCTTAAACTAAACAGGAATAACACCTTTGTTTATTACTTCCGCTACGTCAGTTGGTATTACCTCCTGGAGAATTATGACACAACGAAGACAACCACAACAGTGTATAGAGGAGGTTTATAGGCGTGATCTCATGACCCACCTTGAGCATCGACTAAAACAAATGATGGACCGATTAACAGAGTGAATGATGCAACACATGGAGGATCAATTGGAAGCACGATTATTGCATGCTCTTGGTTTAGATAGTAGAAGAACAAAAATTAAAGTATTTAACTCGCATGAAGAATTACATGTGGATGATTATTTAGAAAATGATTTTGAAGAATTAGAGCCAGTTTTTGATGAATATAAAGATGAGATAGAGGAAGTTGAAAAATCACAACCAGTTTTTGATAACCATTGTGAAGAGTTGGAAGAACTTAATATTTCAACAACAATGAATGAGAAAGAAGCAAAGGAATTGGTTGATAGTTCTACAAACACCAGAATCAGCCAATTCAATAAAAATATATTTTCTGAAATATGTGATCTTATTTGAAAAGCATTTCAATGTTCTGTTGAAATCCAGCAGTCATTTAAAAAGTTGAATGTGTTGGTTGATGACAATTTGCCAGAAAATTTACGATTTCTATAAACTAATGAATATGTTATTGTAGTATCTCAGTTATTGACTATTCAGCACTAAAAAACTCGAGGTCGAGTTTTTTCCAAGCAAAGGAGAATGATGAAGCAAATATTTATTTTCTTATTTAAAAATATCATATCAAGACATTATTTTAGAGATTTGTCTAGCTATGTAATTAATTTATTTTCATATTGCATTCCATTCTATTTTTGACAGTATGTTATCAATTTATTAAGTTTTCTTATTTTTAATAAAGATTTATATAACTCTAGCTCTATATAATGTAACATTTTAGGAGGTGATAAGGGAGCTAGTTTTTATATTTCAATAAAATTTCAAAGAGGACTTTGTCTCTTTTCCAAGCTTTCGGTATTATTTGAATCAACGACTGCTTATTTATTTCTATATTACCTGGGCATTCTTAGACTAAACAGAAATAGCACTTTTATTTATTACTTCCACTACGTCACTATGTTGAGTGGTCAAAGTCTCACCTAGAATAACCTTACAATCCTTGCATCGAGTTCGATTGGTTTTTTTTGTGAGTATAAAGTCAATTTGACTTCTATTTTGCCCACTTTTAAAGGTTACTAGGTGTCATTCCCTTTTTATAAAATATGTGTTTGTCAGAATCAAACCATAGATTAAAGTAAAATCAAGGATATTCTTACCTTTTTCATTTCTATTTCCAAAATTATACCCTCCATGTCCCTCCTCAAAACCTATTCTGTCTTTTTCTATATGTCCATTTAAGTCTCCTCCTATAAAAATATTTTCATCATTTGAAATTTCTCGCATAAGTGCATCCATATCATCCCAAAAATTTTGCTTTCTCTCTCTATCCAATCTAACTTGAAGGGCATATATACTAACTATGTTGATGGTCTCATTCTGGAACATAAGTTTAATTGAAATAATCCTATCGCTTATTTTTTTCACCGCTACAACTGTCTCTTTTAGGTTCCGATCCAAAATTATACTTATTCCATTTTTACTTATATCTGTATCTGTATACCACACTTTATACCCATTATTCTCAACTTATTTACTTTTTTCTCCAACTCATAGTCTCTTAAATACAAGCAATACTAATTTTTCTTCTCTTCATAGTATCAACAAGTTATCTCAGTTTACCTATAAAAAATTCAATATTCCAAGTTTCTAATATGATCTTATTCCCTAATTATTCTTTCTTATGCTTCTTTCTATAGAATCTTTTACCACTATCTAAATTTGTATCTCTCGTATTACTCGTATTTTAGATTAACTTCTTTATCCACACTTGTCCATGATGTGAAAACCCTTATTTATTATGCACCACATCCGAACGCCGACATGAAACGTCGCATTCGGAGAACACCCTATACCCTTGCTTATTTTTCATTATACCCGGAGTCCGATGTAGTGCGTCGCAAATAGGAAACACTCTAACGATATTATTATTAAAATTCATATCATAAAATATAATAAAAATTTTACGCTTGCTGTCACCTACTACAACTCTCCTTTACCCGAACTTAAAACCGACTATTCACAAGAAACTCATGTATAAGCCATAAATTGACCAAGTGATCGAAAGAATTTAATTTTTAAAACTGACAATTATTTATTGGGTCGATTAGTTCAATTAATTCAATTAATTTTTATTAAATTTTATCAATTTTATTAGTAAATGTACAAATTAAAAACAATCAATCCAATCGATTTAAATTGATATTATTAATCGAATTAGTCAAATTATAATTGAATCCGACTGATTCGAACTATTTTATACATCCCTAATCTAAATCCTAAGGGAGAGATCATCTGTAGCTTTATCACTGCACGTTTACCCTTCATCGCCAAAACATGCTCCTTTCTTAATTCTTTTATCATGAATTTTTAAATTCTTTCCATAAAAGAACTAAAGTATCGCCTTCAGTTTTCTTCTCCTAGTTTTGTTGACACATCAATGCAAGTGGATCAACACAGTAAGCCCTATTCGTCTTTGTATATATATATAAAGACCAAACACTCCTGCACGCATATACACATTTATGTCCCACCGGTCTTAAAACAAATCAGTAATAACATGCAGCTTTACCTCTATTTCATGCAATGATAATAGTGTACTATTACAAGAATAGAATCCAAAAATACATCTAGTGTAATAAGAGATAATAGCAAGTGTTCTGCAAACATAAACGAGAAATTCTTTACCTATGTAACCATCCAAATAACATTAAAATAGAAAAGTAACTATGCTCAATACCCATGGTCAATTGCATCTTATTTCATCACTTTGTCGCATTAAAAAGACAGTATTTTCCTGCCTACATTATCAGAAACACAAAATGAAACATCAAGCAAATCAATGGCTATGAAATCAAACTCCCAGGAGCTTCACCAAATTCTGAAAAGATAAGGCAAAAATATCAATCTCTTGAAATATATATGGGATTCAAACATAAACCTGTATATAGGTACACACATCCATAACCCAATATATATTCAGTTGTCTGGAAAAATTATGTATAAATATTTTTCAAGTAAACAAAGTATAAGCTGGGTAAACCTGTATATAGGTACACACATCCATAACCCAATATATATTCAGTTGTCTGAAAAAATTACATATACATATTTTTCAAGTAAACAAAGTATAAGCTGGGAACTCCAGTTGCATCCCACAAACATCATTAGATGTTAAAAAATTTATATCAACAGCTGCGATAAAATTAGTATTTCAGCAGTGGAGTGCCTGGTTTAGAAATCAGGATATCAGAAAAGCATAACTTGACACCATTCTCACCATTCAAACAATTTCTGATGCACCAAATTAAAAATTATTTGATAGCAATATGCCGTGAAATGCAACATAGGAAAGGAAAATTTGGTGCAAGCGAAGAAACTTAAATTAGCACAGCAAGGTCCCTAGTTCAAAATAAATATAAACCAAATCAACAATTTAACCAACAATAGAAATTCTTAGAGATAAATTCACTCTAAATTGATCTCAAGAAGAAGACTTATTTATGCTGCTATTAACTGTATTACACATTTACAGACTATACAGAAAATGGAAAGATAATAGAAGGTAGTGTTATGGGTAATGTTTCTAACAAAACAAATGTTTTATAGACAAACGAATGTTCTGTTACAATTAGAACTAACATAGCTATTACAACAATTTAATGCCTTCCCTTTTTCATCAAGGAAAAAGAGGCCAAAGATCACACCAAGAGATTCATTTCGTCCACAATTAATTTCAATATTAAGTGAATGCGGAAGGTGAACCGCCTAAAAACCATGGAGGTAGAAAAAAAAACTAACAAAAAAGAAAGGTATTTTTTTGCCGGCAAGGTATTTCTAGTTTCACCACTAGATTGATCATGACTATCCATATGCAATTTTGCATTGGCAGGAAGAATGCAAAGCAACTCCCATTTGATTCATAATTCTGATTTACCTCGTGGAAACGCTTTACTCAAAAGGTGATGTGTAGGCATCATGTTTCAAGGAATATTTTCTGCTTAAGAAAACATTCTTATGAAAATTTAAGTAACTCTGATTACAAATAGTTTTTAAATTTTCCTAGAGTCTCTCAGCATGGTAGTAGCCACTTCAAAACAACCCTAAAATAAGGCAACCCCTCCCACCTTGCCGTAATACTTTATGTTGTTCACTTCTTCTACCTAAGGGTGTAAGTGAGTGAAACTAGTCATTAGCTACTTGAACTCTGATAGAGAATCCCACATCGAAAAGTTAGGAGAAATACTTCCAACTTATAAGAGGAAGGGTTACTCCTCCTAATAGGCCGGTCTTTTGGGAGGCATACGGGGCCCTAGTGACTCTTGTGGGTTGGGCCTGTGGTCCTTTAGGCCCAGGGACTTCCCAGTGTGGGGTTCACTCTATCAAACTCCACCTGTAAAATACTCAAATTTGACTTGGTTCTAACCAAATGGACATCAAGCTTGACTAATGAGTCACGCAGATTTTCAGTATTATCATACTCGACTCGCGTAGCTCGCAATACCAAATTGAGTATCAATTTGTTATATAGTTTTTTGAAAAAATATATATTATATCATAATTTATTAATTCAATCTTGCGTTCAAACTTATTCGAGTTTATTTAATCTTTAATTTGAAGCTAATTTATTCATGTTTTCAATAATAATCTAGCCTAATCAAGTTGAGCTCAAGTATTTTGAGTATTTGTTCAAGCTCCAAATCTTTTAATCAAGTCCAACTCAGCTCAGCACTATCCAACTAGACTTAGCTCAATTATACACCCTCTACTTTGCCCCTTAGAATTCAATCTGTAAAATGAACAGAGCATAAGTATTTAGAAAAGACTTGAGAGAAAACAAAAATCTCTATACTAAGAAAACCACATAAGAAATGCTCCATCAATGAGATACTTGCAATGATCTGAATAGTTACAAGCAAAGCATAAAGAACAATCTCATACTTCATTTCATCATATTTTCAAATATATTGATGACATGTACTAATGTAGTGATCAAGTCATAGCATAGACAAAATTATAAAAACGTAAACAAAAGTATGGCACAATATTGTTCAACTATAATTTCATGACTTTTAATAGGCTAAACAGCCAATCTACTGGAAAAATCTTCATTCTCTCATTTCTTCTAAAGGCATCCATAGGCATGTTTTCACATGTGCCTGTAAAATATGCACTTTGTTTCTGCCAATTTAGTAGGTCTTAGATTCACTGCCCAATGAGAATTAACAAAGTGTATTTGTTAGGAATTAGGTACTTGCTTCAGCAATACAAACGTTAAATGGTATGGCAACATGGACCCAGACCAGATTCACATAAACAGCAACTAATTGGGGAAAAATATACAAAAGAGAAGAAATTACGTTATCACAATTAGAAATTTAGAACATTAAAAATTTTTACAAGCAATACCCAGATAAAAACTAACAGCTTCTAATAATATCTCCATCTAGTCAAACTCCAGTGGAACAACCAAAATATATTAAGCCAACTATAGAACATTTTCAATAATTGTTAAAACACATTAATCACATACTTGGAGCTTTGGACAGATCATATATACAAGTATTCACTAGTCACAGGACTATTGATCAATCAAATTGTTTGCCCATCCTTCAGACTCCTCTCTGCCAAACCCAAAAAAAGAAATTATGCAAAAATGGCAAACAACAAGTGAATCAAATCTGATTAAGTCAAGAGGATACACATTTAACTAGTTATATTAATCAAATGCTAGCACCAAACATTCAAGCCTTCAATTCAGACAGCCAAACACAGATAAATGACTAATTAAATCACTAAATATAATAACTCATAAGAGAATCACTTCAACTCTTCAACCATTACATACTATGACCAAATACCATCAATCCAATCATCAGAATGAATAAGAAAGAAAGAAATGCATAACTACATTTTACAACAATCATTTAAACCACTAAATTTACCAATATCACAAACATACCGACAGTTAAGGTTCAACCCACATCAACGAAATAATATAACTGGTTATATATGGAGAAAGCACATCACCCGTGGCTATTAGCTCTAGTCATTTTGGTTATGATTGTGCCCAGTATATCCAAACAAACAAAACCCATAAATAGAATCATTAATAAATGAGAAACACCTGCAATAAAAGACGAATCGATCAATCGCTGAATCAATGGCCATGCTCCTTGGCGTGCTGCTGGTGCTCGAGGTGACGACGTTCTTCCGGAAGAGCAACAAGGTAAGAAAAGATCATGCCACCAAAGCAGACATGGTAAAGAGGATCGATGGAACTAGTCTCGATGTACTTGGCATGGTAATTATCCATAGCTTTCTGCACCGATTTCTTAACATAGTCAATTGATAGCATCGGCTTCAAGTAGTTAGGCACTTCCTTCACTTTCAAACCCCTAATCTCACCGTAGAACTTCCTTAGTGCCATTTTAGGTTGGGATTTTGAGTTTTTGAGAAACTGGTGAAATAGGAATACAAACCCTAACCTCCAGAGACCTGATTTTCGATGAGCGCCTATCGTCTACAGGGTACAGTAATTATTTTTGGGAGAGATCCGGTGCAGTGAACTGTGCGGGTTCGTACAATCATCAACCGCTTATATAGACGTCTTATTATCTTTCTCAAATCGAAAATGAAAATCAATATTGTCTGATTAAAAATAAAGAATTAAAAATTAATTATTTTGACAAATAATTTAAACAGAAAGATTACTTATATTTCTTATATGTTATTCATTTCAATAAAAGTAAAATTCCTCTATTTATATAATTAAAAATTAAATAAAATATTATATATTTATTATTAAAATAATTAAAGTAACAAAATAATTCAAGAGTCGAGATAAGATAATTATAAGATAAAATAATATGATTAAAGTGATAGGATGATTAAAGTGATAAAAAGAAATATCCACTTATTAATGTCTCCAATTATTAATATTCTTTCTTGGATGTTTCTCTATTAAGAATATGTCTCATTAAAATCTTACCAGTTAAAAATTCTGTGAGAAAAAAAATCTTGTAATGAAAAAATAGTACAATATTCTTAATATAGTATATATATATATATATTTCTCTTCATATTAATGAACATTTCTAAGTTAACGCATGACAATCTTGTGAATTAGTTTTTCAAATATTACAGTTGGCAAAGCTTTTGTTAATAAATCTATTAAATTTTTATTTTAACAAATTTGATGAACATCTATTTCGCCTTTTTTCTGGAGTTCATGCATGAAAAAAAAAATTTAGTGAGGTATACTTGGTTCTATCATCTTTGATATAACTTCCTTTTAATTGAGCAATACACGTAGAATTATTTTCGTACAAAATTGTTGGGCTTCTTTTAATAGATGAGAGATTACATGTATTATAAATATATTGAATTAATGATATTAACCACATACATTCACAACTTGTTTCATGAATTACAATAATTTCTGCATGATTTGAAGATGTGACAATGATCACTTATTTTGTTGAGCGCCAAGATATTGTAGTACCATCGCATGAAAATAAATATCCTGTTTGTGATCGTCCTTTATGTGAATCAGATAAATATCTAACATCTACAAATCTAATTAATTTAGAATTTAATTATTTTGAATAAAATAATCCCAAGTTAGTAGTTCTACGAAGATAACGAAATACATGTTTAACGCCATTTCAGTGTCTTCGTGTTGGTGAAAAATTATATTTCACTAATAAATTAATTGAGACATCTATATCTGGTCTTGTGTAATTAGTTATATACATTAATGCACCAATTGCACTAAGATATAGTACTTCAGGACCAAGAATTTCTTTATTATCTTCTTTAGGATGAAATGGATCTTTCTTTATATCAAGAGATCGAAAAACTACTGGAGAACTCAATGGGTGAGCTTTATCCATATTAAATCACTTTAACACTTTTTTTTTGTATAATTTGACTGATGCACAAAAATTTCATTTGATAAATATTCGACTTGTAGACCAAGACAAAATTTTTTCCTTCATAGGTCTTTCATTTTAAATTCTTTCTTTAAAAGTGTTACAACTCCTTTAAGCTTATCATGAGTCCCAATAATATTTAAATCATCAACATATACTGCAATAATGATAAGTCTAGATTTTGATTTTTTTTAAAAAAAAACAGACGGGCTAATAGTATTCACATATCGTTGCTTTAACAAATACTCACTGAGATAATTATGCCACATTTTTCTAGATTGTTTTAGCCCATATAAAGATCTTCACAACTTAATTGAATATTTTTCTCGAGGTAATGAATTAAATTCTTCATGCATTTCTAGTTTTTTAGGGACTCTCATGTAAATGTCACTATTAAGTGATCCATATAAATAAGTTGTCACAACATTTATAAGACACATGTGAAGTCCTTCAGAAACTGCCAAACTTATTAAAAATCTAAGAGTTATTGCATACACCACAGGAGAATATATTTCTTCATAATCAATTCTTGGTTTCTGCGAAAATCCTTGAACTACAAGTTGTGCTTTATATCTTATAATCTCATTATTTTCATTTCGCTTTCGCTCAAACACCCACTTATATCTTATAATCTCATTGTTCCTCTGCTGGAGGCATTTGATCAATTATGTCTACTATTTATTTTTGTATCATTATATTTTCTGGTATGTTAATTTCAGAAGCACTAACTTGTTTATTTTGCTCCCTTTTCTTCCTAGGATTTTATCTTTGGAATCGATCGGTCTACCACGCTTCTGGCAAATACGAGACATATTTCAGGAATATTGGTAGATTTTTCATTCGTAACATCAATTAGAGCATGAGCATTTAATGTTGGTACATGTGATTTAGTTACCCTTTTGCATTAGTGAATGCGTCTGGCAATTGATTTGTAATATTTTACAAATGAACAATTTTCTTAAATTCAAGTTCATTTCTATTTGTTCGAGGATCATAATGAGAGATTGATGATGCATTCCATAAAATATCTTCTTTTCTAACTTTTCTTTTTCTCCCCCTAATGCTAGAAAGACAGTTTCATCAAATTGACAATCAGCAAATCGTGCTGTAAAAATATTACATATTATTGGTTCAAGATACCTTATAATTAAAGGTGATTCAAAACCAACATAAATTTCTAGTCGCCTTTGTGGTCTCATTTTTGTGCATTGTGGTGGAGCAATCGGAACATATAACGTACAACAAAAAACCTCAAATGAGAAATATTGGGTTCATGACTAGATACAAGTTGTAATGGGGGAGCATTTATGATAAACAGTTGGTCTAATTTTGATTAGCGCTGCGGCATATAATATAGCATATCCCCAAGCTGAACTGGGTAGTTTTATCCTCATAAATAATGATCTAGTAATTAATTGAAGCGGTGTTATAAAAGATTATGCTAAACCATTTTGTGTATGAGTGCGAGCCACAAGGTGCTCAACTATAATCCCAATTCATATGCAATAATCATTAAATTCTTGGGATGTAAATTTTTCTGCATTATCAAGACAAATTTTCTTAATTGTAGAATTTAGAAATGCACTCGTAATTTGATGATTTGTACTAATAGTCTCGCAAATACAGCATTACGAGTAGACAATAAAAAAACATGTGACCATCTTGTAGAAATATCTATTAAAACTATAAAATATCAAAAAGGACCACAAGATGGAATGATAGGCCCATATATATCTCCATGAATGTGTTTTAAAAACTGAGGAGATTAATCCAATTTTACTTTGAGATGGTTTAGTAATCAATTTTCCTTAAGCACAAGCAATACATGAAAAATCTTCTCATACAAATGTTCTATAATTCTTCTTATCATTATAGCTTCAAGATAACCTAAACGATCATGTCATAAAACAAAACTTCTCGAGTCAATTAACTTCTTGTTAATTGCAATATTAGATTCTATTAGATGTATATATGTGTAACATATTCCAGAAGAAAATGATGGTAATATTTCCACTATGTGCTTCTTTCTTGAGATTATAGATGTAATATAGAGATATTCTTTATTATTTTCTTTTTTAGTTTTAATTTGGTAACTATTGAAACATATATATCTAAAACGTAGAGGATTTCTTTTTGATTTACTAGATAATAATGCATCATTTATTATTAATTTTGTGTCTTTGGATAATATAATATGGGCTCTTTCAGAACTTTTAATTAAATTTGTAGCACCTGAAATTGTATTAATATTAACCTTAGCCAATTGAATATGAGAAAATATACTATGTCTTTTAGAATAGTATGCGTTGTTGTATTGTCTGCTAGAAATAAATCTCCACCAACACCA
This sequence comes from Garcia nutans, assembly GCA_947685225.1. Taxonomy (NCBI): domain Eukaryota; kingdom Viridiplantae; phylum Streptophyta; class Magnoliopsida; order Malpighiales; family Euphorbiaceae; genus Garcia; species Garcia nutans. The sequence goes on from CANTUV010000007.1 coordinate 57,637,370, forward strand.
AGTGGCTAGATAATTCCATTTTCTTCAAAATAAAAATATTATTAATGAGTCATAATATTTTTATTTAATATATATCTATAAAGTACATAGAGATAAAATTAAAAATAAAAATACACTTAATATTAAACTTAACACACTTGAAAAATAAATAATAAAAACATGTGATATTGAAAAATACATTAATCAATATGGGCATCAAAATGAGAATTTTCATTAATCATTAAATTATTAGTTTTTCCATCAGCATTTTCAAAGAAGTCCAAAACATCAAGGAGTGTGAAATCATTTGAATCATTATGTTCAAAAAAATTGGTTTCTACAATTTTTCCTTTCTCTTTTGCAGAAGCTTGATAAAGATTTATAAGATATTTGGATGTACGACAGGTATAAGACCAATGTCCTTTCATACCACATCTATAGTAGATGTTTTCTTCATTTTTAGTTTACAAATTCTTTCCTTTCTCATTTTTCTCACTATGATCATTAGTCTTTCTAAAATTGATATTATGGTGACTATTATAGTTTCAATAATTATTACGGTTGTTACCACGGCCATGACCACGATCATAATTTTAATTTTGTTTAGACTTATTTGATATCATAACATTCGTTTCAAGGAATAGTTCAGACCCAGTTGGTCATGATTGATGATTTTTCATCAAAAGTTCATTATTTTGTTATGCAATAAGAATGCATGATATCAATTCAAAATATTTCTTATAACCTCACTCTCAATATTGTTGTTGCAGGAGCATGTTCAAGGCATGAAATGTTGAAAAAAAAATTTTCAACAAGTCTTTATCAATGATCTTCCCACCACATAATTTTAATTGGGAAGTAATCTTAAAGATAGTAGAGTTATATTCAGTAACAGTTGTAAAATCTTGCAATCGCAAGTGCATCCAATCATACTGAGCTTTTGGAAGAATAATTATTTTTTGATGATTAAATCTTTCTTTTAAATTTTTTCAAAATTCAAAGGGGTCCTTTACTATTAAATATTCAGCTTTGAATCATTTATGGAGATGATAACAAAGGAATATCATTGCTTTTACATGATCCTGCAGAGATGCGTCATTTCCTTCTTAAATTGTATTTTCAAGATTCATAGCATTAAGATGAATCTCAGAATCAAGAGTCTAAGGCAAATAATTATTTCCTGATATGTCAAGTGAAACAAACTCAAGTTTTGTAAGGTTTGACATCATATAAATGTAACACCCTTATACCCTATATACGTACAATACATATTTTCAGCATATGTAAAATACGCATATACGATATAAAAATGTCACAGACCGATTTAATAAAAATTTTCACATTTTTGTTTTAAGATTTCAAATACTAATATATAAAATAAATAGTATATAAATATTCTTTACTTATTATAGGAATCAAAAATAAATATTTTATATGAAAATCTCTGGAAAAAATTCGTCACAGTTTTGTTTGTAATTTAGGCGTTCTCAAAATTCAGCAAAACACAACCTGCATAAAGCAAACACTCCCAATAAAAATCAATTCACCATTTCACCAATACTTCTCAATTTCTCCATATTTTCTCAAAATACTTATATATAGATATTAAATTAACAACACATATAAAATCTCATATGAACAAATTATTCAAAACATTATTTACAATTTACACTATATACTTCTAAAAAAATATCATAACATATATAATATCAAAATAAATTGTAATATTAAATATCTACATGCTGGCAACTGGCTCTGATCTTGATATACCCAAAAATAACTCTTTAAGCTCAATAAACACAAACATAGGACCGACCAGGTCTAGTAGAACTCTCCAGCTCTACCAAATCATCCATGACACCTATACGATGAATTACAATCACGCTAAGCAAAAGCTTAGTGGTACAAACTTTGATAATAACAATAAAACTCAATGTAATGCCAATGCACAATACATATAGATGTCACAACATTCTACTTTCTTATATTTTTCAAATATTTTATAATCACAACTCATAGCATTATATTGCTCAATTGTATCACAATTCATAATTCAAATTAAAGCAAAGACAAGCATGGGCCCAAAAAGGATCTAATATGCTATTTAAATTTCAGAGTTACTACTTTGGTCCATAATGACACTATATGTCTAGCCCCGTAGGCAATATATCCATGGATAATGTAACAGCCCCAGTCTCTTGGACCTCAACCCGGCTAGACCCTTAGACTCCAGTATCTTGGTCCTCAACCCGGCTAGACTCCTACAGTTTTTGAGGCTTACGACCCAGTCTTTTCACCATTTCAGCATTTAGCCCGTAAGCAATCATAGGCATGCCGCCAAACCCAGAACTCTGAAAATTGAATAACATAATAGGCACACAATTTATTCATATTTCTCATTATCAAATTCTTTCATAATTCCTTTATCAAAACTTTTCTCATTTTCTCATGATCAAACTAGGCACATTGTTTTATTATATCATATTTTTCTCACTTTTTTTTTTCATTTATTCATTTTTCTCATTATTAATCTCTTTCTCATTGTCACATATTCAATCTAGGTACATTACCTTATTTTCACATTTTTTCCCATTTTTCTCATTTTTCACATCCTTCTCATTTTTCTCACTTTTCTCATTTTTCTCATTTTTATCAATATCATTTCATTTCATTATTCCACATATCTCATTTTTGCATTCACAACACATTACCCAATTACTTTGGGTATTTTCACATAATATACATATTTCACATTCTATACATTTTAGCCATTGTCAATGGCTTTTCACAATGCATTTAACACATATATGACATTACAAATGTCATAGCACATTATTCATACTCAATCAATAAACCAAGTAACTTAACACATTTTTCAACCAAAATGTGTTAAGCCCAAATGTCATGCAAATATAAACAATATATTCAAAGTTTGTACATACCTCCACTAGCAACCCAAAGCAAGCTTAACACAATCTCTAATCCTATCCTTCCAACTTGCCTTTCTCCACTTGGATAAAGGAAATGTTTAAACCATGCCATTTTAGCATGTTTAAACCAATTATATTAATTAACCACATGCTTATGCTCAAAATCCTAAAATGGCATAACCTTCACCATTAAAGGATCTCCATTCCAACTCAATTTAATTATCATTTCAATCTTATTTCCACCACTTATATCATTAAATAACATGATTTAAGCATTAAAATCAAACAATTAATCATTATTTGAAAATTCACTTTTCTAAAACTCTAAATCAATATTACCACCTTCAAACTCTATCCAAACTTAACTAAATCTATCATTTGATTTTAAAATCCTTGTTTATGCATCAAAACAACACATTTGGAACCAATTTATACAATTAAAACTCATGATTTCAAAACTCAAATATTCCATAGCCCTAAATTCTCTCTCTTCACCAAACTCAGCTTAAATTCAACCATTTTTTAAATCTAACCTTAAAATCATTGTTAACTACCCAAAATAACATCATACACACTCATTCCAATAATTATAACATGCTACATCAAAACCCCAAACTCAACATAATCCAATTTTCTATAGAATTCAAAGAAAAGATTTGAAAACTTACTAATTTTGGTGGAAATCACCAAATATCCACTTTAACTACTTGAAATCCTTCAATTTTTGGAGTATGGAAGAAGCAAAATCCCTCTCTTAAAGCAATGAAAATCGGCCTTGAAGGAAAGAAAAAGAAGAATATGAAAAAAAAATGATTTTCTCTTTCCTCCCATTCACATTTTCAACCTTATATATATTATTATTTGAATATATTTTTAATTAATTAATTAATTATTTATTTAATTAATTAAAACCCCAAAATGCTATCCTCCATCTAAAATTATTTATTTTTGAATTATTTTATTAATTTTAAATTTCTAAGATTTGGTTACCAAAATACCCTTTTACTTTGACTTTTCTTTTAAAAAGTGTTAACTTTTATATGCTGTATATTATATATATATATATATACCACATATATATTTCACTTTTTAATTTAAAATTTCTTCATTTTTTATTTAAAAATATTAATTTAATTTATCCATTTAAATTATAATTTATTTTATTAAAGTTTCAAAAATTAGAACTTTTCAAAAAATTTGAGATATTACACATATGTATAAGTAATGTGTATCTTACATATACATCAAATGTACCTTATATGTGTATTAAATATATTAAGTATGTAATGTATTAATCCAACATATACAATTAATATACCATATGTATATGTTATATATACTCTAGATATATATATTGAGTATATATAAAATTTTATATCTCCAAAATCACGGATGTGACAATTTTCTCCTCCTTAAATAATTTTGTCCTCGAAATTATCCAGTATGGTAATAAATCATCCAAATCATTATTTCATCAAATTACATAACTTATATTCTCCCCTTTATGTTCATTCTCAATTACCTTTTTACCATTCCCTAGCACATCATTATACTGTCTATTTACTCAAACAGTCACAACAAATTATCATATCATCAATCGAATTGTCATTAGACAAAAATTAGTTTATCTCTTTAATATATATACCCACACACCTATTGCACTCAAGATATTTGATCACTTCATTATCTTAAAAATATACTCTCATCACCTTAAATTCAAATGTTAATAACTTTTATCTTAACATAATAATTTTGCACATCTTCACTTTGATCCTACTCTTTATACAATTATCACATATTAAGTTAATATCACCATTATACAACAACAAAATCTTATTTTCTTATTAAGATTCATTCCAATTATACTATAACTAACACTTTTCTCTTATAATTATTCGAAACTAATATAACTTAGCTCCTTTCTTATGTATATACATATCAAAATGCTGTATTATGCACATTATCACATAGCTTGCATATTCTTAATACAACTATATACATTGAATTTCAATAAATACTTGTAAACTTATTACATTTCAGATCAATTGATCTAACTATCACAATATGACCATCACAACCTTATTCTATTCTGACCAACCTTTAGTCTATTTTAAATTCATCAATCTATTTTCCATTCATGACCTAATTCTATTAGGTCAAATTTATTCTCAAATCTTAATTCCCTTCGAATTCATCATTACAGATAATATTCATTTCCTCTAGTCTCATTCACTTTAAACATCATTTTCATCAACTTATTCATTTTATACCACTTTCAAACACATTCAATACAACTCTTATTCACATTTCATAATTCCTTTCATTTACCATTTTCTCACATTTCTTATAGTTACCCTATTTACATAAATCACTTTTCTTACACATCATTTAAAGCTCATCATATTTTCACAATTCTCTTATGTTCTACACTTTCTATAATTATAAACAAATTTCTAACATAAAATTATAAGATACAACTATGCAAACCATAAATCTTGACCATGTTTCTTGTAGCATAACTATCAATCTCACCAAATCTATCCAAATGTCATGTCATCTCAAATCTATGCCCGTGGATAACAAAACAAATCGGTTAATATACTAAACAAATCATACGACCATGGCATAATAATGGTCATGCCTGTGGCTTATAAATAAATACTGCTCCTCTATCATTCTTCTTCAAACATTTTCAATCACAACATTAAGTTCGTATCACAAAAATCATTTATTCATTTTTTTAATCTTTTGCTACACAAAGAGTTAACACATTTCAGCTCTGTTTCAAAGCAATTTACTTTTGATCACTTCTGTTTCAAAATAATTTACTCTTAATCACTTGATCATCATTAGCCTAACTCAAGTTTCAACAATATTATCATTAACATCTCTTAAATATACACATTTGTTCATATGCTAATTTTACACAATTTCCATTTATTACTCCATTTCTAATCTATCTCTTATAAAAATTTTCATTCATTCATATATATATATATATATTTCCATTTCCATACTTTCGTCATTATACTTTCCTTTTCCTTACAATCTCCTATTAATATGCATATACTTTGGGCCCAACACTATACAATCATCAAGTTCAGTCGTTACAATAACAATTTCACCATCCAACGCTGCTCGGGTCCATTCTCAATCTCAATTTCATCACATGACCTAACTCTACACAGGTCAAGACCTAATCTCTCTTAGGTCTATTAATACATGCAATATCATTCTCAATATCACCAGACACATATTTGTATAAGATAGTAAACACTCGATAATATTTTTTTTAATCATCCACATATACCTTCTTAAGTCATTTTCACAATGTGACTTACTTTCCACATTTTCTTATATATCACAATTGTGTTCATATTGAAAAATCTCATCACATATATCATACAATTATACGCAATTTCTCTTTAACATACAACCTATACAAAGTTAACATTTATCACATTTCAAAGAACATTATCATTTCTCATTCTTTTGATATTACTTAGGTTATTCATCAATTCAACATATATATACACTTTGACCACAACATAATTAATATCTTTCTTATTTAATTGCCCATCTTTTAAATAAGTTTCTTATTATATATATATTTTTTTAATACTTCACATAAATCTTAGTCACATTTCCAATGTGACATCTCTCTCACATTTGTTTTTTTTATGCATTTATCATACCTTTCATATCCATTTTCATAATTTCCAATTCAATTAACTAAAGTAACTCATTTTCACTTGCTTAATCATTTCCCTTTATTTCATAATAAATTTCTATATTATCAACCATATTACACCTTAGTTAGTACTTTTATAAATAATATTACTCATTCAAAATTACTCCCATGCTTATTAAACATTAAACTATCAATATCTAAACAATCCTCATCGAAATTTCCTTACAACTTAAATTTTCAACTTACTACTTTACTTAAACTTCATTCTATTAATCTCACTTTCAAGAGCTAACTTTATAAATATTATTTTTATATTAATATAACATCAAAACACATCACTTTCACAATTATGGAAACCCATTTCAAAAATTTAAATTTCATATAATGCAACCAACAACATGAACCTCACCAAATCTCATCCATATCACATTCTCAATGTTAAGATCATAACATTTACTTTTAAACAACACTAATTCATTTCCTTACACTAATTAACATCATCAATTAGATATCCTACTTTTACATACTTAAACCTTAAATCATGTATCATTCTTTTTTTTTATGAACTCTTTGTTCTAAATTATTAAAACTCCATATTTTTTCTTCATACTTTTACCCGTATGCATATAAATTTTCATAATTGTTCTTATTCATTTGTCTCATAAAATTAATTTATTACTCATGTACATAAAATTATTTGACTTCCTTAGTTTCATGTCACTCTTACTTTCAATTTTTATATTCCTTACCAATTCTTTATAAAAGCTTGTAAACTTTTATCCATGTGCACTTGACACATATATGGACTTATATTTAAAGTTTTAGATTTTTTTCAAGTTGATTTAATATATTTAAAAATTAAATCTTCTGAAATCAGAGAATCTGTCTCTTTAATAATTTCTATGGCAACACCCGGTTGTCCATTTTTTTTAGGTATCAAACCTTAATAAAAATTCATGAAATTTTAACCATATGTTATAGGAATACATATGATATTGTGTGTAAATGTTCAGATTTTTCTGGGTTGATTTACCATAGTTTCTAAATTTATTTTTTTTCTCAATTTCTACAAATTCTGAGTTGCTGGAACTCCTCTAACAATCTGTGTTCTTCTACCTTTCTTAATTAGTAATTCATCTTTAAAAATTATGAAATTTTATACATTATATTCTAACATATATAAAAACTTTTCATTATATTTTCAAACTCATCCAACATTTCTAGATTTGTCCAAAAATTCAGACAATATTACTTTGCAGTACACTTATAAAATTTTCTGTAACTATCATGCTCATTTCTCAAACTTTTTATTTTTATATCTTAAATCATTTCCTAGATTGTTTTTCTAATTTTACTTATTCATCAATTGAATCATCTATGAATTTTAAATTTCAAATAAAAGTTTCAAAAATTCTTAATCCATAATCTCTAGAATGACGCTTCAACTACGCCACTCTGATCTATATAACCAAGATGCCATCTCAACTCATATCTATTGTATCGGACTTTGCCACATCAGAGATTAGATAAATTGCAGTGCCAATGCATGCATTACAATTGAAAATTATTTTTTTTAAATTCCAATTTTCTCTTTCTAACAACCCACTTAGGTCGAGAACCTCAAACCTAGGCTCTGATACCAAAATAAATATAACACCCTTATACCCTATATACGTACAATACATATTTTCAGCATATGTAAAATATGCATATACGATATAAAAATGTCAAAGACTGATTTAATAAAAATTTTTACATTTTTGTTTTAAGATTTCAAATACTAATATATAAAATAAATAGTACATAAATATTCTTTGCTTGTTATAGGAATCCAAAATAAACATTTTATATGAAAATCTCTGGAAAAAATTCGCCAGAGTTTTGTTTGTAATTTAAACATTCCCAAAATTCAGCAAAATACAACCTGCATAAAGCAAACACTCCCAATAAAAATCAATTCACCATTTCACCAATACTTCTCAATTTCTCCATATTTTCTCAAAATACTTATATATAGATATATAAATTAATAACACGTATAAAATCTCATCTGAGCAAATTATTTAAAACATTCTTTACAATTTACACTATATACTTCCAAAAACATATCATAACATATATAATATCAAAATACATTGTAATATCATATATCTATATGTTGGCAACTGGCTTTGATCTTGATATACCCAAAAATAACTCTTCAAGCTCAATAACTACAAACTTAGGCCCGACCAGGTCTAATAGAACTTTCCGGCTTTACCAAATCATCCATGACACCTGCGCGATGAATTACAATCGTGCTAAGCAAAAGCCTAGTGCTACAAACTTTGATAATAACAATAAAACTCAATACAATGTCAATGCACAATGCATATAGATGTCACATCATTCTACTTTTTTATATTTTTCAAATATTTTATAATCACAACTCATAGCATTATATTGCTCAATTGTATCACAATTCATAATTCACATTAAAGCAAAGACAAGCATGGGCCCAAAAAGGATATAATATGTTATTCAAATTTCAGAGTTACTGCTTTGGTCCATAATGACACTATGTGTCTAGCCCCTTAGGCAATATATCCATGGATAATGTAACAGCCCCAGTCTCTTGGACATCAACCCGGCTAGACCCTTGGGCCCCAATATCTTGGTCCTCAACTCGGCTAGACTACTACAGTTTTTGAGGCTTACGACCCAGTCTTTTCACCCCAAAAACATCATATTTATCAGCTGGCCTGGCTTACGACTCAGTCATTCACCATTCCAGCGTTTAGCCCGTAAGCAATCATAGGCATGCCGCCAAACCCAGATTCTGAAAATTGAATAACATACTAGGCACACAATTTATTCATATTTTTCATTATCAAATTCTTTCATAATTCCTTTATCAAAATTTTTCTCATTTTCTCATGATCAAACTAGGCACATTGCCTTATTATATCATTTTTTTCTCACATTTTTTTTCATTTATTCATTTTTCTCATTATTAATCTCTTTCTCATTGTCACATATTCAATCTAGGCACATTGCCTTATTTTCACATTTTTTTTCTCATTTTTCTCATTTTTCACATCTTTCTCATTTTTCTCACTTTTCTCACTTTTCTCATTTTTATCAATATCATTTCATTTCATTATTCCACATATCTCATTTTTGAATTCACAAAACAATACCCAATTACTTTGGATATTTTCACATAATATACATATTTCACATTCTACACAATTTAGCCATTATCAATGGCTTTTCACAATGCATTTAACACATATATGACATTACAAATGTCATAGCACATTATTCATACTCAATCAATGAACCAAGTAACTTAACGCATTTTCCAACCAAAATGTGTTAAGCCCAAATGTCATGCAAATATAAACAATATATTCAAAGTTTGTACATACCTTCAATAGCAACCCAAAGCAAGCTTAACACAACCTCTAATCCTATCCTTCCAACATGCCCTTCATCACTTGGATAAAGAAAATCAACCTCCCTCAATGCCTATACCAAATGTGATCATACATAATCATTTAATATCACATTCTAAGGTATTCTCAACATCAAATCATAATTAAACATCACTCTAAATCAAATCCCAAAATTAAGCTTCACCTCACTTTAACTTTGAAAAACCATATCAAGCCATTTAAATTAGTGTTTTAAGTTTATTAATATCATTAGAAACATGTTTTAGCATGTTTAAACCAATTACATTAATTAACCATATGCTTATGCTCGAAATCCTAAAATGGCATAACCTTTACCATTGAAGGATCTCCATTCCAACTCAATTCAATTATCATTTCAATCTTATTTCCACCCCTTATATCATTAAATAACATGATTTAAGCATTAAAATCAAACAATTAATCATTCTTTGAAAATTCACTTTTCCAAAACCCTAAATCAATACTACCATCTTCAAACTCTATCCAAATTTAACTAAATCCATCATTTGATTTTAAAATCCTTGTTTATGCATCAAAACAACACATTTGGAACCAATTTACACAATTAAAACTCATGATTTCAAAAACTCAAATGTTTCATAACCCTAAATTCTCTCTCTTCACCAAACTCAACTTAAATTCAACCATTTCTTAAATCTACCCTTAAAATCATTTTTAACTACCCAAAATAACATCATACACACCCATTCCAATAATTATAACATGCTACATCAAAATTCCAAACTCAACATAATCCAATTTTCTATAGAATTCAAAGAAAAGATTTGAAAACTTACTAATTTTGGTAGAAATCACCAAATATCCACTTTGACTACTTGAAATCCTTCAATTTTTGGAGTATGGAAGAAGCAAAATTCCTCTTTTGAAGCCATGAAAATTGGCCTTGAAGGAAAGAAGAAGAAGAAGATGAAAAAAAAAAGTGATTTTCTCTTTCCTCACACTCACATTTTCATTCTTATATATATTATTATTTTAATATATTTTTAATTAATTAATTAATTATTTAATTAATTAAAACCCCAAAATATTATCTTCCATCCAAAATTATTTATTTTTGAATTATTTTATTAATTTTAAATTTCTAAGATTTGATTACCAAAATACCATTTTACTTTGACTTTTCTTTTAAAAAGTGTTAACTTTTATATGTTGTATATATTATATATATATTACATACATATTCCACTTTTTAATTTAAAATCCCTTCATTTTTTATTTAAAAACATTAATTTAATTTATCCATTTAAATTATAATTTATTTTATTAAATTTTTAAAAATTAAAACTTTTCAAAAAATTTTGAGATATTACACATATGCATAAGTAATGTGTATCTTACATACACATCAAATGTATTTTATATGTGTATTGAATATATTAAGTATGTAATGTATTAATCCAACATATCAATTAATATACAATATGTATATGTTATATATACTCTAGATATATATTGAGTATATATAAAATTTTATATCTCTAAAATCACGGATGTGACAATAAATCACTATATAATAAAATTATAATTAGTCACTAACATGTTACTTTTAATATATTATGTAAAGCAATAATAAATTACATTAAATCAAGTAAAAGACATAAATTATATATATTATCAATATTGTACAATTTATAAAATTTTAAAAATAGAAATAAATATAATTTATATTTATAATTTAAATTATATTAAGAAAAGTAAATAAAAATTATAAATGAATTAATGCATATATAGATGTATAAACTAATGTTAGATAATAAAAATATAAAATCATAAGTGTAAGTATATATGTTATTTAATTAAAGGTAATCATGGAAACATAATTATTTTATTGCTATGTAACACTTATACATCTATTATTATAAAATTGTAATAATATAAAGTTTATATGTAACAAGTATATAACTTTAATAATTTTTTTTTTACTTATATGACCCTTAAGTCATTTTATTATTTTATATATATAGAAGAAACAAAAATAATAGTATAATTATAATTATAATTTATTCTAGTCATGAGTTTTATTATTATTGTTGTTGTTGTTGTTGTTGTTGTATAGCTATTCAAATTTCTCTTTAGTAAGAACATTAAATAAAATCTTATAAAGATGATTAACATGTGATAAGAAGGATTATATACATAAATCCTATATACCATAAAAAAATTATACATATTAACTAAATTTAAAAATAATAATTTATGTACAAGAATTATAATCATAGAATTTTTTTATTTTACCAAGTGCAAAAATATATTTATATAGTAAAATATCAACACTCAAAATTTTAGTCCATTATTAATTTGAATATAACAAGTGAATAAATATATTTTAAAAAAACATGAATAATATATAAATATTGCTTTTGATAAAATAAGATTGAAACTAGATTAATAATACAGAGCATTCATGCTTATAACATGTTATATAATTAATGATAAAATTATAGATAATTAAAAGAAAATGAGGAACTAAAAATTAATTATCTTAAGAAATAATTTAGAGAGGAATAGTATTTATATTTCTCATATATTATTTATTCCATCAAAAGCCTTACAACACCTTCTATTTATAGAGTTAAAAATTAAATAAAATATTACATATTAATTATTAAAATAATAAAATAATTAAAGTGATAAAATAATTCAAGAGACAAGATAATATAATTATGAAACAAGATAATATGATTAAAGTGATAAAAAAAATATTCACTTATTAAAGTCTTCAATTATTCATAATATGATGATTTATTTATACTAGAATATTGAAGAAGATAATGACAAGTTAGTATGATACGTAAAATACATAAATTAGTGAGTTATTGATAATTTTAAATATATTAGTATTGAGAATGGATCATTTCGTTTACGATATGATTTTAAATGGGTCATATAATGGGTTGACACATTAATCCATTATAACCCGTTTAATTAAGATAATATATTTTTTATACAATTCAAAACTACATCATTTTATTATTAGTTGCTTTATAAAAATAAAAATAAAATTTATATATTAATTATATCATTATAATTCCATTGTTGTATAATGTATTATTATTTATTTAGAAATATTTTATTTAAATTTTAAATTTTTTATTAAAATTTTATTAATTTTATCTAATTATTAAATTATTTTATTAATTTAATTATTAATTAATTTACATTTAATTCTTTATTAATATTAAATTTTTTTTTCTAATCAAATATTAAAAAAATAATTTTATGATTTAAATAATCTAATCTTTTATATTTTATATCAAAAACTTTTTTTAATGTAGAATTTAGAATATAATATATAAAAGAAAATAGAATAAAAAATAAATAAAAAATCAAATATTTATTTAAAAAATTATTACAAAATTTATATTGACAACTATATATTATTAACTTAACTGTTTTTTTTCTTACTAAGTTGTAAAATTAAAATATAATACATACTCATCATTTATTTCATATTAATTGTATTATATATTTTATTTTTTTTTGTGTATTTTTAAGAAAGTTTTAATGCATTTATATTTTAAAATCATTTTAATTATAATTTTATTATATGAATAATTTTTAAATTGATTATTTAAGAATATAAAATTATTTTAAATTAAAAATATTATATAGCTTAAACAAGTTGTGTCGGGTTTTGTGACCCGCTTATAATTCATTTAGTGTTATACTTGATCATATTCATGTAACTTGTTTAATTTTATGCTGTGTTCGTATCGAAACGATTAATAAATGAGTCGTATTTGTGTTGACTTTAATCATTTTACCATAGTAGGTCAACCAGATACGAACACGACCCACTAACTCATTTTGATACCCTTACACAAAGGTGTGACTTAGTGGTCAAGAACGAATGCTACTATTTAGGTTTTAAATTTGAGTTCAAGTTGTTCATCCACCCTATATGTAATTAATAATAAAAAAATTCAAATATTAAGAGATTATCGGTAAAATAATCATGAGATTTTTTCAATTAGTTTTAAACCTCATTCACCTTAAATAGACCCCTAGTGATATTTATGTCCTTCTAGCTTTAAGGTAAAAAAGCAACATAAAAAAAATTCCCTCCCATAAAAAATTTTCCTCCGGTAACACATTTTCTTTATACACAGTGACTCTTTAGTTCGATGATGAAAATTCAAACACTCTCATTCTTTCTATTCCATTATTAAAAAAAATCCTCCCTTTATTCTCATTTTTCTTTCTTCACCGACAACAAATATCAAACATTGTCTTTCAATAGAAGTTATTAAATAAATAAAGAAATATTCGCAACATCAAGTAATTTCTAGGGTTTTAAAAGTTAAAGTTTTTTTTATCTATCTTGCTTAAAATATACAACTATGTTTTAGTTATCATGAAATGGTATTTGAGTTACTCCTTTTCCAGAGATATCAAGTTTACATTCATCGGTATATCATCGGCATGGTTGTTTGCAAATGAATACAACACTGCAATGTCTATACTAATGAGCAGTTGTGTACCTACAATTTAGGCTGTATGAAATGATTGTGTTATATTAATATACAATCATTTTTGTAAAATTAAAACACTACTATGAAATATTAATAAATGGCCATGTTTAACACTATTGTGAATATGTAGTGTATATCATATAGTCGTGTTAATTATAGCATGCTTTTTTAAAATTATTTACTTCACTTGTTTTATTATTTAGATGCAACGGCATCCAATGCATTAATGGATCACTTTTTTTTATGTGAACATGAAAGCCCCAATAACAGAAGCATGACTACCTAGACTAAGAGTGAAAAAGACAAAGCAAAAGAGAAAACTAGTTTTCACAAACAGACATGAAGATAAGAGTAATGCAATAGAGCAAAAAGATAAGACAAATGTAAGTAATTATGTAATGTTTGAAATTTTAAATAGTGATTTTCTATTAACCATTGATAATGGATTGTGTATAGTGATGAACGTGACTTGGGTAATTGAAATAAGTGAGAAAATAGGATGAATCAAGCTTTTAAAAAATAGAAAGTTTGATCCGGATATGGACAAAATTGGTATTTCTAAAAAAAAAATCTTAAAGTGATAGAAATTTACAAAAATACTCTTAACTCTATAAGTGAATTTTAACGAGTTAGACTATGAAATATAAATTGTAAGACTTTAAATTAACTAAAAAAAATTATTTTTACGGTTTTATAGAACTCAAAATAGGATTAGAATTAAATTTAAATAAATGAGTGTACCAAAGCTATAATAAGCACACCTTATCCAACCAAAATCCTAGATACCATATAAGGAGGAGCCTAGAAATTTCTCCTCTCTTCTACCATCATCTTCACGCCAAACACCTCTTCATCATCACCATCTCACTCTTTTTTTCTATCTTCTTCTATTACCAAACATCAAAATATGAAGATCTTTAATTATAACTCCAAATTTTCATAGGAATCCACTAGTTTATGAGAAGAATCAATAAGATTATCACCAAAAATCAAAAAGGGGTAAAGAAAAAAGAGAAAGAGAGGAGTTCTTGAAAGTGGTATGTGCTTGTGCATGAGTAATTTGTAAATAGTTGATTTTCTTTGAATTTTAATGCTTGATAAGTTAATTGGATCATTTTAATTGAGTTATTTGCTAAATAATTGAATAAATGATATGCTGTGCAAGGAAAAAAATGAAGAACCTCTATATGAATTTTACTTTAATTTTGTAAGAAATAAGTGTGATGATATTATTCTTGGTTAAAGAGTGATGGTTATGGAGTGTTGATAGCTAAATTTATTGTTAAAGATTTGATTAATTGAGGATTGAGTAAATTGTTTGATTTGGATTCTATTTATTTGAAACTTTAGTTTTTGGTTCATTTTTATCATGGTTATTAAATGTGTTTAGGTTGTTTTGACTTAAAATGCAAGTTGGAACAACTTTGGCTCATAAAAAAGTGAATTTTTAAGTTTGGCAGATGCTGGAAAATCCAAACGGGCATGTGGCTTTGATCCACACGATCGTGTGAATTATTCAGCTTCTGTAACTCTACTTTCAGTAATATTTTGGTACACACGGGCGTGTGGACTTCTTAGGCATGCCCATGTCCACTCTGTAACCCTAATTTTTTTCTTTTTCAGCCTCAAAACACTTCATTTCTTATGTTAATATAATTTTCTTATTCAATTAACATTTATAACATAATTATTACTTAAAAATATGCAAGTTTGTCAAATTAAAGGTTAAAATTTTAAAAATATCTACAAGTTAGTTTGCAAAGAAGCCTCAAAATTTTGTAAGTATTAGATAAGGATTATAGTATCATTTTATTGACTTGATATGTAATTAAATATTATTAGAGGTAAATAAGTAATAAATTGCCCAAACCATACTGATGTTAGACCTAGTTTAGGGTTGAATGGCCAGCCAGAGGGTGGATATCCAAAGTAAAAGTGGGCACTTCATGCCATTAGTGGATACATTGTGTCACCAGTGATAATGGGCATATTTACCAAAAGTGAATACATTTGACAGTGGGCCTTTGGCCATATTTTTGATATTAGGCATTAAATTGCCGATAGTGACCCGTTATCCAAATCTAAGGTCTAAATTCTATGTGTATAGGCAAAGTAAAAGAATTGCATATGATGTGAACAACATGCATGGTGACTAATTTATTAAAATTATTGAACGTTGAGTTTTCTTGTGTTTAGTATATCAAATATATAAATTTATCAAATTTCTATTTGTAACACCCCTATACCCAATATATGCATACCACATATACACTCAATATGTAATATATGTATACCGGATACAAGAGTGTCACAGTCCATTTTAAACAAACAAACCCTATAACATCCGTGATTTTAGAGAAATTAAATAAATATTTGGAGATATAAATTATATATACTCAATATATATATCTAGAGTATATATAACATATACATATGGTATATTAATTGTATATGTTGAATTAATACATTACATACTTAATATTTACTACACATATAAGGTATACTTGATTTGTATATAAGATACATATTACTTGTGCATATGTGTAATATCCCAAATTTTTAAAAAGTTTTAATTTTTGGAAATTTAATAAAATAAATTATAATTTAAATGGATAAATTAAATTAATGGTTTTAAATGAAAAATGAAGAGGTTTTAAATTAAAAAGTGGAATATATATGTGATATATATGTAAAATATATACAACATATAAAAGTCAACACTTTTTAAAAGAAAATTTAAAGTAAAAGGGTATTTTGGTAATTAAATCTTAGAAATTTAAAATTAATAAAATAATTTAAAATAAATAATTTTTGATGGAAGATAATATTTTGGGGTTTTAATTAATTAATTAATTAATTAAAAATATATTAAAATAATAATATATATAAGGTTGAAAATGTGAGTGGGAGGAAAGAGAAAATCATTTTTTTTTCATCATCTTCTTCTTCTTTCCTTCAAGGCCGACTTTCATGGCTTCAAGAGAGGGATTTGCTTCTTCCAAACTCATTTAATTGAAATATTTACAAAGTTTCAAGTGGATTTTTAAGGTTTTCCTCTTTAATTAGTAAGTTTTCAACTCTTTTCTTTGAATTCTATAGAAAATTGGATTATGTTGAGTTTGGGGTTTTGATGTAGTATGTTAGAATTATTGGAATGGGTGTGTATGATGTTATTTTGGGTAGTTAATAATGATTTTAAGGTTGGATTAAAGAAATGGTTGAATTTAAGTTGAGTTTGGTGAAGAAAGATAATTTAGGGTTATGGAACATTTGAGTTTTTAAAATCATGAGTTTTAATTGTGCAAATTGGTTCCAAATGTGTTGTTTTGATGCATAAACAAGGATTTTAAAATCAAATGATGGATTTAGTTAAGTTTGGATAGAGTTTGAAGATGGTAGTATTGATTTAGGGTTTTGGAAAAGTGAATTTTCAAAGAATGATTAATTGTTTGATTTTAATGCTTAAATCATGTTATTTTATGATATAAGTGGTGGAAATAAGATTGAAATGATAATTGTATTGAGTTAGAATGGAGATCCTTCAATGGTGAAGGTTATGCCATTTTAGGGTTTTGAGCATAAGCATGTGGTTAATTAATGTAATTGGTTTAAACATGCTAAAACATGTTTCTAATGATATTAATAAACTTGAAACACTAATTTAAATGGCTTGATATGGTTTTTCAAAGTTAAAATGAGGTGAAGCTTTATTTTGGGATTTGGTTTAGAGTAATGTTTAATTATGGTTTGATGTTGAGAATATCTTATAATGCGATATTAAATGATTATGTATGATCACATTTGGTATAGGCATTGAGAGAGATTGATTTGCTTCATCCAAGTGGTGAAGGACAAGTTGGAAGGATAGGATTGGAGGTTGTGTTAAGCTTGCTTTGGATTGCTAGTGGAGGTATGTTCAAACTTTGAATATATTGTTTATATTTGCATGACATTTGGGCTTAATACATTTTGGTTGAAAAATATGTTAAGTTACTTGGTTCATTGATTGAGTATGAATAATGTGCTATGACATTTGTAATGTCATATATGTGTTAAATGCATTGTGAAAAGCCATTGATAATGGCTAAATTGTGTAGAATGTGAAATATGTATATTATGTGAAAATACCCAAAGTAATTGGGTAATGTGTTGTGAATGCAAAAATGAGATATGTGGAATAATAAAATAAATTGATATTGATAAAAATGAAAAAAGTGAGAAAAGTGAGAAAAATAAGAAAGATGTGAAAAATGAGAAAAATGAGAAAAAAAAGTGAAAATAAGGCAATGTGCCTAGATTGAATATGTGACAATGAGAAAGAGATTAATAATGAGAAAAATGAATAAATGAAAAAAAATGAGAAAAAAAATGATATAATAAGGCAATGTGCCTAGTTTGATCATGAGAAAATGAGAAAAGTTTTGATAAAGGAATTATGAAAGAATTTGATAATGAGAAATATGAATAAATTATGAGTCTAGTATGTTATTCAATTTTCAGAGTTCTGGGTTTGGCGGCATGCCTATGATTGCCTACGGGCTAAACGCTGGAATGGTGAAAAGACTGGGTCGTAAGCCAGTTGCCAGCATGTAGATATTCGATATTACAATGTATTTTGATATTATATATGTTATGATATGTTTTTGGAAGTATGTAATGTAAATTATAAAGAATGCTTTCAATAATTTGTTCTTATATGATTTTATATGTGTTGTTAAATTATATATCTATATATAAGTATTTTGAGAAAATTTGGAGAAATTGAGAAGTATTGGCGAAATGGTGAATTGATTTTTATTGGGAGTGTTTACTTTATGTAGGTTGTGTTTTGCTGAATTTTGGGAATGTTCAAATTACAAACAAAACTCTGACGAATTTTTTTCAGAGATTTTCATATAAAATATTTATTTTGGATTCATGTAACAAGCAAAGAATATTTATATACTATTTATTTTATATATTAGTATTTGAAATCTTGAAACAGAAATGTGAAAATTTTTATTAAATCGGCCTGTGACATTTTTATACTGTATATGCGTATTTTACATATGCTGAAAATATGTATTTTACGTATATAGAGTATAAGAGTGTTACAAACCCATCCTTCTTAAATATAAAACCAAAGTCATCATTACTAAAATCTGAATAAACTAAAAAAATTTAACTTATATTATAAATAGTAATAGATGAAACAACCCTTGTTAAAATACATATACATATATCTTCATTACCCCAAAAGTTTATCCAAAACATTTGTTTAATAAGCAATGGAAAATACATATGTATATATATCAAAATCAATGTTTACAAAATTATAGAGTTTATACATGCTGGCAGTTCGTCTCTGATCTTGATGTCCACAACTCAATACTGCTCTCACAAACTCAAGCCTAGACTCGACTCGGTCTAAACGATCTCTCTGGCACAACCGGATCTACCCTGTTACCTGTGCGATGAACCACAATGGCGCTAAGCAGAAAGCTTAGTGGTACAAACTTTGATTCAATATAGATCAATGTGATGCTCATACATAAAACATATGAATATATCAACTCATTACATTATATCTCAACATATTAATCATTTGCATCACATTTCATAATTCACATTAAAACAGAGACAAACATGGGCCCAAAAGGATCTAATATGCTATTCAAAGTTCAGAGTTACTGCTTTGGTCCATTATGACACCTTGTGTCTAGCCCCGTAGGTAATATATATATATCCATGGATAATGTAACAGCCCTAGTCTCTTGGACCTCAACCTGGCTAGACCCTTAGGCTCTAGTATCTTGGTCCTCAACTCGGCTAGACTGCTACAGTTTTTGAGGCTTACAACCCAGTCTTTTCACCCCAAAAACATCATATTTCACATTTATCAACTGGGTTCGGCTTACGACCTGGTCTTTTCACCTATCCAGCAATTCATAGGCATGCCGCCAAACCCAGAACTCTGAAAATTGAATAACATACTAGGCACACAATTAATTCATTTATCTCATTATCAAGTTCTTTCATAAATCATTTCATTTCTCATAATCAAACTAGGCTCATTGCCTTATTATATCATCTTTTCTCATTTTTCTCATTCTTCTGTTTTATCTCAATATCAATTGGTTACATTATGTTTTCATATATGTCATCATGTTATTCCACATTTCCTTTCATTTACAACTCATTACTCAATTGCTTTGAGGCACCAACATAATTCACAATATGCATATCATACCCTATATCTCATTCATCAACAATATATCAATTAACTTAACACATTTCTCAACTAAATGTGTTAAGTCTCAATGTCATGTAAATGTATGCAATCATGCAAAGTTTGTACTTACCTTAAGAGCAACAACACCACTCTAACAAACTCCTCTTCCAAGATAACTCTCAACACTTGAATTAAGATAGCTCAAATCTCTTTAAAACCTAATCCAAATGTGATTAACAACACTCACTTAGTGATACACATGAGAAAATAAGGAAGAGAACTATCTAGGGCAACCTCTACACTTGACATGCTAAAAAACACGGGCGTTTCCCTGATCATGCCCTAAATCCACAACACAGAAGCTTTGACACACTCAGTGACATGGGCGTGTCACTGCACGTGTCAATTCTCCTCCAACACAGAAGCTATGACACGCTCAGTGACATGGGCGTGTCAATCTTCCAACAATACAGTAGCTGTTACACGCTCAGTGACATGGGCGTGTCACTGGACGTGTCAATCTACTACAACACAGAAGCTATGACTCGCTCAGTGACATGGGCGTGTCACTGGATGTGTCACCAACCCAGAAAATAGAACCAACGACACGCCCAAAGACATGGCCGTGCTACTGGGCGTGTCAGGCCAAAACCCTGAAATTGACACCACAATACCACATCCAACAATCACCTTTCAATAACCTTATCAACACTACACAAACTCAACGAAAACCATTAACATACCATATAATACTTGAGTAAACCTCAAAGCAACTCAATTACAACCATCAAAACACAATCACAACCATATAACACAACTCAAACTTACCCAATCCACAACTCTTGCCTCTTTCACCAAACTTAACCCTTTTCTCTTCAATCCAACCCAAAAATCAAAGTTAACAAAACAAAACTACCTCAAACATACCAAAACAACCATAAACACATCTACAACAACCATTCACCAAACTCATAAACACAACTCAAAAGAAAACAAAGAAACAAGTTGGAAACTTACCAAAAGTAAAGGAAATCCTTAAAACTCCAACTTGATCTCTTGAAATCCTTCAATTTCTTGAGTTTG
The DNA here is from genome assembly GCA_947685225.1 of Garcia nutans. NCBI lineage: Eukaryota > Viridiplantae > Streptophyta > Magnoliopsida > Malpighiales > Euphorbiaceae > Garcia > Garcia nutans. The sequence goes on from CANTUV010000007.1 coordinate 57,659,215, forward strand.
GAAGCAACAAAATATCTCCCTCTTGAAGATGCTGGTGATAGCCGACCAAAGAAAAAAGAAGAAGATGAAGATGAAAGAAGAAGAAAGTCAACCTCTTTTATCCAAACATCTTCCCCAAATCACTCTCCACCAAGCAATTTAACAATATAATATTCAACCCCCTTATGTCATCTTCCACTAACAAAATTAATTACTATAATTAATCAAAAAAAAAAATCTCTTGACCAAATAAGCTATAGACTTGTATATAATATATATCTCTTCATATGAACAACATATACACATCTTCCTATCATCTCACTTAATCACATATACACTTAAAATCATATAATTAATTCTCAACAAATAATATTTCCAAAAATTTTAGGGTACTATTTGGGATATTACAATTCTCTCCCTCTATAAATAAATTTCTTTCTCAAAATTACCTGTTCTTAAGTCTGGAATAACTGGGGATACTGATCTCGCATCACTTGCTCACTTTCCCAAGTTGCCTCTTCTTTAGCATGATTCTTCCAAAGAACCTTTACAAGTGGTACTTTCTTATTTCTCAACTCCTTTGCTTTATGTGCCAAGATAGCCACCAATTCTTCTTCAAAAGTCAGATCCGGACTCACCTCAATAGATTCTACTGACAGAACATGAGATGGGTCCGACCTATACCTCCGTAGCATAGAAACATGAAAGACATTGTGAATTCTATCCAATTCAGGCGACAAAGCGAGTCTATAGGCCATTGGTCCAACTCTCTCCAGTACCTCATAAGGTCCAATGAAACGAGGACTTGGCTTCCCTTTGCAGCCAAACCTCAAAATTCTCATCCAATGAGACACTTTCAAAAATACTTTATCTCCAATACTGAACTCTATGTCTCTCCTCTTCAAATCTGAATAGGATTTATGTCGATCTAAAGCTTCTTTCAAATGGTCCCGGATTATCTTCACTTTCTCTTCTATTTCTTTAATGAAATTAGGACCAACCAATTTACCTTCTCCAACTTCATCCCAACATAGAGGCATCCTGCATCTTCTACCATTTAATGCCTCATAAGGTGCCATTTTAATACTGGACTGGTGACTGTTGTTATAAGCAAACTCAATCAATGGCAAGAATATGTCCCAACTCCCAGAGAAATCAATGACACAGCTTCTCAACATGTCCTCTAAAATCTGTATCACTCTCTCTAACTGCCCATCTGTCTGCGGATGAAAAGCGATGCTAAAGTGCAATCGAGAACCCAAAGCATTTTACAAACTCTTCCAAAACCTTGAAGTAAACCGAGGATCTTGATCAGACACCAAAGAAATTTGGACTCCATGCACTCTCACTATCTCACTGATATACATCTCAGCCAATTTCTCAAGAGAATAATCCATCCGAATTGGAAGAAAATGAGCTGTCTTTGTCAATTGATCAACAAGCACCCAGATTGCATCATGCTTCTTCTGAGTCAAGGGTAAACCAGTCACAAAATCCATCGTTACTCGCTCCCACTTCCACTTAGGCACTGATAAAGGTTGGAGCAACCCCGAAGGAACTTAGTGCTCGGCCTTCACTCTCTGACAAGTGAGACATTTAGATACAAACTCTGTTATGTCCCTCTTCATACCTGACCACCAATAATGTTGCTTCAAATCATGATACATCTTAGTACTCCCAGGGTGCATAGCAAAAGCCGACTGATATGCTTCCTCCAAAATATTCTTTTTCAATCCTGCATCATTAGGAACACACAATCTATCTTTGTACCATAAACTACCATCACTTCTCACCTGAAAGTTTCTACTCTCTCCCTTTTGGCAATCCGATACAACTTTCTAAATTCTTCCATCTGCCAATTGAGCCTCCCTTATCTGATTCAACAACACTGGTCTTAATTGCAACTGAGCCAACAAAGCACCATCATCACATGATTCAAAACTAAATGCAACGCTCTCAACTCAACAAGCAACAAGAGCGAATAAGCAATTAAACCTGCCAAAGAATTCTGACTCAAGGCATCAGCAACAACATTTGCCTTACTAGGATGATAATCAATCAAACAGTCATAGTCTTTAATCAATTCTAACCACCATCTTTGCCGAAGATTCAACTCTCTCTGAACTCCTAAGTATTTCAAACTTTTGTGATCTGTATAAATGAAACACTTCTCCCCATAAAGGTAATGTCGCCAAATCTTCAAAGTAAACACTATGGCTGCCAATTCCAAATCATGCGTCGGATAATTCAACTCATGCGGCTTCAATTGCCGAGAAGCATAAGCTATGACTTTACCTTCCTGCATCAAAACACAACCTAAACCACTATGTGAAGCATCACTGTAAATCACATATGGTTTATCTTCCACAGGCAAGGTAAGAACAGGAGCTTGAGTCAACATCTCCTTCAACTGCTCAAAGCTTGCTTGACACTGATTTGTCCACACAAATCTAACTTCCTTCCGAAGCAATCTGGTGAGTGGAGTAGCTATCAGAGAAAAACCTTTCACAAACCGTCGATAATAGCTTGCCAAACCCAGAAAACTTCTAACTTCAGTCACTGTCTTCGGTGGACTCCAATTCAAAATAGCTTCAACTTTACTCGGATAAACTCTTATACCATCTGCTGAAACCACATGACCCAGAAAAGTCACTTGATAAAGCCAAAACTCACATTTCGACAGCTTAGCATACAACTGCTTCTCTCTCAAAGTCTGCAACACAAACCGTAGATGCTTATCATGATCCTCCTCATTATGCGAATACACCAAAATATCATCGATAAAGACCACCACAAACTAATCTAAATAGGGTCTAAACACCCTATTCATCAAATCCATGAAAGCTGCTGGTGCATTCGTCAATCCAAAGGGCATCACCAAAAACTCATAATGCCTATACCTTATGCGGAAAGCTGTCTTGGGAATATCTTCCTCTCTGATTTTCAACTGATGGTACCCTGATCTCAGATAAATCTTGGAAAAAAACTGCTACTCCTTTCAACTGATCAAAGAGATCTTTTATCCGAGGCAAAGGATACTTATTCTTGATGGTCACTTTATTTAACTGCCTATAATCGATGCACAATCTTAAAGTACCATCCTTCTTCTTCACAAACAAAATAGGAGCTCCCCATGGAGACACACTAAGGCAAACAAACCCTTTATCTAACAACTCCTGCAACTGCACCTTCAATTCTCTCAACTCAACAGGTGCCATTCGATAAGGAGTAATAGAGATAGGAGTGGTACCAGGCAACAAATTGATACCAAACTCAACCTCTCTCTCAGGGGGTATCCTTAGCAAGTCCTCAGGAAAACATCTGGAAATTCAGCAACTGTGGGTATACTATTAAGCTGAGAACCCACTACTCTGGTATCTACCACATGAGCAAGATAAGCCTTACATCCTTTTTGAATGATCCTCCTAGTTGCAACAGCCAAAACAAATATAGATGGAAGATACATTTGCTCACTAGATACCATCACATCCCTACCATCACGTGTTCTCAAAGTAACACACTTCTTCTGACAATCTACCACAACTCCATGCTTAGACAACCAATCCATGCCTAAGATCAAATCATACTCCTTAAAAGGCATTTCAATCAAATCACCAAGAAACTCCTCATCTTGAACAACCACTGGGCTATTTCGGTGCACCATACTCACCACAACACTATGCCCTAAAGGATTTGTCACCAAAACATCAAATCCTAGGGACTCAGAATGCAATTCAGACACAGGCAAAATAGATGCACTTATATATGATTGCGTAGATCCTGGATCAATCAAAGTAAGAACTGAAATGCCAAATAAAGAAAATGTACCCGCAATGACAACTGAAGCATCCGACTGCCTCTGCATCATATACACTCGTTGAGAAGGCCCAGCCTCATCTGGCCTACTGCCTCTGGATGTAGAGCCTCCTCACTGACTAAATCCAGGTCGACCACCTGGACCTCCTCTAACACTAGGTCGAGAAACTGCAGAATATACCTGCCTATCCTCCTGGAGCTCAGGACAATCTCGGATGAAATGGTCAGGTGACCTGCATCTAAAACACACAGATGGTCCACCTATCTTCCAACAAACACCCCCATGTATCCTACCACAATGGACACATGTAGATGGAGTAGATCTCTGAGCCACTAGGGTCGGTGCACTAGCCACAGAAACTGTAGGTCTCAATCTTTGCCTCTGATGTTGTACTGACCTAATAGGCTGCCTTTGGCCCCTACTAAACCTCTGAAAATGACCTCCTCGGCCTCTCTTTGCAAATGAAGACCCTGCCTCAAACTGGGGTCTCCTAACTCTTGTCTCCTCCTCAGTAGCAACTACTGTAATAGCCTACGCTCTCTCAACACTCCTAGCTTGTCACATCCCAAAGTTTAGGTAATCGAGTATTAGGCAAGAAGGACATAAATAAGTGGTCAAATAGAGGCTCGAGATAGTAAAAAACAAAATTGGTGTGCAAAGGAGGCCGTGAAGTCGACGGGACCTAAAGGTAATTTCTCGAAAGGCCGAGGACCTAAGAGTAATTTTCCAAAAGTTGTACTGGAGGTTCTGAATAGTGCACATAACATACTCCAAAAATGGAGAGTAGAGAAAAATCGGGTCACAACGACGCATAACAGTTTTTCCAGAAAACGCCCCGTTAGAGAGAAACGAAGACTTGTAGACTAGGGGTATTTTGGTCATTATTAATTAAAATTTATACATGAATCCAAAGTAGGAAATAAACACACGAGTGTGTAGAGGATGTCGAGGGGTTGAATATGAAACAATTGTTAGTAGAAACGGAGCCCGGGTATACCCGAGCAAAGAAAGGACCTAAAGGGAATTTTGTAAAAAGTCGAGAGCTTATTGGTAATTTTTCAAAATGACATGAAAACCTAAATTAGACTTTAAAAATAGAAAGTAGAGGTTGAGAGGATCAAAACCATATGTAGTTTGCTTCGTGAAACTGTACGGTTTAAAAGATACGATCAATTAATCGCCGGAGCGTAAAATGGGTCCGGTTCCATGTAGGCACCATATGGATGACATGGAACAAATTGGGGTACCAAATGGGAAGAAGGACAAGTTGGAGGACTTAATTGGAAAGAAAAATATAAAAATCTTTTGATGGCCAATCATAATTAGCCATTTAGAATTTATAAAAAGAAGAAAAGTTAAAGGTGTGGACAAATGGCCCTAAAGCATTCATCCACCCCAAAAGTGGACATCATTTCCACTATATATATATATATCATAGCAAGAAGATATAAAAATCTTTTGATGGCCAATTATAATTAGCCATTTAGAATTTATAAAAAGAAGAAAAGTTAAAGGTGTGGACAAATGGCCCTAAAGCATTCATCCACCCCAAAAGTAGACATCATTTCCACTATATATATATCATAGCAAGAAGATATAAAAATCTTTTGATGGCCAATCATAATTAGCCATTTAGAAGTCATAAAAAGAAGAAAAGAAAAAGGGATGGACAAATGGCCCTAAGGCATTCATCCACCCCAAAAGTGGACATCATTTCCACTATATATATATCATAGCATGAAGAACACAAAATCCTCCCCAAAAACCACTCCAAACCGTCGGCCTCCATAGGAAGAACATCAAAGAATTTCTAATTTTTGTCAAGTTTGATCCAAGTTCAATGTGAGTTTTAAGGTTTTAAAGTATGTAGAATTCAATTCTAGTATCAATTTTAAGTATTTATATATCTATTGGAAGATTGGAAATTAGGGTTCTTATGGTGGATTTGGGGAAAATTTAAGTAGTGATGATATTGATTAATTAAATGGAATAATCAAGGTTTCTAAGGTTTAATAAGGTTAGATTAGGATTTAGTTTGAAAAGAAATGGAAGGGTAGTGCATGTTATAAATTCTAAGGTTTATGTTTAAGGTTGTGTTCTTGAATTTCTTGAAGGAGAAACAAAGATTAAGGAAGGATAAGAAGGAAAAGCAAAGGGAAATTAAAAGAATAAGGTTTGGTACTTTAACTAATTGTTTGTTCATTTTCTTGAAATTTTTTTCTGTTTTAGAATTAGTGAAATGCTGTGACTTGTATGATTTTTAATTAAATATAGAAAAATGTTCTTGAAGTGAATTTTTAATATGTTGTGCCTCAATGCGTCTAGAATGACTAAAAAAATATTTTGAGTTGAATTCAGAATGGTTATGATTATGGAAAAATTATTTCTATTAGACCTGCTCTAGGAGGTACCTTGACTGAGACAGCCATGTTTCTGGATTTTTAATAAAATTTAGAAAAATAATATTCAATTGAATTTTGGATATGTTGTTTTTTAGTGAGTCTAGTATTTGATAAAAATAATTTGGAACCACAATGATTGAATTTAATTTACGGAATTCACAAAATTTAGAACTGTTGCCAGGATGCAGGGCAACTGGAGCAGTCTGGTTGGGTGAAATACTTGACCAAGATTTTGTGTCCAGTTTGATCTGAAATTTGAAAGGAATGATTTTAAGATGTAAAACTAAATTCTGTAAAAATTTTAGATTTTTTAGTCAGGTAGATTATTTTATACAAATTTTCAAAATAAGGATCAAGTTGAATCCAAAATTAGAATTTACTATTCATATGGTCATTTTTCTAATATTCATTTGGTCATTTTTCAAAAGTAATCCAATTGATTCCTTATGCATATAAATGAGCATAATATGTTATTAAAATGACAAAATATGATATTTCACGTTGAAATAATATAAGAAACATAAGTCGATAATTGTATAATGCATATTCGATTAAGAAATGGCATGAAAATTTTTGGCTCCACTGGGTATCTGGGATAGTACTGAGTAGGGTAAGGGTATGATATATCATACTATATGCAGTGCTGCTTTAATATAGGACTTCGGTATGAGTTATATAGGGTGACGACCCGAGCTATATAGTACTTCGGTCCGAGTTATATAGGGTGACGACCCGAGCTATATAGGACTTCAGTCCGAGTTATATAGGGCAATCGCCCGAGTTATATAGGACTCCAGTCTGAGGGCTTCGGCCACAGATTCTACAGGGCTTGTACCGCAATTTTTTTAGGGCCACAACCACAGAATATATATACAGTTGTTTCAGTTAGTTCCTTACCATACATTAGTCTACCAAATTACCTTGTGGAGCGAACTGATAAAATGATAATACCTGAATATATGACATGTATGGATTGTTTTTACTGTGATATTATTTTCCAATACGACTCATTGCTTTTAAAAGTGCATTATGCTTTTATTATTTATTTTTTGTAATTAGTTAAAGTACCCACTAAGCAATGCTTAGCGAGTTTAGTTTCTTCTAAACTCGTAGGCTATTAGCAAGGAGCCAGTAGCGAGCAGAGGAGTCCTGCGATCTGTCGGTCATCAACAAATTTAGGTGGTGCTCTTCATTTTGTATTTTGGTATTAGAAACTGGCATGTACTTATTTGAACAATACAAAGAGATAACTTGATGTAGTATGTAAATCTAGTAATGTATAATAACTGTATGGTTTTAATTTGAGTTGGGTTGTGAATATAGAAGTGTGAATTCTTCTTGCAGGATTGTAGTTGAGGTTATAAGGGTGGATTATTGGGAGTGTTCTTGAGTTGAATTGTGAAACAAAATGTTTTTCAAAAATAAGAAAAAGCAGTTTTATTGACACTTGGGACCTAGAATTTTAAGGGAGACTCCGTCAAAATTTTTGGAAAATTTTATAAGGAACATTAAGTAAGCTAACATAACCAGAGCTCGTATCCCAATGTAGCATTCCTCCTTGGCTTATTCATAGCTCGGGAAGGGGTGTTACATGGCTGTTGCAACAAGCTGGGAAAGATCCTGATACCGGGAGCATGCTACAATACACATGATAGAGGGTCTCAACCCCTCCTCAAATCTCCTACAAATAATCCCACTGGCATAATGACTCAGCCGAATGAAATCTACATCATACTCTGTCACCGTCCAGTTATCCTACCTCAGATTCAGAAACTCCATCTTCTTAGCATCCTTATTCTCACTCAAAGTATATTTCTGCTCAATCTCCCACAGAAAATCTCCATAAGACAAGGTCGGTGGATTATCCATGGCATGTGGAACCATCTTCCACCAATCATATGCATCTCACTGCAGAAGGGATCTAGCATAATCAAATTTCTTCTCAGGAGTAGCTTGCAACTGGATGAATACCCTTTGAGCTCTATCCAACCACTGCTCTGCTACTGTAGGATCTGTAGTACCAAAGAAGTCCTCAGCTCTGAACTTCCTCAATTTATCATACTGCCTCACCGGTACTTGCGGCTGCGGTTGCGGTGGCGGCTGCTGTACTGGAGCCTGCCTTAACGAATCTACCATATGCCTTAACTAAACTGGCGGAATGTCATCAGCAGCTGGTCTCTCTAGCACAGGAGCAGGTGCCTCTCCAGCTATCTAACCCCTAGCTCCATCTCTACCCTCAATAGGAGATACACTCTCAGCACTACCTTCTACGGACTGACGTGACTGAGACGCCATCACTACCTATATCTGCAAACACAGCAGGAAATTACCTCATCAAAGATCAGAACTGCCAGTGCCAATGCATGTATCTTATTTAAAAACAATATTTTAAAATAAAAAATTTTCTTTTTCTTACAATTCACCTAGGTTGAGAACCTCAAACCTAGGCTCTGATACCAAAATAGTTGTAACACCCCTATACCCAATATACGCATACTACATATACACACAACATGTAATATACGTATACCGAATATAAGAGTGTCGCAGTCCATTTTAAACAAACCAACCCATCCTTCTTAAATATAAAACCAAAGTCATCATTACTAAAATCTGAATAAACTAAAAACATTTAACTTATATTATAGAAATCGATAGAGAAAACATTCCTTGTTAAAATATATATACATATATCTTTATTACCCCAAAAGTTTATCCAAAATATTTGTTTAATAAGCAGCAGAAAATACATTTGTATATATATCAAAATTAATGTTTACAAAATTATAGAGTTTATACATGCTAGCAGTTCGTCTCTGATCTTGATGTCCATAACTCAACACCGCTCTCACAAACTCAAGCCTAGACTCGACTCAGTCTAGACGAGCTCTCTGGCACAATCGGATCTACCCTGTCACCTGCGCGATGAACCACAATCGCACTAAGCAAAAAGCTTAGTGGTACAAATTTTGATTCAATATAGATCAATGCAATGCTCATACACAAAACATATGAATATATCAACTCATTACATTATATCTCAACATATTAATCATTTGCATCACATTTCATTATTCACATTAAAACAAAGACAAACATGGGCCCAAAAGGATCTAATATGCTATTCAAAATTCAGAGTTACTACTTTGGTCCATTATGACACCTAGTGTTTAGCTCCATAGGTAATATATATATCCATGGATAATGTAACAGCCCCAGTCTCTTGGACCTCAACCGACTAGACCCTTAGGCCCCAGTATCTTAGTCCTCAGCCCGGATAGACTGCTACAGCTTTTGAGGCTTACAACCTAGTCTTTTTACCCCAAAAACATCATATTTCACATTTATCAGCTGGGCTCGGCTTACGACCCGGTCTTTTCACCTGCCCAGCAATTCATTGGCATGCCGCCAAACCCAGAACTCTAAAAGTTGAATAACATACTAGGCACATAATTAATTCATTTATCTCATTATCAAGTTCTTTCATAAATCATTTCATTTCTTATAATCAAACTAGGCTCATTGCCTTATTATATCATTTTTTCTCATTTTTCTCATTCTTCTTTTTAATCTCAATATCAATTGGTTACATTATGTTTTCATATATGTCATGATGTTATTCCACATTTCTGTTCATTTACAACCCATTACTCAATTGCTTTGATTCATCAACATAATTCTCAATATGCATATCATACCTATGAGCGGGGATTTTCGCCCCCACTCCTGGTGGAATGGTTTTTGCGACTTCGGCACTGTTTAGGCTCGGGGCCTTAGAGAACACGGACCTAAGTCCGGAGAAAATGGAGTCTCCACCCGGACGGGCTGGGAAAAAGAAAGGGGTGGATCACTCGATTCCTAAGGAATCCCCAACCCCCTAATGGGTTCGAAAAGTTGGGTACTGTGGGGAAGGTGAGAAATGACCCAACACCCCCACAACACCTGGTTCATTGGAACCGGCCTCCTTTATAGGTCTTAATATTATAAAATTCTTAAATATAACAACATTATCCATATTACACACAATAATTGAAATAAAGCATCGATATATTAAAAATCAAAACAATGTCCAAACAAAGCAAATAAATGGATACCCATATGAGGATGGAAACATGTCCTTACATCCCATGCCTAAATAGGACACCCACCGAAAGGTAGAAACATGCCCTTTACATTGGTTCTAAAATAGAAAAGCAATTTAAATTACATGATATTTAACTAATGAGGTGCCCACCAAGTGGAAACATACCTCTTACAACATTTGGAAATCTAAATAAATCAATAAAAGTAAATAACCATTCATAATAAATAAATCATTCATCAAAGATATCAATCAAAATATAAAATAAACATCCATTCATGATAAACTAAATAAATCAAGCATTGAACTTAAATAAATCAACAAAGCATTGAAAATAAATTAAAGCACATAATAGACTACATAATCAAATATAAAATTGAATAAGGCAAATAAAGATTCAAATTAGGGCTACTGTTTCTATTTAAGATTCTTTATTTCATGTGTTTAGGGTTTCGGGAATTCATGGGTTTAAGCTACTGTGAATTTTAAAAGAATTGAGATGGAGCCAAGTTTTAGAATTTAATAGGTTGATAAAGTTCTTTGATTAACCAAATTAATATTTGAGTGGTAAAATTATGAAATTAGGGTTTGAACACTTTAAAACACTTAGATTTATGATTTACGGTTACTGGATCATTATTTTTGAGCTTACTGTGTAGAATTAGATTTATATGATTTTAAGGTTTTAAAAATTAGGGTTTAGAAAAATTAAGGTTTAGGTTAGCTAATTTAGGGTTTACTGTTTTGGGTTTTGGAGTTGAATTAGGGTTTTAGAACTTTAGAATTAGGGTTTCGGAGAATGCATTAGGTTTTAGAATTTTAAGAAACAATTGATAATTTTATGAAACTTAATGAAAATAAATAAAATGATTTAAGGTTTATATAAATAGAAAAGATGTTTTTAGGGTTTGTGGAAAGAAACAGACTCAAATTTAGGATTTTGAAAAGAAACAGGTTCAATTAGGGTTTTAAGATTTTGAAGAAGCAAAAATAACAATTTGAAGATTGTTGGAAAACGAATAAACGAATTAAGGTTTTCAAACTTTAGAAAAGGTGAATTGAGGTTCTAGGATTTTTGATTTTGAAGAAACAGAAACAATTATTTTTGATCTATAGTGATGAAGCTACTGTGAATTCATGAAACAAATAAAGAAATTCATACATTCGTTTGTTGGTTCAACCAAAAATCACTTCTTGGATGAATAAGAACAAAGACAAGCTTTGCTGCCTTTGATGGGTTGAATTGCTTATTTGCTCTCTCAAAAAAGTCCAATTGATTTAAGGTTTTCCTCCTCAATTTTGGTCTCAATTTTTCCTCCCAATTTTCGTCCGATTTTTCTATCCCCCTTTTGTGTTGTTTTAGTCCTTATTTATAGAAGAAATTTATGGTTAAGTTTAGTTATTCACAGAATATAACATTCATTAAGAAAAGGAAACCGAAACCTAATTGTGTTAGGTTTCAAAAAAATTTGCGTCGGAAAAATTTCGTTTGCGAAAAAAAACTGCTGCGGAAAAATTACGCTGGAGAAAAAAAACTGCTGCGAAAAAATTACGGTGGCGAAAAAGCTGCCGCAGCTGGCTGCGGCAAAGGGGGGCGAAATTGGCCTGCGGGCCATTTCGCTGCAAGCCGATTTTTTTTTATTTTTTTGTTTATTATTATTATTTTTTATTAATAAAAATTCGATATTAAAGCAAATATTTTTTAATTAAGATAACAAAAAAAATTTTTTTTGACTAATTAAAATATATTGGACAACACAAAAATTATTTTGGACTAATTAAAATATATTGGATCAGACTAGGTCAAAAATTAAGGGTCTACAGTTTGCACCCTGCTTGAACGATCTGAGACTTTAGAGAGTGAAAAGCAATAAGACTTAATTTTTGATGAGATGGTTATTTGAATTTGTTTTGGGTACTTGGACCCGAGACTGAACTAGATTTGGGTACTTGGACCCGATATTGGGTACTTGGACCTGAGATTGAATTTGTTTTGGGTACTTGGACTAGAGATTGGATTGAATTTGGGTACTTGGACCCGGGATTGATTTGATTTGGGTACTTGGACCCGAGATTGGGCACTTGGACCCGATTGATTTGATTTGGGTACTTGGACCCAAGATTGAATTTGATTTGGGTACTTGGACCCGAGAATGATTTGATTTGGGTACTTAGACCTGAGATTAATTTGATTTGGGTACTTAGACCCGAGATTGGATACTTGGACCCGAGATTGAACTTGATTTGGGTACTTGGACCGGAGACTAGATTGAATTTGGGTACTTGGACCCAAGATTAGATTGAATTAGGGTACTTGGACCCGAGATTGATTTGATTGTGGTACATGGACTTGAGAATGAATTTGATTTGGGTACTTGGACCCGGGATTGAATTTGGTTTGGGTACTTGGACCTAAAATTGGATACTCAGACTCGAGATTGAATTTGATTTGGGTACTTGGACCCGAGACTAGATTGAATTTGGGTACTTGGGCCCAAGATTAGATTGAATTAGGGTACTTAGACCCGAGATTGATTTGATTGGGATACTTAGACCTGAGAATAAATTTGATTTGGGTACTTGGACCTGGGATTGAATTTGGTTTGGATACTTGGACCCGAGATTGGGTACTCAGACTCGAGATTGTGTACTTGGACTCGAGATTGATTTGATTTGGGTACTTGGACCCAAGATTGGGTACTTGGACCCGAGAATGATTTGATTTGGGTGCTTGGACCTGAGATTGGGTTTGACTAACCTTTTATCAATTGAGAAGTCTGACTGCTCTGGCTATTCTATGCATCGTGGTTCTTCACCCTCAAAATGGATCTTCATCCTTTGAGATCGGGTCTTCACCCTTGAAAATGGATTTTCATCCTTTGAGATTAGGTCTTCACCCTTGAAAATGGATCTTCATCCTTTGAGATCGGGTCTTCACCCTTGAAAATGGATCATCATCCTTTGAGATCAAGTCTTCACCCTTGAAAATAGATCTTCATCTTTTGGACTTCGAGTCTTCACCCTTTGAAATTGGACCATCATCTTTTGGGACTTCAGGTCTTCATCTTTGAAAGTGGATCTTCATCCTTGAAAATTGGGTCTTCACCCTTGAAAGTGGATCTTCATCCTTTGGACCTTGGGTCTTTACCCTTGAAACATGGATCTTTATCAATTGAAAATAATGGTCCATTGAAAATCGGGTCTTTACCTTGGCTTCAGCTCTTTTAGCTGGACTTACCTTTTGTCTTTTGCATTTTCATTCTAATTTTTTCTTTTGATTGATGATGATTTTATTCTTTTGAGAATTCTTTTTCTTGTTCATTAATTAAACATGAAAAAAAAATTCAGCCTTTTTAGCTAGCATTCATATCTTCTCCTTGCCCCCTGCATGGCAAGATATTCAAAATATTTTGTTTATGCATAAACTCAAAAATTGAAAATGAGAAGCGTTACCCCCTGTGTAGGCCCAAACCCATGATTTTTCTATGCGGGTTCTGATTAATGTTTCTGCCGTCTAGTTCTTTGCACAAGCACATATTTCTTCTTTTGCAAAATGACTGGAGTTTCCATAAGCAAATAGGCTTTCTATGCCCCCTGATTTGACATCTTCTTTTGATTCTTTACTTCATAGAGTGTTTGTTGTTCACTTTGATAAAGAATAGACAATACAAGACAAGAAAGTGTGATGTCATATGCTCATGTATGCATGATAATACTCACAGCGATTTCATTGACTCACAGACTGAGGTGATCAGCAGAAGTATTCTTATTGACTCCTTTTCGATGCTCGTTCAAGTCTTGCATTGGAATAATAGAAAGCTTTGCATTTATGGCTTTTATTTTCAAGATGTTGAAAATATGAATAATGGAGACCCCAAGCAGTAGAGTCAGGGATTCAACTATTTCAAACTATGTCTCAGCATGTCAGTTGATAGCTTCTTCATGACCTTGCCAATAATCATTTCCTTTGCCCAATGTGTCCTTTGGAGGTTCAACATACTTCCCTTAACTTGAAGGCTTTGTGTGACAAACATATTATATTTTTTTTTTTGAATTTTGATTTTGAAATCAAATGTTGGCTTTGCCAAATTAATGTCAATGCACCTCAGGACTTGATTTTTCAAATTAACATATCTATAACATGACAACCCTAGTTACCGTACTAAACTCGGGAATCATTTCTATTTAAGCAAGAATTGTTGCACTTCAGATAGGCACATACACATTACTTGGCCAAAGGTCTTATTGAGTTTAAATACTGTCTATCTCATATGCATGCTCATTCAAACTATCTCCACTAATAGACTCTACCTTTCAAGAGAGATCAACAGGTCTTTGATAGGCTTGAAATGGGGTTTATGAGGGACACGGGTTAAATGAAGGCCATTTTGAGATAGGAGCTGATGTGACACAATGGACAAACCCTCACACTATAAATTTCTTATTTGAATTTTAGGCAGCTTGGAGGCAATCTTGCTAGACTCCAAATTCCTTCTATGTTTTTGGCATTAATCTGGATCTTGATTAGTACAATTTTTGCCCTTGCAAAAAGTTTGGTTCCCAAATTCGTTTCTTTTCTTTATTTTTCTTACTCTTCCCTTTCTTTGAGCATTTTATCATTTTGTCCTTTTTCCTTGTAGGACTTTCAAGTACATAACTTTCAAGAATTGAATGGTCTTTCTCCTTTTTCTTTGATTTTGATTGAACCTTTGGTTGGGTTGGGACCAATTTAGGTCAAACCGTCCTTATAAACCAAATGGAAGCCTTTTGTTGTCTTAGGTAAAAGAGAACTCAGTTGGCTTTTTAAATCATTTTGGGTTTTCTTTTCTTCTTTTTTTTTTGTTTGGTTCTAGCTCTAAAAGAGTTGTCTTGTTTGTACTAACTTGGGCTTCCAATAATGGATTAGTGGAGTAACATAAATCTTCTTTAACAGGGATATATCATTTGTTATTCTGATGTTGATGTTGTCTTGATATATTGGAGATATTAAGTGAACTTCAACTTCCCTTATGGTCTTGAAAACTTTAATCACCCTTATAGTCTTGAAAACATCAACTGCCCTTATGATCTTGAGAATTTTAACTGTCTTTATGGTCTTGACTATTCATTCATCTCTTTGATCTTGTTGCCTCTTCACCTTAGTGATCATAATACTTGTCAAAAGTATCTCAATAGCTCAGGATAGGTTATTGGGGTTTGTAAGCCAATGAAAAGAAAGCTAAAATTTTATGAAGGCTCAAAGGGACAAGTAGGGACTGATATTTAATAGGGTGGATACTAGTTGTTGGCTAACCAAACAATGCCTAGATCATTTCTCTCTTAAATAAGCAGAGTTCAATTTTGCCTCAAAAGTTTTTCAAAGCATGTTCTAAGACTAACTAGGACCTAGACAAAGGTAATTATGCAGGAGCCCTCTCTAAGTAAGCATACACAACTCAATGCTATAGAGCAATTCCCTCACCTAGTAAAGTAATTCAAGTCATGATGCATAAATATATTAAGTCATGAATTATCAAGCTAGTTTCCTCATTGGTTGAGCACCAAAATGAACAAAGACCAACAAAAATTTTGATTAAAGTAATTTATTTCAAGTAACTTTAAATTTGAAAAGCACAATAGTTCCAAAATATTAAAGAAAGTAAGATTGAAAAGTAACATTAAAGCTAGGAAAAGTTCATTGAGTTGGAATCGAAGATACTTCATTTATTTTGACATCTCAAGAGCAAGGATTTTCTCCATCATCAAGGATCATTGCTTCATCATCATCTTTAGCAGCTTCTCTATCCATATCATGACAAGGTGATAAGATAAAAATCTTCATGAAGGTTGTAAGCGATGGTGCACTTCCAAATTTGGGCAGAGGATTATTCTTAGTGTTGGGTTTATCAGGCTCAGGCAGCTTTCCACTGTTAATCAAATCTTGGATTTCGTGCCTTAATCGAACACATTTATCTGTCTCATGCCCTTGCATTTGATGAAATTGACAGAAAACCTTGGCATCAAAATTTGGTGGTAAAGGCTTATGTAGAGGCCGAGGTGCCAATGGTTGTAGCAAATCCATTTTCATTAGATTTTCTAACATCTTTGACAAAGGCTCCCTTAAGTCTGAAAATTTACGCTTCTTTGTTGGCTTAGTTGTTGCATCTTTCTCAACACCTCCTCTTTCCCTTTGACTTTGCCCACTAGGGTGATGGCCGCTCTTATTGCTCCACTTAGATAGCACATGGTTCGGTTGGTCTTGTAGAATAGGGATTGATCTCTCAATTTTCATTTGATCTCTATCAGTAGACATGTTCCTTGTTAATATTGCCTTTTCCTTCTTTCTTATGTCAATGGGAGATGCCTCATTAGCATTGTTAATGATCTCTAGAATTTGAATCAACTGGGTCCTCATAATTTCAACCAATTAATCTCGTAGCTCGGCAATCCTAGGTTTGACAACTTCATCAACTATGTCCCTTAGCTGGTTTGCATCCATCCTTGAAATGTTGTAGGTGGTGTCGTTGTATGCTCTTGAATTGTCGTACTCTAGGTCTGTGAGCCAGAGAGGATCAAGGATATGTGATGCCAATGTATGTATGTATGTATGTATGCACAAACAATTAACAAACAAGGACAAATAGGACGTTTCTTCCAACCTTATAACATCCACACATGAATGGTGAGTCTCTTTTCCTAGGTATATGGTTAACAAAATACCAACATGGGGTATCTTGTTTTCGAATAAATCCCTCGAACGTTTTAACCAATAGTTATATTTTCAAAAATGGAAATGAGTTCATAAAAACTCCCATTAATTAGGTTTTAATCCATTTAACCAACTATAGTAGCTTTTATGCTATATTGGATTAAAACTAAATTAAGAGGTTTATTATAAATAGATTTCTCACTTGAAAAAGTAACTAATGATTCATGCCAAAAACAAGCCCATGATTAATTATTCTTAATATAAACTAGTCTCACAATTGATTTTTGGTATTTCGTAATTGGCCTAAATATTTGTAAGCTCTTTGTAAGAAAAGGTTGGATACAAATAATTTTGTTTCTAAGCCCATTGTAAAAAGATCTTAGAAAAAATGGATTTTGGGCTTATTATTTGGGCCATGAGCAAAAGAATTTTTTATTTATTTTTAGAAAAGTCTTATGTCCAAAGACCATCTTGAAAAATTTTGAAAATAGCTTTGGTCTTTTGGATTTTAAAGAAAAATTTATTTTAAGCTTACAATATACCTAGGTCATATTAGAAAAAGACCAAACCAAATAAGCAATGATTTAAGCTAAGATAAATTAACCATAGTCAAACAACTTGCATTTGGGGTTAAACCTAAGGAAAGTAACTAGGCCAATTACATGAGCTTTAGTCTTTGGGTTAAAAGGCTTAGGTTCCCATAGCAAGTATATACCAAATGGTATGAGACTATGAGTAGTTATGCCATGCTCGATCTCCATTCCTTGAGTGAAAGTATGGTATCCCTTACATAACACAACACGGGTAATAAGGGCATCCTAACTCACGCACACGATGCAATCTAATATGATGCAATGGATAATATCATTATAAGAAAGAATAGAATAATATAAAGACCAACGAAATCAACTTCTCTTATCCCCAGTGGAGTTCTCTCTGTGAGCGGGGATTTTTGTCCCCACTCTCGGTGGAATGGATCTTGCGACTTCTGCACTATTTAGGCTCAGGGCCTTAGAGAACACGGACCTAAGTCCGGAGAAAATGGAGTCGCCACTCGGATGGGCAGGAAAAAAGAAAGGGGTGGATGACTCGATTCCTAAGGAATCCCCAACCCCTTAATGGGTTCGAAAAGTTGGGTACGTGTGGGGAAGGTGAGAAATGGCCCAGCACCCCCATAACGCCTGGTTCATTGGAACCGGCCTCCTTTACAGGTCTTAATATTATAAAATTCTTAAATATAATAACATTATCCATATTACACACAATAATTAAAAGAAAGCATCAATATATTAAAATCAAAGCAATGTCCAAACAAAGCAAATAAATGGACACCCATCCAAGGATGGAAACATGTCCTTACATCACATGCCTAAATAGGACACCCACCAAAAGGTAGAAACATGCCCTTTACATAGGTTCTAAAATAGAAAAGCAAATTAAATTACATGATGTTTAACTAATGAGGTACCCACCAAGTGGAAACATACCTCTTACAACTTTTGAAAATCTAAATTAATTGATAAAAGTAAATAATCATTCATCATAAATAAATTATTCATCAAAGGTATTAATCAAAATATAAAATAAACATCCATCCATGATAAATTAAATAAATCAAGTATTGAAATTAAATAAATTAAAGCATAAGAAATAAATCAAAGCATAATCAAATATGGAATTGACTAAAGCAAATAAAAGTTCAATTATAGCTACTGTGACTTTTTATGGAATTAAAATAGATTAGGGTTTTATGTTTTAAAAGGTTGGTAAGACACTTTGAATAACCAAATTAAGGTTTGAATGATGAAATCATGAAACTAGGGTTTTAAACACTTTTAAATACTTTAATTTGTGATTTTTGGTTATTGGGTTCCTAAGCTACTGTATAAAATTTAGGTTTTTATGTTTTTATGTTCTTTAATGTTTTAAAAGGATTAGGGTTCATAAAAATTAGGGTTTAAGGTTTTAAAAGGGTTAGTGTTCATTATTTTGAATTTTGGAAGTTGAATTTGGATTTGATATTTTGGAATTAGGGTCACGGGTGGTAATTTTAATCTTAGGGTTTAGAAGACAATTTAATATTTTAAGGAATTTTATGAATTTAAACAAGTGAATTAAAGTTTTTATAACTAGAAAAGATATTTTAGAAGACTTTTTGAATGAAATAGAACCTACTTTAAAATTTTAAAAGAAGCAGAATTTACATCTTAGTTTTGTTGAAAAATATGTTTAATTAGAGTTTTAAGGGTTTTAAGAAGAAAAAATAACAATTTTAAGCCTTTTGGAAGATAAACCAATGAAATAAGGTTTTTTTTTTTTTTTTTTTGCTTTAGAAAAACTAAATTAAAGTTCAAAGGTTACTTGATTTCATAGATTTGCTACTGTGTAAAAAAAACAATTAAAGAAAATTAATTAACACATACCTTCTTTTGATGATTTCTCCAAAAACAATTCTTCTTGGATAAACTAGCTCCAAAGACAAGCTTTTTTTTGCCTTTGAATCCTCTAAATCATGCTACTGCTGTTCCAGAAAAAAGTTGAATTGAATTTCTTCTTTTCCTTCCTTGATTTGGTTTCAAATTTTCCAAACTCCTCTTGGATTTTTTGCCTCCCCTTTTTTAATTGTCTTTGGTCCTTATTTATAGTGATTTGAGTTTGTTTATTCCTAATTAGTTAAGGTAAGTAATATTAATAATAAAAAAAAAGAAACCAAAACCTAATTGGATTAGGTTTCGAAAAATTTGCGTTACCGAAAAAAAACTGCTGCGGAAAAACTGCGCTGGCAAAAAAAATCTGTTACAGCTGGCTGCGGCAGCACGCGCGGAGTGGGCCTGTAAGCTATTTCGCAGGCAGAAAATTTCTACGTGCGAAATAGCACAGTGATTTCGCCTGCAGGAATTTCCTGCGGGCGAAATGCCCACGGGCCCACGCGACAATTTTTTCATCGCCGATTTTTCCGACTCCGACTCCGATTTTTATTTTTATTTTTTGACTTTTATTTGTTTATTTCTATTTTTTATTAATAAAAATTAGATACTAAAGCAAAAATTATTTAATAAAAATTATTTTGGACCAATTAGACAACAAAAATCATTTTAGACTAAATAAAACATATTGGACCGGATTGGGTCAAAATTAAGGGTCTACACTCTCCTATAATGTCGATACCCCAGGTGGCAAATGGCCAAGGTGAAGACATTGAATGCAGTTCTTTAGGAGGCATATGATTCAAGTTACCATACATCTGACATTGCTAGCACTTCTTTACAAACTCAATACAGTGTTTCTCCATGGTCAACCAATAGTAACCTTGTCGAATAATCTTCTTAACTAGGGCCAAACCACTCATGTGCGGACCGCAACTTCCCGCATGTATTTCTGACATGATGCGCTCCACTTCAGGCTTTCTTAAACATCTCAAATGCACCCCATCAGGCCATCTTTGATATAACTCCCCATGGAAGGTGATGTATTGCAATGACCACCGCCTTATGGCTCTTCTCTCTTTCTTTATTGCCCCCGGCGGGTATTCTCTTTCCTCCAAAAATTGTCTTATAGTATCATACCACGCATCATGGTCTGTATCAATTTCCATGATTGTCTCATATTCATAGCAAGGAGTTGATGGACTGGTCAAGATTAGAGGCTTAAGGAATAGGCTGGCAGGATTTTCCCATATCGAAGCCAATGTGGCTAGGGCATCAGCCATCTGATTTTCTTCTCTTGACAGGTGTATAAACCTACACTCCTTAAAATTCTTCTTCATCATGGTCAGGTAATGGTGGTATGGTTTCAATTTTTCTTCTTTCAACTCCCATTCTCCATTTACTTGGGATACAACTAGCAAAGAATCGCCATAAACTTCCACCTTATCCACCTTCATAATCATTAGGGTTTCCAAACTGAAAATACAAGCTTCGTACTCCACCATATTATTGGTTGCCCTAAATTTCAATTTTTTTGCTATGGGGATTAGTTCCCCTTCGGGCAATTCTAGTATAACTCCTAAACCTGCTCCTTTCCTATTTACCACTCCATCAAAATACATTTTCCACCCTTGTACTTCAATTGCTTCTAAATGTTCATCTGGAAACTCTAAAATTACGTCTTCACTTTCTGGTAATGGTTGTTGAGCCAGAAATTCTGCCACAGCTTTACCCTTGATTGTTTTCCTAGTTACATACTCGATCTCAAATTCTTCTAATATTATCAACCATCGACCATATTTCCCAATTAAAGAGGGTGTCCCTTAAGTACTTTATTGGATCCAACCTGGAAATTGCTTGCACACTATATGATTGAAAGTAATGCCGCAACTTCTTAGAAGACCAAACCACGGCTATACATGTCTTTTCAATGATACTATACTTAATTTCATAAGGTAGGAGCTTTCTACTCAAATAGTAAATTGCATGCTCAATCCCTGATTCATCTGCTTGGGCTAGCATGGCTCCTATCGACTCTTCTTCTACTGCTAAGTATAGTAATAGAGGTTTGCCGGGTTTAGGTGGTTTCAAAATAGGTGGATTCAACAAATACTCTTTTATTCGATCAAAGGCCTTTTGACATTCTTCATTCCATACGACCGGCTGATTCTTTCTAAGCAATTTGAAGATAGGCTCACAAATTGTTGTGAGCTTTGGTATAAATTTGCTAATGTACTGCAGTTTACCAATGAATCCCTGATCTTCTCTCTCCAGCTTAGGGGCTGGCATATCCCTGATTGCTTTAACTTTGTCAGGATCTATCTCAATACCATTCAGACCAATCACATGTCCCAACAATTTACCTGAAGTAACACCGAATACACACTTCTTCGGGTTTAATCTTAACTTATATTTCAAAGCTCTATCGAAGAATAACTCTAAGTTCTGGAAGTGTTACTCCCTTGTGTCCGATTTGACCATCATATCATCAACATATACTTCAACTTCTTTGTGCATCATGTCATGAAATAGTGTGGTGGCCATCCTTTGGTAGGTTGCTCCAGCATTCTTTAAGCTGAAAGACATCATCCTATAACAAAATATACCCCATGTAGTAATGAAGGCAGTTTTGGCTTTATCCTCTTGGGCCATTAACACTTGATTGTATCCGGAAAATCCATCTACAAATGAGTGTAGCACGCTAGAGGCTACACTATCAATGAGAACATCTATATGAGGTAAAGGAAAATCATCCTTAGGGGAATCCTTGTTTAAATCTCTATAGTCCACGCAGATCCTTATCCTTCCATCTTTCTTTGGCATGGGTACTATGTTGGCTAACCAATTTGGGTATTCTATCACTTCAAGGAACTTCACTTATATTTGCTTAGTGACCTCTTCTTTAACCAATTCAGCCCACTCAGGTCTTAATCGCCTAAGCTTTTGTTTGACAGGTTTAATGTGAGTGTAACTAGGAATATGATGTTCGGCTATGTCTCGATCTATCCCCGACATATCTTCATAAGACCAAGCAAACACTTCTTCATATTTTTTGAATATTTTTCAAATCTCTCTCTCTTATCAGGAGTAAGGTCGGATGCTATGCTAATGTTTTAGGAATTTCAGTTGTTCCCAAATTTAATGATTGTGTGTTAACAGAATTAATATTAAAGATGCTCATGCAACTACTATTTGAATGTATGCAACCATCAGGAGAAACATCACACAAGTAAGCAAAATCAGACTTTATTGCATTCATTTTGGAAAAGAAAACATCATCATCCTCATACAAAGCAGACAAATTAAAATCAAAATCAAAATCATTGTTCTTAGAATCATAAAGCAGGATGTCTTCAAACTTTTCTTCAACCAGGGCATCAATCTCTTCCTGAGTCTTCTCGGCTGTCAGGGCAGCTTCATTCTTCTCTTTTGGATTGGATTCTTTGTCGGTTGATAGGATGAGCTCTTTCTTCACTTGTTCCACTAGCTCGGCAACATCTGCAAAAATTTCAAAACCTGGAATTAACTTACCCATGAACATGATCGGCTTGGGCTTTCCTTGGAGTGGTCCCATATCTGGAGCTTTGACAAAGATCTCTTCAAGAGGTGGGAAGCTCATCTTCTCACTCTTCTTTGGCTGGACATCGTTGTCTTCATCATATCCTAACCCCTTCTTGGAAGTTTGAGTCCTAAAATCTGGCAACTTTGTCAAAACGGCCTTACCCTTTCCAAGACCAGCTCCGGGAAGGTAGTTCATGTTCTTCATCATATTCAAAACTTTGGAGTCCACTAATTCATCATCAAAAATTGCAGCCACTTGAAAACCATTGAGAGGCCTCTTAACCATTAGGGCATTAACAATCTCATTATCTTCAGCTTCAATGACCACTGTTTCATTTTCGTTGGGAAATTTGATCTTTTGATGAAGGGTGGAAGGAAATCCACCAAGAGGATGAAACCACGATCGCCCCAAGAGTAAGGCAAAGGTAACGGGTATGTCTAAAACAACAAACTCAACAATAGATTCAATTAGACCAACTTGATGGCAGCTTTGAAAGTCCCTTCGGCATGCCGCTTAGTGTTGTCATAAGCACAAATTGTCACCTCGGTTGGGTTTAGATCTCTTGTTGACATGGCTAGCTTTGGCAATATCTTAAGTAGACAAACATTTATGGCAGACTCATCATCGACCATTACACATGGAGTCCTCTTCCCCTTGACTTCTATTTTGATAAAGAGAGGGCGGATGTTGTCTCTTCCTTCCTCCGGTAAGTCCGCATCTGAAAAAGAAACTGCTTCCATACTAACTTCACTCTTTTCTTGGACCTCTTCACATTTTATTACTTCCCCAATTTTTATGAAGTTGATGAACTCCTCCGGTGTTGTGGAGGTAGAAATTGGCATGCTAGCTAAGGCTTTGGCCATAGTTTCTCGATGCTTTTTAGAAGTAGCTAACAAGTCCCAAATGCTAACACTTGCTTGGGTTCTTTTCAATTGCTTGAGCACAACATCATCTTCTTCTATTTCGACTTCCTTCCCCTTATTAGCTTCTATTTCCTTAGGTGGTGGCCTTCTGTAAGGCATACTAGATCTAGTATTCATCACCTCATCTTCTTCGGGCTCGGACTAAGTCCACTTCTCCTTCTTGGGTATAATATCATCATCACTATCACTTGAACCCCAAAACCCGTTGACAACACAAATTGCTACTTCTTCACCCATCATAGCTTGTTCAATTTTGACAAATGCCTCTTCTTCTTTGGTTGCTTTTTCATCCACATCTTGAAAAGAAGACATCACAAAGGCCATATGCAAACCTCCTTCAATCATGAAGGTTGCCGGTGGTGGTACCTTATTGAATTTTGGCAATGGGTTGTCTTTGGTGTTTGGCTTGTTGGGCTCGGGTAGCTTCCCATTATCAATTAAATTTTGAATCTCATGTCTCAACCTCACACATCTATCTATGTCATGTCCTTGCATTTGGTGAAATTGACAAAATGCTTTGGTGTCAAAGTTAGGTGGGAGAGGGTTAGGCAAAGGACAAGGATTTAAGCTTGTTGAGAACCCAAGCTTGTTGACAAAATGCCTTTTTAGCAATCCTTTTCTTTGAAGCTTGTTGAGAACCCAAGACATCAGTTTTCCCAATTCCAAAAATTATCTCCTTGCTCCTTGGTTAGTAGCATTAACACCGATGACCTTTTGCATGCTTTGGCTACCAGGTTGATAGCTCCCTTTCTCGTTCCTTTTTGTTGCAAAGCGGCTCTTCTCACTTTCCCATTCTTCAATTTGCAAACAAGCTTGGAGAAGGTCTTTGAAATCACGGATGAGTGTATGAGACATCCTCTCACGAAGACTAGGCAACACCCCTCTCACAATCATCCTTATTTGATCAGATTCATCGGGCCTCTTCTTGAGTAAAGTGGCCTTGTTTCTCCATCTCTTGACATAGTCCATAAAATTCTCATTTGGCCTTTGCCTAATGGACTCCACTTCCATCAAGGTAACTTCCAACTCAACATTATATCCATATTTTTGGATGAAGGCTTTGTAAAGTAGATCCCAACTCTTTTGTGTTCCATCATCTAAGGTATTGAACCAATTTTGGACAAAAGGGTCCAATGAGAGCATAAAGTACCTTAGGGTTTGAGCCTTAGTAGCTCGGGTAGATTGCATGGTAGTGATATACTACTTCACATGAAGATGAGGATTTTCGGTGCCATTGTACTTTACAAAGGATGGCATCTTGAACTTGTAAGGGACCTCTTCATCTTGTTCAAATAGTTTGTTGATCTCAGACATCTCTTCGGTTTTCAGCTTCTTCTCAAATTTCTTTTCTAAGTCAGCAATCATCTTTTCAACATCGGATGTTTCAGTTTTTTCAATAGTTGCCTTCTCAACAGCCTTCGATTCTTTCTTCTTTTCTTGAACCTCTTGGTAGTATTGATCCCAATCATCATCATCATCAATGATCACCTTTTCATCATCAAAAACCACTTTACTAACTTTGGTCTTCCCTTTGTCCTTTGGTTTCTTAGTGCTAGCAGATGTCTCGGCATGGTTTTCTAAGATTGCAGTCAACTGGTTCTTCATGGTCTCAGCTAGGGCCTCTTTGATTTCTTCCATCTTGGTATTGAGGGCTTCATCCACCATCCTTTGAATTTGTTCAGGCTCCATTGTTTTAGGTGAGCAAGTGTTTGAGTCATTGCTAGATACTTCATCTCCGGCGTAGGTCAGATTGTTGTAAGCTTTAGAACTATCGTAATCTAGGGCTGTGAGCCAGAGAGGATCAATGATATGAGATGCAAATGTATGCATGTATGCATATATGCACAAACAATCAACAAATAGGACGTTCCTTCCAACCTTATAACATCCACTCATGAATGGCGAGTCTCTTTTCCTAGGTATATGGTTAACAAAATACCAACATGGGGTATCTTGCTTTCTTATAATTTCCTCGAACGTTTCAACCAATAGTTATATTTTCAAAAATGAAAATCAATCCATGATAATTCCTACTAATTAGGTTTTAATTCATTTATCCAACTAAAGTAGCTTTTATGCTATGTTGGATTAAAACGAAATTAAGAGGTTTATTACGAATAGATTTCTCACTTGAAAAGAGTAACTAATGGTTCATGCCAAAAACAAGCCCATGGTTAATTTATTCTTAGTGTAAACTAGGCCCACAATTGATTTTTGGTATTTCATAATTGACCTAAATATTTTTGCAAGCTCTTTGTAAAAAATGGTTGGATGAAAATAATTTTGTTTCTAAGCCCATTGTAAGAGATTTTAGAAAAATGGATTTTGGGCTTAGTATTTGGGCCATGGGCCAAAGAATTTTTGATTTGTTTTTAGAAAAGTCTTATGTCCAAAGACCATCTTGAAAAAATTTTGAAAATAGCTTTGGTCTTTTGGATTTTAAAGAAAAGTTTATTTTGAGCTTACAATATACTTAGGTCATATTAGAAAAAGAATAAACCAAATAAGCCATGATTTAGACTAAGATAAACTAACCATAGTCAAACAACATGCATTTGGGGTAAAACCTAAGGAAATTAACTAGGCCAATTACATGAGCTTTAGTATTTGGGTAAAAAGGCTTAGGTTCCCATAGCAAGTATATACCAAATGGTACGAGGCTATGAGTGGTTATGCCATGCTCGATCTCCATACCTTGAGTGAAAGTATGGTATCCCTCATATAACACAACACGGGTGTCCTAACTCACGCACACGATGCAATCTAAGATGATGCAATGGATAATATCATTATAAGAAAGAATATAATAATATAAAGACCAACGAAATCAACTTCTCTTATCCCAGTGGAGTCGCCACCATGAGCGGGGATTTTCGCCCCCTCTCTCGGTGGAATGGTTCTTGCGACTTTGGCACTATTTAGGCTCGGGGCCTTAGAGAACACGGACCTAAGTCCGAAGAAAATGGAGTTGCCACCCGGACGGGCCAGGAAAAAAGAAAGGGGTGGATGACTTGATTCCTAAGGAATCCCCAACCGCCTAATGAGTTCAGAAAGTTGGGTACGTGTGGGGAAGGTGAGAAATGGCCCAGCACCCCCACAACGCCCGGTTCATTAGAACCGGCCTCCTTTACAGGTCTTAATATTATAAAATTCTTAAATATAACAACATTATCCATATTACACACAATAATTAAAAGAAAGTATCAATATATTAAAATCAAAGCAATGTCCAAACAAAGCAAATAAATGGACACCCATCCAAGGATGGAAACATGTCCTTACATCACATGCCTAAATAGGACACCCACCAAAAGGTAGAAACATGCCCTTTACATAGGTTCTAAAATAGAAAAGCAAATTAAATTACATGATGTTTAACTAATGAGGTACCCACCAAGTGGAAACATACCTCTAACAACTTTTGGAAATCTACATTAATTGATAAAAGTAAATAATCATTCATCATAAATAAATCATTCATCAAAGGTATTAATCAAAATATAAAATAAACATCCATCCATGATAAATTAAATAAATCAAGTATTGAAATTAAATAAATTAAAGCACAAGAGATAAATCAAAGCATAATCAAATATGGAATTGACTAAAGCAAATAAAAGTCCAATTATAGCTACTGTGACTTTTTATGGAATTAAAATAGATTAGGGTTTTATGTTTTAAAAGGTTGGTAAGACACTTTGAATAACCAAATTAAGGTTTGAATGATGAAATCATGAAACTAGGGTTTTAAACACTTTAAAATTCTTTTGATTCAAGGTTTTAAATGTTGATTTCAAGCTGCTGTGTAAATTTAAAGTATTTGTATTTTTATGGTTTTTAATGTTTTAAAGGATTAGGACTTAGAAGAAAGTTAGGGTTTAAAGTTTTAAAGGAGTTAGAGTTTAATATTTTAGGTTTAGAAGTTGAATTAGGGTTTTAGTGTTTTATAATTAGGGTATCGGGTGATGAATTTGAATTTAGGATTTAGAAAAACAATTTGATGATTTCATGAGATTTTATAAGTTTAAACCAAACAAATTAAAGTTTTTATAAATAAAAAAGATTTATATAATTGGAAAAAGTATTTTTGGGTTTTTTTATAAGAAACAGAATATGTTTTAAGAGTTTACATAATTTGGAAAGTAACTTGGAGTTTTGGGGTTTTGAAGAAATAAAATTAATAGCTTTAAATTCTTTAGAAAACAAAGCAACGAATTAATGTTTTTAACTTTGAACAGAAAGGTGGATTGAATTTTGGGACAATTAAAAGAACAAAGGAAAATTTAGCTACTGTATAAAAAAACAAAGAATTTAATACATACCTTTTTTTTTATGATTCCTCCAAAAATAATTCTTCTTGGATGAACAAGCTCTAAAGACAAGCCTTTTTTGCCTTTGAATTGCTTAAATCGTGTTTCTGCTCCTTAAAAATCAACTGAATTCAATTATTGCTTTTCCACTTCACTTTCGGATTCAAATTCTCCAAGCTCCTGTTGGTTTTATGCCTCCTTAATTTAATTGTCTTTGGTCCTTATTTATAGTGGTTTGATGTGGTTTATTCCTAATTAGTTTAGTCAAGTAATATTAATAAAAAAAAGAAAACGAAACCTAATTGAATTAGGTTTCGAAAACTTTACGTCGGAAAAATTGTGCTGCCGAAAAAAATTACCGCAGGAAAAAATACGCTGGCGAAAAAAAACTGCTGCAGAAAACTGCGGCAGTGGGCGGGCTAGGGCGTCACCCGTAGGATTTTCCTACTGTCGAAATAGCTTGGGTTGTTTTGCCCGCAGGAAATTCCTACGAGCGAAATGCCCAAGGGGCCGCGCGACGATTTTTTCATCGTCGATTTTTCCGACTCCGATTTTTATTTTTTGACTTTTATTTGTTATTTTTATTTTTTATTAATAAAAATTAGATAATAAAGCAAAAACTATTTAATTAAAATTATTTTGGACCAATTAGACAACAAAAATCATTTTGGACTAAATAAAACATATTGGACCAGATTGGGTCAAAAATTAAGGGTCTACAGTGGATGTTTAAATGGTTAACTTTCTTCCTTTCTTCCTTTCTTTCTTCTTCTTCTTTCATCTTCATCTTCTTCTTTCCTTCTAGTGAGCCGGCCACCCTTATAAACCAAAGGAAAAGAGATTTTGTTGCTTCCAAACTCAAGAGATTGAAGAATTTCAAGAGATCAAGTTGGAGTTTTAAGGATTTTCTTCACTTTTGGTAAGTTTCCAACTTGTTTCTTTGTTTTCTTTTGAGTTGTGTTTATGGGTTTGTTGGAATGGTTGTTGTAGATGTGTTTTTGGTGTGTTTGAAGTGTTTTGACTTGGTAACTTTGATTTTTGGGTTTGGATTGAAGAGAAAAGGGTTGAGTTTGGTAAAAGAGATAAGAGTTGTGGGTGTTGTGAGTTTGAGTTGTGAGATATGGTTGATATTGTGTTTTGATGTTTGTAATTGAGTTGTTTTAAGGTTTACTCAAGTATTATATGGATTGTTAATGGTTTGGATTGAGTTTGTGTGTTGTTGATATGGTTATTGGAAGGTGATTGTTGGATGTGGTATTGTGGTGTCGATTTCAGGGTTTTTGGCCTGACACACCCAGTAGCACGACCATGTCTTTGGGCGTGTTGTTGGTTTTGTTTTCTGGGTTGTTGACACGAGCAGTGACACGCCTATGTCACTGAGTGTGTCACAGCTTCTGTGTGGTAGTAGCATTGACACAGCCAGTGACATGCTAATGTCACTGAGTGTGTCATAACTACTGTGTTGTTGGAAGATTGACACGTCCAGTGACACACCCATGTCACTGAGCGTGTCATAGTTTCTATGTTGGAGGAGAATTCACACGTGCAGTGACACGCCCATGTCATTGAGCGTGTCAAAGCTTCTGTGTTGTGGGTTTAGGGCACGGTCAGGGACACGCCCATGTTATTGAGTGTGTCAAGTGTAGAGTTTGCCCTAGATAGTTCTCTTCCTTATTTTCTTATGTGTATCACTAAGTGAGTGTGTATGATCACCTTTGGATTAGGTTTTGAAGAGAATTGAATTACCCTAGCCAAGGTTTGAGGGATATCTTGGAAGAGGAAGTTGATAGAGTGGTGTTGTTGTTGTAAGAGGTAAGTACAAACTTTGAATGATTGCATACATTTACATGACATTGGGACTTAACACATTTAATGGAGAAATGTGTTAAGTTAATTGATATATTGTTGATGAATGAGTTATATATTGTGATATGCATGATGTGAATTATGTTGATGCATCAATGCAATTGAATAATGTGTTGTACATGAAAGGAAATGTCGAATAAAGTGATATGATATGTGAAAATATAATGTAACAAATTGATATTGATACAAAAGAGAAGAATGAGAAAAGATGAGAAAATGAGGATATAATAAGGCAATGAGCCTCGTTGGTTATGAGAAATGAATTGTGAAAGAAAATGATAATGATATAAATGAATTAATTGCGTGCCTAGTATGTTATTCAATTTCAGAGTTCTAGGTTTGTCGGCATGCCTATGAATTGCTGGGCAGGTGAAAAGACTGGGTCGTAAGCCGAGCTCAGCTGATAAATGTGAAATATGATGTTTTTGAGGTAAAAAGACCGGGTCGTAAGCCTCAAAAATAGTAACAGTCTAGCCGGGTTAAGGACCAAGATACTGGGGCCCAAGGGTCTAGCCGGGTTGAGGTCCAAGAGACTGGGTTTGTTACATTATCCATGGATATATATTGCCTATGGGGCTAGACACAAGGTGTCAATATGGACCAAAGCAGTAACTCTGAACTTTGAATAGCTTATTAAATTCTTTTGGGCCCATGCTTGTCTTTGTTTTAATGTAAATAATGAAATGTGATGCAAATGATTAATATGTTGAGATATAATGTAATGACTTGATATATATTCATATGTATTGTGTATGAGCATCGTATTGATCTTTATTGAATCAAAGTTTGTACCACTAAGCTTTCTGCTTAGCGCGATTGTGGTTCATCGCGCAGGTGATAGGGTAGAACCGGTTGTGCCGGAGAGCTCGTCTAGACCGAGTCTAGTCTAAGCTTTAGATTAGAGAGAGTTGTGGTCATCAAGATCAGAGACAAACTGCCAGCACGTATAAACTTTATAATTTTGTAAACATTGATTTTGATATATATACATATGTATTTTTCGCTGCTTAGTAAACTAATGTTTTGGATAAACTTTTGGGTACTAATGAAGATATATGTATATGTATTTTAACAAGGGTTGTTTCATCTATTGCTATTTACAATATAAGTCAAATGTTTTTAGCTTATTTAGATTTTAAGAAATGATGATTTGATTTAATAGTTAAAGTTTGGTTTGTTTTAAAATGGACCGTGACACCCTTATATCCTCTATACATATATCACATGTTGTGCGGGTGTTTGTCGTGTGAGTATATGGGGTACGGGGGTGTTACAATATACTAATTTATTCCAAGAATAGAGAGGAGCATGATAAAAACTAGAGAGTGGTGCTACAAACATTAAGGGAGAATCAATTGTATGCTAAGTTGTCAAAATGTGATTTCTGGATGATAAAAGTGACATTCCTAGGACACATGATATTAGCTGAGGGTATCCGCGTAGATCCTAGTAAAATTTAGACTATTTTGAATTGGCAGCCACCAAAGAATGTAACAGAAGTTCAAAGTTTTCTTAGTTTAGCTGGATACTATAGAAGATTTGTGCAAGGGTTCTCAAAAATAACACTTCCTTTGACTAAACTTCTTAAAAAGGAAAATAAATTTGAGTGGGATGATCAATGTCAATCTAGTTTTGAGCAATTGAAGAATATATTGACATAAACACCTATTTTGACACAATCGACTCCAGGTAAAGACTATGTGATTAAAACCTCATGAACTGAATTATCTCATACATGATTTAGAACTGACAATAATTGTGTTTGCTCTAAAAATTTGGCGGCATTATCTATATAGTGAAAGGTGTTATATCTTTACGGATCATAAAAGTTTGAATTATTTGCCAACACAAAAAGAGCTCAACTTAAGGCAGAGGAGATGGATGTAACTAATCAAGGATTACGATTATATCATCGACTACCATCCTAGGAAAGCTAATGTGGTAGCTGATGCACTAAGCCAAAAAACTTTAACAGGTATGTTATCGATATAAATTGTAGAAATATGTGTGTGTATTATATCTAAAATGATATAGTATGTTATGATAGCAGAATTAAGAGTAGAACCAAATTTAAGGCAGAAAGTTATAAAAGCTCAGAAACAAAGTCAAAAGCTATTGGAAGTGATGGAACATGTGCACAAGGGTGAAAAGTCAGATTATGTTGTACTAGAAGACAATAGTTTGCATTATAGAGGTCGCTTGGGTGTTCTGGATGTTAAGAAACTAAAGGAGAATATTCTTAATGAAGCTCACAAAACTACTTATACTGTGCATGCTGGAAGTAATAAGATGTATTAGGATTTAAGGACTTTTTATTGGTGGCCTAGCATGAAAAAGGATATCACTGAATATGTTACTCGATGTTTGATATGCAAGCAAGTCAAAGAAGAACACTAAGTTCCATCAGTTCTTTTAGAACCCATTCAATACTAGAGTGGAAGTGGGATAGAGTCACCATGGATTTTATGACTGGTCTTCTGAACACCTAGAAGAAACATGATGCAATATGGGTGATTGTTGATAGACTAACTAAATCATCTTATTTTCTTCCAATACGGACTCACTACTCTTTGAATAGACTTATTGAATTGTATATTAATGAGATAGTCGGGCTTCATAGAGTGCTGATGTCTATTATTTCAAATTAAGATCCACGCTTTACTTTGATATTTTGGGAAAGTTTTTAAAAAGCGTTGGGTACTCGACTTAATTTCAGTACTGCATTTCATCCCCAGACTAATGGTCAATCAGAAAGAGTGATACAGGTGCTTGAAGATATGTTAAGAAGTTTTATAATTGAGTTTGAAGGTAGCTAGGATAAACATTTGCCTTTAGTGGAATTTGCTTATAATAACGGTTACTAGACGAGTATCGGCATGGCACCATATGAAGCACTATATGGAAGAAAATATAGAACTCCACTTTGTTAGGCAGTATTAAGTGAGAGTAAGCTTGTGAGACCT
Organism: Garcia nutans; assembly: GCA_947685225.1. Classification (NCBI taxonomy): domain Eukaryota; kingdom Viridiplantae; phylum Streptophyta; class Magnoliopsida; order Malpighiales; family Euphorbiaceae; genus Garcia; species Garcia nutans. Next base: position 57,692,232 of record CANTUV010000007.1, read on the forward strand.
GATCATATCAGGCAAACTGAGGATAAAGTAAAGATTATAAAGAATTGATTAAAAGTTGCAATGGATAGGCAAAAATCTTATGCAGACTTGAAGTGGTGAGATATTGAGTACAATGTGGGAGATAGGGTATTCTTAAAAGTATCTCCATGGAAGAAAGTTCTCCATTTTGGAAAGAGACAGAAACTAAGTCCGAGGTTTATTGGACCATATGAAGTACTTGAGCGTGTGGGTCCAGTAGCCTATCGACTAGCTTTACCTCTAAAACTAGCAAAGATTCATAATGTATTCCATGTATCGATGCTTAGAAAATATAGATTAGATCCTTCACATGTGATACAAGCAGAGTCTATTAAAGTCCAACCATATTTGAGTTATGAAGAAGAAGTAGTTGCTATTTTGGCTAGTGAGATAAAGGAGTTACGAAATAAATGTATTCCTTTGGTAAAAGTATTATGGCAGAATCATCTGACTGAGGAGGCTGTGAGTGGGGATTTTTGCCCCCACTCTCGGTGGAATGGTTCTTGCTACTTCGGCACTGTTTAGGCTCGGGGCCTTAGAGAACACGGACCTAAGTCCGGAGAAAATGGAGTCTCCACCCGGACGGGCCGGGAAAAAGAAAGGGGTGGATGACTCGATTCCTAAGGAATCCCCAACCCCCTAATGGGTTCGGAAAGTTGGGTACGGGATGGGGAAGGTGAGAAATGGCCCAGCACCCCCACAACGCCCGGTTCATTGGAACCGACCTCCTTTACAGGTCTTAATATTATAAAATTCTTAAGTATAACAACATTATCCATATTACACACAATAATCAAAAGAAAGCATCATTATATTAAAATCAAAGCAATGTCCAAACAAAGCAAATAAATGGACACCCATCCAAGGATGGAAACATGTCCTTACATCGCATGCCTAAATAGGACACCCACCGAAAGGTAGAAACATGCCCTTTACATTTGTTCTAAAATAGAAAAGCAAATTAAATTACATGATATTTAACTAATGAGGTACTCACCAAGTGGAAACATACCTCTTACAACATTTGGAAATCTAAATAAATTGATAAAAGTAAATAACCATTCATAATAAATAAATCATTCATCAAACGTACCAATTATCAATAAAAAGTAAACATCCATCCATGATAAATAAAATAAACCAAGCATTGAATTTAAATAAATTAAAGCATGAGAAATAAAATAAAGCATGATCAAATATGGAATTGAATAAGGTAAATAAAAATCCAAATTATAGTTACTATTTCCATTTAGGGTTCTTTATCTCATGTGTTAAGGTTTTGGAATTCATAAAATTAAGCTACCGTGACTTTTTTATGGAATTAAAATAGATTATGGTTTTATGTTTTAAAAGGTTGGTAAGACTCTTTAATTAACTAAATTAATATTTGAATGGTCAAATCATGAAACTAGGTTCGAACACTTTGAAATACTTTTGATTTGTGGGTTACGGCTATTTATTGTGTTTTTAAGCTATTGTGTAAAATTAAAGTATTTATGTTTTTATGGTTTTTAAAATTTTAAAGGATTAGGGTTTAGAAAAAATTAAGGTTTAAAGTTTTAAAGGATGTTAGGGTTCATTATTTTAGGTTTTGGAGTTGAATTAGGTTTTTTAGGCTTTAAAATTAGGGTCTCGGGTGATGAATTGGCTTTAAAATTTGGAAATCAATTTGATAATTTTATGAAGTTTTATGAATTTAAACAAACAGATTAAGGTTTTTATGAATAGAAAAGATGTTTTTTAAAGCTTTTTGAAAGAAACAGAACCTAGTTTAAAATTTTGAAAGAAATAGAATCAAAATTTGGTTTTATTGAAAAATATGTTTAATTAGGGTTTTAAGGTTTTAAAGAAGTAAAAATAACAATTTTAAGCCTTTTGGAAAATAAACCAATGAAATAAGGTTTTTGACTTTAGAAAAACTAAATTAAAGTTCTAAGATTTTAAAATTTGAAAAACACAAATTTCAAGTTTTTGCTACTGCGAAAAAAAACAAAGAATTTTATACAATCCTCCTTTTGATGATTCCTCCAAAAATTGTTTTTCTTGGATGAATTAAAATAAAGACAATTTCTGCCTTTTGAATTGCTTCAATCGTGTCCCTGCTTTTTCAGAATAAATATCAAATTCAATTGCTCCTTTTCCTTCACGGATTTGGTTCCACTTTTTCAAGCTACTGTCCAATTTTTTTTTGTCCTCCTTTTTTGTGTTGTTTAATCCATATTTATAGAAGTTTTATATCCTTCATTCCTAATTATTCACGGCATCTTTATTGAATAAGAAAAGGAAACCAAAATCTAATTATATTAGGTTTCGAAAAATTTGCGCCGGAAAAATTTCGCTGGCAAAAAAAAAACTGATGCGGAAAAACTGTGCAGGCAAAAAAATCTGCCGCAGTTGGCTGCGGCAGCGCTCGCGGAACGGGTCCATAGGCCATTTCGCCTGCAGGAATTTCCTGCGGGCGAAATGCCGACGGGCCCGCGCTGACTTTCGGCGACGATTTTTTCGTCGCCGATTTTTTTTGTTATTTTTTATTTTTTATTTTTTTTGAATTTTTATTCATTTTACCATTTTTTACTAAAATAAATATTAAAATTAATTAAGATACCCTAAAAATTATTTTGGATTAACTAAAATATATTGGACAACACAAAAATTATTTCGGACTAATTAAAATTTATTGGACCGGACCGGGTCAAAAATTAAGGGTCTACAGTTTGCCCTCTGCTTGAATGATCTAAAACTTAAGTGAAAGAGAGTAAAAAGCAATAAAACTTAATTTTTGAGATGGCGATTTAAATTTGTTTTGGGTACTTGGACCCGAGATCGGGTACTTGGACCCAAGATCGAGTACTTAGACCCGAGATTGATTGAATTTGGGTACTTAGACCCGAGATTGATTTAATTTGGTTACTTGGACCCGAGATTGGGTACTTGGACCCAAGATTAAATTTGATTTGGGTACTTGGACCCGAGATTAATTTGATTTGGGTACTTGGACCCGAGATTAATTTGATTTGGGTACTTGGACACGAGATTGATTTGATTTGGGTACTTGGACCCAAGATTGAGTACTTGGACTCGAGAATGGGTACTTGAACCCGAGATTGGGTACTTGGACCCAAGATTGAATTGATTTTGGGTACTTGGACTCGGTATTGGGTACTTGGACCCGAGATTAATTCGATTTGGGTACTTGGACCCAAGATTGGATGGAATTTGGGTACTTGGACCCAAGCTTAAATTGATTTGGGTACTTGGACCCGAGATTGGGTGCTTGGACCCGAGATTGGGTACTTGGACCCAAGATTGGATTGAATTCAATTTGGGTACTTGGACCCAAGATTGGATGGAATTTGGGTACTTAGACTCGAGATTAGATTTGATTTGGGTACTTGACCCGAAATTGGGTACTTGGACCCAAGATTGGATTGAATTCGATTTGGGTACTTGAACCCAAGATTGGATGGAATTAGGGTACTTGGACCCAGGATTGTGTACTTGGACCCGAGATTGGGTACTTGAACCTGAGATTGGATTTGATTTGGGTACTTGGACCCAAGATTGGGTACTTAGACCCAAGATTGGATTGAATTTGAATTTAGGTACTTAGACCCGAGACTGAGTTTGACTGACCTTTTATCATTTGAGAAGTCCGATTGCTCCTGTTATTCTATGCATTGTGATTTTTCACCCTCAAAATGGATCTTCATCCTTTGAGATTGGGTCTTCATCCTTGAAAATGGATCTTCATCCTTTGAGATCGGGTTTTCACCCTAGGAACATGGATCTTTATCCATTGGAGGTCGGATCTTTACCCTGGCTTCAACTCTTTTAGCTGAACTGATCTTTTATCTTTTGTATCTTCATTCTTTTGAGAGTTCTAATGTTTCATTTTTTTGTTCTTCCTTTTTGCAAAAATTAAGCTATTTTTAATTAGCCTTCATATCCTCTCCTTTTCCCCCTACGTGGCGAGATATTTGCAAGTGAGTTTGAAAATATTTTATATATAAACTCAAAAAATTGAAACGGAGAAACTTTGTCCCCTGTGTAGGCTCAAACCCATGATTTTTCTATGCGGGCTTTGATTGATGTTTTTGCCATCTAGTTCTTCGCACAAGCATGTATTTCTTCTTTTGCAAAATGACTGGAGCTTCCACAAGCAAATAGGCTTTCCATGCCCCCCTTGATTCAATATCTTCTTTTGATTCTTTACTTCGCAGGGTGTTTGCTGTTCATTTTGACAAGGAATAGACAACACAAGACAAGAAAGTGCGATATGCTCATGTATGCATGATATGCATGAATAATACTTACACTCATTCCATCGACTCACAGACCGAGGTGATCAGCAAAAGTGTTCTCATTGGTTCCCTTTTGACGCTTGTTAAAGTCTTGCATTGGAATGATTGAAAGCTTTGCATTTGTGGCTTTTATCTTCAAGATGTTGAAAACATGAGTGGTGGAGACCCTAAGCAGCAGAGTCAGAGATACATCCTTTCAAAATATGTCTCAGCATGTGAATTGATAGCTTCTTCATGACCTTGCCAATAATCAATTCAACATTCTTCCCTTAGCTCGAAGGCTTTGTATGACAAAACAATTTTTTCCTTTCCTTTTTTTTTGAATTTTGATTTTGAAAACAAATGTTGGCTTTGCCAAATTAATGTCAATGTACCTCAGGACTCGATTTTCCAAATTAACATATCTATAAAATGACAACCCTAGTTACCGTACTAAACTCGAGAATCATTTCTATTTAAGCAAGAATTGTTGCACTTCAGATAGGCACATACACATTACTTGGCCAAAAGTCTCATTTGAGTTTAAATATTGTCTATCTCATATGCATGCTTATCCAAACTATCTCCACTAATAGACTCTACCTACCAAGAGAGATCAACAAGTCTTTGATAGGCTTGAAATGGGGTCTATAAAGGACATGGGTTTAAATGAAGGCCATTTTGAGATTGAAGCTGGTGTGACACAAAGGACAAACCTTCACACTACAAATTTCTTGTTTGAATTTTAGGCAGCTTTGAGCAATCTTGCTAGACTCCAAATTCCTTCTATCTTCTTGGCATTAATCCGGATCTTGATTGGAACAATCTTTGCCCTTGTAAAAAAAATAATTTTGGTTCCCAAATTTGTTTCTTTTCTTCTTCTTCCTTTTCTTTCTCTTACCCTTCCCTTTCTTTCATCATTTTGTCCTTCTTTCTTGTAGGACTGTCAAGTACAGAACTTTCAAGGACTATATGGTCTTTCTCCAATTTTGATTGAATCTTTAGTTGTGTTGGACCAATTCAAGCCAAACTATCCTTATAAACCAAATGGAAGCCTTTTGTTGTCTTAGGTAAAAGAGAACTCAGTTGGCTTTTTGAACCACCTTTTTAGGTTTTATCCTTCCTACTTTTTCTTTTTTCTTTTATTCTTCTTATTTCTTTTCTTCCTTTCTTTTTTTTTTTCTTTTTTTTATTTGTTTGTTTTTTTTTTGGTTCTAGCTCTAAAAGAGTTGTCTTGTTTGTACTAACTTGGGCTTCCAATAATGGATGAGTGGAGTAACATAAATCTTCTTTAACAGGGATAATCATTTGTTACTCTGATGTTGTTTTGATATATTGGAGATATTAGGAAAACTTCAACTACCCTTATGGTCTTGAAAGCATCAACTACCCTCATGGTCTTAAGAACTTCAACTATCTTTATAGTCTTAAGAACTTCAACTAGCCTCTTAATCTTGACTAATCATTGCTTTCTTTGATCTTCTTGTCTCTCCACCTTAATGATCATAAGACTTGTCAAAAGTATCACAATAACTCAGGGTAGGTTATTGGGGTTTTATGCCAATGAAAAGAAAGCTAAAATTTTATGAAGGCTCAAAGGGACAACTAGGGATTGATATTTAATAGGGTGGTTACAAGTTGTTAGCTTGTTAAACAATGCCTAGATCATTTCTCTCTTAAATAAGTAGAGTTCAATTTTGCCTCGAAAGTTTGTCAAAGCATGTTCTAAGACTGACTAGAACCTAGACAAAGGTAATTATGCAGGAGCCCTCTCTAAGTAAGCATACACAACTCAATGCTATAGAGCAATTTCCTCACCTAGTAAAGTCATTTAAGTCATAATGCCTAGATATATTAATTCATGAATTATCAAGCTAGATTCCTCATTGGTTGAGCACCAAAATGAACAAAGACCAACAAAATTTTTGATAAAAGTAATTTATTCAAACAAATTTAAATTTGAAAAACACGATTGTTCCAGTTTAAATATTAAAGAAAGTAAAATTGAAAAGCAACATTCAAGCTAAGGAAAGTTCTTTGAGTTGGAGTCGAAGATGCTTCATTTATTTACACATCTCAAGGATTTTTTCCATCATCAAGGATCATTACTTCATCATCCATAATTAGTCTAAGCTTACTTAGTAGCATATCATCTTTAGCAGCTTCTCTATCCATATCATGACAAGGTGACAAGATAAAACTCTTCATGAAGGTTGTAAGCGATGATGCCCTTCCAAATTTAGGCTGAGGATTATTCTTAGTGTTGGGCTTATCAGGCTCAGGCAGCTTTCCACTGTTAATCAAATCTTGGATTTCATGCCTTAATCAAACACATTTACCTATCTCATGCCCCTGCATTTGATGGAATTGACAGAAGACCTTCGCATCAAAATTTGGCGGTAGAGGCTTATGTAGAGGCGGAGGTGCCAATGGTTGTAGCAAATCCATTTTCATTAGATTTTCTAACATCTTTGACAAAGGCTCCCTTAAGTCTAAAAATTTATGCTTCTTTGTTGGCTTAGTTGTTGCATCTTTCTCAACACCTCCTCTTTCCCTTAGACTTTGCCCACTAGGGTGATAGCCGCTCTTATTGCTCTACTTAGATAGCACATGGTTTGGTTGGTCTTGTAGAATAGGGATTGATCTCTCATTTTTCATTCGACCTCTATCAGTAGATATGTTCCTTGTTAATATTGCATTTTCCTTCTCTCTTATGTCAATGGGAGATGCCTCATTAGCATTGTTGATGATCTCTAGAATTTGAATCAACTGGGTCCTCATAATTTCAACCAATTGATCTCGTAGCTCAGCCATCCTAGTTTTGACAACTTCATCAACTATGTCCTTAGCTAGTTTGCATCCATCCTTGAAATGTTGTAGGTGGTATCATTGTATGCTCTTGAATTGTTGTACTTTAGGTCTATGAGCCAGAAAGGATTAATGATATGAGATGCAAATGTATGCATGTATGCACTAACAATAGACAAACAAGGATGAATAGGACGTTCCTTCCAACCTTATAACATCCACACATGAATGGCGAGTCTCTTTTCCTAGGTATATGGTTAACAAAATACCAACATGGGGCACCTTGCTTTCGAATAATTCCCTCGGATGTTTCAACTAATAGTTATATTTTCAAAAATGGAAATCAGTTTATAATAATTCCCATTAATTAGGTTTTAATCCATTTATCCAACTATAGTAGCTTTTATGCTATATTGGATTAAAACTAAATTAGCAGGTTTATTATAGATAGATTTCTCACTTGAAAAAGGTAACTAATGATTCATGCCAAAAACAAGCCCATGGTTAATTTACTCTTAGTATAAACTAGGCCCACAATTGATTTTTGGTATTTCATAATTGACCTAAATATTTTTGCAAGCTCTTTGCAAGAAAAGGTTGGGTGAAAATAGTTTTGTTTCTAAGCCCATTGTAAAAGATTTTGGAAAAATGGATTTTGGGCTTAGTATTTGGGCCATGGGCCAAAGAATTTTTTATTTGTTTTTAGAAAAGCCTTATGTCCAAAGACCATCTTGAAAATAGCTTTGGTCTTTTGGACATTAAAGAAAAGTTTATTTTGATCTTACAATATACTTAGGTCATATTAGAAAAAGAACAAACCAAATAAGCCATGATTTAAGCCAAGATAAATTAACCATAGTCAAACAACATGCATTTGGGGTAAAACCTAAGGAAAGTAACTAGGCCAATTACATGAGCTTTAGTCTTTGGGTTAAAAGGCTTAGGTTCCCATAGCAAGTATATATCAAATGGTACGAGGCTATGAGTGGTTATGCTATGCTCGATCTCCATACCTTGAGTAAAAGTATGGTATCCCTTACATAACATAACACGGGTAACACGGGCGTCCTAACTCACGCACACTATGCAATCTAAGATGATGCAATGGATACTATCATTATAAGGAAGAATATAATAATATAAAGACCAACGGAATCAACTTCTCTTATCCCCAGTGGAGTCGCCACTGTGAGCGAGGATTTTTGCCCCCACTCCCGGTGGAATGGTTCTTGCGACTTCGACACTGTTTAGGCACGGGGCCTTAGAGAACACGGACCTAAGTCCGAAGAAAATGGAGTCGCCACCCAGACGGGCCAGGAAAAAGAAAGGGGTGGATGACTCGATTCCTAAGGAATCCCCAACCCCCTAATGGATTCGAAAAGTTGGGTACGAATAGGGAATGTGAGAAATGGCCCAACACCCCCACAATGCCCGGTACATTGGAACCGGCCTCCTTTACAGGTCTTAATATTATAAAATTCTTACGTATAACAACATTATCCATATTACACACAATAATCAAAAGAAAGCATCATTATATTAAAATGAAAGCAATGTCCAAACAAAACAAATAAATGGACACCCATCCAAGGATGGAAACATGTCCTTACATCGCATGCCTAAATAGGACACCCACCGAAAGGTAGAAACATGCCCTTTACATTGGTTCTAAAATAGAAAAGCAAATTAAATTACATGATATTTAACTAATGAGGTACTCACCAAGTGGAAACATACCTCTTACAACATTTGGAAATCTAAATAAATTGATAAAAGTAAATAACCATTCATAATAAATAAATCATTCATCAAAGGTACCAATTATAAATAAAAAGTAAACATCCATCCATGATAAATAAAATAAACCAAGAATTGAATTTAAATAAATTAAAGCATGAGAAATAAAACAAAGCATGATCAAATATGGAATTGAATAAGGTAAATAAAAATCCAAATTATAGCTACTATTTCCATTTAGGGTTCTTTATCTCATGTGTTAAGGTTTTGAAATTCATAAAATTAAGCTACTGTGACTTTTTTATGGAATTAAAATAGATTATGGTTTTATGTTTTAAAAGGTTGGTAAGACTCTTTGATTAACTAAATTAATATTTGAATGGTCAAATCATGAAACTAGGGTTTGAACACTTTGAAATACTTTTGATTTGTGGGTTACGGTTATTCATTGTGTTTTTAAGCTACTGTGTAAAATTAAAGTATTTATGGTTTTATGGTTTTTAAAATTTTAAATGATTAGGGTTTAGAAAAAATTAAGGTTTAAAGTTTTAAAGGAGGTTAGGGTTCATTATTTTAGGTTTTGGAGTTGAATTAGGTTTTTTAGGCTTTAAAATTAGGGTCTCGGGTGATGAATTGGCTTTTAGAATTTGGAAATCAATTTAATAATTTTATGAAGTTTTATGAATTTAAACAAATGGATTAAAGTTTTTATAAATAGAAAAGATGTTTTTTAAAAGCTTTTTGAAAGAAACAGAACCTAGCTTAAAATTTTGAAAGAAACAAAATCAAATTTTGGTTCTGTTGAAAAAAATGTTTAATTAGGGTTTTAAGGTTTTAAAGAAGTAAAAATAACAATTTTAAGCCTTTTGGAAAATAAACCAACGAAATAAGGTTTTTCACTTTAGAAAACTAAATTAAAGTTCTAAGATTTTAAATTTTGAAAACACAAATTTCAAGTTTTTGCTACTGTGAAAAAAAACAAAGAATTTAATACATACCTCCTTTTGATGATTCCTCCAAAAAAAATTTTTCTTAGATGAATTAAAACAAAGACAATTGCTGTCTTTTGAATTGCTTCAATCGTGTCCCTGCTATTTCAGAATAAATATCAAATTCAATTGCTCCTTTTCCTTCACGGATTTGGTTCCACTTTTTCAAGCTACTGTCTAATTTTTTTTAATTTTTGGCCTCCTTTTTTTGTGTTGTTTAATCCATATTTATAGAAGTTTTATATCCTTCATTCCTAATTATTCACGACATCTTTATTGAATAAGAAAAGAAAACCAAAACCTAATTGTATTAGGTTTCGAAAAATTTGTGTCGGAAAAATTTCGCTGGCAAAAAAAAAATTGCTGCGGAAAAACTGCGCTTGCAAAAAAATCTGCCGCAGCTGGCTGAGGCAGCACGCGCGGAATGGGCCCGTAGGCCATTTCGCCCACAGGAAATTCCTGCGGGTGAAATTCCCACGGGCCCGCGCTGACTTTCAGAGACTATTTTTTCGTCGCCGATTTTTTTTGTTATTTGTTATTTTTTATTATTTTTGAATTTTTATTCATTTTACAATTTTTTACTAAAATAAATATTAAAATTAATTAAGATACCCTAAAAATTATTTTGGACTAACTAAAATATATTGGACAACACAAAAATTATTTCGGACTAATTAAAATTTATTGGACCGGATCGGGTAAAAAATTAAGGGTCTACAGAGCCCAAATGGGAAAGTGAGGCAATGATGAGACAACAACATCCTCAATTATTTCAAACGTCCAAGATAGGTAAATTTCAAGGATGAAATTTCTTAAGAGGGGGAGAATTGTAATGTTTGAAATTTTAAATAGTTATTTCTTGTTAACCATTGATAATGGATTGTGTATAGTGATGAAAGTGACTTGGGTAATTGAAATAAGTGGGAAAGCAGAATGAATCAAGCTTTAAAAAAAATAGAAAGTTTGATCCGGGTATGGAAGAAATTGGTATTTCTAAAAAAGAATCTTAAAGTGATAGAAATTTATGAAAATGCCTTTAACTCTATAAGCGAATTTTAATGAGTTAGACTATGAAATATAAATTATAAGACTTTAAATTAACTAAAAAAAATATTTTTGCGATTTTGTGGAACTCAAAATAGGATTAGAATTAAATTTATAGAAGTGAGTGCACCAAAGCTATAATAAGAACGCCTTATCCAACCAAAACCCTAGATACTATATAAAAAGGAGCCTAGAAATTTCTCCTCTCCTCTACCATCATCTTCAAGCCAAACACCTCTTCATCATCACCATCTCTCTCTTTTCTTCTATCTTCTTCTATTACCATACATCAAAACAAGAAGATCTTTAATTATAACTCCAAATTTTTATAGGAATCCACTAGTTTATGAGAAGAATCAATAAGATTATCTCCAAAAATCAAAAAGGGGTAAAGAGAAAAGAGAAAGAGAGGAGTTCTTGAAAGAGGTATATGCTTGTGTATGAGTAATTTGTAAATAGTTGGTTTTCTTTGAATTTTAATGCTTGAATAAGTTAATTGGATCATTTTAATTGAGTTATTTGCTAAAGAATTGAATAATTGATATGTTGTGCAAGGAAATATTGAAAAATCTCTATATGAATTTTACTTCAATTTTGTAAGAAATAAGGGTGATGATACTGTTCTTGGATAAAGAGTGATGGTTATGGGGTTTTGATAGCTAAATTTATTGCTAAAGATTTGATTAATTGAGGATTGAGTAAAGTGTTTGATTTGGATTCTTTTTATTTGAAAGTTTGGTTTTTGGTTCATTTTTATCAAGGTTATTAAATGTGTTTAGGTTGTTTTGACTTAAAATGAAAGTTGGAACAACTTTGGCTCATAACAAAGTGAAATTTTAAGTTTGGCAGATACTGGAAAATCCACACGAGCATGTGGCTTTTGTAACGACCCCACATGCACGATCTTACGACAGTTGGTCTATTGGGCCTTTTCTCCCGTAGGTGGACCGTAGTCCCAGCCCTCAACCCGGCAGGCCGTCACAGTACTAGACTGCCCTCACGGGCCCTCCAGCAGGATTTGTTTATTTGGCTCCCAAAGGAGTCGCCTCCCCGGATCGAACACCTTACCTCTCCCTTAAGAGAGCCAGCGAGCACAATCCAGTACCATTTCTAGCAACAAATGTAACACACTTATACCCTATATACATACAAAACTTATTTCTAGCATATGTAAAATACGCATATACGGTACAAAAATGTCACAGACGGATTTACTAAATTTTTTTTTACATTTCCAATTTAAAATTTCAAATTCTAAATATATAAAAATTAAATATAATATAATTATTATTTACTTGTTATAAGAACCCAAAATAAATAATATATATATAAATCTCTAGGAAAAATTTGCCAGAGTTTTGTCTGTTGTTGCACTCGAATTAAGTTCTACTACAAGCGTCACTCGCAAGTATGCGAGTTAGCTGTAGCAAATGTGATCGCCCCAAGGTCATTTCCCCAAGAAGGTGTAGTTCATAATAGCTTGATTAGCAAGTAATTTAAAAAGAGAGAGTTTTTTGTTTGGAATTGTAAAAGAACAATTTAAACCTAAGATTAAGGAGTGTAGGGTTGATGTATTAAGGTTGTACAAGATCAAATCGATTCTTGGGAAGGTGCCTAGGGATATAGGTCCATTCAATCAAAGCTCAATTCTCAATTATCCATTAACATAACCTTGTAAATTAATTTGTTCCTTAAGGTTAATTAGTCAATTACCCATCCATTAGTTCTCACATTCATGAATTAGCAATAACCAATTATTTCACATTATCAAATTAATGAAACCCTAGAACTTATATTTCTAATTCATTCATAGGGTGGTCGATTATATAGTTCTGATATCGGATTTCATCTCTCGGTTCGTCATCTAATATTCAAAGATTAATAGGTGGCTAATCTATCAACCTAGCATTTAATACAATACAATCAACCAATCAACAAGGAACATCAATGGAAATATCAAATCAAGACATTCAATCAAATATACTACAAACCTTAGGCATGTGTATTTAGCTCAACATCATCAATTTAAAACATTCATTCAACTCAATATAAAACAAATACGAATTGTCCGTTGCAATATCAATTCTCTTAATACAATAATAACAATAAGAAATGAATTAAAAGAGAGAATAGAAAAACCCCTTGTGAAGATGCCAAGAGCAGGATTACTAGTCTTCCTCCTAGCTCCACTTTGATGTATGATGAAGAACTCAATCCCTCTTCAATGGTTGATTCCCCTTTGCAATATGGAATGGAGCTTTCTCAAGTCACCAAGCCTTTCAATGATTATGCCTTTGGAAGATGGAATGGAGCTTTCTCAAGTCACTAATCCTTCAATAAAGCTTCTTCAACCTTCAAGAGCTTGTTTAACCCAATTTATCCTAAAGAACCTCAAAGTTCTTATCAATGGAAGATGGAGAAGATGAAGATGGAGGATGAAGATGAAGGGACAAGGAGAGTGTCACTCTCTCCTCATCCCAAATCGTGTTTGCCCCCTCCTTCTCTTTTCTTTTCTCTCTCTCAAACCCTATCCGTCTCTCCTCCTTTTCTCTATCGTGGGAAAGAACTTAAATAGATATTAAAGGTGACACGACCAAGCTTGATTTGGCTTGGCCGTGCCTCTCATTTTTCTTTGGGACACGCCCAAGCTTGCTGGCCATGTCCTTCACTGCCTTCTTCTTTCTTTCTTTCTTTTCTTTGTTCTTCAAGGAGTGACACGGCCAAGCTTGTGGCTGTGTCATGTGACACGGCCACTGGCTTGGCCATGTCACTTGGTTGTGTCACCTTCTGCTTCTTTTCTTTCCTTCTTTGCTTGGTCCAGGTGTCTTTGGCATGAAATGGGACACGACCAAGCTTGCTGGCTGTGTCATTGAGTGTGTCTCTTCCTGCTTCTTCATTTTTGCTCTTTCTTTGTGGTTTCTTTGTTTTTGCTCTTTAGGTGAGACATGGCTAGTGGCTTGGCCGTGTCTCTTGGCTGTGTCAAGCTCTGCCATCATCATTTTTTGAGGGACACGGCCAAGCTTGATTTGGCTTGGCCATGTCTTTCTTGGTTGATGCTTTTCCTGCACTGTTTTGATCTTCCAAGGGTGTTTTTGCACTTAAACCTAAAACAAACATTTAAAACAAAAATCAATCAAAACATTAACTAAAAATATATAAAAATCACACTAAAAACTAGTACAAAATGATCTAAACAACTACCCCACACTTAATTCCTTGCTTGTCCCCAAGCAAGGCTAAAATCAAAACACACTAACAAGATAAATTTTGTTAAGTTCAAGAGTTATAAAGATGTATCAAGACTTCACTATCCCTAAATCCACAATTAATATCGAATCAAACAAAATCGACACTAATGCAATTGAGTGGTTTTCCATGCATAGCCAATGTTGTCACTCCCTCACCAACTCTTACAAGTGTTTGATCATGGTGGTGTTTACACTCATAACAATCAATGAAAGATTATTACCATAGGCTTGCTTATCAATCAAATCTCCACCACAAAATAAGAATCAAGCATCAATCAAAAGGTCTTTATTGGGTTGTAATGGTGCTAAGGTAAAGGCATGCATTTAGGAAATGTGAGCTTAATCATTAAGTTCAAGAGCACTTTAAGAATGAAGTACCCGATCATATACATAACCCATCAATCCTGAAACACCTTCCTCTAATCTACCCCTTGATGTAAAAGAGCTTTTCAAGGGAACTCACTTATTAAATCTTGTAATGATACATTCCAACCCTTTCAACAAGAATAACAATTATTTTTATTATTATATATATATATTATTTTTCTCTTTTTCTCTTTTTTATTTTTATTATTTTACTTTGCAATCTTAAACCTTCTAAATTTAACCCCACATTTAATTCAACACAACACTCGGTCATAAACGCTCTTAAAAATGCTCTTGACCTAATGAAAGGGTAAGAGTTAACACAACAAGGTTCAAGCTAATGGTGTTGTGAAAAAGAAAGGAAAGGAAAACTAAAATAGGCTCAAAATTGGCTAACTAAGGTTGAATATAGGGTTAGTCTTTTTAAGCCAAAGTGGGTTCACCTAATTGCCTTAACCATCTTGATGCCTAATTGAAATTTTTATGTAATTTTAAAATGTATGTCAAAGTAAGTTCTAGCAAATCATCAATCAAAGATGTTCATCCACAAAAAGAATAATAAGTTGATGGCTCAATTCCTTACTAGGTTAAAGGGCAATGCTAGGAAAAACCAACAAAATTGACAATAAGCACCAATTCTACTCAATTCTCAAATTCATGCTTCAAAAATTCAAAGGACATCTATCAACAATTTATAACAATTAAACTTTCCAAAATTAATTTATTCAAAGAAAAAAATTAAAAACATTAACTAAAACTTAAACAAAAACAAGTAAAAAGTAAAAACACAAAAACACAAAATGCAATTAAAAGTAAAAACACAAAACACAAAATGCACCCCACACTTAAAGATTCACATTATCCTCAATGTGAGCATGCATACTACGGAGAGGGTTTAGATGATACCTGATTTCCATCATTCCCATATACGATGTGTAGGGCTCCTTCCACCCATAATGCAATTGGAGCCCATGTGTGAGAGGATGAACAACATGCAACTTTGAAATGTGCCTAATGTAATGAAAAGCCTAGGTAGCATCCTTGGCAGAGCAATTGTCCAAAAAGAACATGTGAGGGTTGACTTAACTTGATCCTCTAATGCTATAGGGACGTGGTAAGAACCTTTTTCAGTTTGCAACATGGTTATATATGATTTTTGCTCGTTCTCACCACCAAGGGTGGGAGAGATGATAATTTGTTGCATACTGTACCCCCCAACCAAAACATCTTTCAAAATTCTTGGGGTCTTTTTAAGTTCAACCAAGTTTGGTTGAACCTCTTCTTCATCCTCTTTAGCAATTTGAAGCTTCCCCTCAACAATCTCATTATTTAATAGTAAATTGCTCTCCTCAATTTCTAAATTGGAAAAATTAGGCTCTACTCCTAAGGTCATGGCTACCTCAAGCTTATCTTCACTATCTTCACTATAGGGCATGTCATAAAGTTTAGAAAATTGCATACCTTGTTTCTCTTCATTCAGCCTGCTTTGGAATGGGATTGGTGGCAAACAAGGATTTGGAGGTTCATGCAATTTTGTGGAAGTTGATGCTTCCAAATTCTCCTCCTCCTTTGATTGAATTAACTCCTCTATGTATGGTTGTATTTCCTCACCATCTTCTTCTTGATGAGTTCCTGCATCAAAGGAATCACAAAGACTGTTATATATCACTTGTTCACTCCTCAAATTTGTGATTACCTTGACTTGCTCCAGTTGGCTAGGAAATTCCTCTTCTTGGTGTGCTTGGAGTTGATGTGCGAGTTGCCCAACTTGAATTTCCACCCTCTTCAATGATTTCTCCAAAGAATCAAACCTCTCATTGCTCCATTCCTGATTTTGTGTGCTAATTTGAAGGTAAGCATTCAAATCATCTTCCACTGTGGGCTCCTTAAGTCGATCTTGATTTTGTGCGCTAGTTTGAATGAAGGCATTCAAACTATCTTCCAAAGTGGGCTCCTTAAGTCGATCTTGATTTTGTGCGCTAGTTTGAATGAAGGCATTCAAACTATCCTCCAATGTGGGTTTCTTAAGGTGATCTTGATTTGAATATTGTTCTTGAGGGTAAGAACTTCTTTGGTAGGGTTGAAAAAAATTTTGAGATGGAATTTGCTGCTGGTTTTCCCAAGAAAAATTTGGGTGGCTTCCCCAGCTTGAATTATAAGGTTTAGGGTATGTGTCATTTCCATCCACTTGCTGGAAACTTTCATAGGCATATTCTTCCATAACCAAATGAACACATGTTTACGCCATGTCCTGCAATGCCACATGCTGAACATACTTCACGAGTAGGCATAGGTGTTCTTCCTCTTGCATTTAGCATCTTAAGTTGGTTCGTTAATTCTGCTAATTGCCATACCATTTCAGAGTCAGGGTTATCATCATAAACCCCTATGTACCTTGAAAATTGCATATTTACAAAAGGTACTTAGCAATTTAATGAAAACAAATAACAAAAAATTCAAACAAAACAAACAAACAATTAAAAGAAAACAAACAAACAATTAAATTGTAAAGAAAAATCAAACTATCACTACTTAAACAGCTTCCCCGGCAAAAAAAAAAAACAAACAACACTTAGTAATTTAAAGAAAACAGACAACCGAGTAAAATAAAAAAAAATCAAACTATTACTACTTCGACAACCCTCCCCGGCAGCGGTGCCAAAAACTTGTTGTGCTTGAATTAAGTTCTACTACAAGCGTCACTCACAAGTATACGAGGTAGCTGTAGCAAAGGTGATCGCCCCAAGGTCTTTTCCCCAAGAAGGTGTAGCTCGTAATAGCTTGATTAGCAAGTAATTTAAAAGAGAGAGTTTGATGTTTGGAATTGTAAAAGAACAATTTAAACCTAAGATTAAGGAGTGCAGGGTTGATGTATGAAGGTTGTACAAGATCAAATCGATTCTTGGGAAGGTGCCTAGGGATATAGGTCCATTCAATCAAAGCTCAATTCTCAATTATCCATTAACATAACCTTGTAAATTAATTTGTTCCTTAAGGTTAATTAGTCAATTACCCATCCATTAGTTCTCACATTCATGAATTAGCAATAACCAATTATTTCACATTATCAAATTAATGAAACCCTAGAACTTATATTTCTAATTCATTCATAGGGTGGTCGATTATATAGTTTCGATATCAGATTTCACCTCTCGGTCCGTCATGCAATATTCAAAGATTAATAGGTAGCTAATCTATCAACCTAGCATTTAATACAATACAATTAACCAATCAACAAGGAACATCAATGGAAATATCAAATCAAGACATTCAATCAAATATACTACAAACCCTAGGCATGGGTATTTAGCTCAACACCATCAATTTAAAACATTCATTCAACTCAATATAAAACAAATACAAATTATCCATTGCAATATCAATTTTCTTAATACAACAATAACAATAAAAAATGAATTAAAAGAGAGAATAGAAAAACCCCTTGTGAAGATGCCAAGAGTAGGATTACTAGTCTTCCTCCTAGCTCCACTTTGATGTATGGTGAAGAACTCAAGCCCTCTTTAATGGTTGATTCACCTTTGTAATATGGAATGGAGCTTTCTCAAGTCACCAAGCCTTTCAATTATTATGCCTTTGGAGGATGGAATGGAGCTTTCTCAAGTCACCAATCCTTCAATAAAGCTTCTTCAACCTTCAAGAGCTAGTTTAACCCAATTTATCCCAAAGAACCTCAAAGATCTTATCAATGGAAGATGGAGAAGATGAAGATGGAGGATGAAGATGAAGGGACAAGGAGAGTGTCACTCTTTCCTCATCCCAAATCGTGTTTGCCCCCTCCTTCTCTTTTCTTTTCTCTCTCTCAAACCCTAGCCGTCTCTCCTCCTTTTCTCTATCGTGCGAAAGAACTTAAATAAATATTAAAGGTGACACAGCCAAGCTTGATTTGGCTTGGCCGTGTCTCTCATTTTTCTTTGGGACACGGCCAAGCTTGCTGGCCGTGTCCTTCACCTCCTTCTTCTTTCTTTCTTTCTTTTCTTTGTTCTTCAAGGAGTGACACGCCCAAGCTTATGGCCATGTCATGTGCCACGGCCACTGGCTTGGCCGTGTCACTTGGGTGTGTCACCTTCTGCTTCTTTTTTTTCCTTCTTTGCTTGGTCCAGGTGTCTTTGGCATGAAATGGGACACGGCCAAGCTTGTTGGTCGTGTCATGTGATACGGCCAGTGGCTTGGCCATGTCATTGAGTGTGTCTCTTCCTGCTTCTTCATTTTTGCTCTTTCTTTGTGGTTTCTTTTTTTTTTGCTCTTTAGGTGAGACACGGCTAGTGGCTTGGCCATGTCTCTTGGCTGTGTCAAGCTCTGCCATCACCATTCTTTAAGGGACATGCCAAGCTTGATTTGGCTTGGCCATGTCTTTCTTGGTTCATGCTTTTCCTGCACTGTTTTGATCTTCCAAGGGTGTTTTTGCACTTAAACCTAAAACAAACATTTTAAATAAACTTAAAACAAAAATCAATCAAAACATTAACAAAAACATGTAAAAATAACACTAAAAACTAGTACAAAAATGATCTAAACATCTTTATTTTGGATATCCCAAAATTTAGCAATTACTCAACCTGCAAAAAGAAAACACTCCCAATAATTTCCAATCACCCTCTCAACCATACTTCTCAATTTCACCAATTTTCTCAAATATTTATACATATAGATATATATAATTTAAAACACACTCACTCTCCCATTTTAAATACATTGACCCAAACATTCTTTATAATATACAATACGTAAAATTCAAAACATAATATATTATGCATAAAACTCAAAATATACAATAACATAAAAATGTATACATGTTGCTGGCAGTGTTTCTGATCTCGATAGCAACTCTACAAGCTCAACTACAAGTCTAGACCCGACTTGGTCTAGAAGAACTCTCTGACTCAACTGGGTCTACCTTGTCACCTGCAGGATGGAAACAATCGCGCTAAGCCGAAGCCTAGTGGTGCAAACTTTGATAATAACAATATAACTCAATGCAATACTAAATGCACAATGGATATAGATGTCACATCAATCCACTTTCTTATATTTTTCAAATAATTCATAAGCACAACTCATAACATTATATTACTCAATTGTATCATAATTCATAGTAAAACAAAGACAAGCATGGGCCCAAAAAAGGATCTAATATGCTATTCAAATTTCAGAGTTACTGCTTTGGTCCATAATAACACCATGTGTCTAGCCCCGTAGGCAATATATATATATCCATGGATAATGTAACAGCCCCAGTCTCTTGGACCTCAACCCGGCTAGACCCTTAGGCCCCAGTATCTTGGTCCTTAACCCGGCTAGACTGCTACAGTTTTTGAGGCTTACGACCTAGTTTTTTCACCCCAAAAACATCATATTTATCAGCTGGCCTGGCTTACGACCTAGTCTTTTCACCATTCCAGCGTATAGCCCGTAGGCAATCATAGGCATGCCGCCAAACCCAGAACTCTGAAAATTGAATAACATACTAGGCACACAATTTATTCATATTTCTCATTATTAATCTCTTTCTCATTTTTACATATTCAATCTAGGCACATTGCCTTATTTTCACATTTTTTTTCTCACTTTTCTCATTTTTCACGTCTTTCTCATTTTTCTCACTTTTCTCACTTTTATCAATATCAATTCATTTCATTATTACACATATCTCATTTTTGCATTCACAACACATTACCCAATTACTTTGGGTATTTTCAAATAATATGCATATTTCACATGTTACACAAATTAGCCATTATCAACGGCTTTTCACAATACATTTAACACATATATGACATTACAAATGTCATAGCATATTATTCATACACAATCAATGAACCAAGTAGCTTAACACATTTTTCAACCAAAATATGTTAAGTCCAAATGTTATGCAAATATAAACATTATATTCAAAGTTTGTACATACCTCCACTAGCAACCCAAAGCAAGCTAAAAACAACCTTCAATCCAATCTTTCTAACTTGCCCTTCACCACTTGGATGAAGCAAATCAATCTCCCTCAATGCCTAAACCAAATGTGATAGCAAATAATCATTTAGTATCAAATTTAATGGCATTTCCAACATTAAATCATAATTACACATCACTCCTACAGATTTCTAAAAATTTAGCATTTCCTTACTTTAACATTGGAATTCCATTCTACTACAATTAAATTAGTGTTTTAAGTTTATTTATATTATTAAAAAATATATTTTAATACATTTAAATCATTTACATTATAAAAATACACTCTTATATACAAAATCTCAAAAATGGCATAACCTTCCCCCCATTGAAGGTTTTTCATTCCAACACAATCCATTACTCATTCCAAGCTTATATTCATCACTTTTAACACTAAACAACATGCTTAAACAAATAAAATCACACAATTCAACCACTTTGGAAAATCACTTTTCCAAAACCCTAAATCTCCACTTCCATTCTCAAACTCCAACCCAACACCAGCAAATCAAATATTTGACTTTAAAATACTTGTTTATGAATCCAAACAACTCATTTGGAATCAATATGCATGATTAAAATTCATATTTTCAAAACCCCAAAAATCCATAACCCTAAATTCTCTCTCTTCACCATTCTTTAACCAAACTCCATCATCTCTTCAATCTAACCTTAGAATCATTGTTAACTACCCAAAATAACATCATACACACCAATTCCAACAATTATAACATACTACATAAAAATTCAAATTCTCACATAATCTAAATTTTCAAGGAATTCAATGAAAAAAGATGGAAACTTATTAATTTTGGTGGAAATCACCAAAAATCCACTTGAAACTTGTTAATTCCTTCAATTTATGGAGTATGGAAGAAGCAAAATCCTTGGTCTTCAAACATCCATGGAAGCCACGTTCTTAAGAAGAAGAAGAAGAAGATTTTTAGTATACTTTCCTTTTCATCTTTTTTTAATAACATATATTTATGAAAATAATTTAATATTTAATAATTTAATTATTTTTTTAATAAATTAAAAGTCCTAATTTCCCTCTTCCATTCAAAATTAATTTGTTTTTGAATTATTTTATTAATTTTGAATTTATAAGATTTAATTGCCAAAATACCATTTTCTTTTAAAAAGTGTTGACTTTTATATATGTTATGTATATTTTGCATATATATCATATATATATTCCACTTTTTCTTTTAAAATCCCTTCATTTTTCATTTAAAACTATTAATTTAATTTATCCTTTTAAATTATAATTTATTTTATCAAAATTTCCAAAAATTAGGAATTTTCAAAAAATTTTGGATGTTACAATTCTCTCCCCCTAAAATAAATTTCGTCCTCGAAATTACCTGTCCTCAAGTCGGGAACAAATGGGGAAACTGACTCTGCATCGCCTGCTTACTTTCCCATGTTGCCTCCTTAGTTGCATGATTCCTCCAAAGGACTTTCACAAGTGGCACCCTCTTATTCCTCAATTCTTTAACCTCTCGTGCCAAAATCTCCACTGGTTCTTCCTCGTAAGTTAGATTTGGACTCACCTCAACGGACTCCACTGACAAGATATGAGATGGGTCAGACCTATATCTCTGAAGCATCGAGACTTGGAAAACATTATGTATTTGATCTAACTCATACGGCAAAGCTAGTCTATAAGCCACTAGACCAACTCTCTCCAACACCTAATATGGTCCTATAAAACGAGGACTCAACTTCCCTTTGCGGCCAAATCTCAAAATTTTCTTCCATGGAGACACCTTCAGAAACACTTTATCTCCCACACTAAACTCTATGTCTTTTCTCTTTAAATCTGAATAAGATTTCTATCAGTCTGAAGCTGCTTTCAAACAACCCCGAATCACCTTCACTTTCTCCTCTGTTTCCTTAATCAAATCGGGACCAACCTGTTTACCTTCTCTAACTTCATCCCAACACAAAGGTGTCCTGCATCTCCTGCCATATAAAGCCTTACAAGGAGTCATTCCAATACTCGACTGATGACTATTGTTATAAGAAAATTCAATTAATGGCAAAAATCTGTCCTAATTCCTAGTAAAATCAATGATACAGCTCCTCAACATATCCTCCAAAATCTGTATCACTCTCTCTGACTGTCCATCTGTCTGAGGATGGAAAGCAGTACTAAAATGCAATCGAGAACCCAGAGCATTATGCAAACTCTTCCAAAACCTCAAAGTAAACCGGGGATCTCGATCCGACACCAAAGAAACTGGGACTCCGTGCAACCTAACTATCTCATTGATATATAGCTCAGCCAACCTCTAAAGAGAATAATCCATCCGAACTGGAAGAAAATGAGCTGTCTTCGTCATCCAATCAACTATCACCCAGATTGCATCATGCTTCATCTGAGTCAAAGGTAGTCCAGTCACAAAATCCATTGTCACTCGCTCCCATTTCCACTCTGGCACTGATAAAGGTTGGAGCAATCCTGAAGGAACTTGGTGCTCAGCCTTCACTTTCTGGCAAGTGAGACATCTGGATACAAACTCTGCTATGTCCCTCTTCATACCTGACCACTAATAATGTCGCTTCAAGTCCTTATACATCTTGGTACTCCCAGGGTGCATAGCAAAAAGTGACTGATGTGCTTCCTCTAATATCATTCTTTTCAATTCTGCATCATTAGGAATACACAATCTATATCTGTAACATAGACTGCCATCATCCCTCACATAAAAGCCTCGACTTTCCCCTTTCTAACAAACCAGCACAATTTTCTAAATTTTCTCACCTGCTAATTGAGCCTCCCTAATATGATCCAATAAGACTGACCTTAACTGCAACTGAGCCATCAAAGCACCATCATCAGAAGACTCAAATCTAGCATGCAATGCTCTCAACTCAACAAGCAACGAGAGCGAATAAGCAGTCAAACCTGCCAAAGATTTCCAACTCAAGGCATCAGCAACAACATTTGCCTTACTAGTATGATAATCAATCAAACAATCATAGTCTTTAATCAACTCTAACCACCGCCTTTGCCGAAGATTCAGCTCTCTCTGAACACCTAGGTATTTCAAACTCTTGTGATCTGTATAAATGAAACACTTTTCCCCATACAAATAATGCCGCCAAATCTTCAAGGCAAAGACTATTGCTGCTAATTCCAAATCATGCGTTGGATAATTTAGCTCATGCGATTTCAACTGTCGAGAGGCATAAGCAATGACTTTACCCTCCTGCATCAAAATACAACCTAAACCATTGTGTGAAGCATCACTATATATTACATATGGTTTACCTTCCACAGGTAGGGTAAGGACAGGAGCTTGAGTCAACATCTCCCTCAGCTACTCAAAACTTGCCTGACACTGATCTGTCCACACAAATTTAACTCCTTTTCGAAGTAATCTGGTGAGTGGTGTAGTTATTATAGAAAACCCTTCACAAACCGATGATAATAGCCTGCCAATCCCAGAAAACTTCTAACCTCTGTCACAGTCTTCGGTGGACTCCAATTCAAGATAGCCTCAATTTTACTCGGATCAACTCTAATACCCTCTGCTTAAACCACATGACCAAGAAAAGCTATCCGATCGAGCCAGAACTCACACTTAGACAGTTTAGCATACAATTGCTTCTCTCTTAGAGTCTGTAATACGCTCCGCAAATGCCTATCATGATCCTCCTCATTATGCGAATACACCAAGATGTCATCAATGAAGACCACCACAAACTGATCTAAATATGGTCTGAATACCCTGTTCATCAAATCCATAAAAGCTGATGGTGCATTCGTCAATCCAAAGGGCATCACCAGAAACTCATAATGCCCATACCTCGTACGAAAATCTATCTTGGGTACATCCACATCTCTGACTCTCAACTGATGGTACCCTGATCTCAGATCAATCTTAGAGAATACTGCTACTTCCTTCAACTGATCAAAGAGATCATCTATCCGAGGCAAAGGATACTTGTTCTTGATGGTCACCTTATTCAACTGCCTATAATCAATACACAATCTCATTGTGCTATCCTTCTTCTTCACAAACAACACAGGCGCTCCCCACGGGAACACACTAGGGCGGATAAACCCTTTATCCAATAACTCCTGCAATTGCACCTTCAACTCTCTCAACTCAGCAGGTGCCATCTGATAAGGGGTAATAGAGATAGGAGTGATTCCAGGCAATAAATCGATACCGAACTCCACTTCTCTCTCAGGAGGTACCCCTAGCAACTCATCAGGGAAAACATCTGGAAACTCGGCAACTGTGGGTATACTTTCAAGTAGGGATCCCACTACTCTAGTATCTACAACATGAGCAAGATAAGCCTCACATCCCTTCCGAATCATTCTCCCAGCTGAAACAACTAAAACAAACATAGATGAAAGATACCTCTACTCACTAGATACTATAACATCCCTACCATTCTGTGTTCTCAAAGTAACACATTTCTTCTGACAGTCTACCATAGCCCCATGCTTGGATAACCAATCCATGCCCAAAATTAGATCACATTCCCTAAAAGGCATCTCAATCAGGTCACCGAGAAACTCCTCATCTTGAACAACAACTGGACTATCTCGGTGCACCCTGCTCACCACAACACTATGCCCTAAAGGATTTGTCACCATGACATCAAATCTTAGGGATTCAGAATGCAATTTAGACACAGGCAAGATGGATGCACTTATGTATAAATGCATAGATCCAAGATCTAATAGAGTAAGGACTGAAATACCAAATAAAGAAAATGTACCCGCAATGACGGCTGAAGCATCCGGCTACCTCTGCATCACATAAACCTGCTGAGATGGCCCAGCCTCATCTGGCCTACTGCCTCCGGATGTAGAGCCTCCTCTCTGACTAAACCTAGGGCGACCACCTCTACTAAAACCTCTGCCACCACGACCCCCTTTGACACTAGATCGAGAAGATGCAGTATCTGCCTGCCTAACCTCTGGTGGCTCGGGACAATCTCTGATAAAATGGTCTGATGACCAACATCTAAAACACACTCCCGAAGCACCTCTCCACCAGTAGACACCTCCGTGTACTCTACCACAATGAACGCAAGTAGGTGGAGTAGGTCTCTGAGCCACTGGGGTTGGAGCACTAGCCACTGAAATTGTAGGTCTCTGTCTCTGCTGCCGTACTGACCTGCCCAACTGCCCCTGACTCCTACTAAACCTCTGAAAATGTCCCCCTCGGCCTCTCTTCACTGATGAAGACCTTGCCTCACTCTGGGGTCTCCTAACTCTTGTCTCCTCAACCCTGGCAGCTGCTGCAAGACTCTGCTCCCTCTTAACACTCCTGGCAACTGCA
Organism: Garcia nutans; assembly: GCA_947685225.1. NCBI lineage: Eukaryota > Viridiplantae > Streptophyta > Magnoliopsida > Malpighiales > Euphorbiaceae > Garcia > Garcia nutans. The sequence goes on from CANTUV010000007.1 coordinate 57,717,998, forward strand.
ACTAACTAGGAGAAATCCTGATACCGAAAGCCTGCGATGATGCACATGATAGAGGGTCTCAATCCCTTCTCAAACCTCCTATACCTGTCAAACTTGTAAGAAATGATCCCACCAGCATAGTGACTCAACCGGATAAACTCGATCTCATACTCAGTCACTGTCCTGGTATCCTGTCTCAGACTCAGGAATTCCATCTTCTTTGCATCTTTATACTCTTCCGGAATATACTTCTGCTCAAATTCCCACAGGAAATCATCATAGGTCAAAACTGGTGGATCATCCAAAGCATGTGGAACCGTCTTCCACCAATAGTATGCATCTCTTTGCAGAAGAGATCTGGCATAATCAAACTTTTCTTCTGGACTGTCCTGTAACTGAATAAATATCCTCTGAACCCGGTCTAGCCATTGCTCTGCTACAGTAGGGTCTGTAGTACCAACAAAGTCCTCAGCCCCATACTTTCTCAGTTTGTCATACTGCCTCACCGGTAACTGCGGCTGTGGCGGCTGCGGAACTGGAGCCTGCCTCAACAACTCTATCATATGCCATACCCAGCCAGGCGGAACCTCATCAACTGCTGGTCTCACAGGTACAGAAATAGACACCTCACCAATAGATACAACTCTAGCTCCATCTCTACCCTCATCTGGAACCACGCTCTCTGCACTACCCTCAGCAGCCCGATGCGGCCGAGACGCCATAACTACCTATATCTGTAAACAAAGCAGAAGATACTATATCAAAGATCAAAAACTGCCAGTGCCAATGCATGTATTACTATTAAAAACTATTTTTCAAATCCCCCATTTTCTCTTTTATCATCCTACCTAGGTCGAGAACCTCAAACCTAGGCTCTGATACCAAAACAAATATAACGCCTTTATACCCTATATATATACAAAACATATTTCTAGCATATGTAAAATATGTATATACGGTACAAAAATGTCACAGACGGATTTACTAATTTTTTTTACATTTCCAATTTAAAATTTCAAATTCTAAATATATAAAAATTAAATAGAATATAATTATTATTTACTTGTTATAAGAACCCAAAATAAATAATATATATAAAAATCTATGGAAAAAATTTGCCAGAGTTTTGTCTGTATTTTGAATATCCCAAAATTTAGCAATTACTCAACCTACAAAAAGAAAACACTCCCAATAATTTCCAATCACCCTCTCAACCATACTTCTCAATTTCACCAATTTTCTCAAACATTTATACATATAGATATATATAATTTAAAACACACTTACTCTCCCATTTCAAATACATTGACCCAAACATTCTTTATAATATACAATACGTAAAATTCAAAACATAATATATTATGCATAAAACTCAAAATGTACAATAACATAAAAATATATACATGTTGCTGGCAGTGTTTCTGATCTCGATTGCAAGCTCAACTACAAGCCTAGACCCGACCTGGTCTAGAAGAACTCTCTGGCTCAACTAAGTCTACCCTGTCACCTACGCGATGGAAACAATCGCGCTAAGCCGAAGCCTAGTGGTACAAACTTTGATAATAACAATATAACTCAATGCAATACCAAATGCACAATGCATATAGATGTCACATCAATCCACTTTCTTATATTTTTCAAATAATTCATAAGCACAACTCATAACATTATATTACTCAATTGTATCATAATTCATAGTAAAACAAAGACAAGCATGGGCCCAAAAAGGATCTAATATGCTATTCAAATTTCAGAGTTACTGCTTTGGTCTATAACGACACCATGTGTCTAGCCCCATAGGCAATATATATATCCATGGATAATGTAACAGCCCCAGTCTCTTGGACCTCAACTCGGCTAGACCCTTAGGCCCCAGTATCTTGGTCCTCAACCAGGCTAGACTGCTACAGTTTTTGAGGCTTACAACCTAGTCTTTTCACCCTAAAAAGATCATATTTATCAGCTGGCCTGGCTTACGACCCAGTCTTTTCACCATTCCAGCGTATAGCCCGTAGGCAATCATAGGCATGCCGCCAAACCCAGAACTCTGAAAATTGAATAACATACTAGGCACACAATTTATTCATATTTCTCATTATTAATCTCTTTCTCATTTTTACATATTCAATCTAGGCACATTGCCTTATTTTCACATTCTTTTTCTCACTTTTCTCATTTTTCACATCTTTCTCAATTTTCTCACTTTTCTCATTTTCATCAATATCAATTCATTTCATTATTACACATATCTCATTTTTGCATTCACAACACATTACCCAATTACTTTGGGTATTTTCACATAATATGCATATTTCACATGTTACACAAATTAGTCATTATCAATGGCTTTTCACAATGCATTTAACACATATATGACATTACAAATGTCATAGCATATTATTCATACACAATCAATGAACCAAGTAGCTTAACACATTTTTCAACCAAAATGTGTTAAGTCCAAATGTTATGCAAATATAAATATTATATTCAAAGTTTGTACATACCTCCACTAGCAACCCAAAGCAAGCTAAAAACAACCTTCAATCCAATCTTTCTAACTTGCCCTTCACCACTTGGATGAAGCAAATCAATCTCCCTCAATGCCTAAACCAAATGTGATAGCAAATAATCATTTAGTATCACATTTAATGGCATTTCCAACATTAAATCATAATTACACATCACTCCTACAAATTTCCAAAAATTTAGCCTTTCCTTACTTCAACATTGAAATTCCATTCTACTACAATTAAATTAGTGTTTTAAGTTTATTTATATTATTAAAAACATATTTTAATACATTTAAATCATTTACATTATAAAAATACACTCTTGTATACAAAATCTCAAAAATGGCATAACCATCCCCCATTGAAGGTTTTCCATTCCAACACAATCCATTACTCATTCCAAGCTTATATTCATCACTTTTAACACTAAACAACATGCTTAAACAAATAAAATCACACAATTCAACCACTTTGGAAAATCACTTTTCCAAAACCCTAAATCTCCACTTCCATTCTCAAACTCCAACCCAACACCACCAAATCCAATATTTGACTTTAAAATACTTGTTTATGAATCAAAATAACTAATTTGGAATCAATTTGCACAATTAAAATTCATGTTTTCAAAACCCCAAAAATCCATAACCCTAAATTCTCTCTCTTTACCATTCTTTAACCAAACTCCATCATCTATTCAATCTAATCTTAGAATCATTGTTAACTACCAAAAATAACATCATACACACCAATTTCAACAATTATAACATACTACATAAAAATTCAAATTCTCACATAATCTAAATTTCCAAGGAATTCAAAGAAAAGAGATGGAAACTTACTAATTTTGGTGGAAATCACCAAAAATTCACTTGAAACTTGTTAATTCCTTCAATTTATGGAGTATGGAAGAAGCAAAATCCTTGGTCTTCAAACATCCATGGAAGCCACGTTCTTAAGAAGAAGAAGAAGAAGATTTTTAGTATACTTTCCTTTTCATCTTTTTTTAATAACATATATTTATGAAAATAATTTAATATTTAATAATTTAATTATTTTTTTAATAAATTAAAAGTCCTAATTTCCCTCTTCCATTCAAAATTAATTTGTTTTTGAATTATTTTATTAATTTTGAATTTATAAGATTTAATTACCAAAATACCATTTTCTTTTAAAAAGTGTTGACTTTTATATATGTTATGTATATTTTGCATATATATTATATATATATATTCCACTTTTTCATTTAAAATCCCTTCATTTTTCATTTAAAACTATTAATTTAATTTATCCTTTTAAATTATAATTTATTTAATCAAATTTTCCAAAAAATTAGGAATTTTTAAAAAAATTTGGATGTTACAGCTTTGATCCACATAGCCGTGTGAATTATTCAACTTCTGCAACTCTACTTTTAGTAATGTTTTGGTACATACGGGCGTGTGGACTTCTTAGGGCCGCCCATGTCCACTCTGTAACCCTAATTTTTTTCTTTTTCTACCTTAAAACACGTCATTTCTTATGTTAATATAATTTTCTTGTTAAATTAACATTTATAACATAATTATTACTTAAAAATATGCAAGTTTATCAAATTAAAGGTTAAAATTTGAAAATGTCTACAAGTTAGTTTACAGAGAAGCCTTGTAATTTTGTAAGTATTAGATAAGGATTATAATATCATTTTATTGACGTGATATGTAATTAAATGTTATTTGAAAAAAATTGCCTAAACCATACTGATGTTATACCTAGCTTAAGGTTGAATGGCTAGCCAGAAAGTGGATATCCATAGTGAAAGTGGGTACTTCGTGCCATTAGTGGACACATCGTGTCACCAGTGATAGTGGATATATTTGCCAAAAGTGAATACATTTGACAGTGGACCTTTGGCCATATTTTGATATTAGGCATTAAATTGCCAACCCGTTATCCAAATCTAACTAATAAATTCAATGTGTATAGGCAAAGTAAAAGAATTGCATATGACGTGAACAATATGCCTTGTGACTGATTTATTAAAACTATTGAACATTGAGTTTTCTTGTGTTTAGTTTATCAAATATATAAATTTATCAAATTTCTATTAAAGTACGTAAGTGATGATTTTATTATTTTTCATGAATAATAATTCAAAGTTATCTTTCTTAATATTTTCTTTCATATTATGAATACATAAGCACCACTAAGCTTTTCTTAGCATGTTAGATTTGTTTCTGACACGTAGATCAAATGAGATGAGAAGAACCTATTGAGTGAGATTTATAGAGAACCAAATCAACTGCATCACAAAAAAGTCATCTAAGAAATATTCTGTATAAAGAGTTTTAGACTGTTCACATGGCGGAGATATTTATTTTGAATGACAGTTGTATAAGTTTATAGGAAGTTATATATATATATATATGAATGTATGTCTAGTTTTTGTGGACTAGCATGACAGCTTTTTAAATTACAATAATTTCAAGTATGTATATATATTATGTATGTTCATATTAATTTATGTTGAGGTTTTGCTTGGATTTGTATGGTGTAATAGAAATGGATGGTTTGAGGAATGAATGTATAAAAAACTTAAGAAATGGAAATTTTCTTTGGAAGGCAGATTTAAAAGCAAACACATGGGTGTGTCATTCTATCAGACATGGCCTTGTTGCTTGTTTCTATTTAAAGAGGCAGTGTTGATTTAAAATAAACGGGCATGTCAGCCTTGGTTGGCATAGGCCTGCTCTTGTCTTAAGTAAGAAAATACTTTTCAAGTTCTATCAAATTGAGTATTTTGACAACATCTCTTTATAGTCAAGTGTACGAATTATTTAGGGGTGTTATAAGTAGTTAAAACTATCTAATCTACAAATTTGATACTATAGATAATAACTATATTTAAAACTAGCAAGGAGTGTGTAGACCCTTAATTTTTGACCCAATCTGATCCAATATGCTTTATTTAGTCCAAAATGATTTTTGTTGTTTAATTGGTCCAAAATAATTTTAATTAAATAGTTTTTGCTTTATTATCTAATTTTTATTAATAAAAAATAAAAATAAACAAATAAAAATCAAAAAATAAAAATAAAAATAAAAATCAGAGTCGGAAAAAATCGGCAGCAAAAAATAGTCGCACGGGCCCGAGGGAGTTTTGCCTCGCAGGAAAATCCTGAGGGCAAAACCTTCGCCCACAGGAATTTCCTGCGGGCGTACGGGCGAAATAACTTGCCGCAGGAAATTCCTGCGGGCTGGCGCGCCTACTGGCCCCAGCCAAGGGCCCGTTGCCACAGTTTTCGCCAGCGCAAATTTTTTTGACCAAAATTTAGAAACCTAATCCAATTAGGTTTTAATTTCTTTTTTTTATTAATATTAATTGCCGTGTGGAATTAGGAATAAATAACCTAAAAACCACTATAAATAAGGATTAATTGAACCAAATTGGAGGGGGAGAAATTTACACAGTGAGTATAGGATTTGAAATCAAATCAAGGAAGAAAAAGCAAGAAATCAATTCAATTGATTTTTAAAGGGAGGAGCACCACGAATTAAGCAATTCAAAGGCAACAAAGGCTTGTCTTTGGAGTTAGTTCATCCAAGAAGAGTTATTTTTTGGAGAATCAACAAAAGAAGGTATGTTAAATTCTTTTTGATTTATGTAACACAATAGCAAATCTATACAATTTAAGGTTTTTTTAAATCAAAACTTTAGAACTTTAATTTAATTCTTCCAAGATTAAAACACTAAAACGCGACTTTCTTTTCTAAAAAGACTTAAAATTGTTATTTTTTCTTCTTAAAAATCTTAAAACTCTCATTGAACATATTTTTAAACAAAACCAAAATCAAATTCTGTTTCTTTCAAATTTTTAAATTAGGTTCTATTTCATTCAAAAAGCCTTCAAAAACATCTTTTCTACTTATAAAAACTTCAATCCATGTGTTTAAATTCATAAAACTTCATAAATCATCAAATTGCTTTTTAAAACTCTAATTCAAATTCATTACCTGAGAACCCTAATTTCAAAGCCTAAAACCAAAATTCAACTTTTAAACCTAAAACAATGAACCTTAATCCTTTTAAAACCTTAAACCTTAATTTTTATGAACCCTAATCCTTTTAAAATATTAAAAACCATAAAAACATGAAAACTAAAAAATCACACAGTAGCTTAAATCACTATTTAAAATCATGAATTAAAAAGTATTTTAAGGTATTTAAAACCCTAGTTTCATGATTTCATCATTCAAACCTTAATTTATTTAATCAAAGAGTCTTACCACCCTTTTAAAACATAAAGCCCTAATCTATTTTAATTCCGTAAAAAGTCACAGTAGCTATAATTGAACTTTTATTTGCTTTATTCAATTCCATATTTATTTATACCTTGATTTATCTCTTATGCTTTAATCCATTTAATTTCAATACTTGATTTATTTAATTTATCATGGATGGATGTTTATTTTATTGATATTTAAATACTTTTGATGAATGATTTATTTATTATGGATGATTATTTACTTTTATCAATCAATTTAGACTTCCAAAAGTTGTAAGAGGTATGTTTCCACTTGGTGGGTACCTCATTAGTTAAACACCATGTAATTTAATTTGCTTTTCTGTTTTAGAACTTATGTAAAGGGCATGTTTCTACCTTTTGGTGGGTGTCCTATCTAGGCATGTGATGTAAGGACATGTTTCCATCCTTGGATGGGTATCCATTTATTTGTTTTGTTTTGTTTGGACATTGCTTTGATTTTAATATAATGATGTTTTCCTTTTATTGTGTGTAGTATGGATAATATTGTTATATTTAAGAATTTTATAATATTAAGACCTGTAAAGGAGGCTGGTTCCAATGAACCGGGCGTTGTGGGGGTGCTGGGCTGTTTCTCACCTTCCCCACACATACCCAACTTTCCGAACCCATTAAGGGGTTGGGGATTCCTTAGGAATCAAGTCATCCACCTCTTTCTTTTTCCCGGCCCGTCCGGGTGGCGACTCCATTTTCTCCGGACTTAGGTCCGTGTTCTCTAAGGCCCCGAGCCTAAACACTGCCAAAGTCGTAAGAACCATTCCACCGGGAGTGGGGGCGAAAATCCCCGCTCACAGTGGCCACTCCACTGGGGATAAGAGATATTGATTCCGTTGGTCTTTATATTATTCTTTTCTTTCTTATAATGATATTATCAATTGCATCATATTAGATTGCATTGTGTGCGTGAGTTAGGACGCCCTTGTTGCCCATGTTATGTTATGTAAGGGATACCATACTTTCACTCAAGGTATGGAGATTGAGCATGGCATAACCACTCATAGTCTCATACCATTTGGTATATACTTGCTATGGGAACCTAAGCCTTTCTACCCAAAGACTAAAGCTCATGTAATTGGCCTAGTTGCTTTCCTTAGGTTTTACCCCAAATGCATGTTGTTTGACTATGAATAATTTATCTGGGTTTAAATCATGGCTTATTTGGTTTGTTCTTTTTCTAATATGACCCAAGTACATTTGCAAGCTCAAAATAAATTTTTTCTTTAAAATCCAAAAGACCAAAACTATTTTCAAAACTTTTTAAGATGGTCTTTGGACATAAGACTTTTCTAAAAATAAATAAAAAATTCTTTGGCTCATGGCCCAAATACTAAGCCCAAAATCCATTTTTCTAAAATCTTTTACAATGGGCTTAGAAACAAAACTATTTTCACCCAACCTTTTCTTATAAAAAGCTTGCAAAAATATTTAGGTCAATTATGAAATACCAAAAATCAATTGTGGGCCTAGTTTACACTAAGAATAAATTAACAATGGGCTTGTTTTTGGCATGAACCATTAGTTACTCTTTCCAAGTGAGAAATCTATTTATAATAAACCTCTTAATTTTGTTTTAATCCAACATAGCATAAAAGCTACTTTAATTAGTTGAATGGATTAAAACCTAATTAATGGGAATTATCATGGATTGATTTCCATTTTCAAAAATATAACTATTGGTTGAAACGTCCGAGGGAATTATTCGAAAGCAAGGTACCCGATGTTGGTATTTTGTTAACCATATACCTAGGAAAAGAGACTCGCCATTCGTGTGTGGATGTTATAAGGTTGGAAGGATCGTCCTAATTACACTTGTTTATTGATTGTTCATGAATACATGTATACATGCATACATTTGCATCTCATATCATTGGTCCTCTCTGGCTCACAGCCCTGGATTACGAAAGTTCAAAAGCTTACGACAATCTGACCTACGCCGGAGACGAAGCATCTAGCAATGACTCAATCACTTGCTCACCAAAAACAATGGAGCCCGAACAAATTCAAAGGATGGTTGATGAGGCCCTCAATGCCAAGATGGAAGAAATCAAAGAGGCCCTAGCTGAGACCATGAAGAACCAATTGACTGCAATCTTAGAAAACTATGCCGAGGCTTTTGCTAGCACTAAGAAGCCAAAGGACAAAGGGAAGACGAAAGTTAATGAAGTGGCTTGTGATGATGAGAAGGTGATCATTGATGATGATGATGATTGGGCTCAATACTACCAAGAGGTTCAAGAAAAGAAGAAAGAACCGAAGGCTGTCGAGAAGGCTACTATTGAAAAGACCGAGACATCTGATGTTGAAAAGATGATTGCTGATTTAGAAAAAAAAATTTGAGAAGAATCTGAAAACTGAAGAGAAGTCTGAGATCGACAAAATGTTTGAGCTAGATGAAGAAGTCCCGTACAAGTTCAAGATGCCATCTTTTGCAAAGTATAATGGCACTGGAAATCCTCATCTCCATGTGAAACAATATATCACTGCCATGCAGTCTGCCCGAACTACTAAGGCTCAAACTCTAAGGTACTTCATGCTCTCATTGGATCTTGTTGTCCAAAATTGGTTCAATACCTTAGATGATGGAACACAAAAGAGTTGGGATCTACTTTACAAAGCCTTCATCCAACAATATGGATATAATGTTGAGTTAGGAGTTACCTTGATGGAAGTGGAGTCCATTAGGCAAAGACCGAATGAGAATTTTGTAGATTATGTCAAGAGATGGAGAAACAAGGCTGCTTTGCTCAAGAAAAGGCCCAACGAATCTGATCAAATAAGGATGATCGTGAGAGTTGTCCTGCCCAATCTCCGCAAAAGGATGTCTCACACCCTTATAAGGGACTTCAAAGATCTTCTCAAAGCTGGTCTACAAATTGAAGAATGGGAAAGGGAGAAGAATCACTTTTCAATAAGAAGGAATGAGAAAGGGAACTACCAGTCGGGCAATCAAAGCACACAAAAAGAAGTTGATGTTAATGTAACCGATCAAGGGAATAAAAGACAATTCTCAGAATTGGGGAAACCTCTATCTTGGGTTTTTAGCAAGCTGCAAAAGAAAGGGTTGTTACAACCGTTAGCTCCTCGATCTCTACATAATCCACTGCCACCAAACTTCAATGTCGAGGCCTTCTGTCAATTTCATCAAATGCGAGGGCATGAAACAGATAAATGCGCTCGTCTAAGGCATGAGATTTAAGACCTAATCGATAGTGGCAAACTACCCGAGCCGAATAAGCCCAACACCAAAGACAATCCATTACCAAGGTTCAATAGAGTACCTCCACCGGCAACCTTCATGGTGGGAAAACGATTGGAAGAAGATTTTGTTTTATCATCCTTTCAAGATGGGGATATTGAAGATGTGAAAGGAAAAGAAGCTTAACTCAATGAACTTTCCTTAGCTTGAATGTTGCTTTTCAATTTTACTTTCTTTAATATTTTGGAACTATTGTGTTTTTCAAATTTAAAGTTGCTTGAATAAATTACTTTCATCACAGTTTTTGTTAGCCTTTGTTCATTTTGGTGTTCAACCAATGAGGAATTTAGATTGATAATTCATGAATTAATATATTTATGCATCATGACTCGAATGACTTTACTAGGTGAAGGAATTGCTCTATAGCATTGAATTGTGTATGCTTACTTAGAGAGGGCTATTGCATAATTACCTTTGTCAAGGTCCTAGTCAATCTTAGAACATGCTTTGACAAGCTTTCGAGGTGAAATTGAACTCTACTTATTTAAGAGAGAAATGATCTAGGCATTGTTTGGTTAGCCAACAACTAGTATCCACCCAATTAAATATTAATCCCTAGTTGTCCCTTTGAGCCTTCATAAAATTTTAGCTTTCTTTTCATTGGCATATAACCTCAACAACCTACCTTGAGCTGTTATGATACTTTTGACAAGTCTTATGATCACTAAGATGAAGAGGCAAGAAGATCAAAGAAAGCAATGATTAGTCAAGATCTTAAGGAAAGTTGAAGCTCTCAAGACCATGAAGATAGTTGATTTTTCAAGACCATAAGGATAGTTGATGTTCTCAAAACCTTAAGGGTAGTTGAAGTTCCCTTAATGTCTCAAATATATCAAGACAACATCAACATTAGAGTAACAAATGATTTATCCCTGTTAAGGAAGATTTATGTTACTCCACTCATCCATTATTGGAAGCCCAAGTTAGTACAAACAAGACAACTCTTTTAGAGCTAGAACTTAAAAAAATAGAGAAAAAGATAAAACCTAAAAAGGCGGTTCATAAAGCCAACTGAGTTATCTTTTACCTAAAGCAGCAAAAGGCTTCCATTTGGTTCATAAAGACATTTTTACTTGAATTGGCCCAACGCAACCAAAGATTCAATCAAAATTGGAGAAGAAGGAGAAAGACCATTCAGTGCTTAAAAGTTCTGTACCCAACAGTCCTACAAGAAAGAAGGACAAAATGATAAAATGCTCAAAGAAAGGGAAGAATAAGAAAAATAAAGAGAAAGAAATGGGAAAAGAAGAAAAGAAACAAATTTGGGTCTCAAAATTTTTGCAAGAGCAAAAACTGTCCTAGACAATATCCATATTAATGCCAAGAAGATATAGAAGAAATTTGGAGTCTAGCAAGATTACTCCCAAGCTGCCTAAAATTCGAACAAGAAATTTATAATGTGAGGGTTTGTCCATTGTGTCACACCAGCTCCAATTTCAAAATGGCCTCCACTTTAACCCATATCCCTTATAGACCCCGTTTCAAGCCTATCAAAGACCTGTTGATCTCTCTTGGTAGGTAGAATCTATTAGTGGAGATAGACAATATTTAAACTCAAATGAGATCTTTGGCCAAGTAATGTGTATGTGTCTATCTAAAGTGCAGCAGTTCTTGCTTAAATAGAAATAATTCCCGAGTTTAGTATGGTAACTAGGGTTGTCATGTTATAGATATGTTAATTTGGAAATATCAAGTCCTAAGGTATATTGACATTAATTTGGCAAAGCCAACATTTGATTTCAAAATAAAAATTCAAAAAAATTCAAAAAAAAAGTTTTGTCATACAAAGCCTTCAAGTTAAGGGAAGTATGTTGAACCTCCAAAGGACATATTGGGCAAAGGAAATGATTATTGGCAAGCTGGCAATTGACATGCTGAAACATAATTTGAAATGGATGCATCCCTAACTCTACCATTAGGGGTCTCTACCACTCATGTTCTCAACATATAGAAGATAAAAGACACAAATGCAAAGCTTTCGATCATTCCAATGCAAGACTTGAACAAGCGTCAAAACGGAGTCAATGAGACCACTTCTGCTGATCACCTCAGTCTGAGTCAATAAAATGATTGTAAGTATTATTCATGCATATTATGCATACATGAGCATATTACATCGCACTTTCTTGTCTTGTGTTGTCTATTCCTTGTCAAAATGAATAGCAAGCAATCAAAAGAAGATATCAAATCAGGGGGGCATAGAAAGCCCATTGCTTGAGAAAGCTCCAGTAATCTTGCAAAGAGAAGAAATGCATGCTTATGCGAAGAACAAGACGGCAAAAACATCAATCAAAGCTTGCATGGATAAATTCTTTAGTTTGAGCCTACACAGGGGGCAAAGTTTCTCCTTTTTAATTTTTTGAGTTTATATACCAAATATTTTTAAACTCACTTACAAATATTTTGCCACACAGGGGGGCAAGGAGAGGATATAAGGTCCAATTAAAAATAACTAAATTTTTGCTAAAAGAAAGAACAAAAGAATGGAACAATAGAACTCTCAAAAGAATGAAGGTGCAAAAGACAAAAGACCAACCCAGCTAAAAGAGCTGAAGCCAGGGTGAAGACCCGATCTCAAAGGATGAAGATCCACTTTTCAAGGGTGAAGACCTGATCTCAAAGGATGAAGATCCATTTTCAAGGGTGAATACCCAATCTCAAAGGATGAAGATCCATTTTCGAGGGTGAAGACCCGATCTCAAAGGATGAAAATCCATTTTCAAGGGTGAATACCCAATCTCAAAGGATGAAGATCCATTTTTGAGGGGAAGACCCGATCTCAAAGGATGAAGATCCATTTTCAAGGGTAAAGACCCGATGTCAAAAGATGAAGATTCATTTGCAGGGGTGAAGACCCAATCTCCAAGGATGAAGATCCATTTTCAAGGGTAAAGACCCGATGTCAAAAGATGAAGATTCATTTGCAAGGGTGAAGACCCAATCTCCAAGGATGAAGATCCATTACGAGGGTGAAGAATCACAATGCATAGAACAGCCGGAGCAGTCAGACTTCTCAACTGATAAAAGGTTAGTCAAATTCATTCTCGGGTCCAAGTACCCATTCTTAGGTCCAAGTACCCAAATCAAATCTAATCTCGGGTCCAAGTACCCAAATTAAATCAAAATCAATTCAAATCTCAACTCAAAGTACCCAGGTTAGGATCGAGTATCCCAACCAAGCTTAGGATCGAGCATCCAAATCAAGTTAGGATTGAGTATCCCAATCCAATTTAGGATCGAGTATCCAAATCCGATTTAGGATCGAGTATCTAAATCCGATTTAGGATCGAGTATCCCAATCTAATTTCGGATCGAGTATCCAAATCCAATTTAGGATCAAGTGTTCAAATCCAGTTAGGATCGAGTATCCCAATCCAATTTAGGATCAAGTATCCAAATCCAAGTTAGGATCGAGTATCCAAATCCAGCTTAGGATCGAGTATCCCAATTCAGTTTAGGATCGAGCATCCAAATCCAGTTTAGGAAAGAGTATCCAAATCCAATTAGGATCGAGTATCCCAATCAAGTTTAGGATCGAGTATCCGAATCCAAGTTAGGATCGAGTATCCAAGTCAAGTTAGGATCGAGTATCCCAATCCAAGTTAGGATCGAGTATCCCAATCCAAGTTAGGATCGAGTATCCAAATCTAGCTTAGGATCGAGTATCCAAATCTAGTTTAGGATCGAGTATCCAAATCCAGTTAGGATCGAGCATCCAAAGCCAATCCCAATCCAATTTAGGATCGAGTATCCAAAGCTTGTTTAGGATCAAGTATCCAAAGCCAGTTTAGGATCGAGTATCCCAATCAAGTTTAGGATCGAGTATCCAAATCCAGTTAGGATCGAGCATCCAAATCTAGTTTAGGATCGAGTATCCAAATCCACTTTAGGATCGAGTACCCAAATCTAGATAGGATCGAGTATTCAAGTCTAGTTTAGGATCAAGTGTCCAAATCTCTCGGGTCCAGAACCCAAAACCTCAAAAATTAAGTCTTATTTCTTTTCACTCTCTTTCACTAAGGTTTTAGATCATTCAAGTAGGGGGCAAACTGTAGACCGTTAATTTTTGACCCAATTCAATCCAATATGCTTTATTTAGTCCAAAATGATTTTTGTTGTTTAATTGGTCCAAAATAATTTTAATTAAATAGTTTTTGCTTTATTATCTAATTTTTAGTAATAAAAAATAAAAGTAAATAAATAAAAATAAAAAATAAAAATAAAAATTGGAGTCGAAAAAAATCGGCAGCGAAAAATAACCGCACGGGCCCGAGGGAGTTTTGCCTCGCAGGAAAATCTTGCGGGCAAAACCTTCGCCCTCAAGAAATTCGCCCTCAGGAATTTCCTGCGGGCGAAATAACTTCCCGCAGGAAATTCTTGCGGGCTGGCGCGCCTACTGGCCCCAACCAAGGGCCCGTTGCCACAGTTTTCGTCAGCGTAAATTTTTTTGACCCAAATTTTAGAAACCTAATCCAATTAGGTTTTAATTTCTTTTTTTAATTAATATTAATTGCCGTGTGGAATTAGGAAGAAATAACCTAAAAACCACTATAAATAAGGATTAATTGAACCAAATTGGAGGGGGAGAAATTTACACAGTGAGTATAGGATTTGAAACCAAATCAAGGAAGGAAAAGCAAGAAATCAATTCAATTAATTTTTAAAGGGAGGAACACCACGAATTAAGCAATTCAAAGGCAACAAAAGCTTGTCTTAGGAGTTAGTTCATCCAAGAAGAGTTATTTTTTGGAGAATCAACAAAAGAAGGTATGTTAAATTCTTTTTGATTTATGTAACACAATAGCAAATCTATACAATTTAAGGTTTTTTTAAATCAAAACTCTCATTGAACATATTTTTAAACAAAACCAAAATCAAATTCTGTTTCTTTCAAATTTTTAAATTAGGTTCTATTTCATTTAAAAAGCCTTCAAAAACATCTTTTCTACTCATAAAAACTTCAATCCATGTGTTTAAATTCATAAAACTTCATAAATCAGCAAATTGCTTTTTAAAGCTCTAATTCAAATTCATTACCCGAGAACCCTAATTTCAAAGCCTAAAACCAAAATTCAACTTTTAAACCTAAAACAATGAAACTTAATCCTTTTAAAACCTTAAACCTTAATTTTTATGAACCCTAATCCTTTTAAAATATTAAAAACCATAAAAACATGAAAACTAAAAAATCACACAGTAGCTTAAATCACTATTTAAAATCATGAATTAAAAAATATTTTAAGGTATTTAAAACCCTAGTTTCATGATTTCATCATTCAAATCTTAATTTGTTTAATCAAAGAGTCTTACCATCCTTTTAAAACATAAAGCCCTAATCTATTTTAATTCCGTAAAAAGTCAAAGTAGCTATAATTGAACTTTTATTTGCTTTATTCAATTCCATATTTATTTATACCTTGATTTATCTCTTATGCTTTAATCTATTTAATTTCAATACTTGATTTATTTAATTTATCATGGATGGATGTTTATTTTATTGATATTTAAATACTTTTGATGAATGATTTATTTATTATGGATGATTATTTACTTTTATCAATCAATTTAGACTTCCAAAAGTTGTAAGAGGTATGTTTCCACTTGGTGAGTACCTTATTAGTTAAACATCATGTAATTTAATTTGCTTTTCTATTTTAGAACTTATGTAAAGGGCATGTTTCTACCTTTTGGTGGGTGTCCTATCTAGGCATGTGATGTAAGGACATGTTTCCATCCTTGGATGGGTGTCCATTTATTTGTTTTATTTTGTTTGGACATTGTTTTGATTTTAATATAATGATGTTTTCTTTTTATTGTGTGTAGTATGGATAATATTGTTATATTTAAAAATTTTATAATATTAAGATCTGTAAAGGAGGCCGGTTCCAATGAACCGGGCGTTGTGGGGGTGCTGGGTCATTTCTCACCTTCCCCACACGTACCCAACTTTCCAAACCCATTAAGGGGTTGGGGATTCCTTAGGAATCGAGTCATCCACCCCTTTCTTTTTCCCGGCCCGTCTGGGTGGCGACTCCATTTTCTCTGGACTTAGGTCCGTGTTCTCTAAGGCCCCGAGCCTAAACAGTGCAGAAAGTCGCAAGAACTATTCCACCGGAAGTGGGGGCGAAAATCCCCGCTCATAGAGTGGCAAGAACCCACCAAGGTGAGTAATGTTTAGGCTCGGGGCCTTAGAGAACATGGGCCTAAGCCCGGAGAAAATGGAGTCGCCACCCGGAGGGGAAGAGAAAAAGCACTACAAAAAAACACGCTATCTGCAACGGACAGAATCCGTCGCAGATCCGTCGCAAATCCATCACAAATCAAGTCTTGCGACCGATACGATCTGTTAATAAAAAAGGCGTCGCAATTTTCAATTTTACGAGAGGCCGTCGCAAATTGCGACGGATTTGCAACCACTCGGCGGTTGCAAATCTCGCGCTTAAATTTTCGCGGGTAAAGGGCAGCCGTTGCAAATCCGTCACAGATTTCGTCGCAGATTTCCGTTGCAGATTCCGTCACAGATTTTCGTCACAAATTCGTTGCAGATTCCGTCGCAGATTGTCATCGCAGTATCTGTCGCAGATTCCGTCATAGATTTCAAATATCCGTCGCAGATTTGTAGCAAATCTGTAGTAATTTAATATTGATTTTTATTGGAACTATTTGTATTATCAATTAATTTTATGAGAACTTTATAAATACATTTGGAACATTTAAACACAATCTAAAAAAACACTAATTACATTGATAAAAATAATTCTTTTATTAATCTTCAATAGAATAAAATATTTTCCAATTTAACTATACAAGTGTTAAGAACACTACTATAAATAATCTATCTTGAAAATAACAATATAGATCTTCAATTATCATTTTCCATTGAATCATGATTTGCATCATCATTATTAACCTGCAAATAATATTAAAAAGAGTAAATGAAAAGAATAATATGATACTCGTTAACAAAGTAATACTAACCGTGGTGTGTAGGCTTTTTCATTCAAAGTAATGGATATATTAAATTAAAAAGGATAATTTACCAATATAATTGCATGTTTAACTTCCAATAAGCAACTTTAATATAATACCAGTTCAGTATCATCATAACTCTTGTAAAACTTCTACTTTATGATACCTTTAACCAAGTTGCAATTGCCTGAAAGTGCACATTGCCACCACAATATTGACTCAAACAACACAACTGAACAAGCACTTCCGTGTAGCACTTTGTGCTTCACCACCACTCTTCCATCAACAGTCAACACCATCTCGCATGTGCAGCAGCAAATAACCTTCACCTTTACCTTTTCCATCATTAGTGTATTGCACAGAGGCATCACACATATCCCAAACATGGATATATTTAAGAAGGGCACAAACTTTCCTAGATATGTCCAATATACATGAAAAACAAATAAATTCACAGAAATAACAAAGGACAAACATGGCAACAATGACATAACATGGCATAAGGTTCTATTTAAATTTGATATCATCAATACATTGGGTTGATATGTGTAGAAATTCTTTATATCTCCATTAGCACTAAACACAGCATAGATGGGACACGAATAGATATAATTGGGATGTTCGAGAAACTAAAAAACAGGCTTGTTCAGGATTGTTTGACTAGGCTCAAGTTTTATGAACTCAAATAAGCTTGAAGCAAACTTAAAGCTGTGAGAAAGAAAGATTTTTCTACGCATCCTAAAGAGCATTAGTTACTGCTCCCTAGTAAGAGTAAACAATGCAAACATCACCAAAGAACCAAGGAAATATAGAATTAAGGCCTCAAGTACTATCTGCACCAGACTGTACTAGTAAACTAACTGGCATTTTGCAATGAAAAGGGGTTTCATGAAGTTGGTTTCGTTTTGTATTTGGAGGTGAAACCCATGTGAACTGGACCTGAACCACTTTGGGATCTCTGTAACATAAAACTAGGCTTCATATCTAAAACAACCCACAGAAATCATCATAAACAACCATTATAGCACTCAAAAGTAAATAATTTCTTTGAATTAAGAAATTACCTTTGAGCTGGTGGGTAGAAAATTTGAATATGATGTTAAAGGACTTTGTTATTAAAAGAGAAAGGCAAACCTATTGTTAGAACTATTAGGGAACCATAAAACTAGCATACATAAGCCTGAGGCAAATAAAATATTAAAAAAAATAAAGGAATCAAGTATCATTAAATATATTAGACTCACCAAATGCACATATAGCACTTAACAGGAGGGAAATATTCTAGAAATTAAGTGCACCTCCTATGGGAGACATGCCTATCTATCAATCAAATAGCTTAATCAATACTGATGATGTAAAAAACCCCAAGTCTCATTTTGTAGAATTAAAGAAAAAGTGGAAAACATGAAATACTAAATGCTAATGGCAAATATCAAAGAGACTGAGTTGCATGAAGTAAAGGAAGAGAATCATGGCCATAAATTAACAATCACAACTTAAATGACAAGAGAAGAACTGGCAGGAAAGAGAAAAGGGTGCTAAGGACAACCCAAATAACGTCACCTGGTAACAAGATGTGAAGAAGTACAAATTAATAATCAGCAAAGCATAACAAATACCATTATATCATAAGTAATACGATGCAAATTCAACTCCAACTAAAGCATAAGACTGAAGACTTTATTCTATATCATAAATGTTAAGTGCAGCAACTACAACAAGACCAATCTTGCTTTTCCTTTTTCATCTGCAAATATCTAATACCAAAATTGTTATTTCTTAAGTAGTTCTACTTAATCTCCAATGCTATGTCGAACTACTTATATACACCAAGCAATATACATACAGAAATGGTAAAATGTCAAGACCTACCGTCTCCATCGCAAATCTAAATCCAAACCTTCCTAAACCCAAGATCACTAACCATAAAAGTAAAGTGATCCCACTTGACGCTAACCCAAGATATTCAGCATCCAATTTCCTTCTCTTTCCCTCAATTTTCCCAGCAAACAGCCATCCACAAATCGCATATAATATCTAATTAACAGTTGAAACCTCTCATTTAGAGAATACCCAGATCGTAAGAGCAGACAACTAGGGCAAAAACGTATACAATATCTGAAAAAAAAAAAAAAAAAAAAAAGACAACCCAGGTCACGATTTAAAAGCTAAAAAGGAAATTTACCCGAAAAAAAAACACAAAATCTCTAAAATACACGAAGAATCAAGATCATAAAAACAACCAAAAATTTGAAAAACAACGCGCAACGACTTCAAAAAACCCAGATCACAAAATGCAAAAACATTTAACAAAAAGAAACACCCAGAATACAGACCTTTCCTGGCCATCAGTGTCCCAAATCTGAGCCTTGATAACTTTACGATCGACGTTCAAGCTACGAGTAGCGAACTCCACTCCAATAGTGGACTTAGACTCCAAGCTGAACTCATTACGAGTAAACCTGGAAAGCAGATTGGATTTTCCAACACCAGAATCACCGATCAGCACAACCTTAAAGAGGTAATCGTAGTCATCTTTAGCTCTATAACCTGCCATCAGTTCTCTCTCCTCTTGCTTCGCTTCAAAGAAATGAAGAGCTGGGTACTTTAATTTATCAAAACCACTCTTAAATCTAAAAGCTTTTTTTCTGTATTTTGGTCTGTGAATCAGTTGGAAATGGGTGAGACCGCTGTCTCCTTTGCCTCTCTTTACTCCAGAGGAGAATTTTGAAGAAAAGTTGAAATGATCTTTGAATGTAAGCCACTAAGAATTGATGGAAAGAACATTCACATACTACTACGAACTTCAAAGGTGACATTACATCGATTCCATGGTCAAATAAGTAAATCCAGATGCCACTACACTTGATTTCACTACAAAAAAAAATCGAATGTAGATGAAAAGATCGAGAGAAGATAAAAAAAACCATTTCTTTCAACAGAGTGTTTCCGTCCTTAGTAAGCTTGATATCTCCAGCTTCACCAACAAGCCTAAATGTATTTTTTTTTAACAAAAAAAAAGAATTTAATTAAATACATTAAAGGCAGGGTGAGAGAGAAAATGAGAGGGAGAAATTACATCTTGATAGTGCCTTTAGGACCGAGATTGGATTTGAGGACATCCTGCAGGCCCTTTGCAGCATTGATGTTCATATGAAGAGCCGCCGATTTGTTCAAAACCTCCGCGTTAGGGTTCAAAACTCGAAGAGACATCTTCTTCTTTCTTATTCTTCTCCTTCTCCTTCGCTTTGCTTTGTATTAAGAGATATATAGAGAGATTTGTTGTTCTAGGTTTTATGAAGCAATGAACTGTGCGAAGAAGAAGAAGCAGATGGAAGTTCGGGCTTTAGGGCTTTCTGGAACTATACCAGTAAAATCCCTTCAGAGGCCGCCTTTGTTTTTCCTTAAATGCACCGTTTCAAGCATGCTACTATTTTAGTTTTCATTTTTTCATTTTTTTTTCTTTTGAATAATACTTGCGATTACGGTATTTTCTTTTTCACAACAAAAGCCAGTTTTTTTCAGTCTCACTAAATAAAATACTAATTTATTAAATTTTTAGCTTAAAATTCAATTTGCAGTTACTATAATATTATTAATTTTTTAACTCCGTTTGTACAATTGCCTCGTTACATCCCATTTGACCCTTAGCAACTAAGAAAAAGTAATAATTGTATCTTATAGTAATAATTATATTTTTAAATAATTTTTATTTTTTTAATTTAAATTATTGTATTAAATTCTTTACTATAAGAAAATATTATAATAATTTAAAGAATCATATTTTATGATTAAAAAATGATAATAGCAAAATAAGTTAAATCCGATTAATGGGTAGAATTTTAAAAATAATTCAAAAAAAATTTTGAGAAATTTCTATAAAATATAAAAAAGTATGAATTTTATAATAATAATGAAGTTAAATAAATACAAAATTATATGAAAATAATTAAATTTGAAAGGATGGTCAACAATGAGACAAAATAACAAATCAATAGGGGAAACAGGAAGAAGAAGGTGAATTCTATTATTTATATACAGTAAATTCTCCTTCTTCTTTAAATTATAGGAATTGATTTCCTCAAATATATTTCTTCGATTAATTTTTTTATTAAACAAAAATTAAATATATATTTTTTAAGATTTGTTGCGACGAAAATTTGCGTCGACCAGACAACCGTCGCAGATTTACTACGGATTTGCAACCGATTTGCGACGACTTCTTCAAAATTCTTTCACTATGTTTATCTATCGCAAAACCGTTGCAGATCCATCGTAAATTTGAGACGGAAAATTTCCGTTGCAGATTTCCGTCGCAAATGCTGAATATTTTTGTAGTGAAGAAAGGGGCGGATGACTCGATTCCTAAGGAATCCCCAACCTCCTAATGGGTTTGGAAAGTTGGGTAAGTGTGGGGAAGGTGAAAAATGGCCCAGCTGTAGACCCTTAATTTTTGACCCAGTCTAGTCCAATATATTTTATTTAGTCCAAAATAATTTTTGTGTTGCCTAATATATTTTTTTGGTCCAAAATAATTTTTGTTATCTTAATTAAATAATTTTTGCTTTAGCATTTAATTTTTAGTAATAAAAAATAAAAATAAACAAATAAAAGCTAAGAAAATAAAAATAAAAATAAAAATTGGCATCAGAAAAATTGGAGACAAAAAAATCGTAGCGCGGGCCCGTGGGCATTTCGCCCGTAGATATTTCCTGCGGGCGAAATGGCAAAGCAGGAAAATCTTGTGGGCGAAATGGTCACCCGCAGGAATTTCCTGTAGGCAAGGCCTGCTCCTAGCCTACTGTCGCAGCCAGCTGCGGCAGATTTTTTTCACCAGCGCATTTTTTCCTGCGGCAATTTTTTTGAAGCAAATGTTTTGAAACCTAATTCAATTAGGTTTCGGTTTCCTTTTCTTATCAATATTACTTGCCTTGATTAATTAGGAATAAACCATATGAAACCTCTATAAATAAGGACCAAAGGCAATGAAATAAAGGGAGGCCGAAAATAAAAAAAAAATTAGACAGTAGCTTGAAAAAGTGGAACCAAATCCGTGAAGGAAAATGAGCAATTCAATTTGATATTTTTCTGGAATAGCAGGGACATGATTTAAGCAATTCAAAAGGCAGCAATTGTCTTTGTTTTAATCTATCCAAGAAAAATAATTTTTGAAGGAATCATCAAAAGGAGATATGTATTAAATTCTTTGGTTATTTTTTCACAGTAGCTAAAACTAGAAATTTGTGTTTTTCAAAATTTAAAATCTTAGAACTTTAATTTAGTTTTTCTAAAGTCAAAAACCTTATTTCGTTGGTTTATTTTCCAAAAGGCTTAAAATTGTTATTTTGACCTCTTCAAAATCTTAAAACCTTAATTTAACATATTTTTCAACAAAATCAAAATTTAATTCTGTTTCTTTCAAAACTTTTAAACTAGGTACTATTTCTTTCAAAAAGTCTTATAAAATATCTTTTCTATTTATGTAAACTTCAAATCACTTTTTTTAAACTTATAAAACCTCATGAAATCATCAAATTAATTTTCCAAATCCTAAAATCAACAAATCACCCGAAACCCTAAAATCAAAAGCCTAAAAACGTAATTTAACTCCAAAGCCTAAAATAATGAACTCTAACCTCCTTTAAAACTTTAAACCTTAATTTTTTCTAAATCCTAAATACTTTAAAAGTTTAAAAACCATAAAAACATAAATACTTTAATTTTACACAGTAGCTTCAAAACACAATGAATCACCATTTAAAACCCACAAATCAAAAGTATTTCAAAGTGTCTAAAACCCTAGTTTCATGATTTCACCATTTAAATATTAATTTAGTTAATCAAAGAGTCTTACCAACCTTTTAAAACATAAAACCTTAATCTATTTTAATTTCTTAAAAACTCACAGTAGCCATAATTTAGACTTTTATTTGCTTTATTCAATTCTATATTTGATTATGCTTTGATTTATTTTATATGCTTTGATTTATTTAAATTCAATGCTTGGTTTATTTTATTTATCATGGATGGATGTTTACTTTTTATTGATATTTGATACCTTTGATGAATGATTTATTTATTATGAATGGTTATTTACTTTTATCAATTTATTTAGATTTCTAAATGTTGTAAGAGGTATGTTTCCACTTGGTGAGTACCTCATTTAAACATCATGTAATTTAATTTGCTTTTCTATTTTAGAACCAATGTAAAGGGCATGTTTCTACCTTTCAGTGGGTGTCCTATCTAGGCATGCGATGTAAGGACATGTTTTCATCTTCGGATGGGTGTCCATTTATTTGTTTTGTTTTGTTTGGACATTGCTTTGATTTTAATATAATGATGCTTTCTTTTTATTGTGTGTAGTATGGATAATATTGTTATATTTAAGAATTTTATAATATTAAGACCTGTAAAGGAGGCCGGTTTCAATGAACCGGGCATTGTGGGGTGCTGGGCCATTTCTCACCTTCCCCACACGTACCCAACTTTCCGAACCCATTAGGGGTTTGGGGATTCCTTAAGAATTGAGTCATCCAACCATTTCTTTTTTCCGGCCCATTCGGGTGGCGACTCCATTTTCTCCGGACTTAGGTATGGAGATCGAGCATAAACAGTGCCGAAGTCGCAAGAACCATTCCACTGGGAGTAGGGGCAAAAATCCCCGCTCACAGTGGCGACTCCACTGGGGATAAGAGAAGTTGATTCCGTTGGTCTTTATATTATTCTATTCTTTCTTATAATGATATTATCCATTGCATCATATTAGATTGCATCGTGTGCGTGAGTTAGGATGCCCGTGTTGTGTTATGTAAGGGATACCATACTTTCACTCAAGGTATGGAGATCGAGCATGGCATAACCACTCATAGCCTCGTACCGTTTGGTAAATACTTGCTATGGGAACCTAAGCCTTTTAACCCAAAGACTAAAGCTCATGTAATTGGCCTAGTTACTTTCCTTAGGTTTTACCCCAAATGCATGTTGTTTGACTATGGTTAGTTTATCTTAGTCAAAATCATGGCTTATTTGGTTTGTTCTTTTTCTAATATGACCTAAGTATATTGTAAGCTCAAAATAAACTTTTCTTTAAAGTCCAAAAGACCAAAGCTATTTTCAAAATTTTTTCAAGTTGGTCTTTGGACATAAGACTTTTCTAAAAACAAATCAAAAATTCTTTGGCCCATGGCCCAAATACTAAGCCTAAAATCCATTTTTCAAAAATCTTTTATAATGGGCTTAGAAACAAAACTATTTTCACCCAACCTTTTCTTACAAAGAGCTTGCAAAAATATTTAGGTCAATTATGAAATACCAAAAATCAATTGTGGGCCTAGTTTACACTAAGAATAAATTAACCATTGGGTTTGTTTTTGGCATGAACCATTAGTTACCTTTTTTTAAGTGAGAAATCTATCTATAATAAACCTCTTAATTTCATTTTAATCCAATATAACATAAAAGCTACTATAGTTGGTTGAATGGATTAAAACCTAATTAATAGGACTTATCATGGATTGATTTCCATTTTAGAAAATATAACTATTGGTTGAAACGTCCGAGGAAATTATTCGAAAGCAAGATACCCCATGTTGGTATTTTGTTAACCATATACCTAGGAAAAGAGACTCATCATTCGTGTGTGGATGTTATAAGGTTGGAAGGAACGTCCTATTTGTCATTGTTTGTTGATTGTTTGTGCATACATGCATACATTTGCATCTCATATCATTGATCCTCTCTGGCTCACAGCCTTGGATTATGATAGTTTTAAAGCTTACAACAATCCGACCTACGCCGGAACAAAGTATATAGCAACGACTCAATCACTTGCTCACTTAAAATAATGGAGCCCGAACAAATTCAAAGGATGGTGGATGAGGCCCTCAATGCCAAGATGGAAGAAATCAAAGAGGCCCTAGCTGAGACCATGAAGAACCAGTTGACTGCAACTTAGGGAACCATGCGAGGCATCTGCTAGCACCAAGAAAGTCAAGGGGAAGGCTAAAATTGATGAAGTAGCTTTTGATGATGATAAGGTGATCATTGATGATGATGATTGGGCTCAATACTACCAAGATCTTCAAGACAAAAAGGAGCCGAAGGTTGTTAAGAAAGCAACTATTGAAAAGACCGAGACTTCTGATGTTGAAAAGATGATTGCTGATTTAGAAAAGAAATTTGAGAAGAAATTGAAAACCGAAGAGGTGTCCGAGATCGACAAATTGTTTGAGCTAGATGAAGAAGTCCCCTACAAGTTCAAGATGCCATCTTTTACCAAGTACAATGGCACCAAAAATTCTCATCTCCATGTGAAGTAGTATATCACTGCCATGCAGTCTGTTCGAGCTACTAAGGCTCAAACCCTAAGGTACTTTATGCTCTCATTGGACCCTGTTGTCCAAAATTGGTTCAATACCTCAGATGATGAAACACAAAAAGTGTTGGGATCTACTTTACAAAGCCTTCATCCAACAATATGGATATAATGTTGAGTTGGAAGTTACCTTGATGGAAGAGGAGTCCATTAGGCAAAGGCCGAATGAGAATTTTGTAGATTATGTCAAGAGATGGAGAAACAAGGCCGCTTTGCTCAAGAAAAGGCTTGATGAATCTGATTAAATAAGGATGATCGTGAGAGGTGTCTTGCCCAATCTCCGTGAAAGGATGTCTCACACCCTTATAAGGGAATTCAAAGATTTTCTCCAAGCTGGTCTGCAAATTGAAGAGTGGGAAAGAGAGAAGAATCGCTTTTCAACAAGCAGGAATGAGAAATGGAATTACCAGTCTGAAAATCAAAGCACACAAAAAGAAGTTGATATTAATGTAACTGGTCAAGGAAATAAAAGACAATTTTTAGATCTGGGGAAGCCTCTATCTTGGGTTTTTAGCAAGCTACAAAAGAAAGGGTTGTTACAACCGTTAGCTCATCGACCTTTACATAATCCATTGCCACCAAACTTCAATGCCGAGGCCTTCTGTCAATTTTATCAAATGCGAGGAAATGAAACAGATAAATATGCTCGTCTAAGGCATGAGATCCAAGACCTAATCGATAGTGGCAAGCTACCCGAGCCGGATATGCCCAATACCAAGGACAACTCTTTGCCTAAATTTGGAAGAGTGCCACCCCCATCAACCTTCATGATGGGAAAAGGATTGGAAGAAGATTTTGTTTTATCATCCTTTCAAGATGGAAATATTGAAGATGTGAAAGGAAAAAAAGCTTAAACTCAATGAAATTTCCTTAGCTTGAATGTTGCTTTTCAATTTTACTTTCTTTAATATTTAAATTAGAACAATCTTGTTTTTTAAATTTGCTTGAATAAATTACTTTCATCAAAAATCTTGTTGGTCTTTGTTCATTTTGGTGCTCAACCGATGAGGAATCTAGCTTGATAATTCATGAATTAATATATTTATGCATCATGACTCGAATGACTTTACTAGGTGAGGGAATTGCTCTATAGCATTGAGTTGTGTATGCTTACTTAGAGAGGGCTCCTGCATAATTACCTTTGTCTAGGTCCTAATAAGTCTTATAACATGCTTTGACAAACTTTCAAAGCAAAATTGAACTCTGCTTATTTAAGAGATAAATGATCTAGGCATTGTTTGCTTAGCCAACAACTAGTATCCACCTATTAAATATCAATCCCTAGTTGTCCCTTTGAGCCTTCATAAAATTTTAGCTTTCTTTTCATTGGCTTACAAACCCCAACAACCTACGTTGAGTTGTTGTGATACTTTTGACAAGTCTTATGATCACTAATATGAAGAGGCAAGAAGATCAAAGAAAGAAATGAATACCATGAAGATAGTTGAAGCTCTCAAGACCATAAGAGTAGTTGAGATTTTCAAGACCATAAGGATAGTTGATGTTTTCAAAACCATAAGGGTAGTTGAAGTTCCCTTAAATATCTCCAATATATCAAGACAACATCGGAGTAACAAATGATTTATCCTTGTTAAAGAAGATTTATGTTACTCCATTCATCCATTATTGGAAGCCCAGGTTGGTACAAACAAGACAACTCTTTTAGAGCTAGAAAAAAAAAGAAAAAAAAACAACAAAACAAAACAAAACAAAAAAAGAAGAAAAGGAAAAAAGAAAACAAAAAGAGAAAAAGAAAAAAAAACAGAGAAGAAAAAAGGAAAAGAGAAAAAGAGAAAGAAAAGAAAAAGAGAAAACCCAAAATGGTTCAAAAAGCCAACTGAATTCTCTTTTATCTAAGACAACAAAAGGCTTCAATTGGGTTCATAAGGATGATTTGGTTTGAATTGGTCCAACCCAACTAAAGATTCAATCAAAATTGGAGAAAGACCATATAATTCTTGAAAGTTCTATACTTGACAGTCCTACAAGAAAGGACAAAATGATAAAGAAAAGGGAGATGAAGAAAAGAAATGAATTTGGGAACCAAACTTTATGCAAGGGCATAAACTGTCCTAATCAAGATCCAGATTAATGCGAAGAATTTGGAATTTAGCAAGATTGCTCCAAACTGCAGAAAATTCAAATAAGAAATTTATAGTGTGAAGGTTTGTCCTTTGTGTCACACCAGCTCCAATCTCAAAATGGCCTTCATTTAAACCCATGCCCCTCATAGACCCCATTTCAAGCCTATCAAAGACCTTTTGATCTCTCTTGATAGGTAGAGTCTATTAGTGGAGATAGTTTAGATAAGCATGCATATGGGATAGACAATATTTAAACTCAAATGAGACCTTTGACCAAGTAATGTGTATGTGCCTATCTGAAGTGCAACAGTTCTTGCTTAAATAGAAATAATTCCCGAGTTTAGTACGGTAACTAGGGTTGTCATGTTATAGATATGTTAATTTGGAAAAATCAAGTCTCTGAGGTACATTGACATTAATTTGGCAAAGCCAACATTTGATTTCAAAATCAAAGTTCAAAAAAAAATAATATCAAAAAAGTGTTTTGTCATACAAAGCCTTCAAGTTAAGAGAAGTATGTTAAACCTCCAAAGGACACATTGGGCAAAGGAAATGATTATTGGCAAGGTCATACTGAAATATAGTTGGAAATGGATGCATCCTTGACTATACTACTTAGGGTCTCCACCACTCATGTTTTCATCATCTTAAAGATAAAAGCCACAAATGCAAAGCTTTCGATCTTTCCAATGCAAGACTTGAACGAGCATCAAAAAGGAACCAATGAGAACACTTATGCTAATCACCTCAGTCTGTGAGTTGATGGAACGACTGTAAGTATTATTCATGCATATCATGCATACCTGAGCATATTACATCGCACTTTCTTGTCTTAATGAAATAGCAAACACCCTGCGAATTAAAGAATCGAAAGAAGATATTGAATCAAGGGGGGCATGGAAAGCCTATTCGCTTGTGGAAGCCCCAGTCACTTTGCAAAGAGGAGAAATGCGTGCTTATGCAAAGAACTAGACAAGAAAAATATCAATCAAAACTTGCATGAAAGAAAAAATCCTTAGGGGGCAAGGAGAGGATATAAGGTCCAATCAAAATTGGAGGAAAAAAGGAAAAGCAGTTGCAAGGGAAAAGTGGTTAAAGTGCAAAAACTCCCTTGGAAGATCAAAACAAGGAAAGAAGAACATGGATCAAGCAAGACATGGCCAAGCCACTGGCCATGTCCCATCCTAAGCGAAGAACAAAGAAGAACCAAAGAAAAGACACAGAAGTTGACACACCTAGGAGACACGGCCAAGAGCTTGGCCATGTCACTCCCATCTTCAAAGAACAAAGAAGACCCAATCTCCCAGGATGAAGATCCATTTACAAGGGTAAAGACCCGATCTCAATGGATGAAGATCCATTTGCAAGGGTGAAGACCCAATCTCCAAGGATGAAGATCCATTTTCAAGGGTGATGACCCGATCTCCAAGGATGAAGATCCATTTACAAGGGTGAAGACCCCGATTTTCAAGGATGAAGATCCATTCTGAGGGTGAAGAATCACAATGCATAGAACAGCTGGAGCAGTCAGACTTCTTAACTGATAAAAGGTTAGTCAAATTCATTCTCAAGTCTAAGTACCCAATCTCGGGTCTAAGTACCCAAATTAAATCAAAATCAATTCAAGCTTGGGTCCAAGTACCCAATCTTGGGTCCAAAATACTCAAATGAAATTCAAATCTCGGGTCCAAATACCCAATCTCGGGCCCAAGTACCCAAATCCGATTTAGGATCGAGTGTCCAAATCCAGTTAGGATCGAGTATCCAAATCAAGTTTAGGATCGAGTATCCGAACCCAATTTAGGATTGAGTATCCCAATCCAGTTTAGGATCGAGTATCCAAAGCCAATTTAGGATCGAGTATCCCAATCCAACTTAGGATCGAGTATCCAAATCCAGTTAGGGTCGAGTATCCCAATCCAGTTTAGGATCAAGTATCCAAATCCAACTAGGATCGAGTATCCCAACCCAGTTAGGATTGAGTATCCAAAGCCAATTTAGGATTGAGTATCCCAATCCAGATCCAGTTAGAATCAAGTGTCCAAATCTAGTTAGGATCAAGTATTCGAATCCAGTTAGGATCGAGTATCCTAGTCTAGTTTAGGGTCGAGTATCCAAATCTCTCGGGTCTAGAACCCAAAATACCCTTAGGTCCAGAACCTATAATCTCTTTTAAGTCCATAACTTAGCTTGGGTCCAGAACCCAAATTTTCCTTAGGTCCAGAACCTAGAATTACTCTTGAGTCCAGAACTCGAACCGGGTCTAGAACCCAAATTTTCCTTAGGTCCAGAACCTAGAATTATCCTTGAGTCCAGAACTCGAACCGGGTCCAGAACCCAAATTTTTCTTTAGATCCAGAACCTAGAATTATCCTTGAGTCCAGAACTCGAACTGGGTCTAGAATCCAAAATTTTCTTAGGTCGAGAACCTAGAATTATCCTTGAGTCTAGAACTCGAGCCAGGTCCACAACCCAAATTTTCCTTAGGTCTAGAACCTAGAATTTATCCTTGAGTCCAGAACTCAAGCCGAGTCCAGAACCCAAAACCTCAACCATCTCAAAAATTAAGTCTCATTGCTTTTTACTCTCTTTCACTAAAGTTTCAGATCATTCAAGCAAGGGGCAAACTGTAGACCCTTAATTTTTGACCCAGTCCGGTCCAATATATTTTATTTAGTCCAAAATAAATTTTGTGTTACCTAATATATTTTTTTTGGTCAAAAATAATTTTGTCATCTTAATTAAATAATTTTTGCTTTAGTATTTAATTTTTATTAATAAAAAATAAAAATAAACAAATAAAAGTAAATAAAAATAAAAATAAAAATCGGCATCGAAAAAATCGGCGACTAAAAAATTGTCGCGCTGGCCCGTGGGCATTTCGCTAGTAGGAATTTCCTGCGGGCGACGCTCGCTCCTCACCTACTGCCACAGCCAGCTGCGGCAGATTTTTTTCGCCAGGGCATTTTTTCCTGCGGCAATTTTTTTTTGCAACACAATTTTTCCGATGCAAATTTTTTGAAACCTAATTCAATTAGGTTTCGGTTTCCTTTTCTTATCATTATTACTTGCCGTGATTAATTAGGAATAAACAATATGAAACCTCTATAAATAAGGACCAAAGGTAATGAAATAAAGGGAGGCAAAAAATAAAAAAAAATTGGACAGTAGCTTGAAAAAGTGGAACCAAATCCGTGAAGGAAAAGGAGCAATTCAATTTGATATTTTTCTGGAATAGCAGGGACACGATTTAAGCAATTCAAAAGGCAGCAATTGTCTTTGTTTTAATCTATCCAAGAAAAATAATTTTTGGAGGAATCATCAAAAGGATGTATGTATTAAATTCTTTGGTTATTTTTTCACAGTAGCTAAAACTAGGAATTTGTGTTTTTCAAAATTTAAAATCTTAGAACTTTAATTTAGTTTTTCTAAAGTCAAAAACCTTATTTCGTTGGTTTATTTTCCAAAAGACTTAAAATTATTATTTTTACCTCTTCAAAATCTTAAAACCTTAATTTAACATATTTTTCAACAAAATCAAATTTTAATTCTATTTCTTTCAAAACTTTTAAACTAGGTACTGTTTCTTTCAAAAAGCCTTATAAAATATCTTTTTCTATTTGTGTAAACTTCAAATCACTTTGTTTAAACTTATAAAACCTCATGAAATCATCAAATTAAATTTCCAAATCCTAAAATCAACAAATCACCCGAAACCCTAAAATCAAAAGCCTAAAAACCTAATTCAACTCCAAAACCTAAAATAATGAACCCTAACCTCCTTTAAAACTTTAAACCTTAATTTTTTCTAAACCCTAATCCTTTAAAAGTTTAAAAACCATAAAAACATAAATACTTTAATTTTACAAAGTAGCTTGAAAACACAATGAATCACCATTTAAAACCCACAAATCAAAAGTATTTCAAAGTGTCCAAAACCCTAGTTTCATGATTTCACCATTCAAATATTAATTTAGTTAATCAAAGAGTCTTACCAACCTTTTAAAGCATAAAACCTTAATCTATTTTAATTTCTTAAAAACTCACAATAGCCATAATTTAGACTTTATTTGCTTTATTCAATTCTATATTTGATTATGCTTTGATTTATTTTATATGCTTTAATTTATTTAAATTCAATGCTTGGTTTATTTTATTTATCATGGATGGATGTTTACTTTTCATTAATATTTGATACCTTTGATGAATGATTTATTTATCATGAATGGTTATTTACTTTTATCAATTTATTTAGATTTTCAAATGTTGTAAGAGGTAAGTTTCCACTTGGTGGGTACCTCATTTAAACATCATGTAATTTAATTTGCTTTTCTATTTTAGAACCAATGTAAAGGGCATGTTTCTACCTTTCAGTGGGTGTCCTATCTAGGCATGTGATGTAAGGATATATTTTCATCTTCGGATGGGTGTCCATTTATTTGTTTTGTTTTGTTTGGACATTGCTTTGATTTTAATATAATGATGCCTCTTTTTATTGTTTGTAGTATGGATAATATTGTTATATTTAAGAATTTTATAATATTAAGACCTATAAAGGAGGCCGGTTTCAATGAACCGGGCGTTGTGGGGGTGCTGGGCCATTTCTCACCTTCCCCACATGTACCCAACTTTCCGAACCCATTAGGGGTTGGGGATTCCTTAGGAATCGAGTCATCCACCCCTTTCTTTTTCCCGACCCATCCGGGTGGCGACTCCATTTTCTCTGGAGTTAGGTCCGTATTCTCTAAGGCCCCGAGCCTAAATAGTGCCGAAGTCGCAAGAACCATGCCACTGGGAGTGGGGGCAAAAATCCCCGCTCACACCTAGCACCCCCAAAACGCCCAGTTCTTTGGAATCGACCTCCTTTGCAGGTCTTAATATTATAAAATTCTTAAATATAATAATATTATCCATATTACATGCAACAATTAAAATAAAGCATCATTATATTAAAATCAAAGCAATGTCCAAGCAAAACAAATAAATGGACACCCATCCGAGGATGGAAACATGTCCTTATATTGTTCATGTCTAAACTAAATAGGACACCCACCGAAAGGTGGAAACATTTCCTTTACATCGGTCCAAAATATAACGCAATTTAAATTACATAGAAATTAATTAATGAGGTACTCATAAAGTGGAAACATACCTCTTACAATTTTAATACCAAGACAAATAAATAATAATCATAATAATAAAGAAAATAATCATCCACGATAAATTAAATAAATCAAGCATTGAAATTAAATAAATCAGCCATAAAAAATATAATAAACTATATAATCAAATCTAAAATTAAATAAAGCAAGAAACATATAAATTTAGGATTTTAAAGAATTTAAGGTTTTTAGAATTTAGGGTTTCGGAACTTAGGGTTTTAGAAACTAAAGTTTTGTAATTAGGGTTTTGAAATTAGGATTTTTAGGGTTTTTGAAACTAGGGTTTTGGAATTAGTGTTTTGAAGTTAGAGTTTTTGAAACTAAGGTTTTGGGATTAGGGTTTTTAATGGCCTTAAGTAGAATAATTTGGGGAAAGGGTTACGGGGTTTAACTTACTGCCTTAAAAATATAATTTTGGATTTGGAGAAATAAATTAAGGTTTCGGAAAATTAATCAATATTTTGGAATTTAATAATAAAATGGTTTAGGCTTTTGGATAAAAATAGTTTGAGATTTTAAGTTTAAATGAAATAACCTACGGTTCTTGAGGTAAAATAAACAAGATAGATTTTAACAATTAATTTAAATCCTCGATGGCTACTGGATAGTTTTATGTTTTTTATGAAATATGCCAGTGGGGTTACAAATACTAACTGATCAATGAGATAATTAAAGCAAACGATTAAAGTTATTAAAACAAAAACCAATTTCCTGCATGTTCAAAGATCAAGTTACTGCATGCATTTTCTTATTAATCAAAGAAACAAAACTACTGTGAACATAAATAATTCATGATTAAAGATCAAACCTCCACTCGTTGGTTCCTCTATAATTAACTTTTGGATGAACAATGAACAAAGACAGTGTTGCTGTCTTTGATGGATTGATGACTGATGAATGTTTGCTGCTAATATTTTTTGTTTGTTGTCGTCTCTCTTTAATGTTCCTTGCTATCTTATTAATGTTCCTTGCCGTCCCCTGTTAATGTTCCTCTCCCTTCCAAATTCTAAAACATTAATATTTATAGCCAAATCTCACTCATAATCCTTAACCTAATATTAATCAGTCCCTAAAACAAATTCTAGTTGAATTAGGAAAGTTATTGAACTCATATCAACCTGGTTACCCTAGGTCAACGTGAGACCAACCTCATGTCGACCTTGGGCTGCCCAGGTCGACATGAGGCATGCTCATGTCAACCTTGGGCTGCCAAGGTCAACATGAAGCATGTTCATGTCGACCTAGCCTGCCAAGGTCGACATGAAGCATGCTCATGTTGACCTAGCCTGCCTAGGTCAACATGAGTCCAACCTCATGTCGATTTGGGCTGCCAGATTGACATGAGGCATGCTCATGTCTCCCCAGCCTACCTAATTCAAATTAATATTGCCTCTTTTAACTAATGGACCGAAAGGTTTAATTTGGGCCGATTCAACTTGATTTTAGGGTTTTACAATTGAATTTATGCGTCTTAAATCCAAACCGACTTCTTTAAAAATTATAAATTAGGTTTAAATATTTTAAAGTTGGATCAAATTTATTTTGATATCCTTTAATTAGGACCATATCAAATTGGGGTCAAAATTAAGGGTCTACAGTTTACCCTCTGCTTGAGCAATCTGAGACTTTCAGTAGAAGAGAGTAAAAAGCAGCATGACTTTGAGCATATTTTGGATGAGGATGGATACTTGGATTTGGGGTAAGTTCTAGACTTAAGGATAATTTGGATTCTCAATCCTAAACTAGATTTGGATACTCAATCCTAAACTAGATTTGGATACTCGATCCTAAACTGGATTTGGATACTCGATCCTAAACTATATTTGGATACTCGATCCTAAATGGATTTGGATACTCGATCCTAAATTGGATTTGAATACTCGATTTTAACTGGATTTGGATACTCGATCCTAACTGGATTTGGATACTCGATCCTCAACTGGATTTGGATACTCGATCCTAAACTGGATTTGGATACTCGATCCTAACTGGATTTGGATACTCGATCCTAAAGTGGACTTGGATACTCTATCCTAAACTGGACTTGGATACTCGATCCTAAACTAGATTTGAATACTTGATCCTAAATGGATTTGGATACTCGATCCTAAACTGGATTTAGATATTCGATCCTAACTGGATTTGGATACTCGATCCTAAACTGGATTTGGATACTCGATCCTAAACTAGATTTGGATAGTCGATCCTAAACTATATTTGAAAGTGAGTTTGAAAATATTTTTTATACGCATAAACTCAAAAATTAAAATGGAGAAACTTTGCCCCTTGTGTAGGCTCAAACCAATAATTTTATTTTGTTCTTTGCATAAGCATG
Source organism: Garcia nutans (assembly GCA_947685225.1). Taxonomy (NCBI): domain Eukaryota; kingdom Viridiplantae; phylum Streptophyta; class Magnoliopsida; order Malpighiales; family Euphorbiaceae; genus Garcia; species Garcia nutans. The sequence continues at coordinate 57,752,974 of CANTUV010000007.1, forward strand.
CATCTCTTCCTTCTTTTGCGAAATGACTAGAGCTTCCTCAAGCAATAGGTCTTCCATGCCCCCCTGATTCAATATCTTCTTTTGATTCTTTACTTCACAGGGTGTTTGCTGTTCACTTTGACAAAGAAGAGATAATACAATAAAAGAAAATGCAATGTGATATGCTCATGTATGCATGATATGCATGAATAACACTTACAATGGTTTTATCGACTCACAGACTGAGATAATCAAATGAAGTGTTCTCATTTCCTCCTTCCAGATGCCCGTTCAAGTCTTGCTTCAGAATGACAAAATGCTTCACATTTATGGCTTTTATCTTCAAGATGTTGAAAACACGAGTGGTGGAGACTCCAAGCAGTAGAGTTAGGGATACATCCATTTCAAACTATGTTTCAGCATGTCAGTTGATAGCTTCTTCTTGACCTTGCCAATAATCATTTCCTTTGCCCAATGTGTCCTTCAAGGTTTGACAGTTCAAGAAACTTCTATTAACTTGAAGGCTTTGTATGACAAAAACATTTTTTATTTTTTGAATTTTGATTTTGAAATCAAATGTTTGCTTTGCCAAATCAATGTCAATGTACCTCAGGACTTAATTTTTCCAATTAACATATCTATAACACGACAACCCTAGTTACCGTACTAAACTCGGAATCATTTCTATTTAAGCAAGAATTGTTACACTTCAAATCTCACATTACTTGGTCAAAGATCTCATTTGAGTTTGAATATTGTCTATCTCATATGCATGCTTATCCAAATTATCTCCCCTAATAAACTCTACCTACCAAGAGAGATCAATAGGTCTTTGATAGGCTTGAAATGGGGTCTATAAGGGACATGGGTTAAATGAAGGCCATTTGTAAGTTGGAGCCGTTGTGACACAATGGACAAACCCTCACACTAAATATTTCTTATTTGAACTTTAGACAGTTGGGAACATAAAAAGATAGAGTTTTGAGAGTTCTCCCATCTTTTGGCATTAATCTAGATCTTGATTGGGATAGTCTTTGCCATTGCAAAAAAGTTTGGTACCCAAATTCATTTCTTTTCTTCTTCTCCCTTTTCTTTCTTTTTATTTTTCTTACTCTTCCTTTTCATTGAGCATTTTATCATTTTGTCCTTTTTCCTTGTAGGACTGCCAAGTACAAAACTTTCAAGAACTGGAAGGTCTTTCACCTTTTTTTCTGATTTTGTTCGAATCTTTGGTTGGGTTGGACCAATTCAAGTCAAACTGTCCTTATAAACCAAATGGAAGCCTTTTGTTGTCTTAGGTAAAAGAGAACTCAATTGGCTTTCTGAACCACCTTTTAGGTTTTATCTTTTTTTTTAATCTCTTTTCTCTTTCTTTTTTTTTTCTTTTTTCTTTCCTTCTTCTCTTTTTTTTGGGTTCTAACTCTAAAAGAGTTGTCTTGTTTGAACCAACTTGGGTTTCTTATAATGGATAAGTGGAGTAACATAAATCTCCTTTAACAGGGATAAATCATTTCTTACTCTGATGTTATCTTGATAGATTAGAGATATTAGGTGAACTTCAACTACCCTTATGGTCTTGAGAACTTCAACTACTCTTATGGTCTTGAGAACTTTAACTATCTTCATGGTCTTGACTATTCATTTCTTTCTTTGATCTTCTTGCCTCTTCATCTTAGTGATCATAAGACTTGTCGAAAGTATCACAAAAGCTCAGGGTAGGTTGTTGAGGTTATATGCCAATGAAAAGAAAGCTAAAATTTTATGAAGGCTTAAAGGGACAACTAGGGATTGATATTTAATTGGGTGGATACTAGTTGTTGGCTAACCAAACAATGCCTAGATCATTTCTCTCTTAAATAAGCAGAGTTCAATTTCACCTCGAAAATTTATCAAAGCATGTTCTAAGACTGACTAGGACCTAGACAAAGGTAATTATGCAGGAGCCCTCTCTAAGTAAGCATACATAACTCAATGCTATAGAGTAATTTCCTCATCTAGTAAAGTCAGTCAAGTCATAATGCATAAATATATTAATTCATGAATTATCAAGCTAGATTCCTCATTGGTTGAGCACTAAAATGAACAAAGACCAACAAAAATTTTGATGAAAGTAATTTATTCAAACAAATTTAAATTTGAAAAACACGATAGTTCCAATTAAAGGTTAAAGAAAGTAAAATTGAAAAGCAGCATTCAAGTTAAGGAAGGTCCATTGAGTTGGAGTCAAAGATACTTCATTTATTTAGACATATCAATGGCAAGGATCAAGGATCATTGCTTCATTATCCACAGTTAATCCAAACTTGCTTAGTAATACATCCTTTTTAGCAGCTTCCCTATCCATATCATGATGAGATGACAAGATAAAACTCTTCATAAAGGTTGCAAGCGGTGGCACCCTTCCAAATTTAGGCAGAGGAACATTCTTAGTGTTGGGCTTATCATCAAATCTTGGATTTTGTGCCTTAAGTGAACACATTTATCTATCTCATGCCCTTGCATTGATGGAATTGACAGAAGACCTTGGCATCAAAATTTAGTGGTAGAGGCTTATTTAGAGGTCGAGGTATCAATGGTTGTAGCAAATCCATCTTTATTAGATTTTCTAACATCTTTGACAAAGGCTCCCCCAAGTTACAAAATTTACGCTTCTTTGCTGGTTCAGTTGTTATATTTTTCTCAACACCTCTTCATTTTCTTTGATTTTGCTCATTGGGGTGGTAGCTGCCCTTATTGCCCTAGTTAGACAGCACATGATTCGACTGGTCTTGTAGAATAGGGATTGGTCCCACATTTTTCATTCGATCTCTATTGGTGAATATATTCCTCGTCGATGCTGCCTTTCCCTTCTTTCTTATGTCAATGGGAGATGCCTCATTAGCATTATTGATGATCTCTAGAATTTGAATCAACTGGGTCCTCATAATTTCAACCAATTGATCTCGTAGCTCGGCCATCCTAGCTTTAACAACTTCATCGACTATGTCCCTTAGCTGGTTTGCATCCATCCTTCCAATGAAGTACTTGAATCAAAATCAATGTTATAGGTGGTGTCGTTGTATGCTCTTGAATTGCCGTATTCTATGTCTGTGAGCCAGAAGGGATTAATGACATGTATGTATGCATGTATGCACAAACAATAAAAAAATAAGGATAAATAGGACGTTCCTTCCAACCTTATAACTTCCACAGATGAAAGGCGAGTCTCTTTTCCTAGGTAATATGGTTAACAAAATACCAACATGGGGTATCTTGTTTTTGAATATTTTACTCGGATGTTTCAACTAATAGTTATATTTTCAAAAATGGAAATCAATCCATGATAATTCCCATTAATTAGGTTTTAATCCATTCAACCAACTAAAGCAGCTTTTATGCTATATTGGATTAAAACTAAATTAGAGGTTTATTATAAATAGATTTCTCATTTGAAAAATTAACTAATGATTCATGCCAAAAACAAGCCCATGATTAATTATTCTTAGTATAAACTAGGCTCACAATTGATTTTTGGTATTTCGTAATTGACCTAAATAATTTACAAGCTCTTTGTAAGAAAAGGTTGGATAAAAGTAATTTTGTTTCTAAGCCCATTGTAAAAAGATTTTAGAAAAAAATGAATTTTGGGCTTTGCATTTGAGTCATTAGCAAAAGAATTTTTGATTTGTTTTTTTAGAAAAGTTTTATGTCTAAAGACCATCTTAAAAATTCTTGAAAATAGTTTTGGTCTTTTAAACTTTAAAGAAAATTTTTTTTTGAGCTTACAATGTATTTAGGTCATATTAGAAAAAGAACAAACCAAATAAGCCATGATTTAAACCAAGATAAACTAACCATAGTCAAACAACAAGCATTTGGGGTAAAAACCTAAGGAAAGTAACTAGGCCAATTACATGAGCTTTAGTCTTTGGGTAAGGCTTAGGTTCCCATGGCAAGTATATACCAAAAGGTACGAGGCTATGAGTGGTTATGCCATGCTCGATCTCCATACCTTGAGAGAAAGTATGATATCTCTTACATAACACAACATGGGTAACACGGGCGTCCTAACTCACGCACACGATGCAATCTGATATGATGTAATGGATAATATCATTATAAGAAATAATAGAATAATATAAACATCAACGGAATCAACTTCTCTTATCCCCACTAGAGTCGCCACTGTGAGCGGGGATTTTCGCCGCCACTCCTGGTGAAATGGTGCTTGCGACTTCGGCACTATTTAGGCTCGGGGTCTTAGAGAACACGGGCCTAAGCCCGGAGAAAATGGAGTTGCCACCAGGACGGGTCAGGAAAAATAAAGGGGCCAATGACTCAATTCCTAAGGAATTCCCAACCTCTTAATGGGTTTGAAAAGTTGGGTACATGTGGGGAAGGTGAGAAATGGCCCAGCACCCCCACAACACCCGGTTCATTAGAACCGGCCTCCTTTGCAGGTCTTAATATTATAAAATTCTTAAATATAAAAATATTATCCATATTACATGCAACAATTAAAATAAAGCATCATTATATTAAAATCAAAGCAATGTCCAAGCAAAACAAATAAATGGACACCCATCCGAGGATGGAAACATGTCCTTACATTGTTCATGTCTAAACTAAATAGGACATCCACCGAAAGGTAGAAATATGTCCTTTACATTTGTCCCAAATATAAAACAATTTAAATTACATAGAAATTAATTAATGAGATACCCATAAAGTGGAAACATACCTCTTACAATTTTAATACCAAGACAAATAAATAATAATCATAATAATAAAGAAAATAATCATCCACAGTAAATTAAATAAATCAAGCATTGAAATTAAATAAATCAACCATCAAAAAATATAATAAACTATATAATCAAATCTAAAATTAAATAAAGCAATAAACATATAAATTTAGGGTTTTAAAGAATTTAAGGTTTTTAGAATTTAAGGTTTCAAAACTTAGGGTTTTAGAAACTAAAGTTTTGTAATTAGGGTTTTGAAATTAGGATTTTTAGGGTTTTTGAAACAAGGGTTTTGGAATTAGGGTTTTGGAGTTAGAGTTTTTAAAACTAGGGTTTTGGGATTAGGGTTTTTAATGGCTTTAAGTAGAATAATTTGGGGAAAGGGTTACGGGGTTTAACTTACTACCTTAAAAATATAATTTGGGATTTGAAGAAATAAATTAAGGTTTTGGAAAAATAATCAATATTTTGGAGTTTAATAATGAAATGGTTTAGGCTTTTGGATAAAAATAGTTTGAGGTTTTAAGTTTAAATGAAATAACCTACGGTTCTTGAGGTAAAGTAAACAAGATAGATTTTAACAATTAATTTAAATTCTCGATGGCTATTGGATAGTTTTATGTTTTTTATGAAATATGCCAATGGGGTTACAAATATCAACTGATCAATGTGATAATTAAAGCAAACAATTAAAGTTATTAAAACAAAAACCAATTTACAGCATGTTCAAAGATCAAGATACTGTGTGTTCAAAGATCAAGTTACTGCATTCATGTTCTTATTAATCAAAGAACTGAAACTACTGTGAACATAAATAATTCATGATTAAAGATCAAACATCTACTCGTTGGTTCCTCCATAATTAACTTTTGGATGAACAATGAACAACTTTGATGGATTGATGACTGATGAATGTTTGCTGCTAATCTTTTCTGTTTGTTGCCGTCTCTCTTTAATGTTCCTTGTTATCTTGTTAATATTCCTTGTCATCCCCTGTTAATGTTCCTCCCCCTTCTGAATTCTAAAACGTTAATATTTATAGCCAAACCTCACTCGGAATCCTTAACCTAATGTTAATTAGTCCCTAAAACGAATTCTAGTTGAATTAGGAAAGTTATTCAACTCATGTCGACCTGGTTGCCCTAGGTCGACATGAGACCAACCTCATGTCGACCTTAGGCTACCCAGGTCAACATGAGGCATGCTCATGTCGACCTTGGGCTACCAAGGTTGACATGAAGCATGTTAATGTCGACCTAGCTTGCCAAGGTTGACATGAAGCATGCTCATATCGACCTAGCCTACCCAGGTCGACATGAGTCCAACCTCATGTCGATTTGGGCTGCCAGATCAACATGAGGCATGCTCATGTCTCCCCGGCTGGCCTAATTTGAATTAGTATTGCCTTTTTTAACTCATGGACCGAAAGGTTTAATATGGGCCGATTCAACTTGATTTTAGGGTTTTACAATTGAATTTATGTGTCTTAAATTCGAACCGACTTCTTTAAAAATTATAAATTAGGTTTAAATATTTTAAAGTTGAATCAAATTTATTTTGATATCCTTTAATTAGGACCATATCAAATTGCTATTATCGAAGATTCATTGTAAATTACTCAAAGAGGACTTTTCTACTAAAAAAATCATAAAGAATGACATTACCCTTTTCATGAACCCCATACCCTTAGCCGGCTTACTAAAAATCAAAGAAAGAGAAAATCCATTTTCCTGCATTGTTCCTCAGTTTAATACAGTCAATACTATTTTGGGCCATTGTAGACTAGTAGTATCCCATTTGTTTAAGCTTAACTAACATCTTTGGCATAGACCGGTAGGCACCACATATTAGTATGCAGTAAACTGCTTATGTTATAACCATTAAGAAGTGGAGAGTACTTCAAGTTTAGTCTATAGGCCTGGGTGCGGGATTATTTCCCATATTACCTGCATTAAATGGAGATCTTCCAAATTATTGTAATATGCATATCGAAATCAAGTTATATAGTTATTACTATAATTTTTTGTTGGCATTATGAAATGAGTAATGATGTTGAATTGTTTACAGATTGAATTATTTTGTAAATACAATGTTGGCATCGTCTAGATGTGGATGGAGAGAACTTTAGCTTATGGTTCGCACTAGCATATACTATTTTGAACCCTTAATTGTTTTTCACCATAATATTAAAATTCAATTTGTTACAGTTTCAATACAAGTTGACTCCCTTGAATCAGACATCGAATGGTCCTGAACGAGCCTCTGAAAATTTACTACTTGAAACAAGCTAGAAATGGGCCCAACTTAGCTAGTTGTTGCGTGCAGGCTTGCGGTAACCCAAAATCTTTTGTGACAAGTAGATTTTCTACTATGAGCCTCAATTTTCTTGCCATGATGCCCTAATATGATTTTAATTTTTTTTTTTTCTAATTTTAGCCCTTAAAAGCATTATAAACATACCCTCCCACCTCATTTTCCACACTTCATTTAACTAATCAAATCTAATTATTAGTTTTCTTACTCGCTCTCTCTCTCTTTTCTTCTTTTAAAGGAAAATGTTCAATTTTTTAAGTGCAAATTGTTAAAATTTATTTCTTTAGTAAATTTGGGTACTTGAACTAACTTTAGGATTTGTTTTCCTTAAATTGCCTAGAGTCAGTTGCTTCCTTAGCAACCATTTACCCTAACAAATGTGGAACTTTGGTTCAGAAGTGCCTTAAGGTCACTACCTCCAAGGGCACCATGAAAGGTATAAACCCTAACTTTGATTTCTCCTTCTTTTGAAATTTATTAATATGTTATTTGAATTCTAAAAGACTATCATTTGGCTTTTTGAATTGGACTCAAATAATTGGAATTAAATATAAGACTTTAAAGGACCAAATTGGACTTAAAAACTTGTAATAAATCACATTCAAAGATAATTTTCAACTTAGATTTCTTTAACCTAAAATAAAATCCTTTTTGAACTCTGAGTTCACCTTAAAATCATTATTGAACCCTAAGTTCACCCAAAAATCCTTTTTGAATCATGAGTTTAGCTTAAAACCAATCCCTTTTCAAATTGAACCTAACCTAAACAAAATTTAGTTTAGACTTAAAAATACCTAGTTTAGGCTAAAGAATATAAAATTTGGACTTTAGACTTAGGTTTTAAGGAGTTAAATCCTAAAATTATACTTGGACTTAGGTTAGCCTAGGTTAGACTAGGAAAACCACAATTTTTGAATGAAGCCCATCAGTTGCAAAATTATTAGAATTGCATAGGCTTTGATTCTCATTTAAAAGAAATATGCAAGCCTACTTGGAATTTCACTACAAGTACTATAGACCCTTAATTTTGGTTCTAATAAGTCTAATCCCAATTAAAGAAAGCCAAGCTAAATTCGATATGATTTTAAAAGCTTAAACCTAGTTTATAGCTTTGAATTAGGTCGGTTCAATTTTAAAAGTCCTAAAATAAGCTGATTCAACCTTTAAAGCCCTAAAATGGTCCAATCCAGAGTTCAAATAGGTTTGGTTCAGCATAATTGGCATGGGCCATTCGTTGATGAATTAGGCCTGCCTAATTCAATATTTACAACATCCATATCGAATTGGACTCATCCAATTTGATATAGATGGCTCCATATCGAGTTGGATGCCAATTCGATATGGATGTTCCATATCGAATTGGATGCATTCCAATTCAACATGGACACCATCCATATCAAATTGGATCAAATTGGATTGCATCCAATTTGATATGGTTGGTCCATATCAAATTAAACAAGGTTTAATTCAATATGAATGAGTTCCATGTTGAAATAAATTGATTTTATTTGACATGGTTCCTATTTTTGGATTTAATTCGAGCCGTGCTTAAATTGGAAATCCAGATTGAGCTCGAATTTAGCTCAGTATTCACTAGCTTTAACCTAGTTGATTCTTATAAATAGGGAGCTTAATATTTAAAGGGGCAGCCAAAATTATTAAGAAGGAGCCAGAAATAATAAAACAATAAAAAGAGGCAGTAAGACAGAGAGGCAGCAAGGAATAGCAACAGTGATTATTAAAACCCTAGCGACAATTAACCAAAGAAAGGCAGCAACAATTATGTGGAAAACACAATCAACACAGAAGATTTAAAACACATGGCAATTGTCCCAGCAATTGTTTCTCTTAACCAATATTAACTTTGACTTATGTAGTAAGGTAGCTGGATTCAAGATACAACATTGGTGTAGCCAACAAAAGAAGGTGCATATTTTGTGTTTATTTCATTTAAAGCATACAGTAGTTATTTTTAATTATTAATTCAGGCAGTGGTTTGCAATCAACATATCCCGTGCAATATTTACTTAAATCAATATACTGTGGCCGTACATTTATTAATACAATCACAGTAACTAAATATAAACTAAAACCCTAATCTTGTTTTTAAAAGTATAAAACCCTAATTTAGTATTTTAAACCCTAAATTCTATATAAAATCCAAATTTAGGAGAAACATTAATTTGTATAAATATAAAACTCTAGTTTAGATAGAAACCCTAATTCCCTAATAAAACCGTATCATATAAACTGTTTACTTTTCGGGGATGCTACCCTCGATCCCTCGCAAGGGGCGCCGAATGATTAATCTTAATTTTCTTTTATTAAACTCTAATTTATTATTATTTTATGATGATTAAACTGCATGTTTTGATTATTTATTTTGCTATGAATGGTTGAATGGTGTTAATTTTATTATTTGAATTTAAAGGATATAAAAGGCATGTTTCCACTCATGGGTGCCTTATCTTTTTAATTTATTTATTTTCTATAATTTAATTTATTTAAAAACTTTGGGACAATTGTAAGGGACATATTTTCATCTTTTGGTGGGTTTTTTATTTTATTTATTTTCTTTGTGGATATTTAGACATTTGTAAGGGTATTTTTCCATCTTTGGATGGGTATACATTTTATTTATTTGTTTGACTTATAATATAATGATTATTTATTTCAATAATTGTATGTAGTATGGATAATATTATAATACTTAAGAATCTAATAATATTTAGACTTGAAAAGGAAGCCGGTTCCAATGAAGCGGGTGTTATGGGATACTGGGCCATTTCTCACATTTCCCGTGCATACCCAACTTTCCGAACCCAATAAGGGGTTGAGGATTCCTTAAAAATTGAGTCATCCACTCCTTTCTATCTTCCTAGCCCGTCCAGGTGGCAACTCTATTTTTTCAGGGTACAGGCCCGTGTTCTCTAAGGCCTTGAGCCTAACAGTGCCGAAGTTGCAAGAACTATTCCACCGTGAGTGGGGGCAAAAATTCCTACTCACAGTGGCGACTCCACTAGAGATAAGAAAAGTTGATTCATTGGTCTTTATATTATTTTATTCTTTTGTATTATGGTATTATCCATTACATCATTTAAATTGTATTGTGTGCGTGATTTAGGATGCCCGTGTAACCCGTGTTATGATATGTAAGGGATACCATACTTTCACTCAAGGTATGAAGATAGAGTATGACATAACCACTCATAGCCTTGTACCTTTTGGTATACCTAAACTTTTCAACCCAAAGACTAAAGCTCATGTAGTTGGCCCTGTAAATTTTCTTAGGTTTTTACCCAAATGCTTGTTGTTTGACTATGATTAATATATCTTGATTTGAAACATAACCTATTTGGTTTGTTATTTTTCTAATATGACCTAATTATATTGTAATCTCAAAATAGTTTTATTCTTTTAAGCTAAAAGACCAAAAATATTTTTAAACTCTTTTCCAAGGTCTTTGGACATGAAAACCTTTTAAGATGGGTCAAAAATCTTTTTCCTCCTTATGACCCAAACTTAAAGCCCAAAATTCATTTCTAAACAAACCTTTTTGCAAAGGGCTCCTAAATATTTTCAAAAGATGATCTTAAGTCTATTTTCATGCAAACTTTTATTACAACCCTTTTTTAAAATGGGCTGACAACTAGTTAAGTCAATTATGGAATACTAAAAATCAATTATGGGCCTAATTTATATCAAGAATTGTTAATCATGGGCTTGTTTGTGGCATGAATCATTAGTTGCTTTTCCAAATAGAAAATCTATTTATGATAAACTCTTTAATTTGGTTTTAATCCTAAATATAGCATAAAAGCTATCATTTTGTTGGCCCAATGGATTAAGACTTGATTAATGGGAATTATCATGCACTGACTTCTAAAGTTTGAAAATACAACTATTTGTTAAACTGTCCGAGTGAATTTTTTGAAAATAAGATATCCCATGTTGATATTTTGTTGACCATATACCTAAGAAAAGAGACTCACCATTCACGTGTGGAAGATGTAAGGTTGGAAGGAACATTCTAATTATCTTTGTTTGTATATTACTTGTGCATCCATGCATACATGCATACATGTATTGCATTATATAGCATTAATCCTTTCTGGCTCACAGACCTGGAGTACAGTAGTTCAAGGACATATGACAACCTGACCTATGTTAGTGACTCAGAGTTCAGTGAAGATACAGTTAATTTCACTCCCAAAACCATGAATCCCGACAAAGTTCAGAATATGGTAAATGAAGCTCTTGCATCCAAGATAGAAGAGTTAAAGGGCGCCCTAACTGAGACTATGAGAAGCCAACTTCTTTCACTGTTAGAGGATAATAATGTTGAAGCATCTGCTAGTAATAAGAAGCAGAAGGACATGGGAATGACTAAGGTAGGTGAGGTAGCCTTTGATGATGACAAGGTGATAATTGATGATGATGATGACAAGGCTCAATATTTCCAAGCTCCTCAAGATAAGAAGGAAGAAAAGAAGGCTATGGAGAAAACTAAAACTATGGATGTGGAGAAAATGATTGCTGATTTGGAGAAGTATTTCAAAAAAAAGATGAAGGCTGAGCAGGCATTAGAGGTATTCAGGCTTTTTGAGCAAGATGAAGAAGTCCCTTACAAGTTCAAAATGCCTTCTTTCGCTAAGTACAATGGTATAGGAAATCCTCACTTGCATGTTAAGCAGTACAACACTGCCATGCAGTTCGCTTGAGCTATTAAAGCCCAAACTCTGTATTTTATGCTTTCTTTGGACCCTGTTATGCAAAATTAGTTTAATACTTTGGAGGAAAGTATAAAAAAGATTGGAATATGTTGTACAAAGCCTTCATTCAGTAATATGGGTATAATGTCAAATTGGAAGTGACTCAGATAGAGGTGAAAACTGTCAGATAAAAGCAAAATGAGAATTTTATTGACTATGTAAAGAGGTGGAGAAACAAGGCTGCACTGCTTAAGAAGAGTCCATATGAGTCCGACCATATTCGAATGATAGTAAGGGGTGTCCTACCCATTCTACGTGAATAGATGTCTCACAGTCTCATAAGGGATTTCAAAGGTCTTCTCCTAGCTAGCTTACAAATAGAAGAGTGGGAATGAGAGAAGAGCTATTTTTTGGAAGAAAGAATGAGAGGGGGGAATTAGAATGAGAGGGGGGAATTAACAATCTAGTTGCCAGAGTACACAGAATGTAGTAGATGTAAATACAACTGGTCAAACAAATAGAAGACAATTTTCAGATATGAGAAAATCCTTGCCTTAGGTTTTCAATAAGTTATAGAAAAAGACTTATTATAGTCGTTGGCTCCTTGACTGCTACATAATCCTTTGGCATCAAACTTTGATACCAAGGCCTTCTATCAGTTCCATCAAATGCAAGGGCATGAGATAGATAAATGTGCTCAATTAAGATATAAAATTCAAGATCTTATTGATAGTGGTAAGCTACCTGAGCCGGATAAGCCCAATACCAAGAGCAATCCTTGGCCTAAATTTGGAAGAGTGCCACCACCAGCAATCTTCATGATAAAGGGAGGATTGAAGGAAAGTTTTATTTTGTGAACTTTTCAAGATGTAGATGGAGGAACTGCTTAAGTGGAGGTGCTATTAAGCAAGCTTTTACCAACTACGGATGAGGAGGTGATGACCATTGCCCCTAATATGTCCAAGTAGATAAAGCATTTTTTATTCCAACTCAATAAACTTTTCTTAGCTTATTTTGTTTTATTTCATTTTCTTTCTTTGGTATTTAATTGGAACAATTATGTTTTTCAAATTAATATTGTTTGAATAAATTGCTTTTGTTACATTTATAATTTTGTTTGTTATGGTTCATTTTAGTGCTCAATCGATGATGAATCTAGCTTGATATTTATAAATTAGTGTATCTATGCATCATGGTTCAAATGTCTTTACTAGGTGAGGGAATTATTCTATAGCATTGAGTTGCATATGGTTACTTAGAGAGGGCTCCCACATAATTACCTGTGTCTAGATTCTAGTCATTCTTAGAACATTCTTTGATGAACTTTCAAGGCGAAATTGAACTCTGTTTATTTAAGAGAGAGATGATCTATGCATTGTTTGATGAGCCAACAACTAGTATCCACCTTATTAATATCAAACTCTAGTTTGTCCCTTTAAGCATTCATGAGATTTTAGCTTTCTTTTCGTTGGCTTATAAACTCCGATAACCTACCTTAAGCTATTATGACACTTATGCCAAGTCCAATTATCACTGAGCTACTAAGAAGCAAGAAGATCAATGAAAATAATATTTAGTCAAGACCTTAAGGATAGTTGAAGTTTGCTTGAACCAGACCTAATATCACAGACTGATTGAGATAAAGTCAGGGCAATAAAATATTCATTCTCACTGAAGCAGACTTATGCCACTTCACTATCCATTATCAGAAATACAAGTTGGTACAAACAAGATAACTCTTTTAAAGCTAGGACATAAAAAAAGAAAAGAAAAAGAAGTCAAAGTCAAAAAAAAAGGGAAAAAAGAAAAAGAAGAAAAAAGAAAGGAAAAAAAGGGAAAAGGAAAGAAAAACAAAAAAAAAAGAGAGAAGAAAAAGAGAAGAAGAAAAATAAAAGAAAAAGAAGAGGGAAGAATAATAGGTGTAGACCCTTAATTTTGGCCCGAATTAAATTTAGATATAATTGAAAGGCCAAAATAGATTCAAGAAGATTAAACCTAGTCTGGTACAATTTTAGAAGCTTAAATCTAGTCTTGTTAAATTTTAAAAGCTTGAATAAAGTCTGGTTAAACTTTAAAAGCCCAATTCAAGGTTGGTTTAATTTTAAAAGCCTAAAATGGGTCCGATATAGTCTTAAAATCCCAAAGCAATCTGGTCCGACCTAAAATTGGCTTTGCCAATTAGTTATTCACCACAGGCCATGCTTGGGGTGAATTGGCATGGCCAATTCATCCTAGGCCCATGTCTGGAGTGAATTAGCCTTGCCAATTGATCACAGATCATGCCTTGGGGTGAATTCGCATGGCCAATTCACCACAGGGGACAGGGACCAAGCCCACACAGTAATTAACTTCCTAATCGTGCTAAAATCGATAGACTCTCTGATTACAATGAGATCTGAGTAGTATTAGGACTTAGGAAAGGTTTCTGCCCTAATGAAACATTATAAATAGAAGAGAATTATCAGAAGGCAAGGGAGGGATCAAGTAGCAGATCGAGCAATTATCAACGATCATCAATTAGCAAGAACAAACACAGATCAATTAGAAAAGCAACTACCATCAACACAACATATGAAAGGCACTAATCATTGTCTTTATTTTGCTCAGCCAGAATCTCAAATTGGTGCATGCTGTAGCTTGGATCAACTTAATTGGTGGAGCCTTCAAAAGTAGATTTTGTTTCTTAAATTCAATCTATTTTAGTAATTACATGATGTCTTCATATTGTAACTCAATCCAACAAAAGTAAATTTAAATTGATCAGTCGTAGTTTAGGTTAATCCAGTAGATAATAATTTTAATTCAACATGGTTTGGATCTTTGTTACATGATTTAATTTGTTTAAAACATAATTTTATACATCTTAAGCCCTAGTCTATTGGTTAACATTAGATTGCATTAACATTAGATTGCATATTTAATGTTTATTATTAAGCCAGAAGTCTAAACTGTAAAACTTAAATTTTAATTTTCAAGACTCTAAATTTGTAAAACTTAAACCTTAATTTCCAGATTCCTAATTCTCTAAACCATTAATTTCCTAATCCAAAACCTCAAAAATTCTAATACCCAGTACCCTAATCTATAAACCCTAATATCCAAAACCTTAATGTTTTTTTTTAATATCTGGAACCCTAGTTTTCAAATATTCAAAACCCTAATCATGTTTCTCTAAAACCAAATCCCTAATCCTATTTTCCTAAAAACCAAAACCTTAATCTTGCCCTTCAAACATTCAAAACCCTAATTATTTTCTAAACCATGAAAACCCTAATTTACTTTATAAACCCTAGAAACCCTAGTTTTTAAACTTCAAACCCTAAATGTGTTTTAGAATCCATAAAATCTTGGTTTTATCCAGAAAACCTTAATTTTTAAAAAAACCCTAATCTTATTTCCTAATCCCTAAAATCAATGTTTTAAAACCTTATAAATCCTAAGTCTAACATGTAAACCCTAATTTTATATACTTCATACTCTAGATTGAACCTTGGATTTCATTATTTACTTTACTGTATTATGTTATTTTTTTGGATAGTTTACTTTGTGTTTCTTGATGGTGAATTGAATGTTTTCTAATTCATATTTATTTAGTTATTTGAATTTTAAAAGCTGTAAGAGGTATGTTTCCATTTTGTGAGTAACTCATTGATTAAAGATTAATGTAATTTAATTTATTTTAAGTTTTAGATCAATGTAAGGGACATGTTTCCACTTATGGTGGGTGTCCTATTTCATTTAGTTTTTAGACATTAGACAATTATTGTAAAGGCATATTTACATCTTTGGATGGGTGTCTATTTTGATTGCTTTCTTTTAATAAAAATAATGGATGTTTATTTCTTTTGAATTGTATGTAATATGGATGGTGTCATAATTTTTAAGAATTTAATAATATTTAGACCTGAAAAGGAGGCTTGTTCCAATGAACAGGGCGTTATTGGGGTGCTGGGTCATTCTCACCTTTCCCATATGTACCCAACTTTCCGATCCCATTAGGGGAGTTAGAGATTCCTTAGGAATTGAGTCATCCACCCCTTTCTTTTTCCTGACCTATCCAGGTGGAGACTCCATTTTCTCCAGGTTTAGGCCTGTGTTGTCTAAGGCCCTAAGCCTAATAGTGCCAAAGTCGCAAGAACCATTCCATATGGGAGTGGGGGCAAAAATCCCCGCTCACAGTGGCAACTCTACTGGGGATAAGAGAAGTTGATTATGTTGGTCTTTATATTATTTCATTCTTTCTTGTTATAATATTGTCTATTGCATCATTTAGATTGCATTGTGTGCGTGAGTTAGGATGCCTGTGTAACCCGTGTTGTGTTGTGTAAGGGATACCATACTTTCACTCAAGGTATGGAGATTGAGCATGGCATAACCACTCCTAGCCTTGTACCTTTTGGTATATACTTGCTTTGGGAGCTTAAACTTCTCAATCCAAAGACTAAAGCTCATATAATTGGCCTAGTTACTTTCCTTAGGTTTTTACCTAAATGCTTGTTGTTTGACAATGGTTGATATATCTTTGTTTGAACCATGGCTTATTTGGTTTTTTCTTTTTCTAATGTGACCTAATTATATTGTAAGCTCAAAATAATTTTTCCTTTAAATCCAAAAGGCCAAAAATATTTTCAAAATTTTGAAGATGGTATTTTGACATAAAACTTTTCTAAAACGGGTCAAAAATTCTTTTCTACCTCATGACCTAATATAAAGCCCAAATTCATTTTTAAATAAACATTTTTTACAATGGTCTTTGAAGAAAAATTATTTTCCTTAACCATTTTTTGATTGAGCTTACAAACTATTTATGTCAATTATGGAATACCAAAAATCAATTGTGGGCCTAATTTATACCAAGAATCATTAATCATGGGCTTATTTTTGGCACGAATCATTAGTTTTTTTTCCAATTGGGAAGTCTATTTATGATAAACCTCTTAATTTTATTTTAATCCAATATAGTATAAAAGTTATTTTTAGTCGATTCAATGGATTAAAGCCTAATTAATGGGAATTATCATGGATTGACTCCTATGTTTGAAAATACAACTATTGATTAAAACCGTTTGAGTAAAGTTTTCGAAAACAAATGTCCCATGCTGATATTTTATTAACCATATACCTAGGAAAAGAGACTTGCCATTCGTGTGTGAAAGATATAAGGTTGGAAGGAACTTCCTAATTATTTTTGTTTATCTCTTTCTTATGCATCCATGCATCCATATATTGCATGGCATTGATCCTTTCTAGCTCACAGACCTGGAGTATAGTAGTTCAAGAGCGTACGACAATTCGACCTACTTCAGTAACTCAGGGTTCAGTGAAGATATAGTTAATGTCACTTCCAGAACCATGAATCCATATCAAGTTCAGAATCTGATAAATGAAGCTCATGTATCTAAGATGGAAGAGTTAAAGGGGGTCCTAGTTGAAACCGTAAGAAATAAACTAGCGACACTATTGGAAGAAAATACTATTGAAGCATTTGTTAGTACTAAGAAGCAAAAGGACATAGGAAAGGCTAAGGTAGGTGAGGTAGCCTTTGATGACGACAAGGTGATAATTGATGATGATTGGACTCAGTATTTCCAAGATTCTCAAGGTAGGAAGAAAGAGCCAAAGGCTGTGGAAAAATCAACTATTGAAAAAAACTGAAACTGTAGATATGGAAAAGATGATTGCTAATTTAGATATGAAGTTTGAAAAGAAGCTAAAGGCTAAAGAGGTGTCAGATGTGGATAAACTATTTCAACAAGATGATGAAGTCCCTTACAAGTTTAAGATGCTTTCTTTTGCCAAATTTGATGGAATTGGAAATCTCTATTTGCATGTCAAGCAATACATCACTGCCATGTAGTCTGCTAGGGCTACTAAAACTCAAACCCTAAGGCACTTCATGATCTCATTGGGCCTTATTGTGAAAAACTGGTTCAATACTTTAGAGAAGAACACTTAAAAAGATTTGGATCTACTATACAAAACCTTTATTTAATAGTATGAGTACAATGTTGAGTTGGAAGTGACCCCGATGGAGGTGGAGACCATCAGACAGAAGAAAAATGAGAACTTTGTTGACTATATAAAATGGTAGAGAAACAAAGTTGCATTGCTCAAGAAAAAGCCCAATGAATCATATTAGATTAGGATGATTGTGAGAGGGGTGCTACCTAATCTTCGTGAACGGATGTCCCATAATCTTATTAGAGATTTTAAGGATCTCCTTCAACTTGGCTTGCAAATAGAAGAATGGAAAAGAGAGAAGAACCATTTTTTGGAAAAATAAGTGAGAGAGGAAATTATCAGTCTAGCAGTCAAGGTACACAGAAAGCTGTAGATGTCAATACAACTAGTCAAGCAAATAGAAGATAGTTTTTAGATATGGGGAAACCTTTGTCTTGGGTTTTCAACAAGCATAAAAAGAAAGGGTTGTTATAGCCATTGGACCCTCAACCTTTGCCGAATCTTTTACCACTAAATTTTGATACTAAAGCCTTTTGTCAAGTTCATCAGACATAAGGACATGGGATAGACAAATGCTTGCGAATAAAACATGAGATCCAAAAATTTGATTCACAGTGGAAAGTTGCCTGAACCTAACAAGCCTAGCACAATGGACAATCCTTTGCCTAGGTTTAACAGAGTACCACCACCAACAACTTTTATGATAGGAGGAAGATTGAATGAGAATTTTGTCTTGTCATCCTTTCAAGACATGGATGGAGAAGCTAAAAGGGAGGAGAGTTTTTTTACCGAGTCTAAACCTAAAGCAAATGGGAAGACAATGACCATTCATGATGATGAATCAGAGACTAAGGAAGGAGGCTGGTTCTATAAACCTAAAGTAGAAGAGTTATAGAGTGATAAAGTCCTCGCCTCTGCCATGTCTAAATAAATGAAGTATCTTTGACTTCAACTCAATAAACTTCCCTTCGCTTATTTGATTTTTGTTTCATTTTCTATCTTTGATATTTTCTAGAACAATTATGTTTTTCAAATTAAGATTGTCTCAATAAATTACTTTCATCAAATTTTTGTTTATGTTGGCCTTTGTTCATTTTAGTTCTCAACCAATGATGAATCTATCTTGATATTTATAAATTAGTGTATCTATGCATCATGGTTCAAATGACTTTACTAGGTGAGGGAATTGTTCTATAGCATTGAACTGTGTATGCTTACTTAGAAAGGGCTCCTGTATAATGACCTTTGTCTAGGTCCTAGTCGATCTTAGAACCATGAAAATTAAACTTTTGAGGTGAAATTAAACTCTGCTTATTTAAGAGAGAGATGATCTAGGCATTGTTTGGTGAGCCAACAACTAGAATCGACCCAATTAAATATTAATCTCTAGTTGTCCCTTTGAGCCTTCTTGAGATTTTAAATTTCTTTTCATTGCCTTATAAACCCCAACAACCTACCCTGAGTTGTTGTGATACTTATGGCAAGTCTAATGATCACTAATGAACAAAAGGGAAAGAAGATCAAAGAGAAGGATATATAGTTAAGACTATAGAGATAGTTGATGGAAACCTGAATTAGACCCAATATCATAAACTTATTGAGATAAAGTTAGAGCAACAAAGGATTTAGACTTATGCCACTCCAATCATCCATTATCAAAAACGCAAGTTGGTACAAACAAGACAACTCTCTTAGAGCTAAGGCAAAAACAAAAAATTGAAAAAAGAAAAAAGAAAAAAAGGAAGCCAACTGAGTTCATTTTTTCATAAAGCAAGTAGAAGACTTCCACTTAGTTTACGGGGATAAATGGACTTTAATTGGTCCAATCCAGCCAAAGACTCAAATAAAACTAGGCAATAGGGGAAAGATTATCTTTTGTAGCTTCAAATCCGCAATTTTGAAAGTCTTAGATTTGATATTCCAAAAAAGAAAAAAGGGGCATAATGATGGTCCTGGATAGATATCAAGATTGTATTAATTAAATCTAGATTTCTACCAAGAAAATTAGCTCTATCCTTTAATGAAGCAAGATTTCAAGTTTTGTCTTTCTATGAAGCAAGATAACAAGATGCCTGAAAGGTGAAAATGAAGTCTAGAGTTTAATGTTTCCAACTATCTATAGTTCCAACAAAAAATTTGTAGGTTTATCAGCAATGTCACATTAGCTCCAATTTAAAAATGGCCTACACATAACCTATGTCCTTTATAGATCCCGTTTCAAGCCTATTAAAGACTTATTGATCTCTCTTGGTAAGTGGAGTCTATTAGTGGAGATAGTTTGAATAAGCATGCATGTGAGATAGATAACATTTAAACTCAATAAGACCTTTGGCCAAGTAATGTGTATGTGCCAATCTAAAGTGCAACAGTTCTTGCTTAAATGGAAATGATTTCTGAGTTTAGTATGATAACTAGGGTTGTCATGTTATAGATATGTTAATTTGAAAAGTCGAGTCCTGAGATATATTGACACTAATTTGGCAAAGCCAACATTTAATTTCAAAAAAAAAGATTCAAAATAAATAAATTAAAATTAAAATTAATTTCTTGTTGCATAGACCTTCAATTTAAAAGAATTATGTTGCATCGTCGAGCCTCAAAGGACACATTGGGCAAAATAAATAATTATTTACAAGGTTATGAAGAAGTTACCAACTGGCATACTCAATCATAGTTTGAAATGGATGTATCTATGACTATGCTACTTGTGTAACATCTGTTAATTTATGAAAATTAAATTAAATGAATTAAATATATAATTTGAGGGATAATTGAAGGGTTTGAAGTGAGAAATACAAATGTATATGTGAGGTATATATTGAAAATATACAACATATATATATACAACATATACAAAAGTCAAATTGAAAAGTAAAGTCAAAGGGCTAATTTGGTAAAAGGTTAAAAATTAAAGGTTAAAGGTTAAAAAAATTTCAAAAATAAAATAATTATGAATGGAAGATAAAAAATTTATAAATTTAAAATAATTAATTAATTAATTAATTAAAATAATAAAATATTATATATATAAAAGTTGCATCTTCTTCTTCTTTCTTCTCAAAATTTCAAAATTCACCATGGATGAGAAAGGGAGACAGCTCTCATCTTCACCAACACCAAAGTTTTGAGAAATTTCAAAGGATTGAAGTGGGTTTTGGTGATTTCTTCATAAATTAGTAAGTTTTCTTTTATAATTTTAAAGTCTCATCTAAGTATAGGGTTATGTATGATTTGGGTTTTTGTAGCTATGTGTTTTAATTGTTAAAATGAGTATGGAAAGTGTAGTTTTGGAGTGGAGGCAAAGATTTTATAGTTGGATGATTGAATTTGTCAAGTTAGAGTTTGGGAGAAGTAGTATTGATTTAGGGTTATGGAAGGGTATTGTTACAGAATGAGTGTCCATTGGATTTCATAGTTTGAATTGTGTTCTTAAATGACTCTAATATTAAAAATGAACCTAAATGACCATTTGGAATTAAGTAAAATGAAAATACAAAATTAAAGAAAGTTAGGATTTTTGGGAGAAAAAGTTAAATATTTATTGTTAATGAAATTATATTGTTTGAATCACGTTATAATATACTTTTAATGACAGGAATGAACTTGAAACACCAATTAGAATTGATTAGAATGGAAGAGAGTTAAGGAAAATTTTGGAAAATTGGTAAGAATGTTGTTTAATTAGTGTTTTATGTTGGAAATGCCTTGAAATGTGATTCTAAATGATTATATTTATTCACATTGTGAATAGGCATTGGGTAGAAGTAATTTGCCCAACCTTAGTATTGAAGGGCATCTTAGAAGTGAAGGTTAAAGAGATACTTTAGCTTGGATTTGGGTATTAATTAAGGTATGTACATGCTTTTGATAATTTAAATATATTTGCATTAAATTTGGCCTAACACATTTTGGATAGAAAATGTGTTAAGCTACTAAGCAACTTGATCACTCATGTACATTGTGTTATGACATTTGAATTGATGAGTATGCATTATGTGCATTATAAAAAGCCATTATTAATGGCTAGAAGGAATGAAATGTGGTTTATGTGAGAATGACCCAAAGATATTTGGGTAAAATGATTTTAATGTTATATGACTACATAATTAAATTTAAAATTAAATAAAGCAATATATAAGTTTAGGTTCACATCTTGAATTAAGTTTTTTTTAATCAAAATTAGGGTTTGGAATTCTTATGAAAACAATTTTAGGGTTTAGATGAAAAACTATGATTTTATGGATACGTGGAATTAAATTAGGGTTTTGGGACTTTAGAAAATAAATTAGAATAATAGGGTTTAGAAATTTGGCTATTGGATCAATTTTAATAATTAAACTATTTGCAAACTCAAGTTTATGGCTTGTGGAATTGAGGTTTGGGAATTAGGGTTTTAGAAAGCTAGGGTTTTTAGAATTTGAAAACTATTTTAGGGTTTTTTATTTTAAGGAAAATAATTAGGGTTTTGTTAAGTTATGAAACTAATTGGGGTTTGAGAAATTAGACTATTATTTGAATGATCATATTTACTTTAAGTAAAATCTTAGCTACTGTTTGAATTAAAAAAGAGAATTTGATTATAGAAACAGTGGGATGAAAATTTGAAAGGTGAAGATGATTATTTATTCAATAAACTGAATTTAAAGAATTTACCTACACGTTTGAAGGCTCCACCAAATTTAAAGTGTTTGAATCAAGCTTGTTTGGATATGTGCTACTGCCTGAATCAAAGTTTTTTTTTGGGTTGAGCTAGATTAAGACAACGTTGCTTTTATTGCCTTGATTTTGTAAATTAGATCGTCACTTATTGATGTTTTCTCTCTGTATCAATTCCAGTCACCTCTCTATCTTTTCCTCTTAGTTTGCCTCTTTTTTTTTATTCGTGTTAATCATGTATTTATATAAAAACCAACACTTTAGACTAAACCTAATCTGACTCTCATATGCGAACCCTAAATTATATATTTATTTAATTTTAGATTTAATTATGTAGTTCATTATATGCTTTGATTTATTTAATTTCAATGCTTGATTTATTTAATTTATCATGGATAAATGCTTATTATATATTTTGATTGATGTTTAACATCTTTGATAATGATTTATTTATTATGAATGGTTATTTACTTTTATCGATTTATTTTTTATTTTCAAATGTTGTAAGAGGTATGTTTCCACTTTGTGGGTACCTCATTAGTTAAATATCATGTAATTTAAATTGTTTTTATATTTTGGACTAATGTAAAGGACATGTTTCTACCTTTTGGTGGGTGTCCTATTAGTTTACATGGATGATGTAAGGACATGTTTCCATCCTCGGATGGGTGTCCATTTATTTTCTTTGTTTGGACATTGCTTTTATTTTTAATATAATGATGTTTTATTTCAATTGTTGCGTGTAATATGGATAATATTGTTATACTTAAGAATTTTATAATATTAAGACCTGTAAAGGAGGTCGGTTCCAATGAACCGGGCGTTGTGGGGTGCTGGGCCATTTCTCACCTTCCCCACACGTACCCAACTTTCCGAACCCATTAGGGGGTTGGAGATTCCTTAGGAATCGAGTCATCCACCCCTTTCTTTTTCCCGGCCCGTCCAAGTGGCAACTCCATTTTCTCCGGACTTAGGTTCGTGTTCTCTAAGGCCCTGAGCCTAAACAATGTCGAAGTCGCAAGAACCATTCCACCGGGAGTGGAGGCAAAAATCCCCGCTCACAGTGGCGACTCCACTGGGGATAAGAGAAGTTGATTCTATTGGTCTTTATATTATTCTATTCTTTCTTATAATGACATTATCCATTGCATCATATTAGATTGCATCGTGTGTGTGAGTTAGGACGCCCGTGTTACCCGTGTTGTATTATGTAAGGGATACCATACTTTCACTCAAGGTATAGAGATCGAGCATGGCATAACCACTCATAGTCTCATACCATTTGGTATATATTTGCTATGGGAACCTAAGCCTTTTAACCCAAAGACTAAAGCTCATGTAATTGGCCTAGTTACTTTCCTTAGGTTTTACCCCAAATGCATGTTGTTTGACAATGGTTAATTTATGTTGGCTTAAATCATGGCTTATTTGGTTTGTTCTTTTTCTAATATAACCTAAGTACATTGTTAGCTCAAAATAGATTTTTTCTTTAAAGTAAATGGTCTTTGGACATAAAAACTTTTCTAAAAACAAATCAAAAAATTCTTTTGCTCATGGCCCAAATACTAAGCCCAAAATCAATTTTTTCTAAAATCTTTTTATAATGAGCTTAGAAATAAAATTATTTTCATTCGATCTTTTTACAAAGAGCTTGCAAATTATTTAGGTCAATTACAAAATACCAAAAATCAATTGTAAGCCTAGTTTATATTAAGAATAATTAATCATGGGCTTGTTTTTGGCATGAATCATTAGTTACTTTTTCAAGTGAGAAATCTATTTATAATAAATCTCTTAATTTAGTTTTAATCCAATATAGCATAAAAGCTACTATAATTGGTTGAATGGATTAAAACCTAATTAATGGGAATTATCATAAATTGATTTCCATTTTTGAAAATATAACTATTGGTTGAAACGTTCGAGGGAAATATTCGAAAACAAGGTACCTCATGTTGGTGTTTTGTTAACCATATACCTGGAAAAAGGGACTTGCCATTCATGTGTGGATGTTATAAGGTTGGAAGGAACATCCTATTTGTCCTTGTTTGTTAATTTTTGTGCATGCATGCATACATGCATTTGCATCTCATATCATTGATCCTCTCTGGCTCACAACCCTGGATTATGACAGTTCAAAAACTTACGACAATGCGACCTACGCCGGAGACAAAGAATCTAGTATCAACGACTCAGTCACTTGCTCACCAAAAGCAATGGAGCCCGAACAAATTCAAAGAATGGTGGACGATACCCTCAATGCCAAGATGAAAGAAATAAAAGAGGCCATGGCTGAGACCATAAAGAATCAACTAGCTGCAATTTTAGGAAACAATGCCGAAGCATCTGCTAGCACCAAGAAGGACAAGGGGAAGGCTAAAGTTGGTTTTGATGATGATAAGTTGATCATTGATGATGATGATGATTGGGCTCAATACTTCTAATTTCCTCAAGATAAAAAGGAGACAAAGGTTGTTGAGAAGACAACTGTTGAAAAGACCGAGACATCTGATGTTGAGAAGATGATTGCTTATTTAGAAACGAAATTTGAGAAGAAGCTGAAAACTGAAGAGATGTCTGAGATCGACAAACTATTTGAACAAGATGAGGAGATCCCTTATAAGTTTAAGATGTCTTCCTTCTCTAGGTACAATGGTACTGAAAACCCTCATCTCCATGTAAAGCAGTACATTACTGCTATGCAGTCTGCCCGAGCTACTAAAGCTCAAACTCTAAGATATCTCATGCTCTCATTGGATCCTATTGTCCAAAATTGGTTCAACACCTTAGAGGAAAGTATACAAAAAGATTGGGACATGTTGTACAAGGTTTTCATCCAACAATATGGTGTAGACCCTTAATTTTTGGCCCAGTCCGGTCCAATATATTTTAATTAGTCCAAAATAATTTTCGTGTTGTCCAATATATTTTAATTAGTCCAAAATAATTTTTGTTATCTTAATTAAATAATATTTTCTTTAGTATCTAATTTTTATTAATAAAAAATAATAAGAATAAAAAATAAAAATAAAAATCGGCGACGAAAAAATCATCGCCGAAAACCAGCGCGGGACGAATGGTCGTGGGCCATTTCGCTTGTAGGCCAATTCGTCCCCCTGCCGCAGCCAGCTGTGGCAGCTTTTTTGCTAGCGCATTTTTTCTGCAGCAGTTTTTTTCGCCAGCGAAATTTTTTTTACTCAAATTTTTTCAAAACCTAATACAATTAGGTTTTAGTTTCCTTTTCTTAATGAATGTTATATTCCGTGAATAACTAAGATTAATTAAAAAAATCTTTTATAAATAATACCAAAAACAACATAAAAAGTAGGAAGAAATTGGGATGAAAATTTGGAGAAAAATTGAGATCGAAACTGTGTAGGAAAGGCTTTGAATCAATATGATTTTTTTGAGAGAGCAGACAACAATTCAATCCATCAAAGGCAGCAAAGCTTGTCTTTGTTTTTGTTCATCCAAGAAGAAATTTTTGGTGGAACCAACAAATAGAGGTATGCATCAATTGTCTAATTTCTTCACAGTAGCTTAAATTATCCAATTGTTTCTTTTAATTCAAAAACCCTAGAACCTTAATTTCCCTTTTCTAAAGTTTGAAAACCTTAATTCATTGCTTTGTTTTCCAAAAAGCTTAAAATTGTTATTTTTGTTCCTTCAAAATCACAAAACCAAAATTTGCTTTTCAAATTTTCAAAATCATAAATTAAATTTGTTTCTTTCCAAAAGCCCTAAAAAAACATCTTTTCTGCTTCTATAAACCTTAAATTGTTTTATTTATTTTCATAAAACTTCATAAAATTATCAAGTGATTTACAAATTCCAAAACCTAACGCATTCTCCGAAACCCTAATTCTAAAATTCTAAAACCCTAATTCAACTCTAAAACCCAAAACAGTAAACCTTAACTCCCATAAAACCTTAAACCCTAAAGTTTTCTAAACCCTAATCCTTTTAACTTTAAAAACCTTATAAACATAAATGTTATAATTTTTACACAGTAAGCTTAAAAACTTAATTCAGTAGCTAATAGTCATAAACTTAAATGTTTTGAAGAGCCCAAACCCTAGTTTCATGATTTTACCACTCAAACACTAATTTGGTTAATTAAAGAACTTTATCAACCTCTTAAATTATAAACCTTTAATTCATGTCAATTCCTTAAAGTTCACAGTAGCTAAGAATTACAAATCCTAAACTTATAAATTCCAAAAACACATGAAATAAAGAACCTTAAATGGAAACAGTAGCCCTAATTCAAATCTTTATTTGCTTTATTCATTTTTATATTTGATTATGCTTAGATTTATTTTATATGCTCAATGCTTGGTTTACTTAATTTATCATGGATGGATGTTTACATTTTATTATTGTTTAATATCTTTGATGAATGATTTATTTATGATGAATGGTTATTTACTTTTATCGATTTATTTAGATTTCCAAATGTTGTAATAGGTATGTTTCCACTTGGTGGGTACCTCATTAGTTAGATATCATGTAATTTAAATTGCTTTTCTATTTTAGAACCAATGTAAAGAACATGTTTCTACCTTTCGGTGGGTGTCCTATTTAGGCATGGGATGTAAGGACATGTTTCCATCCTTGGATGGGTGTCCATTTAATTGTTTTGTTTGGACATTATTTTGATTTTTAATATATTGATGCTTTATTTTTATTCTGTGTAATATGGATAATATTGTTATATTTAAGAATTTTGTAATATTAAGACCTGTAAAGGAGGCCGGTTCCAATGAACTGGGCGTTGTGGGTGTACTGGCCCATTTCTCACCTTCCCAACACGTACCCAACTTTTCGAACCCATTAGGGGGTTGGGGATTCCTTAGGAATCGAGTCATCCACCCCTTTCTTTTTCCCAGTCCGTCCAGGTGGCGACTCCATTTTCTTCGGACTTAGGTCCGTGTTCTCTAAGGCCCCGAGCCTAAACAGTGCCGAAGTCGCAAGAACCATTCCACCGAGAGTGGGGGCAAAAATCCCTGCTCACAGTGGTGACTCCACTGGGGATAAGAGAAGTTGATTCCATTGTTCTTTATATTATTCTATTCTTTCTTATAATGATATTATCCATTGCATCATATTATATTGCATCGTGTGCGTGAGTTAGGATGCCCGTGTTACCCATGTTATGTTATGTAAGAGATACCATACTTTCACTCAAGGTATGGAGATCGAGAATGGCATAACCACTCATAGCCTCGTACCATTTGGTATATACTTGCTATGGGAACCTAAGCCTTTTTACCCAAAGATTAAAGCCCATGTAATTGGCCTAGTTACTTTCCTTAGGTTTTACCCCAAATGCATGTTGTTTGACTATGGTTAATTTATCTTGGCTTAAATCATGGCTTATTTGGTTTGTTCTTATTCTAATATGACCTAAGTATATTGTAAGCTCAAAATAAATTTTTCTTTAAAGCCTAAAAGACCAAAGCTATTTTCAAAACTTTTCAAGACGATCTTTGGACATAATACCTTTCTAAAATTATTTTGCTCATGGCCCAAATACTAAGCCAAAAATTCATTTTTTCTAAGATCTTTTTACAATGGGCTTAGAAACAAAAGTATTTTCATCTAACCTTTTCTTATAAAGAGCTTGCAAATTATCTAGGTCAATTATGAAATACCAAAAATCAATTGTGAGCCTAGTTTATACTAAGAATAATTAATCATGGGCTTGTTTTTGGTATGAATCATTAGTCACTTTTTCAAGTGAGAAATCTATCTATAATAAACCTCTTAATTTAGTTTTAATCCAATATAGCATAAAAGCTACTATAGTTGGTTGAATGGATTAAAACCTAATTAATGGGAATTACTATGAGTGGATTTCCATTTTCGAAAATATAACTATTGGTTGAAACGTCCGAGGGAAATATTCGAAAACAAGATACCCCATGTTGGTATTTTGTTAGCCATATACCTAGGAAAAGAGAATCGCCATTCGTGTGTGGATGTTATAAGGTCGGAAGGAACGTCCTATTTGTCCTTGTTTGTTAATTGTTCATGCATACATGCATACATACATACATACATTTGCATCTCATATCATTGATCCTCTCTGGCTCACAGCCCTGGATTACGACAGTTCAAAAGCTTGCGACAATCTGACCTACGCCGGAGATGAAGTATCTAGCAACGACTCAATCACTTGCTCACCAAAAATAATGGATCCTGAACAAATTCAAAGGATGGTGGATGAGGCCCTCAATGCCAATATGGAAGAAATAAAAGAGGCCCTAGCTGAGACCATGAAGAACCAATTGACTGCAATTTTAGAAAATCATGTCGAAGCATCTGCTAGCACTAAGAAGCCAAAGGAAAAAGGGAAGACTAAAGTTGGTGAAGTGGTTTTTCATGATGAAAAAGTGATCATTGACGATGATGATGATTGGGCTCAATACTACCAAGATGCTCAAGAGAAGAAGAAAGAACCAAAGGTTGTTGAAAGGTCAACTATGGAGAAGATCGAAACTTCTGATGTTGAAAAAATGATTGCTGATTTAGAGAAGAAATTTGAGAAGAAGCTAAAAACCGAAGAAATGTTCGAAGTTGACAAATTATTTGAGCTAGATGAAGAAGTTCCATACAAGTTCAAGATGCCATCTTTTGCAAAGTTTGATGAAATCAAAAATTCTCATCTCTATGTGAAGCAATATATCACTGCCATGCAGTCTGCCCGAGCTACTAAGGCTCAAACTCTAAGGTACTTCATGCTCTCATTGGATCCTGGTGTTTAAAATTGGTTCAATACCTTAAATGATGAAACACAAAAGAGTTGGGATCTGCTTTACAAAGCCTTCATCCAACAATATGGATATAATGTCAAGATGGAAGTTACCTTAATGGAAGTGGAGTCCATTAGGCAAAGGTCGAATGAGAATTTTGTAGATTAAGTGAAAAGATGGAGAAATAAGGCCGCTTTGCTCAAGAACAGGCCCGATGAATCCGATCAAATAAGGATGATTGTGAGATGGGTGTTGCCTAGTCTTCTTGAGAGGATGTCTCATACACTCATCCGTGATTTCAAAGACCTTCTCCAAGCTGGTTTGCAAATTGAAGAACGGAAAAGAGAGAAGAACCATTTTTCAACAAGAAGGAACGAGAAAGGAAACTATCAGTCCGGTAGCCAAAGCATGCAAAAGGTTGTCGGTGTCAATGCTACTAACTAAGGAACAAGGAGACAATTTTCAGAATTGGAGAAACCGATGTCTTGGGTTCTCAATAAACTTCAAAGAAAGGGATTGCTACAACCCTTAAATCCTCGTCCTTTGCCTAACCCTCTCCCACCTAATTTTGACACTAAAGCATTTTGTCAGTTTCACCAAATGCAAGGGGCATGACACAGATAGATGTGTGATATTGAGACATGAGATCCAAAATCTAATTGATAATGGGAAGCTACCCAAGCCCAACAAGACAAACACCAAAGACAACCCATTACCAAAGTTCAGTAGGGTACCACCACCGGCAACCTTCATGATTGGAGGAGGTTTGCATGAGGATTTTGTTATGTCTTATTTTCAAGATGTAGGTAGAGAAGCAATCAAAGAAGAAGAGGCATTTGATGGAATTAAACAAGCTATGATGGGTGAAGAAGTAACAATTGGTGTTGTCAACGGGTTTTGGGATTCAAACGATAGTGATGATGATCTTGTATCCAAGAAGGAGGAGTGGACTTGGTCCGAGCCTGAAGAAGATGAAGTAATGAACACTAGATCCGGTAAGCCTTATGCAAGGCCACCACCTAAGGAGGAAGAAACTAATAAGGGTAAGGAAGCTGAAGTAGGAAATAAGGAAGAGGAAGATGATGCTGTACTCAAGCAATTGAAAAGAACCCAAGCAAGTGTTAGCATTTGGGACTTATTAGCTACTTCTAAAAAGCACCGAGAAGTCAAGGGAAAGAGTGAAGTTAATATCTACCTCCACAGCACCGAAGGAGCTGATCAACTTCATAAAGATTGGAGAAGTAATGAAGTGTGAGGATGTTCAAGAAAAGAGTGAAGTTAATATCAGAGCAGTTTCTTTTTCAGATGCGGATTTACCAGAGGAGGGGAGAGATCACATCCGCCCTCTCTTTATCAAAATAGAAGTCAAGGGAAAGAGGACTCCATGTGTAATGGTCGACGATGGGTCCACCATAAATGTCTGCCCACTTAAGATATTGCCAAAGCTAGCCATGTCAACAAGGGATCTAAACCCGACCGAAGTAACAATTTGGGCTTATGACAACACTAAGAGACACGCTGAAGGGACTTTCAAAGCTACTGTCAAGGTTGGTCCAATTGAATCTATTGTTGAGTTTGTTGTTTTAGACATACCGGTTACCTTCGCCTTACTCTTGGGGCGACCATAGTTTCATCCTCTTGCTGGAGTTCCTTCCACCCTTCATCAAAAGATCAAGTTCTCCAATGGAGATGAGACAGTGGTCATTGAAGCCGAAGATAATGAGATTGTTAACGCTCTAATGATTGAGAGGCCTCTCAATGGTTTCCAAGTAGCTGTAATTTCTGATGATGAAGTAGTGGACTCCAAAGTCTTGAATATGATGAAGAACATGAACTACCTTCCTGGAGCTGGTCTTGGAAAGGGTAAAGCCGCTTTGACAAAGTTGCCAGATTTTTGAACTCAAACTTCCAAGAAGGGGTTGGGATATGATGAAGACAATGATGTCTAGCCAAACAAGAGTGAGAAGATGAGCTTCCCACCACTTGAAGAGATCTTTGTCAAAGCTCCATATATGGGACCACTCCAAGGAAAGCCCTAGCCAATTATGTTCATGGGTAAGATGATCCTAGGTTTTGAAATTTTTGCAGATTTGGCCAAACTAGTGGACCAAGTGAAGAAAGAGCTCACCCTATCAGCCAATAAAGAATTCAATCCAAAAGAGAAGAATGAAGCTATCCTGAAAGCCGAGAAGACTCCGGAGGAGATTGCTGCCCTGGTTGAAGAAAAGTTTGAAGACATCCTGCCTTATGATTTTGAGAACAGTGATCTTGATTTTGATTTTAATTTGTCTGCTTTGTATGAGGATGATGATGTTTTCTTTCCAAAATGAATGCAATAAAGTATGATTTTGCTTACTTGTGTGATGTTTCTCCGGATGGTTGCATACATTCAAATAGTAGTTACATGAGCATCTTTAATATTAATTCTGTTAACACACAATCATTAAATTTGGGAACAACTGAAAATCCTAAAAACATTAGCATAGCATCTGACCTTACTCCTGATGAGAGAGAGAGATTTGAAAAAATATTCAAAAAATATGAAGAAGTGTTTGCTTGGTCTTATGAGGATATGCCTGGAATAGATCGAGACATAGTCGAGCATCATATTCCTACTTACACTCACATGAAACCTGTCAAACAAAAGGTTAGACGATTAAGACCTGAGTGGGCTAAATTGATTAAAGAAGAGGTCACTAAGCAAATACAAGTGAAGTTCCTTGAAGTGATAGAATATCCAGATTGGTTAGCCAACATAGTACCCGTGCCAAAGAAAGATGGAAGAATAAGGGTTTGTGTGGACTATAGAGATTTGAACAAGACTTCCCCTAAAGATGATTTTTCTTTACCTCATATAGATGTTCTCATTGATAGTGCAGCCTCTAGCATGCTACACTCGTTTGTAGATGGATTTTTCAGCTACAACCAAGTGTTAATGGCCCAAGAGGATAAAGCTACATGGGGTATATTTTGTTATAGGGTGATGCCATTTGGCTTAAAGAATGCTGGAGCAACCTATCAAAGGATGGCCACCACATTATTTCATGACATGATGCACAAAAAAGTTGAAGTATATGTTGATGATATGATGTTAAATCAGATACAAGGGAACAACACTTCTAAAACTTAGAATTATTCTTTGATAGAGCCTTGAAATATAAGCTAAGATTGAACCCGAAGAAGTGTGTGCTCGGTGTTACTTCAGGAAAATTATTAGGACATGTGATTGGTCCAAATGGCATTGAGATTGATCCTGACAAAATTAAAGCAATCAGGGATATGCTAGCCCCTAAGATGGAGAGAGAAGTTCGGGGATTCATTGGTAAATTACAATACATTAGCATATTTATAGCAAAGCTCACAACAATCTGTAAGCCTATCTTCAAATTGCTTAGAAAGAATCAGCCGGTCATATGGAATGAAGAGTGTCAAAAGGCCTTTGAGCAAATAAAAGAGTATTTGATGAATCCACCTATTTTAAAACCACCTAAACCCGGTAAACCTCTATTACTATACTTAGCAGTAGAAGAAGAGTCGATAGGAGCCATGGTAGCCCAAGCAGATGAGTCAGGGATTGAGCATGCAATTTACTATTTGTGCAAAAAGCTCCTACCTTACGAAATTAAGTATAGTATCATTGAAAAGTCCTGTATAGCCGTGGTTTGGTCTTCTAAGAAGTTGCGGCATTACTTTTAATCATATAGTGTGCAAGCAATTTCCAGGTTGGATCCAATGAAGTACTTAAGGGAGACACCCTCTATGATTGGGAAATATGGTCGATGGTTAATAATATTAGAAGAATTTGAGATTGAGTATGTAACTAGGAAAATAATCAAAGGTAGAGTGGTGACAGAATTCCTGGCCCAACAACCATTACCAGAAAGCGAAGAGGTAATCTTGGAATTTTTGGATGAACATTTAGAAGAAATTGAAGTACAAGGGTAGAAAATGTATTTTGATGGAGCAGTTAACAGGAAAGGAGCAGGTTTGGGAGTTATACTAGAATCGCCCGAAGGGGAACTTGTCCCTTTAGCCAAAAAGTTGAAATTTAGGGCAACCAATAATATGGTGGAATATGAAGCTTGTATTTTTTGTTTGGAAACCCTAATGATTATAAAGGTGGATAAGGTGGAAGTCTATGGCGATTCATTGCTAGTAGTATCCCAAGTAAATGGAGAGTGGGAGTTGAAAGAAGAAAAATTGAAACCATACCACCATTACTTAACCATGATGAAGAAGAACTTTAAGGAGTGTAGGTTTATACACCTATCGAGAGAAGAAAATCAGATGGCTGATGCCCTAGCCACATTGGCTTCGGTATGGGAAAACCCTGTCAGTTTATTCCTTAAGCCTCTGATCTTGACCAGTTCATCAACTCCTTGCTATGAATATAAGACAATCATGGAAATAGATATAGACCATGATGCGTGGTATGATACTATAAGGCGATTTTTGGAAGAAAGATAATACCCGCCGGGGGCAACAAAGAAAGAAAGAAGAGCCATAAGGCGATGGTCATTGCAATACATCACGTTCCATGGAGAGTTATATCAAAGATGGCCTGATGGGGGTGCATTTAAGATGTTTAAGGAAGCCTGAAGTGGAGCATATCGTGTCAGAAATACATGCTGGAAGTTGTAGTCAGCACATGAGAGGTTTGGCCCTAGTTAAGAAGATTATTCGGCAAGGTTACTACTGGGTGACTATGGAGAAGGATTGTATTGAGTTTGTAAAGAAGTGCCAACAATGTCATATGTATGGTAACTTGAATCACATGCCTCTTGAAGAATTGCATTCTATGTCTTCACCCTGGCCATTTGCCACTTGGGGTATCGACATTATAGGAGAGATACATCCGACAGCTTCAAACGGTCACCGTTTCATTGTGGTAGTGGTAGATTATTTTTTAAAATGGGTCGAAGCCGATTCCTTCAACAGACTGGGTGTAAGTCAAATGGCTAGATTTATTGAAAAAAACCTCATCTGCTGATACGGGGTCCCGCACAGTGTGATATCAAACAATGGGGTACAGTTTCAAGGAGCAGTTAAGGATTTATTCTTGAAGTACCAAATCCACCATCATCGATCCTCTCCTTATAGACCAAAGGCTAATGGTGCCGTAGAAGCAACAAACAAGACAATTAAGCAAATTCTGTCCAAGATGACCAAGACTTACAGGGATTGGTCGGAGATGCTTCCCTTTGCTTTATGGGGATATAGGACAAGTGTGCGAACGCCCACTGGAATAACACCATTCTCTTTGGTTTACGGGATGGAAGCAGTGTTGCCAATTGAAATAGAAATCAAGTCATTGAGAGTAGTCTTGGAAGCTGAACTGCCTAAAATGGAATGGGTAGCGAGCAGATACACACAGTTAGCTTTACTAGAAGAGAGAAGGTTAAAGGCACTGTATCATCACCAACTATATCAAAAGAAGATAGCTCGGGCCTACAATAGAAGGGTTAAAATCAGAAAACTCAGAGTCGGGGATTTGATGTTGAAGCAATGTAAGCCTAATGTATCTGATCCGAGAGGGAAGTTCAGACCTAGCTGGGAAGGGCCATATGTCGTGAAACAAGTCATGAACAAAGGTGCGGTGAAGTTATCAGACATGGACGGGAACAAATTTAGTGAGCCAGTAAACATTGACAGGTTGAAGAGGTTTTATGTATGATATAAAAAAAAAGGGAAGCTCGCTAGGTTGAAAACCCAAAAAGGGCGGCCTAGGCAAAAGTTAGAGCAGTCCGCTAGTTCCGAAAACCCAAAAGGGCGGGCTAGGCAACAATTAGGGCTAAAAGAGAGAAAATCGTCAATTAGAAAACCCGAAAGGGTTAGTTGGCAACAGGAGTGATCTTGTGTATGCTAGCTTTGTGTTTGGTTGTTCCCCAATTTAATAAAACAGAATTAATGTTAAAATTGTTCTATGTGCACTGTTATAAGTATTTGACCGGATATGGATGAAATAAATAAACACAATAGCAAAAGTTGATGACAAATTTTAAATGGAAAAGAAGCATCTTTTATTACTTTAATAATTTTTCATCCTAACAATACACTTTCTGAATTGACAAATGTAAAATCTATGGTAGTTGATAAATGTAACGTGCAGGCCAGCTTTGTCTCAACCGATCCAAGTAGGCTTCAGTCAAGCGAGGCTGTCTAAATCGGGAGTAAAGTTAGAATCGCGAGGCTCCGCTCCATACTGACGGCCAAGTCGGCAAGGAGCATAACATGTACCTTGACGAAGAGCAGCAAGGGGAACATACATCAAGTATGTCTGCATGGTGATACAAGAAATCTTCCACAAAGGTACCAACCAACGAATATTGACTTCAGAGCATGAGTGGATCCAGTCAACCCAGTCAGCATATGAAGAAGCGGGAGGGAGTAGATTCCTAGCAGAATGATGACATGGCAGATATCTGGCAAAATCCATGGATGGAGTATCAAGCAAACAAAGACGCTCCTGAAGCCAAATCTATGAAAAAAAAAAGTCTGCTAAGTTGAAAACCCGCAAGGTCAGCTTAGGCAAAAATTAGGATAGCTCGCTAGTTTCGAAAACCCATATAGGACGACTAGGCAAAAATTAGAGCAATAAAAAGAAGAAAAAGGAAAACCTAAATTGAAAACCTAAAAGGGCAGTTTAGGTAATTACCTGAAGCAGCAATGGACTCCCAGTCAGTCTCTTTGACAATCCTGATTTAAATCGGTCTAATCCAACTAAGGTCTCGGCTAAGATCACAGGTACCGGTGACAAGTTCCCTTCCATTTGGTCCATAATATCCAATACTCGTGGATCAATATCGCCGTTGGAAGAAATAAGCAAGAATTGACCGAGCAAGCAAAGACAAAGCATGCGTCCCCATGCCTTAGTAGGAGCCAAATGAGAGAGACAAAAATCAATCAAGGGAGCAAGTAGAATTTTTTCACCTCTCATCAACCGAAGAACTTCGGGTTTTGAAATTTGAAATAACATCTGCATCTTCTGTTGAGTGTTGGAAATCAATGTGGTTAACGCCATTTGTTGATTATTTGGATATCCAAGGATGGCCTCAAATTCTTCAATCAAGGGACATATTTCCAAGCCATTAATTTTAAATACCCTAGAATCCGTATTCTAAAAGGAAGTCGCGGCATGTAAGGAGTGATCCAATTTAACATTTTTAAAACATTTTAAAACATCAAGTTTTGACCACAAAATTTGCTTCCAATAAATGGCATCCATATTCTTAAATAGAATTTTTATCTTCTTTAAATGATGCTCGGTCATGGTTGATGAATGAAGGAAAAGCAAAATTGTTAAAGGGAGTTGTTACGTTGAATTGGAAAATACTTTTTAGTTTCTGTATGAAATATGGCATGAAAGGTGATTTATATAGAAGAAATAACTTTTTCCAAAATTTTTAAGGAAAAGGTGATGGGAAAGGGTGAGACCATATGGCATAAGAAAATAAACTTTCAAAATGAGAAGCCTGCTGACGACTTACAGCCAACTCTTTTTAAAGTTTCCTATTTTGTTCTTCGAGCATCTGCTGTGAGCCAAAAATGGAAAAGGTAAGAGCATATATAATCATGCATACATATAGCATAAATTACCATGAAATAAGAAATGTACCAGGTAGTTCATATCAATGCCCTGCGGATGAGATGGCATATATGGCGGCTAGAATGAGCAAATGAAGGGGCAATAAAAGAAGGTCTAGCCTCATGATCAAATGAACCAACAGCCTGCAACAATCATTAAAGAATCACAAAAAAGAAAGAAGCAGTTGCAAGGGAAAAATGGTAAAGTTTTACCTGAGAAGTACTAGCCCCGAGATGTGGAACAAACTCTCCTGCATCTCCGTGATGTTCCTCTTCATTTTCCTCAGGAATCTCCCGCACACCGACAGGAGATATATCAAAGTTCAAGAGCCTTCTTTGAATAAAATGGGCATAAGATGCACTCGGCGGATAGAGAAATCCTTCAATACCATAACCGTACCGAGCCGACCACCAGGCATCCTCTGGCA
This sequence comes from Garcia nutans, assembly GCA_947685225.1. Lineage (NCBI taxonomy): Eukaryota > Viridiplantae > Streptophyta > Magnoliopsida > Malpighiales > Euphorbiaceae > Garcia > Garcia nutans. The sequence goes on from CANTUV010000007.1 coordinate 57,790,086, forward strand.
TTAACATAGTATTTAAAGCGTATTCAGGGCAAGGCATCGGAATCCTCCACCGCTCTGGACCGAGAAACCACTCATAAATTCTCTCTCCGAGAAACCAACCACTAGACACTAGGCCTGCGATGACTCGGCGAGAATGTTGGAAAGATAGTGCAGCCCTCATTAAAGGAGATCAGTTTGTTCGCTCTTCTGCGTTCCACCAGGCCAAATTCACCTGCAAAATAACATAAGGTAAGTAAACTTTCACATAAAATTTGAAGCATACTAATGCTATTTTACCTGGTCTCAAGTTAAGCGGCTCAACACAAAGCGATGGGTATGTACATGGTGAGAGCCGGGAATGTTCACACGATCGGACAACTAGAAATTTAATCTCGGATACTCGATTCTTTCTCGGGAAATACTGGGTACCCTCACAAGGTTATGCTCGTATGCCCATGCCTACAATAACAATAAAGATCACATTCATTCAAGAAAAGAGTGTAAATGACATTGGTGGAAGAAAAATACCTCAACAACCTCCATTAAGCCGGCAAAAGACTTCTTATTTCGGCAAAGTTTATCAAGACCATGGTTTTAGACAGGCGAGACCAGCTTCACCCCAGCCAGTGGATGGTACTGTCCTAAAGTAAGAAAGGGCATTCAACACTGACAAGTGGATGGAGGATCCAGTGCTGCCTAAGATGGTCAACCCAAGCAAATATAATAAAAATCCTCGAGCATACTGTTGGGTCGTGTCTCTGTGAATCCGTCCTTCGTAGTTCATCCAATAGCTACGAATCGGTTCAATTTTTATCTTAAAAGGCCCTTTATATGATGGTTCCATACCAATTAATTCCTGAATTTCTTCAAATGTTAAAATATCATTGGTCAGAGAAACCAGAACACCATCAAATCGAAGGCCGGTTATAGCAGTAAAATCGACCGGACCAATTGTCATCTCTCCAATGGGCAAGTGAAAAGTGTGGGTTGTGTCCAACCATCACTTTGCAAGCGCCTGGACTATGCTCCGGTCTATTTGATATCCTCGGATGGCAATTGTAAGATGAACTGCTCAAAGCCACAATCTCGGATAATCTGTCTTACCCGAGAAGGCACTACATCGTACCATTGTCGGGCTTTGTAAATACACCCTCCAGCCCAAACAACGCAACGATCATGCTAACGCAGAGCCAGGTAAGTTAATACCAGGTAAGTACATATTATCCTATCTACTTAAATTAATATATTTTTCCTAAATTTCTAAAAAGATAATAATATCATAATACAAAATAAACAAACAAAATAATAATAATAAAGGCAAACACAATAATAATAATAATAATCAAACAAAAATTAAAAATAATCAAAAATAATAAATAAATAATAAAAATGGAAAAATAAAAAAAATAAATAAATAATAATTAAAATTTAAAAATTTAAAAAAAAAGGAAGACAAAAAATCAAGAGAAAAGAAAAAGAAAAATAATTACCGTGCTCTTTTGGTTTGAACTTCGGTGAAGCGGCATCCTGGCTAGTATATCTATATTTTCATCTTCATGATGCCGAATAAACTCCAATAACTCGGTATTAGAATAAGTCCCTGACCTTGAAGTGTGCATTTTTTTTTTTGAAAACTATGTGCTAAATTTGAAAGAATTTGAGAGAATTATAAAAATTGAGAAACTTTGATGTGAATCAAATGAAGGATTCGTGGGTTTTTATAGAGAAACGACAAGGAAAAAATCAAAATTCAAAAGTAGGTTTACTGTTCGTGAATAGTAAACTTTATTATTCATAAATAGTATATTACTATTTATGAATAGTATATTACTATTTCCAATAGTAAATACTATTTATTACTATTTACGAATAGTTAGTTACTATTTATAAATAGTAAACAGTTCATAAACAGTGACTGCATAGTAAATATACAGTAAATTCAATTATTCACTGTAATCATTCAAATACTTGCGTGTGTATAAATATTTTTATTTGTAAGGGAAAAAGAAGAAGATATATGCATAAAAATTAGCCAAACTTTTTGAAATAAAAATTATTATTAGCTCAGGTCCATAACTCAAATTATTCTTAGGTCTAGAACCTAGAATCTCTTTTTAAGTCCAGAACTTAGCTCGGGTCTTGAACCCAAATTTTTCTTAGGTCCAGAATCTAGAATTATTTCTAAGTCCAGAACTTAGCTCGGGTTCAGAACCCAAATTATCCTTAGGTCCAGAACCTAGAATCTCTTTTAAGTCCAGAACCTAGAATCTCTTTTAAGTCCAGAACTTAACTCGGGTCCAGAACCCAAATTTTCCTTAGGTCCAGAACCTAGAATCTCTTTTAAGTCCAGAACTTAGCTCGGGTCCAGAACCCAAATTTTTCTTAGGTCCAGAACCTAGAATCTCTTTTAAGTCCAGAACTTAGCTCGGGTCCAGAACCCAAATTACCCTTAGGTCCAGAACCTAGAATCTCTTTTAAGTCCAGAACTTAACTCGAGTCCAGAACCTAAATTATCCTTAGGTCCAGAACCTAGAATCTTTCCTAAATTCAGAACTTAGCTAAGGTTTAGAACCCAAATTTTTCTTAGGTCCAAAACCTAGAATTATCCTTGAGTCCAGAACTTGGATCGGGTCCAAAACCAAAATTTTCCAGAACCTAGAATTATCCTTGAGTCCAAAACTCGAACCGGGTCCAGAACCCAAAACCTCAACCATCTCAAAAATTAAGTCTTATTGCTTTTCACTCTCTTTCACTAAAGTCTCAGATCATTCAAGCAGGGGGCAAACTGTAGACCCTAAATTTTTTACCCAGTCTGGTCCAATATATTTTAATTAGTCCAAAATAATTTTTGTGTTGTCCAATATATTTTAATTAGTCCAAAATAATTTTTTTTATCTTAATTAAATAATATTTTCTTTAGTATCTAATTTTTATTAATAAAAAATAAAAAAGAATAAGAATAAACAAAAAAATAAAAATAAAAATCGGCGACGGAAAAATCGTCGCCGAAAACTAGCGCGGGACCAATGGTCGTGGGCCATTTCGCCCGCAAGAGTTTCCTACAGGCGAAATGGCCCACAGGCCAATTCGCTGCGGCAGCTTTTTTGCCAGCGTATTATTTCCACAGCAGTTTTTTTTTGCCAGCGAAATTTTTCCAACGCAAATTTTTCCGAAACCTAATACAATTAGGTTTCGGTTTCCTTTTCTTAATGAATGTTGTATTCCGTGAATAACTAAGATTAATAAAAAAATCTTCTATAAATAATACCAAAAACAACACAAGAAGCAGGAAGAAATTGGGACGAAAATTTGGAGAAAAATTGAGACTGAAACTGTGTAGGAAAGACTTTGAATCAATCTGATTTTTTTGAGAGAGCAGACAACAATTCAATCCATCAAAGGCAGCAAAGCTTGTCTTTGTTTTTGTTCATCCAAGAAGAAATTTTTGGTGGAACCAACAAACGGAGGTATGCATCAATTGTCTAATTTCTTCACAGTAGCTTAAATCATCCAATTGTTTCTTTTAATTCAAAAACCCTAAGACCTTAATTCCCCTTTTCTAAAGTTTAAAAACCTTAATTCGTTGCTTTGTTTTCCAAAAAGCTTAAAATTTTTATTTTTGTTCCTTCAAAATCACAAAATCCAAATTTGCTTTTCAAATTTTCAAAATCATAAATTAAATCTATTTCTTTCCAAAAACCCTAAAAAAATCTTTTCTGCTTCTATAAACCTTAAATCATTTTATTTATTTTCATAAAACTTCATAAAATTATCAACTGATTTACAAATTCCAAAACCTAATGCATTCTCCGAAACCCTAATTCTAAAATTCTAAAACCCTAATTCAACTCCAAAACCCAAAACAGTAAACCTTAAATCCCATAAAACATCAAACCCTAAAGTTTTCTAAACCCTAATCCTTTAAACTTTAAAAACCTTATAAACATAAATGTTATAATTTTTACACAGTAAGCTTAAAAACATAATTCAGTAGCTAATAGTCATAAACTTAAATATTTTAAAGAGCCCAAACCCTAGTTTCATGATTTTATCACTCAAACACTAATTTGGTTAATTAAAGAACTTTATCAACCTCTTAAATTATAAAACTTTAATTCATGTCAATTCCTTAAAGTTCACAGTAGGAATTACAAATCCTAAACCTATAAATTCCCAAAACACATGAAATAAAGAACCTTAAATGGAAACAGTAGCCCTAATTTGAATCTTTATTTGCTTTATTCAATTTTATATTTGATTATGCTTGGATTTATTTTATATGCTCAATGCTTGGTTTACTTAATTTATCATGGATGGATGTTTACATTCTATTGTTATTTAATATCTTTAATGAATGATTTATTTATGATGAATGGTTATTTACTTTTATCGATTTATTTAGATTTTCAAATGTTGTAACAGGTATGTTTCCACTTGGTGGATACCTCATTAGTTAGATATCATGTAATTTAAATTGCTTTTCTATTTTAGAACCAATGTAAAGGACATGTTTCTACCTTTCGGTGGGTGTCCTATTTAGGCATGGGATGTAAGGACATGTTTCCATCCTTGGATGGGTGTCCATTTAATTGTTTTGTTTGGACATTGTTTTGATTTTCAATATATTGATGCTTTATTTTTATTGTGTGTAATATGGATAATGTTGTTATATTTAAGAATTTTGTAATATTAAGACCTGTAAAGGAGGCCGGTTCCAATGAATCGGGCGTTGTGTGGTTGGGGATTCCTTAGGAATCGAGTCATACCCAACTTTTCGAACCCATTAAGGGGTTGGGGATTCCTTAGGAATCGAGTCATCCACCCCTTTCTTTTTTCCGGTTCGTCCGGGTGGCAACTCCATTTTCTCCGGACTTAGGTCCGTGTTCTCTAAGGCCCCGAGCCTAAATAGTACCAAAGTCATAAGAACTATTCCACCGGGAGTGGGGGCAAAAATCCCCACTCATATATGGATACAATGTCGAGATGAAAGTTACCTTAATGGAAGTGGAGTCCATTAGACAAAGGCCAAATGAGAATTTTGTGGACTATGTGAAAAGGTGGAGAAATAAAGCTGCTTTGCTCAAGAAGAGGCCCGATGAGTCTGATCAAATAAGAATGACTGTGAGAGGGGTGTTGCCTAGTCTTCGTGAAAGGATGTCTCATACACTCATCCATGATTTCAAAGATCTTCTCCAAGCTGGTCTACAAATTGAAGAATGGGAAAGGGAGAAGAACTGCTTTTCTGCAAGAAAGAATGAGAAAGGGAACTACCAGTCTAGAAATCAAAGCACACAAAAAGAAGTTGATGTCAATACAACTGGTCAAGCAAATAGAAGGCAGTTTTCATATCTGGGGAAGCATTTGTCTTGGGTCTTCAACAAGCTACAAAAGAAGGGACTATTACAGCCATTGGCTCCTCGACCTTTGCCGAATCCTTTACCCCTAAAATCTAATACCAAAGCCTTTTGTGAGTTTCATCAAACACAAGGACATGAGACAAAAAAAATGCTTGCGACTAAAACATGAGATCCAAAATTTAATTGACAGTGGTAAGCTGCCTGAGCCTAATAAGACTAGCACAAAAGACAATCCTTTGCCAAAATTCAATCGAGTGCCACCACCAACAACCTTCATGGTAGGAAAAGGATTGGAAGAAGATTTTGCTTTATCATCCTTTCAAGATGGAAATATTGAAGATGTGAAAGGAAAAGAAGCTTAAACTCATTGAACTTTCCTTAGTTTGAATGTTGCTTTTTAATTTTACTTTCTTTAATATTTTGGAACTATTGTATTTTTCAAATTTGAAGTTGCTTGAAATAAATTACTTTCATCAAAAATTTTATTGTTCTTTGTTCATTTTGGTGCTTAACCAATGAGGAATCTAGCTTGATAATTCATGAATTAATATATCTAGGCATCATGACTTGAATGACTTTACTAGGTAAGGGAATTGCTCTATAGCAATGAGTTGTGTATGGTTACTTAGAGAAGGCTCCTGCATAATTACCTTTGTCTAGGTCCTAGTCAGTCTTAGAGCATGCTTTGACAAACTTTCGAGATGAAATTGAACTTTGATTAGTTAAGAGAGAAATGATCTAGGCATTGTTTGGTTAGCCAACAACTAGTATCCACCAAATTAAATATCAATCCCTAGTTGTCCTTTTGAGCCTTCATAAAATTTTAGCTTTCTTTTCATTGACATATAACCCCAACAACCTACCCTGAGCTGTTGTGATACTTTTGATAAGTCTTATGATCACTAAGATGAAGAGACAAGAAGATCAAAGAAAGGAATGAATAGTCAAGACCATGAAAATAGTTGAATTTCTTAAGACCATAAGGGTAGTTGAAGTTTTTCTCATATCTCCAATATATCAAGACAACATCAGAGTAACAAATGATTTATCCCTGTTAAAGGAGATTTATACCACTCCACTCATCCATTATTGGAAACCTAAGTTGGTACAAACAAGACAACTCTTTTAGAGCTAGAACCAAAAAAAAAAGAAAGAAAAGAAAAGAAGAAGAAAAAAAAGAAAAAAAAAGAAAAAGAGAAAAGAAAAGAAAAGAAAGAGAAAGATAAAACCTAAAAAGGTGGTTCAGAAATCCAACTGAGTTCTCATTTACCTAAGATAGCAAGAGGCTTCTATTTAGTTTATAAGGACAATTTAACTTGAGTTGGTCCAACCCAACCAAAGATTCTATCAAAATCAAAGAAAAAGGAGAAAGACCATTCAGTTCTTGAAAGTTCTGTACTTGATAGTCCTACAAGGAAGGATGAGAAAAATGATAAAATGCTCAAAAGAAAGGGAAGAGTAAGAAAAATAAAAAGAAAGAAAAGGGAGAAGAAGAAAAGAAACGAATTTGGATAACAAACTTTTTGCAAGGGCAAAGACTGTCCTGATCAAGATCTAGATTAATGCCAAGAAGATAAAAGGAATTTGGAGTCTAGAAAGATTGCTCCCAACTATCTAAAGTTCCAACAAGAAATTTGTAGTGTGAGGGTTTGTCCATTGTGTCACACCAATTCCAATCTCAAAATGGCCTTCAGTTAAACCTGTGTCCCTTATAGACCCCATTTCAAGCCTATCAAAGGCCTATTGATCTCTCTTGGTAGGTAGAGTCTATTAGTGGAGATAGTTTGAATAAGCATGCATATGAGATAGACAATATTTAAATTCAATGAGACCTTTGGCCAAGTAATGTGTATGTGCCTATCTGAAGTGCAACAGTTCTTGCTTAAATAGAAATGATTCCCGAGTTTAGTACAGTAACTAGGGTTGTCATGTTATAGATATGTTAATTTGGAAAATCAAGTCCTAAGGTGCATTGACATTGATTTTGGCAAAGCCAACACTTAATTTCAAAATCAAAATTCAAAAAATAAAAAATGTTTTTGTCACATGAAGCCTTCAAGTTAAGGGGAGTATGTTGAACTATCAAACCTCGAAGAACACATTGGGCAAAGGAAATGATTACTGGCAAGGTCATGCTGAATCATAATTTAAAATGGATATATCCCTAACTCTGCAGCTTGGGGTCTCCACCACTCATATTTTCAACATATCAAAGATAAAAGCCATAAATGTGAAGCATCCTATCATTCTGAAGCAAGGACTAAACAAGCATCTCAAAGGAGTCAATGAGAACACTTCTGATGATCACCTCAGTCTGTGAGTCGATGGAACGACTGTAAGTATTATTCATGCATATCATGCATACATGAGTATATCACATCGCACTTTCTTGTCTTGTATTGTCTATTCCTTGTCAAAATGAACAGCAAACACCCTGCGAAGTAAAGAATCAAAAGAAGATATTTGCTTGTGGAAGCTCCAGTCATTTTGCAAAAGAAGAAATGCGTGCTTGTGCAAAGAACTAGACAACAAAAACATCAATCAGAGCCCGCATGGAAAAATCATGGGTTTGAGCCTACACAAGGGGCAAAGTTTCTCCTTTTCAATTTTTGAGTTTATGCATAAACAAAATATTTTGAATATCTTGCCAGGCAGGGGGCAAGGAGAAGATATGAAGACTAGCTAAAAGGGCTGAATTTTTTTAATGCATAATTGATGAAGAAGAAAAAGAATTCTCAAATGCAAAAGACAAAAGGTTAGTCCAGCTAAAAGGGCTGAAGCCAGGGTAAAGACCAAATTTCTAATGGATAAAGATCCATTTTTCAAGGGTAAAGACCCGATTTCCAATGGATAAAGATCCATATTTCAAGGGTAAAGACCAGATTTTCAATGGATAAAGATCCATTTTTCAAGGGTAAAAATCCGATTTCCAATGGATAAAGATCTATTTTTCAAGGGTAAAGACCAAATTTTTAATGGATAAAGATCCATATTTCAAGGGTAAAGACCCGATTTCCAATGGATAAAGATCCATGTTTCAAGGGTAAAGACCCGATTTCTAATGGATAAAGATCCATGTTTCAAGGGTAAAGATCCGATTTCAAATGGATAAAGATCCATGTTTCATGGGTAAAGACCCGATTTCTAATGGATAAAGATCCATGTTTCAAGGGTAAAGATCCGATTTCCAATGGATAAAAATCCATGTTTCAAGGGTAAAGACCCGATTTCTAATGGATAAAGATCCATGTTTCAAGGGTAAAGACCCGACTTTCAATGGATAAAGATCCATGTTTCAAGGGTAAAGACCCAATTTTCAATGGATAAAGATCCATGTTTCAAGGGTAAAGACCCGACTTTCAATGGATAAAGATCCATATTTCAAGAGTAAAGACTTGATTTCCAATGGATAAAGATCCATGTTTCAAGGGTAAAGACTCAATTTCCAATGGATAAAGATCCATGTTTCAAGGATAAAGACCCAATCTCCAATGGATAAAGATCCATGTTCCTAGGATAAAGACTCGATTTCCAATAGATAAAGATCTATTTTTGGTGGATAAAGACCCACAATCCATAAAAATGGAACAACCAGTTATGCCAGAATTCTCAATTGATAAAAGGTCAGTCAAACCAAATTCAATCTCGAGTCTAAGTACCCAAATCAAATCCAAGAACCCAAAACCTCAACCATCTCAAAAATTAAGTCTTATTATTTTTCACTCTCTTTTACTAAAGTTTCAGATCGTTCAAGCAAGGGGCAAACTATAGACCCTTAATTTTTGACCCAGTCCGATCCAATATATTTTATTTAGTCCAAAATAATTTTTATGTTATCTTAATTGAATAATATTTATTTTAGTATTTATTTTTATAATTATAGTAATAAAAAATAATAATAAATAAAAATAAAAATCGGAGACTAAAAAATTCATTGCCGAAAGTGTTGGACGAAATGGCCTTGGGCCATTTCACCTGCAGGAGTTTCCTGCGGGTGAAATGGCCTGGCAGCCCAGCCAACGCCCTGCTCTTGCACCTCGCTCACAACCTGTCGCAGTTTTCGCCAGCAAATTTTTTTTCCAACGCAATTTTTTCTGAAACCAAATTCTATTTGGTTTCGGTTTCCTTTTCCTAATTAATGATAATTTCCTTAAACCATTGGAATTAAGCTTCCAAAATTTCCTATAAATAACACTAAAAAGACACGGAAAAAGGGAGGAATTTATGGAAGGGATCGGACTGGATTTTGAGGAGAAAAACTTTGGATTTGGACGAGAACTTGAGACTTCAGATTTGAGAGGAGTAACAAGCAAAACCATCAACAATTTATCAAAGGCAGCAATCTTGCCTTTGTCCTTGTTCATCCAAGAAGTAATTTTTGGTGGAACCAACGAGCAGAGGTTTGGATTTTCAATCTCTAATTTCTTTTTATTTTCTTTGATTCATAAGATTATACACACAAAACCTTGATCTATAAATATGTAGTAACATTGATCTTCATTTCAAAAACCCTAAAAAGTATCTTATGTTTCCAAAAACCTTATGAATCCTAAAAACACTTTTCTGTTTCTTCTAAACCTTATAACCCTAATTTGTTTCTTTTGTTTCCAAAAACCTTAAATCATTTTTTTCTATTTCCAAAAACTTTTAAAAACCCTGAACTGTTTTCCTCTAATTCTTTTCCAAAATTTCCAAATGTTTTGTTAAATCACCTTAAACTATTTTCTTCAACTTCAAAATCAAAATAGTAAACCCTCAAACTAATTATTCTAAACCCTAATTTTCCTAAACCCTAATTCCCTTAAAATCTTAAAACCTTATAAAACTAAACATTCAAACCCAATATAGTAAATCCAAAATAATAATCCAGTAACCGTGAGTCCTAAACTCAAATGTTTTAAAGTATCCAAACCCTAATTTCATGACTTTACCCCCCTCAAACCCTAATTGGGTTCATCAAAGAATCTTATCAATCTCTTAAATTATAAAACCTTAATCCATTTCAATTCCCTTAAAACTTACAGTAGCATTATTCATTTAAAAAATAATATTAGTTACTCAAAATTTCAAAACCCTATTTTCTAAATTCTAAACCTTAAAATCTTAAATTTCAACACCAAAACCTACAATCCTAAAAGCCAGTTTCTAAAATTTTCTGGGCCACTGCCCTCTGGACCCTCGCCCGCTAACCGGCTAGTAGGACCGCCGTATGGGCTCGTCGAAGGGGTCAATATTCATTTGTGTATCATGAGTCAGCGTATTTAACTTTCCTTTTTCCAAAGCCCTAATTTAGTAATAAAAATTCTAAAATCTTATTTTAAGATGCGAACCCTAAATTATATATTTATTTAATTTTATATTTAATTATGTAGTTCATTATATGCTTTGATTTATTTAATTTCAATGCTTGACTTATTTAATTTATCATGGATGAATGCTTATTATATATTTTGATTGATGTTTAATATCTTTGATAATGATTTATTTATTATGAATGGTTATTTACTTTTATCGGTTTATTTTTTATTTTCAAATGTTGTAAGAGGTGTGTTTTCACTTTGTGGGTACCTCATTAGTTAAATATCATGTAATTTAAATTGCTTTTATATTTTGGACCAATGTAAAGGACATGTTTCTACCTTTCGGTTTGACAAAACTAGCATGCAATGCTCTCAACTCAACAAGCAACGAGAGCGAATAAACAGTTAAACCAGCTAAAGACTTTCGACTCAAGGCATCAGCAATAACATTTGCCTTACCAGGATGATAATCAATCAAACAGTCGTAGTCCTTAATCAACTCCAACCATCTCCTCTGTCGAAGATTAAGCTCTTTTTGGACACCCAAATATTTTAAACTTTTATGATCAGTATAGATAAAACACTTTTCCCCATACAGATAATATCGCCAAATCTTCAATGCAAACACAATGGCTGCCAACTCTAAATCATGGGTCGGATAATTGAGCTCATGCGATTTCAACTGTCGAGAAGCATAAGCTATCACTTTACCTTCTTGCATCAGGACACAACCCAAACCACTATGTGAAACATCACTGTAAATCACATATGGTTTATCTTCCACAGGTAAAGTAAGAATAGGCGCTTGAGTCAACATTTCTCTCAACTGTTCGAAACTAGCCTGACACTGATCTGTCCACACAAATCTAACTCCCTTTCGAAGTAATCTGGTAAGTGGAGTAGCTATCAAAGAAAATCCTTTCACAAACCGTCGGTAATAGCCTGCCAAACCCAGAAAACTTCTAACTTCAGTCACAGACTTTGGTGGACTCCAATTCAAAATAGCATCAACTTTACTCGGATCAACTCTAATACCCTCTGCTGAAACTATATGACCGAGAAAAGTAACTTGGTCCAGCCAAAACTCACACTTCGACAGTTTAGCAAACAATTGCTTCTCTCTCAAAATCTGCAGCACAATCCGCAAATGCTTATCATGCTCCTCCTCATTACGCGAATACACCAGAATGTCATCAATAAAGACCACTACAAATTGATCCAAATAGGGCCTAAACACCCTATTCATCAAGTCCATAAAAACTGCAGGTGCATTCGTCAAACCAAAAGGCATAACTAGAAACTCATAATGCCCATACCTGGTCCGAAAAGCAGTCTTAGGAACATCTTCAGCTCTGACCCTCAACTGATGATACCCTGATCTCAAATCAATTTTGGAAAACACTGCTGCACCCTTCAACTGATCAAAGAGATCATCAATTCTAGGCAAAGGATATTTATTTTTAATAGTAACCTTGTTCAATTGCCTATAATCGATACACAATCTCATAGTACCATCCTTTTTCTTCACAAATAAGACAGGAGCTCCCCAAGGTGAAACACTAGGGCGAACAAACCCTCTATCCAACAACTCCTGCAACTGCACCTTCAATTCTCTCAGCTCAGCAGGTGCCATTCTATAAGGAGTAATAGAGATAGGAGTGGTACCAGGCAATAATTCAATACCAAACTCCACCTCTCTCTCAGGAGGCAATCCTGGCAACTCCTCTGGAAACACATCTGGAAACTCTGCAACTATGGGTATACTATCGATTTGAGAACCCCTTACTCTAGTATCCACCACATGAGCAAGATAAGCATCACACCCTTTTCTAATCAATCTCCTAGCTGCAACAGCTGAAACAAACAAGGATGCTAGCTGTTCCTGCTCATTAGATACTATCACCTCTTTTCCATTACTAGTTCTCAAAGTAACAATTTTCATTTTATAATCTACCACAGCTCCAAGTTTAGATAACCAATCCATGCCTAGGATCACATCATATTCCTTAAAAGGCATTTCAATCAAGTCTCCAAGAAACTCCTCACCTTGAACCACTACTGCACTATCTCGGTGCACTTTGCTAACAATCACACTATGCCCTAACGGATTTGTCACCAATACATCAAATCCTAGGGATTCAGCATGCACATCAGACACAGGCAAAACAGATGCACTAATATATGAATGCGTGGATCCAGAATCAATCAAAGCAAGTACTGAAATACCAAATAAAGAAAAAGTACCAGCTATGACTGCCGAAGCATCTGGTTGCCTCTGCATCACATAAATCCTCTGAGAAGATCCAGCCTCCTCTGGTCTACTTTCCCTGGATGTAGAACCTCCTCTAGAACTGAACCCAGATCTGCCTCCTCTACTAAAACCTCTGCCTCCTCGACCTCCCCTCACACTAGGTCGGGAAGCTGCAGTATCCACTGACATCCACTCCTGTCTCTCAGGACAATCTCTCACAAAATGATCGGGAGATCCACATCTGAAACATACCCCTGCTACACCAGTCTTCCAACAAGGACCACCATGTGGCCTACCACAATGAATGCATATGGGTAAGGTGGATCTCTGCATCACTGGGGTCGGAGCACTTGCCACTGAAACTGTAGGTCTAGACCTCTGTCTCTGAAACTGTACTTACCTACCCGCTGGCCTCTGACTCCTACTAACCCGAGGAACAAAACTTCCTTTACCTCTTTTCACAGACGAAGACCCTGCCTCAAACTGAGGTCTTCTAACCCTGATCTCTTCCTCTGAAGCAGCTGCAATAACCTGAGCTCTCTCTACACTTCTAGCTGCTGCAACCAGCTGGGAAAAATCATGATATCTAGATCCAGCCACAAGACACATGATAGAGGGCCTCAATCCCTCCTCAAATCTCCTGCATCTATCTATCTCATCAGATACAATACCCCCAGCATAATGGCTCAATCGAATAAACTCAACCTCATACTCAGTTACGGTCCGGTTATCTTGCTTTAAACTCAAAAACTCCATCTTCTTCATGTCTTTATACTCCCTTGGAGTATACTTCAATTCAAACTCTCTCAGAAAATCAGCATAGGACAAGGTTGGTGGATCATCCATAGCATGGGGCACTGTCTTCCACCAGTCATATGCATCCTTCTGCAACAATGATCTTGCATAGTCAAAATTTTCTTCTGGAGTGGCTTGCAACTGAACAAATATTCTCTGTACTTTATCTAGCCACTGCTCAGCCACAGCTGGATCAACAGTACCTAGGAAATCTTCTGCTCCATATTTCCTTAGTTTATCATAGTGCCTGACTGATACCAAAGGCTGTGGGGGTGGCGGTGGTGGTTGTACTGGTGCTTGTCTCAACAAATCAATCACATGCCTAAACCAACCTGGCGGAACCTCCTCACCAGCTGGTCTCCCCGACACAGAAGCAAGTACCTCACCAGCATTATCCACTCTAGCTCTCTCTCTAATCTCATCAGGAGCTATACTCTCAGCACTACCCTCGACTGATTGACGTGAGTGAGAATCCATCACAACCTATATCTGCAAACACAGCAGAATACCTCTCATTAAAGATCAGAGACTGCCAATGCCAATCATGTATATTATTCAAAAATCCACGTTTTAAAATCAAAACACTCTTTTTCTTACACTTGACCTAGGTTGAGAATCTCAAACTTAGGCTCTGATACCAAAACAATTGTAACACCCCTATATCCCGTATACGTACCAAGCATGCTTAAACGATCGTAAAATACGTATACTGAATATAGAAAATGCCACAGTTTAAAAAGACACAACAATTATCTTTATAAATAAGTGAAACCAATCTCAAACATTTAAAAGAAATCCAAAAGACACCATATATAAAAACATTTAATAATTCACAGCGGAAGTTATTACAAATATGATATAAATCAAAGTTTACAAAACATAGAATATATACATGATTGGCAGCTCTTCTCTGATCTTTAAGTCCCAAAAGAAAATCCTCAATGTCTAGTCTCACTTGGTCTCGAGGAGCTCTCAGGTTCAACTCTGTCACCTGCGCGATCAAACACTATCGCGCTAAGCCATCGGCTTAGTAGTACAAAATATACCAACACTATACTTAAAAGCAATGCAATGATACACATCTAAATCATAAAGTTATCGTCACAAGTGAAAAGCTAACATCACACCTTTATTTTTCATAAACCATACACATAGAAGCACATCACACTACATTCAATGTCATAACAATATTCATTATTACATCTTCATAGTTTCATTGATTTTAACATTCAAGAATCACATTATATACAAAAACAAGCATGGGCCCAAACCACTCTAATATGCCATTCAATTTTCAGAGTTAATGCTTTGGTTTTATTATCACATTTATCATTGTCATATACCCAACTAGGCTTCAAGGATTAGGTTCAACCAAGCTTCAAGGGGAACAAAGCATGCTAAGTATCAACCCAACTTGGCTTCAAGAACCAACCCAACCTAGCTTCAAGGGTTGTAACATCTCAATTAGGCTTCAAGGATCAAGTCCAACCTAACTTCAAGAGAATGTTACCAATAGGCATGCCACCAACAACAAAACTCTAAAAATGAATAACACATTAGACACACAATTCATTTATTATCTCATTCTCAATTCTCATCATCAATTAGGCAAACATGCCTTATATTCTTTCAATGGAATCATCATAGCCAAATCACAATGGCCTCATTAATATAGCATTTCAAAGTACATTATTCATATACACATTACCATTCACAAGATTCACATTGATCAATTCATCACTCAAGTATACATAATCAATGGCATTGCACATACTTTTTCAATGATCATCATATATTCCACATTTCCTATTGCATCATATATATATACATAACAATTTACATTATTCATGGATTTAGACTCTTCCACATACATTTGTTTGGATCATTATTGTTTTAAGTGTGTTTAAAGTGTTTATGTTTAGGTTTAGGTACATAAATACCTTTGGAGAATCAAAACAATGCAAGAAGAATAAAGGATAGAAACATTAACTAACATATTTGAGGGACACGGCCAAGCTTGTGGCCGTGTCTCTCAACACAAATTTGGCAGTAACAAACACGGGCATGGGACACGGCCGTGTCTCTCCAAAATCAATCCAACACGGCCCAAATTTCCTTGGCTTGGCCGTGTCTCTCATGAATTGGCCGTGTCTTTCCTTGCTTTTGGCCATGTCACTCATGAATTGAAACCCTATACATGTCCAAATCTCCTTTGGTTGCACTAAATTTCATTATACACAATATAACTTAATTCAAATGAATGTAATCAATGTTCTAAACACATATTTTACATATTCATCACAATTTGCACATTAACAACACATTCAATCTCTTACCACTTCAAAACCCTAAAAAACCAACATCACTCTTAACTTATCATCTTCAAACCAAAACCAACACTTCCAATATCAACAATAATATAACTTCTTTACTTACAATCACTTTCAACACTTAAAAACACACCACAAGCACAACTAATCATATTACTAACAATTCAAAACTCACTTCAAACACCACTTCAAAAAGAACAAAGGAAAACAAGAGAGTACTTACTTTAAATGAAGAAATTTCACAAATCTCCAACCAAATCCTTTGATTCCTCCTTCAATTTGAGCTTAGAACTTCAAGATCCTCTCTTGCTCCCTTTTGTCTTTGGATGAGCCGGCCACCATAAGGGAAAAGAAGAAAAGATGATAAAGAAAAGTCAAATTATGATCTCTTTAAATCTCCACCAAGCAATTCTAAAAAGACAATTACCAACATACCCTCTTCTCACTTGTTCTAACTACCCTTCATCCACATGCCCTATTTAGTAATTTCACTCATCCCAAATTAAAATATCTTCTTCCCTTGACTCTCCATTTGACCAACTTATATGTTATATATATTAACATATATACAACATATACATTCCATTAACACAATCATCTCCTTTGCAAAAACATATATACATTTAATTCAAATCAAACAACAATTATATTAAAACTTCTAGGGCATACATTGGGATATTACAGCAAATGTATGTATGCATGTATGCATAAACAACAAACAAAGATAATTAGGATGTTCCTTCCAACCTTATAACTTCTACACACAAATGGCGAGTCTCTTTTCCTAAGTATATGGTTAACAAAAATACCAACATGGGATATTTTATTTTCGAAAAGTTCCCTCGAATGGTTCAACCAATAGTTATATTTTCAAAAATGGAAATCAGTTCATAATAATTCCTATTAATTAGGCTTTAATCCATCCAATCAAATAAAGCAGCTTTTATGCTATATTGAATTAAAACTAAATTACGAGGTTAATTATAAATAGATTTCTCACTTAAAAAAGTAACTAATGATTCATGTCAAAAACAAGCCCATGGTTGATAATTCTTAGTATAATCTAGGCTCACAATTAATTTTTGTTATTTCATAGTTGACCTAAATATTCATAAGCTCTTTTAAAAGGTTATGGAAATAGTTTTGTTTCTAAGTCCATTGTAAACGATTTTAGAGAAAAAGAATTTTGGGCTTTATATTTGGATCGTGAGAAAAGAATTTTTTATTTATTTTTAGAAAATTTTTATGTCCAAAGATCCTCTTTGAAAAGTTTTTAAAATAGCTTTGGTCTTTTGGACTTTAAAAAACAAAAATTTATTTTGAGCTTACAATGTACTTAGGTCATATTAGTAAAAGAACAAACCAAATAAGCCATGATTTAAACCAAGATAAACTAACCATAGTCAAACAACAAGCATTTGGGAAAAAACCTAAAGAAAGCAACTAGGCCAATTACATGAGCTTTAGTCTTTGGGTTAAAAGGCTTAGGTTTCCATAACAAGTATATACCAAATGGTACAAGGCTATGAGTGGTTATATCATGCTCAATCTCCAACCTTGAGTGAAAGTATGGTATCCCTTACATAACACAACACGGGTAATATGGGCGTCCTAACTCACGTATACGATGCAAACTAAATGATGCAAAGGATAATACCATGATAAGAAAGAATGGAATAATATAAAGACCAATGAAATCAACTTCTCTTATCCCCAGTGGAGTCACCACTGTGAGCGGGGATTTTTGCCCCACTCTTGGTGGAATGGTTCTTGCGACTTCGGCACTGTTTAGGCTCGGGGCCTTAGAGAACACGGGCCTAAGTCCGGAGAAAATGGAGTCACCGCCTCGATGGGTCGAGAAAAGGAAAGGGGTGGATCACTCAATTTCTAAGGAATCCCCAAACCCTTAATGAGTTCAAAAAGTTGGGTACGTTTGGGGAAGGTGAGAACTGGCTCAGTACCCCCATAATGCCCAATTCATTGGAACCGGCCTCCTTTGCAGGTCTTAATATTATAAATTCTTAAATATAACAATATTATCCATACTACATGCAACAATTAAAATAAAGCATCATTATGTTAAAATCAAAGCAATGTCCAAACAAAATAAATAAATGGACACCCATCCGAGGATGAAAACATATCCTTACATCGTCCATGTCTAAAACTAAATAGGACACCCACGGAAAGGTGGAAACGTGTCCTTTACATTGGTCCAAAAACTTTAAAAATAATTTAAATTACATGAAAATTAATTAATGAGGTATCCAATAATGGAAACATACCTTTTACAATTTTAATATCAAAATAAATAAATAATAATAATAATAATAAAGAAATAATTAATCTATGATAAAAAAAATCAAATATCGAAATTAAATAAATCACATCAAAATATATAATAAACTATATAATTAAATTTAAAATTAAATAATGCAATATATAAATTTAGGTTCACATCTTGAATTAAGTTTTTTTTTTTATCAAAATTAGGGTTTTGAATTCTTATGAAAACAATTTTAGGGTTTAGATGAAAAACTGTGATTTTATGGATACTTGGAATTAAATTAGGGTTTTGGGACTTTAGAAAATAAATTAGAATAATAGAGTTTAGAAATTTGGCTATTGGATCAATTTTAATAATCAAACTATTTGCAAACTCAGGTTTATGGCTTATGGAATTGAGGTTTGGGAATTAGGGTTTAAGGAAGCTAGGGTTTTTAGAATTTGAAAACTATTTTGGGGTTTTTTATTTTATGGAAAATAATTAGGGTTTTGTTAAGTTATGAAACTAATTGGGGTTTGAGAAATTAGACTAATATTTGAATGATCATATTTACTTTAAGTAAAACCCTAGCTATTGTTTGAATTAAAAAAGAGAATTTGATTATAGAAACAGTGTGATGAAAATTTGAAAGGTGAAGATGATTATTTATTCAATAAACTGAATTTAGAGAACTTGCCTCTTCTTTTGTTTATTCGTGTTAATCATGTATTTATATAAAAACCAACACTTTAACCTAAATCTAATCTGACTCTCAAAAGGTAATTAGGAAGTCTAATGGCCAGCACAATTACATTTACGACTCGAATTAAAGGCCAAAATCGACATGGAGTGCAACCCATATCAATTTGGGCTATCCAAATCGATATGAGGCAGATTCCATATCGATTTGGGCTAGCCAAATCGATATGAAATTGCCTCATATCGATTTGGCTTGCCAAAATTGAAATGAGACACTTGCCCATATCAATTTGGCAAGTTCAAATCGATATGGGCAGTACCCATATCGATTTGGCCCTCCCAAATCGATATGACAGTGCCCATATCAAACCAACTCGACCAAAACCATTCACTTCAACACAAATCGGTCCAAAATAATTAAGTTTTTAGCCAATGTTTTTATAATTTTGATATAACTTCCAATTTAATTCTAAAATTAGGTTTAAGAAATCTAAATTCATAATGGACCAATATAAACCTTTTAAATTTAAACCGGTCCAAATTTAAGGGTCTACAGTTGCTCCAACCTTTATCAGTGCCCGAGTGAAAATGGGAGCGAGTGACAATGGATTTTGTGACTGGACTGCTTTTGACTCAGAAGAAGCATGATGCAATCTAGGTGATAGTTGATCGAATGATGAAGATAACTCATTTTTTTTCTAGTTCGAATGGATTATTCTCTTGAGAGATTGGCTGAGTTGTATAGTGAGATTGCATGGAGTCCCAGTTTCTTTGGTGTTGGATCGAGATCCCCGGTTTACTTTAAGATTTTGGAAGAGTTTGCATGATGCTTTGGGTTCTTAGTTATACTTTAGTATTATTTTCCATCCTCAGACAAATGGGCAGTCAAAGAGAGTGATATAGATTCTAGAGGATATGTTGAGGAGCTGTATCATTGATTTTACTGAAAATTGGGATAGATTTTTGCCACTAATTGAGTCTTCTTATAACAACAGTCATCAGTTCAGTATTAGGATGGCTCCTTATGAGGCCTTATATGGCAAGAGAAGCAGGACACCTTTGTGTTGGGATGAGGTTGGAGAAGGTAAATTGGTCAGTCCCTATTTGATTAAGGAAACAGAAGAGAAAGTGAAAGTGATTCGGAGTTGTTTGAAAGCAGCTTCAGACCAACAGAAATCTTATTCAGATTTGAAGAGAAGAGACATAGAGTTCAGTGTGGGAGAAAATGTGTTTCTAAAGTTATCTCTATGGAAGAAAATTTTGAGATTCGATCACAAAGGGAAGTTGAGTTCTCATTTTATAGGACCATATGATGTGTTGGAGAGAGTTGGTCCAGTGGTTTATAGATTAGCTTTGCCGCCTGAGTTGGATCGAATTCATAATGTCTTCCATGTCTCGATGCTTCAGAGATACAGGTATGATCCATCTCATATCCTATCAGTGGAGTCTATTGAGGTAAGTCTAGATCTGACTTACGAGGAAGAACCTATGGCGATTTTGGCACGAGAGGTTAAAGAATTGAGGAATAAGAGGGTGCCACTTGTGAAAGTCCTTTGGAGGAATTATGCCACTGAGGAGGCAACATGGGAGAGTGAGCAAATGATGCAGAGTTAGTTTTTCCAATTGTTCCAGACTTGAGAACAGATAATTTTGAGGACGAAATTTATTTTAGGGGGAGAGAATTGCAATATCCCAAATTTTTTTGAAAAATTTTAATTTTTGAAAATTTGATAAAATATATTATAATTAAATTGGATAAATTAAATTAATGGTTTGAAATGAAAAATGAAGGAATTTTAAATGAAAAAAGTGGAATATAAATGCGATATATATGTAAAATATACATAACATGTAAAAGTTAATACTTTTTAAAAGAAAAGTCAAAAGTCAAAGTAAAAAATGATATTTTAGTAATTAAATCTTTAAAATTTAAAATTATTAAATTATTTAAAAAATAATTTTTGAATGGAAGAGAGATTTTTGGATTTTTAATTTATTAAATTATTAATTAATTAATTATTAAAATATTAAATAATATATATATGGTTATAATTAGAAGATGAAAGGAAAGAGAAATTTAAAAAAAATAGTCTTCTTCTTCTTGGCCGAACCACCATGGAAGATAGCTCAAGGATTTTTGTTCTTCCAAGCTTCCAAAATTGTCCAAAGGTTCAAAAAGGATTTTTAGTGATTTGCACTTGAAAAAGTAAGTTCTTTAGCTTTTTCTTTGGATTTTCATAAAAATTTTGAATATGTGAGTTTTGAATTTTTGAAGTATCATGTTATAATTATTGGAATTGGTGTGTATAAATTTATTTTGGGTAGTTATTAATAATTTTAAGGTTGGATTGAAGAAATGGTTGAATTTGGATAAACAATGATGAACAGAGAGAATTTAGGGTTATGGACTTTTAGGGTTTGAGAAATCATGGTTTTTAATTGTGCAAATTAGTTCTAAATGTTATTTTGGTGCTTAAACAAGTATTTTAAAGTCAAATATTGGATTTGGTTGTGTTTGGTTGGAGTTTGAGGATGGAAGTGTGATTTAGGGTTTTGAAAAATGATTTTTCTAATGTTGTTGAATTGTATAATTTTATTGGTTTAATCTTGTTCTTTGGTGATATAAGTGATGAATATAAGCTTAAAATGTTTAATGGATTGTGTTGGAATGGAAAACCTTCAATGGGGGAAGGTTATGCCATTTTAAGATTTTGTGTATAAGAGTGTATTTTTATAATGTAAATGGTTTAAATGTATTAAAATCTGTTTCTAATAATATAAATAAACTTAATATATTAAAATGAAAGGCCTAGTATGAGAATCCAAAGTTAAAGTGAGGTTAGCCTTAAATTTTGGATTTTTGCTTGGATGGGGTTTAATTATGGTTTAATATTGGAAATGCCATTAAATGTGATACTAAATGATTATTTGCTATCACATTTGGTTTAGGCATTGAGGGAGGTTAATTTGCTTCATCCAAGTGGTGAAGGGCAAGTTGGAAGGATAGGATTGGAGGTTGTTTTAAGCTTGTTTTGGTTGCTATTTGAGGTAAGTACAAGCTTTGAATACATTGGTTATGTTTGCATGACATTTGGGCTTAACACATTTTGGTTGGAAAATGTGTTAAGCTACTTGATACATTGGTTATGTATGAATAATGTTCTATGACATTTGTAATGTCTTATATGTGTTAAATGTATTGTAAAAAGCCATTGGTATTGGCTAGATTACATTAAATGTGATTAATATGTGAAGTATGTTGAAATACCAAAGTAATTAGGTAATGTGTTGTAAATGTAAAAATGTGGTATAAAGTAATGAGATATGTGGAAACATAATGAAATGAATTGATATCGATATCGATATCGATATAAATGAGAAATATGAATAAATTGTGTGCCTAGTATGTTATTCAATTTTTAGAGTTCTGTGTTTGGCGGCATGCCTATGATTTACCTACGGGCTAGACGCTGGACATCACTGTGAAAATATTTTTGAGGTCAAATGACTGGGTCGTAAGCCTCAAAAATAAGTCCTTAAAGCTGGGCTGGGTGAAATGACCGGGTTGTAAGCTCAAACCTAGTTGGACTATTACATTGATATTTTACCTATGGGGCTAAACACATGGTGTCATTATAGACCAAAACAGTAACTCTGAAATTTAAATAGCATATTAGTTATCTTTGGGCCCATGTTTGTGTTTGTTTTTATGTGGATTGTAAAATATTTGAAAAGTATGAGAAAATGGAATGATGTGATATCCATATTGATTGTGCATTGGCATTGCATTTGAGTTTTATTTTTATCAAGTTTGTATTACTAAGCTTTTGGCTTAGCGCGACTGTTTACATCGTGCAGGTGACAGGGCAGATTCGGCTGAGCTGGAGAGTTTTTCTAGACCAGGTCGGGTCTAGACTTATGGTTGTGCTTGTAGAGTTGACATCAAGATAGAAACACTATCAGCAGCATGTATATATTTTATGTTATTGTATATTTTGGGTATTATGCATATTATATCTTGTTTTTGGATTTTATGTATTGTAAACTATAAAGAATATTTGGGTTAAGTTATTTGAAATGGGGATTTAAATGTGTTCTAAATTATATATATATATATATATAAATGTTTGAAAAACTTGGTGAAATTGAGGAGTATGGGTGAAATGGTGATTTGAAATTATTTGGGAGTGTTTTCTGATGCAGGTTGTGCTTTGCTGAATTTTGGGACTTCCAAATTACAGATAAAATTCTGACGAATTTTTCTCAGAGATTTTCATATAAAATGTTTATTTTGGGTTCCTATAACAAGTAAAAAATATTTATATACTATTAAATTTTATATATTTAGTATTTGAATTTTTAAATCAAAAATATAAAAATGTTTATTAAATTGGTCTGTGACATTTTTGTACCGTATATGTATATTTTATATATGCTGGAAATATATATTGTATGTATATAGGATATAAGGGTGTTACAGCAACAGTTCTTTCTCAAATGGAAATTATTCCTAAATTTAGTACGGTAACTAGGATTATGATGTTGTAGATGTGTTAGTCCTGAGGTATATTGACACTGATTTGACGAAGCCAACATTTAATTTCAAAATTAAAATTAAATTAGATTTTAAAAAAAAGTGTTTTCTTTTCACATGATCCTTCAAGCTTAGAGAAATATATTGCACTGTCGAAACCTAAAGGATGCATTAGGAAAAGGCGGGCTAATGAAAGGATCATTTGAAGTTACCAACCAATATGTTGAATCATGGGTTAAAATGAATGTCTCTTATGTCTCTAACTATCTTGCTTGCCCCCTAATCATGTTTCCCATATCTTGAAAATGAAACTGTAGATATGACATCTCTTGATGATCCAATATAAGATCTATATGAACTTCCTAAAGGTACCAATAGGAGTGTTGCGGCCTATCACCTAGATTTGTGAGTCAATATAACCACTGCAAGTATCACCCATGCATATCATGAGCATGTCACACTACATTTTTGTTGTCTGTCCCTTATCAAGGTAAATAGCCAATATTCTATGAAGTAA
Source organism: Garcia nutans (assembly GCA_947685225.1). NCBI lineage: Eukaryota > Viridiplantae > Streptophyta > Magnoliopsida > Malpighiales > Euphorbiaceae > Garcia > Garcia nutans. The sequence goes on from CANTUV010000007.1 coordinate 57,814,114, forward strand.
ACATTGAGAAATAGATATAGCATCAGGGGGCATGAAAGGCTCATTACTTAAGAAAGATCCAATCACTTTGCAAAATTGGAGACACATGCTAATGCAAAGAATGAGACAAAGAAAAAACATCAGTTGGAGCCTACATATGAACAAAATTATTGGTTTGAGCCTATACAGGGAGCAAAACTTCTCATTTTTAATTTTTGAGTTTATGCATGTATAAAACATTTTCAAACTCTCTTTCGATATTTTGCCATGTAGGGGGCAAGAAAGCATATGAGGGCTAAAAAATAGCCGAATTTTTTGCACCAAAATTCATTAAAGAATAAAAAGAAAAATTCATTAAAGAATAGAATAAGTGGATAGAAGAAATTCAGAACTCTCAAATGAATGAAGATACAAATGACAGAAGGTCAATCAAGCTAGAAGAGCTAAAGTCGACACAGGACAAAGGTCCATTTCCAAGAATAAAGAATCAGAGATGAAGATCCATTTCTACAAAGGCAGACTTTTTTTTTTGGATTTGTTAAAGTATTCAGAATCAAGTATCTATCCATGTAAAACCTCAATGAATTTGTTGAAATATCCAAACCTCCAGCCTATATTAGATTTGTTAAAGTATCTTGATAGAGCAGTTTTGCAGCTTTGGTAAAACATTCAAACCTTCAGCCTATATTGGATTTGTTAAAGTATCTTGACAGCGCATTTTGTAACATCTCAACGGCTTTAGGCTTACGACTCGGTCTTTTCACCCAACCCGTTTCAAGGGACTGCTAAAGCACTACTTACCCTCACGGTTCCACAGTAGGAATTTGTTTATTTGGCCCAAGTCAAGGGTCGCCTCCCTCGTCTTAAGGAGGTCTTGGGATCGAGATGAGGGAGGTGACCCTTGACTTGGGCCAAATAAACAAATTTCTGCTGTGGAACCGTGAGGGTAAGCAGTGTTGTAGCAGTCCCTTGAAACGGGATGGGTGAAAAGACCGAGTCATAAGCCTAAGGCCGTTGGGATGTTACAGTTAAAAAGGCACCTTTTTAATGTAACACCCCAGCCTTCAGGCTTCAAGGGCCCTTGGCCCAACCAAGCACTAGGCATGTCACAGTCTGCTTTCCCTCACAGGTTCATGACATGATTTGTTTATTTGGCCCAAGTCAAGGGTTGCCTCCCTCGTTTTGATCCCAAGACCTCCCTAAGAGAGTCTTTTTCATTAAATGAGTACCATTTCTTCTACTAGAAGAAATGGTACTCATTTCTGGATAAAGACTCTCTTAAGGAGGTCTTGGGATCGAAACGAGGGAGGCGACTCTTAATTGAGCCAAATAAACAAATCCTACCATGGACCCGTGAGGAGAAGCGAACTGTGACATGCCAATGCTTGGTTGGGCCAAGGGCCCTTGAAGCCTGAAGGCTGACCTTCAGCCTATATTGGGTTTGTTAAAGTATCATGATGGCATAGTTTTGATTTGGCAAACATCCAAACCTTCAACCTATATTGAATTTGTTGAAGTATCCTGATGACGCAAATATAATTGAGTTTTTAAAGTATCCATTTGAAAATTGTAACACCCTCGTACCCCATATACATACACCGCATACACCCTTACAACACGTGATATACGTATAGAGGATATAAGGGTGTCACAGTCCATTTTAAAACAAACCAACCCATCCTTAAATATAAAACCAAAGTCATCATTACTAAAATCTGAATAAACTAAAAACATTTAACTTATATTGTAAATAGTAATAGATGAAACAACCCTTGTTAAAATACATATACAACATTAGTACCCAAAAGTTTATCCAAAATATTTGTTTAATAAGCAACAAAAAATACATATGTATATATATCAAAATCAATGTTTACAGAATTATAGAGTTTATACATGCTAGCAGTTCGTCTCTGATCATGATGTCCACAACTCAACACTGCTCTCACAAACTCAAGCCTAGACTCGACTTGGTCTAGACGAGCTCTCCGGCACCCTGTCACCTGCGCGATGAACCACAATCGCGCTAAGCAGAAAACTTAGTCGTACAAACTTTGATTCAATATAGATCAATGCGATACCCATACACAATACATATGAATATATCAACTCATTACATTATACCTCAACATATTAATCATTTGCATCACATTTCATAATTCACATTTAAGCAAAGGCAAACATGGGCCCAAAAGGATCTAATATGCTATTCAAAGTTCAGAGTTAATGCTTTGGTCCATATTGACACCTTGTGTCTAGCCCCGTAGGCAATATATATATCCACGGATAATGTAACAGCCCCAGTCTCTTGGACTTCAACCCGGCTAGACACTTGGGCCCCAGTATCTTGGTCTTCAATCCGGCTAGACTGTTACAGTTTTTGAGGCTTACGACCTAGTCTTTTCACTCCAAAAACATCATATTTCACATTTATCAGCTGGGCTCGGCTTACGACCCAGTCTTTTCACTTGACCAGCAATTCATAGGCATGCCGCTAAACCCAAAACTCTGAAAATTGAATAACATACCAAGCACATAATTAATTCATTTATCTCATTATCAAATACTTTCACAATTCATTTCTCATTTCATTTCTCATAATCAAACTAGGCTCATTGCCTTATTATATCATCTTTTCTCATTTTTCTCATTCTTCTATTTTATCTCAATATCGATTGGTTACATTATGTTTTCATATATCTCATCATGTTATTCCACATTTTCTTTCATTTATAACACATTACTTAATTGCTTTGATACAACAACATAATTCACATTATGCATATCATACCATATAATTCATTCATCAACAATATATCAAGTAACTTAACACATTTCTCAACTAAATGTGTTAAGTCTCAATGTCATATAAATGTATGCAATCATTCAAAGTTTATACTTACTTCTAAAGGCAACAACACCACTCTATCAATCTCCTCTTCCAAGGTGTCCATCAAACCTTGGCTTGGGTATCTCAATTCTCTTCAAAACCTAATCCAAAGGTGATTACAAAAACTCACTTAGAGATACACATAAGAAAATAAGGAATAGAACTATCTAGGGCAAACTTTACACTTGGCACGCTTAACAACACGGGCGTGTCCTTGATCGTGCCCTAAACCCACAACACAGAAGCTTTGACACGCTCAGTGGCATGGGCATGTCACTGCACGTGTTAATTCTCCTCCAACACAGAAGCTATGACATGCTCAGTGACATGGGCGTGTCACTGGACATGTCAATCTTCCAATAATACAGTAGCTATGACATGCTCAGTGACATGGGTGTGTCACTGGATGTGTCAATCTACTATAACACAGAAGTTGTAACACGCTCAGTGACATGGGCGTGTCACTGGACGTGTCAATCTACCACAGCACAGAAGTTGTGACACGCTCAATGACATGGGCGTGTCACTGCACTTGTCACCAACCCAGAAAATAGAACCAATGACATGCCCAAAGACATGGCCGTGTTAATGGACATGTCAGGCCAAAAACCTAAAATCGACACCAAAATGCCACATCCAACAATCACCTTTCAATAACCTGATCAACACTACACAAACTCAACCAAAACGATCAACATGCCATATAATACTTGAGTAAACCTTAAAACAACTCAATTACAAACATTAAAACACAATCACAACCATATATCACAACTCAAGGTCACAACACCCCCAACTCTTGCCTCTTTCACTAAACTTAACCCTTTTCTCATCAATCCAATCCCAAAAATCAAAGTTAACAAAACAACACAACCTCAAATATACCAAATCAACCATAAACACATCTACAACAACCATCCACTAAACTCATAAACACAACTCAAAATAAAACAAAGAAACAAGTTGGAAACTTACAAAAAGTGAAGAAAATCCTTAAAACTCCAACTTGATCTCTTGAAATCCTTCAATTCCTTAATTTTGGAAGCAACAAAATCTCTCCCTCTTGAAGATGGTGGTGATGGCCGGCCAAAGAAGAAAGAAGAAGAAGATGAAGCAAAGTCAAACCACACTCTTTTAACCAAACACTTTCCCCAAATCACTCTCCACCAAGCAATTAACAATATACTTGTAACACCCCCGTACCCCATATGCGCACACCGCATACACCCACACAACACGCGATATATGAATACCGGATAAAGGGGTGCCACGGTTCATATTAGACAACCCATTTTTTTTTCTCTTCTGCAATAATATGAGAAAACTTAAAATATTTCATATATATATTTATGTTATAGAACATAATAGATAAAACATTTATTTATTAAGTAGCGGAAAATGTAGCGATATTTACATATATATAAACATCAAAATCAATGTTTACAAAACATAAAGTTTATACATGTTTGGCAGTTCGTCTCTGATCTTTAAGCCCACAATCAACACTTCTCAAGCCTAGACTCGACTCGGTCTAGCTGAGCTCTCCGGTTCTACCCTGTCACCTGCGCGATGAACCACAATCGCGCTAAGACAACAGCTTAGTGGTACAAACCACAATATCAATATGCTTCAATGCAATGCCAATGTCATACGTTCAAACATTATAAACAATACATAAGAATATCATATTACAAAACCTTACATTAAGTCTTATTATTCATTTGTTTCACTATTCATAATTCACATTAAAGCAAAGACAAGCATGGGCCCAAAAGAAACTAATATGCCATTCAACTTTCACAGTTAATGTTTTGGTCCAATTATCACATTTATCATCCCAACTAGGCTTCAAGGATTAGGCCCAACCAAGCTTCAAGGGGAGCGAAGCATGCTAAGCATCAACCCAACTTGGCTTCAAGGACCAAACCCAACCCAGCTTCAAGGGTTTGTAACATCCCAACTAGGTTTCAAGGACTAGACTCAACCAAGCTTTAAGGGGAGTTAAGCATGCTAAACTTCAACCCAACTTGGCTTTAAGGATTAAGCCCAACCCAGCTTCAAGAGAATGTTACTATTAGGCATGCCACCAACAACAAAACTCTGAAAATTGAAAAACACATTAGGCGCACAATTCTTTCATTATTTCATTATCCATTCCATTCTCATTTCCTCATAATCATCTAGGCAAACATGCCCCAATTATTTCATTTACATCATTATAGCCAACAACAATTGCTTCACATCTCATCATTAGAGTATACAAAACCAATTGCATTGTACATATAATATGAATGATCATCATATCTTTCACATTATGCAAATCATAATATTAATCAAATGTATCAACAATGTAATAAATTACTTAACACATTTACAACCAAATGTGTTAAGTCCCAATGTCATGTAAATGTATGCAATAATGTAGGGTTTGTACTTACCTCAAGAGCAACTCACACAACACCAAACTTTACTTCTAAGAATCCTTCAACACTTGGATTAGGGTAACTCAATCTCTTCAAAACCTAATCCAAAAGGGATAATACACACTCACTTAGAGATACACATGAGATAATATGGATAAAAACCAATTAGGGCAAACTCTACACATGACACGCTCAACAACACGGGGGCGTCCCCCACCGTGCCCTAAATCCACAACACAGAAGCTTTGACACGCTCAGTGACATGGGCGTGTCACTGGCCGTGTCAATCCTCCCACAACACAGTAGGTATGACACGCTCAGTGACATGGCCGTGTCACTGGCCGTGTCACTGGCCGTGTCAATCCACCAACACCACAGTAGCTATGACATGCTCAGTGACATGGGTGTGTCACTAGCCGTGTCAATGCTACTACAACACATAAGCTGTGACACGCTCAGTGACATGGGCGTGTCACTGCTCGTGTCACCCATCCAGAAAATAGAACCATTGACACGCCTAAAGACTTGGCCGTGCTCATGGGGGTGTCAGGCCAAAAATCTTGATTCCGACAACAACAACATCACATCCAACAAACCTCTTACTTCCACCATTTTCCACTTCAAACAAACTTAACTAAACACATCCATAAACCTTAATAACTTGCAAAAACACCAAAACAATTCAAAACATACATCAAACACCAATTCACAACTATCACATACACATAACTCAAACAGAACACTTGCTCTTCCAACACCAAACTTAACTCTATCTCTTCAATCAAACTCCAAAATCAACACCAAGAAGATCACACACCCTCATATACACCATAATCAAATATAAACATACCATCAACAATCAAACACCAAACTCAAGACACAAACTTAAAAGAAAATCAAAGAATCAAGTGAAAAACTTACCAAAAGTGATGAAAATCTTTGGAATTCCAACTTGATCACTTGAAACACCTTCAAATCTTGAGTTTGGAAAGAAAAAATCTCACTTTCTCTCTTGCTATGGAGATAGCCGGCCAACAAAGAAAGAAGAAGAGGAAGAAGAAGAAAGAAGAGCAAAGTCAGCCACTCAACTCTTCTCTTAACCACTCAATCATCTCTTTAAATCTCAACCAAGCAAATTAAATAATAAAATATTCATAAATATCCTCATCCACTTCCTTTAATTTCCATTTCAATTAATTTAAAAATAAATAAATCTTCTTTTGTCCTTCTATTTCTTTGACTTGTATATGTTGTATATATCTCTATATATACAATATATACACTCTTCTCCTTACCTCTTTTCTCTTTCCACTTAAATATATACACTTATAACATTTAATTCAAATACAACAATAAATATTCCAAAACTTTTAGGGTATACTTTGGGATATTACAATAATATAAACCTACTTACATCATCTTCCACTATCTCTAATATAATAATATAATAAACCAAATATCCACTACCACTATCTTATATAATTAAAATGTCTCTTTAGACCAAATAAGCTATAGATTTGTATATATATTGTATATATCTCTATATATACAACATATACACACTCCTTCCTCTTATTTTCTCACTTAATTAAACATACACTTAAAATCATTTAATCCAATTCAATAATTAATGTTTCCAAAAATTTTAGGGCATCACTTGGGATATTACAAAAATCCTTGAGTTTATTTAAAGCACCTGAACTAATTCTAATTTATTAAAGCATTTGAATTTTCCAAATCAACTCGGGTTTATTTAAAACACCCGAACCAATTCAAATTTATTAAAGCATTCGAATTTTTCATATCAGCTCGGGTTTGTTTAAAGCACCTAAACCAATTCGAATTTAATAAAGCATTAAGATTTTTCATAACAGCTAGGGTTTATTTAAAGCGCCTAAACCAATTTGGATTTATTAAAAGTACTCAGATTTTCTATATCATCTTGAGGTTGTTTAAAGCACATGAACCAATTTGAATTTATTAAAGCATCCGGATTTTTCAGATCAGTTTAGGTTTATTTAAAGTACCTAAACCAATTTGGATTTATTAAAACATCTAGATTTTCTAGATCTGCTTGGGTTTATTTAAAGTCATAAACCAATGTGGATTTATTAAAGCATTCGTTAGAAGATTTTGGATTTCTTTGAAGCATCCAACCCAGCTCGGGTTTATTTAAAGCACCCAAACTAATTCAAATTTGCCAAATCAGCTCGGGTTCATCTGAAACACTTGAACCAACCAAGATTTGTTAAAGTATCCAAGATTGGTCTAAGTTTATTAGAAGTAGATTACTTTTTACTCTCTGAATAAATCCAGGATTGTTCAAGCAGGGGACAAGACTGTAGACCCTTAATTTTTACCCTAGATAAATTTGGTCCAATTGAAAAATCTTAATAAAATTTGGTTTCAATTTAAGAAGCCCAAATCAAACTGGTACCAATTAAAAGCCTGAACTAAATTTAGTCTAATTTAAAGAAGCCAAATTACTGAAGAGGCCCAAAAGTCATGATAAATTGGCCATGGCCAGTTCACTATAAGCCACACTCATGGCAAATTGCCCTTTGCCAGTTCACCATGAGCCTTAAGTCAGGGCCTAATTTAATTTTTTTTAAATGTCCTCATTTTACTTAAATTCAAACATATTCAAATAAGTAGAAGAATTTCTAATAGAATCAGGATTGTTTAAACCAAGAGCTAGCCGGATTGATGCCCTAATTTTGCCAAAAAAAAAAGCAATTAATAGGCAGCATCAAAGGACAACACAATTAATAAATAAAAAGGGAGAAAAGCAAAAAAAGGAGACAGTAGCAACAAAAGCTAAAACAGCAGAAGGCAATTTAGAATACAGAAGCAAAGCTTCAATTGTTCCTTGCCCATCTAAAAACCTTTGTCGAACCAAGCCATCAAAACCTTTTAAGACAGTACTTATTACCAATTCTTATTGAGGGATTGCATTGATTTGATCCAAGAGGTTTGGTTCAATGAAATTGTTTTGGTGGAGCCAATAACGTAAGTATGGTTTTTATGAACTAAATCCATTTAATTCAATTGATCATCCTCATTTTTTAACTTTGTAAATTTATTATGTTTTAATTTACTGTTTTGAATTCATTTAAACTGCAACATAAAACCTTGGTTTATACCCCAAATCCTAATCCCATCTATTAAAACTTTATATTAGGATCAAATCCTAATTATGCATTTAAAACCCTGATTTGACTTTCCAAACCCTAATTGTGCATTTAAAACCCTAATTTGACTATCAAAACCTTAATTGATAATTAAAACCCTAGTTTTAGGATCTAATTCCAATTCCATCAATAAAACCCCAATTTCATCACCAAAAACCCTAATTTTCATGTTAAATCATTGTTTTAAGATTAAAACCCTGGTTTTAGGACAAAAATTCTAATTTTGCATATTAAGCCCTAGTTTTAGGATTAAACCCTAATTTTGCACGTTAAATCCTAGTCTTACGATTAAAACCCTAATTTTACATGTTGAACCCTAAGTTCATTATTAAAACCCTAATTTTTTGGCTTTGTAAACCCTTAATTTTTAACCCAGTCCGATCCAATATATTTTATTTAGTCCAAAATAATTTTTGTGTTGTCTAATATATCTTAATTGGTCCAAAATAATTTTTGTTATCTTAATTAAATAATTTTTGCTTTAGTATCTAATTTTTATTAATAAAAAATAAAAAATAAACACATAAAAAATAAAAATAAAAATCGGCGACGAAAAAATCGTTGCCCAAAGTCAGCGGGCCCGTGGGCATTTCGCCCGCAGGAGTTTCCTGAGGCCATTTCGCTCGCAAGAATTTTTCTGCGGGCAAAATGGTCCGCATGCCTGCTTCGCCCACAGCAGCAGCTTTTTTGCCAGTGCAATTTTTTCTGCGGCAACTTTTTTCGCCAGCGTGATTTGTCCGCAGCAGGTTTTTTTGCTAGCAAAATTTTTTCGACTCAAATTTTTTGAAACCTAATGCAATTAGGTTTCGATTTTCTTTTCTTAATAAATAATGTATGACGTGAGCAACTAGGAAAAAACCACAAAAAACTTCTATAAATAAGTATGATTACAGCACAAGAAGGGAGGAGAAAATAAGGGACAAAAACTTGAAACAAAGGGGAAACCGAATTTGTGAAGGAAAACTGGGAACCAAGCTAATTTTTTGAGAGAGTCGAAAATCAATTCAAACAATTCATCAAAGGTATCAACTGCCTTTGATTTGGTTGATCCAAGAAGCAATTTTGGTGCAACCCCACGAAAGAAGGTTTGAATTCTAAATTCTTTTTGTTTTTTTTACAGTAGCTTAATTCATCTAGTTGCTTCTTTTAATTCAAAAATCCCAGAACCTTTAATTTAGTTTTCCTAAAGTTAAAAACACTATTTCGTTGTTTTGTTTTCCAAAACAACTTACAATTGTTATTTTTGATTCATCAAAATCTTAAAACCCTAATTTAACATGTTTCTTTTCAAAACCTTAAATTAAAATTCTATTTCTTTCAAAAAGCCTTAAAAAGACATCTTTTCTATTTATAAAAACTTTAATTCATTTGGTTTACTTTCATAAAACCTCATAAAAGTATCAAATTGATTTTCAAATCCCAAAAGCTTCATGCATCATCGAAACCCTAATTTTAAAATACTAAACTCAAATTCAACTTTTAAACCTAAAATAGTAAACTCTAACCCCTTTAAAACCTTAAACCCTAACTTTTTCTAAACCTTAATCCTTTAAAACTTTAAAAACCACAAATATTTTAAATTTACACAGTAAGCTTGAAATCATCATTTAAAACCACAAATCAAAAGTATTTTAAAGTGTCCAAAACCCTAGTTTCATGATTTCACCATTCAAACCTTAATTTGTTTAATCAAAGAGTCTTGCCAACCTTTTAAAATATAAAACCTTAATCTATTTTAATTCCTTAAAAAAAGTCACAGTAGCCTAATTCTATGAATTCCAAAACCCTAACACATGAAATAAAGAACCCTAAATGGAAACAGTAGCTATAATTTGAATTTTTATTTACCTTATTTAATTCCATATTTGATTATGCTTTGATTTATTTTACATGCTTTAATTTATTTAAGTTCAATGCTTGGCTCATTAAATTTATCATGGATAGATGTTTACTTTCTATTTAATATCTTTGATGAATGATTTATTTACGATGAATGATTATTTACTTTTATCAATTTATTTAGGTTTCTAAATGTTGTAAGAGGTATGTTTCCACTTGGTGGGTACCTCATTAGTTAAAGTATATGTTGATGATATGATGGTCGAATCGGATACAAGGGAACAACACTACCAAAACTTAGAATTATTCTTCGATAGAGCTTTGAAATATAAGCTGAGACTAAATCCGAAGAAGTGCGTATTCGGTGTTACTTCAGGCAAATTATTGGGACATGTAATTGGTCTTAATGGCATGGAGATAGATCCTGACAAAGTCAAAGCAATCAGGGATATGCCAGCCCCAAAGAAGGAGAGAGAAGTTCGGGGATTCATTGGTAAACTACAGTACATTAGCAGATTTATAGCAAAGCTCACAATAATTTGTGAGCCTATCTTCAAATTGCTTAGAAAGAATCAGCCGGTCATATGGAATGAAGAATGTCAAAAGGCCTTTGAGCGAATAAAAGATTATTTGTTGAATCCACCTATTTTAAAATCAACTAAACCCGGCAAACCTCTGTTACTATACTTAGCAGTAGAAGAAGAGTCAATAGGAGCCATGCTAGCCCAAGCAGATGAGTCGGGGATTGAGCATGCAGTTTACTATTTGAGTAGAAAGCTCATACCTTATGAAATTAAGTATAGTATCATTGAAAAGACATGTATAGCCGTGGTTTGGTCTTCTAAGAAGTTGTGGCATTACTTTTAATCATATAGTGTGCAAGCAATTTCCAAGTTGGATCAAATGAAGTACTTAAGGGAGACACCCTCCTTAATTGGAAAATATGGTCGATGGTTGATAATATTAGAGGAATTTGAGATTGAGTATGTAACCAGAAAAATAATCAAAGGTAGAGCGGTGGCAGAATTCCTAGCCCAACAACCATTACTAGAAAGCAAAGAGGTAATCTTAGAATTTCCAGATGAACATTTAGAAGCAATTGAAGTACAAGGGTGGAAAATGTATTTTGATGGAGCAGTAAACAAGAAAGGAGAAGGTTTGGGAGTTATACTAGAATCGCCCGAAGGGGAATTTATCCCTTTAGCCAAAAAGTTAAAATTTAGGGCAACCAATAATATGGTGGAATATGAAGCTTGTATTTTTGGTTTGGAAACCCTAATGATTATGAAGGTGGATAAGGTGTAAGTTTATAGTGATTCATTGCTAGTTGTATCCCAAGTAAATGGAGAATGGGAGTTAAAAGAAGAAAAATTGAAACCATGCCACCATTACTTGACCATGATGAAGAAGAACTTTAAGGAGTGTAGGTTTATACACCTATCAAGGGAAGAAAATCAGATGGCTGATGCCCTAGCCACATTGGCTTTGGTATGGGAAAACCCTGTTAGCCTATTCCTTAAGCCTCTGATCTTAACCAGATCGTCAACTCCTTGCTGTGAATATGAAACAATCATGGAATTTATACAGACCATGATGCATGGTATGATACTATAAGACAATTTTTAGAGGAAAGAGAATACCCGCCGGGGGCAACAAAGAAAGAGAAAAGAGCCATAAGGCGGTGGTCATTGCAATACACCGCCTTCCATGGGGAGTTATATCGAAGGTGGCCTGATGGAGTGCATTTGAGATGTTTAAGAAAACCTGAAGTGGAGCGCATCATGTCAAAAATACATGCCGAAAATTGCGGTCTACACATGAGTGGTTTGGCCCTAGTTAAGAAGATTATTTGACAAGGTTACTACTGGTTGACTATGGAGAAAGATTATATTGAGTTTGTAAAGAAGTGCCAGCAATATCAGATGTATGGTAACTTGAATCACGTGCCTCCTGAAGAACTGCATTCAATGTCTTCACCCTAGCCATTTGCCACCTAGGGTATCAACATTATAGGAGAGATACATCCGACTGCTTCAAATGGTCACCGATTCATTATGGTAGCAGTAGATTATTTTTCAAAATGGGTCAGCCGAATCCTTCAATAAACTGGGTGCAAGCCAAATGGTTAGGTTTATTGAAAAGGACCTCATCTGCATATACGGGGTCTCGCATAGTGTGATATCAGACAATGGGGTACAGTTTCAAGGAGCAGTTAAGGATTTATTCTCAAAGTACCAAATCCATCATCATCGATCCTCTCCTTATAGACCAAAGGCTAATGGTGCGGTTGAAGCAACAAACAAGACAATTAAGCAAATTCTATCCAAGATGACCAAGACTTACAGGGAATGGTCAAAGATGCTTCCCTTTGCTTTATGGGGATATAGGACAAGTGTGCGAACACCTACTGAAATGACACTGTTCTCTTTGGTTTATGGGATGGAAGCTGTATTGCCAATTGAAATTGAGATCAAGTCGTTAAGAGTAGTCTTGGAAGCTGAACTGCCTGAAACGGAATGGGTAGCAAGCAGATACACATAGTTAGCTCTGCTAGAAGAAAGAATGTTAAAAGCACTTTATCAAAAGAAGATAGCTTGGGCCTACAATAGAAGGGTTAAAATTAGAAAAATTCAGAGTTGGGGATTTGGTGTTGAAGCAATGTAAGCCTAATGTATCTGATCCAAGAGGGAAGTTCAAACCTAGTTTCGAAAACCCAAAAGGATGGGCTAGGCAACAATTAGGGCTAAATGAGAGAAAATCATCAATTAGAAAACCCGAAAGGGCTAGTTGGCAATAGGAGTAATCTTATGTATGCTGGCTTTATGTTTGGTTGTTCCCCAGTTTAATAAAACATAATTAATGTTAAAATTTTTCTATGTACACTGTTATAAGTATTTGACCAGATATGGATGAAATAAATAAACACAATAGCAAAAGGTGATGACAAATTATAAATGGAAAAGAAGCATCTTTTATTACTTTAATTATTTTTTCATCCTAACAATACACTTTCTGAATTGACAAATGTAAAATCTATGGCAGTCGATAAGTGTAACGTACAGGCCAGCTTTGCCTCAGCCGATCCAAGTAGGCTTCAGTCAAGCAAGACATGTCTAAGTCGGGAGTAAAGTCAGAATCACGAGGCTCAGCTCCATACTGACTCCCAAGTCGGCGAGGATCATAGCATGTACCTTAACGAAGAACAGCAAGGGGAACGTACATCAAGTATGTCCGCATGGTGATACGAGAAATCTTCCACCAAGGTACCAACCAACGGATATTGACTTCAGAGCGTGAGTGGATCCAGTCAACTCAGTCAGCATATGAAGAAGCAAGATGGAGTAGCTTCCTCGCATAATGATGACGTGGCAGGTATCTGGCAAAATCCATGAATGGAGTATCAAGCAAACAAAGACGCTCCTGAAGCCAAATCTGTGAAGAAAGAGTTAAATTAAAAATAAAAAAAAAAAGAGAGTCCGCTAAGTTGAAAACCTGCAAGGGCAGCTTAGGCAAAAATTAGGACATCTTGCTAGTTCCGAAAACCCCCTTGGGTGGACTAGGCAAAAATTAGAGCAATAAAGAAAAGAAAGAAAAAAAAAGAAACCTAAATTGAAAACCCAAAAGGGCAGTTTAGGTAATTACCTGAAGCAGCAACGGACTCCCAGTCAGTCTCTTTGACAATCCTGATTTAAATCGGTCTAATCCAACTAAGGTCTCGGCGAAGATCACGAATACCGGTGACAAGCCTCCTTCCATTTGGTCCATAATATCCAATACTCGTGGATCAATATCGCCGTCAGAAGAAACAAGCAAGAATTGACCGAGCAAGCAAAGATAAAGCATGCGTCCCCATGCCTTAGTAGGAGCCAAATGAGAGAAGCAAAAGTCAATCAAAGGGGCAAGTAGAATTTTTTCACCTCTCATCAACCGAAGAACTTCAGATTTTGGAATTTGAAATAACATCTGCTTCTTCTGTTGAGTCTTGGAAATCAATGTGGGTAACGCCATTTGTTCATTATTGGGATATCCAAGGATGGCCTCAAATTCTTCAATCAAGGGACATATTTCAAGGCCATTAATTCTAAATACCCTAGAATCCATATCCCAAAAGGAAGCTACGGCATGTAAGAAGGAGTGGTCCAATTTAACATTTTGAAAACATTTTAAAATATCAAGTTTTGACCATGAAATTTGCTTCCAATGAATGGCATCCATATTCTTAAATAGAATTTTTATTCTCTTTAAATGATGCTCGGTCATGGTGAATGAATAAAGAGAAAAATTAAAAGTATTAAAGGTAGTCTTCAAGTTGAAAGAGAAAGAATGTTGGTTTATGTATTAAAATATGGCATGAAGGGTGATTTATATAGAAGAAATAAACCTTTTCCTCAAGTGAAAAGAAAAGGGTGATGGGAAAGGGTAAGACCATATGGCATAAGGAAAGGAATTAGCAAAGAAATTCCTTTACCACGTTGGATTTGGTTTAGCAAACGAAGTGGATGTGAATTATGAAACTATGGTGTACTGTAACAAAAAAAAGGGAGTCATGTTAAAGATACAAATTGTATATTTTTCATTATTGTACAATATTTTACAATTGCTACAATATTTACATATCACTAAGAGGGTGTTGGTAGGTCACCAAATAAAGACTTGAAAAAATCGTCGCTTGTTGGAGGAGGGGGCAAATCACTCGTCCCGAGTCCACCTGAAGCGGGAGCACCAAAACCCGGCAAATTACTCATCCCGGGATCACCCGAAGCGGGAACACCAAAATCCCTATTACCTTGAGGTTCTGATCCATCATGGTCCTCATCAGAAGCAGACAAAAGGATCTCATGTTCATCAGTTTGGGGGCCTCTTGATGAAGAAGCGCCAGGATCTCTCATCCCCTGAAATCGGAAGTCTCGAAAATGTTGTTCGGATTGATGATATAAACTCTCAAAATGAGAAGCCTACTGATGACTTGCAGCCAACTCTTCTTGAAGTTTCTTATTTTGTTCTTCGAGCATCCATTGTGAGCCAAGGAGGAAAAGATAAGAACATACATAATCATGCATACATATAGCATAAGTTACCATGAAATAAGGAATGTACTAGGTAATTCAAATCAATACCCTACGGATGAGATGGCATATCTGGCGGGTTAGAGCGAGCAGATGAGCTAACAGCCTGCAACAATCATTGAAGAATCAAAGAAAGAAAAAAGTTGCAAGGGAAAAGTGGTTAAAGTGTAAAAATTCCCTTTGAAGGTCAAAACAAGGAAAGAAGAGCATGAATCAAGCAAGACATGGCCAAGCCAAATCAAGCTTGGCCGTGTCACCTCAAATGAAATCTTGGCAAAACATGACACGGGCAGGAGACACGGCCAAGCCACTGGCCGTATCTCACCTAAAGGGCAAAGTCAAGGAGGACCAAGCAAAGAAAGAAAAGAAACAGTAGGTGACACTGGCAGGCAACACGGCCAAGTCATTGGCCGTGTCACATGACACAGCCACAAGCTTGGCCGTGTCCCATCCTAAACCAAGAACAAAGAAGAACCAAAGAAAAAACACAGCATCTAACACACCCAGGAGACACGGCCAAACCACTGGCCGTGGCACATGACACAGCTAGGAACTTGGTCGTGTCACTCTCATCTTCAAAGAACAAAGAAGACCAGAGGAGAAACAGAAGACGACACACTCAGGTGACACGGCCATTTACCTGAGAAGTACTGACCCCAAGATGTGAAACAGACTTTCCTGCAGCGCCGTGATGTTCTTCTTCATCTCTACCCTCATTTTCGTCAGAAATCTCCCGCACACCAACCGGAGATACATCAAAGTTCAAGAGTCTTCTTTGAATGAAATAGACGTAGAATGGACCCGATAAATGGAGAAATGACTCAGCATCATAACCATACCAGGCCGACCACCATGCATCCTCCGGCATTAACATAATATTTAAAGTATATTCTGGGATTTGCATCGGAAACCTCCGCTGCTCTGGACCGAGAAACCATTCATAAACTCTCTCCCCGAGAAACCAGCCACTAGACACTGGGCCAACAATAATTCGGCGAGAATGTTGGAAAGACAGTGCATCCCTCATCAAAGGAGACCAGTTTGCTCGCTCTTCTGGGCTCCACCATGCCAAATTCACCTGCAAAATAACATAAGGTAAGTAAAACTTCCATATAAATTAAAAGCATACTAATGTTATTTTACCTGGTCCTAAGTTAAGCGGCTCAACACATAGCGGTGAGTATGCACATGACGAGAGCCTGGAACGTCCACACAATCAGACAACCAAATCTCGGATACCCGACTCTCTCTCGGGAAATACCAGGTACCCTCATGAGGTTATGTTCATATGCCCATACCTACATGCATGCAAGAAAAGAGCAGAAATAACATTGATGAAGGAAAAGAATACCTCGACAACCGCCATCAAGCCGACAAAAGACTTCTTATTTCGGCAAAGCTTATCAAGACAATGGTAAAGACACGTGAGACCAGCTTTACCCCAGCTAGAAGATGGTACCATTCTGAGATAAGAAAGGGCACTCAACACTGACAAGTGAATGGACAATTCAATGCTGCCTAAGATGGTCAATCCGAGCAGATATAATAAAAATCCAAGAGTATACTATTCGGCCGTGTCTCTACCAACCCGTCCTTCATAGTTCATCCAATAACTACGAATTGGCTCGATTTTTATCTTAAAAGGCCCTTTATATGATGGTTCCATACCAATTAATTCCTGAATTTCTTCAAATGTTAAAATATCATTGGTTAGAGGAACCGGAGCACCATAATATCGAAGGCCAGTTATGGCAGTAAAATCGACCGGACCAATTGTCATCTCCCTAATGGGCAAATGAAAAGTGTGGGTTGTATCCAACCATCGCTCTGCAAGCGCCTGGACTACGCTCTGGTCTATCTGATATTCCTCGGATGGCAATTGTAAGATGAACTGCTCAAAGCCATAATCTCGGATAATCCGCCTTACCCGAGAAGGCACTACGTCGTACCATTGTTGGGCTTTGTAAATACATCCTCCAGCCCAAACAACGCAACGATCATGCTAACACAGACCCAGGTAAGTTAATACCAGGTAAATACATATTATTCTATCACTTAAATTAATTTATTTTTCACAATGACAAAAAATATAAAAAATATATAAAAAAAGCGCAAAACAGAAAGACAAAAAAATCAAGAGAAATAAAAAAGGAAAAAATAATTACCTCGCTCTTTGGATTGGAGCTGCGATGGAGTGGCATCCCGGCCAGTATATCTAAATTTTCATCTTCATGATGCCGAATAAACTCCAATAACTCGGTATTAGAATGAGTCCCTGACCTCGAAGCATGCATTATTTTTGAAAAATATGTGCTAAAATTGAAAGAAATTTGAGAAAATTATGAAATTGAAATTGTGCTATGAAATGAAGTGAAGGAATGGTGGCTTTTTATAAAGAAACGGCAAGCAAAAAAAAAACAAAATTCAAAACTGTTCATGAATAGTGAAAATACTATTTTCAATAGTAAATACTATTTGATACTATATGCGAATAGTAAATTTACTATTTATGAATAATAAATAGTGCATGAACAGTGATTACACAGTAAATAAATAGTAAATTCATTTATTTATTTTAATCATTCAAATAATTGCATATCTATAAATATCTTTTCACCCAGGGGGCAATAAGAAGTTATATGCATAAAAATTAGCCAAACTTTTTGAAATAAAAAATTATTATTAGCTCGGGTCCAGAACCCAAATTTTCCTTAGGTCCAGAACCTAAAATTTATTTCTAAGTCCAAGAACTTAGTCCGGGTACAAAACTCAAATTTTCCTTAGGTCCAAAACCTAGAAACTTCCTTGAATCTAGAACTCGAACCGGATCCAGAACCCAATTTTACCATTAGGTCCATAACCTAGAATTTATTTCTAAGTCCAAGAACTTAGCTCGGGTCCAGAACCTAGAATTTATTTCTAAGTCCAAGAACTTAGCTCGGGTCCAGAACCCAAATTTTACCATTAGGTCTAGAACCTAGAATTATTTCTAAGTCTAGAACATAGCTCGGATCCAGAACTCAAATTTTCCTTAGGTCCAGAACTTAGAATTATCCTTGAGTCTAGAACTCGAACCAGGTCCAGAACCCAAAAACTCCACCATCTCAAAAATCAAGTCTTATTGCTTTTCACTCTCTTTCACTAAAGTTTCAGATCATTCAAGCAGGGGGCAAACTGTAAACCCTTAATTTTTGACCCAGTTCGGTCTAATATATTTTATTTAGTCCAAAATAATTTGTGTTGTCTAATATATCTTAATTGGTCCAAAATAATATTTGTTATCTTAATTAAATAATTTTTGCTGTAGTATCTAATTTTTATTAATAAAAAATAAAAATAAACAAATCAAAAATCAAAAAATAAAAATAAAAATAAAAATCGGCGATGAAAAAATTGTCTCTGAAAGTCAGCGGGCCCGTGGGCATTTCGCCTGGAGGCCTGCTTCGCCAGCTGCAGCAGCTTTTTCACCAGCGCAATTTTTCCTGCGGCAAATTTTTTCGCCAGCGCAATTTTTCCGCAGCAGTTTTTTTTCGCCAGCGAAATTTTTCCAGCGCAAATTTTCCGAAACATAATGCTATTAAGTTTCGGTTTTCTTTTCTTAATAAATAATGTATGCCGTGAGCAACTAGGAAAAAACCACAAAAAACTTCTATAAATAAGTATGATTACAACACAAGAAGGGAGGAGAAAATAAGGGACAGAAACAAAGGGGAAACCGAATCTGTGAAGGAAAACTAGGAACCAAGCTGATTTTTTGAGAGAGCCGAAAATCAATTCAAACAATTCATCAAAGGTATCAACTGCCTTTGATTTGATTGATCTAAGAAGCAATTTTGGTGCAACCCCACGAAAGAAGGTTTGAATTCTAATTTTTTTTTATTTTTTTTACAGTAGCTTAATTCATCTAGTTGCTTCTTTTAATTCAAAAATCCCAGAACCTTTAATTTAGTTTTTTTAAAGTTAAAAACACTATTTCGTTGTTTTATTTTCCAAAAAAACTTACAATTGTTATTTTTGATTCATCAAAATCTTAAAACTCTAATTTAACATGTTTCTTTTCAAAACCTTAAATTAAAATTCTGTTTCTTTCAAAAAGCCTTAAAAAAACATCTTTTCTATTTATAAAAACTTTAATTCGTTTGGTTTACTTTCATAAAACCTCATAAAAGTATCAAATTGATTTTCAAATCCCAAAAGCTTCATGCATCACCGAAACCCTAATTTTAAAATACTAAACCCAAATTCAACTTTCAAACCTAAAATAGTAAACTCTATCCCCTTTAAAACCTTAAACCCTAACTTTTTCTAAACCTTAATCCTTTAAAACTTTAAAAACCATAACTATTTTAAATTTACATAGTAAGCTTGAAATCATCATTTAAAACCACAATTCAAAAGTATTTTAAAGTGTCCAAAACCCTAGTTTCATGATTTCACCATTCAAACCTTAATTTGTTTAATCAAAGAGTCTTACCAACCTTTTAAAACATAAAACTTTACTCTATTTTAATTCCTTAAAAAAAGTCACAGTAGCCTAATTCTATGAATTCCAAAATGCTAACACATGAAATGAAGAAACCTAAATGGGAACAGTAGCTATAATTTGAATTTTTATTTACCTTATTCAATTCCATATTTGATTATACTTTGATTTATTTTACATGCTTTAATTTATTTAAGTTCAATGCTTGGCTCATTAAATTTATCATGGATGAATATTTACTTTCTATTTAATATTTTTGATGAATGATTTATTTACGATGAATGATTATTTACTTTTATCAATTTATTTAGGTTTCTAAATGTTGTAAGAGGTATGTTTCCACTTAGTGGGTACCTCATTAGTTAAATATCATGTAATTTAATTTGCTTTTCTATTTTAGAATCAATGTAAAGGGCATGTTTCTACCTTTCGGTGGGTGTCCTATTTAGGCATGTGATGTAAGGACATGTTTCCATCTTCGGATGGGTGTCCATTTATTTATTTTGCTTGGACCTTGCTTTGATTTTAATATATTGATACTTTCTTTTAATTATTGTGTGTAATATGTATAATATTGTTATGTTTAAGAATTTTGTAATATTAAGACCTGTAAAGGAGGCCGGTTCCAATGAACCGGGCGTTGTGGGGTGTGCTGGGCCATTTCTCACCTTCCCCACACGTACCCAACTTTCCGAACCCATTAAGGGGTTGGAGATTCCTTAGGAATCGAGTCATCCACCCCTTTCTTTTTTCCCAGCCCGTCCAGATGGCGACTCCATTTTCTCCGGACTTAGGTCCATGTTCTCTAAGGCCTTGAGCTTAAACAGTGCCGAAGTCGCAAGAACCATTCCACCGGGAGTGGGGGCGAAAATCCCCGCTAAGAGGTTTAATCTAATTTTATTTAATTAAACTATGAATTTATGGTTGTTTGAATGATGATTAGTTATATGTATTAATTATTTGCTTATTGTGAATGGTTAAATTGCAATTTTTATTATTTGAGTTTCAAAGTTGTAAAAGATATGTTTCGACCTTGCGGGTGCCTTATTTAATTTATTTTTTTATTTAATTTATATTTGGGGATTAATGTAAGAGATGTGTTTTTCACTCTTTTGTGCTTTTACTTTATTTGTATTATGGACATTTGAACATTGTAAAGGCATATTTTCATTCTTGTATGGGTACCCATTTAGTTATTTGTGTTGTTTAATTTATGGTATTTCACATTATTTACTTTAATTTTTTTGTAATATGAATAATATTATAATAATATAAAAATTTAATAATATATAGACCTAAAAAGGAGGCCGGTTCCAATGAACCCGGCGTTATGAGGGTACTAGGCCACTTCTCATCTTCTCCATATATATCTAACTTTTCGAACCCAGTAGGAGTTGGAGATGTTTTAGGAATCGAGTCATCCACTCCTTTTATTTTCTTTCTGACCCGTCTGAGTGGTGACTCTTATTTTTCGGACTTAGGCCCGTATTCTCTAAGGCCTAGAGCCTAACAGTATCGAAGTTGCAAGAATTATTCCACCGAGAGTGTGAGCAAAAATTCCTGCTTACAGGTCTATCCTTCTTTCTCTATAAGAATTCCTCATTTATCAATAAAATCATGAGTTTCTAAATTTGCCTCTCTTCTTTCTTATTTACATACATGCATATCTACTAAATAAATTATAATCCTAATATGAAGTTTAAATCTTGAGTGGGTTTATGCTTAAAATCCTAATCTCTTCCATGATAATTAATCAGATAAATCAAAAGAGCGTTGTCATTTTAAATCTAAAGAGGACCATGTTGTTGACTATGCATGAGTTATATCTAGTCAATTATCTTAGCTCTAAGCTCTAGATTTAGATGGAAATATTGTTTATCTGTCCATTTTCAAGTATGCTCTGTGCTTGAAATTGATATTATACATGCATGTACTTACAATCAAGTATGATGAGGTATATGTGTTTACAGTTGAGAGTGATCTTCCTCTCCCTGCCCATCACATGAATTATGGATGGGTGCCCTTCTGATAATTGATTACTTGCCCAAATTCTTTTTCATAAAGAGAATGTTGAATGCTTGAAGTTTCTTATATTGAGGCCTGAAAAAAGGAAATTATCATTTGTAAAAAATGAATGAGATATTGTCGGAGTTCTCCTATCAACCTTACAATCATGAGTCCTTCTCATTGGCTACGAAGAAAAACAGTTGACCCTTCAACACACATAATGAAAAGATAATGCAACTCAAAATCACTCATATTTATCTTGAAGCAAACGAAGGTAACACAATCATAATTAGATTAATCCATCTGCCATTAAACCTCAATTTACATATCATGCATGACTAGTGATACTAATTTCTATCGAAATCATGCAGAGGATAATAAATATGAACTTCTAAATTTTGAAACATTTATTTATAAATAAAAAACTTCATTTATATCTTGATATACTTAAAAATTAAGATATAAATTTTTAAAAATTAACAAAATTTTTATTTTAATTGTTAAGTAAAATATAATAAAAAAATAATTAAATACATATCTATAAAATTATATACAATACAGTTTCAATTTATTATAGTGGCAAAAATTTATCAAGACACCCTCTTAATTTTAACACTTTATTATCATTAATAACAAAATATAACAAAAAATAAAATAATTAAAAGTAATTAAATATATTTATAAAATTAAATAAGAGCACTATAAAAGAAATTTATTTTAAATTATTTTTCATTATTTAGTTGTTTAAATAAATGAGAGAGTAATTTAAATTTCTCTCTAATTTTTAATAAAAAAAAATGAGGATTATAATATTTATTTTCCCTATTTAATTTATTATTAATCTAAACTTCCTCTCATTTTTCTTTATTTAAAAAAAAATTAAAAAATAAAAAATAAGTTAAAAACATAAATTTTTTTTATCTTTTATCATTATCTACTCAACTACTTTTTATATCGAATAAAAAAATATAAATTTTATTTATTTTCTCCCACTTTAAATCTATTTCCTTCCATCTAATCACAGGCCTGAATTTTAACTGTAATGGCCAAAACCTGTCGACGAGCTTTTTTTTTTTTTTTTTTTTTTTTTTTTTTTTTTTAATTTTAGCACTTATATCTGTGATTATTAATTCGGTTAAATTCCTAAAATCTCCTTCTTCCTAATTCTAAAACCTTTAACCCTAACTTTACTCTCCCTCTATGTGATCGCCATGGTTGCCGCTGTAGAATCAGAAAAACATACCGATGTCGGCTGCACGAATCCCCAAGACTCTGCAAAACACCCAGAATACGAACCACAACCCGTCGCCGCCATAATAGCAACCGGAGCAGGCGCAGCAGAAACTACAGAATGCGATTCATTTTTAACCCAAAACCCAGAGGCCAAGTCTAGTTCTGCACCAAAACCGGCCACTGCCACTACGAGCGCTAGGTGGCTAGGATGGCCAGGGGATTGCGTGTTCAGGTTGATAGTACCAGTGCTGAAAGTTGGCAGCATTATTGGACGCAAGGGTGACATTATCAAGAAAATGTGCGAGGAGACTGGCGCTCGCATTCGCGTTCTTGAAGCCCCATCTGGAACTACCGATCGCATTGTATGTTTCTTATTATTGCTTATTCTTCTTCTTCAGTTTCTTGTTATATGATTTTTCCCAATTTTTGTTTCAGGTGTTGATATCTGGAAAAGAAGAACCGGAGGCACCTATATCCCCTGCAATGGGTGCTGCAATAAGAATTTTTAAACGTGTTAGTGGTTTAGCCGAGGATGATGCTAATGCTAAAGCATCTGGAGCTGCGGGCATTGTATTTTGCTCAATTCGGTTATTGGTGGCATCTTCGCAGGCCATAAACTTGATCGGAAAGCAGGGCTCATTGATCAAGGCAATACAAGAGACCTCTGGTGCATCTGTGCGTATTTTGTCTGAAGGTATGCTTCAGAGTCCCTTATCATTTAGTTTGAAACTTTCTTGATACTGCCATGGGCAATTGCTGATCTTTTTGCTTAATCAATAGATCTCAATGTTTGTTGATTTTGGTGTGCATTATTAGTTCTTTTGTCTCTCTTGATCTGCATTTTATTGTTGCCTATGTGGTGTAAAACTAAAACATGATAGACGCATGGAAATGATAGAGCTAGTCCAATTATTCAGTGCACCTTGCAAAGGAATTCCTAACTCATTATGGTCATTACATTATAGAGTGCAAGTTTTGTGTTACAAGTCTGAAGGCTGCTGGAGGCTACTGCCGTTGCTTTCAAGATTTTTCAGATTTTTCAAATAAATTAGTTAAAGCAGAATTTTAATCAAAAAAGGGTTTGAGTTCCTAAAACTCAGAGATTGTAGATCCTCTCTCAAGTCTGCAAAAATAGGTAGGAAAAAGGATAAAAATTCTTCTTCTTCTTCTTCCTACAAACCTGACCCTTTGTACCAAAGACCCCTTACCCGTTCACAAGCCTGGGACAGTAACAATTTGGTATTAGAGCCTAACGTTATGGGGGATTCTACTCAGCAACAGCTTGAGAAAATGATGAAGATGTTCCTTGACGAACAGGCTGCTAATAAGGCACGTCAAGAGGAACTAAATAGAAAGCTTGAAGCTCTTACACTTGATTTAGCCAGCGTGAAGGATGCTACTACAACAACTGGAAGTAGCTCACATGTTCGTGCATCAAAGGCCAAGGGAACAGCCATTCCTGCTGGTTCAGAATCATTATCCCGAAATTCCATTGTTCCCAAATTCTCCAAATTGGATTTCCCGAAATTCAATGGCCAAGAAGATCCCTTGACGTGGCTGGCTCGATGTGAGCATTTCTTCAGACACCAACGCACCAATGAAGATGAAAAGGTTAGCTTGGCCTCCTACCACTTAGAGGGCAATGCTCAACTTTGGTTCTTAGAGTTAATCAATGAAGAACCTAACCTCACATGGGAGGAGCTTAAGCATCAATGCAACCTGCGATTTGGACCGCCAATCCGCAGTAATAAGCTGGGAGAATTAGCCAAACTAAGGCATGTTGGATCAGTTGCCGAATACCAAACTCAGTTTGAAATTTTGGCCTCTCGAGCAGGGAAGCTGAAACAAGCCCAGAAGATTCAACTTTATATTAGTGGATTGAAGGAATACATTTCAGTGGAAGTGGAACTCCATCAACCTCCTGATTTAGCCACAGCTATGAGCTATTCACGGTTGTACGAAAGAAAAGCGCCAATAAAATCTCCTATTTTTCCAACACTTGCCCCTACTGACAACCAAAGTAGCTGAACTATAAAGAGGTTGAATCCTACGGAGATGGAAGAGCGTCGAAGGAAGAATCTTTGTTTTAACTGCGATGAGCCTTTTGGACGGGGGCACCAGTGCAAAAAGCTTTTTTGGATCGAACTCGACGGAAGTGACAGTGACATGGATGTAAGTGGAGATAATCCAAATGGGTGACAAGGCAAATAAGGAAGGTCCAGCTTCAGATGCTTCTTGGGAGTCGGTTGATGTCCTATGACAAATTTTGCGTTTGAGGACAATCGCAATGTCGACGGAGGGAGTAATGTTACAAGTCTGAAGGCTGCTGGAGGCTACTGCTGTTGTTGTCAAGATTTTTCAGATTTTTCAAATAAATTAGTTAAAGCAGAATTTTAATCAAAAAAGGGTTTGAGTTCCTAAAATTCAGAGATTGTAGATCCTCTCTCAAGTCTGCAAAAATAGGTAGGAAAAAGGATAAAAATTCTTCTTCTTCTTCTTCCTACAAACCTGACCCTTTGTACCAAAGACCCCTTACCCGTTCACAAGCCTGGGACAGTAACATTTTGTCTACGCACATCATACATGAAGTCTTGAACTTACATTTCTCTTATACTTTATGCATTTACTTTCCACATAGATGAGCATGCATAAGCCTATCTCTATGTGCATGTAGGGTGTCGTAAAGCTTGCTTAGCAGTGTCTAGATCAAATTTCCCAATTGGCTTTTGAGTTTCTTTTTCGGCAAATCTTCTTCAGCTCTTCTGGTTGCCTAGGATTCTGGAAAAACAACAAATTAGTTACTTCCAGAAGGTTGAACACAAAAACAGGCATTGCAAGCAACAACCACAATATAGACAGAGATGTTAATGTGACCTAGTACACACAATTGAGGACTGGAACAGTACTCCCACCCATAAAGAGAATGCTGGCAGTGATCTCTCTGCCACCGGAACAATTGCACCCTTCCAAAGGGCATAGTTTTCTTCTTTTAATAGTTTTACTTACATATAAAGTTAATCTTAAGATCAAGAATTAAATCACAAGGAAGATACCCTTTGAGAAAGAAATGGAGAGGGGTTTGTTTCTAACACACTGATAATGAATATGATAAAAATTCTTGGAAGGTTGTAACTTTTGCTGTCCAGTTTTAGGTTCTCATAAGCATATTTGGTTGCTTCAAACATTTGATAAAGTTTTATTCGCATCAATAATATTTACTCGCTAAGTCATGAATTATTATAACCATAATTGGGTCATTAGTGCTACCGAGGGAGTTGATACAATTATTGTCCACCAATACTGCTGTTCCCTTAATTTTGGTTGCTTATCACATGCTTTTATGTGCAGCAATATTTTTTGTAATTTCTGAATAATGCAACTGACATGAAATCCTTGCATTGGCAGATGAAGCACCATTTTATGTTGCTGCAGATGAGAGAATTGTGGAGTTGCAGGGAGAAACCTTAAAGGTTCTTAAGGCTGTTGAAGCAGTAGTGGGTCACTTGAGAAAGTTTTTGGTTGACCATAGTGTCATTCATTTGTTTGAAAAGAATGTAAGTTTCTATCAGTGATAATATGTGTGTGTGTGTATTAGGCTTCGAGTTGAGGTTTGATTTTGCAACCTCTCAACCTTGGTGATGACTTTAGTGCCACTGAGCTAAAGCTCATTGGTGATCAGAAAATTATATTTTCTATAGTGCAGTGCACTAATTATTTTTACTCTATTTATAGTATAATGCTATAGTACCACAAGACCGTCAAACAGAAACATGGAGTGGCAAGCCATTATTGCATTCTACATCTCAAGCTGCGATTGATACTGATTATCGTCTCCCAGCTAAGAGGGAGGCTTTATTCTTGGAACGAGAAGCTCCATTGGATTCACAGATTCAACCCTCTAGAATTTCAGTCTATGGACAAGATACTGGAGTTTCATCGCTACGTTCTTCTGTAATCAATCATGCCAGTGGTCCTGTGGTCACTCAGGTTGGTGGTTTTATCTTTTATCTTACGTTTTACCTCTTCATCTATGCATATATTTGTCTCGAGTTGGTGGTTGAATTGTTCTCCATACATAGCAGAGAAATGGCAAAAATTTCCTATTCAAGGGTACTCATGTTGAAACTTCCTTGTTCATATGATGTAGGTGTACATAAATGTAAAAAGTTACATTGGAGGAGATTATGAATTTTTCCTCTTTTTTTAAATTTTGTTTTTTTGCTCTTATTCAATGAGTAAAAAAGGTAAACGCTATGGTTTATTGTCCAAGCTTATTAATGTTATGTAACCTTTTGAATATGCTCATCCTAGACCCAGTGGAAAGTTGGAAACAAGAAGTAACAATTAGCCTCCGGAAAGGCTGTAATTATTATATGCTTATCCTTTTGATGCTCATCCTTGTTACTGTTGACTTGGCCACCAGCCATTTTTTCTTAATCATCCCATGTCATTAATTTCTTTCTGCTTTTTCTGTGTGCTTTAGTCTCTCCCTTGCTCCCTCCGTCTCCATGAATGTGTGTGTATCCACTTTTACTCTATTCTTTGATTTTTCCGCTCCTTGGTTCTCCTCTCATCATCTGTTCCTAGGCTTGGATTTTAGTTTAATAGCCTTACACACACACACACATATATAACAGTTACTTGATTTTATAATGGACTTTTAGGTTCAGGGATGCTATACTTTTTTTAATATCTGTGTGATTGAATTATTGTGTAGGTCTTTAGTTATTTAATTAATGGCCAAGTCCTTAAATCTTTGTTTCTTTCGTATGACGACGTACAAGCTGGTTATGTGATCTCAAACTACTACTATTAAATTTGTTTATTTTGCTGATTAAGAAAAAATTAATTATTGATTAAATGATTATTGGCATGGTTACTGGTCTATATATCCACATAAGAGTATCCAATATTTTGGCTTATTTTGGCAGTCTTCATAACCAGGTGTCCCCCACAACACAAAAAGATCCCCCTTTTACTTCTCCCTTTCAATCTCTGTGTGCTCGCGCTATCTATCTATCGATCTATCTATCTATCTATATATATATAATACTCAATTTAAGGGTATATGGCAGGGCTGTTCATATTGCTACTAAATCTATCATAAGACTTTTCTATAACCAACAAGCTTTTAATTCTTCCTTCTGGTAAATTTGATTCCTATGTTTAGAGAGGAGAAAGAACTACAAGAGAATTTGACATTCTGTTTTGAGTCTAAATTTGTTAGGAGTTTCCATTCAAATTTTTTTGGTCTAGGGTGGGTGGGGATGAAAATGGTCTAGATTTTTTTGTGGTTTTCTTTTATAGCGCAGTGCAAAATTTTGGTAGTTCTAACAGAATCCATTTATTTAGTTTCTGTAGAGCAGTAACAAATATCTGATACATGTGATTTGATTTGTGCTAATCAAGTTTAATTGAGAAGAACAACTACCTTTTTTGCCAAATCAAATTGAATCTTGTCACACCATGTTAGACCCTCTTGTTAAAACTTGCTTCACTTTCTACTATATTTCTTTATTTTGGCATTTGGTATCATAATTTCTGACAGTGCTTCATATTAACAGATAACACAAACCATACAAGTACCAATTTCATATGCTGAGGAAATCATTGGGATTGGAGGGAATAATATTGCATATATTCGCCGCACTAGTGGAGCCATAATAACTGTGCAAGAAAGCAGGGGATTGCCTGATGAAATAACTGTGGAGATCAAAGGCACGTCATCACAGGTTCAGATGGCTCAACAATTGATTCAGGTAAAGGCATTTTTTCAATTGCACTTTTTCAAGTTTCCAAGGTAACTTGTAGCATGTAAATGTGATGGATGGTGAGTTTTGGGTTGTGCACTTGCACTCTTCAAATTTATGTTTTTGTTTAAATTTTTTTAAACTTTATTTTATCTGTACCAGTTGCTTGGTGCCAAATGAAATAATTATTTTTAAGGCTTTCGAATGCATGGTTTTGCAGCTGATAGCAATGCATTTTCTTCTGTTTGTACAGGACTTTATAAGTGATCACAAAGAACCAGTCACAAGCAGCTATGGCAAGTACGATAGCAGATTGAGGTCTTTGTACTCCCATTTAGATAATATGCCGTATTCTTCATCTTCATTGTCTGGGCAATCCTATGGTAGATATGGATCTTCTGGTGTAGGAGGCTACGGTAGTTTTAGACTTTAAGCAGGTAACCTAGAACATAACTGTTTCTTATAACCATTTCTAAATATAAATGTTGACTTTTTTTTTTTTATTATTATTGGGAAAAAAATAGAAAAAATCACCTCGAAAATTATTGTGTAAAGTCATTGAAAAATAGTTGACTTGAACCCTTGCTCATCTAACACTGTCAGATAATAGCAAGTCATTTTTTCAATAGCTGAGCTTGGGAAAATTGAGCAAAGAAAAATGTAATGAAATAGATGTTTTTTTTTTCTTTTTTTTTTTTTATCTCTAATGTTGTTTTTGTGGATGCTACTTTTCTTCACTTAGTCCTTGCTTTAACATTTTGTTTGAATGATTTTCTTTGGCCTAACTAATTTGCACTATTTTCTCTATTCTTTAATAGGGTCTAATTGCATTATGATGTAAAGTTTGGGGTAAATTCAGTTTTGAAAAAAAAGGCTTGGGTAAATGAGTGTATTAGGCCATTTTCTTATGGGCAAATCTGGATTTTTAGCAGAGATTTACAAAATTAATCAGAATATTAAAACTCTTTTTAATTATGCAGTGGTTAATTTTTTTTTTTTTTTTTACGTTTTTAACTATTTTTGTTTGCAAAAATACGAGAAAAGTGTGAATTATAATGCTGCATATCTTTGCAAAAGATATGGCATAGGTATGGACCACAACATAGATATGGACAAAAATATGCTGCATGCAAAAGATATAGTATGAATGTGAACGAGGATGTGGATAAAAATGTAAACTTTTATTATATTTTATATACTGTTACTAATGTAATAACATTTTAAATATTTTGAATAATTAAAAAATTAATTAATTAACTTAAAATATAATTTAATTTATTAACATTTTAAACATTTTGAATAATTAAAAAAAATAGTTAATTAACTTAAAATATAATTTAATTTATTTACATTTTAAACATTTTGTATAATTAAAAAATAATTAATTAACTTAAAATATAATTTATGTTAATTAATTTTTAATTTCATTTTATACATATGCTTTTATATATTTTACTTAATTTATATTTTAAAAATAATTTTAGTAACATATATTAGTTAAATTGCAAAAAAAAAATATCAACATGCAATTGATATATGTTGTTGCATGGTTATATATGTTATATATAACAATATATATCGGTTGATTTATAATAAAAAATTAAAATATAAACTAATATATGTTAATATATATTAATATATATCGATATATGTTATATTTAACTATATATATTATTATAAATTAACTAATATATGTTATATATTATATATTATAATAATATATATTAATAAATGTGATATATAATAACATATATCGTTACAAATCAATTAATATATATGGATATATATATATATTAATATATATATGTAATAATATATATCAATATATATTAGGTGATTTGTAACATATATTACATATAATAATATGTCAACATATGTTTATATATATTATATATAATTAATATATATTATTATAAATTAATTTATATGTATTGATATATATATATTACATATAACATCATATACAGGGGCGGAGGCAGGTGGGGTCGAGTGGGGGCTGACGACCCCCCCTACCGGCCGCCGGACGTGAAGATCTTCAGCCTCAGCCTCAGCCACCTCAGCCTCAGCAGCTCAGCCCTCAGCCTCAGCCCCCCCCTCAGCAGCTCAGCCCTCAGCCCTCAGCCCCCCTCTCTCAGCCATCAGCCCCCCCTTCTCAGCCCTCCTGGTTCCGCCACTGATCATATATCATTATAATATATATGTTAATATGTGTATTATGTATAAGATGATTTACAGAAGAAATAATAGAATATTGAGTTTATATGTTGATAAATGTTATAATTAGAATTAAAATTTTGAACCACAAACAACATTGCACCTTCTAGAAAATGCATAAAAATAAAATTTAAGAAAAATTAATTAATTAATTGATTAGTTCCTTGAAGGAAAACAAACTATAAATGTATGCCAAAATATGAACAATTTTTCTATGGCCATATTTGTCCGTTTGTAGCCATATATCCAAACTTATTAATTTTTTTTAATGGCAGACCTTTTAGTCTTCGTCAACAAAACAACACATTTCACTCGAATCCAAGTTTACCTCTCTCTCTCTCTCTCTCTCTAAGTCTGAAACAATCAGCTTTCTAATAATGGAAAAAGCTGATGAATCCAAGCAATAAAACTCAAAACAAGAAAACAAACTAGAACAAGAAGAAATATTAATAAGTTTCAATGTTATTAGATCTTATGAGTGCACATTTTGGAAAAAGAGATTTTTCTAATGAACAAGCTCCTAGGAGGTCATATGAATATTCATGGTAATCACAAAGCTTAGTTAAAACATCATTCTTCTTCCTAGGTATCTCTAAGATTATATATTCTCCATTAATGGAATATTTTTCAATATCCAATTAGAAGCTCTATCAATTGGCCGCCGTGGGATGGTCTTGAAAAATAAAAAACAACTATTGATGACTTCCATTATCAAGCGAGCTAGGCTTGATAATGTCGTTGACATCACTGATTCAATGTTATAATTATTCTGCTGGTACCCATTATTTACTGTAACTTTATAAAAAATTACAGCATCTGTATTATTATAATACACAAACTCTGGTGCTTGTGAAACCAATAAATGAAAGAGAAGAGAAGTTGGTGATGAAAAAGATGCAGGGGCGGTAAAAGATAAAAACGTAGAAAAATGCCGTATTTTTTTAAAAAATAAAATATAAAAAAACGTAAAAATGAAAACATAAAAAGTTAAAATTGAAAAAAAAATTTGTCCGTAAAAGTGAAAAGAGAAAGCTAAAAAACCGTATACTGTATAATTTCCTCTTCTTTGTACAGGTGGTTACTCATTTGTAGCGAAGGTCAAATTGACGACTCAATTGTTAATCAAACTTCAAAGCGACCATGATATTTCAATTGGGCCAAGTTCGTTAATTACGTTTGAGATATTTATACTGTGCCCATCACCAAACTTTCATATTAAAAAAAGTATAGGACACGCTAACTTTTTTTTTTTTTTAAATTTACATTTTAATGCTATTTTTTTATTTTTGTAATTTTATTTATATTTTTTTATTAAATTTTTTTTAATACTATATTTTTAATATATATAAAAAATAAAAATAATAAAATATACACATAATATATATAAAATACACACTCAACAATATAAACTACATTTACAATATCTACAACATATCTATTACACATCTACATAATATTTTTAATATTTTATTTTATTTTTTTAATTTTTTATTCTCACAATATTCACATAATATTCATACAATATTCAATAATTTTTATATAAAATATATACAATTTAAATAATAAAAATATAATATACATACAATATTTACAACACATTTATAATATATCTATTACATATCTACATAAAGAAATTGTGTAATTTTTTTTAATTTTTTTCATATGTATAATATATAAAATTTATTTAAAAATAAATTTAATGATTTTTACTAATATATTTTTGTACTTTTTTAGTGTTATTTATTTTTAATAATTAAAGTTAAAAATTTTCCTTTATAAAAGATTATGATTTTTTATATGATGAAAAATTATTTAAAATATTAATTTTATTATTTGATTAGAATATTTTTATTAATAGTAATATTTGAAAAAAAAATAAAAATTGAAATAACACATTAATTGTAGCGAGTGAAGATGTATTTTTGAAAAAAAAAATAGTTTAGTAAGAAATGAGGTCTTTTTAAAATTTTATACTAATATTTTTATAAAAGTGTAAATATTTTTAGCTTTTTTAATATTTTTGAAATAAAAGTTATTTTTTTATATTTATGTAAATGTTCCATTACTTTTTGTATATGAAAAAAATTAGGAATTTTTTCAAAAATACCTTAAAAATAAAAATATTTTAAAAAATACTCCCATTTTCAATTTCAATTTCAAAAATACCCTTTTTCAACTTTTAATTTCAAAAATATCTCTTTTTCATAGATATATTTTAAATATATATTTGGTATATTAATATTATACTTTATTTTTAAAAAAATATATTGAGTATGCATTCATTATATTAAAGATATATTAAAAATACAGGATATTTTTAAAAAATAAAAGTTAAAAAGTGTGCTACATAGTATAATTTTTTCAAAAAAATTATTAAGATGAAATTCACTGATGTCTTGAATTTTAAATATAAAATTAAAATTGATTTATGGTAAAGTAACATTATCAATAAATATTATTTATTGTTATGAAATATGTGGATGACTACTTAATTGAATTCCTATTAGAATTATGATTAACATTATCCTATTCGGTTTATGATTAACTTTATAATTTTTTGTTCTTATCAAAATTCTACTTTCAGTACTATATATACCTCATTATGGGTGGTGTATTATATACAATTAATAATAAAGAGATCTTTCATATTTTTCATTCTTTATATATATTTTTTATATTTATAATACGTTATCAGCACAAGACTTTATCAATTTATTTATTTTAAAAATTATTATAAAAGAGAGAAATTCTTCTCCCAAATTCATATGTATCAATTTGAAAGATCAATAATCACAAGATTTAATATTTTTGTTGGCAATATAGATTCAGGTACGTTTTCACATATTTAATTTATATTTCTTAGTGATTAAACATAATTGGTCTTAGCTTATATTTAGAATTTTTTCTAATGAATAATATTAGAGCCACTCATATTGAATCACCAAGTAAAATTTCTGATTGTGAAATTTTGAATACATATTACAATTAGCTAGCTTAATATATGGTATACATTTTTTTTGTTTGCGTATACTTTTCTTGGCTAGTTTTGATTTTTTATAATAATAATAATAATAATAATAATAATAATAATAATAATAATAATAATAATAATTCATGGCAATTGTCGATTTGTGAGTTTTGTTAATGGTATTTCACTATTAAAAACTTTGACAATTGAGATTGATTTTTACAATCAATGGATTCCCGATTTGATTTTTTGGGACCTTATATTTGGAATTAATAAATTAATAATTGATATAATTTTTTTAAATTAGTTTTTAAGGGACCCGTATTTAACACCATCTACAAGGCTATAATTTATATTACATATATATAATAAATGCGGACAACTGTGCAGTTTTTTTTTTTTTTTTATGTTGGCTAACATCACTACAATAATAAAGTAATTTGATGTTCTATTGATGTTCGTATGTATATTTGTGCATATATATGTATGTGTATGTTGACATATATATACCTTTAAAATAAAGAATAAATAAATTTTAAAAATTTATTTGTGAAATTTAAATTTAATAGTTATTTTTGTGTTTATGGTTATATATCTAATAACTTAATATATTATATGAAAATAAAAGAGATATAAAATTATGAGTAAAAATTTATATATTGAAGTGAAGTTGGTAAATAAATTGATATTTACTATGATTTAATATGATCATTTGTAATTTTAGAGTTATAACATTTAAACACTAATTATAATTTTTAGTCCTTATTTATTTGATGAGCTTTGTAATCTATTTAATTTATGATTTTAAATTTGGTATATTTATAATGTTAAGTCTCATAAAACTTGTATTTATTACCCTTGATATTTTCTGAAAAAATTATCTATTATGATTATTTGATAATGAGATTCACCTTGATATTGTGAATCTTAGAGATATTATGTAAAAGAAATCAAGTTTTCCTGCATTATCACTTAGAAATAATGATATTCCTTTTAGTTATTCAAATGAGAAATTAAAAATTAATTATCTTATTATTAATAATTTATCACAGTCTTTTTAGTAAATATTAAAATTTTCATGCTTCAAATGTGCTCCTGCAGTAATAATATTGAGAGCATAGAATTAAAAAAATATTTTGAACTAATTATTTTATTTATCTGTAGCTAAATAAAATTTTTAGCTTTGGATGAAAAATAATCAAACTCGTCTAACTATCTTAATATCATTCCCTGAAGCGAATGTGATATTTTTTTCAAGACCATGGACAAGATCTTGATAAAAAAGGATTGTGGTGAATTTTTTTTTCTACTTTGAAAACAAAAGTGCTAAAAAGATAAACATTAGCAGAAATTAATGTTAACATGATATCTAGTTTTACAAATATGGTTGAAGACTCTAGAAGAGTCTACATTACATTCTGAATTTGAACGTTTTGAATTTGAGTAAAATGATATTTCGATGATGTATTATGTTTAAGTAGATCTTGAAAAATCTACTATATTTTAAAGAATACGTCGCAATGGATATCCTATTGAAATAAAGTGAGAAAGATATTGAATTTTTATATGTTAACTCTATAAATTTGAACCAGAAGTTCATTTAAGAAATTTTAAATTTCTTAACTGAATTGTACTTTATAACAAATAAGATGGTTGAATTACACTATACGCACCAGAAGTGCATAAATCCCAAAATTTTTATATTTTGTATGATCATTTTGGTCATCCAGGTTCAAACATGATGTGATATATTGTTGAGAATACAAATGCACATCCACTAAAAATAAAAAAAAATTCTTTTTGTATGATAGCTACTTTTGTGTTTATTATGCTTAAGGTAAATTAATTGTGAAACCTGTACTATCTAAATTATATTTAAAGTCCCTTAAATTTCTACAAAGAACATATGAGAATATTTATAGTCATATCCTTTAATCTTACGAAAAATTTAAATACTTTATGTTTTTAATTGATATTTCAACTTGATGGTCACATATTTGTCTATTGTCAACTCGTAATATTGCTTTTGCTAAATTTCTTGCTCAAAATATAAAAGTTAAGGTTAATGTTTCTTGAATACCAATCAAGATAATTTATCTAGATAATACATATAAGTTCACTTCAAAACTATTTTATGATTATATTACCATTGAACATTTTATTGTATATGTTCATACTCAATATGGTTTAGCAAAATCATTATTAAGATTTTGCGATAAATTATTTTTATGCTTATGAAATCAAAACTTTTTATATCAGTTTTGGTATATGTTTAGATATATATTATTATTTTATGTTGTACCTTTAATTTGTATTTGACTGTATGCACATTACAAATTTTTCATTTTATAACTTGTACTTATCTAACATAATATATCTTATTTAAAATTTGTGATATTAAAATTTCTTGTTGAAGTATATATTTTTATTGCATCCCCTCGAAGAACTAAAATGGATTATCAATATTATCTTGATATCTATGTAGGTTTTGATTATTTATGTTAGATATTATGGACCTTTAAAGATAAATTTTCTAAAGCAACATTTTTAGTGAGTTGGTTTTCACTCTATTAGGGGAAGATAAAAGTAAAGGGCCAAAAACACAAGAGATTAGTTGGAATATACCAACTTTATTCAATCTTGATACACACACAAATCAATGTGAACTGAAAGTTCAAAAATTAATTTGTTTCCATAATGTTGCAAATCAGTTACCAGATATATTTACAAATACTCAGTAGGTGTTCAAATCACATATTCGAGCTACTAATACTCTTGCTTGATTGATTGTCCCTATAGGACATCTTATTAGTATAACAACCAATGAATATAATATATGCTTAAAGCATGGTAGGCCACTTGATTCAAAATATTAATTTTTGAGATAAGGAGAAATGAATGATTTCAAAATGACACTCCTGAAAGAGGTCAAAAGCAACATAAATCAATAACCATATATTTCTAGAGAAATAACCCCAGAAGTGATTTCAGTACTGAAAAATTATGAGATCTCATTGAAATCTAGAAATATATGGAAAAAAGATGAAATTATTGTTGATAATATGTTTGCACATGTTGCTATTAAAAATATCAAAATATGCTTGAGCCTAAAAATATTTAAAATTATCGACGTCGAAGTGATTGACCAAAATGAAAAGTAATCAAGGCCAAGCTAGATTCATTTGCTAAACATATAATTTTGGACTAGTAGTCCAAACACTAGAAGATGTCATGCCCATGAGATATTGTATGTAAAGGAAATAAATCAAATGAGATTATGAAAAGTACACATTTTCTCTATTATGTAATTACTCACAAAATTAGTTTGGCAGTCCTGGAAGGGCTCAATATACATTATGACAACTTACTCATATGGCTCATAAGAGAAATGAGTTAAATAAAATTTGAGATATAATACACAACTTGTGGTATAAGAATTCTTACAAAGATCTGGTAAAGATTATGATGAGACATATTCCCTTGTCATAGATACTATTACTTTTAGATTTTTGATATGTTTGACAGCCTCTGAAAGGCTTGACATATATTTGATGGATATTGTGATAGTTTAATTATATGGTTCATTAGATAATGACATATATATAAAAATTCCTAAAGGATTTAAGATGCATGAGGCATCAAGATGCCTAAAGCATATAATACTTTAAAAAATATACTATATTGAGCTCCAAAGATCTTTGTATGGACTAAAGCAATTTAGGCAAATGTGGTATAATCACCTATTTGAATACTTAGAGAAAATAGATATGAAAAATAATTCTATTTACCCATGTATTTTTATCCAGAAGATAAATTCAGAATTATTATAGCTGCAGTTTATATTAATGATTTAAATATATTGAGAACTCCAGAAGAGATCTCAATTACTATAGACTATTTAAAGAATAAATTCGAAATGAAGGATCTTGGAAGAACAAAATTTTGTCTTGGATTTTAAGTTGAGTATCTGTCCAATGAAATTCTTCTCCATCAAGCATCATATATTGAAAAATCTTGAAATAATTTCATATGGACAAATCTTATCCATTAAGCACTCAAATGGTTGTTCGTTCCCTTGATGTAAAAGGAGATCCTTTTCTCCCCTGAGAAAATAATGAAGAGATTCTTGGTCTTGAAGTATAATATCTCAGTGCAATAGGGCACTCTTATATCTTGCTAACAACATAAGACCAGATATTGCTTTTGTAGTTAACTTGCTTGCAAGATTTAGTTTTGCACCAACTATGTAACACCCCTAATTTTTGGAAATTTTAAATAAAATAAAATAAATTAGATAAATTAAATAAATGATTTAAATGGAAAATGAAAGAATTTTAAGTGATAAATTAGAATGTATATTTGAAATATATTTGAAGTAAATACGACATATATAAGACATATACAAATACCTAAGATATACATCACATATATATTATGTATAATTATTTGTAAGGAAAGTTAATTTTAATTATTTAATAATAATAATAATAATAATAATAATAACAACAACAACGACAAGAGAGAGAAGAAGTGTATAGTAATTATAATATATATATATAGATAAGGATGGAATTAAAGGGAGAGGTGTCCCTATTCTTTCTTCTTCTTCTTTGCCATGAGTTGAGAGAGAGAAAGTAAGGAGAGCTTTCTTCTTCTACCATACACCAAGTTTACAAGGGATTTCAAGAGATTTAAAGGTGAATATTGAAGGTTTAACAAGAAGTCAAGTAAGTGTTTATCTCTAAACTTATTTCTATGTGATTTCATATATATATATATATATGTATAACATGGTTAATGAGAGAAAGTGATGATTGATTGAATAAGATGATAGTTATAAGATGTTGGAGTAATATATGTGTTGAATTGATGGGTAAATCATGGGTATAAACTAAAGTGATTAATAAGGATTGTATAGAGATGAGTTTAGGAATGATTGTGTTGAAATAGTTGTGTACAAAATATAGAAATTTTTCCTGACACGGCCATGTCATTGGGTGTGTCAATGATGCTGAGTTTCATTGTTGATGACACGACCAATAACACGGCCATATCTCTAAGCATGTCGTAGCTACTGTAAGACAAAATAATTGACACGGCCAGTAACATGCCCGTGTTGTTGGGCATGTCAAAGTTTTTGTAATGTAGGCGTAATGACTTGGGCAGCAATATACCCATGTTGTTGGACGTGTTAAAGCTTCTGTAAAAGTGGG
The DNA here is from genome assembly GCA_947685225.1 of Garcia nutans. Classification (NCBI taxonomy): domain Eukaryota; kingdom Viridiplantae; phylum Streptophyta; class Magnoliopsida; order Malpighiales; family Euphorbiaceae; genus Garcia; species Garcia nutans. The sequence continues at coordinate 57,853,370 of CANTUV010000007.1, forward strand.
TTTATGATACAGTCATTAACGCGCCCGTGTTGTTGAGCGTGTTACTTAAGGAAATTGTCCAAAATAACTCTTTTCTTTGTCTTTCATTTGTAATTCCTAATTTAAATGGTTTGATGTTGAGAATGCCTTAGAATGTGATATTAAATGGTTGTTTATGATCACATTTGGCTTAGGCATTGAGAGAGAGTAGTTTGCCCAACCCTAGTATTAAAGGGCAACTTGAAAGAGAAGGTTGGAGAGAGTTTTGAATCTTGTTTTAGAGTGCTTTCTAAGGTAAGTACAAACTTTTGATAAATTTGATATGTTGGCATCAAATTGGGCTTAACACATTTTAGATGAAAAATGTATTAAGCTACTTGATACATGAACATTGTGTTATGACATGCAAATTATTATATATGTTGTGACATGCAAATTGTTATATATGTATTTTGAAAAGCCATTATTAATGGCTAGATTGATTAAAATGTGAATTATATGCAAAATGTGAAAATAACCCAAAGTGTTTGGGTAATGTGGTTTTGTTATGAAATATCCTATGTTGAGATGAAATGTTGAAATGAAATGGCATTGATATGAATGAGGAAAAAAAATGGAAAAATGATAAAGAAATTGATGATGAAAAATGTGAATTAATTGTGTGCCTAGTATGTTATTCAATTTTCAAAGTTCTGTGTTTAGTGGCATGCCTATAAGGTTATCCTCACTATTTGCCTTCGGGACTGGACGTTTGGCGTCACTGTGATATGAATTGCCTTTGGGGCTAGCTTTTGAGCATTACTTGATTTTCCTTTGAGGCTAGACACTTGGTGTCATTATGGATTAAAACAGTAACTCTGAGATTTGAATAATGTATTAGTTTTTTTGGGCTCATGCTTGTGTATGTTTTTGTGTGAATTATTAAGTGATGAAAGAATATATTTAATAGTGAGCTTGGATGCTACATTGTGATATAACATATAAGCATTTTGTATTGGCATTATTTTTAAGTTTTATTATTATCAAAGTTTGTACCCTAGGCTTTTGGCTTAGCGCAATTGTAATTCATCAGACAGGTGACATGGGTGATTTGGTAGAGCCGGAGAGTTCTACTAGACCTGGTCAGGTCTAGGCTTGTATTTATTGAGCTTGAAGTGTGTTGCTACATCAAGATTAGAGCCATTTTGCCAGCATGTATATATTTTATGTCATAGTACTTTTTTATATTATGTATATTATATTATATTTTTTGAGTATAATATATATATATATATATATATATATTGTAAATTATAAAGAATATTTTGAATAATTGAGTAATGTGAGGTTTGATGAGTTTTGATATATATATATATATATATATATATATTTGTATAAATGTTTTGAGGATTGAGGAAATATGAAAATTTTGTTAAATCGGGTTGCAACATCTTTATACCGTATATACATATTTTACATATACAGTATGTGTGCATCATACATTTATAGGGTATAAGGGTGTTACATTTATTTTGATATCAGAGCCTAGGTTTGAGGTTCTCAACCTAGGTGGGTTGTTAGAGAGAGAAAATTAGGATTTTAAAATATGGTTTTCAATTGTGATACATTCTTTGGCACTGGCACTTTTTGATGTGGAAATTTCTGCTTTATTTGCAGAAATAGGTGGTTATGACATCTCGGACACATCAGTCTGCAGAGGGTAGTGTAGAGAGTGTAGCTCCTGATGATGGTAGAGTTGGAGCTGGTGTTAAGTCTGTGGGTGAGGCATCTGCTTCTGTGCCTATTCGACAAGCAGCTGAGGAGATTTCACTGAGCTGGGTATGACATATGGTAGAGCTGTTAAGGCAGGCTCTAGTTTAGCAGTCGCAACCGCCTCCACAGCGGCAGCCGCAACAACAATTGTCGACTCGGAAGTATGATAAGCTGAGAAAATTTGGAGTCACATATTTTGTTGGCACTACAGACCCTGCTGTAGCATATCAGTGGCTGGATAGGGTCCAGAGAGTATTTATTCAGTTGTAGGATAGTCCAGAGGAGAAGTTTGATTATGCTAGATCACTTCTACAGGGGGATGCCTATGAGTGCTGGAATATGGTTCCCCATAGTACAGTTGATCCACCAGTTTTGACTTATGCCGATTTTCTATGGGAATTCGAGAAGAAGTATACTCCGAGAGAGTATAAGGATGCTAAGAAGATGGAGTTCCTAAGTTTGAGATAAGACATGAGGACTATGACAGAGTATGAGATTGAGTTTATTCGGCTAAGCCAGTATACTGAAGAAATTATTTCAGATGATTTTGACAGATGCCGAAGATTTTAGAAGGGGCGGAGACCCTCTATCATGTGTTTAGTTGTAGGTTCTTGGTATCATAATTTTTCTCAGTTTGTTGCAGCTGCTAGGAGTGTAGAGAGGGTACAGGGATTTGCAGCAGCAGCCAGAGCAGAAGAAAGCAAAACTAGGAAACCCCAGGGTGAGACAGGGTCTTCACCATTGAAGAGAGGCTGGAGGGATATCCTCAGAGGTTCAGTAGGAGCCAGGGGTAGCCTGGCAGGTCAGCACAATAGCAGAGGCAGAGACCTGTAGCCTCAGTGGCTAGTGCTTCAACCTTAATATCTCAGAGGCCTACTCCACCTACCTGTGTTCATTATGGTAGAGCACACAGAGGTGTTTGCTAGAGGATGGGTGCACCAAGAGTGCATTATAGATGTGGAGTACCAGACCATTTTCTCAGAGATTGTCTAGAGCCACCAGATGATAGATAGACATATACAACAATTTCTAGACCCAGTGTCAGAGGGGGTTGTGGTGGCAGAGATTTTGGGAGAGGTAGTCGATCAGGGTTTGGTTAGAGAGGAGGTTCTACAGTAGGGAGTAAACCAGTGCATATTTGCTTGAAAATAGATTTTCAAAAGGCAAAGTTGGGATAACCCTTTTTATTAAAAAGAAAATGCATAACATTTTGATCATGTAAATTTATGTTGATGATATTATATTTGGTGCTGCTAATGAATCTTTGTGCAAGGAATTTGCTTCTTGTATGACTAGAGAATTTGAATTGAGCATGATGAGTGAACTAAAATTCTTCCTTGGACTACAAATAAAGCAATACAAGGATGGAATCTTCATTAATCAATCCAAGTACACAAAGGAACTCCTAAAGAAGTTTGGAATGGATGGTTGTAAATCAAGTAAAACTCCTATGAGCACATCCTTGAAACTTGACAAAGATGAAAGTGGTAAGGCAGTAGATGAGAAAAAATATCGAGGTAACATCGAATCATTACTTTATTGAACCGCTTCTAGACTCGATATAATGTATAGTATATGTTTGTGTACCAGATTTCAATCTTGTCCTAGGGAATCATATTTAAATGCAACTAAAAGAATTTTAAAATACTCGAGTGGCATATTGCACTTAGGTCTATAGGATCCTAGAAATACATTATTTGACATATTAGACTTTTCTGATGTGGATTTTTCCAGTAGCCTACTAAATAGGAAAAGCACCACCGGAGCATGTCATTTTCTTGGTGAATGCTTAATTTCTTGGTTTAACAAGAAACAAGTGTCTGTTGCTTTATCTACCATGGAAGCTAAATATGTTACTGCATGTTTTTGTTGCACATAAATTCTTTGGATGAAACAACAATTGCTTGACTATGGAAAAATATTTGATCACATTCCTATTAATTGTGATAATACTAGTGCAATCAATTTATCCAAGAACTCCATTCAACATTCTAAGTCTAAGCATATAGACATTAAACATCACTTTTTAAGGGATAATGTTTAAAATCACAATGTAGTCTTAGAATTTGTTGAAACTCAAAATCAACTTGTAGATATTTTTATGAAACCCTTAAATGAAGAAAGATTGAATTTTGCAAAATAAAATATTGGCATGATTGATGGAAAATCTCTTGCATAATCATTCTTTGTTTCTCCAAAAATCTATTTTGATCCTATGCACTTAAAATTTTTTAAGGCTCAAAACAACTCACTCTATGCGGTCATCCCAGTTTACTGAGTGATCACACATCATCTGCTCTTTCCTGAGCCTGAGCCTTAAAAATAATCATCTCCCTATCTTTAACATGTATCTCTATCGAGCCTGAGCTTCAAAGCATTCCTCTTTAGTAAGTGCACAATAGCTCGTGCGGTCGGTCAAATTCACGAATTTCAAAATTTTCTTCGCCGTTACACTCTTCTTAAGCTTGTATGAGCATGCACTACCATGAGAGCTCTCCATACCGAGCTGGTGGTAGCACAAAGGTTGAGCAACTGCACAACATGTGTAACTAACATTTTCTTTTGAACGTTGGAACTTTCAAATTCAAAATTTCTACCCCCAAACGGTAAAAAGTGACTATTTTTCTAAATTTTATCTATAAATACCTCTATTTTGCATGGAAATACATCTTTACAAACTCAAAAACACAATATTCAAACAATCTTCCAATAATTTAATCATTAAGGAAAATATTTTGAAGGTTTTTCATAAATTTGAAGTTGTTTGTTCAAAGCATCATCAACAATCTACTTCTTTCTACGTTTCTTTCAATCTTCTACATTTCTATTTTCTTTTTCTTTTGTTTGTGAGTGAGGATATGGCATCCAAATCAAAAACCACCAAAAAGAAAAACACAACCAAGGGTAAAGGGATTGTTGTTAGTGAAACCCAACCTCAACCTCAACCCAAATCTAAACATTTCACTAGAAAAAGTGTCCAACCTCAGAAACCCAAGTACAAAAATGAGGATGAGAAAACCAAGTACTATTTGCTCAAGAAAAAGACCCTTGAACGAACCAAAATGCTTGCGTAAGGGATACTCTTAACTTTAAACATCCAAGGTGAAATCTATAGTTACCTTGATAGAATTGGGTGGAGGCATTTTGTATTTTCTAATGAGCTAGGTTACTCTGGCCTCTCAAGGGAATTTCTAATGTCTCTAAGGGTAGAGAAAAACCACAATGCACCTATAGAATTTTATGGAGTTTATTTTAGGCTTTTTAACTAAAACTTTGCTCTTTCCTTAGAAGAATTTGGTGAAGTTTGAGGATTCCAAACTCATGGAGCTTTCTCCTACAATGATATGGATTTTTCTTTAAAAAACTATTCATATTTTTGGAGTGAAGTATCCATTGAAACCCAATACAATAATAGGTCATCCAAAGCCATCCATTTTAGGACCCTTCTCCTTTGGCTCTTGCATAGAATCATCACTTACACCATTCACCAAACAAGTGATGGAAATGAAAAGGTTACTCAACGTGACTTATTTTTCTTGTATGCTATTGTGCATAATGAGCCAATCCAAAGTGCTAGGATTTTCTTTTCATGTTATATATCATGAAAAGTTTAAAGTAAGAACTTTCTTTCTATCCTCTTAAATTACCCAACTTGCCAGACACTTAGGACTCCTAACTCTTGAAAATCTTGCAAACCTAAGTGATCCCCTTGATCGAGCCACAAACTCCATCAACCTAGACTACCTTGAACATGCTAGATGTATCCAAAAGGTTGATAATCACTATGAGTATACATTTATGATCAATGGAGTTATCCAAAGGGAAAGGAAGAGACTTAGGTACCGTATTATGGAAGAAGAAGGTGAACCTATCCATGTTGAAGTTGAGCGCCATCTAGACCTTCCAAACCCGCTAAAGAAAAATGTAATATCCCAAAATTTTAAAAAAAATATATTAATTTTTAAAAAGTAATTAAATGATTTAAAAGTATATATATATATATAATTAAGTGAAAAAGGAAATTGTGTATATGATATATATGTAGATATACATAATATATATAAGTCAACATTTTAACTTGGTCAAATGTTATTTTAATTATTAAAATATTAATTAAATGGTTAGTGGAAAATGACATATCATATATTAATTAAGTAATATATTTTACTTGGTGGAGAGTGAAAGAGGGATAAGTGTATGGTTTAAAGGGGATTAGTTGGTAGTGGAGTTGGTGATCATTATCTTCTCCTTCTTCTTCTTTCTCCATTGAAGCCGACTACCTCCATAAAAGGAAAAGAGAATTTTGCTTCTTGCTAACTCAAGTAATTGAAGGATTTCAAGTGTTCAAGTTAGAGTTTTGAGGATTTTCTTCATATTTGGGAAGTTTCCAACTTGTTTCCTTGATTCTCTTTGGAAGCTTGTATATGTGTTAATTGGATTGTTGGTGTAGTATGTGTTAATGGTTGATATTGGTATGTTTGAAGTTATTTTGACTAGTTAACTATGAAATTTAGGGTTGGATTGAAGAAAATGTTAAGTTTGGTGAAGAGAATAAGAGTTTTGGGTTGTGTAACTTTTGAGTTGTGAAGTCATGGTTGTAATTATATATTATTTTAATTGAGTTGTTTTGATGTTTACACAAGTATTATGTGGTATAATAATGGATTTGGTTGAGTTTTGTATAAAGTTGAAAAGTGTAATGAAAGATAATTTTTGGATGTGATAATTATGTGTTGATATTAGGATTTTTGGCCTGACACGCTTGGTGACACGACCATGTCTTTGGGCGTGTTGATGATTCTATTTTCAGTGTTGGTGACACGTGCAGTGATATGCCCATGTCACTGAGCGTGTCACAGCTTCTATAATATTGTAGTATTGACATGTGCAGTGACACGCCCAAGTCACTTAGCGTGTCATAGCTACTGTGTTAAAGGAGTTTTGACACGGGCAGGGACACGCCCATGTCACTGAGCGTGTCAAAGCTTCTATGTTGTGGGTTTAGGGTACCGTCATTGACACACCATTGTTGTTGAGCATGTCATGCTTAGAGTTTGCCCTAGATAGTTCTTTTCCTTATTTTCTTTTGTGTATCTCATCCTTGTGTTGAGAGGCTTTGTTTATACCTATAAGTGCATCACTAAGTGATTATTTATAATCACATTTGGTTTAGGCTTTGAAGAGACTTGAGTTACCCTAGTCCAAGTGTTGAGGGATATCTTGGAAGAGGAGGTCAAAAGTGGTGTTTGTTGCTTTTAGAGGTAAGTACAAACTTTGAATAATTGCTTATATTTACATGACATTGGGACTTAACATATTTGGTTGGAAAATGTGTTAAGTTACTTGCTACATTGTTGGTGCATGAGTAATATGCTATGATTTGTGTAATGTGAACTATGTGCAAAATATGATAATGATCCAAAGTGTATGGGTAATGCAAATTGTTATGTGTACATTAAAGATGGTATGTAAAGTCATTGATAATTGCTATATTGATATAAGTGAGATATTTGAGGCATTGTGCCTAGTTTGATCATGAGAAAATGAGAAAGAATTTGATAATGGAATTATGAAAGAATTATGTGCCTAGTATGTTATTCAATTTTTAAAGTTTTGCATTTGGTGGCATGCCTAAGATGTAAAAGTCCCTTGAAGCTGGGTTGAACTTGGTCCTTGAAGCTTAGTTGGGTGTTACAAGATGTAGCAGACCTTTGAAGCTGAGTTTGGCCTAGTCCTTGAAGTCTAGTTGGGATGTTATATATGAGGTAATCCTCATTGTGATTATGATTTGCCTTCTGGGTTAGACACATAGTGTCATCTTGGACCAAAGCAGTAACTCTGATATTTAAATAGCATATTAGATTCTTTTGAGCCCATGCTTGTGTTTGCTTTTATGTGAATTATGAATTGTAGAACAATTGAGCAATATGTTAAGATATAATGTTATGAGATATAATATCCTTATGTGTTGTGCATTGGCATTGCATTTGAACTATATTGTTATTAAAGTTTGTATCACTAGACTTTTGGCTTAGCACGATTGTGATTCATCGCGTAGGTGACAGGGTAGATCCGGTTGAGCCGGAGAGTTCGTCTAGACCGAGTCAAGTCTAGGCTTGAGACCTTGAGTGCAGAGTTGATTATTGGACATCAAGATCAGAGATAAACTGCCAGCATGTATATATTTCATATTTTTGTACATATTGATTTCATGTATATTATGTTATATTTTGATGTATATATATGTATATTCCGCAAACTATCAAAATTGTTTTAGATAAACCTTTGGAAATGAAGTTATATATATGTTTTAGCAAGTAATATTTCATCTATTATTTATATGGTATCAGTTAAATGTTTTAAGTTTATGCCGATTTTATAAGTTGTTAGACAAATGATCTTAATTTTGATCCTTGACAACTCAAATGGATGATCTATTTAACTTGTGTTTGAGAAATCTTGTTGCAGGATTAGGTTGCTTCAATTAAAAGTAAACAGAACAATTATAGCGGTCGCACCTCACCTGAATACGACCGCTCCAAGCAATTACAGAATGAAACCTTGTCACAGTAGGTTTCGCGGTCAGAAGTTTGACCTCAGTCGCGACCGCTCCTACAGAATAGCGACCGTCCTAATATTTGCCCGACCGCTACTCAAGGAACTTAAATCATTACAATCACAGTAAGGTTCGCGGTGACAAGAACGGTGAATGATTCGACCTCGCTTACCACTTTAGCGACCGCCTCATTTATAGTCGCGACCGCCCAACAATTCAAGAAGAAATTGCTCAAAGAGACAGTAGTGTTCGCGTCCTCAGGTGCGTCCAGAAGTTCGACGCGAGAATGTGAGTTCGACCGCGAAAACCTACCAAGGGCGACCGCGAAGATTCAAATTATGGTGGACATCTCTTTTGCTCTGTCAGAAAGTGACACGTGACATGACCGTTGTAATCCCACTTCAGTATTCAAAAAAGGGCGACCGCACTTTGTGATGCGCGACCGTCCCGACAAACACAGCATGGGCAAGAAACGGTCCGACAAACACAGCATGGACAAGATTCCAGCTGCAGAGCACTAAAATTCGACCGTTGTAGCTTTTTCAAAAGTAGCGACCGTCCCAGGTTAAAAGGACGACCGCGAGAAGCATGAGCGCGACCATCCTTGCATGAAGGGCGACCGCGAAGTGCTTCGGACAGTTTAAGTAAAGAAGGTCTAATCTGCCAAGACTTTATTCTAAACAGCAATAACGGCTAGTAAGACCACATTGGCTATAAATACAATGTCTCTCTGAGAAAACAAAAAAGGAACAAGCAAGAAATCAGATTGTAATAGCCAAGCAACAAATTTTCATTTACTTAAACTTACAATTAAATTGTAATGTATGTTAGGTGTTAGCATTTGAAAACACCATTGTATAAGTTTGAGTGTAAGCTTGGGAAACACTTGGGTTGTGAGAGTAAGCCTTGTAAAACTCTTGTTTGGGTTATAAGTGTGAGCCTTAGAAAAACACTTGTAAAGTTAGGTGTGAACTTGTAAAAACACCAAAGTTGGAATTGAGCTTGTAAAAACTTCAAAGTCTAGTGGAACCTTAACAAGTTGTTAAGGAAGTGGATGTAGGATTGAAGTAAATCCAAACCACTATAAATCTTGTGTGTTCTTTCTTCCTTCATCATTTAACAATCTTCATATTCTGCACTTCTTGTTTGTTGAGTTTTTTAAATTGTCATTACTTCTTGTGGAAACCAATTCACCCCCCCTCTTGGTTGCCATCTTGGGACAACAATTGGTATCAGAGCCCTTAGATTTCTTAAACTTAATTGTGAAATCTGATCCACCATGGCAACTTCTTCTTCATCAAGCTCTCATGGAAATCTTAATTCTATTCTTAGACCCTACTTTGATGGAACTGATTATTCATACTGGAAACACAAAATGTATTTGTTTCTAGATAGTGAAGGGATTGAACTATGGGATTTCGTGGAAAATGAATGGAAATCTCCTACCCACGAAGTTGACGGTATTCAAGTTCCACTTCCCAAAGCTCAATGGTCAACTAGCAATGTCAGAGATCGATTCAAGAACAATAGAGCTGCTTCCATCTTGATGAATTCCATTTCAAGGGAAGAAGGCGGAAGAGTTCAACATTTAACTTGTGCACATTGCATTTGGAAAACACTTGAAAACTACCATGAAGGTACGACTCAAGTGAGATTTACCAAAAAACAAATGCATGTTCATGAATATGAGCTATTCAAGATGAAACCAAATGAAAATGTCACCGACATGACCAATCGCTTACTTGCAATTGTCAATGAACTAAAGAAGTATGGCAAGGTATATGATCAAGGTGATGTAAACAGCAAAATCTTGAGAGCCCTAAGAGCTAGAAAGAACTTTGAATCCAAAGTATCATCCATAGAAGAAGCTCATGATCTCAGCACATTAAGAACCGACGAGCTAGTTGAAAAATTACTCACATTTGAGCTACACAGTGAGAAAGAAGAAGATCAAGGTGAGAAAGAAAAGAGAAAACCAATTGCACTCAAAGCAATCAAAGAAGCTGAGAGCTCAAGCAATGAAGGTACTGATGATGAAGATGAAATGGCAATGTTCTCTAAAAGAATCAATGAATGGAAAAGGAAGAAAAGATTACAAGCAAACAAAGGTACACCTCCTAAATTCTCCTTCAAAGATAAAGAAAAGAAAAATGAGGTAAAATGCTATGAATGTGGAAAAACCGGTCACATCAAGTCGGATTGCTACAAATTAAAGAACAAAAGGAAATGGGATAAAGAAAAGAAAAAGTCTCTCAAAGCCACATGGGATGACTCTTCCTCAAGTGAAGAAGAAGAAGAGGAAGGAATTGCAAATCTTTGTCTCATGGCTATTGAAGATGACTCCAATGAGGTAAGTACTCAATCCTTTGATCTTGTAGCACATGATGATATAAGTGATATAGATGATAGTGATTTGATTGAGCACATGAATTCTAAAATAGAAAAATATTTCTCCAAAATGATGCTCTATAAAGAGAAAAACTCTAAGTTAGAAAAGGATTTTATATGCTTAAAGAACTCTACCTTAGAATTGAAAACCTCAAATGAACATTTGATGAATACAATAGGAGAATTAAATAAAAGCTCACATGACTTAGAAAAAGTGATTAAAGAGAATGAGGCATTGAAGCATGAACTAAAAGAACTAAAAGAATCAATTTTCAGATTTCATAAAGGAAAGGAAGCATTGAACACATTAATTAATAATCAAAGATCACCTTCCTTGAAATATGGATTAGGATTCAATGGCTCAACCAACATTGCACCTAGTAAACCAACTTTTGTGAAAGCATCTACAACTAAAATTTCTGATGTTCATATCAAAGATGCTTGCACCAAGTCTAAAAGAACTTCTTACGGTTCACTAGGAGATAAAGCCAAAAACAATTATGCATTGTTGTTTACTAAACTTGTACAAAAGAAATCACATACTTGTAGTTGTATGTATAATGCAAAAAGAAAAATACAGAAGCATAGGATACCATGGCAATGCACATATTGCATGAAATTTGGTCACAAAAATTTCTATTGCTATATAAGAAAAGCTCATCTAAATTTAGAAGGCACTCTTTCTACTAACCATCAAGGACCCAACTATATGTGGGTACCTAAAAAAGGATGATCACAATTGGCTTGCAGGTATGCCTAAAATCTACTACCAATGAAAGCACATGGCTTGTGGATAGTGGATGCTCAAGGCATATGACTGGAAATGCAAAGCTCTTTACAAGTATTACCTATAAACATGGAGGTAACGTAACTTTTGGAAACAATGCTAAAGGTAAAATTCTTGGTGTTGGCTCCATTGGTTCTATTGGTAAGGATTTAATTGAAGATGTATGGCTTGTTGATGGTTTGAAACATAACTTGCTAAGTGTTAGTCAACTTTGTGATAAAGCATACTTTGTTAAGTTTGATTCCAAGGAATGCAAAATCACAAATTCAAATGATGTTATCATATTTAAGGGTACTAGAACAAACAACACTTACAATGTAAGCATACATTCTGATCATACATGTTTAATGTCCACTAATAATGATGCATGGTTATGGCATAGAAGACTAGGACATGCTGGTATGGATCAATTGAAATATATTTGTAATGAGAATTTAGTTGATGGCTTACCTAAGATAAAATATGATAAAGATAGGATTTGTGAACCTTGTCAACATGGTAAGCAACATAAAAGCTCATTTAAAACAAAGAATGTTATAAGCACCTCTAGACCTTTAGAGCTCATTCATTTAGACTTGTTTGGACCAAATAGAGTTACAAGCTTAGGAGGCAAATCATATGCATTTGTTCTTGTTGATGACTACTCTAGATTCACATGGGTTAATTTCTTAGCTCAAAAGAATGAAGCCTTTAATTACTTCAAAACCTTTGCAAAAAGAGTTCAAAATGAAAAAGGATATGTGATCACATCTATTAGAAGTGATCATGGCAAAGAATTTGAAAATGAAAACTTTGAAAACTTTTGCAATGAAATTGGCATTTCACACAATTTTTCTGCTCCCAGAACTCCACAGCAAAATGGTGTAGTTGAAAGGAAAAATAGAACTTTAATTGAAATGGCTAGAACAATGCTCAATGAATATGATTTACATCTTATTTTTGGGCGGAAGCCGTTAATACAGCTTGTTACATTGCAAATCGTGTTTATAAAAGGCATTTAACTAATAAAACTTCTTATGAGCTATGGAATGGAAGAAAACCCAGAATTGGATATTTTAGAGTATTTGGATGCAAATGCTTCATATTGAATACCAAGGATAATCTTGGAAAATTCTCATCCAAATCAGATGAAGGCATATTCTTAGGATATTCATCATATAGCAAAGCATATAGAGTATTTAATATGAAAACTCTAGTTATAGAAGAATCAATGCATGTTGTATTTGATGAATCATCTAAACTTGATCAAAAGAAAGGTATTACTTTCAATGACCCTGCAGGCACTCTTGAACCTCTTGAATCTATTGATGCTCCAAAGATCAATCAACTTGAAGAAAAGGCTCAAGATCTACCTAAGGATTGGCAATACAAGAAAGATCATCCAAAGGAACTCATCATTGGAGAAACATCAATGGGAGTAACTACTAGATCTAAAATTAATCATGTTGATGTTAATGTTTCTTTTGTTTCTCAAATTGAACCAAAAACTATTGAGGAAGCTTTAAATGATGAAAATTGGATAATTGCAATGCAAGATGAACTTAATCAATTTGAAAGAAATAATGTTTGGCAACTTACTCCTAGACCTATAGATCATTCTATAATAGGATGCAAATGGGTTTATAGGAATAAGCTTGATGAAAATGGTCACATCATTAGAAATAAAGCAAGATTGGTAGCCAAAGGTTATAATCAAGAAGAAGGTATTGACTATGATGAAACCTTTGCCCCCGTAGCTAGATTGGAAGCTATTAGAATATTACTTGCTTTTGCATGTCATATGAATTTTAAGCTTTATCAAATGGATGTTAAAAGTGCATTTCTAAACGGACTCATAAATGAAGAAGTTTATGTTGAACAACCTCCTGGTTTTGAAAACTACAAATTTCCTGATCATGTTTTCAAACTTACCAAAGCTTTATATGGATTAAAGCAAGCACCTAGAGCTTGGTATGACAAACTTAGTGCATATTTGCTTGAAAATGGTTTTTCAAAAGGAAAAGTAGACACAACTCTTTTTGTTAAAAAGAATAAGCACAACATTTTGATTGTACAAATTTATGTGGATGACATAATATTTGGAGCTACTAATGAAGCCCTGTGCAAAGAATTTGCTTCTTGTATGACTAGGGAATTTGAAATGAGCATGATGGGTGAACTCAAGTTTTTCCTTGGATTGCAAGTCAAGCAATGTAAAGATGGGATCTTCATCAACCAATCCAAATATACAAAAGAACTCATCAAGAAATTTGGAATGGATGGCTGCAAAACTAGCAAAACTCCTATGAGCACATCATTGAAATTAGGTAAAGATGATAATGGTAAAGCAGTAGATGAGAAGAAATATCGAGGTATCATCGGATCACTACTTTACTTAACTGCTTCTAGGCCTGATATAATGTATAGTGTATGTCTTTGTGCTAGATTTCAAACTAGTCCTAAAGAATCACACTTGAATGCCACTAAGAGAATCTTGAAATATTTGAGCGGTACAATACATTTAGGACTTTGGTATCCTAAAAACACATCATTTCATATTATAGGATTTTCAGATGCAGATTATGCTGGTAGTATATTAGATAGGAAAAGCACAACAGGAGCATGTCACTTTCTTGGTAATTGTCTAGTTTCTTGGCATAGTAAGAAACAAGCATCAGTTGCTTTATCCACAACGGAAGCTGAATATGTTGCAGCATGTTTTTGTTGCACACAAGTATTATGGATGAAATAACAATTGCTTGACTATGGTAAAATGTTTAACAATATCTCCATTAAATGTGACAACACTAGTGCTATCAATTTGTCTAAGAATCCTATCCAACATTCTAGATCCAAACACATAGATATTAGACATCATTTCTTAAGAGAAAATGTACAAAATCAGAATATAACCTTAGAATTCATAGATACAGAAAATCAACTTGCTGATGTCTTTACAAAACCCTTGAATGAAGATAGACTTAACTTCATCAAACTCAATTTAGGAATGATTGATGGAATCACTTTGAGTTAATTAGAATTTTTTGCCTTAAAATAAAGTTTCTATGTGCATGAAATTAATTTTTCTTAACACACTTAGAATATCTTCCATCTTTCCTTGAATCTTTTAATTTTGAGTATGTAGCGGTCGCTCCAGTGTTCTTTCGCGCTCGCTACTTCGTCTGCTAGTTTCATTCAATAAAATTCTCTGAGCGCGGTCGAGAAAATTTGTGCGCGATCGCACCAATTTGAATAGTTTCGACCGTTACAGATGTTTTCTTCACTCGCGAGCGTACTGATCATAATAATGGTCGCTGTACACCATTTCGCGATCGCACCTTGTTAAATCTGCGACCGCACCCTGTACACTCTGCTCGAAAATTTATAACCGTTGGCTGTGTGACAGGTCGCAACTCTTAACTCTCAACAGTCATAAACGGCTATTTTCTTTACTTCATCTATTTAAAAGTGTTTTGCAACAGTTTATCTGATATTTTGCCTATCAAAGCACACAAACTTACTTCTGAAACCCTAAAAAACTTCTACATCTCAATCACCCTCTGTTTTCCAGTTTACTTCTACTCTTTCTAATCTAATGGCTCCCAAAAGAAAAACCACTTCCAAAATTAAGGGTCAAGCTAAGAGAGTTCCAGGAATCACCATTAGAGAACCTGTTGTTGAACCTCCATCTCCTCCACAATCAAAAAGGGGTGAGAAAATTCACAAACCTCATCACCAAACCACTGAGGAAGACATTAGGTATGCCATGCTAAAGAAGAAGAAGGTTGAAGGCACCAAATCACCTTTTGGTGGGATGCTGTCTGCCTTGGGCATCAAGGACGAAATTGAAGGATTGTTGGATGTCCTTGGATGGAGAAATTTTGTCTTTCCAGAAGAGGTAGGTTACTCTAGTCTAAGTAAGGAGTTTCTAATGTCATTCCAGATAGAGAAGAGTGCAAACTCTGCACTAGGGTGGTATGGGGTTAGGTTCAAACTCTTTGATCAGTATCAATTCTTAACCCTTGAAGATTTTGGCAGAATTTGGAACTTCCCTTCTGAAGGTATAACCTCCTACAATGACCAAATCTTCTCAAACCCAACCCTTTCTGATTTCTGGCAAGAAATTTCCATTGAAACTTCCTTTGAAAAGGAATCTAAAGCCAGGCACATCAAATCTCTCACCCACTGGATGCTCCATAGGATTATCACCTATACCATTCACCAAAGAGCAGATGGGAATGAGAAAGTAACCAAGAGAGACCTTATCTTTCTCTATGCTTTCACCCACAACATCAAAATGAACACAACCAAGTTCTTGATTGATACCTTTTATCATCATGCTGTTACAAGAACTGGTACCTTCTTCCTATCCTCTCAAGTTACTCAAATAGCTAGGCACCTAAACCTTCTGAATGATTTAAACTTAGCCACTTTGAGAAACCCTTTCACTCTAGCCTCTAGTGCTATCACAATAGATTACTTAGAGCATGCTGGATGTGTAAAGAAAATTGAAGGATCATATGTATACTCCTTTGGCAAGAAAGGTGTTATGGACAAACAAAAGAAAAGGCCAAGGTATACAATTGAGGAAGAGGGAGATTCTGTAGAAGTTGCTGTGGAATTACCCCCAAAAGCAACTTCATCAAAAGTTGCTCAAGAAACTGCTTCATCCTCCACACAACTCATCCTCCAAGCAATCAAGACTCTCTCAAGGAAACTCACTAAGTTCAAGAAAAGTGTTTCCAAGAGATTCCAGCACTTAAACAAGAGGATAGACCTTATATCCCACATGCACCATGATCTTTATGACATGCAAGGCAAATTGGACTTGCCTCAATGCAATCTTGAAGATTGGGATATAAGTGATCACACCCAAAGCGTTGCTGAAGAAGAAGAGTCCATTAGCACTAGCTCTGCCTCTGTTGCACCTCAAGATAAAGGGAAAGCTCCTTTAGTTGAAGAAGAGTTAGAGTTAGATGATGACTCAGAATAGCTTAGATTTTTGTTATTGTTTGCATTTTAAAATGCTTGTTTTAATCCTTCTTTGTACTTTCCTCCACTTTCATATATATCATGTTTATATTCCCTTTCATTGTTTTCACTTTTATATGCTTGTTTTGCTTAACATTTGTTTCATTTTGCCTATGCCAATGGGGGAGAACAATACCAAAATGGAATGAACCAAGTGGAATGAACCAAGTAACAGTATACAAAAATGGGAAAACAAGAATAAGAACAATAATGTTGAATATTTGCAATAGGGGAGAAATGTTTATGGGGGAGAAATGTTTGCATCAAACAATAACCTTTGCACCAAGATAAACTATTAATCACAATGCTCTTAACGATGATTGTTGCATATGTTAAGGGGGAGTATTTTAGACTTATTATTTTTCTCATCATTCCATTTGAATTGTCAAAATCAAAATGGGGGAGATTGTTAGACAAATGATCTTAATTTTGATCCTTGACAACTCAAATGGATGATCTATTTAACTTGTGTTTGAGAAATCTTGTTGCAGGATTAGGTTGCTTCAATTAAAAGTAAACAGAACAATTATAGCGGTCGCACCTCACCTGAATACGACCGCTCCAAGCAATTACAGAATGAAACCTTGTCACAGTAGGTTTCGCGGTCAGAAGTTCGACCTCAGTCGCGACCGCTCCTACAGAATAGCGACCGTCCTAATATTTGCCCGACCGCTACTCAAGGAACTTAAATCATTACAATCACAGTAAGGTTCGCGGTGACAAGAACGGTGAATGATTCGACCTCGCTTACCACTTTAGCGACCGCCTCATTTATAGTCGCGACCGCCCAACAATTCAAGAAGAAATTGCTCAAAGAGACAGTAGTGTTCGCGTCCTCAGGTGCGTCCAGAAGTTCGACGCGAGAATGTGAGTTCGACCGCGAAAACCTACCAAGGGCGACCGCGAAGATTCAAATTATGGCGGAAATCTCTTTTGCTCTGTCAGAAAGTGACACGTGACATGACCGTTGTAATCCCACTTCAGTATTCAAAAAAGGGCGACCGCACTTTGTGATGCGCGACCGTCCCGACAAACACAGCATGGGCAAGAAACGGTCCGACAAACACAGCATGGACAAGATTCCAGCTGCAGAGCACTAAAATTTGATCGTTGTAGCTTTTTCAAAAGTAGCGACCGTCCCAGGTTAAAAGGACGACTGCGAGAAGCATGAGCGCGACCATCCTTGCATGAAGGGCGACTGCGAAGTGCTTCGGACAGTTTAAGTAAAGAAGGTCTAATCTGCCAAGACTTTATTCTAAACAGCAATAACGGCTAGTAAGACCACATTGGCTATAAATACAATGTCTCTCTGAGAAAACAAAAAAGGAACAAGCAAGAAATCAGATTGTAATAGCCAAGCAACAAATTTTCATTTACTTAAACTTACAATTAAATTGTAATGTATGTTAGGTGTTAGCATTTGAAAACACCATTGTATAAGTTTGAGTGTAAGCTTGGGAAACACTTGGGTTGTGAGAGTAAGCCTTGTAAAACTCTTGTTTGGGTTATAAGTGTGAGCCTTAGAAAAACACTTGTAAAGTTAGGTGTGAACTTGTAAAAACACCAAAGTTGGAAGTGAGCTTGTAAAAACTTCAAAGTCTAGTGGAACCTTAACAAGTTGTTAAGGAAGTGGATGTAGGATTGAAGTAAATCCGAACCACTATAAATCTTGTGTGTTCTTTCTTCCTTCATCACTTAACAATCTTCATATTCCGCACTTCTTGTTTGTTGAGTTTTTTAAATTGTCATTACTTCTTGTGGAAACCAATTCACCCCCCCTCTTGGTTGCCATCTTGGGACAACATAAGTGAAGATTTGTTTGAATAAAATGGGTTGTGACATTCTTGTATCCTATATTCATATATTACATATGTTGGGTGTATGTAGTGTATGTATATTGGGTATAAGGGTGTTACATTTAGTTTGGTATCAAAGCCTAGGTTTGAGGTTCTTAACCTAGGTGTGTTGTAAGAGAAAGAAAATTGAGATTTTTAAATATGGTTTTTAAATATGATACATACATTGGCATTGACAGTTTCTGATCTTTGATGTGGCAATTTCTATTATGTTTGCAGATATAGATAGTTATGGCATCTCAGACATGTCAGTCTGCAGAGGGTAGTGCGGAGAGTGTGGCTCCTGTGGAGGGTAGAGATGGAGCTAGAGTTGAGATGGGTTTGAAAAGGAAGAGATGGGTCTTTTCTTTCTTCTTCTTCTTCTTTGAACATGAGTTAGAGAGAGAGGTGAGAATAGAGTGAGTTTTTCAAATTTACACCAAGGATTGAAAGAATTTCAAGGATTCAAGAGAAGTTTTAGAAGTTTATTCATCAATTAGTAAGTTACTTTATCAATTTTTTAAGTTCTTTGGAATTCTATGGAAGAACATGATATGTGAATTTTGGGATTGTGTATTAGCATATTTTAATAGCTTATTTGGGTATGTATGAAATTGTTGTGAGTAGTTAATAATGATTTTAAGGTTGCATTGAAGAAGTGATTGAATTTAAGTTGAGTTTAGAAATGATTGTGTTAAAATGGTTGAGTGTATGAAATGAAAATTTTGCCTAACATAGCTAGTGATACGGCCATGTCATTGGGCATGTCAACGGTGCTGAGTTTCAATGTTGATGACACGACCAGTAACATGGCCATGTCTCTGAGCGTGTTGTAGCCACTGTAAGGCAAAATAATTGACATGGCCAGTAACACACCCATGTTGTTAGGTGTGTCAAAGTTTCTGTAATGAAGGAGTAATGACACGAGCAGCGACACGCCTATGTCATTGGACGTGTCAAAGCTTCTGTAAAAGTGGGTTTATGACACGATCATTAACATGCCCATGTTGTTGGGTGTGTTACTTGAGGAAATTGCCCAAAATAACTCTTTTCTTTGTCTTTCATTTGTAATTCCTATTTAAATTGTTTGATGTTGAGAATGCCTTAGAATGTGATATTAAATGATTGTTTATGATCACATTTGGCTTAGGCATTAAGAGAGAGTAGTTTGTCCAACCCTAGTGTTGAAGAGCAACTTGGAAGAGAAGATTGGAGGGACTTTTGAAGCTTGTTTTGGAGTACGTTCTAAGATAAGTACAAACTTTTGATAAATTAGATATGTTGGCAATAGATTGGGCTTAACACATTTTGGATGGAAAATGTGTTAAGATATTTGATATATTGAACATTTATGAATATGGTGATATGACATGTTAATTGTTATGTTTGCATTATATGCATTATGAAAAGCCATTGTCAATGGCTAGATTAAATAAATTGTGAATTATGTGAAAATGACCCAAAGTGTTTGGGTAATGTAATTTTGTTATGGAATATCATACATTGTGATGAAATGTGATAAATTGAAATGAAATGACATTGTTATGAATGAGAAAAATGGGAAAATGAGAAAGAAATTAGTGATGGAAAATAAAAAATAATTGTGTGCCTAGTATGTTATTCAATTTTCAGAGTTCTATGTTTGGTGGTATGCCTATGAGGTTATCCTCATTATTTGTCTTCGGGGCTAGACACTTGGCGTCACTGTGATATGATTTGCCTTCGGGGCTAGCTTTTGAGCATTACTTGATTTGCCTTCAGGGCTAGATACTTGGTGTCATTATGGACCAAAACAGTAACTCTGGGATCTGAATAATGTATTAGTTTGTTTGGGCCTATGCTTGTGTATGTGTTTGTGTGAATAATTAAGTGATGAAAGAATATATTTAATAGTGAGCTTGGATGCCATATAGTGGCATAACGTATAAGCATTGTGCATTGGCATTATTTTTAAAGTTTTCTTATTATCAAAGTTTGTACACCTTGGCTTTTGGCTTAGCGTGATTGTAATTCATCACGAAAGTGACAGGGGTGATCTGGTGGAGCCAGAGAGTTCTACTAGACCTAGTCAGGTCTAGGCTTGCATTTGTTGAGCTTGAAGTTTGTTGCTACATCAAGAGCCATTTTTTCAGCATGTATATATTTTATATTATAACCCATTTTGATATTATGTTATATTATGTTTTTGGAGTATAAATATATATTGTAAATTATAAAGAATCTTTTGAATAATTGAGTAATGTGAGGTTTTATGTGTTTTGATATATAAATATATATATTTATATGTATTTCTATAAATGTTTTGAGGATTGAGGAAATATGAAAGTTTTGAGGATTGTAATTCATGACGCAAGTGACAAGGGTGATCCGGTAGAGCCAGAGAGTTCTACTAGACCTAGTAAGGTCTAGGCTTGCGTTTGTTGAGCTTGAAGTGTGTTGATACATCAAGATCAGAGTCATTTTTCCAGCATGTATATATTTTATATTATAATCCATTTTGATATATGTTATATTATGTTTTTGGAGTATAAATATATCTATATATATATTGTAAATTATAAATAATATTTTGAATAATTGAGTAATGTGAGGTTTTATGTGTTTTGATATATATATATAGATGTATTTGTATAAATGTTTTGAGGATTGAGGAAATATGAAAATTTGTATTAAATCGGGTTGCGACATCTT
The DNA here is from genome assembly GCA_947685225.1 of Garcia nutans. Classification (NCBI taxonomy): domain Eukaryota; kingdom Viridiplantae; phylum Streptophyta; class Magnoliopsida; order Malpighiales; family Euphorbiaceae; genus Garcia; species Garcia nutans. The sequence goes on from CANTUV010000007.1 coordinate 57,874,368, forward strand.
TATACCATATATGCGTATTTTACATATATTGTGTGTGTATATTATATATTTATAGGGTATAAGGGTGTTACATTTATTTTGGCATTAGAGCCTAGGTTTGAGGTTCTGATCCTAGGTGGGTTGTTAGAGAGAGAAAATTAGGATTTTAAAATATGGTTTTTAATTGTGATACATGCTTTTGCACTATCACTTTCTGATTTCTGATGTGGCAATTTCTTATGTATTTGCAGAAATAGCTGTTTATGACATCTTGGACGCATCAGTCTGCAGAGAGCAGTGCAGAGAGTGTAGCTCTTGATGAGGGTAGAGTTGGAGCTGGTGTTGAGTCTGCTGGTGAGGCATTTGCTTCTGTGGCATTTAAACTAGCAGCTGAGGAGTTTCTGCCCAGGCGTTTGCTTCTATTGAGACAGGCTCCAGTTCAACAGCTGTAGCCACCACCACAGTCGCAGCCCCAGTAGTAGTTACCAATGCGGAAGTATGACAAGCTAAGGAAATTTGGGGCCACAGATTTTGTTGGCACTACAGACCCTGCTGTAGCAGAGCAATGGCTAAACATAGTTCAGAGAGTATTTATTCAGCTGCAGGCTAGTCCAGAGAAGAAATTTGATTATGCTAGATCACTTCTGTAGAGGGATACCTATGAGTGGTGGAAGACGATTCCCCATGGTACAGTTGATCTATCAGTTTAACTTATGCTGATTTCCTGTAAGAATTCGAGAAGAAGTATACTCCGAGGGAGAATAAGGATTAAAAGAAGATGGAGTTCCTGAGTTTGTGGAAGGGACTTGCAGTAGTAGTTAGAGCAGAGGAGAGCAGAACTGGGAGACCCCATGTAACACCCTTATACCCTATATATGTACAAAACATATTTCTAGCATATGTAAAATACGCATATATGGTACAAAAATGTCACAGATGGATTTACTATTTTTTTTTACATTTCTAATTTAAAATTTCAAATTCTAAATATATAAAAATTAAATAGAATATAAATATTATTTACTTGTTATAAGAACCCAAAATAAATAATATATATAAAAATCTTTGGGAAAAATTCGCCAGAGTTTTGTCTGTATTTTGGATATCCCAAAATTTAGCAATTACTCAACCTGCAAAAAGAAAACACTCCTAATAATTTCCAATCACCCTCTCAACCATACTTCTCAATTTCACCAATTTTCTCAAACATTTATACATATAGATATATATAATTTAAAACATACTTACTCTTCCATTTCAAATACATTGACCCAAACATTCTTTATAATATACAATACGTAAAATTCAAAACATAATATATAATGCATAAAACTCAAAATGTACAATAACATAAAAATATATACATGTTGCTGGCAGTGTTTCTGATCTCGATAGCAACTCTACAAGCTCAACTACAAGTCTAGACCCGACCTGGTCTAGAAGAACTCTCTGGGTCTACCCTGTCACCTGCGCGATGGAAACAATCGCGCTAAGCCGAAGCCTAGTGCTACAAACTTTGATAATAACAATATAACTCAATGCAGTACCAAATGCATAATGCATATAGATGTCACATCAATCCACTTTCTTATATTTTTCAAATAATTCATAAGCACAACTCATAACATTATATTACTCAATTGTATCATAATTCATAATTCACAGTAAAACAAAGACAAGCATGGGCCCAAAAAGGATCTAATATGCTATTCAAATTTCAGAGTTACTCCTTTGGTCCATAATGACACCATGTGTCTAGCCCCATAGGCAATATATATATATATCCATGGATAATGTAACAGCCCCAGTCTCTTGGACCTTAACCCGGCTAGACCCTTAGGCCCCAGTATCTTGGTCCTCAATCCGACTAGACTGCTATAGTTTTTGAGGCTTACGACCCAGTCTTTTCACCCCAAAAACATCATATTTATCAGTTGGCCTGGCTTACGACCCAGTCTTTTCACCATTCTAGCGTATAGCCCGTAGGCAATCATAGGCATGCCGTAAACCCAGAACTCTGAAAATTGAATAACATACTAGGCACACAATTTATTCATATTTCTCATTATTAATATCTTTCTCATTTTTACATATTCAATCTAGGCACATTACCTTATTTTCACATTTTTTCACATCTTTCTCATTTTTCTCACTTTTCTCATTTTTATCAATATCAATTCATTTCATTATTACACATATCTCATTTTTGCATTCACAACACATTACCCAATTACTTTGGGTATTTTCACATAATATGCATATTTCACATGTTACACAAATTAGCCATTATCAATGGCTTTTCACAATGCATTTAACACATATATGGCATTACAAATGTGTTAAGTTCAAATGTTATGCAAAATGTGTTAAGTTCAACCAAAATGTGTTAAGTTCAAATGTTATGCAAATATAAACATTATATTCAAAGTTTGTACATACCTCCACTAGCAACCCAAAGCAAGCTAAAAATAACCTTCAATTCATGGAGTATGGAAGAAGCAAAATCCTTGGTCTTCAATCATCCATGGAAGCCATGCTCTTGAGAAGAAGAAGAAGAAGAAGAATATTTTTAATATTCTTTCCTTTTCATCTTTTTTTTAACCACATATATATATATTAAAATAATTTAATATTTAATATTTAATTATTTTTTAATAAATTAAAAGTCCTAATTTCCCTCTTCCATTTAAAATTAATTTGTTTTTGAATTATTTTATAAATTTTGAATTTATAAGATTTAATTACCAAAATACCCTTTTCTTTTAAAAAGTGTTGACTTTTATATATGTTATGTATATTTTGCATATATATCATATATATATATATTCCACTTTTTCATTTAAAATCCCTTCATTTTTTATTTAAAACTATTAATTTAATTTATCCTTTTAAATTATAATTTATTTTATCAAATTTTCTAAAAATTAGAAATTTTCAAAATTTTTTGGATGTTACAATTCTCTCCCCCTAAAATAAATTTCGTCCCCGAAATTACCTGTCCTTAAGTAAAAAACAAATGGGAAAACTGACTCTGCATCACCTGCTCATTTTCCCATGTCGCCTCCTTAGTGGCATGATTCCTCCAAAGGACTTTCACAAGTGGCACCCTCTTATTCCTCAATTCATTAACCTCTCGTGCCAAAATCGCCACTGGTTCTTCCTCATAAGTTAGATCTAGACTCACCTCAATGGACTCCACTGACAAGATATGAGATGGGTCAGACCTATATCTCCGAAGCATCGAGACATGGAAAATATTATGTATTCGATCTAACTCAGGTGGCAAAGCTAGTCTATAAGCCACTGGACCAACTCTCTCCAACACTTCATATGGTCCTATGAAACGAGGACTCAACATCCCTTTGCGGCCAAATCTCAAAATTTTCTTCCATGGAGACACCTTCAGAAACACTTTATCTCCCACACTAAACTCTATGTCTCTTCTCTTTAAATCTGAATAAGATTTCTATCGGTCTGAAGCTGCTTTCAAATGACCCCGAATCACATTCACTTCCTCCTCTGTTTCATTAATCAAATCGGGACCAACCAGTTTACCTTCTCCAACTTCATCCCAACACAAAGGTGTCCTGTATCTCCTACCATATAAAGCCTCATAAGGATTCATTCCAATACTCGACTGACTGTTGTTATAAGCAAATTCAATTAATGGAAAAAATCTATCCCAATTCCCGGCAAAATCAATGATACAACTCCTCAACATATCCTCCAGAATCTGTATCACTCTCTCTGACTGTCCATCTATCTGAGGATGGAAAGCAGTACTAAATTGCAATCAAGAACCCAGAGCATTATGCAAACTCTTCCAAAACCTCAAAGTAAATCGGGGATCTCGATCTGACACCAAAGAAACTGGGACTCCATGAAACCTGACTATCTCATTGATATACAGCTCAGCCAACCTCTCAAGAGAATAATCCATCCAAGCTGGAAGAAAATGAGCTATCTTCATCATCCGATCAACTATCACCCAGATTGCATCATGCTTCTTCTGAGTTAAAGGTAGTTCAGTCACAAAATCCATTGTCACTCGCTCCAATTTCCACTCTGGCACTGATAAAGGTTGGAGCAATCCTGAAGGAACTTGGTATTCAGCCTTCACTTTCTGGCAAGTGAGACATCTGGATACAAACTCTGCTATGTCCCTTGTCATACCTGACCACCAATAATGTCGCTTCAAGTCCCAATACATCTTGGTACTCCCAGGGTGCATAGCAAAAAGTGACTGATGTGCTTCCTCTAATATCATTCTTTTCAATTCTGCATCATCAGGAATACACAATCTATCTCTGTACCATAGACTGCCATCATCCCTCATAGACAGCACAATTTTTTGAATTCTCTCATATGCTAATTGAGCCTCCCTAATATGATCCAACAAGACTGGCCTCAATTGCAACTGAGCCATCAAAGCACCATCATCAGAAGACTCAAATCTAGCATGCAATGCTTTCAACTCAATAAGCAACGAGAGCGAATAAGCAGTCAAACCTGCCAAAGATTTCTGACTCAAGGCATCAGCAACAACATTTGCCTTATAAGGATGATAATCAATCAAATAGTCGTAGTCTTTAATCAACTCTAACCACCGCCTCTGCCGAAGATTCAGCTCTCTCTGAACACCCAGGTATTTCAAACTCTTGTGATCTGTATAAATGAAACACTTTTCCCCATACAAATAATGCCGCCAAATCTTCAAGGCAAAGACTATTGCTGCTAATTCCAAATCATGCGTTGGATAATTCAGCTCATACGGTTTCAACTGTCGAGAGGCATAAGCAATGACTCTACCCTCCTACATCAAAACACAACCTAAACCATTGTGTGAAGCATCACTATATATCACATATGGTTTACCTTCCACAGGCAGGATAAGGACAAGAGCTTGAGTCAACATCTCCCTCAGCTGCTCAAAACTCGCCTGACACTGATCTGTCCACACAAATTTAACTCCTTTCTGAAGTAATCTGATGAATGGTGTAGCTATTATAGAAAAACCCTTCACAAACCGACGATAATAGCTTGCCAATCCCAGAAAATTTCTAACCTCTGTCACAGTCTTCGGTGGAATCCAATTCAAGATAGCCTCAATTTTACTCAGATGAACTCTAATACCCTCTGCTGAAACCACATGACCAAGAAAAGCTACCTGATTGAGCCAGAACTCACACTTAGACAGTTTAGCATATAACTGCTTCTCTCTCAAAGTCTACAATACGAACCGCAAATGCCTATCATGATCCTCCTCATTACGCAAATACACCAAGATGTCATCAATGAAGACCACCACAAACTAATCTAAATATGGTCCGAATATCCTGTTCATCAAATCCATAAAAGCTGCTGGTGCATTCGTCAATCCAAAGGGCATCACCAGAAACTCATAATGCCCATACCTCGTACGAAAAGCTGTCTTGGGTACATCCACATATCTGACTCTCAACTGATGGTACCCTGATCTCAGATCAATTTTAGAGAATACTACTGCTTCCTTCAACTGATCAAAGAGATCATCTATCTGAGGCAAAGGATACTTGTTCTTGATGGTCACCTTATTCAACTGCCTATAATCAATACACAATCTCATGGTGCCATCCTTCTTCTTCACAAACAACACAGGCGCTCCCCACGGGGACACACTAGGGCGGATAAACCCTTTATCCAATAACTCCTGCAACTGCACCTTCAACTCTCTCAACTCAGGGGGTAATAGAGATAGGAGTGGTACCAGGCAACAAATCGATACCAAACTCCACTTCTCTCTCAGGAGGTACCCCTGGCAACTCATCAGGGAAAACATCTGGAAACTCGGCAACTGCGGGTATACTTTCAAGCTGGGATCCCACTACTCTAGTATCTAAAACATGAGCAAGATAAGACTCACATCCCTTCCAAATCATTCTCCCAGCTGAAACAGCTTAAACAAACATAGATGAAAGATACCTCTGCTCACTAGATACTATAACATCCCTACCATCCCGTGTTCTCAAAGTAACACATTTCTTCTGACAGTCTACCACAGCCCCATGCTTGGATAACCAATCCATGCCCAAAATCAGATCATATTCCCTAAAAGGCATCTCAATCAGGTCACCGAGAAACTCCTCATCTTGAACAACAACTGGACTATCTCGATGCACCCTGCTCACCATAATACTATACCCTAAAGGATTTGTCACTAAGACATCAAATCCTAGGGACTCAGAATGCAATTCAGACACAGGCAAGATGGATGTACTTATGTATGAATGCGTAGATCCAGGATCTAATAGAGCAAGGACTAAAATACCAAATAAAGAAAATGTACCCGCAATGACGGCTGAAGCATCCGGCTGCCTCTGCATCACATAAACTTACTGAGATGGCCCAGCCTCATCTGGCCTACTGCCTCCGGATGTAGAGCCTCTTCTCTGACTAAACCCAAGGTGACCACCTCTACTAAAACCTCTACCACCACGACCCCCTCTGACACTGGGTCGAGAAGATGCAGTATCTGCTTGCCTAACCTCTGGTGGCTCGGGACAATCTTTGATAACATGGTCTGACAACCCACATCTAAAACACAATCCGGAAGCACCTCTCCACCAGCAGACACCTCCGTATACTCTACCACATTGAATGCAAGTAGGTGGATTAGGTCTCTGAGCCACTAGAGTCGGAGCACTAGCCACTGGAATTGCAGGTCTCTGTCTCTGCTACTTTACTGACCTGCCAAACTGCCCCTAACTCCTACTAAACCTTTGAAAATGTCCCCCTCGGCCTCTCTTCACTGCTGAAGACCCTGCCTCACTCTAGGGTCTCCTAACTCTGGTCTCCTCAACCCTGGCAGCTGCTGCAAGATTCTGCGCCTTCTCAACACTTCTGGCAGCTGCAACTAACTGGGAGAAATCCTGATACCGAGAGCTTGCAATGATGCACATGATAGAGGGTCTCAGTCCCTCCTCAAACATCCTACACCTGTCAAACTCATAAAAAATGATCCCACCAACATAGTGACTTAACTGGATAAACTCGATCTCATACTCAGTCACTGTCCTGGTATCCTGTCTCAGACTCAGGAATTCCATCTTCTTTGCATCTTTATACTCTCTCAGAGTATACTTATGCTCAATTTCCCATAGGAAATCATCATAGGTCAGGACTGGTGGATCATCTAGAGCATGTGGAACCGTCTTCCACCAATCATATGCATCTCTTTGCAAAAGAGATCTAGCATAATCAAACTTTTCTTCTAGACTAGCCTGTAACTGAATAAATATCCTCTGAACCCGGTCTAGCCACTGCTCTGCTACAGCAGGGTCTGTAGTACCAACAAAGTCCTTAGCCCCATACTTTCTCAGTTTGTCATACTACCTCACCGGTAACTGCGGCTGTGGCTGTGGCGACTGCGGAACTGGAGCCTGCCTCAATAACTCTACCATATGCCATACCCAGCCAGGCGAAACCTCATCAGCTGCTGGTCTCACAGGTACAAAAATAGACGCCTCACCAGCAGATACAACTCTAGCTCCATCTCTACCCTGATCTGGAGCCACACTCTCTACACTACCCTTAGCAACCTGAAGCGGCCGAGACGCCATAACTACCTATATCTGCAAATAAAGCAAAAGATACTATATCAGAGATCAAAAACTGCCAGTGCCAATGCATGTATTACAATTAAAAACTATTTTTCAAATCCCCCATTTTCTCTTTTTATCATCCCACCTAGGTCGAGAACCTCAAACCTAGGCTCTGATACCAAAACAAATGTAACACCCTTATACCCTATATATGTACAAAACATATTTCTAGCATATGTAAAATACGCATATACGGTACAAAAATATCACAGACGGATTTACTAATTTTTTTTTTACATTTACAATTTAAAATTTCAAATTCTAAATATATAAAAATTAAATAGAATATAAATATTATTTACTTGTTATAAGAACCCAAAATAAATAATATATATAAAAATCTCTGGAAAAAATTCGCCAGAGTTTTATCTGTATTTTGGATATCCCAAAATTTAGCAATTACTCAACCTGCAAAAAGAAAATACTCCCAATAATTTCCAATCACCCTCTCAACCATACTTCTCAATTTCACCAATTTTCTCAAACATTTATACGTATAGATATATATAATTTAAAACACACTTACTCTCCCATTTCAAATACATTGACCCAAACATTCTTTATAATATACAATACGTAAAATTCAAAACATAATATATAATGCATAAAACTCAAAATGTACAATAACATAAAAATATATACATGTTGCTGGCAGTGTTTCTGATCTCGATAGCAACTCTACAAGCTCAACTACAAGTCTAGACCCGACCTGGTCTAGAAGAACTCTCTGGCTCAACTGGGTCTACCCTGTCACCTGCGCGATGGAAACAATCGCGCTAAGCCGAAGCCTAGTGGTACAAACTTTGATAATAACAATATAACTCAATGCAGTACCAAATGCACAATGCATATAGATGTCACATCAATCCACTTTCTTATATTTTTCAAATAATTCATAAGCACAACTCATAACATTATATTACTCAATTGTATCATAATTCATAATTCACAGTAAAACAAAGACAAGCATGGGCCCAAAAAGGATCTAATATGCTATTCAAATTTCAGAGTTACTCCTTTGGTCCATAATGACACCATGTGTCTAGCCCCATAGGCAATATATATATATATCCATGGATAATGTAACAGCCCCAGTCTCTTGGACCTTAACCCGGCTAGACCCTTAGGCCCCAGTATCTTGGTCCTCAATCCGACTAGACTGCTATAGTTTTTGAGGCTTACGACCCAGTCTTTTCACCCCAAAAACATCATATTTATCAGTTGGCCTGGCTTACGACCCAGTCTTTTCACCATTCTAGCGTATAGCCCGTAGGCAATCATAGGCATGCCGCAAACCCAGAACTCTGAAAATTGAATAACATACTAGGCACACAATTTATTCATATTTCTCATTATTAATCTCTTTCTCATTTTTACATATTCAATCTAGGCACATTGCCTTATTTTCACATTTTTTTTTCTCACTTTTCTCATTTTTTCACATCTTTCTCATTTTTCTCACTTTTCTCATTTTTATCAATATCAATTCATTTCATTTCATTATTACACATATCTCATTTTTGCATTCACAACACATTACCCAATTACTTTGGGTATTTTCACATAATATGCATATTTCACATGTTACACAAATTAGCCATTATCAATGGCTTTTCACAATGCATTTAACACATATATGGCATTACAAATGTCATAGCATATTATTCATACACAATCAATGAACCAAGTAGCTTAACACATTTTTCAACCAAAATGTGTTAAGTTCAAATGTTATGCAAATATAAACATTATATTCAAAGTTTGTACATACCTCCACTAGCAACCCAAAGCAAGCTAAAAATAACCTTCAATTCATGGAGTATGGAAGAAGCAAAATCCTTGGTCTTCAATCATCCATGGAAGCCACGCTCTTGAGAAGAAGAAGAAGAAGAATATTTTTAATATTCTTTCCTTTTCATCTTTTTTTTAACCACATATATATATATATATTAAAATAATTTAATATTTAATTATTTAATTATTTTTTAATAAATTAAAATTCCTAATTTCCCTCTTCCATTTAAAATTAATTTGTTTTTGAATTATTTTATAAATTTTGAATTTATAAGATTTAATTACCAAAATACCCTTTTCTTTTAAAAAGTGTTGACTTTTATATATGTTATGTATATTTTGCATATATATATATTCCACTTTTTCATTTAAAATCCCTTCATTTTTCATTTAAAACTATTAGTTTAATTTATCTTTTTAAGTTATAATTTATTTTATCAAAATTTTCAAAAATTAGAAATTTTTGGATGTTACACCCCAGGGTGAGGCAGGGTCTTCATCATTGAAGAGAGGGCGAGGAGGATATCCTTAGAGGTTTAGTAGGAGCCAAGGGCAGTCTGGCAGGTCAGCATAGTAGTAGATGCAGAGACTTGCAGCCTCAGTGGCTAGTGCTCCTACCCCATTGACTTAGAAGCCTACTCCACCTACTAGTGTTCATTGTGGCAGGGAACATGGAGGTGTCTGTTGAAGGATATGTTCACCAGTAGTGTGTTACAGATGTGAATCACCAGACCATTTTCTCAGAGATTGTCTAGATCCACCAGATGATAGTCAGAGGGGGTCATGGTGGCAGAGATTTTGGTAGTGGTAGTCGATCATGGTCTGGTCAGAGAGGAGGTTCTATAGCAGGGAGTGGACTAGAGGATGCAGGGCCATCTCAGCTGGTTTATGTGATGCAGAGGCAGCCGGGTGCTTCAGCTGTTATAACCGGTACTTCTACTTTATTTGGTACTTTAGTTCTTGCATTGTTAGACCCTAGGTCGACTCATTCATACATTAGTGCATCCATATTGCATGTGAGTGATTTGCATTTTCAGTCCCTAGGATTTGATGTTTTGGTTACAAATCCTCTAGGGCATAGTGTTATGGTTAGCAGGGTGCACCGAGATAGTCCAGTTATTATTCAGGATAAGGCATTCTCGATGACCTGATTGAGATGCCTTTTAAGGAGTATGATCTGATTCTGGGTATGGATTGGTTATCGAGGCATTGGGCTATGGTAGACTATTAGCGAAAACATGTTACCCTGAGAACACATGATGGTAGAGATGTGGTGGTATCTGATGAGCAGAGATACCTTTCATCCATGTTTATTTTGGCTGTTTCAGCTAGGTGGATGATCCATAAGGGATGTGAGGCATATCTTGCTCATGTTGTAGATACTTGAGTAGTAGGGTCCCAGCTCGATAGTATGCCTACAGTTGCTGAGTTTCCAGATGTTTTCCCTAATGAGTTGCTAGGGGTGGCTCCTGAGAGAGAGGTGGAGTTTGGTATTGATTTGTTGCCTGGTAGCACTCCTATCTCTACTACCCCTTATCGGATGGCACCTGTAAAATTGAAGGAGTTGAAGGTATTGTTGCAAGAGTTACTTGATAAAGGATTTATTTACCTAATGTGTCTCCGTGGGGAGCACTTGTTTTGTTTGTGAAGAAGAAGGATGACACCTTGAGATTATGTATTAATTACAGTTAGCTGAATAAGGTGATCATCAAAAATAAGAATCCATTACCTCAATTAGATGATCTCTTTGATCAGTTGAAGGGAGCAGCAGTATTCTCTAAGATTGATCTAAGATCAAGATACCATCAGTTGAAAGTTAGAGATGTAGATGTACCTAAGACAGCCTTCCGCACAAGGTATGGGCATTATGAGTTTTTGGTGATGCCCTTTGGATTGACGAATGCACCAGCAACATTTATGGATTTGATGAACAAGGTGTTTAGACCATACTTAGAATAATTTATGGTGGTCTTTATTGATGATATTCTGGTGTATTCATGTAATGAGGAGGATCATGACAGGCAGTTACAGATTGTATTGTACACATTAAGAGAGAAGCAGTTGTATACTAAACTGTTTAAGTGTGAGTACTGGCTCATTCAGGTAACTTTTCTCTGTCATGTGGTATCAACAGAGGCTATTAGAGTTGATTCGACTAAAGTTGAGGCTATCTTGAATTGCAGTCCACCTAAGACTGTGACAGAGGATAGAAGTTTTTTGGGTTTGGCAAGCGATTATCGTCTATTTTTGAAGGGTTTTTCTATGATAGCTACACCACTCACCAGATTACTTTAAAAAGGAGTTAGATTTATGTGGACAGATTGCTGTCAAGTGAGTTTTGAGCAGCTGAGAGAGATGTTTACTCAGGCTCCTATGCTTAACCTGGCTGTGGAAGGTAAACCTTATGTGATATATAGTAATGCTTCACATAGTGGCTTAGGTTGTGTTCTGATGTAGGAGAGTAGAGTCATTGCTTATGCATCTCGACAGTTAAAGTCACATGAACTAAATTACCCGACTCATGATTTAGAGTTAGCAGCCATAGTTTTTGCATTAAAGATTTAGTGACATTACTTGTATGGGGAGAAGTGTTTCATTTATACTAATCATAAGAGTTTGAAGTATCTGGGTGTTCAAAAAGAGCTGAATCATTGACAGAGATGATGGTTAGAGTTCATTAAAGACTATGACTGTTTAATTGATTATCATTCTGGCAAGACAAATGTTATTGCTGATGCCTTGAGTCAAAAGTCTTTGCCAGGTTTGACTGCTTATTCACTCTCATTGCTTGTTGAGTTGAGAGCGTTGCATGCCATATTTGAGTCTTGTGATGATGGTGCATTGATGGCTCAGTTACAATTGAAGCCAATGTTGTTGGATCAAGTTAAGGAAGCCCAATTGGCAGAGGAGAAGATCTAGAAGATTGTGTTAGATTGCCAAAAGGGGGAGAGTTGAGACTTCATGTGAGAGATGATAGTAGTCTATGGTATAAAGATAGATTGTGCAATCCTAATGATGCAGGATTGAAAAGGATGATACTAGAGGAAGTACATCAGTCAGTTTATGCTATGCACCCTAATAGTACCAAGATGTATCAAGATTTGAAACAGTATTATTGGTGGTCAGGTTTAAAGAGGGACATAGTGAAATTTGTATCCAGATGTCTCACTTGCCAGAGAGTGAAAGCTAAACACCAAGTTCCTTCAGGGTTGCTTCAGCCATTGTCAGTACCAGAGTGGAAATGGGAGCGAGTGACGATAGATTTTGTGACTGGATTACCTTTGACCCAGAAGAAGCATGATGTAATCTGGGTGATTGTTGATTGAATGATGAAGACATCTTATTTTCTTCCAGTTCAGATGGATTACTCACTTGAGAGGTTGGCTAAGCTGTATATTAGTGAGATAATGAGATTTCATGGAGTCCCAGTTTCTTTAGTATTGGACTGAGATCCCCAGTTTACATCAAGATTTTGGATGAGTTAGCAGGATGCATTGGGTTCTCGATTACATTTTAGTACTACTTTCCATCCTTATATAGATGGGTAGAGAGAGTGATACAAATTCTAGAGGATATGTTGAGAAGCTGTATCATTGATTTTACAAGAAGCTGGGATAGATTCTTGCCACTGATTGAGTTTACATATAACAACAGTCATCAGTCCAGTATTGGGATGGTACCTTATGAGGCCTTGTATGGTAGAAGAAACAGGACATCATTTTGTTGGGATGAAGTTGGAGAAGGTAAATTGGTTGGTCCTGATTTGATTAAGGAAACAAAAGAGAAAGTAAAATTTATTCAGGATCATCTGAAAGCAGTTTCAGACCGACAGAAATCCTATATAGATTTGGAAAGGAAGGATATATAGTTCAGTGTAGGAGATAAAGTGTTTCTGAAGGTGTCTTCATGAAAGAAGATTTTGATATTCAGACGCAAAGGGAAGTTGAGTCCTCGTTTCATAGGACCATATGAGATTCTAGAGAGAGTTGGTCCAGTGGCTTACAGGTTGGCTTTGCCACCTGAGTTAGACCAGATATATAATGTCTTCCATGTCTATATGCTTTAGAGGTACAAGTCAAACCCATCTCATATTTTATTAGTGGAGTCCATTGAGGTGAATTCAGATCTAACTTATGAAGAAGAACCAGTGGAGATTTTGACACGATAAGTGAAAGAGTTGACGAACAAGAAAGTGCCATTTGTGAAAGTCCTTTGGATGAATCATTCCATTGAGGAGATGACATGGGAGACTGAGAAGTTGATTCAAAGTCAGTATCCCCAGTTATTCCAAAGTTGATAGCAGGTAATTTCCCGGACAACATTTTTTTAAGGGGAGAGAATTGTAACACCCCTAATTTTTGGGAATAAAATAAAATAAATCAAAATTAAATTGGATAAATTAAATAAATGAATTAAATGGAAATGAAAGGATTTTAAGTGATAAAGTGGAATGTATATTTGAAATATATTTGAAGTAAAAACAACATATACACCACATATAAAAGGAGTAAAAGTTAAAAAGTTAAAATATAAAATAATAATATTTTATATAAAAATGTAAAATAATTAATATATATATAGATAAGGATGGGTTTGAAAAGGAAGAGATGAGTCTTTTCTTTCTTCTTCTTCTTCTTTGAACATGAGTTAGAGAGAGAGGTGAGAATAGAGTGAGTTTTTCATATTTACATCAAGGATTGAAAGAATTTCAAGGATTCAAGAGAAGTTTTAGAAGTTTCTTTATCAATTGAAAGTTACTTTATCAATTTTGAAAGTTCTTTGGAATTCTATGGAAGAACATGATATGTTAATTTTGGAATTGAGTATTAGCATGTTTTTGTTGTTCTCTAATTAATACTACTACAAAGCGACACTCGCAAGTATACGAGGCTATTGCAGCAACGGTGAGTGCCCCAAGGTCATCTCACAAGGAAGGAATTGCTTGTAATAGTTTGATTAACATGAAATAATAAAATTGAGTGTGTGGTTGGATTGGCGAACTGTAATTAACTTTAAAAGTGAAAATGAGTGATATTGTGCAAGATAAATTCAATTATGGAAATGATGCCTAGGGTTATAGGTCCATTTAATCAAATGTTTAATTCTCAAATTATCCATTAATATAACCTTGTAAATTAATTTGTTCCTTAAGGTTAATTAGTCAATTACCAATTCATTAGTTTTCACATTCATGAATTAGCAACAACCAATTATTTTACATTAGCAAATTAATAAAACCCCAGAACTTATATTTCTAATTCATTCCTAGAGTAGTCAATTGCATAGTTTCGATATCAAACTTCACCTCTCGGTCCGTCATTCAATATTAAGTAATCAATAGGTGGCCAATCTATCAACCTACCCTTTATTCTAATGCAATCAATCAATAACAAGGTATATTAATGGAATCATCAAATCAAGTCATTTAATCAAATCTACTACAACCCAAGGCATGAGTAAATTAGCTCATCATCAACTTTAAACAAATATTCATTTCAATATGAACCAAATCAAAATTATTCAGTGCAATATTAATGTTCTTAATACAAGAACAACAATAAAGAAATGGATTAAAAGAAAGAGTTTGAAAAACCCCTTTTGAAGATGCTAAGAGTTGGACTCCTTGTCTCTTTCGTAGCTCCCTCTTTGATGTGTGATGAGGAACTTCCAAGCTCTCTTGAATCAGTGGTTCTCTTCTTGAAGGATGAATGATAACTCTTTCAAGCTTACAACTCTTCAATCAAGCCTCTTAAAACCCTAATCCTCAAGAACTTGCTAACTCACTTCAATCACAAGAATCGTCTTTGTTCTTGTTTAGGGAAGAAAAATGGTGAATGAAGATGGTGAGAATGGTGCCTTCCTCTACCAAGCAAGAACCAAGGAAGAAGATGATGTGTGTAGAGAATGTCCACTATCAAATATCCAAGATGTCTCTTCCTACCATGCTCCTCCACTTCCACTCTTTTTAATATTTTAAGACACCCACTCACTCTTTGTCTCCCACTTTTTTTTCTTTGTTTAATATTTCCTCCCTAAATCCATCCATCTTTCACTCCTTTTTATCCTTTTTGTCCCCCCACTTGTCCACACCTCGAGCAAAATAATTCAAACATATTAAGAGTGATCAAGGGTGACATGGCCAAACTCCTGGCTGTGTCTCTCACTTTTCTTTGAACATGACCAAGCTTGCTGGCCGTGTCCTTTGCTGCCTCCCCTCTTTCTATTCTTCTCAAGAGGTGAGAAGGCCAAGCTCCTGGCCATGTCATGTGACAGCCAGTGGCTTGGCCGTGTCTTGTGAGGGTGTCTCTTTCTGCTTCTTTCTTTTCATTCTTTGCTTTTGTTCCTTAAGTGAGACATGGCCAGTAGCTTGGCCGTGTCTCATGCCAGTGTCAGCTTCTGCCCAATTTAGTTTGAGGGACATGACCAAGCTTGGTTTGTCCTGGCCGTGTCCTGCCTTGTCCTTGACCTCTTTTGCTTTTGATGAGAGACACGGCCAAGCCATGTCTAGCTTGGCCATGTCACATGCTTTTCTCTAACAAGGCTCCATCAAATTTTAGTTAAAGCTCCATCAATTGCACCTCAACCTAAATCAACAACTTCAAACAAACTTAAGCACAAATTAACATGAAAATTAACTTAAAATCAATAAAAACATCATAGAAATTATATACAAAATTGATCCAAACAAGTACTCCACACTTAATCCTTTGCTTGTCTCCAAGCAATGTTAAAATCAAAATAAACTAAAATAAGAAAAATTTAGTGAAGTTCAAGGGTTATAAGGTTGTATCAAGACTTCTGATTCCTTAAATCCACAATCATTATCTAATCGAACAAAATCAATACTCATGAAATTTAGTGGCTTTCCATGCATAACCAACGTTATCACTCCCTCACAAGCTCTTTAAAGTGTTTAGTAAGGTAGTGTTTGCACTCATAACATTCAATGAAAGATTATCACCATAGGCTTGCTTATTAATCAAATCTCCAACACTAAATTTCAATCAACCATCAATCATAAGGTCTTTCATTTGGTTGTAATGGGGCTAAGGTAAGGGTATGATATTTGGAAGTGTGAGTTTGTCCACTAAGTTCAAGAGCACTTCAAGAATGGAAAAAGCAATGCAATACAAATGAGTAATCCCAAAACATCTCCCACTCACCAACCACTACACGTTTAATGAACTTTGTATAGGGAAACCAATTATTAAATTTGCAATGATCATCCCCAACTTATATCAACCCTACGGAAGAAAACATAACTTCTATTATTTTGATTTTTTTATCATTAATTAATTTAATTTTTTTAAAGTTCCAAATTAGGGTTCACAACTAAAGAACACAACAATTTACAAATTTACACCCACTAATTTAACCCCACACTTTATTTAACACAACACTCAATCGTTAATGCTCTTAAAATGCTCTTGAAGTAATGAAAGGGGGAAGAGACAAAATAGAATGGTTCAAGGCTATTAGTGTTGTGAAAAAGAAAGAAAAGGAGTAATGAAATAGGCTCAAAATTGGTTAACTAAATTTAGATATAAGGTTGGTTTTTTAAGTCAAAATTGGTACCCTAATTTCCTTAATCATATTGATGCACAATCGAAATGTTTATGTAGTCTCAAAAAGCATGTCAAAGCAAGTTCTAGCAATTCATTGATTAAAGATGTTCACACATAGAAAGAATAATGAGTTGATATCCAACTTACCAGGTGCAATTCCTCGCAAGTTTAAAGGCAATGCAAGGAAAATCCATCTAAATCAACAATAAGCACCAATTTCATCCAATTCTCAATTTATGCTTCAAAAATTAAAAGGTCATCTATCAATAAACTTATAACAATTGAACTTATCAATATCCATCAAAACAAAATATAGAACAAAGCACAAAACTTAACAAAACAACTATAACAAAAACTTAAGAAAAATAGACAATTTGCATTTATGAACCAAAGACTTAGCACACACTCCACACTTTAAGGTTTACATTGTCCTCAATGGAAACAAGGATAATGAACCAGAAAAAGAGTTAAGGTACAACCTATTTTTCATTGTTCCCTTGTGAGGTAGGTGCGACCTTTTCATCCACAAACATCAATTATTCAATAACAAAATGCAATATATATAGAATAAACAAAACATAAATTGTTAACATCAAAAGCAGTAAATAAAAATAACAATGAAAATATCCGATAACTTAACATAAGAAAGTAAGAAGTATTCTCAAAAGGTTGAAGCTGATGTGATATATGGTTATGGAGGATGTGACGATGATGCATCTGAAAGATGGAGGCTCAGAATCTTGGCAAGGTTGCTATTGATTTATTCCAACTGTTGCAGGACTTCAGCATGGTTACGATCTACCTTGCTTTCCAATGCTTCTATCCTATTAATGATCTCCAGATTGTTCGAGACTGGAGCATCTTCATCCAAATTGAGAGAATTCAAGTCAGATTCCTCATGGACTCATGTTCTCTATTGCCGATCCCTAGGTGTAGTTGGCTCATCTGAATCCATCACATAGGCCCCTCCTCTTTTTGTAACTATATGCATCTTCTCAAGTGTGGCCAGGTCTAATGAATCACTACCCAAGATTCTAGTCATATGGTAATTTCTTGATTTAAAACCATCAATAAGGGCCATTGCTAAAGTGGTCACCAATCCTCCAATACAAATGGCACCCCTCTTTCTATTCGCCACATTGTCAAAGACATCGGCTAACCAATAGTTTGTACTAACGGGTATGACATTGCTAGCACAATCTAAGAAAAATAGTTCACTTAGTTCCACCACACCCATGCTTTCCTTCCTTGCAAAGGACCTACAAGACATAAATCGATGTAAATATCTCAAAGCAGGATTTACCAATTTCATTGTCTTGGCCGATTTGGCCACATATATTCCCGAGCCCAATGCTCCCCATGCAAATTGTTGTTTAAAACCTTTAGGTACAAATTTTTTCCCTTCTTGATGGAAACCAATAATAGCATTCAATTTCTCAATATCAAGAACACATGGTTTCCCAAGCAATTTAAAATCTAACCTAGTGCAAATTTTCTGTTCATCTCTTTCAACCTTAAGAGAGGTTAAAAACTCCAAGGTAAGCTCTTGGAATTGCAAAGGTTTAAAGGAAACTAATTTCTCCCATCCAAGGTTTTGAACATAGCTATAAAAATTATCCTTAAAATGAAGAGTATTAAGGGATTCTTCGCTTACATACCTCGTTGGAAAGAAATCCCTAGCTAGAAGAGCCACTCTCCTTGAAGATGAGGAAGATGATGATGGAGGTTGACTCCTTTTATGGCGGGACACCATTTTTGTTCTAGGCATCTCGATTTCTTGATGAAAATTGAAGCTTTGATGGATTTTATTGATTTTTGATGAGAAAAGTAGAAGATTTAATGGGTTTAATTTAGTTTTAGTTAAGAAAAATGGAGAATTTAGTGGGATTTGGAGTTTTTTAGAAGATGGGTATGGAGGTTTTGGAGAGAGAGAGTAGAGAGAGAGAGAAAGAAAAGGGAAGCTAGGGTTTGAAAATGAAAGAAATGATGCTGAAAATCGTGTTTTAGGGCTTAAAAACAGATGTGACACGGCCAAGCTTGAAATAGCTTGGCCGTGTCTGATGGGTTTGGTGGGACATGGCCAGTGGCTTGGCCGTGTCCCTTGAACGTGTCTGCTACTATAAAAATGGTTGCAAGAACACGAATGGGTCATGGGTATGGGCTTGGCTGTGTCTATATGACACGACCAAGGACATGACCAAGCCTTTTGGCTGTGTCTGAGCTTGGATTTTTTTAGGCTTGCTTGACATGGCCCGTGGCTTGGCCATATCAAGTGGCAGTGTCCTTCACTGCCATTTGGCTTTGAATTTTTTAATATGGTTTATTTGTGTCACCAAATCTAAGAAATATAACCTTGTTCCTTGCTTAACCCTGAAACACATCCAAGAAAAATAAAAATCGATCAAAGCACCCATTCCATTTTATTTAAACCAAACATGAAATTAAAATTGCTAAACATGAAATTGTAACTATGAAAAGAAATGCAAACCGATGGGTTGCCTCCCATTTAGCGCTTCTTTAATGTCGTGTAGCTGGACATTGTTGCATTATTTGTCAACAAACACCACACTTTCCACCATTTTTACAACTTCTATTTCTTCAAAGTAGGGCTTCACTCTTTGTCCATTTACCTTAAATGTCTCGTTGGTTTTTAAATTAACTAACTCAACAACCCCATAAGGGAATGCTTGAATTACTTGAAAGGGCCCACTCCAGCGAGACTTTAATTTTTCGGGAAACAACCGTATTCTTGAATTGAAGAGAAGGACTTTCATTCCCGGTTCAAAAGTCCTTCAAAGGATCATCCTGTATAGCTTTTGTCTTTTCCTTGAAGATCCTTGAACTCCCATAGGCTTCATTCCTAAGCTCATCAAGCTCGGAAATCTGAAACATTCTTTGCTCCCTTGCTCCATCCAAGTCCATGTCTTTATTACCCAATAAGCCTTGTGCCCCAATTCCACCGGGAGGTGGCAAGCCTTGCCAAAGACCAACCTATATGGACTCATTCCCAATGGAGTTTTAAAAGTAGTCCTATAAGCCCACAATACTTCTGAGAGTCGGATTGACCAATCCTTCCTTGTTGTACTCACTGTCTTTTCTAAAATCCCCTTGATTTGCTTGTTTGAGATCTCGGCTTGCCCGAACGTTTAGGGATGGTATGGAGTTGCCACTTTGTGTCGGATGCCCATCTTAGTCATCTACTTTTCAAACTATTTGTTGTAAAAATGGCTTCCTCCATCACTCACTATTGCCTTTGGGGTTCCAAACCTGCTCAAAATATTCTCCTTCAAGAATTTCAAAACAATGTTAGCATCATTAATCCTAGTGGGAATAGCTTTAACCCACTTGGACACATAATCCACTGCTAGAAGGATATATTGAAAACCAAAGGATTTGGGAAATGGCCCCATGAAGTCTATTCCCCATACATCAAAAATTTCAACCACAATAAAAATGTTGAGGGGCATTTCATTCCGTTTGCTAATGTTCCCTACTTTTTGGCATTTATCACATCTTATACAAAAATGATAAGCATCCTTAAAAAGAGTATGCCAATACAAATCGCTTTAAAGAACCTTCTCATAGTCTTTTTCCCTCTAAAATGTTCCCCATAATACATATTGTGGCAAAATTGTAGCACTTGTCTTTGGTCATCTTCCGGCAAACATCTTCTTATAACTTCATCCCTGCAAATTCTAAACAAGTATGGCTCATCCTAAAAATAATACTTACATGTATGCAGGAACCTCTTCTTTGCCTGGAAACTCAAATCCTTTCTCACAATGCCACAAGAAAGATAGTTAGCAATATCCGCATACCATGGTGCTTGAGTTAAAGAAAATAAGTGTTCATCCGAAAATTTTTCAAAAGAATTTTCACAAGCAATTTCCGCATCATTATCTTAAGAGTTAAGTCTAGAAAATGGTCAGCCACTACATTCTCACTTCCTTTCCAATCTTTGATTTCAACATCAAATTCTTATAACATCAACACCCACCTAATGAGCATAGGTTTAGCTCGTGATTTGGTCAACAGTTATTTCAAGGCCGTATGATCAGAAAATACTATGACCTTAGAACCTAACAAGTAAGATCTAAATTTGTCCAGCTCAAACACCACAGCTAACATTTCTCTCTCAGTGGTCATGTAATTTACTTGTGCATTGTTTAAAGATAAACTTGCATAATAAATTACACACATCAACTTGTTCACTTTTTGCTCCAACACAGCTCCAATGGCATAATTCAATGCATAGCACATAATTTCAAATGGCAAATCCTAATTTGGGACAACAATTATAGGGGCAGAAGTTAGTTTCTCTTTTAAAATTTTAAAAGCTTCTAAGCACTTTTCATCAAAAACAAATGGAACATCTTTTCCTAGCAAATGACACAAAGGGCGTGAAATTTTGGAAAAATCTTTTATGAACCTCCTATAAAATTCTGTATGTCCAAAAAGACTTCTAATCCCCTTAACTGATGTGGGTGGAGGTAGGTTCGCGATTAATTCAACCTTATCCTTGTCTACCTCAATCCCATTATGGGAAATAACATGCCCTAAAACAATCCCGTGATCAACCATAAAGTGACTCTTTTCCCAACTCAAGGTAAGATTACATTCAATACACCTTTCAAGAACTAGAGTCAACTTTTGCAAACAATCATAAAAGGAATTACCAAAAATAGAAAATTTATCTATAAATACCTCAATGCACTTGTCCAACATATCGAAAAAGATGGAAAGCATACATCTTTGAAATGTTCCCGGTGCATTGCAAAGTCCGAATGGCATCCTCCGAAATGCAAATGTCCCAAAAGGACAAGTAAAGGTAGTCTTTGACTGATCTTTCGGTGCTATCGGGACTTGGTAGTAACCTAAAAGACCATCAAGAAAAAAGTAAAAATTGTGTCCAAATAACCTATCAAGCATTTGATCAATAAATGGCAAAGGAAAGTGATCTTTCATGGTGACATTATTTAATTTTCTATAATCTATGCACATTCGCCACCCAGTTTATGTTTGTGTGGGTACCAACTCTCCTTTCTCATTATGGACCACTTTTAAACTTGCTTTCTTAGGCACAACATGAAGAGGACTAACCCATTCACTATCAGCGATAGGGTAAATTACCCCTTCATCAAGTAGTTTAAGGACCTCCTTTTTGACAACTTCGCTCATATTAGGGTTTAGCATCCTTTGAGACTTTCTCACTGGTTTAGCCCCTTCCTCTAAAACTATCTTGTGCGTGCACATAGAGGGACTAATTCCCTTAATATCACTCAACCCCCAACCTATAGCTTTCTTGAATTTTTCAACATTTTTACAAGCTTATCTTCTTCCTCACTAGTAAGGGTAGCAGAAATTATCATTGGTTGAGAGTTATTCTCTCCAAGAAAAATATATTTCAAATGCTTGGGGAGTTCTTTAAGTTCAACCCCTTGTAGTTGAATTTTCTCTTCTTTATTCTCGAATTCCTCCTCAACACTCTCATTGCCCAACATGGAATTGCTTTCTTTACTCTCCTCATTTGAATCCTCGACTTCTTCCTACAATTTTAGAGCCCTTTCTAGCTTGTCGTCACCATTATCCTGCAAGAAAACTTCTTTAACAACATTGTCTATAAAATTAATGAAAGAGCAGTTTTCATATAAAGCAGTAGTAGGAATAGGGGAAGTGTTAAAAAATAAAAATTCTACAGTTTGTCCCAAAATAGTCATAGGCAATTTTCCATTTTTTACATCAATGAAAGTGTTAGTTGTGGCCATAAAAGGCCTCCCTAATAAAATTGTATACTCGAAATCCCTCGGGATTTCTCCCCCCATGTCTAAGACAATGAAATCAACGGGTACAATCAAACCACCTGCCTTAACTAGAACATCTTCTATGATTCCCTTAGGGTATCTAAGAGTTCTATCCGCAAGTTGCAAAACCATTTTAGTTGGTTTGAGTTCCCCTAGCTCTAGTTTTAAGTAAACTGAGTTTGGCATCAAATTAATACTAGCTCCAAGATCACACATGCCAATGGTCTCTTTTCCATTCCCCATAGAGATTCTAACTATAAAGCTCCCAGGATCTTTTAGCTTAGGAGGTAATTTATGTTGTAAAACAGCACTTGTTACTTCCGAGACTTTCACCTTCTCATCCAACTCATACCTTTTCTTCTTAGTGTTTAGCTCTTTAAAGAATTTGGCATAAGATGGCATATTTTTTATCACCTCGAGTAAGGGTAGGTTAATACTTACTTTCGAAAGCATATTATAAATTTTAGAAAATTGCTTATCATGCTTTTCATTTTTTAACCTACTGGGAAAAGGGATTGGCAGTCTGTATAGATTTGGAGATTTGTGCAGCTTTGGTGCAATGGATGCCTCCTCATTATCCTCTTTAGGCTCATTTGGTTGAGCTTTGCCTTCTCACATTTCCTCGCCATTCTCTTGCATTGTACCTACATCTAAAGAATTATCGATGTTATTATCACTGATTTTGTTGTCAAGTACCTTACCACATCTTAGAATAGTGATTGCTTTAGCCTGCTCTGGTTGGCTTGGAAATTTCCCTTTTTGACTGGCTTGAAGTTGATTAGCCAATTGACCCACTTGAGTTTCCATCTTCTTAAGTGATGCTTCCAAAGAGTCAAACCGCTTGTTGTTCATTTCTTGATTTTGAGTGCTTACTTAAATGAAAGCATTCAAATTGTCTTAAAATGAATGTTTCTTTACTTGCATTTGATTTGAGGTTTGCCCTTGAAATTGGGGACCTCTTTGATAAGGTTGGAAAGGTTGTTGAGGTGGAGCATGTTATTGATTCTTCCATGAAAAATTAGGGTGATTCCTCCAACCGGGGTTATAGGAATTTTAGTATGGGTCATTCCTACCCCCTTTGTTGGAACCCTTCAAAAGCACAAGCTTATTCTTGCCCTCCTTGGAATGGATCAAAATTTAAGGGGCACTCATTTTCTTGATGGCCTACAAGACCGCATGATGCGCATGACTCTTGGCTTGGTCTCGGCAAGTTTCCTCTAGCATTTAACAATTTTACTTGTCTTGTCAATTCTGCAATCTGCCTTGCCATTTTTTAGTTTGCACTTATCTCATGTGCTCCTTTTTTCCTTTCCCCAATATTATTTTGTTGGGAATTTGCTCCCAACATTTTGAATAATGCAACCATTTCTGTAGCTATCTTTTCACCCATTGCTCCCCCTACTCCATTATCCACTGTGTTTTGACATTGTTGAGTTAGCCCATCATAGAAGAATTGATTGAGCAACTATTATGGATAGTAATGATGAGGGCACTGAAACAATAAAGATTTGAAGCGATCCCATGCCTCATGAAACAGTTCTCTATCAAATTGGGTGAAAGTTGCAATACTCCCCCTAAGCTCCTTAGTCTTTTGGTGTGAATAAAATTTTTCCATAAATTTGTTGTAAACCTTGGTCCATGTGGTTAAGGAATTCTCCGGTAAAGTCATCAACCACACTTTTGCTCTGTCTTTCAAACTATACGGCAAACATCTCATCTTGAGTTCATCTTCTGTTAGTACTTGCAAAGGGAATGTATGCAATGTTGAGTAAAAATCCCAAATGAAGTTGAGAGAATCTTCATTCGGCAATCCATGGAAGGATGGCAACATACTATAGTGAGTATTTTTGAGTTCATAATTTCTTGCTGCGTTGCTCAACCGGATACAAAATGTGGTCACTCAGATGATTGGTCGGGCAAACTCCTTCATAGGTGGTTCTTATGCATCACCCATCTCTATTTCTATATTCTCTTCAAACTGCTCATCGGTATCTTCCGTTTCTTGCTCAATAGGATTCGGTCCCTCGGGTCTTGGAGGTCTATGGATATTGTCTATAAATGGAGCAAGTTCGTTTCCTTGAGACCTTCGTCTATGCAAAAATCACCTAAGCAATTCAATAAGAAACACTTTAAACAATTTAATAAATAAAATAAAAGAATCAAACTATTAACAAAAATTTCCTTCTCCAGCAACGGCGCCAAAAACTTATTACGCTCTAATTAATACTACTATAAAGCGACACTCGCAAGTATACAAGGCTATTGCAGCAACGGTGATCGCTCCAAGGTCGTCTCACAAGGAGGAATTGCTTGTAATAGTTTGATTAACATGAAATAATAAAATTGAGTGTGTGGTTGGATTGGCAAATTGTAATTAACTTTAAAAGTGAAAGCGACTAATGTTGTACAAGATAAATTCAATTATGGAAATGATGCCTAGGGTTGTAGGTCCATTTAATCAAATGTTTAATTCTCAAATTATCCATTAATATAACCTTGTAAATTAATTTGTTCCTTAAGGTTAATTAGTCAATTACCAATTCATTAGTTTTCACATTCATGAATTAACAACAACAAATTATTTTACATTAGCAACTTAATAAAACCCTAGAACTTATATTTCTAATTCATTCTTAGGGTAGTCAATTGCATAGTTCCAATATCAAACTTCACCTCTCGGTCCATCATTCAATATTAAGTAATCAATGGGTGTCCAATCTATTAATCTACCCTTAATTCCAATGCAATCAACCAATAACAAGGTATATTAATGGAATCATCAAATCAAGTCATTTAATCAAATCTACTACAACCCAAGGCATGAGTAAATTAGCTCATCATCATCTTTAAACAAATATTCATTTCAATATAAACCAAATCAAAATTATTCATTGCAATATTAATGTTCTTAATACAACAACAATAATAAAGAAATGGATTAAAAGAAAGAGTTTGAAAAACCTTTTGAAGATGCTAAGAGTTGGACTCCTTGTTTCTTTCGTAGCTCCCTCTTTGATGTGTGATGAGGAACTTCCAAGCTCTCTTGATTCAATGGCCCTCTTCTTGAAGCATGAATGATAACTCTCTCAAGCTTACAACTCTTCAATCAAGCCTCTTAAAACCCTAATCCTCAAGAACTTTCTAACTCTCTTCAATCCTAAGAATTATCTTTGTTCTTGTTTATGGAAGAAAAATAGTGAATGAAGATGGTGAGAATGGTGTCTTCCTCTCCCAAGCAAGAACCAAGGAAGAAGATGATGTGTGTAGAGAATGTCCACTATCAAATATCCAAGATGTCTCTTCCTACCATGCTCCTCCGCTTCCACTCTTTTTAATATTTTAAGACACCCACTCACTCTTTGTCTCCCACTTTTTTTTTCTTTGTTTAATATTTTCTCCCTAAATCCATCCATCTTTCACTCCTTTTTATCCTTTTTGTCCCCCCACTTGTCCACACCTCTAGCAAAATAATTCAAACATATCAAGGGTGATCAAGGGTGACATGGCTAAGCTCCTGGCCGTGTCTCTCACTTTCCTTGGGACACAGCCAAGCTTGCTGGCCGTGTCCTTTGCTGCCTCCCCTCTTTCTATTCTTCTCAAGAGGTGACATGGCCAAGCTCCTGGCCGTTTCATGTGACACGGCCAGTTGCTTGGCCGTGTCTTGTGAGGGTGTCTCTTTTTGCTTCTTTCTTTTCATTCTTTGCTTTTGTTCCTTAGGTGAGACACGGCCAGTGGCTTGGCTGTGTCTCATGCCAGTGTTAGCTTCTGCCCAATTTTAGTTGGAGGGACATGGCCAAGCTTGGTTTGTCTTGGCCGTGTCCTACCTTGTCCTTGACCTCTTTTGCTTTTGATGAGAGACACGGCCAAGCCATGTGTAACAACCCTATACCCGGTATACGTACATAGCATGCTAATACGATCGTAATATACGTATACTGAATATAGAAATGTCATAGTATACTTAACAAAAGACTCATCCCTTTTCAAAACATGAAACAAATTTAAAACATTTAAAAGAAATTACCAAAAGACAAAAGATAAAACGTTTATTTAAAAGCAGCGGAAACTGTAACAAATATTTACAAATATATATATACATCAAAATTCAAGTTTTACAAAACATAAACTATATACATGTTTGGCAGTATATCTTCGATCTTTAAGCTCCACTCTCAAAGTATCAAAATCTAGACTCTACTCGGTCTAGCGGAACTCTCCGGTTCTTCTCTGTCACCTGCGTGATGAATCACAATCGCGCTAAGCCAACGGCTTAGTGGTACAAAGTACAATAATAATATGTTTCTATGCAATGCCAATGTCACACATTTCAACAATTCATATAATATTCACAAATAATATGTACACATTGTTCATTAGATTACATTTCCTCATTTTATGATTTACATTGACACAAAGACACATATGGGCCCACAAGACACTAATTTGTTATTCAAAATTCAGAGTTACTGCTTTGGTCTATAATCATAATCATCAAGCCCGTAGGCATCATATATATATATATCTATCCATGGATAGTGTAACAGACCCAGCCTCTTGGACCTCAACCCGTCTAAACTCGAGGAGATCGTCAACCTGGCTAGACTGTTACTAGTAACAGAACCAGTCTCTTGGATCTTAACCCGGATAAACCCGAGGAAATCCTCAACCCGGCTAGACTGTTACTTTTAATTCACATTTCACATTTATCATTTCACATTTTTTTTTCAACTGGAATCGGCTTACGACCCGGTCTTTTCACCTATCCAGTAATTCATTGGCATGCCACCAAACACAGAACTCTGAAGGTTGAATAACACATTTGACACAAAATCTTTTCATTTATATCATTA
The DNA here is from genome assembly GCA_947685225.1 of Garcia nutans. Taxonomy (NCBI): domain Eukaryota; kingdom Viridiplantae; phylum Streptophyta; class Magnoliopsida; order Malpighiales; family Euphorbiaceae; genus Garcia; species Garcia nutans. The sequence continues at coordinate 57,901,997 of CANTUV010000007.1, forward strand.
TACATTTCTTTCTCAAATCATTTCTCATTTCATTCTCATAATCAAATAGGCAATCATGCCTCCATTATAATTCATTACATCATCATAGCCAACAATCATGGCTTCTCATCACATCAAATAGTATACATATATATATCATCAATTACATTGAACATCATTTAGACATACATGCCTCAATCATATCATTTTCGTCAATGTTCAATTGCATTGCACATCATCAAGGCAAACATGCCTCAATCACATTAATTCACATCTCAACTCATCATTTAAGTACTCATAATCAATTACATTGAACATCCATTAAGAATGGTCGTCATATATATATATGTTTAGCAATTTGCATTATTCATAGATTTATAACCTTCAACATACATTCTATATAATTCACATGATGCACAATATAGCATTATTCATATGCATCATCACTGTTCATATTATATCAAACATAGCAATATAGTTCTTAACATCATATGAATGAATGCAATAATGTAGTTTGTACTTACCTCCAAAACACTCATACAACTCTATACTCTTCTTCTTCCAAAAGCTCCTCACTTCTTAAATTAGGGAAAATCACTTTCTTCCAAAACCTAATCCAAAAATTGATAAAATATATCAATTCCAAATACAAATACTCATTTAATACCCTCTTACTAAACTCTTAAATCACAAATTACACTTCAACATCACTCACTAAGGCCCACGGCCGTGGCCACCCCAACCCCCACGGGCGTGGGTTAGAAAATGGGTCTGCCTCCCTTGCTCCAAACCTCCACGGCCATGGCTACAAATGGCCACGACCATGGCAACCAAAGGCCACGGGCGTGGCATCCAAAACGCTACTGTTTCTGACCAAAATCACATATTCAATGCTTACAACTCCAACCAACATCAACAACATGAAATTTTATGAAAATAATTGATCAAACTCAAGTTAAACATCACTTACCACTTCAAAACCCTAAAACCAACAACATTCCTACTCTTCCAACACCAACATCAACCCATCTTTTAATTTTCCATTCAAAACCAACACCACAATCAATTTAAATCAAACACACACCAACCTACTACCATAAACACAACCCTACTTTCAAATATCCACAATCAAACTCACAAACAACTTATAATAAAACAAGAGAATCAAGAGAGACTTACCAAAAATAATGAATCTTCTTGGATTTCCACTTAATCACTTGAAAACTCCTTCAATTTGAGCTTTAAACACCAACTCACTCTTGCTCTCTCTCTTGTTTAGGATGGCCGGGCAACAATGGAGAAGGAAAGAAGAAGAAAAGAAGAAAAGTCAAATTTGTCATCTCTTTAAACCTCCACCAAGTATTCCAAAAAGAAAATTACTTAAATGCCCTCACCTATTAATTTTACTTCTCTTTCACTTATTACCCTATTTAGTAATTTCACAAAGAACAAAATAAATATCTTCATCCCTTGACCATCACATTGACTTGTATATATGTTGTATATATTTCCATATACACAACATATACACTTTCTTTTACATTTCTTTTCTCTTCGAAATTAACATATACATTCAATTCCAATTAAAACAATAATATTAAAACTTCTAGGGCATACATTAGGATATTACAATTCTCCCCCTCTAAAAAGAAATTTCGTCCTCGAAATTACCTGATATCAAATCTGAAACAGTTGAGGATACTGATCTTGCATTGCTTGCTCGCTTTCCCAAGTTGCCTCTTCTTTCCCATGATTCTTCCATAGAACTTTCACTAATGGTACTTTCTTATTCCTCAACTCTTTCACTTCATGTGCCAAAATAGCAACTGGTTCTTCTTCAAATGTCAGATTCGGACTCACTTCAATGGATTCAACTGGCAAGATATGAGATGGATCCGATCTATACCTTCTCAACATAGAAACATGGAATACATTATGGATTCTATCCAACTCGGGTGGCAAAGCAAGACGGTAAGCAACTGGCCCTACTCTTTCCAAAACTTCATACGGTCCAATAAAACGAGGACTCAGCTTCTCTTTCCGACCAAATCTTAAGATCTTTTTCCAAGGAGATACTTTCAAAAATACTTTATCTCCAATATCAAATTCTATGTCTCTCCTTTTCAAGTCTGAATAAGATTTCTGTCGGTCTGAAGCTGCTTTCAACCGATCCCGAATTATTTTTACTTTCTCTTCAGTCTCTTTAATCAAATCAGGACCAATTAACTTTCCCTCTCCAATATCATTCCAACCTAAAGGAGTCCTGCATCTTCTACCATATAGTGGCTCAAATGGTGCCATACCGATACTGGATTGATGACTCTTGTTGTAAGCAAATTCCACAAGTGGCAAAAATCTGTCCCAACTTCCAGAGAAATCAATAACACAACTTCTCAACATATCCTCAATAATCTGTATCACTCTCTCTGACTGCCCATCTGTCTGTGGATGAAAAGCAGTACTGAAGTGTAATCGAGACCCCAAAGCACCATGTAAACTCTTCCAAAACCTCGAAGTAAACCGGGGATCTCGATCAGACACTAAAGAAATTGGGACTCCATGCAACTTTACTATCTCATTAATATACAGCTCAACCAACCTTTCAAGAGAATAGTCCATTCTAATAGGAAGAAAATGAGCTGTCTTTGTTGACCGATCAACAATCACCCAAATAGCATCATGCTTCTTCTGAGTTAATGGCAACCTAGATACAAAATCCATTGTCACTCTCTCCCATTTCCATTCAGGCACTGTTAAAGGTTGAAGCAACCCTGTTGGAACTTGATGCTCAACTTTCACCCTCTGGCAAGTGAGACATTTAGACACAAATTCTGCTATGTCACTCTTCATACCAGACCACCAATAATGCTGTCTCAAATCATGATACATCTTTGTACTACCTGGATGCATAGCAAAAACCGATTGGTGTGCTTCCTCTAAAATGATCTTTCTCAAACTATCATCATCAGGTACACATAACCTATCCTTGAACCAAAGACTACCATCATTCTTCACATAGAAATCTCGACTCTCCCCATTTTGGCAATCTAATACAATCTTCTGAATTTTCTCATCTGCCAATTGAGCTTCCTTTATCTGATCCAACAATACTGGTCTCAACTGCAGCTGAGCCAATAATGCACCATCATCACACACTTCAAAACTAGCATGTAATGCTCTCAACTCAACAAGCAACGAGAGCGAATACACAGTCATACCTGCCAAAGATTTTCGACTTAAGGCATCAGCAACTACATTTGCCTTACCAGGATGGTAATCAATCAAGCAGTCATAATCTTTAATCAGTTCTAACCATCGCCTTTGTCGAAGATTCAACTCCTTCTGAACACCCAAATATTTCAAACTTCTGTGATCCGTATAGATAAAAAATTTCTCCCCATATAAGTGGTGTCGCCAAATCTTCAAAGCAAACACTATAGTTGCCAACTCCAAATCATGAGTCGGATAATTGAGCTCATGCGGCTTCAACTGCCGAGAAGCATACGCTATAACTTTACCCTCTTGCATCAAAACACATCCTAAACCATTATGTGAAGCATATGGTTTATCTTCCACAGGTAAAGTAAGAACAGGTGCTTGAGTCAACATTTCTTTCAACTGCTCAAAGCTAGCTTGACAATGATCCGTCCACACAAATCTAACTCCCTTCTGAAGTAATCTGGTGAGTGGAGTAGCTATCAAAGAAAAACCTTTCACAAACCGTTGGTAATAGCCTGCCAAACCCAGAAAACTTCTAACTTCAGTTACAGACTTTGGTGGACTCCAATTCAAAATAGCTTCAACTTTACTTGGATCGACTCTTATACCATCTGCTGAAACTATATGGCCCAGAAACGTCACTTGGTCAAGCCAAAACTCACACTTTGATAACTTAGCATACAATTGCTTCTCTCTCAAAATCTGCAACACAATCCGCAAATGCTTATCATGCTCCTCTTCACTACGCGAATACACCAAAATATCATCGATGAAAACCATCACAAACTAATCCAGATAGGGCCTAAACACGCTATTCATCAAATCCATGAAAGCTGCAGGTGCATTCATCAACCCAAAAGGCATTACTAAAAACTCATAATGCCCATACCTAGTATGGAAAGCTGTCTTCGAAACATCTTCAGCTTTAACCCTCAACTGATGGTACCCAGATCTCAAATCAATCTTGGAAAACACTGCTGCTCCCTTCAATTGATCAAAGAGATCATCAATCCTAGGCAGAGGATATTTATTCTTAATAGTCACTTTGTTCAATTGCCTATAATCGATGCATAACCTCATAGTACCATCCTTCTTCTTCACAAACAACACAGGAGCTCCCCAAGGAGAAACACTGGGGCGAATAAACCCTTTATCCAACAACTCCTGTAACTGCACCTTCAACTCTCTCAATTCAGCTGGTGCCATTCTATAAGGAGTGATAGAGATGGGAGTGGTACCAGGCAACAAATCGATACCAAACTCAACCTCTCTCTCAGGGGGTAATCCTAGCAACTCCTCAGGAAACACATCCGGAAAATCTGCAACTGTGGTTATATCATTAAGTTGAGAACCCGCTACTCTAGTATCCACCACATGAGCAAGATAAGCATCACACCCTTTTCTAATCAACTTTCTAGCTGTTACAGCTGATACAAACAAGGATGCAAGTTGCCTTTGCTCACTAGATACTATCACACTCCTACCAGCACTGGTTCTCAAAGTGACACACTTCTTTTGACAATCTACTACAGCTCCATGTTTAGACAGCCAATCCATGCCTAAAATCAAATCATATTTTTTAAAAGGCATTTCAATTAAATCTCCAGGAAACTCCTCACCTTGCACCACAACAGCACTATCACGGTGCACCTTGCTAACAACCACACTATGTCCTAAAGGATTTGTCACTAAGACATCAAATCCTAAGGATTCTGAATGCAATTCAGACACAGGCAATATAGATGCACTTATGTATGAATGAGTAGATCCTGGATCAATTAAAGCAAGTACTAAAATGCCAAATAAAGAAAATGTACCCGCTATGACTGCTGAAGTGTCTGGCTGCCTCTGCATCACATACACCCTCTGAGAAGATCCGGCCTCCTCTGGCCTACTGCCTCTGGATGATGATCCTCCTCTCTGACTAAACCCGGATCGACCACCCCTACTGAAACCTATACTTCCTTGACTCCCTCTGCTGACACTGGGTCAAGAGGCTGTAGACTCAGCCTGTCTAGGCTCCTGTATCTCAGGACACTCCCTAATAAAATGATCGGGTGATCCACACCTGAAACACACAGCTGATCTGCCACTCATCCAATAAACACCCACATGGTTTCTGCCACAAATATCATATGTAGGTAAAGTAGACCTCTGAATCCTAGGAGTCGGAGCATTGGCTATAGAAGCTGTAGGTCTCGGTCTCTGTCTCGAATACTGCACTGACCTACCCGGCTGTCTCTGACTCCTACTGAACCTTGGAACAAAACTTCCTCTTCCCCTCTTCACAGATGAAGACCCTGCCTCAAACTGGGGTCTCCTTACCCTAGTCTCCTCCTCAGTAGCAGCTGTGGCTATACTCTGAGCTCTCTCCACACTCCTAGCTGCTGCAACAAGCTGAGAGAAATCCTGGTATCTAGAACCAGCCATGATGCACATAATAGAGGGCCTCAATCCCTCCTCAAATCTTCTGCACCGATCTATTTCGTCAGAAATAATTCCCCTAGCATAACGACTCAACCGGATGTACTCAATCTCGTATTCTGTCACCGTCTGGTTGTCTTGCCTCAAGTTCAAGAATTCCATCTTCTTAAGATCTTTATACTCCCTCGGAGTATATTTCTATTCGAACTCCCTCAAGAAATCACCATATGATAGTGTAGGTGGATCATCCATAGCATGAGGGACCGTCTTCCACCAATCATAAGCATCTTTCTGTAAGAGGGATCTGGCATAGTCAAACTTCTCATCTGGAGTGGCTTGCAACTGAATGAATATCCTCTATACCTTATCCAACCACTGCTCAGCCACTGCATGATTGGTAGTGCCTAAGAAATCTTCAGCCCCATATTTCCTCAACTTGTCATAATATCTTACTGGCACTTGAGGCTGTGGTGGTGGTGGTTGCACTGGAGCTTGTCTAAATAATTCCACCACATGCCTTAACCGACCCGGTGGACCCTCCTCTGCAGCTGGTATCTTTGGCACAGAAACAGGTGCCTCACTAACTCTCTCATCCCTAGCTCCCTCTCTACTCTCTCCTGGAGCTACACTTTTCGCACTACCCTCAACAGACTGTCGTGAATGAGATGCCATCTCTACCTATATCTGCAAACACAGCAGAATATACCTCATTAAAGATCAAAGACAGCCATATCAAAACATGTATTTTACTCAAAACCAACCTTTAAAATAAAAATATTCTTTTTCTTACAATTCACCTAGGTTGAGAATCTCAAACCTAGGCTCTGATACAAAAATAAATGTAACACCCCTATACCCGGTATACGTACATAGCATGCTAATACGATCGTAATATACGTATACTGAATATAGAAATATCATAGTATACTTAACAAAAGACTCATCCCTTTTCAAAACATGAAACAAATTTAAAACATTTAAAAGAAATTACAAAAAGACAAAAGATAAAACGTTTATTTAAAAGCAGCGGAAACTGTAACAAATATTTACAAATATATATATATACATCAAAATTCAAGTTTTACAAAACATAAACTATATACATGTTTGGCAGTATATCTTCGATCTTTAAGCTCCACTCTTAAAGTATCAAAATCTAGATTCTACTCGGTCTAGCGGAACTCTCTGGTTCTTCTCTGTCACCTGCGTGATGAATCATAATCGCGCTAAGCCAACAGCTTAGTGGTACAAAGTACAATAATAATATGTTTCTATGCAATGCCAATGTCACACATTTCAACAATTCATATAATATTCACAAATAATATGTACACATTGTTCATTAGATTACATTTCCTCATTTTATGATTTACATTGACACAAAGACACATATGGGCCCACAAGACACTAATTTGTTATTCAAAATTCAGAGTTACTGCTTTGGTCTATAATCATAATCATCAAGCCCGTAGGCATCATATATATATATATATATATATCTATCCATGGATAGTGTAACAGACCCAGTCTCTTGGACCTCAACCCGTCTAAACTTGAGGAGATCCTCAACCCGGCTAGACTGTTACTAGTAACAGACCCAGTCTCTTGGATCTCAACCCGGATAAACCCGAGGAAATCCTCAACCCGGCTAGACTGTTACTTTTAATTCACATTTCACATTTATCATTTCACATTTTTTTTCAACTGAAATCGGTTTACGACCCGGTCTTTTCACCTATCCAGTAATTCATTGGCATGCCACCAAACACAGAACTCTGAAGGTTGAATAACACATTTGACATAAAATCTTTTCATTTATATCATTATACATTTCTTTCTCAAATCATTTCTCATTTCATTCTCATAATCAAATAGGCAATCATGCCTCCATTATAATTCATTACATCATCATAGCCAACAATCATGGCTTCTCATCACATCAAATAGTATACATATATATATCATCAATTACATTGAACATCATTTAGACATACATGCCTCAATCATATCATTTTCATCAATGTTCAATTGCATTGCACATCATCAAGGCAAACATGCCTCAATCACATTAATTCACATCTCAACTCATCATTTAAGTACTCATAATCAATTACATTGAACATCCATTAAGAATGGTCGTCATATATATATATATGTTTAGCAATTTGCATTATTCATAGATTTATAACCTTCAACATACATTCTATATAATTCACATGATGCACAATATAGCATTATTCATATGCATCATCACTGTTCATATTATATCAAACATAGCAATATAGTTCTTAACATCATATGAATGAATGCAATAATGTAGTTTGTACTTACCTCCAAAACACTCATACAACTCTATACTCTTCTTCTTCCAAAAGCTCCTCACTTCTTAAATTAGGGCAAATCACTTTCTTCCAAAACCTAATCCAAAAATTGATAAAATATATCAATTCCAAATACAAATACTCACTTAATACCCTCTTACTAAACTCTTAAATCACAAATTACACTTCAACATCACTCACTAAGGCCCACGGCCGTGGCCACCCCAACCCCCACGGGCGTGGGTTAGAAAATAGGTCTGCCTCCCTTGCTCCAAACCTCCACGGCCATGGCTACAAATGGCCACGACCATGGCAACCAAAGGCCACGGGCGTGGCATCCAAAACGCTACTGTTTCTGACCAAAATCACATATTCAATGCTTACAACTCCAACCAACATCAACAACATGAAATTTTATGAAAATAATTGATCAAACTCAAGTTAAACATCACTTACCACTTCAAAACCCTAAAACCAACAACATTCCTACTCTTCCAACACCAACATCAATCCATCTTTTAATTTTCCATTCAAAACCAACACCACAATCAATTTAAATCAAACACGCACCAACCTACTACCATAAACACAACCCTACTTTCAAATATCCACAATCAAACTCACAAACAACTTAAAATAAAACAAGAGAATCAAGAGAGACTTACCAAAAATAATGAATCTTCTTGGATTTCCACTTAATCACTTGAAAACTCTTCAATTTGAGCTTTAAACACCAACTCACTCTTGCTCTCTCTCTTGTTTAGGATGGTCGGCCAACAATGGAGAAGGAAAGAAGAAGAAATGAAGAAAAGTCAAATTTGTCATCTCTTTAAACCTCCACCAAGTATTCCAAAAAGAAAATTACTTAAATGCCCTCACCTATTAATTTTACTTCTCTTTCACTTATTACCCTATTTAGTAATTTCACAAAGAACAAAATAAATATCTTCATCCCTTGACCATCACATTGACTTGTATATATGTTGTATATATTTCCATATACACTTTCTTTTACATTTCTTTTCTCTTTGAAATTAACATATACATTCAATTCCAATTAAAACAATAATATTAAAACTTCTAGGGCATACATTGGGATATTACACCATGTCTAGCTTGGCCATGTCACATACTTTTCTCCAACAAGGCTCCATCAAATTTTAGTTATAGCTCCATCAATTGCACCTCGACCTAAATCAACAACTTCAAACAAACTTAAGCGTAAATTAACATGAAAATTAACTTAAAATCAATAAAAACATCATAGAAATTATATTAATGGTTAATAATGATTTTAATAGCTTATTTGGGTATGTATGAAGTTGTTGTAATAGCTTATTTGGGTATGTATGAAGTTGATTTAATAGCTTATTTGGGTACGAAGTTGATTTAATAGCTTATTTAGAACTCCCCGAAGGCAAAATTGATCCAAACAGTTTTAATAGCTTATTTGGGTATGTATGAAGTTGTTGTGAGTAGATAATAATGATTTTAAGGTTGGATTGAAGAAGTGATTGAATTTAAGTTGAGTTTAAAAATGATTATGTTGAAATTATTGAGCGTACAAAATACAGAATTTTGCCCGACACGGCCAGTGACACGGCCATGTCATTTTGCATATCAACGGTCCTGAGTTTCAACATTGATGACACGACCAGTAACACAGCCATGTCTGTAAGGAAAAATAATTGACACGGCCAGTAACATGTCCTTGTTGTTAGGCATGTCAAAGTTTCTATACTGAAGGAGTAATGACACGGGCAGCGACACAGCCATGTCATTGGACTTGTCAAAGCTTCTATAAAAGTGGATTTATGACACGGTTATTAACACACCTGTGTTGTTGGGTGTGTTACTTGAGGAAATTGCCCAAAATAACTCTTTTCTTTATTTTTCATTTGTACTTTTTATTTAAATGGTTTGATGTTGAGAATGCCTTAGAATGTGATATTAAATGGTTGTTTATGCCCAACCCTAGTGTTGAAGGGCAACTTGGAAAAGAAGGTTGGAGGGAGTTTTAAAGCTTGTTTTGGAGTGCTTTCTAAGGTAAGTATAAACTTTTGATAAATTAGATATGTTTGCATTAGTTGGGCTTAACACATTTTGGATGAAAAATGTGTTAAGCTATTTGATATATTGAACCTTTATGAATATGGTGCTATGACATGTAAATTGTTATGTTTGCATTATATGCAATATGAAAAGCCATTGTAAATGGCTAGATTGAATAAATTGTGAATTATGTGAAAATGACCCAAAGTGTTCGGGTAATGTGATTTTGTTATGGAATATCTTACATTGTGATGAAATGTGATAAATTGAAATGAAATGTCGTTGTTATGAATGAGAAAATTGGGAAAATGAGAAAGAAATTGGTGATGGAAAAAAGAAAATAATTGTGTACCTAGTATGTTATTCAATTTTAAGAGTTCTGTATTTGGCGGCATGCCTATGAGGTTATCCTCAATATTTGCCTTCGGGGCTAGATGCTTGTCGTCACTGTGATATGATTTGCCTTTAGAGCTAGCTTTTGAGCATTACTTGATTTTCCATTGGGGCTAGACACTTGGTGTCATTATGGACCAAAACAGTAACTCTAGGATTTGAATAATGTATTAGTTTGTTTGGGCCCATGCTTGTGTATGTGTTTGTGTGAATTATTAAGTGATGAAAGAATATATTTAATAGTGAGCTTGGATGCCACAAAGTGACATAGCATATAAACATTTTGCATTGGCATTATTTTTAAAGTTTTATTATTATCAAAGTTTGTCCAACTAGGCTTTTGGCTTAGCGCGATTGTAATTCATCATGCAGGTGATAGGGTGATCCGGTAGAGCCGAAGAGTTCTACTAGACCTAATGTGAACGGAAATTTTCACGCCCACTTGCGACTTTGGCACTGTTAGGCTCAGGGCCTTAGAGAACACATGCCTAAACCCTAAAACAATGAAGTCGCTACCTGGAGGCCGAGAAAATAAAAAGGGGTGGATGACTCGATTCCTAAGGAATCCCCAACCCCCAATTGGGTTTGGAAAGTTGGGTACATATGGGGAAGGTGAGAAATGATTCAGCTCCCTCATAATGCCCGGTTCATTATAACCGGCCTCCTTTTTAGGTCTAAATATTATTGAATTCTTAAATATTATAATATCATCTATTTTATTAGTTTTTGTCATAGAATTATATCTTATTTATTATGATGATTATTTTTTTATTTAGGTATTTTGGTAGTTTTAATCTGTTTATTTAGTGATTTCATCAATTTTGGTAGTTTAATTTATTTCAGTGTTTATGTCATTTTTGTTCTAGTTTTTAGTGTGGTGTTTATGTGTTGTTGGTTAATGCTTATTTGATTCTTGTTTAAAGTTTGTTTAAGTGTTTATTTTAGGTTAATATGCAAACATTTCCTTGGAAGAATAGCATGAAGCAAGTCTCACCTTAAGGGCAAAACCAAGGAACCAAGAGAGGAAGGAAAATTTGGGCAGTAACTGACACACTCAGAGGACACGGCCAAGCCACTGGCCGTGTCACTTGACACGGCCAGGAGCTTGGCCGTGTCCCACACATAGCCAAGGAAGAAGACCAAAGAAAGAAGAGCAAAGAATGAAGAGGTCAGTAGGTGACACACCCAGGGGACACGGCCAAGCCACTGGCCGTGTCCTTCCAAGCACATCAAACACGGCCAAGCTCACCCAAGCTTGGCCGTGTCACACTCAACTCCAAAGAAGAAAAGATGAAAATCACACAGAAGCAGACACATTCAGGTGACACGGCCAGGAGCTTGGCCGTGTCACCTCATGGACTAAAGGAAGAAAGAAAACGCGGATTTTTGGAGCGAGGTTTCGTATAAATAATAGACGATTAGGGTTTTTGAAGAGATTGGAGAGTTTATTATAAGCTGTCAGAGAATAACTTAGGGTTTTACAATTGTTTTCTTTGAGATTATTGATTACATTTGATTCAAACAGTCTAGATTAAATTTGTTTTAGCCATTGCAACATCCTTCAAGCAAAGATCTGAACAAGAGATTCTTCAGGAGCTAAGGAAGTTTGTAATTTGGTTTTGTTCTCAAACTTTATCTCTTAAGTTTCATTGGAATTTTATTCATGAATTCTATTATGTCTAAATTGATTTCTTTTAATTTTAATGAGATGAATATGTTTGATAGCATCATCATGAACTAATTTGATCTAGTCTAGGGTTTGTATGGATCTACTATGATTGTATGAATTGGTTATTGCTCTTAACTAAATTATTTCTTTAGCCTTAATTGAATGGATTAATGTTAATATATGATTGATTGGCCACCAATTATGTGTTTGAGGTATTAGATGAAGGATTGAGAGATTAAGTCTAATGCTGGAACAATTCAATTAGGGACTTAGGTGAATTAGAGATATAACCTAATAAAAGGATTATTTCAATTGTAACAAGATTATTTGAGAGAGGTTTGAATGCGAGAGCTTATTTCCTTGATTCAATTAATTAAGTTGCTTGAAATCTATCTTTGAAATTAAATTGGTTAAGAGGAATAACCGTTCATACATATAAGTTAGTAGAGAAGTGCAAACCCTAGACCTTTCTATTAAGTGAATCAATAAATCAACTCAGTTTACTTTTATTATTTAAAACTCCAATCGATTTGTCTTCATTAGTTGTTAGCAATTTAAATTTATTGATAATTTGTTATTTACAATCTGATAATCAATTAGCTTATCTAGCTTCCTTGTGAGACGACATTGAGGTGTTCACCAAGATACTACAGCAGCCTCGTATACTTGCGAGTGTAGTTCTAGTAGTGTTAATTAGAGCGCAACAAGTTTTTGGGGCCGTTGCCGGGGAAGCTAATTGGCGAAATTGTTTATTAGGCATAAATATTTTAGATTATTTTTCATTGTTTACTTTTGATTTTATTTGTCTTTTGCTTTTAATAATTCCTTTTTCTAGAAATTTTGTTTATGCAAGGCAGGAGATCACTCGGAGGAGAACTATACCCAGTTATTCCAGAAATTCAGAGAGTGAAAAGGAGTAGAGAAGAGTTTAAACTGTACACCGGATTTGATACAGAGGAGGACACTTCTGATTTTGAGTCGGATACAGCACAATCTACCAATATGGGAGAAGAAAGGCAAAGAACTATGAGGGATTTTGCTAGATTTATCATTGGAACTTCCACATCTTGTATAAGATTGACAGATGCAGCAAGAAATTATGAGTTGAAGAACATCCATTACAACATGCTGCCATCATTCTATGGAGTTCCAAATGAAGATCCTTTGAACTTTATACGGGATTTCTATTCCACCCTCAACACTTTTCCATTGGGAGGACTAACAGAGGACCAGTTGAGGATGAGGTGTTTTCCATATACATTGAAGGATAGGGCAAAGAGCTGGCTTATGATGTTGCTTGAAAATTCTTTGACAACTTGGGAGCAATTTTATAACAAGTTTATGGGCAAGTTTTACTCACATCAGAAGACAGCTGAATTGAGAGGGAAAATAGCTACATTCTCTCAATTTGAAGGAGAGACATTTCATGAGGCTTGGGACAGGTTTAAGATGTTATTGATCCAGTGTCCACACCATCACTACCCACTTCAACTTCTGAATCAGTTTTTCTACGATGGTCTAACCCAGCAATTTCAGAACACAGTTGATAACGCAGCTGGGGGAGCTATGGGAGAAAAGACAGCTGATGAAACTTATGAAATTTTTGAAATGTTGGGAGCTAATTCTCAACAGAAAAGTGTAAGAAGAAGAAGTAAAGGGGTGAATCAATTGGCAGCCAACAGGGAGATGGTGAATCAGATAGCTGAATTGATAAGGCAAGTGCAGATGCTGAACATGAAGAATAATACTTCTTCATCCACTCAAGAAGTGTGTGGAATTTGTGGGACTTTCGGGCATGGAGCCAATATATGCCCCTCCGCATATGAGTCTTATGGAAATGAAGCTGAGCAAGTCAATGCTATGGGGGGATATCAACCAAGGGCCCGGAATGATCCTTACTCCAATACTTACAATCCTGGTTGGCGGAATCATCCAAATTTTTCCTAGGCAACAAATAATTCTCAACAGCCTTTCCATTTACTCCAGAGACAAAACCAACCGCAGGGTCAATCTTCAAATCAAGGGCAGCCTAAGAGAGAGAGTTTAGAGGATAGCTTACAAGCCTTTATCCAAGTCAGTGCTAAGAATCAAGAGATGACTAACTGTAACACCCTCATACCCTATATAAGTACTATACATATACCTCGTATACATACAGTAAGTATATAAAGTATAAGAATGTCACTGTTCATTATAATTAAAAAAAAAATCCTTACTTCTCAAAACAATCCAAATATATAGTAACAAAACATTTTAGTCAATATACAATATTAAAAAATTTTACATGCATGCATCACCTTCTAGTTGGTCTCGACAAACTCTTACTCTTCTTGTGGTAAAACGAAAGACTTTAGATCTACCATCTACTCACCTGCGCAATTAACACATCCGCGCTAAGCCCGAGAGCTTAGTAGTACAAATGAATAATATAAACATACAATACAGAAATTCTAACGTATATCCATATACTAACTTTAAGTACTGTTAGTTTCTTATCGTAGTTTCCCTTTTCAATTACACTTTACACATATCTCAACTAATCTCATATATTACATACATGCATACATATCAATAACACCAACCACAATTCCATCACTACTACTCACAAGGAACATATCAATATACATATTACATAACATATTTCATAACATTTCATTTCCAATTAAGGCAACTATAGATTTCATTATTCATTCATTTCACGTTTCATAAACTACATCGAAAATCAAGACAGACCTGGGCCCAGAACACACTAATATGTTATTCAAAGTTCAGAGTTACTGCTTTGATCCATAATCACAATAATCAAGCCCGTAGGCAACATATATCATATCTCTATCCATGGATAGTGTAACAGACCCAGTCTCTTGGACCATCAACCCGACTAATCGAGAAGATCCTCAACCCGGTAAGACTGTTACTTTTCATATATTTCACATTTATAATTCATATAGTGTAACAGACCCAGTCTCTTGGACCATCAACTCAACAACTTGAGGAGATCCTCAACCCGGCTAGACTGTTAACACTTGTAACAGACCCGGTCTCTTGGACCATCAACTCAACAACTTGAGGAGATCCTCAACCCGGCTAGACTGTTACATTTCATATGTTATAGGCATGCCGTCAAATCCAGAACTCTGAAAGTTGAATTAACATATTAGACACAACTCTTTTCATTTATATCTTTGTACATTTCTTTCTCAATTCATTTCATATTCAAAACAGGCAACCATGCCTCAATTATAATTCATTTACATTCTCATAGCCAACACAATGGCTTCACATCTCATTTGATTCATCATAGCCAATCACAATGGCTTCACCTCTTATCATATTTCAATTCACATTATAGCACTTCATCATTCAAGTATACATAAACAATTATATTGAGCATATATCTTAAATTCATCATCATATAATCAACATGTCTATTTGTTTCATTTCAATCATTATTACCAACCACAATTACAATACATTTCATCATTTCTCAAAACACATTAGCACAATTCATCATTACAATATTTATCATAACAAATTGCATTGTACATACCTATTTGAATGATCTTCATATCTTTCACATCATCCAATCATAACCTTAATCAAATTATATTGACAATATAGTAATTCACTTAACACATTTACAAACAAATGTGTTAAGTCTTAATTCATGTAAATAAGTGCAATCATATAAACTTTGTACTTACCTTAAAACCAACTTACACCACTCTATACACCTACTCTTCCAAGAATCCTCAACACTTAGATTAGGGCAATTCAACCTCTTCACAACCTAATCCAAAAGGAATATTAGCAAAATGACCATATGAATAGTAAATTCTGGTTTTAGACTAAATTTTATCCTTATTTTGAAAATTTGTATAAAATAATATACTTGACTAAAAACTCTAAAATTTTTACAGAACTTAATTTTACATCTTAAAATCATTCCTTTAAAATTTCAGATCAAACTGAACACAAAATCTTGGTCAAATAGTTCATCCAAACAGACTGCCCCAATTGCCCTGCATCCTGGCAGCAGTTCTAAACTTTGTGAATTCCATAAATTAAATTCAATCAACTTGGTTCCAAATTATTTTTCTCAAATACTAGACTCATTAAGCAACAACATATCCAAAATTCAATTGAATATAATTTTTCTACATTTTATTAAAAATCCCGAAATATAGCTGTCTCAGTTAAGGTACCTGCTGGAACAGGTCTAATAAAAATAATCTTTCCAAAATCATAACCATTCCAAAATTGAATCAACATATTTTTCAGTCATTCTAGACTCATATAGGCACAACATATCAAAAATTCACTTCAGGAACATTTTTATATATTTAATTAAAAATCATACAAGTCACAGTCTTTACTAGTTGTAAAACAGAAAGAAATTCCACTAAACACAACTCTTGCTCTTCAATCACCAACACCAACCTAATTAAATCAAACATACTCCAACATACTACAATAATACAACCCTAATTTCAATTATCAACAATCAAACCTTCATACAACTTCAAATAAACCAAAGAAATCAAGAAAGAGAACTTACTTGGATTCTTAGCCAAATCTTCACTATCCACTTGAAATCCTTAAGTATTTGGTGTAGATAAAAGCAAAATCACCTCCTTCTCTCTCTAGCTTCTCTCTCTCTCTCTCTCCCTCGACCAAAAAGAAGAAGAAGAAGAAGAACACGTTTTTCCTTTTCTTCTCTTCTTATTCTTATCTCAAATATATATTATAATAATAATAATAATAATAATAACAATAATAATAAAAACAATAAATCTCCACCACACACTCTCTTCCAACCTTTGACTTTCTTTTCTCTTTTTCTTTTTGTCCTTATCATCATAATTATTAATTAATTAATTATAAAAATATATACTTAACTCACTTTCCCTACACCACTTTATATCCCATGTATATGTGATGTATATGTATATATCTTTTATATGGTATTTATATTCCCATATTTCCTTATATATATATCATCTTATAATATTTCCCCTTTTTACTTCCATTAAACATATACATTAACTCCAAATATAACAATAACTCCAAAACTTTTAGGGTATATTTTGGGATATTACAATTCTCTCCCCCTTAAATAATTTCGTCCTCGAAATTATCCAGCACAATAACAATTCATTTATAACAAAACACCATCTTAATTCATATGAAGATAATCGTATTCTTACATTATGATTTCATCAAATTACATAACTTTTACTCTTCCACTTTTAGTCAATCATCTTTTCCCAATTCACAACTCATCATTATATAGCTATATTTATCTTATTACTTTTTCAACAAAACACCCAAAATAACTCATTACATTTCAAAGAAATTTTCTTTTATACAATAATCAAATCATCTTATAATCTATAAATATACCATTCATCTATTACATTCAAGATATTTATCACTTCATCTTTTTATAGGCAATCTCTTAACTTTAATCTTGGAAATTATTGAATTAAATCTTACTATAGATTATCCTGTTATTACAATCACTTTTGAAAATAACCACTTATCAAACCTTGATTGATAACAATATTTTCATTTCTTATACTTAAATCCCTCTTTACCATGTTTTTCACTTAATATTAATATCGATACAATCTTTATAAACTTACTTTACAGATAATCAACCTTTTTCCTTTCATTATCTTTAATAACTGATATATCATAATTCATTCATGTATCAGCATATCACTTCATATATACATTATCATATATATCTTATACTCTTAGCATAACTATACATATTAAATCTCGATAATAATTCACAATCTTAATGAATTCTAGATCAATTGATCTAGCTGTCATAAGATAACAACATTTCAATCTTATTCCATTCAAACCAACCATTAACTTATTTAAGCTTATCATCACATATCAATATACATAACACAATTCTATTAGGTCAAACTCATTCTCAACTTCTAATCCCTTAGGATCCATCTGTTCGACTCCTTACTAACAAATCACTTCAAATTATGTTTCAATATTCATATATATCTTCTGCTTTCAATAATAGCAGTGCAATCTCCCATAATTCTCATAATTCTCTCATACTATAATTATTACCCATAGTTCATTCACTTAACATTGTTTCCATCAATTAATTCATCTTATAACAAAAATATATTCAGTATCATTTTCAATCACATTTCATAAATTTCTCCCATTTATCATATTCTCACATTATCATACCATTACTATGTTTACATAATCACTTTTTATTCATTCTTCACAATTCAAGACATTTACACGGTTCTCTTCTCTATCCATATTTTTCATAATTATAAACAAATTTCTAACATAGAATTGATAAGATACCACTTTACCAATCACAACTCCTAACCATATCTCTTGAAACAAAATTATCAATCTCACCCACATAATACTACAATCATATCACCTTAGGCCCAAATCTGCTGATAACAAAATTAACCAGCCAATTACACTAAACAAATTATATAGCCAGAGTATATTAATAGTCACATATGTAGTTTATAAATCAATATTGTTCCTCTATTATTCTTCTTCAAACATTTCCAACTATCTCAAAAGTTGACATAATTCAACTTTGTCTCCAAAACAATTTGTTCTTGATCATATGATTATCATTAGCCTAACTCACATCAACAATATTACTTATAACACTTATGTGTACAACATTCAATCATATACAAACTTTATACAACTTCCATTTCTAACCTATCTCTTATAAAACTTTTCATACATTATACTTTCCATCTTTATTAAACACATATACATATAATATATTTCCACAAGCATAATCCTTCAACCAGAAAGCATTATATGATAGTCTAGCTCAGTTATTATCATAACAATTTCATCGTCCAGTGTTACTCGAGTCCTTTTTCACTTTCCATTTCAATCCATAGTCTAACTCTTCACAAATCAAAACTTAATTTCTCATAGATCCACTAATACATGCCATATCATTCTTCATACCACTATACACATAATTATACCACATTCACATTCATAGGTCACGTTCACAATGTGACTTGCTTTCATATTTCTTACACTTTACAATTATATTCATATCAAATAGCTCATTCCACACTTTCTATACATGTATACATATAATCATGCAATTATATTTAATTCCTCTTTTTCATACCATCAATACACATTTAACATTTATTACTTTTCATTGAACAACACCATTTTCATCCCTTTTTACATGACTTAAATTATTTATCAACTCAACACATATATATACTCTAACCATGATAATACTTCACAAAATCTTAATCACATTACTAAGGTGACATCTCTCTCACATTTATTTTTAAATGCAGTTAGTATACCATCTTTATATCCATTTGTTTACCATTCAATATTTATATATATCTCACATATTTATACATATGTCCCTTACATCCAATCATATACACATCGCCCATTAATCCCTATAAAATTTCCAAATTTCGTTATCACAAATCTCAATTTCTTGAACTAACATTGCTCAATCCAATTCTCACTATTAATATTATCACATGACCTAACTTTGCACAAGTTTATCAATGCAAGAGTACTCATTCTCAACACTAATAGATATGTAGTTGTATAGGTTACAAACACGCAATACTATGCGTACATTACACTTTCAAGTGATCAACTCAATCCTTGATCACTAGCATCTTACATCCCATTATCACCTTCCAAGTAGTCAACCTTATCATGATTACTTCATCACTTGCCAACTTTTAGTTCATCAAATTACATATCTGTAAGTCATTCTTAATATGCAAAAATTTTCATTCCACATAACTCATATACGTACTATACATTAAACTTTCGATATTTAAATAATCTTTATCCAAATTCCGTTAACATTATAAATTCTCCTCTTGCTACTTTGCTTAAACTTCAATTTACTCATCTCGTTTTATTAATATAAACTTAAGAAAACATCTTATATATACATACTACAAAGCAACATCAAAATATATCCTTTTTTACAATCATTAAAGCTCATTTCAAAAATCCAAATGTTACACATTATCACCATTAACATGAGCTTTAACAATACTCAAGCATATTATATTCCTACCATTCAAACCACAATGTTTACATTAAATTAACAATACTAACAACACCATTTTATCTCCTTGCTTAACCCCTATCATTTTTTTTTAAATCTTAACTTTACATATTCAAACCTTAAGTTATCACACTTTGTCTATATCAATCAACTCATTCAATATTCCACCATACTCTCTTCATTATAATTACATATCCATCCATATTATCCATCAACAATATTTCCTCTCCCTTGCAATCCAAACATAAGCTTTATTAGAAAGAGATTCAAATAGTAGAGGAAAGATTACATACTTTGATTTTGATTTTGTTTTTAATTCATTTTTAACTTTATTTTCCTGATCATTTCTTTATATTATAATCATATTTCAAAATTTTCTTTCCTCAAGGAAACTACCATTCTTTAATTTATCACTTAAACTTACATAAATTTTTCCATCTCATTGCTTTCTTTAAATTTCCATTCATATAGAACTTCATCCACACATTATTATCCATTTCATACAATTCAATACATTTCAATTCATATAATACCACATTCGAGACCAACCTAGATGTTAATGCATATGCATGTATCAAAAATTTCATTCTTTTCATTTTCATTCATCATCATTTTTCTTTTTAAAACATTTCTTTTTAAATTTACTTAGGCCGAGAATCTCGAACCTAAGCTCTGATACCAAAATAATTGTAACACCCTCATACCCTATATAAGTACTATACATATACCTCGTATACATACAGTAAGTATATAAAGTATAAGAATGTCACTGTTCATTATAATTAAAAAAAAATCCTTACTTCTCAAAACAATCCAAATATATAGTAACAAAACATTTTAGTCAATATACAATATTAAAAAATTTTACATGCATGCATCACCTTCTAGTTGGTCTCGACAAACTCTTACTCTTCTTGTGGTAAAACGAAAGACTTCAGATCTACCATCTACTCACCTGCGCGATTAACACATCCGCGCTAAGCCCGAGAGCTTAGTAGTACAAATGAATAATATAAACATACAATACAGAAATTCTAACGTATATCCATATACTAACTTTAAGTACTGTTAGTTTCTTATCGTAGTTTCCCTTTTCAATTACACTTTACACATATCTCAACTAATCTCATATATTACATACATGCATACATATCAATAACACCAACCACAATTCCATCACTACTACTCACAAGGAACATATCAATATACATATTACATAACATATTTCATAACATTTCATTTCCAATTAAGGCAACTATAGATTTCATTATTCATTCATTTCACGTTTCATAAACTACATCGAAAATCAAGACAGACCTGGGCCCAGAACACACTAATATGTTATTCAAAGTTCAGAGTTACTGCTTTGATCCATAATCACAATAATCAAGCCCGTAGGCAACATATATCATATCTCTATCCATGGATAGTGTAACAGACCCAGTCTCTTGGACCATCAACCCGACTAATCGAGAAGATCCTCAACCCGGCAAGACTGTTACTTTTCATATATTTCACATTTATAATTCATATAGTGTAACAGACCCAGTCTCTTGGACCATCAACTCAACAACTTGAGGAGATCCTCAACCCGGCTAGACTGTTAACACTTGTAACAGACCCAGTCTCTTGGACCATCAACTCAACAACTTGAGGAGATCCTCAACCCGGCTAGACTGTTACATTTCATATGTTATAGGCATGCCGTCAAATCCAGAACTCTGAAAGTTGAATTAACATATTAGACACAACTCTTTTCATTTATATCTTTGTACATTTCTTTCTCAATTCATTTCATATTCAAAACAGGCAACCATGCCTCAATTATAATTCATTTACATTCTCATAGCCAACACAATGGCTTCACATCTCATTTGATTCATCATAGCCAATCACAATGGCTTCACCTCTTATCATATTTCAATTCACATTATAGCACTTCATCATTCAAGTATACATAAACAATTATATTGAGCATATATCTTAAATTCATCATCATATAATCAACATGTCTATTTGTTTCATTTCAATCATTATTACCAACCACAATTACAATACATTTCATCATTTCTCAAAACACATTAGCACAATTCATCATTACAATATTTATCATAACAAATTGCATTGTACATACCTATTTGAATGATCTTCATATCTTTCACATCATCCAATCATAACCTTAATCAAATTATATTGACAATATAGTAATTCACTTAACACATTTACAAACAAATGTGTTAAGTCTTAATTCATGTAAATAAGTGCAATCATATAAACTTTGTACTTACCTTAAAACCAACTTACACCACTCTATACACCTACTCTTCCAAGAATCCTCAACACTTAGATTAGGGCAATTAAGGTGCTGGAGAAAGATTAAAGGAGAAATCCCCTTCAGCAGATTTACACAAGGCAAGTAATCCTTATCGGCCACCTATACCATTCCCCAGCAGGTTGAAGAATGATAAACAAGATAAGCAATTTTCGGACATCTTCAACATGTTGTCCAAGGTAAGTATTAACTTACCCTTACTAGAAGTAATAAAGAATATGCCGTCTTATGCCAAATTCTTCAAAGAACTGAACACCAAGAAAAAGAGGTATGAGCCAAATGAAAAGGTGATAGTATCAGAGGTAGCCAGTGCTATTTTGCAGCATAAACTACCTCCGAAGCTAAAGGATCCTGGTAGTTTCATAATTCAAATTACTATGGGTAATGGAAAGGGGACTGATGGTATGTGTGATTTAGGAGCCAGTGTAAATTTGATGCCTTATTCTATGTATCTTGAATTAGAACTAGGGGAACTTAAACCTACAAAAATGGTGTTGCAATTAGCTGACAGATCTCTTAGATTCTCAAAAGGGGTTATAGAAGATGTGTTAGTTAAGGTTGGTGGGTTGATAGTGCCTGTGGATTTTATAGTTCTTGACATGGAAGGAAGTAACTCTACACCATCCGCACATACTATTCTACTGGGTAGGCCTTTTATGGCTACTACCAACACCTTGATAGATGTTAAAAATGGTAAATTGTCAATGACTGTCTTGGGACAAACAGTTGAATTTTCTATTTTTAACACTTCTCCCATTCCTACAACTGCATTATATGAGGATTGTTCTTTAATTGATTGTATTGACGCAGTTGTTTCAGATGTTTTCTTGCAGACAGGTTCCTCGGATAAATTGGAGCTGGCATTGACCTTAGATCATGATATGGATATTTTTGATTCAGAAATAGCCAGTTGCCTTGAGACATTAGAGAGTACTGAAATAGAGGAACTTAAGGAGGACCCAGTATTTGAACTTCCCGCCATCCAAAAGGAAGAGAAGAATCCTTCACTTGAGTTAGAGCTGAAAGAATTACCTAAAAATCTAAAATATGTGTTTTTAGGAGATCACAACACCTTACCTTTGATAATATCTATCAAACTTAGTGAAGGGGAGGAGATGAGGTTGGTGAGTGAGCTTAAAAGATTGAAAAGAGCAATAGGATGGGGATTGAGTGACATCAAAGGTATTAGCCCTTCAATGTGCATGCATAGAATCACCTTAGAAGAGGGAGCTAAACCTGTGAGCGAGACCCAAAGGCGCCTTAACCCAAACATGAGTGAAGTGGTTAAGAAGGAAGTGCTCAAATTGCTGGATGAAGGAGTGATATATCCAATAGCTAATAGTGAGTGGGTGAGCCCAGTACATGTAGTGCCTAAGAAATCTGGAATCACTGTGATGAAAAATGAAAATAATGAATTGGTTCCTACTAGGACTACTACTGGGTGGAGAATGTGTATCGATTATAGGAAGTTGAACAATGCCACAAAGAAAGACCATTTCCCTCTTCCTTTTATTGATCAGATGTTGGATAAACTTTCTGGACACTCACATTATTCTTTTTGGATGGACTTTCAGGTTATTATCAGGTGCCGATATCACCAGAGGATCAATCCAAGACTACTTTTACTTGCCCTTTTGGGACTTATGCATTTCGGCGAATGCCATTTGGCTTGTGCAATGCACCTGCAACTTTCTTGAGATGCATGATGTCTTTCTTCATAGACATGATAGATGATTTTATTGAGGTATTTATGGATGACTTTTCTGTTTTCAGTGATTCTTTTGATAATTGCCTCAATAAACTTGTTCTTGTGATTGAGAGATGCATTGAATGTAACCTCACTCTGAGTTGGGAAAAGAGTCATTTCATGGTTACTCAGGGCATTGTCTTAGGTAATGTGGTGTCAAGTAAAGGGATTGAGGTGGATAAGGCTAAAGTAGAGTTAATTGCTAAGTTACCCCCACCTACCTCTGTTAAGGGAATATGAAGTTTTCTAGGGCATGCAGGTTTTTACCGGAGGTTTATTAAAGATTTTTCTAAAATAAGCCAACCGTTGTTTCATTTGCTTGGGAAAGATATTCCATTTGAGTTTACTGCACAATGCATGCAAGCCTTTAATTCCCTTAAAGAAAAACTGACTAGTGCACCGGTAATTGTAGCTCCTGTTTGGTCTTTACCTTTTGAAATTATGTGTGATGCCTCTAATCATATAGTTGGAGCTGTTCTTGGGCAAAGGGTTGAGAAGTTTTTGAGAGTGATATATTATGCTAGCTTGACCCTGAATAGTGCGCAAATGAATTACACAATAACTGAAAAGGAAATGTTAGTTGTTGTTTTTGCTTTAGATAAGTTTAGAGCATATTTAATTGGGTCGAAAATTATTGTGCATTCTGATCATGCAGCTCTAAAATATCTTTTGACAAAACAACATGCTAAACCTCGCTTAATTAGATGGGTGTTATTATTGCAAGAATTTGATTTCCAAATCAAAGAAACTAAGGGGAGTGAAAATGTTGTAGCTGATCATTTATCTAGATTACCCTTCTTTAGTGAAAATCTTGCGTCTGATAGCATTCATAAAAATTTAGAAGCATTTCCTGATGAGCAGCTGTTTGTGGTAATTAATGCACCTTGGTTTGCAGATAATGCTAACTATCTTGCTTGTGATATTTTGCGTTCTGACATGTCATTTCAGGAGAAGAAAAGGTTTTTACACTTGAGTAAATTTTATTTTTGGGATGAACCTTACTTATTCCGGATATGCAAAGATGAGATAGTTCGCAGGTGTGTATATGAGGAAGAACAACTGAGTGTTCTTCAATTTTGTCATGACATTCACTGTGGTGGTCATTTTGGAGGAAGAAAGACTACAGAAAAGGTGCTTCAAAGTGGTTTTTACTGGCCTACTCCATTTAAAGATGCTCAAGAGTATTGTAAGCACTATGACCACTGTCAAAGAGTGGGTAACATTGGGTGGAGGAATGAAATGCCCCTTCAATCATATATTATTGTTGAACTGTTTGATGTGTGGGGAATAGACTTTATGGGTCCTTTTCCCAAGTCTTTTGGTTATGAATATATTTTAGTTGTTGTTGATTATGTTTCAAAATGGGTGGAGGTAATCCCCACCCGTACTAATGATGCTAATGTGGTTGTTAAATTTGTGAAGGAAAATATTCTTAGCAGATTTGGCACACCAAGAGTGATAGTCAGTGATGGGGGAAGTCATTTTTGCAACAAACGTTTTGAGAAATTAATGCACAAATCTAGTGTGAAACATAAGGTGGCGACCCCATACCATCCACAAACTTCTGGACAAGTTGAAACATCCAATAAGCAAATAAAAGGAATTCTGGAGAAAACAATCAACTTATCAAGGAAGGATTGGGCGAGTAGATTGCATGATGCATTGTGGGCATATCAGACTGCATTCAAGACTCCTTTGGGTATGAGTCCATACCGATTGCTTTTTGGTAAGGCTTGTCATTTACCAGTGGAGTTGGAGCACAAAGCATATTGGGCAATCAAGATTCTGAATTTAGACTTGGACAAGGCAAAGAGAGAGCATTTCTGCAAATTTCAAAGTTAGATGAGCTGAGGAATGAGGCATATGAGAGTTTGAGGATTTATAGGGATCGCACTAAAGCACTTCATGACAGAATTATAGTGCGAATGACATTGAGCCCAGGTATGAAAGTTTTGCTTTTTAATTCTCGTCTCCGTTTGTTTTCAGGAAAACTCAAGTTTTGATGGAGTGGTCCTTTCGAGATAACTCAGGTATATCCTTTCGGTGCCATTGAATTACTTAACTCTCGAACAAATGAAACTTTTAAAGTAAATGGACAGAGAGTTAAACCATATAACGAAGGGTTCCAAGAAGTAAGGATCATCGATAGCACTTTGATTTACGATCCTTAAGTCTTGCAGTAATGTCCAGCTATATGACATTAAAGAAGCGCTAAATGGGAGGCAACCCATCAGTTTGCATTTCTTTTCATAGTTGTAATTTTATATTCAACAATTTTGATTTTATGTTTGGTTTAAATAAATGGAATGGGTGCTTTGATCGGTTTTTATTTTTCTAATGTGTTTCAGGGTTGATCGAAGAAGAGGTTTGCAATTTCTTTAAGATTTGGTGCTATAAAAAAAAGAGTCAAATGGCAGTGAGTGACACGGCCACTTGTCAAGCCCACTCTAAAGTCACAAAAAACACACAGACCCTGACACGGCCCTTGGCCATGTCACATGGGACATGGCCAAGCTTCACCCAAAATTCCTCTTTTTGTTTTTGCAAACCATTCTTCACAGTGTCAAACACACCCATGGGACACGGCTAAGTCACTGGCCGTTTCCCTCCAAACACATCAGACACGGCCAAGCTCACCCAAGCTTGGCCGTGTCCCTTCAATTTCACACTTTAAAAACATGGTTTTAGCACTTTTCATTCATTCCAATCCCTAGATTTGTTTTTGGTTTCCTTTCTCTCTCTCGACTTCTCTCTCACAAAACCTCCATTGTTGTTCTTTCAAAGCTTCCAAACTTCCAATAATTCTCAATTTCCTTCACCAAAGCTGAAATTAATCCGTTCAATCTTCTTCTTCTCTCATAAAAGATCAAATTTAATCGGTTTAAGTTTCAAAATTTTTTTAGATCTTTCAATATGCCAAGAATGAAGATGGTGTCCCACCGTAAGAGGAAGCAACCTCCAACTGCAGCTGCATCTTCATCTTCCTCGTCTTCATCTTTAAAGAAAGCGAATCTTTTGGCTCGGGGTTTCTTCCCGACGAGGTATGTCAGTGATGAATCCCTTAATGCTCTTCATATCAGGGATAATTTTTATCGTTATGTTTAAAACCTTGGGTGGAAGAACCTAGTCTCCTTTCGACCTTTGCAATTTCAGGAGCTTACTTTGGAATTTTTGACATCTCTTAAGGTTGAAAGAGATGATAAAAAAATTTTGCTCTAAGTTAAACTTTAAATTGCTTGGGAAATCATTTATGGTTAGTATTGAACAATTGAATGTTATATTTGGTTTCCATCAACATGGCGAAAGGTCGGTACCTAAGGATTTTAAACAACAATTTGCTTGGGGAGCATTGGGCTCGAAAACTTATGTGGCCAAATCGGCTAAGGCGACTAAATTGAGCAATCCCGCTCTTAGGTATTTGCATCGTTTTATGTCATGTGGATTCTTTGCTCGGAAGGAAAGCCCGGGTGTAGTGGAACTTAGTGAACTCTTTTTCTTAGATTGTGCGTGTAATGCAGTGCCCATTAGTGCCGGCTATTGGTTGGCCGATGTTTTTGATAGTGTGGCAAACAAAAAGAAGGGGGCTATCTGTATTGGAGGATTGGTTACCACATTGGCAACAGCCCTTCTTGATGATTTTGACCCGAGTACCTGTCGTATGACTAAAATTACGGGTAATGATTCATTGGATTTGGCCATACTAGAGCATATGCATATGGTGGTGCACAGGGGAGGGGCTTATATGATGGCTTCAGCTGAGCCAGAAGTACCGGGGGGCAGACAAAAGAGAACAAGAGTTCAGGAGGAGTCCGACTCGGATTCTCTTGATTTGGAAGAAGATGCTCCGGCTCCGGATAATCAAGAGATACTGAATAGGATTGAGGCACTAGAGAGCAAGGTAGATCGTAACCATGCTGCGGTCTTGCAACAGTTAGACCAAATCAATAGCAACCTTGCTAAGATACTGAGTCTTCATCCTTCGGCTGCTTCATCATCACATCCTCCTTCACCGTAGATCACTTTGGCTCTAATCTTTTGAGAGAATTCCTTACTTTCTTGTATTTAGTTATAGCATATTTTTGTTATTATTTTTCATTTTTATTTTTTTTAATGTTAACATTTTATATTTTGGATATTTTATTTTTATATATTGTATTTTATTTTTGAACATTTGTTGTTTGTGATGAAAGATAGGGTTTGCCTCACAGAGGACCGATGGAAAACAGGTTGCATCTTAACTCTTTTTCTTTATTATCCTTGTTTCCATTGAGGACAATGTAATTTATAAGTGTGGGGTAATCTTTAAGCTTTTCTTTAATTCTTGTTTTGTTTGTCATTGTGTGTTATATTGTGCGTTGTGCATGGCATAATTGTTGAAAACTTATTGACTTTTCTGTGATTCTAGCATTATATTTGAGACTTTAGTATCAGCATAGAGATTAGCATTTGAATTCATTCCGGATCAATTTTCACATTCTGCAATTCATGACATATAAATCTTTGAGAACCCACCTTTGTGAGTTTTGAGCCTCATAGATTGAATATTAGTGTCAATTGATTTTCTTTTCTTAAGTGTGCACCTTCATGATTTTGCATCTCTAGAGCTTGCTTTTGTATACTAATTGAACTCACATTATGATTTAATCTCAAGTTTTAAAATGATGAAGGCAAATTAGGATTATCCCTTTAGCTTAAAAAGACCTCCCTTAATTATGAATTCCTTAGTGAGCCAAGTTGAGCCTTTGACCTTTTCTTGATTGATCAAACATAATTCACAACTCAACATTTTCTTATTATCATCATACCTGCATTAAGGAATGGAGTTCTTATGATATGACAATAGGGTGGTTTAATTCATAAGTGTGTGGTAAGTAATAAAAAAAACAAAAAAAAATAGTATTGCTATTTAGGGCTGAAATGCATACTTTGCACATTGTATTTGCTAAGAGTCGGTTATTCTATTCCTCTACATTTTAAGCTAGATGTTCCATGCAATTTTATATTTTGTATATATATATATATTAAGAAAATAAAAGAAAATAAAAGAGAAGATATATATATATATACAGAATTCATATATTTTCTAGCATTAGAGGAATGTTGATTCATGTACTTTTCTTTAAGTATGCAAGTATGTGAGATTATCGAGGGTTGGTGAATATGCCATTTGAGGGAGTTACGAGTTTCTTAGCAAGAGTATTGTCTAATTTAGATACTCCATTTCTTGATGCTCCAGCTTAAATGTCTTTTCTCACACCTTCACCTTAACCCCATTACATCCAAATAAAAGACCTTTGGATTATTTCTTGAGAAAATCAGTGAGAGAGATTGGACAATTAAGCAAGTTTATGGTGGTATGTAGTCATGAGTGGTTTGAGTAAATTAACCTATGAAATCGAGTGAAACACTTAGATGAGAGATGAGATTTGTATGTATGGATTAATGAATGAGTTGAGAAGATCTTGATTGAAGTAAAGTGCAATTATTTATGGCTGAGTCTTAAAGGATTTCATCTTATATACTGGAATTATAGTTAAGGTTGCTTGAGTTTTTAATTTATGCCATGTGAATTTGCTTGAGGACAAGCAAAGTTTTAAGTGTGGGGTAGTTGTTTTATTAGTTTTTGTCATAAAATTGTATCTTATTTATTATGATGATTATTGTTTTATTTAGGTATTTTGGTAGTTTTAATTTGTTTATTTAGTGTTTTCATCAATTTTGGTAGTTTTAATTTATTTCAGTGTTTATGTCATTTTTGTTCTAGTTTTTAGTGTGGTGTTTATGTGTTGTTGGTTAATGTTTATTTGATTCTTGTTTAAAGTTTGTTTAAGTGTTTATTTTAGGTTAATATGCAAACATTTCCTTGGAAGAATAGCATGAAGCATGTCTCACCTTAAGGGCAAAACCAAGGAACCAAGAGAGGAAGGAAAATTTGGGCAGTAACTGACACACTCAGAGGACACGGCCAAGCCACTGGCCGTGTCACTTGACCCAAGGAAGAAGACCAAAGAAAGAAGAGCAAAGAACGAAGAGGTCAGTAGGTGACACACCTAGGGGACACGGCCAAGCCACTGGCCGTGTCCCTCCAAGCACATCAAACACGGCCAAGCTCACCCAAGCTTGGCCGTGTCACACTCAACTCCAAAGAAGAAAAGATGAAAATCACACAGAAGCGGACACATTCAGGTGACATGGCCAAGCCACTGGCCCTGTCACATGACACGGCCAGGAGCTTGGCCGTGTCACCTCATGGACTAAAGGAAGAAAGAAAATGGGAATTTTTGGAGCGAGGTTTCGTATAAATAATAGATGATTAGGGTTTTTGAAGAGATTGGAGAGTTTATTATCAGCCATCAGAGAATAACTTAGGGTTTTCCAATTGTTTTCTTTGATATTATTGATTACACTTTGATTCAAACAGTCTAGATTAAATTTGTTTTAGCCATTGCAACATCCTTCAAGCAAAGATCTGAACAAGAGATTCTTCAGGAGCTACGGAAGTTTGTAATTTGGTTTTGTTCTCAAACTTTATCTCTTAAGTTTCATTGGAATTGTATTCATGAATTCTATTATGTCTAAATTGATTTCTTTTAATTTTAATGAGATGAATATGTTTGATAGCATCATCATGAACTAATTTGATCTAGTCTAGGGTTTGTATGGATCTACTATGATTGTATGAATTGGTTATTGCTCTTAACTAAATTATTTCTTTAGCCTTAATTGAATGGATTAATGTTAATATATGATTGATTGGCCACCAATTATGTGTTTGAGGTATTAGATGAAGGATTGAGAGATTAAGTCTAATGCTGGAACAATTCAATTAGGGACTTAGGTGAATTAGAGATATAACCTAATAAAAGGATTATTTCAATTGTAACAAGATTATTTGAGAGAGGTTTGAATGCGAGAGCTTATTTCCTTGATTCAATTAATTAAGTTGCTTGAAATCTATCTTTGAAATTAAATTGGTTAAGAGGAATAATCGTTCATACATATAAGTTAGTAGAGAAGTGCAAACCCTAGACCTTTCTATTAAGTGAATCAATAAATCAACTCAGTTTACTTTTATTATTTAAAACTCCAATCGATTTGTCTTCATTAGTTGTTAGCAATTTAAATTTATTGATAATTTGTTATTTACAATCTGATAATCAATTAGCTTATCTAGCTTCCTTGTGAGACGACCTTGAGGTGTTCACCAAGATACTATAGCAGCCTCGTATACTTGCGAGTATAGTTCTAGTAGTGTTAATTAGAGCGCAACATCATCCATACTACATGCAATTTATTAATAAAATAGATTCATTCATAAAACAAGATAAAACAACACATTATAAAATAACATGGATACCCATCTTTAGATGGAAACATACCCTTACAATCTTTAAATGTTTACAAAGAAAATAAATAAAATAGGACACCCATACAATGGTGAAAACGTGTCCCTTACAATTGTCCCAAAGTCTTTAAATTACATAAACTAAATAAACAAGACAACACTAGATGGAAACATGCCTTTTACAATTCCCTTTAAAAATATATATAAATCTAAGAAAAAGAGTAAAGCAAGGAAAAATAATATAACACATATAAAGATAATTGAATAATTAAAAAGAAGATAAAAAATATCTAAATATTATCCATTAAAGAAATATAGGGCGAGACGACGAGAACCGCGCTTACGTCGGTTTACATGGTATGGTTTTGTTGGGGAATTAGGGTTTCTATCTAAACTAGGGTTTTAAGGTAAAAATTAGGGTTTTATTCTTGAATGGTTACTAAATGAAGTTTAGGGTTTTAACTTAAGGTTTTGGCAAAATCATTATAAAATAAACCTAACTTATTGCATGATGGAATTTGAAAATAAGTAGCCACTGAATGAAATATTTATAAATGTTAAAAGTTACGATCAAAAGCAACTACTATTAAATTTAGATGAGGTAAATAGAGAACATACCTTCGTGTTGGCTCCACAAAATATAATATGTTAATCCAAGCTACTGCCTGAATCACCTTGGCTTTTGGTCGAGGGAAACCACTGCCTTTACCTGAGATAATGGTTATATATTTGCTGCCTTTTACTTGCTTTTTGATAATTCAGGTTTGATAAAAAAAACTATTATTGTCTTTCTTTTGTTCCTCGCTTTTTTGTATTATTTTTCCTCTGCTTGCTTGTGAGCTAGAATTTTTGCCCGTACTTTCGGTGGAATGGTTCTTGCTACTTCGGCACTGTTTAAGCTTGGGGCCTTAGAGAGCACGAGCCAAATCCCAGAGAAAATGGAGTCACCACCAGAACGGGCCGGAAAAAAGAAAGGGGTGGATGACTCGATTCCTAAGGAATCCATAACCCCCTAATGGGTTTGAAAAGTTGGGTACGTGTGGGGAAGGTGAGAAATGGCCCAGCACCACCACAACGCCCGGTTCATTAGAACCGGCCTCCTTTGCAGGTCTTAATATTATAAAATTCTTAAATATAACAATATTATCCATACTACATGCAACAATTAAAATAAAGCATCATTATATTAAAATCAAAGTAATGTCCAAACAAAATAAATAAATGGACACCCATCTGAGGATGGAAATATGTCCTTACATCGTCCATGTATAAAACTAAATAGGACACCCATCGAAAGGTGGAAACGTGTCCTTTACATTGGTCTAAAATATAAAAGCAATTTAAATTACATGATGCTTAATACATGAGGTACCCAACATATGAAAACATACTTCTTACAATGTTTTGAAATCAAAACAAATCAATAAAAGTAAACATCCATTCATCATAAATAAATCATTCATCAAAGACATCAATCATCAATCAAAATATATAATAAACATTCATCCAATTTAAATATAATAGTAAGTATATAACTTTAGGGTTCATGTATCAATTAGGATTTCTTGGGTTTTATGTTTAACAATCAGGGTTTAAGTAAATAAGATTGAAGCTTATGAAAATAAAATAAAATCTTTAGATATTTGAAAGGAACAAGCTACTGTGATGATTTGTAAAATAGAATTAATTAAGATTTATGGTTTGAATAAATTAGGGTTTAGGTTTGTATTCTGAATAAAGCTATTGTATTTTGAATAATCATAATAAAAGAAATTAAACATAAAGACTTATAATACATAAATAAATATTGGTCCCTTCGAAGAGCCCATACGGTGGTCCTGCTAGCCGGTTAACGGGCGGGGGTCAAGGGGGCAGTGCCCCTTGCGGGGTTGGGGGCCGCGCCTTGGAAGATTTTGAAAACTGGCTTTTAGGATTGTAGGTTTTGATGTTGAAAATTAATATTTTAGGCCTTAAGATTTAGAAAATAGGGTTCTGAGATTTTAAAGAATTAATATTATTTTTAAAAGAATAATGCTTACTGTGTCATTTTAGAAAGAATAATTAATTAGGGTTAAAGCTTTTGACACTAAAAAAAAAAAAGGCTACTGTGAATCTCAGAAAAATAGATTTGGTTAGGATTTTGGAAATAAGGTTCTAGGGTTTTCAAATAGAGTTTGGATGGTAAGTAGAACAATTGATCATCTATTGCACGTTTAAACAATTAATCTAATTTGAATGATGAAGCTACTGTAAAGATGAGCAAAGAAATAGAGATTCAAACCTCCGTTGTTGGTTCCACCACAATCTTTGAATTCTAGTTGAACAATAATAAAGATGGTGTAGGCTGCCTTTGATGGATTGTTGTTGCTTGCTCACTACCTCTTGCTCCTTCAAGGTTCTCTTGTTTGGCCGAAAAAATCCAAAAGTCTAAAGTCCAATAAAATATTTCAGATTCCTAATTTTGTGTCTTTAATGTGGTATTTATAAGAAAAAATAAAAACCTAATACTAATTGTCTAAGGAAATAAAAACGTTTTAGGAAAAAAAAAATTAAAAATCAAGTAGAATAGGATTTTGGCAAAACCGCGCGCAGGCTGGACATGCAAAAGTGCACTGGCTAAAAAAATTGCTGCAGGTGCTGCTGGCTTGGGCACGGGCCAGCCAATTCGTCTTCTGCGATGAAAATTTTTCATCGCCAATTCTTCCATCACCAATTTTTATTTATTTATTTATTTATCCTTTTTATTACTTTTTTTTATTAAAAATAAATATTATTTAATTAAAATACCACAAAAATTATTTTGGACTGTTTAAAAATATCAGATTGGACTAGGTTAAAAATTAAGGGTCTAGATTGCTATTTTTGTCTCTCTCCTTCTGTGTGTTGCTTTTGTTTCTGTCTTTCTCCCTTTTTTATCCCAGTTCATTACAAAAAGTTGTCGTCCACTCTCTATGTGTTAATCATATATTTATAGGAAATAAACACTTAACCCTAAACCTAATCTGAGTCTTAAATGAATTATAACTTGATTAGGAAATCAAATGGCCAGTCAAAACTCAAAATAACTTAGGGTCATGTCGATTTGACACATCCAAATCGACATGGAGCCAGTCTTGTCGATTTGGTGTGCCCAAATCGACATGGAACAAGATCATTTCAATTTAGATGTCCCAAATCGACATGAGCCTTTGTTCATGTCGATTTTGGACATCCAAATCAACATGAGCATTAGTTCATGTTGTTTTGGGCTACCCTTACCTAAACCGGTAGAGTAATTTTCAAGTTATGGGCTGAAAACTTCTAATTTGGGCTGAACAAATTTAATTTAGGGTTTCTATGAATTGGACCCTCTAATATTTAAGTTTTAAATTAGGTTTAGGTTTAAAATTATAACGAAACAAGGTAAGCTTCCTAAACCTAATTCATGCCAAAATTAAGGGTCTACACCTAGTCAGGTCTAGGCTTGCATTTATTGAGCTTGAAGTGTGTTACTGTATCAAGATTAGAGCCATTTTGCCAGCATGTATATATTTTATATTATAATACATTTTGATATTATGTTATATTATATTTTTGGAGTATAAATATACATATTATAAATTATAAAGAATGTTTAGAATAATTGAGTAATATGAGATTTTATGTGTTTTGATATATATATATATGTATTTGTATAAATATTTTGAGGATTGAGGAAATATAATTTTTTTATTAAATCGAGTTGCAACATCTTTATATCGTATATGCATATTTTACATATATTGTATGTGTATTATACATTTATAGGATATAAGGGCGTTATAAATATTATCCTATAAGTAGAGTTTTTAAATAAAGTAATTTTAGTAAATGTCTTTGTGTCTATACAAAAATAATTCTACTACTATTTTAATTCATGTTTTTAATATAAGGACGAAAAACAATATTCATTAATTTTGAGTTTACATTGCATTTTATTTCATATTTATTTACAGTTTCTTTAACAAATAATAAAAAGAGTTTTATTTTAATTGTTACTATGCTTTGAAAATTGATAAAATTAAATAGTAAGATTACATTTAGCTTTGTGTTGCCTTGTTTGTTGCTCTATATATTTAGTGTTTAAATGCTATTTCTTTGTTATTTTGGATCTTTTTATAATTGGGATATTGATATTTGGTGTTTAGTTTTTTTTATGCTTATTTATTTTTATTTTGAGGGAAAATGTAAAAGGCATGTAACATCCTTTTACCCTATATACGTACAATACATATTTCTAGCATATGTAAAATACGCATATACGGTACAAAAATGTCACAGACCGATTTACTAATTTTTTTTTACATTTCCAATTTAAAATTTCAAATTCTAAATATATAAAAATTAAATAGAATATAAATATTATTTACTTGTTATAAGAACCCAAAATAAATAATATATATATATATATAAATCTCTGGAAAAAATTTGCTAGAGTTTTGTCTGAATTTTAGATATCCCAAAATTTAGCAATTACTCAACTTGCAAAAAGAAAACACTCCCAAATAATTTCCAACCACCATCACAACCAATTTCACCAAGTTTCTCAAACCTTTATACATATAGATATATATAATTTAAAACACACTTACACTCCCATTTCAAATACATTGACCCAAACATTCTTTATAATATACAATACGTAAAATTTAAAACATAATATATTATGCATAAAACTCAAAATGTACAATAACATAAAAATATATACATGTTGCTGGTAGTGTTTCTAATCTCGATAGCAACTCTACAAGCTCAAGTACAACTCTCTGGCTCAACTGGGTCTACCCTGTCACCTGCGCTGTAACACCCCTATATCCCGTATACATACATAGCATGCTATTACGATCGTAATATACATAAAATGAATATAGAAATATCACGGATTATAAAACAAATGACTCACTTCTTTTATAATCATATGAACAAATTTAAAACATTTTAAGAAATTTATAAAAGACAATAAATAAAAAGTTTATTCAAAACACAGCGGAAACTATAACAAATATTTACAAATACATATACATCAAAACTCAAGTTTTACAAAAGCATAAAATATATACATGTTTGGCAATATGTCTTCGATCTTTAAGATTCACTATCAACACCACCAGATCTAGACTCTACTCGACCTAGAGGAACTCTCTGGTTCTTCCCTATTACCTGCGCGATAAATCATAATCGCGCTAAGCCAACGGCTTAGTGGTACAAACTATAATAATATTATGCTTCAATGTAATGCTAATATTACAATCAAGATTCAAAACCAATATAAGAGAATATTATATTTCAAAACCTTTCATTGTTCCCTATCATATCATATCAAAACTTTTCATTTTTCATAAGCATGTGTCTCATTATTCATTAATTTCACCAATTAAGAGTCACATTGATAACAAAGACATGCATGGGCCCAAAAACACTAATATGCCATTCAACTTTCAGAGTTAATGTTTTGGTTTAAATTTCACATTTATCATTATCATTATTCCAACTAGGCTTCAAGGATTTAAGTTCAACCAAGCTTCAAGGGGAACAAAGCATGCTAAGTATCAACCCAACTTGGCTTCAAGAACTAAACCCAACCTAGCTTCAAGGGTTGTAACATCTCAATTAGGCTTCAAGGACTAGATCCAACCAAGCTTCAAGGGGAGTAAAACATGTTAAACTTTAACCCAACTTGGCTTCAAGGATCAAGCCCAACCTAACTTCAAGAGATTGTTACTATTAGGCATGCCACCAATAACAAACTCTGAAAATGGAATAACACATTAGTCACACAATTCATTTATTATTTCATTATCAATTTCATTCTCAATTATCATCACCAACTAGGCAAACATGCCCCATTTATTTCAATTGAAACATCATAGCCAATCACAATGGCTTCACATCTCATTTGAATCATCATAGCCAATCACAATGGCTTCACATCTCATTCTATCTCAATTCACATTATAATACTTCATTTAAATATATATAATCAATGACATCAACACATATTTTAGATTCTCATCAATCATTCACATTATATCAAACATAACAATATTTCATAAGTATCAACAATGCATTAGATTTCCTACCATATTTTCAAATGGATGTTAAGTCTCAACATCATATGAATATATGCAATCATGTAGTTTGTACTTACCTCAAGAACACTCACACAACTCTATACTCTTCTTCTTCCAAGAGTTCTTCACTTCTTAAATTAGGGCAAATCACTTTCTTCCAAAACCTAGTCCAAAAATGATACAATACATCAATTCCAATACAATTTATCACTTATTAACCTCATCTTAGACCTTTAGATCACAAATTATAACTCAACACCACATATTAGAGCCCACGGCCGTGGCCACCCCAACCCCCACAGGCATGGGTTAGGAAACAATTATGCCCCAAATTGTTCAACACCCCACGGCCATGGCATCTAAGGGCCACGGGCGTGGCATCCAAGACGCTACTTGCCTCCAACCAAAAACATGTATTCCAAGCTTCTAACTCCATTAAACACAAACATCATGAAGACTAACAAAAATAATTAACCAAACTCAACATTAACAACACTTACCAACTCAAAACCCTAATACAATTCAACGCAAACACTTCCAACACCAATACTAACTTAACTTCTTATCTTAAAACCAATTACAACATTCATAACCACACCACAAACAAACTTAATCATACTATCATCAACA
Organism: Garcia nutans; assembly: GCA_947685225.1. Lineage (NCBI taxonomy): Eukaryota > Viridiplantae > Streptophyta > Magnoliopsida > Malpighiales > Euphorbiaceae > Garcia > Garcia nutans. The sequence continues at coordinate 57,940,289 of CANTUV010000007.1, forward strand.
CTCCATCAACTCAAACAAAACTCCAAATAGAACAAGAGAAATCAAGAGAAAACTTACCAACAAAAATGAACTTCTTGAATTTTTAACTTATTTTCATTGAAATCTTCCTTCAATTTGGTCTTAAAACTCAAAACCTCTCTTGCTCTCCTTTGTCTTCTTGATAGCCGGCCACTCAAATGGAAAAGAAGAAAATGAAGAATAAAAGGAAACAAAGTCAAATATTAATTCCACTCTTAAATCTCCACCAAGTATTTAAAATATTAAAATAATCCAATTAATCTCTTCCATTCATTAAATTCCCATTTTCCACCAATTAACTTAATTAATTTAAAATACTAAATATCTTCTTCCACTAACCTTCTTTGACTTTGACTTGTATATATGTTGTATATATTTCCATATACACAACATAAACACTTTCTTTTAAATTCTTTTCTCTTTCCAATTATACATATACATTTTAATTTAAATCAAACAACAATTATATCAAATCTTCTAAGGCACACTTTGGGATATTACAATTCTCCCCCTCTAAAAAAAATTTTCGTCCTCGAAATTACCTTATATTAGATCTGAAACAACTGAGGATGCTAGTCTCGCATTGCTTGCTCACTTTCCCAAGTTGCTTCTTCTATACCATGATTTTTCCAAAGAACGTTTACCAATGGCACTTTCTTATTTCTCAATTCTTTCACTTCATGTGCCAGAATAGCAACTGGTTCTTCTTCAAATGTCAGATCCGGACTCACTACAATAGATTCAACTGGTAAAACATGAGATGGGTCTGATCTGTACCTCCTTAACATAGAAACATGGAAGACATTATGGATTCTATCCAACTCAGGGGGCAAAGCAATCCGATAAGCAACTGGTCCCACTCTTTCTAAAACTTCATACGGTCCAATGAAACGAGGACTCAGTTTCCCTCTTCGACCAAATCTCAAAATCTTTTTCCAAGGAGACACTTTAAGAAATACTTTATCTCCCACATTATACTCTATGTCTCTCCTCTTTAGATCCGAATAAGATTTCTGCCGATCTGAAGCTGCTTTTAACCGATCCCGAATTATCTTCACTTTTTCTTCAGTTTCTTTAATTAAATCAGTACCAATTAACTTGCCCTCTCCAATTTCATTCCAGCATAAAGGTGTTCTGCATCTTCTACCATACAATGCCTCAAATAGTGCCATACCAATACTAGATTGATGACTGTTGTTATAAGCAAATTCTACAAGTGGCAAAAATCTGTCCCAACTTCCAGAGAAATCAATGACACAGCTTCTCAACATATCCTCAATAATCTGTATCACTCTCTCTGACTGCCCATCTGTCTGTGGATGGAAAGCAGTGCTAAAATGTAATCGAGAACCCAAAGCACCATGTAAACTCTTCCAAAACCTTGAAGTAAACCGGGGATCTCGATCAGACACTAAAGAAATTGGGACTCCATGCAACTTCACTATCTCACTAATATATAACTCAGCCAACCTTTCAAGAGAATAATCCATCCGAACTGGAAGAAAATGAGCTGTCTTAGTCAATCGATCGACAATCACCCAAATAGCATCATGCTTCTTCTGAGTCAATAGCAATCCAGACACAAAATCCATTGTTACTCTCTCCCATTTCCATTTAGGCATTGTTAAAGGTTGAAGCAGCCCTGTTGGAACTTGGTGCTCAGCTTTTACCCTCTGACAAGTAAGACATTTGGACACAAATTCCGCTATATCTCTCTTCATACCAGACCACCAGTAGTGTTGTTTCAAATCATGGTACATCTTTGTACTTCCCGGATGTATAGCAAAAATTGATTGGTGTGATTCTTCTAAAATAATCTTTCTCAAACCATCATCATTAGGTACACACAACCTATCCTTGAACCAAAGACTACCATCACTCTTCACATAAAAATCTCGGCTCTTCCCATTCTTGCAATCTGAAAAAATCTTCTGAATCTTCTTATCGGCCAACTGAGCTTCTTTGATCTGATCTAACAAAATCGGCTTTAATTGCAACTGTGCCAATAATGCACCATCAACACAAGGTACAAAACTGGCATGCAATGCTCTCAACTCAACAAGCAACGAGAGCGAGTAAACAGTTAAACCAGCTAAAGACTTCCGACTCAAGGCATCAGCAACAACATTTGCTTTACCTGGATGATAGTCAATCAAGCAGTCGTAGTCTTTAATCAATTCTAACCATCTCCTCTGACGAAGATTGAGTTCTTTCTGGACACCCAAATACTTCAAACTCTTGTGATCAGTGTAGATGAAACATTTCTCCCCAAACAGATAGTGGCGCCAAATCTTTAATGCAAACACAATGGCAGCCAATTCTAAATCATGGGTCGGATAGTTAAGCTCATGCGGTTTCAACTGTCGAGATGCATAAGCTATAACTTTCCCTTCCTGCATCAATACACACCCCAAACCTCTATGTGAAGCATCACTGTAGATCACATATGGTTTGCCTTCAACAGGTAAAGTAAGAACAGGCGCTTGAGTCAACATCTCTTTCAACTGCTCAAAGCTAGCTTGACACTGATCCGTCCACACAAATCTAACTCCCTTCCGAAGCAATCTGGTGAGTGGAGTAGCTATCAAAGAGAAACCTTTCACAAACCGTCGGTAATAGCCTGCCAAACCCAGAAAACTTTTAACTTCAGTTACAGACTTTGGTGGACTCCAATTCAAAATAGCTTCAACTTTACTTGGATCGACTCTTATACCATCTGCTGAAACTATATGGCCCAGAAAAGTAACTTGGTCAAGCCAAAATTCACACTTTGACAGCTTAGCATATAACCGCTTCTCTCTTAAGATCTGTAACACGATTCGAAGATGCTTGTCATGTTCCTCCTCATTACGTGAATACACCAAAATATCATCGATGAAAACTACCACAAACTGATCCAGATAGGGCCTAAACACCCTATTCATCAAATCCATGAAAGCTGCATGTGCATTCGTCAACCCAAAAGGCATCACTAAAAATCATAATGCCCATACCTTGTGCGAAAGGCTGTCTTAGGAACATCTTCAGCTCTGACCCTCAACTGATGGTATCCTGATCTCAAATCAATCTTAGAAAACACTGCTGCTCCCTTTAATTGATCAAAGAGATCATCAATTCTAGGCAAAGGATATTTATTCTTGATAGTCACTTTGTTCAATTGCCTATAATCGATACACAATCTCATAGTACCATCCTTCTTCTTCACAAACAAAACAGGAGCTCCACACGGTGAAACACTAGGGCGAACAAACCCTTTATCCAACAACTCCTGTAACTGCACCTTCAACTCTCTCAATTCAGCAGGTGCCATTCTATAAGGAGTGATAGAGATGGGAGTGGTACCAGGCAACAATTTGATACCAAACTCAACCTCTCTCTCAGGGGGTAACCCTGGCTACTCCTCAAGAAACACATCTGGAAAATCTGCAACTGTGGTTATATTATCAAGTTGAGAACCTACTACTCTAGTATCCAAAACATGAGCAAGATAAGCATCACACCCTTTTCTAATCAACTTCCTAGCTGAAACAGCTGAAACAAACAAGGATGCAAGCTGTCTCTGCTCACTAGATACCAACACAATTCTACCATCATTAGTTCTCAAAGTAACACATTTCTTTTAACAATCTACCACAGCTCCATGTTTAGACAGCCAATCCATGCCTAAGATCAAATCATATTCTTTAAAAGGCATTTCAATCAGATCACCAAGAAACTCCTCACCTTGAACCACAACTGCACTATCACGGTGCACCTTACTAACAACCACACTATGTCCTAAAGGATTTGTCAACAAAACATCAAATCCTAAGGATTCTGAATGCAATTCAGACACAGGCAATATGGATGCACTTATGTATGAATGAGTAGATCCTGGATCAATCAAAGAAAGTACTGAAATGCCAAATAAAGAAAAATTACCCGCTATAACTGCTGAAGCATCTGGCTGCCTCTGCATCACATATACCCTTTGAGAAGATCCGGCCTCAACTGGCCTACTGCCTCTGGATAAAGATCCTCCTCTCTGACTAAACCCGGGTCTACCACCTCTACTAAAACCTCTGCCCCCTCGACTACCTCTGCTAACACTGGGTCGAGAAACTGCAGTATCAGTCTGCCTATCATCTTGCATATCAGGGCAATCTTTAATAAAATGATTTGGTGACCCACATCTATAACATACTCCAGATACACCAGTCCTCCAACAAACACCTCCATGGGGCCTGCCACAGTGAACACATACAGGTGGAGTAGGCCTTTGCATCACAAGAGTCGGGGCACTAGCTACAGAGACTGTCGGTCTCGGCCTCTGCCTCTGATACTGTACTGATCTGCCTGACTGCCCCTGACTACTGCTAATCTTCGGAACAAAACTTCCTCTACCCCTTTTCACAGATGAAGACCCTGCCTCAAACTGGGGTCTCCTTACTCAAGTCTCCTCCTCAGAAGTAGCTAATGCAATGCTCTGTGCTCGCTCCACACTTCTAGCTGCTGCAACAAGCTGAGAGAAATCCTGGTACCTAGAACCAGCCACAATGCACATGATAGAGGGCCTCAATCCCTCCTCAAATCTTCTGCACTGATCTATTTCATCAGAGATAATTCCCCCAGCATAACAACTCAACCGGATGTACTCAATCTCGTATTCTGTCACCGTCCGGTTGTCTTGCCTCAAATTCAGGAATTCCATCTTCTTAATATCTTTATACTCCCTCGGAGTATATTTCTGCTCGAACTCCCTCAGAAAATCACTATAAGATAGTGTAGGTGGATCATCCATGGCATGAGGAACAGTCTTCCACCAGTCATAGGCATCTTTCTACAGGAGGGATCTGGCATAGTCAAATTTCTCATCCGAAGTGGCTTGCAACTGAATGAATATCCTCTGCACTTTATCCAACCACTGCTCAGCCACTGCAGGATCGGTAGTGCCCAAGAAATCTTCAGCCCCATATTTTCTCAACTTGTCATAATGTCTTACCGGCATCTGAGGTTGTGGTGGTGGTGGCTGCACTGGAGCTGGCCTCAATAGTTCTATCACATGCCTTAACCAACCCGGCGGAGCCTCCTCTGCAGCTAATCTCTCTGGCACAGAAACGGGTGCCTCACTAATTCTATCAACTCTAGCTCCATCTCTACTCTCTCCTGGAGCTACACTCTCAGCACTTCCTTCTACAGTCTGACGTGAATGGGACTCCATTACTACCTATATCTGCAAACACAGCAGAACATTCCTCATTAAAGATCAAAGACTGCCATACCAAAACATGTATTTTACTCAAAAACCCACTTTTAAAATCAAAATATTCTTTTTCTTACAATTCACCTAGGTTAAGAATCTCAAACCTAGGCTCTGATACCAAAAAAATTGTAACACTCCTATATCCCGTATACGTACATAGCATGCTATTACGATCGTAATATATGTATACTGAATATAGAAATATCACGGATTATAAAACAAATGACTCACTTCTTTTATAATCATATGAACAAATTTAAAACATTTTAAGAAATTTATAAAAGACAATAAATAAAAAGTTTATTCAAAACACAGTGGAAACTATAACAAATATTTACAAATACATATACATCAAAACTCAAGTTTTAGAAAAACATAAAATATATACATGTTTGGCAATATGTCTTCGATCTTTAAGCTTCACTATCAATACCACCAGATCTAGACTCTACTCAGCCTAGAGGAACTCTCTGGTTCTTCCCTGTTACCTGTGCGATAAATCATAATCGCGCTAAGCCAACGGCTTAGTGGTACAAACTATAATAATATTATGCTTCAATGTAATGCTAATATTACAATCAAGATTCAAAACCAATATAAGAGAATATTATATTTCAAAACCTTTCATTGTTCCCTATCATATCATATCAAAACATTCATTTTTCATAAGCATGTGTCTCATTATTCATTAATTTCACCAATTAAGAGTCACATTGAAAACAAAGACATGCATGGGCCCAAAAACACTAATATGCCATTCAACTTTCAGAGTTAATGTTTTGGTTTAATTTTCACATTTATCATTATCATTATCCCAACTAGGCTTCAAGGATTTAAGTTCAACCAAGCTTCAAGGGGAACAAAGCATGCTAAGTATCAACCCAACTTGGCTTCAAGAACTAAACCCAACCTAGCTTCAAGGGTTGTAACATCTCAATTAGGCTTCAAGGACTAGATCCAACCAAGCTTCAAGGGGAGTAAAACATGTTAAACTTCAACCCAACTTGGCTTCAAGGATCAAGCCAATCTAACTTCAAGCGATTGTTACTATTAGGCATGCCACCAACAACAAACTCTGAAAATGGAATAACACATTAGCCACACAATTCATTTATTATTTCATTATCAATTTCATTCTCAATTATCATCACCAACTAGGCAAACATGCCCAATTTATTTCAATTGAAACATCATAGCCAATCACAATGGCTTCACATCTCATTTGAATCATCATAGCCAATCACAATGGCTTCACATCTCATTCTATCTCAATTCACATTATAATACTTCATTTAAATATATATAATCAATGACATCAACACATATTTTAGATTCTCATCAATCATTAACATTATATCAAACATAACAATATTTCATAAGTATCAACAATGCATTAGATTTCCTACCATATTTTCAAATGGATGTTAAGTCTCAACATCATATGAATATATGCAATCATGTAGTTTGTATTTACCTCAAGAACACTCACACAACTCTATACTCTTCTTCTTCCAAGAGTTCTTCACTTCTTAAATTAGGGAAAATCACTTTCTTCCAAAACCTAGTCCAAAAATGATACAATACATGAATTCCAATACAATTTATCACTTATTAACCTCATCTTAGACCTTTAGATCACAAATTATAACTCAACACCACATATTAGAGCCCACGGCCGTGGCCACCCCAACCCCCACGGGCGTGGGTTAGGAAACAATTATGCCCCAAATTGTTCAACACCCCACGGCCATGGCATCTAAGCGCCACGGGCGTGGCATCCAAGATGCTACTGCCTCCAACCAAAAACATGTATTCCAAGCTTCTAACTCCATTAAACACAAACATCATGAAGACTAACAAAAATAATTAACCAAACTCAACATTAACAACACTTACCAACTCAAAACCCTAATACAAATTCAACGCAAACACTTCCAACACCAATACTAACTTAACTTCTTATCTTAAAATCAATTACAACATTCATAACCACACCACAAACAAACTTAATCATACTATCATCAACACTCCATCAACTCAAATAAAACTCCAAATAGAACAAGAGAAATCAAGAGAAAACTTACCAACAAAAATGAACTTCTTGAATTTTTAACTTATTTTCATTGAAATCTTCCTTCAATTTGGTCTTAAAACTCAAAACCTCTCTTGCTCTCCTTTGTCTTCTTGATAGCCGGCCACTCAAATGGAAAAGAAGAAAATGAAGAATAAAAGGAAACAAAGTCAAATATTAATTCCACTCTTAAATCTCCACCAAGTATTTAAAATATTAAAATAATCCAATTAATCTCTTCCATTCATTAAATTCCCATTTTCCACCAATTAACTTAATTAATTTAAAATACTAAATATCTTCTTCCACTAACCTTCTTTGACTTTGACTTGTATATATGTTGTATATATTTCCATATACACAACATATACACTTTCTTTTAAATTCTTTTCTCTTTCCAATTATACATATACATTTTAATTTAAATCAAACAACAATTATATCAAAACTTCTAAGGCACACTTTGGGATATTACATGCGCGATGGAAACAATCGCGCTAAGCCGTAGCCTAGTGGTACAAACTTTGATAATAACAATATAACTCAATGCAATATCAAATGCACAATGCATATAGATGTCACATGAATCCACTTTTTTCTATTTTTCAAATAATTCATAAGCACAACTCATAACATTATATTACTCAATTGTATCATAATTCATAATTCACAGTAAAACAAAGACAAGCATGGGCCCAAAAAGGATCTAATATGCTATTCAAATTTCAGAGTTACTGCTTTGGTCAATAATGACACCATGTGTCTAGGCCCGTAGGCAATATATATATCCATGGATAATGTAACAGCCCCAGTCTCTTGGACCTCAACCCGGCTAGACCCTTAGGCCCCAGTATCTTGATCCTCAACCCGGCTAGACTGCTACAGTTTTTGAGGCTTACGACCCAGTCTTTTCACCCCCAAAAACATCATATTTATCAGCTGGCCTGGCTTACCATTCCAGCGTATAGCCCGTAGGCAATCATAGGCATGCCGCCAAACCCAGAACTCTGAAAATTGAATAACATACTAGGCACACAATTTATTCATATTTCTCATTATTAATCTCTTTCTCATTTTTACATATTCAATCTAGGCACATTGCCTTATTTTCACATTTTTTTTTTCTCACTTTTCTCATTTTTCACATCTTTCTCATTTTTCTCATTTTTATCAATATCAATTCATTTCATTATTACACATATCTCATTTTTGCATTCACAACACATTACCCAATTACTTTGGGTATTTTCACATAATATGCATATTTCACATGTTACACAAATTAGCCATTATCACTGGCTTTTCACAATGCATTTAACAAATATATGACATTACAAATGTTATAGCATATTATTCATACACAATCAATGAACCAAGTAGCTTAACACATTTTTCAACCAAAATGTGTTAAGTCCAAATGTTATCCAAATATAAACATTATATTCAAAGTTTGTACATACCTCCACTAGCAACCCAAAGCAAGCTAAAAACAACCTTCAATCCAATCTTTCTAACTTGCCCTTCATCACTTGGATGAAGCAAATCAATCTCCCTCAATGCCTAAACTAAATGCGATAGCAAATAATCATTTAGTATCATATTTAATGGCATTTCCAACATTAAATCATAATTACACATCACTCCTACAAATTTCTAAAAATTTAGCCTTTCCTTACTTCAACATTGGAATTCCATTCTACTACAATTAAATTAGTGCTTTAAGTTTATTTATATTATTAAAAACATATTTTAATACATTTAAATTATTTACATTATAAAAATATACTCTTATACACAAAATCTCAAAAATGGCCTAGCCTTCCCCCATTGAAGGTTTTCCATTCCAACACAATCCATTACTCATTCCAAGCTTATATTCATCACTTTTAACACTAAACAACATGCTTAAACAAATAAAATCACACAATTCAACCACATTGGAAAATCACTTTTCCAAAACCCTAAATCTCCACTTCCATTCTCAAACTCCAACCCAACACCACCAAATCCAATATTTGACTTTAAAATACTTGTTTATGAATCAAAACAACTCATTTGGAAATAATTTGCACAATTAAAGTTCATGTTTTCAAAACCCCAAAAATCCAAAACCCTAAATTCTCTCTCTTCACCATTCTTTAACCAAACTCCATCATCTCTTCAATCTAACCTTAGAATCATTGTTAACTACCCAAAATAACATCATACACACCAATTCCAACAATTATAACATACTACATAAAAATTCAAATTCTCACATAATCTAAATTTCCAAGGAATTCAAAGAAAAGAGATGAAAACTTACTAATTTTGGTGGAAATCATCAAAAATCTACTTGAAACTTGTTAATTCCTTCAATTTATGGAGCATGGAAGAAGCAAAATCCTTGGTCTTCAAACATCCATGGAAGCCACATTCTTGAGAGGAAGAAGAAGAAGAAGAAGAAGACTTTTAATATTCTTTCCTTTTCATCTTTTTTTTTAACCACATATATATATATATATATTAAAATAATTTAATATTTAATTATTTAATTATTTTTTAATAAATTAAAAGTCCTAATTTCCCTCTTCCATTCAAAAATAATTTTTTTTGAATTATTTTATTAATTTTGAATTTATAAGATTTAATTACCAAAATACCCTTTTCTTTTAAAAAGTGTTGACTTTTATATGTTATGTATATTTTGCATATATATCATATATATATATTCCACTTTTTCATTTAAAATCCCTTCATTTTTCATTTAAAACTATTAATTTAATTTATCCTTTTAAATTATAATTTATTTTATCAAATTTTCAAAAATTAGAAATTTTCAAAAAAATTTGGATGTTACAAGACATGTTTCCATTTAATGGGTGGCTTAGTTTATTTTATTTATTCATCCTATTTTAATTGTGAATTTTGGACCTTGCAAGGGTACGTTTCCACTTTGTGTGGGTATACACTTTTTATTTGTATTTTTGTGTCCTTTGGATTATTCATTTTATGGATGGACTTTTGTTTAGTATATTGCTTGTAATATGGATAATATTATAATAATCTAAAATTTTAATAATATTTAGATCTAAAAAGGAGGTCAGTTCCAATGACCAAACATTATGGAGTACTGGGTCATTTCTCACCATTTCCATACGTACCTAACTTTCTGAATCTAGTAAGTGGTTAGAGATTTCTTAGGAATTAAGTCATCCATCACTTCTATTTATGTCTCGACCTGTCTAGATGGCGACTCCTATTTTTTAGGTTTAGGCTCGTGTTCTCCAAGGCCTAGAGCCTAACAGTGTCGAATTCATAAAAACTATTTCACTAGGAGTGGAGACGAAAATCCCTGCTCATAATACCGTTAGCTCACAGTCGGTAAATTTTATTAACTTATGTATTTACATAGATATTTGTTGACAAATGACAATCGTAAATGAGGAAAATTTGGTGAATTCAGGAGTGGTGAATGTGAGCATTTATGAAAAAGGTTTCATGATCATATCATAAGGTCATATTGTTATAGCTCATACAATCTAAGGTTAAGGATCTATGATCATTATATGAATGAATTTAGGGTAAGCTTAGTCTAAACGGTCCCATTACACTAGGACAACTATATACCCAACCACATTCCAGATAAAGAATCTAGCATTGGTCCAACAGTACTGCATATCCATTACACCTCAAAATGATTGATGATTCATCACGAGTTATATGCTTTTTCTATTCCTAACATACCTAAGGAAGGTTACTAAGATCTAAGGGGCTTCCTAAACTAAGGGTAATGAATCCTTTGTGCAAGATGATAGATGAAAAGAAAAAGTTTGACTAAAAGGAAATCAAGTCTTACCTAAAAAATGTCCATTTTATTTTCTTTTTGGAAAATGTTTTTAGTTCTTAATGGAATCACCTACTGTGAGGCCTCATCCTAACATCTGTCCAACCCACTAAGAGAGCCAAAATGCTCATTTGAATTTGATCCCACACAAAATAGCCATATATGGTCTCCACTTAATTTGGTAAGCACGAGTTTCAAATTCATGCCTATTATTATGAAAATGGATGTCGTTTATTTTGAAAATGATGGACTTTATTTTGAAAAATCATTTTATTTGTCAGTCGACATCTTAATTTATTTGGTGTTAAGAAAAAGTTAAGGAAAAAATCATTTTGATTTGACTCCAAAATTTGTTTAGGTTTGGCCCAAAATGCACCAATTCGAAACCAATAATGATCGGTCCTAGACTATTTTAAGTAAAAACTGATTTTCCTTTAGTGAAACTTTAGTTTATTTTAAAAAATATTTATTTCATGAATGACATTTATAAATGCATGAGCAATTAAAGATGTATGACATCCATTCAAAGCATTAAATAAGGCAAATAAATAAAATAATTAAATTACAACTCCAAAATTCTGAAATTGGGGATTCTAACTTCAGCCCTTATAGGTCAAGGATGGGCATACATTCCCCCAAAAATTGCTTAAAATTAAAATAAAAGAAAAATGGAATGGAAGAAAGACTAATTTTATTACTTTTAAATGGGCCAGCCATTTGGGATAAGATCCTAAGATGTGCCTAAATATCCCTTTGAATGGGAATTAAAGCTCTTAGTAGTTCATGCATTTAATTACAAAGGGCTTAAGTTGATTTATTTATCATGTTTATTGATGATGTTTGGTTATATGGCCAAACTTGAAAAAGACGAGTTTAGGTATATATCTTGAAAAATTTCCTCTTGCTTGACTTTGGACTTGATGGAAATCTAGGGACTTAACTCAGACTTAATGAAAGGCTTGAGCATTAGGTTAGGCTTAACTTGGAAGGCTGTGTGAGCAGGGATTTTTGCCCCACTCCCGGTGGAATGGTTCTTGCGACTTTGGCACTGTTTAGGCTCGGGGCCTTAGAGAACACTGGCCTAAGCCCAGAAAAAATGGAGGTGCCACCCGAATAGGCCAAAAAAAAGAAAGGGGTGGATGACTCGATTCTTAAGGAATCCCCAACCCCCTAATGGGTTCGAAAAGTTGGGTACGTATGGGAAGGTGAGAAATGGCCCAACACCCCCACAACGCCCAGTTCATTGGAACCGGCCTCCTTTATAGGGCTTAATATTATAAAATTCTTGAGTATAATAATATTATCCATATTACATGCAATAATTAAAATAAAGCATCATTATATTAAAATCAAAGAATGTCTAAACAAAGTAAATAAATGGACACCCATCCGAGGATGGAAATATGTCCTTACATCGTTCATGCCTAAACTAAATAGGACACCCACCGAAAGATGGAAACATGTCCTTTAAATTGATCCAAAATATGAAAGCAATTTAAATTATATAATATTTAACTAATGAGATACTCACAAAGTGGAAACATACCTCTTACAATTTTAATATTAAAACAAACAAAAAATAATCATAATGACAAAGAAAATAATCCATCCATGATAAATTAAATAAATCAAGTATTGAAAATAAATCAACCATCAAAACATATCATAAACCACATAATTAAATTTAAAATTAAATAAAGTAAATAAAGATACAAATTTAGATTTATGCCTTAATTTAGAGTTCTTTAATTAATAATTAGGGTTTTGAAATTTTAGAATTATTGTTGTTATTATTTAGGCTACTGTAAAGATTTTGGAAAATTAGAATGAATTAGGGTTTTATACATTTAAGAAGTTAGTAGGGTTCTTTCATTGACCAAATTAGGGCTTAAAAGTAACATCATGAAATTAGGGTTTTGAAATCTTAAGACATTAGGTTTATAATTCATATTTACTGTATTGTTATTTTAGGTTTATTGGATTATGGCTTTAGGGTTTAGATTTACTAAATTAGGTTTTAAGTTCACTGAATTAAGGTTTAGGAAAACTTAGGGTTTACTGTTTTGGTTTTTGAGAAAGTTAGGGCTTTTGGTATTTTAGAAAACATGTTTAGTTTTAGGGTTTAAGAAAATATTTTAGAGTTTTATAAAAATAATTATGATTTTTAGAAAATGTAAAGAAGACTAGGATTTGGAAATTTAAGAAAACATTTGGAGATTTTGGACAAAAGTTATGGTATAGATGAAAAATAGTTAGGGGAAAACAATTTAGGGTTTTGAAGCTTTTGGAAACAGCAGAATAGTTTTAAGGTCTTTAAGCTTTCTGGAAAAAGAAAAATAGTTTAGGGTTTTAAGGTTTTGGAAACAAAAGAGTAATTTTAGGATTTTTATGGTTTGGAAAAAGAAGAAAAACTTTTAGGGTTTTTAAGATTTTTTAAAAGCAAAAAATATAATTTAGGTTTTTAAGGTTTTGGAAACAAAAGAAATACTTTTAGGGTTTTGAAGTTTTGATCGCTGACTAATGGCTACTGGATGAATGTATGATTTAATGTAAAATATATTATTAAGTTTAATAATTTTGGTTACTTAAAAAAACAAACGATGGACACATTGTAAATAATGTTAAATCAAAAATTTATAATCAAACCTCCGTTCGTTGGTTCCTCCACAATTTGCATCTGGATGAACAAAGACAAAGGCAGTGTTGCTGCCTTTGAATGGATTGTTGATTGCTTTCTTGTTGCTAATGTCTCTTGTGCTAGGGTTTTTCTGTCTCTTTTTTACTCCAATAAAGACTAATCTTTCTGATCCAATCAAAGTTCCAAGTCCCTTAATTCTGTATTTTAATGTGGTATTTATAGGAAAAATCATCAACCTACTTCTAATTGTTTAAGGAAATTAAAACTAATTAGGATAATAAACCAAAACCAAATCGCCTTAGGAATTTCCTGCGGTGAATTAGCTTGGGGCCAATTCTCCGCAGGAAATTCCTGTGGCAAATTGACTTAGCCAATTCAACTTTCGGCGACGAATTTTTTTTTGTCTCCTATTTTTCTGTCGCCGATTTTTATTTTTTATTTTTATTTTTTATTTTCTTAATTTTACCATTTTTATTTTTATTAAAAATTATAAATATTAAATTCTAAAATAAATATTATTTAATTAAAATACCATAAAAATTATTTTGGACTATATAAAAAATATCGGACCAGACTGGGTCAAAAATTAAGGGTCTACAGTTTGCCCCCTGCTTAAACGATCTGAGACTTTTAGTAGAAGAGAGTGAAAAGCAACATGACTTTGAGCAGATTTTGGATGAGGATGGATACTTGGATTTGATTTGGGTACTTGGACTCGAGGTAAGTTCTGGACTTAAGAATAATTAGGGTTCTGAACCTGAGCTAAGTTCTGGACTTAAGAGGAATTCTAGGTTCTGGACCTAAGAGTAATTTGGATTCTTGATCCTAAACTAGATTTGGATACTCGATCCTAAACTGAATTTGGATACTCGATCCTAAATTAGATTTGGATACTCGATCCTAACTGGATTTGGATACTCGATCCTAAAATGGACTTGGATACTCGATCCTAACTGGATTTGGATACTTGATCCTAAAGTGGACTTGGATACTCGATCCTAAACTGGATTTGGATACTCGATCCTAACTGGATTTGGATACTCAATCCTAAACTGGATTTGGATACTCGATCCTAAACTGGATTTGGATACTCGATCCTAAATGGATTTGGATGCTCGATACTAAACTAGATTTGAAAGTGAGTTTGAAAATATTTTGTATACGCATAAACTCAAAAATTAAAATGGAGAAACTTTGCCCCCTGTGTAGGTTCAAACCAATAATTTTTCTCATGCAGGCTCTGATTGATGTTTTTATTGTCTAATTCTTCGCACAAGCACGCATTTCTTCTCTTTGCAAAATTACTAGAGCTTCCTCAAGCAATGGGTCTTCTATGCCCCCTGATTCTATATCTTCTTTTGATTCTTTACTTCACAGGGTGTTTTCTATTTACTTTAACAAAGAATGATATAATAAAAGAAAATGCAATGCGATATGCTCATGTATGCATGATATGCATGAATAACACTTACAATGATTTTATCGACTCACAAACCGAGGTGGTCAGTAGAAGTGTTCTTATTGACTCCTTTGAGATGCCCATTTAGGTCTTGCTTTGGAATGATAGAATGCTTCACATTTATGGCTTTTATTTTCAAGATGTTGAAAATATGGATAATGGAGGCCCCAAACAGCAGAGATACATCCATTTCAAATTATGATTCAGTATGTTAACTGGTAGCTTCTTCATAACCTTGCCAGTAATCATTTCCTTTTCCCACTGTGTCCTTCGAGGTTTGACTGTTTGAGAAACTTCTCTTAACTTGAAGGCTTTGTATGACAAAAACATTTTTTATTTTTAAATTTTGATTTTGAAATCAAATGTTGGCTGTAACACCCCTATATCCCGTATACGTACCAAGCATGCTTAAACGATCGTAATATACGTATACTGAATATAAAAAATGTCACAGTTTAAAAATAATACACAACAAATATCTTTGTAAATAAGTGAAACCAATCTCAAACATTTTAAAAGAAATCCAAAAGACACCATATATAAAAACATTTATTAATTCACAGCGGAAGTTATTACAAATATGTTATAAATCAAAGATTACAAAACATAGAATATATATATACATGATTGGCAGTTCTTCTCTGATCTTTAAGTCCCAAAAGAAAATCCTCAATGTCTAGTCTCACTTGGTCTCGAGGAGCTCTCAGGTTCAACTCTGTCACCTGCGCAATCAAACACTATCGCGCTAAACCCACGGCTTAGTAGTACAAAGTATACTAACATGATGCTTTAATATGATATAATGTCACAATTAATCTCATACATCATTTAAAAGAATATCACATTTCCATATCTTTACTTTATTCAATGTCATAACAACATTCATATTACATCTTCATAGTTCCATTAATTTTACCATTCAAGAATCACATTAAATACAAAGACAAGCATGGGCCCAAAACACACTAATATGCCATTCAATTTTCAGAGTTAATGCTTTGGTTTTGTTATCACATTTATTGTAATATCCCAATGTTTGCCCAAGAAGTTTGGATATAATTGTTGTTTGTTTGAATTATGTGTATATGTTATGTGGATAAGAAAAGAAATTGAAAAGAGAATGTTTATGTATTGTTTAAAAAGGAAAGGAATGTGTAGAGAGAAAGTGTATATGTTGGGTATATGGTAATATATATAACATATACATTAGTCAAAATGGATGGTCAATGCAAGAGGATATTTATTTTTGGTATGTGAAATTACTTAAATGGGCATATAAGTGACAAAAGTTAAGTTAAATGGATGAGGGCATTTAGGTAATTGCCTTGTTAAAATTGCTTGGTGGATATTTAAAGAAGAAGAGAAGTTGGATTTGTCTTCATTTTCTCTTCTTTGTTTGGTGTGGCCGGCTACCAAAGGGAAAGGAAGAGCAAGTGAGGTGTTTTGATTTCTAACATCAAATTGAAGGAAGAATCAAAGGATGAAGTGGGAGATTTGTGAAATTTCTTCAATTGAGGTAAGTACTCTCTTGTTTTCCTTTGTTATTTTTGAAGTTGTGTTTGAAATGAGTTGTGGTTTGTTAACATTATGATTTGGTGTGTTTGAGATGTGTTGATGAGTATTGGAATTGATTGTGAGTTAAAAAGGTTAAATTGGTGTTGGTTTTGTTTGAAAATGGTAAGTTAAGTAGATGTTGTTATTGAAAGAAGAAGATTGATGTTGGTTTTAGGGTTTGATGTGGTAATTGATTGAATGTATGGTTAGTGTAGTGTTAATGTGAATATTGTGATGAATATGTGTTAATAACATTGATTACATTCATTTGAATGAGGTTGTGTTGTGTATAAGGTGTTGTTAATTCAATCAAAGGAGTTTTGGTTATGTTTAGGATTTCATTCATGAGAGACACGGCCAAACCAAGGGAGAGACACGGCCAAACTAAAGAAATTTTGAGAGACACGGCCAAGTCTATGAAATTTTGGCCGTGCTGGGTGATTTTTGGAGGAGACACGGCCGTGTCCCTTGCCCATGTTGGCTTCTGTTGCTTTTGGTTGAGAGACGTTTGGTTGAGAGACACGACCACAAGCTTGGCCGTGTCCCTTGGGTGTGTTGGCTACTGTGATTGTCCTTTGCTCTTCTTGCTTTGTGGAGATTGAACATACATTTGATGATGCATATGATTCTAAATGAACAATGTTATGTTATGCATTGTGAATCTTGTGAATGATAATGTGTTATATGAATAATGTGACTAATATTATGACTTGTATAGTGTGGAAGAGATGTGGATCATTCAAAAAGGTATGTGCAATGCAATTTCTTATGACGAATTACCTTAATGTTAATTGAGACATAAAGAAATGTAGAACTAATGTTTTGAGTTATAATGATGTGAATGATATGATTGAAACATGCCTAGATGATATGATTGAATAATGGTATGTTGTTTAGTTAATGTAATTGATGTTGTATATTATAATGATGATTTAATAGAGTTGTGAAGCCATTGTGATTGGCTATGATGATTCAAATGTGATGTGAAGCCATTGTGATTAGCTATGATGATTCAAATGTGATGTGAAGCCATTGTGATTGGCTATGATGATACAATTGTGATAATTGAGGCATGTTTGCCTAGATGATGATTCAATTGAGAATGGAATGGATAATGAAATAATAAATGAATTGTGTGGCTAATGTGTTATTCCATTTTCAGAGTTTGTTGTTGGTGGCATGCCTAATATTAGTAACAATCTCTTGAAGTTAGGTTGGCTAAGTCCTTGAAGCCTAATTGAGATGTTACAACCCTTGAAGCTAGGTTGGATTGGTTCTTGAAGCCAAGTTGGGTTGATACTTAGCATGTTTTGTTCCCCTTGAAGCTTGGTTGAACCTAAATCCTTGAAGCCTAGTTGGGATAATGATAATGATAATGTGATAATTAAACCAAAGCATTAACTCTGAAAGTCGAATAGCATATTAGTGTCTGTTGGGCCCGAGTCTGTCTTTGTTGACAATGTGATATACAAATGTTGAAATAAATGAATAAATGAGATATATGATTGCCTCTGTTGGAAATGTGATTTATGATCGGTGAATTGTGAATAAAGTAATGTTATGAAGTGTGAAGTGCAATATGTGTATTGACATATTAATTGTGAGGATTGATGATGGATTATGGTTGCTGATAATGATATGTATATATGTATATCATATATGAAATGAGTTGAGATATACGAAAGGTGCAATTTAAAAAGGAAAATCATGATAGGAAACTAATGGTACATGGAATTGAGATATCATCATATGTTAATATTTTTATAATGTATGTTTATATTTTATATTTGTACTACTAAGCTCTCGGGCTTAGCGCGGATGTGTAATCGCGCAGGTAACTAGGTGGAAGATGTGAAGTCTTTTGTTATGCCACGAGAAGAGTATGAGTTGTCGAGACCGACTAGAGGGTAATGCATACATGTATAACTTTTAATCATAATGTATTTCTGACGAGAGAATATTTATATGTATAAAAGAAGTTTTGATAAAGATAATGATTTTGTAAATGTTATTTAAATTAACATATTATGGTTTGAACTTTGTTACAGGTTTTAAAAAATGTAATGACAAGTGGCATCCTTATACTTTATATACTTACTGTATGTATACTAGGTATATGTATAGTACTTATATAGGGTATCAGGATGTTACAATTATTTTGGTATCAGAGCTTAGGTTCGAGATTCTCGGCCTAAGTAGAATTAAAAAGAGAAAGTTTTGAAAAACTTAAAGAGAATTAAAAAGAAGAGTTTTGAAATGTAATTGGTAATACATGCATATGCATTGACACCTAGGTTGGTCTCGGATGTGGCATTATATGAATGGTAAAATATCTGTGTTATATGAGATGGATGCTAGTGTGTGAATGATGTTTTACATGAAAGTAAAGCTAGAGAAAGAAATGATATGGATGTATATAAATTTAAAATATATATATATGGAAATTTATGCAAGTAAAGTGAATTGTTAAATGTGTTGAAGTATAAAGAGATGAAAAGGAGAATAGAGTTGAAAATGAGCTGGAAACAAAATCAAGATTAGAGTATGTACTCTTTCCTCTACACTATGAATCTCTTTATAATAGAGTTTATGTTGGGTTTGATAGATAGAGGAAATATTGTTGAATTGTTAATATTGGAAGATATGTTACTAAAATGAGAAAAGTATGGTGGAATATTGAATGAGTTGGTTAGTATAGACAAAGTGTGAATATTTAAAGTTTTGGGGTATATATATAAAGTTAAGATTTTGTTAAAAGGAAAAAGAGATGATATTGGTTAAGTAAGAATATAAATTGGTATTGTTATTTTAATGCAAACATGGTGAATTCAATGTTAGAAATGTGAGATGCTTGGATATTATGAAAGCTCATGGTAATGGTGATAATATGTGATATTTGAGATTTTTGAAATGTGCTTGATAATTGTGGAAATTGTATGTTTTGATATTGCTTTGTGATATATATATATAAGATGTTTTTAAAGTTGATATTAAGAAAAGATGAGTTTGGCAAATTGAAGTTTAAGTGAAGTAGTAAGTTGAAAAGTTAAAATTTTAGCGGAATTTGATAAAGATTATTGGGATATTGATAATTTAATGTATATTCAATACATAAGATAAGTGAAATGACTACTATTGCCCATGAAAGTATTATGAAATGAGTAATGTGATTGATAGTATGAGAATTTGTTTTAAAGTAAAAAAGGGAAGTGGATAAGCAAATAAAAATGAGTTATATTAGGTCATTTTAATGAAAAGGGTAAAAATGGATATGGAAGTATATTAAATGTTTTTAAAGATGAAAGTGAAAGAGATGTCACATTGGGAATGTGACTAAGATGGATGTGAAGTGTTATTGTAGTCAGAATATATATATATATATATGTGTTGTGTGAATCAGTATTTTACATCATACGGGAAGAAATGGTACTGGATGGTTCTCGCTGGCTCTCTTAAGTGGGAGGTCAGGTGTTCGATCCAGGGAGGCGACTTGCACTCATGTGTCTTGGGTGTAAGCCAAACAAACGAATCCTACAGGAGGGCCCGTGAGGGCAGTTTAGTACTGTAGCAGCCCAGCCCAGAGGCCCTGGGGGTTTCTCCGGATAGGAATGGCTCAGCAGGTGGACTGGGACGGTTGTTACAGTTATAAAGGAAAATTTGTATTGAATGTATGATAAATAAGAGTATCTAATTAAGTGTATACATGTATATGATATATGATTGAGTTTTCAATATGAATGAAATTATGATATATAAACAAATGTGTGAATCACATTATGCAGGTGACCTATGAATATGTATGTGGTATAATTATAGAATTAGTGATATGGAAAATGATGTTATATGTATTAGTGGACCTAAGAGATATTAGGTCTTGAACTGTTTAAAGCTAGATGGATTATGTAATGAAAGTAAGTATGGAATGGACTTGAGTAATATTGGACAGTGGAAATTGTTATGGTGAGCATTGAACTTGATGATCATATGATATTTAGAGTCCCAAAGTATTCACATATGGAAAGTTCTAAATAATTATATTATAAGAGATTGTAAATGGATTAGAAATGAAGTGACGAATAGAAATTGTATAAGAACTGCATATGATTGAATATGTATATAGTAATATTTTTGAAACATGAATTAAGTTGATAAAGATCATATAATCGATTGCAAATTGGTTTGAAATGGAGTTGGAATGTGTTAATTTCTGTTATACCAAAAATGTAAAGATTGAGAATAGAATTATATAAGAACAGTATTGATTTGAAAGTTTCAGGCTTGAATATTAATTTCTTAAAGCCATGTGTTTTGTTCAGTATATTTGATTGGTTAATTTTGTTATCCATAGATTTGGATCTTAGATAAAATGTTTGTAATACAGATTTGGTGAGATTGAAAATTATATTTGAAAAGTATAATTAAAAGTTATGATGGATAAAGTTTTACTTTATCATTTTATATTAAGAATTTGATTATAATTATGAAGGTAAAGAAAGAAAAAGGAAATTATGGAAATATTTTGAGTTATGAATAATATGACAAAGGTAATCAAATTAAATATAACAATGGTATGAAATGTGAAGAGATATTAAAAAGGGAGAAATTATAAAATATGACTGAAAGTTATACTGAATATGTTTATGATATGTAATGAATAAATGAATGAACTTGAAGTTTAAGTGAATGAACTATAGAGAGTAAATATGGTATAAAATTTTTATGAGAATTGGTGGGAATTATATTAAGATAATTTGAAGTGATTTGTTATTATGATAATTTGACTGAAAATGGATCGGAAGAGATCAAGAATTGAATTTAAGTTTGCCCTAAGGGAATTAAGTTATATATATACATATATGGATATTGTGAAATTTCATGATAAGTTAAATAAATTAATCGTTGGTTGAAATTGAACAAGATTGGAATGTGGGTATATTGTGGCAGATAGATCTAGTGATCTGGATTTGGCTAAGAATTATGAATCACTATTGAGATTTAATGTGTATAATTGTACTAAGAGTATAATTATTTTCATGATAATGTATATGATGTAAAATTTTAGAGTGTGTTTGGACATGAATGAATGGAGTTATAGTAGTTATAAATTATGATAAAAAAAGATTGGTTATTTACAAAATAAGTTGAAAGGTAGTGTATTAATATATAAGTTAGGTGAAAAGCATGCTAAAGAAGTAACTCCATTTGTGAAAAATAAAGATCTTGTTATCCATTGAGGTTGATAAATGTCTATTTAAACAGTGATTGTAATGACGGGATAATTAATGCTCAGATAAAAACCAATGGTTTCTGAGGTTAAAGTTAAGAAAGTATTATTAGAGAGATGAAGGAACAAAATATATTAAATATAAAGATTAGACGAAGTATAAGTGTGCTATAAAATGATTTGATTCTTGTATAAAGATATTAATAGAAAATGTAATGAGATCTTGTGAATGTTTGATCAAGGAAGTAATAAGATGTATAAACATATAGAATGATGAGTTATGGAATTTAAAGAAGGTGGTTGATTCTAAAGAGGAGAATTGAAGTTATATGATTTGATAATATAATAACGTAAGCATATAATTAACTTCATATGGAGGTTAAGATGATATTCTATTATGAATGGATTACAATTATATTAGATAATTTTGAGGATGAAATTATTTAAGGGGGAGAGAATTGTAATATCCCAATGTTTGCCCAAGAAGTTTGGATATAATTGTTGTTTGTTTGAATTATGTGTATATGTTATGTGGATAAGAAAAGAAATTGAAAAGAGAATGTTTATGTATTGTTTGAAAAAGAAAGGAATGTGTAGAGAGAAAGTGTATATGTTGGGTATATGGTAATATATATAACATATACATTAGTCAAAATGGATGGTCAATGCAAGAGGATATTTATTTTTGGTACGTGAAATTACTTAAATGGGCATATAAGTGACAAAAGTTAAGTTAAATGGATGAGGGCATTTAGGTAATTGCCTTGTTAAAATTGCTTGGTGGATATTTAAAGAAGAAGAGAAGTTGGATTTGTCTTCATTTTCTCTTCTTTGTTTGGTGTGGCCGGCTACCAAAGGGAAAGGAAGAGCAAGTGAGGTGTTTTGATTTCTAACATCAAATTGAAGGAAGAATCAAAGGATGAAGTGGGAGATTTGTGAAATTTCTTCAATTGAGGTAAGTACTCTCTTGTTTTCCTTTGTTATTTTTGAAGTTGTGTTTGAAATGAGTTGTGGTTTGTTAACATTATGATTTGGTGTGTTTGAGATGTGTTGATGAGTATTGGAATTGATTGTGAGTTAAAAAGGTTAAATTGGTGTTGGTTTTGTTTGAAAATGGTAAGTTAAGTAGATGTTGTTATTGAAAGAAGAAGATTGATGTTGGTTTTAGGGTTTGATGTGGTAATTGATTGAATGTATGGTTAGTGTAGTGTTAATGTGAATATTGTGATGAATATGTGTTAATAACATTGATTACATTCATTTGAATGAGGTTGTGTTGTGTATAAGGTGTTGTTAATTCAATCAAAGGAGTTTTGGTTATGTTTAGGATTTCATTCATGAGAGACACGGCCAAACCAAGGGAGAGACACGGCCAAACTAAAGAAATTTTGAGAGACACGGCCAAGTCTATGAAATTTTGGCCGTGCTGGGTGATTTTTGGAGACACGGCCGTGTCCCTTGCCCATGTTGGCTTCTGTTGCTTTTGGTTGAGAGACTTTTGGTTGAGAGACACGGCCACAAGCTTGGCCGTGTCCCTTGGGTGTGTTGGCTACTGTGATTGTCCTTTGCTCTTCTTGCTTTGTGGAGATTGAACATACATTTGATGATGCATATGATTCTAAATGAACAATGTTATGTTATGCATTGTGAATCTTGTGAATGATAATGTGTTATATGAATAATGTGACTAATATTATGACTTGTATAGTGTGGAAGAGATGTGGATCATTCAAAAAGGTATGTGCAATGCAATTTCTTATGATGAATTACCTTAATGTTAATTGAGACATAAAGAAATGTAGAACTAATGTTTTGAGTTATAATGATGTGAATGATATGATTGAAACATGCCTAGATGATATGATTGAATAATGGTATGTTGTTTAGTTAATGTAATTGATGTTGTATATTATAATGATGATTTAATAGAGTTGTGAAGCCATTGTGATTGGCTATGATGATTCAAATGTGATGTGAAGCCATTGTGATTGGCTATGATTATTCAAATGTGATGTGAAGCCATTGTGATTGGCTATGATGATACAATTGTGATAATTGAGGCATGTTTGCCTAGATGATGATTCAATTGAGAATGGAATGGATAATGAAATAATAAATGAATTGTGTGGCTAATGTGTTATTCCATTTTCAGAGTTTGTTGTTGGTGGCATGCCTAATATTAGTAACAATCTCTTGAAGTTAGGTTGGCTAAGTCCTTGAAGCCTAATTGAGATGTTACAACCCTTGAAGCTAGGTTGGATTGATTCTTGAAGCCAAGTTGGGTTGATACTTAGCATGCTTTGTTCCCCTTGAAGCTTGGTTGAACCTAAATCCTTGAAGCCTAGTTGGGATAATGATAATGATAATGTGATAATTAAACCAAAGCATTAACTCTGAAAGTCGAATAGCATATTAGTGTCTGTTGGGCCCGAGTCTGTCTTTGTTGACAATGTGATATACAAATGTTGAAATAAATGAATAAATGAGATATATGATTGCCTCTGTTGGAAATGTGATTTATGATCGGTGAATTGTGAATAAAGTAATGTTATGAAGTGTGAAGTGCAATATGTGTATTGACATATTAATTGTGAGGATTGATGATGGATTATGGTTGCTGATAATGATATGTATATATGTATATCATATATGAAATGAGTTGAGATATACGAAAGGTGCAATTTAAAAAGGAAAATCATGATAGGAAACTAATGGTACATGGAATTGAGATATCATCATATGTTAATATTTTTATAATGTATGTTTATATTTTATATTTGTACTACTAAGCTCTCGGGCTTAGCGCGGATGTTTAATCGCGCAGGTAACTAGGTGGAAGATGTGAAGCCTTTCGTTATGCCACGAGAAGAGTATGAGTTGTTGAGACCGACTAGAGGGTAATGCATACATGTATAACTTTTAATCATAATATATTTCTGACGAGAGAATATTTATATGTATAAAAGAAGTTTTGATAAAGATAATGATTTTGTAAATGTTATTTAAATTAACGTATTATGGTTTGAACTTTGTTACAGGTTTTAAAAAATGTAATGACAAGTGGCATCCTTATACTTTATATACTTACTGTATGTATACTAGGTATATGTATAGTACTTATATAGGGTATCGGGGTGTTACATTTATCATTATCATAAACCCAACTAGGTTTCAAGGATTAGGTTCAACCAAGCTTCAAGGGGAACAAAGCATGCTAAGTATCAACCCAACTTGGCTTCAAGAACCGACCCAACCTAGCTTCAAGGGTGGTAACATCTCAATTAGGCTTCAAGGACCAAGTCCAACCTAACTTCAAGAGATTGTTACTAATAATAGGCATGCCACCAACAACAAACTCTGAAAATGGAATAACACATTAGCCACACAACTCATTTATTATTTCATTATTCATTTCATTCTCAATTCTCATCATCATAGCCAAACACAATGGCTTCATGTCTCTTTTGAATCATCATAGCCAATCACAATGACCTCATATCTTATCATGTCTCAATTTACATTATCACACTTCATTATTCAAGTATACATAACCAAATACATTAAATATCATCACATAGGCATACATGCCTCACTTATCTCAATTCACATTATGCAAAACATAACATTATAGCAACTCATCTTTCAAATACACAATCATTTACATCATATCCTTCACATTATACTTATGGCATCATTGACATAAATATAACAAAGTACATTGTTCATAAACATCATCAATATCATCAAATGTATGTTCCACATTATACACAACATCACATTATTCATATGCATTAACAATGAAAAAATGCAAGATTTGTACTTACCTCAATAACAATTCACACTACTCTAAACACTTTCCTTTTCCAAGATTCTTCACTTCCCAAACTAGGGCAACTCACCTTCTTTCAAAAACCTAATCCAAAAATTGAGACAATACATGAATTTTCATACAATTTATCACTTATTAACTTCATCTTAGACCTTTAGATTACAAAGTATCACTTAACATCACATTTAAAAGCCCACGGCCGTGGCCACCTCAACCCCCACGGGCGTGGGTTAGATTATGATTCTGCCTCCCATGCTCCACACCTCCACGGCCATGGTTAAACTTGACCACGGCCATGGCAACCAAGGCCACGGGCGTGGCATTCACAATGCTACTGCCTTCCATCAAAATCACATATTTTGAGCTTACAACTCCAACAAACACAAACAACATGAAAATCTATGAAAATACTTGATTAAACTCAAGTTACACTTCACTTAACACTTCAAAACCCTAATATAAACACAACTCACTCTTTCAATTCAAACACCAACTTAACTTCTCATTTAAAAATCAACTTCAACACTTATAAATAAATCACAAACACACCTAATCATAATATTCACAAATCATAACTCAACTCAAACACAACTTCAAAAATAACAAAGGAAACAAGAGAAAGAACTTACCAAAGTTGATAAATTTCACAAATCTCCAACTTAATCACTTAATTCTTCCTTCAATTTGAGCTTAGAACTTCAAGAACCTCTCTTGCTCTCTTGCTTCCTTTTGTCTTTGAAGGAGCCGGCCACACACATGGAAAAGAAGAAAAGATGATGAAGAAAACAAAGTCAACTTCTCTTTAAATCTCTACCAAGTGTTCCACAAAGAAAATTACCAACATACCCTCTTCTCACTTGTTCTAGCTTTCTTCTAATCAATTGCCCTTTAAAGTAATTTCACATATAACAAATAAAATATCTTCTTCCCTTGACCAATCATTTTGACCAATATATATGTTATATATATTACCATATACCCAACATATACACTTATTCTCTACACACTACTTTCCTTTTTAAACAATACATAAACATTCTCTTTTCAATTTCTTTTCTCTTGCAACTAACATATACATTCAATCCAACTTAAAACAACAACAATATTCAAAACTTCTAAGGCATACATTGGGATATTACAATTCTCCCCCTCTAAAAAGAAATTTCATCCTCGAAATTACCTGTTATCAAGTCCGAAATAACTGAGGATATTGATCTCGCATTGCTTGCTCACTTTCCCAAGTTGCCTCTTCTCTCCCATGATTCTTCCATAGAACTTTCACCAAAGGCACTTTCTTATTCCTCAACTCTTTCACTTCATATGCCAAAATAGCAACTGGTTCTTCTTCAAATGTCAGATCTGAACTCACTTCGATAGCTTCAATTGGCAAAACATGAGATGGATCCGATCTGTATCTCCTCAACATAGAAACATGGAATACATTATGGATCCTATCCAACTCAGGTGGTCAAGCAAGCCGATAAGCAACTGGCCCAACTCTTTCCAAAACTTCATACGGTCCAATGAAACGAGGACTCAATTTCCCTTTTCGACCAAACCTCAGGATCTTCTTCCAAGGAGACACTTTCAAAAATACCTTATCTCCAATCTCAAATTCTATGTCTCTTCTTTTTAAATCTGCATAAGACTTCTGTCGATCTAAAGCTGCTTTCAACCTATCTCGAATCATTTTCACTTTCTCTTCAGTTTCTTTAATTAAATCAGGACCAATTAACTTACCTTCTCCAAGTTCATTCCAACATAGAGGTGTCCTACACCGTCTACCATACAATGCTTCGAATGGTGCCATACCAATACTGGATTGATGACTGTTATTATAAGCAAATTCCACAAGTGATTAGAATCTATCCCAACTTCCAGAGAAATCAATGACACAGCTTCGCAACATGTCCTCAATAATCTGTATCACTCTCTCTGACTGCCCATCTGTCTGCGAATGAAAAGTAGTATTGAAGTGTAATCGAGAACCCAAAGCACCATGTAAACTCTTCCAAAATCTTGAAGTAAACCGGGGATCTCGATCAGACACTAGAGAAATTAGGACACCATGTAACTTCACAATCTCATGAATATACAGCTCAGCTAACCTTTCCAGAGAATAATCCATCCGAACCGGGAGAAAATGAGCTGTCTTAGTCAGCCTATCCATAATCACCCAAATAGCATCATGCTTCCTTTGTGTTAATGGTAGACCAGACACAAAATCCATTTTCACTCTATCCCATTTCCATTCAGGCACTGATAACGGTTGAAGTAACCCTGTTGGAACCTGATGCTCAGCTTTTACCCTCTGACATGTGAGACATTTGGATACAAACTCCGCTATGTCTCTCTTCATACCGGACCACCAGTAATATTGCTTCAAATCATGATACATCTTTGTATTGCCCGGATGCATAGCAAATACTGATTGATGTGCTTCTTCTAAAATGATCCTTCTCAAATTAGCATCATCAGGTACACATAATCTATTTTTAAACCAAAGACTCCTATCATTTCTCACAATAAAATCTCTACTCTTTCCACTCTGGCAATCTGAAACAATCTTTTGAATCTTCTCATCAGCCAATTGAGCCTTTTTAATCTGATCCAACAATATTGGTTTCAATTGCAACTGTGCCAACAATGCACCATCATCACAAGATATAAAACTAGCATGCAATGCTCTCAATTCAACAAGTAACGAGAGCAAATAGACAGTCAAACCTGCTAAAGACTTCCGACTCAAGGCATCAGCAACAACATTTGCCTTACCAGGGTGATAATCAATCAAACAATTGTAGTCTTTAATCAACTCCAACCATCTCCTCTGTCGAAGATTAAGTTCTCTCTGCACCCCCAAATATTTCAAACTTTTATGGTCTGTATAGATAAAACACTTCTCTCCATACAGATAATGTCGCCAAATCTTCAATGCAAACACAATGGCTGCCAACTCTAAATCATGCGTCGGATAGTTAAGCTCATGCGGCTTCAACTGTCGAGAAGCATAAGCTATAACTTTACCTTCTTGCATCAGCACACAACCCAAACCACTATGTGAAGCATCACTATAGATCACATATGGTTTATCTTCCATAGGTAAAGTAAGAACAGGCGCTTGAGTCAACATTTCTCTCAACTGTTCAAAGCTAGCCTGACACTGATCTGTCCACACAAATCTAACTCCCTTTCGAAGTAATCTGGTAAGTGGAGTAGCTATCAAAGAAAATCCTTTCACAAACCGTCGGTAATAGCCTGCCAAACCCAGAAAACTTCTAACTTCAGTCACAGATTTTGGTGGACTCCAATTCAAAATAGCTTCAACTTTACTCGGATCAACTCTAATGCCTTCTGCTGAAACTATATGACCGAGAAAAGTTACTTGATCAAGCCAAAACTCACACTTCAACAGTTTAGCAAACAATTGCTTCTCTCTCAAAATTTGCAACACAATCCACAGATGCATGTCATGCTCCTCCTCATTACGCGAATACACCAAAATGTCATCAATAAAGACCACTACAAACTGATCCAGATAGGGCCTAAACACCCTATTCATCGAATCCATAAAAGCTGCAGGTGCATTCGTCAAACCAAAAGACATAACTAGAAACTCATAATGCCCATACCTTGTACGAAAGGCTGTCTTAGGAACATCTTCAGCTCTGACCCTCAACTGATGGTACCCTGATCTCAAATCAATTTTGGAAAACACAGCTGCACCCTTCAATTGATCAAAGAGATCATCAATTCTAGGCAAAGGATATTTATTTTTAATAGTCACCTTGTTCAATTGCCTATAATCGATACACAATCTCATAGTGCCATCCTTTTTCTTCACAAATAAAACAGGAGCTCCCCACGGTGAAACACTTGGGCGAACAAACCCTTTATCCAACAACTCCTGCAACTGCACTTTCAATTCTCTCAGTTCAGCAGGTGCCATTCTATAAGGAGTAATAGAGATAGGAGTGGTACTAGGCAATAATTCAATATCAAACTCCACCTCTCTCTCAGGAGGCAACCCTGGCAACTCTTCTGGAAACACATCTGGAAATTCTGCAACTGTAGGTATACTCTCAATTTGAGAACCCCTTACCCTCGTATCCAAAATATGAGCAAGGTAAGCATCACACCCTTTTCTAATCAATCTTCTAGCTGCAACAACTGAAACAAACAAGGATGCTAGCTGTCCTTGCTCACTAGATACTAACACCTCTCTACCATCGCTGGTTCTCAAAGTAACAACTTTCTTTTTACAGTCTACCACAGCTCCATGTCTAGATAACCAATCCATGCCTAGGATCACATCATATTCCTTAAAAGGCATCTCAATCAAATCTCCAAGGAACTCCTCACCTTGAACCACCACTGCACTATCTCGGTGCACTTTGCTAACAATCACACTATGCCCTAAAGGATTTGTCACCAATACATCAAATCCTAGGGATTCAGCATGCATATCAGACACAGGAAAAATAGATACACTAATATATGAATGTGTGGATCCGGGATCAATCAAAGCAAGTACAGAAATACCAAATAAAGAAAAAGTACCAGCTATGACTGCCGAAGCATCTGGCTTCCTCTGCATCACATATATCCTCTGAGAAGATCCAGTCTCCTCTGGTCTACTCTCTCTGGATGTAGAACCTCCTCTAGGACTGAACCCAGATCTGCCTCCTCTGCTGAAACTTCTGCCTCCTCGACCTCCCCTCACACCAGGTCGAGAAGCTGCAGAATCTACCGACATCTGCTCTTGCCTCTTAGGACAATCTCTAACAAAATGATCAGGCGATCCACATCTGAAACATACCCCTGCCACCCCAGTCCTCCAACAAGTACCACCATGTGGCCTACCACAATGAATACATATGGGTAGAGTGGATCTCTGAGTCAATGGGGTCAGAGCACTCGCCACTGAAACTGTAGGTCTCAATCTCTGCCTCTGAAACTGAACTGACCTACCAGCTGGCCTCTGACTCCTACTAACTCGAGGAACAAAACTTCCTTTACCTCTTTTCACAGATGAAGACCCTGCCTCAAACTGGGGCCTTCTAACCCTGATCTCTTCCTCTAAAGCAGCTGCAATAACCTGAGCTCTTTCCACACTCCGAGCTGCTGCCACAAGCTGGGAAAAATCATGATATCTAGATCCAGCCACAAGACACAAGATAGAGGGCCTCAATCCCTTCTCAAATCTCCTGCATCTATCTATCTCATCAGATATAATACCCCCAGCATACTGGCTCAACCGGATAAACTCTAACTCATATTCCGTCACAGTCCGGTGATCTTGCTTTTAGCTTAGAAACTCCATTTTCTTCACATCCTTATACTCCCTCGGAGTATACTTCAATTCAAACTCTCTTAGAAAATCAGCATAGGACAAGGTAGGTGGATCATCCATAGCATGAGGCACTGTCTTCCACCAGTTATATGCATCCTTCTGCAACAAGGATCTTGCATAATCAAATTTTTCTTCTGGAGTGGCTTGCAACTGAACAAATATTCTCTGTACTTTTATCTAGCCACTGCTCAGCTACAGCTGGATCAATAGTACCCAAGAAATCTTCTACTCCGTACTTCCTTAATTTATCATACTGTCTCACTGATACCAAAGGCTGTGGGGGTGGCGGTGGTTGCACTGGTGCTTGCCTCATAATCTCTACCACATGCCTAAGCCAAACTGGTGGAACATCCTCACCAGCTGGTCCCCCCGACACAGAAGCAGGTGCCTCTCCAGCACTATCCACTCTAGCTCCATCATCAGGAGCAACACTCTTCGCACTTCCCTCAACTGACTGACGCAAATGAGGATCCATCACAACCTATATATGCAAACACAGCAGAATACTTCTCATTAAAGATCAGAGACTGCCAATACCAACATATATGTTATTCAAAAATCCACTTTTTAAAATCAAAACATTCTTTTTCTTACACTTGACCTAGGTTGAGAATCTCAAACCTAGGCTCTGATACCAAAACAATTGTAACACCCCTATATCCCGTATACGTACCAAGCATGCTTAAACGATCGTAATATACGTATACTGAATATAGAAAATGTCACAGTTTAAAAATAATACACAACAAATATCTTTGTAAATAAGTGAAACCAATCTCAAACATTTTAAAAGAAATCCAAAAGACACCATATATAAAAACATTTATTAATTCACAGCGGAAGTTATTACAAATATATTATAAATCAAAGATTACAAAACATAGAATATATATATACATGATTGGCAGTTCTTCTCTGATCTTTAAGTCCCAAAAGAAAATCCTCAATGTCTAGTCTCACTTGGTCTCGAGGAGCTCTCAGGTTCAACTCTGTCACCTGCGCGATCAAACACTATCGCGCTAAGCCCACGGCTTAGTAGTACAAAGTATACTAACATGATGCTTTAATATGATATAATGTCACAATTAATCTCATACATCATTTAAAAGAATATAACATTTCCACATCATACTTTATTCAATGTCATAACAACATTCATATTACATCTTCATAGTTCCATTAATTTTACCATTCAAGAATCACATTAAATACAAAGACAAGCATGGGCCCAAAACACACTAATATGCCATTCAATTTTCAGAGTTAATGCTTTGGTTTTGTTATCACATTTATCATTATCATAAACCCAACTAGGTTTCAAGGATTAGGTTCAACCAAGCTTCAAGGGGAACAAAGCATGCTAAGTATCAACCCAACTTGGCTTCAAGAACCAACCCAACCTAGCTTCAAGGGTGGTAACATCTCAATTAGGCTTCAAGGACCAAGTCCAACCTAACTTCAAGAGATTGTTACTAATAATAGGCATGCCACCAACAACAAACTCTGAAAATGGAATAACACATTAGCCACACAACTCATTTATTATTTCATTATTCATTTCATTCTCAATTCTCATCATCATAGCCAAACACAATGGCTTCATGTCTCTTTTGAATCATCATAGCCAATCACAATGGCCTCATATCTTATCATGTCTCAATTTACATTATCACACTTCATTATTCAAGTATACATAACCAAATACATTAAATATCATCACATAGGCATACATGCCTCACTTATCTCAATTCACATTATGCAAAACATAACATTATAGCAACTCATCTTTCAAATACACAATCATTTACATCATATCCTTCACATTATACTTATGGCATCATTGACATAAATATAACAAAGTACATTGTTCATAAACATCATCAATATCATCAAATGTATGTTCCACATTGTACACAACATCACATTATTCATATGCATTAACAATGCAAAAATGCAAGATTTGTACTTACCTCAATAACAATTCACACTACTCTAAACACTTTCCTTTTCCAAGATTCTTCACTTCCCAAACTAGGGCAACTCACCTTCTTTCAAAAACCTAATCCAAAAATTGAGACAACACATGAATTTCCATACAATTTATCACTTATTAACTTCATCTTAGACCTTTAGATTACAAAGTATCACTTAACATCACATTTAAAAGCCCACAGCCGTGGCCACCTCAACCCCCACGGGCGTGGGTTAGATTATGATTCTGCCTCCCATGTTCCACACCTCCACGGCCATGGTTAAACTTGACCACGGCCATGGCAACCAAGGCCACGGGCGTGGCATTCACAATGCTACTGCCTTCCATCAAAATCACATATTTTGAGCTTACAACTCCAACAAACACAAACAACATGAAAATCTATGAAAATACTTGATTAAACTCAAGTTACACTTCACTTATCACTTCAAAACCCTAATATAAACACAACTCACTCTTTCAATTCAAACACCAACTTAACTTCTCATTTAAAAATCAACTTCAACACTTATAAACAAATCACAATCACACTTAATCATAATATTCACAAATCATAACTCAACTCAAACACAACTTCAAAAATAACAAAGGAAACAAGAGAAAGAACTTACCAAAGTTGATAAATTTCACAAATCTCCAACTTAATCACTTAATTCTTCCTTCAATTTGAGCTTAGAACTTCAAGAACCTCTCTTGCTCTCTTGCTTCCTTTTGTCTTTGAAGGAGCCGGCCACACACATGGAAAAGAAGAAAAGATGATGAAGAAAACAAAGTCAACTTCTCTTTAAATCTCCACCAAGTGTTCCACAAAGAAAATTACCAACATACCCTCTTCTCACTTGTTCTAGCTTTCTTCTAATCAAGTGCCCTTTAAAGTAATTTCACATATAACAAATAAAATATCTTCTTCCCTTGACCACTCATTTTGACCAATATATATGTTATATATATTACCATATACCCAACATATACACTTACTCTCTACACACTACTTTCCTTTTTAAACAATACATAAACATTCTCTTTTCAATTTCTTTTCTCTTGCAACTAACATATACATTCAATCCAACTTAAAACAACAACAATATTCAAAACTTCTAAGGCATACATTGGGATATTACATTGGCTTTGCCAAAACAATGTCAATGTACCTCAAGACTTGATTTTTCCAAATTAACATATCTATAACATGACAACCCTAGTTACCATACTAAACTCAGGAATCATTTCTATTTAAGCAAGAATTGTTGCACTTCAGATAGGCATATACACATTACTTGGCCAAAGGTCTCATAAGTTTGAATATGGTCTATCTCATATGCATGCTTATTCAAATTATCTCCACTAATAGACTCTAACTACCAAGAGAGATCAACAGGTCTTTGATAGGCTTGAAATGGGGTCTATAAGGGATACAGGTTAAATGAAAGCCATTTTGAGATTGGAGCTGGTGTACAATGGACAA
The DNA here is from genome assembly GCA_947685225.1 of Garcia nutans. Lineage (NCBI taxonomy): Eukaryota > Viridiplantae > Streptophyta > Magnoliopsida > Malpighiales > Euphorbiaceae > Garcia > Garcia nutans. The sequence continues at coordinate 57,974,961 of CANTUV010000007.1, forward strand.
ACCTTCACACTATAAACTGCTTGTTGGAACTTTAGACAGTTGGGAGTATGAAAAGATAAAGCTTTGAATGTTCTCTCATCTTATTGGCGTAAATATGGATCTTGATTGGGATAGTCTTTGCCCTTGAAAAAAAGTTTGGCATCCAAATTTGTTTCTTTTCTTCTTCTCCCTTTTCTTTCTTTTTATTTTTCTTACTCTTCCCTTTCTTTGAGTATTTTATCATTTTGTCCTTCTTCCTTGTAGGACTGTCGAGTACAGAACTTTCAAGAACTGGATAGTCTTCCTCCTTTTTTTCAATTTTGATTGAACCTTTGGTTGGGTTGAACCAATTCAAAAGGCCTCGGCATTGAAGTTTGGTGGAAGCAGATTATGTAGTGGTCGAGGAGCCAACGGTTGTAATAACCCTTTCTTTTGTAGCTTGCTAAAAACCGAAGATATAGGTTTTCCCAATTCTGAAAATTGTCTTTTATTTCCTTGACCAGTCGCATTAACATCAACTTCTTTTTGTGTGCTTTGATTACCCGACTGGTAGTTTCCTTTCTCATTCCTTCTTGCCGAAAAGCAGTTTTTCTCCCTTTCCCATTCTTCAATTTGCAGACCAGCTTGGAGAAGATCTTTGAAATCACGGATGAGTGTATGAGACATTCTTTCACGAAGACTAGGCAACACCCCTCTCACAATCATCCTTATTTTATCAGATTCATTGGGCCTCTTCTTGAGCAAAGCAGTCTTATTTCTCCATCTTTTGACATAGTCCACAAAATTCTCATTTAGCCTTTGTCTAATGAACTCAACTTCCATTAAGGTAACTTCAAGCTTGACATTGTATCCATATTGTTGGATGAAGGCCTTGTATAGCAGATCCCAATTCTTTTGTGTGCCATCATCTAAGGTATTGAACCAATTTTGGATAACAAGGTCCAATGAGAGCATAAAGTACCTTAGAGTTTGAGCCTTAGTAGCTCGGGCAGACTACATAGCAGTGATATACTGCTTTACATGGAGGTGAGGATTTTCGGTTCCATCAAACTTTGCAAAGGATGGCATCTTGAACTTGTACGGAACTTCTTCGTCTAGCTCAAATAATTTTTCAACTTCGGACATTTCTTCGGTTTTCAGCTTCTTTTCAAATTTCTTTTCCAAATCCATAATCATCTTTTCAACATCAGAAGTTTTGGTTTTCTCAACAGTTGTCTTCTCAACAACCTTTGGCTCCTTTTTATCTTAAGGATCTTGGAAGTATTGAGCCCAATCATCATCATCAATGATGACCTTATCATCATCAAAAGCCACTTCACCAACCTTAGCCTTCCCTTTGTCCTTTGGCTTCTTAGTGCTAGCGGATGCTTCGACATTATTTCCTAAAATTACAGCCAATTGGTTCTTCACGGTCTCAGCTATGGCCTCTTTTATTTCTTCCATCTTGGCATTGAGGGTATCATCCACCATTCTTTAAATTTATTTGGGCTCCATTGCTTTTGGTTAGCAAGTGATTGAGTCGTTGCTAGATTCTTCATCTCCAGTGTAGGTATGATTGTTGTAAGCTTTCGAACTGTCGTAATCCAGGGCTGTGAGCCAGAAGGGATCAATGATATGAGATGTAAATGTATGCATGCATGCACAAACAATAAACAAAGATAAGTAGGATGTTACTTCCAACCTTATAACTTCCACACACGAATGGCGAGTCTCTTTTCCTAGGTATATGGTTAACAAAATACCAACATGGGGTATCTTGTTTTTCAAATAATTCCCTCGGACGTTTCAACCAATAGTTATATTTTCAAAAATGGAAATCAGTTCATGATAATTCCCATTAATTAGGTTTTAATCCATTCAACCAACTAAAGCAGCTTTTATGCTATATTAGATTAAAACTGAATTAAGAGGTTTATTATAAATAGATTTCTCACTTGAAAAGGTAACACATGATACATGCCAAAAACAAGCTCATGATCAATTATTTCTTAGTATAAACTAGGCTCACAATTGATTTTTGGTATTTCACAATTGACCTAAATATTTGTAAGCTCTTTTGAATGAAAATAATTTTGTTTCTAACCCCATGGTAAAAAGATTTTAGAAAAAATGGATTTTGGGCTTAGTATTTGGGTCATGAGCAAAAGAATTTTTTATTTATTTTTTAGAAAAGTTTTATGTCCAAAGACCATCTTGAAAAGTTTTGAAAATAACTTTGGTCTTTTGGATTTTAAAGAAAAATTTATTTGAGCTCACAATGTAATTAGGTCATATTAGAAAAAAAAAACCAACCAAATAAGCCATGATTTAAGCCAAGATAAATTAACCATAGTCAAACAAGCATTTGGGGTAAAAACCTAAGGAAAGTAACTAGGCCAATTACATGAGCTTTAGTCTTTGGGTTAAAAGGCTTAGGTTCCCATAGCAAGTATATACCAAATGGTACAAGGCTATGAGTGGTTATGCCATGCTCGATCTCCATACCTTGAGTGAAAGTATGGTATCCCTTACATAACACAACACAGGTAACACGGGCGTCCTAACTCACGCATACGATGCAATCTAAAATGATGCAATGGATAATATCATGATAGGAAAGAATAGAATAATATAAAGACCAATAGAATCAACTTCTCTTATCCCCAGTGGAGTCGCCATTGTGAGCGGGGATTTTCACCCCCACTCCCGGTGGAATGGTTCTTACGACTTCGGCACTGTTTAGGCTCGGGGCCTTAGAGAACACGGGCTTAAGCTCGGAAAAAATGGAGTGGCCACCCGGACGGGCCGAGAAAAAGAAAGGGGTGGATGACTCAATTCCTAAGGAATCCCCAACCCCCTAATAAGTTCGGAAAGTTGGGTACGTATGGGGAAGGTGAGAAATGGCCCAGCACCCCCACAATGCCCGGTTCATTGGAACTGGCCTCCTTTGCAGGTCTTAATATTATAAAATTCTTAAGTATAACAATATTATCCATATTACATGCAACAATTAAAATAAAAGCATCATTATATTAAAATCAAAGCAATGTCCAAACAAAGCAAATAAATGGATACCCATCTGAGGATGGAAACATGTCCTTACATCGTTCATGCCTAAACTAAATAGGACGCCCATCGAAAGATGAAAACATTTCCTTTAAATTGATCCAAAATATGAAAGTAATTTAAATTACATAATATTTAACTAATGAGGTACCCACAAAGTAGAAACATACCTCTTACAATTTTAATATTAAAACAAACAAATAATAATCATAATGACAAAGAAAATAATCCATCCATGATAAATTAAATAAATCAAGTATTGAAAATAAATCAACCATCAAAACATATTATAAACCACATAATTAAATCTAAAATCAAATAAAGTAAATTAAGTTACAAATTTAGATTTATGCCTTAATTTAGAGTTCTTTAATTAATAATTAGGGTTTTGGAATTTTAGAATTATTGTTGTTATTATTTAGGCTACTGTAAAGATATTGAAAAATTGGAATGAATTAGGGTTTTATACGTTTAAGAAGTTAGTAGGGTTCTTTGATTGACCAAATTAGGGTTTAAGAGTAATATCATGAAATTAGGGTTTTGAAATCTTAAGACATTATATTTATAATTCATATTTACTGGATTGTTATTTTAGGTTTATTGGATTATGGCTTTAGGGTTTAGATTTACTAAATTAGGTTTTAAGTTCACTGAATTAAGGTTTAGGAAAACTTAGGGTTTACTGTTTTGGTTTTTGAGAAAGTTAGGGTTTTTGGTATTTTAGAAAACATGTTTAGTTTTAGGGTTTAAGAAAATAGTTTAGAGTTTTATAAAAATAATTATGATTTTTAGAAAATGTAAAGAAGACTAGGATTTGGAGATTTAAGAAAATATTTGAAGATTTTGGACAAAAAGTTATGGTGTAGATGAAAAATAGTTGGGGGAAAACAATTTAGGGTTTTAAAGTTTTTGGAAACAGAAGAATAGTTTTAAGGTCTTTAAGGTTTCTGAAAAAAGAAAAATAGTTTAGGGTTTTAAGGTTTTGGAAACAGAAGAGTAATTTTAGGGTTTTTAAGGTTTTGGAATAAAAGAAACACTTTTAGGGTTTTAAGATTTTTTAAAAGCAGAAAAGATAATTTAGGTTTTTAAGGTTTTGGAAACAAAAGAAATACTTTTAGGGTTTTGATATTTTGATCGCTGACTAATGGCTACTGGATGAATGTATGATTTAATGTAAATATATATTATTAAGTTTAATAATTTTGGTTACTTAAAAAAACAAACGATGGACACATTGTAAATAACATTAAATCAAAAATTTATAATCAAACTTTCGTTCGTTGGTTCCTCCACAATTTGCTTTTGGATGAACAAAGACAAAGACAGTGTTGCTGCCTTTGAATGGATTGTTGATTACTTTCTTGTTGCTAATGTCTCTTGTGCTAGGATTTTTCTGTCTCTTTTTTACTCCAATAAAGACTAATCTTTCCGATCCAATCAAAGTCCCAAGTCCCTTAATTCTGTTTTTTAATGTGGTATTTATAGGAAAAATCATCAACTTAGTTCTAATTGTTGAAGAAAATTAAAACTAATTAAGAAAAGAAACCAAAATCAAATAGAATTTGATTTCGGAAAAAAATACGTTAAAAAATTATGCTGGAGAAAAAATTGCTGGCGAAAACTGCGAGCAAATGAGCTGCTGCGGGCGGGCGCTGGGCGGCCAGCCAATTCTCCTGCGGGCGAATTGGCCTGGCCAATTCAACTTTCGGCGACGAATTTTTTATTATTATTTTATTAACTTTACCATTTTTATTTTTATTAAAATTTATAAATAATAAATTCTAAAAAAATATTATTTAATTAAAATACCACAAAAATTATTTTGGACTATATAAAAAATATCGAAACAGACTGGGTCAAAAATTAAGGGTCTACAGGATGGAAGAGAGAGAATAGAAAAGAAAGTATTAAAGAGTTATTTGTTTTATTGGTGTATTTTGGAAGCTAATGGAGGCTCTGTGTTTATAGAGAAGCCAATAATTGTGAAAATGATGATTTTCGCATGTGGGATTAAGTTAGACTATTTATAGCCAAATTTTGGGAGTGCAAAGGTTGTAACTTTCGTATATAGAATTAATGAAATCATAATGCTACCGCAGGCTAACCTTTTAGTAGCTCGGCAATTTCGCCCTTTTTGAACTTGTCTGATTTGAGTGATTCTTATTGGATTAGTAACACAATGGGCTACATGTCGATGATCTTTTTAGGGTAAATAAAAATTTATATGTTACTCTTAAACCTGTACAAATCATATCATGCAAATACATATTTTGAATAGTGCAAAATTTAAGGTTCACACACGTTCATGAGCAAAATAATCAAAGGTCCAAAGGCCATTGCGGAGTTGAGTTCAGAGGTTCAACTCATGAAAATTTTGAAAAAGATACATTGTAGAGTTGAGTTCCTTGATACAAACTCCCTTCATCTGTTACCATATCGACACGATTAGGCTTTTCATGGAAGGAAGTTAATATGTCTATTAGTCAGAAAGCGTTTGACAATCACATATTGTTGGGAGATTTAATCTCTTATATTACAACATTTGTTTCTAATAAAAATCCTAATTCTTCTTCTTCCAACAAAATTTTTTGGCATTGATTAGTCATATTCGAGGTCACACATAAACATAAAAGAAAGAGACAATTGTTAATTTGGATGATAATAGCTCGAAAACCATATGAAAGAGGCAATAATGGAGGTGGTGAACCCTAACTTATCACAAGGATAAGAAAATCCCTATCTTATTTATCACAAGGATAAGAAAAAATGATAAACAAAAAAAATAACATATATATTACTATTTATTTAAAATTTAATTAAAAACAAACCAACTTTAATGTTCTAGAAAAAGAAAATAGTAACAATAAGAAAGCTTCAATTTCTTAAGAAAGGCAACAAAACCAGAAGGTACGGCCTATGGGCCGCCCTATATCCAAATGCCATATTCACAATTGAACCACCTTATCCATTCAGACTACAAGCGAACGAGAGGGGAAAAAAAGAGATATGCCAACGTTGAATCTCTACACAAACATACCAGTGGATGCAGTGACAACCTCTGATATTCTGAAAGATGCTACCAAAGCTGTTGCTAAAATCATTGGAAAGCCTGAATCTGTTCAGTCCTTAAGTCCCCATATCTCCTTTCCTATTGTTTTGCCTGTTTTGCTACTTTTCTCTTATGACTATCAAGTGTTCGATGAAATTACTCTGTGATTCTTGTTATTACATTCATTCTCGATTGCTGTTGCGATGTAGCACTCGTTTCAATCTATCTATGCTGTTTAGTTCTCTAGGTTCGAGGTTGTAAATTCTTTAAGAAAATGTATTTATTCGTTTTTTTACCTTGTTGTTCAGTATGTGATGATTTTACTTAACGGAGGAGTTCCAATTGCATTTGCGGGGACTGAAGAACCAGCTGCATATGGAGAACTAATCTCCATCGGAGGCCTTGGGCCAAGTGTTAATGGAAAATTAAGTTCAACTATTGCAGATATATTTCAAACAAAGCTCTCCATTGATAGCTCTCGCTTTTACATAAAATTTTATGATGTTGAGGTAAACTAATTGCCTTGCTCTGTTATGTCTCAACTAATTTCTTTTTTCTTTTAAAAAGATACATTCATATAAACTCATGGCCATGTATTTAGGGGTAAGTCTTGTGTGTTTTTATGATATGACTGGTCTTCATCCGATGATTACTGAACTCGTTGCTCAATTTTAGTTGGGTTGATAATCTAAGGTTTTGCATTAAAAAAAAAATTTCTCAATTGCTTCATTGCTTTCACCATCGTCAAATTTTTGTAAAGATTTTACCCAGTTTCTTTATGTGCCAGGCTGGTTTTAGCTGTTGAATTAAATTAGAAAAATTCTTGGTGATCTTGCTATTGAATTTTGAAACAAATCAAAGTTGGGTAACTTCGATTTATAAATTGAAGTCTAGTGATTATAATGAAATTAATAATAAGAGTTCTAACTACAATTACCATAAGCATTATGAGAGCTTTTTCTTTTCCCTTTTTTTTTTCCGTGTCTGAATTTATTCCTTAGAACTGACTTATGTTAGTGTGTAAAGAAGAGTTTCCTCAGTTTATAGTTTCCGTAAAGTAATTTAATTTTGTTCTAAACTTTTTTTTTTTTGGTCTAGCGCTCCTTCGTTGGCTTTAATGGCTCAACTTTCTGATCAGCAGCTTCAATTTTGTAAGTAATTTATTGTCCTACAAAGTTACAGCTATGGAAGCCATGTTCTAACTTCTTTTTTTTTTTTTTTCCTGCACTTGTAGTTTTACTTGAGGACATTGTTCTATAATTCTGCAATGACATTTATCATCCATTTTTATATTTTTTTGAGAACTGAAGAGTATCAATGTTTTTTCACTTTGTGTATAAATATGAATCAGTGCTCGTGTATCTATAAATACATGTGATCCACATAAAATTGTAGACCGTGAATCTCATATGTTTGAGTCATTGAGTGAAGATGAGTGCAACAAGATAGGGAAAATTACAAATATCCCTTTCAGATTTGCCGTATCATACACTACTACTATTTCAAAGACAAAGTATTAAAGAAAAATTTAAAACTTTGGGTTTTTTTCAGATTTGTTTAAAACTTTCAATTTTATTAATTTGGAAAATTTACAAAACTAACTTGTTTTCATTAATATTGTGGCCTTGAAAAAGTTCTAAAAATACGGAATCAACACAATTAATTATAAAAACACAAAAGCATCAATTACAAAACTATAATTGTTTCTTAAGTTTATGATGCGGCTAGACCAAGTCATTCTCAGAAGATCTTCCATTCTGGCACTTTCTTTGCACTAGCATATTTTACCAAAAAAAAAATCATAATCATTTCTACCAAAAGCATAAACTATTAGTAGAGGTGCATCTATTTCTTTATATGGATCAAACACAAGTTTACCAGTCTCTTTCGACTTTGTGTGTCACTTGGTCAAACTTGATCCATAACATAACCTCCCATTCTCTTGAACATATCATTCTCTTCCTCTTTAAGAAGGTTCGTCCTTGAACTTGGAGCAGTGGGACCATACCGGACAAATAGGCTTTGACATTAAATGATGCGATCGGACTAAGTCCTTCCCAAAAGGCCAGTCATCCTAATACTTTTTCTGCACCAATACGCTTAACCAGAAAGAATGCTAACCATTTAAATCATAAGTTTAACTGTCAGTAGAGGTGCACCTATTTCCTTTATCTTGATCAAACATAGACTCAACAGTCTCTTTCGACTTTGTATACCACTTGGTCGAACCTATTCTACAATCCCCCAACTTCTTGGACATATCAGTTTTTCTTTTATATGTTTTATATAAAACTTATAAAAAACATATAAGACGTACAAAAATAACATATAAGATGTATAAAACAATATATAAAACATATAAATCAATAAATAATTTATTTGTTAATTATAAGTTATATATATATGTTATTTTATATGTTATATATATTGCATATAATTTGATAAATAAGATGGATTTCATATGAAAAAGTACATACAAATTTTTATATGTCGTTTTATATGTTATATGTTGCATATAATTTAATAAATGTGAACTTTAGACTTCTATATGTCATTTTATACCTTATATATATTGCATATAATTTGATAAACATGATGAATTTCAAATTAAGAAACAAATCCAAACTTTTATATACTTTATATGCTACATATATATAATTTGATTAATGTAAACTCTAAACTTTTATATATCATTTTATATATTATATATTGCATATAATTTGTTAAATATGATGAATTCCAAATGAAGAAGCATATATAAACTTTTATATGCCGTTTCATATGTTAACTAATTTTTCATATAATTTAATAAATGTGATGAATTCTAGATTTCAAAAGTATGGAAAAACTTGTATATGTTGTTTTATATTGTTGGAATGTTTAGTCGTATAGGTATGAGTTGACAGTTGTATGAGTATGGGTTGGTTAAGGTTTAATTATTTTAATAAACTGTAAATGTGTAATCGGCAGCATATATATATTCTTGTATCTTGAGAACACATGTGAAGTGAAATAAATGTATTCTTCTCTACTCTATTTGTCAACATGGTATCAGAGTCTGAAGTTTGAACCCAGGTTAGCTTTTTCCTTCTCTGCTCTCCTCTTCTTCTTCTTCTTCCTTTCCTTTACTTCAGAAAGCAAAAAGTCATTGTTTCCGCTATTCACTGCTACTTCAAATCACCACACAGAGGTGATCATTCTCTCTCACCGCCTTGCCTATGAGGTGCGCTGTGACAAGTTCGACCCTTCCTCAGAATCCGGTTGCAAGAATCCTACGCGTGTGATCACATGCGCCGATAGAAGTTTCTGACCGACGGACCATGCGCTGGCGCGTGAACAGTTTTTGATCGACTCCTCATTCTGAGTTCACTGGTGGTGTGACTTTGATTTTCCGACACTGATAGATTATTGCTCTTGTTGGCAGTAGAGAGTTGTCATTGTTGTAAGGAGCTAACGTTTGTTTGGTGAAATATTTTGACAGCAGCTGATACTCTTGGTTCAATTTCATATTGTCAGAAACTCCAGGTTTGATCAAACCACTCTTATCCTCTATTTCTGGTGCTCCTACTATTACTACTATTAAATTGTGCGGTAGCATTAATTATGTGTCTTGGGCTGCTTCTGTTGAATTGTGGTTTTGGGTCAAGGTTATAGTGAACACTTAGAAAAACAAGCTGCTGATATTGATGAAAAAGATAGGAAATCATGGATTAGAACTAATGCTCAACTATGTAGTTTATTGTGGCACTCCCTTTAACCGAAACTACTTATATTGTTTCAATCTTGTAAAACATGTTAAAAAATTTGGACTAAGGCAATGACACTATACACTAATGATATTCAACGTTTCTATAAAATTGTGTATGACCTTGTCCATCTACAACAAAATTCTCAGGATATGGCTAGTTATTTGGGACAAGTTGAGACCTTAAGAGATGAGTTTAATTCTCTTATGCCATTTTTTGAAAAGGTTACTGAATAAGAACAACAAAGAAATAAATATTTTATGGTTCTAGCACTTATTGAACTAAAATCATACTTGATCTGTGTTCGAGATCAAATTTTGACAAGTCCTACTATTCCTTCATTAGAGGATGTTTTTGCTCGGCTCATGAGGATTTCATCAGCCACAACACCAAATGATGAGATAGAGTCATCTGTTTTGGCTATTCATGCTAGACAGGGAGATCCACAGGAAAACAAAGCGAAGGTTCAAGAGCCCATCGCACTCACTGTGATAGAAATGGCTATATTCGAGAAACTTGTTGGGACATACATGGAAAGCCACCGCGAAGCAATTAGTATAACCATAATCGACCTGCAGTTCACATTGTCCAAACCCAAGGAGACGAGTTGCTTCCTTTGCCTAATACAAATTCTTAATCATCAAACTTCATTACATCAACTGGGGAAGACTACAATGAGTATCTGCAGTATCAAGCTACAAAACAAAATGGTGGTTCACAATATGGTAATTCATTTGCTTGCCTTGCTAAAAGTCCCCCTCTTGGCCCCTGGATGCTAGACTCTGGTGCTTCAGATCATATCTCTGGTAATAAAAACCATTTCACAACCTTTACTTCCACTTCAACTAATGTTACTCTTGCTAATGTTTCACAGACTACAATTAAAGGAATTGAAAATATTCAATTACCTTCCATTCCCTTAAATAATGTCTTGTTTGCCTCTGTATGTCCTTATAACCTTATCTCAATTAGTAAATTGACGAAGAATCTTAATTGCTCTATCACTTTTGTAACTAATTCTGTTATTGTAAAGGACCGAAGTACGGGGAAGACGATTGGAACAAGACATGAGTCACAAGGCTTGTGCCACCTCTACAACTCATATCTACCTGCAGCCTTCACTTTGACCACCTCTCCCGACCTTCTTCATCATCGCTTTTGTCATCTAAGTATCCAGAAACTTCAAAAGCTTGTTCTTAGTCTTTTAAATTTGTCTTCCTTAGAATGTGAGTCATGTCAACTTGGGAAACAAACTCGTAGTTCTTTTCCTAAGAGAGTCAATAATAAGGCTACATGTCCATTTCAGTTAGTATACTCCGACATTTGGGGTCCAAGTCGAGTCTGTACAACTATGGAATTTTACTATTTTGTTACATTTATTGATGATTATTCTCGTTATACTTGGGTATATTTAATGAAAAATAATTCTGAATTTTTTCTATGTTTCAAAAATTTTTAGCAGAAATCCAGAATCAATTTCATACTTCAATAAAAATTTTACGAAGTGATAATGGTAGAAAATATTTATCGTCTTTTTGTCTCCAACTTTTTGTCTTCACATGGAATCACTCATCAAACTTCTTGTGCTTACACCCCTCAACAAAATGGGGTCACAGAGGGTAAGAATCGACATCTCATTGAAACAACTCGCACTCTTCTGATTCATCATAGTGTCTCACTTCATTTTTGGGGTGATGTTCTTCTTACTGCTTGTTATGTAATCAATAGAATGTCGTCTTCAGGATTACAACATAAAACCCCTCATTCTCTTTTGTTTCAAGAAGAAGAGCCTTATCACTTACTATTATGGGTGTTTGGTTGTACCTGTTTTGTTCATGATCACACTCCAGGAAATGACAAACTCAAGCCTAACTCCATCAAGTGTATTTTCTTGGGATACTTGTGACTCCAAAAAGGTTATAAATGCTATGATCCAACAACACAGAAGTATCACATTTCTGCTGATGTAACCTTTTTCGAGTCATCGCCACATTTTTCATCTACTACTGAACACAAGAAATTCATTTTCAATGTTCTTCCAATCCCAGATCTAACTTCACCACAAATGGAGTTGACAAAACAAAACTCATCCTTCCGATTTTACTCAAGACGATATTATCTCCCCACTCACAATACTAATCCTTCTTCTGATACAAGTGCGGTATTGAATTTCAATGACTCTCTTTCTCCATCGTCACCTACTCCAGTTATGCCAGTGGCAGATGCAGACACACCACCTATTGCCATCCACAAAGGTACTTGTTCCACTCGCATCCCCATCCAATATATAATTGTCTTAGCTACCATCGCTTGTCACCCTCATATGCTGCTTTTGTTTCTACCTTGTCTGATGTCACTTTACCTAAGACTGTGCAGGAAGCATTACAACATCCAGGGTGGCGAGATGCAATGATAGAGGAAATGGCGGCGCTACATAATAATGGAACTTGGGAGTTATTCCATTACCGAATGAAAAAACTACGGTGAGGGTGCAAACGGGTGTTTACTGTGAAGGTTGGACCGGATGGGCAAATTGATCGACTTAAAGCATGCCTTGTTGCTAAAGGCTACACTCAGGTTTATGGTATTGATTATAATGACGCTTTCTCCCCAGGGGCCAAAATTACCTCTGTTCATCTTATTATCTCTATGACAGCTATACATCACTGGACTCTCCACCGACTTGATATTAAAACTGCATTTCTTCATGGAGAATTAACTGAAGAAGTGTATATGGAGCAACCTTTTGGATTTGTTGCTTAGGGGGAGTCTCAATTGGTATGTCGACTACGATGATCATTGTTTGGTTTAAAGTAGTCTCCACGAGCCTATTTTGGAAGATTCAATTTAGTAATTCAAGAATTTAGAATGATTCGGTGTCAATATGATCATTCGGTATTCTTCAAGCATGACATTCACGGGAAATGCATTTATTTAGTTGTCTATGTAGATGGCATTGTCATAACTGGTAATGATCATGATGAGATTTGTACGTTGAAGAAATATCTTTGCAATAATTTCCAAACCAAAGACCTAGGAAAACTGAAGTATTTCTTGGGCATTGAGGTAGCACAGTCAAAAGCAGAAACTGTTATTTTACAAAAAAAAGTATGTTCTGGATCTATTGGAAGAAACATGCACGCTCTACTGCAAACCTGTGGATGCCCTTATGGATCCTAAAGTTAAGTTAGTTCCTGGACAAGGGGAGCCATTAGAAGATCCTGGAAGATATCAGAGATTAGTTGGAAGATTAAATTACTTGACACTCACACAACCTGATATCTCATTTGCAGTCAGTGCAGTGAGTTAGTTTCTCTAGGCTCCTTACAATGATCATTGGGATGCAGTGATTCAGATTCTTAGATATCTTAAAGGAGCACTATCACAATGACTATTATATGAAGATAAGGGTCACCGCCAGATCATTGGATACTCTGATGCAGACAGGGCAGGTTCTCCCTCGGATAGGCGGTCCACTTTCGGATATTGTATCATGATTGGAGGCAATTTGATTTCTTGGAAAAGCAAAAAGCAAGAGGTGATTGTTAGATCAAGTGCTGAAGCGGAGTATCGAGCTATGGCTCTTGCAACATGTGAACTTATCTGGTTAAAATAACTCCTTCAAGAATTAAGATGGAAAGGGATAAAAAAAATATGAAGCTGATTTGCGACAATCAAGTTGCACTCCACATTGTCTCTAATCCAGTTTTTCACGAAAGAACCAAATACATAGAGGTTGACTGTCATTTTATCAGACAAAAGATTAAGTCAGAATATATTGTCACAGATTTTGTAAACTCTAATGATCAACTGGCATATATACTCACCAAATTTCTCAGAGGACCTAGAATCAAATATATTTGTAGCAAGCTTGGAGCCTATGATCTATATGCTCCAGCTTGAGGGTGAGTGTTGGAATGTCTAGCTGTATAGGTATGGGTTGACAGTTATATGAGTATGTGTTGGTTAAGGTTTAATTATTTTAACAAACTGTAAATGTGTAATAGGCAGTGTATATATATATATATATATATTGTTGTATCTTGAGAACAAATGTGAAGTGAAATAAACGTATTATTCTCTACTTTATCTGTCAACATATATTTTATATGTGTTACATATAATTAAACAAATGTGATGAAATGGAGAAGAAACTTTTCAAAGAATGTAGAAAAGCTGAAAATTTTAAAAAAAAAAATTCTTTGAAACATTTTATCAAACATGTGAAGTGCATTATAGTTAAAGAATAAAAAAACTCAAATTATTATTATTATTATTATTGAAGAAGAAAAATAATCAAAACAAAAAAAATTTACAAATACAAAATGCCGCAAGATCTTTCTAATTTGATTCATATGTCTTCTTCATCTTGTAAATGTTACCAAAATCAAAACCAATTTGATTTTGATGAAACAAAAAAAAATCAGAAGAAGAAGAAAGAGAGATTGGTGATATAGGAGAAGAGGCAACGATCATGAAAGATGAGAAGACAGTGGTGGAGTATGTTGGAGAAAACCCTAAATCTCATATAGCCAAGATCAATCATGTAAAATTATCAAGAAACATAAATTAAATGTGGAAGCATACCTACTTCCATATTGCTAATTAAAATTTTGAGTCTTGTGGTTTTTGATCTTCCAAATTGATTCGTATGAATTTGAGAAAATGATTTCTCTCTTTTCTAATGATGGGATATCAGAAAAAAAAAAAACATATATACAATTTGAGGACTATAACCCTAATTATATATTGGTGCATATTTTCTTATTTCTAATTTAACCCGTCATAAAATTAGCAATTACACAATAAAGTATCTACACATATAAGCTCTTACTTTCTGATATAAATTAGGCCCATTATAATCTTAAACAAAATTAGGTTACTTTTAGTATTTGGGGCAAACCTTTTATAATAACACATATAACACACAATTATTAATATATACATATATATGTCTATAAATCCAATAATCTTCCACTTGGACTATATCTGTATATATGTTACCTTATATTTTGTATCACAGTAACACATATAAAATATATGATGACAGATAAAGTAGAGAAGAATACGTTTATTTCACTTCACATTTGTTCTCAAGATACAACAATATATATATATACTGCCTATTACACATTTACAGTTTGTTAAAATAATTAAAATAATTACATATGAATAATTAAAATAATATACTGCCTATTACTCATACAACTGTCAACCCATACCTATACAGCTAGACATTCCAACACTCACCCTCAAGCTGGAGCATATAGATCATAGGCTCCAAGCTTGCTACAAATATATTTGATTCTAGGTCCTCTGAGAAATTTGGTGAGTATATATGTCAGTTGATCATTAGAGTTTACAAAATCTGTGACAATACATTCTGACTCAATCTTTTGTCTGATAAAATGACAGTCAACCTCTATGTGTTTGGTTCTTTCGTGAAAAACTGGATTAGAGACAATTTGGTGAGTATCACAGTAAACTTATGAGCTCAAAACTATACCATCATAAAAAAAATTTCCGAACAATCTCATCCAACAATTATGTTAACATAGAACCAAGACAACTTTAATCATATTTATCATAATAAAATCATCCTTGATCAAATATATCAAAATAATCAAATGACATAAATCAAGTATGGATGTGTAGCATGGAAATTACATGCAATGTGATTTAAACATATCTATTTTCAATTGATCCACCTTAATAAAACTTATCAAGTCAAAATGTGAACAACTAAAAGGGACTTTATTTTTGTAGAAATTATAATCAAAATATCCATAAACTGAAATAATAAAAATGTGTCTAGAAAAGCAAAATTACAAACTCCTATTGAAACTATATATCTTGAAATAACATAATATCCATATGAGTAATATGCTCGTGAAATACCTTGAGTGGTAATCCCTTAGTGAGCGGATTTGCAATCATTGAGTTTGTGGCAATATGCTCTATAGACACTTGTCCACTTTGAACTCTTTCTTTAACAACTAGGAATTTAATTTTGACTAACTAGAGCTCTTGTTGTTGGAATATAAGAATGTTGATTTATTGTCACAAAAAACTTAAGTGGTCTTTCAATTCCATTCATAATTTGCAGCCTAGTGATAAAATTTTGTAGCCATATTCAGTTATTAGATGCCTTGAAGCATTAATCTGTATGAGAACATATAACGTTATGTTCACTGTAGATTTCACATGATTTATTTGACTGCTTTCTATTGATCTATTGTTAATTGCTTAAATATCTACCTAACACTCCAATAATATATGCAATGTCTAGATATATACAAACTTGAGCATACATTAGACTCCCTATTGCAAATGCATAAGGAATCTTCAGCATTTCATCTTTCTTAAAAGCATTTTTAGGGCAATAACCAAGACTAAACTTGTCTCCTTTAGCCACAGCGGTATTACCCGGTTTGCAACCCTGCATACCATAACTCGTGAGAACATTTTCGATATAGGCCTTTTGTGATAATCCAAGAATACCTCAAGAGCGATCTCGATGTATATGAATTCTTAATACAAAAATTGCATCACCAAAATCTTTCATCTCAAAATTCATTGCTAGAAATCTCTTGGTTTCATGCAACAAGCCTACATCGTTGCTGGAAAGTAATATATCATTAACATATAAAACCAAGATAATATATTTTCTCCCACTGAATTTATGGTATATACAATCATTAGCCAAGTTTACCTCAAGATGCTTGCTTAAGCCCGTAGATAGATTTCTTTAATTTGCAAACCATTGACTTTGCATCACCTGACACAGTTTTTTATGTTACACCATATATATTGTTTCATCAATATCTCCATTGAGCAATGTAGTCTTGACATCCATCTGATGTAGTTCAAGATCAAAACATGCTACTAAAGCCATTATAATTCTGAAAGATTCTTTCGATAAAACTAGAGAAAAAGTCTCTCTATAATAGATGCCTTGTTTCTGTGTAAAGCCCTTAGTGATAAGATGTGCCTTATACTTGTCCACATTATCATTTGAATCCCTCTTGGTTTTAAATATCCATTTACAACCAATATGGGTTTCATTCCTTCAGGCAAAGGGACAAGATCTCATACGTCATTATCCTTCATTGATTTCATCTCTCCATTCATAGAATCTATCCACTTGAGTTAGAACTTTCCATGGCTTAATGAAAGTTGATTGGATCATTTTCCATCATTCCAATGTCAACATCATGTTCTTGAAGAAACACAATATAATCATCCAAAAATGCATTCCTTTCTCTAGTGGATCTCCTTAATGGCAATGGTTCTTGAGGTTGTAGAGTGTGTTCTTCTAGAATAACTTCTTGAAGTTGAGTAGGAGGATCAATGACATTGTCTTGATCTGGAATTGCTTGTTGAACAATGTCAAGTATAGAAAATTGTTTTTGATCATTGTCAATAGCAATTAATGGAATGTCAACATATTCCTCTTCAAAAACAAAGTCCTTAACTCTTTATCCCCCCGTAAACTCAACATTCTTAGAGAATCGAGGTTCCCTATCTCAAAAATAGACTTAGTTGTGAGATCATAAAATTTATAGCCCTTGGACCTTTTAGAGTATCTAATAAAATAGCAACTAATTTCATTAACATGTAAAGATTCATTAAATGAAGCAATTGTGCCAAGTAAATATAGATTACCATAACTGATAAAGAACAAGAACCAATTAAATTTGAGTTTTGGAAGAGACTAAATTTTCCATTTCCAAATGAACAATAATAATCAAATTTGTCCAATGCTGAAATGGAAATTAAAATTTGTCTAAAAGACGGTACAATAAAAGTCTCAATCAAATCCAAATAAAATCAAGTTCTTAATAATAATCTACATGTCCCAATTGCTTCAACCTCCATCCACTTTTCATCACCAACATAGATGTATCTTTCACCATCATTAGGCTTTCGATAATTCAGGCAACCTTGAATAGACATATTGATGTGATTTATTGCACCAAAATCTATCCACCATGTGTGTCTAGGTACCGAAGTCAAACTAAACTCAAAATAAAAAAAAATTAAGAAGTGTTATATGCAACTTCCTTATTCCTTATAAAGATTAGTTTTGCTAAGAGTGTATTAATTTTAACCTTTTCATTTTCAATAAACCTCTTCTCAAGGTTCTCAAGTTGTGGTGGAAGAGATATTAAAACCTAATTAATTAATAAATCTCCAGATAAAATCCAACTTGAGTGCCTTTAATTTTGAAGCAAGATGAGACATTTCCATAATGTACTCCCTTATGTTTCCTTTGCTTGTATACCTCATTGCGCTGAGTTTTGCTAAGGTTGTACTAGTTTCAGTCTTTTCATTCTTAGCAAATCTCTTTTCAAGGTCCTGAAAGAAACCCTTAGAGTATGTTTAGATGGAGTTAGGGAAGGTATCATAAAGTATTGTAAGGTTAGTATAGTATTTAGGAGGAGGTACTTGGAGGTTTCATAAAGTATAAGGTTTTTGGAGGTTTTTGAAAGATTAGTGTTAAATGGTTTTCTTTCTTCATATTGATCCTCCAAAATGGAGGTTTTTAGAGGTTTTCAATCTTTCTTCCCAAACACATTATAAATCAATACTCTATTTTACTCTGCTCTACTATACCTTACTCTACTTTATTAAACCTTAGAATACTTCCATCCAAATAGACTCTTAGTTGTATCCACCTGATTAGACATAATGCCCCTAAATGCTTATGGAATGGCACACTTGATGATCGTAAGACTTATGTGATTAGACTTTTCCCACTTTTCCATTTCCCTCTTTTCATCAAAGGTGCTCGTATCAATGAGATCGGTGGATTTTGACAACTTTAACGCAAGGTCCAGATCCATGACTTCGAGAGTGATTAGTATATTTTCTTGAACTGTCTTAAAATTTGTGCCATTTACCATAGAGTAGAGTTGATATTAGCAA
Source organism: Garcia nutans (assembly GCA_947685225.1). NCBI lineage: Eukaryota > Viridiplantae > Streptophyta > Magnoliopsida > Malpighiales > Euphorbiaceae > Garcia > Garcia nutans. The sequence continues at coordinate 57,993,708 of CANTUV010000007.1, forward strand.
TGATATTACCAGCATCAAATGAAACTAAATTGATAACAAAACAAATAAAACAAACAAGCTCAAATAAGCACGGAACTAAAAAAATAAAATGGAATAATAAATTTAAATAAAGGTAAACTCTATTCTAAGATACTGGATACTCCATTAACATTTTGTCTTTGGATAAAATATTAATTTGTAATTGATATCTTAATGCAGTAATTAAATACTAATAATAAAATAACATGTCAAATAATATTTTTTCCCTTGGGCCAATTTATTATTTACAAGTTAAACCAAATAATTATCACGCGTTTATACCACAAATACACATGTAATTATATTAAATATGGACATTTTTTAGGCCAATCTATATTTATATTGAGGAAATTACACCATATACTATATTTTAACTTTCATTTTCAATTTTACTAATTATTTTTTTCCCTTTTAACTTTTTCATTTTTCAATTTACCTATCTTATAACTTTTTTTTCAAAATTACTGTACCTTTCATGTTTTTCCTTTTTCTTTCTTTTATTTCTTCTTCTTACGCAGGTTTTTATTTCTTCTTCTTCTTCTTGCCTTCACATTTTTCACAGTATTTTCTTCTTCTTCTTGACTTCACCTTTTTCCCATTATTTTCATCTTTGCTTTTTTTTCAAAACCAAAGGATGGGAGTAGTGTTGATTTAGGTTGGCTACCTACTTTTCCTCACGCCTAGATAGCTTCAATGCCCAATTTTCTCTTTGGCTATCACATAGAGTTATATTTTTTCTCTCTTTGTTATCATTGTTCTCTCTATAATCTATAATCTGATTCTCTCTCATTAGTTATATTGTCTGGTAATTTTGAATCCTCAATTATGGTATGATATAATTATGAATTTCTTATATGGTAGATTACTTAATGAATTTGATATTATTGATAAGTGACGATTGATGTTGGTCTATAATTATTCCATATGGTTGTTGGAATGTCAAATAAATCTTGCTCCTTAATTGTTTGAAGAAATGCCATAACAGTTATTATTAGAAATCAAAGTCCTTAATCCCCTTAAGTTCTTGGAAGGAGAGCTTAACACTAAGTTGCAATAGGATTCTTGAGGCATTTTTTAATTATCTCTGCAAAAACATAGCTATAATTTCAAAAAAAAAAAAAGAAAGAAAATTGGGAGAAGTTGTAGCAAATGCGGATGAATATCATGGTATTTACCTTTCTTATAAGGCTCTTAAAGAATTTCAGCTAAAAAGGAAGACAATAAAAAGAAAATGTAATGTAGATAAAGAGATTTTAGTGAAGAAAGAGCATATTCAAATGGCAGGTGATGAAGAAAACAAGTTTCTTGTGTAGTGAATAAGTTGATATAGTAGCCTTTACTATTAATTGCCTTTTGGCTCCATAGATAGATAGAGAGAGAGAGAGAGAGAGAAGAGAATTGAAACATTTTGGCATTCTTCCTTCTTTGTATTAAAAGATTACCATTAACTTCTACTATTATTTAGGAGAAATTAATTGTTTATCAATTTTGAAAGACAGGTGTGTTTGGTAAAATTTAAAATAAGAATAATGAGCAAGACAAGTGAAAATTTTTAAATCCTAAAAATATTTTAGAAAAAATACATCATGGGACCTTATGTTTTATATTACACATAAATATATTGATTTGGTGCTCTTGTACTTGTATTAAAGCATGTCTAAATAGATTGTGTTTTTTCAATATTTTAATATTAAAAACTTAATATTATCAGACATAATATCAAATTATCAAAGAAACTCGCACTACAATGAAAAGGCATGTAGCATTTTATTCATTTTTAATAATGTTATATAATATATGTTGATATATTTTACATATAACTAGTATTATTTAGATATATATCAGAAAAAAAATAACAGTATATATTATATATATTGGTATTTATTAATATATATTATATATATTTTAACTATAATATATTTTGATATATGTCGATATAATATTTTATTTATATGTGGATATATATTATATATAACTAGATATATCGAAAAAAATAATAATTTATGTTAGTATATGTTATATATAACTAGATATATATAGATATATATTGCAAAAGAATAATAATATATGTTACACATATGAGGGTATATGTTGATATATGACGGTATATATTACATATAACTATATATATAATATATATGTAGATATATGTTGGTATATATTACATATATTTTAACTAAAGAATAACAATATATATGGGTATATATAGATATACGTTGATATATGTTAATATATAAATATTTTATATATTTATTTATATATGGGTTTGTATTATATATAACTCGATTTACTGAAAAGAATAATAATACATGTTACATATATGTGAGTACATATAAGTATGTATTAGTATACGTCGACATGTTATATATACTTTAACTGAATAATAATAATATATGTCGATATATGTGGATATACGTTATATATAACTAAACATATGAGTTGAATTTGAAAAGAATAACATAATATAACTATTATATATTCAGTTATACGTGGATATATGTTATAAATAACTAGATATATATGTTGAATTTGAAAATAATAACAGTATATGTAAGTATATATTACATATATAACTAGATATACTAAAAAAAATAACAGTATATGTAGATATATTTTACAAATAACTAGATGTATGTGTTAAATTTAGAAAAAAATAATATATAATTGTTTTATATGTTTTGTTATATATATTTATATATTGTATATAACTAGTTATATCGAAAAGAATAACAGTATATATATATATGTTACATATAACAAGATAAATATATTAATTTTAAAATAAATAATATATAATTATTTTATATGTTTAATTATATATATTATTGAAATATTTAGTTATATATAACTAGATATATTGTTGAATATGAAAAGAATAGCAATATATGTAAGTATATGTTATACATAACTATATATATATATATAGTTATATGTAACATATAACGACATATAACTAAATTTATTTTAATTTTTTATTTTACGAAAAATAATATAAATAAAATTTATTTTTCATATAATTTAGATATAATTTTTTTATTTAAATATCTCAAGTCTAACTATTTTAGCTAGAACATCATAAATAAAAAAAATTAAAATTGTAATATTTATTTTTTTTAATATTTTTTTACATTATGACAATTATTATTATTATTATTATTATTATTATTATTATTATTATTATTATTATTATTATTATTATTATTATTATTATTATTATTATTATTATTATTAAGTTCCTTTTTTTTTTAGCGCATGAGTTTGTGTTAGCATATAGAAATACCAATATTTGCTAATGGCCTAACTTCCACAATTTTGTTAGTAAAAGTTTGTGTTAGCATATAATTGAAAATAACCGTATATTTGAAAATTGTTTTATGTTTTAGGTTAGTTTTGTAAAATATCTCATTTTATATTAGTTACATGTACACGGCTGTTTATATATTTCAAAATAAATTAATTCTGTCACAGAGATTATTAGCCACATGTTGGTTTAATTAATTTATTTCAATATATATAAATATATCAATATTTAAATTTAAATTCTCCAAATAAAATTTCAAAAATTTCTTTGTTTCTTATTTTAATAATATATATATACTATTAATAACCCAAAATATACCATAAAAAATATTTATACATATTATGTATACAAACAGTAAGCTAATGCATATACATGCATAAACAAGTACCACGTTGCATATATATAAATGCTTCAACATTGCATATATATATAAAGCAATGAGGTATGTTACTGCAACAAAAGTCAAGATTTTGTCTTTTGTATATATACATTTTTTTTATCAGAAATGCAATATTCATTAAAAAAGAAAAGAACAACAAACACATTAGCCTTTAATATACTTGAAACCCAGATCAATGCTAATAATCCAAAAAAAAATTCACAAATACACGGCCTAAAACAAGCTAGAAATCTACTAAGAAGGAGCCCTTTACAAATACACGGCCTAAAACAAATGAGAGGCCTACACAAACAGAGAGAGCAGCAGCTCTGAAGCACATCAAATATCCAAAGTTCCAATCAACCTCATCTTTTAAAATATATGAGGGGGATAAAAGGCACAAAAGCCAAATGATGAGCTGCAGAGGCGGAGATAAAGGGGGTCCCATGGGGCCCTGTTCCCCCCTCAGTTAAAAATAAAAAATTTTTAGGTATATTTAAGAATGAATATTACATTGGTTGAGATGGAACAGCTTGGCCTTACTATGTGAGAGCACGCAACTTCGATCCACGCTCCCAACATTTTTCATCCTTTTTTTTCCAATCTTTAAAACTAGGCCTTTTAATCAAGCCCATTACAAACAAACAAGATTTGTCAATGACTCTGCCCATTACAAACAAACAAGAATAACTTAATTGTGACTCTTTCTCTTCTTTCTCACATTTTTTCTTGTTTTATTTATTTTATTATAAATGTTATTTTTGTGAATTATAAATTTTAAGTTGAATTGGACCCCCCTTATCTAAAATCCTGGCTACGCCACTGATGAGCTGAAGGAAGAACCGACCGGAGAGCTGAAGCGTCGACCAAAAGATACAAGGGATAGGCAGTAGATCTTGGAAACTTGAAGACACCCAAAGAAGAAAGATGAGCTTCTTTTTTGCCAACAAAAGAACCCTCACCAAAAGCCTAACATCCTAACGCCGACTCTATTGATACAGAAGACCTTCACAGTTGCTCCACCATCAGAGAAAAGCCATTGAACATCAACGGACCCCTAAGAGAGAGAGAGCAAAATGGCTATCAAAGCCAAATCTACAAATAAAACACTTAAAAACCATGAAAAATAAGAGAAAACAACAAAAAACACTAGAAAATCAGTGGGTCTAAGGTTGTCAGTACCGAAATGGCTAGCAACAGCCCCAGACCAAGGCTAAGAAACAGAACTGCCTCTGAAGAAGAAAGAACAATCCTAAGAGAGAAAAAAATAAACATTTGTCCTTTGTATATACATGCAGCCAACGAAAAACCTAACCCATATTAGGTTCTTTATTTTACTACTATAAGAATTGCTTGTCAGAAGCCTATTAATAATCTATCGCATAGTTTAAAAGTTAATGCAATTTCACGATAGATCTACGGTGAAATTACATCTAAAAATTTAATAATATTTTTATACAAAAATAATTTAATAGTTTAAAAATAAAAAAATAAAGAGAAAAAGAGTTTTCTTACATCCAAAAAGAGAGAGAGAGAGAGAGAGAGAGCAATTTAGTAATATAAAAAAAATTAAGAGAGAGAGATTTCTTACATTCATAGAGAGAGAGAAAGAGAGAGAGAGAGAGAGTTTGCTATGTAATATGTTCAGGAGCGTAGGCAACACACAATGAGCGGAGTCCATTGACACCACTAAATTTATTAAAAAAACATTTACTTTTATATTTTTTATATATATTTTTTAAAATTGATCCCACTAAAATATTTAAATTGACCCACTAAAAAAATAGCCTAACTTTTAGATAATTTAAAGTTCAAAGTTTAAATTTACCCAATTTAAAAAAGGTCCAAAATTAACCAATAATTTACAGTTAAAATAATAATAATTTGCAACCCAAAAATTGGGTTATATATATCTCATTGTCTATTTCATTAAGGGACCATCATTTAAACAAAACAATTGACTGGTGAAAAAAAAAAATGAAAAGCTCTGCTGAAAGTGAAACGGAAAAGGGAAACAATTAACTCTTACCAACAATTGGCATTTTGAAGTGTGAAATGAGATATTTGTTGTACTTTTTTTACTTTAATTGGATAAAAGATACATAATTCTTTTCTCTATTTGAGAGTATTTTTCTATGCATTATGACTAAATATTAAGATAAATTTCTATTATTTTATTTTGAATATGTCATTTTTATAGTACTAATTTTAACTCCACTTAATATAATTTTTGGCTGCGCCATTGAATATGTTATTATTTAGATAAATATAAGTATGTATTCATTATTATAAATGTTATATATGTTGCATCTATCAATTAAATTATTTAATGATCTCAATGAAAATATAATGAGCTCTGTTTTCGTCTAGAATTATTTTCCTTATATTCGTATTAAATTAATTTTATTTGCAATATTTATTTTCTATTATTTTCATATTCTGCCTTTAAATCGAATAAAATTTTTATTTCAATTTAATTCTTTATATTTCATTATCTATGTGAAGTATTATCCAATTTAATGTATCCACAGTTTTTACATCATATATTTTTAATTAATTATCAGTATTAATTTTAAAAATTTTACATAATCTTAAATAAATATCCAAAAAGAATGGATAACATTATATCTTTCCAGTTAATTATTGATATTAATTTTAAAAAAATAAATAATCTTAAATACATAGCAAAAAAAAATATCGTTATTTGATTATTAAAAAAAATCTCAAAGCGCAGCAAAGGTTTTTCTTAGTTTCTTTAAAGCTAATCAGCAATAGCAACATGGATATGATTATATCAGCAGAATTACCCAAACTAGTCAATACCGCCAATTTTTTTTTTAAAAACAAGGCTAACAAAGAAAAGGTATATGAAAATATAGAAACAATATACTAAAAAATCAAAAGCTAGCCGATAATTGCAACATAGAATCTCACAATCATAAATAAGTCTATATATACCATAAAAAAATATATTAAATAATAATTTTATAAAATTTTCTTAATGATTTAATATAAGGAGCTCTAATACCATTTATTGGGTTAAGAGACTCTGATACCACTTGTTGGGAAAAACCCTAAATATCATAGAGCTAAGATTAATCATGTTAAATTATCAAGAAACATAAATTAAATATAGAGGCATACCTGATTGCTAATGAAAATCTTAAGTCTTGTGGTTCTTGACTTTTCAAATTGATACGTATAAATTTGAAAGATGGATATATCTCTTTTCTAACGATGAGATTTCAGAAAAGAAAATATACATATAATTTTGAGGACTGTAATGCTAATTATATATTGCTATATTTACTTATTTCTAATTTAGTCTATCATAAAATTAGAAATTAAATAATAGAGTATCTACACATATAAGATCATACTTTCTGATATGAATTATGTTCATTATAATTATATCACTTTTAATATTTAAGTCAAACCTTTTATGCTAACACATATGACACAATTATTAATATATGTATCTATACGTCCACAAATTCAATAGAGCAAAGAATTAAAATAAATGAAATGAAAGAAAAATAGAGAAGAGAAAGAAAGAGGATTGGGAGAGACATATTTTATAAAAGAAAACCCTAATGAATATTAAATATGAAACAAAGTTAAAAATAAAATAAAATAAAATAAAAGAAGTACAAATGAAAAAGAAAATAAATAATTAATAAATAATATAATTTCCTTTATTAAATTTGTGTGATTTTGCTACTGAGATAGACAGATTAAAAAATTGGAACTAAAATATATTATATTCATGATTGAAATAAGTCATTTTTTTTATTATAGCTCTCCATCAAACTTTTATCTATCTCTCTTCATAGGAGCTGTGCATTATTCGATTTTAATAAAAAATGGAATCGAGCCATAAAAAATTAGGTATAATCGATTTTCTATTTGGTTCAGTTAGTAATATATAAATTTTTCAGTATTCGGTTAGTTCTATAATAATATACAAATTAGCTAATTTAATTGATTTGTTACTTTAGTTATGTATGTATGTGTGCGTGTATGAGTTTATTGTCCTTTTTATGCATTTATCAAATATTACAGTTAATTATACAGATAAAAACTTTGCAATTTAATTAACATTCATTTTCTTTATATACGAGTCTATATGTCTGTTGGCTTAGCATTTATTTTTGCAAATAATATAACTTAAAATAGCGTTTTCTATCTTAATTCCTAATGATATTTTGAATCATTTATTGACTAATTTGGGATTATTGTCAATTGAAAATATATTTTAGGCTATTTTTATTTAGAAAGTGATATTTGTTAGTATTAAAAATTAATATATTTAATATTGACTTAACTATAGCTTCTAATAATATTACTAAACAACTAATTTTTATATATTTACGTTTGAGTTTACTTATTTTAAAATTTTTTTAATTGATTGATTTGGAAAGTTTCACTTTTACATATAGAGGAAAAAATCGATTAACAAAAATAATTGATTAACCATACTGTAATATTTCGGTTCGACTAAAATTCGGTTGTTTAAAACATTTGGTTTGGTTCAATTACCATTTATAAAGTTTTAAAATTTTTGGTTAATTCATATTTCAATTAATTGAATGCACACCCTTATCTCTTCCTCACTTTTCTAACAGATGAGGGAAAAAAGAAAAAAATTGATTATCCTTAAGTAAAAATGTAATAACTTGATTTTTTTAATATATATATATATTTAAAATTTAACTTAAAAGTTATATAAATAATAAAATAATAGAATAAAATATAATAATGAAATGTATAAACAATTACTTATAAAATTAATTCATTATAAAAAAATTGAAAATGAATGAATAAAAAAATGTTAAATTATTGTCACTAGGATTCAAATTCAGTACCAAGAGAAGGAATACTAAGCTTCTTACCATCAGACTAAGAGCCTATGCCTAATTCAATTCTATTTTGAATAATATTTAAGGTATAGCTGTAATAAATGCTTATAAAAAGAAAACCAATCAATCAGAACTAGGCATTCAGGAGGAGAGGAAAAGAGTGAGAGAGACAGAGAGGAGGGGAGGCTGCTAATTGATCTAGCCACCTTTGGTCGGCAGTGATCGACGTTGCCCTGACCACCAGAAGCCCCTCGACCGGCGAGCTCAGAGGAACGAACAACAGTGAGAAAGAACGTCGGACGACAGTGCATGCGCCATATGATAGCAGCGGTGGTAGTGATCTTCCGATGGCGATTCCAGCCTGTAACACCTCTTAACAGTCCTGTCAGAGAACTGTCAAAAGATGCTACTCAGTATTTAATAATCCATTAACAATATTTAGAATAAACTTTAAAAACAATTCAACTGTAAATTTCGACAGAGTTTTCTCTGTAATATTCTCAATTAAATTTTTTTAACCGAACACCACCTACAGAAAAGACACTTCTATATTTCTTTCAATCATTCTCAACTCCAACTACACCATTTCATCAATATTTAGCCACAATCCAAAATAAATATCATATACTTATATCAACCTGTATATATATATATATATATACATTCACCAAAATAAATTTGTATAACCCAAACACAAGCTTAAAATAAAAACATGAATCACATCCAAAGTTTACATTATTTACAATCCCCAAACTTACTGCTATGTGAATTATAATTAAATATAAAATATAAAATTCTTTCAAAAAACACCTTTTTGAAGCTGCAATTGAACCTTGAAACTCAACAACTTCACTTATCAGATCCACTTCCATCTGTCTGATTTAACACGTTGAGCAAAATGCTTGTTGGTGCTTTTATATACATATTTGCTATTTAATATTATAACAAAATAATTAAAAAAATAAATGAAACATAAATCAAAATTTTAGAATAAGTTATTTAACCAAATAAATTCAAGCTAACTTATATTAATTTTAACAAGTTCAAATTCAGCTTAAATAAATAAGAAAATATTCACATTGCCAATATTTACAAAAACGTCATTGGTTATGGTAAAAATCATATTTTTTCACATACACTTATCAATACAACTCATTATAAGCATTCATAATGCACATTTCATGTTTAAGAAAATCTCACTTAAAAATTTTCTTATTTTGCCAGCATATATTGAGTTTTAAACCCTAGACTTAGATAACAGGTTCAGTAATGTCAATTAAATGCCAATAATAGAATTTACGATAAGAAAAGAAAACTTAGCATAAGCACTGCAGTACTTATGCTTATATTCAGTCAGTGTGCCCAGTGGCCTAGTAATGGCATGTGGTGCCCAGTAACAGTAGTGGCACAAAGCATCCAATAATGGCATAATGTGTCCAATAATAGTATAGACGTCTACCATTTGGTTAGTCATTCTATTTGATAACTAGGTTTATAATAAGTATAATTCACACAATTTATTTATTTTCTCATTTCTAGTCAATTTTTCAATAATAATAATAATTTTGCTAAAACCTAAAAACTCCTTTTCTCCCTAACTAATAGTAATTCACACTTTAACAATATTGTAGAATCTTAAATTTGGGCTGGTTTAAATTTAAGAAGCTTATCTTGGTCTGTTATAATTTTAAAGGGGTATAAACCTAATTTTAAAAGGTTGAAATTAAATTGTTCTGATTTTATAAATCTCATATTAAAATTGTGAAAAATTTATGCCTGGAAAAATTAATAATTTTGGATTGGCTTGAGTCAGGTTTGTTCAAATCAATGTGAGCCATGGCTCATATCGATTTGGGCACCCCAAATCGATATGAGGCCATCTCATGCTCATATCGGTTTGGTCACCCCAAATCGATATAAGGCCGGCCTCATGTCGATTTTGGCCTCTCAAATTGACTAATCCGAGTTTTAAAAGAGTTTTGACCGGGCAATTTAATTTCCTAATCAATTTAATTTCCTAATCAAGCTATAATTTGTTTAAGACTCGGATTAGGTAGTTTAGGTTTAGGGTTAAGTGATTGTTTCCCTATAAATAGATTATTAAAAAGGATGGAGAATGGACTAGAAATTTTGATTAGCAATAAACACAGAAGCAGTCAAAATTATTAAAACAAAGAAGAGTAATCAATAAACACAAAGAGAGAATACTATCAAATTCATAAAACAAGGCAGTAGTTACTGTCTTAATTTTGTTCAGCCAAGAATTCTAAATTGGTGCAAGTGAGAGTTTGGATCAACATTTAATTTTTAGTGGAATCAATAAGCAGAGTAAGTTCTCTAAGTTTAATTCATTTAAACTCAAACACAAGAAGCTTTGGTGATGTTTTTTTAAACGTTAATCATATTTGTTCCTCATCCAAAGTAACTCCAGTAGCTTAGGCACACCAAATTATATATATCATTATACATACATTAGTTTAAATATATCCAGTAGCTAAACCTTTTCTAAAACCATAATTTGTTTCCCCCAATTTGCAAAACCCTAAATTAATTTTTTAAATAACCAAAACCCTAATATACAGTAAACCTAAAGCCCTAATTCTAAAATTTTAAATTTACCCAAACCCTAATTTACTTAAACCCTATGTAACCCTTAAATTTGGACCAGTTTAAATTTAAAAAGCTTATCTTGGTCCATTATATTTTTAAAGTTCTTAAACCTAATTTTAAAGATTAGAATTCAACTGGTCTGATTATATAAATTGCAAAAAAGTCAGTGCTGAAAAATTAATTATTTTTTGGATCGGTTTGAGTCGAGTTAGTTCAAATCAATATTAGTCTCACCTGATATCAATTTGGACCTCCCAAGGCTTGCCCATATCAATTTAGGAAAGCCAAATCGATATGGGCATTGCCTCATATCGATTTTGGCATGCCAAATCGATATGGGCATTGCCTCATATCAATTTGAGCATGCCAAATCAATATGAGGCTAGCTTATATCGATTTAGATGGCCAAATCGATATGAGCTTTGCCTCATATCGATTTGGTTAGCTCAAATCAATATGAGAAAGGCCTCATGTCGATTTTGACCTCTAATTTGAGTAATTCGAGTCCTAAAAGTATTTCCTAATCATGCAGGAAGCCGTTTACAACTCAGATTAAGGAATTTAGGTTTAAGGGCGAAGTGCTTATGTCTGTTTATAAATATACGATTAAAGGGAGAAAAGGAACATGACAACAACACTGAATTAAAAAGCAATCAAGAACAAACCAAAGAGAGTAACCAAGGAGGCAGTAAAAGATTGTCTCAAGTTTGCTTCAGCTCATCCAAGATCAAGCAGTAGGATATTGATATTGGAGGAACCAACCAACGCAGGTTTTGCTTTCTTAAAAACCCAATTTACTTCAAACATGCACTGGCTATATTTCTTTCTTTCTTTCTTTAAATATTGAAGATTGATTGATGATTAAAATTAGTAGCTAGTTATTGTGTTTTTACATAACAGCTTAATAATAATCACTGAACTAAAGAAATTCTTTTATCCAGAAGCCTAATAGTTCTAATAAACTTACATATATTTAAATCAGGTTCATCAATTCACATTCGTTAGCTTAACACATCCAGTAAGTTATATCCCATATAAATATTTGTCCAAAACAAATTGTTTAAATAGCATGAAAGTTTTTTACAGTAGAGAAAACTTTTCCAAACCCTAATTTATTTTTCCATATTTTTCAAACCCTAAATTGCTTTCCAAAATTTCAAAACTAGTTTTACAAATTCCAAAACCTTAAATTAGTTTTCTAAATAGCCATAATCTAAAACCCTAATTTCCTAAACCCTAAAATCTTTATTTTATCCAAAAACCCTAATTTTTAAATAAAAACCTTAAAATCCCTAATCTTCTTTTCCTAAACTCTAAAAACCCTATTTTTCATCCATAAAACCTAAAATCCTAATTTTTATCTTAAAAACCCTAATTTAGTCATAAAAATTCTAAAACCTAATTTGAAATGTAAACCCTAAAGTTATATATTTATTGCATGATTTAGGTCTAAAACTTAGATATGATCATTTTGTGTTTTGAATGGATGATTTATTAATATCTTACTTTTATGAATGATTTGTTTTTATTTTGCTCATAGTGAATGATTGAATGATTTAGTTTGGTTAAATATTTAAGTTTTAAAAGATGTAAGATGTATGTTTCCACTTTGTGGGTAACTCATTTGTTAAGATTAATGTAATTTTATTTACTTAAGTTTTGGATTAATGTAAAGGGCATGTGTTCCACCGAATGGTGGATGTCCTATCTTATTTATTTTATTTTTACACATTGGACATTATAAAAGACATGTTTTCATCTATGGATGGGTGCCTATTTTTTTTATTTCATTTTAATAAAGCGATGAATGTTTATTTCTTTTGATAATTGTATGTATTATGGATAGTATTATAATATTTAAGAATTCAATAATATTTAGACCTGAAAAGGAGGCCGGTTCTAATGAACCGGTCGTTATGGAGGTGTTGGGTCATTCTCACCTTCCCGATACGTATCTAACTTTTCGAACCCATTAGGGGGTTAGGGATTCCTTAGGAATCGAGTCATCTACCCTTTTTTTTTCCTGACCTGTAACACCCCTTCCCGGCCTACGTGTGTAAGCCGAGTAGAGGCGCCACACTAACCTAATGTTGCTACCAATTTTACTTAGTCAAATTTTAGTTTCGGTTTTACAGAAATTTTGCCAGAGGTTCGCCTAGAAATTTGGTTCCAAGTGTCGACAAAAGTGGTTTTTCTGGTTTTGAAAATATTTTTACACAAACCAATGCGAATACAATCAGTTTCAATACACTCCCAATGAATCCACCTTATTACCTCAACTACAACCTGCAAGAAGAATTCACACTTTTAGACAAAATAAAGTAGAGATTTATTATTATTACATACTACTAACGTACAATATTACATAGTAACTCTCAATCTTATATATACATATACATGCCACAACTAGCTAACCCATAATGGAAACTAAGAGATCTACCCTGAGATGCTGTGGGTCTGGTCGTCGCTCCCCAAGAGTTAGCTACTGCTCCGAACCTACGAGTCAAGGAAAACTTAACTCGCTGAGCAATGTGGCTCAATGGGTACTTTACCGATGAAAATATAGGTTAAACATGAAAGCATTTGAAATAAAAGGAAATAATTGAATAAAAAATCAACCAACATTAAACCAATGGAAGTTATTGTACATTTAGTGTAAATATGCTTTCAACAAATGTAAAAACCATAATTCAAACTCATTTTGCATTATGTAGTTTAAAAAAATAATAACCGGACTTTGGCTCTACTGGTATAGGGAACCATAGCGATAAGGCAGTGGCCCTCACCACTGTAACATAGGTGGCCCTCACCACCGATATCAAATCTTAGGAATGGCCCTCACCATCCTGGTTATAACCAATGGCCCTCACCATTGAATTCAGATCATAACAATTCAATCACAATATCAAGCAGTACTGCATAGGTTAGTATAGTGCACCATACCCTTATCTACCATCCCCACTACCCAGTAGAGCATAAAGGTTAAAACGATTCAATTTAACTCTCAAACATCATTTTAGAATGACTCGAGAAATTATTTTAATTTCCGTTGCACTTTGCCATTTACGCCGCGCATCACATTCTTTAGTCAAACCATTACCCTTTTTCACATATTTAGCATCAACAATAAACATATCAAACATTTCAAAGCATTCCTCAAAGAGTCAAAAATTGACCAAATGAATAGTATCGCGGCACGTAAAATCAGCAACGCAAAATGGCATGACCAAATGAATAGTAAAATCTGGATTTTCATCTCCGTTTCAGTCATGCATTTGACCAGGTAAATGATCTTATTTTTGGCTAAAATTTTACAGAAAACTTATTTCATATGCTGACTAATTGCATGTAAAATTTTGTTGAAAAATTCCATCGTTTACTGCCTCAACTGGCTGCCCAAAATTAGGTCTAGAATTGGGTCCCAAAGGCACCAATTCGGCCCACACTTGCACTTGGTGCAAAATTGTTTATTTTTCTGTTTTAAACCCATTTCAAAGCTTCCCTAATAATGTAATGAAGACTTAAACACTTCCCTTTTAAAATAACTTGATTGGTTAAATCAATTTGGACTAAATAGAGTCCATAAACTCTTTTACCAAAATCTTTGGAAACAATAGATTTCAATTGAATTTAACAACTCAATCACCACATGGGTTTAAAAATATCACTCAACAAATGAATTCAAACTCAAACAATACCTTTATGCATCCATAGCATTCCATAGATAAAGTTTTGGTAAGAAAATAAAAGGAAATTAATTCTTCAAAGGTAAAGTACCAAACCTTGTTCTTTTAAATTCCCCTTTGCTTTTCCTTCTTATCCTTCCTTAATCTTTGTTTCTCCTTCAAGAAATTCAAGAATACAACCTTAAACATAAACCTTAGAAATTTAAAACATACACTACCCTTCCATTTCTTTTCAAACTAAATCCTAATCTAACCTTATTAAACCTTAGAAACCTTGATTCTTTCATTTAATTAATCAATATCATCACTACTTAAATTTTCCCAAATCCACCATAAGAACCCTAATTTCCAATCTTCCAATAGATATATAAATACTTAAAATTGATACTAGAATTGAAATCTACATGCTTTAAAACCTTAAAACTCACCTTGAATTTGAATCAAACTTGATAAAATTTGGAATTTCTTTGGTGTTTTTCCTATGGTGGCCGACGGTTTGGAGGTGAGAGAGAAAGGTTTTGTTCTTCTTACTATGATATATATATAGGAGAAATGATGCTCACTTTTGGGTTGGATAAATACCTTAGGGCCATTTATCCACCTCTTTTTCTTTTCTTCTTTTTATAAAGGCTAAATGGCTAATTATGATTGGCCATCACAAGATTTTTATATTTTTCTTTCCAATTAAGTCCTCCAACTTGTCCCTCTTCCCATTTGATACCCCAATTTGTTCCATGTCACCCATATGGTACCCACATGGAACCAGGCCCATTTTATGCTCCGGCGATTAATCGATCGTAACTTTTAAACCGTACAGTTCCACAAGGCAAACTACATATGGTTTTGATCCTCTTGACCTCTACTTTCTATTTTTAAGGTCTATTTTAGGTTTCCAAGTCATTTTAAAAAATTACCAATAAGCCCTCGACTTTTTACAAAATTCCCTTTAAGTCCTTTCTTTGCTCGGGTTTTACCTGGACTCCGTTTCTACTGTCGATCATTTCATATTCAACCCCTCGATGTCCTCTATGCACTCGTGTGTTTATTTTCTACTTTGGATTCATGTATAAATTTTAATTAAAATGACCAAAATGCCGCTAGTCTACATGTCTTTGTTTCTCTCTAACGGGGCGTTTCCTGGAAAAACCGTTACACGTCGTTGCGACCCGATTTTTCTCTACTCTCCATTTTTGGAGTCTGTTATATGCATTATTAAGAACCTCCAGTATAACTTTTGAAAATTACAGTTACCTCCCCAAAACTTTGCATTTTTGCAATTAAGTCCCTTTGGTCCTGCGACCTTCTCTAGGAACCGCCATCAGAGATGACCTCTCCAGATCCTTTCTCTTACTGTGCACATGACTGCTAGACATAAATATAGTGGGCGGATGTGACAGTTCCTCCCTCGTTAATTTAGGCTTCGCCCCGAAGCCCATCAGGTGAAAATAAATATGGGTACTGTTTCCTCATAGTTTCTTCGCGTTCCCATGTAGCTTCTTCTACTTTGTGATTCCTCCAAAGCACTTTGACCAATGGGATCTTCTTATTCCACAACTCTTTGATTTCCCGTGCTAGGATTTCTACCGGCTCTTCCTCGTTCGTCAGGTTGGGCTGAATCTTGATGTCTTAAGCTTGTATGACGTGGGTGGGATCTGAACGATACTTCCTTAGCATTGAAACGTGGAAAACATCATGTATTTTAATTAATTCGGGTGGTAACGCCAACTGGTAAGCTACCGGACCTACCCGTTTGATGATCTCATATGGTCCGATGAATCTAGGGCTTAGCTTGCCTTTCTGTTTAAATCATAACACCTTCTTCCAAGGAGAGACTTTGAGGAATACTCTGTCACCGACCTCGAACTGTATGTCTTTCCTCTTTAGATCCGCGTATGATTTTTGCCTGTCCGCTGCTGCTTTTAATCGGTCTCGAATGATCTCTACCTTTTCCTCAGTTTCCTTAACTATGTCTGGCCCCAATATCTTTTCCTCGCTTAATTATGTCCAGCAAACTGGAGTTCTGCATTTTCGACAGTACAGTGCTTCGTAAGGAGCCATTTGTATGCTGGATTGATAGCTGTTGTTGTACGCGAATTCTATTAAGCTCAGGTGTTTGTCCCAGCTGCCTTTAAATTCTAAAACGCATGCCCTCAGCATATCTTCCAAAACTTGAATCACTCTTTCCGACTGTCCATCTGTCTGGGGATGGAATGCTGTACTGTGGTACGTTCGAGTCCCAAGGGATGTTTGGAACTTCTGCCAAAAATTTGACATAAAACGTGGATCTCGATATGATATGATTGAAGTTGGAACTCCGTGGAGACGTACGATCTCTTTGATTTACAAGTCTGCCAACTTGTCTAGCGAGTAATCCACACGTACTGGTAAGAAATGAGCGGACTTAGTAAACCGATCCACGATTACCCAGATCGCGTCATGTTTGTCCCTAGTCATCGGCAATCCTGTGACAAAATCCATAGTAATACGGTCCCATTTCCAGGTTGGAATCGTGATAGGTTGTAGTAGTCCTGAGGGTAGTTGATGTTCTGCTTTCACTTGCTGACAGATCAGACACTTCGTCACGTGATCCATAATGTCTCTTTTCATTCCTGGCCACCAGTAATACTCCTTCAAGTCCCGATACATTTTTGTTGCTCCCGGATGCATTGTATAAGGACTGTTATGAGCTTCTTGCAAAATTTGTTTCTTCAGTTCCTCAGACTTAGGTACCACCATTCTCTTCTTGTAGTATAGGATACCATCTGGACGAATTTGAAAATCTCCTGATGAATTCTCCTACGCCTGTTGACTCCACTTCTTCACTTGTTCATCTTCCTTTTGAGCCTCACGTATTCGTTGATGTAAGGTAGGTCGCACATGCATTTCTGCAAAGATAGCTCCATCTTCTGTGGGCTCTAATTCTACCCTCATAGCACATAGCACTTGCATTGACTTCCTACTAAGTGCATCTGCTACGACATTCGCTTTGCCCGGGTGATAGTTAATCGTATAGTCATAGTTGGTTAACAATTGCATCCATTTTCGCTGTCGCAGGTTTAAATCTTTCTGCGTGGGCAGATACTTCAGGCTTTGATGATCCGTATAAATGTAACACTTTTCCCCGTATAGGTAGTGCCTCCACGTCTTGAAAGCCAAAACAATCGCTGCTAGTTTTAAGTCATGCATGGGATAGTTCTTTTCGTGTGGCTTGAGTTGTCGAGAGACATACGCAATGACTTTGCCCTCCTGCATCAATATGCAACCTAACCTGATGTGGGATGCATCGCTATAAATCACAAAATCTTTTCCTGTTTCGGGTTGTATAAGAATGGGCGCTTCAGTAAGTTTTTGCTTCAGCCTTTCAAAGCTCTGTTGGCAAGCGTCGGTCCACCAGAATTTGGTATTCTTTTGAAGTAGCTTGGTCATAAGTGCGGCGATCATGGAAAACCCTTTGACGAATCTCCGATAATATCCTGCTAACCCCAAGAAACTATGGACTTCCGTTACTGTCTTAGGTGGCTTCCATTCCAATACTTCTTCAATTTTCTTGGGATCGACCCTTATTCCTTATGCCGATACAATATGTCCCAAGAAAGCTAATTCTTCCAACCAAAATTCGCATTTGCTGAATTTAGCGTATAACTGCTTCTCGCGCAGGGTTTGCAAAACGATCCTAAGGCGGCGATCATGATCCTCTCGATTCTTTGAATACACCAATATGTCGTCAATGAATACAACCACGAACTGATCCAAATACGGGTGGAAGATTCTGTTCATCAGATCCATGAATACTGCAGGTGCATTCATTAATCTGAAAGGCATAACAATGAATTCATAATGTCCATAGCGAGTTCTGAATGCGGTTTTTGGTATGTCTTCGTCTTTGATTCCCAATTGATGATAACCCGATCGTCGATCAATTTTTGAAAAGACTCCAGCACCTTTGAGTTGATCAAACAAATCGTCTATGCGAGGTAGCAGATACTTGTTCTTGATGGTCAGCTTATTGAGTTGACGGTAATCCACACACAACCTTAGGGATCCGTCTTTCTTTTTCACGAACAATACTGGCTCTCCCCATGGTGACACGCTTGGCCTAATAAACCACTTGTCTAAAAGTTCCTATAGATGTACCTTTAGTTCTTTTAGCTCAGCTAGCGCCATTCAGTAAGGTGTGATGGATACTGGTGCAGCTCCCGGGTACACGTCTATGGTGAATTCCACCTCTTGTTTAGGTGGTAATCTGGGTAAATCGTTAGGAAATACGTTGGGGAAATCGCAAACAGTAGGTATATCTTGTAGCTTCGGTGCCTCTTCTTTCACTTTTAATGCACATAACAGGTATGCCTCGTAGCCCTTTTGTACTAACCTCTTAGCCATCATAGCGAAAATGATGTTAGTTAGATAGTCCTTCCTCTTTCCCACTAAGGTCACTTCGTCGCCGTCTGACGTATGCAGAGTAACTCTCTTCCATTTACAGTCAACCAGTGCATCGTGTTTGGCCAACCAATCCATTCCAAGGATAGCGTCGAATTCTTAAAATGGTAGTTCAAATAAGTCTCCCCAAAAGATACGTCCGTGTATCTCCACGGGGCAATCTTTCACTACTTTCCTCGTAATCACCTCACTCCCTAATGGGCTAGTAACTAATATTCCCTCTTCCTCTAATTCTACCTTTAGGTTCCCAAGTTTTTCATTTTTCGTGCATATATATGAGTGTGAAGAACCCGGATCTATTAAAAAGTAAAGCGGAACTCCAAACATAGACAACTGACCTGCAATCACGTCTAGCGCTTCTTCATCTTCTCGCCCCCTCATGGCATACATTCTAGCACGAACCCTCGCTTCTGATCGATTCACCGTCTCAGACTGCACACGTGGTGGATTTCCGCCCCTACCTCTGCCTCGGCCTCGCCCTGCTGGCACTTGCGATCCCTCAGTCTCCCTAGGTAAATTCTGCATTCGCTGGGGACACTCTCGTATAAGATGATCTAGAGATCCACATATGTAACATGCAAATATCCGACCCCAACATTCTCCCATGTGGCGGCGTCCGCAATGATCACAGAGTGGATTAGTATTTTTGCCTTCATTACCTCTCAAACCGGTAGAAAAGTTACCTCTGCTTCAGTTAAATCCTCTTCCTTGCCCTCTTCCGGATTGTCTGGTACTAGCGACTGAGGTGGATTGACTTGGGTCATTGCGATTCGATCCCTGACTGTAACCCCGACGTTGACCGCCTCCCGTGGAACCACTGCCTCGGAATCGCTTCCTTGATGATTGGTAGTTTCCCGAATAGTTTTGGGTACCTCTCTTCTGTTTCATCTTCTGTCTTCTATTTTGCTCATCAGACTGACATTGCTCTACTTCCAGAGCCCTAGTGACCAACTCAAAAAATTCCTTGATATTAGCAGCAATTAGCTGCATCCTAAGCTCATTATTCAAACCATCCTGCAATTGTTTACACCTATCATGTTCATCTTCAATTGTCTTCTTGGCATACCTACTCAGCTTGGTAAATTCCCTCTTGTATTCGGCAATGGTCAATCGACCTTGCTTTAAGTGTAGAAACTCCTTTTTCTTGGCATCTAGGTATGCCTCCGATATAAACTTCCTCTTGAACTCATTTACAAAGAAATCCCATGTCCTCTGTTCCGGTGGAACTTGTTGGTGAACTGTGTCCCACCATATATATGCTTCTTCCACTAATAAGGAAGTAGCACATACCACTCGCTCTTCTGGCATACACTGTAACTGATCTAAGGCTCGTACTGTTCCTTCCAGCCAATATTCAGCTGTAGAAGAATCATCGTCCCTTCCGGCCCTAAACTCCTTTGCCCCGTACTTTCTTATCTTTTCGATCGGGGGTTTCCTTTCCCCTTCTACAGCAGGTACTGGTATGGGTGCTGGCGCTGGTGGTGGTGCTGGGGCAACACCGGCTATCTGTCGTAATACGACAGCCATTTGTTGCAACATTTCATTGGGAATAGGAGCATCTGCTGGTGGTTGCTCAGATGCAGGTATCTTTGATACATGCGTTTCTATAGTTCGGGAGGCCTGAGACTCGACCTCCTCCTCTATATCACGCTGCGCTACTCGCGACATCTAAAGAACAGAGTAAAATGTATACAATCCCATCATCAGTAATGACCCAGCCCAACAACATTATATTACCCTAGGTGGCATGTATATTAAGATAAAACTCTTAAATAACACATATACAACACAACTTTTATTTATTTCCAAGCAAAAGTATTTACATTACTAGGAAGTCCTTATGTACATTCCAAAATTTAGGACTCCTTACTACTATATCATCATGTCATACTACCATACAATATTTACACAATACCCCGATGTCACCTACGTACATAACTAAAAGACCCTCCAAAAAGCAACACATCTCGAAGCTCAGTGAGTAGGTGCCCTAGGTGAGGTGGCACTGTCAGACAAATACTCTTCTATCTCAGGATCAAACTCTGGGTCATGCGATGCTTCACCAGGTAAGTGCTGGCCTAGCTCCTGGACCCTCTCCTGCAAAGCACGGATCTCTCTATATGCTACCCCGAGGCTCCTACAGGCACTATCAAACTCCACTCTATGACTGAGCTTGTCCTCCTTTAACATCTGCACGTCTCTTATCAAGGAGGTGATCATCTCATCTTTTGATCTCAGGTCTTCACGATCCTGTATACTTCGATCTGCCAAAATTTCTAGGGTATCATCTTGCTCCTGCACTATTTGCTTTAACCTCTCTACTTCCATCCTCAGCTCCCTCATCTCATCATTTCGGTCACCCATAATTACTGCTGTTATAATTAGAATAACATAACTAATACTACTACACACATGTATAGTTACATAATTAGAACCCCTAACCTAACCCTATGTGTCATACATTTAGGGTTTAGTTCAACTAACTATCCAGAACCGACTAAACCGGTGCTCTGATACCAAAAATTGTAACACCCCTTCTCGGCCTAAGTGTGTAAGCCGAGTAGAGGCGCCACACTAACCTAATGTTGCTACTAATTTTACTTCGTCAAATTTTAGTTCCGGTTTTATAGAAATTTTGCCAGAGGTTCGCCTAGAAATTTGGTCCCAAGTGTCGACAAAACTGGTTTTTCTGGCTTTGAAAACATTTTTACACAAACCAATGCGAATACAATCAGTTTCAATATACTCCCAATGAATCCACCTTATAACCTCAACTACAACCTGCAAGAAGAATTCACACTTCTAGACAAAATAAAGTAGAGGTTTATTATTATTACATACTACTAACGTACAGTATCACTTAGTAACTCTCAATCTTATATATACATATACATGCCACAACTAGCTAACCCATAATGGAAACTAAGAGATCTACCTTGAGATACTGTGGGTCTGGTCGTTGCTCCCGAAGAGTTAGCTACTGCTCCGAACCTACGAGTCAAGGAAAACTTAACTCGCTGAGCAATGTCGCTCAGTGGGTACTTTACCGATGAAAATATAGTTAAAACATGAAAGCATTTGAAATAAAAGGAAATAATTGAATAAAAAATCAACCAACATTAAACCAATGGAAGTTATTGTACATTCAGTGTAAATATGCTTTCAACAAATGTAAAAACCATAATTCAAACTCATTTTGCATTACATAGTTTAAAAAAATAATAACCGGACTTTGGCTCTACTGGTATAGGGAACCATAGCGATAAGGCATTGGCCCTCACCACTGTAACATAGGTGGCCCTCACCACCGATATCAAATCGCAGGAATGACCCTCACCATCCTGGTTATAACAAATGGCCCTCACCATTGAGTTCAGATCATAACAATTCAATCACAATATCAAGAAGTACTGCATAGGTTAGTATAGTGCACCATACCCTTATCTACCACCCCACTACCCAGTAGAGCATAAAGGTTAAAACGATTCAATTTAAGTCTCAAACATCATTTTAGAATGACTCGAGAAATTATTTTAATTTCCATTGCACTTTGCCATTTACGCCGCGCACCACATTCTTTAGTCAAACCATTACCCTTTTTCACATATTTAGCATCAACAATAAACATATCAAACATTTCAAAGCATTCCTCAAAGAGTCACAAATTGACCAAATGAATAGTGTCACGGCACGTAAAATCGGCAACGCAAAATGGCATGACCAAATGAATAGTAAAATCGGGATTTTCGTCTCCGTTTCAGTCATGCATTTGACCAGGTAAATGATCTTATTTTTGGCTGAAATTTTACAGAAAACTTATTTCATATGCTGACTAATTGCATGTAAAATTTTGTTGAAAAATTCCATCGTTTACTGCCTCAACTGGCTGCCCAAAATTAGGTCCAAAATTGGGTCCCAAAGGCACCAATTCGGCCCACACTTGCACTTGGTGCAAAATTGTTTATTTTTCTATTTTAAACCCATTTCAAAGCTCCCTAATAATGTAATGAAGACTTAAACACTTCCCTTTTAAAATAACTTGATTGGTTAAATCAATTTGGACTAAATAGAGTCCATAAACTCTTTTACCAAAATCTTTGGAATCAATAGATTTCAATTGGATTTAACAACTCAATCACCACATGGGTTTAAAAATATCACTCAACAAATGAATTCAAACTCAAACAATACCTTTATGCATCCATAGCATTCCATAGATAAAGTTTTGGTAAGAAAATAAAAGGAAAATTAATTCTTCAAAGGTAAAGTACCAAACCTTGTTCTTTTAAATTCCCCTTTGCTTTTCCTTCTTATCCTTCCTTAATCTTTGTTTCTCCTTCAAGAAATTCAAGAATACAACCTTAAACATAAACCTTAGAAATTTAAAACATACACTACCCTTCCATTTCTTTTCAAACTAAATCCTAATCTAACCTTATTAAACCTTAGAAACCTTGATTCTTTCATTTAATTAATCAATATCATCACTACTTAAAATTTCCCAAATCCACCATAAGAACCCTAATTTCCAATCTTCCAATAGATATATAAATACGTAAAATTGATACTAGAATTGAAATCTACATGCTTTAAAACCTTAAAACTTACCTTGAACTTGAATCAAACTTGATAAAATTTGGAATTTCTTTGGTGTTTTTCCTATGGTGGCCGATGTTTTGGAGGTGAGAGAGAGAGGTTTTGTTCTTCTTACTATGATATATATATAGGAGAAATGATGCTCACTTTTGGGTTGGATAAATGCCTTAGGGCCATTTGTCCTCCTCTTTTTCTTTTCTTCTTTTTATAAAGGCTAAATGGCTAATTATGATTGGCCATCACAAGATTTTTATATTTTTCTTTCCAATTAAGCCCTCCAACTTGTCTCTCTTCCCATTTGATACCCCAATTTGTTCCATGTCACCCATATGGTACCCACATGGAACCGGGCACATTTTATGCTCCGGCGATTAATCGATCGTAACTTTTAAACTGTACAATTTCACGAGGCAAACTACATATGGTTTTGATCCTCTTGACCTCTACTTTCGATTTTTAAGATCTATTTTAGGTTTCCAAGTCATTTTGAAAAATTACCAATAAGCTCTCGACTTTTTATAAAATTCTCTTTAAGTCCTTTCTTTGCTCAGGTTTTGCCCGGACTCCGTTTCTACTGTCGATCATTTCATATTCAACCCCTCGACGTTCTCTATGCACTCGTGTGTTTATTTTCTACTTTGGATTCATGTATAAATTTTAATTAAAATGACCAAAATGCCGCTAGTCTACATGTCTTTGTTTCTCTCTAACGGGGCGTTTCCTGGAAAAATCGTTACACGTCGTTGCGACCCGATTTTTCTCTACTCTCCATTTTTGGAGTCTGTTATGTGCATTATTAAGAACCTCCAGTACAACTTTTAGAAATTACAGTTACCTCCCTAAAACTTTGCATTTTTGCAATTAAGTCCCTTTGGTCCTGTGTCCTTCTCTAGGAACCGCCATCAGAGATGACCTCTCCAGATCATTTCTCTTGCTGTGCACATGACTGCTAGACATAAATACAGTGGGCGGATGTGACATGACCTGTTCGGGTGGCGACTCCATTTTCTTCTGATTTAGGCTCATGTTCTCTAGGACACTGAGCCTAACAGTGCCGAAGTCGCAAGAACCATTCCATATGGGAGTGTGGGTGAAAATCTCTGCTCACAATGGCGACTCCACTGTGGATAAGAGAAGTTGATTCCATTGGTTTTTATATTATTTTATTCTTTCTTATTATGATATTGTCCATTGCATCATTTAGTTTGCATTATGTGCATGAGTTAGGATGCCCGTGTTATGTTATGTAAGGGATACCATACTTTCACTCAAGGTATGGAGATTGAGCATGGCATAACTACTCATAGCCTTGTACTTTTTGGTATATACTTGCTATGTGAGCCTAAACTTTTCAACTGAAAGACTAAAGCTGATGTAATTGGCCTAGTTACTTTCCTTAAGTTTTTACCCAAATGCTTATCGTTTGACTATGATTGATATATCTTAGTTTGATCCATGGCCTATTTGGTTTGTTCTTTTTCTAATATGACCTAATTATATTATAAGTTCAAAATAATTTTTCCTTTAAATCCAAGAAGACCAAAACTATTTTTAAAATTTTCAAGATGGTCTTTGGATATAAAACTTTTCTACAACGGATCAAAAATTCTTTTCTACCTCATGACCCAAATAAAAAGCCCAAAATTCATTTTTAAATAAATAATGGGCTTTGAAACAAAAATTATTTTCCCTAATAATCTTTTTGAATGAGTTTACAACTATTTAGGTTAATTATGGAATACAAAAAAAAATTAATTGTGGGCCTAATTTTTACCAAAAATCATTAATTATGAGCTTGTTTTTGACATGAATCATTAGTTTTTTTTTTCAAATGGGAAGTCTATCTATGATAAACCTCTTAATTTAGTTTTAATCCAATATAGCATAAAAGCTAGTTTAGTTGAGATTTAATTGATTAAAGCCTAATTAATAGGAATTATCATAGACTGACTTCTAAGTTTGAAAATATAACTATTAGTTAAAATCGTCCAAGGGAATTTTTTGCGAAAACAAAATATCCCATATTGGTATTTTGTTGACCATATACTTAAGGAAAGAGACTTGTCATTCGTGTGTGGATGATATAAGGTTAGAAGAAACATCTTAATTATTTTTTATTTTTGATTACTTATGCATACATGCATACACACATTGCATCACATGTCATTGATACTTTCTGGCTCACAGACCTAGAGTATAGCAATTCAAGAGCGTACGACAACCTAACCTATGCTAGTAATGTAGAATCCAGTGGCAACTGAATTAGCTACTCACCGAAAGTGATGGAGCCTGAACAGATTCAAAGGATGGTGAACGATGCCCTCAATGCCAAGATGGAAGAACCGAAGAAGGCCATGACTGAGACTATGAAGTGCCAACTGGCTGCACTATTGGGAATCACTGTTGAAGCATTTGCTAGTACTAAGAAGCAAAAAATAAGGGAAAGGCTAAGGTTGGTGAAGCAGCCTCTGATGACGACAAAGTAATGATTGATGATGATGATTGGGCTCAGTATTTCCAAGTTTCTCAAGATAAGAAGAAAGAGCCAAAGGGTGTGGAAAAATCAACCGTTGAAAATACTGAGACCATTGATGTAGAAAAGTTAATTGCTGACTTGAAGAAGAAGTTTAAGAAGAAGCTTAAAACTGAAGAGATGTCAGAAGTGGACAAGTTATTTGAGAAAGATGAGGAAGTTTCTTACAAGTTCAAAATGCCTTCTTTTGCTAAGTACAATGGTATAAGGAATCATCATCTCCATGTAAAGCAATACATCACTGCTTTGCAATATGCTCGAGCTACTAAGACTCAAACTCTAAGGTACTTTATGCTCTCGTTAGATCCTGTTGTACAGAACTAGTTCAACACCTTAGAGGAAAGTACCCAAGAAGATTGAAATATGCTGTATAAAGCCTTCATCCAGCAGATGGGTACAATGCTGAATTAGAAGTGACTCTTATGGAGATAGAATCAATAAGGCAAAAGCATAATGAAAAATTTGTTGATTATGTGAAGAAATGGAGGAATAAGGCTGCACTGCTTAAGAAGAGGCCCGATGAATTTGACCAGATCAGAATAATAGTGAGAGGTGTCATGCCCAATCTCCGTGAAAGGCTATCTCACACCATTATAAGGGATTTCAAAGATCTTCTCCAAGCTAGTTTACAAATAGAAGAATGGGAAAGAGAGAAGAGCCATTTTTTGGAAGAAAAATTGAGAAGGGGAATTAACAGTCTGGAGGCCAGAGTGCATAAAATGCAATCGATGTCAGTACAACTGGTCAAGAAAATAGAAGATAATTTTTAAATCTGGGGAAATCTTTGTCTTGGGTTTTCAACAAGCTACAAAAAAGGGACTATTACAGCCATTGGCCCCTCGACCTTTGCCGAATCTTTTACCCCAAAATTTGATACTAAAGCCTTTTATCAATTTCATCAGACATAAGGACATGAGAAGGACAAATGCTTGCCACTAAAACATGAGATCCAAAATTTGATTGATAGTGGAAAGTTTTCAGAACCTAACAAGTCCAACACCAAATGCAATCCTTTGCCTAAATTTGGAAGAGTGCCACTGCCAGCAACCTTCATGATAGAGGGAGGATTGATGGAAAGTTTTGTCTTGTCGTCTTTTCAAAATATAGATGGAGAAACTACTGAGGAAGGGGTTGCTACTCTTAGCTCTTGCCCCTGACATGTCCAAGTAAATGAAACATTTTTTGACTCCAACTCAACAAACTTCTCTTAGCTTATTTGGTTATTTGTTTTCTTTGATATTTTCTGGAACAATTATATTTTTCAAATTAATATTGTTTGAATATATCACTTTCTTCAATTTTTTGATGGTCTTTGTTCATTTTGGTGTTCAACCGATGACGAATCTATCTTAATATTTATAAATTATTATATCTATGCATCATGATCCAAATGACTTTGCTAGGTGAGGGAATTTTTTTATTTCATTGTGTTGCGCTCAAATTAACTCTACCACAAAGCGTCACTCGCAAGTATACGAGGTAGCTGTAGCAAAGGTGATAGCCCCAAGGTCGTCTCACAAAGAAACTAAAGTGGCTAATTGATTATCAGATTAAAAGTAACAAGTAATGAATAAATTTAAATTGCTAACTAATGAAAAAGTTTAATTCAAGTTTAAAACAATAAAAGTAAACAAGAGCTAACGTTTTGATTCGCTTGATAGAAAGGTCTAGAGTTTGCACTTCTCTACTATTGATATGTATGAACGGTTATTCCTCTTAACTAATTTAATTTCAAAGATTAAATCTCAAACAACTTAATTAATTGAGTCAAGGAAATAAGCTCTCGCATTCAAACCTCTTACAACTAATCTTGTTATAATTGAAATAATCTTTTTAATAGGTTATATCTCTAATTCACCTAAGTCCTTAATTGAATTGTTCCAACATTAGACTTCATCTCTCAATCCATCATCTAATACCTAAAACACATAATTGGTGGCCAATCAATTATACATTAACAATATTCCATTCAATCAAGGCTAAAGAAATTATTAGCTAAGAGAATAACCAATTCATACAATCATAGCAGATCCATACAAACCCTAGATTAGATCAAATTAGTTCATCATGATTTCAAACATACTCATCTCATTAATATTCAAAGAAATCAACTTAGACATGATAATGTTCATAAATACAATTTCAATGAAAATAAAGAGAATAAAG
Organism: Garcia nutans; assembly: GCA_947685225.1. Classification (NCBI taxonomy): domain Eukaryota; kingdom Viridiplantae; phylum Streptophyta; class Magnoliopsida; order Malpighiales; family Euphorbiaceae; genus Garcia; species Garcia nutans. The sequence goes on from CANTUV010000007.1 coordinate 58,022,293, forward strand.
TTCAAGAACAAAACCAAATTACAAACTCCTTGAAGCTTCTGAAGAATCTCTTGTTCAAATCTTGCAAGAAGGATGTATCAATGGCTAGAACAATCTAATCTAAGCTAGTTTAATCCAAAGTGAAATCAAAATCAAAGAAAACAAATGTTAAAACCCTATCTTCACTCTTGACGGCTGAAACGTGTCTCAAAAACTCCAACCCCCTTAAGAAAAACCCTAATTTCCATATTTATACGAAACCTCCACGTGTCTTTATTGATCCTTGAGTGACTCGGCCAAGTTAGAGTGAACTTGGCCGTGTTGGAGGTGAATTTGAGGGAGAGACACGGCCAAGTTGATGGTGACACGGCCAAGTTGGACCATTTTGGAGGGACATGGCCAGTGACTTGGCCATGTCGCTTGCATGTGTCACCTACTGTGAGAATTGCTCTTCTTTGCTTTGGATTTAGGTGAGACACGGCCAAGTTGATGGTGACTTGGCCGTGTTTGAGCATAATTGGAGGGACATGGCCATGTTTGAGGTGACTTGGCCGTGTTGGATCATTTTGGAGGGACATGGCCAGTGACTTGGCCATGTCGCTTGCATGTGTCGCCTACTGTGATGATTTCTTCTTCTTTTCCTTTGGAACTAGGTGAGACACGGCCAAGTTGATGGTGACTTGGCCGTGTTTGAGCATAATTGGAGGGACATGGCCATGTTTGAGGTGACTTGGCCGTGTTGGATCATTTTGGAGGGACATGGCCAGTGACTTGGCCATGTCGCTTGCATGTGTCGCCTACTGTGATGATTTCTTCTTCTTTTCCTTTGGAACTAGGTGAGACACGGCCAAGTTGGAGTGACTTGGCAGTGTTGGAGCATCTTTGGAGGGAAACGGCCACTGACTTGGCCGTGTCCCTTGCCTGTGTCCATCACTGTGTCTTGTGGCTTCTTTTCAACTTGATATGGGACACGGCCAGTGACTTGGCCGTGTCCTCTGCCTGTGTCAGCTACTGTCCATTTTTCCTTCAGTCTTGGTTCCTTGGCTTTTTTAACCTAAAAAAAAACTCAAACAAAATTTAAACAAAAAGTAAATAAACAATAACCAACAAAACATAAACACCATACTAAAAACAAGATCAAAAACGACAAAAACACTGAAATAAACTAAAACTACAAAATTAACAAAAACACTAAATAAACCGATTTAAACTAACAAAATACCTAAATAAAATAATAATTATTATAATAAACAAGACACAAATCTATAACAAAAACTAATAAAACAACTACCCCACCCTTAAAACTTTGCTTGTCCTCAAGCAAATTCACATGGCATAAATTAAAAACTCAAACAACCTTAACTATAATTCCAGCATATAAGATGATATACTTTAAGACACAACATAAATAATTTGCAATTAAGTTCAATCAAGGATTTTCTTAACTCATTCATTAATCCAGACATACAAATCTTATCTCTCATCTAAGTGTTTCACTCGATTTCAAAGGTTAATCACTCAAACCACTCATGACTGCATACTGCCATAAACTTGCTTAATTATCCAATCTCCCTCACTGATTTTCTCAAGAAATAATCCGAAGGTCTTTTATTTGGATGCAATGGGGCTAAGGTGAAGGTGTGAGAAAAGACATTTAAGCTGGAGCATCAAGAAATGGAGTATCTAAATTAGACACTACTCTTGCTAAGGAACTCATAACTCCCTCAAATGGCATACTCACCAACCCTTGATAATCTTACATACTTGCATAAAAATACATGAGTCAACATTCCTCTTTTGATAACCAATGCTAGAACATGTATGAATTTTGTATATATATATATAACTTTTCTTTTATTTTCTCTCTTTTTTTTATCATCATTTTTTTAATATATATATATATATATACAAAATTAAGAATTGCATAGAACATCTAGCTTAAAATGTAGAGGAAAAGAATAATGACTCTTAATCAAATACAATGTGCAAAGTATGCATTTCAACCCCCAATTAGCAATTCCATTTTTTTTTTACTTGCTTACCCCACACTTTAAAACAAACCACCCTATTGTCATATAATAAGAACTCCATTCCTTAATGTAGGTATGATGATAATAAGAGAAAGTTGAGCTGATAATTGTGTTGATCAAACAATAAAAAGGTCAAAGGCTCAACTTGGCTCACTAAGGAAATTAATATTAAGGGAGATCTTTTTAAGCTAAAGGGGCTAACCTAATTTGCCTTCATCATTTTAAAACTTGAGATTAAATCATACTGTGAGTTCAATTAGTATGCAAAAGCAAACTCTAGAGATGAAAAATCATGAAGGTGCACACTTAAGAAAATAAAATCAACTGATAATAATATCAAATTATGAGGCTCAAAACTCACACAGGTGGGTTCACAAAGATTTATATGTCATAAATTGCAGAATGTGAAAATTGATCCTGAATGAATTCAAATGCTAATCTCTATGCTAATACTAAAGTCTCAACTATAATGCTAAAATCATAGAAAAGATCAATAAGATTTCAACAATTATGCCATGCACAACAAACACAATAAACAAAACAAGACAAACAAAATAAAAATTAAGGAAAAGCTAAAAGATTACCCCACACTTTAGAATTTCCATTGTCCTCAATGGAAAACAAGAATAATAAAGTAAAAGAGTTAAAGGACAACCTGTTTTCCATCGTACCCTGGTGAGGCAAAACCTAACTTTCAAACACAGATGTTCAAAAACAAAATGCAAGAGAGCTTTAGGGTTTCTATTTATTTAAACTAAACATAAAATCAAAATTGCAAAATATAAAATTATAACTATGAAAAAGAAATTCAAACTAATGGGTTGCCTCCCATTTAGCGCTTCTTTAATGTCATAAAGCTGGACATCATGCAAGACTAGGAATCATGGATCAAAGTGCTGTCACTGATCCTCACTTCTTGAAATCCTTCATTGTATAGTTTAACTCTATGTCTATTTGCCCTAAAAATCTTATTAGTTCTAGAGTTAAGCAATTCAATGGCACCAGAAGGACATACCTTAGTTACCTCGAAAGGATCACTCCATCGAGATTTGAGCTTACCTTGAAACAGACTGAGTCGAGAATTAAAAAGTAAAACTTTCATACCTGGACTCAATGTCTTTTGCACAATAACTCTGTCATGAAATGTTTTAGTGCGATCCTTAAAGTTCCTCGAGCTCTCAAATGCTTTTGGGTTAAAGCACCTTTGGGTCTCCCTCACTGATTTAACCCCCTCTTCTAAAGTCAGTGTCAGCTCTAATTTATCTGAGGAGTCTGTCTGCAACACAACATCTGAAACAACTGCTTCAACACTATTAATTAAAGAACATTCCTCATATAAAGCAGTTGTAGGAATAGGAGAAGTGTTAAAAATAGAAAAATCAACAGTTTGACCCAAGACAGTCATTGATAGTTTACCATTTTTAACATCTATTAAGGTGTTGGTAGTAACCATGAAAGGCCTACCCAGCAAAATAGTATGTGCTGATGGTGCAGGGTTACTCCCTTCCATGTCAAGTACTATGAAATCCACAGGTACTATCAACCCTCCAACCTTAACTAACACATCTTCTATAACCCCTTTCGGGAATCTAAAAGACCTATAAGCTAATTGCAACACCATTTTTATCGGTTTAAGCTCCCCTAGTTCTAATTCTTTAAACACAGAATAAGGCATTAAATTCACACTAGCTCCTAGATCACACATGCCTTCAGTCCCCTTTCCATTCCCCACAGTAATTTGAATTATAAAGCTTCCAGGATCCTTTAGTTTGGGAGGTAGTTTATGCTGCAGAATAGCACTAGCTACCTCTGAAACTATCACCTTTTCATTTGTCTCATACCTCTTTTTCTTGGTGATAAGCTCTTTGAAGAACTTGGCATAAGCTGGTATGTTCTTTATTGCCTCAAGTAGGGGTAAGTTAATACTTACCTTAGACAGCATGTTGAAGATTTTAGAAAATTGCTTATCTATTTTATCATCCTTCAACCTGCTGGGAAATGGTATAGGAGGCCAGTATGGATTGCTTGCCTTATGTAGGTCTGCTGTAGGGGACTTCTCCACTGATCTTTCTCCAGCACCTTTGTTCTTTGGTTCTCCTTCCTTCTTGTTCTCTTGGTCACCTGCACTCACAGAATTATCTTCAACATTACTATAAATTTCCTTACCACTTCTAAGAACAGTCACTGATTGTGCCTGCTCAGGTTGACTTGGGAATTTCCCTTTCTGTTGAATCTTCATCTGTTGTGCAAGTTGTCCAACTTGTGACTCCACTTTCTTAAAAGATTCTTCTAAGGAATCCAGCCTCTTGTTTGTTATCTCTTGATTTTGAGCACTGACTTTGATGAAAGCTTGTAAACTTTCCTCCAAGCTCTCTATCCTAGACTGCCCTTGATTTGAGGATTAACCCTGCTCTTGGTTCTGTCTTTGGAGCAAATGGAAAGGCTGCTGAGAATTATTTGTTGCCCAAGAAAAATTTGGGTGATTCTTCCAACCAGGGTTGTAAGTGTTGGAGTAAGGATCATTTATGGCCCTTGGTTGGAATCCTCCCATAACATTGACTTTCTCAGCATTACCAAAAGACTCATATGCAGAGGGACAAATATTTGCTCCATGCCCGAAAGTCCCACAGATTCCACACACTTTTTGAGTAGATGAAGAAATATTGTTCTTCATATTCAGCATCTGCACTTGCTTTGTCAATTCAGCTATCTGATTGACCATCTCACTATTGGCTTCTAATTGATTCACCCCTTTACTTCTTCCCCTTACACTCTTTTGTTGAGAATTAGCTCCCAACATCTCAAAGATCTCATAAGTCTCATCAGCTATCTTTTCTCCCATGGCTCCCCCAGCTGCATTGTCAACAGTGTTCTGAAATTGCTGGGTTAGACCATCATAGAAAAACTGATTCAGAAGTTGAAGTGGGTAGTGATGATGTGGACACTGGATCAATAGCATCTTGAATCTGTCCTAAGCCTCATGAAATGTCTCTCCTTCTAATTGAGAGAATGTAGCAATCTTCCCTCTCAATTCAGCTGTCTTTTGATGTGAGTAGAACTTGCCCATGAATTTATTATAAACTTGCTCCCAAGTTGTCAGTGAGTTCTCGGGCAACATCATAAGCCAGCTCTTTGCCCTATCCTTCAAAGTATATGGAAAACACCTCATCCTCAACTGATCCTCTGTTAATCCTCCCAATGGAAAAGTGTTGAGGGTGGAGTAGAAATCCCTAATAAAGTTCAAAGGATCTTCATTTGGAACTCCATAGAATGATGGCAGCATGTTGTAGTGAATGTTCTTCAACTCATAATTTCTTGCTGCATCTGTCAGTCTTATGCAAGAGGTGGAAGTTCCAATGACAGGTCTAGCAAAGTCTCTCATCGTTCTTTACCTTTCTTCAGCCATTTTAACATATTGTTCAGATTTCGATTCAAATTCCGAAGTGTCCTCCTCTGTATCAAATCTGGTGTAGAGCTCAAACTCTTCTCTGCTCCTTTTCACTCTTTGAATTTCTGGAATGAATGGATATAGCTCTCCTTCGAGTGATCTCCTGCCTTGCATAAACAAAAATTTTTAGAAAAAGAAATTATTAAAAGCAAAAGACAAAATAAAATAAAAAATAAACAATGAAAAATAATTTAAAATATATATTTTTTTTCTAATAAACAATTTCGCCAATTAGCTTCCCCGGCAGCGGCGCCAAAAACTTGTTGGGCTCAAATTAACTCTACCACAAAGCATCACTCGCAAGTATACGAGGTAGCTGTAGCAAAGGTGATCGCCCCAAGGTCGTCTCACAAGGAAACTAAAGTGGCTAATTGATTATCAGATTAAAAGTAACAAGTAATGAATAAATTTAAATTGCTAACTAATGAAAAAGTTTAATTGAAGTTTAAAACAATAAAAGTAAACAAGAGCTGATGTTTTGATTCGCTTGATAGAAAGGTCTAGGGTTTGTACTTCTCTACTATTGATATGTATGAACGGTTATTCCTCTTAACTAATTTAATTTCAAAGATTAAATCTCAAACAACTTAATTAATTGAGTCAAGGAAATAAGCTCTCGCATTCAAACCTCTTACAACTAATCTTGTTATAATTGAAACAATCTTTTTAATAGGTTATATCTCTAATTCACCTAAGTCCTTAATTGAATTGTTCCAACATTAGACTTCATCTCTCAATCCATCATCTAATACCTAAAACACATAATTGGTGGCCAATCAATTATATATTAACAATATTCCATTCAATCAAGGCTAAAGAAATTATTAGCTAAGAGAATAACCAATTCATACAATCATAGCAGATCCATACAAACCCTAGACTAGATCAAATTAGTTCATCATGATTTCAAACATACTCATCTCATTAATATTCAAAGAAATCAACTTAGACATGATAATGTTCATAAATACAATTTCAATGAAAATAAAGAGAATAAAGTTCAAGAACAAAACCAAATTACAAATTCCTTGAAGCTTCTGAAGAATCTCTTGTTCAAATCTTGCAAGAAGGATGTATCAATGGCTAGAACAATCTAATCTAAGCTAGTTTAATCCAAAGTGAAATCAAAATCAAAGAAAACAAATGTTAAAACCCTAACTTCACTCTTGACGGCTGAAACCTGTCTCAAAAACTCCAACCCCCTTAAGAAAAACCCTAATTTCCATATTTATACGAAACCTCCGTGCGTCTTTATTGATCCTTGAGTGACACGGCCAAGTTAGAGTGAACTTGGCCGTGTTGGAGGTGGATTTGAGGGAGAGACACGGCCAAGTTGATGGTGACACTGTCAAGTTGGACCATTTTGGAGGGACATGGCCAATGACTTGGCCATGTCGCTTGCATGTGTCACCTACTGTGAGAATTGCTCTTCTTTGCTTTGGATTTAGGTGAGACACGGCCAAGTTGATGGTGACTTGGCTGTGTTTGAGCATAATTGGAGGGACATTGCCATGTTTGAGGTGACTTGGCCGTGTTGGATCATTTTGGAGGGACATGGCCAGTGACTTGGCCATGTCGCTTGCATGTGTCACCTACTGTGATGATTTCTTCTTCTTTTCCTTTGGAACTAGGTGAGACACGGCCAAGTTGATGGTGACTTGGCCGTGTTTGAGCATAATTGGAGGGACATGGCCATGTTTGAGGTGACTTGGCCGTGTTGGATCATTTTGGAGGGACATGGCCAGTGACTTGGCCATGTCGCTTGCATGTGCGCCTACTATGATGATTTCTTCTTCTTTTCCTTTGGAACTAGGTGAGACACGGCCAAGTTGGAGTGACTTGGCCATGTTGGAGCATCTTTGGAGGGACACGGCCACTGACTTGGCAGTGTCCCTTGCCTGTGTCCATCACTGTGTCTTGTGGCTTCTTTTCAGCTTGATATGGGACACGGCCAGTGACTTGGCCGTGTCCTCTGCCTGTGTCAGCTACTGTCCATTTTTCCTTCAGTCTTGGTTCCTTGGCTTTTTTAACCTAAAACAAAACTCAAACAAAATTTAAACAAAAAGTAAATAAACAATAACCAACAAAACATAAACACCATACTAAAAACTAGATCAAAAACGACATAAACACTGAAATAAACTAAAACTACAAAATTAACAAAAACACTAAATAAACCGATTTAAACTAACAAAATACCTAAATAAAACAATAATTATTATAATAAACAAGACACAAATCTATAACAAAAACTAATAAAATACATTGATCTGTGTATGCTTACTTAGAGAGGGCTCTTGCATGATTACCTTTGTCTAAGTCCTAGTCAATCTTAGAATATGTTTTGATGAAATTTTGAGGCAAAATTGAACCCTTTTTATTTAAGGGAGAAATGATATAGGCATTATTTGGATAGCCAACAACTAGTATCCACACATGTTATCATCAATCCATAGTTTGTCCCCTTGAGCCTTCATGATATTTTAGCTTACTTTTCTTTGGCTTATAAACCCCAATGACCTACCCTGAGCTATTGTGATACTTATGACAAATCTGATGATCACTAAGGTGAAGGGGCAAGAAGATCAAAGAAAGGAATGCATAATCAAGACCATAAGGATAGTTGAAGTTTACCTAATACTAGACATAATATCTTTGATCTATTAAGATGGCATCAGGGCAACAAATAATTTATCTTTGTTGAAGCAAACTCACTCTCCTCCACTCATCCATAGTCAAAAGCATAAAATAGTATAGACAAGACAACTTTCTTGGAGCTATGGCAAAAAAAAAAAACAAAAAAAGAGAAAACAAAAAGGGGAAAAATAAAAAGAGGAAAAAAAGAGAAAGAAAATAAAACCCAACAAGAGCAGTTTAGAAAAGCCAACAAAGGGTTCTTTTACCTAAAGTAGCAAAAGAATTCCACTTAGTTTGCACAAATAGATTGACTTGATTAGTCCAGCCCAGCCAAATACTCAAATACATAAGGGAAAATACCTTCTTTCATTTTATCTAATATAGCTTCAGGTCCATAATATTGAAAATCTTAGACTTGATATTCAAAAAGGGAAAAGGACGAAAAAGAAAGAGGAAGAAAAAGGGTGGTCTATCAAGATAGTATTGATTCAATCCAGATTTTTGCCAAGGAAATGGAAGGACCTTCAAACTTTATATTTTCATGAAGTCGGAAAGAAATGCTAGGTGTAGACCCTTAATTTTTGACCTAGTCTGATCCGAGATTTATAAACAGTCTAAAATAATTTTATGGTATTTTAATTAAATAATATTTATTTTAATATTTATTTTAATATTTATTACTTGTAATATTTATTTTTAATAAAAAAGTAATAATAAAAAAGGATCAAAAATAAATAAATAAAAATCGACGACGGAAGAATCAACGATGAAAATTTTTCATCGCTGGCGACGAATTGGTCAAAAGCCAATTCGCCGTAGATTTTTCTACAGCAAAATGGCCTATTTTCCTGCGGCGAACTGGCTGGCCCGTGCTCAGCGCCTGCAGTAATTTTTTTGCCAACGCACTTTCGCACGCCCGGCCCGAGAACGATTTTGCCAAAACCCTATTCTACATGGTTTTTATTTTTGTTTCTTAAAACGTTTTTATTTCCTTAGCCAATTAGTATTAGATTTTTATTTTTTCTTATAAATACCACATTAAAGACACAGAATAAGGGATCTGAAATATTTTATTGGACTTTGGACTTTTGAATTTTTTCGGCCAAACAAGAGAACCTTGAAGGAGGAATGAGGTGATTTTTTTAAAGAAACTAAGGACTTTGAGAAAAGCGACATAAAGAGACAGAAGCAAGAATAAATCAATTTCCAACAATTGCGTAGACAATTGTTCCACCCCACCAACACCTTAATTGATCTAAGCAAACTCAAAGTCTGGTTCAAAGATTCAGCTTTGGTGGAGCCTTCAAATGCAGGTTTAGCTTTTCAATCTAAATTATTTATTCAGTATTTGCAAGTCATCTTTTAGAATATGATCATAGTAGTTTATTTATCAAAATATTATTTCATGCAGTAGCTTAATTATCAAAACCTCAATCACATATTTTTAAATACCTCAAAACAATAGTTTATTTTCTCAAACCCTAATCAATACAGTAAACCTTAATAGCCGTAAGCCATATTTCATATTTAAAACCCTAGAAACCCTATTTCATGATGTTAGCCCTAAACCCTAATTTGATTAACCACAAACCTTATAACTTTCTTAAAATTATTAAACCCTAATTAAATCAAATTTTCAAAATCTTCACAGTAGCCTCTTCTTTCAAAAATAAATATAATAGTTTTAGTTTTCTTAGAAATCCAAGCCCTAATTGAAAAATAACAAACCTAACAATAATACTAGTTCTTTAAGATTCCAAAACCCTAAATCATTTTTTCTGAATCCAAAATTCTTTAAAACCCTAATTTTAAATACCAAAACCTTATTTCCTCAAACTTTAAATCCCAGAACCCTAATTTCTTAAATCTTAAATCTTAAACCTTATCTTTATTTATTTAATGGATTGAATTCTAATTTTATTTATTTATTTGATTATATGATTTGTTATATGTTAATGATGAATGGTTTATTTTATTTTTTGAATGGTTTACTTTTATTTATAATTAGATGATTGAATATTCTTTTATTTATCTTAGTTTTAAAATTGTAAGAGGTATGTTTCCACTTTGTGGGTACCTCATTAGTTAAATTTTATGTAATTTATTTAATTTTAAAGTTTTTGGACCAATATAAAGGACATGTTTTTACCTTTTGTTGGGTGTCCTATTTAGTTTTAGACATGGATGATGTAAGGACATGTTTTCATTCTCATATGGGTGTCCATTTATTTATTTTGTTTGGACATTGCTTTGATTTTAATATAATGATACTATATTTTAATTGTTGCATGTAGTATGGATAATATTGTTATATTTAAGAATTTTATAATATTAAGACCTGCAAAGGAGGCCAGTTCCAATGAACCGGGAGTTGTGGGGGTGCTGGGCCATTTCTCACCTTCCCCACACGTACTTAACTTTCTGAACCCATTAGGGGGTTGGAGATTCCTTAGGAATCAAGTCATCCAACCCTTTCTTTTTTCTAGCCCGTCTGGGTGGCGACTCCATTTTCTTTGGACTTAGGCCGTGTTCTCTAAGACCTCGAGCCTAAATAGTGCCTAAGTCATAAGAACCATTCCATCGGGAGTGGGGGCAAAACTCCCGCCCACACTAGGCCGGAAGGTGAAAATGGAACCTCTAACAGCATATGGTTCCACCAGAAAGTTTGTAGTGTGAAGGTTTGTCCACAATATTACATCAACTCCAATCTAAAAATGGCCTTTGCTAAACTATGTCCCTTACAGACCCCATTTTAATCCTATTAAAGACTTGTTGATCTCTCTTGGTAAGCGGAGTTTATTAGTGGAGATAGTTTGGATAAGCATGCATATGAGACAGACAATATTTAAACTCAATGAGACCTTTGGCCAAGTAATTTTTGAGTTTAATACAGTAACTTGGGTTTTTAGATATGTTAATTTGGAAACTCGAGTCCTGAGGTATATTGACACCAATTTGGTAAAGCCAACATTTGATTTAAAAAAAAAAGATTCAAAATAAATAAATAAAAATAAGAACTATTTTCTTGTTGCATAAACCTTTAAGGAAAGTATGTTGCATCGTCGAACCTCGAAAAACACATTGGGCAAAATAAATGATTATTTGCAAGGTTATGAAAATGATATGAACTGAAGTGCTGAATCATAGTTTGAAATGAATGAATCTCAAACTATGTTATTTGAGCCAACCACTCATGTTTTCAACATATTGAAAATAAAAGCCATAAATGTGAGGTCTTCTGCCTTTCCAATGCAAGACCTGAATGAACATTTGGAAAGAACCAATAAGACTGCTTTGGCTTACCATCTCTATCTATGAGTCAATAGAACCACTGTAAGTATTATTCATGCATACATGAGCATATCATAATGCATTTTGTTGTCTTTCATTGTCTATTCTTTGTCAAAGTGAACAACAGGTACTCTATAAAGCAAACATGAAGCGGATATAGAATCAGAGGGTTAGGGAATGTCCATTGCTTGAGGAAGATCCAATCACTTTACAAAAATGGAGATACATGCTTGTACAAGGAACCAGATAATACACAAACATCAATCAACGCCTGCATGGGAAAAATCATTGGTTTAAGCCTACACAGGGGCAAAGTTTCTCCTTTCAATTTTTTGAGTTTATGCGTATACAAAATATTTTCAAACTCACTTTCACTATTTTGCCATGTAGGAGGCAAAGAGAGGATATGAAGACTAGTTAAAAAATAGTTGAATTTCTTGCAAAAGGAAGAACAAAAAGAACAAAACAAGAAGAAAGTAAGAATCCCAAAAAAATGAAGATGTAAAAGGTAAAAGATTAGTCCAGCTAGAAGAGCTGAAGCCAATATAGGACACTTGCCCAAGGATGAAGATCCATTTCTGAAGGATAAAGTCCCAATCTCCAAAGGATAAAGATCCATTTCTGAAGGGTAAAGACCCAATCTCCAAAGGATAAAAATCCATTTTTAAAGGGTAAAGACTCAATCTTTAAAGGATAAATATCCATTTTTGAAGGGTAAAGACCCGATATTCAAAGGAGAAAGGTCCATTTTTGAAGTATAGAGACCCGATCTCCAAAGTATAAAGATCAATTTTTGAAGGGTATGGAACAACCGGTTAGAAGAAAGCCAGAATTCTCAACTGATAGAAGGTCAGTCAAATTCAGTTTCGAGTCCAAATACCCAAATCAAATCTAGTTTCGGGTAAAAGTATCAAATCTTTTTCGAGTCCATAACTCAATCTGTGTCCAGAACCTAAACAAACTTGGGCCAGAACCCAAAATATTTTCGAGTATAGAACTCAATCTAAGTTCAGAACCCAAACCAACTCGGGTCCAAAACACAAATCACTTTTGAGTCCAGAACTCAATTCGGGTCCAGAACCAGAACCAACTCGGGCCCAAAACCCATATAACATTCGAGTCTAGAACTGAATTCAACCTCAAGTTCAGAATCCATTCTTGTTCTAAATCAGTTCAAAAGTCATGGTGTTTTTTACTCTTTTATACTAAAGTCTTAGATCGCTCATGCAGGGGGCAAACAAAGAGAGGATATGGGGACTAGCTAAAAAATAACTGAATTTTTTGTAAAAGGAAGAACAAAAAGAACAAAACAAGAAGAAAGTAAGAACCCTAAAAGAATGAAGATGCAAAAGATAAAAGATTAGTCCAACTAGAAGAGTTGAAGCAAATATAGGACAATTGTCCAAGGATGAAGATCCATTTTTGAAGGATAAAGACCCAATCTCCAAAGGATAAAGATCCATTTCTGAAGGGTAAAGACCCAATCTCCAAAGGATAAAGATCCATTTCTGAAGGGTAAATACCCAATCTCCAGAGGATAAAGATCCATTTTTGAAGGGTAAAGACCCGATCTCCAAAGGATAAGGATCCATTTTTAAAGGGTAAAGACCCACAATCCTTTAAAAAATGGAATAACCAATTAGAAGAAAGCCAGAATTCTCAACTGATAGAAGGTCAGTCAAATCCAGTTTCTGGTCCAGGTACCTAAATCAAATCTAGTTTTGGATCCAAATACCCAAATCAAATCTAGTTTCTGGTAAAAGTACCCAAATCTTTGTCGATTCTAGAACTCAATTCGGGTCTAGAACCCAAACCAACTCAGGTTTAGAACCCAAGATATTTTCAAGTCCATAACTCAATCCATATCCAGAACCCAAACCAACTAGGGTCCAGAATCTAAAATATTTTTGAGTCCATAACTCAATCCGGGTCCAGAACCCAATCCAACTATGGTCCAGGACCCAAATCACTTTCAAGTCCATAACTCAATCCAGGTCCAGAACCCAAACCAACTCGGGTTTAGAACCCAAATCATTTTTGAGTCTAGAACCCAAATCACTTTCGAGTCCAGAACTCAATTCAACCTCGAGTCTAAAATTTCTTCTACTAAAGTCTCAGATCACTCAAGTAGGGGGCAAAGAAAGAGAGGATATGATGACTAGCTAAAAATAGCTGAATTTTTTGCAAAAGGAAGAACAAAAAGAACAAAACAAGAAGAAAGTAAGAACCCTAAAAGAAAGAAGATACAAAAGATAAAAGATCAGTCAAGCCAGAAGAGCTGAAGCCAATATAGGATAATTGCCCAAGGATGAAGATCCATTTCTGAAGGGTAAAGACCCAATCTCTAAAGGATAAAGATCCATTTTTGAAGGGTAAAGACCCAATCTCCAAAGGATAAAGATCAATTTCTAAAGGGTAAAGACCTAATCTCTAGAGGGTAAAGATCCTTTTTGAAGGGTAAAGACTTGATCTCCAAAGGATAAAGATCTATTTTTGAAGGGTAAAGACTCGCAATCCATTAAAGAATGGAACAACCGATTAGAACAAAGCCAGAATTCTCAACTGATAGAAGGTCAGTCAAATCAGTTTCTAGTCCAAGTACCCAAATCAAATCCAGTTTCAGGTCCAAGTACTCAAATCAAATCTAGTTTAAGCTAAAAGTACCCAAATCTTTTTTTTATTTCAGAACTCAATCTGGGTCCAAAACCTAAAATATTTTCAAGTCTAGAACTCAATTTGGGTCTAGAACCCAAACCAACTCAGATCCAGAACCAAAAACAATTTTTAGTCTAGAACTCAATCCGAGTCTAGAACCCAAACCAACTCGGGTCTAGAACCCAAATCACTTTGTGAGAGGGATTTTCACCCCCACTCCCAGTGGAATGGTTCTTGCGACTTTGGTACTGTTAGGCTCGGGGCCTTAGAGAACACGGGCCTAAGTCCGGAGAAAATAGAGTCGCCACCCGGACGGGCCGGGAAAAAGAAAGGGGTGGATGACTTGATTCCTAAGGAATCCCCAACCCCCTTAATGGGTTCGAAAAGTTAGGTATGCATGGGGAAGCTGAGAAATGGTCCAGCACCCCCACAACGCCCGGTTCATTGGAGCCGACCTCCTTTTCAGGTCTTAATATTATAAAATTATTAAATATAATGATATTATTCATACTACATGCAATAATTAAAATATAACATCGTTTTATTAATATCAAAGCAATGTTCAAACAAAATAAATGAATGGACACCCATCCGAGGTTGGAAACGTGTCCTTACATGGTCCAATGTCTAACACTAAATAGGACACCCACTAAAAGGTGAAAATGTGTCCTTTACATTAATCCTAAAATACAAAAACAATTTAAATTATATAAAAATTAATTAATGAGGTACCCAATCATGGAAACATACCTCTTACAATTTTAATAAACAAATAATAATTTAAAAAATATTCATCCATGATAAATTAAATAAACCAAACATCAAAATTAAATAAATCAATCCTCAAGACATATAATAAACTACATAATCAAATCTAAAATTAAATAAAGCAATAAATATATAAATTTAGGGTTCACATCTTAAATTAAAGTTTTTAGAATTTTAATAACTAAATTAGGATTTAAAATAAAGAAAGTTAAATACAAAGACTTATAATACACAAATAAATATTGATCCCTTCGACAAGCCCAAAAATTATTTATCAAAACCCTATATTAGAAATTAGGATTAGGGTTTTGATAAAAAAAACTTGGAACTTTTACGAAGACAGTGCTAGGGTTTAGGGTTTTGATAAAAACATGGTCACTGTATAAACCCTAATAAATTTTAATATTGATATTGGTACGAGACATGACTATTGAATATATTTCAATGAAGACACTGTGGATATAAATTGATAATGTTATCAAACAGAATTTTGTTGGACGTGTTTAAACTAAACAATAGATATGAACTTCATAATATTAGTAAACAGAACTCGTTATAATTTTAGAGAGTTTAGAAGGTTGTACCAGCATTTGAAGACTCCACCACAATTTAATAAGTTAAACTCTGGCTGGGCAGGAACCAAGACAATGTATCATTGCCTTTGTAAACTTGTTCAAACGGTTTGATGCTTCTCTCTCATTTTTACTGCTTTGTTGCTTGCTATTTCAAGTTGATGAAGCTTGTTTAGGGTTTTTGTTGATGGATACTGAATTTTTCAGAGTTCTAGCAACCAATCCAAAGGCCAAAGTCCAAAGATTTGAGTAAATTGCTAAGAAGTGTTCGAATAATTCTTGAGTCAATTTTCTTTTTTTTTTGCCCAATAAAATTGTCCCCCCCCCTATTGTGTGTTTTTAATATGGCATTCATAGGAAAAAAAATCTAATGTTATTTGGTAAGGAAATAAAAACTATTTTGAAAATAAAATAAAAAAAAATAAAATAAGGTTTTGCTGAAAACTGCAAGCGGGCCCGGGCGAGACTGGAGCTGGGCATGAGTTGCTGCTGGGCGCGGGGCAAAACTGTGGGCTGGGGAGCGCGAATTGGCCCAAGCCAATTCGTCACATTTGCCGCAATCGCCACCAATTCTCTCGTCGCCGATTATTTATTTATATATATTATTTATTTTTTTTATCTTTTTTTTGATATTTTTATTTTTATTAAAAATAACTATTAAATATTATAAAAATAAATAATAAATAATAAATAAAATAAATATTATAAGTAATAAATATTATTAAAATAAATACTAAATACCACAAAAATTATTTTGGACTATTCTAAAATCTTTGGATTGGAGTGGATAAAAAATTAAGGGTCTACACACTTTCGAGTCCAGAACTCAATCCGGGTTCAGAATCCAAACCAACTCGGGTCTAGAACCAAAATTATTTTCTAGTCCAGAACACAATTCAACCTCGGGTCCAGAATCCATTCTTGTTCTAAATCAGTTCAAAAGTCATATTGATTTTTACTCTCTTTTATTAAAGTCTCAGATCGCTTAAGTAGGGGGCCAACTGTAAACCCTTAAATTTAGACCGGTTTAAATTTAAAAAGCTTATCTTGGTCCATTATAATTTTAAAGTTATTACACCTAATTTTAAAGATTATGTAGACCCTTAATTTTTGACCCAATCCGATCCAATATGCTTTATTTAGTTCAAATAATTAAATAATTTTTACCTTAGTATCTAATTTTTATTAAGAAAAGATAAAAATAAACAAATAAAAATAAAAATAAAAATCGGAGTCGGAAAAAAAATCGGCAGCGAAAAGTGGTCGCGCGGGCCCGTCAAGCCAGCAGCAGCTCACCCGCGGGCCCACGGACGTTTCGCCAGCAGGAAATTCCTGCGGGCGAAATAACTGCCCGCAGGAATTTCCTGCGGGCTGGCACGCCTACTGGTCCCTGCAACGGGCCCGCTGCCACAGTTTTTGCCAGCGCAAAATTTTTCAACGCAATTTTTTGAATCCTAATCCAATTAGGTTTTAATTTCTTTTTTTTATTAATATTACTTACCTTAATTAATTAGGAATAAACAACTTAAAAACCATTATAAATGAGGACCAATTAAACCAAATCAAAGGAGGAAAAACTTTCATAGTAGCTTGATTTTTTTGAAACCAAATTAGAAAAGGGAAAGGGAAACTCAATTCAATTGATCTTTAAAGCAGCAGTAGCACGGATTAAGCAATTGAAAGGCAACAAAGGCTTGTCTTTGGAGCTAGTTCATCCAAGAAGAATTATTTTTGGAAGAATCAACAAAAGAAGGTATGTTAAATTCTTTTTGATTTATGTTTTACAGTAGCCAAATTATGGAATTAGGTTCTTTTTAAATAAAAAACTTTAGAATTTTAATTTAACTTTTCCAAGATTAGAACATTAAATCGTGACTCTCTTTTCTAAAAAGATTTAAAATTGTTATTTTTTCTTCTTAAAAAAACCTTAAAACTCTAATTGAACATATTTTTCAACAAAACCAAAATCAAATTCTGTTTATTTTAAGATTTTAAAGTAGGTTCTATTTCATTCAAAAAGCCTTAAAAAACATCTTTTCTACTTATAAAAACTTCAATCCATGTGTTTAAATTCATAAAACTTCATAAATCATCAAATTGCTTTTTTAAAACTCTAATTCAAATTCATTACCCGAGAACCCAAATTTCAAAGCCTAAATCCAAAATTCAACTTTTAATCCTAAAACAATGAACCTTAACCCCTTTAAAACCTTAAACCCTAATTTTTATGAACCCTAATCCTTTTAAAACATAAAAAAATATAAAAACATAAAAACTCAAAAATCACACAGTAGCTTAAAATTCAATAACCAAAAATCACAAATCAAAAGTATTTTAAGGTATTTAAAACCCTTGCTTCATGATTTCATCATTCAAATCTTAATTTGGTTAATCAAAGAGTCTCACCAACCTTTTAAAACATAAAACCCTAATATATTTTAATTCCCTAAAAAGTCACAGTAGCTTAACTTTAGAATTTCCAAAACCTTAACACATGAGATAAAGAACCCTAAGTAGAAATAGTAGCTATACTTGAACTTTTATTTGTTTTATTCAATTCCATATTTATTTATGCTTTGATTTATTTCTTATGCTTTAATTTATTTAATTTCAATACTTGATTTATTTGATTTATCATGGATGGATGTTTGTTGTATATTTTGGTTAATAGCTTTGATGAATGATTTATTTATGATGAATGATTATTTACTTTTATCAATTAATTTAGATTTCCCAAAAGTTGTAAGAGGTATGTTTCCACTTGGTGGGTACCTCATTAGTTAAACATCATGTAATTTAATTTTCTTTTCTATTTTAGAACCTTTGTAAAGGGCATGTTTCTACCTTTTGGTGGGTGTCCTATCTAGGCATGTGATGTAAGGACATGTTTCCATCCTTAGATGGGTGTCCATTTATTTGTTTTGTTTTGTTTGGACATTGCTTTGATTTTAATATAATGATGCTTTCTTTTTATTGTGTGTAGCATGGATAATATTGTTATATTTAAGAATTTTATAATATTAAGACCTGTAAAGGAGGCCGGTTCCAATGAACCGGGCATTGTGGGGGTGCCGGGCCATTTCTCACCTTCCCCACACGTACCCAACTTTCCGAACCCATTAAGGGGTTGGGGATTCCTTAGGAATCGAGTAATCCACCCCTTTCTTTTTCCTGGGCCGTCCGGGGTGGCGACTCCATTTTCTCCGGACTTAGGTCCGTGTTCTCTAAGGCCCTGAGCCTAAACAGTGCCGAAGTTGCAAGAACCATTCCACCGGGAGTGGGGGCGAAAATCCCCGCTCACAGATTAGAAGTCAACTGGTCTAATTTTATAAACTGCAAAAAAGTCACTGCTGAAAAATTAATTATTTTTTAGATCGGTTTGAGTCGAGTTGGTTCAAATCAATGTTAATCTCGGTTAATATCAATTTGGACTTCCCAAGGCTAGGCCATATCGATTTGGGAGAGCCAAATTGATATGGGCATTGACTCATATCGATTTGGGCATGCCAAATCGATATGGTCATTACCTCTCATATCGATTTGGATGGCCAAATCGATATGAGCTTTGCCTCTTATCGATTTGGTCAGACCAAATCGATATGAGAAAGGCTTCTTGTCGATTTTGACTTCTAATTTGAGTAATTCGAGTCCTAAAAGTATTTCCTAATCACGCAGGAAGCCGTTTACAACTCGGATTAAGGAATTTAGGTTTAAGGGGGAAGTGCTTATGTCTGTTTATAAGTATACGATTAAAGGGAGAAAAGGAACATGGAAGCAACGTTGATTTAAAAAGCAATCAAGAACAAACCAAAGAGAGCAACCAAGGAGGCAGTAAAAGATTGTCTCAAGTTTGCTTCAGCTCGCCCAAGATCAAGCAATCGGATATTGATATTGGAGGAACCAACGAATGCAGGTTTTGCTTTTTTAAAAACCCTATTTACTTTAAACATGCACAAACTATATTTATTTCTTTCTTTCTTTAACTATTAAAGATTTATTGACGATTAAAATTAGTAGTTAGTTATTGTGTTTTTACATAAGAGTTTAATAACAATCACTGAAATAAAGAAATTCTTTTATCCAGTAGCCCAATAGTTCCAATAAACTTACATATATTCAAATCAGGTTCATTAATTTACATCTATTAGCTTACCACATCCAGTAAGCTATATCCTATATAAATATTTATCCAAAACTAATTGTTAAATAGCATGAAAGTGTTTTACAGTAGAGAAAACTTTTCCAAACCCTAATTTATTTTTCCAAATTTTCCAAACCCTAAATTGCTTTCCAAAATTTCAAAACTAGTTTTACAAATTCCAAAACCTTAAATCAGTTTTCTAAATAACCGTAATCTAAAACCCTAATTTCCTAAACCCTAAAAACTTCATTTTATCCAAAAATCCTAATTTTTAAATCAAAACCCTAAAATCCCTAATCTTATTTTCCTAAACTCTAAAAACCCTATTTTTCATCCATAAAACCTAAAATCCTAATTTTTATCCTAAAAACCCTAATTTAGTCATAAAAATTCTAAAACCTAATTTGAAATGTAAACGCTAAAGTTATATATTTATTACATTATTTAGGTGTAAAATTTAGATATGATCATTTTATGTTTTGAATGGATGATTTATTAATATTTTACTTTTATGAATGATTTGTTTTTATTTTGCTCATAGTGAATGATTGAAAGATTTAGTTTGGTTAAATATTTAAGTTTTAAAAGATGTAAGATGTATGTTTCCACTTTGTGGGTACCTCATTTGTTAAGTTTAATGTAATTTTATTTACTTAAGTTTTGGATTAATGTAAAGGGCATGTTTCCACCAAATGGTTGATGTCCTATCTTATTTATTTCACTTTTGAACATTGGACATTGTAAAAGACATGTTTTCATCTATAGATGGGTGCCTTTTTTTTTGTTTCATTTTAATAAAGTGATGAATGTTTATTTCTTTTGA
Organism: Garcia nutans; assembly: GCA_947685225.1. Taxonomy (NCBI): domain Eukaryota; kingdom Viridiplantae; phylum Streptophyta; class Magnoliopsida; order Malpighiales; family Euphorbiaceae; genus Garcia; species Garcia nutans. The sequence continues at coordinate 58,042,637 of CANTUV010000007.1, forward strand.
TAATTGTATGTATTATGGGTAGTATTATAATATTTAAGAATTCAATAATATTTAGACTTGAAAAGGAGGCCGGTTCTAATGAACCGGGCATTATGGTGGTGCTGGGTCATTCTCACCTTCCCCATACGTATCCAACTTTTCGAACCCATTAGGAAGTTGGAGATTCCTCAGCAATCGAGTCATCCATAGCTTTCTTTTCCTGGCCCGTCTAAATGGGGACTCCATTTTCTCCGGATTTAGGCCCGTTTTCTCTAAAGTCCTGAGCCTAACAGTGCCAAAGTCGCAAGAACCATTCTACATGGGAGTGAGGGAAAAAATTCTCGCTCACACCCTAATTCATCTAAACCCTAATTTTCATAAACTCTAATATCTAGAATCCAATTCACCTAAACCCTAATTTACCTCGACCCCAATTGACTTAAACCCTAATTTTACCAAAACCCTATTCCCAAATTTCCTAACCTTGATCCAATAGACATAATTTAAAACCAATTTGTTTAAAGCTTAATAAAAAAAACTTAATTTCCTAGACACCAACTTTAGAACCCTAATTTTATACATTTAATAATTTATTTAAGATCGAACCCTAAAATTTTGATTATTTAATTTATAATATGCTTACGATGAGTGATTTATCAATATTCTATTTTTGGTGGTTTAATTTTAATTATTATGAATGTTATGAATGGTTTAATTCATTTGGTTTATTATTTTAATGTTGATTATTTTAGTTTTCATAATGTAAGAGGTACGTTTCCACTTCGTGGGTACCTCATTAATTAAGATTAATGTATTTTAATTTATTTTGAGTTTTGGATCAATGTAAGGGGCATATTTCCACCAAATGGTGGGTGTCCTATTTTATTTAGTTTTAGACATTGGGCATGGTTGAAAGGACATGTTTCCATCTTGTATGGGTGCCCATTTATTTGCTGGTTTGGATTTTCCTTGATTTTAATCCAATGAATGATTATTTATTTTGATAATTGCATGTATTATGGATGATTTTATAATATTTAAGGATTTAATAATATTGAGACCTGAAAAAGAGGCCGGTTCGAATAAACCGGGTGCTGGGTCATTCTTACCTTCCCCACATGTACCCAACTTTTCGAACCCATTAGGGGGTTAAAAATTCCTTAGAAATCAAGTCATCCACCCCTTTCTTTTTCCAGCCCATCCGGGTGGCGACTCCATTTTCTCTGGGTTTAGGCTCGTGTTCTCTAAGGCCTTGAGCCTAACAGTGCCGAAGTCACAAGAAACATTCCACATGAGAGTGGGGGCAAAAATCCCCGCTCACAGTGGCAACTCCACTGGGGATAAGAGAAGTTGATTCCATTGGTCGTTGTATTATTTTATTCTTTCTTATTATAATATTGTCCATTGCATCATTTAGATTGCATTGTGTGCGTGAGTTAGGACGCCCGTGTAACCCGTGTTGTGTTATGTGAGGGATCCCATACTTTCACTCATAGCCTTGTATCTTTTGGTATATAATTACTATGGGAGCCTAAACTTTTCAACCCAAAAGACTAAAGCTTTACCCAAATGCTTGTTGTTTGACTATGATTGATATATCTTGGTTTAAACCATGGCCTATTTGGTTTGTTCTTTTTCTAATATGACCTAATTATATTGTAAGCTCGAAATAATTTTTCATTTAAAGCCAAAAGACTAAAACTATTTTTAAAATTTTCAAGATGGTCTTTGGACATAAAACTTTTCTAAAACGGATAAAAAATTCTTTTCTAATGACCCAAATACAAAGCCCAAAATTCATTTTAAACAAACATTTTTTGCAATGGGCTTTGAAACTAAATTATTTTCCCTAACCATCTTTTTGAATTAGCTTATAAACTATTTAGGTCAATTATGCAATACCAAAAATCAATTGTGGGCCTAATTTATACCAAGAATCATTAATCATGGACTTATTTTTGGCATGAATTATTAGTTATTTTTCCAAATGGGTAATCTATTTATGATAAACCTCTTAATTTTGTTTTAATCCAATATAGCATAAAAGCTATTTTCAGTTGATTCAATGGATTAAAGCCTAATTAATGGGAATTATCATGGATTGTATTCTATGTTTGAAAATATAACTATTGATTAAAATTGTTCGAGGGAATTCTATGTATTCACTGGAAAAGAGACTCGCCATTTGTGTGTGGAAGTCATAAGGTTGGAAGGAACGTCCTAATTATCTTTGTTTGTTTGTTACTGATGCATACATGTATACATGCATTGCATTACATAACATTGATCCTTTCTGGCTCACAGACCCGGAGTACAGAAGTTCAAGAGTGTATGATAGCCCAACCGATGCTAGTGACATAGAATTTAGTAGTAACTCAATTAGCTTCTCGCCGAAAGCAATGGAACCTAAACAAATTCAAAGGATGGTGGATGATGCCCTCAATGCCAAGTTGGAAGAACTGAAGGAGGCCCTGGCAGAGACTATGAAGAACTAATTGGCTGCACTTTTGGGGAACACTGCTGAGGTTTCTACTAGTACCAAGAAGCAGAAGGACAAAGGAAAGGCTAAGGTTGACAAAGTAGCCTTTGATGATGATAAGGTAGTTGTTGATGACGATGATGACTGGGCTCAATACTTTCAAGATCCTCAAGATAAGAAGAAAGCACTGAATATTATGGAAAGATCGACTGTGGAAAAGACTAAAACATTAGATGTAGAGAAGATGATTGCCGATTTAGAAAAGAAGTTTGAAAAGAAGCTAAAAACTGAAGAGATGTCGAAGGTAGACAAGTTGTCTGAACAAGATGAAGAAGTCCCGTACAAATTCAAGGTGCCTTCCTTTTCCAAGTTTGATGGAACTAGGAATTCTCACCTCCATGTGAAGCAATACATCCCTGCTATGAAGTCTACTCGAGCTACTGATGCTAAAATTCTAAGGTACTTCATGCTTTAGCTAGACCTTGTTGTTTAGAATTGTTCAACACCTTAGAGGATGGTACTCAGAGAACTGGGATTCATTATACAAAGCCTTCATCCAAAAGTATGGGTATAATGTTGAGTTGGAAGTTACTTTGATGGAAGTTGAGTCAATCAGGTAGAAACAAAATGAGAATTTTGTTGACTACGTAAAAAGGTAGAGAAAAAAGCTGTATTGCTCAAGCTGCATTGCTCAAGAAAAGGCCCAATGAATTAAATTAGATTAGGATGATTGTGAGAGGGGTGCTTCCTAATCTTCATGAAATGATATCCCATACCCTTATTAGAGATTTTAAGGATCTCCTTCAAGCTAGCTTACAAATAGAAGAATGGGCAAGAGAGAAGAACTATTTTTATGCAAGAAGAAATGAGAAAGAGAACTGCCAATCCAGTAATCAAGGCACACAAAAGGTAGTCGATGTTAATGCAATTGGTCAAGGAGGAAGGAGGGAATTTTTAGAGTTAGGAAAGCCAATGTCTTGGGTTCTCAATAAGCTACAGAAGAAGGGATTGTTACAACCCTTGACTCCTAGCCCTTTGCCAAATCCTCTTCCACCCAACTTTGATGCCAAGGCATTTTGTCAATTTCACCAAATGCAAGGACACGAGATGGAAAAATGTTTGAGGTTGAAGCATGAGATCTAGAATTTGATTGATAGTGGAAAGTTGCCAGAACCTAACAAGCCTAGCACAAAAGATAATCTGTTTCCAAGGTTCAACAGAGTACCACCGTCTGCAATTTTCATGATTGGAGGAGGTTTGAATGAAAAGTTTATACTATCTTCTTTCTAAGACATAGATGGAGAGGCAACTAAAGAAGAAGTGGTGCTAAGCAAGATGGAGCAAGTTGTGGTTGAAAAGGAAGTGGCCATCTGTGTTGTAAGTGAGTTCTAGGATTCAGAAGATAGTGATGATGATTTTGAATCAAAGAAGGAGGAGTGGACCTGTCTGAGCCTGAAGAGGATGAGGTAATGAACACCCGCTCTAGTAAGTCTTATGCAAGACTACCACCAAAGGAAGTAAAAGCTGACAAGGGGAAGGATGCTGGAAAAAAAGTGTAGGAAGATGAAGATGATATAATCCTTAAGCAATTGAAAAGGACTCAAACAAGTGTCAACATTTAGGATCTATTGGCCACGTCCAAGAAACATCGTGAAACTATGGCTAAGTCTTTGGAAAGCATGCCTATTTCTACTTCTGTAACACCGGATGAGCTAGTTAATTTCATATAGATTAAAGGAGTGATGAAATGCGAAGATATTCAAAAGAAGAATAAGGTTGATGTTGGTATGGTGTCATTTTCAGACGTTGACTTACCAGAAGAGGGAAGAGATCATATCCGCCCACTCTTTATCAAGGTAGAGGTCAAAGATCCACCATAACTATCTGTCCACTTAAAATCTGGCCAAAGCTAGCTATGTCAACAAGAGATCCAAACCCAACTAAGGTCACAATAAGGGCTTATGATAATACTAAAAGGCATGCTGAAGGGACTTTTAAAGTTGTTGTGAAGGCTGGCCCTATTGAATCCATGGTTGAATTTGTGGTTTTGGATATACCCGTCACTTTTGCATTATTGTTGGGCCAATCTTGGTTCCATCCTCTTGGTGGAGTTCCTTCTACTTTGCATCAGAAGATCAAGTTTCCAAATGGGAATGAGACAGTGGTTATCAAGACTGAGGATAATGAAGTGGTAAATCCTTTGATGATTGAGAGGCCTCTCAATGGTTTTCAAGTGGCTGTTGTTTCTGATAATGAGATAATGGGTTCTAGAATTTTGGTAATGATGAAGAAAATGAACTATCTACCAGGTGTTGGCCTTGGGAAGGGAAAGGCAGGTGTAACAGAGCTCCCAGATTTTAAGACTCAAACTCCCAAGAAAGAGTTGGGATATGATGAAGCAAATGGAAGTGTTCCGCTCAAAAAGAATGAGAAGATAAGCTTTCCCCCACTTGAAGAAATATTTGTCAAAGCACCACTGAGACCACTGCAAGGAAAGCCTGAGCCTATTATGTTCATGGGAAAGATGATCCCTGGGTTTGAGATCTTTGCTGATGTTGCTGAATTGGTGGAACATAAAGAGAAAAAGGTTAACGTGCCAACTGACAAAGAGCCTATCCCATAAGAAAAGAAGGAAGCTGCCCTACAGATCTGGAAGACTCAAGAGGAAATTCCTACCCTCATCGAAGAACAATTTGAGGATCTTTTATTTTATGATGATGAGAACATTGATGTTGATTCTAATTTTGATTTGTGTGAGCGAGAATTTTTGCCCCCACTTCCAATGGAATGGTTATTGCGACTTCGGTACTATTTAGGTTTGGGGCCTTAGAGAACATGGGCCTAAGCCCAGAGAAAATGGAGTTGCCACCCGGACGGGCTAGGAAAAAAAAAGGGGTGGATGACTCGATTCCTAAGGAATCCCCAACCCTATAATGGGTTCGAAAAGTTGGGTATGTGTAGGGAAGGTGAGAAATGGTCCAGCACCCCCACAACATCCGGTTCATTGGAACCAGGCTCCTTTATAGGTCTTAATATTATAAAAGTCTTAAATATGACAATATTATCCATACTACATGCAACAATTAAAATAAAACATCATTATATTAAAATTAAAGCAATGTCCAAACAAAGAAAATAAATGGACACCCATCCGAGGATAGAAACATGTCCTTACATCGTCCATGTCTTAAAACTAAATAGGACACCCACTGTAAGGTGGAAACATGTCCTTTACATTGGTCCAAACTATAAAAGCAATTTAAATTACATAAAAATAAATTAATGAGGTACCCAATAATGGAAAAATACCTCTTACAATTTTAATACTAAGATAAACTAATAATAATCATAATAATAATGGAAATATCCATCCATGATAAATTAAATAAATCAAGTATTGAAATTAAATAAATCAAAACATATAATAAACTACGTAATCAAATCTAAAATTAAATAAAGATAAAGATATAAATTTAGGTTTATGTCCAATTTAGAGTTCTTTAATTAATATTTAGGATTTTGGGATTTTGGAATTATTATTATTATTATTTAGGCTACTGTGAGAATTTTGAAAAAAATAGAATGGATTAGGGTTTTATAAATTTAAGAAAGTAGTAAGGTTTTTGGTTAATCAAATTAAGGTTTAGGGCTAACACCATGAAATTAGGGTTTTGGAACCTTAAGACATTAGGGTTTATAATTTTAAAAGATTGGGATTAGGGTTTAAGATTTTTTTAGGTTTATTGGATGGGGATTTCTGGATTTATTGGATTTGGGCTTAAGGGTTTGTAGGTTTACTGGATGAGGGTTTGAAAAATTAAGGTTTTTGATTTATCATTTTAGAAGAAATATTGATTTGGGAAATAAATTAAGATTTTGGAAAACAATTAGGATTTTGAGACTTTAAGGGAATAATTTAGGGTTTAAAGTTTTGGGAAAAATAGTTTAGGGTTTTAAAGTTTTGGAAACAAAAGAATAGTTTAGGGTTTTGATAATTTAATCAATGACTTAGGCTACTGGATGAATAGAAAATCTGATTTGTAAAACATACGATTAGGGTTTGATAATTAAGGTGACTAAAAGACTCAATATCAAAGCAAATAATAGAAAAGCTTAAATGAAAATATGACAATACTATCGTATGATTAAACAATTCATAAATCAAAACATAAGAATACTGTAAATATAAATAAATCAAAGATTTATAATCAAACCTGCATCGCGTTGGTTCCATAACAATTGACTCTAGCTGAACAAGAACAAAGACAACATTGCTGCCTTTGATGGATTGATGATTGATTAGTGTTACTTGTTGCTAATTTATTTTTTACTGTCTTCTATTTTGCTATTTAATCTCTCTTAATGTTAATTGCCGACCCCCTATTAAAGTCTAATACCTTATTATTTATAGGCCAAAACCTCAATTAAAAACTCTAACCCTAATATTAATCCGTTCTTAACATAAATTCTAGTTTAATTAGGAAACAAAAAACAATTGAAGACCATGTCGATTTAGTTTGCCATATTGACATGGAGCAAGGCCATGTCGACCTGGGCATCCAGGTCGACATGAGCCAATGCTAATGTTGATCTGGAGCCAGATCGACATGAGCTAGGCTCATGTCACAGCCCTTTGAAATAATTTTGCATTTTTTAATTTTTTTTGGACCGGACCATCTAAAAAACTTGGTTTAGGGTTTTGTAGTTGAGTTTGTGCCTTTTAAAATCAGACCGACTTATTAGAAGTTGTAAATCAGATCGAATTTATCTTGGCATTCTTTAATTAAGACCGTACCAACTTAGGGCCAAAATTAAGGGTCTACAATTTGCCCCCTGCTTGAACGATCTGAGACTTTGAGTGGAAGAGAGTGAAAAACAACATGACTTTAAACAAATTTTGGATGAGGATGGGTACTTGTATTTGATTTGGGTACTTGGACTCGAGACTGGGTACTTGGACTCGATATTGAATTTGATCTGACTGACCTTTTATCAATTGAGAATTCTGGCTTAACTGGTTGTTCCATTTTTTATGGATTGTGGGTTTTTACCCTCCAAAAATGGATCTTTATCTATTGAAAATTGGGTCGTTGCCCTTGAAACATAGATCTTTATCCATTGGGGACCAGGTCTTTACCCTTGAAACATGGATCTTTATCCATTAGAGATTGGGTCTTTACCCTTGAAACATGGATCTTTATTCATTAGAGATCGGGTCTTTACCCTTGAAACATGGATCTTTATCCATTGGAGATTAGGTCTTTACCCTTCAATCATGGATCTTTATCCATTAGAGATCAGGTCTTTACCCTTGAAAAATGAATCTTTATCCATTGAAAATCGAGTCTTTACCCTTGAAACATGGATCTTTATCCATTAGAGATCGGGTCTTTACCCTTGAAATATGGATCTTTATCCATTGAAAATCGGGTCTTTACCCTTGAAATATGGATCTTTATCCATTGGAGATTGGGTCTTTACCCTTGAAACATGGATCTTTATCCATTGAAAATTGGATCTTTACCCTTGAAACATGGATCTTTATCCATTGGTGATCGGGTCTTTACCCTTGAATCATGGATCTTTATCCATTAGAGATCAGGTCTTTACCCTTGAAACATGGATCTTTATCCATTGAAAATCGGGTCTTTACCCTTGAAACATGGATCTTTATCCATTAGAGATCGGGTCTTTACCCTTGAAACATGGATCTTTATCCATTAGAGATCGGGTCTTTACCCTTCAAACATGGATCTTGATCCATTAGAGATTGGGTCTTTACCCTTGAAACATGGATCTTTATCCATTGAAAATCGGGTCTTTACCCTTGAAACATGGATCTTTATCCATTGGATATCGGGTCTTTACCCTTGAAACATGGATCTTTATCCATTAGAGATCGGGTCTTTACCCTTAAAACATGGATTTTTAACCATTAGAGATCGAGTCTTTACCCTTGAATCATGGATCTTTATCCATTAGAGATCGGGTCATTACCCTTGAAACATGGATCTTTATCCATTGAAAATCGGGTCTTTACCCTTGAAACATAGATCTTTATCCATTGGAGATCGGGTCTTTGCCCTTAAAACATGAATCTTTATCCATTTGAAATTGGGTCTTTACCTTTGAAACATAGATCTTTATCCATTGGAGATCGGGTCTTTGCCCTTAAAACATGAATCTTTATCCATTTGAAATTGGGTCTTTACCTTTGAAACATGGATCTTTATCCATTGGAGATTAGGCCTTTACCCTGGCTTTAGCTCTTTTAGCTTGACTAATCTTTTGTCTTTTTGCATCTTCATTCTTTTGAGAGTTCTAATTTTCTTCTTTTTCCATTCTCTTTGTTCTTCCTTTGCACTTTTTACAAAGCAAAAAAATTCAGCCATTTAGCTAGTCTTCATATCTTCTCCTTGTCCCCTGCATGGCAAGATATTTGAAAGTGAGTTTGAAAATGCTTTGTACATGCATAAACTCAAAAAATGAAAAGGAGAAACTTTGCCACCTGTGTAGGCTCAAACCCATGATTTTTCTATGCGGGCTCTAATTGATGTTTGTCTCATCTAGCTCTTCACACAAACACGTATTTCTTCTTTTGCAAAATGACTGGAGCTTCCTTAAGCAATAGGCTTTCCATTCCCCCATGATTAAATATCTTCTTTTAATTCTTTACTTCACAAGGTGTTTGCTGTTCACTTTGACAAAGAATAGAAATACAAGATAAGAAAGTGCGATGTGATATACTCATGTATGCATGATATGCATGAATAATACTTACAATGGTTCCATCGACTCACAGACTGAGGTTATCAGCTAAAATGTTCTCATGGATTTCTTTCAGATGCCCATTCCGGTCTTGCACTAGAATGACAAGATGCTTCACATTTATGGCTTTTATCTTTGAGATATTGAAAACATAAATAATGGAGGCCCCAAGCAGTAGAGATACATCCATTTCATACTAGGATTCAACACGCCATTTGGTAACTTTTCACATCCTTGCCAATAACTATTTACTTTGCCCAATGTGTCCTTTGAGGTTCGATGATTCGACATACTTCCCTTAACTTGAAGGCTTCGTATGACAAAAATATTTTTTTTTGAAATCAAATGTTGGCTTTGCCAAATCAATGTCAATTTACCTCAGGACTTGATTTTTCAAATTAACATATCTATAGCATAACAACCCTAGTTACCGTACTAAACTCGGGAATCATTTCTATTTAAGCAAGAATTGTTGCACTTCAGATAGGCACATACACATTACTTGGCCAAAGGTCTCATTGAGTTTGAATATTATCTATCTCATATGCGTGCTTATTCAAACTATCTCCACAAATAGACTCTACCTGTCAAGAGAGATTAACAGGTCTTTGATAGGCTTGAAATGGGGTCTATAAGGGAACCGAGTTTAAGTGAAGGCCATTTTGAGATAGGAGCTAATGTGACACAATGGACAAACTCTCACACTACAAATTTCTTATTTGAATTTTTGGTAGTTGGAAGCAATCTTGTTAGGCTCTAAATTCCTTCTATCTTCTTGGCATTAATCTGAATCTTGATTGGGACAGTTTTTGCCCTTGCATAAAGTTTAGTACCCAAATTCATTTCTCTTCTTCTTTTCCCTTCTCTTTCTCTTTATTTTTCTTACTCTTCCCTTTTCTTTCTCTTTATTTTATCATTTTTTCCTTCTTCTCTGTAGGATTGTTAAGGACTTTCAAAAACTAGATGGTCTTTTCCCTTTTTCTCTAATTTTGATTGAATCTTTAGTTGGGTTGGACCAATTCAAGTCAAACTGTCCTTATAAACCAAATGGAAGCTTTTTGTTGTCTTAGGTAAAAGAGAACTCAGTTGGCTTTCTAAACCATTTTTGGCTTTTATTTTCTTTTCTTCTTTCCTCTTTTTGTTTTTTTTTGTCTTTTTTCTTTCTTTTCTTTTTCCTTTTTTTCTTTTTTCTTTTTTTTTGTTTGGGTTCTAGCTCTAACAAAGTTATCTTATTTGTACAAACTTGTATTTCTAATAATGGATGAGAGGAGTGGTATTAATTTGCTTCAGTATTGACATTGTCTGTGATATTTGGTCTAATTCAGGTAAACTTCAACTACCCTTATGGTCTTGAGAACTTCAACTATCCTCATGGTCTTAACTATGTATTCCATTCTTTGATCTTCTTGCCTCTTTACCTTAGTGATTATAAGACTTTTCAAAAATGTAACAATGGCTCAGGGTAGGTTGTTGGGGTTTGTAAGCCAATGAAAAGAAAGCTAAAATTTTATGAAGGCTCAAAGGGACAACTAGGGATTGATATTTAATTGGGTGGATACTATTTGTTGGCTTATCAAACAATGCCTAGATCATTTCTCTCTTAAAATAAGCAGAATTCAATTTCACCTCGAAAGTTTGTCAAAGCATGTTCTAAGACTGATTAGGACCTAGACAAAGGTAATTATGCAGGAGCCCTCTCTAAGTAAGCATACACAACTCAATGCTATAGAGTAATTCCCTCACCTAATAAAGTTATTTGAATCATGATGCATAGATATATTAATTTATGAATTATCAAGCTAGATTCGTCATTGGTTGAGCACCAAAATGAACAAAGACCAACAAAAATTTTGATGAAAGTAAGTTATTCAAACAAAAATAGAAAAACATAATTATTCCAATTAAATATTAAAGAAAGCAAAATTGAAAAACAACATTCAAGCTAAGGAAAGTTTGTTGAGTTAAGCTCCTTCTCCTTTCACATCTCAACATTCCCATCTTGAAAGAAGGATAAGACAAAATCTTCTTCCAATCCTTTTCCTACCATGAAGGTTGCCGGTGGTGGCACTCTGTTGAACCCTGGCAAAGGATTATCTTTTATGCTGGGCTTATCAGGCTTAGGCAGCTTACCACTGTCAATTAAATTTTGGATCTCATGTTTTAGTCGCAAGCATTTGTCTGTCTCATGTCCTTGTGTCTGATGAAACTCACAAAAGGCTTTAGTATCAAATTTTGGGGGGTAAAGGATTCGGCAAAGGTCGAGGGGCCAATGGCTGTAATAGTCGCTTCTTTTGTAGCTTGTTGAAGACCCAAGACAAAGGCTTCCCCAGATCCGAAAACTGCCTTCTATTTGCCTGACCAGTTGTATTAACACCAACTTCTTTTTGCGTGCTTTGATTTCTAGACTGGTAGTTCCCTTTCTCATTCCTTCTTATTGAAAAGCAATTCTTCTCCCTTTTCCATTCTTCAATTTGCACACCAGCTTGGAGAAGACCTTTGAAATCACGGATGAGTGTATGAGACATCCTTTCACGAAGAATAGGCAACACCCCTCTCACAATCATCCTTATTTGATCAGATTCATCGGGCCTCTTCTTGAGCAAAACAACCTTATTTCTCCATCATTTCACATAGTCCAAAAAATTCTTATTTGGTCGTTGCCTAATGGCTTCTACCTCCATCAAGGTTACTTCCAGCTCGACATTATACCCATATTGTTGAATGAAAGCCTTGTACAACATGTCCCAATCTTTTTGAGTACTTTCCTCTAAGGTGTTGAACCAATTTTGGACAACAGGGTCCAATGAAAGCATGAAATATCTTAGAGTTTGAGCTTTAGTAGCTCGGGCAGACTGTATAGCAGTGAAGTACTGCTTCACATGGAGATGAGGGTTTCCAGTACCATTATATCTAGCGAAGGAAGGCATCTTGAACTTATAAGGGACCTCCTCATCTTGTTCAAATAGTTTGTCAATCTCGGACATCTCTTCAGTTTTCAACTTCTTCTCATATTTCTTTTCTAAATCAGCAATCATCTTCTCAACATCAGATGTCTCGGTCTTTTCAACAGTTATCTTCTTAACAACCTTTGGCTCCTTTTTTCTTGAGGATCTTAGAAGTATTGAGCCCAATCGCCATCATCATTAATGATCACCTTATCATCATCAAAAGCCAAAATTAAGGGTCTACAATTTGTCTACTATGTATGAGGATGATGATGCTTTCTTTTCCAAAATAAATGTAATAATGTCTGATTTTGCTTACTTGTGTGATGTTTGTCCTGATAGTTGCATACATTTAAATAGTGGTTACATGAGCATTTTTAATATTAACTCTGTTGATACACAATCATTAAATTTGGGAATAGCCGATAATCCTAAAAATATTAGCATAACATCCGACCTTACTTCTGATGAGAAAGAGAGATTAGAAAAAATATTTAAAAAATATAAAGAAGTCTTTTCTTGGTCTTATGAGGATATGCTTGGAATTGATTGAGATATAGTCGAGCACATAATTTCCACTTACACTCACATGAAACATGTCAAACAAAAGCTTAGACTGTTAAGACCAAAATGGGCAGAATTAATCAAAGAAGAAGTCACTAAGCAGATACAAGTAAAGTTCCTTGAAGTGATAGATTATCCGGATTGGCTAGCCAACATAGTTCCCGTACCAAAGAAAGATGCGAGAATTAGGGTTTGTGTGGACTATAGAGACTTGAACAAGGCTTCCCCAAAGGATAACTTGCCTTTACCTCATATAGATGTCCTTATTGATAGTGCAGCCTCTAGTGTGCTACACTCATTTATAGATGAATTTTTTGGATACAACCAAGTGTTAATTGCCCAAGAGGATAAAGCTAAAACTACCTTCATTACTACATGGGGTATATTTTGTTATAGAGTGATGTCGTTTGGATTAAAGAATACTGGAGCAACCTACCAAAGGATGGCCAGCACCTTATTTCATGACATAATGCATAAGGAAGTTGAGGTCTATGTTGATGACATAATGGTGAAATCAGATACAAAGGAGCAATATTTGCAAAACCTAGAGATATTTTTCGAGAGAGCAGTGAAGTATAATCTAAGGTTGAATCCAAAGAAGTGTGTGTTTGGAGTTACCTCAGGCAAAATGTTAGTTCACATGATTGGCCAAAATGGCATTGAAATTGACCCTGACAAGGTTAAGGCAATTGGGGATATGCCAACCCCTAAGATGGAGAAGGAAGTTCAGGGGTTCATTAGACGATTGCACTACATTAGCATGTTCATAGCAAAGCTTACCACAATCTGTGACCCTATCTTTAAATTACGTAAAAAGGACCAGCCAGTCAAGTGGAATGAAGAATGTCAAAAGGCCTTTGAGCATATAAAAGAGTATTTGCTGAATCCACCTATTTTGAAATCACCTAAACCTGGCAGACCTTTGTTATTGTACTTAGCAGTAAAAGAGAGTCAATAGGAGCTATGCTAGCCCAAGCAGACAAATCTGGGGTTGAGCACACAACCTACTATTTGAGTAGAAAGCTCTTACCTTATGAGATTAAGTATATGCAGACCCTTATTTTTTTACCAAGTACAGTCTGACACTAATTAAAAGGCAATTAAGTCAAGTCTGAAAGTGTAAAAAAATCTGGAATAATTTTACAAACTAAAATGTGATTTGGCAAAATATTAAAATCTCAACACATAATAATATAGTATTTATTATTTATTTTAATAATATAAAAAATAAAAGAAGAAAAGAAGAAAAACGGAAAAAAGAAAATATAAATATTTATTTTTAATAATAATTAAAATAATAAAATAATAATTGACGAATTGGTGAGGCGACGTGCTGTAGGCCTAGCTTGGTTGAATTGGTCGCTGCCCTCGCAAGCCCAAACACGCAACCCTCGCAGCCCCTGCCCACAGCCCTCGCAGGTTGCATCCACGGCCCTCGCAGCCAACGCCCACGGTCCTCGCACCCTTCGCCCATGGGCAATTGGCCTTGCCAGTTTTGCCAAAACCAAATTTGATTCTGACGGTTTTAATTTTTCCTTAATCAAGAAGGATGAGATTTTCAATTAATTGCATATAAATAAGGAATTTGAAGAATAAAACGAGACTTGGACTTTTGAACTTTAGAACTTCATAAACAAAAAAGAAATAAAAACAAAAACCCTAGCAACCAAAGAAAGAGGGGAAAAGACAAAATTTTATCAAGGCAGCGGCTCACTACTGTCTTAATTTCATTCAGCCAATAAGTAAGGACGATGCAAGCAAAAGTTTTGAATCAACCTTTAATTATTAGTGGAATCAACAATGAATTTACATTTTCTAAATTAAATCCATTTAAACTTAGCATGATTTGTTGATATTGCTTGTTCTTCATACAAAATAATTCTAGTAACATGGTAGCTCCAATAGCCTGTACGTATCCAATTGATTTTTTTTAATGCATGATCATTTAATTTAAGCACATCCAATAGCTATATTTTATATAAGTATTAATAAAAAATTTAATTGTTAGAAATAGCTTAGAAGTTTTTTACAGTATCCATAATCTTTCCAAACCCTAAATACTTTTCCAAAATTCACCTAAACCTTAATTTATTTATACCCTAAAAACTATAAAATCCTGTTATCCAGAATCCTAATTTTCACAAACCCTAAATCTCAATTTATCTATTCTTAATTCTCCAGTACCTAAATTATTTTTTTAATTTGTACAGTAGCTAAAGTTCTTTTCAAAAATATGTATAAAATGTTAGTCTTCTAATTTTCTAAATCAAAACCGTAAAATCCTAGTTTTTAAATCTAAACCATCAAAACCCTAATTTTATTCAAGAAACTCTAATTAAAGTGTAAACCCTATATTTATATATCTATTGCTTTACTTAAGTTTTGATGTGTTCTTATTGTACATGTTGATGGATGATTTATTTTTATTTAATTTTATAGTGAATGCTTGAATGCTTGTTCATTGATTTATTTTTAGTTTCAAGAAATTGGAAGAGGTATGTTTCCATGTTATGGGTACCTCATTTGTTAGATCTCATATAATATAATTTATTTAAGTTTTGGATTAATGTAAAGGATATATTTCCACCAATTGGTGGGTATCCTATTTTATTTATTTTCTTTTGGACAATGGACGATTGTAAAAGCATGTTTTCATCGTGGATGGATAATAAAGTGATTGTCCAGTTGGTGCCTATTTATTTATTTTGTTTGAACTTATTGTGATTGTAATAAAGTGATTATTTATTTTTATGATTGCATGTATTGTCCATTGCATCTCTTCCTAATCAAACTTCTTGCTTTAGCTGCAGAAATCAAACTAGAAGGATAAAATTATTTTTCTCCTTGAACTATAATTTCACTAAATCTTAAAAGATGCAACTTTACTACAGCAGTCCATAACTGATTGATGTCGGGACAACCAATCCATTCCCAAGATTACATCAAAGTCATGGAATGGAAGTTCAATCAAATCAGCAGGAAGTTCTACATCATGAACTCTAAGTGGGAAATTTCGATATACTCTATTTACCTTCACACTATGGCCTAAGGGATTTGTAACTTTTATTTCATAATCAAGTTTATCAACATACATTTTCTTCCCTGAAACTATAGTTGTACAAATATAAGAATGTGTAGAACCAGGATCTAATAATGCATACACATCAAGACCAAGCAAAGAAAATTTGCCAACTACAACATCAGGAGCATCCTGGTTCTCCACAGCTTTCATAGCATAAGCCCTAACTGGAGCACTGCCTTGAGTATGAGGTCTATCAACTATTTTAGATCCTCTTTGCTAACTAAACACTAGTTCAACCACCTCTACCTGTCCTACGTCCTGTCTGAGACCACTATATAAAACTATGTCCTTCAACAACTTCTAATTCTTTTATCGTTGGACAATCTCTAATTCTATGTTCCAAAGAACCACATTTCAGCAAGTCTCCTTCTGATACAAGCAATCTTCACTTCCATGACCCTTACCACAATATTGACAAGGTGTAGTAACAACCATTGAAGATGAGCCTGCAGACACTTCAAACCTACCACCTCTAGATTTCTGAAAACTAGCTACACTTCCTTTACTAAACCCCTGAGCTTGAGCTTGAATATTTCTCTGTCTTTTCTAGCCACCTTGTTGTTATTCACTAGAAAATCCCTTCTTTGATTGTTGTTTTCTTCCCTACTCTTGTTTAATCTCATTTTCTATAGTAACTACCGCATTAACAAGAGTGGGAAACTCTTTAATCCTCATTGTGATAAGAGTGTTTTTATACTAGTTTTTAGTATGATTTCTATGTGTTTTTAGTTAATGTTTCATTTGATTTTGGTTTAAAGTTTGTTTTAGGTCAAAGTGCAAAAACTCCCTTGGATGATCAAAACAATGAAGAAAAAGCATGTATCAAGCAAGACATGGCCAAGCCAAAGTAAGCTTGGCCGTGTCCCTCAATTGAAATCCAAGACAGTAGTTGACACACCCAAGAGACATGGTCAAACCTCTGGCCGTGTCTCACCCAAAGAGCAAAAATCAAAAAGACCAAGAAAGGAAAGAAAATTTGGCAGAAGAAGACACTGGCAAGTGACACGGCCAAGCCAGTGGCCGTGCAACATGACACTTCCACAAGCTTGGCCGTGTCCCATCCAAGCCAAAGATCCAAGAAAGAAAAGAAATGAACCAGAAGCCAATACACCCAGGTGATGCGCCCAAGCCAGTGGCCGTGTCACATGACACGGCCACAAGCTTGGCCATGTCACCCTTGGAAACAAAGACAAGCAAATTGATGAAGCTAGAAGCAGAACATGACACACCCACATGACACGGCCAGTGGCATGACACGGCCAAGCCACTGGCCGTGTCACCTAGAAGAAAACAAGGAAAGAAAGGGCAGAAGGTGACATGGACAGCAAGCTTGGCCATGTCACCTAGGGCAACTTTGAAATGTTCAAATTCTTTTGCAGACAAGTGGGAAACAAAGACTAGTTTTGGTCAAAAGTAACATTAGACAAAAGAAAAGCTTGCCTAATTTGAGGAAAAGAAAGATTGAACAAAGGGAATGTGGGAGACAAGATGAGTTGGAAGATTCACTTGAGCTTTGGAGGGAAATAAAAAGAGAAGAAGAGGGAGTTTTTGAGGGGGATTTTTCTGGAGCTTGAAACATGAGAGCTGGAACAAGGGAGAAGGAGCCAACAACTAAAGCAAAGAGGAGGGTTTTGAGCTGAGTTTGAAGAAGGAGACACATCTTGTACAAGCCTTAAACCAAAAATCAAGGATTGAAGTGAAGAAATGCAAATTATTCGCCATGGATTGTTTGCTTTCTTTTACTCATTTATCTTGCTCTGTTTTTCTGGTTTTGAACATGAACTAATTCCTTCTCTATGTAGATATTGATGATAGCTTATTTGTATGAATTGAATAATTATATTTAGTTGAATCATTTGATTGAGTTGTTTTATTCTTATGATGCTTGATGTTATTTCCAATTGATAATAGCAGGCTTATTGATTGGTTGCCATTTTCATATTATTGACTTGAGAAAGGTTGATATGAATTGAATACTCATAAGGGTTGAGGATTGATTGGGGTGCTAGAGATAGACCTACAAGATCCTTTGGTGTATAGTTCCTTGTTCTTAATGCATGACCTACTTAATTGTGTTTGAGAAGAGGTTCCGGCACTCTACTTAGTGATTAGGGATTAATTCGCTCGAGAGAGGTTTTAGTCTAAGTTAGAGGAATGCCAACTCAAATCTATTGAATGATTTAACTGAATTGATTATTCATAAATATCATTGAGGCTAGGGGGATTCAATATCTGGATAATATTATTATCATCAATCCTATTTGCACAACATTTAATTTCCCTTACTTCCAGTTATTAAATTAGTTGTTTTTAATTACAAAGCATCACACAAATATTAATTTGCTAAACAACGGTTAAGGTTTGCGCTAGTACTTGGCCTTGTCCCTAGTGGAACGATAACTCACTCACTACTATATTACTTGGGCGACCTGTGCACTTGCGGTATTGCTATAGCACATAGCGGCACGCACCACATTGCTACTAAATACACCCGAATTTGGCTGTTCAAACCCTGTTCAAACCGCTTACACTTCTCTTCCTTAGATGCAACTAACTCTGGAAAATATTTACTGAGGCAAACAAATTGCCTCTCATATTCAGACACAGATGATTGCCTTTTCTTAAGATACAAAAACTGCTGGCACTTCTGCTCTAAATAAATCTCACTAATATATTTCTTTTTAAATTCTTCTTGGAAAAATGCCCAAGTAAGTCTACCTGCGGATACACCTTTTTGCTTTGTATCTCACCAGGCATAAGCTTATTCCTGTAACAAGGAAACTGCACACTCTAATCTTTCCTCATTAGTATAATACATAATATAAAAAACTCTCACAATCCTCTCCATCCAATACTCCGCTGCTGAAGACTCATTAGTATCACGAGCTTTAAAATCTTATGCTCCCAATTTTCTAATTCTCTCCAATGGAGATCTTTGGGGCACTGGTGGTGGAGTTTGTGCAGGAGGAGCAACTCTTACAATTTGCCTAAGATTCTCCCCCATATTTCTTACAAATTGGGGGATCTAATGGAATTTGTTCCATAGAAGGTTTCGATGGCTGCTGATTTCCCACACTAGCTTGACTATGTGAGGATGCAGCTTGTTCCTTAGCACCTTGACAGGATTCAGAGGCCATCTTATATCTTTAAACATTAAAAATCAACTACATCAAACATTTATTTAATTATATAGTTCACATGGCAATGACAGTTCTATTTCTCTTTTCTTTTAACCCACTAAATTAGGACTGCCTATACCTGCTTCGATACCACTAAATGCAACACCCCCTACGTAGCATAGACACTTAACTACATAGAAGATGTCACCTAACATTCACACTTATTCTACATATGTGTCTATGTATATATTAAAGAAATAAAAATAAAATACTTCCATGTATTAATGCAGTTGTCAAGCTTTCAAAATAACTAATACAACCAATCCTATATTACAAACATATATCTGTTAAATTGTACAGAACTCCTATTGATAACTTACATTAATAAAATTCACAAACTACTCTCAAACTTATACAACTGTCATCCAAAAGTATAAGGTATTGCCATGTGAACTATACAAAACACAATATTTACAATATTGTTATTGAACCTTTATAATGCAGTTGACCAGGAACGTAAATCTCTCACTCTGCAGTCTCAACTCTTCTTGTTTGATCTACGCATTAGAAAACAGTTCTAACATGCTAAGCAAAGCTTAGTGGTGCTTATGTATTCACAATATGCAAGAAAAATTAAAGAAAAGAGATCTAAACATTAAATAGTTTAGAAACAATGAAAAGTATTACTTTTAGAACAATAAATAAAGAAAGTAATAAATCCATTGAACCCTGAAATACTGAACACAATTAAATGCAAAATTGATTAATTTAACAATAGCCATATAACACATTGTTTTCAAAGTAGATATACACACTAAACTCAGATTCTAGGCTTAGATAACAGGTCACTGTTGGCAATTTAATTCCCACG
The DNA here is from genome assembly GCA_947685225.1 of Garcia nutans. Classification (NCBI taxonomy): domain Eukaryota; kingdom Viridiplantae; phylum Streptophyta; class Magnoliopsida; order Malpighiales; family Euphorbiaceae; genus Garcia; species Garcia nutans. Next base: position 58,062,444 of record CANTUV010000007.1, read on the forward strand.
TATAAAATTATGGCCAATGGCCCACTATGGCACGAATGCCTGCTGAGTATGGTGACACAAAGCGTCTATTGATGGCACAGAGTGCCTACTGTCACTTTGGATATCTTCCCTTTGACTAGCCATTCAATCCTAAGCTAGATCTAAAATCAGTATGATTTTGGCAATTCAATAGTTATTAATTAACATTAAATTATGCATACCACTTCAATGAAACAGTTCATTGACCAACACTTTGTATCACACATATTTTTTTATATATTCAAATAAATCTATTACGCTACTTGTTAGGGTTAACTTCAAAAAGAAATTCTTTATACTTTGAGAACTTATAATCGTTACAGCTAGAATTACAAATAAAAAACAAAGCAAAAAGTTATTTTGAGCAATTTCTTCAAGTGACACACCCAGTGACATGGGCGTGTCATTGACTGTTTCATAAGCTCATTCTCACAAAAGTTTTGACACGTCTAATAACATGGGCGTGTCTCTGGCCGTGTCATTTAAGTTGCATTACAGTAGCTACGACACGCCCATTGACACGGGCATGACACTGGCCATGTCATTTATCTTTTATCAAAGTAGCTATGACACGCCCAATGACACGGGCGTGTTACTGGTCGTGTCTTCAATGTTGAAACACATCATCGTTGACACGCCCATGTCACTGGTGGTATCAAGCAAAACTCTGTATTTCGAACACTTATCAACTTAAATTCCATATATCCCAATATATATGATATCAATGGATCAAAACTAGTTTCTTTAACATAGAAAGAGCATATATCAAATATTTTTCAGTAAAAACTCATCAAGACAGCTTAATCAATCATTTTAAACTATAAATTCATAGAAATTCAGATAGTTGCAAACCAAAAATACATAAGCACATACCTCTTCAAACTCTTCTTTTTCTCTAATCACTTGTTGATAATATTAACTTTTCTAGCTTAATCTTCTAAAAACTTATAACTAGATATTATTTTCTCTTAGGTTTTGATCAAAGTCTTGGAAGGAAGGGAGAAAGAGGGAGTTTTGGTGATGAAGATGGTGATGAACATGGAAAGAAGAAAGAAAGAGAAGTTTCTACATAAATACACCTGTCCATACACCTATATATATATACATCTTAATCTAATGTGGCCAATCTCATCTTAGCTATGGTGCACCCTCTTTCTTATCCATTTATTCTAATTTGATTTTTAATCTCATAAATAGTAAAAATACATAATTTCTTCAGTAAATTTTTAAGATGCACTATTTAAATCACTTATCCATACCACTTATATCATAATTCATTATTAGTTATCAATATTAAATCATAGTTTAGTATTTAAAATTTTTAACATTACAATTCTCCCCCACTAAAGAAATTTCGCCATCGAAATTTACCTGTTATAGACGCTTGAAATAATTGAGGGTATTGCTGTCTCATTGTCTCTTCGCTTTCCCAAGTGGCTTCTTCTATTGAATGATTTCTTCACAACACTTATACTAAAGGAATGCGCTTATTAAGCAACTCCTTTATTTCACGAACTAAGATAGCCACTGTTTCTTCTTCATAATTCAAATCTGGCTAAATTTCAATGGACTCTACTTGAATCACATGTGTAGGATCTTATCTATATCGCCTAAGTATCAATACATGGAATACATTATGGATCATAACCAGTTCTGGAGGCAAAGCTAGTCGATAAGCTACTAGACCTACACGTTCAAATATTTCATATGGCCCAATAAATGTAGGACTTAGTTTACCTTTCTTTCCAAAGTGAAGAACCTTCTTCCATGGTGATACTTTCAAAAATACCTTATCCCCTACACTATATTCAATATCATGCCATTTTAAATTTGCATGAGATTTTTGTCTATCCATTGCAATTTGTAATCGATCCTTTATAAGCTTTACTTTATCTTCAATTTGTCTTATGAGATTAGGTCCCACAAGTTTGCTCTCATTCAATTCCACCCAATACAATGGAGTTCTACACTTCCTTCCATAGAGTGCCTCATATGGAGCCATTCCAATACTCGTTTGATAATTATTGTTATAGGCAAATTCTACTGAAGGCGGATATTTATCCCAGCTACCTTCAAAATTGATTACACAACTTCTAAGCATATCCTCAAGTACTTGTATCATCCTTTCTGATTGACCATCCGTCTGTGGATGAAATGCAGTACTAAAATGAAGTGCAGTACCTAATGCTTTTTGAAAACTTTCCCAAAATTTTAAAGTAAAGCGAGGGTCTCGATCTGAAATAATAGACATTGGTACTCCATGAGGCCTGACTATCTCATTAACATACAACTCTGCAAGTCTATCCATTGGATAGTCAACTCGAATGGGAAGGAAATGAGTTGATTTGGTTAATCGATCAACAATTACCCAAATTGTATCATGCTTCTTTTGGGTGTTCGGAAGACCAGTCACAAAATCCATGGTGATTCTATGCTACTTCCATTCTAGTATTGATATAGGTTACAAAGGACTCGATGGAACTTGATGTTCTACTTTGAGTTGTTAATACACTAAACATTGAGTCACATATTTAGTAATATCTCTTTTCATACTAGGCCACCAATAATGAGATTTCAAATTCTAGTACATCTTATTACTTTCGAGACGTACAGTATATATAGTATTATGAACTTCAACAAGAATACATTCCTTTATTTCCTTCACATCAATTACACACAATCGACCTCTATAATATACTCCACCATCTTTTGACATAACATAATCTGGCTTTTCCCCTTCATGCACTTGTTTCAAAAGTTCTAACAATTTTTTAATTTGTTTCTGAGCTTTTATCACTTTTTGTCTAATGGTTGGTTCAACCCTTAATTCTGCTAACATAACACATGATATCATTTAGTTTATTTAATTTATATACATATATACTACTATAATATTCTATATACAACATACCTGCTAAATTCTTTTGACTTAAAGCATCCGTTACCACATTAGGTTTTCCAAGATGATAGTCGATGATACAATCATAATCCTTGATCAATTCCATCCATCTTCTCTGCCTTTAGTTTAGTTCTTTTTATGTTGGCAAGTATTTAAACTTTTATGATCAATGAAAATATAACACCTTTCACCATACAAGTAATGTCACCATATCTTATGAGCAAATACAATAGCAGCTAACCCCAAATCATGTGTAGGGTAATTCAATTCATGAGATTTTAATTGCCTAGAAGCATAATCAATTGCCTTACCCTTTTGCATCAATACACAATCAAGTCCTTGATGAGAAGCATCACTATAAATAACATAGTCTTTACCTGGAGCTGGTTGTGTCAAGATAGGCGCTTCAGTCAATGTAGCCTTCAATTATTCAAAACTAGCTTGACACTAAGCATTCCACTTAAATTTAGTTTCTTTTCTAAGGAGCTTAGTTAAAGGAAGTGCTATCTTTGAAAACTCTTGCACAAATCTTCTATAGTATCCAACCAACCCAAGAAAACTCCAGACTTCTGTTATATTCTTTGGTGGCTACCAATTCAATATAGTCTCAATCTTACTTGGATCCACACGAATACCATTAGCTGACACTACATGACCTAGAAATGCCACTTTCGTCAACCAAAAATCATACTTCTATAATTTTGCGTACAAGTGATTCTCCCTTAGTATCTGTAGTACAATTCTCAAATGCTTATTATGTTCCTCTCTATTTTTGGAATAAATCAATATATCATCAATGAAAACAACTACAAACTGGTCTAAATAGGGTTTAAAGACTCAATTCATCAAGTCCATAAAAGCTGCGAGAGCATTAGTTAAACCAAAGGGCATAACCAAAAATTCATAATATCCATATCAAGTTCTAAAAGCTATCTTCAAAATATCTACTTCTTTAATTTTCATCTAACAATAACCCAATTTAAGATCAATCTTAGAGAAAACACCCGCTCCTCTCAACTGATCAAAGAAGTCATCAATCCTAGGTAACGGGTACTTATTCTTAATACTTACTTTATTCAACTATCGATAATCTAAACATAATCTTAAGGTACCATCCTTCTTCTTCACAAATAAAATTGGTGCACCCCAAGGTGACATACTAGGTCTTATGAATCCTTTATCAAGCAATTCTTAGAATTGCACCTTTAATTCTTTTAATTTCGGAGGTGCCATTATATAAGGTGGAATAGATATTGGTGTCATACTTGGAACTACATCAATAACAAATTCTACCTCCCTCTCTAGTGGTATTCTAGGTAATTCTTTCAAAAAAAATCTGGAAACTCACTCACGGTAGGTATGTCTCCCAAATAAGCAAGGTAAGCTTCACATCTCTTCCTAATGAACCTTCTAGCTTTAGTTGCAGAAATCAAACTTGAAGGATAAAATTATTTTTCTCCTCGAACTATAATTTCACTATAACCCGAAATCTTAAAAGATACAACTATACTACAGCAGTCCATAACTACTTGATGTCGGGACAACCAATCCATTCCCAAGATTACATTAGAGTCATGGAATAGAAGTTCAATCAAATCAGCAGGAAGTTCCACATCGTGAACTCTAAGTGGACAATTTCGATATACTCTATTTACCTTCACACTATGGCCTAAGGGATTTATAACTTCTATTTCATAATCAAGTTTATCAATATGCATTTTCTTCCCTAAAACTATAGTTGTACAAATATAAGAATGTATAGAACCAGGATCTAATAATGCATACACATCAAGACCAAAAAATTTACCAACTACAACATCAGGAACATCCTGGTCCTCCACAACTTTCATGGCATAAGCCCAAGTTGGAGCACTGCCTCGATTCTGAGGTCTATCCACTGTTTAAGATCCTCTCTGCTGACTAAACACTAGGTTAACCACCTCTACCTGTCCTACGGCCTAGCTGAGACCTCTGTATAGAACTATGTCCTTCAGTAACTTCTAATTCTTTTATCGTTGGACAATCTCTAATTCTATGTTCCAAAGAACCACATTTCAAACAAGCCCCTTCTGATACCAGTGATCTTCACTTCTATGGCTCTTACCACAATATTGACAAGGTGTAGTAACAACCCTTGAAGATGAGCATGTAGCCACTCCAAACCTACCACCTCTAGATTTCTGAAAACTAGCTCCACTTCCTCTACCAAACCCCTGAGTTTAAGCTTGAATATTTCTCTATCTTTTCTAGACACCTTATTGTTGTTCACTAGAAAATCCCTTCTTTGATTGTTTTTTTCTTCCCTATTCTTGTTTAATCTCATTTTCTATAGCAACTACCACATTAGCAAGAGTGGAAAACTCTTTAATCCTCATTGCTACTAAATACACCCGAATATGACTGTTCAAACCCTATTCAAATCGCTTACACTTCTCTTCCTCAGATGCAAATAACTCTAGAAAATATTTGTTGAGGAAAACAAACTGCCTCTCATATTCAGACATAGATGATTGCCTTTGCTTAAGATACAAAAACTCCCGGTGCTTCTTCTCTAAATAAATCTCACTAATATATTCCTTTTTAAATTCTTCTTGGAAAAATGCCCAAGTAAGTCTACTTGTGGGTACACCTTTCTGCTTTGTATCCCATCAGGCATAAGCTTGTTCTTGCAATAAGAAAATTGCACACTCTAATCTTTCCTCATCATTACATGCAAAATATCAAAAACACTCACAACCCTCTCCATCCAATACTCCGCTACTGAAGACTCATCAGTATCATGAGCTTTAAAATAGTTTGATCCCAATTTTCTAATTCTCTCCAATGGAGATCTTTGGGGCACTGGCAGTGGAGGTTGTGCAGGAGGAGCAACTCTTACAATTTGCCTGAGAACCTCCCCCATATTTCTCACAAATTGGGGATCTAATGGAATTTGTTCCGCAAAAGGTTTCGATGGCTGCTGATTTCCCACACTAGCTTGAGTATGTGAGGATGCAGCTTGTTCCTTGACACCTTGATGGAATTTAGAGGCCATCTTATGCCGTCAAACATTAAAAATCAACTACATCAAACATTTATTAAATAATATAGTTCACATAGCAATGACAGTTGTACTTCTCTTTTCTTTTAACCCACTAACTTAGGACCGCCTAAACCTGCTCCGATACCACTAAATGTAACACCCCCTACATAATCTATACACTTAACTATATAGAAGATGTCACCTAACATTCAAACTTGTTCTACATATGTGTCTATGTATGTATTAAAGAAATAAAAACAAAATACTTCTAAGTATTAATGCAGTTGTTAAGCTTTCAAAATAACTAGTACAACCAATCCTATATTACAAACATATATCTGTTAAATTATACAGAACTCCTGTTGATAACTTACATAAATAAAATTCACAAACTACTTTCAAACTTATACAACTGTCATACGAAAGTATAAGGTATTGCCATGTGAACTATACAAAACACAATATTTACAATATTGTTATTGAATCTTTATGATGCAGTTGACCAGGAACGTAAATCTCTCACTCTGCAGTCTCAGCTCTTCTTGTTTGATATTCGCATCAAAAAATAGTTCTAACATGCTAAGAAAAGCTTAGTATTCACAATATGCAAGAAAAATTAAAGAAAAGAGATCTAAACATTAAATAGTTTAGAAATAATGAAAAGTATTACTTTCAAAACATTAAATAAAGAAAGTAATAAATCCATTGAACCCTAAAATACTGAACACAATTAAATGCAAAATTGATTAATTTAACAATAACCATATAACACATTGTTTTCAAAGTAGATAAGTTCTTTAATTATTCCCATACACACTGAACTCATATTCTAGGGTTGGATAACGGTTCACTGTTGGCAATTTAATGCCCACTATATAAAATTTTGGCCAATGGCCTACTATGGAATGGATGCCTACTGAGTATGGTGACACAGAGTGTCTATTGATGGCATAGAGTGCCCACTATCACTTTGGATATCCTCTCTTTGTCTAGCCATTCAATCCCAAGCTAGATTTAAAATCAGTATGATTTGGGCAATTCAATAGTTATTAATTAACATTAAATTATGCACAACACTTCAAAGAAACAGTTCTTTGACCAACACTTAGTATCTCACATATTTTATCATATCTTTAAATAAATCTATTACACTACTTGTTAGGATTAACTTCAAAAAGAAATCCTTTACACTTTGAGAACTTATAATCGTTACAACTAGAATTACAAATAAAAAATAAAGTAAAAAGTTATTTTGAGCAATTTCTTCAAGTGACATGCCCAGTGACATGGGCATCATAAGCTCATTCTCAAAGAAGTTTTAACACATCCAATGACATGGGCTTGCCTCTAGCCGTGTCATTTAAGTTGCATTACAGTAGCTATGACATGCCCATTGACATAGGTGTGACACTGGCCATGTCATTTATCTTTTATTATAGTAGTTATGGCACGCCCAATGACATGAGCATGTTACTGGTCGTGTCTTCAATGTTGAAACACAGCATCGTTGACACTCCTAGTGATTGCTGTGTCACTGGTGGTGTTAAGCAAAACTCTGTATTTCGAACACTTATTGACTTAAATTCCATATATCCAAATATATGATATCAATGGATCAAAACTAGTTTCTTTAACATCGAAAGAGCATATATCAAATATTTTTCAGTAAAAAATCATCAAGACAACTCAATCAATCATTTTAAATAATAAATTCATAGAAATTCAGATAGTTGCAAATAAAAAATACATAAGCACATACCTCTTCAAACTCTTCTTTTTCTATAATCACTTGTTGATATTCTCAACTTTTCCATATTAATCTTCTAAAAACTTATAACTAGATATTATTTTCTCTTAGGTTTTGATCAAAGTCTTGGAAGGAAGGAAGAAAGAAGGAGTTTTGGTGATGAAGATGGTGATGAACGTGGAAAGAAGAAAGAAGAAGAAAGAAAGAGAAGTTTCTACATAAATACATATGTCCAAACACCTATATATATACAACTTAATCTAGTGTGGCCAATCTCATCTTAGCTATGGTGCACCCTCTTTCTTATCCTTTGATTCTAATTCAATTTTTAATCTCGCAAAATCGTAAAAATACATAATTTCCTCAATAAAATTTTAAGATCCACTATTTAAATCACTTATCCATACCACTTATATCACAATTCATTATCAATTATCAATATTAAATCAAAGTTTAGTACTTAAAATTTTTAACATTACAAGATTAGGATGATTGTGAGAGGGGTATTGCCTAGTCTTCTTGAAAGGATATCTCATACACTCATCTGGGATTTCAAAGACCTTCTACAAGTTGGTTTGCAAATTGAAGAGTGGGAAAGGGAGAAGAGCTACTTCTCGAAGTTAAGGAATGAGAAAGGGAACTACCAGTCTAGTAATCAAAGCACTCAAAAGGCATTCGATGTTAACGCAACTGGTCAAGGAGGAATGAGGCAGTTTTTGGAATTGGGGAAGCCACTATCTTGGCTTCTCAATAAGGTACAAAAAAAGAAATTGTTACAACCCTTGACTCGTCGTCCCTTGCCTAATCCTCTTCCACCTAACTTTGATGCTAAGGCATTCTACCAATTCCATCAAATGCAAGGGCACGAGATGGATAAATGTTTAAGGTTAAGGCAAGAAATTCAGAATTTGATTAATAGTGGGAAGCTGTCCGAACCTGACAAGCCTAGCACCAAGGACAATCCACTGCCAAGGTTCAACAGAGTACCACCACCAGCTACTTTCATGATCAAGGGAGGTTTAAATGAAAGCTTTGTGCTATCTTCTTTTCAAAATGTAGATGAAGAAAAAACCAAAGAAGAATTAGTATTTAACATGATTGAAAAGGTTGTGGTTGGTAAAGAAGTAGCAATTTGAGTTGTAAGCGAGTTTTGGGACTCAAACGATAGTGATGATGATTTTGAGCCCAAGAAGGAAGAGTGGACCTGGTCCAAGCCAGAAGAAGATGAAGTCATGAACACCCAATCTGGTAAGCCTTATGCAAGGCCACCACCAAAAGAAGTAGAAGCTAATAAGGGAAAGGAAGTCAAAGCTAGAAACAAAGAAGAAGAGGATGACAAAGTCCTTAAGCAATTGAAAATGACCCAAGCAAGCATCAAAATTTGGGATTTATTGGCCGCATCCAAGAAGCACCATGAAACTATGGCCAAGGCTTTGGCCAACATGCCAATTTCCACTTCTACAATGCTAGATGAGCTGGTAAATTTTGAGAAAGTTGAAGGAGTGATGAAGTGCAAAGATATTCAAAAGAAGAGTGAAGTTGATGTGGGAATGGTTTCATTTTCATATGCTGATTTACCAAAAGAGGGGAGACCACATCCGCCCACTCTTTATCAAAGTAGAAGTCAAAGAGAAAAGGACTCCATGTGTGATGGTTGGTAATGGGTCCACCATAAATGTCTGCCCACTTAAGATCTTGCCAAAGTTTACTATGTCAACAAGGGATTTGAGCCCAACCAAAGTGACCATTAGGGCTTATGACAATACTAAGAGGCACACCGAAGGGACTTTTAAAGCTATTGTGAAGGCTGGTCCAGTTGAATCCATGGTCGAGTTTGTGTTTTTGGATATCCCTGTCACTTTTACACTACTATTGGGATGACCCTAGTTTCATCTTCTTAGTGGAGTTCCTTCTATGATCCATCAAAAGATTAAGTTCCTAAATGGGGATGAGACAGTGGTCATCGAGGCCGAGGATAGTGAAGTGGTAAATGGTCTGATGATTGAGAGGCCTCTCAATGGTTTCCAAGTAACTGCAATTTCTAAGTAGACCCTAAGGTCCTGAAAATGATGAAGAATATGAACTATTGCCTGGTGTTGGTCTTGGAAAGGGCAAGACATGTGTGACAAAACTTCTAGATTTTAAGACTCAGACTTCTAAGAAAGGGTTAGGGTATGAAAAAGCTAACAAAAATGCTCAGCTAAAGAAGAACAAGAAGATGAGCTTCCCACCGCTTGAAGAAGTTTTTGTCAAAGCTCCAGGCATGGAACCACTCCAAGAAAAGCCCGATCTAATCATGTTCATGGGAAAATTGATCCCGGGTTTAGAGATTTTTGCTGATGTTGCTGAACTAGTGGAATAAGTGAAGAAAGAGTTCACCCTGCCAGCTGACAAGGAGCCTAATCTTTAAGGAAAGAAGGAAGCTATCCTAAAAGCCCATAAGACTCCAAAGGAAATTACTACTTTAGTTGAAGAGAAGTTTGAAGATGTTTTGGCTTATGATTTTAAGAACAATGATTTTGATTTTGATTTTAATTTTTCTACTTTGTATGAGGATGATGATGTTTTCTTTTCCAAGATGAATGTAATAAAGTCTGATTTTACTTACTTGTGTGATGTTTTTCCTGATGGTTGCATACATTCAAATAGTAGTTACATGAGCATTTTTAATATTAACTCTGTTGATACACAATTATTAAATTTGGGAACAACCGATAATCCCAAAAACATTAGCATAGCGTCCAACCTTACTCCTGGAGAGAGAGAGAGATTAGAAAAAATATTTAAAAATATGATGAAATTTTTGCTTAGTCTTATGAGGACATGCCTGGAATAGATCGAGACATAGCCAAGCACCTTATTCCTACTTCACTCACATGAAACTTGTCAAATAAAAACTTAGACGATTAAGACTGGAATTGATCAAAGAAGAAGTCACTAAACAAATACAAGTAAAGTTCCTTGAATTGATAGATTATTCGGATTGGCTAGGCAACATAGTTCCCATGCCAAAGAAAGAAGGAAGAATTAGGGTCTGTGTGGACTATAGAGGTTTGAACAAGGCTTCCCCTAAAGATGAATTTCCTTTACCCTATATAAATGTCCTTATTGATAGTACAACCTCTAGCGTGCTACAATCATTCGTAGATGGATTTTTTGGATACAACCAAGTGTTAATGGCCTAAGAGGATAAAGCTAAAACTGCCTTCATTACTATGTGGGGTATATTTTGTTATAAAGTGATGCCATTTGGGTTAAAGCATGCCAGAGCAACCTACCAAAGGATGGCCACCACTTCGTTTCATGACATGATGCATAAGGAAGTTGAGGCTTACATTGATGATATGATGGTCGGATACAAGGGAGCATCATTTCCAAAACTTAGAATTATTCTTTGAGAGAGCAGTAAAGTATAAACTAAGGTTAAACCCGATGAAGTGTGTGTTTGGAGTTACTTTAGGCAAGTTGTTGGGACACATGATTGGTCCAAATGGCATTAAGATTAACCCAGACAAGGTTAAGGCAATCAGGGATATGACAGCCTCTAAGATGGAGAAAGAAGTTCAGGAGGCAGGTTACAATATCTTAGTAGGTTCATAGCAAAGCTTACCACAATCTGCAAACCTATCTTTAAGTTGCATAAAAAGAACTAGCCAGTCAAGTGAAATGAAGAGTGTCAAAAGGCCTTTGAGCATATAAAAGAGTATCTAATAAATTCGCCTATTTTGAAGCCACCTAAACCCGATAAACCTTTATTACTATATTTAGCAATAGAGGAAGAGTCAATAGGAGCTATGTGTGAGTGGGGATTTTTGCCCCCACTCCCGGTGGAATGGTTCTTGCTACTTCAGCACTGTTTAGGCTCGGGGCCTTAGAGAACACGGACCTAAGTCCGGAGAAAATGGAGTCTCCACCCAGACGGGCCGGGAAAAAGAAAGGGGTGGATGACTCGATTCCTAAGGAATCCCCAACCGCCTAATGGGTTCAAAAAGTTGGGTACGTGTGGGAAATGTGAGAAATGGCCCAGCACCCCCACAACGCTGTTGCGCTCGAATTAACTCTACCACAAGCGTCACTCGCAAGTATACGAGGTAGCTGTAGCAAAGGTGATCGCCCCAAGGTCATTCTCTCAAGGAAGCTAAAGTGGTTAATTGCTTATCAGATTATGTTTAACAAGTAATAAAGAGATTTATAAATTGCTAAATAATGAAGAAGATTGATTAAAGTTTAAAACAATAAAAGTAAATTGAGCTCTGTTTTGATTCACTTGATAGAATGGTCTAGGGTTTGCACTTCTCTACTACTTATATGTATGAACGGTTATTCCTCTTAACTAATTCAATTTCAAAGATTAAATCTCAAACAACTCAACTAATCGAGTCAAGGAAATAAGCTCTCGCATTCAAACCTCTTTCAACTAATCTTGTTATAAGTGAAATAATCTTTTTAATAGGTTATATCTCTAATTCACCTAAGTCCCTAATTGAATTGTTCAAGTATTAAACTTCATCTCTCGATCCATCATCTAATACCTTAAAACACATAATTGGGTGTCAATCAATTATATATTAACAATGTTTCATTCAATCAAGGCTAAAGAAATTATTAGCTAAGAAAATAACCAAATCATACAATCATAGCAGATCCATACAAACCCTAGACTAGATCAAATTAGTTCATAATGATTTCAAGCATACTCATCTCATTAATATTCAAAGAAATCAAAATAGACATGATAATATCCATTCAATGAAAATAAAGAGAATAAGTTCAAGAACAAAACCAAGTTACAAACTCCTTGAAGCTTTTGAAGAATCTCTTGTTCAATCTTGCAAGAAGGAAGTCTTGATGGATAGAACAATTTAATCTAAGCTAGATTAATCCAAAAGTGAAATCAAAATCAAGAAAACAAAGTTAAAACCCTCTCTTTGCTCTCTGACGGCTCCCAGTTTGCTCTCTAAATCGTCAACTGCTGCAAACCCTAGCTTTTCTTTTCCTTTTATATGAAACGTCGGCTTTAAAATTCGCTGTGCGTTTGGTTCATGAGGGACACGGCCAAGTTAGAAGTGACTTGGCCGTGTGAGTGCTTTTTTGGAGGGACACGGCCAGTGACTTGGCCGTGTCCCTTGCATGTGTCCACCACTGAATGCTTTTTCTTCTTTTCTTCTTTGTTGAGTGACACGGCCAAGTCAGAGGTGACTTGGCCATGTTGCACCATTTTGGAGGGACACGGCCAGGTGACTTGGCCGTGTCCCTTGCCTGTGTCTTCCACTGTGAGTTTTTAGTCTTCTTTGCCTTTGGAATTGGTGAGACACGGCCAAGTCAGAGTGACTTGGCCGTGTTGGAGCATTTTTGGAGGGACATGGCCATGTTTGAGGTGACTTGGCCGTGTTGCTTCATTTTGGAGAGACATGGCCAGTGACATGGCCATGTCGCTTGCATGTGTCGCCTACTGTGATGATTTCTTCTTCTTTTCCTTTGGAACTAGGTGAGACACGGCCAAGTTGATGGTGACTTGGCCGTGTTTGAGCATATTTGGAGGGACATGGCCATGTTTGAGGTGACTTGGCCGTGTTGCTTCATTTTGGAGAGACATGGCCAGTGACATGGCCATGTCGCTTGCATGTGTCGCCCACTGTGATGATTTCTTCTTCTGTCTTGGTTCCTTGGCTTTTTTAACCTAAAACAAAACTCAAACAAACTTTAAACAAAAAGTAAATAAACAATAACCAACAAAACATAAACACCATACTAAAAACTAGATCAAAAATGACATAAACACTGAAATAAACTAAAACTACAAAATTAACAAAAACACTAAATATACCGATTTAAACTAATAAAATACCTAAATAAAACAATAATTATTATAATAAACAAGACACAAATCTATAACAAAAACTAACAAAACAACTACCCCACACTTACAACTTTGCTTGTCCTCAAGCAAATTCACATGGCATAAATTAAAAACTCACACAACCTTAACTATAATTCCAACATATAAGATGAAATACTTAAAGACGTAGACATAAATAATTGCATCTTACTTCAATCAAGGATTTTCTTAACTCATTCATAAATCCAGTCATACAAATCTCACCTCTCATCTAAGTGTTTCACTCGATTTCATAGGTTAATTCACTCAAACCACTCATGACTGCATGCTACCATAAACTTGCTTAATTATCCAATCTCCCTCACTGATTTTCTCAAGAAATAATCCGAAGGTCTTTCATTTGGATGTAATGGGGCTAAGGTAAAGGTGTGAGAAAAGATATTTAAGCTGGAGCATCAAGAAATGGAGTATCTAAATTAGAAAATACTCTTGCTAAGAAATTCATAACTCCCTCAAATGGCATACTCACAATCCATTAATACTTCACATACTTGCATACTTCAAGAAAAATAACGAGTCAACATTCCTCTAAAGCTAGAAAACATATGGATTTTGTATATATATATATATCTTTTTCTTTTTTTTTTCTATCATTCATTTATATATATATATATATACAAAATATAAACTTGCATGAAACATCTAGCTTAAAATGTAGAGGAAAAGAATAATCAACTCTTAATACAATGTGCAAAGTATGCATTTCAACCCCAAATAGCAATACCAATTTTTTTTCTTTTTTTTTTCTTACCCCACACTTTGAAATAAACCACCCTATTGACATATCATAAAAACTCCATTCCTTAATGCAAGTATGATGATAATAAGAGAAAATTGAGCTGTGAATTGTGTTGATCAAACAAGAAAAAGTCAAAGGCTCAACTTGGCTCACTAAGGAATTCAATATTAAGGGAGGTCTTTTTAAGCTAAAGGGCTAACCTAATTTGCCTTCATCATTTTAAAACCTGAGATTAAATCATAATGTGAGTTCAATCAGTATGCAAAAGCAAACTCTAGAGATGCAAAAACATGAAGGTGCACACTTAAGAAAAGAAAATCAATCATTTAATCTATAAGGCTCAAAACTCACAAAGGTGGGTTGTAAAAGATTTATATGTCATGAACCGCAGAATGTGAAAATTGATCCTGAATGAATTCAAATGCTCATTTCTATGCTGATACAAAAGTCTCAACTACAATGCTAGAATCACAGAAAAGATCAATAAATTTTCAACAATTATGCCATGCACAACAAACACAATAAACATACCAAGGCAACCAAAACAAAAATTAAAGAAAAGCTAAAAGATTACCCCACACTTTAGAATTTACATTGTCCTCAATGGAAAACAAGAATAATAAAGAGAAAGAATTAAGTACAACCTGTCTTCCATCGTCCCTTGATGAGGCAAAACTCAACCTTTTTATCACAAACACAAATGTTCAAAAACAAGATACAAGAGAGCTTTAGGGTTTCTATTTATTTAAACTAAACATAAAATCAAAATTGCAAAATATAAAATTATAACTATGAAAAAGAAAATGCAAACCGATGGGTTGCCTCCCATTTAGCGCTTCTTTAATGTCATAAAGATGGACATCATGCAAGGCTTATGGATCATGGATCAAGAGTGCTGTCAATGATCCTCACTTCCTGAAATCCTTCTTTATATGGCTTAACTTTATGTCTATTTGCTTTAAAAATCGTATTGGTTCTAGAGTTTAGCAATTCAATGGCACCAGAAGGACATACCTTAGTCACCTCGAAAGGACCACTCCATCGAGACTTGAATTTACCTGGAAACAGACTGAGTCGAGAATTAAAAAGTAAAACTTTCATACCTGGACTCAATGTCTGTCGCACAATAAATCTGTCTTGAAGTGCTTTAGTGTGATCCTTATAATTCCTCGAGCTCTCATATGCCTTTGGGTTAAGGCATCTTTGGGTCTTCCCCACTGGTTTAGCCCCCTCTTCTAAAGTCAGTGTCAGCTCCAATTTATCTGGGGAACCTGTCTGTAAGAAAGCATCTGAAACAACTGCTTCAACACAATTAATTAAAGAACATTCCTCATATAAAGCAGTTGTAGGAATGGGAGAAGTGTTAAAAATAGAAAAATCCACAGTTTGTCCTAAGACATTCATTGACAACTTACCATTTTTAACATCTATCAAGGTGTTGGTAGTCGCCATAAAAGGCCTACCCAGCAGAATAGTGTGTGCAGATGGTGCAGGGTTACTACCTTCCATGTCAAGTACTATGAAATCCACAGGTACTATCAACCCTCCAACCTTAACTAACACATCTTCTATAACCCCTTTCGGGAATCTAAAAGACCTATCAGCTAATTGCAACACCATTTTTGTCGGTTTAAGCTCCCCTAGTTCTAATTCTTGGAACACAGAATAAGGCATCAAATTCACACTAGCTCCTAAATCACACATGCCCACAGTTCCTTTCCCATTCCCCACAGAAATTTGAATTATAAAGCTTCCAGGATCCTTTAGTTTGGGAGGTAGTTTATGCTGCAGAACAACACTAGCTACCTCTGAAACTATCACCTTTTCATTCATCTCATACCTCTTTTTCTTGGTGATTAGGTCTTTGAAGAACTTGGCATAAGCCGGTATGTTTTTTATTGCATCCAGTAAGGGTAAGTTAATACTTACCTTAGATAGCATGTTGAAGATGTTAGAAAATTGCTTATCTATTTTATCATCCTTCAACCTGCTGGGGAATGGTATTGGTGGCCGGTATGGACTGCTTGCCTTATGTAGATCTGCTGTAGGGGACTTGTCCACTGATCTTTCTCCAGCACCTTTGTTCTTTGGTTCTCCTTCCTTCTTGTTCTCTTGGTCACCTGCACTCACAGAATTATCTTCAACATTATTATAAATTTCCTTACCACTTCTAAGAACAGTCACTGATTGTGCCTGCTCAGGTTGACTTGGGAATTTCCCCTTCTATTGAATCTTCATCTGTTGTGCAAGTTGTCCAACTTGTGACTCCACTTTCTTAAAAGATGCTTCTAAGGAATCCAGCCTCTTGTTTGTTATCTCTTGATTTTGAGCACTGACTTTGATGAAAGCTTGTAAACTTTCCTCCAAGCTCTCTATCCTAGACTGCCCTTGATTTAAGGATTGACCCTGCTCTTGGTTCTGTCTTTGGAGCAAATGGAAAGGCTGCTGAGAATTATTTGTTGCCCAAGAAAAATTTGGGTGATTCTTCCAACCAGGGTTGTAAGTGTTGGAGTAAGGATCGTTTCTGGCCCTTGGTTGGAATCCTCCCATAACATTGACTTACTCAGCATTACCAAAAGGCTCATATGCAGAGGGACAAATATTTGCTCCATGCCCAAAAGTCCCACAGATTCCACACACTTCTTGAGTAGATGAAGAAATATTGTTCTTCATATTCAGCATCTGCACTTGCTTTGTCAATTCAGCTATCTGATTGACCATCTCACTATTGGCTTCTAATTGATTCACCCCTTTACTTTTTCCCCTTACACTCTTTTGTTGAGAATTAGCTCCCAACATCTCAAAGATCTCATAAGTCTCATGAGCTGTCTTTTCTCCCATGGCTCCCCCAGTTGCATTGTCAACAGTGTTTTGAAATTGCTGGGTTAGACCATCATAGAAAAACTGATTCAGAAGTTGAAGTGGGTAGTGATGATGTGGACACTGGATCAATAGCATCTTTAATCTGTCCCAAGCCTCATGAAATGACTCTCCTTCTAATTGAGAGAATGTAGCAATCTTCCCTCTCAATTCAGCTATCTTTTGATGTGAATAGAACTTGCCCATGAACTTGTTATAAACTTGCTCCCAAGTTGTCAGTGAGTTTTCGGGCAACATCATAAGCCAGCTCTTTGCCCTATCCTTCAAAGTATATGGAAAACACCTCATCCTCAACCGATCCTCTGTTAATCCTCCCAATGGAAAAGTGTTGAGGGTGGAGTAGAAATCCCTAATAAAGTTCAAAGGATCTTCATTTGGAACTCCATAGAATGATGGCAGCATGTTGTAGTGAATGTTCTTCAACTCATAATTTCTTGCTGCATCTGTCAGTCTTATGCTAGAGGTGGAAGTTCCAATGACAGGTCTAGCAAAGTCTCTCATCGTTCTTTGCCTTTCTTCAGCCATTTTAACTGATTGTGCAGAATCTGACTCAAATTCAGAAGTGTCCTCCTCTGTATCAAATCCGGTATAGAGCTCAAACTCTTCTCTGCTCCTTTTCACTCTCTGAATTTCTGGAATGAATGGATGTAGCTCTCCTTCAAGTGATCTCCTGCCTTGCATAAACAAAATTTCTAGAAAAAGAAATTATTAAAAGCAAAAGAAAAAGTAAAATAAAAAATAAACAATGAAAAATAATC
Organism: Garcia nutans; assembly: GCA_947685225.1. Lineage (NCBI taxonomy): Eukaryota > Viridiplantae > Streptophyta > Magnoliopsida > Malpighiales > Euphorbiaceae > Garcia > Garcia nutans. The sequence continues at coordinate 58,080,406 of CANTUV010000007.1, forward strand.
CAAAGTATTTTTTTTAATAAACAATTACGCCAATTAGCCTCCCCGGCAACGGCGCCAAAAACTTGTTGCGCTCGAATTAACTCTACCACAAGCGTCACTCGCAAGTATACGAGGTAGCTGTAGCAAAGGTGATCGCCCCAAGGTCATTCTCTCAAGGAAGCTAAAGTGGTTAATTGCTTATCAGATTATGTTTAACAAGTAATAAAGAGATTTATAAATTGCTAAATAATGAAGAAGATTGATTAAAGTTTAAAACAATAAAAGTAAATTGAGCTCTGTTTTGATTCACTTGATAGAATGGTCTAGGGTTTGCACTTCTCTACTACTTATATGTATGAACGGTTATTCCTCTTAACTAATTCAATTTCAAAGATTAAATCTCAAACAACTCAACTAATCGAGTCAAGGAAATAAGCTCTCGCATTCAAACCTCTTTCAACTAATCTTGTTATAAGTGAAATAATCTTTTTAATAGGTTATATCTCTAATTCACCTAAGTCCCTAATTGAATTGTTCAAGTATTAAACTTCATCTCTCGATCCATCATCTAATACCTTAAAACACATAATTGGGTGTCAATCAATTATATTTTAACAATGTTTCATTCAATCAAGGCTAAAGAAATTATTAGCTAAGAAAATAACCAAATCATACAATCATAGCAGATCCATACAAACCCTAGACTAGATCAAATTAGTTCATAATGATTTCAAGCATACTCATCTCATTAATATTCAAAGAAATCAAAATAGACATGTTAATATCCATTCAATGAAAATAAAGAGAATAAGTTCAAGAACAAAACCAAGTTACAAACTCCTTGAAGCTTTTGAAGAATCTCTTGTTCAATCTTGCAAGAAGGAAGTCTTGATGGCTAGAACAATTTAATCTAAGCTAGATTAATCCAAAAGTGAAATCAAAATCAAGAAAACAAAGTTAAAACCCTCTCTTTGCTCTCTGACGGCTCCCAGTTTGCTCTCTAAATCGTCAACTGCTGCAAACCCTAGCTTTTCTTTTCCTTTTATATGAAACGTCGGCTTTAAAATTTGCTGCGCATTTGGTTCATGAGGGACACGGCCAAGTCAGAAGTGACTTGGCCGTGTGAGTGCTTTTTTGGAGGGACACTGCCAGTGACTTGGCCGTGTCCCTTGCATGTGTCCACCACTGAATGCTTTTTCTTCTTTTCTTCTTTGTTGAGTGACACGGCCAAGTCAGAGGTTACTTGGCCGTGTTGCACCATTTTGGAGGGACACGGCCAGGTGACTTGGCCGTGTCCCTTGCCTGTGTCTTCCACTGTGAGTTTTTAGTCTTCTTTGCCTTTGGAATTGGTGAGACACGGCCAAGTCAGAGTGACTTGGCCGTGTTGGAGCATTTTTGGAGGGACATGGCCATGTTTGAGGTGACTTGGCCGTGTTGCTTCATTTTGGAGAGACATGGCCAGTGACATGGCCATGTCGCTTGCATGTGTCGCCTACTGTGATGATTTCTTCTTCTTTTCCTTTGGAACTAGGTGAGACACGGCCAAGTTGATGGTGACTTGGCCGTGTTTGAGCATATTTGGAGGGACATGGCCATGTTTGAGGTGACTTGGCCGTGTTGCTTCATTTTGGAGAGACATGGCCATGTCGCTTGCATGTGTCGCCTACTGTGATGATTTCTTCTTCTGTCTTGGTTCCTTGGCTTTTTTAACCTAAAACAAAACTCAAACAAACTTTAAACAAAAAGTAAATAAACAATAACCAACAAAACATAAACACCATACTAAAAACTAGATCAAAAATGACATAAACACTGAAATAAACTAAAATTACAAAATTAAGAAAAACACTAAATAAACCGATTTAAACTAATAAAATACCTAAATAAAACAATAATTATTATAATAAACAAGATACAAATCTATAACAAAAAATAACAAAACAAACGCCCGGTTCATTGGAACCGGCCTCCTTTACTGGTCTTAATATTATAAAATTCTTAAATATAACAACATTGTCCATATTACACACAATAATTAAAAGAAAGCATCAATATATTAAAATCAAAGTAAGGTCCAAGAAAAACAAATAAATGGACACCCATCCGAAGATGGAAACATGTCCTTACATCACATGCCTAAATAGGACACCCACCGAAAGGTAGAAACATGCCCTTTACATAGGTTCTAAAATAGAAAAGCAAATTAAATTACATGATATTTAACTAATGAGGTACCCACCAAGTGTAAACATACCTCTTACAACATTTGGAAATCTAAATAAATTGATAAAAGTAAATAATCATTCATCATAAATAAATCATTCATTAAAAGTATTAAATATCAATGGAAAATAAACATCCATCCATGATAAATTAAATAAACCAAGTATTGAACTTTAAATAAATTAAAGCATATAAAATAAATCAATGCATAATAAAATATAGAATTGAATAAATAAAAATCTAAGTTATAGCTACTATTTCCATTTAGGATCCTTTATTTCATGTGTTTAGGGTTTTGCATTTTCATGGGTTTAAGCTACTGTGACTTTTTAAAGAATTAAAATAGATTAAGGATTTTATGTTTTAAAAGGTTGGTAAGACACTTTGATTAACCAAATTAAGGTTTGAATGGTGAAATCATGAAACTAGGGTTTTGGACACTTTAAAATACTTTTGATTTGTGGTTTTAAATGATGATTTCAAGCTTACTGTGTAAAATTAAAATATTTGTATTTTTATGGATTTTAACGTTTTAAAGGATTAGGGTTTAGAAAAAATTAGGGTTTAAGGTTTTAAAGTGGTTAGGGTTTTCTATTTTAGGTTTGGAGTTGAGTTAGGGTTTAGTGTTCTAAAATTAGGGTTTCGGTGGATGCATGAAGCTTTTAGGGTTTGAAAATCAATTTGATACTTTTATGAGGTTTCATGAAAATAAACAAATGATTTAAAGTTTTTAAAAGCAAAAAAGGAAGTTTTTAAAGCTTTTGGAAAGAAACAGAATATAATTTAAGGGTTTTGATGATTTGGGAAGTAAATTAGGGTTTTGGGGTTTTGAAGAAAGTAAATTGATAACTTTAAATTCTTTGGAAAATAAAGCAATGAATTAGTGTTTTTAACTTTAGAAAAGCTAAATTAAAGTGCTGGGATTTTTGAATTAAAAGAAAGAATGAGATGTTTAGCTATTGTGAAAAAATAAAAGGAATCAAGAATTCAAACCTTCTTTCATGGGGTTGCACCAAAATTGCTTCTTGGATGAACCAGGTCAAAGACAAGCTTTTTCTTGCCTTTGAATTGCTTATTTGCTCCCTCCAAAATTCGATTCAGTTTACTGCCAGAAGAAATTTTTAAAGTTTCCAGGTTTTCCTACTCACTCTTGGTCATCAATTTCTCCTCCCTTTTTGTGTTGTAATCATACTTATTTATAGAAGTTTTTTGTGGTTTTTTCCTAGTTGCTCACGGCATACATTATTTGTTAAGAAAAGGAAACCGAAACCTAATTGCATTAGGTTTCGAAAAATTTGTGTCGAAAAAATTTCGCTGGCAAAAAAAAAATTGCTGCTGAAAAATAGCGTTGGCGAAAAAATTTGCCGCAGGAAAAATTGCACTGGCAAAAAGCTACCACAGGGCGAAATGGCCTTCGGCCAATCCAACTTTTTTTTTATTTTCATTTTATTTATTTATTTATTATATTTTTTTGTTTATTATTTTTGAAGCAAATATTACTTACTTGAAATAACAAAAATTGTTTTTTGGACTAAAAAATATATTAGACAACACAAAAATTATTTTGGACTAATTAAAATATATTGGACCGGACTAGGTCAAAAATTAAGGGTCTATAGTTTGCCCCCTACTTGAATGATCTGACACTTTAGTTAAAGAGAGTGAAAAGCAACAAGACTTAATTTTTGATGAGATGGTGGAGGTTTTGGGTTTTGGACCTGGTTCGAGTTCTGGACTCAAGGATAAGTCTAGGTTCTAGACCTAAGAAAAATTTGAGTTCTGCACCCGAGCTAAGTTTTGGACTTAGCAATAATTCTAGGTTCTGGACCTAATGGTAAAATTGTTTGGACCCGAGCTAAGTTCTGGACTTAGAAGAGATTCTAGGTTCTGGACCTAAAGAAAATTTGGGTTCTGGACCCGAGCTAAGTTCTGGACTTAGAAACAAATTTTAGGTTCTGGACCTAAGGAAAATTTGGGTTCTGGACCCGAGCTAAGTTCTGGACTTAGAAATAATTCTAGGTTCTGGACCTAAGAAAAATTTAGGTTCTGGACCCGAGCTAAGTTCTGGACTTAGAAACAAATTCTAGGTTCTAGACCTGAGCTAAGTTTTGGACTTAGAAATAATTCTAGGTTCTGGACCTAAGGAAAATTTGGGTTTTGGACCCGAGCTAAGTTCTAGACTTAGAAATAATTCTAGGTTCTGGACCTAAGAAAAATTTGGGTTCTGGACCCGGTTCGAGTTCTGGACTCAAGGATAATTCTAGGTTCTGGACCTAAGGAAAATTTGGGTTTTGGACCAGAGCTAATAATTTTTTATTTCAAAAAGTTTGGCTAATTTTTATGCATATGTCTTCTTATTGCCCCCTGGGTGTAAAAATATTTATAGACCTGTAATTATTTTAATTATTAAAGTGAATAAATAAATTTACTGTTTATTTGCTTTGTAATCACTGTTTCATAAATAGTATTTACTATTGAAAATAGTACTTTTACTATTCATGAATAGTAAAAATGTACTGTTCCTCAATAGTAATACTATTCATGAATAGTAAAATATACTATTCATCAATAGAAAGTTTACTATTCATGAATAGTAAAATTTATTATTTATGAACAGTTTTGAATTTTGTTTTTTTTCTTGCCGTTTCTCTATAAAAAGCCACCATTCCTTCATTTCATTTCACAACACGATTTCAATTTCATAATTCTCTCAAATTTCTTTTAATTTTAGCGCATATTTTTCAAAAATAATGCATGCTTTGAGGTCAGAGACTCATTCTAATGCCGAGTTATTGGAGTTTATCCGGTATCATGAAGATGGAAAATTATATATACTAGCTGGGATGCCGCTCCATCGCAGTTCCAATACAAAGAGTGAGGTAATTATTTTTTCCTTTTTTATTGCTCTTGATTTTTTTGTCGTTATGCTTTGCGCTCTTTTTTTTTTGTCATATATATTTTTTATATTTTTTGTTATTATTTGTTATTGTGAAAAATAAATTAATTTAAGTAGATAGAATGATATGTACTTACCTAGTATTAACTTACCTGGGCCTGTGTTAGCATGATCGTTGCGTTGTTCGGGCTGGAGTGTGTATTTACAAGGCCCGACAATGGTACGATATAGTGGCTTCTCGGGTAAGGCGAATTATTCGAGATTGCGGCTTTGAGCAGTTCATCTTACAATTGCCATCCGAGGAATATCAGATAGACCAGAGCATAGTCCAGGCGCTTGCAGAGCGATGGTTGGATACAACCCACACTTTTCACTTGCCCATTGGAGAGATGACAATTGGCCCGGTCGATTTTACTGCCATAACCGGCCTTCGATATGATGGTTTTCCGGTTCCTCTGACCAATGATATTTTAACATTTGAAGAAATTCGAGAATTAATTGGTATGAAACCATCATATAAAGGGCCTTTTAAGATAAAAATCGAGCCGATTCGTAGTTATTGGATGAACTACGAAGGACGGGTTGGCAGGGACACAGCCGAATAGTAAGCTCGAGGATTTTTGTTATATCTTCTCGGGTCGACCATCTTAGGCAGCACTGAATCGTCCATCCACTTGTCAGTGTTGAGTGCCCTTTCTTATCTCAGAATGGTACCATCTTCTGGTTGGGGTGAAGCTGGTCTCGTGTGTCTTTACCATGGTCTTGATAAGCTTTACCGAAACAAGAAGTCTTTTGTCAGCTTGATGGGGGTTGTCGAGGTATTCTTTTCCTTCACCAATGTTATTTTCTTGCATGAATTTTATCTTTACTATCATTGTTGTAGGTATGGGCATATGAACATAACCTCGTGAGGGTACCCAGTATTTTTCGAGAGAGAGTCGGGTATCCGAGATTAAATTTCTGGTTGTCTGATCGTGTGGACGTTCCCGGCTTTCATCATGTGCATACTCACCGCTATGTGTTGAGCCGCTTAACCTGGAACTAGGTAAAATAACATTAGTATGTTTTAAATTTTATGTGAAAGTTTACTTACCTTATGTTATTTTGCAGGTGAATTTGGCCTGGTGGAGCCTAGAAGAGCGAGCAAACTGGTCTCCTTTGATGAGGGTTGCACTGTCTTTCCAGCATTCTCGCCGAATTATTGCTGGCCCAGTGTCTAGTGGCTGGTTTCTCAGGGAGAGAGTTTATGAATGGTTTCTCGGTCCAGAGCAGCGGAGGTTTTCGATGCAAATCTCGGAATATACTTTAAATATTATGTCGATGCCGGAGGATGCATGGTGGTCAGCCCAGTATGGTTATGGTGCCGAGTCATTTCTCCATTCACCGGGTCCATTTTATGCCCGTTTTATTCAAATAAGACTCTTGAACTTTGATGTATCTCCTGTCGGTGTGCGGGAGATTTTTGATGAAAATGAGGGTAGCGATGAGGAGGAACATCACAGAGATGCAGGAGAGTCTGTTCAACATCTCGAGGCTAGTACTTCTTAGGTAAAACTTTTACCACTTTTCCCTTGCAACTGCTTCTTTCTTTATTTTGATTCTTTAATGATTGTTGCAGGTTTTTGGCTCATTTGATCATGAGGCTGGACCTTCTTTTACTGCCTCTTCGTTTGCTCACTCTAGCCCGCCAGATATGCCATCTCATCCGCAGGGCATTGACTTGAATTACCTGGTACATTCCTTATTTCATGGTAATTTATGCTACATGTATGCATGATTATGTATGCTCTTACCCTTTCCTCCTTGGCTCACAGCGGATGCTTGAAGAACAAAATAAGAAACTTCAATAAGAGTTGGCTGCAAGTCGTCAGCAAGCTTCTCATTTTGAAAGTTTATATCATCAATCCAAACAACATTTTCGAGACTTCTGATTTTGGGGGATGAGGGATCCCAACGCTTCTTCATCAAGAGGCCCCCAGACTGATGAACATGAGATCCTTTTGTCTGCTTCTAATGAGGACCATGATGGATCGGAACCTCAAGGTAATAGGATTTTGGTGCCCCTGCTTCGGGTGATCCCGGGACGAGTGATTTGCCGAGTTTTGGTGCTCCCGCTTTGGGCAAACTTGGGATGAGTGATTTGCCCCCTCCTCCAATAGGCGATGACTTTTTCAAGGCTTTATTTGATGACCTACCACCACCCTCTTAGTGATGTGTAAATATTGTAGCCATTGTAAAAATATTGTACAATAATGAAAAAAAAATTCAATTTTCCTCTTTACTGTAACCCTTTTTTTTTGTTACTACACCACTTTTTCTCTTTTTTATTATTATTATTTTTATTATTACTGTACATCATAATTTTAGAATACACATCATTTGCTAAACCCAATCCAATGTGGTAAAGGAAATTGCCACTAATTCCTTTCCTTATGCCATAAGGTCTTATCCTTTCCCATCACCTTTTCCATTTCACTTTTGGAAAAGGTTTGTTTCTTCTATATAAATCACCCTTTATGCCATATTTCATATAGAAACCAAAAAACAATTTTTCCATTTCAACGTGAAGACTCCCTTTAACAATTTTAATTTTTTCTTCATTCATTCACCATGACCGAGCATCATTTAAAGAGAATAAAAATTTTATTTAAGAATATGGATGTCATTTATTGGAAGCAAATTTCATGGTCAAAACTTGATGTTTTAAAATATTTTCAAAATGTCAAATTGGACCAATCCTTCTTACATGCCGTGGCTTCCTTTTGGAATACGGATTCCAGGGTATTTAAAATTAATGGCTTTGAAATATGTCCCTTGATTGAAGAATTTGAGGCCATCTTTGGATATCCAAATAACCAACAAATGGCGTTACCCACATTGATTTCCAAGAGTCAACAGAAGATGCAGATGTTATTTCAAATTCCAAAACCCGAAGTTCTTCGGTTGATGAGAGGTGAAAAAATTCTACTTGCTCCTTTGATTGACTTTTGTCTCTCTCATTTGGCCCCTACTAAGGCATGGGGACGCATGCCCTGTCTTTGCTTGCTCGGCCAATTCTTGCATGTTTCTTCCGACGGTGATATTGATCCACGAGTATTGGATATTATGGACTAAATAGAAGGATGCTTGTCGCCAGTACCTGTGATCTTCGCCGAGACCTTAGTTGGATTAGACCGATTTAAATCAGGATTATCAAAGAGACTGATTGGGAGTCCGTTGCTGCTTCAGGTAATTACCTAAACTGCCCTTTCGGGTTTTCATTTTAGATTTTCTTTTTTCTTTCTTTTCTTTATTGCTCTAATTTTTTCCTAGTCCGCCCAAGCAGGTTTTTAGAACTAGCGAGCTGCCCTAATTTTTGCCTAAGCACCCCTTGTGGGTTTTCAACTTAGCAGACTCTCTTTTTTTTTAATTTTTTTTCCTCAGATTTGGCTTCAGGAGCGTCTTTGCTTGCTTGATACTCCATCCATGGATTTTGCCAGATACCTACCACATCATCATTTTGCTAGGAAGCTACTCCATCCTGCTTCTTCATATGCTGACTGGGTTGACTGGTCCACTCATGCTCCGAAGTCAATATCCATTGGTTGGTACCTTGATGGAAGATTTCTCGTATCACCATGCGGACATACTTGATGTACGTTCCCCTTGCTGCTCTTCGTCAAGGTACATGCTATGATCCTCGCCGACTTGGGTGTCAGTATGAAGCTGAGCCTCGTGATTTTGACTTTGCTCCCGACTTAGACATGCCTTGCTTGACTGAAGCCTACTTGGATTGGCTGAGGCAAAGCTGGCCTGTACGTTACACTTATTGACTGCCATAGATTTTACATTTGTCAATTTAGAAAGTGTATTGTTAGGATGAAAAATAATTAAAGTAATAAAAGATGCTTCTTTTCCATTTATAATTTGTCATCGCCTTTTGCTATTGTGTTTATTTGTTTCATCCATATCTGGTCGAATACTTATAACAGTGCACATAAAACAATTTTAACATTAATTCTATTTTATTAAATTGGGGAACAACCAAACATAAAGCCAGCATACACAAGATTACTCCTGTTGCCAATTAGCCCTTTCGGGTTTTCTAATTGATGATTTTCTCTCATTTAGCCCTAATTGTTGCCTAGCCCTCCCTTTCGGGCTTTCGGAACTAGCGAACTGCTCTAACTTTTGCCTAGGCCGCCCTTTTTGGGTTTTCAACCTAGCGAGCTCTTTTTTTCCTTTTTTTTCTATCATACATAAAACCTCTTCAACCTGTCAATGTTTACTGGCTCACTAAATTCATTCCCGTCCATGTCTGATAACTTCACCGCACCTTCATTCATGACTTGTTTCATGACATATGGCCCTTCCCAGCTAGGTCTGAACTTCCCTCTTGGATCAGATACATTAGGCTTACATTGCTTCAACACCAAATCCCCAACTTTGAATTTTCTAATTTTAACCCTTCTATTGTAGGCCCGAGCTATCTTCTTTTGATACAGTTGGTGATGATATAGCACCTTTAATCTTCTCTCTTCTAATAGAGCTAATTGTGTGTATCTGCTTGCCACCTATTCCATTTCAGGCAGTTCAGCTTCCAAGACTACTCTCAATGACTTAATTTCTATTTCAATAGGCAATACTACTTCCATCCTATAAACCAAAGAGAACGGTGTCATTCCAGTAGGTGCTCGCACACTTGTCCTATATCCCCATAAAGCAAAGGGAAGCATCTCTGACCAATCCTTGTAAGTCTTGGTCATCTTGGACAGAATTTACTTAATTGTCTTGTTTGTTGCTTCCACGGTGCCATTAGCCTTTGGTCTATAAGGAGAGGATCTATGATGATGAATTTGATACTTCAAGAATAAATCCTTAACTGCTCCTTGAAAATGTACCCCATTGTTTGATATCACACTATGCGGGACACCATATTTGGAGATTGTAAGTATGGTATCCCTTACATAACACAACACAGGTAACACGGGCTTCCTAACTCACGCACACAATTCAATCTAATATGATGCAATGGATAATATCATTATAAGAAAGAATAGAATAATATAAATACCAACGGAATCAACTTTTCTTATCCCCAGTGGAGTGGCCACTGTGAGCGGGGATTTTTGCCCCCACTCCCGGTGGAATGGTTCTTGCGACTTCAGCACTGTTTAGGCTCAGGGCCTTAGAGAACATGGACCTAAGTCCGGAGAAAATGGAGTCGCCACCCGGACGGGCCGGGAAAAAGAAAGGGGTGGATGACTCGATTCCTAAGGAATCTCCAACCTCCTAATGGGTTCGGAAAGTTGGGTACGTGTGGGCAAGGTGAGAAATGGCCCAGCACCCCCACAACGCCCGGTTCATTGGAACCGGCCTCCTTTATAGGTCTTAATATTATAAAATTCTTAAATATAACAACATTGTCCATATTACACACAATAATTAAAAGAAAGCATCAATATATTAAAATCAAAACAAGGTCCAAGAAAACAAATAAATGGACACCCATCCGAAGATGGAAACATGCCCTTACATCACATACCTAAATAGGACACCCACCGAAAGGTAGAAACATGCCCTTTACATAGGTTCTAAAATAGAAAAGCAAATTAAATCACATGATATTTAACTAATGAGGTACCCACCAAGTGGAAACATACCTCTTACAACATTAGGAAATCTAAATAAATTAATAAAAGTAAATAATCATTCATCATAAATAAATCATTCATTAAAAGTATTAAATATCAATGGAAAATAAACATCCATCCATGATAAATTAAATAAACCAAGTATTGAACTTTAAATAAATTAAAGCATATAAAATAAATCAATGTATAATAAAATATATAATTGAATAAATAAAAAATCTAAGTTATAGCTACTATTTCCATTTAGGATCCTTTATTTCATGTGTTTAGGGTTTTGGATTTTCATGGCTTTAAGCTACTGTGACTTTTTAAAGAATTAAAATAGATTAAGGATTTTATATTTTAAAAGGTTGGTAAGACACTTTGATTAACCAAATTAAGGTTTCAATGGTGAAATCGTGAAACTAGGGTTTTGGACAATTTAAAATACTTTTGATTTGTGGTTTTAAATGATGATTTCAAGCTTACTGTGTAAAATTAAAATATTTGTATTTTTATGGTTTTTAACATTTTAAAGGATTAGGGTTTAGAAAAAATTAGGGTTTAATGTTTTAAAGGGGTTAGGGTTTACTATTTTAGGTTTGGAGTTGAGTTAGGGTTTAGTGTTCTAAAATTAGGGTTTCGATTGATGCATGAAGCTTTTAGGGTTTGAAAATCAATTTGATACTTTTATGAGGTTTCATGAAAATAAACAAATGATTTAAAGTTTTTAAAAACAAAAAAGGAAGTTTTTAAAGCTTTTGGAAAGAAACAAAATATAATTTAAGGGTTTTGATGATTTGGGAAGTAAATTAGGGTTTTGGGGTTTTGAAGAAACTAAATTGATAACTTAAAATTCTTTGGAAAATAAAGCAATGAATTGGTGTTTTTAACTTTAGAAAAGCTAAATTAAAGTGCTGGGGTTTATGAATTAAAAGAAAGAATGAGATGTTTAGCTACTGTGAAAAAATAAAAGGAATCAAGAATTCAAACCTTCTTTCGTGGGGTTACACCAAAATTGCTTCTTGGATGAACCAGGTCAAAGATAAGCTTTTCTTGCCTTTGAATTGCTTATTTGCTCCCTCCAAAATTCGATTCAGTTTACTACCAGAAGGAATTTTTAAAGTTTCCAAGTTTTCCTACTCACTCTCGGTCATCAATTTCTCCTCCCTTTTTGTGTTGTAATCATACTTATTGATAGAAGTTTTTTATTATTTTTTCCTAGTTGCTCACGGCATACATTATTTATTAAGAAAAGGAAACCGAAACCTAATTGCATTTGGTTTTGAAAAATTTGCGTCGGAAAAATTTCGCTGGGAAAAAAAAATGCTGCGGAAAAATCACGCTGGCGAAAAAATTTGTAGCAGGAAAAATTATGCTGGCGAAAAAGCTGCCGCTGAGGGCGAAATGCGCCTGCAGGCCATTTTGCTTGCAGGAAATTCTTGCGGGCGAAATGGCCTTCGGCTAATCTAACTTTTTTTTATTTTCATTTTATTTATTTATTATATTTTTTTTGTTTATTATTTTTGAAGCAAATATTACTTACTTGAAATAACAAAAATTGTTTTTTGGATAAAAAATATATTAGACAACACAAAAATTATTTTGGACTAATTAAAATATATTGGACCGGACTGGGTCAAAAATTAAGGGTCTATACTATGCTAGCCCAAGCAGATGAATTAGGGGTTGAGCATACAGTCTACTATTTGAGTGAAAAGCTCCTACCTTATGAAATTAAGTATAGTATTTATTGAAAAGACATGTATAGCTATGGTTTGGTCTTTTAAGAAGTTGCGGCATTACTTTCAGTCTTATATTGTGCAAGTAATTTCCAGGCTGGATCCAGTGAAGTATTTAAGGGAGACGCCTTCTTTGATTTGGAAGTATGGCCGATAGTTGACAATTTTTGAGGAGTTTCATATCGAGTATGTAACCAGGAAAACAATCACAGATAGAGTAGTAGTAGAATTCCTGACCCAGCAACCATTGCCCAATAGCGAAGTAGTCTTGGAATTTCCTGATGAGCATTTAGAGGCCATAAAAGTACAAGGATGGAAGATGTATTTTGATGGAGCAGTGAATAGAAAAGGAGCAGGTTTAGGAGTCATACTAGAATCACCTGAAGGGGAGCTTATCCCTTTTGCTAAGAAGTTAAAGTTTAGGGCAACCAATAATATGGTGGAGTATGAAGCATGTATTTTTTGTTTGAAAACCTTGATGATTATGAAGGTGGATAAGGTGTAAATCTTTGGTGATTCTTTATTAGTGGTATCCCAAGTAAATGGAGAGTGGGAGTTAAAAGAAGAAAAGTTAAAACCATACCGCCATTATTTGACCATGATGAAGAAGAATTTTAAGGAGTGCAGATTTATACACTTACTAAGAGAAGAAATCTAGATGGCTGATTCCCTAGCCACATTGGCTTCGGTATGGAAAAATCTTGTCAACCTGTTTCTTAAGCCTTTGATTTTGACCAGTTCATTAATTCCTTGCTATGAATATGAAACAATCATGGAAACTGATATAGACGATTCTTGGAGAGTAAGGAATGCCCATTGGGGGCAACAAGGGAAGAGAGAAGAGCCATAAGGTGATAGTCCTTACAATACATCACCTTTCATGGAGAGTTTTATCAGAGATGGCCTGATGGAGTGCACTTGAGATGCTTGAGGAAGCTTGATACATGCTGGAAGTTGTGGTCCACACATGAATGGGTTAGGTTTGGTTAAGAAGATAATTCAACAAGGTTACAAGTGGTTTACCATGGAGAGAGATTGTATTGAGTTTGTGAAGAAGTGCCAACAATATCAGATGTATGGTAACCTGAATCACATGCCTCTTCAAGAATTGCCTTTTGCAACTTGAGGGATTGACATTATAGGAGAGATACATATAACGGCTTGCCTTTTGCAACTTGAGGGATTGACATTATAGGAGAGATACATATGACGGCTTCAAACGGCCAATGTTTTATCTTGGTAGCAGTAGATTATTTTTTAAAATGGGTCAAAGCTGAATCGTTCAATAAGCTGGGGGTAAAGCAAATGGCTAGGTTTATTGAAAAGAATCTCATCTGCAAATACAGGTCCTACACAGTGTGATATTGGATAATGGAGTACAGTTTCAAGGAGAAGTTAGGGACTTATTCTCGAAGTACCAAATCCATCATCACTGATCCTCCCCTTATAGACCGAAGGCTAATGGTGTAGTAGAAGCAACAAATAAGATAATTAAGCAGATTCTGTCTAAGATGATCAAGACATACAGGGATTGGTCGGAGATGCTTCCTTTTACTTTACAGGGATACAGAACAAGTGTGTGAACCTCGACTAGAATGATACCATTTTCCTTGGTTTATGGGATGGAAGCAGTGTTGCTAATTGAGATAGAGATGAAATCGTTAGCGGAGGTCCTGGAAACTGAATTACCTGGGTAGTGAGCAGATACATACAGTTAGCTTTATTAGAAGAGAGAAGGATAAAAGCACTGTATCATCATCAGCTATATCAAAGAAAGATATCTCGGGCCTACAATAGAAGGGTTAAAATCAGGAAGTTTAAAGTTGACGACTTAGTGTTGAAGTAGTGTAAGCCTAATGTCCCTGATCCAAGAGGAAAATTTAGACCTAGTTGGGAAGGCTCGTATGTTGTGAAGCAAGTCATGAATAAGGGTGCAGTCAAGCTATCAGACATGGACGGAAATGAGTTCAGTGAGCCAATGAATATTGAAATGTTGAAGAGGTTTTATGTATAAAAAAAAGCTTGCTAGGTTGAAAACCCAAAAGGGTGGCCTAGGCAAAAGTTAGAGCAGTCCGCTAGTTTCAAAAACCCAAAAGGGCGGACTAGGCAACAATTAGGGCTAAATGAGAGAAAATTGTCAATTAGAAAACCCAAAAGGGTTGTTTGGCGATAGGAGTAATCTTATATATGCTGGCTTTATGTTTGGTTGTTCCCCAATTTAAAAAAATAGAGTTAATATTAAATTATTCTATGTGCATTGTTTTTAGTATTTGACCAGATATGATAAAATAAATAACACAATAGCAAAAGGTGACGGCAAATTATAAAAAGAAAAAGAAACATCTTTTATTATTTTCATTATTTTTCTAAAGAATTGACAAATGTAAGATCTATGGCAGACGATAAGTGTAGTAAGCAGGACAGCTTTGCTTCAGCTAATCCAAGAAGGCTTCAATCAGACGGTCAAGACGGTAAGGATTATAGCAAGTACCTCGATGAAGAGCAATAAGAGGAACATATATCAAATACATTCGAATGGTGACACGAGTGATCTTCCACCAAGGTACCGACCAATGGATGTTAACTATAGCTTGAGAGTGAATCCAGTCGGCATATGAAGAAGTAGGATGGAGGAGTTTCCCAGCAGAATGATGTCGTGGTAAATATCTGGCAAAATCTACCGATGGAGTGTCGAGCAAGCAGAGGCATTCATGAGGCCAAATTTGTAAGCATAAGAAAACAAGTTAAAAAAAAGGTCCGCTAAGTTGAAAACCCGCAAGGGCAGCTTAGGCAAAAATTAGGACAGCTCGCTAGTTCCGAAAACCCGCAAGGGCGGACTAGGCAAAAATTAAAGCAATAAAAATAAAAGGCCTAAATTAAAAACCTGAGAGGATGATTTAGGTAATTCCCTAAAGTAGCAGCGGACTTCCAGCTAATCTCCTTGAAGATTTTGATTTGGATTGGTCCAATCGAACTAGGGTCTCAGCCAAAATCATGGGTATCGGTGACAAGCCTCCTTCCATTTGGTCCACGACATCCAGTACTCGTGGATCGATGTTGCCATTAGAAGAAACAAGCAAGAATTGGCCAAGCAAGTAGAGACAAAACATGAGCCCCTAAGTTTTGGTGGGAGCCAAATGAGAAGTGCAAAAGTCAATCAAGGGACCAAGTAGAATTTTCTCACCTCTCATCAACTGCAGAACTTCGAGCTTTGAAAGTTGAAATAATATTTGCATCTTTTGATGAGTTTTGGAAGTCAATATGGGCAATGTCATTGGTTGACTGCTTGGATATCCAATGATGGTTTCAAATTCTTCGATCATAGGACATATCTCAAAATTATTTATCTTGAACGTCCTAGTTTTCATATCCCAAAAGGAAACCATGGCATGTAGAAAATGATGGTCTAATTTAACATTTTGAAAACACTTCAAAGTGTTAATTTGAGACCAAGATATTTGTTCCCAATGAATGACTTTCATGGTTTTAAACAAACCTTTGATTTTCTTGAAATTAAGCTCTATTATTCTTGAAGTTAAAGAAAGAAAACTCAAAATTGTTGAAAGAGATTTTGTTGTCGTAATAAAACTCGTAGAGAATTTATTGGCTTCTGTTGAACTTATGGCATGAGTGGCAAATTGAAAGAAGGTTTATATAAGAGGTTGGCTTATATACTGAAGTTGACAAGGAGTGGTGTAGACCCTTAATTTTTGACCCAGTCCAGTCCAGTATAGCTTTTTTAGTCCAAAATAAATTTTGTGTTGTCTAATATATTTTAATTGGTCCAAAATAATTTTTGTTATCTTAATTAAATAATTTTTGCTTTAGTATCTAATTTTTAATAATAAAAAATAAAAATAAACAAATAAAAACAAAAAATCAATGACGAAAAAATCGGCGACTAAAAAATTTCGCCGAAAACTAGCGCACGGGCGAAATGGCCCTCACGTGGTCCTCGCCCCTGCCGCAGCCAACTGCGGCAATTTTTTTTTTGCCAGCGCAATTTTTCCGCAACAGTTTTTTTCACCAGCGAAATTTTTCCAACGCAAATTTTTCGAAACCTAATGCAATTAGGTTTTGGTTTCCTTTTCTTAATGAATATTATGTTCCGTGGATGATTAGGATTGAACCATAAAACTTCTATAAATAATGACTAAACAACACAGAAAAATGAAGGAAGAAAGAAATCGGACAAAAACTTGGAGGAAAAATTGGATCCGAAACTAAGTAGGAAAAAGGTGAATCAATCTGATTTTTTAAGAAAGCAGAAAAATAATTCAAGCAATTCAAAGGCAGCAAAGCTTGTCTTTGTTTTTGTTCATCCAAGAAGTAATTTTTGGTGTAACATAAGAACCAAGGTTTGAGCTCTCAATTTCTTTTTGTTTTTTCACAGTAGCTTAATCATCACTTTATTTCTTTTAATTCAAAAACTTTAGAACCTCAATTCACTTTTTCTAAGGTTTAAAAACCTTAATTCATTGCTTTGTTTTCCAAAAAGTTTAAAGTTGTTAGTTTTGTTTCTTCAAAGTCCCAAAACCCTAATTTGCTTTCTAAATTTTCAAAACTCTAAATTGTGTTTTGTTTCCTTCCAAAAGCCCTAAAAACTTCTTTTTTGCTTTTGTAAACTTTAAATTGTTTACTTATTTTCATAAAACTTCATAAAGTTATTAATTATTTTTTCCAAATCCTAAAAATTAACTCATTACCCGAAACCCTAATTCAAAAATTCTAAAACCCTAATTCAATTCCAAAATTCAAAATAGTAAACCCTAACCCCCTTAAAACCTTAAACTCTAATTTTTTCTAAACACTAATCCTTTAAAACTTTAAAAACCATATAAACATAAATGTTATAATTTTACACAGTAAGCTTTAAAATATAATTTAGTAACTAATAGTCATAATCTAAATGTTTTGAAGTGTCCAAACCCCTAGTTTCATGATTGCACTACTCAAATACTAATTTGGTTAATCAAAGAATTTTATCAACCTTTTAAAATATAAAATCTTAATCTATTTTAATTCCTTTAAAAACTCACAGTAGCCTAATTACACAAATTCCAAAACCCTAAACACATGAAATAAAGAACCCTAAATGGAAACAGTAGCGATAATTTAGATTTTTATTTGCCTTATTCAATTCTATATTTGATTATGCTTTGATTTATTTTATATGCTTTAATTTATTTAAGTTCAATGCTTGGTTTATTTAATTTGTCATGGATGGATGTTTACTTTCTATTGATGTTTAATACCTTTGATGAATGATTTATTTATGATGAATGGTTATTTACTTTTATCAATTTATTTAGATTTTCAAATGTTGTAAGAGGTATGTTTCCACTTGGTAGGTACCTCATTAGTTAAATATTATGTAATTTAAATTGCTTTTCTATTTTAGAACCAATGTAAAGGACATGTTTATACCTTTCGGTGGGTGTCCTATTTAGGCATGAGATGTAAGGACATGTTTTCATCCACGAATGGGTGTCCATTTATTTGCTTTGTTTGGACATTGCTTTGTTTTTAATATAATGATGCTTTCTTTTAATTGCTTTGTTTTTAATATAATGATGCTTTCTTTTTAATTATTGTGTGTAATATGGATAATATTGTTATATTTAAGAATTTTATAATATTAAGACCTGTAAAGGAGGCCGATTCCAGTGAACCGGGCATTGTAGGGGTGCTGGGCCATTTCTCACCTTCACCACACGTACCCAACTTTCCAAACCTATTAGAGGGTTGGGGATTCCTTAGGAATCGAGTCATCCACCCCTTTCTTTTTTCCCGGCCCGTCCGGGTGGTGACTCCATTTTCTCTGGACTTAGGTCCGTGTTCTCTAAGGCCCCGAGCCTAAAAGTGCCGAAGTCGTAAGAACCATTCCACCGGAAGTGGGGGCGAAAATCCCTGCTCACAAGTAGGAAATGGTTTGAGGCCAAGACACGCAAGGAAAAGAATTTACATTGAAGCAATTGTTGGATTGCCGCACTCCTCTTGGTTTTGTAAATCTGAAACCATTTGGATTCCTAAATATTGTAAATTAAGAATAGTTGTTTTGCGTGTAAAATATATAATAATGATAATAATAATAATTAAAAAAATGAAAAGACAAAAGTTGCAATAAAGTAAAAAAATTATTATTATAATAATAATAATTATTATATTAATACAATATTTTCTCACTTAATACAATGTAGATCACTGCAAAGAAGGAGGCAGACCTTAATTAAATAAAGCCTTGAAAAAGTCATCACCTCATAAGGGAGGAGGCATATCATCCATTTGAAATTCGCTCGAAGGAAAAATACCTAAGTCCCTGTTTTCTTGAAATTCAGGCATGGAACAGTCATCATCTGAAGCAGGAGAAGGGATTTCATGGTCATCAATTCAGGGCCCCCTAAAAAATGAAGCATAAGGATCCCTGATTCCCCGAAATGTCCTGAAAGTTTTATTTCGACTGATGATACAACCCTTCAAAATGGGCGACCTGTTGATGACTAACAGTTAACTCTTCTTGCAGTTTCTTGTTTTACTCCTCTAGCATTAGTTGTGAGTCAGAAAAGGAAAGGGTAAGAACATATATAATCATGCATACATATAGCATAAATCATCCTGGGATGGGATAACAAACCAGATAACTTAGATCAAAGCCTTATGGATAAGATGGCACTTCCGATTGGAAAGAAGGAGCAAACGGTGAAAATTGCCGTTGAACCAGTGAAAATTGTTGTTAAACTGGAACAACAAATGAAGGTCTAGCCTCATGACCAAATAAACCAGCAGCCTGCGATATTCATGAAAAAATAGTCAGAACAAGTTATGAAGAAATAGTTACAATGACAAAAGGGTAAATGTTTACCTGAGAGGCACCAGCCCCAGGATGAGAGATAGACTCTCTTCCCTCTACTTCGTATTCCCCTTCATCACTGTCTTCGCCATCCCTTCTATCTTCTTCCTCAGAAACTCCCTGGGTGCTAATAGGAGACACATCAAAGTTTAAAAGTCGTGCTCGAATAAATTGGGCATATGACGCACCCAGTGGACAAAGATAAGTTTCAACATCATAGCCATTACGAGCTAGTCACCATGAATTCTCTATCATTGATGTAATATTCAAAGTATACGCTAGAAAATTCATCTGAACCCTCCATCTCTCGAGACTAAGGAACCAATCATACCCTCTCCCTAAGAAACCAACCACTAGACACAGGACCAGCAATGACTCAGCAGGAGTGCTGGTAAGGCGGTGCAGCATTCATGGAAGGAGTCTAATTTGCCCGCTCTTCAGCTTTTCACCAAGCCAAGTTGACATGCAAGATGATGAAAGGTAAGTGGATTTATACATAAATTTTAAGGTATACTAACATTATTTTATCTGGTCCCAGATTAAGCGGCTCAAGTGATAGCACTGGGAGTGCATATGATGAGAGCTGGGAACTGTTGTGCGATCAAACAACCAAAAGTTCAACCTTAGATACCCAACTCTCTCTCAAAAAATACTAGGCACCCTCACGAGATTATGCTCATAAGCCCATATCTTCAATAAAAATGGAAATCAAATTCATACAAGTATAGGAATGGAACTGACAGTGGTGGAAGATAGTACCTCAATAATCACCATAAAGTCGATGAAAGACTTTTTATTCCTACAAATCTTGTTGAGACCATAATAGAGACAAGTAAGGCCAGCAAAGCTGTAAGAGATCCATATCTACAAGGGCTCACAATACCGATAAATGGATGGCAGATTCGGTACAGTATAAAATGGTTTATCCGAGAAAATATAGCAAAAATTCTTGAGCGTATTGCTCAGCCATTTCTCCATGAACCCATCTAGCATAGTTCATCTAATGATTCTAAATTGGTTCAATTTTTATCTTGAATGGCTCTTTTAATGAAGGTTTCATGCCTATTAACTGTTGAATTTCATCATGTGTTAGGATATCATTAGTAAGAGAGACCGGAAGGCCATAGTACTAACCAGTTATGGCTGCAAAATCAACTGGGCCAATGGTCATCTCTCCCACAGGAAGATGGAAAGTATGAGTCGTGTCTGCCCACCATTTCAATAACACTTGAACCATACTCCTATATATCAAACATTCTTCAGATGGTAGTTGAAGAATAAAGTTTTTGAAACCATACTCTCAGATGATCCATTTTACCAAAGAAGGTGCTACATCATACCATTGCCGGACTTTATAGACACACCCTCCACCCCAAACAACGCAGTGATCATGCTAACACTGTTCTAGGTAAGCCAATACGAGGTAAGTATATCATGTCACAAAAACTACTATTTCAAAGTCTAATATTGCCATGAGTTACTCATTACTTTGTGTTCAATTTTATTAATACTAAGTTACATATTAAATTTCTGTTACAGTCCATTAGATAATTTATTTTTAGCACTAGAATATGTCCTAATCTTTGTTACAATTCATTTGCTAATATACTATTAATAACTAATTATAGCTAAAAATAAAAATGTATATAAAAAATAATAATAATATGAAAAAATAAAATAATAAAATAAAATGATAAATATATATTTGTGTTGTTAAAATATTAAATTACAGTATTACCTCAGTTTTTTAACTTGAACTGCGATGAAGCTGCATCCCAGCTAGAAGATCTAAATTTTCATTTTTGTGCTCTCGAATAAATTTTAGCAACCTAGCATTGGATCGAGAATCCAATCTCGAAGCATGCATTCTCTCCATTTGCTGCTCAAACTATCAAGCTATATAGGTAACTGTAAATGAAAGTGTAAGCAAAAGAAATGGTGAGGGGCTGATGCATTTATATAGGAAAAAAAAAGAAAAAAATCATCACTTGAATGAACAGTGAGTAAATAGTAAATTCAATTATTCAAAAATGAAACTGATATTCACGTGTGAATAGCAATTATTTACGTGTCTAAAAATATTTTTTGTACTTCTAAAATATTTTCTCCACGAAAGGGGCAAGATGATATAGGTATGATAAAAAATAGCTAAATTTTTTGCAGATTTTTTATTAATATCTTACTATAATTATCTTTTGCAGACACCTTGGGTCCAGAACCCAAATTATTTTTGAGTCCAGAACTCACCTCGGGTCCAGAACCCAAATTATTTTTAAGTTCATAACTCACATCAAGTCCAAAATCCAAATTATTTTTGAGTTCAGAACTCACCTTGGGTCTAGAACCCAAACTATTTTTAGTCCAGAACTCACCTCGGGTGCAGAACCCAAATTATTTTCGAGTTCAGAACTCACCTCAGGTCCAGAATCTAAATTATTTTTCAGTTTAAAACTCATTTCAGGTCCAGAATCCAAATTATTTTTGAGCCTAGAACTCACCTCGGATCTAGAACCCAAATTATTTTTAAGTTCAGAACTCACCTCAGGTCCAGAACTCAAATTATTTTAGAATTTAAAACCCACCCCGAGTTTAGAGCCAAAATTATTTTCGAGTCCAGAACTCACCTCGGGTCCAGAACCTAAATTATTTTTTCTTCCAGTACTCACCTTGGGTCTAGAACCCAAATTATTTTTGAGTCCAGAACTCACCTCGGGTCCAGAACTCAAATTATTTTTAAGTCTAGAACTCACATCGGGTCCAGAATCCAAATTATTTTTGAATTTAGAACTCACCTCAGGTCCAGAACCTAAAATATTTTTTAGTCGAGAACTCACCTCGATTCCAGAATCCAAATCATTTTTTAGTCCAGAACACTAATTATTTTTGAGTCCAGAACTCACCTCGGGTCCAGAACCCAAATTATTTTTTAGTCCAGAACTCACCTCGGGTCCAAAACCCAAATTATTTTGAAGTCCAAAACTCATCTCGGGTCTAGAATCCAAATTATTTTTTAGTCCAGAACTCACATCGGGTCTAGAATCTAAATTATTTTTTAGTCCAAAACACACCTCGGGTTCAAAACCTAAATTATTTTTTAGTCTAGAACTCACCTCGGGTCCAGAATCTAAATCATTTTTTAGTCCAGAACTCACCTTGGGTCTAGAACCCAAATTATTTTTTGAGTCCAAAACTCAATCCAACCTTAGGTACGAAGTCTAGTCTGGCTTTAAACCTAGTCAAAAATCATATTGCTTTTATTCTCTTTAACTATAGTCCCAGATCACTCAAGCATGGGGCAAACTGTAGACCCTTATTTTTTTACCAAGTCTAGTCTGACACTAATTAAAAGGCAATTAAGTCAAGTCTAAAAGTATAAAATAATTTGGAGTAATTTTGCAAACTAAAATGTGGTCTGGCAAAATATTAAAATCTCAACACATAATAATATAATATTTATTATTTATTTTAATAATATAATAAATAAAAAAGAAAGAAGAAAAAAAGAAAAGAAGAAAAAGGAAAAATGAAAATATAAATATTTATTTTATAAAAATATAATATTTATTTTTAATAATAATAAAATAATAATTAATGAATTGGCGAGGTGACGCGTTGCAGGCCTGTCCTGCGCGAATTGGTCACTGCCCTCGCAGGCCCCCGCCCGCAGCTCTCGCAACCCATGCTCGTGGGCAATTAGCCTTGCTAGTTTTACCAAAACTAAATTTGATTCGAACGATTTTAATTTTTCCTTAATCAAGAAGGACTAGGTTTTCAATTAATTGCCTATAAATAAGGGATTTGAAGATTAAAACGGGACTTGGACTTTTGGACTTTGGAACTTTAGAAACAAAAAAAGCAATAAAACAAAAACTCTAGAAAGAAAGAGGGAAAAACATAAAATTTTATCAAGGCAGTGGCTCACTACTGTCTTGATTTCATTCAACCAACAAGCAAGGCCGGTGCAAGTAAAAGTTTTTAATCAACCTTTAACTATTGGTGGAATCAATAATGAAGGTACATCTTCTAAATTAAATCCATTTAAACTTAGCATGATTTGATGATATTGATTGTTTTTCATACAAAGTAATTCCAGTAACATGGTAGCTCCAATAACCTGTATGTATCCAATTGATTTTTTTAATGCATGATCATTTAATTTAAGCACATCCAATAGCTATATTTTATATAAATATTAATCAAAAATTCAATTGTTAGAAATAGCTTAGAAGTTTTTTTAAAGTATCAATAATCTTTCCAAACCTTAAACACTTTTCCAAAATTCAACTAAACCTTAGTTTATTTATACCCTAAAAACTATAAAATTCTATTATCCAGAATCCTAATTTTCACAAACCCTAAATCTTAATTTATCTATTCTTAATTCTCCAATAGCTAAATTCTATTTTTAATTTATACAGTAGCTAAAATACTTTTCAAAAATATGTATAAAATGTTAGTTTTCTAATTTCTAAATCTAAACCCTAAAATCCTAGTTTTAAATCTAAACCCTCAAAATCCTAATTTTATTCAAGAAACCCTAATTGAAGTGTAAACCCTATATTTATATATCTATTTCTTTGCTTAAGTTTGGATGCGTGCTTATTGTACATGTTGATGGGTGATTTATTTTTATTTGATTTTATAATGAATGCTTGAATGTTTGTTCATTGATTTATTTTTAGTTTCAAGAAATTGTAAGAGGTATGTTTCCATGTTATGAGTACCTCATTTGTTAGATCTCATGTCATATAATTTATTTAAGTTTTGGATTAATGTAAAGGATACGTTTCCACCACTTGGTGGGTATCCTATTTTATTTGTTTTCTTTTGGACATTGGACAATTGTAAAGGCATATTTTCATCCGTGAATAGGTGCCTATTGATTTATTTTGTTTGAACTTGATGTGATTTTAATAAAGTGATTATTTATTTTTATGATTGCATGTATTATGGATAATATCGTATTAATTAAGAATTTTATAATATTAAGACCTGAAAAGGAGGCTGATTCTAATGAACAGGGCGCTGTGGGGTGTTGGGTCATTCTCACCTTCCCTACACGTACCCAACTTTTCGAACCCAATAGGGGGTTGGGAATTCCTTAGGAATCGAGACATCCACCCCTTTCTTTTTCCCTACCCGTCCGGGTGGTGACTCTATTTTCTTTGGGTTTAGGCTCGTGTTCTCTAAGGCCCCGAGCCTAACAGTATCGAAGTCGCAAGAAACATTCCACATGGGAGTGGGGGAAAAATCCCCGCTTACAGTATAGTATCATCGAAAAGACCTATATAGTTGTGGTTTGGTCTTCTAAGAAATTGCAGCATTACTTTCAATCGTATAGTGTGTAAGCAATTTCCAAGTTGGATCCGGTGAAATATTTAAGGGAGACACCCTCATTGATTGGGAAATATAGTCGATGGTTGATAATTTTAGAAGAATTTGAGATTGAATATGTAACCAGGAAAACCATCAAAGGTAGTGCAGTAGCAAAATTCCTGGCTCAGCAACCATTGCCAGACAGTGAGGATGTAATTTTGGAATTTCCTGATGAACATTTAGAGGCCATTGAAGTACAAGGGTAGAAGATGTATTTTGATGGAGCAGTAAATAAAAAGGGAGCAGGTTTAGGAGTAATACTATAATCACCTGAAGGGGAGCTCATTCCTTTAGCTAAGAAGTTAAAGTTCAGGGCAACCAATAATATGGTGGAGTATAAAGCATGTATCTTTGGTTTTGAAACCCTGATGATTTTGAAGGTGGATAAGGTGCAAGTCTTTGGTGATTCATTGTTAGTGGTATCCCAAGTGAATGGAGAGTGGGAGTTAAAAAAAAAGAGAAGTTAAAACCATACCACGATTATTTAACCATGATAAAGAAGAATTTTAAGGAGTGTAGATTTATACACTTACCAAGAGAAGAAAACTAGATGGCTGATGCCCTAGCCATATTAGCTTTGATGTGGGAACATCCTGTCAACTTATTTCTTAAGCCTCTGGTTTTGACCAATTCATCAACTCCTTGCTATGAATACGAAACAATTCTGGAAACTGATACAGACCATGATGCGTGGTATGACATCATAAGATGGTTCTTGGAGAATAAAGAATATTCGTTGAGGGCAACAAGGGAAAAGAGAAGAGCTATAAGGTGATGGTCCTTAAAATACATCACCTTTCATGGAGAGTTGTACCGAAGATGGCTTGATGGGGTACACTTGAAATGCTTGAGGAAGTCTGAAGTTAAGCAGATCATGTTGAACATACATGCGGAAAGTTATGGACCACACATGAATGGATTAGCCCTGTTTATGAAAATAATTTGATAAGGTTACTACTGGCTGACCATGGAGAGAGATTGTATTGAGTTTGTGATGAGGTGCCAGTAGTGCCAGATGTACGAAAACCTAAATCACCTACCTCCTGAAGAATTACATTTTATGTCTTAACCCTGGCCTTTTGCAACATGGGGGGTTGACATTATTGGAGATATTCACCCAACAGCTTCGGATGGTCACCGATTCATTATCGTGGCAGTGGACTATTTTTCAAAATGGATTGAAGCTGAATCTTTCAACAAGCTAGGGGTAAGGTAAATGGCTATATTTATTGAAAAGAATCTCATATGCAGGTATGGGGTCCCACTTAATGTGATATCGGACAACGAGATACAGTTTCAAGGAGCAGTTAAGGACTTATTCTTGAAGTACCAAATCCATCATCACTGGTCCTCCCCTTACAGACCAAAGGCTAATGGTGCAGTGAAAGCAACAAATAAGACAATTAAGCAGATTCTATCTAAGATGACCAAGATATACAGGGATTAGTCGGAGATGCTTCCTTTTGCTTTATTGGGGGTACGGGACTAGTATGCGAACCCCAACTGGTATGATGTCATTTTTCTTGGTTTATAGGATGGAAGTGGTATTGCCAATTGAGATTGAGATTAAATCATTGAGGGTAGTCCTGGAAGCTAAATTGCCTAAGACCGAATGGGTAGTGAGTATATACACACAGTTGGCCTTGTTGGAAGAGAGAAGGTTAAAAGCACTATATCATCATCAGCTATATCAAAGAAAGATAGCTCAAGACTACAATAGAAAGGTTAAGATTAGGAGTTTACAATGAATGACTCAGTGTTGAAGCAGTGTAAGCCTAATGTCCCTAATCCAAGAGGGAAGTTTAGATCTAGTTGGGAAGGGTCGTATGTTGTGAAGCAAGTCAAGAAGAAAGGTGCAGTCAAGCTATCAGACATGGATGAGAATGAGTTTAGTGAGCCAGTGAACATTGATAGGTTGAAGAGGTTTTATGTATAAAAAAATAGAGCTCGCTAGGTTGAAAACCCAAAAAGTGCAGCCTAGTAAAAAATTAGAGTAGTCTGCTAGTTTTGAAAACCTGAAAGGGCGGGCTGGGTAACAATTAGGGCTAAATGAGAGAAAATTGTCAATTTGAAAACCTGAAAGGGCGGGCTGGGTAACAATTAGGGCTAAATGAGAGAAAATTGTCAATTAGAAAACCTGAAAGGGTGTATGTTGGATTTATGTTTGGTTGTTCCCCAATTTAATAAAATAAAGTTAATATTAAAATTACTCTATGCGCACTATTTTGAAATAATCTGATCATTAGGGTAAAATAAATAACACAATAGCAAAAGGTGATGACAAATTATAAAAGGAAAGAAAACATCTTTTATTATTATTATTATTATTATTATTATTGTTGTTGTTGTTCATCCTAACATCATTTTTTCTAAGGAATTGACAAGTGCAAAATCTATGGTAGATAATAAGTGTAGCGTGCAGGCCAACTTTGCTTCAGTTGATCCAAGAAGGCTTCAGTCAAATGGGGCATGTCCAAATCAGGAGTTAACTCAGAACCTCGAGGCTTGGCTCCATATTGGCGATCAAGTCAATGAGGATTATAGTAACTACCACGATGAAGAACAGCAAGAGGAACATACATCAGATATGTCTGAATGGTGACATAGGCAATCTTCCACCAAGGTACCAACCAACGGATGTTAATCACAGCTCATAAGTGGATCCAATCAATCCAGTCAGCATATGAAGACGCAAGATAGATTAGTTCTCTGGTAGAATGATGTCATGGCAGATATCTGGTAAAGTCCATAAATGTGGTGTAAAGTAAGCAGAGGCACTCCTGTAGCCAGATCTGTAAACACAATACATAATTTTAAAAAAAAGAAGAAGAAGAAGAAGAAGCCCGTTAGGTTAAAAACCCGCAAGGGTGGCCTAGGCAAAAATTAGGGCAGTTCGCTAACTCTAAAAACCTGCAAGGGTAGTCTAGAAAAAATTAAAACCAATAGATAATAAAAAAAAAGAAGTTCACTAAGTCGAAAACCTGCAAGGGCAACTTAGGCAAAAATTAGGATAGCTCGCCAGTTTCGAAAATCCACAATGGCTGACTAGGCAAAAGTTAGAGCAATAAAAATAAAGACCTAAATTGAAAACTCGAAAGGATGGTTTAGGTAATTGCTTAAAGCAGCAAAGGACTTCCAACTAACCTCCTCGAAGAATCGATCTTGAATTGATCCAATCCAACTAAGGTCTCAACCATGATCATGGCGTACTGGTGAAAATTCCCACTCCATTTGGTCCATGATATCCAACACTCACGGATCAATGTCGCTGTCAGGAGAAATAAGTAAGCAAAGACAGAATATGCATCCCCAAGTTTTAGTGGGAGCCAAATGGGAAGTGCAAAAATCAATCAAAGGACCGAGCAAGATTTTCTCACCTTTGGTCAATTGCAGAACTTCAGGTTTCGAGAGTTGAAACAACATCTGCATCTTTTAATGAATCTTGAAAGTTAGTATGGGAAATGCCATTGGATGATCAGTTAGATATCTGAGAATAGATTCAAATTCTTCGATCATAGGACAAATTTCAAAGTTGTTTATCTTGAAAGTCCTAGTTTTCACATCCCAAAAGGAAGCCATGGCATGTAAAAAGGAATGGTCCAATTTGACATTTTGAAAGCACTTCAAACATTAATTTAAGACCAAGATATTTGTTCCCAATGTATAGCTTTCATGGTCTTAAATAAACCTTTGATTTTCTTCAAATTAAGCTCAGTCATTTTTGAAGTTAAAGAAAAAATCAAAATTGTTGTAATTGTTTTCATTGCTATGATAAAATTCGTAGGATATTAATTTGTTTCTGTTAAAGTTAGGAATTGTGGTATGATTGGAAAATTGAAGCAGATTTATATAAGGCATTGCCTTGTATACCGAAGTGTATGAGGAATAGGCAGTGGTTGGAAACTAGGACACGCATGGAAAATGTGTTCACGTCGAGTGATTATCGAAATGCCGAGTATATTATGGTTTTGAAAACTTTTATCCGTGATGAATCCAAATTTGAATTCGTCATGGATATTCCGTGTACATATATGATTTAAAAAAAAAGATACAAAAAAGTAAAAAAAAAAAAGGTGAAAAGTCAAAGTTGTTGGAGAACTAAAATGTAATTATTATTATTATTACAAGCCTTTTATTTAAATAATACAACTTAATCACTGTAAGGAGGGGCGGTCTATAATCGAACAAAGCCCTTAGAACATCATCGCTTATTGGAGGAGGCATATCATCTGCCCAAAGTCCACTCGAAGAGGAAGCACCCAAACCTTTATTGCCCTAAGAGTCAGTTCTATAATAGTCATCACTTGAGAAAGGAGGCGTGCATCCTAGTAGACAATCCAAGGCCCTCTCGAAGAAGAAGCATTCAGATCCCTCATGTCTTGAAATCAAAAGTCTCAGAAGTTGCATGCCTCCTAATGATACAATCCTTCAAAAAGTCCAAAACTCAATCCAACCTTGGATCCAAAATCCATTTTTGTTCTAAAATCAGTTCAAAAGTCATGTTGCTTTTTACTCTCTTCTACTGAAGTCTCAGATCGCTCAAGTAGGAGGCAAGCTGTAGACCCTTAAATTTAGGTCGGTTTAAATTTAAGAAGCTTATCCTGGCCTGTTATAATTTTAAAGGGGCCTAAACCTAATTTTAAAAGGTTGAAATTAAACTGGTCCAATTTTATTAATCCCATATTAAAATTGTAAAAAAGTTATGCCTAAAAAAATTAATAATTTTTTATCGGTTTGAGTCGGGTTGGTTCAAATCCATGTGAGCCATGGCTCATTTTGATTTGGACACCCTAAATCGATATCAGGCCAACTCATATCGATTTGGGAGAGCCAAATCGATATGAGCATTGCCTCATATCGATTTGGGCATCCCAAATCGGTATAAGGCAAAGCTCATATCGATTTGGATTTGCCTCATATCGATTTGGTCATCCCAAATCGATATGAGGCCGGTCTCATGTTGATTTCAGCCTCTCAAATTGACCTATCTGAGTTTTAAAAGAGTTTTGACTGGGCAATTTAATTTCCTAATCAAGCTTTAATTCATTTAAGACTCAGATTAGGCAATTTAGGTTTAGGGTTAAGTGATTGTTTCCCTATGAATATATGATTAAAAAGAATGGAGAATAGACCTGTAATTTTGATTAGCAATAAACACAGAAGCATTCAAAATTATTAAAACAAAGAAGAGTAATCAATAAACACAAAGAAAGAATACTATCAAATTGGTGCAAGCAAGAGTTTGGATCAATGTTTAATTTTTGGTGGAATCAACAAGAAGAAATAAGTTCTCTAAGTTTAGTTCATTTAAACTCAAACACAAGAAGCTTTGGTGATGTTTGTTTAAACTTTAATCATATTTGTTCTTCATCCAAAGTAGCTCTAGTAGCTTAGACACACCCAATTATATTTATCATTATACATTCATTAGTTTAAATATATCCAGTAGCTAAACCTTTTCCAAAACCATAATTTGTTTCCTCCAATTCGCAAAACCCTAAATCAGTTTTTTAAATAACCAAACCTTAATATCAAGTAAACCTAAAAGCCAAATTATAAAATTCTAAATTTGTCCAAACCCTAATTTACTTAAACCCTAATTCATATAAATCCTAATTTTCATAAACCCTAATATCTAGAATCCAATTCACCTAAACCCTAATTTACCTCAACAACAATTCACTTAAATTCTAATTTACTAAAACCCTATTGCCAAATTTCCTAACCCTATTCCAGTAGACATAATTTAAAACTAATTTATTGTTTAAAGCTTAATCCAAAAAACCTAATTTCCCATACAACAACTTCAAAACCCTAATTTTATATATTTAATAATTTATTTAAGATTGAACCCTAAAACTTTGATTATTTAATTTATAATATGCTTATGATGAGTGATTTATCAATTTTCTATTTTTAGTGATTTACTTTTAATTATTATGAATGTTATGAATGGTTTAATTCATTTGGTTCATTATTTTAATGTTGATTATTTTAATTTTCATAATATAAGAGGTATGTTTTCACGTCATGGGTACCTCATTATTTAAGATTAATGTAATTTAATTTATTTTGAGTTTTGGATCAATGTAAGGGGCAAGTTTCCACCAAATGGTGGGTGTCCTATTTTATTTAGTTTTAGACATTAGACATGGTTGTAAGGGCATGTTTCCATCTTGTATGGGTGCCCATTTATTTGCTAATTTGGATTTTTCTTAATTTTAATACAATGAATGATTATTTATTTTGATAATTGTATGTATTATGGATGATTTAATAATATTTAAGGATTTAATAATATTTAGACCTGAAAAAGAGGCCGGTTCCAATGAACCTGGCAATGTGAGGGTGCTGGGTCATTCTCACCTTCCCCACGCGTACCCAACTTTTCGAACCCATTAGGGGGTTGGGGACTCCTTAGGAATTGAGCCATTCACCTCTTTCTTTTTTCGGCCCGTCCGGGTGGTGACTTCATTTTCTCTGGATTTAGGCCTGTGTTCTTTAAGATCCTGATCCTAATAGTGCCGAAGTCGCAAGAACCATTTCACATGGGAGTTGGGGCAAAATCTTCACTCACAAATATAAATAAGTAATTTCTATTTCAATTAAACCTAAACATATTTCATTTAATCCATAATTATCAAGGAAGGGATTTCCTACCTGATTATTTAATTTCTTGCATAATTATATAATTCAACATTTGATTAACTCAATATTTCATTTAAACATGGATTAAAGTTAAAAATCATCAAACAAACTCTATGTTTACCACATTTATAATTTTTCTTGTATGAAAGAAAAATATTCCATAATCAATTTCTTTCACAAACAATTCTGTAATCAATTCACGAACTTCCATAAGCAATTAAAATCAAGAAAAAAATTCAATTAGTAGCAAACTATGTTTAATATAAGCATTAACCTCTTTCAATAGCCCCTCTCCTTTCTCTTTTCTTTAGTTTCTTGATTTTTGTACTGATATTCTTGAGAAATTATACACAAGATAGCTAAATCCCTTCAAAACTATGAATTATTCTTAAATAATCCTTGGTTTTTATATAGAAGATGAAAGAAGAAGAAGAGAGAGATGGTGATGATGGTGAATTTAAGTTTGAAGGAAGAAGAAGAAGAAATAAGTCAAAATTTTCTTTTTTTTAGCAAGTCAAAATTACCTTTAATAATATCTCGAGTTATTATTCTATGTGATGCTCACAACCTAACTTTGGTATACCTACTTTCTTTAATTGTCTCTTAATTCAGTTTTTAACTTCTTAAAATCATAAAAATAATTGTTTTAATTATTTTAAAGCATGTTATCCCTATTCCATATCTTAATCATGGTAAAATTTTATATTATGGCCAGATGGACATTTTCATAATTTTTACCGCTTTTTAAATTCTTTTTTCTAGAATATCGAATAATCCATACCCAGTTTTATTTTTTCCTCTTTTCAAGGCTTGTTTAACCCTATTTCCTACTAATTTCAAATGCTCAGGCCACACATAACATCATACATACTCCAGTACATATTTATAATACAGAAAATTAGAGCATAAAATTTTAGACATTACAACTATCTCCCTCTTAAGTAATTTTGCCCTCAAAATTTATATGTTCAGGGTGTCTGAAATAGTTGAGGGTACTAATGCTTCATTGTTTCCTCACTTTCCAATGTGGCTTATTTAGTTGAGTAGTTTTTCCATAATACTTTTATTAGAGGAATGTGTTTGTTCCATAACTCCTTGACCTCTCGAGCTAAGATAACCACTAGTTCCTTTTCATAACTCAAATCTAGTTATATTTTAATGGATTCTGCATGTATTACATGTGAAGGATCTTATTTGTATCTTTTGAGCATCGATACATGGAATACATTATGGATCTTGGTTAGTTCTGGAGGTAAAGCCATTTTGTAGGCTACTGACCCACATATTCAAGTGTATCATATGGTCCAATAAACCTAGAACTATGTTTTCATTTCTTTCCAAATCAGAGAACTTTTTTCCATGGTGATATTTTTAGAAATACCTTGTCCCCCATATTGTATTCAATGTCTCTTCTCTCCAAATTTGCATAAGACTTATGTCTGTCTATTGCAGCTTTCAGTTGATCTTTTATTAGTTTCACTTTTTTCTCTCTCTCTCTCTGTGACAAGGTTAGGTCCCACAAGCTTATTCTCACTCAATTTTATCCAATAGAGAAGAGTTCTACATTTCCTTCCATATAATGCCTCATATGGTGCCATACAAATACTTTTCTAATAATTGTTGTCATAAGCAAATTCTACTAATGGTAAATGTCTGTTCCAACTACCTTTAAATTCAATAACAATCTAACCATATCTTCATCTATATGGCTCTCTTCGATTGGCCATCAGTCTATGAATGGAATGAAGTGCTAAAATGGAGTCAGGTACCCAATGCTTTCTGAAAACTTCTCAAAAATCTCAAAGTAAAGCGCATGTCTCGGTCTGATGTGACAGACACTGGCACTCCATAGAGTCTAACTATCTCATATATATATAATTTCGCAAGTCTATCTAGTGAATAGTTAGTTCTTATTAGAAGAAAATGAGTTAAATTAGTTAACTTATCAGCAGTCACCCAAATTGTATCATGCTTCTTCTGAGTGTTTGGAAGACCAGTCATAAAATTCATGGTGACTTTGTCCCATTTCTGCTTTGGTATTAAGATGGGTTGCAGAAGACCTGATAGTACTTGATGTTTTGTTTTGACCTGCTGACATACTAAATGTCTGGTTACATACTTAGTAATGTCTCTCTTCATACAAGGCCATTAATAGAAAGGTTTCAAGTCCTAACATATCTTATTGCGTCTCGAATGCATAGTATATGTGGTACTGTGAGCTTTTTGAAAGATGTTCTCTCTTAATTAATTCACATTAAGAACATAGAGTCAATCTTTGTGGTATAAACCACTATCTTCTAGGATAACATAATCTGATCTTTCACCCTTGTGTACTTGTTCCATCACTTCTGATAGCTTCTAATTCTACTTTTGAGCCTCTCTAACATTCTACCTAAAGGTTGGCTTGATTCTTAGTTTTGCCAAAGTCTTTGGACTTAAGGCATCAACCACCACATTAGATTTTCTAGGATGGTAATCAATGGTGCAGTCATAATCTTTGGTTAATTCCATCCATCTTCTCTACCTCAAGTTGAGTTCTTTCTGTATAGGTAGACATAACATCTTTCACCATACAAGTAGTACTGCCAGATTTTCAAAGTAAATACAATAGATGCAAGCTTCAAATCATGTGTGGGATAATTCAATTTGTGAGCTTTCAATTGCCTAGAAGCATAAGCAATCACTTTTCCTTCCTGTATCAATATACAACTAAGTCCCTGGTCAAAAGCATCATTGTATATTACATAATCGTTACCAGGAGTTGGTTGTGTCATAATAGGTGCTTCTATCAGCATGACTTTTAATTGTTCAAAACTTCCATGACATTGATCATTTTACTTGAATCTGGTTTCCTTTCTAAGAAGTTTATTTAGAGGGAGTGTTGTCTTTGAGAATCTCTGTACAAATCTTCTATAGTAACCAACTAAACCAAGAAAACTACAAACTTTAGTCATATTCTTCAGTGGTCGCTAGTTTAGAATGGTCTCAACTTTACTAGGATCCATACGGATACCATCAGCTAATACCATGTGTCTTAGAAATGCTACCTCTGTTAACCATAATTCATATTTGACAATTTCACATATGACTGGTTCTCTCTCAATGTTTAAAGCACAATTCTCGGATGCTTATCATGCTTCTCTCTGCTTCTAGAATAAACCAATATATCATCAATGAAAACAACTACAAACTAGTCTAGATAAGGCTTAAAGACCCGATTCATCAAGTCCATAAAAGTTGTTAGTGCATTGGTCAATTTAAATGGCACGACTAAAAACTCATAATGCCCATATCGGGTTTTGAAAGCTATCTTTAGAACATCAACTTCCTATAACTTTTATTTGATAATAACCTCTGATTTAAGATCAATCTTGGAGAAAATACCTGCTCCCTTCTGTTGAACATATAGGAAGTGGATATTTTTATTTTATGGTCACCTTAATCAATTGTTGGAAGTCAATGTACAACTGTAATGTACCATGCTTCTTTTTCACAAATAGGACTGGTGCACATCAAGGCAACACATTAGGTCTAATGAACCCTTTATCAAGCAGTTCCTAAAGTTGTACTTTTAATTTTTTTAGTTTCGGAGGTGCCATCCTATAAGGTGATATGTGTGAGCGGGAATTTTTGCCCCCACTCCCGGTGGAATGGTTCTTACGACTTCAGTACTGTTTAGGCTCGGGCCTTAGAGAACACGGACCTAAGTCCAGAGAAAATGGAGTCGACACCCGGACGGGCAGGGAAAAAGAAAGGGGTGGATGACTCGATTCCTAAGGAATCCCCAACCCCCTAATGGGTTCGAAAGTTGGGTACGTGTGGGGAAGGTGAGAAATGGCCCAGCACCCCCACAACGCCCGGTTCATTAGAACCGACCTCCTTTACAGGTCTTAATATTATAAAATTCTTAAATATAACAACATTATCCATAGTACACACAATAATTAAAAGAAAGCATCATTATATTAAAATCAAAGCAATGTCCAAACAAAGCAAATAAATGGACACCCATCCAAGGATGGAAACATGTCCTTACATCACATGCCTAAATAGGACACCCACCGAAAGGTAGAAACATGTCCTTTACATAGGTTCTAAAATAGAAAAGCAAATTAAATTACATGATTTTTAACTAATGAGGTACCCACCAAGTGGAAAACATACCTCTTACAACATTTGAAAATCTAAATAAATTGATAAAAGTAAATAACCATTCATAATAAATAAATCATTCATTAAAGGTACCAAATATCAATAAAAAGTAAACATCCGTCCATGATAAATAAAATAAACCAAGCATTAGATTTAAATAAATTAAAGCATAAGAAATAAAACAAAGCATGATCAAATATGGAATTGAATAAGGTAAATAAAAATCCAAATTATAGCTACAATTTCCATTTAGGGTTCTTTATCTCATGTATTAAGGTTTTGGAATTCATAAAATTAAGCTAATGTGACTTTTTTGTGGAATTAAAATAGATTGAGGTTTTATGTTTTAAAAGGTTGGTAAGACTCTTTGGTTAACTAAATTAATACTTGAATGGTGAAATCATGAAACTAGGGTTTTAGACACTTTGAAATACTTTTGATTTGTGGGTTATGGTTATTCATTGTGTTTTTAAGCTACTGTGTAAATTAAAGTATTTATGGTTTTATGGTTTTTTTTAATGTTTTAAAGGATTAAGGTTTAGAAAAAGTTAGGGTTTAAGGTTTTAAAGGAGTTAGAGTTTACTATTTTAGGTTTAGAAGTTGAATTTTGGGTTTAGTGTTTTAGAATTTAGGGTTTCGGTGATGCATGATTTTTAGGATTTGGAAAAAGCAATTGAAGATTTTATTGAATTTTATGAAAATAAACCAATGATTTAAAGTTTATAAATCAAAAAAAGATATTTTTAAAGCTTTTGGGAAAGTAACGAACACAATTTTGCTTTTTGAAAATTTGAAAAACAAATTTTGGTTTTGGAGTTTTGAAGAAATAAATCTCATAGCTTTAAACTTTTAGAAAATAAAGCCACGATTTAAGAATTTTAAGCCATAGAAAAAGTGAATTGAGGTCCTAAAATTTTTGAATTAAAAGAAACCAAAGGGTGATTATGCTACTGTGTAAAATATAAAGAAATTAAAATTTCATACCTTATTTTGTAAGTTGCACCAAAATTGCTTCTTGGATGAACAAGCTCCAAAGACCAGCCTTTTTGCCTTTGTAATTCCTTAAATCGTGTTTCTGCTACTTTAAAAATCAATTGAATTCAAGCTTTTCCTTCACGAATTTGGATTTCCATCCTACTATCCAATTTTTGTCCCTTTCGGCCTTCCCATCATTTCATTGCCTTTGATCCTTATTTATAGAAATTTCATATGGTTTTCCTAATTAATCACGGCAAGTAATATTAATAAGAAAAGGAAACCGGAACCTAATTGAATTAGGTTTCAAAAAATTTACGTCGAAAAAATTGCGCTGCCAAAAAAAATTACCGCAGGAAAAAATGAGCTGGCGAAAAAATCTGCTGCAGGAAACTGCGACAGTGAGCGAGGAGCAGGCGAAATGCCCACGGGCCCGCACGACGATTTTTTCGTCACCGATTTTTCTGATGCCGATTTTTATTTTTATTTTTATTTTTACTTTTATTTATTTTTATTTTTTTATTAATAAAAATATGATACTAAAGCAAAAATTATTTAACAAAAATTATTTTGGACTAATTAGACAACAAAAATCATTTTAGACTAAATAAAACATATTGGACCGGACTGGGTCAAAAATTAAGGGTCTACAGTTTGCCCCCTGCTTGAATGATCTGAAACTTTAGTGAAAGAGAGTGAAAGCAATAAGACTTAATTTTTGAGATGGCAATTTAAATTTGTTTTGGGTACTTGGACCCGAGATTGGGTATTTGGACCCTAAATTGGGTACCTGGACCCGAGATTGATTGAATTTGGGTACTTTTGGACCCGAAATTGGGTACTTGGACCTGAGATTGATTTAATTTGAATACTTGGACCCGAGATTGATTTGATTTGGGTACTTGGACCCGAGATTGAGTACTTGGACCCGAGATTGGGTACTTGGACCCGAGATTAAATTGATTTAATTTGGGTACTTGGACCCAATATTGGATTGAATTTGGGTACTTGGACCCGAGATTGATTTGATTTGGGTACTTGGACTCGAGATTGGATTGAATTTGGGTACTTAGACCCGAGATTGATTTGATTTGGGTACTTGGACCTGAGATTGGGTACTTAGACCCGAATTGGGTACTTAGACCGAGACTGATTTTGATTTGGGTACTTAGACCCGAGATTGGGCACTTGGACCTGAGATTAAATTTGATTTGGGTACTTGGACCCGAGATTGGATTGAATTTGGGTACTTGGACCCAGGATTGGGTACTTGGACCCGAGATTGATTTGATTTGGGTACTTGGACTCGAGATTGATTGAATTTGGGTACTTGGACCCGGGATTGGGTACTTGGACCTGAGATTAATTTGATTTGGATACTTAGACCAAAGATTGGATACTTGGACCCGAGAATGATTTGATTTGGGTACTTGGACCCGAGATTGGGTACTTGGACCCGGGATTGGGTACTTGGACCCAAGATTGGATTTGAGTTGGGTACTTAGACCCGAGATTTGATTTGATTTGGGTACTTGGACCCAAAAATGATTTGATTTTGGGTGCTTGGACCCGAGATTGAGTTTGACTTACCTTTTATCATTTGAAAAATCTGACTGCTCTGGTTATTCTATGCATTGTGATTTTTCACCCTCAAAATGGATCTTCATCCTTTGAGATTGGGTCTTCATCCTTGAAAATGAATCTTCATCTTTTGACATTGGGTCTTTACCCTTGAAAAGTGGATCTTCATCCTTTGAGATTGGGTCTTCACCCTTGCAAATGGATCTTCATCCTTTGAGATCGGGTCTTTACCCTTGCAAATGGATCTTCATCCTTGGAGATCGGATCTTCATCATTGTAAGTGGATCTTCATCCTTTGAGATCAGGTCTTCACCCTTGAAAATATGGATCTTCATCCTTTGAGATCGGGTCTTCACCTTGGCTTCAGCTCTTTTAGCTGGATTGATCTTTTGTCTTTTGTCCCTTCATTCTTTTGAGAATTCTAATTTTCTCTCTTTTTTTTATTCCATTCTTTTTTATTCTTCCTTTGCACTTTTGCAAAAAATTCAGCCCTTTTTATCTAGCCTTCTTATCCTCTCCTTTTCCCCCTGCGTGACGAGATATTTGCAAGTGAGTTTAAAAATATTTTACATATAAACTCAAAAATTGAAAAGGAGAAACTTTGCCCCCTGTGTAGGCTCAAACCCATGATTTTTCTATATGGACTCTAATTGATGTTGTTGTTGTCTAGTTCTTTGCACAAGCACGTATTTCTTCTCTTTGCAAGATTACTGGAGCTTTCTCAAGCAATGGGCTTTTTATGCCCCCCCCTGATTTGATATCTTCTTTTGATTGCTTGCTGTTCATTTTGACAATGAATAGACAACACAAGACAAGAAAGTGCGATGTGATATGCTCATGTATGCATGATATGCATGAATAATACTTACAGTTGTTCCATTGACTCACAGACCGAGGTGATCAGCAGAAGTGTTCTCATTGGTTCCTTTTTGACGCTCGTTCAAGTCTTGCATTTGAATGATCGAAAGCTTTGCATTTGTGGCTTTTATCTTCAAGATGTTGAAAACATGAGTGGTGGAGACCCTAAGCAGCAAAGTCAGGGATGAGGAAGTGACATACCATAATCCGACCTACGCAAGTGACATAGAATTCAGTAACGACATGGTCAACTTCTCACCAAAAGCAATGGAACCTGAATTGATCCAAAAGATGGTGGATGACACCCTCAACACCAAGATAGAAGAACTGAAGGAGGCCCTGGCTGAGACTATGAAGATCCAACTGGCTACACTATTGGGGAACACTGTTGAGGCATCTGCTAGTACTAAGAAGCAGAAGGACAAAGAAAAGGCGAATGTAACAGAAGTAGCTTTTGATGAAGACAAGGTAGTAATTGATGATGCTGATTGGGATAAGTACTTCCAAGACCAATAAGAAAAGTTGAAAGAGGAGAAGGTCGGAGAGAAGTCTAAGTCTACTGGTTTTGAAAAAATGATTACTGATTTGGAAAAGAAGTTCAAAAAAAAGTTGAAAGCTAAAGAGGTGTTGGAAGTGGACATGCTATTTGAGTAAGATGAAGAAGTTCTTTACAAGTTCAAGATGCCCTCTTTCACTAGGTACAATAGTACAGGGATTCCTCACTTGCATGTTAAGCAGTACATCACTGTTATGCAGTCTGTTAGAGCTACCAAGGCTTAAACTCTAAGGTACTTCATGCTTTCACTAGATCCTGTTGTGCAGAATTGGTTCAATACCTTAGAGGAAAGTACTCAAAAGAACTAGGGTTGTACAAAGCCTTCATCTAGTAGTATGGGTACAATGTTGAGTTGGAAGTAACCTTAATGGAGGTAGAGACTATCAGGCAAAAACAAAATAAAAGTTTTGTTGATTATGTGAAGAGATGGAGAAATAAGGCTGCACTTCTCAAAAGGAGGCTTAATGAGTCTGACCATATCAGGATAATAGTCGAGGGTGTCCTACCCAGTCTGCATGAATGAATGTCTCACACCCTTATAAGGGATTTCAAAGATCTTCTCCAAGCTGGTTTATAAATAGATGAATGGGAAAGAGAGAAGAGCCATTTTTCTAGAAGAAAGAATGAGAGGGGAAATTATCAGTCTAGAGGCCATAGTGCACAGAATGCAATAGATGTCAATGCAACTGGTTAAGAAAATAGAAGATAGTTTTTAGAGTTGGAAAACCTCTGTCTTGGCTTTCAGAGTTGGGAAAACCATTGTCTGTAGAAGAAAGGGTTGTTACAACCATTGGCTCCTCGAACCTTGCCGAATCCTTTACCTCCAAACTTTGATACCAAAGCTTTTTGTCAATTTCATTAAACACAAGGACATGACACAGATAGTGGTAAGCTGCCCGAGCCCGAAATACCCAACACCAAGAACAATCTTTTGCCTAAATTTAGAAGGGTTCCATCGACAGCAACCTTCATGATAGAGGGAGAATTAAAGGAAAGTTATATCTTATCAACTTTTCAAGATGTAGATTAAGGAACTGTGGATGAGGAGGTGATGACCATTGCTCTTGATACGTCAAAATAAATAAAGCATCTTCGACTTCAACTCAACAAACTTCTCTTAGCTTGTTTGTTTTTTGTTTCATTTTCTTTCTTTCGAACAATTATGTTTTTCAAATTCAGATTGTTTGAATAAATTACATCTATTGAATTTATAATTTTGTTTATTTTTGATATTTTAGTGCTCAACAATGACAAGTCTAGCTTGATAATCATAAATTAGTATATCTATACATTATAATTCGAATGACTTTACTAGGTAAGGGAATTGTTCTATAGCATTGAGTTGTGTATGCTTATTTAGAGAGGGTTCCTGCATAATGACCTTTGTCTAGGCCCTAGTCAATCTTAGAACATGCTTTGATGAACTTTTGAGGTGAAATTGAACTCTGTTTATTTAAGGGAGAGATGATCTAGGCATTATTTGGTAAGACAAAAACTAGAATCCAACTAATTAAATTTCAATCCCTAGTTATCCCTTTAAGCCTTCATGGGATTTTAGCTTGCTTCCATTAGCTTGCAAACCCAATAACCTATCCTCAGCTATTGTGAGACTCATGACAAGTCTGATGATCATTGAGTTACTAAAGAGAAAAAAGATCAAAGAAAATAATGTACAACCAAGACTGTAGGGATAGTTGAAGGTCACCTGAACTACACCTAATATCACATAATGACAACAAGGCGACAAAGGGTTCATCCTTACTAAAGTAGACTTATCTTATCCCATTCATAGCCAAAAGCATAAAATGGTACAAAATAAGACAACTCACTTGGAGCTAGGGCAAAAAAAAAAGAGAGAGAAAGAAGAAAAAAGGAAAAAAAAAGAGAAAAGAAGAAAAGAAAAGAAAAGAAAAGAAAAGAAAAGAAGAAAAATAAAAATAAACCCAAAAAGGCAGTTCAGAAAGCTAACCGAGTTCCTTTTTACCTAAAGCAGCAGAAGATTTCCACTTAGTTTATGAGGACGATTGACTTGAATTGGTCCAGTCCAGCCAAAGACTCAAATACATAGGGGAAAGATCATTTTCATTTTATCCAACATAGCTCCAGGTTCGTAATCTTAAAAGTCTTAGACTTGATATTCTGAAATGAAAAAGGACAAAAAAGAAAGAGGAAGAAAAAGGGTGGTCTACAGATCAAGATAGTACTGATTGGATCCAAATTTTTGCAAATAAGAAAGAAAGACATTCAAGCTTTATATTTTCATTAAGTTAGAAAATAAAAGTGATGCCCAGAAGGTAAAAATGGTTCCAACAAGAAGATTGTAGTGTGAAGGTTTGTTAACAGTGTCACATTAGCTCTCATGTAAAAATGGCCTTCATTGAACCCATGTCTCTTATAGACCTTGTTTCAAGCCTATTAAAGACTTGCTGGTCTCTCTTAGTCGGTAGAGTCTATTAGTGGAGATAGTTTAGATAAGCATGCATATGAGATAGACAATATTCAAGCTCAATGAGACATATGGCCAAGTAATGTGTATGTGCCTATCTAAAGTGCAACAGTTCTTACTTAAATGGAAATGATTCCTGAGTTTAGTACGGTCTAGGGTTGTCATGTTATAGATATGTTAATTTGGAAAATCAAGTCCTGGGATACAATGACACTGATTTGACAAAGCCAAAATATGATTTTAATATTTAAAAAAAATGTGTTTTTGTCATATAAAGGCCTTAAAGTTAAGGGAAGTATGTTGCATTGTCAAACCTAAAAGGAAACAATGGGCAAAAGAGGGCTAATGAAAGAATCACTTGCAAGGTCATGTCATGAAGAAGTTATCAACCAAACAGATATCTCCCATGTCTTTGGCTACCATGCTTGGGCCTCCACTACTCATGTTTCCAACATTCTAGAATTAAAGCCATAAATGTGAAGACTTTTGTTATTCCAATGTAAGACCTAAATGAGCATCTGGAAGGAATCCATGGGAGCACTTTTGCTGATCACCTCAGTGTGTAAGTCAATGGAACCACTGTAAGTATTATTCATGCATATCATGCATTCATAAGCATAT
Organism: Garcia nutans; assembly: GCA_947685225.1. Lineage (NCBI taxonomy): Eukaryota > Viridiplantae > Streptophyta > Magnoliopsida > Malpighiales > Euphorbiaceae > Garcia > Garcia nutans. The sequence continues at coordinate 58,122,921 of CANTUV010000007.1, forward strand.
CACACAGCATTTTTTTTTGTCACATGTTGTCTATTCTTTGCCAAAGTGAACAACAGATACTCTATGAAGCAAACATGAAGTAGATATGGAGTCACAGGGAATGAAAGGCCCATTACTTGAGAAAGATCCAGTCATTGTGCAAGGAACCAGACAAAATACAAATATCAATCAGAGCCTGCATGGGAACAAAATCATTGGTTTGAGCCTACACAGGGGGCAAAGTTTTTCCTTTCAATTTTTAAGTTTATACGTGTACAAAATATTTTTAGACTCACTTTCAATATTTTTCCATGTAGGGGGCAAAGAGAGGATATATGGGCCAGCTAAAAAATAGCTGAAATTTTTTCAAAAGGAAGAACAAAGAAAGCAAAATAAGAAGAAAGTAAGAACTCCAAAAGAAATGAAGAATGAAGAATAAAAAATCAACCCAGTTAAAAGAGCTGAAGTCAAAGTAGGACCAATGTCCAAGGATGAAGATCCATTTTAAAGAGTGAAAACCCGATGTCCAAAGATGAAGATCCATTTTAAAGGGTGAAGACCCGATATCCAAGGATGAAGATCCATCTGAAGGGAGAAAACCCGATGTTCAAGGATGAAGATTCAATCTAAAGGGTGAAGACCCAATATCCAAGGATGAAGATCCATTGGTGAAGACCCACAATCCATTGAAGAATGGAACAACCGGCTAGAAGAAAGCCAAAACTCTCAACTGATAGAAGGTCAATCAGCTAGAAGAGCTGAAATTAATTGGCTAGAAGACAGCTAAAACTCTTAATTGATAGATGGTCAGTCGGCTAGAAGAGCTAAAACTAGATGACTAAAAGAAAGCCAAAATTCTCAATTGATAGAAGGTCAATCAAATCAAGTTTCAAGTCCAAGTGTCCAAATCAAATCCAGTTTCGGGCCCAAGTACCCTGTTGTCCCAAGATAGCAACCAAAAGGGGGGGTGAATTAGTTGGTATTAAGAAATGATGATCAATTAAAAAATGCAAAGATTAAAAAGAAAGTATGGAGAGTGTAAAAGAAGATTAAGTAGAAGATGGAATACAAGATTTATAGTGGTTCAGATTTACCTTAATCCTACATCCACTTCCTTGACAACTTGTTAAGGGTCTACTAGCTTTGAGTTTTTACAAGCTTAACTCTAACTTGGTTTTGTTCTAGCTCACACCAAACTACTCACAATGGTTTGAGATCACTTTCTCACAATCCTTACAAGAGTTTTTCTAGGCTTACTCTCACAACCTAAGTGTTTCCAAGCTCACATTCAAACTTAAGATGGGTTTTAATGCCGACACCCAACACTCAATTAATACAAAGGATGATTTTGATTCAAAAGAAAGAAAGATGTTCAAGGAGGCTATTACAAGAAAAAAAAACTTCTTAATGATGAAGTTACATAAGGTATTTATAGCCTTCAAGACAAGAATTAGCCATTTGAAGTTTGGACCAACATATTTGATTCTTATCTTCAACTAATTTCTCTGCCAGAGCAATTTTCTAGTCAAAATCTTTATGGTCCAGTCGAAAATTATAGACCCTTAATTTTTTACCTAGTCCGGTCCAATATATTTTAATTAGTCCAAAATAATTTTTGTGTTGTCAAATATATTTTAGTTAGTCCAAAATAATTTTTATGGTATCTTGATTAATTTTAATATTTATTTTAGTAAAAAATGGTAAAGTGAATAAAAAATCAAAAATAATAAAAAAAAATAACAAAAAAAATCGGCGACGAAAAAACCGTCGATGAAAAATCATCGCCGAAAGTCAGGGCGGGCCCGTGGAAATTTCGCCCGCAGGAAACTCCTGCGGGCGATATGGCCTGTGGGCCAATTCGCCCGCTACTGCCTCACCCATTCTCGAGTCCAAGTACCCAAATCAAAGCAATTTCAGGTCCAAATACCAAAATCAAATCTAATCTCGAGTCCAAGTACCCAAATCAAATCAATCTCGGGTCCAAGTACCCAAATCAATTCAAGCTCGGGTCCAAGTACCGAATCTCGGGTCCAAGCATCCATTCTTCGGTCCAAGTACCCAAATCAATTCAAGCTCGGGTCCAAGTACCCAATCTCAGATCCAAGTATTCAAATCAATTCAAGCTCGGGTCCAAGTACCTAATCTCGGGTCCAAGTATTCAAATCAATTCAAGCTCGGGTCCAAGTACCCAATCTCGAGTCCAAGCACCCATTTTAGGGTCCAAGTACCAAATCAAATTCAATCCAATCTTGGGTCTAAGTACCCAATCTCGGGTCCAAGTACCCAAATCAAATCAATCTTGAGTCCAAGTGCCCAATCCTGGGTCCAAGTACCCAAATTCAATCCAATCTTGGGTCCAAGTACCCAAATCAAATTCAATCTCGGGTCCAAGTACCAAATCTCTGGTCCAAGTACCCAAATTAAGTCCAGAACTCAAACCGGGTCCAGAACCCAAAAACAAATTCAAATAACCATCTCATAAAAAATTAAGTCTTGTTGCTTTTCACTCTCTAAAGTCTCAGATAGTTCAAGCAGGGGGCAAACTGTAGACCCTTAATTTTTGACCTAGTCCGGTCCAATATATTTTAATTAGTTCAAAATAATTTTTGTGTTATCCAATATATTTTAGTTAGTCCAAAATAATTTTTATGGTATCTTGATTAATTTTAATATTTATTTTAGTAAAAAATGGTGAAGTGAATAAAAATTCGAAAAAAAAATAACAAAAAAAATCGACGACGAAAAAATCATCGCCGAAAGTCAGCGCGGGCCCGTGGGCATTTCGCCCGCAGCCCGTGGGCCAATTCGCCATCCGCTGCCACAGCTTTTTCGGCAACGCAATTTTTCCGCAGCAGTTTTTTTTTGCCAACGCATTTTTTCCGCAGCAGTTTTTTTTCCCCAGCGAAATTTTTCCAACGCAAATTTTCTGAAACCTAATGCAATTAGGTTTCGGTTTCCTTTTCTTAATGAATAATAGATGCCGTGAATAACTAGAATTAGTCATATAATTTCTTCTATAAATAAGGTAAAAAACAACACAAAAATCAATCAAGAAATAAGAAAGAAATAGGACAAAAACTTGGAGGAAAAATTTGATCCGAAACTAAGTAGGAAAGAGGTGAATCAATCTGATTTTTTGAGAGAGCAGAAAAACAATTCAAGCAATTCAAAGGTAGCAAAGCTTGTCTTTGATTTTGTTCATCCAAGGAGAAATTTTTGGTGGAATCAACAAACGAATGTATGCATCAATTGTTTAAATTTTATTCCTCATAGTAGCTAGTTCATCCCATTATTTCTTTTAATTCAAAAACCTAAGAACCCTAATTCACCTTTTCTGAAGTATGAAAACCTTAATTCGTTGCTTTGTTTTTCAAAAAGTTTAAAGATATTAGTTTTGTTTCTTCAAAACCCCAAAACAAAAATTTGCATTCCAAATATTCAAAATCCTAAATTGAGTTCTGTTTCTTTTCAAAAGCCCTAAAAACATCTTTTTTGCTTTTATAAACTTTAAATCGTTTGGTTTATTTTCATAAAACTTAATGAAATTATCAATTATTTTTCTAAATTCTAAAAACCAACTCATTACCTGAAACCCTAATTCAAAAATCCTAAAACACTAATTCAATTCCAAAACTCAAAACAGTGAATCTTAACCCCTTTAAAACTTTAAACCCTAATTTTTTCTAAACCCTAATCCTTTAAAACCTTAAAAACCATATAAACATAAATATTATAATTTTACACAGTAGGCTTGAAACCATAATTCAATAAGTAACCGTAAACCATAAATCTAAGTATTTTAAAGTGTTCAAATCCTAATTTCATGATTTTACATCACAAACCTTAATCTGGTTAATCAAAGAGTTCTACCAACTTCTTAAATCATAAAACCTTAATCTATTTTAATTCCCTTAAAATCACAGTAGCCTAATTCCATAAATTCCAAAACCCTAAACACATTAAATAAAGAATCTTAAATAGAAAAAGTAGCCCTAATTTGAATATTTATTTGCCTTATTCAATTTTATGTTTGATTATGCTTTGGTTTTTCATATCATTTAATTTATTTAAGTTCAATGCTTGGTTTATTTAGTTTATGATGGATGGATGTTTACTTTTTATTGATATTTAATACCTTTGATGAATGATTTATTTACGATGAATGATTATTTACTTTTATCGATTTATTTAGATTTCCAAATGTTGTAAGAGGTATGTTTCCACTTGGTGGGTACCTCATTTAAACATCATGTAATTTAAATTTGCTTTTCTATTTTAGAACCTATGTAAGGGGCATGTTTCTACCTTTCCGTGGGTGTCCTATCTAGGCATATGATGTAAGGACATGTTTCCATCTTCGGATAGGTGTCCATTTATTTGTTTTGTTTTGTTTGGACATTGCTATGATTTTAAATATAATGATGCTTTCTTTTGATTATTGTGTGTAATATGGATAATATTGTTATACTTAAGAATTTTATAATATTAAGACCTATAAAGGAGGCCGATTCCAATGAACCGGGTGTTGTGGGGGTGCTGGGCCGTTTCTCACCTTCCCCACACGTATCCAACTTTCCGAACCCATTAGGGGGTTGGGGATTCCTTAGGAATCGAGTCATCCACCCCTTTATTTTTTCTTGCCCATCCGGGTGGTGAATCCATTTTCTCCGGACTTCGGTCCATGTTCTTTAAGGCCCCGAGCCTAAACAGTGTCAAAGTCGCAAGAACCATTCCACCGGGTGTGGGGGCGAAAATCCCCTCTCACAGTGGCGACTCCACTGGGGATAAGAGAAGTTGATTCTATTGGTCTTTATATTATTCTATTCTTTCTTATAATGATATTATCCATTGCATTATATTAGATTGCATTGTGTGCATGAGTTAGGATGCCCGTGTTATCCATGTTATGTTATGTAAGGGATACCATACTTTCACTCAAGGTATGGAGATCGAGCATGGCATAACCACTCATAGCCTCGTACCTTTTGGTATATACATAAACCTAAACCTTTTTACCCAAAGACTAAAGCTCATGTAATTGGCCTAGTTACTTTCCTTAGGTTTTTATCCCAAATGCATGTTGTTTGACTATGGTTGATTTATCTTGGCTTAAATCATGGCTTATTTGGTTTGTTCGTTTTCTAATATGATCCAAGTACATTTGCAAGCTCAAAATAAATTCTTCTTTAAAGTCCAAAAGACCAAAGCTATTTTCAAAACTTTTCAAGATGGTCTTTGGACATAAGGCTTTTCTAAAAATAAATCAAAAATTCTTTTGCTCATGGCCCAAATACTAAGCCCAAAATATACAATGGGCTTAGAAATAAAATTATTTTCACCCAACCTTTTCTTATAAAGAGCTTGCAAAAATATTTAGGTCAATTATGAAATACCAAAAATCAATTGTGAGCCTAGTTTACATTAAGAATAAATTAACCATGGGCTTATTTTTGGCATGAACCATTAGTTACCCTTTTTCAGGTGAGAAATCTATTTATGATAAACCTCTTAATTTAGTTTTAATCCAATATAGCATAAACGCTACTTTAGTTGGTTGGATGGATTAAAACCTAATTAATGGGAATTATCATAAGTTGATTTCCATTTTCAAAAATCTAACTATTGGTTGAAACGTCCAAGGGAATTATTCGAAAGCAAGGAACCCCATGTTGGTATTTTGTTAACCATATACCTAGGAAAAGAGACTCGCCATTCGTGTGTGGATGATATAAGGTTAGAAGGAACGTCCTAATTATCCTTGTTTGTTGATTGTTTGTGCATACATGCATACATTTACATCTCTTATCATTGATCCTCTCTGGCTCACAGCCCTAGATTATGACAGTTCAAAAGCTTACAATAATCCGACCTACGCCGGAGATGAAGTATCTAGCAACGACTCAATCACTTGCTCACCAAAAATAATGGAGCCCGAACAAATTCAAAGAATGGTGGATGAAGCCCTCAATGCCAAAATGGAAGAAATAAAAGAGGCCCTAGCTGAGACCATGAAGAACCAATTGACTGCAATCTTAGAAAATCATGTCGAGGTATCTGCTAGAACTAAGAAGCCAAAGGACAATGGGAAGGCTAAAATTGGTGAAGTAGCTTTTGATGATGATAAGGTGGTCATTGATGATGATGATTGGGCTCAATACTACCAAGATCCTCAAGACAAAAAGGAGCCAAAGGTTGTTGAGAAAGCAACTGTTGAAAAGATCGAGATATCTGATGTTGAGAAGATGATTGCTGATTTAGAAAAGAAATTTGAGAAGAAGCTGAAAACCGAAGAGATGTCTGAAGTTGACAAATTATTCGAGCTAGATGAAGAAGTTCTGTACAAGTTCAAGATGCCATCTTTTGTGAAGTTTGATGGAACCGGAAATCCTCATCTCCATGTGAAGCAGTATATCACTGCTATGCAGTCTGCCCGAGCTACTATGGCTCAAACTCTAAGGTACTTCATGCTCTCATTGGATTCTGTTGTCCAAAATTGGTTCAATACCTTAGATGATGGAACACAAAAGAATTGGGATTTGCTGTACAAGGCCTTCATCCAACAATATGGGTAGAATATCGAGTTGGAGGTTACCTTAATGGAAGTGGAGTCCATAAGGTAAAGGCCAAATGAGAATTTTGTGGACTATGTGAAAAGGTGGAGAAATAAGGCTGTTTTGCTCCAGAAAAGGCCCAATGAATCTGATCAAATAAGGATGATCGTGAGAGGTGTCCTGCGCAATCTCCATGAAAGGATGTCTCACACCCTTATAAGAGATTTCAAAGATCTTCTCCAAGTTGGTCTGCAAATTGAAGTGTGGGAAATAGAGAAGAACCTTTTTTCAACAAAAAGGAATGAGAAAGGAAATTTTCAGCCTAGCAATCAAAGCACACAAATGGAAGTTGGGGTTAATACCACTAGTCAAGGAGGAATGAGGCAGTTTTCAGAATTAGGGAAGCCACTGTCTTGGTTTTTTTAGCAAACTACAAAAGAAAGGGTTGTTACAACCATTGGCTCCTCGACCTTTGCCTAGTCCATTCCCCCTAAAATTTGATACTAAGGCTTTTTGTCAATTTCATTAGACTCAAGGACATGAGACTGATAGATGTACCCGATTAAGGCATGAGATCCAAGATTTGATTGATAGTGGCAAGCTACCCAAGCTGGATAAGCCCAACACTAAAGACATTCCATTACCAAGGTTCAATAGAGTACCGCCACCGGCAAACTTCATGGTGGGAAAAGGATTGGAAGAAGATTTTGTTTTATCCTCTTTTCAAGATGGAAATATTGAAGATATGAAAGGAAAAGAAGCTTAAACTCAACAAACTTTCCTTAGCTTGAATGTTGCTTTTCGATTTTACTTTCTTTAATATTTAATTTCAATAATTATGTCTTTCAAGTTTGTTTGAATAAATTACTTTCATCAAAATCTTGTTGGTCTTTGTTCATTTTGGTGCTCAACCAATGAGGAATTTAGCTTGATGTTTATAAATTAATGTGCCTAGGCATCATGACTTGAATGACTTTACTAGGTGAGGGAATTGCTCTACAGCATTGAGTTGTGTATGCTTACTTAGAGAGGGCTCCTGCATAATTACCTTTATCTAGGTCAAGTCAGTCTTAGAACATGCTTTGACAAATTTTCGAGGCGAAATTGAACTCTGCTTATTTAAGAGAGAAATGATCTAGGCATTGTTTGGTTAGCCAACAACTAGTATCCACCCAATTAAATATCAATCCCTAGTTGTCCCTTTGAGCCTTCATAAAATTTTAGCATTCTTTTCATTGGCATATAACCCCCAACAACCTGCCCTGAGCTGTTGTGATACTTTTGGCAAGTCTTATGATCACTAAGATGAAGAGGCAAGAAGATCAAAGAAAATAATGATTAGTCCAGATCATGAGGATAGGTGAAGTTCTCAAGACCATAAAGATAGTTAAAGTTCTCAAAACCATAAGGGTGGTTGAAGTTCTCAATACCATAAGGGTAGTTGAAGTTTTCCTAATATCTCCAATATATCAACATCAACATCAGAGTAACAAATGATTTATCCCTATTAAAGAAGATTTATGTTACTCCACTTATCCATTATTGGAAGCCCAAGTTGGTACAAATAAAACAACTCTTTTAGAGCTAGATCCAAAAAAAAAAGAGAAGAAAAGAAAACAAAAAAGACAAAAGAAAAGAAAAAAAAAGAGAAAAAAAGAAAAGAAAAAAGAAAAGAAAACCCAAAATGTTTCAAAAAGCCAACTGAGTTCTCTTTTACCTAAGACAACAAAAGGCTTCCATTTGGTTTATAAGGACGGTTTGACTTGAATTGGTCCAACCCAACTAAAGATTCGATCAAAATCAAAGAAAAAGGAGAAAGACCATTCAGTTCTTGAAAGTTCTGTACTTGACAGTCCTACAAGGAAGAAGGACAAAAATGATAAAATGCTCAAAGAAAGGGAGGAGTAAGAAAAATAAAAAGAAAGAAAGGGAGAAGAAGGAAAGAAATGAATTTGGGTACCAAACTTTATGCAAAGAAACAAAGATTGTCCTAATCAAGATCCAGATTAATGCCAAGAAGATAGAATGAATTTAGAGTCTAGAAAGATTGCTCCCAACTGTCTAAAGTTCCAATAAGAAATTTGTAGTGTGAAGGTTTGTCCATTATGTCACACCAGCTCCAATCTCAAAATAGCCTTCACTTAAACCTGTGTCCCTTATAGACCCCATTTCAAGCCTATCAAAGACTTGTTGATCTCTCTTGGTAGGTAGAGTCTATTAGTGGAGATAGTTTGGATAAGCATGAATATGAGATAGACAATATTTAAACTCGATGAGACCTTTTGCCAAGTAATGTGTATGTGCCTATCTGAAGTGCAACAATTCTTGCTTTGATGATTTCTGAGTTTAGTATGGTAACTAGGGCTGTCATGTAATAGACATGTTATTTTGGAAAATCAAGTCCTGAGGTACATTGACATTTATTTGGCAAAGCCAACATTTGATTTCAAAATCAAAATTAAAAAAAAAAGTGTTTTGTCATACAAAGCCTTCAAGTTAAGGGAAGTATGTTGAACCTCCAAAGGACACATTGGGCAAAGAAAATTATTATTGGCAAAGTTATGAAGAAACTACCAACCGACATGCTGAAATATAGTTTGAAATGGATGCATCCCTGACTCTGCTACTTAGGGTCTCAACCACTCATGTTTTCAACATCTTAAAGATAAAAGCCACAAATACAAAAGCTTTTGATCATTCCAATGCAAGACTTGAACAAGCATCAAAACAGAACCAATGAGAACACTTCTGCTGATCACCTCGGTTTGTGAGTCGATGGAACAACTGTAAGTATTATTCATGCATATCATGCATACATGAGCATATCACATCATACTTTCTTGTCTTGTGTTGTCTATTCTTTGGCAAAATGAACAGCAAACACCCTGCGAAGTAAAGAATCAAAAGAAGATATCAAATCAGCGGGGCATAGAAAGCTCATTGCTTGAGAAAGCTCCAGTAATCTTGCAAAGAGAATAAATAGGTGCTTGTGCGAAGAATTAGGCAACAACAACATCAATCAAAGTTTGCATAGAAAAATCATGGGTTTGAGCCTACACAGGGGGCAAAGTTTCTCCTTTTCAATTTTTTGAGTTTATATATAAAACATTTTCAAACTCACTTGCAAATATCTTACCACGCAGGGGAAAAAGGAGAGGATATGAAGGCTAGCTAAAAAGGGCTGAATTTTTTGCAAAAGTGCAAAGGAAGAACAAAAAAGAATGGAATAAAAAAAAAGAAAATTAGAATTCTCAAAAGAATGAAGATGCAAAAGGCAAAAGATCAATCCAGCTAAAAGAGCTGAAGCCAGGGTAAATACCCGACCTCCAATGGATAAAGATTCATTTTTCAAGGGTAAAGACCCGATCTCCAAATGATGAAGATACATTTTCAAGTGTAAAGACCTGATCTCAAAGGATGAAGATCCACTTACAAGGGTGAAGACCCGATCTCTAAGGATGAAGATCCATTTTCAAGGTTGAAGGCCCGATCTCAAAGGATGAAGATCCACTTACAAGGGTGAAGACCCTATCTCAAAGGATGAAGATCCATTTTCAAGGGTAAAGACCTTATCTCAAAGGATGAAGATCTATTTGTAAGGGTGAAGGCCCAATCTCAAAGGATGAAGATCCATTTTTAAGGGTGAAGACCCAATCTCCAAGGATGAAGATCCATTTGCAAGGGTGAAGACCCAATCTCCAAGGAAGATGATCCATTTGCAAGGGTGAAGACCCAATCTCAAAGGATGAAATTTTCATTTGCAAGGGTGAAGACCCGATCTCAAAGGATGAAGATCCATTTGCAAGGGTGAAGACCCAATCTCAAAGGATGAAATTTTCATTTGCAAGGGTGAAGACCCGATCTCAAAGGATGAAGATCCATTTGCAAGGGTGAAGACCCAATCTCAAAGGATGAAGATCCATTTTTCAAGGGTAAAGACTCGATGTTAAAAGATGAAGATTCATTTTCAAGGATGAAGACTCGATTTCAAAGGATGAAGATCCAATTTGAGGGTGAAAAACCACAATACATAGAATAACCGGAGCAGTAAGACTTCTCAAATGATAAAAGGTCAGTCAAACTCAGTCTCGGGTCTAAGCACCCAAATTAAATTCAATATCGGGTCCAAAACCAAAAATACCCTTAGGTCCTGAACCTAGAATCTTTTCTAAGTCCAGAACTTAGCTCGGGTCCAAAACCCAAATTTTGATTAGGTCCAGAACCTAGAATCTCTTCTAAGCCTAGAACTTAGCTTGGGTCCAGAACCCAAATTCAATCCAATCTCGTGTCCAAGTACCCTAATCCAATTTAATCTTGGGTCCAAGCACCCAAATTCAATTCAATCTCGAGTCCAAGTACCCAATTCCAATTCAATATTGGGTTCAAGCACCCAAATTAAATTCAGTCTCGGGTCTAAGTACCCATTCTTGGGTCCAAGCACCCATTCTCGGGTCTAAGTACCCAAATCAAATAAATTTTGGGTCCAAGTACCCAAATCAAATCATTTTTGGGTCCAAGCACCCATTCTCGGGTCCAAGTACCCAAATCAAAGCAATTTCGGGTCCAAGTACCCAAATCAAATCTAATCTCGGGTCCAAGTACCCGAATCAAATCAATCTCAGGTCCAAGCACCCAATCTCAGATCCAAGTACCCAAATCAATTCAAGCTCGGGTCCAAGTAACCAATCTCGAGTCCAAGCACCCATTCTCGGGTCCAAGTACCCAAATCAATTCAAGCTCAGGTCCAAGTACCCAATCTTGGGTCCAAGTACCCAAATCAATTCAAGCTCGGGTCTAAGTACCTAATCTCGGGTCCAAGCACCCATTCTTGGGTCCAAGTACCCAAATCAATTCAAGCTTGGGTCCAAGTATCCAATCTCGAGTCCAAGCACCCATTTTCGGGTCCAAGTACCCAAATCAAATTGGGTCCAAGTACCCAATCTCAGGTCCAAGTACCCAAATCAAATCAATCTCGGGTCCAAGTACCCAATCCTGGGTCCAAGTACCCAAATTCAATCCAATCTTGGGTCCAAGTACCCAAATCAAATTCAATCTCGGGTCCAATTACCCAAATCAAGTCCAGAACTCGGACCGAGTCCAGAACCCAAAAACAAATTCAAATAACCATCTCATAAAAAATTAAGTCTTGTTGCTTTTCACTCTCTAAAGTCTCAGATCGTTCAAGCAGGGGGCAAACTGTAGACCCTTAATTTTTTACTTAGTCTGGTCCAATATATTTTAATTAGTCCAAAATAATTTTTGTGTTATCCAATATATTTTAGTTAGTCCAAAATAATTTTTATGGTATCTTGATTAATTTTAATATTTATTTTAGTAAAAAATGGTGAAGTGAATAAAAATTCAAAAATAATAAAAAATAACAAAAAAAATCGATGACGAAAAAATCATCGCCGAAAGTCAACGCGGGCTCGTGGGCATTTTATCAAAGACAACATGCATTGACACTTCAACTACAAGTGTTCTTTTATTAAATACTCTATATGCTTTATTAAATGATGAATATCCTAAAAATATGCCTTCATCCGATTTGGATGAAAATTTTCCAAGATTATCCTTGGTGTTTAATATAAAGAATTTGTATCCAAATACTCTAAGGTATGAAATTTTGGGTATTCTTCCATTCCATAGCTCATAAAAAGTTTTGTTTATCAAAGGTCTTTTATAGACATGATTTGAAATGTAACAAGCAGTATTAACTGCTTTCATCCAAAAATAAGATGGTAGTTCATACTCATTAAGCATTGTCCTAGCCATTTCAATTAAAGTTCTATTTTTCCTTTTAGCCACTGTAGACCCTTAAATTTTGACCCAATCCGGTCGAATATGTTTTATTTAGTCCAAAATGATTTTTGTTGTCTAATTAGTCCAAAATAATTTTTGTTAAATAATTTTTGCTTTAGTATCTAATTTTTATTAATAAAAAATAAAAATAAACAAATAAAACAAAAAATCGGAGTCAGAAAAATCAGCAACGAAAAAATCATCGCGCGGGCCCGTGGGCATTTCGCCTGCAGGAAATTCCTGCCGGCGAAATGGCCCAAGCTATTTCGCCCACTGCCGCAAAATCTGCAACAAATTTTTTTCGCCAACGCATTTTTTCCTGCGGCAATTTTTTTTGGCAGCGCAATTTTTTCCGACGCAAATTTTTCGAAACCTAATTCAATTAGGTTTCAATTTCCTTTTCTTATTAACATTACTTGCCATGACTAATTAGGAATAAACTATATCAAACCACTATAAATAAGGACCAAAGGCAATGAAATTAAAGGGGGCTGAAATCCAACAGTAGCTTGGAAAATTTGAAACCAAATTAGTGAAGGAAAAGGAGCAATTCAATTTCTTTTTTTTTTGGAATAGTAGGGACCCAATTTAAGCAATTCAAAGGCAGCAATTGTCTTTGTTCTTGTTCATCCAAGAAGAATTATTTTTGGAGAATCAACAAAAGGAGGTATGTTAAATTCTTTTTGTTTTATTTTTTCACAGTAGCATAAACTATGAAATTTTATTTTTTAAATAAAAAACTTTAGAACTTTAATTTAGTTTTTCCAAAGTTAAAAACACTAATATGTTACTTTATTTTCCAAAAAAACTTAAAATTGTTATTTTTACCTCTTCAAAATCTTAAAACCTTAATTAAACATATTTTCAACAAAAATAAAATTTGATTCTGTTTCTTTTAAAATTTTAAACTAGGTTCTATTTCGTTCAAGAAGCCTTAAAAAATATCTTTTCTATTTATAAAAACTTTAATCTGTTGTTTAAATTCATAAAACTTCATAAAATTATCAAATTGATTTCCAAATTCTAAAAGCTAATTCACCACTCGTGACTCTAATTTTAAATCCTAAAACCCTAATTCAACTTCCAAACCTAAAATGTTAAACTATAACTCCTTTAAAACTTTAAACCCTAATTTTTTCTAGGCCGTAATCCTTTAAAACATTAAAAACCATAAAAACACAAATACTTTAAATTTACACAGTAGCTTGAAATCACCATTTTGAACCATGAATCAAAAGTATTTTAAAGTGTCTAAAACCCTAGTTTCATGATTTCACTATTCAAATATTAATTTAGTTAATCAAATAGCTTACCAACCTTTTAAAACATAAAACCCTAATATATTTTAATTCCATAAAAAGTCACAGTAGCTATAATTGGACTTTTATTTGCTTTATTTAATACTATACTTGATTATGCTTTAATTTATCTCTTATGCTTTAATTTATTTAATTTCAATACTTGATTTATTTAATTTATCATGGATGGATGTTTATTTTATATTTTGATTAATAGCTTTGATGAATGATTTATTTATGATGAATGATTATTTACTTTTATAAATTAATTTAGATTTCCAAAAGTTGTAAGAGGTATGTTTCCACTTGGTGGGTACCTCAATAGTTAAACATCATGTAATTTAAATTTTCTTTTCTATTTTAGAACCTATGTAAGGGGCATGTTTCTACCTTTCGGTGGGTGTCCTATCTAGGCATATGATGTAAGGACATGTTTCCATCTTCGGATGGGTGTCCATTTATTTGTTTTGTTTTGTTTGGACATTGCTATGATTTTAAATATAATGATGCTTTCTTTTGATTATTGTGTGTAATATGGATAATGTTGTTATACTTAAGAATTTTATAATATTAAGACCTGTAAAGGAGGCCGGTTCCAATGAACCGGGCGTTGTGGGGGTGCTGAGCCATTTCTCACCTTCCCCACACATACCCAACTTTCCGAACCCATTAGGGGGTTGGAGATTCCTTAGGAATTGAGTCATCCACCCCTTTCTTTTTTCTAGGCCCGTCCGGATGGTGACTCCATTTTCTCCGAACTTAGGTCGGTGTTCTCTAAGGCCCCGAGCCTAAACAGTGTCGAAGTCGCAAGAAGCATTCCATCGAGAGTGGGGGCAAAAATCCCCGCTCACAATGGCGACTCCACTGGGGATAAGAGAAGTTGATTCCATTGGTCTTTATATTATTCTACTCTTTCTTATAATGATATTATCCATTGCATCATCTTAGATTGCATCGTGTGCGTGAATTAGGACGCCCGTGTTACCCGTGTTATGTTATGTAAGGGATACCATACTTTCACTCAAGGTATGGAGATCGAGCATGGCATAACCACTCATAGCCTCGTACCGTTTGGTTTATACTTGCTATGGGAACCTAAGCCTTTTAACCCAAAGACTAAAGCTCATGTAATTGGCCTAGTTACTTTCTTTGGGTTTTACCCCAAATTCATGTTGTTTGACTATGGTTAGTTTATCTTAGTCTAAATCATGGCTTATTTGGTTTGCTCTTTTTCTAATATGACCTAAGTACGTTGTAAGCTCAAAATAAATTTTTCTTTAAAGTCCAAAAGACCAAAGCTATTTTCAAAATTTTTTTCAAGTTGGTCTTTGGACATAAGACTTTTCTAAAACAAATAAAAAATTCTTTGGCCCATGGCCCAAATACTAAGCCCAAAATCCATTTTTCTAAAATCTTTTACAATGGGCTTAGAAACAAAACTATTTTTACCCAACCTTTTCTTACAAAGAGCTTGCAAAAATATTTAGGTCAATTATGAGATACCAAAAATTAATTGTGGGCCTAGTTTACACTAAGAATAAATTAACCATGGGCTTGTTTTTGGCATGAACCATTAGTTACCTTTTTTCAAGTGAGAAATCTATCAATAATAAACCTCTTAATTTCGTTTTAATCCAATATAGTATAAAAGCTACTTTAGTTGGTTGAATGGATTAAAACCTAATTAATAGGAATTATCATGGATTGATTTCCATTTTCAAAATATAACTATTGGTTGAAACGTCCGAGGGAATTATTCGAAAGCAAGATACCCCATGTTGGTATTTTGTTAACCATATACCTAGGAAAAGGGACTCGCCATTCGTGTGTGGATGTTATAAGGTTGGAAGGATCGTCCTATTTATCCTTATTTGTTGATTGTTTGTGCATACATGCATACATTTGCATCTCATATCATTGATCCTCTCTGGCTCAAAGCCCTAGATTATGATAGTTCTAAAGCTTACAACAATCCGACCTACGCTGGAGACGAAGTATCTAGCAACGACTCAATCACTTGCTCACCTAAAATAATGGAGCCCGAACAAATTCAAAGGATGGTGGATAAGGCCCTCAATGCCAAGATGGAAGAAATCAAAGAGGCCCCAGTTGACTGTAATCTTAGAGAACCATGACAAGGCGTCTGCTAACATTAAGAAACCAAAGGACAAAGGGAAGACCAAAGTTAGTGAAGTGGTTTTCGATGATGAAAAGGTGATCATAGATGATGATGATGATTGGGCTCAATACTTCCAAGATGTTCAAGAGAAGAAGAAAGAACCGAAGGTTGCTAAGAAAGCAACTATTGTAAAGACCAAGACATCCGATGTTGAAAAGATGATTACTGATTTAGAAAAGAAATTTGAGAATAAGCTAAAAACTGAAGAGATGTCTGAGATCGACAAACTATTTGAACAAGATGAAGAGGTCCCTTATAAATTCAAGATGCCTTCCTTTGCTAAGTACAATGGCACCGGAAATCCTCATCTTCACATGAAGCAATACATCACTGCCATGCAGTCTGCCCGAGCTACTAAGGCTCAAACCCTAAGGTACTTTATGCTCTCATTGGACCCTGTTGTCCAAAATTGGTTCAATACCTTAGATGATGGAACACAAAAGAGTTGGGATCTACTTTACAAAGCCTTCATCCAACAATATGGATATAATGTTGAATTGGAAGTCACCTTGATGGAAGTGGAGTCCATTAGGCAAAGGCCGAATGAGAATTTTGTAGATTATGTCAAGAGATGGAGAAACAAGGCCGCTTTACTCAAGAAGAGGCCCGATGAATTCGATCAAATAAGGATGATTGTGAGAGGGGTGTTGCCTAATCTTCGTGAGAGGATGTCTCATAAACTCATCCGTGATTTCAAAGACCTTCTCTAAGCTAGTTTGTAAATTGAAGAATGGGAAAGGGAGAACAGCCGCTTTGCAACAAAAAGGAATAAGAAAGGGAGCTATCAACCTGGTAGCCAAAGCATGCAAAAGGTCATCGGTTTAATACTACTGACCAAGGAACAAGGAGAAAATTTTCAAAATTGGGAAAACTGATGTCTTGGGTTCTCAACAAGCTTCAAAGAAAAGGATTGCTACAACCCTTAAATCCTCGTCCTTTGCCTAACCCTCTCCCACCTAATTTTGACACCAAAGCATTTTGTCAATTTCACCAAATGCAAGGACATGACATGGATAGATGTGTGAGGTTGAGACATGAGATCCAAAATCTAATTGATAATGGGAAGCTACCCGAGCCCAATAAGCCAAGCACTAAAGACAACCCATTACCAAAATTCAATAGGGTACCACCACTGGCGACCTTCATTATTGGAGGAGGTTTACATGAGGCCTTTGTCATGTCTTCTTTTCAAGATGTGGGTGGAGAAACAACCAAAGAAGAAGAGGCATTTGTCAAAGTTGAACAAGCTATGATGGGTGGAGAAGTAGCGATTTGTGTTGTCAATAGGTTTTGGGATTCAAGTGATAGTGATGATGATATTATACCCAAGAAGGAGGAATGGACTTGGTCCGAGCCCGAAGAAGATGAGGTGATGAACACTAGATCCGGTAAGCCTTATGTAAGGCCACCACCTAAGAAGATAGAAACTAATAAGGGGAAGGAGGTCAAAATAGAAGAAGATGATTCTGTGCTCAAGCAATTGAAAAGAACCCAAGCAAGTGTTAGCATTTGGGACTTGTTAGCTACTTCTAAAAAACACCGAGAAACTATGGCCAAAGCCTTAGGTAGGATGCCCTTTTCTACCTCCACAACACCGAAGGAGTTGATCAACTTCATAAAAATTGGGAAAGTAATGAAATATGATGAGGTCCAAGAAAAGAGTGAAGTTAATATGGGAGCAGTTTCTTTTTCAGATGCGGACTTACCGGAGGAGGGGAGAGACCACATCCGCCCTCTCTTTATCAAAATAGAAGTCAAGGGGAAGAGGACTCCATGTGTAATGGTCGACGATGGGTCTGCCATAAATGTTTGTCCACTTAAGATACTGCCAAAGCTAGCCATGTCAACAAGAGATCTAAACCGAACGAGGTAACAATTCGTGCTTATAACAACACTAAGAGGTATGCCGAAGGGACTTTCAAAGTGGCTGTCAAGGTTGGTCCAATTAAATCTATTATTGAGTTTGTTGTTTTAGACATACCAGTTACCTTCGCCTTGCTCTTGGGGCGACCATGGTTTCACCCTCTTGGTAGAGTTCCTTCCACCCTTCATTAAAAGATCAAATTCCCCAACGGAAATGAGACAGTGGTCATTGAAGCTGAAGATAATGAGATTGTTAACGCTCTAATGGTTGAGAGGCCTCTCAATGGTTTTCAAGTGGCTGCAATTTCCAATGATGAAGTAGTGGACTCCAAAGTCTTGAATATGATGAAGAACATGAACTACCTTCCTGGAGCTGGTCTTGGAAAGGGTAAGGCTGTTTTAACAAAGTTGCTAGATTTTAGAACTCAAACATCTAAGAAGGGGTTAGGATATGATGAAGACAACGATGTCCAGCCAATAAAGAGTGAGAAGATGAGCTTCCCACCACTTGAAGAGATCTTTGTCAAAGCTCCAGATATGGGACCACTCCAAGGAAAGCCCGAGCCGATCATGTTCATGGGTAAGTTAATTCCAGGTTTTGAAATTTTTGCAGATGTTGCCGAGCTAGTGGAGCTAGTGAAGAAAGAGCTCACCCTGTCAACCAACAAAGAATCCAATCCAAAAGAGAAGAATGAAGCTGCCCTAAAAGCTGAGAAGACTCCCGAAGAGATTGCTGCCCTGGTTGAAGAAAAGTTTGAAGACATCCTGCTTTATGATTCTGAGAACAATGATTTTGATTTTGATATTAATAGTAATTTGTCTGCTTTGTATGAGGATTATGATGTTTTCTTTTCCAAAATGAATGCAATAAAGTCTGATTTTGCTTACTTGTGTGATGTTTCTCCTAATGGTTGCATACATTCAAATAGCAGTTACATAAGCATCTTTAATATTAATTCTGTTAACACACAATCATTAAATTTGGGAACAACTAAAAATCCTAAAAACATTAGCATAATATCCGACCTTACTCCTGATGAGAGAAAGAGATTTGAAAAAATATTCAAAAAATATGAAGAAGTATTTTCCTGGCCTTATGAAGATATGCCGGGGATAGATCAAGACATAGCCGAGCATCACATCCCTACTTACACTCACATTAAACCTGTCAAACAAAAGCTTAGAAGATTAAGACCTGAGTGGGCTGAATTGTTTAAAGAAGAGGTTACCAAGCAAATACAAGTGAAGTTCCTTGAAGTGATAGAATACCCAGATTGGCTAGCCAACATAGTACCTGTGCCAAAGAAAGATGGAAGGATAAGGGTCTGCGTGGACTATAGAGATCTATACAAGGCTTCCCCTAAGGATGATTTTCCTTTACCTCATATAGATGTTCTCATTGATAGTGCAGCTTCTAGCGTGCTACACTTGTTTGTAGATGGATTTTTCGGATACAATCAAGTGTTAATGGCCCAAGAGGATAAAGCCAAAACTGCCTTCATTACTATATGGGGTATATTTTGTTATAGGGTGATGCCATTTGACTTAAAGAATGCTGGAGCAACCTACCAAAGGATGGCCACCACACTATTTCATGACATGATGCACAAAGAAGTTGAAGTATATATTGATGATATGATGGTGAAGTTGGATACAAGGGAGCAACACTTCCAAAACTTGGAATTATTCTTCGATAGAGCTTTAAAATATAAGCTAAGATTAAACCCGAAGAAGTGTGTATTCGGTGTTACTTCAGGCAAATTATTGGGACATGTAATTGGTCCGAATGGTATTGAGATAGATCCTGACAAAGTCAAAGCAATCAGGGATATGCCAGCCCCAAAGACGGAGAGAGAAGTTTGGGGATTCATTGGTAAACTGTAGTACATTAGCAGATTTATAGCAAAACTCACAATAATTTGTGAGCCTATCTTCAAATTACTTAGAAAGAATCAGTCGGTCGCATGGAATGAAGAATGTCAAAAGGCCTTTGATCGAATAAAGGAGTATTTGTTGAATCCACCTGTTTTGAAACCACCTAAACCCGGCAAACCTCTATTACTATACTTAGCAGTAGAAGAAGAGTCGATAGGAGCCATGCTAGCCCAAGCAGATGAGTTGGGGATTGAGCATGTCGTTTACTATTTGAGTAGAAAGCTCTTACCTTGTGAAATTAAGTATAGTATCATTGAAAAGGCATGTATAGCCCTGGTTTGGTCTTCTAAGAAGTTGCGGCGTTACTTTCAATCGTATAGTGTGGAAGTAATTTCCAGGTTGGATCCAATGAAGTACTTAAGGGAGACACCGTCTTTAATTGGGAAATATGATCGATGGTTGATAATATTAGAAGAATTTGAGATCGAGTATGTAACCAGGAAAATAATCAAAGGTAGAGTGGTGGCAGAATTCCTGGCTCAACAACCATTACCAGAAAGTGAAGAGGTAATCTTGGAATTTCCAGATGAACATTTAGAAGCAATTGAAGTACAATGGTGGAAAATGTATTTTGATGGAGCAGTAAACAGGAAAGGAGCAGGTTTGGGAGTTATACTAGAGTCGCCCGAAGGGGAACTTATCCCTTTAGCCAAAAAGTTGAAATTTAGGGCAACCAATAATATGGTGGAGTATGAAGCTTGTATTTTTGGTTTGGAAACCCTAATGATTATGAAGGTGGATAAGGTGGAAGTTTTTGGTGATTCATTGCTGGTTGTATCCCAAGTAAATGGAGAATGGGAGTTGAAAGAGGAAAAGTTAAAACCATACCACCGTTATTTGACCATGATGAAGAAGAATTTTAAGGAGTGTAGGTTTATACACCTGTCAAGAGAATAAAATTAGATGGCTGATGCCCTAGCCACATCGGCTTCGGTATGGGAAAACCCTGTTAGCTTATTCCTTAAGCCTCTGATCTTGACCAGTTCATCAACTCCTTGTTATGAATATGAGACAATCATGAAAATTGATACGGACCATGATGTGTGGTATGATACTATAAGGCAATTTTTGGAGGAAAAAGAATACCCACCGGGGGCAACAAAGAAAGAAAGAAGAGCCATAAAGCGGTGGTCATTGCAATACATCACCTTCCATGGGGAGTTATATCGAAGATGGCCTGATGGAGTGCATTTGAGATGTTTAAGAAAGCTTGAAGTAGAGCGCATCATGTCAAAAATACATGCAGGAAGTTGCGGTCCGCACATGAGTGTTTTGGCCCTAGTTAAGAAGATTATTCGACAGGGTTATTATTGGTTGCCCATGGAGAAAGACTGTATTGAGTTTGTAAAGAAGTGCCAGCAATGTCAGATGTATGGTAACTTGAATCATATGCCTCCTAAAGAATTGCATTCAATGTCTTCACCCTGGCCATTTGCCACCTGGGGTATCGACATTATAAGAGAAATACATCCGACAGCCTCAAACGGTCACCATTTCTTTGTAGTAGCAGTTGATTATTTTTCAAAATGGGTTGAAGCCGAATCCTTCAACAAGCTGGGTGCAAGTCAAATGGCTAGGTTTATCGAAAAGAATCTCATCTGCAGATATGGGGTCCCACAGTATGATATCAGACAACGGGGTACAATTTCAAGGAGCAGTTAAGGATTTATTCTCCAAGTACCAAATCCATCATCATCGATCCTCTCCTTATAGACCAAAGGCTAATGGTGCGGTGGAAGCAACAAACAAGACAATTAAGAAAACGGTGCGGTGGAAGCAACAAACAAGACAATTAAGCAAATCTTGTCCAAAATGACCAAGACTTACAGGGATTGGTCAGAAATGCTTCCCTTTGCTTTATGGGGATATAGGACAAGTGTGCGAACACCTGCTGGGATGACATCGTTCTCTTTGGTTTATGGGATGGAAGCAGTATTGCCAATTGAAATTGAGATCAAGTCATTAAGAGTGGTCTTGGAAGCTGAATTGCCTGAAACGGAATGGGTCGCAAGCAGATACACACAGTTAGCTCTACTAGAAGAGAGAAAGTTAAAGGCACTATATCATCACCAACTGTATCAAAAGAAGATAGCTCGGGCCTATAATAGAAGGGTTAAGGTCAGAAAATTCAAAGTTGGGGATTTGGTGTTGAAGCAATGTAAGCCTAATGTATCTGATCCAAGAGGGAAGTTTAGACCTAGTTGGGAAGGGCCATATGCCGTGAAACAAGTCATGAACAAAGGTACGGTGAAGTTATCAGACATGGATGGGAACGAATTTAGTGAGCCAATAAACATTGACAGGTTGAAGAGGTTTTATGTATGAAAGAAAAAAAGGGAAAAAAAAGGAGCTCGCTAGGTTGAAAATCCAAAAAGGGCATCCTAGGCAAAAGTTAGAGCAGTCCGCTAGTTCCGAAAACCCGAAAGGCTGGGCTAGGCAACAATTAGGGCTAAATGAGAGAAAATCGTCAATTAGAAAACCCGAAAGGGCTAATTGGCAACAAGAGTGATCTTGTGTATGCTGGCTTTATGTTTGGTTGTTCCCAATTTAATAAAATAGAATTAATGTTAAAATTGTTCTATGTGCATTGTTATAAGTATTTGACCAGATATGGATGAAATAAATAATCATAATTGCAAAAGGTGATGACAAATTATAAATGGAAAAGAAGCATCTTTTATTACTTTAGTTATTTTTCATCCTAACAAAACACTTTCTGAATTGACAAATGTAAAAGCTATGGAAATCGATAAGTATAACGTGCAGGCCAGCTTTGCCTCAGCCCATCCAATTAGGCTTCAGTCAAGTAAGACATTTCTAGGTCAGGAGCAAAGTCAGAATCACGAGGCTCAGCTCCATACTGATGGCCAAGTCGGCGAGGATCATAGTATGTACCTTGACGAAGAGCGGCAAGGGGAATGTACATCAAGTATGTCCGCATGGTGATACGAGAAATCTTCCACCAAGGTACCAACCAACGGATATTGACTTCGGAGCGTGAGTGGATCCAGTCAACCCAGTTAGCATATGAAGAAGCTGGATGGAGTAGCTTCCTAGCAGAATGATGACGTGGCAAGTATCTGGCAAAATCCATGGAGGGAGTATCAAGCAAACAAAGATGCTCCTGAAGCCAAATCTATGAAGAAAGAATTAAGTTAAAAAAAAAAAGAGGAAGTTCACTAAGTTGAAAACCCGCAAGGGCAGCTTAGGCAAAAATTAGGATAGCTCGCTACTTTCAAAAACCTGCATGGGCGGACTAGGCAAAAGTTAGAGCAATAAAAAGAAAAAGAAAACCTAAATTGAAAACCTGAAAGGGCAGTTTAGATAATTACCTGAAGCAGCAACGGACTCCAGTCATTCTCCTTGACAATCCCGATTTAAATCAGTCTAATCCAACTAAGGTCTCGGCTAAGATCACAAGTACCTGGCGACAAGCCCCCTTCCATTTGGTCCATAATATCCAATACTCGTGGGTCAATATCACCGTCAGAAGAAATAAGCAAGAATTGGCCGAGCAAGCAAAGACAAAGCATGCGTCCCCATGCCTTAGTAGGAGCCAAATGAGAGAAACAAAAGTCAATCAAAGGAGCAAGTAGAATTTTTTCACGTCTCATCAACTGAAGAACTTTGGGTTTTTGAATTTGAAAAAACATCTGCATCTTCTGTTGGGTCCTTGAAATCAATGTGGGTAATGCCATTTGTTGATTATTTGGATATCCAAGGACGGCCTCAAACTCTTCAATCAAGGGACATATTTCAAAGCCATTAATTCTAAATACCCTAGAATCCGTATCCCAAAAGGAAGCCACGACATGTAAGAAGGAGTGGTCCAATTTGACATTTTGAAAATATTTTAAAATGTCAAGCTTTGACCATGAAATTTGCTTCCAATGGATGGCATCCATATTCTTAAATAGAATTTTTATTTTCTTTAAATGGTGCTCGGTCATGGTTGATGAATAAAGGAGAACCAAAATTGCTAAAGGAAGTCTTCACGTTGAAAGAGAGAGATTTTTGGTTTATGAATTAAAATATGGCACGAAGGGTGATTTATATAGAAGAAACAAACCTTTTCCAAAAGTGAAAAGGAAAAGTTAATGGGAAAGGTAAGGCCATATGGCATAAGGAAAGGAATTGGTCATAATTTCCTTTTCCACTTTGGATTTGGTTTAACAAAAGAAGTGGATGTAAAAAAAAAAAGTGGTGCTGTAATAAAAAAAATAAAAATAAAAAAAGGTGGTACAGTAACGTAAAAAAAAATTTGCAGTAACGAAAAAATAAAAAAAAGGATTACAATGAAGAGGAAAATTGTATAGTTTTTATTATTGTACAATGTTTTATAATTGTTACAATATTTACATATCGCTAAGAGACTGGTGGTAGGTCACCAAATAAAGACCTGAAAAAGTCGTCGCCTGTTGGAGGAGGGGGCAAATTACTCGTCCCAGGATCATCCGAAGCATAAGCACTAAAATCCCCATTGCCTTGGAGTTCCAATTTGTCATGGTCCTCATCAGAAGCAGACGAAAGGATCTCATGGTCATCAGTCTGGGGGCCTCTCGATGAAGAAGCACCGGGATCCCTCATTCCCTGAAATCGAAAGTCACAGAAATTTTGTTCGAATTGGTGATATAAACTTTCAAAATGAGAAGCCTGCGGACGACTTGCAGCCAACTCTTCTTGAAGTTTCTTATTTTGTTCTTTGAGCATCTGCTGTGAGCCAAGAAGGAAAAAGGTAAGAGCATACATAATCATGCATACATATAGCATAAACTATTATGAAATAAGGAACGTACCAAGTAGTTCATATCAATATCTTACGAATGAGATGGCATATCTGGCGGGCTAGAATGAGCAAATGAAGGAGCAGTGAAAGAAGTCCAGCCTCATGATCAAACGAGCCAACAACCTGCAACAATCATTAAAGAATCAAAGAAAGAAAAAGCAGTTGCAATGGAAAAGTGGTAAAACCTGAGGAGAACTGGCCCCAAGATGTGGAATAGACTCTCCTGCATCTCTGTGATGTTCCTCCTCATCTCTGCCCTCATTTTCGTTGAAAATCTCCCGCACACCAACAGGAGATACATCAAAGTTCAAGAGTCTTATTTGAATAAAATGGGCATAAAATGGACCCGGTAAATGGAGAAATGACTTGGCATCATAACCATATCGGGCTGACCACCATGCATCCTCCGGCATCGACATAATATTTAAAGTATATTCTGGGATTTGCATTGGAAACCTCCGCTGATCTGGACCGAGAAACCATTCATAAACTCTCTCCCCGAGAAACCAACCACTAGATACTGGGCCAACAATAATTCAGCGAGAATGTTGGAAAGACAGTGCAGCCCTTATCAAAGGAGACCAATTTGTTCGCTCCTCTGGATTCCACCAGGCCAAATTCACCTGCAGGATAACATAAGGTAAGTAAAACTTTCATATAAAATTTAAAGCATATTAATTTATTTTACCTTATCCCAGGTTAAGCGGCTCAACACAAAGTGATGAGTATGTACATGATGAGAGCCGGGAACATTCACACGATCGGACAACCAGTAATTTAATCTAGGATACCCGATTCTCTCTCGGGAAATGCCGGGTAGCCTCACGAGATTGTGTTCATATGCCTATATCTACAATAACAATAAAGATCACATTCATACAAGAAAAGAGGGGAAAAGACATTGGTATAAGAAAGAATACCTCGTCAATCGCCATCAAGCCGACAAAAGAATTCTTGTTTCGGCAAAGCTTATCGAGACCATGGTAAAGACATGCAAGACCAGCTTCACCCCAGCCAGAAGATGGTACCATTTTGAGATAAGAAAGGGCACTCAACACTGACAAGTGAATGGACAATTCAGTGCTGCCTAAGATGGTCGACCCGAGCAGATATAACAAAAATCCTCGAGCATACTGTTCAGCCTTGTTTCTGCCAATCCGACCATCATAGTTAATCCAATAACTGTGAATTGGCTCGATTTTTATCTTAAAAGACCCTTTATATAACGGTTCTATGCCAATTAATTCCTGAATTTCTTCAAATGTTAAAATTTCATTGGTCAGAGGAACCGGAACACCATCATATCGAAGGCCGGTTATGGCAGTAAAATCGACCGGACCAATTGTCATCTCCCCAATGGGCAAATGAAAAGTGTGAGTTATATCCAGCCATCGCTCTGCAAGCGCTTGGACTATGCTTCGGTCTATCTGATAGTCTTCGGACGGGAATTGTAAGATGAACTGCTCAAAGTCGCAATCTTGGATAATCCGCCTTACCCGAGAAGGCACTACATCATACTATTGTCGGGCTTTATAAATACACCCTCCGTCCTGAACGACACAACGATCATGCTAACACAGACTCAGGTAAGCTAATTCCAGGTAAGTACGTGTTATTCTATCTACTTAAATTAATTTCACAATAATATATATATAATCATCAATCAAATCAATCAAGAGAAAAAGAAAGAAAAATAATTACCTCGCTCTTTGGGTTGGAACTACGATGGAGCTGCATCCCGGCCAGTATATCTAGATTTTCGTCTTCATGATGCCGAATAAATTCCAATAACTCGGCATTAGAATGAGTCCCCGACCTCGAAGCATGCATTGTTTTTGAAAAATATATGCAGAAATTGAAAAGAAATTTGAGAGAATTACAAAATTGAAATTGAAATTGTGAAATGAAATGAAGGATTGATGGCCTTTTATAGAGGAACGGCAAGCAAAAGAAAACAAATTCAAAACTGTTCATGAATAGTGAATTATACTATTCATGAATAGTATTACTATTGATGAATAGTAAATATTACTATTTATAAATAGTATTACTATTGATAAATAGTAAAATTACTTTTTCCAATAGTAAATACTATTTGATACTATTTTTAAATAGTAAATTTACTATTTATGAATAGTAAATAGTGCATAAACAATGACAACACAGTAAATAAACAGTAAATTCAATTATTCACTTTAATCATTCAAATAATTGCGTGTGTATAAATATTTGTACACGCATGGGGCAAGAAGAAGATATATGCACAAAAATTAGCCAAACTTTTTGAAATAAAAAATTATTAGCTTGGGTCCAGAACCCAAATTTTCCTTAGGTCCAAAACCTAGAATTATTTCTAAGTCCAGAACTTAGCTCGGGTCCAAAACTCAAATTTTTCTTAGGTCCAGAACCTAGAATCATCCATTGAGTCCAGAACTCGAACCGGGTCCAGAACCCAAATTTTCCTTAGGTCCAGAACCTAGAATTATTTCTAAGTCCAGAACTTAGCTTGGGTCCAAAACCCAAATTTTTCTTAGGTCCAGAACCTAGAATTATTCTTGAGTCCAGAACTCGAACCGAGTCCAGAACTCAAATTTTCCTTAGGTCCAGAACCTAGAATTATTTCTAAGTCCAGAACTTAGCTTGGGTCTAGAATCCAAATTTTCCTTAAGTCCAGAACCTAGAATCTCCCTTGAGTCCAGAACTCGAACCGGGTCCAGAACCCAAATTTTCCTTAGGTCCAGAAACTGGAATCATCCTTGTGTCCAGAACTCGAACTAGGTCCAGAACCCAAATTTTCCTTAGGTCCAGAACCTAGAATTATTTCTAAGTCCAGAACTTAGCTCGGGTCTAGAACCCAAATTTTCCTTAGGTCTAGAACCTAGAATTATTCTTGAGTCCAGAACTCGAACCGAGTCCAGAACTCAAATTTTCCTTAGGTCCAGAACCTAGAATTATTTCTAAGTCTAGAACTTAGCTTGGGTCCAGAATCCAAATTTTCCTTAGGTCCAGAACCTAGAATCCCCTTGAGTCCAGAACTCGAACCGGGTCCAGAACCCAAATTTTCCTTAGGTCCAGAACTTGGAATTATCCTTGAGTCCAGAACTCGAATTGGGTGTAGAACCCAAATTTTCCTTAGGTCCAGAACCTAGAATTATTTCTAAGTCCAGAACTTAGCTCGAGTCCAGAACCCAAATTTCCCTTAGGTCTAGAACCTAGAATTTATCTTTAAGTCCAGAACTCAAACCGGGTCCAGAACCCAAAACCTCAACCACCTCATCAAAAATTAAGTCTTATTGCTTTTCATTCTCTTTCACTAAAGTTCCAGATTTTTCAAGCAGGGGGCAAACTGTAGACCCTTAATTTTTGACCCAATCCAGTCCAATATGTTTTATTTAGTCCAAAATGATTTTTGTTGTTTAATTGGTCCAAAATAATTTTTGTTAAATAATTTTTGCTTTAGTATCTAATTTTTATTAATAAAAAATAAAAATAAACAAATAAAAGTCAAAAAATAAAATAAAAATAAAAATCGGAGTCGAAAAAATCGGCGACAAAAAAATCTTCGCGCGGGCTCGTGGGCATTTCGCCCACAGGAATTTCTTGCGGGCCAAATGGCCCAAGTTATTTCGCCCGCAGAAAAAAAATTTGCAAGCAAAATAGCTTTTCCATTTCGCTCGCAGGATTTTCCTGCGAGCAAAATGGTCGCCTGCAGCCCGCCCACTGCCGCAAAATCTGGGACAGATTTTTTTCGCCAGCGCATTTTTTCCTACGGTAATTTTTTTCGGCAGCACAATTTTTTCCGATGCAAATTTTTTGAAACCTAATTCAATTATGTTTCAATTTCCTTTTCTTATTAACATTACTTGTCGTGACTAATTAGGAATAAACTATATCAAACCTGTAACACCTCTATACCCCCGTATACGTATACAACATGCTATTACGATCGTAATATACGTATACTGAATATAGGAATGCCACAGTTTACTAACAAACGACTCACTTCTTTTAAAATATTATAAGCAGACTCAAAATATTTAAGTTATATTATAAAACACAAAAGATAAAATGTTTATTCAAAACGCAGCGAAAAGTATAACAAATATTTACAATTAGATATATTTCAAAACTCAAGTTTTACAAAACATAAAATATATACATGTTTGGCAGTATGTCTTTGATCTTTAAGCTTCACTATCAACACCTCAAAATCTAAACTCTACTCAGCCTAGAGGAACTCTCCGGTTCTTCCCTGTCACCTGCGACGAATCACACTCGCGCTAAGCCAACGGCTTAGTGGTACAAACTACAATAATACTATGCTTCAATGCAATGCCAATGTCACACAATAAATTTTCATACACCATTCAAAAGGATAATTTATTTTAAAACCTTACATTGTTCAATATCATATCAAAACATTCATGTTGTATCTTTATAGTTTCATTACTCAACATAGCTTCCCATGCCACATTCATAAACATATTACACATCATGTATCTCATTATTCATTGGTTTCACAATTCAAAAATCATATTAAAAACAAAGACAAGCATGGGCCCAAAAAGAAACTAATATGCCATTCAACTTTCAGAGTTAATGTTTTGGTTCAATTATCACATTTATCATTATCATTATCCCAACTAGGCTTCAAGGATTTAGGTTCAACCAAGCTTCAAGGGGAACAAAGCATGCTAAGTATCAACCCAACTTGGCTTCAAGAACCAAACCCAACCTAGCTTCAAGGGTTGTAACATCTCAATTAGGCTTCAAGGACTAGACCCAACCAAGCTTCAAGGGGAGTTAAGCATGCTAAACTTCAACCCAACTTGGCTTCAAGGATCAAGCCCAACCTAACTTCAAGAGATTGTTACTATAGGCATGCCACCAACAACAAAACTCTGAAAATGGAATAACACATTAGACACACAATTCATTCATTATTTCATTATCAATTTCATTTTCATTTTCTCATCATCACTTAGGCAACCATGCCTCAATCATCTCATTTGCATCATTATCATTATAGCCAACAACCATGGCTCCTCATCTCATCAATAGAGTATACATAATTAAATGCATTGAATATCATCATCTAGGCAAACATGCCCCACTTATTTCATTTGAATCATCATAACCAATCACATTGGCTTCACAATTCATTATTCAAATGTACACAACCAATTACATTAACATATATTTTAAATGCTCATCAATCCCTCACATTATACAAATCATAATATTCATCATTTGTATTAACAATGTAATCAATTACTTAACATATGTACAACCAAATATGTTAAGTATCAAAATCATGTAAATGTATGCAACCATGTAGTTTGTACTTACCTCAAAACCAACTCACACCAATCTATACACTTCCTCCTCCAAGAATCCTCAACACTTAGGTTAGGGCAACTCAACCTCTTCACAACCTAAACCAAAGGTAATCATACACACTCACTTAGAGATACACATGAAATAATAAGGCTAAAAACCAACTAGGGCAAACTCTATACATGACACGCTCAATAACACGGGCATGTCCCTTACCGTGCCCTAACTCCACAACACAGAAGCTTTGACACGCTCAGAACCACGGGCGTGTCACTGAACGTGTAATATATTCTGTCTCACAGAAACATTGACACGTCCAACAACACGGGCGTGTTCATGGCCGTGTCAAACCTTCACCAACACAGTAGCTATGACACGCTTAGTGACATGGGCGTGTCACTGGATGTGTAAATGCTACTGCAACACAGAACTATTGACACGCTCAAAGACTTGGCCGTGCTCATGGGCGTGTCAGGCCAAAAATACAGATTCCGGCAACAATAACCTCACATCCAACAATCCTCTTACTTCCATCATTTCCACTTCAAACAAACTTAACTAAACATACCCAAAAATCATAACAAACATGCAAAAACACAAAAACAACTCAAAACATACATCAAACACAAATCATAACCATCACCACAAACCCAAAACACAACCACAACACTTTCTCTTCCAACAACCTTACTCTTTCCTTCAATCCAACCCCAAAATCCAAAAATCAATAGAACCAAACACTCTTAAACACACCACACCACAATCAAACAAACACATATCAACCCCAACCTCAACTCACAAACTCAAAGAAAATCAAAGAATCAAGTGGAAAACTTACTAAAGATGAAGAAACTCGTAAATTTCCAACTTGATCACTTGAATACTTCCTTCAATCTTAAGCCTGGAAGATCAAATATCTCTCTTGCTCTCTTGCTATGGAGTGCAGGCCAAAACAAAGAAAAGAAAAGGAAAGACAATGGCCATGAAGAAGAAAGAAAGAAAGAAAGAAGAAAACAAAGAAAACAAAGTCAAACACTCAACCTTCTCTCTCCTCAAAACCCTCTCCTCCAAGCATTTAATATTAAAATAATCCAATTAATTCTCTTCCATTCATATAACTTTTTCCCAATTTCCATTAATTAAATAAAATCAATAAATATCTTCCTTTGACCATCCCATTTTGACTTGTGCATATGTTGTATATATTTCCATATACACAACATATACACTCTCCCTTAAATTCTTTTCTCTTTCCCATTAAACACATGTATTAAATCCAAATACAACAACAATTATACCAAAACTTTTAGGGTGTACTTTGTGATATTACAAAACCACTATAAATAAGGACCAAAGGCAATGAAATTAAAGGCGGCCAAAATCCAACAGTAGCTTGGAAAATTTGAAACCAAATCAGTGAAGAAAAAGGAGCAATTCAATTTTTTTTTCTGGAATAGCAGGGACCCGATTTAAGCAATTCAAAGGCAGCAATTGTCTTTGTTCTTGTTCATCCAAGAAGAATTATTTTTGGAGAATCAACAAAAGGAGGTATGTTAAATTCTTTTTGTTTTATTTTTTCACAGTAGCATAAACTATGAAATTTTGTTTTTTAAATCCAAAACTTTAGAACTTTAATTTAGTTTTTCCAAAGTTAAAAACACTAATACGTTACTTTATTTTCCAAAAAAAACTTAAAATTGTTATTTTTACCTCTTCAAAATCTTAAAACCTTAATTAAACATATTTTCAACAAAAACAAAATTTGATTCTGTTTCTTTTAAAATTTTAAACTAGGTTCTATTTCGTTCAAGAAGCCTTAAAAAACATCTTTTCTATTTATAAAAACTTTAATCCGTCTTTTTAAATTCATAAAACTTCATAAAATTATCAAATTGATTTCCAAATTCTAAAAGCTAATTCACCACCCGTGACTCTAATTTTAAATCCTAAAACCCTAATTCAACTTCCAAACCTAAAATATTAAACTCTAACTCCTTTAAAACTTTAAACCCTAATTTTTTCTAGTAGTCCTTTAAAACATTAAAAACCATAAAAACACAAATACTTTAAATTTACACAGTAGCTTGAAATCACCATTTAAAACCATGAATCAAAAGTATTTTAAAGTGTCTAAAACCCTAGTTTCATGATTTCACCATTCAAATATTAATTTAGTTACTCAAAGAGTCTTACCAACCTTTTAAAACATAAAACCCTAATCTATTTTAATTCCATAAAAAGTCACAGTAGCTATAATTGGACTTTTATTTGCTTTATTTAATTCTATACTTGATTATGCTTTGATTTATCTCTTATGCTTTGATTTATTTAATTTTAATACTTGATTTATTTAATTTATCATGGATGGATGTTTATTTTATATTTTGATTAATAGCTTTGATGAATGATTTATTTATGATGAATGATTATTTACTTTTATCAATTAATTTAGATTTCCAAAAGTTGTAAGAGCTATGTTTCCACTTGGTGGGTACCTCATTAGTTAAACATCATGTAATTTAAACTTGCTTTTCTATTTTAGAACCTATGTAAGAGGCATGTTTATACCTTTCGGTGGGTGTCCTATCTAGGCATGTGATGTAAGGACATGTTTCCATCTTCGGATGGGTGTCCATTTATTTGTTTTGTTTTGTTTGGACATTGCTATGATTTTAAATATAATGATGCTTTCTTTTGATTATTGTGTGTAATATGGATAATGTTGTTGTACTTAAGAATTTTATAATATTAAGACCTGTAAAGGAGGCCGGTTCCAATGAACCGGGTGTTGTGGGGGTGCTGGGCCATTTATCACCTTCCCCACACGTACCCAACTTTTCAAACCCATTAGGGTGTTGGGGATTCCTTAGCAATCGAGTCATCCACCCCTTTCTTTTTTCCCAGCCCGTCCGAGTGGCAACTCCATTTTCTCCAGACTTAGGTCCGTGTTCTCTAAGGCCCCGAGCCTAAACGGTGCCGAAGTCGCAAGAACCATTCCACCGGGAGTGGGGGTAAAAATTGTAATATCCTCAAGTATGCCTTAGAAGTTTTGATTATGTTGTTGGTTTTAAATGTGATTGAATGTATATGTTATTTGATAAGAAAAGAAATTGGAAGAGAATGTTTATGCATATGTGTTTTGGGAAAGAAAGAGGGTTTAGAGAGAAGTGTATATGTTGTTTATATGATGATATATATAACATATAAGTTGGTCAAAGGAAGAGTCAAGGTGATGGTTAGTGGAAGAGGATATTTATGTGGGATATGTGAAATTACATGAATGGGCACATAAGAGACAAAAGTTAAGTTAAAAGGATGAAGGGCATTTTAGTAATAATTCTTTTGATTTGTGTGGTGGAAATTAAAGGAGAGGTTGACTTTTATTTGTGGATCAAATTTCTTCTCCTTTCATTTGGTGTGCCGGCCATGGAAGAAAAGAGAGAGGAAGAGAGGTATTCTTGATGCTAGAACCAAATTGAAGAAGGAATCAAGGGATTTGGTTAAAGATTTGTGGAATTTCTTCATTTAAGGTAAGTACTTTCTTGTTTTCCTTTGTTAATTTGGAAGTTGTGTCTAAGATGAGTTATAAATTGTTGATGTGATGATTTGGTGTGTTTGGTATGTGTTTACAAGTGTTAAAATTGATTGTATGTTAAAAGATTGAATTGGTGTTGAGTTGGTTGTAAAGATTGTAGGCTTAAGGGGATGTTGATAGTAGAAGATCAAGTGTGAAGTTGGTTTTAGGGTTTGGATTTGGTGAATGATTAAATGTATGGTTAATGTGAATATTGTGCTATACATGCAAAATAAGTGTTAGTGACTTTGATGAGGTCTATTTGAATAAGTTTATGTTGTGTGTTATGTGTTTTGGTTCATTGCAAAGAGATGTGGCTATGTTTAGGGTTTTGTATGAGAGACCCGTAATTTAGGGCGGTCGCTATTATGTTAAGTGCGGTCGCTATTATATGAAGTGCGGTCGCGACTCAGATCGGATTTCTGACCGCGAAACCTACTGTGATAAGGTTCCATCTTTCGATTGTGTATAGCGGTCGTACCCTGGTTTGTAGCGACCGCGAGTAACGTTATGTTCTGTTTTATTTGAAATAACCTAATCCTACAATAAGATCCTCAAACACATGTTAAATAAATCATCCAATTGAGTTGTCAAGGATCACAATAAAGATAATTCTTAATGAATGTGTAATGTGTTGGATTATGTATACTTGAGTGATGAAGTGTTATAATGTGATTAATATTATGACTTGTATAGTGTGGAAGAAATGAGGATCATTCACAAAGGTATGTGCAATGCAATTTATTATTATAATTACTTTTATGATGAATTACCTTGGTGTAAATTTAGACATAAAGAGATGTGAAACTAATGTTTTGAGTTATAATGAGGTGAATGAGATGATTGAATAATAATGCATTTGTTAGTTAATGTAATTGATGTTGTATATTCATATGATGAATGAAATATGATATGAAGCCATTGTGATTGGCTATGATGAATCAAATGTGATATGAAGCCATTGTGATTGGCTATGATGAATCAAATGTGATATGAAGCCATTGTGATTGGCTATGATGATTCAATTGATAATGGAATAAGTGTGTACCTAATGTGTTGATTCAACTTTCAGAGTCCTGTTTTGATGGCATGCCTATGAACCATTGGATAGGTGAAATGGGAGGCCCGTAAACCGATTCCAATTGGTAATTATGATATGAATTCCTGGATAGGCGAAATGGGAGGCCCGTAAGCCGATTCCAGATGAGAAATGTGAAAATGGAATGATGGTGAAATGGGAGGCCCGTAAACCACTTCCATTTGTAACAGTTTAGCCGGGTTGAGGATCTCCTCATGTTAATGGGTTGATGGTCCAAGAGACTGGGTCTGTTACACTATCCATGGATAGAGATATGATATATGTTGCCTAAGGGCTTGATTATTGTGATTATGATCAAAGCAGTTGACTCTGAACTTTGAATAACATATTAGTGTTTTTGGGCCCGAGTCTGTCTTTGTTTTCAATGTGTTATATAAAGGTTGAACTAAATGAGTAATGAGATCTATGATTACCTTTGTTGGAAATGTGATTTTTAAGTGGTGAATTGTGAATAAATAATAACATGAGACGTTATGAATTATGACATGTTAATGGTGTATTGATATATTGATTGTGAATATTAGTGATGGATCTGTGATTGGTGATAATGATACGTATTTATGTAGATAACATATTAAATTAGAAGAGACATACGAAAGGTGCAATTAAGAATGAAAATACAAACATGCTAAGAAATTATAAGTACTTAGTATTAATATATCTTGTTATGTTGGAATTTATATATTGTATGTTTATATGTTATTTGTACTACTAAGCTCTCGGGCTTAGCGCGGTTGTGTAATTGCGCAGGTGACTGGGTGGAAGATATGAAGTATTTCGGTAAGCCACGAGAAGAGTATGAGTTTGTCGAGACCAACTAGAGGGTGATGCATACATGTAAAACTTTTGAATAATAATGTATTTCTTTTACGAAGTGTATTCATATGTATAAAGGAAATGTTAATAAATGTAAGATTATTATATATGTAAGATCATTAAAGTATAATGATTTTGTAAAGGTTCTTTCAATTAATGTATTGTGATTTGAACACTGTTAAAGGATTTTCTTAAATAGCGATGAAAAGTGACATCCTTATGCTTTATATATGTACTGTATGTATGCTAGGTATATGTATAGTATTTATATGGAGTATCGGGGTGTTACAAAAATCCCCGCTCACAGCCACACCATTTTGTTGTGGTGTTCTGGGAGCTGACAAGTCATGAAAAATACCAAGTTCATTGCAAAAGTTTTCAAAATTTACATTTTCAAATTCTTTGCCATGATCACTTCTAATAGATGTGATCACATAGCCTTTTTCATTTTGAACTCTTTTTGCAAATATTTTAAAATGATTAAAAGCTTTATTCTTTTAAGTTAAGAAATTTACCCATGTAAACCTTGAGTAGTCATCTACAAGTACAAATGCATATAGCTTTCCATCTAGGCTAACAACTCTATTAAGTCCAAACAAATCTAAATGAATAAGTTTTAAAGGTCTAGATGTACTTACAACATTTTTAGATTTAAATGAGCTTTTATGTTGCTTACCAAATTAACAAGGTTCACATGTTCTATCTTTGTTAAATTTAATTTTGGGAAGACCATTAACTAGCTCTTCTTTATTAAAGCATTGCAAATGATCCATACTAGCATGTCCTAGTATTTTATGCCACAACAAAGCATCATCATTAATAGAGATCAAACATTCAAATGCATTGTTGGAATTTATGAAATTTTATATGTGTTACTAATTCTAATTCCTTTGAATACAATTTCACCATTTGAATTTGTAACTTTGCATCCTTTGCAGTCAAAATTTATATTATATCCTTCATCACACAATTGACTCACACTAAGCAAATTGTGCTTTAACCCATCAACAAGCCAAACATTTTCAATCAAATTTTCACCAAGCATGCTAATGGAGCCAATGCCAATAATTTTACATTCAAGATTATTTCCAAAAGTAGCATTACCTCCATGCTTATAAGATAGTATTGTAAAAAGTTTTACATTTCCTGTCATATGCCTTGAGCATCCACTATCCATAAACTAAGAACTCTTATTGATAGTAGATTTTAGACATACCTACAAAAGCAATAATGTTTATATTCTTTTAGATGCCCAAATGAAGTTGGGTCCTTGGGGGTTAGTAGTAGAAGGATCATCTAACTTGAGATGAGCCTTCCTAATATAGCAAAATGTGCTCTAATGTCCAAATTTCATACGATATGTGCATTGATATAGTGTTCTATACTTATGCACCTTTTTATTAAAAGTCAATGAATTGTGCACACAATTACAAATATGAGTTGGCTTTTGTGCAATTTTGTGTTTGCATTCATGTCTAGTGCACATGAATGCATGATTTGCTCTTGGACCCTTGATTCTAGAATTTTGTGTACCCAAAGCAATCTTTTTAGGATTTTTAGGCTTAGTTTGTGCATTAGTGTTCTTTACAACTTCAACACTAGAAGGTTTGAGTTATAGATGCTTTTACAAATATGGGTGCTCTAGATGGGGTATTTGATGATCCATTGAATCCTAAACCATGTTTCAAGGAAGGTGATCTTTGATTATCAATTAACGCATCTAATGCTTCTTTTCCTTTTTGAAATTTTGAAATTGACTCTTCCAGTTCCTTAAGTTCATGTTTTAAAATTTCATTTTCCTTTATCACATTTTCTAAACTATGTGAATCTTTGTTCATTGCATCAAGTGATTTCATCAATTATTCAT
Source organism: Garcia nutans (assembly GCA_947685225.1). Lineage (NCBI taxonomy): Eukaryota > Viridiplantae > Streptophyta > Magnoliopsida > Malpighiales > Euphorbiaceae > Garcia > Garcia nutans. The sequence continues at coordinate 58,160,007 of CANTUV010000007.1, forward strand.
TTGAGGTCTTTAATTTTAAGGAAGAATTTTTGAAACTTATAGTCTTTTTCAAGCTTAGAACATTTATCCTTATAAAATTTTATCTTAGAAAAATATTTTCCTATCCTAAGATTCATATATTCAATCATATCATTATCATCTAAAGCATTATCATTGTATTCAATTAAATTCAAGGGTTGAGTACCTACCTCATTGGAATCTTTTTCATCCTCAATAGCCATGAGACATAGATTAGCAATTTCTTCCTCATCATCTTCTTCTTCTTCACTTAAGGAAGAGTCATCCCATGTAGCTTTGAGTGATTTCTTCTTTTCTTAATACCACTTTTTTTTGTTATTCAATTTGAAGCAATCTGACTTAATATGTCCGGATTTACCACATTTATAACATTTTACTTCATTTTTCTTATCTTTGAAGGAAGTTTTAGAAAGTGTACCTTTGTTAGTTTGCAATCTTCTCTTTCTCTTCCAATCATTCATCCTTTTAGAAAACATTGTGTGAGCGGGGATTTTTGCCCCCACTTCCGGTTTAGTCTTGGGGCCTTAGAGAACACGGGGCTAAGCCCAGAGAAAATGGAGTCACCACCTAGATGGGCCAAGAAAAAGAAAGGGGTGGATGACTCAGTTCCTAAGAAATCCCCAACCGCCTAATGGGTTCAAAAAGTTGGGTATGTGTGGGGAAGGTGAGAAACGACCCAGCATCCCCACAATGCCATGTTCATTAGAACTAGGTCTTAATATTATAAAATTCTTAAGTATAATAATATTATCCATATTACATGCAACAATTAAAATAAAGCATTATTATATTAAAATCAAAGCAATGTCCAAATAAAATAGATAAATGGACACCCATCTGAGGATGGAAACATGTCCTTACATCACCCATATCTAAAACTAAATAGGACACCTATCGAAAGGTGAAAACGTGTCCTTTACATTGGTCCAAAATATAAAAACAATTTAAATTACATGATGCTTAATACATGAGGTACCCAAAATATGGAAACATATCTCTTATAATGTTTTGAAATCAAAACAAATCAATAAAAGTAAACATCCATTCATCATAAATAAATCATTCATCAAAGACATCAAACATCAATCAAAATATATAATAAACATTCATCCAATTTAAATAAACCAGTAAGCATATAACTTTAGGGGTTCATGCATGAATTTAGGGTTTCTTAGATTTTATGTTTCACAATTAGGGTTTTGCATATACTAGTTTAATTAATTGAGAAACATTTTAAAGAAATAACATGGCTACTGGATATTTGAATATAAAGGTTAGATTTGAAATAAATTAGGGTTTGAATTTAAAGAATGGATATTTTGAATTTAGGGTTTCGGAAGTTATATGAAAATAATATTAAAATTTAGGGTTTAAATAATTAAGATTGAAAATCATGAAAATTGATTTTTAGATTAGGTATTTGAAAAAATAAGCTACTGTGATTTTAGAAAAATAGATTTGGTTAGGATTTTAAGAAAACATATTGTTGTGGCTTTAGAAAAGTGTAATTTAGGGTTTTAGATTTTAAAAATATGTGTTATGGGTATTAAGGTATTAGGGTTTTTAAAGAAATATTTTTAAGGTTTCAAATAAAGTTTGGATGGTTTGAAGAATAATTGATCAAATTGTATGATGAAACAATTAATCCAACTTGATGAAGCTACTGTAAACATAAACAAAGAAAATAGATATTCAAACCTCCGTTGTTGGTTCCACCATAATCTTTGAATTCTGGTTAAACAATAATAAAGACAATGTAGGCTGCCTTTGATGGAGTGTTTGTTGTTTGCTCACTCTCGATCTTTCAAACTTGAGATTAGCCAAAAAAATCTAAAAGTCCAAGGTCAAGTAAAAAATTTCAGCTCCTTAATTTTGTGTCTTTAATATGGTATTTATAAGGAAAAATCATAAACCTAATCCTAATTGGCTAACAAAATAAAAACCTTTTAGGAAATAAAATTAGAAACCAAGTAGAATAGGGTTTTGGCAAAACCGCGCGAATGGGAGTGCAAAAGTGCGCTGGCGAAAAAAATGATGCAGGCGCTCGGCGCGGGCCAGCCAATTCGCCGCAGGAAAATCCTGTGGCGAATTGGCCTATTGCCATTTCACCACAGAAAAATCTCCGATGAATTGGCTTGTGGCCAATTTGCTGCAGGTTTTTCCTGCAATGAATTGGCCCAAGGCAATTCGTTTTCTGCGACAAAAATTTTTTTGTCGTCGATTTTTATTTTTTATTTTATTTTATTTTTTTACTGTTACCCTTTTTATTTTTATTAAAAATAAATATTGTAAGTAATGAATATTAAAATAAATATTATTTAATTAAAATACCATAAAAATTATTTTAGACTATTTTTTAAAAAATATTGGACTAGACTGGGTTAAAAATTAAGGGTTTATAGGTTGCCTCCTGTTTGAGCGATCTGAGACTACAAAAAAAGAGAGTGAAAAGCAATGTGATTTTTTACTAGATTTAGAGCCATACTGGACTCCATACTCAAGGTTGGTTTGAGCTCTAGACTAAAAAATAATTAAGGTGAATTTAAGATTTGGATTCTGGACCCAAGGTAAGTTCTAGACTTAAAAATAATTTTTGTTCTGGACCCGAGGTGAATTTAGAATTTGGGTTCTAGACCCAGGTAAGTTCTGGATTTAAAAATAATTTGAGTTCTAGACCCGAGGTGAATTTAGAATTTGGATTCTGGACTCGAGGTAAGTTCTAGACTTAAAATAATTTGGGTTTTGGACCCGGAATGATTTGGATTCTAGATCCAAGGTGAGTTCTGGACTCGAAAATGATTTGGTTATCTGCAAAAAATAATTGTAGTCAATAGGATACTAATGAAATTTGCAAAACAATTAGCTATTTTTTACCATACCTATATTTTCTTGCCCCCTGAGTAGAAAAATTTTTTAAAAGTGCAAAAATATTTGTATACACGTAAATATCTGAATAATTGAATTGAATAATTGAGTTTAATATTTATTCACTGTGTAGTCACTATTTATGCACTATTCACTAACTATTCATTTACTATTTATCAACAGTAATATTTATTTTTTCTTTTTTTTTCTTTTTTTTTACCAGAATATTGTTTTTTCCTTTTTATTTATATCTTTTTCATTTGCAATTTTTCTATATAAACCTCGGCTCATTTCTACTACATTCATCCATACTCACATATTTTGATAGATACCAAACTCACATATTTTGATAGATAAATCAGAGAGTTTAGCATAGAGTTGAGGAGAAAATGCATCTTTCGAGATCAGGACCCCGGTCCAATGCTGAGTTATTGGAATTTATCCGACGGCATAAAAATGGAGCTATAAGTCTACTAGCTGGGATGCAGTTTCATCGTAGTTTAAGTCAAAAAACTAAGGTAATAATGCAATTTAATATTTTAACAACACAAATATGTATATATTTTTTGTTTTTGTTTTTGTTTTTGTTTTTGTTTTTGTTTTATTTTATTTTTTTAAGATTTAGGAAAAATAAATTAATTAGATGACTATATTTAAGAATTTAATAAAGAAATATATAGATAGATTAAAATAGAACATAACGAATAAATTTAGTCTATAAATCAGTGGTATTGGTATGATGATATACTTACTTTGTGTTAACTTATCTGGCTCTGTGTTAGCGCGATCGTTGTGTTATTCAGGGCGGAGAATGTGTCTATAAAGCCCAACAATGGTATGATGTAGCACTCTCTTGGGTAAAATGGATTGTCCGAGATTGCAATTTTGAAAGCTTTATCTTGCAATTACCATTTGAGGAGTGTCTGATAGACAGGAGTGTAGTTCAAGCATTGTCAGAGCGGTGGATGGACATGACCCATACTTTTCACCTGCCTATAGGAGAGATGACCATTGGCCCAATCGATTATGCAGCCATAACTTAAATCCGGTACAATGGCCTTTCGGTCCCTCTTACCAATGATATTTTGTCATTCGAAGAAGTCCAACAGTTAATCGGTATGGAACCATCATTAAAAGGGCCTTTCAAGATAAAAATTGAGCCTATTCGGAGATATTGGATGAACTATGAAGGGCAACTTTGTAGGGAAACAACCAAATAATATGCTCAAGGATTTTTACTATATTTGCTCGGGTCAACCATTTTATGTAGCACCGAATCTGCCATCCATTTGTCGGTGTTGAGGGCCCTTATTGATATGAGTATGGTACCGCTTTACGATTGGGGTGAAGCTGGCCTTGCCTGTCTCTATCATGGACTAGACAAGATTTACAGAAATAAGAAGTCTTTCATTGGCTTTATGGTGGTTGTCGAGGTACTTTTCTTCTACCAATGTCAATTCTATTCTTATTCTTACATGAATTTGATTTTTATTATTGTTGTAGGTATGGGCATATGAGCATAATCTTGTGAGGGTGCCTAGCATTTTTTGAGAGAGAGTCAGGTATCCGAGATTGAATTTTTGGTTGTCCGATCGTGTAGCAATTCTCGGCTCTCACCATGTGCACACTTAGCACTATCTCTTGAGTTACTTAACCTGGGGGCCAGGTAAGATAGTATTAGTATACTTTAAAATTTATATAAAAGTTCACTTACCTTATGTCATTTTGTAGGTCAATTTGGCTTGGTGGAACATAGAAGAGCGGACGAACTGGACTTCTTCCATGAATGCCGCATTGCATTTCAACATACCTGTCGAGTCATTGCCGGCCCTGTGTCTAGTGACTGGTTTCTCAGGGAGAGAGTGCATGAGTAGTTCCTTGGTCCTGAGCAACGAAGGATCACGATGAATTGCCCTGAGTATACTTTGAATATCACATCAATGGCAGAGAATGCATGGTTGTTAGCTTGGCACGATTATGATATTGAAACCTTTCTCTATCCACCGGGTGCATCATATAACCAGTTTATTTGAGTAGGACTCTTGAAATTTGATGTATCTCCTGTTGGCATCCTGGAGATTCCCAAGGAAAATGAGGATAGCGATGAAGAGGAGTATCACAGAGGGGGGAGGGTCCATCCCGTATCTCGGGGCTAGCACCTCTCAGGTAAACTTTTACAATTTTTCCATTGTAATTACTTCTTTCTTAACTTATTTTGACATTTTTAATGATTATTTTTAGGCTACTAGCTCATTTGATCATGAGGTTGGATCTTCCTTTACTACTCCTCCATTTGCTCATTCTAATCAACCGGAGATGCCATCTCATCCACAAGATGTTGATATGAATTACTTGGTAGGTTTTCCTATTTCATGATAATTTATACTACATGTATGCATGATTATGTATTCTCTTAACTTTTTCTTTCTGGCTCACAATGGATGCTTGAGGAACAAAATAAGAAACTTCAAGAAGAGTTAGCTGCTAGTCGTCAATAGGTTGTCCATTTTGAAAAATTGTATTACCAGTCAGAGTAAGATTTTTGAGACTTTCGGTTTCAGGAGGTGAGAGATCCTGGTGCTTCATCACCTAGAGGACCCCAAGCTGATGAGCATGAGATCCTTTCGTCTACATTGAATGAGGACCGTTACAGATCTGGATTCTAAGGTAACAGCGGTTCAACTGCTCCTGCTTTGGGTGGACTCGGGATAGGTGACATGCCTCCTCCTCCAACAGGCGATGATTTTTTTAGGGCTTTGTTTGGTCATGATCCACCACCTCCTTCTCAATGATCTATCATTATTGTATTAATTGAGGAAAAATTGTATAATAAAAATAATGATAAAATAATAATGATGATATATGATTTGCACTTTTACCGTAACTTTTGACTTTTTTATTTTTTTTATTTTTTTATTTCTTTTTTTCCTTTTTTTTCACGTTTCTATCACCATTATTATTCCTATAATTATTAGTCTTTCCTCTTCACATTCAAAATTTCCACAGTAGCACTAATTCACAAAACCAAAGGCAACACGGCAACTCAAAACCTTTTCGTCGCCAATTTTCTATCCTTGCGCATCTCGGTCTCAAGCTATTCCTTGTCAATTTTAGAATAGCCAATCATCCCATATAAATCTCTTTTCATGCCATGATCTCATACAAAAACCAGAAAATTTTTCACTTCAGCATCAAAATTCCTTTTAACAATTCCATTTTCTTTTCAATTGTCAACAATGACTGAACTCAATTTTAAGAAAATAAAAGGTATATTTAAAAATATGAATTTCATTCATTGGAAACAAATATCTTGGTCTAAAATTGATATTTTAAAGTGTTTTCAAAATATTAAATTGGATCATTCTTTTTTACATGCCATGGCTTCTTTTTGGAATGTGAATTCTAGAACATTTAAGATTAATGGCTTTGAGATATATCCCATGATTGAAGAATTTGAGGCCATCCTTGGATATCCAAGCAATCAACCAATGGCATTACCTATATTGATTTTCAAGACTCAACAAAAGATGCAAATGTTATTTCAACTTTCAAAGCATGAAGTTCTACAGTTGACGAGAGGTGAGAAAATTCTGCTTGGTCCCTTAATTGACTTTTGCCTTTCTCGCTTGGCTCCTACTAAGGCATGGGGATGTATGCTTTGTCTATGCTTACTTGACCAATTTTTGTTTGTTTCTTCTAATGGGGATATTGATCCAAGAGTATTAGATATCATGGACCAAATGGAAGGAGGCGTGTCACCGATACCCGTGATGTTAGCTGAGACTTTAGTTGGATTAGACTAACTTTAATTGGGATTGTCAAAGAGATTAGCCGGAAGTCCATTGTTGCTTCAGGTAATTACCTAAATTACCCTTTTAGGTTTTCAATTTATGTTTCTTTTTTTTATTATTACTCTAATTTTTGCCCAGTCTGCCCTTATGGGTTCTCGAAACTAGAGAGTTGTCCTAATTTTTGCCTAAGCCGCCCTTGCGAGTTTTCAACTTAGCGGACCCCTCTTTTTTTTATTCTTTTCTTGTGCTGACAGATTTGGCTTCAGGGGCATCTCTACCTGCTTGATACTCCATCTATGAATTTTGCTAGATATCTGCCGCGACATCACTCTGCTAGGAAACTACTCTACCCTGCTTCTTCATATGCCTACTGAGTTGACTGGAACCATTCCCATGTTGAAGTCAACATCCATTGGTTAGTACCTTGGTGGAAGATTTCTCGTATTACATTCAAATGTACTTGATGTATGTTCCTCTTACTGCTCTTCGTTGAGGTACTTATTATGATCCTTACCGGCTTGACCGTCAGTATGGAGCTGAGCCACGAGGTTTCAATTTTACTCCTGATTTGGACATGACTTGTCTGACTGAAGCCTACTTGGATTGACTGAAGCAAAGCTGGCCTGCATGTTATACTTATCGTCTGCCATAGATTTTACATTTGTCAATTTCTTTAGAAAGAGTATTGCTAGGATGAAAAAATAATAAAAGTAATAAGAGATGTTTCTTTTCCTTTTATAATTTATCATCACCTTTTGCTATTGTGTTTATTTATTTTATCCATATCTGGTCAAATACTTATAATAGTGCACATAGAATAATTTTAATATTAATTCTACTTTATTAAATTGGGAAACAACCAAACATAAAGCCAGCATACATAAGATCACTCCTGTTGCCAACTAGCCCTTTCAGGTTTTCTAATTGATGATTTTCTCTCACTTAGCCCTAATTATTGCCTAGCCCGCCCTTTCGGGTTTTGAAACTAGCGGACTACTCTAATTTTTGCCTAGGCCGCCCTTTTGAGTTTTCAACCTATCGAGCTCTTTTCTTTTTTTTTTATATACATAAAACCTCTTTAACCTATCAATGTTTACTGGCTCGCTAAACTCGTTCTCGTCCATGTCTGACAACTTCACTGCACCCTTGTTCATGACTTGTTTCACAACATATGGCCTTTTCCAGCTAGGCCTAAATTTTCCTCTTGGATCAGATACGGTAGGCTTGCATTATTTTAACACTAAATCACCGACTTTGAGCGTTCTGATTTTAACCCTTCTATTGTAGGCCCGAGCTATCCTCCTTTGATACAGTTGATGATTATACAATTTTTTTAACCTTCTCTCCTCTAGTAAAGCTAACTGTGTGTATCTGCTCACTACCCACTCCATCTCAGGTAGTTCAGCTTCCAAGACTACTCTCAATGATTTAATCTCAATTTCAATTAGCAACACTACTTCCATCTCGTAAATCAAAGAGAACGGTGTCATTCTAGTGTGTTCGCACGCTTGTTCTGTATCCCCACAAAGCAAAAGGAAGCATTTCTGACCAATCTCTGTATGTCTTGGTCATCTTGGACAGGATCTGCTTAATTGTCTTATTGGTTGCTTCTATTGCACCAATAGCCTTTGGTCTATAAGGAGAGGATCGATGATGATGGATTTGGTACTTCAAGAATAAGTCCTTAACTATACCTTAAAACTGTACCCCATTGTCTAATATCACACTGTGCGAGACCTCATATCTACAGATGAGATTCTTTTCAATAAATCTAGCCATTTGACTTGCCCCAAGTTTGTTGAAAGATTCAACTTCAACCCATTTTGAAAAATAATCTACTGCTACTGCAATAAAATGATGACCGTCTGACACTGTCAGATGTATCTCTCCTATAATGTCAATCCCCCAATTGGCAAAGGGCCAGGGTGAAGACATAGAATGCAATTCTTTAGGAGGCATGTGATTCAAATTACCATACATTTGACATTGCTAGCACTTCTTTACAAACTCAATACAATCTCTCTCCATGGTCAACCAGTAGTAACCTTATCGAATTATCTTTTTAACTAGGGCTAAACCACTTATGTGTGGACCGCAACTTCCCGCGTGTATTTCTGACATGATATGCTCCACTTCAGGCTTCCTCAAGCATCTCAAGTGCACCCCATCAGGCCATCTTTTATATAACTCTCTATGAAAGGTGGTGTATTGCAACGACCACCGCCTTATGGCTCTGCTTTCTTTCTTTGTTGCCCCCAACTATTATTCCCTTTCCTCCAAAAATCATCTTATAGCATCATACCACACATCATGGTCTGTATCAGTTTCCATGATTGTCTCATATTCATAGCAAGGAGTTGATGAACTGGTCAAAATCAGAGGCTTGAGGAATAAGTTGACAGGATTTTCCCATACTGAAGCCAATGTGGCTAGGGCAACAACCATCTAGTTTTCTTCTCTTGATAGGTGTATAAACCTACACTCCTTAAAGTTCTTCTTCATCATGGTCAAGTAATGGTGTTATAGTTTTAATTTCTCTTCTTTCAACTCCCACTCTCCATTTACTTGGGATACTACTAGCAATGAATCGCCAAAGACTTCCACCTTATCCACCTTCATAACCATTAGGGTTTCCAAACCAAAGATACATGCTTCGTACTCCACCATATTATTGGTTGCCCTGAATTTCAACTTTTTGGCTAAAGGGATAAGTTCCCCTTCAGGTGATTCTAGTATGACTCCTAAACATACTCTTTTCCTATTCACTGCTCCGTCAAAATACATTTTTCATCCTTGCACTTCAATGGCCTCTAAATGTTCATCTGGAAATTTCATGACTACCTCTTCGCTATCCGGTAATGGTTGTTGGGCCAGGAATTCTACCACTGCTCTACCTTTAATTGTTTTCCTAGTTACATACTTCTCAATTAAAGAGGGTGTCTCCCTTAAGTACTTCATTGGATCCAACCTGGAAATTGCTTGCACACTATAAGATTGAAAGTAATATCGCAACTTCTTAGAAGACCAAACCACAGCTATACAGGTCTTTTCAATGATACTATACTTAATTTCATAAGGTAGGAGCTTTCTACTCAAATAGTAAACTATGTGCTCAATCCCTGACTCATCTGCTTGGGCTACCATGGCTCCTACTGACTCTTCTTCTACTGCTAAGTATAGTAACAGGGGTTTACCAGGTTTAGGTGGTTTCAACACAGGTGGATTCAGCAAATACTCCTTTGTTCGCTCAAAGGTCTTTTGACACTCTTCATTCTAAAGGACCGGTTGATTCTTTTTAAGCAATTTGAAGATAGGCTCACAGATTGTGGTGAGTTTTGCTATAAACCTGCTAATGTACTGTAATTTACTAATGAATCCCCGAACTTCTCTCTCCGTCTTGAGGGCTGGCATATCCTTGATTGCTTTAACTTTGTCGGAGTCAATCTCAATGCTATTTGGACCAATCACATTTCCCAACAATTTGCCTGAGGTAACCCCAAACACACAATTCTTCGGGTTTAGCCTTAGCTTATATTTCAATGGTCTATCGAAAAATAATTATAAGTTTTGGAAGTGTTGTTCCCTTGTATCTGATTTCACCATCATATCATCAATATATGCTTCGACTTCTTTGTGCACCATGTCATGAAATAATGTGGTGGCCATTCTTTGGTAGGTTGCTCCAGCATTCTTTAATCCGAATGGCATCACCCTATAACAAAATATACCCCATGTAGTAATGAAAGCAGTTTTGGCTTTCTCCTCTTGGGCCATTAACACGTGGTTATATTCGAAAAATCCATCTATAAATGAATGTAACACGCTAAAGGCTGCACTATCAATGAAGACATCTATATGGGGTAAAAGACAATCATCTTTAGGGGGAGCCTTGTTTAAATCTCTATAGTCCACACAGACCCTAATTCTTCCATCTTTCTTTGGCACGGGTACTATATTGGCGAGCCAGTCTGGATAATCTATCACTTCAAGGAACTTTACTTGTATTTGTTTAGTGACCTCTTCTTTAACCAATTCAGCCCATTCAGGTCTTAATCGCTTAAGCTTTTGTTTGATAGGTTTCATGTGGGTGTAAGTAGGAATAAGATGTTCAGTTATGTCTCAATCTATTCTAGGCATATCCTCATAAGACCAAGCAAATATTCTTCATATCTTTTAAATATTTTTTTAAAATCTCTCTCTCTCTCTCATCGGGAGTAAGGTCGGATGCTATGCTAATATTTTTAGAATTTTTGGTTGTTCCCAAATTTAATGATTGTATATCAACAAAGTTAATATTAAAGATGCTCATATAACCACTATTTGAATGTATGCAACCATCAGGAGAAACATCACACAAGTAAGCAAAATCAGACTTTATTGCATTCATTTTGGAAAAGAAAACATCATCATCCTCATATAAAGCAGACAAATTAAAATCAAAATCATTGCTCTCAAAATCATAAAGCAGAACATCTTCAAACTTCTCTTCAACCAGGGCAGCAATCTCCTCTGGACTTTTCTCGGCTTTCGGGATAGCTTCCTTCTTCCTTTCTAGATTGGGCTCCTTATCGGTTGGCAGGGTGAGCTCTTTCTTCACTTGTTCCACTAACTCAGCAACATCATTAAAAATTTCAAAACCGGGGATTAACTTTTCCATGAACATGATTGGCTCGGGCTTTCCTTAGAGTGGTCCCATGTTTGGAGCTTTGACAAAGATTTCTTCAAGTGGTGGGAAGCTCATCTTCTCATTCTTCTTTGGATGAACATCTTTTCTAGCTTCTTCATACCCCAACCCTTTCTTGGAAGTTTGAGTCTTAAAATCTGGAAGCTTTGTCATACCGGCCTTGCCTTTTCCAAGACCAGCTCCAGGAAGGTAGCTCATGTTCTTCATCATGTTTAAGATCTTAGAGTCGCCTACTTCATCATCAAAAATTATAGCTACTTGAAAACCATTGAGTGGCCTCTCAATTATTAGAGCATTAATGACCTCATTATCTTTAGCCTCAATGACCATCGTCTCATCTCCATTAGGGAACTTGATCTTTTGATGAAGGGTGGAAGGAACTCCTCCAAGAGGATGGAACCATGGTCGTCCCAAAAGTAGATCAAAAGTAACAAGTATGTCCAAAACAACAAATTCAATAATAGATTCAATTGGACTAACCTTCACAGCAGCTTTGAAAGTTCCTTCGACAAGCCTCTTGGTGTTGTCATGAGCCTGAATGGTTACCTCGGTTGGGCTCAGATCCCTCGTTGACATAGCTAGCTTTGGCAATATTTTAAGTGGATAAACATTTATGGCGAACCCATCATCAACCATCACACATGGAGTCCTTTTTTCTTTGATTTCCACTTTGATAAAGAGAGGGCGGATGTGATCTCTCCCCTCTTCCGGTAAATCCTCTTCTGAGAAAGATACCATTCCCATATTAACTTTGCTCTTCTTTTGAATGTCTTCATATTTCATTACTCCTTCAACTTTCATGAAGTTAATCAGTTCTTCCGATGTTGTGGAGGTGAAAATTGGCATGCTAGCCAAGGCCTTGGCCATAGTTTCACGGTGTTAGAAGTAGCCAATAAGTCCCAAATGCTAACATTTGCTTGGATTCTCATCAATTGCTTAAGCACAGTATCATCTTCCTCTTCTTTATTTCCCCCTTCGACTTCCTTTCCTTTATTAACTTCTACCTCCTTAGGTTGTGGCCTTGCATAAGGCTTACCAGATCTTGTGTTCATTACTTCATCTTCTTCGGGCTCGGACCAGGTCCATTCCTCCTTCTTGGGTACAAGATCGTCATCACTATCGCTTGAATCCCAAAACTCATTCACAACACAGATTGTTACTTCTTTACCCACCATAGTTTGTTCAACTTTGCTAAATACCACTTCTTTTTTGGTTGCTTCTTCATCCACATCTTGGAAAGAAGACATGACAAAACTTTCATGCAAACCTCCTCCAATCATGAAGGTCATCGGTGGTTGTACTCTATTGAACCTCGGCAATGGATTGTCTTTGGTGTTTGGCTTGTTGGGCTTTGGCAGCTTCCCACTATTAATCAAATTTTGGATCTCATGCCTCAACCTCACACGTCTATCCGTGACGTGCCCTTGCATTTGATAAAATTGACAAAATGCATTATTGTCAAAATTACGTGGGAGAGGATTAGGCAAAGGACGAGAATTTAAGGGTTGTAAAAATCCCTTCTTTTGTAGCTTATTGAGGACCCAAGATAGCGGCTTCCCTAATTTTGAAAACTGCCTTTTTCCTTCTTAGCCAGTAGCATTAACAACAACTGCCTTTTGCATGCTTTGGTTACCAGACTGGTAGTTTCCTTTCTCATTCCTTCTTGTGGAAAAGCGGTTCTTCTCTCTTTCTTACTCTTCAATTTGTAGACCCGCTTACAAAAGGTCTTTAAAATCTCGAATGAGTGTATGAGACATTCTTTCACGAAGGCTAGGTAACACTCCTCTCACAATCATCCTTATTTGATCAGATTCATCGGGTCTCTTCTTGAGCAATGAAGCCTTATTCCTTCACCTTTTCACATAGTCCATAAAATTCTCATTTGGCCTTTGTCTAATGGATTCAATTCCATTAAGGTAACTTCAATCTCAACATTGTATCCATATTGTTGGATGAAGGCCTTGTATAGCAGATCCCAACTCTTTTGTGTGCCATCATCTAAGGTATTGAACTAATTTTGGATAATAGGGTCCAATGAGAGCATGAAGTACCTTAGAGTTTGAGCCTTAGTAGCTCGGGCAGACTGCATAGCAGTGATATACTGCTTCACATGGAGGTGAGAATTTTCGGTTCCATCAAACTTTGCAAAGGATGGCATCTTGAACTTGTATGAAACTTCTTTTTCTAGCTCAAATAATTTGTCAACTTCGGACATTTCTTCGGTTTTCAATTTTTTCTCAAATTTCTTTTCCAAGTCCGCAATCATCTTTTCAACATCTAAAGTTTTGGGTTTCTCCATAGCTGATCTTTCAAAAACCTTTGACTCCTTCTTCTTATCTTAAGGATCTTGGAAGTATTGAGCCCAATCATCATCATCATCAATGATCACCTTAGCATCATTAAAAACCACTTCACTAAATTTAGCCTTCCCCTTGTCCTTTGGCTTCTTAGTGCTAGCAGATGCTTCGACATTATTTTCTAAAATTGCAACCAATTAGTTCTTCATGGTCTCAGCCGGGACCTCTTTTATTTCTTCCATCGTGGCATTGAGGGTGTCATCCACCATTCTTTGAATTTGTTCGGGCTCCATTGCTTTTGGTGAGCAAGTGATTGAGTCATTGCTAGATTCTTCATCTCCGGCATAGGTCGGATTGCCGTAAGCTTTTGAACTATCTTAATCCAGGGCTGTGAGCCAGAAAGGATTAATGATATGAGATGCAAATATATGCATGTATGCACAAACAATAGACAAAGATAAGTAGAACGTCCCTTCTAACCTTATAAGTTCCACACACGGATGGCGAGTCTCTTTTCCCAGATATATGGTTAACAAAATATTAACATGGAGTATCTTGTTTTCGAATAATTTCCTCGGATGTTTCAACCAATAGTTATATTTTCAAAAATAAAAATTAGTTCATGATAATTCCCATTAATTAGGTTTTAATCCATACAATCAACTAAAGCAGCTTTTATGCTATATTGGATTAAAACTAAATTAAGAGGTTTATTACAAATAGATTTCTCACTTGAAAAAGTAACTAGTAATTCATGCCAAAAATAAGCCCATGATTAATAATTCTTAGTATAAACTAGGTTCACAATTGATTTTTGGTATTTCCATAATTGACCTAAATAATTTGTAAGCTCTTTTAAATGATTATGAAAATAATTTTGTTTCTAAACCCATTATAAAAAGATTTTAGAAAAAACGGATTTTAGGCTTTGTATTTGGGTTATGAGAAAAGAATATTTGACTTATTTTTTTTTAGAACAGTTTTATGTCCAAAGACCATCTTGAAAAGTTTTGAAAATAGCTTTGGTCTTTTGGAAAATAAAATTTTATTTTGAGCTTACAATGTACTTATGTCATATTAGAAAAGGAACAAACCAAATAACCCATGATTTAAGCTAAGATAAATTAACCATAGTCAAACAACAAGCATTTGGAGTAATATTAAAATTTAGGGTTTAAATAAGTAAGATTGAAAATCATGAAAATCTGTTTTTAGATTAGGTATTTGAAAAAATGAACTACTGTGATTTCTAGAAAAATAGATTTGATTAGGGTTTTAAGAAAACAGATTGTTGTGGCTTTAGAAAAGTGTAATTTAGGGTTTTAGATTTTAAAAATATGTATTACGGGCATTAAAGTATTAGGATTTTTGAAGAAATATTTTTAGGGTTTCAAATAAAGTTTGGATGGTTTAGAGAATAATTGATCAAATTGTATGATGAAACAATTAATCCAACTTGATGAAGCTACTGTAAACATAAACAAAGAAAATAGAGATTCAAACCTCCGTTGTTAGTTTCACCACAGTCTTTGAATTTTGGTTGAATAATAATAAAGACAGTGTAGGCCGCCTTTGATGGAGTCCTTGTTGTTTGCTCACTCTTGATCTTTCAAACTTGAGATTGGCCGAAAAAATCCAAAAGTCCAAGGTCAAGGAAAAAATTTCAGATCCTTAATTCTGTGTCTTTAATGTGATATTTATAAGAAAAAATCATAAACCTAATCCTAATTTGTAACACCCCGATACTCCATATAAATACTACACATATACCTTGTATACATACAGTAAGCATATAAAGTATAAGGATGTCACTATTCGTTACAATTTAAAACCTTTCACTTAGTTCAAATCATATCTTTTCATAAAGTATTTCTTTTAATGAACTTATACTTAAATATAATGATAATAATAATCTTATATTATCAAAACTTTATTTATACATATGAATACATCCTTGTAGTAAAATACAACATAATTAAATAATACATGTATGCAACACCCTCTAGTTGGTCTCAGAACACTCTTACCTTTCTCGTGGCATACCCATTTGACTTTTAGATCAACCCCCTATTTACCTGCGCGATTTACATAACCACGCATTGAAGACTCTTCTGTTCTATTAAAATTCATGAAGACACAATCAACCTTGTAACCCCACGGTCGTGGCCCTCATTTGCCACGGCCGTGGCATCCAATCCGAGACTGTTTTCTGAAACAAACTCAAGTATTTTGCATTTTAAACCAATCCATATGAATACAAACATAATCAAACTCTTCCTTTCTTCTAAAAATTGAGTTAAAGTTCAAATCTCACATATAAAGACTATTTTGCACTCATCCATCTACTTAATCCATACTTACAACTTTCACTATCATCACACCTTAATCATATCAAATATCAATTCAATCAATAGAAATCAACACAAAGAAAGGGCACTTACTTGGATTCTTTGCCCAAATCTTCAATATCCACTTGCAAATCTCTTGATATCCTTTAAATCTTTGGTGTAAATATAAGCAAAATCACCTTTCTCTCTCTAGCTTCTCTCTCTCTCTCTCTCTCTCTCTCTCTCTCTCTCTCTCTCTCTTTCCCGAAGAAGAAGAAGAAGAAGAAGAAAGAAAGAAAGAATTTTCCTCTTTCTTCGTTCTTATCTTATATATATATATAATAATAATAATAATAATATAATAATATAATTTAAATCTCCACCACACACACACTTCTCCAACCTTTGACTTTCTTCTTCTCTTTTTCTTTTTGTCCTTATTATCATTATTATTATTATTATTAATTATACAAATATATATATATATACAACTCACTTTTCCTACACCATTTTATGTCCCATGTATATATGATGTATATGTATATGTCTTATATATATATATTATATTTATATTTCCCATCTATACATATACATTAAATCCAAAAACAACAATAACTCCAAAACTTTTAGGGTATACTTTGGGATATTACAACTCTCTCCCCCTTAAATAATTTCGTCCTCAAAATTATCTAGTGTAGTAACAATTCATTCTTAACAAAACACTATCTTAATTTCATATAATATTAATTGTATTCTTACATTATGATTTCATCAAATCACATAATTTTTACTCTCCCCCTTAGAGATAATCATCTTCTCTGAAATTCATAATTCATCATTGTATAGGTATTTATATATATCTTTATATTAGAGTCAGATTATCACTTTATCTCTTTATAGATATTCTCTCAACTTTAACCTCAAAAGTCATTAATTAATATCTTAACATTGATTCTTCCGTTCTTACAATCACTTTCAAAATAAACATCTACCAAACCTCAATTGATAACAATATTCTTATTTTCTTTAGCTTGCTTCTCACTTAATATAAATAGCAATACAATACTTTTAAACTTACTTAACAGATAAACAACATTTTCCTTTTTCTCACCATGTACAATTGATATAATTCAATTTATTTATGTTCATTCATAAGCCAGAATATTATATCATACACATTACCATTTAAATTTTATACTCCCAGTACAATTGTACGTATTAAATCTCAATATTGACTCGCAACTTTAGCGAAATCTAGATCAATCGATCTATTTATCATAATATACTAACATTTCAACCTTATTTGATTCAAACTAACAATTAACTTATCGAAATTTATCATTGGATTTCACAGTATATATATATATATATATAACCTAATTCCATTAGGTCAAACTTATATTCAAATTCTAAATTTTTCAGATTCATATTCATCTTTTCATATACTCATATTTTGTTTTCTATTATCTTAGTACAATTTCCACAAAATTCTCATGATTATCTCACACCATATTTATTATTCATACTTCCATAAATCTTAAGTTCATTCACTTATTCACTTTACACTGTAAATGTATTCAGTATAACTTTCAATCACATTTGCAATTTCTTCCCTTTTATTATTTCTTCACCTCACATATTATTACTATATTTATATAATTATTTTTCTATCACATAATTCATAGCTTAAAACATTATCACAATTCTCTTCTCTTGCTTTACTTCTCATAATTATAATTAAATTTTTAACATAGAAATTATAAGATATAACTTCACCAATCATATCTTTTAACCATGTTTCTAGTAACATAGTTATCAATCTCACCAAAACAGTATTACAGTTATATCATCTCCGTTCTAAATCTGAAGATAATAAAACTAACCAACTAATCACACTAACCAAATCATATGACCATGATATATTAACAATCACGTTTGGGGTTTCCAAATCAATATTGTTCTTCTATTATTTGATTTCCAGTCTTTACGGTTATAATACTAGATTGTATCACAAAAATTTATATATTTATTCTCCAAACTTTTGTGACATCAAGAGTTAACACATTTTAATTCCATCTCAAAACAGTTGCTTTTGATTATTTGATCATCATTAACCTAACTCATGTTCAATAATATTATCTTTAGCATTTTCTACGCCCAACCTTCAATCAGATACAAATCTTACACAAGTTTCATTCATTACTCCATTTCCAATCCATCTCTTCTAAAAATTTTCAAATACTTTATTCTTTCCTTGTTATACGCTTATACATAAAACGTTTCCACACACAAATACTTTGAGTCCCAAAACATCTTATGATAGCCTAATTTAGTTATTGCCATAACAATTTCACTGTTCAATATTACCCAAGTCCATTCTCATTTTCCATTTCATCACATAGTCTATCTCTGCGTAAATCAAGACTAAATCTCTCTTAGATCCGCTACTATATGCAATATCATTTTCAATATCATTAAACATGCAATTGTCTAAGATAATAAACATATCACATACACATTCATAGATCACATTTAAAAATGTGACTCACTTCCCACATTCCTTACATATTACAGTTACATTCATATTGAAAAGCCTCTCTCATATATCCTATACATGTATACACATAATCATGCAATTTCATTTAATTTCTATTTTGCATATAATCTATACAAATTTAATGTTTATCACTTCCCTTTGACTATTATCATTCTCATTATTTCAACATAACTTAAGTTATTCATTAACTTCAATAAATATATACACTCTACTTATAATATTATTTCACAAAGATCTTAATCACATTTCCAATGTGATATCTCTCCCACATTTGTTTTTAAATACCTTTAACATATCTTTCATATTCATTTTCATCCTTTCCAATCAAATTATTTAAAGTAACTCATTTTCATTTGCTCAATTCCTTTTCTTTTATTTCAAACCAAATTTTCCTACTATCAATCATATCCCTCAATTCATAATACTTTCATGTGCACTAATATTCATTTCATATATCTCACATATTGAATACATTAAACTATCAATATCTAAATGATCTTTATCCACATTCCATTAAAACTATAAATTTTCAACTTTAAAAACATCTTATATGCATATACCACAAAACAACATCAAAACATATAATTTTCACAATTATTAAGCTCATTTCAAAAATCTCAAATATCACATATTACCACCATTAATATGAGTTTTCACAATATTCAAAGCATATCACATTTCTAACATCGAAATTACAATGTTTACATTAACATAACCATACAAACAACACCAATATGTCTTCTTATTTAACCAACATGATCTCTTTTTCTTTTAAACAAAATCTCAATTTGATATACCCGAATCTTCCATAATCACACTTTGTCTATACCAATCAACTCACTCACTATTCCACCATACTCTTTTCATTTTAATAACATATCTTTCCATATTAACAATCCAACAATATTTCCTCTTTCTAATAAACTCAACATAAACTCTATTATAAAGAGATTCACAATATAGAGGAGAAAGTATATATTTTATTCTAAATTTTTATTTATTTATTTATTTTTTCAAATCATCTTCAACTTTATTCTCCTATTCATTTCTTTATATTACAATCACTTTTCAATAATCAATATTTCAAATTTTACTTTCCTTAAGTAAATTCCCATTCTTGAACTTACCAATTAAACTTGTACCAATTTTTCATATCATTTCTTTTTCCAATATTACTTTCATATAAAATCTTATTCACACACTATCATCCATCTCATGTAATTCAGATACATTACAAATCACATAATGCCACGTTTGAGACCAACCTAGGTGTTAATGCATATGCATGTATTACCCATTTGCATTTCAAAACTCTTCTTTTCAATTCTATTTAAACTTTTTTTTATATCACTTAGGCCGAGAATCTCGAACCTAAGCTCTGATACCAAAATAATTGTAACACCCCGATACTCCATATAAATACTACACATATACCTTGTATACATACAGTAAGCATATAAAGTATAAGGATGTCACTATTCGTTACAATTTAAAACCTTTCACTTAGTTCAAATCATATCTTTTCATAAAGTATTTCTTTTAATGAACTTATACTTAAATATAATGATAATAAAATTCTTATATTATTAAAACTTTATTTATACATATGAATACATCCTTGTAGTAAAATACAACATAATTAAATAATACATGTATGCAACACCCTCTAGTTGGTCTCAAAACACTCTTACCTTTCTCGTGGCATACCCATTTGACTTTTAGATCAACCCCCTATTTACCTGCGCGATTTACATAACCACGCTAAGCAAGAAAGCTTAGTAATACAAAGAAATAATTTCAAAATAAACATTACAAGTAAATCTTACTTTATATATATTAATATCATGTGTTACCAATTTCTCATCATATTTACTCTTTTCAATGCACTCTCTATATATGTTTCCACCAATCTTATAATATATATATATATATATACTCTTATACATCATTTCAACAAATCACAATTCAATGACTCATCCAAACTTTCATGAGATAATGTTCTCAATTTCCACATCCATAAACACTTTACATATCATATGATGTTTTCATAAACTCATCATTCAACATAGCTTCTCAAGCCATATTCACTTTCCATCATTTACTTATATATTGTATACATCTCATTCCATGATTATCATCATATATCACATAATAGTACATTTCATTCCATAATTCACATTAAAACAAAGACATGCATGGGCCCACAAAACACTAATATGCCATTCAACTTTCAGAGTTAATGCTTTGGTTCAATCATCACATTTATCATTATCCCAACTAGGCTTCAAGGATTTAGGTTCAACCAAGCTTCAAGGGGAACAAAGCATGCTAAGTATCAACCCAACTTGGCTTCAAGAACCAATCCAACCTAGCTTCAAGGGTTATAACATATCAATTAGGCTTCAAGGACTAGACCCAGCCAAGCTTCAAGGGGAGTAAACATGTTAAACTTCAACCCAACTTGGCTTCAAGGATCAATTCCATCCTAACTTCAAGAGATTGTTACTAATATTAGGCATGCCACCAACAACAAACTCTGAAAATGGAATGACACATTAGCCACACAATTCATTTATTATTTCTTTATCAATCTCATTCTCAATTCTCATCATAGCCAATCACAATGGCTTCACATCACATTTGATTCATTATAGCCAATCACAATGGCTTCACATCACATTTGATTCATTATAGCCAATCACAATGGCTTCACATGTCATTTGCATCATCATATCTCAATTCACATTACAACACTTCATCATTCAAGTATACATAATCAATTTCATTGAACACATAGACAACATGTCCACTTATTTCATTTGAATCATTATTACCAACCATAATGATATCACATTTCATCACTTCTCAAGACACATTAATATACTTCATCATTAAAATATTATCATAACAAATTGCATTGCACATACCTTTTTGAATTATCACCATAGCTTTCACACTATACAATTAATAACATTAGTCACATTGTATTAACCATATAATAAATTACTTAACATTGTTTTAGGTCTCAAGATCATATAAAAGAATGCATCTTTGTAAGTTGTACTTACCTTAAAGATAATTCAAATCAATCCATACACTCCCTCTTCCAAATATTCTTTACCATTTAAGTTAAGGCAATCCAACCTCTTCATAACCTAATTCAAAAGAATAATACACACTTATTTACAAATACACATAAATTCCAATACAATGATTCACCTATTGGTCCCATACTAGGCCCTTAGATCACAATTCACAAGCCAATATCAACATTTAGGTCCCCACGATTGTGGCTTCCCAATCCCCACGACCGTGGGATCCAACACGGTTCTGTCCATTTTTCATTACAACCCCCACGGTCGTGGCATTGAAGACTCTTCTGTTCTATTAAAATTCATGAAGACACAATCAACCTTGTAACCCCACGGTCGTGGCCCTCATTTGCCACGGCCGTGGCATCCAATCCGAGACTGTTTTCTGAAACAAACTCAAGTATTTTGCATTTTAAACCAATCCATATGAATACAAACATAATCAAACTCTTCCTTTCTTCTAAAAATTGAGTTAAAGTTCAAATCTCACATATAAAGACTATTTTGCACTCATCCATCTACTTAATCCATACTTACAACTTTCACTATCATCACACCTTAATCATATCAAATATCAATTCAATCAATAGAAATCAACACAAAGAAAGGGCACTTACTTGGATTCTTTGCCCAAATCTTCAATATCCACTTGCAAATCTCTTGATATCCTTTAAATCTTTGGTGTAAATATAAGCAAAATCACCTTTCTCTCTCTAGCTTCTCTCTCTCTCTCTCTCTCTCTCTCTCTCTTTCCTGAAGAAGAAGAAGAAGAAGAAGAAGAAAGAAAGAATTTTCCTCTTTCTTCGTTCTTATCTTATATATATATATATATATATATAATAATAATAATATAATAATAATAATATAATAATATAATTTAAATCTCCACCACACACACACTTCTCCAACCTTTGACTTTCTTCTTCTCTTTTTCTTTTTGTCCTTATTATCATTATTATTATTATTAATTAATTATACAAATATATATATATATACAACTCACTTTTCCTACACCATTTTATGTCCCATGTATATATGATGTATATGTATATGTCTTATATATATATTATATTTATATTTCCCATCTATACATATACATTAAATCCAAAAACAACAATAACTCCAAAACTTTTAGGGTATACTTTGGGATATTACATAATTGGCTAACAAAATAAAAACCTTTTAGGAAATAAAATTAGAAACCGAGTAGAATAGGGTTTTTGCAAAACCGCATGCAAGACGGGCGTGCAAAAGTGCACTGGCAAAAAAATTGCTGCAGGCGCTGGGCGTGGGCCAGCTAATTCGCCGCAGCATTCATTTCACCGTAGGTTTTTCCTACAGCAAATTGGCCCAAGCCAATTCATTTTCGACGATGAAAATTTTTTCTTCGTCGATTCTTCTGTCGCCGATTTTTATTTATTTATTTATATTTTTTACTATTACCCTTTTTTATTTTTATTAAAAATAAATTTTGTAAGTAATGAATATTAAAAAAATATTATTTAATTAAAATACCATAAAAATTATTTTGGACTATTTTTTAAAAAATATTGGACTAGACTGGGTCAAAAATTAAGAGTCTACACATTGTCATTTCTTCTTCTTCATCATTATCTTCATTGCTTGAGCTCTCAACTTCTTTGATTGCTTTGAGAGCTATTGCTTTCCTCTTATCCTTATCATCTTGTTCTTCATCTCTTTCGGTGTGCAATTAGAAGGTGAATATTTTTTCGATAAGTTCATTGATTCTCAAAGAACTTAGATCATGAGCCACTTCAATAGAAGAAACCATAGACTCAAAGTTCTTCTTGCCCTAAGTGCACTCAAGATTTTACAATTGACTTCATCTTGATCATATATCTTGACATATTTTTTCTTTTCTTAGACGATGGCAAGTAATCGATTTGTCATGTTGGTAACATTTTCGTTGAGCTTCATCTTGAATAGCTCATACTCATGTATGTACATTTGCTTCTTGGTGAGCCTCACTTGGGTAGTACCCTCATGATAGTTCTCAAGAGTTTTCCAAATGCAATGAGCATAAGTGAGATGTTGGACTCTCCCACCTTCTTCTCTTAAGATAGAATTCAATAAGATGGAGGCTGCCCTATGGTTTTTGAATCTATCTTTTGTGTTGGCATTTGACCATTGAGACTTGGGAAGAGGAACTTAGACACCCTCAACTTCACGAGTAGGAGGCTTCCACTCACTTTCAACATAATCCCAAAGCTCTATTTCCTCACTATCTAGAAACAAAATCATTTTATGTTTCCAATAGGAATAATCGGTTCCATCAAAGTATGGTCTAAGAAGAGAGTTGAGGTTTCCATGAGAGGATGAAGAAGAGGTTGCCATTTTAAATCAAATTTTACAATTAAGTTTAAGAAATTGACAAGCTCTGATACCAATTGTTGTCCCAAGATAACAACCAAGAGGGTGTGAATTGGTTGGTCTAAAGAAATGATGATCAGTTCAAAAATTCAAAGATTAAAAAGAAAGTATGGAGAGTGCAGAAGAAGATTAAGTAGAAGATGGAACACAAGATTTATAGTGGTTCGAATTTACCTTAATCATATATCCACTTCCTTAACAACTTGTTAAGGTTCCACTAGCTTTGAGTTTTTACAGGCTTAACTCTAACATTGTAATACCCTTATACCCTATATATGTACAATACATATTTTCAGCATATGTAAAATAAGCATATACGATACAAAAATGTCACAGACCAGTTTACTAAATTTTTTTTAAACATTTCCAATTTAAAATTTCAAATTCTAAATATATAAACAAATTAAATAGAATATAAATATTCTTTACTTGTTATAAGAACCCAAAATAAATAATATATATATAAATCTCTGGGAAAAATTCGCCAGAGTTTTGTCTGTATTTTGGATATCCCAAAAGTTATCAAAACACAACCTGCAAAAAAGAAAACACTCCCAAATAATTTTCAATCACCATCTCAACCATACTTCTCAATTTCACCAAGCTTCTCAAACATTTATACATTTAGATATATATAATTTAAAACACACTTACTCTCTCATTTCAAATACATTGACCCAAACATTCTTTATAATATATAATACGTAAAATTTACAATATAATATATTATGCATAATACTCAAAATGTACAATAACATAAAAATATATACATGCTGCTGGTAGTGTTTCTGATCTCGATAGCAACTCAATAAGCTCAACTACAAGTCTAGACCCGACCTGGTCTAGAAGAACTCTCTGGCTCAGCTGGGTCTACCCTGTCACCTGCTCGATGGAAACAATCGCGCTAAGCCGAAGCCTAGTGGTACAAACTTTGATAATAACAATATAACTCAATGCAATACCAAATGCACAATGCATATAGATGTCACATCAATCCACTTTCTTATATTTTTCAAATATTTCATAAGCACAACTCATAACATTATATTGTTCAATTGTATCATAATTCATAATTCACATTAAAACAAAGACAAGCATGAGCCCAAAAAGGATCTAATATGCTATTCAAATTTCAGAGTTACTACTTTGGTCCATAATGACACCATGTGTCTAGCCCCATAGGCAATATATCCATGGATAATGTAACAGCCCTAGTCTCTTAAACCTCAACCCGGCTAGACCCTTAGGCCCCAGTATCTTGGTCCTCAACCCGACTAGACTGCTACAGTTTTTGAGGCTTACGACCCAGTCAAACATCATATTTATCAGTTGGCCTGGCTTACGACCCAGTCTTTTCACCATTCCAGCGTGTAGCCTATAGGCAATCATAGGCATGCCAACAAACCCAGAACTCTGAAAATTAAATAACATACTAGGCACACAATTTATTCATATTTCTCATTATTAATCTTTTTCTCATTTTCACATATTCAATCTAGGCACATTGCCTTATTTTCACATTTTTTTTCTCACTTTTCTCATTTTTCACATCTTTCTCATTTTTATCAATATCAATTTATTTCATTATTACACATATCTCATTTTTGCATTCACAACACATTACCCAATTACTTTGGGTACTTTTACATAATATGCATATTTCACATGTTACACAAATTAGCTATTATCAATGACTTTTCACAATACATTTAACACATATATGACATTAAAAATGTCATAGCATATTATTCATACACAATCAATGAACCAAGTAGCTTAACACATTTTTTAACCAAAATATGTTAAGTCCAAATGTTATGCAAATATAGACATTATATTCAAAGTTTGTACATATCTCCACTAGCAACCCAAAGCAAGCTAAAAACAACCTTCAATCCAATCTTTCTAACTTGCCCTTCACCACTTGGATGAAGCAAATCAACCTCCCTCAATGCCTAAACCAAATGTGATAGCAAATAATCATTTAGTATCACATTTAATGGCATTTCCAACATTAAACCATAATTACACATCACCCCTACAAATTTCCAAAAATTTAGCCTTTCCTTACTTCAACATTGGAATTCCATTCTCCTACAATTAAATTAGTGTTTTAAGTTTATTTATATTATAAAAAATATATTTTAATACATTTAAATCATTTACATTATAAAAATACACTCTTATACACAAAAATCTCAAAAATGGCATAACCTTCCCCCATTGAAGGTTTTCAATTCCAACACAATCCATTACTCATTCCGAGCTTATTTTCATCACTTTTAACACTAAATAACATGCTTAAACAAATAAAATCACACAATTCAACCACTTTGGAAAATCACTTTTCCAAAACCCTAAATCTCCACTTCCATTCTCAAACTCCAACCCAACACCACCAAATCCAATATTTGACTTTAAAATACTTGTTTATGAATCAAAACAACTCATCTGGAATCAATTTGCACAATTAAAGTTCATGTTTTCAAAACCCCAAAAATCCATAACCCTAAATTCTCTCTCTTCACCATTCTTTAACCAAACTCCATCATCTCTTCAATCTAACCTTAGAATCATTGTTAACTACCCAAAATAACATCATACACACCAATTCCAACAATTATAACATACTACATCAAAATCTCAAAACACACATAATCTCATCTTCCATGGAATTTAAAGAAAAGAGATGGAAACTTACTAATTTTGGTGAAAATCACCAAAAATTCACTTGAAACTTGTTAATTCCTTCAATTTATGGAGTATAGAAGAAGCAAAATCCTTGATCTTCAAGCTCCCATGGAAGCCACGTCCTTGAAGAAGAAGAAGAAGAAGACTTTTAATATTCTTTTCCTTTCATCTTTTTTTCTAACCACACATATATATATATATTAAAATAATTTAATATTTATTTATTTATTTATTTTTTAAATAAATTAAAAGTCCTAGTTTCCCTCTTCCATTCAAAAATAATTTATTTTTAAATTATTTTATTAATTTTGAATTTATAAGATTTAATTATCAAAATATCCTTTTCTTTTAAAAAGTGTTGACTTTTATATATGTTATGTATATTTTGCATATATATCACATATATATTCCATTTTTCTATTTAGAATCCCTTCATTTTTCATTTAAAACCATTAATTTAATTTATCCTTTTAAATTATAATTTATTTTATCCAATTTTTCTAAATATTAAAAATTTTCAAAAATTTTAGGATGTTACAAACTTGGTGTGTAGACCTGTAACACTCTTATACCCTATATACATACAATATATATTTTTCAGCATATGTAAAATACGCATATACTGTACAAAAATGTCACAGACTGGTTTAATAAAAAATTTTCACATTTCCAATTTAAAATTTCAAATTCTAAATATATAAAAATTAAATAGAATATAAATATTCTTTACTTGTTATAAGAACCCAAAATAAATAATATATATATATAAATCTCTGTGAAAAATTCACCCGAGTTTTGTCTATAATTTGGATATCCCAAAATTTAGCAATTACTCAACCTGCATAAAGAAAACACTCTCAAATAATTTCAAATCACCATCTCAACCATACTTCTCAATTTCACCAAGTTTCTCAAACATTTATATGTATAGATATATATAATTTAAAACACACTTACTCTTCCATTTCAAATACATTGACCCAAACATTATTTATAATATATAATACGTAAAATTCAAAATATAATATATTATGCATAAAACTCAAAATGTACAATAACATAAAAATATATACATGCTGCTGGTAGTGTTTCTGATCTCGATAGCAACTCAACAAGCTCAACTACAAGTCTAGACCCGACCTGGTCTAGAAGAACTCTCTGGCTCAGCTGAGTCTACCCTATCACCTACGCGATGGAAACAATCGCGCTAAGCCGAAGTCTAGTGGTACAAACTTTGATAATAACAATAAAAATCAATGCAATGCACTGTCACATTATTCCACTTTCTTATATTTTTCAAATATTTCATAATCACAACTCATAACATTATATTGCTCAATTGTATCATAATTCATAATTCACATTAAAACAAAGACAAGCATGAGCGCAAAAAGGATCTAATATGCTATTCAAATTTCAGAGTTACTGCTTTGGTCCATAATAATACCATGTGTCTAGCCCCATAGGCAATATATCCATGGATAATGTAACAGCCCCAGTCTCTTGGACCTCAACCCGGCTAAACCCTTAGGCCCCAGTATCTTGGTCCTCAATCCGGCTAGACTGCTACAGTTTTTGAGGCTTACGACCCAATCTTTTCACCCCCAAAAACATCATAATTATCAGCTGGCCTGGCTTACGATCCAATCTTTTCACTATTCCAGCGTGTAGCCCGTAGGAAATCATAGGCATGCCGCCAAACCCAGAACTCTGAAAATTGAATAACATACTAGTCACACAATTTATTCATATTTCTCATTATTAATCTCTTTCTCATTTTCACATATTCAATCTAGGCACATTGCCTTATTTTCACTTTTTTTTCTCACTTTTCTCATTTTTCACATCTTTCTCATTTTTCTCACTTTTCTCATTTTTATCAATATCAATTCATTTAATTATTCCACATATCTCATTTTTGCATTCACAACACATTACCCAATTACTTTGGGTATTTTCACATAATATGCATATTTCACATTTTACACAATTTAGCCATTATCAATGGCTTTTCACAATGCATTTAATACATATATGACATTAAAAATGTCATAGCATATTATTCATACACAATCAATGAACCAAGTAACTTAACACATTTTCCAACCAAAATGTGTTAAGTCCAAATGTTATGCAAATATAAACATTATATTCAAAGTTTGTACATACCTCCACTAAAAACCCAAAGCAAGCTAAAAACAACCTTCAATCCAATCTTTCCAACTTGCCCTTCACCACTTGGATGAAGCAAATCAACCTCCCTCAAAGCCTAAACCAAATATGATAATAAATAATCATTTAGTATCACATTTAATGGCATTTCCAACATTAAACCATAATTACACATCTACAACAACAACAACAACAACTAAGCCTTAGTCCCAAACAAGTTGGGGTCGGCTGTATGGATCCTCAACAAAATAAGCTCAAAAGACACCAAAAAAGATACTCCAGCCTTAGGCCCCTTCCAAGACACGGATTTTACGTCTCCATTCAAGTCTGTCATTAATCAAATCCGCATCAAGATCTAAGGCACGTAAGTCTCTTGCTATCACCTCCTTCCACACAGTTCTAGGTCTTCCACGACCTCTAGCCCCCTCAATCAATAAATTCTCACACTTACGAACCGCAACATTAGGAGGTCTTCTTAAAACATGTCCATACCATCTAAGTCTTCCTTCCCTCACCTTATCTCCGACATCCGCTACTTGGACTTTTTGTCGAATATGAACATTCTTAATTTTGTCCAGTCTGGTATGTCCACACATCCATCTTAGCATCCTCATTTCTGCCACACTCATCTGATGCAAATGTTGTCCCGTTGGTGTCCAACACTCACTACCATAGAGCATCGCAGGCCTAACAACCGTCCTATAGAATTTAACTTCACTTTCAGAGGTATTTATTTATCACATAGAACCCCAGTCGCACCCTTCCACTTCAACCACCCTACCTGTATTCTGTGAGCCACATCTTCATCTATACGGCCATCATTCTGGAACACCGAACCCAAATATTTGAACTGCTTGGTTTTAGGAACCAAAACTCCATCCAACTTAACCTCATGTTCCTGCTTCTTCCTTAGACTGAACTCACAGTGCATATATTCTGTTTTACTCCTACTTAACTTAAAACCCTTGTCCTCGAGGGTTTTTCTCCACACTTCTAACTTACGGTTTACACCAGCACTAGTCTCATCAATTAAAATAATGTCATCAGCAAACAACATACACCAAGGAACATCGTCTTGTATGCTTCTGGTTAGCTCGTCCATAACCAGGGTAAATAAGTATGGACTCATGGCCGAACCTTGATGCAATCCGGTAGTAATGGGGAAAGCCTCAGTGTTCCTGGCATAAACCCAAACTGATTATCCGAAACTCTTGTAAGCTTCTTCAATCTGTGTTCAATAATCCTTTCCCATAATTTTATAGTATGGCTCATAAGTTTGATACCCCGATAATTTGTACAGCATTGAATGTCTCCCTTATTTTTATATATGGGTACCAGGATACTCTTCCTCTAGGCATTCGGCATCTTACGTCCTTTCACAATAGCATTAAAAAGTTTAGTTAACCAGACAACTCCAACCTCTCCAAGGTTCTTCCAAACCTCTATAGAAATACCATCCGGGCCACAAGCTTTACAAACTTTCATATACTTCAAGGCTTCTCTTACTTCACTATGCAAGATCCTCCTAGACCAGCTGATATAACCATTTGTTGCAAGAAGACCTTGAAAATCTTGTTCATGTTCAGGGTTGAATAACTGCTCAAAATAAGCCTTCCACCTCTCCTTAATCTCAACATCTCATGTCAACACCCGTTGATCTTCGTCCTTTATACATTTGACTTGGCTTAAATCTCTACTTTTCCTTTCTCTCATCCTTGCAATCTTATAAATGCCCATCTCTCCCTCTTTAGTACCTAACTTTTGATAAATCTCTTCTAAGGCTCTGCCATGAGCTACACTAACAGCATTCTTTGCCTCTTTCTTAGCCCTCTTATATTCCTCAAAGGCCTCGCTATTAACCGTATTCGGTAACTTTTTATACCATTCCCTCTTAGCCTTAATAGCCTTTTGAACCTCCTCATCCCACCACCATGCATCGTGCGGTCGAGGCCCTACCCCTTTAGAGATCCCAAGCAATTTACTACCTGCTTTCTTAATGCCACCTTCCATTTTTGTCCACAAGTCCTCTGCACTAGCCTCAAGGTTCCAAATGTCTTCCTTTAGTAACTCCTCCTTAAAGGTACCTTGAGCTAGGTCTTTCAATTTCCACCATCTTATCCTTGGTTCTAACATTTTCTTATCATTCCTCCAGCTACTTTTATTCTTAACATCTAAAACCACAATACGATGTTGCGCCGTCAATGCTTCACCCGGAATGACCTTACAATCCTTACACTTACTTTTGTCCCGTCTTCGAGTAAGTATGAAGTCTATTTGACTTTGGGTTCGTCCACTCTTAAAGGTAATCAAGTGTGACCCCCTCTTTTCAAAGCAGGTATTTGCCAGCACTAGATCATAAGCCACCGCAAAATCCAAAATGCTCTTTCCCTCCTCATTCCTGTTGCCAAAACCATAACCCCCATGGACCCTATCATAACCATTATTGTCCTTACCAACATGCCCGTTAAGGTCCCCACCAATGAAAATTTGCCGATTATCCGGAATACTTTGCATAATTTCATCCATATCTTCCCAGAACTGAACCTTGGATGCTCCGTCCAAACCTACTTGGGGAGCATAAGCACTAATAACATTAATTGTGTCATCTCCCAAAACAAGCCTCAAAGAGATAATCATGTCTCCCTTTCTCTTCACTTCCACCACCTTGTCTTTAAGCGTAGGCTCAATAATAATGCCCACACCATTCCTATTGTTATCCAAGCCACAATACCACAGCTTATATCCTGAGTTACCAATCTCTTTTGCTTTATTTCCCTTCCACCTGGTTTCCTGCAAACAAGCAATACTAACCTTCCTTCTTTTCAAAGTATCCACAAGCTCTATAGACTTTCCAGTCAGAGTGCCAATATTCCAACTACCTAATCTTAATCGGCTCCCTTGGGCTTGCTTCTTTAGCCGCATTCGTCCATAATACGGTAGCCCTTTCCTGTCTGACACCACATCCGGGCGCTGATATGGCGGGACTAACTTCTTTACCCATACCCGTCCATGGCATGGGAACCTTTGCTCATACTCCACCACACCCAGGCGTCGATGTGATGGAACCCCTTGCTCATTTAACACTACACCCGGGTGCCGATGTAGCGCGTGCCTAGGTGAGCACGTCCCAACGGTATAATGATAGTTTTGAGGATCCATAAAAAGTTTGGCAAAATTTTTACACTGGCCGCCAACCTACCGCAACCCTCCTCCTTTATCCGGGCTTGGGACCGGCTACGATACTTGCAGGCGGAGTTCATAATTACACATCTACAAAGTTTCAAAAATTTAGCCTTTCCTTACTTCAACATTGGAATTCCATTCTACTACAATTAAATTAGTGTTTTAAGTTTATTTATATTATTAAAAACATATTTTAATACATTTAAATTATTTACATTATAAAAATACACTCTTATACACAAAATCTCAAAAATGGCATAACCTTCCTCCATTGAAGTTTTTTCATTCCAACCCAATCCATTACTCATTCTAAGCTTATATTCATCACTTTTAACGCTAAACAACAAGCTTAAACAAATAAAATAACACAATTCAACCACTTTGAAAAATCACTTTTTCAAAACCCTAAATCTCCACTTCCATTCTCAAACTCCAACCCAACACCACCAAATCCAATATTTGACCTTAAAATACTTTTTTATGAATCAAAACAACATTTGGAATCAATTTGTACAATTAAAGTTCATGTTTTTAAAACCCCAAAAATTCATAACCCTAAATTCTCTCTCTTCACCATTCTTTAACCAAACTCCATCATCTCTTTAATCTAACCTTAGAATCATTGTTAACTACCCAAAATAACATCATACACACCAATTCCAATAATTATAACATACTACATCAAAATTTAAATTTTCACATAATATCATCTTCCATGGAATTCAAAGAAAAGGGATAGAAACTTACTAATTTTGGTGGAGATCACTAAAAATCACTTGAAACTTGTTAATTCCTTAAATTTATTGAGTATGGAAGAAGTATAATCCTTGTTCTAGCTCCCATGGAATTTCAGCCAAAGGAAAGAGAAGAAGAAGAAGAAGAAGAAGACTTTTAATATTCTTTTCCTTTCATCTTTTTTTTAACCACATATATATATATATATATTAAAATAATTTAATATTTAATTATTTTTTAAATAAATTAAAAGTCCTAATTTCCCTCTTCCATTCAAAAATAATTTATTTTTGAATTATTTTATTAATTTTGAATTTATAAGATTTAATTACCAAAATACCCTTTTCTTTTAAAAAATGTTGACTTTTATATATGTTATGTATATTTTGCATATATATCACATATATATTCCACTTTTTCATTTAAAATTCCTTCATTTTTCATTTAAAACCATTAATTTAATTTATCCTTTTAAATTATAATTTATTTTATCCAATTTTTCTAAAAATTAGAAATTTTCAAAAATTTTAGGATGTTACAATTCTCTCCCCCTAAAATAAATTTCGTCCTCGAAATTACCTGTCCTCAAGTCTAGAACAAATGGGGAAACTGACTCTGCATCGCCTGCTCACTTTCCCAGGTCGCCTCCTCAGTGGCATGATTCCTCCAAAGGACTTTCACAAGTGGCACCCTCTTATTCCTCAATTCTTTAACCTCTCGTGCCAAAATCGCCACTGGTTCTTCCTCGTAAGTCAGATCTGGACTCACCTCAATGGACTCCACTGACAAGATATGAGATGGGTCAGACCTGTGCCTCCGAAGCATCGAGACATGGAAAATATTATGTATTCGATCCAATTCAGGCAGCAAAGCTAGACTATAAGCCATCGGACCAACTCTCTCCAACACCTCATATGGTCCTATGAAACGAGGACTCAATTTCCCTTTGCGGCCAAATCTCAAAATCTTCTTCCATGAAGAAACCTTCAGGAATACTTTATATCCCACACTGAACTCTATGTCTCTTCTCTTTAAATCTGAATAGGATTTCTGTCGGTCTGAAGCTGCTTTCAAATGACCCCGAATCACCTTCACTTTCTCCTCTGTTTCCTTAATCAAATCGGGACCAACCAGTTTAGCTTCTCCAACTTCATCCCAACACAAAGGTGTCCTGCATCTCCTACCATATAAACCCTCATAAGGAGTCATTCCAATACTCAACCGATGACTGTTGTTATAAGCAAATTCAATTAATGGCAAAAATCTATCCCAATTCCCGGTAAAATCAATGATATAGCTCCTCAACATATCCTCTAGAATCGGTATCACTCTCTCTGACTGTCCATCTGTCTGAGGATGGAAAGTAGTACTAAAATGCAATCGAGAACCCAAAGCATCATGCAAACTCTTCCAAAATCTTGAAGTAAACCGGGGATCTTGATCCGACACCAAAGAAACTGAGACTCCATGCAACCTGACTATTTCGTTGATATACAGCTCAGCCAACCTCTCAAGAGAAAAATCGATTCAAACTGGAAGAAAATGAGCTGTCTTTGTCATCCGATCAACTATCACCTAGATTGCATCATGCTTCTTATGGGTTAAAGACAGTCCAGTCACAAAATCCATTGTCACTCGCTCCCATTTCCACTCTGGCACTAATAAAGGTTGAAGCAACCCTAAAGGAACTTGGTGCTCAGCCTTCACTTTCTGGCAAGTGAGACATCTGGATACAAACTCTACTATGTCCTTCTTCATACCTGACCACCAATAATGTCGCTTCAAGTCCTCATACATCTTGGTACTCCCAGGGTGCATAGCAAAAAGTGATTGATGTGCTTCCTCTAATATCATTCTTTTCAATTCTGCATCATCAGGAATACACAATCTATCTCTGTACTATAAATTGCCATCATCCCTCACATAAAAGTCTCGACTCTCCCCCTTCTGACAAACCAACACAATTTTCTAAATTCTCTCATCTGCCAACTGAGCCTCCCTAATATGATCCAACAAGACTGGCCTCAACTGAAACTGAGCCATCAAAGCACCATCATCAGAAGATTCAAATTTAGCGTGCAATGCCCTCAACTCAACAAGTAACGAGAGCGAATAAACAGTCAAACCCACCAAAGATTTTTAACTTAAGGCATCAGCAACAATATTTGCCTTACTAGGATGATAATCAATCAAACAGTCGTAGTCTTTAATCAACTCTAACCACCATCTCTGCCGAAGATTCAGCTCTCTCTGAACACCCAGGTATTTCAAACTCTTGTGATCCATATAAATGAAACACTTTTCACTATACAAGTAATGCCGCCAAATCTTCAAGGCAAAAACTATTGCTGCTAATTCTAAATCATGTGTCAGATAATTCAGCTCATGTGGTTTTAACTGTCGAGAGGCATAAGCAATGACTCTACCCTCTTGCATCAGAACAACCTAAACCACTGTGTGAAGCATCACTGTATATCACATATAGTTTACCTTCTACAGGCAGGGTAAGGACAAGAGCTTGAGTCAATATCATTTAATTAAATTAACACTAAACCTTAATATCCTAGTAAATTATTTATTAAAATTCTAAAAATCAGTCTTCAACACCAAAACCTAAAACCCTAAAAATTAGTTTTTAAATTTTTCAAGGGCGCTACCCCCCTTGACTCTTACCAGCTAATCGGCTAGCGGGACCGTCATATGGACTCGTCGATGGGGTTAATATTTATTTGTGGATTGTAAGTCTTTGTGATTAATCTATGTTGGATTGCTTGATTTATTATTACATGCTTTACAATGGATGATACATTTCGATTATTTTATTGCTCATTTTATTTAATTGAATTATGCTTGTTTATTTGGATTGTGAGAGGTATGTTTCCATGATTGGGTACCTCAATTGTTAAGTTTCATGTAACTCAATTTATTTTTAAGTATTGGATCAACATAAAGGATAAGTTTCCACCAATTGGTGGGTATCCTATTTTATTTATTTTCTTTTGGACATTAGATAATTGTAAAGGCACGTTTCCATCCATCGATGGGTGCCTATTCATTTATTTTATTTGAATTTATTGTGATTTTAATAAAGTATTTATTTATTCTTATGATTACATGTAGTATGGATAATATAATTATATTTAAGAATTTTATAATATCAAGACCTGAAAAGGAGGTTGGTTCCAATGAACTGGGCGTTGTGTGGGTGCTGGGTCATTTCTCACATTCTCCATGCGTACCCAACTTTTCGAACCCAATAGGGGGTTGGGGATTCCTTAGTAATTAAGTCATCCACCCTTTTCTTTTTTCTGGCCCGTCCAGGTGGCGACTCCATTTTCTCCAGGTTTAGGCCAGTGTTCTCTAAGGCCCTGAGTCTAACAGTGCCAAAGTCGCAAGAACTATTTCACTTGGGAGAGAGGGAGAAAATCCATGCTCACATGGTGTTTTTTCTAGCTCACACTAAACTACTCACAATAGTTTTAGATCACTTCCTCACAACCCTTACAAGAGTTTTCCCAGGCTTACTCTCATAACCTAAGTGTTTCCAAGCTCACACTCAAACTTAAGATGGTGTTTAATGCTCACACCCAATACTCAATTAATACAAAAGTTGATTTTGATGCAAAAGAAAGAAAGATGTTCAAGGAGACTATTACAATAAAAAAAACTTCTTAATGATGAAGTTACATAAGGTATTTATAGCCTTTAAGCTAAGAATTCACCGTTTGAAGTTGGGACCAA
The DNA here is from genome assembly GCA_947685225.1 of Garcia nutans. Lineage (NCBI taxonomy): Eukaryota > Viridiplantae > Streptophyta > Magnoliopsida > Malpighiales > Euphorbiaceae > Garcia > Garcia nutans. The sequence goes on from CANTUV010000007.1 coordinate 58,196,551, forward strand.
CATGTTTGATTCTTGTCTTTCACTAATTTCTCTGTCAGAGCAATTTCCTGGTCAGAATCTTCATGATCTGGTCGAAAGTACTGTATTCCAATTGGAATAAGGTATGGTCTGGTCAGAGTAATTGAATTTATGCTTAATGCTCTTCTAACGGCTGGTCCACGTGGCTTCCACTTATTGAGTAGAGATGTAACAACTTCTGACTTGAGTGATATTTAAATAGTCCAGTCGGGCTTAAATCCGGTCCGGTTGGACTTTACTTGGTCCGTCCAAATCTTGGGTGTAACTTCAACCAGGAAACCTATTGGATGTTTTGAGCGAAAATTTCCTTGAAATGTTCAGTCGAAATTTTCTTGAGTCCTGTCGGACTTTTGTAGTACTTTGAGAAAATAAGAGTACTTCTGACCATGAATTCTTCTGTGTGATTTACCTTTTTTGGTCATCCATGGCCCGGTCGGCATGATTGATAGTATGGTTGAACTTTACACGGTATGGTGGGATTTTGAGAGTACTCTTCACAGTGAAACATTCTGTGTCTTTTTGGCTAATTTCGTCATCAAGGGTCTGGTCGGTCTTCTATATGGTCTGATCAAACTTTTTATATTTCTTTAAAAGAATTAACTTCCTACAAAATGAAACTTGGTGCAAGTGTTAACATACCCAAACCAAAATCAGTTTCGGGTCCAAGTACCCAAATAAAATCCAATTTCGAATCCAAAACCCAAATAATTTTCTAGTCCAAAACTCAATTCGGGTCCAGAACTTAAACCAACTCAAGTCTAGAACCCAAATCATTTTCGAGTCTAAAACTCAATCCAGGTATAGAACCCAAATTATTTTCGAGTCTAGAACTTAATCCGGGTCTAAAACCTAAACCAACTAGGGTCCATAATCCAAAATTATTTTTGAGTCCAGAACTCAATCCAACCTCGAGTCTAGAACCCATCCTTATCCAAAATCAACTCAAAGTCATATTACTTTTTACTCTCTTCTACTGAAGTCTCAAATTGTTTAAGCAGGGGGCAAAACTGTATACCCTTAAATTTGGCATAGATTAGGTTTAAGAAGCTTACCTTGTTCTGTTATAATTTTAAAGAACCTAAACCTAATTTTAAAGCTTAAATATTAGAGGGTCCAATTCATAAAAGCCTAAATTAAATTGTAAAAAATGTTTGGTCTTAAATAAATTAAAAATTAGGATTTGGTTTGAGTCGGGACAGGTTAAAATCAACATGAGCCATGGCTCATATCGATTTGGGATATCCAAATTGATAATGGTTGGTTCCATGTCGATTTGGAACCTCCAAATTGATATAAGCCCTTCCAAATTTGAATTCTGACCGGCAATTTAATTTCCTAATCAAGCTATAATTTGTTTAAAGTTAGGATTAAGCGAATTAGGTTTAAGGGTGAAGTGAGGATTTTGCCTATAAATAGAGGATTAAAAAGAATAAAGAGGGATTAGCAGCCGACAATTTTGATTAGCAATTAACGGAGAGCAACTCATAGCGGCATTTGTTATTCACAAGAGCAAATTCAAAGCAGAAAGAAAACACAAACGGCAGTAACCAAGCAATTGCTAAATTGCTGAAGTTCTACCAAGCAATAAATTGATTCAGGCTTTCAATTGCTCAAAATAATCATGCTTGATTCAATTAATTAGTATCGGTGGAGCCAACAATGCAGGTGTAACTTCTTAACTCAAATTAATTTAGCTTCATGGTTTATTTCTATTGCTAAATTCACTGCGTTAAATTTATTAACCAACTCAATTAAACTCATTAATTTTTACATACTTTGATTACTGTGATTTGTGATTTGTTATTTGATTTTCAGAATCTCAATTACTGTTATCTTATTAATATATTTTATTCTCTAAAATATGTAAAACCAAAACCATAATCCTAAACCTAAAAAGCCAAGAATCCTAAATCCTTTAAGCTCCTGACCCTATTACCAGAAAAACCTAATTCACAATCTGTAAAACTAAAAACCCTAAACCCTAATTTCCAAGTTCCTTAAAATCTAAGAACCTAAATAATATGTCAAAAAACTAAATAATATTTTAAACCTAATTCCCACTACCAAACCCTAATTTTCCAACAAAACTATATCTTATAGACCATTTACCTTTCGAGGGCGCTGCCCCCAATCCCCCGTAAGGGGCGCTGTCCCCTTGACCCTCGCCCTCTAATAGGCTAGCGGGACCGTCGTAGGCACGACTTGCATCGTCGCGCACTATATTTCCTTAATGGGGTAATATTAAGATGTATTTGTTTATTTTCTTTTTAATTATTTAATTATTTTCATATATATTGTACTATTTTTTCCTTGCTTTATTCTTTTCCTTATATTTATATGTATTTTTAAAGGAAATTGTAAAATGCATGTTTCCATCTAATGTGGGTGCCTTGTTTATTTAATTTATGTAATTGTAGTTTATTTAAAACCTTTGGGATAATTGTAAGAGAACTATTTTCACAAATTGGTGAGTGTCATATTTTTATTTATTTGTATTTTGGACATTGGACACTATTTTAAGGGAAAATTTTCATTTTATATGGGAGTCCATTTTGTTGGTTTGGACTTTCTTAATTTTAATGACTATTTCTTTATTTTCATTGCATGTAGTATGAATAATATTTTAATAAGTTAAGAATTTAATAATATTAAGACTTAAAAAGGAGGTCGGTTCTAATAAACCGGGCATTATTGGGGTGCTAAGTCATTCTCACCTTCTCCATACGTACCCAACTTTCCAAACCCAATAGGGGGTTAGGGATTGGAATCGAGTTATCCACCCCTTTCTATTTTCCCGGACCGTCCGGATGGCTACTCCATTTTCTTCGAGTTTAGGCTCGTGTTCTCTAAGGCCTTAAGCTTAACAGTGCCATAGTTGCAAGAACCATTCCACATGGGAGTGGGGGGCGAAAATCCCCATTAAAAGTGTGTGAAGTATATTAATGTAAAGTGGTATGATGTACTGTAATGGTCAAGATTTTAATCCGGGACATTTTAACTAATAATGAAAAATTGATAGTATATAGTGACAAAAGTATTGTGGAGAAATGTTATACGTAAAGAATAGTACATTGTATATCTTAAAACTTTACTGAAAAGAGTATTGTTACTGTTGTACGAGATTAAAACTCGATTTAAAATCAACGATTAAGAATGAGGATGCACCATAGTTATTATGAGCATTCCCTCACTGGATTAAAAATATTATATATATATATATATGTATATGTATATGTGTAAGTGTGTGGAAATTTCTGATTTCCTTCTTCTCTCCACGCCACCATCACCAACACCACCAAAGTTTCTTCTTTCTTCTTTTCTTTCTATGATTTGAATCAAAACTAAGATAAGATTACATCTAAATATAAGTGTTGAGAAGATTAAGTTGGAAAAGTGGTGATTATCAACAAGGTATGTGCTTTTGATTTATACTTTGCAAAAATATGAATTTTTATGAGTCTTAATGATTTAATTGAATGATTGAGTTATGTATAATGATATATTTCTTGAAAGTATTGATTAAATAGATTGATGAGTGAAAAATAACTTTTATATGATGGGTTTTGATCCTTAACTCAACCTTTATGAGAATTGAATGGTTTGATGTTGGTATTATTCATAGGAAATGATTGAAAGTTTGATTGAGTGAAGTTGTGGTAAAATATTTGATATGAATTCTTTTTCTATCAAAACTCTGAGTTTGATACATTTTGATCTTAGATCTTAAACATGTTTGTGTTTAATGAAGTTAAAAGTGCAGAATACATGATTTTACTCCGAAAACAGTCCCAAAATCAATGCCACGGCCATGGCAATTGAGTGCCACGACCGTGGAATTGAAAGTGATGTTGTTTCTTCAAAAAAATTCGATAAAACAGAGCAAGTTACAATGCCACGACCGTGGCCCTTGAAGGTCACGACCGTGGGGTCTTCAAACTTATTCTACAGCTTCATTTGGGATCCCACGAGCATGGGGTTGAGATGCCACGGCTGTGGGGTACCTAAATAATGTTTTTGGCTTGTAATTTGTGATCTACGGGCCTAATATGAGACTAATATGTGAATAATTGTATTGAGACTTCATGTGTATGTGTTAAATGCATGAAAAAGAGTGAGAAACTTGATATGAGTGACAAATATATATATCATACTAAATATTGATAAGAGTAATGTACTAATGAAATGATATAAATAAGTGAAATATAAACAAGTGCTTATATAAACAAGTGAGTGTTTATATAAACAAGTGTTAATCAATGACATGAGACTAATATGTGTATAGTCCATACTTTTGTGTTAATGTGTTAAATGTATGAAAACGAGTGATAAACTTTAGATACATGACACACATATAATTCTACCAAATGTTGATAAGAGTATAGTATTAATGAAAGGAAATAAACAATGTAGTGTTCATCAAAATTAATGAATTGCCCAAATCATATTAAATTTATATCTAGCTTTGGATTGAATGGTTAACCAGAGGATGGATAGCCACAGTGATAGTGGGCACCTCGTGCCTTTAATGGACACATTGTGTTATCTGTGATAGTGGGCATAATTGCCATTATAAATTCTTGAGATTGCTATACTAACATGTTATCCAAACCTATGATCTAAGTTTAGTATGTTTGGGCATAATTAATGAAAATATATGTGAACATGATAGTTGAAAGAAATGTAAAATAATAATATAAGTCAATTACTTGAAATTTAAGTATCGTGTTATAGTGTAAAAGTGAATGGTAATATATATATTAATGCTTACAAGTGAAAGTCCTAATGGACGTAATGGTAATGTTATGCTCAATGTATTGAATTAATCAAAGGATTGAAAGTGTATATAATGCTATGAGATACAAAGTGCTCCAAAGTATATCAAATGATTGAAAGTGTATATCATGATGTGAGATACAAAGAACTCTCAAGTATAGTACTAAAATGAAGTGATAAAAAATATAGATTGAATGAAATGATACTAGAAGTGAACTTGAAAAGAAAGACTTATTGAAAAACAAAATAAGTGTATTGTGAACAATGTTATCAAATAAGAAAACAAGTCTTGAATAAACTGCTTCTCAATGAGACAAGAGGCAATACCGAAAGTATTGTATTATATGATAACTTTACACAGGAATAGCTCTTATTTTGTGTAATCAGCATGGTATATTGACTTGTTACTAAAATTAGTTTATATATGGAAATACTTCTTAAAACTAAGTGTTATTACTATATTTTCATAAGTATATTTCTTTAATATTAAGTGTTAAAATTTGCGTATACAAGCACCACTAAGCTTTGCTTAGCGTGTTAGAATTATTTTCTGACACGCAGGTATCAGGACATCGGAGCAAGTTAAGAACAGATGAAGATCTTGTGTTTATTGTATTCATAAGTTATAAGGTGTATGTATATAGATACTTCAATTTAGCTATTTAAGAGCTTGTATAAATTTTGTAAACATAAGAAGATTTATGTATTTAGAGAATGAAGTTTGAGATTCTAGTGAATGAGTATATTGAAAGAAATGTATTGTTTATTTATTTGATTTGATGAACTTATAAAGTTTATCTGATTGATATTGGAGATATTGAAAATTGGTTTAAATATTGAATCTATAAGGGTTGTGATATACATATTGTATTATTATTTGAAAATTTTTATTTATGAAAAGAGTTTTCTATGAATTGATTGGAGCACGAATAGTATATCGAATAACATTCTCTGATAGTTTTTATATAAGAATTGTCAGAGGATGTTACATTTAGTGGTATCAGAGCGTGGTTTAGGCGTTTCTGGCATGTGGAATTATGGGAGAAGTGAAATGTAATTGTCTAAGTTATGTGAAGTGAAAAAGTGGATATGTGTTGTGACACAATTGATATTCCATATATTTATGGTAATAGAATGTTTACTAAGAATTGATTGACAATTTGTAGTGTATCGTTTGGAGTGCATATTTGTAATATATAATGATGTGAAAAGAAAACAAGATATGAGTAGTGAAAGAGATATGTCAAAGTAACACAGTGGAAGTGTAACAATTCATTGGAATTTGAGGAATGAATTATGACAGAAAGATAAATTTCGAGCATGAAATTTCTTACGAGAATGAGAATTGTCATGTTGTACAACATTAAGTATTGATGTTCTACATTAAGTGAGTGAATATATGAGTGTCAAAGTGGAGTGATTATGATATGAGAGCATTTGAAACTGATAGCGATAAGGTTAAATAAGCCTGAATAAGAGTAACATTAAATCCCAGTATGGATAATATCCGTATAGTGGAAAAAGATTTCGAAGAGGTAAGAAATTGTGAAAATACCCTTATAGCTCGAAATGAATTCGAGCTATACTTTGAATGTGAAATATGGATAATGGAGTGGTGTCAAAAGTACTTGTTTTTGTAATGTTTCAACGTTAAGGAGTGAAGTGATAGTTAAATAAAAGTACGTGAATGCATCGAAACTATTGTATAAGTGAGTATATTGGATAAAAGTCTTAAAACTTATGTAAAGATTTCTAGTGTCTTCTATTGTCATCTAAAACATCATCAAAACAAAAGATTGAAATGAAAAGTAATGTAAGAGTATTGATAAAGAGGTTAGTGCTTGAATACTATTGAGTGCTATTTAATGAAAGGGATTTGTGAATTGATAAAACACCAGTACTTGTGAAAGATATGGTGTAATAAATAATTGTGAAAACTTTACTTCTATGATAGTAAAGTTCTCCGTGCAATATGTAAATGTGTATTTAACTGGAACAATGATTAAATCTATCATTGAATCATTTAAGAGTTAATAGATGGTTGTGAAAGAAGATAATGTTTTGAAAAATTTTAGGGTTATGGACATTGAGATTTGAATTTGATAGTGTATGGATGAGTTGAATCCTATTTCCGCAATTTGTATGAGTTGCCTTATGAATAACTTATTGATTAAATCAAGAAAAGAAATTTGAGCGGAGATATGCATGATTATGTGTATAGTCATGCATATATGGTTGTGTAAATGTCTATTCTTCAAACTTTGAGAAGAAATTCCAATATTGAGGTGCATGATCATTTATATGGACATGCATATATTTGTGCCCTTAAAACAATGAAAATAAATTTCAGTAGAGACGTGCAAGACCATTCGCATGGTTATGTATCTGGCTATGTATACTTCTGTTCTACAAAATTTTAGTAATGTGCATACTTTCATAGAGTAGAGTTTATCGGTGGAATTAGTAGTGAATTAATGACTACATCTTGGAAATAGTTATAAGTAACAAAAGATTGCTTATAAGATTGAAATGAAATCAATCCATTAAATGATGAAACTGAAATGTGAAGAAAACGTGAGGAAAGTATGGATAAATGTAATTGAGATGTGAAAGAAGTGTAAAGGTAGAGAAAAGATAAAAGACAAGTACAAGTGATTAGTGGATTTAACATCTTCATGATGAAATAAGATAATTTTCGAAATAAAGTGCAAAGCATGATAGATTGATAAATCAGTAATGATTGTACATAATGTGAAGAGCAAGTTAATGAAACTAAAGAGGTATATACAAATGGATTGAGTAATGAAAGTAAGAATGTGAGATTTACATATTGTGTATTTATGAAATACGTGATTGTAATATTATTTGGTGATTAAAGCCAAGGTATAGATTATATATATAGAAGTGTTAAAGAATTATTTAATACTAATTGATTGCAAATGGAAAGAAAGGAAGTGATAATGTAAAAAGAAAAGAATGTAGTGAGATATGAAGGTAGTGAACCCTTCTAGTGAAATGATGTATGGTAGAACAAGTTAGTAATATATACATGTGTGTGTGTGTGTGTGAATGTGTGTATGAGACATAGAGAATAAAGTATAAATGTATATGTACTCTTAAAGTTAATATGTTAAGAAAAGAATGAAACAAGTAAAGCGTGGAAATCTTTGTAGATTTCATTATTTCAGTGGACACATGGAAATGATTTGAAAAGATAAAGATTGATGAATAACTAAAATCAATCGAACTACTTGAAAACAAGTATAATGTGTATATGTGTTGTGTTTGAAATGATTGTTTATAGCTTATACATTTACAGTAAGAAACAAACATTGCAAAGAGAAAGTGTTATATTTTAAAGTATAGTATAATTGACAATACTTTGTATCATTGAAAGAAATGATATTGATGTTAAAACTAGTTTCTAGATTAGCTAAAGGGTAAATATTCAAAGTGATAGTGGGCATTTTATGCCATATTGAAAGTGGGCACTCTGTGCCATAGAGGACACTTATGTCCCATATTGAAAGTGGGCACTCTGTGCCATAGAGAACATTTATGTTCCACATCGAAAGTGGGCACTCTGTGCCATAGAGGACATTTTTTATATATGTCCTAGTGATATTGGCATCTATGCCATCAGTGGACGCTTTGCGTCATAGCGAACCTTTGGTTCTTTTCTCTCAGTGGTCACTTCGTGACATCATATACAGTGGGCATTCATGCCATAGTGGGCCTTTGGCCCTATTGATACAGTGGGCCTTTGGCCCTATTGATACAGTGGGCATTTACTTACCATCAGTGACCCGGTATCCGGAACTAGGATTTAATGTTCAGTATATAAAAGAAAGAATGAGATATATATATATATATATAATAGTGGAATGTAATGATACACATTATAGAAAAAAAATCTAAAGAGGAATAAAGGCAAATCCAAAATTGCACTTGAAAAGTGTACGTGTGTAGAGCTGAATCTTCTACAATTCTATAATATGATTATTCTGAAAGTGTTACGTTGCTTGATATCAGACATAAATAAATGTTATGTAAGTTAAGAAAATCATTGATTTTATGTGAAATTTGAGATTATTTAAAAAGTAAATAGCTTATTGCTATAGTATGTAAATTTCGAGGACGAAATTTCTTTAGTGGTATGATGTACTGTAATGGTCAAGATTTTAATCCAGGACATTTTAACTAATAATGAAAAATTGATAGTGTATAGTGACAAAAGTATTGTGGAGAAATGCTATACGTAAAGAATAGTACATTGTATATCTTAAAACTTTACTAAAAAGAGTATTGTTACTGTTGTACGAGATTAAAACTCGATTTAAAATCAACGATTAAGAATGAGGATGCACCATAGTTATTATGAGCATTCCCTCACTGGATTAAAAATATTATATATATATATGTATATGTATATGTGTAAGTGTGTGGAAATTTCTGATTTCCTTCTTCTCTCCACGTCACCATCACCAACACCACCAAAGTTTCTTCTTTCTTCTTTCTTTCTATGATTTGAATCAAAACTAAGATAAGATTACATCTAAATATAAGTGTTGAGAAGATTAAGTTGGAAAAGTGGTGATTATCAACAAGGTATGTGCTTTTGATTTATACTTTGCAAAAATATGAATTTTTATGAGTCTTAATGATTTAATTGAATGATTGAGTTATGTATAATGATATATTTCTTGAAAGTATTGATTAAATAGATTGATGAGTGAAAAATAACTTTTATATGATGGGTTTTGATCCTTAACTCAACCTTTATGAGAATTGAATGGTTTGATGTTGGTTTTATTTATAGGAAATGATTGAAAGTTTGATTGAGTGAAGTTGTGGTAAAATATTTGATATGAATTCTTTTTCTATCAAAACTTTGAGTTTGATATATTTTGATCTTAGATCTTAAACATGTTTGTGTTTAATGAAGTTAAAAGTGCAGAATACATGATTTTACTCCGAAAACAGTCCCAAAATCAATGCCACGGCCGTGGCAATTGAGTGCCACGACCGTGGGATTGAAAGTGATGTTGTTTCTTCAAAATAATTCGATAAAACAGAGCAAGTTACAATGCCACGACCGTGGCCCTTGAAGGTCACGACCGTAGGGTCTTCAAACTTATTCTACAGCTTCATTTGGGATCGCATGGGCGTGGGGTTGAGATGCCACGGCCGTGGGGTGCCTAAATAATGTTTTTGGCTTGTAATTTGTGATCTACGGGCCTAGTATGAGACTAATATGTGAATAATTATATTGAGACTTCATGTGTATGTGTTAAATGCATGAAAAAGAGTGAGAAACTTGAGATAAGCGACAAATATATATATCATTCTAAATATTGATAAGAGTAATGTACTAATGAAATGATATAAACAAGTGAAATATAAACAAGTGCTTATATAAACAAGTGAGTGTTTATATAAACAACTGTTAATCAATGACATGAGACTAATATGTGTATAGTCCATACTTTTGTGTTAATGTGTTAAATGTATGAAAATGAGTGATAAACTTTAGATACATGACACACATATATATTCTACCAAATGTTGATGAGAGTATAGTATCAATGAAAGGAAATAAACAATGTAGTGTTCATCAAAATTAATGAATTGCCCAAATCATATTAAATTTATATCTAGCTTTGGATTGAATGGTTAACTAGAGGATGGATAGCCACAGTGATAGTGGGCACCTCGTGCCTTTAATGGACACATTGTGTTATTAGTGATAGTGGGCATAATTGCCATTGTAAATTCTTGAGATTGCTATACTAACATGTTATCCAAACCTATGATCTAAGTTTAATATGTTTGGGCATAATTAATGAAAATATATGTGAACATGATAATTGAAAGAAATGTAAAATAATAATTTAAGTCAATTACTTGAAATTGAAGTATTGTGTTATAGTGTAAAAGTGAATGGTAATATATATATTAATGCTTACAAGTGAAAGTCCTAATGGACGTAATGGTAATGTTATGCTCAATGTATTGAATTAATCAAAGGATTGAAAGTGTATATAATGCTATGAGATATAAAGTGCTCCAAAGTATATCAAATGATTGAAAGTGTATATCATGATGTGAGATACAAAGAACTCTCAAGTATAGTACTAAAATGAAGTGATAAAAAAATATAGATTGAATGAAATGATACTAGAAGTGAACTTGAAAAGAAAAACTTATTGAAAAACAAAATAAGTGTATTGTGAACAATGTTATCAAATAAGAAAACAAGTCTTGAATAAATTTTGTAAACATAAGAAGATTTATGTATTTAGAGAATGAAGTTTGAGATTCTAGTGAATGAGTATATTGAAAGAAATGTATTGTTTATTTATTTGATTTGATGAACTTATAAAGTTTATCTGATTGATATTGGAGATATTAGAAATCGGTTTAAATATTGGATCTATAAGGGTTGTGATATACAAATGGTATTATTATTTGAAAATTTTTATTTATGAAAAGAGTTTTCTATGAATTGATTGGAGCACGAATAGTATATCGAATAACATTCTCTGATAGTTTTTATATAAGAATTTTCAGAGGATGTTACATGTACTATATATGTATGTTGGTGAAATGTGACAAAATGTTTGGAATGAATCACATTGTGAATGTGACTCATGGTTATGTAAAGTGTAATGCGGGAATGATCATGGAAAGTGTTGTTGGTATATTTGTGTTTAGGAGCAGCTTTCGGGAGATGATAGACACATTTTCTCCTGTGTCGATAGAGGGCGGCCTTTAGATGGTAATTGACACTTTACCCTCAGTGTCGAGAGGAGGCAATCTTCGGATGATATTTAACACTTGCCTATGGTATGGATGGAGGACGACCTTAGGGTAATGTGTGACACCGTGTCCCCAATGTTGGACCTTTGGGTAACTTTAAATGTAATGCTGGTCCCAATGTGCGTGTATGTGTATGATTACGTCATGTTGGTGGATATTATGAGTTGATGAGGATTTGTTTAAATAATGCATTTTCATATTATGAAACTGAGTACTTTGATTTAATTATTTATTATTATTAAAATATGTACCACCAAGCTATTTGCTTAGCGCAGTTGAAATATATCGCGTAGGTGAAAGATCTGTGGAATAAAGTGGACCAGTTAGAGTTTAAGATTTAAAGTTGAGTTTTTCCATGAGACCAACCCTTGCAGTGATGTAGACATATATAGTTTTCACATTATGAACTTTGGTTTTGTAAATTTTACATAAAATATATGTTTAATAAATTATTTTGGGAATGCTATACATGCATTTTTATAAATATTTATGATGAGAAATATATTGGATTTAAACTTTTTTTTAATGTAAATTAATGAAGTAGTGAATTGGAGGATTGGCTATAAATTTTAATTTGGGAGTGATATTTTATGCGGGTTGTGTGTTCATTGATTTTGGAATTTATTAAAATTACAAACAAACCTCTAGCGAAATTTTTTTAAAGAATTTTCTTTTATAAATTTATAAATTATTTTTAATACTAAAATGAGGGTTATTATATGCATTTTTTGCAGTACCTTTGTACCTCAGATATATATTTTACGTATATGAAGAATATGTATTATACGTATCTAGGATATAAGAGTATTACAATATGTAATATGTATCCACATATAATTACATATACCCGCATATATTATTATTTTTAATTAAAATATATGTAATATATACCTATATATAACTATATATATCCACATATACTCTTATTCTTTAATTAATGTATATATAACATATACTGACATGCATATGCTGTTATTCTTTGGTTATCTATATATAATATATACTGACTTTATTGTTATTTATAACTAATAAATAATAATATATAGTGACATATACTGTTATTTTATCACATCTCTTAATCTTAAAATCTCCATATTCATTCTTATTAGGTTTGCTTATATTATTAGTAGTTACTATAAAATTTAATAATATTGAAAAACTTTAAAGGAAAGCTAAAAATTGAAAATTTTTTGGTTGAAGTATTTTATCAAACATATGGAATGAGTTATATTTGAATATAAAAAATAATCATTACATTTGTAATTCAAAAACAACCAAAATAAACAAAATAAAAGATTATAAGTCCTTATTCTATACGATTATTTATATTTCTAAAAATATATTTTATTCAATTTTCTCTTTCTCTTGTTTTGCACTAAAGGGTTCAAAAGAAATCAAAGAAGGTAATGTCTTTGTTATTCCAGCAAGAGTAGTTAATTGGGTTTAAAATAATGGATAGTCTCGTCTTGTTTTAATTCAAGCTATTGACACTAGAAATCCAGTTGACCAATTGGATCCAAATCACAATGTGAGAAGCAATATTTGTTTTATTACACACGCACACACACATATATATAATACATACTTGTTTTGCTCTCAGACTTTCTTCGTCGTTGGTAACTCTTATTGTGTAGTACTAGTAGGCAATGTGGCCTTGAGATCCCAAGTCCTGGAACTAGCCAAGAAGAAGAACAAAGATCAGAGAGAGAATCTTGGAGGCCAAACAATAAGGGCGACAACGTCAGTGAATTTGTTTGCAGTGGCATATTGAAGCAAGAAGACGAAGAACAAGTTAAAAAACCACCAACATATTTTTGAAAAAAAAGTGAAACAAATGTAAAATTGGAAAAATAAAAAGTTATAAATGAAAAAAAAGTAAAAAGTAGTAAAATTGAAAAGAAAAGATGAAAAGTAGTATATAGTGTAATTTCCTCTTGTGCTTATTCATTTCTAGTGCAAACACAGGTGGAAATAATAATAAAAAATACATTTTAATTTTTATAATAAGATTGCATTAATAAATTAGGTGTATTTAGTATTTTTATGCGATTTAAATATTTTCATCCCAAATAAAGCGAGAAGGTGCAAATTTTTTTTTTTAAAATTTCTGCAAAAGTATGAATTGACCCTTAAAATTTATTTGTGCTCATTTATGTATTTATAGTTTTAAAACTTGACAAATTAATTTATTTTTAATAAAAATTTAACTGACGCTAATTGTGTATTTAATTTTTCTTTAGAAGGTATACATATATCTCTTAAGTTTGTATGGAAGTACATATTAGTACTGTTTTTTTTTTCTCAATTATGTATTAAAATGATATTTTTACCTATTTATAAATGAATTAAATATATTTAAAAATATTTTACACTAAATAATATTTTGATTAAAATTATTATTTGATACTTTTTTTAATGAACCTTTAAAATTATTAATTTAAATTATATATATATATATTTGTTGTATCGAATGTGTTATGCCATTAAAATGATATATTTAAGAGATTTTATTATAAATATAAAAAATAAAAATATTTTAAAAATATTCATTTTTTATAAAAATTTTGCTTATAATTTTCAATTGAAATTATTATTTATTTTCAAAATATCAAAATTTTAATTAACTTTAAAAAATATCATATAATTAATCAATTGAAATTCTTTTTTTATTTTAAAAATATCAAATTTTAATATTGAGTTAAAAATTAAAAGCATTTTTTTAAAATAGATATTTTTAAAATATTTTTATTTTTTTTAATATTTTAAAAAAAAATTATTAAATATATTATTCTAATAACATAATATATCTGGTATAATATATATATAATATAAATTAATAATTTTAAAAGTTCATTAAAAAGTATTAAATAATAATTTTAATATGTTTATTAAAAAAATAATAATTTTAATTAAAATATTATTTAGTATAAAATAATTTTAAATATATTTTATTTATTTATTTATAAATAAATAAAAATATTATTTTAACATATAATTTTAAAAAATTTAGTATCAATTAATATTTTTATACTAATTTAAAAATATATTTATATTTTATAATAAAAAACTAAATATACAGTTAAGAATTGAATAAAAAAATGGACAAGTGTATGAACGAGTTTAACAATTGAATAAAAAAAATGGACAAGTGTATGAATGAGTTTAAGGAAACGGATTAATTTGTATCTTTGTGTAAATTTTAAAAATATTTTGGACTTTTTCCCCAAATAAAAATATAAATTGGTGTATTTAGTATTTTTACAGTGTTTAAGACTGGAAAATCTTCCTCCGCAAGCCGACGCACCGCGTTTTGGCGGTCTATACTTTTTGCTTGCTCGTCGAATACGAATAATGCACACTCGCAGCTCCCAGAGTCCCAACTAATTAGCAGTGACGAATTCAGGGGTAGGGAGCAAAATGACGGATGAAACCAAGTTCAGTGTTATGGTGAGTTTGTTCGAGTGGATACAGAAGACCAAACACTCGGCGAAGAAGCGCTCCAAGTTTCGTAAATTCCTTGACACTTTCTGCAAGCCCGACGATTACTTCACAGCTATACGGTTGATCCTTCCCAGTCTCGATCGAGAGAGGGGCTCTTACGGACTCAAGGAGTCGGTGCTTGCCACTTGCCTCATTGACGCTCTCGGCATGTCCAAGGACTCTCCCGATGCTATCCGCCTTTTCAATTGGCGCAAAGGAGGTGCTAAGACGGGCGCCAATGCCGGAAATTTCTCACTTGTCACATTTGAGGTGCTCTTTTTAAATTTCGCATTTGTTTTATTTAATGCAATAGTTATATAATTTTTATTTATATTTTTTTCATAAATTTTCATTTCAAGTGTAATTGAATTTGTTGTTTAGTTTGCAGCAAGTTTCCAAATGGACAATTGGAAATGAACAATTGAGTTTTCGAAAACTATATTTGATAGTTTTTAACAATCAACAACTTGTTAATTTTTGTTAATCTTCCTCTTCCTACATATGTGAAGATTGTAAACGTAACGTGGTCATGTAGTATATTACCATTTTTGCTGTCCATATATGTTGATAGCATTCCAAAAACATGTTCAACACCTAAATTTTTGGCTTTAATTTCGGGGCATGCTGTTCTTTATCTTGTTCTATTTCTTCTTGGGATACAGGTTCTTCAGCGTAGGCAAGGAATGTCATCAAGCGGGCTAACAGTCAAGGAATTAAATCAGTTGCTTGATAGCTTGGCTTTGAGTGAAAATAGGTATATCATTTGACTCTTTTATTATCCCTTTTCATAGAGAATTTGTATTTGTTAGTTAACATGCATATATATTATGGGCGGGCATGAACGCAAAACAATTAGAGAGTTATACACCTAGAAAATGATATCAAATATTCTCAAGAAAAGTACCTTTATTATTATCCCATATAATTTTTTTTGCATGTGCAGCAAATTCATTTTTCCCAAAAAATTACTTCACATGTGTTCATTATAAGAAATCCACTGAATTTTTGCATAATATATTATAGTCATAATTATTTGATTTTTTTTGCATTTTTGGTTCCTATGGTTTGACTGCATTAGTCTTTTATTACAAAATTATAAATATTTCTTTACAATTAAGCGCTCACGATTTATATTGTAACACACGTTGTTCTTTAATCTTTTAATATTTGGTTAGCCTTTATGTTGAAGAATGTGACAAATTTATTGTTAGATTGGCTTGGATTTTTTTTTAAAGATGTATTTAGAAGTTCTTAAGTGTGTCACTTAGCTTGCTCTAACAAAAAACTAAGACAGACAATTGATTTTGCTAGGTATGTGGGTTAGCATGGTTGTAATTGGAGTAGGTGATTGCTTAGAGACCTAAACAAACTTTTGCATGAATATAAATAGCTACAATGAATAGAGATGGTGTAGAGAGGAAAAGACATATTCAAGGTGATCGAGAGTAAGTGATAAAGAATGTTTCTTTGTATTGAAAACTTTATTCTGAAAATGAAAAAAAAGAGTTGGAATTTTGCCGCTGTTTAATACTTTATTGCTACTTTTAGTTCTTGTTTTGTTTTGCGCCTCTCCCTTCCTTTCTGACTTCAACAAATGGTATCAAAGGTCCCATGTTGTTGAGGGATTTATTTCAAACATAGTCTCAACTTTTTAGATTTTTGTCGAAGTTGAAATATGATTTCATCAAGTGAATAGTCTTTTTGTTTTTTGTAAATGAAAATATATTTTGTGTTAGCCAATGAACTCTAGACTTTGCTTAAAAGGGCCATATCAGCAGCCCTTTGATTAAGATATTTCCTTGCTCAATGGTGGCATGGATAAGTAGAATGAACATACACATTTGGCAAGGGTGGCAGAAGCTACAACAATTAAAGTCTGCCAATAGATACTCCCAAAGACAAAATTCATTAGCCAAGAAGAGTTCTATAATCATGGTGAGCAGTATTTCCATAAAAAAAATTAGTGAAGTATACTAGAGAAAAGTATTCCAAGAAATGGAAAAAGGAAGTTGGAACCTTGGATACAAGCGCTTCAAGAAGGAAAAAAAGATTGAAGGCTTAGAGACAAGTTCTGGAAGGAAGAGACAAAATTATCATTTGAAAAACTTGTAGGAAAGTGCTCAAGAAAGGGGAAAAAAGGCTTGAAGATAAGTGTTCCAAAAGGAAATAAAATGTCATTTGGAAGGCTTGGAGATGGTGATGCTCTAAGAAAAGTTGAGAAAACTTAAGACAGAGATTTCCAAGATGTGAAATTAGTTCTTGGAGAAAGAAGTGTTCCAATTAGTGCAATTGAGACTTGGAGAGATGGTGCTCTAAGTAAAGGCAAATAGCAAAAATCAAGAGAAATTTTTGTAAATGTGCCAAGAGGAATATTGAAGATTATAGTACAATTTTTGTCACATTATAAGTATCTTTTATATTTTAGAAGATGGATATATAAGTTTTTAAGAGTGGGATTTAGGTTGCTCTAAATAAAAAATTAGGACAAGGGGATAGGTTTAACATAATAAGCTTTAAGTACTCAAATATGTGGTAAGCATGGTAGCAATTGCAGTAGGTGATTGCTTAGAGATTTAAACAAACTTTTGTTCAAGTATAAATATCTGCTGTAATTAGAGATGTTGTAGTAAGAAGGAAAGAATTTTGGTATAGCCTTACTCTGCCTATTATATGCGGACAAATCTTTGATGCTTGGACTTGCCATTTGACCCTGTTGCACTTGCGTTGACATGACATGCCTTTGAGGCATGACACATAATATTTTTTCAACACACAATTGAAATTGGAAATGCCTTTTCTTTATATCGAGCAAATTTTTGGTGAATGAGTTTGTCTCGGATGGAAGTGTGGATGACGTTTTGGGAAGTGATTATTAAATAATTATAACATGATTTAAGAACTTATAAATGAGTGGATGTTGGACCTAGCACAAGTCAATTTGTTTTGTGCAAGTTGTTCCAACACTTTCACACTTATAAACCTATTTATGTATTGGCTTATGGACTTTAATATGGTATTAGAGTCACGTACCCAAATGGGCAAGATCCTAAGATGAGGGGGATTGATGATGATATCAGTCGGATCGAATATGAAAAAGAGATGTCAACTGGCCCATTTGTGAGCAAGTGTCAATAGCCTTGTTGATATTGGGCATTGGCTAGCCTTGTTACACTTGACATGTATTGAGAAGTGGTCCCACATCAAAGTGGATGGATGTTGGACCTAGTACAAGCTGATTGGTTTTTTGCAAGTGGGTTTCAACACTTTTCACTTATGATTCCTTGTACGTATTAGCCCATATACTTTAATAACGTGGAGAGTGTGCTCCGATCATTGAGATAAATTGAAGAAAAAGAAGAACAAGGAGGAGGAGAGAAGAAGAATGAACAAAGGGAAAGGGGAAGAGGGTTTCTGGGCGAGGAAGATAAAGTGAAGACGATAAATATGGGTGCCACATATGTTGAGGAATACAATGAAGGCAAAGAATATGAAAATGGGGCTTGAATTTGAAGGGAATAGGGTTTTATTATTTTGTTTGAATATTGGGTTTATCTTTTTGCCTTGGTGGACCATTCCGTTTCGTTCTTAATTAATTTGTCTTTTGTTTAACACAACTTTTCAATTTTAATAATTTTTTTATCATTTGTAATGATTAATGTTATTAATAAACTTGATTAGAATTAACACAATCATTTCGATATAAAGCCTAATTTATTAATTTCTTCAATAATATAATAATTTAAGCTTTTATGAGAAAGACATTAATTTGTATAGCAACTTTTCTTATTAGAGATTTGAAAAAGTATAGGGAGATGAAGAAGGATTTGCATATGGCTTTTATTGACTTAGAGAATGCTTATGATAGAGTCCCTAAAAAAGTATTATGGTGGGTTTTGGAGCGCAAAAAGATATAAATAAAATTTAGCCAAATCTTGAAGGATATGTATAATGGAGTTATCACTAGCGTCTGTATAATTGGAGGGGATACTAAAGATTTTTCTGTATGAGACTCGATTAGGAGTAAGTAGAAAGCTTGAGTTATGGATAAGCACTTTGGAATATAAAGATTTTAAGTTGACTAGAATTAAGATTGAGTATTTGCATTGCAGGTTTAGTAATATGAATGGAGAAAGGGGTGACGTTATTTTGGATGGAGTGACAATGTCTTATATTACTCATTTTAAGTATTTGACTCATTCTTCAAGAAGATGGAGGTTGAGAAGAAGATGTTAGCTATAAGATTAAAATAGGTTGGATGGAGTGGAGAAGTGCCACAAGAGTTATGAGACCAGAAGATGCTAGTTAGATTGAAAGGTAAATTTACTGTACTGTAGTATGATCTACTATGATGTATAGTAGCGGGTGTTGGACATTGAAAGGATAACATATGGGTAAGTTACATGTTGTTGAAATTAGAATGCTAAGATGGATGTGTGGACATACTAGGATGGATAGAATTCGTAATTAGTATATTGGAGAAAATATGAAGGGTAGCATCTATTGAGGACGTGATTTGGTCATGTAAAATGAAAATCTGATGATGCGCTAGCTAGAAGACTGAATTAGTTAAGGTGGATATAGCCAAGAGAGGCAGTGGTAGATCTAAATTAATGTGGATAAAAATGGTTTAATATGTTCTTACGACTTCACATCTCTCTGAAAATATGGCCCATGATACTTCGAATAGAAAAAGAGAATCTATATAGCAGACCTCAATTAACTTGGAATTAAGGCTTTGTTGAGTTGTTGAGTTGACTATGAAAATTGTTGTTTTTATTTTGGATATCATTGATATATATGGATAATATTTGTTATTGTAGATTTATGTTTTATATTTCTTATCATAGTCCTATTTTGGATATGTATCCTGTATCTTTCATTTGGAAAAGTTACAAGGCTGATATGTGGATATGCATTTGTGTCTGACACCCATATCCTTGTCCAAGCAACTTAGGGATATATTGCTCAAATTTTTGTTAACACCATTGATATACAGTCATTAACATTAATTTTTTTTTTGAATTTTCTTTCTCCGCTTCTGACTTCCAAAAGTTGTATCACCCTTTTGTCTTTTTCTTTATCAATTCAATGCTGATTGTAGTTCCATAAAATGTTGAATTTCCCAATTGTAGTGGTCTGATGGTTTCAGTCTTGTCATTGTTGTTGGGTGTGATTTGTAAATTGCAGCATTAACTTTTTGTTCGTCTTTGACAACCATGAGTATAGGGCTGAGAAAACTTCAGTTCTTTCCACTCTTATTAAGAGGACGAATGCCCAGGAGATGAAATGGATTATTATGATAATTCTCAAAGGTACTGTCTATGAAAATTTGAGGGTAATGAGACCTTTTTTATTTTTACTATTATCACTATTGTTATTACTGCTGTCAACATTTTCTAGGCGAGTTTCATTACATTCGTAAATGTGTTTCAGATTTGAAATTGGGAATTAGTGAAAAAAGCATATTTCACGAGTTTCATCCTGATGCTGAAGACTTGTTTAATGTCACATGCGACTTAAAATTGGTTTGTGAAAAGTTAAAGGATCGAAGCCTAAGGCATAAGCGCCAGGTTTGTTGTAACATAAGATAGTATTTTATGTCAGATTAAGAAATTTTGTTATCCATAATTTTCCTCTGTATGTTTAACTTTTAATTTGGGTATGCACGCGACTTCTAACAAACTAATGTTTGCCTTGCTGAAATAAATTCTTATATTAATACAAGTCAAACATTTACAAGTTTTGGCTTCACAAGTACCATCAAGGACATCATTTGCAACTTGAGAAGCTCTTTTTTCAGCTATACCGCCCTCATAACTTTCGAGATTATAATGTCTCATGTGAATTCATATTATTAGAATGTCACATACTCGAGAAGGAAGAAGGGTAGGAAGGTAAATGTGAGTGAGTGAAATGAACAGTTGATGATTGAGTAATGATTGGGAATGAGGTAGTGAGAGTAGGACGAAAGAATAATTAACAGAATGTGAGTCAGCAGGAGGAATTTGTAGATTCTTTACTGCCTATTTGTCTTTTAGTACTATTTCTGCTACTTATTAGGATGTACTGATAGCCTAACGACTTATGAATGAAATCATCAATTCCTCTTCTCTTCTCCCTCTCTCTCCCTCTCTCCCTCCCTCTTTCCTCCCTCTCTTCTTCCTCCTCCTTCTTCTGTTCTCTTTTCTTTACTCCTGATTCGGTGTTATTGTGGTTTCAAGGTAGCATTGCTACATAGAACTTATACATGTATCTTGTAAGTAAAGAATTTGGACTTGAAGAACAATCAACATTCTGTAAGAAAATTTTAAGGAATGAAAGCACACCTTCTTCAGCTATACAGCCCTGATAAGTTTCAAGATTATATTGTCTCATGTGAATTCATGTTATCAGAACTTGTAAATGCATCATGTAAGTAAAAGGATTTGGACTTGAAGAACGATCAGCATTCCATGAGAAATTTTTAGGGAATGAGAGCACTCTCCTTTTTTTTAAACATTAAAATATTGTTTTGCACATTCTCAAAAAAAAAAAAAGGTAGCTCGGTGCACAAAACACTCCTGCTATGCTCGGGGTCTGGGGAAGGGTCGGATCCGTCTTTGTACACGGCCTTCCCTTGTAATTGCAAGAGGCCGTTTCACTATTCGAATCCGTGACCTCAAGTCACGCGGCGACAACGCTTACCGTTGCGCCAAGGCCTCCCTTCTATATTCTCAAAAAAAATTTTTTTTTTGCTTGCTTGGCTTCTAAAAAAAAATTGCTTTTCTTGTTTTTCTATATTTTCAAACAAAAACAATATTTCTTTAGATAAGAAACAAAAAATTAAAAGTGAAAAAGATATGATAAAAAAAGTTTCAATTTTTTCTCTAAATTTCTCTTAGCTTCTTCTCTAAAGTTTTAACTGAACTGAAAGGATTGCATTTATCAAATATAGTTTCACCTTTTTATGCTTGTTTCATAGAAAAGTGATTTGATTTATGGTTGTCAAATGATTGCTATTGTTGTTGGTCCAAATTATGTTAACAATATAATTATGTAATCCGTTATATATATCTTTATTTTTCAGGACATTGAGGTTGGAAAGGCTGTGCGCCCTCAACTAGCTATGAGAGTTGGTGATGCACATTCTGCATGGAAAAAGGTTCTGGTCTGCCATGTTCCTCTTTTCTTTTTATAATCACACATTATTGAGCAAATAATTTGCCTTCTTTAACTATCTGAGATTTTAAATAACAGATTTAGGCATAGTCTTGGGTTTCGCAGCCAGTGTAACTGTACTGTCCAGTATTACCTTAGATTTTTTAAAATTCGCAAAATGGCTGATTAATATTAAGTATAATTAAAGTATTGATATTTCAACACCTGAAATAACTTTTTGTTGCAATGTAACAACAAAATTGTAGTTTGTAATTTGTATCTTAATTTGTTAAAAACAAGAAATCTGGTAATAACAGACTAAATATCTGTATTGTGCACACATTTATGACCCTGCTTGTTCATGAGTAAATGGGGTAATATCCAATGAAAGCTAAAAGGGGGACTATTGTGATCAGCATTTGAAAACAAAATAAAGAAGAAGAAAAAAAAAAAAGTGACAAAGTGCAAGAATGGCTTTATCATTTCTGTCTTAGCATGCCTCCTCTCTATTTCTTGCTTTCCCAGAAACATTGATTTGTTGTGAGTCTGTTCTTTCTTCTTGTGTCTTTGCATGGAAATTGTGATGAGAAATTAATGACAGTTACATAATGGACAAAGTCATTTTTTGATTATCTTAACAGCCATTTTGCACCATGCCACTGATGATCTGGAAATGACAATGATGAAAGGTTAATAAAATAATGATTGGTCAAACTTTTGTTATAATCATTATTTGAAAAACTAGACCCAAAACCTTTCACAATTGCATTAAAGAGCTCTTGAACTATGCATGTTTTACTATTGAGATTTGAATTGAAGGCATGTTCTATCAGTCAGATTTTATTATATGGTTAATTAGTCTTATAAAGCACTGAAAATGTAAACACTTTGAAATGTACTAAGAAAAACACATATAGACTTATTATTTGTTGAGAACGTAAAAGAAGAATGGGAAGTTGATTCTATGCATTATTTGCAGTTTTTTTAATACAAATAACATACTTGACAAATATATTTTTTTTTTGATGGACTTAAGTTTGTTAAACTGGTACTTAGTAAAACTAAATTGAAGAATAGAGGGGCTCAGTTTTGGTGGATTTAATAGCAAAAGTGCACCTAGTTTAGGGGATTTTTGTTGTAGAATGATATATATTGGCAGTAATGTTTTATTTTTTGATTCATTATTTATACTCTTTATCTTTTGGAAGATGTATCTATAAATGTTAATTTTGTGGCTTGGCTTTCTCTAATCAGAAAGTTAGGGAAGGAAGTACGATAGATTTTACTTTAATCAACTTCAAATTATTTAGTATTGTGTTTGCATGGTTGATAGTTGAAGTAAGTGATTGTTTAGAGATTGAAGAAAACTTTTGTTCGAGTGCAAGTCACTGCTATAACTAGAGATATAGAGAGAAAAAAGAGAGATTGCGAAGATTGAAAGTATGTGGGAAAGGAAGTTTCTTTGTATTGAAAACTTATTGTTGTGATTTGGGAGAGAAATTCTCTCTATTTCTTATATTCAAAGAAGAGGAATTACACATATATATAGACAAGAAAGAGAAACCTAAGAAAAACAACAAAAAAGACTATACTACCCTTTACATTATAGACTATTCACAACACTCCCCCTCAAGTTGGTACATAGATATCACACATTCCCAACTTGCACACTAATCTTTGGAAGAGTCTAGAGTTTAGCCCCTTGGTAAGAATATCTGCAACTTGGTTATTTGAAGTCACATGAGTAAGCTTCAATAGGCCTTGAATAAGTTTCTCTTTGATAAAGTGCCGATCAATCTCAATATGTTTTGTCCTGTCATGTTGAACAGGATTTTGAGCAATACTAATAGCGGCCTTGTTATCACAGAACAAGGTAGAGGTTCCATATTTGGAGATTTTTAACTCCTCCATTAGCTTCCTTAGCCACAGTACTTCACACACACCTTGTGCCATAGCTCTAAATTCTGCTTCAGCACTTGAACGAGCAACAACGCTCTGTTTTTTACTCCTCCAGGTGACCAAGTTGCCTCCAACAAAAGTACAGTAGCCTGAAGTTGATCTACGGTCATCAAGTGACCCTGCCCAATCTGCATCCGTATATGCTTCTATCTCAAGGTGCTCATGTTTTGAGAAAAGCAAACCTTTTCCAGGAGCAGATTTCAGATACCGTAGGATACGAAAAACAGCTTCCAAATGGCAGTCACGGGGATCATGCATATACTGGCTAACTTGACTAACTGCAAATGCAATGTCAGGCCTAGTATGTGATAGGTAGATTAATCTACCTACAAGTCTTTGATATTGACCAATGTCAACTGAGTCCCCTACACCTGCTTGGAGTTTGCAATTTGCTTCAACAGGAGAGTCAATAGGTTTACACCCCAACATACTAGTTTCTTCCAAGAGATCCAAGACATACTTTCTTTGGGATATGAATATTCCTCTTTCGGATCGAGCCACTTCTATTCCAAGAAAGTATCGCAGATTTCCAAGATCTTTAATCTCAAATTTTCTTGCTAGCAATTTCTTTAAGCGAAGAACTTCCTCAGCATCATCTCCTGTTACCACCATATCATCAACATAAACAACTAGCAGCGTGATCTTACCATTGTGATGTCTAATGAACAAGGTATGATCAGCATCACTTTGTAAGTAGCCAAAGGAAACCATGGCTTTACTAAGTTTGTCAAACCACGCTCTTGGAGATTGCTTTAAACCATATAGGGCCTTCTTTAACTTACAAACTTTTCCCATAGTCTTCTGACCCTCAAAACCAGGAGGTATATCCATATACACCTCTTCTATTAAGTCTCCATGCAGAAATGCATTTTTTACATCAAATTGATGTAAATCCCAATTCAGGTTGACAGCACATGACAAGAGAATTCTTACTGTATTCATCTTTGCAACAGGAGCAAATGTTTCTTGGTAATCAACTCCATATGTTTGAGTATACCCTTTCGCCACAAGTCTTGCCTTGTACCTTTCCATTGTACCATCGGCCTTATGTTTCACAGTAAACACCCATTTGCATCCAACCGGTCTCTTGTCCCTCACTGTGTCAACAAGTTCCCATGTCCCGTTTTTCATCAAAGCCCTCATCTCTTCCACCATTGCTTCCTTCCACTTTGAGTCTTGAAATGCTTCCTGCCAATTCTGTGGAATAGAAACAGAAGAAACAGACAAGACAAAGGCTCTATAGGATGGAGACAAATGATCATATGACACAAAATTTGAGATTGGATGTTGAGTACAAGACCTCACACCTTTTCTTAAAGCAATAGGAACATTTAAATCGTCAACCATAAGGTTAGGATCAATAACTAAGTCAGAATTAGAATCACTTACATTGAGTGGTGTTTCTGCTGACTCAGGAACTGATGGCAGGGGTAATGGTTGATCACCAGTATCATGCATAACAGCTTTGGCTTTCTCCTTTCTAGTGTACCTTTGTAAATCTGGCCTATCTAGTCTACCCTTCCTCCTTTCCTCGAGATCAATCTTTTCTTGCTCACTATCAATAGTGACTAAGTTTCTAATAGACTCAGGTACAGAAATCAAGGGAGTTGGAAAGGTAGACTCCTCTTCTACTCTAATCTCCCCCTGAAGAGGAGTAGGAGGAAAAAAAGGTTCAACTTCCCGAAAGGTCACATCCATACTGACAAAATACCTTCGAGATGGAGGATGATAACACCTGTAGCCCTTTTGCGTTCCAGAATAACCCACAAACACACATTTTAAAGCTCTAGGATCAAGTTTATTCCCATACCTATGGTGAACAAAACACACACAACCAAACACCTTAGGTGGAACAGTATAGGATGTATGACCTTGTAAAACTTCTATCGGACTCTTAAAGTTAAGAGTTCTAAGGGGCATCCGGTTAATTAGGTATGCAGCTGAAAGCACGGCATCCCCCCAAAAATGTTTAGGGACATTCATTGTAAATAAAAGGGATCTAGCAACTTCTAATATATGTCTATTTTTCCTTTCAGCTACCCCATTTTGTGCACTAGTGTTCACACAACTAGTTTGATGGATAATTCCCTTAGCATCTAGATATGATTGAAACATACCATCCATATACTCAGTCCCATTATCAGATCGTAAGATTTTCACCTTAGCATCAAATTGTGTACAAATCATGTTATAGAAAGACTGGAAACAAGAAAAAACTTCATTCTTTGATTTCAACAGATACACCTAAGTGAGTCTAGTGCAGTCATCAATAAAGGTAACAAACCAACGATAACCAGATAATGAAACAATAGAACTAGGTCCCCATACATCAGAATGAATAGTCATAAAAGGAATAGAACTTTTATTATCATGAGAAACATAAGTATTCCTCGTATGTTTAGCTAGTTCACAAGCATCACAAAATAAAGTTTCAACAGAACACTGACTGAATAGGTTCGGATACAACCGTTTAAGAGCTACAAAAGATGGATGTCCTAACCGTCTATGCCACATAATCACTTCTTGACTCACATCACTACTCTTCCCTAACAAGGCTTGGGATTTCTTCTCAAGGAGGTACAAGCCATCATGCACTCTACCATGACCAATCGTTTCCCCTGACTTCAGATCCTGCAAAAAACAATGGGTTGGATAAAAAACAGCTCTACATTGAAGATCATTGGTAAGAGCAAGTACAGATAAAAGATTAACTGGGAAGCTAGGAATGTGAAGAACAGATTTCAAATCAAGATTGGGTGTACACTTTACAAAACCTGTACCAGAAATTGGCGCAGAAGAGCCATTTGCAATACGAACATATTCCATATTAGTGCATGGTGAGTAATCAATGAATTTGTCTAAAGAGCCTGTCATATGTTTGTTTGCTCCTGAGTCTATAATCCAAGAATCATTCATAGAATTGACGAGAAGTGTCATACCTGACTTTGAAAAATGAGATGTAGCATTGGATGAGGATGGTGTACCCTGTCGAAGGAGGCTTCTCAAGGCTTGCAACTCTTCAACGGATAGGCAATCTGTAGAGAGAGCATCGGTAGTAGGTGTAGGAGTAGGGTCTGAAAATGTATTCACCTCAACTTGATTTGCTACATAGCGAGGTGGTCCTGATTTTCCTCCACCACGACCACGGCCTCTTCCACGGCCACCACCACGTGGTCGCCCAATCAATTTCCAACATTTCTCCTTGGTATGACCAGGAGTGTTACAATGATCACAAAACCGAGTATCCTCCTCATGAGTAATAGTGGTACGAGTAGCTTGTGATGCTACTAGTCCAGCTTTTTCAATTACTGGAGATTTCATCATAGTTCTTCTCCTACATTCTTCCTGTTGGATGTAAGCATGAGTTTCCTCTAAGGATAGCATCGGGGTCTTCCCCAATACCTGAACTCGGACAGGATCATATTCTGGATTCAAACCTGCCAGAAACTTGAATATACGCCCATTCTCAATTTTCTTGTGATATTGAACCGCATCATCTGGACATTTAGCATGAAACTCATCATAATAATCCAGCTGTCTCCACACCTCATTTAGAGCAGCACAGTAATCATCCACAGATAATTCTCCTTGTTTCAAGCCTTCCAATTTTAGACAAAGTTCAAACACCAAGGCTGCATTTCCTATGCCAGAATAAGACTTTCTACAAGATTCCCATATCATCTGGGCCGTGTCAAGCATCAAATAACCATTAGCAAGTCTAGGTTCCATTGAGTTCAATAGCCATGACATAACAAGGGCATTTTCAGATTCCCATGAACTGAATTTAGAATCAGTTTCAGCCGGACGAGTTTTAGTACCGGTAAGGTAGCCCGTATACCCTCTTGCACTGATGGATAAATAGCATGTCCTAGACCAAACTAGATAATTTACCGCACCTTCCAACTTGAAAGGACTGATTTGCAACGATGGATTAGCATTATCATGACTTTCTGACTTAGACATCTCAATAGAACAATGATCACCCAAAAAAGGAAGCAGCAGCAGCAAAGAAACAGCAGCAGCAAGAAAAAAACAGAGGCAGCCAAGAAAAATGCCACTGGGCAGCAGAACGGATCAGGGAACTAACCAGATAGGTGGGGTCGCAGTACAAAAAGGAGGCTGTCGGAGAAAAACTGGCCGGAGGAGGTGACCAGGGACGCCGCACGCGCCCACACTCGCCGGCGCGTGGAGAAGGGAACGGAAGCTTCTGGCGGCGCGTGGGCTTCACGCGCTGGAGATCCGGCGACCGGGTTTCTGGCGAAGGCTGGTCGGCGGCCTGGCAAGGGGCTGAGGGAGGCTGTGTCGCTACTGGACACCTGCAACACCTCAAAACAGAAATGGCAGCCCCTAAAAACTAGGGTTCAGCTGCCGGAAAATGCACTTCTGCCGGAAAAACAGCCCCCAACTGGAAAAATATACAGCCCTCTCACCTTTGCTCTGATACCATGTTGTGATTTGGGAGAGAAATTCTCTCTATTTCTTATATTCAAAGAAGAGGAATTACACATATATATAGACAAGATAGAGAAACCTAAGAAAAACAACAAAAAAGACTATACTACCCTTTACATTATAGACTATTCACAACACTTATACTGAAAATGATAAAGAAAAAAGTTCTTTTCTATTTTTAGTTCATGTTTTATGTTCTCTTTTTCCTTCTACACTCTTTTAACACTTTTTAATGGCTTTGCCCATAAATTTAATGTTTGTAAAGCTTGTCAATGTTAACTTTTTGTAGTTACTTCATTATTATGCATACACACAGAGATAGACATTTATGCACACACACACAAATAGGTTTGGGGGTGTGCCTTAATTTGTTTGAAGTTGTATATCATTTGTTAGGCTGCGCCAAGTCATTTTGGATGTGACAGCAATTTTTTCTTAGCACATAGAGACAGGCACTGACATGGGTATGTCATTTTTCATTTGCATTACGTGCATTATTTCTTAAATATATGAATTATATTTTATTCATAGGTTTGTATATGATTCTACTGCATTGTGCACAGTGAAGATAAATACAGAAGTGTTGTCAGACATGTATAGACACATCAAATTATAATGAAACGTGCACTTGAAGACTTGAAGTATCAGTTTTTTCAGTTTTCCTTTGATCTTCCATTTTTGTCCTAAATAAGTTCCCATTGTGAATAGATCTCAAATATTGTGAAAGATGGACTCCTTTGGATATGCCACATAATATGCTTGTGAAATTTTGTGATTTTCACATCTGCAAGTATAGTTTTGGCACATACCCCTCCATGTTTGGTCACAATTGAGATAGATTTTGAAGCAGATGCATGCAAGTGATATGCTATAATTGAAAATCAGACCAAAAGTTTAGATCTTTTAAGTCATTAGCCTGATAATATATTTATGACACATGTAATGATAACCCATTAACTGAAAGAAATCAACAGTTCCAAGGAATGAGAAGCCAGTGAAGGGCTGAATTTCTCATGGATATGCCCGCACACATACGCATTTGCTCATATATGTATATGCATATGAGAACATTATCTGTGTTATGATTCTCATTTTTGAAATTGCTTTATATATGTATCAATACACAAGCATTCATAGAAGCTCAAAGGTAAGTAGCGTCTTAACATAGGCAAGTATATACATGCAACAACATGCACATACGCATACATAAATGGTGTGGCTGTATTTCTTTGCTTTTTCTTTAATGTTAATACTAAATTACCTTGTTTCTTTTACTTATTCGCTTAGCTCCATGGAAAGGAAGTGCTTGTTGAATGTAAATTTGATGGTGATCGCATCCAAATACATAAGAATGGGGCAGAGATACACTACTTCTCCAGGTAGGTGTATCTTGCTTTCCTTAAAATTTTATTCCATTATTTACTTATTTTTATGCTATGGCATCTTTAATAAAAAAGAATTTTTCTTAATGATTCAAATTTGGATTGGGGTGGGCTAAAGAAAATTTGGATGCTGCATTACCTTATGCTAATGCAGCATCCAAGTTTTCTTTGGCCCACCCTTATTAATCTTGCAAATTTTCTAACCAAAATGTCCTCTTGTTGTTTCTGTCCTCTATCTAGTTTTCTTGTCTAGGAATTCTAGACCTTTTGCTTTGTTTCTAGCCTCTATCCTGCTTTACTTTCACTATTAATCTCTTGATCCTTTACGAATTCAATCAACACATTTTTTTTTTGTTGATTTCTCAGTCGCTCCAAAACCCAAAATTCCAAAAAATTATATCCTAAAAAATCCCTTGTGTTTTCATAGCATAATATTTGAATTGCTTTAATCCTAACAATAACAAACAAAATATTTGGATCAAATAAGTTTGAAACTTGTCAAAGAAAGGGTATTGTTTTTATCTATTTGATTGCATAGGAAATGAAATAAGTGGTAAAGCACCGAGTCCCTTTCCAAAGCTATCTAAAGTGAATTTTAGAGGATGAAGTTACTATAGTTGTTTATTTTTCTGGTCATCAACTAACTATGATCTGGCTTTATTCTTCAACTATGGCAGTAATAATAACAGAGATAGGATAATATGGAACATCTACTAAAGGTCCAGGGTCTTTAACTTGGTTTGTCTGTCTCTAAAGAAAATCTTTGGGTTAGTGGACCATTATAATAGCAATGGAGCTTAGTGGCATGGATGTCACTAAGCAATTAGGAAAGAGTGATACGAGAAAGGACAGTGATAGGGATAAGGTAAAAGATTGACTAGAGAGAAAGCAATTAGGAGTGTTACCATAAAAATTGAGAGAGGACAAGAGTTAGATGAGGGTGCTTTAATCCCTTGGCTTTGCTTATGCCTTTATGCAGTAAAGAAAGCAAGTGAGGCGGACTAAGATTCCATTTGAAGTAACGTAACAGGATTCGATGTTGCACTATCTTCAACTCTTCCCGGGATCTAGGGTTTTTCGAGAAAAGGTCCCATCCTTCAATATCATGATTGAGTCGACTCGACCAGGCCATATCATGAGTGAATAGAAAATAGAAAACGTACATATAAGGAAGACAAAAATTGTTATATTAACTAGACTGTGGCAAGCAGCTTTAATTCTCTTATATATATATTTTTTTCTTTAGCATCTTTTTTAGTTTCATAAGTTTGAATAGATTATTATTTGTTTAAGTTAGAACTATTGTGTCTATACTAGCACAACAAGACCACCCAAAAATAAGAATTTTCTTTTGTGTGAAATTATAGAGCTCTGATTACAGTTGACTTAGTGGTTCTCAAAGCTCAATAACACTGAGAACTGTGCTATGTGTACCATACTAATGACCATTTTTAACATATGAAAATATGTTAATTTCCATTTTTTGGTGGCAATTTGCCAATCACCAAGAAATGATAGAAGAAACATGAGAAACTATCACTTCTCATGTTCATTCTATAAGTAACTTATTATATTGCAATATTTTTAAAGTTGCACTGAATTCTCTTTTATTATTCATTTGAGTGCTTTTCGAATGGTTTTAGAGATTTGTAGCAGTGGTGGCTGATTTGGAATAATTCAGACCTGTTCTGACCATTTCCATGATAGTATTACCGTTTCTGTCACTGTTTCTTCTTCCCTTATTTAAAACCCTGGTACCATTGCTTATGCAGGAATTTCATTGATCATTCTGAATATGGACCTGGAATGTCAGACATTATTACTCAAAATGTTCTGGCTGATAGGTAAACATCCACCAAAAATTTTTGTAATCAATGTTGTTTTTGCTAGCTTTTCACATTGGCTGACTAGCATGATTCCAGATTTGGGTTGCCTTCCTCTTTTCCATAATACCCAGTATTAATTCTTAGTTCACGTTCATGTCTGATTTAAAGTTATTTTATTTTAAGCATTAATTTCCTATCTTGTGCGATGGAACAATGCTTTAAAACTTCTGATCTATCTGCCTGGTCTGCATTAATATATATATATTTTGGCACTGATGCTGTATAGGTGTATACTTGATGGCGAAATGTTGGTTTGGGATCCCCTTTTGAATCGATTTGCTGAATTTGGTTCAAATCAGGAAATAGGTTATTAAATATTTTGATTCAAAAGCTTTCCTTTATTATTTCTCTTTTGTTTGATTTTTTATGGTCATTTTTCCTTATTTTTGCTTCTTTCTCCATAATCACTCAAGTGCTTTACATTGTTTATTTGCAGCGAAGGCAGCGAAAGATGGACTTGACAGTAATAGACAGGTTTTCTTTTAAGAAAAAAAAATCTCTCTTTATCACCTATTAGGACCATTGTTTGATTAATATGTTATTCTCATGCAGTTGTGCTGTATCCTTTCTGTCCGAGTCAATTTAAAATTGAGGTTGGGTTATGGTCGTCAAGTCCTTTAAGTTATAGAGGTAATTTATTCTAATCATCTCAGAAACAAACCTTGGATGGACTCAGTTCGCCTTGACTTGATCTCCCAGATGTTGCTTTTGATATCCTTTACGTTGGAGATACCAGTGTCATTCACCAAAGCTTAAGAGAAAGACATGATCTTCTCCGAGAATTCGTGAGGCCTTTGAAGGGTCGCTTAGAGATTTTGGTACCTGATGGGGGTCTCAATAATCAACGTCTTCCTGGTAAGTTATATATCATCAGTGTAATATTTAATGTGTTATTGGCATAATCTCATCATTTGTGTAAGTTGTGCAGTTAATTTGTTTATTTTTAGCAATTAGTTTTAATTGTTTCCTTCACAATGATGTTGTCATGCTGTGTTGTGTATTTCAACATCTATCATGTTTACAAAACAGCGACCTTCAGAATGCGCTTTTTTCCATGTCAGTTGTACTAGGGTCAGTTTGTTTCTGGTTGGTTGGGTTCTTTTGGAACCCAAACCAAAGAGTTAAAGTTAGTTTGTTCTGCTTGGGTTGCGTTAGATTAGCCTCACACATTTGACACCATATGTATTTAACTTCATTAATGTAGAACTGCCATCATATGCAGAAGTCTTGCATTTGTTTTACCCCCACAGTAGTATGCTGACATCGAGAACAAACATTTGAGAAAGTTAAAAATCTTATGAATTTAGTCTTCTCTTTTCATTTTTTAATTTTATTTTGCATCCTAGTATGAGCATCCTTTTAGGGGCATGAAATATCAAGTCAAGCCAAATGTATGCTCAAGCAAAATGGGAAAATGCTAGTTTCAATGCTTTGCGGAGTCGGAGCTGAAATTTTCTTGATGGTTTATATGAAGTTTTCAGCTCATTTGAATGTAACTTTTTGGTACTAATATGTTGATGTATTGATCTTTGTTACCATAATTTTTCTTAATTATGAGTATTGCTTGTTTTGCTATGAAATTCAGTAATCATGCCTATGCTAATTGTACAGGGGAGCCTCCTTCTTCGCTTATTGCTTATCATGTGAATGATGTCAATACATTTTTTGAGGAAACCGTTAAAAAGAGGTTGGTGTCTTTTTTTTTTTTTTAGATAAAAGAGGTTGGTGTTTTTGTTGTTTAATCTATGGTCTGAACATTATGGAAGCCTAAGTAACTTCTTGTAATTGTGGGACGTCTGTGTCTCATCTTTTCTGCATTGTTTAATATATGGTCTGAACTTTATGGAAGCCTAAGTAACTTCTTGTAATTGTGGGATGTATGTGTCATCTTTTCAACAATACTGGCTTTTTTTTTTTTTTTTTTTCGTTGGACTCTTTTATTCGTTTTTAATATATGAAGTCTAAGAAACCTTTTGTTATCTTTTTGTCTTGATTTCTGCAATGCTGAACTTCCAGGGGTAGCGAGCCAGCAATGTGACACCATCTCGTTTCGTTGGACTACATTTGCTGTTAATTTGTGAAGTCTAAGTTGCATTACTGTAGGATCTTTGTGGATTTTTTTGGCATGTTGCAATCTGTTTCTTTTAGCTACTATCAACTTTCCTCATTTGCCTTCTGTTTTTTATGATATGCTGGCATCATAACTTTAACTCTCATGTGCATGATTCTCTCTCTCTCTCTCTGTCTGTCTCTGTTTTAATTATTTTTTGATTGAGTGCCACTGTATCGAGAATGTTTTGATCATGAGAGCACTAATTAACCTGCATGAATATGTTTGCCTTGCGCATTCATATAATCTTCATTGATCACATGATGCATTTTTAATTTTTTATATTTGTTATTTGGTTGTGTGACAAATTTCTTTGTCGGAAATTATATGGTTGTTATATGAGCTTATTATTTATTTTTAATCATTATGGAAGTTGTGTGACCGATAATCTTATTTGAAAAATCGTATACTTTCCTCCTAGAGATGAAGGGATCATATTAAAAGACCTTGCCTCGAAATGGGAACCAGGTGATCGAAGTGGAAAGTGGCTGAAACTGAAGCCCGACTATATACAGGCTGCTTCTGACTTGGATGTTCTTATCATAGGTTTTTACTTTCTCTTTGTTCTGGTTTATTTAAAATTAATTTGTTCATTTCTTACAATCTTTCAATGAGTATATGCTTGTTTGCAGGAGGGTATTATGGCTCTGGGCGTCATGGAGGAGAGGTTTGGTCATTGTCTATTCTTTGTCGTCTTTTTTTTTTTGGTTTTCTGAAGTGAATGAGATAGTACAAGTCTTGGGGTTGGTATCTACATGTTAAGAGGCTGTAATATAGCACCATTTCCTACTTTCTTTTACTTTTATCTGGTTTTGGTCTTTTTACTGGTGCTCAGAAAAGGAAATGCGAATTCCCATATACTTGAAATAAATTTTCTTTTCAAATTGCAGGTGGCTCAATTCTTGGTTGGCCTTGCGGAGCGTCCTACATCAGATACATACCCCAGGCGGTGAGCATTTACTAACTATTTTTTGCTTTGAGAAAATTAAGCTTTCACCTTTCTTGTTAACTCCATGGTGCAATCCATATGATTATCAAATATTCTTTTTCCATGATAATATTTCCAGTTTCCTTCTTTTGCAATCCTAAACAAATGATCATGATTTAAGAATTAAGTTTCAAGTTTCCATTATGTCCATCATATCAGGTTGCTCTTTTTGAAAGAGAAACAGTGCTAGCTGAAAAGGTTAATGTACCCAAACATAGGAAATTGATGCGAGTACTTTTGAGTTTCTAGATATAAAATAAAATGACATAGTTGGGCTTCAGCTGTATATTTTATATTTCTCATTTTTCCATGTCAGTTACATCAAAGGTCATTAAGAAGGCGCATCTCAGCTTTCCCTTTCTGGAATTATTTTTAAAATTTTTATAGAGCTAGTTTATGGCTCAGAGCATATGCTTTTAGCAAAATTGTTATCCTAGCTTGCATGAGTTATTGCATTACTTTGTATTTATTTGCTGGTAACACATACTATACAGTTATGTATTTCATTTCTGGCTGATCTTTTCCTGTATATCATACAGGTTAATTAAACATGACAGAGAACATCCAAACCTTCATGAAATAGTTGGATTCTGTGTCTGGGATTTTAAGTAAATGTTCTCTATTATAAGTGGGACAATTTCCATTTAGACATTCATAATAAATTGGTTCTTTCCTACTCATATATATATTTATGAACTTTAATTGAACTTCATTTATTCTGACGAATAAATTTATGGGAAAAGTTCAGAAAGTACCTTTGTGGTTTAGCCCTATGACATGTGAGGAACAAAAGAATTGGTGGACTAATGCTTTTACCTTTGTAGATTCGTCTCCTTTTGCAGAGTGGGTACTGGACTCTCTGATGACGAGCTAGCTGCTGTTGTGACCAAACTGAAGCCTTATTTTAGGTATGAAATGTTAGATTTGGTTAAATATCTGAGGTTTATTGACCCCAAAATTCTAAAACTTTGGACACATGCGCAACTGCTGCAGCTTGCTCTGAAATAAATAATTATGATATATACTTCATGCATCTGTTATAACTATAGTCAAAACCTAAGGTCCCTTCAGAGGTGAATGTGTGGCATACTTCTTTCTCATGCAACATCACTCCATTGGGCTAAAATGGGAACCACATTAAGGCAAATGTAGGTCCATTATTGGTTTTTCTTTTCAAAATAAAACAAATCTCACTTGGTAGATAATTTTACTCTTTAACAATCACCTCATTGCTTTGAAGGAAATTTAAGGCCTTAGGAGTAATTGAAATTGATGTATGCGGTTTAGGTCATAGTAAAGCATTTCCAAAGTAGTTAGCTATTGTATATTTTTCCAAAGTTGATGAATTGCTTAGTGAGTCTTAAATTTAATCTTTTTGTGTAGTAATTTTATATGCGAAAGTGACAATAATAGATAATATAGCAGACAGGTATAGTGATGCACAGCGGTTTTAAATAATGGTACATAAATGGTTTTGGAATTAGAAATAGCGGCATGACATTATACTGAATAGCTTGTGGTTACCACGAAATATTTCTGAAAATTAGTAAAACAATAAACTCAATATCGTTATAATCTTTTATATTGATTGCTAAAGACGTAGTTTATTACAAAATGTTATGTTCTGGAAAAAATTATATATTTACATGTTTGTGTAGATTTATACTGATTGCCAAAGATGAAGTTCATTGCAAAATGTTCTTTTTTGGAAAAAAGTATGTAGTTACATGTCTGTGTAGGTTTATACTGATTGCCAATGACGTAGTTTATTGCAAAATGTTCTGTTTTGGAAAAAAATATATATTTACATGTCTGTCTAGATTAAAGAACTCCTTTTATTTCTATATGAATTGTTCTTTATACAGGGGTCTATCTGTAAACAATAATTTAGCTAGAGAAAGGAAAATTATGTACAAAGGAGACAATTCACCTATAATCAAGAATCAAATTAGGCTAATTATATAGGATTATTCGGATTATGTACTAGCTATCCAGTTTGTAATTCCAATACTTCCCCTCAAGTTGGTTCCAATACTTCCCTCAAGTTAGTTCGTGCATATTGCATATGCCTAACTTGAAGATTGGAGTATGGAATGATTTATTACTTGGGCCCTAAGTGAACATATTTGTCAGTTGCTCTTTTGAAGGTGAGAAACTTTGCAATCCACTCAATATTTTTTCCTTTATTAAATGTCTGTTAATCTCTATATGCTTTGTTCCATGCGCGTTATGTACTATACTGATTGCAACTTTGTTATCACAAAACAAGGACAAACTATTTATTTTTGACAACTACAAATTCTTCCATCAAGTTTTGCAACTACAGTAATTCAATGCATGTGCCACAACTTCACACCCCGTTTCTGCTTTGGATCCTGCTATCACATTTTGCTTATTGCTTTTCTAAGTTATTAGATTCCCACTAGTAAAGGTGCAATGGCTTGATGATCTCCTATCATCAGAAGATCCATCCCAACCTGCATATGTAAAGGCTTTATTTAGAGGTGTTTTGAAAACATAAGTTGTTTCCTGGGTACATATTTCAAATATCTCAAAGTACGAAAAACAACCTCTAAAATAAAGTTCTATTGTGTTATGCATGTACGGATTTACTAGGTTCATTGTGCAAGCTATAACTGGTCTAGTATAAGAGAGAGAAATCATTCTCTAAACCAACTTTTGGTATCCGCCCAAGACAATAGATTCCCCAACTACTACTTGTTGTATGTAATTAGTTTCAATCTGAAATTCGGATTTACATCCTTATACACCAATTTCTTCTAGGAGATCCAATATGTATTTCCTTTAAGGAATGAAGATTCCTCTATCTGATCTGCCACCTATGTTCCAATGTTCTTGAATAACCAACAAATATATTGTAGAAGCCCAAAAAGGCTAAATATATTTATATAGATGTTCCAATGTTCTGGTATGTGAGAATCGTATTTCTTATGATTTATTGCAAGAACCAAATATAGTTATACATATTACAAAAAGACTAAGGTAAGAAGCTAATTGGTATACCACCTATATGTACATCAAATCCATATGCAACTCATACGTATTTGTAACACTTCCCTTCAAGTTGAAGCATAGATATTAATTATGCCTAGCTTGTTACAAAGATATAGAATTATAACCCGTGGATAAATATCAAGAGTAGCAAGAAAAGCATTACTATTTTTGCAAAATTGGATGATGCAACCATGGTTGATTGAGAATCAAGTTGAGACTAGAGACACCTTAGGTTTTGTATTTCTCATTAGAAAAGACACTAGTATGAGTTGCCTCTCTAGGTATTTCCATTGTTTTAGACAATTTGGTTCATGTCCTTGTTAAGCCTATCCTTTTGCCTTCATGACCTTGGTCAACAATGTAGTTTCCAACAAGTCTCCTTAGTATGCCTTGGCTTTCCGCAATAATCACCTTGCAAATGATCCTTCCTTGATGGATTTCGATTATCGACCATAGGCTGTTCATGAGAAGTGTTAGCAACTAATCCCGCTTTTTTGACTTTTGTGTATATCAAGTCGCTTCATATTCTTTTTTCTTGTTATATGTATGAATATGTTTGCCTTAGCGAGATCATAGGATCCTTGCCTAATCCATGAACCATGTTTGGTCAAATTCAATATTGAGACCAACTAGGAAATAATCGATGTGTTCCTTTTCAAACAATTTATCTAATTTTACATCATCTTCAGAACATGTTGCCTAGAATCGATTTCCTGCTGTAAACAACTTAGTTCAATATAATATTATGTAACAGTTCTCTCACTTTGCTTTGTTCCATGTAGCTTATTCTTGGTTCATAAATTTGTGCATCATTGCCTGCTTGACAGTAGGTTTGAGATATATTGTTCCAAATTTTAGTTACAGTATCTAACAATAAATATCCTTGAGATATTTAGGGCTGCTTAGAGTTGATGTGTCATGACATAACAAGTGAATTCTCTAATTCCCATTTGTTCTATTTAGAATTGGTAGTTTTGGGTTTTGGTTTATTTCCAACAGGATAACCTTAGAATCCTCTAGTTATATGAACAGTTCGCATGATCGTAACCATGCAAGGTACCTAATTCTGTCTAAATTCATTTGATATTGGCCAAGGATTTGTGAGAGAGAGTAAATCTGTTTTCTTTTTGTTGAATATTGTAAATTTCTGTATATTCCCAATTAGAAATAGATTCCTAATTAGAATAGGCATTCTTTATATAAAAACAATCCAATTTTCTTATAAACTCAAGATTGAGAAAGAAATCAAAATTTCCTGAGCATTTCTTCTAAAAATCTTCATGGTATCATAGACTTCTGTTTCATTTCCAGATATGTTCCTTTTTTTTTTTTCCTTTCGGTATAGTAAAAGCCCTAGAATAGGCTGACTTACTACTCATCCATCTAACCCCTTTAGTTATCCTCACCGCCATCTCAAGCTACTTTGAATTCCCATCGCTAGCCAGTCACCAAAATTCAGTGGCCATCCTCCTGCTGCATGAGCCACATGCACCAAAGATCCGTTCTGGGTTACTGTTCAGCATCCTCACTCCATTGCTGTTGGTTTTGCCAATCATTTTCTCTAGGATTGCAACAACATTTTCAACCTTTCTCTGTTGTTTGGTCAAATAGGCTGTCAATACTTGTAAGCTACCGTCATCTAAATTTTTAACACTACAAGTCTGGGTATCTCACTATTTCTTATATTATTTGAGCTGCTGCTATGTGGGTATCTCTGTATCGCTTGTTTTTGAGCTGCTATTTGGGTACTCTTATTTTTTGGCTAATTTAAATAATGGTAGACATAGAAAGTCATCATGCAATTTGTACTTTGTCAAGAATCATCCTAACTTCTTGAAGATAAGTTACCTTCACACTATTGCTCAAATAATTAGGGTGATCGTGCCCTAAACATCCTATATTCAGTTTTTTTTTATGACTTCTTGCACCTTCTTATAGTCTTATCTTATTTGTTTCCTCCATGTCTATTCCACAGAATTGGAGGTATCAAAGACTGGTTTGAAGACTTATTTATCTCTCACCCCATACCAGATATAGTATATGTAGTTAGCTTTGTGAACCAATACATAGGGCTGTAAATTGACAATTTTAGAAATTTTGGAAAAAATGGTATATCCTTTCTTAGTGGAGAAGTCCACTTATATATACATTACAAGCTAATTTCTAGCCCCTAAAATAGCTACATACATATCTGTGCATTTTTAATTATAGAAAGAATCTACAATAATAGAAATATATCTCTAGCCTTTAAAATGCCAGCTAGAAGCCAATAATAGAAATATATCTCTAGCCTTTAAAATGCCAGCTAGAAGCCTAAAATACTGCTGAACTAAAAATAAGCCATGATTTAAGCAAATGCTAAAAAATCATATTCTTCTAACATCCCCCTCAAATTGATGCTGGTAAGTCTATAAGCATCAATTTGGTAAGAAGAAAATTATGCTGTTGGCGTGGTATGGATTTGGTGAAGATATCGGCAACTTGTAATGTGGTTGAGATATGCGGTAGAGTTATAACTTGGTGGTCATAGGCTTCTCGAATAGAATGGCAACCAACTTCTATGTGCTTAGTGCGCTCATGAAAGACAGGGTTTGCTGCAATTTGGATTGCACTGGTGTTATCGGCATGTAATGGAGTTGGTTGGCTTTGTTGGAAGCCAAGTTCTGCAAGTAGACCACGCAGCCATTTGATTTCAGAACATGCAGCAGACATTGCACGATATTCTGCCTCCGTAGATGACTTGGATACATAGTTTTGTGTGACAGAGTAGAGAGAGGGCTGAAATCTATATTTTCTCATAGATGAATCACACACACATATATATATATATATACATAGCTAACCAACTAACAGCTATAAATACAGCTACTAACTACTAACTACTTACAATAAATACAACTAAATAACAAAAACATTAAATGCACAACTAATACTAACACTCCCCCTCAAGTTGGAGCATATATGTCAAGCATGCCCAACTTGTTACAAAGATAGCTAACTCGGGACCCTTGTAGAGCTTTGGTAAAGATGTCGCCAAGTTGTTCTCCTGTCTTAACATATTCGGTAGAGATGATGCCTTGTTGTATATTTTCTCGAATAAAGTGAGTCAATCTCAATGTGTTTAGTTCGTTCATGAAACACTGGGTTAGATGCGATGTGAAGAGCAGCCTTGTTATCACACTACAACTTTGCTGAGGATGGCTTAAAACCGATTTCTTCTAAGAGTTGACGA
The DNA here is from genome assembly GCA_947685225.1 of Garcia nutans. Classification (NCBI taxonomy): domain Eukaryota; kingdom Viridiplantae; phylum Streptophyta; class Magnoliopsida; order Malpighiales; family Euphorbiaceae; genus Garcia; species Garcia nutans. Next base: position 58,237,802 of record CANTUV010000007.1, read on the forward strand.
ATCCAAATAACTTCACATGTTGATTGTGCCATAGCACGGTATTCGGACTCAGCAATGGAGCGGGATACCACACTTTGCTTCTTGCTTTTCCAAGATACTAGGTTTCCTCCTACAAAAACGCAATATTCTGTAGTTGACCTTCTATCAACCTTTGAACCTGCCCAATCAGCATCAGAAAAACACTCAATGTTCAAATGACCATGATTGCTATAAAGAAGGCCTCGTCCTGGAGTACTCTTCAAGTAGCACAAAATCTGTCCCAAAGTTTCCCAATGTGTAGTAGTTGGAGCAGACATGAACTGACTTAAGACACTCACTAAATAAGCAATATCAGGTCTTGTTACTGTAAGATAATTTAATTTGCCAATCAACCGCCTATACATCTCAGGATTAGAAAACAGTTCACCGTCATTGGTTAGCTGTACATTAGGTGTCATAGGGGCACTACATGGTTTAGCACCTAATTTGCCAGTATCCTTTAAGAGATCCAGGACATACTTCCTTTGAGATAGGAATATACCCTGTTTACATCTTGATACTTCAATGCCCAGAAAATACTTCAAGAGACCCAAATCCTTTGTTTGGAATTTGGATTGAAGGAACAGTTTAAGAGACCAAATACCTGCTGAATCACTCCCTGTAATAACGATATCATCAACATAAACTACAAGTAGAATTACTCCAGCACTTGACTTCTTGAAAAACACTGAATGATCAAAAACACTCTTTGTCATACCAAAAGTTTGTACTACTTCGCAAAACCTCCCAAACCAAGCTCGAGGACTTTGTTTTAAACCATAAAGGGATTTGTGAAGCCTACATACTTTACCTTTCGCCCCCTGAGCAACAAAACCAGGTGGTTGCTCCAAATAGACCTCTTCGTGGAGATCACCATGGAGAAATGCATTTTTGACATCAAGTTGATGCAAGGGCCAAGCATGACGAGTTGCTAAGGATATAAACAACCGAACAGAAGATAACTTTGCCACAGGAGAGAAAGTATCAGAATAATCAATACCATACACTTGGGCATATCCCTTAGCAACTAAGCGAGCTTTAAGGCGAGCCACAGAACCATCGGGATTAACTTTAACGGAGAAAACCCACTTACATCCAATAACTTTCTTTCCAGCAGAAAGAGTCACAAGATCCCAAGTACCATTAGCATTCAAGGTTGCCATTTCATCTGCCATTGCTGCTTGCCAACCAGGATGAGATAAAGCTTGGGCAATCGTTTTAGGAATAGACACTGAATCCAAATTACTCACAAAACATCGAGACAAAGAAGACAAATGGTCATACCTCATGAAGGAAGAAATGGGATGAGTACATGAACGCTTACCTTTTCGGAGAGCAATAGGAAGATCAAGGTCGGATTGTGGAGGAACTGATGGAGCTTCTGACGAGGTGGCATGTGAAGGATGTGAGTCAAGAATGGCAGATCTTCGTGAATATACCTGATCAAAACGGGGACGAGAAGGGGGTGCTGCGGGCATAGGAACCGGTTCGGTATGTGTGGAGGCTAGAGTAGAGCAGGATCAGTAGGGGAATCAAGGCTCTTACGAACGACATAAACTAAAAGATCATCCTCCTCCCCCTGACCAACGTATGTAGCTGGTGACGGAAAAAATGGTGTTTTCTCGAAGAAGGTAACATCGACAGAGACAAGATATCGGTTCAATTCAGGAGAAAAACAACGGTACCTCTTTGGTGACGAGAATACCCAAGAAAGACACAACGAAGAGATTTAGGATCCAATTTTGTAATATGGGGACGAACATCACGCACAAAACAAATGCACCCGAAGATATGAGGACTAACAGGAAACAAAGCTTTGGAGGGAAACAAGATACTATATGGGGAAGCACCCTTGAGAACAGCAGAAGGCATACGGTTGATCAGAAAACAGGCCGTAGAAACGGCATCTGCCCAAAAACGTTTGGGAACCTTCATTTGAAAGAGGAGTGCCCGAGAAATCTCAAGTAGATGTCTGTTTTTTCTTTCTGCAACCCTATTCTGAGAGGGTGTATCAACACAAGAAGTGTGGTGAAGAATACCATTTTGAGACATGTAGGACTGAAATGAACCAGACAAGTATTCCCTACCATTATCACTTTGCAAGATACGAATAGTCTTATTAAATTGTGTTTTAATTTCAGCACAAAAGGAACAAAAAATAGAAAATAGTTCAAAACGATTTTTCATTAAAAATAACCAGGTAGCCCGAGAATGATCATCCACAAAAGTAACAAAATACTTAAAACCAGTTTGGGAAGTGACAGAACAAGGACCCCAAACATCAGAATGTACTACCTCAAAAGGGGACGCAGCCCGTTTATTGACTCGAGGAACTAAATGCGAACGGTGATGTTTCGCAAACTGACATGACTCACAATCTAAATTAGACAAGGATTGAAATTGTGGATACAACATTTTTAAGGAAGACAAAGAAGGATGACCAAGGCGACAATGAACTTCCGAAGGGGAAAGGGCTCCATCACATGCTAGCGAAGTAGAAATTTGATCATTAAGAAGATAAAGGCCGTTTGACTCACGTCCTCTACCAATAATCCTCCTCGTCAAAAGATCCTGAAACACAACATTGAAAGGAAAAAATGTAACGCAACAATTTAATGTTTTGGTAATTGTGCTAACTGACAAAAGATTAAACGAGAACTTGGGTAAACACAAGACTTTGGATAATGGAAGAGATGGGGTGGGGTTAGCAATACCAATACCAGTGACACAAGTTTTAGACCCATCAGCTAAAGTAACATGACGACGAAAATCATTAGGTTCTTGTAACAAAGATAAGAGACTTGGGTTACCTGTCATATGATCTGTGCAACCGGAATCAATGACCCAACTTGGTGAGGCAGACAGAAGACATGTGTTAGAGGTACCTGAGTTGGCAGCAGCAGCAGCAATAGAAGAGTCAACAGGCTTGGATGGGCGATACTTAGAGAGCTCAGCAAACTCCGAAGCAGATATCGTCACAGTATATGAAGAAGCAGAAATTGGTTCTTGACTAGCCACATGAGCCCGTTGTTGCTTGTTCAATAGTTTCTTACAGAAACGCTTGGTATGGCCTGGTTCATGACAATAGTAGCAAATAACACTTGAATCCCGATTACTAGTACTTCCACGGTTATTTCCCCCTTTACCATGATTTCCATGTTGTCCCGAATTTTGACTCACAAGAGCACCAAGTGGAGGGGACGTCACTGGATTTGGATTTTCATTTCGAAGTAATCGAGAAAAGGTTTCCTTCAAATTGGGAACTTCATTACCTAAGAGGATTTGAGACTTGGCCGTTTCGAATGCCGGAGATAAACCTGCAAGAAAACACATGACAGACATCTGTTCCCGCTGACTCTGTTGAACCTTAATGTCAGAGCTAAAGGACATCAAGACATTAAGTTCTTCATAAATCTTTTTTACCTCCCCAAAATATGTTTTAAGAGGCCTATCTGCCTGCTCAACCCGATATAACGCCTTACAAGTATCATACATACGATTAAGATTACCTTTACCTGAGTAAAGAAATTCAAGGTACTCCATTAAGTCTTTGACAAACTCACAGTGACCAATATAGCTCAACATATCACTCTCCATACAATTTTTAATTTGCAAGAACAATCTCGCATCTTCTCTCACCCAAGCCTTTCTATCATCACCTTGTGGTGGATCCTCTGTGAAGTGGTCATCCTTGTCAATACTTCTCAAGTAAATTCTTATAGTCCTACTCCAATCTAGAAAATTATTCTCATTTAATTTATGTTCTGTAATCCGGTTGCCAACCGGAATAACTTCAGTAACAACTGGAACAGTTTTGTTATCACCCATGACAGTAATCACAATATGTTGGGCACAACACAACTCCACACACCAAATCACCAAAATAAGAAAGAAAAGGCTACTGTAGGGACCAAATTTATGACAAGAACACACTAAAAAAAATCAGATAAATTCTCCAGAAATTCACAAACTGACCAACAACCAATAGTTCCAGAAACAACAATAAAACATAAACTGAGGTAAGAGGACCTAAACACTGTGCAGAATAGACGGAGTGTACAAATACCAAAACTAACCACAGGAATGGACCCCTGACAGCAGTGCGACGCCGGAGGATGAAAACTAGGTCGCCGAAAACTGCTACACGCGCCGGCTAGTGAGACTGGCCTGAAAACTTCCAGCGGCGCGTGAACAGTACTCGCTGACTTCTGGGTTGCCGGACTTCGGGGAATGACCGGATTTCGGCCTGTGGTCCTTCCTAGGGTGGCGATGAGAACAAAAAATGGCCCTAGGTAGATGACCTAGACCAAACCTCACTGGACCTCAAAGCACCTAACTTGGAAGTGTTCTAGCAGCACAGAACAGAGCTTTCTTCTCAACAAAATAGCTCTCTAAAATGAACAAAAGAGCCTAATAGGCTCTGATACCATGTGACAGAGTAGAGAGAGGGCTGAAATCTATATTTTCTCATAGATGAATCACATATATATATATATACATAGCTAACCAACTAACAGCTATAAATGCAGCTACTAACTACTAACTATTTACAATAAATACAACTAAATAACAACAACATTAAATGCACAACTAATACTAACATTTTGTTTTTTACATTTCCAAGATATAAGAGCATCACCAAGAAACATGCACCATCCAGTAGTAGATTTCCTAGTGTCTGGACAACCTGCCCAATCTGCATCACTATAGGCTTGTAGTTGTAGTGAAGAATTAGCAGGAAAAAATATACCACGGATAGGTGTGCCAATGAGGTATCGAATAATGCGACGGACTGCAGAGAGGTGTAAGTGTCGAGGAGATTGCATGAACTTGAATTTGGATGACCAAGACGTCTATGCCATGTTCTGTAATCAACATGTGCAAAGTTACAGGACACAAAAGAAGAAGGCAAATAAGAAGACAAAGGAATCTGGAGAGGAAAAATACGTCCAACTTTAGGCCCCCTTGCTATCATCTTCCCTGATTGCTGATCCTGCACAACACAACCAGATTTGGAAAATTCAACTTTACAATTATTGTCAACCAGCTGACCAACTGAAACAAGATTGGTGGCAAGGCTAGGAGAGACAAACACATCAGTTAAGGATGAAGGAATATCACTAGTGGCTATTATGGGCAAATGATTACCATCAGCAGTATGAATCTCAAGATTCCCAGAATATTCAGTCACATTTGTCAAGTTTTTGGCATTATTGGTCATATGATTGGATGCCCCAGAGTCAAAATACCAAGTGGATGTTGTAGTAGAAGTTTTACCTGAAAGTCCAAGAGCAGAAAAAGCAGAAACAAGCATTTGTTGGAGCATTTCAGTAGTCATAGTTTGAACAGGATCGGGAGCACTTTGTGTTGGAGCAAAACCACTATTGCTGGTTGAGGCAGTATATGCTGTGGCAGATTTCTTAGGAGGGCGTGTGGGGCATTCCTTGATAATATGGCCATCCTTTTTGCAATAGCTGCAGAATTTTTTAGTACAATTTGAAGCGTAATGACCAAATTCTTTGCAATAAAAACATTGAATTTTACTCATGTCTGCTCCTCTTGGCTTTCCTTGTGCAGCATAAGCCACTGGAACAGAGCTGGATCTCTGTTGTTCCATAGCAGTTTGAGTGTGGAGTCACTGCTCTTCTCGAAGTAACTCATTAAGGCATACATCCAAAGAGGGTACTGGATTCCGATTGACAAGACTGGACCTGGTACCTTCAAATTCAGATCTCAATTTCATAAGAAATTGATCTCTTTTTGCAGGTTCATGGACAGATTGAACAGCAGTGAGACCTTCCTTTGATAAGGTAGCATATATGATATTAGTATATTCAGTCCAAAGATTCACAAAGGTGGAGTAAAAATCAGAGATTGAGAGATTGGCATGATGTAGAGTGGCTAATTCTTGTTCAAGTTGGAATTTACGAGCAGCATTTTGTTGACTATAGATTTTCTTCAGATAATTCCACATCTCAGCTGCTGTCTTATAAGGGCGAAGATCTAGAATAAAGTTGGTTTCGACAGATGCTAGAAGCCATGCCATGATCTGAGCATCCTTCACCTCCCACTGATTCTTGTTCTGTTCAGTTGGTAGTTTACTTCCATCAATATGACCCATAACTATTTTCCTTTGACAAATATCTCAAAATGAAATGCCCAGGCAGAATAATTTTTGCCATTAAAACGAATCAAAGATGTATCATACTTTTCTGAAGACATGAGGCTGCAAGAACTTGATCAAGATAACTAAAAAAATGGACTAGGGCTAAGGAACAAGGCTGATCTCAGAGTTGAGGCTCTGATACCATGACAATTTTAGAAATTTTGGAAAAAATGGTATATCCTTTCTTAGTGGAGAAGTCCACTTATATATACATTACAAGCTAATTTCTAGCCCCTAAAATAGCTACATACATATCTGTGCATTTTTAATTATAGAAAGAATCTACAATAATAGAAATATATCTCTAGCCTTTAAAATGCCAGCTAGAAGCCAATAATAGAAATATATCTCTAGCCTTTAAAATGCCAGCTAGAAGCCTAAAATACTGCTGAACTAAAAATAAGCCATGATTTAAGCAAATGCTAAAAAATCATATTCTTCTAACATAAATGAGCTAGGCTACTCGAGCTCTGCTCGGTAAAAATTTGTCCAGGCTCGAGCTTGAACTGATCATTTGTTAAATGAACCAAGTTTAAGTTGAGAAATACTCGATTGGTTAACTCGTAAGCTGACTCATTTAAAAAGCTTGTGAGAAGCTTGTAAGTTAGCTCGTTTATTATGTTGAATTAAAAATATATATAAATTAATTTATATATTAAATTATGTATATGAAGGGGAGCCTCGGCGCAACGGTAAGCGTTGTCGCCTTGTGACCTGAGGTCACGGATTCGAGTAATGGAAACGGCCTCTTGTAATTGCAAGGAAAGGCTGCGTACAAAGACCCAATGGGTCTGACCCTTCCTTGGACTTTGCACATTGCGCGAGCGTTTATGCACCGGGTTGCCCTTTTTTTTCCATTAAATTATGTATATGAATGTATTAATTTTTTGACTAATGTTATTTATATAATTTATTAATATATAGTATATGTGATAAATAAATTAAATAATATAAAATAATTTAGTAATTTATAATAAAATTATAGTAATACAATATTTTATTTTTGTTAATATGTATTCATATTTTTTATCTTTCATAAAAATAATAATTTTAATATATCTTCTATGAAAATATAGAAAAGATGAATGGAAAATAAAAACTAAAATAAGTTCGTTGAGCTCGTTAAACTTATTTAAATCAAGTTTGAGATACATGATATATGAGTTGGCTTGATACAAGTTCGGGCTCGGGTTTGGGCTCGATTTGAGTTCGAGTTCGAGTTCGAGTTCGAGCTCGACTTTTTTATGATGAGCCGAGCTTGAACTTTTCAAAGCTCGTTTCAGCTTGGCTTGATTACAGCTCTACTAGTATATGCATAACCCATGTGAGCCTCATTTACATACTATTTTTCTCATTTTGTGATATCTAAAATCTGCACTGGGAAAAGGTCTTCTTTTCTCCAAAAATAGCCTCAGAATAGAAGTGTTCACAGTTGCAAATTGAGTTGGATCTTTTGATGATAGGAAGCCATTCATAGGTTATTGCGCACTCATGGGAGGAAACCTAGTCACTTGGAGAAGCAAAAAACAATGTTATTGATTGATCTAGTGCTAAAGCAGAATATAGAGCAATAGCTCAAGGGTTATGTGAACTATTATTGTTGCAAAAAGGTAAAAACTAATGAAAAAACTAAAACTCTCAGAGATGATTAATCTTTCTTTATTTTGTAACAATAAAGCAGCCATTGGCTTAGTTTACATTGAGATTAATTGACACTTCATAGGAGAAAATATCCGATGGCTCCTTATGCTTATCCTATGTGGCTTCTAATGATTAGCAGATGTCTTCACTAATGGACTGAATAACACGCGATTTCATAGTTTGGTTTGCAAGTTGGGCATGCGTGATATCTGTGCACTAACCTGAGGGGGAGTGTTGAATATTGTAAATTTATGTATATTCCCATTTGGAAATAGATTCCTAATTAGAATAGGAATTCCTTGTATAAAAACAATCCAATTTTCTTGTAAACCCAATAGTGGAGAAAGAAATAAAAATTTCCTAAGATTTTCTCATAAAAAACTTCATTTTTTTTTTACAAACTTTACACTTTTTTTTTACATATTTATATACACAAGAACTATCTTAGAAGAGGAAGTTATTCACAAATATGTAGAATAGGAGGATATCCTAGAATAGGGTATACTCACAAATACAGAAGACCTAAATTTAGCAACACGAACCTAAATTTTCCTAAATAGTTTCTAATTATTCAACAGGAAATGAAGGCGCTAGGAAAACAATAAAAAGTATGGTTAGAGCATGTGGCAGTTGTATGGACTATAAAGTTAGGCTAATTATCAGTTGTCCAGATGTGCTTGTCTACATGGCCTAGAAAAAATGTTCCATCATTTTATACAACAAAAGTAGTTTGAATTTTTTTCATATTTTGTCAATAAATCTGATTTTGAGATTGTCAGTCCTTAGGACATCTATATATTTTGTGGCTAATTCTTTTCTTTCAGGAAGCATGAATACCCAAAGAAGTTACCACCAAGTTTTTATCAAGTTACAAATAATTCAAAAGAGAGACCAGATGTGTGGATTGAAAGCCCTGAGAAGTAAATATTTTTTGTCGGTTGTTTTTATACATGCACGCGTGCACACACACACACATATAAGCTTCATCATAAATATTGTCACTTATTCTTTTTCTTCCTTGCTTTCTCACAGATCAGTTATACTTTCTATTACAAGTGATATTCGGACTATAAGCTCTGAGGTATATTTCTGAAACTGCGATATTTATTTGTTTTTTCTATTATGATATATAATATGTGCTATTCCTTCCCTTTGCATTTGAACGGAGGCTATTTCCATGGCCTGAATTTGCAACTTTCAGGTTATAATAGGGTAACTCCACTGTTGCACTAAGACCTTGTGCCTGTTGGTTTGTGTGTGTGTTGCCAATTAAATATTTTGCTCGTGAAAGGTTTCCTATTGTTACCTTGTGGGTCATTTCTGATTTCAACTAAATTAATTTATCTGTTCCATTTGTCCAGGTATTTGCTGCACCATATAGCTTAAGGTTCCCACGAATTGACAGAGTGAGATATGACAAGCCTTGGCATGAGTGTCTTGATGTTCAGTGTAAGAAGATAAATTTTCGTACTTTAATATTGGAACACATAACACTTGGCACAATCACACAATTGTTGGAACTGAACCTCAGAATAGGGTAGTCTCATTTCATTAACCGTTCTTCTAACTCGTATGTTGGCCAAGTTACAAGAGATTTGAGCATGAAAGACCATAATTTTTAGCTAACTTTTTCACCCTAGCCATGCCTAACATTAAGCCATACTTAGTTGACTCTTACACTTAATCTCGACCACAATTTCACCTAATCCGACTGGCTAGCTTGCTAACTCCTTCTGATAGATGTAACATCATAAGATCATTTTGGACCACCTTTGTTCAAGTCAGTTTAGGCCTACCTCTGCCTCTTTTAGTTATATCTATTCTAACTTATTCGATTTTTTTAACCGGCGTATCGCTAGGTCTTCGTTTCACATGGCCAAACTATCTCAGCCTGTGCTCTCTTATCTTATCCTCAATAGGTTCTACCCCTACTTTTTCTCTAATGCTCTCATTGTGGATTCTATTCATCATAATATGACCACACATTCATCTTATCATTCTCATTTCCGCAATATGTTTTTTACTCACGTGTTGTCCTTTTATTGCCCAACACTCACTATCATACATCATCGCAAGCCGTATTGTAATGCAGTAAAACTTTTCTTTTAATTTAATTAGCATCTTTCGATCACATAGAACTCTCGTAGCACCCCTCCACTTCATTCAACCAGCTTTAATCTTATGATTTACATTGTCAGAACCCCCATCTTCTTGAAGAATAGACCCAAGGTATTTAAAATAAGTACTATGAGGTACTGCTATTCTGTCTAAAATAATTTTGCCTCTTTCTCTATTCTCGCTATTAAATCTACAATGCATATACTCAGTTTTAGTCCTACTTAGCTTACAACCCTTAGATTCCAAAGTGCTTCTCCATAACTCTAACTTTTGACTTATCCCTGCTTAAGTCTCATTTATTAATACAATATCATTTGCAAACATCATATACCAAGGGATGTCATCCTGTATATGTCTTGCTAGTTCATCCATGACCAAGACGAAAAGATAAGGGCTCAAAGCTGAACCTTGGTGTAATCCAATAGAAATGAGAAAATCCTTAGTATCTCCTTCCACAGTGCGAACACTGGTGATGGCTCCTTCATACATATCCTTCAAGACTTGAATATATCGTATAGATATTCTCCTACGCTATAGGACCCACCATAAAACTTCTCTAGGAACTCTATCATATACCTTTTCCAAGTCAATAAAAATCATATGTAAATCCTTTATCTCTCTATACTTTTTCATCAAATCTCTTGTAAGAAAAAATAACTTTCATAGTTGATCGACTAGGCATAAAGCCAAACTGATTTGAGGAGATACAAGTATCTAACCTTAAACGGTGTTCCACAACCCTCTCCCACAATTTCATAGTGTGGCTTATAAGCTTTATACCTCTATAATTTGAGCAATTTTGAATATCTTCCCTATTCTTAAAAATAGGTATCAAATTACTTTTTCAGGTATCAAATTATTTTATCTCTATTCATTAGGCATTTTCTTTGTACTTAAAATCTTATTGAACAAAGATGTCAACCATGCAACTACTGTATCTTCCAAATATTTTCAAACTTCAATAGGTATCCCATCTGATACACAGGCTTTACCAATTTTCATAATCTTCAAAGCTTCTTTAACTTCTGAAAACTTAATCCATCTAGTTTATTTCATATTTTTTCCGGCCTAATGTCTAAACCCTCAATGTTATCACTATGGTTACAATTAAGAAGTTTCTCAAAATAGCTTCTTCATCGTTCCTTAATATCCTCTTCTTGAACCAGAACCTTATTCTCTTTATCTTTAATGCACTTAACTTGGTTTAAATTACGGCATTTCTTTTTCCTTATCTTAGCCAATTTATAGTAGCTTTTTCCCCTTCCTTTGTTCCAAGTTTTTCATACAAATTCTCTAAAGATTGTGCTCTTGCTTGACTAACTGCCTTTTTAGCATCTTTTTCGCTTGTTTGTACTGCTCAAAAGCATCATTGTTATTACACTTGGGCAAACTCTTATACCACTCTCTTTTACTTCTTACCGCTTTTCGCACTTCCTCATTCCACCACCCTTTAGATTCTCTAAGAATCTTTCTCGATACTCCTTTAATTATTGTAGGCATGCATATCCACATATCATTTGATGACATGCTCACATCTTCCTCCCACCCTCTAGCTTTGACAAACTCATCCTTGAACAACAATTGTTTTTCACCTTTTAAAGTTCACCACCTAATCTAAGGAATATTGTTCTTTCTTGGCCTACTAGTCAACCTCTTAAACTTGATATCTAAAACTACTAACCTATGTTGAGTGGTCAAAGCCTCACCTGGAATAATCTTACGATCCTTGCATTGAGTTCGATTGGCTTTTCTTGTGAGTATGAAATCAATCTGACTTCTATTTTGCCCACTTTTAAAGGTCACTAGATGTGATTTTCTTTTTATAAAATGTGTTTGACATAATCAAACTATATGCTAAAGCAAAATCAATGATACTCTTACTTTCTTCATTTCTAATTCCAAAACCATACCCTCCATGTACCTCCTCAAAACCTACTCTGTCTTTTCCTACATGTCCATTTAAGTCTCCTCTTATAAAAATATTTTCATCATTTGAAATCCCTCGCATAAGTTCATCCATATCATCCCAAAATTTTTGCTTGCTTTCCCCATCCAATCCAACTCGAGGGACATATGCACTAACTATGTTGATGGATTCATTCTGGAGCACAATTTTAATTGAAATAATCCTATCGCTTACTCTTTTCACCGCTACAACCGTCTCCTTTAAGTTCCGATCCAAAATTATACCTATTCCGTTTTTACTTTTATCTGTACCTGTATACCACACTTTATACCCAGTATTTTTAACTTCTTTACTTGTTTCTCCAACCCATTTAATCTCTTGAATACAAGCAATATTAATTTTCCTTCTCTCCATAGTATCAATAAGTTCTCACAGTTTACCTATAAGAGATTCAATATTCCAATTTCATATTCTGATCTTACTCCCTACTTGTTTTTCTTATGCTTCTTCCTATAGAATCTTTTACCATTATCTGAATATGTATCTCTCGTATTACTCGTATTTTGGACTAATTTCTTTACCCACGCCCGTCTATGATGTGAGAACCTTTGTTTATTATGCACCACATCCGGGCGCTGATATGGCGCATCGCATTCGGAGAACGCCCTACACCCTTGCTTATTATTCACTACATCCGAGCTCCGATGTAGTGCGTCGCAAGTAGGGAATGCCCCAACGATATTATTATCAGAATCCATATCATGAGATGTGAAAAAAGTTTTAACCCTCATTCTTTATCCGGGTTTGGGACAGACTATACACAAGAAACTCATGGACGGGTATATATATTTAAACTAATTTGAATATATCTTTTCCTTCCAAAAACATCATATAATTACTGTTTTCGCAACAAAAGTGAAGCAGCCTTCAACGTAATCTTCTTTCTGTATTAGCTGTGCATTAATTTAGTTTTATACAAGCCAAATAATTAATGTGCTATGTAACTGTTTATAATATTTTAAATAAAAAATAATTTATATATTAATATAATTAATACATAAAAAATAGTAACAACAACAACAACAACTAAGCCTTAATCCCAAACAAGTTGGGGTCGGCTGTATGGATTCTCAACAAAATAAGCTCAAAAGACACCAAAAAGATACTCCAGCCTTAGGCCCCTTCCAAGACACGGATTTTACGTCTCCATTCAAGTCTGTCATTAATCAAATCCGCATCATGATCTAAGGCACGTAAGTCTCTTGCTATCACCTCATTCCACACAGTTCTAGGTCTGCCACGACCTCTAGCCCCCTCAATCAACAAATTCTCACACTTACGAACCGCAGCATTAGGAGGTCTTCTTAAAACATGCCCATACCATCTAAGTCTTCCTTCCCTCACCTTATCTCCGACGTCCGCTACTTGGATTTTTTGTCGAATATGAACATTCTTAATTTTGTCCAGTCTGGTATGTCCACACATCCATCTTAGCATCCTCATTTCTGCCATACTCATCTTATGCAAATGTTGTCCCGTTGGTGCCTAACACTCACTACCATAGAGCATCGCAGGTCTAACAACCGTCCTATAGAATTTACCTTTCACTTTCAGAGGTATTTTCTTATCACATTAAACCCCAGTCGCACCCTTCCACTTCAACCACCCTACCTGTATTCTGTGAGCCACATCTTCATCTATACGGCCATCTTTCTGGAACACCGAACCCAAATATTTGAAGTGCTTGGTTTTAGGAACCAAAACTCCATCCAACTTAACCTCATGTTCCTGCTTCTTCCTTAGACTGAACTCACAGTGCATATATTCCGTTTTACTCCTACTTAACTTAAAACCCTTGTCCTCGAGGGTTTTTCTCCACACTTCCAACTTACGGTTTACACCAGCACTAGTCTCATCAATTAAAATAATGTCATCAGCAAACAACATACACCAAGGAACATCGTCTTGTATGCTTCTGGTTAGCTCGTCCATAACCAGGGTAAATAAATATGGACTCATGGCCGAACCTTGATGTAATCCGGTAGTAATAGGGAAAGCCTCAGTGTCTCCACCAGGTGTTTTCACACTAGTGGATGCATTCTCATACATGTCCTTGATGATGTTGATATATTTGCCGTTGACTCCTTTCCTCTTCAAAACCCACCATAACACTTCTCTTGGTACTCTATCATAGGCTTTCTCCAAGTCAATAAATACCATGTGGAGATCTTTCTTCTTCTCTTGATACAATTCCATTAGTCTTCTTAGAAGAGAAATAGCCTCCATGGTAAATCTCCCTGGCATAAACCCAAACTGATTCTCCGAAACTCTTGTAAGCTTTCTCAATCTGTGTTCAATAATCCTTTCCCATAATTTCATAGTATGGCTCATAATTTTGATACCCCGATAATTTGTACAGCATTGAATGTCTCCCTTATTTTTATATATGGGTACCATGATACTCTTCCTCCAGGCATTCGGCATCTTACGTCCTTTCACAATAGCATTAAAGAGTTTAGTTAACCAGGCAACTCCTACCTCTCCAAGGTTCTTCCAAACCTCTATAGGAATACCATCCGGGCCACAAGCTTTACCAACTTTCATATACTTCAAGGCTTCTCTTACTTCACTATGCAAGATCCTCCTAGACCAGCTGATATAATCATTTGTTGCATGAAGACCTTGAAAATCTTGTTCATGTTCAGGGTTGAATAACTGCTCAAAATAAGCCTTCCACCTCTCCTTAATCTCAACATCTCTTGTCAACACCCGTTGATCTTCGTCCTTTATACATTTGACTTGGCTTAAATATCTGCTTTTCCTTTCTCTCATCCTTGCAATCTTATAAATGCCTATTTCTCCCTTTTTAGTACCTAACTTTTGATAAATCCCTTCTAAAGCTCTGCCACGAGCTACACTAACAGCCTTCTTTGCCTCTTTCTTAGCCCTCTTATATTCCTCAAAGGCCTCGCTATTAACCGCATTCGGTAACTTTTTATACCATTCCCTCTTAGCCTTAATAGCCTTTTGAACCTCCTCATCCCACCACCATGCATCGTGCGGTCGAGGCCCTGCCCCTTTAGAGATCTTAAGCAATTTACTACATGCTTTCTTAATGCCACCTTCCATTTTTGTCCACAAGTCCTCTGCACTAGCCTCAAGGTTCTAAATTTCTTCCTTTAGTAACTCCTCCTTAAAGGTACCTTGAGCTAGGTCTTTCAATTTCCACCATCTTATCCTTGGTTCCAATATTTTCTTATCATTCCTCCAGCTACTTTTATTCTTAACATCTAAAATCACAATACGATGTTGCGCCGTCAATGCTTCACCCGGAATGACCTTGCAATCCTTACACTTACTTTTGTCCCGTCTTCGAGTAAGTATGAAATCTATTTGATTTTGGGTTCGTCCACTCTTAAAGGTAATCAAGTGTGACCCTCTCTTTTCAAAGCAGGTATTCGCCAGCACTAGATCATAAGCCACCGCAAAATCCAAAATGCTCTTTCCCTCCTCATTCCTGTTGCCAAAACCATAACCCCCATGGACCCTGTCATAACCATTACTGTCCTTACCAGCATGCCCGTTAAGGTTCCCACCAATGAAGATTTGCTGATTATCCGGAATACCTTGCATGATATCATCCATAAAAAATAGTAAGATATATTAAAATTTTTATATTTATATGTTATAAAAATATTTATAGTAAGAAATGTTTAATGTATTGAAAGCATATCAAATATTAAATTTTATTTGATTATAGAAAATAAAATTGTTTTTCAAAATTATTTTTATAAATTATAAGATAAATTCAATGTTTAATTGTAATTATTATTTTTTATGAAATATATTATTCATTGAATATTATTTATATAAAATTATATAAAAATAATGAAATACATTATTTTTTATATAAAATTATTTTAAATAACATGATTAGTTATAATTATATTGAAAAGACATTTAAATTTTTTTTAATAATACATATTCACGTGTTTTATAATTTTATTTTTAAAATTAATAAAATGTCAAAAATTAAATTAAATTAAAAATTTATAAGAGAATGAGATAATATAAATTTTTAGTACGTAATAATGATCTGATATTTAAATCTTCAAGACAATACTAATATAAAAATTAAAATAAAAAATGAAAAGTATCAAACATATTTGATTTTTTTTAAAATAATATTGCATTTAGTAATTTTTTTGATACATATTAGAAAATATTCATTAATTGTTTTCTTAATATCTTAATAAATATAAAAACTAATTTTAAATTTTTTTATAAAAATTAAATATTAATATTTGTAGTGAAATAAAATTAAAATTTAAAATTTAAGGCTAAATATATAAATAAGATGGCTAAAATTCTAAATTAAAAATAATTCAATAAAAAAAATAAAAATTTAATGAACTAAATTATAAATAGATAGTTAGATTCTTGATTGACATTTTGATATTTATTATTATATATTGTATACTATAAATTTATTAATTAATTTTTAAAAAAGTACAAATACTTATTTATATTAGAATTAATTAATAATAGTGTAAACTAAGAAAAAAATATGTAAAAGACCCATCTTATAGGCATTAATGGGCACAATTGGAATTGTACTATTCATTTAATGTAGGAGTTTTATCATATATATATAATATAATTTTTATCTGACCTGGGCTATTGGTGTTCCTTTATTTAGTTGTTTTATCTCTCTTTTTTTTGCAGCATTTGTAGAATTAGTACATTTTAGTAATGGGACCACACAAAAGGGTAAAGAATATGGAGGCTTGCAAGAAAAGAAACAAACAAGCAGGAAATCCTCGAAAAAGGGAGGAAGGCAGAATGCATCTGTTGTTCCATCTCATTTTATTGAAACTGATGTATCTAATGTCAAGGAGGAAACCTTGATATTTTCAAAA
This sequence comes from Garcia nutans, assembly GCA_947685225.1. Lineage (NCBI taxonomy): Eukaryota > Viridiplantae > Streptophyta > Magnoliopsida > Malpighiales > Euphorbiaceae > Garcia > Garcia nutans. Next base: position 58,254,570 of record CANTUV010000007.1, read on the forward strand.
ATGGTATTTTGTATCCTTCATCTAGTTCACTGACTTGATTGTTTTATTTCCCTGCCTCGCATGACTGACCACCTAGGCTAAATTTTTTAAATTTTTGCACGCCAATCTACCTTCACTTCCTATGCACGGTTTCTCACTGTATGGTTTCACCTTAAAGAATTTAATTTGTCGTAAGTCACATAATTTGTTCCTCAAAGGATTACGTAACTAGTAAAAAATTGATTCTTCTCTATGAATTTAAAGCTGCATAATTTACTGTTTGTAATGGATAATACTACCACAACCTTTATAGATTAATGCTTGTTTCCCTAATGGCAGAGTTTCAATTTTCTTTTCAATAATTTTTCACTGTCCCTTTGGCTGCTTGCTTCAAGTCTGTTTTAGCTCAAAAGTGATGACTGCTTGAACTCAATTCTGATTTGAATCAATATCCATGCTTCTTGGCACTGAGTTTTTAGGACAGTGAATGCTTTACAGTCAGCTTTTGCACTTTCTTATTTTAATTTCTCTTTTTTGGATGCATCACTGATTTCCTTAGCAAGTACAGACTTTGTTAATGTACCTCCAAACCAGTCTCTTGAGTCCTTGCACAAAATGGTCACTGAGAATGGGGGATCTTTCTCGATGAATCTAAATAATTCAGTTACACACTGTGTAGCAGCCGAAAGCAAGGGTCTTTCTCTCTCTCTCTCTCTCAATGCGTCTAAATAGTTTTGGTTCATGGAGCAACATGATTAAAAATAAATCTGTTTCACAGGGATTAAATATCAGGCAGCAAAGCTTCATGGAGATATTATTCATTGCTCTTGGGTATTGGATTGTTGTTCTCGAAAAAGGCTTCTTCCTCTACAGCCAAAGTTAGTTCTGCATTATTTATCATGGGAAAATCAATGCTTAAGCACATACATGCACGCACACATGTACACTATGAATTGATATGGTATAAATTTTTTTTTTGGCTGAATATCTTTTGAAGGTACTTCCTTTTCCTTGCTGACACTACAAAGAAGAAGTTACAGGAAGAAATTGATGAATTTTTTGATTCTTACTACTGGGATCTCGACCTTGCTGATATCAAACAGGTATATTTATAAACATTTTTGTCGTCCACACATATTTGAACGTTTGATATATCATCTGGGATGCTAGAATACAAAACTATGGGAGAAAACGTAACTAGCTAAAATAAAGCTTATTTGGTAACTGAACTGTTCTGTTCTCTGGCACTAACCAAAATGGTGGTTTAACTAATTTTCTGCACTGCTGAAGGGGGAAAATTGTTCTCCCAGTTTTTTGGTTAACCTGGCATTTTCAGTTCAATGTTTTGGTTTATCATCATTTTTCAGCCGAAAGTCAACCTTTCAAATTTCATTTCACCTCTCACATGTCAAAATACCTCATTGATCAAGCATAGCAATACCTTCATATCAGTCAGCCTCAGAAATCAATCACAAATATTCAACTGGGCAACAAATGAACCTGGTGGTTTCAGTTTAGTCGTTCAGTTTATTATCGTTTTTCAGCCAAAAATCAAACTTTTGAATTATCACTTCACCTCTTGTCATGTCAAAATCTCATCAATCGAGCACAATAATGCCTGCAAACATCAACCACAAATATTCAACTATACTATAAACGAAGCAGTATTTGAAGAGAGAGTGGGCAGATGAATGAATGTGAGATCTATCATCTTTGTCAACCAATACCCTTAATCAACTACAAATATTCACAATAGAATATAAATCAAACAAACTTGGCGCAGCATATCCTTGATAAAAAATTAGTTGGGCTATATCCTTGATCTTTTCTTTCCTTCCAACAGATTTAGAAGACATCTTTTAACAGATGTAAGATTGCTATTGCTTTTCCCACTAATTTTCTGCATGTCATCTTAGATCTTTCCCATGCTTTCTCCTACAACTTGCAATTGCTCAAACCTTTTATACCATGCATTTGCTATCCAGCAAAATAGATGTCCAAACCATATTCAAGGTTATTCTGTCTTGTTCTTAATATGCATTTCATTATTTTTTTTTTTCAGAATTGTCTTCATATGATTCACAAGCTTGATATCTACTCAGTTTGAGACACTTTGGATGTTTCAATTATCTTGTTTTTAATATGCATTTCATTTTTTTGTGAGAAGTGTCATTGTATGATTCACAAGCTTGATATCTGCTCTGTTTGAGACGCTTTGGATATTTCAATCTGTTTTTATATGCATTCCGTTGCTTCTAAATATAGAAAAAGGTGCTAGTGCTACTTCACTTTCTGATATTGAATAAAATACCGGCAGTTATGCTTCTTTTAGATGTGTGATACAATGTGACCTTTATTGTCCTATTCACCTTGATATTAGTTACCATCCATGGTCTATTTGCAGGCACTATTCATTAGCATTGTTCACACGATACTGTTCACAGTGCTTATTTCCCTACAAACAACCCCATAACCTTGTTTTTCTTATTGACTTTTGTTTTTTAAACTATTCCTATAAAAACCTAATTGTCCACTTTAATATCTATCCATTTTAGCTTTCTAATTAACCAAAATCTCAACTACTAGCCAGTCTTACTATCTTTCTTACATCAATCTCATTAAATAAGAGTCTTTTCATCCTTAATAAATCCATATCTTTCTATAATTTTTGCTTGCTACCCTTACCTAATCCAACTTGTCATGTGTAGGCAATAACAATCCAAGGAATACTAGGTGAAATAATTCTTTTTTCTATTCTTCTCACGTATGCCACTTCAATTTTCAATTATCAAAGCTAGGATACTCCATTTTTGCTCTCCTCTTTTCTCATCTTTCACAATTTACAATCCATATTCCCAATTTTCTTAAAGTTTTTCTCCTATCTGTTGTATTCTGAATGCAGAGTGATCTCTTTCAGCTTGATGTGTTTTGTAGCTTCATTAGTTTCTACTAGCATTGTAATATTCAACTACAACAAATCCTACCCTCATCAAATAGTTTCTTTGCCTGTACCCATCTGGCATAGAAGATGTTAGGTATGAGAGAGAAAAGTAATAGAAGGGTATAAAAGAAAATGTGCAGGCCAATGATGAGAGAGTTATGAGCTGTAGATAGGACAAAAGTTAATAGCAAATTAGTTATTAGTAGGGTGTGAGGTATCATTATCAGATTTGTCTCATGTGTGCTGATGATTACTAATGATTATTTTCTGAATGATATACTGAGTATTCCCTATCTTTCTCCTTCTCTTCTCTCTCTTTCTCCTTCTCTTCTCTCTCTCTCTCTTTCTCTGCTCTCTTCTTCTATTCTATCCTCCTATTCTTCTATTCCTCTGCCACCTCTGAGTCTATTTCTAACCTAATTGCTGCTGTGGTGATTGAGTTATTACAGTAGATTAGTCAAAGAAGTGTTGAACTTACCTGGGTGATGGGATATGGCAAGGTGCATTTAAACAAGATGCTATTGTACACGTGATCATATCTTTAGTTTAGTTGTAAGCAGGTGCCAAGTGCTTAGTGCTTAGGTGCTTAGATCTTGCACTTCACATGGAACTTTATTTTGGGTCCGATTTTCCTTAAAAAAGAGGGTGTGTTATAATTCATTTATTTAAGAAGAATGGTATTTGATCATCAAGCATGAGTGGAGGAGGAAGTTTTATATGCAGGAGATTAATCTTGATTAGACTCTTAGCAATACTGAGATTAAAGTGCTTGATGTCTAATCAACGTTAATTTCACAAAAGCGAACTAATTAGTTTGGTTAACCTGTATTTTAGGTTTACATTTTCAATATTTTCTCAGTTTTTTATATTATTTTTGCCCCTAGGAAGCATCCTAGAAATAACATTAAATGCTTTCTTGTCATCTTTCTCTATTTTGTACTGAAATGCTAATGATGCACACAGATCAAATTTGAGGGGAAAAGGAAAAAAAACTGAATTTACTCATTTTAATGTTTCCAGCTTTTACATAGCATAAATACTTTGGAAGATGTCAATAGAATGGACTATTATAAAAGAAAGTATTGTCCAAAGAACAAATGGTTTTGCTTTCAAGGCTGCTTTGTGTACTTCTACATGTCAAGACAGTCTTTGTAAGATCTCCTGACTATCATGGCCTGAGATTGTTTTTCTATATTTAATATACTTTAGGATGGACTAAGTTTATTTGACTTTATGGATTAATATTACCTGAAGAATTATTCGTCTAATTTCTGGTATTGACCCTCTTTAAGAACACCTGATTGGGAGATCTTGTTGGGACTTAAACTGAGAAGGTTGAAGCTTGAAGTTCTCATGGGCGGTGGCCAAGTCACTAATGATCTTAATAATGCTACCCATTTGTTGGTCCTTTCAATGCCAGGGTCTGATGTTAATTTTGATTCACTTACAAAGAGGTACTCCAGTATTCATCTTAGCTTATGATGCAAAATCCAATTTGGATACCTTATGGTTTTTGTCCAAGTGAGATTTTAGGCTCACTTCTGAATGTAATGTTGTAGAAAATATAATGATGATCAACTTCTGAATTAATCATACTTGTGGTTTGAGTATTATTTCAACCTTTGGTAAATTGTTTTTATATTAAACAAACACAATTTTTTAGGTTTTTTTCTAAAGAACTCCATGAGTTGTTTTCTTCTTATTTATTTATTTTTAATATTATTTTCTTATTATTCCTTAAATTTCATATGATTTATTTCTTAACAAATAAGTTCATTTTGTTTAGTTACTGGCTAATTAAAGTGATTTTTGGTCTTTAAGTATTTAAAGTGGTTGAATTTCTTAATTCTTCTCCTATCTTTATAGTTTTGCAGGTAAAAATAAATATTTACTCTTGAATAAGAGGTTGTATGTGATTGGATATCATTGGTTAGAGGACTCCTTGGAAAAACAAAAAAAATTGCAAGAGGATGCATATAGCTTGAAGCCCTGTGGATTGGAAGAGTTGAATATTGAAGAGTGGTTAGTCCAAATTGCATTTTATTTTGAATGAATAATCTCAGCAACTTGTTTGAAGCATTGAAAGTTGTTAATTATGCGTCTCATTGCTGTTGAGGGTGCAAATAACTAAATATATAAATGCCTTGCATTTGCTGACACCCATGATAGTGAGTTCCAATAAGATCATATGTTCCGGAGTGTATCTATCATATTGAATTATGTCATCATAATATATTAATTACATTGATACTAAGTCAAGCAACAATTGCAGCTAATGCATGAGTATCTGCATATTAAGCATCTTTCTCTGTTTTCATCTGATTTTAGGTATTGCTTTGTTGGGCCAATCTAGTGCGTGAAAATGAACCGAAACAACATAAGTTAGTGCAGTCAAGCATAGAGATTGTTTTGTATAAAAAAGGATTTTTGCTATATGTTACAGAAAGTCAAAAACATACCTTATTTTAAGCCTCATTTTATGCATTAGATTTAGGACTTTTCCCTATTTTATGGAATGTGTCTTTCCTAGATTTAAGGAGTGTGTCTTTCCTAACTTGTATATAATGTATCATTTATGTTCATAATAATACACATAATTTAATTCTCTCTTCAATAATCAACATGGTATCAGAGCTATAAGGTCAGGGAGAGTTGTGTGAGTTGTGTTTAAGCTTCGGGTAAGAAGCTGGGAAGAAAAAAGGATAGCTGTTCTTGTTCTAGGAAGAAACTGGAAGTGTAGGTCATCAACCTACACTGTTCTTTCTTCATCACTGCCCATCCAGGGAGGAGCGCCAGCATCAGACCGGCCATTCCCCGGAGTCCGGTGAACCAGAAGTCCGCGAGTGGACCTCACGCGCCGTCGGAATTTTTGAACTCTCCTTCACGCGCCGGCGCGAGGCAGCGCGTGGGATCATTTCCGGCGATCGGGTTTTGGCCTCCGGCGTCGCAGTAGACTCTGCTTTCCATTTCTGTGGTCGGTTCGAGCATTCTGGTGGTTTCAGACTCTTGAACAGTGAACAGGTTCCTATTTTGGTATTTTTCTGCTGCAATTTTTGATTGTTTTGGACTGCTGCTTGGTCTTTGTTTTTGAGGTTATTAGTGTTATCTTGCTATTGTGATACGTTCGACTGTTGTGGGTTTATATCTTCGTTGGAAGTTGCTTTTGTATTTTAATTTGGGGTGCATTTTGCCATGGAGGAAAAAAAATCTATTGTTGTTATTCCAGTAGTTAATAGAATCACGGAACATCAGTTGAATGAAAATAATTTCTTGGACTGGAGTAAGACTATTAGAATTTATTTGAGAAGTGTAGATAGGGATGACCACTTGACAAATGATCCGCCAAGTAGTGATGGTAAACAACAATGGCTAAGAGAGGATGCGAGATTATTTTTACAAATAAAAAACTGCATTAGCAGTGATGTGGTTGGTTTAATCGGGCATTGTGAGTTTGTCAAAGACCTGATGGAGTACCTTGAATTTTTGTACTCCGGTAAGGGAAATTTAAACCGTATATATGATACATGTATGGCATTATATCGGGTTGAACAGAAGGATAAGCCTCTTACCGTATATTTTGGGGAAGTAAAAAAGATTATCGAGGACCTTAATGTCTTAATGCCGTTTAGTTCTGATATTAAGGTCCAACAGAGTCAACGAGAGCAGATGGGTGTCATGTGCTTCCTTGCAGGTCTATCTCCAGCCTTTGAAACAGCCAAATCCCAAATTCTCTCTGGCAGTGAAGTTCCTAATTTGAGGGAAACATTTTCTCGAGTGCTCCGAAGTGAACATTCAAATCCAGCAACATCCGCTCCTAGCGCTCTTATAAGTCGAGATTCGGGACAACATGAAAATCAAGGGAAAGGAAACAATCGTGGAAGTACTGGTAACCGGGATTCAAGTGTTATATGTTACTATTGTCGTGAACCAGGTCATACCAAACGCTTTTGTAAGAAGCTATTGAACAAACAGTCTCGGGCTAATGTGGCTAGTCAAGAATCTGTATCTAGTTCCTCAGATATGGTGACAATATCTGCAGCAGAGTTTGCTGAACTCTCTAGGTATCGCTCCAAGCCTGTTGACTCTTCTGTTGCTGCTGCTGCCAATTCAGGTACCTCTAACACATGTCTTCTGTCGGCCTCATTTCGGTGGGTCATTGATTCCGGCTGTACAGATCATATGACAGGTAACCCAAGTCTCTTATCCTCATTACAAAAACCTGTTTTTCGACGTTCTGTTACTTTAGCTGATGGGTCTAAAACGTATGTCACCGGTATCGGTACCGCAAACCCAACCCCATCTCTTCCTTTGTCAAACGTCCTGTGTTTACCTAAATTTTCGTTTAATCTTTTGTCGGTTAGTACAATTACTGAAATGTTAAATTGTTGTGTCACATTCTTTCCTGTTGATGTTGTATTTCAGGATCTTTTGACGAGGAGGATTATTGGTAGAGGGCGCAAGTCAAATGGCCTTTATCTTCTTGATGATCAAGTTTCTGCCTCATTGGTGTGTGATAGTTCTCTCTCACCTTCAGACATTCATTGTCGCCTTGGTCATCCTTCGTTATCTTCCTTAAAACAGTTGTATCCGCAGTTTCAGTCTTTGTCAACTTTAGAATGTGAGTCATGTCAGTTTGCAAAACATCATCGTTCGCATTTAGTTCCTCGGGTAAATAAACGGGCTGACTCCCCATTTGAAGTAATACATTCTGATGTTTGGGGTCCTTGTCCTATTGCTTCCAAAGCTGGTTTTAGGTATTTTGTCACTTTTGTGGATGATCACTCTCGGTGTACCTGGTTATTTTTAATGAAAAATCGTTCTGAGATGTTTTCCATTTTCTGTTCCTTTTGTGCTGAAATTAAAACTCAGTTTAATAGGACTATTCGAATATTGCAAAGCGATAATGCCAAAGAATACTTGTCTCACTCGTTCCAGTCCTACATGTCTCAGAATGGCATTATTCATCAAACTTCTTGTGTTGATACACCCTCTCAAAATGGTGTCGCCGAAAGGAAAAATAGACATCTCCTTGAGGTCTCTCGTGCACTCTTGTTTCACATGAAAGTACCTAAACAATTTTGGGCTGATGCCGTTTCTACGGCTTGTTTTTTGATCAACAGAATGCCTTCTGTTGTTCTTAAAGGTGCAACTCCGTACAGTGTTCTGTTTCCCTCGAAAGCTTTGTTTCCTGTTGCTCCTCGTATCTTTGGGTGCACTTGTTTTGTACGTGATGTCCGCCCACATGTCACCAAATTGGATCCCAAATCTCTTCGATGTGTTTTTCTTGGGTATTCTCGTCAACAAAAGGGGTACCATTGTTTTTCTCCTGAACTGAACCGATATCTTGTCTCCGTAGATGTTACCTTCTTTGAGAAAACTCCATTTTTTCCCTCACCCTCCACGTTTGCAGGTCAGGGGGAGAAAGATGATCTTCTAGTATATGTCATTCACAGGGATCCTGATTCTACTACTGATTCTACTCATGTTCTAGAGCCTATTACTACCGACTCTACTCCTGTTCCAGAGCCTATTCATAATGCATCGGCTCCTCAGCCACCCTCCCGCCCTCGTTTTGACCAAGTCTACTCAAGAAGATTGGCCATTCCTGACTCACACCCTCCACCAGCCGCCTCGTCAGAAGCTCCTTCCGTTTCTCCACAGTCTGATCTTGACCTTCCGGTTGCTATTCGAAAAGGTAAACGTTCATGTACTCATCCTATTTCTTCATTTGTGAGTTATGACCATTTGTCCTTTTTATCTCAATGTTTTGTGAGTAATCTGGAGTCAGTGTCTATTCCCAAAACTGTTTCTCAAGCATTATCTCATCCTGGCTGGCAAGCAGCAATGGTAGAAGAAATGGCTGCCTTAGACGCCAATGGTACTTGGGATCTTGTCACTCTTCCAGCAGGGAAGAAAGCTATTGGGTGTAAGTGGGTGTTCTCAGTTAAAGTCAATCCAGATGGATCGGTGGCTCGTCTCAAGGCCCGCTTAGTTGCTAAAGGTTATGCTCAAGTGTATGGTATTGATTATTCTGATACTTTCTCTCATGTGGCAAAATTATCTTCTGTTCGGTTGTTTATTTCTTTAGCAGCTCATCACGATTGGCCTTTGCACCAACTTGATGTTAAGAATGCTTTTCTCCATGGTGATCTTCACGAAGAGGTCTATCTGGAGCAACCGCCAGGCTTCGTTGCTCAGGGGGAGAAGGGTAAAGTATGTAGACTTCGCAAATCTCTTTATGGTTTAAAACAGAGTCCTCGAGCTTGGTTTGGTAGGTTTTGTGAAGTAGTACAAACTTTTGGCATGACAAAGAGTGTCTTTGATCATTCAGTATTTTTCAAGAAGTCAAGTACTGGAGTAATTCTGCTTGTGGTTTATGTCGATGATATTGTCATTACAGGGAATGACTCCACTGGCATTTCATCACTTAAACTATTTCTCCAATCTCATTTCCAAACAAAGGACTTAGGTCTCCTAAAGTATTTTTTGGGCATTGAAGTATCCAGATGTAAGAAGGGAATATTCTTATCTCAGAGAAAATATGTTCTTGATCTTCTGAAAGACACTGGCAAATTAGGTGCTAAACCGTGTAGTGCTCCAATGACACCTAATGTTCAGTTGACAACTGATGGAGAATTATTTTCTGATCCTGAGATGTACAGGCGGTTGATTGGCAAACTAAATTATCTTACGGTGACACGACCAGACATTGCTTACTCAGTTAGTATCATGAGTCAATTCATGTCTGCTCCAACCGATAAGCATTGGGAAACTTTGGGACAGATTTTGTGTTACTTAAAGAGTTCTCCAGGGCGAGGTATTCTCTACAGCAATCATGGTCACTTAAACATTGAGTGTTTTTCTGATGCAGATTGGGCAAGCTCAAAGGTTGATAGAAGGTCAACTACAGGATATTGTGTCTTTGTGGGAGGAAATCTGGTATCTTGGAAAAGCAAGAAACAAAATGTGGTGTCTCGCTCCAGTGCTGAATCTGAATACCGTGCCATGGCACAGTCTACATGTGAAGTTATTTGGATTCGTCAACTCCTAGAAGAAATCGGTTTCCAAACAACCTCAGCGAGTTTGTGGTGTGATAACAAGGCTGCTCTTCATATAGCATCTAACCCAGTGTTTCATGAAAGAACCAAACATATTGAGATTGACTGCCACTTTATTCGAGAAAAGATACAGCAAGGCATCATCTCTACAGAATATGTCAAGACAGGAGAACAGCTTGGTGACATCTTTACAAAAGCTTTAAACGGAAATCGGGTTAGCTATCTTTGTAACAAGTTGGGCATGATTGACATATATGCTCCAACTTGAGAGGGAGTGTTACAGAAAGTCAAAAACATACCTTATTTTAAGCCTCATTTTATGCATTAGATTTAGGACTTTTCCCTATTTTATGGAATGTGTCTTTCCTAGATTTAAGGAGTGTGTCTTTCCTAACTTGTATATAATGTATCATTTATGTTCATAATAATACACAGAATTTAATTCTCTCTTCAATAATCAACACTATATAAATTGTTTAATGCATTTTATTCATGGAAAGTTCAATCTCCAATATCACTTGCATCCGCAGTTTCTATTATAATTTGTTTCTGTTTGCTGTTAATGGAAATTAGCATTCTTACTATATGAAGCCTACACAAAGTTATCAGGAATTATGGCTCCATTTGTTTCATGGAAAATATTTTGGCTCGGAAACAATTTCTGCTTTTTTTTGGTTTTTTGGGTGCTCAGGAAAATTGGTCCACAGAATATTTTCCTGGTCAGAGAGAAAGTACTTTCTGAACTTTGACCGACTCATTTAAAGGGAATGAACCCATAAGAGCTGCATAAACGCATTCATTAGTTCTATGGATCTCCACTAGTCATCCCAGGGCACCAGCAGTCGCCACTGATCATAAGCAAGTAATTGCAGCCGCTATTCACTAATTTTTAAACTTTTATTTGTCTGATGTTTAACAATAAATAAATAAAATTAATTTTAATAGGTGAAATATTTTCTAAGAGCATTTTTCACTCTTCGAAATTAAAAGATAACTGGAATTTGTCAATGTACTCCAAATGACACAATGATTTCACATTGGTTTTCAGTATTTTGAACCAAACAATAAAAATTAAGTTATTCTTAAAAAATGTTTTCATCAAAATAATTTCCATAGACAAGTGTCACATATAGCAGGAGAAATAGGGGAAATAGAATGAATTAAAGGAATTGCTGATGTGGAATGGTTGGTGAAAGAATGACAAGGTTGATTGGCTAATTATTAGAATAGTAAGGACAAGATGAATAACGGCTCGGAGGAGCAATGAGAAGCACAAAATTTATTTGTTGATGTCACTATCTTTTTTTTAGTTAACCTTTGTTATTAAATAGGTTGTACAAACAGCTGGTTAATTATTTATGAAATATCAGTAATCTTTTCTTCCTTTATCTATTTCTTCTTTCTCTATATCTGAGTAACCAAAAAACCCAGAAATCCCAATATCTGAGAAACCATAGAAGTGGAGGAAATAGAGGAAATGGATGGGATTACCTTACTGCAAAACGATGTTAATCTCAAACTTGAGACACTCCATGAAGAAGAACATCGCAACTATGACCAGCTGTGTAGTGAGCAACTCAAATTGGGGGCTCAACTCGGCAAGATGATGCAACTCCTACAGAATCTACAGGACGAAGGGAAGGTGCCTTTAGTTGAAGAGACAAATTTGGCTGAAAGAGGAATATTACCCCACCCACCTGACTAAGAGAAACAGAGGATTTCTTCATACAAGGAAACGGAGATGGAAACGTCCAAAGTTACTACGATAGACTCTTACCTAAGATGGATTTACCCATCTTTCATGGGAAAGAACCCTAATTGTGGTTGTAGAATTGTAATAAATATTTTCAAATTTACATTGTAACGAAGGAGCGGAAGCTGGAGTTAGCAAGCTTATACCTCATTGATGTAGTTGAGAGGTGGTTCTGGGGATGAGTGTAGACCCTTGATGAGGATGGTTGGGAGGAGTTTTCGAACGCACTCATAGTAAGATTTAAGGACACTCTGACCGAGGATGTAGTGGCAGAGTTCAATAAGTTTTGGCAAGAAGGAAGCATAAAAAAATTTTCTAGAAGAATTTGAGGAGATGAAGACAAAAATGGGGAGGATAAACCTCTATCTCATTGAATCTTTCTATCTATCGAGTTCTCTTGGAGGTTTAAGAGAGGAGATTGGAGCTATGGTGAGTACGCTTCAACCGGCGACACTGAGTAAAGCGTTCGAACAAGCCCCGATTGCAAGAGATCATTCTTGAAGATTCCCAGAAGAATTATAGAAGTCAATCTACATGGTTTGGCCGAACCTAAAATACCCAAAACCAAGCCCAAACAACAAAACCCGTTACCTGATACCACTTAACCCAAAACCCATTAGCTCCTTACCCCCTAACAACACCAATACCACCAAATCCCTAACTTCTTATAACCCAAATCGATGAGGACCAAACTCTTGCTTCCGTTGTGGCGAACGATATTTTCCGGGATAGATGCTCGTTGAAACAAGTAATGGCATTAGAAGCGGTGGAAGAGGTTGGCAAGACGTTGAAGGAGGAGGAGAAGAGGTGATTGAGCAAGCTCAACTATCCATGCACGTGATTGGTGGGAGCTTGGCTATTAGTACGATCAAGTTGAAAGGGAAAATTAAGAACAAGGCGGTGGTGATTCTCATAGACAATGGCAACACAGTTTCATAGGCTCTAAATTAACTGATGAGCTGTAGCTTCCTTCTGTCCAAGTCGTCCCAATCACAATCACCGTAGCTGATGGAAAAAAATTGTGGTAAGAAACAAGTGTTATGATTGCAATTGGTTAATGCAAGGCCTGAAATTTCAATTTGATGTTGAGTTTTGGAGATGAGAGATTATGACATGGCTCTGGGTGTTTGACTGGATGAAGTCCTATACTCCAGTCACGTTCAATTTTGAAAATTACAAATTGTTGTTTAAAAACGATGGGAAGACGGTACAGTTAAAAGGAATCATTGATTCAGTTACTATGAAGCTGATGAGTTGCAGGGAGTTAGGAAAGTTAATCCAAAAGGGGTGGAATAGAATCTCAACCAACCTATTCTCAATACATCTAACAACTCTCCAGACCTCAAATTCTCAGTTTCTAGAACCCATATTCCAGATAGCTCTTCAGTCACTCCTAACCTAGTACCAAGTAATATTCGAAAAACCCATTGATCTGCCACCGTTCAAAGAAATTAACTGCACTATTTCCCCCAAACCAAACTCTAATCCTATCAACCTAAGACCTTATAGGTATCCCCATTTTCAAAAGGAGGAATTAGAGAAACTAACCAAAGAAATTTTAGATTTCTCTATAATTCAGCCAAGCTAGAGCCCATTTGTTAGTTAAGAAAAAAGATGGAAGTCTGAGTTTTGCATGGATTATCACTAGTTAAATGACCTCACCATAATTGAAGATTAAGGAAGACCTCAATTTTCTAGAGAACCAATTCCCTGAATCCATGCATTCTTGAGGACAAGAATGGTCTAGAGGGGAGGGCATTGTCTCATATAGTGGGGGAAATAGGGGAAATAGAATTAAATTAAAGGAATTGCTGATGTGGAATGGTTGGTGAAAGAATGACAAGGTTGATTGGCTAATGATTAGAATGAAAGGAACAAGATGAATAATGACTCTGAGGAGTAGCGAGGAGCATAGAATGAGAGAATTATTCTCTGATGTCACTATTTTGTTAGTTAATTTTTGTTATTAAATAGGTTGTACATTCAACTAGTTAATTATCTATGAAACATCAGTAATCTTTTCTTCCTTTTTTCTATTCTCTGCTACTCTCTTCTCCCCAGTTCTTCCATATCTCTCTCTCTACCTCTATGTTTCCTTTAATCTTTCCCTAGCTCTAATCATTCTTCGTGTTTTGCTACTAATTGTTAATTGTGTTGTGTATTGTGCTGGTTAGTTTGATCTTAATGTTACAATAAGGTATTTCCATGGAACAATGGAGCCTTGAATTTTATTTTTACTTTACATTCCAATCTTTGGTTGCATTATCCTTTTCGTGTTGAAGCCTCAATTGCTAAATATCAACAGTGTCATTCAGGAGGAGGTTAAAAGCAAGTCATAGGGGATGCTTGGCGTTGTTTCTTTTTATTAGGGGCAAAGCATGGTGCTAGATCATTTCTTGTCTACTAAAATTTGAGGTGATCATCTGCTCTGGATTTTTAAATGAAATGCTAAAGTTTTTATTAACCCAGTAAATTAACAAAGAAACATGGCCTATTATAGGCTTATATCAGATAACAAATTAAACTAAACAATAATTGAACAAATCTACTAAATATGTTAATAATAATAATAATTAAATCTTAACCAAAAATAAAAATCAAGGAAAAGATCAAGGAAGACTAATAACAATAAAAATAAATTAAATCAAACTTTGAATCAATTCTTCAAACAGTTAATGATATGAAGTTTTAGTGAAGGATATTCCGACCACCTTTTGGATTACATTGTTTTATGTGATGTCCTTAGAGTATCGCTATCAGTAATTCTTGATAGCAATTTTTCTAATAATTTTAGTAAATTGAGATAGTCTGAAACAAAGGCATATGAGAGGTCGATGAATTGGGGAAAGGTTTGTGAGAATTAAATAGCCTATACTAAATTTTTGATGCATTTTGATTGCATTTCTTGCAAAACATAAATTTAAATCTTGTAATGAAGAGAATGGTTAAGGATGTTGGCTGATACTAGTTAGTAGATAATTTAATACAAAAGTTAAAAATATTGGTGGTAGTTAGCAGTTGGTAGTTGGAAGTTTCATTAGTATAGATAGGCCATAATATGTGTATATATATAGAGCATTGTATGCCTCTTTAGTATGTATGAAATTGAAGAGCACTGGAAGAAGAAAAACGGTCAGTCAGAGTTTCTAATTTGTGATAGTGTATTTAGCATAGGTTTATCGTTCATATGTGCTCACCGCCTCTATAGGAAGGTCGGCAGTGGAGAGATTGGCCTTTGATCGGAGTCTTTGACTCTGTCACTCGCCTTCCGATTAGTCTGCCGTCGCTGTTCACGCGCCATCATTTGAGGCTCGTACACCTGTTTCCAGCCACCATTTTTCGCTCTTCTTCCAGTCATCTTCTCGGCCATTTCTGACGCCTACTGAGGTGACATCTGACCTGGGTTTGTTTTTCGGTGAGATTTCTGGCGAACAGTCATTTTTCCGATGGTTGCTACACTTGCCGCTATTGGTTGCATACAACTAGTCTTTTTATCAGCTCTTCTTGGTGATTCCTTCAGAAAGGTTGTTTGAAGGTCTTGTTTTTTGCAACGTCTTGATTTTTCATGCATATTTCATTTTATCAAGCTTTTGATCTGATCTGTTTACCTGAGGGGTGTGTCTTGCCTCGGTTTATCATCCATGTCGATCACTTATTGAAGCGGAATTATTTGTATCCCTAGTCTCTAGGACTTAGTATAGAGTAATAGGGTGTCGAACACTAGGAATTGGAATTTGGTTAAGTATTAATTAGAATATGTAGTCAATTGTTTAGGCTCACCAATTTGCAAGTTAAGTAATTTGTCGTCTAATTCACTATTTAAATCCTAATCTAATTACTTCACTAATTAAAACTATTAGATACTTGCAATAATAAAATTCGAAATACAAGCAATCAAGAAATAGGAATTGAAATTACAAAAGTTAAAATTGCTATTGAACCTTTTTATGATTTCCCTTTTGATCATAACTATGTTAGAATGATTGGTTGATTGGAGGCTTGACCTAAATTCATTAAAAGCAACTCTCATTGTCAATTAAGGTATTTATGAGTAGGACCATGCACACTCTCATGTCAATATGGCTGTACACATAAACCATGAAGTTCTATGCCAATCCTTTTGACCCCTCTCGAAGCAGGCTCTATATAACCTTTTAACTTGAGTGATTATGTTGTTTTTCCATTAAGAAAGCCAACTCTCGTTGTGAATTCTTAACTAACATACTAAATGTGGTGATCAAGCATACATAGCAAATTAGGTACTCAAACATAATCAAATCAAACCAAACATTGCATTAAAATAGAAACGTAGTTCAACAATCAAGGCTAACCCTTGCAATTTCAACCCCTTAGGCAATTAGCCTTGATACATATTAACAAATCCCATAGAAATAACAAATAACATCAACATACTAACAAGAAGTTACAGAAAAGATAGAGAAAATAAATGTTTCACTCCCCTTTTTGTCTTCTTTTTGAATATCTTCTAGTAGGAATTGTGTTGGAATCCTTCTTGAATACTTGAGAGCAAAGTTTTCCCACTTTCTTGCAATAAACTTTTATCTCTCTAATTTTGATAATAGAATGCAGTATCTCCCTTTCTTAAACCAGAAATGATGTATTTATAAGGATAGAGTTGGTTACAAGTGCCTAAATTTCGTGTCCAAAGAGAGGGGACACCATTCAAAGTGAAAAGGCACTACTCTGTGCAGTAACAGTAACTTCAAGGGCATTTTTTACTTTTAAAATGACATTTTCTGGAAATTCTTTCTTCATGAAAGTTTTAACCCCTTTAATTAACTTTCCAACGCAACTTGAATCACTTCAATCCGAGGTTTGTAGAGAAAGTTATGACCGAAAAGGTACAAGCTGCACCGAACGGTTTTTCTGCCCTTTGGAGTGTCACCACTCGGCACACTCTCCTTGCTTAGTGCCGAGTGTTGACAGTAGGCTTACTGTCACGAGTTGGCACACTCTTTATGCTTGGTGCCGACTGGTGACAGCATACACTTGGGTTATTGTGCTTCCTTTTGCATTCACTTGTTTCCAATTGCACTTCAATGCTCTCTTTTGACCCTTAAACCTTCAAATCACTTAGAAAAACCTCTCAAAACCACTTGGTCTTCGAGAAAACTTAAATAAACATTAGAAGTACAAAATACACATTAAAGTTATGCAAATATGGCTAAAATTAAGCATAAAATACTACAATTAAACTACTCTAACCTATGCAATATGCATTGCATCACTTATCAATATAAAATGGCAGATGGTGCTTCTAATTTTGTGCAAATAGATACTGCTTTGCTTTCTAAACTTAATACTCATTCATGGATTATAGATTTAGGAGTAAACAAACCCATGATAGGCTCTTCAAAAGGGTTCCTAACATATTCTCCATGACTAAAAGGAAATATTGTTCAAACAGTAAATGGGTCTTCTTCCCTTGTATTCGGATCAGGTTCTGTTGACTGTACTCCTAATATTAAACTATCCTCAGTCCTTCATGTACCTTGTTTTCCTGTAACCTTTTATTCGTTAGTTCCCTTAACAAAGCTCTTAATTGTAAAATTGAAATTTTTTCAGACCATTGTGTTTTTCAGGATTTGCAAACAAGGAAGATAATTAACAATGGTAGATTGCAAGATGGCATATACATTTTGAATGGAAGTGAAAACTACATTTCTGGTACTAACCAAGTCTTTTTTGGTAGAAATAAGAATACAAAACAGGAGATAATACACTTGCATAGACGATTAGGACACACATCATTCGTTTTAGAAAAGAAATATCCTAGCTTGTTTAAAGGGATTTCATTTGACTATCTATTTTGCGATGCCTGTGAATTTGCTAAACATACAAAGAATTCTTATCCTTTTGAGTAATAATAGGAGTATAAATTTTTTTTTTTTTATGACTATCCATTCTGATGTTTGGAGACCCACTCAGAACACTTTATTGTCTGATCATAGATGGTTTGTTGCTAGAATAACTTGGATATATTTATTGAAGGCAAAAAGTGAAGTGTTTTCTTGCTTTCAATCTTTTCACAAAATGATTAGTACACAATTTGATTCTAAGATTAAAATTCTAAGTACTGATAATGGTAAAGAATACATGGATAGTGGTTTTCATACCTATCTAGAGTCTAATGGAATAATAGATCAAAATAGTTGTGCTTATGCTAGTGTCCAAAATGGTATTGCTGAAAGGAAAAATAGGCACATATTAGAGGTTGCTCGATCTTTCATGTTCATCATGAGCCTGCCCAAACCATATTAGAGAGATGCAGTCCTAACAACTACTTATCTTTTCAATAGGATGCCTTTTAAAACCCTCAATTTTAAGAGTCCTCTTGAAGTTTTGCAAGGTAAAAAATCTTATACTGTCCCTCTGAGAGTATTTGGGTGTGTTTGTTTTGTGCATACTAGGAATGCTGGAAAATTAGATCCTAGGGCTTTTAAATGTGTGCTTGTTGGTTACTCTCCAACTCAAAAAGGACAAATATTATTATCCTCTATCTATGAAATATTTTGTCAGTATAAACGTTACTTTTAGAGAATATGTGCCTTACTTCTCCCCTATCTCCTCTTCAGGGGGAGAATGAGAAAGAAGGGGTAATTTCTAGTTTGGTAATTCTTGGTATTGATAATCCTATTCAGGAGAGGAGTCTTGATGACCTTTGTCTGAAGGATAATCCTGTTCAGGGGGAGAGTCTTGTTAAGGGGGAGGAGAATTTGGTTTAGAAGGAAAATGCTATGCGTTTGGATAGATCTGATTTGAGGAGATATTCAAGAAAAACAAAACAGAGAATGTCATCATGCAGTTTATACTACGTCAAGAATCACTCTCACATCTTGAAAACTCTTTTGATTCCATGGTGAGTCCTCTCAAATTTCTGAGGTAATTAATGATTTAGTTTAGCCCATTGCCCATAGGAAAGAAGCTAGGTTTTGTACTAAACATCCTATATCTAATTTTGTTTCCTATAACTTACAATCCCTCCTATAGAGCTTTTGTCTTGTCTGTTTCTTCTGTGTTTATTCCACAGGATTGGAAAGAGGCTATTTGTGATTCCAAATGGAAGAAAGCAATGACTAAAGAAATGAAAGCCCTTAGAAGAAATGGAACTTTGGAACTTGTCACCTTTTCCTTAGGAAAGCAATTGGTTGCAAGTGGGTGTTTACTGTAAAACAAAAAGCTGATCATTCAATTGAAAGATATAAACCTAGACTTGTGGCTAAGGTATTCATTCAGACGTATAGAGTATATTATCAGAAAACGTTCTCACTAGTTGCTAAAATGAATACCATTAGAATATTGTTAATTTGTGCAGCTAATCTTGATTAGGACTTATAACAGTTTGATGTAAAAAATATTTTCCTTCATGGGGATCTAGAAGAAGAAGTGTACATGGAGATTCATTTGGGTTTTGAGAGCAAAGAGACACAAGGAAAGGTATGCAGACTGAAGAAGGCTCTGTAAACAGTCTCTTAGAGCTTGGTTTGATAGATTTAGTAAAGTCATGTTCTCCTTTGAATATCAATAGAGTAATATTGATCATACTTTGTTCATTAAACAATCTAAGGGCAAGATCACTCATTGTCTATATTATTGATATTGTGGTAACTGGAAATGATAAAGAGAGAACTAGCTTGACTAAGGTAGCTCTTAACCCAGGAATTTGAGATCAAAGATTTGGGAAAATTGCAATATTTCCTAGGAGTTGAGGTAGCTAGATATACAAAAAGAAATCTTTATCTCACAAAGGAAATATATTGTGAATCTTCTTCAAGAAACAGGTTGTAAGCTAGGAGCTACAATAATCATAAGTTGCAAGTAGAAATAGGAGCTACAAGAGCTACAATTGACATGGGAAAATATCAGAGATGGGTAGGGAGAGTGATTTATCTCTCACACTAGACCATACATTGCATATGCAATTAGTGTGGTCAGTCAATATATGCATGATCCTTGTGAGCCCCATTTACAAGCAGTCTTCCGGATTCTGCGATATCTTAAGTTTGTTTTTGGAAAAGGTTTTCTTTTCTCTAAACATGGTCACCTTTATATTGAAGTCTTCACAAATGCAAATTGGCTTGGATCTCTTGATAATAAGAGATCGACTTCTAGCTACTGCACATTTGTGGGTGGAAACTTAGTTATTTGGAGGAGTAAAAAGCAGAGTGTGGTTTCTCAATCAAGTGCCGAGGCAGAGTACAGAGTTATGCCACAAGGTGTTTGTGAACTACCATGGCTGCGAAAGTTGCTAAAGGCATTAAAATTGTTTAGTGAAAACAATTTGTCTATGTGCTATGACAATAAGGTTGCCATCAATATAGCTTATAACTCTGTTCAATATGACCGCACAAAACACATTGAAATAGATCAACACTTCATAAAAGAGAAATTAGTTGATGGTTCTCTAATTTATTTCATGTGTCATCAGACAATCAGTTGGTCGATTTTTTTTTACCAAAGGACTTAGCAATAGAAATTTCTACATTTTAATTTGCAAGTTAGGCATGTGTGATATTTTTGCACCAAATTGAGGGGTAGTGTTGTCTGATAATAGTTAGTAGATAATTTAATACAAAAGTTAAAAATATTGGTGGTAGTTAGTAGTTGGTAGTTAGAAGTTTCATTAATATAGAGGCCATAATATGTGTATATATAGAGCATTCTATGCTTCTTTAGTATGTATGAAATTGAAGAGATTTTTTCTTCTCTTGCTCTGAAATCAACAAAGGCTTTTCATAAAAATGACCTGAGATGAGGAACTCACTATACATAGTAGCAGGAAGATAGGAAGAACAATAAAAATAAACCCAATACTATCTGGTATGAATATTGGATTTATTCAAAGAGAATATGACAATTATGATGTTGGAAGAACAAGAGTGAATTGTCATTTACTTTGGTGGTCATATAGCAAACATGGTTCCCATTGTCTTTGGTTAGTTGATGTTATTCCTTACTTCCCCACCCTTCCCCTTGGTTTAGCGGTTGCAGTTAGATGTTGACGGCCAGCGATCTGCTGTCAGCAGTTATTATTCGAAGGCCCAAAAACTAATGGCTGGAAATTTCAATTTTCAACATAGTTATTATTTTTTATTGCTAGTTGCTAGCGTTTGAAATGCTAATCCAATTGTTAGTTTTACCAAACATAGTGGAATAAGTTTAGTAGCCCAAAGAACGAATACTAGCTCTCAAGCACTCATCCGAAATATTATTCCTCTCCCTTGGCTATTGTTGATCGAAATCCATTGCCTGTGAACAAATGTTTTAAATATCATCCGTTTTGTATTAGAACAACGATATTTAATGGAAATGAGGATTATGGATACGATTTTTTTTTTTATTAATGTATGGGATTTTTAGAATGCTGAAAATCACGAAGAATCGGTTTTAAGAAATGGCGAATCGTCGAAACAACCTATTTGTGTCCCATTTGATTTTTCTGAAACGGAGTAAGAACAACACTGAAATTCATGGGAGGTGAACACTATAATTTTATAGCTGTGGTTTTTAAAGAAAAGGTGAAGAGAACAAATTTTTTTGAACACCATATTTTTTATAGCTGTGATTTTTAGAGAAAAGGTGAACAGAACAGATTTTTTTTATTAGAGCCTCTATAATAATGTCTGTCCATTCTCTTCTCCACCAAATAGTCAACATTAATCCATCTACCATTTTATTGATCTTGAAAATACTGACCACTGCCGCTGCTGTCATTACTGTTCTGGAGATAAAAATGAAAGCCCATTCCATTTCTTAAAAACCTATCGAATTTTGAGACGACCATGAATTTCTTGTTATTGAAAGACTTCGATTGTTAAATTGTGACGAAACCACCTAGACGAAGTCATGTCGGCAATGACCATTTTTGTCTTGTCTATGTAATGGAGAAGGACTTGAAGGTGTGCCTGTTCCTAGATGCTTCTTTCTTGTTCTAGATTAGGAAACCAAGATGAGCCATAACATTGCCTATTAACGCATTTGTAAGATCTTCTTTTAGATATATTCTTTTTTTAAAAAACAAAAATAGTACAATAATTAATATAATAATTATTTGGTGGATGAGTTTTTAAATAATTTTTTTATTTTTTATTAATAAATGATGTATTATTACGTACAAAATATAAAACATTTAATTATTATTAAAAATTATTTAATTGTTTACATATATTTATTTTTTAAATATTTTATGTTAATAATTAAAATTTTTATTATTGTCATGGATCAATTATATATATATATATAATAATAAATAATTATTTCTTATTTTATTTTGATTCAATTCATTCCGTTTCACATATTTCGTTTCTCTATTCATCCGATTCGCGATTTAATATATATTCACTATAGCGGTAGCCGATTTAAGCCATTTCATGATTATTCAATATATTTTTGTTTCACCATGACCGTTTTCTATTTTGTCATTTAAAACCCTGCCATAAAGTAACAACAGTCCATGGCCTGGGTGGTTTATCTGTTGGATTGGCCGAATTATTATATGCTTTCATGGTAATCTATAGCAAACATGAGTCCAAGTCTCTTTGGTTACCTGATACTTGGACATTATCTCACTTTCTTAATCGAATCCCTAAACAGAAGTGCTAGATATGGAAACCAAAATCAGCATACTGCCTGATAGCACCTGTTGTACTCTCTCTTGCTAGGCTGATATTTGTTATAAAAATGGTGCCTTTTAACTGCTGACAGCGCCAAGTCTTGGACTGGTCACAACTCTTGAATCAACCTGTAGACTGATTATGATCCTGTCGCAGCATCAATTATAAGTTTCTATTTGTCAGGATAAGCAGATTTTTAGCTTGGTTGAAATAATGATCTTGCTTGGAAATTTATTCTCATGTTACTGGAGATTGAAATATTGGGCTCGCTTATAAATGACCAGCTCTGTTTTTCCTTTTTTCTTTTTTTCTTTTTTCTTTTTTTCTAAATTTTGATTACATTTACACCATGCACTTTTTATTGGAAGTTTATTATATTTGATGACTAATGCCATTTATTTGTACTGTTTCTTCCTTGCTTAGCAAAGCTGATCTGGATAATGAAGAAGTCTCTCCTAACCTCGATGGTGTAGGAAACCAGAAACTTTCATCATTTCCGGACAACAAAACAGAGGGACGTGACCAAACTTCTTTTCAACCGGCTAGGATATCAGTCTCACCCAAGGGGGACACCAAAAGGAAAAGAGGGAGACCTGCTGGTAAGGGTGTAAAGAAAGGAAAAAAAGGCCTTAACCAAGCTCGAAGAACTCAGGCACACAATGGAAAGCCTGCAAAAATATGTGAAAATAGGTCAGATGAAAGCAGTTCATTTGATGATGAGACAAATGAAGAAGGGATCAAAATGAGTGGGGAAAAACAGGAAATCCATGCAGAGGTAAGCAAAGAAAATTCAGATGTCAAACAAATTGGAACAGAGGATTCAGAAACATCACATGCACATAAGGTATCTGAGAAAGAAGTTCTTGAAGAGCGAGTCAATGAAACTTCTAAAGAAATTGGTGAAACACATATTGGAAAAGACGAGTGGTTTGATAAAGCTCCTAATGTTGAAATAGGTGGAACACAACATGAACGGGAGAAAGAGAACCCTGAGAAACAAGAAGTTATGGTTGATCCAGTCCATGCCATGTTAATAGACATGATTCCTGGTCTTGGAATGAAGAAAGAAGAGACAACAAAAGCGAATCTAGATCGTGAAAGGCCAGCCGCAGATCCTACTGCAGGGCCTTCTAAGAAAAAGAAAGTCAGCTACAAGGATTTAGCTAATAAACTGCTCAAGGATTGATGAGAATTTAATTTTAAGTGGGTTGCATTAATGTGTGTTATCAATTATGTATATTGTTTTAGGCTGCCAATTTTAGGTGATGTGCTTGTTCTAAGTTTTGTAATACCTAAATGATTTGTGGTAGTAGTCTGCCGTATTTATAAATGCTCAGTCTCGCTATTATAAATTATATCATTTCAATTTATTATTTGCTTTTGTTTACAACTATCAAAATATTCAGCCATGAATAATACTCAGGTTTACCTTGGGGAGATGGAATATAAAAAAGAAAGGGGGAGAAGAGGCTGGATTGGACTTGAAATACTGTCTGATAATAGATCTAATATTTATTATTTAGAGTTTAAGGAATAAGCAAGAATATAAATTATTAGCGAATACACATTGGATAATTAATCTTTTAATATTAATACTATTAAACCAGTTAAACAATAAGTGATGACTATTATCTTATTTCATTTCCTTATTTTAACTCTTATAAAGGGCCTAATTATTCCATCAACAGACAATTTAAAAGGGATATTTTGTATTTATTAATAATATTAATTTCGAAGGTAAAGTTTTTAAAAAATAATATATATAATATTTTTTCAAAGGGGCATATGTGATTTGTTCTTAGGCGCTTAAATTTCAATTAGCCAATTGACCTGTATTGGTTGTATTTCAGTTGATTTTTAAACTCATTTTATTTTTATTAATTACGAACGAGTGATTTATAATAACAAGATGTATTAAGAAAGTAATTAGATTTAATTTTAAATTTTATAATTATACATATGAATACAATTTAGGAATAATTTTATATAACTTGTTTAATTTTTTCATTCAAATTTAGTAGGCAGTTGATTGTTTGAAATGTAACTTCTTACTCTTAAGAAAATTTATACTTTGTTTCGATAAGACCTCAGAATTATTCTTTAAGATGATATTTTTTTTTTGTCTGTTCTAAACAATAAAATATGCAAATCAAATTAATAAAAAAAATTTTAATTAAATTTTTAGTATTAGGTACTTTTTTGATGTATTTTAATAAATAACTAATGTAATAAATATATAACTGTCTTCTATAATTATATTATATAAAATTCAAAAATAAAAGTATTATATTTTTTAAATGAAAAAAACAATGGATAAAAAAATTGAACAAAAAAACACAATTGATTATATACATTTATATATCTAGTTTAGAAATTTTTGTTGAAATCCAAAATATAAATTCAAATGTAACTCAAAATATGAATAGTTAGTAATCATATTGTATCAATCTAATTAGCATAACAATAATTAATTAATAATTGATTAATTTATATATTTATTTTAGAAATAAATGAATAATCAAATTTTGAATTATTGAATTATTGTCTACTAATAGATGTGTATATCATAGTTTTACAAGGTTGATAAATTAAAACTTAAGGACTCCAAAAGTTTCTCAAAACAAAAATTAAATTTCATAATTGATGCATTGTCACACGCAGAAACATACGAGCGTGTACAATTATTGGTGGTTAAATCTTTAGAGTAAGCAGGCTCACGCCCTCTCCCGTAAAAAAAAATAAATAATAATCCCACTGCAGTACAGTGCTCGCCTCATAAAACATTATCCGCTATTTTATTTAAAATATTTTAAAATAATTATTTATTTTTATTTATAAAATATATTTAATATTTTTTTTTATTTCATCTTCTAATAAATTTACACTTTAAATAAAAAATTAATGATAACTTGAACTATTTTTAAGATAAAATAAATATATAGACAAAAATAAAAAGAAAAACACAAATTATCAATGCATTAATTGCATTTTCTTAAAATTTATATAAAAAAACGGATGGAGTACATATTTTGCTATGAATTACCAGCACATTTATAGAGCATTTATGGAACATGAATATGATAAAAATATGAATATGTCAATATGATAAATTTTAAAAAATTAGGACAAACATGGATAGGATAAGTTTATATATATAGATTTAAAATAAATATATATCAGTTTATTTATATATCAATATAATTATATACATACATATATATGAATGTTGTAATTTATAAAAATACGATAAGAGATAAATATATATTCAAAATAAAAATATATTAATTCATTTATATATAAAAATAATTATATAAGCAAAAAAAAAAAATTTTTGTGACAAAAAGAGAAGTTTTATAATTAAGATTGATTTTAATTATCTAGCTAGTAATTGATAAGTGTCGAGGTCACTAAAAATAAATTTATATTCGTTAAATAAAATAAATTATAATAGTGGTGAATAAGATAGAACCCAAAAGAATTTGACTACTCAATTAATTTATTTTGAAGCTAAAAAGGAAAATAAAAAAAAATAAATAATGGGGTTTTATAATTAAGAATTAAAAATTAAAATTAAAATTAAAAATTAAATGACAGCAAAAATAATTTAGAAAATAACAGTGGAAATAAATTCAGTCGAAGATAAAATTTTAGTTTCAATTATTTGGATTGATCCTTAATACAAATATAGTTCTTCCTAAATTTTCAATAAATCAGTTCTGGTTATTGGAGACGTTTGTAACCAACCAATTCATCCTTAGTTTTAAATCAATTAAAAAATGCTTGCTAATTAATCCTTACTAATGAATAACTCTAAAGGAACGCCTTTAAAATTTAATTCAACAAAAACTTTAAGAATTAGAAGCATCAGAGTTTAACCAAGAAACTCAAATATATGGTTTATTTAAGTGAGATTATATATTTTATTAATGTTATATCTAATTGCCACTAATTATTAAAATAATAAGAATAATTATAGATTTAAATATTTTAATTGACAGTATATTATTAAACGAAATATACAATATGCCCTATTGAACTAATAGCAAAACAATAGTGTTATTATGCTTAGAAAATATATAAATGCTGAAAAATAAAGAAAGAGAAAATATAAAATATTTCAATCTCACAATCCATTAGTGAATTGAAACTTCAATTAATCCTCCAATTGCTTAGAAATTTAGTTACTCATAATTAAATAAAAGAAAACTCAAATTAAAATAAAGAAAATCTGAAAAAAATAAAAACCATGGGCAAAAAGTCATCCTAGGGCTACTGCCCTTTTGTCCCTTAAATATCTTTGAAAGCAAACTAAAAGCCCTACCTAAATTCTGTTTTGGAAAATATAAAGATAATAAAATAATAAAAATCCAAAATAGTAGTCATCTTTATAAAAATCTAAAGAAAACTTTTGATATCCTCTTAAAGATTGCAGTAGATTAATTTTCTAGAAAGTAGAAATTACAGTTATATTAGTTATCCTCTCTTTATCATGTTCGAACTTCATAAGCCTTGCTTAAGGCTTATGCTCGAGGTCTTCAGCTCTTCCTTTTTATCTAACTTAATAAATCTTGCCCAATTCTTATCTTCTGGACTTCTAACAACTCTTCCTTTTACTTCTTTTCTAGCTATACCTGTAAAAATATGCCCAAATCAGTGAAAATATAGGATAACAAGCTCAAATTCAGTCCTAAAATTTTTTTAAAATATATATGAATAAATTACTCGTTATGAAATTCCCTCACACTTAGAATGTGCTTGCCCTCAAGTACTTCACAATCCTAAATTATCATACCCACAATCATTTAATCATAAACCAACCTGCACCTCAAATATAAAATTAAAAGGCAACCAAAGGCTAGCAATTACTTTTCGCAATTTCAAAAGAAAGAATGAATAATTTGATAAACATTATAAACACAAAATCAAAAGAGTGACAAAATTAAGGAGTATTTTAGTTTATACTTAAAAGTCAATCAACATATAACAAAACAACACCCAATCCACCAAAATATAAACTTTTCATGCAATATACTCATGCTATGAACCTAAAAAATTTTTATTTTAATTTATGTTGAGCATTTTTTATGGTTGACCTAAAATGTTAATAACCTTTTGAAGCGAGAGCAAACATTTGTGATGTTGGCACCCGGTTATTCAATTGGTCACAATTTTAAGTGACTGCTAGCTCTACTTATAGTTTTTTAACCAACGGAATAAATTTTAACTTTTGTACTCTTATTTTATTTTTTTTCTTTTATAATTCCAATTAGTTCTCGACACTAGTCTTTTAAAATATTCAATTGCATAAATCTAAGCAAACCAAATGAAGTCTGACTAAGTATTGGTGACTATTTAATATTGATTAATTAATTTAATTCAGGGCAAAACTCAAAAATTTTCATATAAATAATACCTATAAAAAATAATCATTCATAACATGTGGAAAAATGAAGATTAATCTAGAAACACTGGTTAACGGTTGCAATAAAAATTTATTTTTCTAAGCATCACAGTTGGGTCATTTCATAGACAAAATGAGACTTTTCATTTAAAATTGTTAAATAACAAGGAGGGCAGTAGCAAAATCTCAAGAAAAATCCATATAAATTTTGAAACAATTTCCACAAAAACTCAAGAATCTCAAAAATTTTTGAAACCCAATATTAAATACCCCTCCCCCATACTTAAACCTTGTATTGTCCTCAATGTAAGAATATATATAAGTAAAAGAAAGATTAAGAACAGAGGACTCACCTGAGAGTCCCTTGAGAGAGGGTGCAACCGAGAAAATGTCAATTTTGCTGTTAGGGGAGCGAAACTCCTTGCTATGCACAGTGAAACTCCTACTTCTTTTGCTATGCGCCACATCATTTATTCCATCCTTGTAAGCTCAGCTATTATCTAAATGTCATTATTTTCCAATTGCTTATTCCTTTCTTCCATCCTTTGTAATTGAGTTTGTAGCACAAAAAAATAAAGGACTAACATCTGTAGAGTGTGTAATAGTAGATGTGGTACTTTTTTTTAGCTTTTCTAAACACTCTTCGATCTCTTAGCACAACTAGACCTGACGAAGTCAAGCAAAAAATTCCATTCTCCTTGCATAACAAATTCATCTCATCCATTATTTTCAAATCCAAAGGTGCATGTATGCAAGATAAATACAAATCATTATTATTAAGATCAATTAACTGATATTATAGATCCTAGGATTAATGGCCTTTTTAAAATAAATAACATTTGCAAATTGAGTTGCTAGCCAAAATCCCAAGTTAAATTTCTTTTCTTGACTCGAGCACCATTGGAAAAATAATTCCATTTTAGACACAATACTAGATGTGTCTTTTTCTACCCAGAAAGATGTAAGCTAAGAACCTATGGATGTATTTAAAACTTAGTTCTTTAAAGCACAAGTCCTTAGATTTACTAGGGTAATATAATCAAGTGCATTTTTTCACACAATTTATAGCTTTAATTTATTCATAAAATCATAGCAATTAGGCTCGATTAGGAAACCCATCACTTTATTAAAATCAGTGAGTGATAGACTAAATCTCTTACCCATTAACTTGAATTGAATTAAGTTAGGAGTATCTATGAATGGGTCAAAACTACGAGGAGTCATCACTCAGTGTAGACCGAGAATACATATCTCAAAAGGTGGGAGGGTTAAACCCAATTCTCTATACTGGGTTCGATGATAGCAAACTACTGGTCACTATATCAAGTAGATTTATATCCACTACTCTTTGCATTTACTGAGAAGACTTTTTAAGATGCAATTCTAATGACAGTTGATATATATAACAACTATATAAAACAAACAACCATGTATGCTTGGATCAAATAAAGTCATGGCATCATCATCATTCTATCAAAACTAACAATATTAAAGATCATATTCATGATATCAACTTTATAAAATCATAATAAAGAAAACTAAGCTAATTATTCTAAGTAAACTCATACATATACTTTAATTATTATGCTTCAAAGATCAAATTATTAAAATTATAGCAAAAAAATAGACAAAGAGGCACAACCATTAGTACAACCATTAATATTTCTATCTATCATGCCAAACCTAAGTTATTTCATCTTTCCATGTGAGACCATATTCAAAGATTAAATAATGGCAGCAAAGAAATCAATATTAATGAGTTTCATAAGATGATTTTAAGTAAACAAAAGCTTTGTGAAAGATTAACTCTTAGGTTTTACCAAATTCAATTGTGTTGTCTCGTTTTTATGCCAATACCCTTAGTTTGAGAAATTAGAATTAATAATGGGATCTTAAAGAGATAAAACACTAATCTAAAGTGATGAAAACAATAGCTTTTTAAAGGTTCAAAATCTGATTAAATTGAATCCACACAAGTCTTGGCCTTGATCAACTCCAATTTGAGGCAAATGGTTAAAAACACTCCTTGATGGCTAAAAACAACTTCGAACTTAATCGTGGATGAATTTAGGAACTAAATATGGAGTATTTTAGGTCTAGAATTTTGTGGTGTGGTGGCTGGGATTGATGGTAAAGCTCTTAGGAAGAAAAGTGTTTTAAATCTTTAGGTGATTCTTTAGGTTTTCAAGAGTGATCCCCATTAAAAGATGTGCTTAGGGTGTATATATATAGGCCTAGTGTTTGATTAGAAAGCTTCCTAAATAGATAAGGATTAATTTTGAGGAAAAAAATTAGATAGGATCAAGTTAGAAAAAGTAGAATTCTTCAAAATCACAAAATCTGACTTTTTACCATATTTGGCGTAGAACCTCAGTACGATAGTGAGGAGCTTCTGCACAGAAGTACCTTTAAATAAGCATTACCACATTAAAATTCACTCTAATATGGATGTGTGGCTGCTAGAATCACCTAAAATCAACATTAGATGGGCATGTTGAAGTTGACTACACATGACAAACCAATCTATCCTAAATGTTATGGAAGCTTCATGCGGTAGTAGGGAACTTCTGCATGGAAGTACCCTAAGGAAAGCACCACCATATTAAAATTTATTCTAATACAGGCGTGTAGCCACCAAAATCACCCAAAATGGACATCAAACCGACCCAAGTTGATTGCCCATGATAGGTAAATTTCTCTGGTCTTTTGTGT
Organism: Garcia nutans; assembly: GCA_947685225.1. Classification (NCBI taxonomy): domain Eukaryota; kingdom Viridiplantae; phylum Streptophyta; class Magnoliopsida; order Malpighiales; family Euphorbiaceae; genus Garcia; species Garcia nutans. The sequence goes on from CANTUV010000007.1 coordinate 58,285,048, forward strand.
TTAGAAGCAATGTTCATCACCATAGGTATGCTTTCACTCTAATAAAACCATTATTTCAATTCAAAAGGATTATCCAAAAGAAATTATCCTAAATTTGAAGTTAAATTTGGTTCTCATCATCGGAAACTATAAAAGGAAAAGAAAGAAAAGATGGGTAATTAGGATTTTAAGCTCATTAAGAGTAAATGGATAAATTGATAGGCTCCCAACCTAAGTGTTTTATTAGTTTTTGTCATAGAATTATGTCTTATTTATTATGATGATTATTGTTTTATTTAGGTATTTTGGTAGTTTTAATATGTTTATTTAGTGTTTTCATTAATTTTGGTAGTTTTAATTTATTTAAGTGTTTATGTTATTTTTGTTCTAGTTTTTAGTTTGGTGTTTATTTGTTGTTGGCTAATGTTTATTTGATTTTTGGTTAAAGTTTGTTTAAGTATTGGTTTAGGTTAATATGCAAGGATCAAGAGAGGAAGGAAAGACTAAGGAACCAAGAGGAAGAAAATAATGGACAATAGTTGACACATGCAAAGGACACAGCCAAGCTTGTGGCCATGTCCCATACCAAGCTAAGGAGGAAGCCAACAGATCAGAAGCTGACACACTCAAGGGACACGGCCAAGCTTGTGGCCGTGTCCCTCCAAATTTGTCAAACACGGCCAAGCTTCCTCTAAACTGGCCGTGTCACTCACCACTCTAAAGAAGAAAAGAAGAAAATCACACAGAAGCGAACACACTCAGGGGACACGGCCAAGCTTGTGGCCGTTTCCCTCCAAACTTCTCAAACACGGCCAAGCTTCCAAAGAAACATATATGCAGGCAGAAGAGGACACCCTCAGGGGACATGACCAAGCTTGTGGCCGTGTCCCTCCAATCACCTCAAACACGGCCAAGTTCACTTGAGCTTGGCCATGTCACTCATGGACTAAAGAAAACGCGGATTTTTGGAGCGGAGGTTTCATATAAATAATAGAATTAGGGTTTTCAAGAAGGGGGAAGAGACGGCTAGGGTTTGAGTTAGAGAAAAGAAAAGAGAAGGAGAGGGTAAACTTAATTTGGGATGAGGAGAGAGTGACACTCTCCTTGTCCCTCATCTTCATCCTCCATCTTCATCTTCTCCATCTTCCATTGACAAGCTTCAATTTGGTTCTTTGGGATAAGTTGGGTTAACAAGCTCTTGAGGGTTGAAGAAGCTTCATTGAAAGGTTTGGTGACTTGAGAAATCTCCATTCCATTTTCCAAAGGCATAATCATCCAAAGGTTTGGTAACTTGAGAAAGCTCCATTCCATATTGCAAAAGGGGAATCAACCATTGAAGAGGGCTTGAGTTCTTCATCATACATCAAGTGGAGCTAGGAGGAAGACTAGTAATCCTACTCTTGGCATCTTCACAAGGGGTTTTTCTATTCTCTCTTTTAATTCATTTCAATATTGTTTTTGTTCTATTAAGAGAATTGATACTGCAATGAACAATTTGTATTTTATTTATATTGAGTTGAATGAATATTTTAAATTGATGATGTTGAGCTAAAAACCCATGCTTAGGGTTTGTAGTATATTTGATCGAATGCTTTGATTTGATATTTCCATTGATGTACCTTGTTGATGGTTGATTGCATTGGATTGTATGCTAGGTTGATAGATTAGCTACCTATTGATCTCTAGATATTGAATGAAGGACCGAGAGGTGAAATTTGATATCGGAATTATGCAATCGACTACCCTATGAATGAATTAGAAATATAAGTTCTAGGGTTTGTTAATTTGGTAATGTAAAAGATTTGGTTATTGTTAATTCATGAATGTGAGAACTGATGGATTGGTAATTGACTAATTAACCTTAAGGAACAAATTAATTTACAAGGTTATGTTAATGGATAATTGAGAATTGAGCTTTGATTGAATAGACCTATAACCCTAGGCATATTCCCAAGAACCGATTTGATCTTGAACAACCTTCACACACATCAACCCTACGCACGTTAATCTTAGGTTTAAATTGTTCTTTTACAATTCCAAACAATAAACTCTTCTTTTAAATTACTTGTTAATCAAGCTATTACGAACCACACCTTCTTGGGGAAATGACCTTGGGGCGATCACCTTTGCTACAGCTACCTCGTATACTTGCGAGTGACGCTTATAGTAGTACTTAATTTGAGCGCAACAAGTTTTTGGCGTCGCTACCGGGGAAGGTTGTTTAAGTAGTGATAGTTTGATTTTTCTTTACAATTTAATTGTTTGTTTATTTTCTTTTAATTGTTTGTTTATTTTTGTTTGATTGTCTTTTAATTTAATTATTTGTTTATTTTTCTTTAAGTTGCTAAGTGCCTTTTGTAAAGATGCAGTTTTCAAGGCACGGGGGAGTTAATGATAGGAACGATGATTCTGAAATGGCATGGCAATTAGCAGAATTGACTAATCAACTTAAGGTGCTAAATGCAAGAGGAAGAGCACCTATGCCACGCCAAGAGATATGTGCAGCATGTGGCAATGTAGGACACGGTGCAAATACATGCTCATTCGGCTTCACACGTTACCAAGAATGGCAAGAGAAAGAATATGACTATCAAGGTTTCCAGCAAATGGGTAGAAATGACCAATATTCTAATCCTTACAACCCAAGCTGGGGAAGCCAACCAAATTTTTCTTGGAAAAATAAGCAACACATTCCACCTCAAAATTGTTTTCAACCTTACCAGAGAAGTTCTTACTCTCAAGAACAATATTCAAATCAAGATTTCCTTAAGAAACCCACATTGGAGGATAGTTTGAATGCCTTCATTCAAACTAGCGCACAAAATCAAGATCGACTTAAGGAACCCACTTTGGAAGATAGTTTGAATGCCTTCATTCAAATTAGTGTACAAAATCAGATTCAATACAAGAAATCCATAGTGGAAGATGATTTGAATGCTTACATTCAAATTAGCACACAAAATCAGAAAGGGATCAATGAGAGGTTAGATTCTTTGGAGGAATCATTGAAGAGGATGGAAAAGCAAGTGGGCAACTGACACATCAACTCCAAGCACACCAAGAAGAGGAATTTCCTAGCGAATTGGAGCAAGTCAAGGTAATCACAAATTTGAGGAGTGAACAGGTAATATATAACAAATTTTGTGATTCTTTGGATGCAGGCACTAATCAAGAAGATAATGGTGAGGAGATACAAATCAACATTGAGGAGTTGAGCCAATCAAACGAGAAGGAGAATTTGGAGGCATTAACCTCACCAAATTTGCATGACTTTTCCAATCCTGATAGGCCACCAAATCCATTTCCATGTAGCTTGAAGGATGAGGAGCAAGATGCTGAGGTGGTAGAGATGGGACTTGACATTGTTGAAGTGGATGAAGAAGTGATTCAACCAAACTTGGTTGAACTTAAAGAGTCCCCAAAAGTCATTTCTACTACTCTTGATGGTAAGGAAGAGTAGAAATCTGATATGCCCAGGTTGCACAAAGACAAAGATTATTACCATGTTCCTATAGCACTGGAGGATCACCCCGAGGCGTCCTTCACATGTCCCTTTGAGACATGTTCTCTTCAAGGAATACTATTTAGGGGATGCCGTACATCGGGTACTTTTCAAAGTTACATGTTATTCATCCTCTTAGTCATGGGCTCCAATTGCATTATGGGTGGAAGGAGCCCTACACATTGTATATGGGAACGATGGAAATCAGGTTTCATCTAAACCCCCTCTGTAGTATGCATGCTCACATTGAGGACAATGTGAATCTTTAAGTGTGGGGTACATTTTATGTTTTGTGTTTTTACTTTTAATTGCATTTTGTGTTTTTACTTTTAACTTGTTTTTGTTTAGGTTTTAGTTAATGTTTTTAATGTTTTTCTTTGAATAAATGAATTTTAGAAAGTTAATTGTTATAAAATTATTGATAGATGACCTTTGAATTTTTAAAGCATGAATTTGAGAATTGAGTAGAATTGGTGCTTATTGTCAATTTTGTTGGTTTTTCTTTGCATTGCCATTAACCTAGTGAGGAATTGAGCCACCAACTTATTATTCTTTTTGTGGGTAAACATCTTTGATTGATGATTTGCTAGAACTTGCTTTGAAATGCTTTTTATGACTACATAAAAAATTTCAATTTGGCATCAAGATGATTAAGGCAATTAGGTGAACCCACTTTGGCTTAAAAAGACCAAACCTATATTCAACCTTAGTTAGCCAATTTTGAGCTTATTTTATTTTTCCTTTTCTTTCTTTTTCACAACACCATTAGCTTGAACCTTATTGTTTAACTCTTACCCTTTCATTAGGTCAAGAGCATTTTAAGAGCGTTTATAACTGAGTGTTGTGTTGAATTAAGTGTGGGGTTAAATTTAGTAGGTTTAAGATTGCAAAAAAAAAAGAGAGAAATAAACAAAAAATATATATATAATAATAAGAATAATTGTTGTTCTTGTTAAAAAAAAAGCAAAAGAGAAAAATAAAAAAATTATATATATATATAATAATAATAAGAATAATTGTTGTTCTTGTTAAAGGGTTGGAATGTATCATTGCAAAATGTAATAAGTGAGTTCCCTTGAAAAGCTCTTTAATGACAATGGGTATATGAGAGGAAGGTGTTTTGGGATTGTTAGTTATACATATGATTGGTTACTTCATTCTTGAAGTGCTCTTGAACTTAATGATTAAGCTCACATTTCCTAAATGCCATGCCTTTTCCTTAGCCCCATTACAACCAAAAGAAAGACCTTTTGATTGATGCTTGATTGAAATTTGGTAGTAGAGATTTGATCGATAAGCAAGTCTATGGTAATAATCTTTCATTGATTGTTATGAGTGTAAACACCACCATGATCAAATACTTGTAAGAGTTGGTGAGGGAGCGACAACATTGGTTATGCATCGAAAGCCACTTAATTGCATGAATATCGATTTGTTCGATTTCATATTGATTGTTGATTTAAGGATAGGGAAGTCTTGGTGCATCTTTATAACTCTTGATCTTAACAAAATTTATCTTGTTAGTGTGTTTTGATTTTAGCCTTGCTTGGGGACAAGCAAGGAATTAAGTGTGGGGTAGTTGTTTTATTAGTTTTTGTAATATAATTATGTCTTATTTATTATAATGATTATTGTTTTATTTAGGTATTTTGGTAGTTTTAATCTGTTTATTTAGTATTTTCATTAATTTTGGTAGTTTTAATTTATTTAAGTGTTTATGTTATTTTTGTTCTAGTTTTTAGTTTGGTGTTTATTTGTTGTTGGCTAATGTTTATTTGATTTTTGGTTAAAGTTTGTTTACGTGTTGGTTTAGGTTAATATGCAAGGATCAAGAGAGGAAGGAAAGACCAAGGAACCAAGAGGAAGAAAACAATGGACAGTAGCTGACACATGTAGAGGACACGGCCAAGCTTGTGCCCGTGTCCCATATCAAGCTAAGGAGGAAGCCAACAGATCAGAAGCTGACACACTCAAGGGACACGGCCAAGTTTTTGGCCGTGTCCCTCCAAATTTGTCAAACATGGCCAAGATTCCTCCAAACTGGCCGTGTCACTCACCACTCCAAAGAAGAAAAGAAGAAAATCACACAGAAGCGAACACACTCAGGGGACACGGCCAAGCTTGTGGCTGTGTCCCTCCAAACTTCTCAAACACGGCCAAGCTTCCAAAGAAACATATATGCAGGCAGAAGTGGACACCCTCAGAGGACATGGCCAAGCTTGTGGCCGTGTCCCTCCAATCACCTCAAACACGGCCAAGTTCACTTGAGCTTGGCCGTGTCACTCATGGACTAAAGAAAACGCGGATTTTTGGAGCGGAGGTTTCGTATAAATAATAGAATTAGGGTTTTCAAGAAGGGGGAAGAGATGGCAAGGGTTTGAGTTAAAGAAAAGAAAATAGAAGGAGAGGGCAAACATAATTTGGGATGAGGAGAGAGTGACACTCTCTTTGTTCCTCATCTTCATCCTCCATCTTCATCTTCTCCATCTTCCATTGACAAGCTTCAATTTGGTTCTTTGGGATAAGTTGGGTTAACAAGCTCTTGAGGGTTGAAGAAGCTTCATTGAAAGGTTTAGTGACTTGAGAAAGCTCCATTCCATCTTCCAAAGGCATAATCATCCAAAGGTTTGGTGACTTAAGAAAGCTCCATTCCATATTGCAAAAGGGGAATCAACCATTTAAGAGGGCTTGAGTTCTTCATCATACATCAAGTGGAGCTAGGAGGAAGACTAGTAATCCTACTCTTGGCATCTTCACAAGGGGTTTTTCTATTCTCTCTTTTAATTCATTTCAATATTGTTTTTGTTCTATTAAGAGAATTGATACTGCAATGAACAATTTGTATTTTATTTATATTGAGTTGAATGAATGTTTTAAATTGATGATGTTGAGCTAAAAACCCGTGCTTAGGGTTTGTAGTATATTTGATTGAATGCTTTGATTTGATATTTCCATTGATGTACCTTGTTGATGGTTGATTGCATTGGATTGTATGCTAGGTTGATAGATTAGCTACCTATTGATCTCTAGATATTGAATGAAGGACCGAGAGGTGAAATTTGATATCGGAATTACGCAATCGACTACCCTATGAATGAATTAGAAATATAAGTTCTAGGGTTTGTTAATTTGGTAATGTAAAAGATTTGGTCATTGTTAATTCATGAATGTGAGAACTAATGGATTGGTAATTGACTAATTAACCTTAAGGAACAAATTAATTTACAAGGTTATGTTAATGGATAATTGAGAATTGAGCTTTGATTGAATAGACCTATAACCCTAGGCATATTCCCAAGAACCAATTTGATCTTGAACAACCTTCACACACATCAACCCTACGCACGATAATCTTAGGTTTAAATTGTTCTTTTACAATTCCAAACAATAAACTCTCTCTTTTAAATTACTTGTTAATCAAGCTATTACAAACCACACCTTCTTGGGAAAATGACCTTGGGGCGATCACCTTTGCTATAGCTACCTCGTATACTTGCGAGTGACGCTTGTAGTAGTACTTAATTTGAGCGCAACACTAAGCTTTAGGCAAGGCTTATACTCTCACCCTTAAAAGAAACAAAAATAAATTGAGTTGTGCATAACTCTATTAACTGAGTTACATCTAACCTAGAAAAGTAGCTGGGGTACAATTAATGTTGTAGGTAAGATGGAAGGAACAAGATGAATAACAAAAACAAAAACAAAACAAAACAAAAACAAAAACAAAAACAAATAAAGCAAAATGTGTTGAAAATAAAAGATTGAAAAATTGGGTTGCCTCCGAACAGGCACCGTTGTTTTATGTCTTTGGCTAGACATTGCTATTCTTTTCAAGTTCTCCATTGGATATCCTAAATTAATCTTTTCGATAATTTGCACATGCTTGTTAAAATAAAGTTTGTTATTTCCCACTTTAGTGTACACAATATGAGGTAAATATTTTATATGTGTTGAGATTGATTGACAATCAAACTCTATTTTTATCATTGACAATCGAATTGATAAAGAACTAATGATTTTAAACAAGTCTATCAAGTTTGTTCTCCAGAAACCAAGCTCCTGTGCGACCACCTAAACAGAAGACCAAGCGACAGCACAAATGCAGCATGGGCACAAAACCAAACTGTCACACAGATCTGTCGAGCCAAGAAAACTAAATAGACATACGCATATGTTGATTAAAGAACCAAACTGAAACATAGAGTGTCAAGCTAAATTTAGAACTGTCGACCTAAGAGACCAAACTAAATGAGCTAAAAGCAGTTTTCCAACACAACCAAGCTAAGCATGCACTATAGCTCGATACAGAGCTAAGACTAGCCAACTATGGCAACTAAACTAAGTCCACAAATTACAGAAAGGATCGCGTTCTCAGTGAGCGGTGAAGTAAGGATGCTTGGTAGTCGTGCGACCGTACATACGAACCGAGCGACCACACTAGGTCAAAGTAAAAATTCATAAACTCACATAAAGGATAACGGTCTCAGTAAGCAGTGAAGTCAGGACCCTAGAACTTTGGAAGACTACCCAAGAAGCCTGAGAGACCACACATAACAAAGAGCTAAAATACCAAAAAAAAAAGAAGGGATAGCAGTCAATGCTTGTGCTGCTTCCTTGACGCTCAAAACCTTGTGCTGCCGCACTTAAGGGCCGAGTGATTTAATCTTAGCGCCAAATACCTCAGATCAATGATTTAAATCTTAATGCCAAATACCTCAGACCAATGATAACCAGACACGTGGATAAAGAAATTTGAACTCAACGGTAACCTTGTGCCAAGTGATGGCACTCCGTGCCTGGATGACCGCACAACACAAAGGTATGGGCAGCTAGATTCTGTCAGACACCGAGATCTGACCTTTGGAACTAGATGTTACACAGAGCTTTCAAACTATATGACTGCCCACTGAGCAGAGCGACTGCAAACCAAGCTCCAGACAAAGAATTAGTGAAAGATAAGTACTAAACATTTAGGAACCACTTCAAATGGCTACATTATGCCAAATGGATATAAAAACCACATTAACTTCATTTTTGTGATTAGAGAATACTTTGATTGCTATTGTAATTTTATTGAACAACATTTCTCATTATCTTGTCTAAAGATCAAAAGATCAATCATAAAAATCTTAGAGTATTGGGTGTGAACATTAAACACCATATAAGTTTGAGTGTGAGCTTAGAAACACTTAGGTTGTGAGAGTGAGCTTGGAAAAACTCTTGTAAGGGTTGTGAGGATTGATCTCAAACCATTGTTACAGTTTGGTGTGAGCTAGGAAAAATACCAAGTTAGAATTAAGCTTGTAAAAACTCAAGACTAGTGGAACCTTAACAAGCTGTTAAGGAAGCGGATGTAGGATTGAGGTGAATCCAAACCACTATAGTTCTTTATGTTCTATCTTCTCAAACTCTACTCCATCTCCATCTACATCTTCTTCATCTCTTGCTTTTTAAGCTTTTAATTTACTATCATTCTTCAAACAATCAATTCATCCCCCTCTTGGTTGCTAGTTTGGGACAATAATTGGTATCTGAGCTAGTGAATTTCTTCAAACTTCATTGTGAAATTTTGATCCAAAATGGCAACCATTTCATCAATAAACAACTTCACACATGGAAAACTAAATTCATCCCTTAGACCTTACTTTGATGGAAAAAATTAATCTTATTGGAAACACAAGATGTTCTTATTCCTAGATAATGAAGGAATTGGGCTTTGGAATTTTGTTAAAAATGAGTGAAAACCTCCTACTCATGAAGTTGATGGTGTCAAAGTTCCTCTTCCTAAATCACAATGGTCAAGTGCCAATGTGAGAGATCAGTTCAAGAACCATAGGGCAGCTCCATCTTGATGAATTCAATATCAAAAGATGAAGGTGGGAGAGTTCAACATCTCACTTGTGTACATTGAATTTGGAAAACTCTTGAGAACCATCATGAGGGTACTACCCAAGTGAGGCTCACCAAGAAATAAATTTATGTGCATGAGTATGAGTTTATTCAAGATGAAGCCCAACGAAAATGTCACTGATATGACAAACTGGTTGCTTGCCATTGTCAATGAATTAAAGAAATATGGCAAGATATATGACCAAGATGATGTTTATAGAAAAATCTTGAGAGCACTTAGAGCAAAGAAGAATTTTGAGTCTAAAGTTTCTTCAATTGAAGAAGCTCATGACCTTAACTCTTTGAGAATCCATGAACTTGTCAGAAAGCTACTCACCTTCAAATTACACACCAAAAGAGAAGAGGTGCAAGGTGAAAAGGATAAGAGGAAAGTAATAGCTCTCAAAGCCATCAAAGAAGTTGAGAGCTCAAATGATGAAGAAGAATTGGCTATGCTAACTAAAAGGATAAGTGATTGGAAGAGAAAGAGAAGATTACAAGCTAACAAAGGTACATATCCTGAATCCCCTTTTAAAGATAAAGGTAGAAAGAATGAAGTGAAATGCTATGAACGTGAAAAATCTGATCACATAATATCGGATTGCTTCAAATTGAAAAGCCAGAAGAAGTAAGATAAGGAAAAGAAGAGATCACTCAAAGCCACATGGGATGATGACTCCTCAAGTGAAGAAGAAGAGGAAATTACAAATCTATGTCTCATGACTATTGAAGATGACAATAACTCCAAAGAGGTAAGAACTTCATCTTTAAACTTAATTGTATATGATAATGATGTTGATGATACTTTAGATGTGAATGGCTTGATTGAGCATATGAACCTTAGAATAGAAAAGTATTTCTCTAAGATGAAATTTTAAAAAGATAAATGTTCCAAATTAAAAAAGGATTTTGTGTCTTTGAAAAACTCTACATTAGAATTGAAGACCTCAAATGAAAACTTATTGAAATCAATTAATGAAATGACTAAAAACTCACATGACTTAGAAAAAGTGATTAAGGAAAATAAAACATTGAAGGATGAAATAAATGAGCTAAAAGAGTCAATTTCAACATTTCACAAGGAAAAAGAGGCCTTAGATACTTGATCAAAAATAAAAAACCACCCTCCTTGAAACATGGTTTAGGGTTCATTGATTCATCTAACACTTCATCTAATGCATCAATATTAGTTAAAGTTTCTACAACACAAACATCTAGTGTTGATGTTGTAAAGAACACTAATGCACAAACCAAGTCTAAAAATCCTAAAAGGATTACTATGGGTTCACAAGGCTCTAGAACTAAAGTTCTAATAGCAAATCATGCATTCATGTATCAAAGGCATGTACATAAACACAAAAATGCACAAAACAATCTCATTTAACACATACTTGCAATTGTGTGCATGGTTCTTTGAATTCTGATAGGAAAGTGAATAAGTATATAACCTTGTATCAATGCACTTATTGTATGAAATTTGGACATAAGTGCACATTTTGCTATATTAGGAAAGCTCATCTCAAGTTAAAGGATCCTTCTAATACTAACCCCAAGGACCCAACTTCATTTTAGTACCTAAAAGAAAATGAACATTATCATTTTGTAGGTATGCCCAAAATCCACTATCAATGAAAATGTTTGGGTTGTGGATAGTGGATGCTCAAGGCATATGATGGGTAATGCAAAGCTCTTTACAATACTCACTTACAAGCATGGAGGTAATGTAACTTTTGGTAATAATACTAAAGGTAAAATAATTGGTATTGGTTCAATTGGCATGATGGGTAAGAATATGATTGGTAATGTTTGGCTTGTTTATGGATTGAAGAATAATTTACTTCGTGTAAGTCAATTATGTGATAAAGGTTATATTGTAAGTTTTAACTCTAAAGGATGCAAATTTACCAATGCAAATGGTGAGATTGTATCCAAAGGAGTTAGAATTGGCAATACATATAAAATTGACTTATGTTCCAATAATACATTTGAATGTTTGATTACCATTACTATTGATACTTGGCTATGGCATAGAAGACCAGGACATACTAGTATGGATCAATTACAAATATTAGTAAAGAAGAACTAGTTGATGGTCTCCTTAAAGTAAAATTTGATAAAGATAGGGTTGTGAACAATTTGGTAAGCAACATAAAAGTTCATTCAAATCTTAGAACATTGTAAGCACTTCTAGACCATTAGAACTCATTCACTTAGACTTGTTTGGACCAAATAGAGTTGCTAGTTTAGGTGATAAGTTATATGCATTTGTACTTGTGGATGATTACTCAAGGTTTACATGGGTTAATTTCTTGGCCCAAAATAATGAAGCTTTCAATTGTTTTAAAATATTTGTAAAAAGAGTTCAAAATGAAAAAGGCTATGTAATCACATCTATTAGAAGTGATCATGGTAAAGAATTTGAAAATGAGTACTTTTTTTTTAATGAGTTTGGCATCTCACATAACATTTTGGCTCCTAGAACACCACAACAAAATGGTATGGTTGAAAGGAAAAATAGAGCAGTAATTGAAATGGCTAGGACAATGCTCAATGAGTATGAATTACCATCTTAATTTTGGGCAAAAACCATTAATTTCTCTTGTCATATTTCAAATCGTGCTTACAAAAGGCCCTTGATAAACAAAACTTCTTATGAGCTATGGAATGGAAGAATACCTAAAATTTTATACCTTAGAGTGTTTGAATGCAAATGCTTTATATTGAATACCAAGGATAATCTTCGAAAATTCTCATCCAAATTGGATGAAGGCATATTTTTAGGATATTCATCATCCAGCAAAGCATATAGAATATGTAATATCCCAAAGTGTGCCCTAGGAGTTTTGATATAATTGTTGTTTTATTTGAATTAAAATGTATATGTGTAATTGGAAAGAGAAAAGAATTTAAAAGAGAGTGTATATGTTGTATATATGGAAATCTATATAACATATATACAAGTCAAATGGATGGTCCAAGGAAGAAGATATTTATTTTGTTAATTATGAAATTATTAAAAAGGGCATGTAAGTGAAAGGAAGTTAAAATAAATAGATGAGGGTATTTAAGTAATTTTTTTTTGAAATGCTTGGTGGAGGTTTAAAGAGATGAGAAGTTTGACTTTGTCTCTTTCACTTGTTCATTTTTCTCTTTCCCTTTTGTTGGCCGGCCATCCAAAGCAAGAGAGCAAGAGTGAGTTTTGTTTGTTCCAAACTCAAAATTGAAGGAGTTTTCAAGAGATTAAGTTGGAAATTCAAGAAGTTCATCATTTTTGGTAAGTTTTCTCTTGATTTCTCTTGTTCTATTTGGAATTTTGTTTGAGTTTGATGGAGTGTTGTTGATGGTTGGAGTGTGTTTGCGTATGGTGTGTGTAAAAGTGTTGAAATGGAATTAAAGATAAGAAGTTAGGTTGGTGTTGGTGATGGAAGAGTAAGAGTTGTGTTTAGTGAAGTTGGAATTTTTATGTTTTACAATTAGTAAATGCTGTGGCTTGTATGATTTTTAATTAAATATAAAAAAACTTTCTTGAAGTGAATTTTTGATATGTTGTGCCTCTATGAGTCTAGAATGAATGAAAAATATGTTGATTCGATTTTGGAATGGTTATGATTTTGGAAAGATTATTTTTATTAGACCTGTTCCAGCAGGTACTTTAATTGAGACAACTATCTTTCGGGATTTTTAATAAAATGTAGAAAAATAATATCCAATTGAATTTTGGATATGTTGTTCCTTAGTGAGTCTAGTATATAAGAAAAATAATTTGGAACCACGTTGATTAAATTTAATTTATGGAATTCACAAAGTTCAGAACTGCTACCAGGATGCAGGGCAATTGGGGCAGTCTGGTTGGGTGAACTATTTGACCAAGATTTTGTGTTCAGCTTGATCTGAAATTTTAAAGGAATGATTTTAAGATGTAAAATTAAGTTCTATAAAAAAATTTTAGAGTTTTTAGTCAAGTAGATTATTTTATACAAATTTTCAAAATAAGGATAAAGTTGAGTCTAAAACCAGAATTTACTATTCATATGGTCATTTTGCTAATATTCCTTTTGGATTAGGTTTTGAAGAGGTTGAGTTGCCCTAACCTAAGTGTTGAGGATTCTTGGAAGAGTAAGTGTATAGATTGGTGTGAGTTGGTTTTAAGGTAAGTACAAACTACACTATTGCATACATTCATGTGATGTTGAGACTTGACACACATTTGATTGTAAATGTGGTAAGGAACCTAATGCATTGTTGATGGATATTAAAAATCACATTATGTTTGGTAATATGTGAATGTTGTGATGAGCATGTAAAATATGTGTTAATGCCATTGATTATATCCATTTGAATAATGAACTGATTAATGTGATTTGAAATATAATATGAGATGGTTGAAACATATTTGCTTATATGATGATGAAATGAAATATGGAAATGAAATGTGAAAGATATGATGTTATGAAGAATTGTTTTATTGTGATTTGAGATCATATGAGATATGATGCCATGGTTGTTGGCTATGATGATGCAAATGAGATATATAATGGAGGCATGGTTGCCTAATTAATTATGAGAAATGAAATGAAAAGAGATTGAAAAAAAAAGATAAATAAAATGATTGTGTGCCTAATATGTTTATTCAATTTTCAGAGTTCTGGTTTTGGTGGAATGCCTATGAATCACTGGATAGGTGAAATGACCGGGTCGTAAGCCGATTCCAGTTAGAAAATGTGAAATGTGATGTTTTTGGGGTGAAATGACCGGGTCGTAAACCTCAAAAATAAATTATTGAAACTAGATTGAGTGAAATGACTGGGTCGTAAGCTCAAATCTAGTTGATTATCCATGGATAAATGTATTGATGATTGTGATTATGGACCAAAGCAGTAACTCTAAACTTTGAATAACATATTAGTGTATTTTGGGCCCATGCTTGTCTTTGTTTTCAATGTGAATCATGAATGTTTTGATTAATTATTAAATAATGTAAGATTGTGAAATATAATATTCTTTTGAATTGTTTATGAAACTTGATTGTGTGACATTGGCATTGCATTAAGGCATAATATTATGGTTGTTTGTATCACTAAGCCGTGGGCTTAGCGCGATTGTGGTTCATCTCGCAGGTAACAGGGAAGAACCAGAGAGTTTCTCTAGGCCGAGTCGAGTCTAGATTTTGAAGTGTGAATAGTGGGCTTAAAGATCGAAGACTGACTGCCAAACATGTATAAATTTTATATTTTGTAAAACTGAAGTTTTGATGTATATGAATTTGTAAATATTGTTACTTTTCGCTGCATAGTGAACAAATATTTTATCTACTGTGTTTCATAATAAACCTTTACTTTATTTTGTACTAGAAGTGTAAATCCTTTTTGCAGGTTGTAGTTGAGGTTATAAGGGGGATTTATTGGGAGTGTACTGAGAATGATTTTGTTTGCATTGGTTTGTGTAAAAATGTTTTCAAAAATCAGAAAAAAATCAGTTTTGTCGACACTTGGGATTCAATTTCTAGGCGAAACTATGGCAAAATTTCTGTAAAAATTGGAACTAAAATTTAACTAAGTAAAATTGGTAGCAACATTAGGATAGTGTGGCGCCTCTACTCAGCTTACACACGTAGGTCGGGAAGGGGTGTTACAATTTTTTGTATCAGAGCCTAGGTTTGAGATTCTCAACCTAGGTCAATTGTAAGAAAAAGAATATTTTGATTTTTAAAGTGGGTTTTTGAGTAAAATACATGTTTTGGTATGGCAGTCTTTGATCTATAATAAGGAATATTCTGCTATGTTTTCAGATATAGGTAGAGATGGCATCTCATTCACGACAGTCTATTGAGGGTAGTGCGGAAAGTGTAGCTCCTGAAGAGAGTAGAGATGGAGCCAGGATTGAGAGGGTTAGTGAGGCACCTGTTTCTGTGCCAGAGAGATCAGCTGCTGAGGAGGCTCCGCCGGGTTGGTTAAGGCATATGGTAGAACTGTTGATGGGAGCTCCAGTGTAGCCACCAGCACCACAGCCTCATATGCCGGTAAGACATTATGACAAGTTAAGAAAATATGGGGCTAAAGATTTCTTGGGAACTACCGATCCTGCAGTGGCTGAGCAGTGGTTGGATAAGGTGCAGACGATTGCAAGCCACTTCGGATGAGAAATTTGACTATGCCAGATCCCTCCTGCAGAAAGATGCCTATGACTGGTGGAAGATGGTTCCTCATGCCATGGATGATCCACCTACATTATCTTATGGTGATTTTCTGAGGGAGTTCGAGAAGAAATATACTCCGAGGGAGTATAAAGATATTAAGAAGATGGAATTCCTGAATTTGAGGCAAGACAACTGGACGGTAACAGAGTATGAGATTGAGTATATCCGGTTGAGTCGATATGCCGGGGGAATTATCTCTGATGAAATAGACCGATGCAGAAGATTTGAGGAGGGATTGAGGCCCTTTATCATGTGCATTGTGGCTGGTTCCCGGTACCATGATTTTTCTCAGCTTGTTGCAGCAGCTAGAAGTGTTGAGAGAGCACAGGGCATTGCAGCAGCTGCTACTGAGGAAGAGACCAGGGTAAAGAGATCCCAGTTTGAGGTAGGGTCTTCATCTATGAAGAGGGGTCGAGGAGGTTTTGCTCCGAGAACCAGTAGAACCCAGAGACAGTCGGGCAGATCAGTTCAGTATCAGAGGCAGAGGCCGAGACCGATAGTTTCTGTAGCTAGTGCCCCGACTCCATTGATTCAGAGGTCTACTCCACCTGTATGTGAGAATTGTGGTAAGACCCATGGGGGTGTTTGTTGGAAAATTGGTGGATCAGCTGGTGTTTTAGATGTGGGTCACCAGCTCATTTTGTTAGAGATTGTCCTGAGATGCAGGAGTATAGGCAGGCTGATACTGCAGCTTCTCGACCTAGTGTCAGCAGAGGTGGTCGAGGGGGCAGAGGTTTCAGTGGAGGTGGTAGACCTGGGTTTAGTCAGAGAGGAGGATCTTCATCCAGGGGCAGCAGGCCAGATGAGGCCGGATCTTCTCAGAGAGTATATGTGATGCAGAGGCAGCCGGATGCTTCAGCAGTTATAGCGGGTACATTTTCTTTATTTGGCATTTCAGTACTTGCTTTGATTGATCCAGGATCTACTCATTCATACATAAGTGCATCTATCTTGCCTGTGTCTGAATTGCATTCAGAGTCCTTAGGATTTGATGTCTTAGTGACCAATCCTTTAGCACATAGTGTTGTGGTGAGTAAGGTGCATCGTAATAGTGCTGTTGTGGTGCAAAGTGAGGAGTTTCTTGGTGATTTAATTGAAATGCCTTTTAAAGAATATGATTTGATCTTAGGCATGGATTGGTTGTCTAAGCATGGAGCAGTGGTGGATTGTCAAAAGAAATGTGTTACTTTGAGAACTGGTGATGGTAGAAGTATATTAGTATCTAGTGAGCAGAGACAACTTGCATCCTTGTTTGTATCCGCTGTAACAGCCAGAAAGTTGATTAGAAAAGGGTGTGTTGCTTATCTTGCTCATGTTATGGATACCAGAGTAATGGGTTCTCAACTTAATAGTATACCCACAGTTGCGGAGTTTCCAGATGTTTTTCCTGAGGAGTTGCCAGTGTTACCCCCTGAGAGAGAGGTTGAGTTTGGTATCGATTTGTTGTCTGGTACCACTCCCATCTCTATCACTCCATATCGAATGGCACCTGCTAAATTGAGAGAGTTGAAGGTGCAGTTGCAGGAGTTGTTGGATAAAGGGTTTATTCACCCTAGTGTTTCTCCGTGGGGAGCTCCTGTGTTGTTTGTGAAGAAAAAGGATGGTACTTTGAGATTGTGCATCGATTATAGGCAATTGAACAAAGTAACTATCAAGAATAAGTATCCTTTGCCCCGAATTGATGATCTCTTTGATCAGTTGAAGGGAGCAGAGGTGTTTTCCAAAATTGATTTGAGATCAGGGTACCATCAATTGATGGTTAGAGCTAAAGATGTTTCTAAGACAGCTTTCCGCACAAGATATGGCATTATGAGTTCTTGGTAATGCCTTTTGGATTGACGAATGCTCCTGCAACTTTCATGGATTTGATGAATAGGGTGTTTAGGCCCTATCTGGATCAGTTTGTGGTGGTTTTCATCGATGATATTTTGGTGTATTCACATAATGAGGAAGAACATGACAAGCATCTGCGAATTGTGTTACAAATCTTGAGAGAGAAGCAGTTGTATGCTAAGCTGTCAAAGTGTGAGTTTTGGCTTGACCAAATAACTTTTCTCGGTCATATAGTTTCAGTAGATGGTATAAGAGTTAATCCGAGTAAAGTTGAGGCCATTTTGAATTGGAGTCCACCAAAGTCAGTAACTGAAGTTAGAAGTTTTCTGGGTTTGGCAGGCTATTATCGAAGGTTTGTGAAAGGTTTTTCTTTGATAGCTACTCCACTCACCAGATTGCTTCGAAAGGGAGTTAGATTTGTGTTGATAGATCAGTGTCAAGCTAGTTTTGATCAGTTGAAAGAAATGTTGACTCAAGCTCCTGTTCTTACTTTGCTTGTGGAAGATAAACCATATGTGATTTACAGTGATGCTTCACATAATGGTTTAGGATGTGTTTTAATGTAAGAGGGTAAAGTTATAGCTTATGCTTCTCGGCAGTTGAAGCCGCATGAGCTTAATTATCCAACACATGATCTGGAATTGGCAGCTATAGTATTTGCTTTGAAGATTTGGTGACACTACTTGTATGGGGAGAAATGTTTTATCTATACGGATCATAAAAGTTTGAAATATTTGGGTGTCCAGAGAGAGCTGAATCTTCGACAAAGGCGATGGTTAGAGCTGATCAAAGACTACGACTATTTGATTGATTATCATCCTGGTAAGGCAAATGTAGTTGCTGATTCCTTGAGTCGAAAATCTCTGGCAGGTTTTGTTGTTTATTCGCTCTCATTGCATGTTGAGTTGAGAGCGTTACATGCTAGTTTTGAAGCATGTGATGATGGTGCATTTTTGGCTTAGTTGCAATTGAGACCAGTATTGTTGGATCAGATTAAGGAGGCTCAATTGACAGATGAGAAAATTCAGAAGATTATTTCAGATTGCCAAAACGAGGAGAGCCGAGATTTCTTTGTGAGAAGTGATGGTAGCCTTTGGTTTAAGGATAGATTGTGTGTTCCTGATAATGATAGTTTGAAAAAGGTTATTTTGGAGGAAGCACACCAATTGGTTTTTGCTATGCATCCGGGAAGTACAAAGATGTACCATGAATTGAGACAACATTATTGATGGTTTGGTATGAAGAGAGACATAGCAGAATTTGTGTCCAAATGTCTCACTTGTCAGAGGGTGAAAGCTGAGCATCAAGTTCCAACAGGGTTGCTTCAACCTTTAACGGTGCCTGAATGGAAATGGGAGAGATTCACAATAGATTTTGTGTCTGGTTTGCCTATGACACAGAGGAAGCATGATGCCATTTGGGTGATTGTTGATAGGTTGACAAAGACAGCTCATTTTCTTCCCGTTCGGATGGACTTTTCACTTGAGAAGTTAGCTGAATTATACATCAATGAGATAGTAAAGTTGCATGGAGTCCCAATTTCTTTAGTGTCTGATCGAGATCCTAGATTTACTTCAAGATTTTGGAAGAGTTTACATGGTGCTTTGGGTTCTCGATTGCATTTTAGCACTGCTTTTCATCCGCAGACAGATGGGCAGTCAGAGAGAGTGATACAGATTATTGAGGATATGTTGAGAAGCTGTGTCATTGATTTCTCTGGAAGTTGGGACAGATTTTTGCCACTTGTAGAATTTGCTTACAACAACAGTCATCAATCCAGTATTGGAATGGCACCATTTGAGGCATTGTATGGAAGAAAATGTAGAATGCCTCTATGTTGGAATGAAGTTGGGGAAGGCAAATTGGTTGGTCCTGATCTGATTAAAGAGACTGAAGAAAAAGTGAAGATGATTCGGGATAGGATGAAAGCAGCTTCAGACCGACAGAAGTCTTATTCAGATTTGAA
Organism: Garcia nutans; assembly: GCA_947685225.1. Lineage (NCBI taxonomy): Eukaryota > Viridiplantae > Streptophyta > Magnoliopsida > Malpighiales > Euphorbiaceae > Garcia > Garcia nutans. The sequence goes on from CANTUV010000007.1 coordinate 58,304,413, forward strand.
GAGGAGAGACATAGAGTTTGATGTTGGAGATAAAGTATTTTTGAAAGTGTCTCCTTGGAAAAAGATATTGAGATTTGGTCGACAAGGGAAGCTAAGTCCTCATTTCATTGGACTGTATGAGATATTAGAAAGAGTTGGGCCAGTTGCTTATCGTCTTGCTTTGCCGCCTGAGTTAGATAGAATCCATAATGTATTCCATGTTTCTATGCTGCGGAGGTATAGATCAGATCCATCTCATATCTTGCCAGTTGAATCCATTGAAGTGAGTCCGGATTTGACATTTGAAGAAGAACCAGTTGCTATTTTGGCACATGAAGTGAAAGAGTTGAGGAATAAGAAAGTGCCATTAGTGAAGGTTCTATGGAAGAATTATGGGAGAGAAGAGGCAACTTGGGAGAGCGAGCAAGCAATACAAGATCAATATCCTCAACTGTTTCAGACATAATATCAGGTAATTTCGGGGATGAAATTTCTTTTTAGAGGGGGAGAATTGTAATATCCCAAAGTGTGCCCTAGGAGTTTTGATATAATTGTTGTTTTATTTGAATTAAAATGTATATGTGTAATTGGAAAGAGAAAAGAATTTAAAAGAGAGTGTATATGTTGTATATATGGAAATATATATAACATATATACAAGTCAAATGGATGGTCAAAGGAAGAAGATATTTATTTTGTTAATTATGAAATTACTAAAAAGGGCATGTAAGTGAAAGGAAGTTAAAATAAATAGATGAGGGTATTTAAGTAATTTTCTTTTTGAAATGCTTGGTGGAGGTTTAAAGCGATGAGAAGTTTGACTTTGTCTCTTTCACTTGTTCATTTTCTTCTCTTTCCCTTTTGTTGGCCGGCCATCCAAAGCAAGAGAGCAAGAGTGAGTTTTGTTTGTTCCAAACTCAAAATTGAAGGAGTTTTCAAGAGATTAAGTTGGAAATTCAAGAAGTTCATCATTTTTGGTAAGTTTTCTCTTGATTTCTCTTGTTCTATTTGGAATTTTGTTTGAGTTTGATGGAGTGTTGTTGATGGTTGGAGTGTGTTTGTGTATGGTGTGTGTAAAAGTGTTGAAATGGAATTAAAGATAAGAAGTTAGGTTGGTGTTGGTGATGGAAGAGTAAGAGTTGTGTTTAGTGAAGTTGGAATTTTTCTGTTTTACAATTAGTAAATGATGTGACTTGTATGATTTTTAATTAAATATAGAAAAATGTTCTTGAAGTGAATTTTGTATATCTTGTGCCTCTATGAGTCTAGAATGACTGAAAAATATGTTGATTTGATTTTGGAATGATTATGATTTTGGAAAGATTATTTTTATTAGACCTGTTCCAGTAGGTACTTTAACTGAGACAGCTATATTTTGGGAATTTTAATAAAATGTAGAAAAATAATATCCAATTGAATTTTGGATATGTTGTTGCTTAGTGAGTCTAGTATTTGAGAAAAATAATTTGGAACCACGTTGATTGAATTTTATTTATGGAATTCACAAAGTTCAGAACTACTGCCAGGATGCAGGGCAATTGGGGCAGTCTGGTTGGGTGAACTATTTGACCAAGATTTTGTGTTCAGCTTGATCTGAAATTTTAAAGGAATGATTTTAAGATGTAAAATTAAGTTCTATAAAAAAATTTTAGAGTTTTTAGTCAAGTAGATTATTTTATACAATTTTTCAAAATAAGGATAAAGTTGAGTCTAAAACCAGAATTTACTATTCATATGGTCATTTTGCTAATATTCCTTTTGGATTAGGTTGTGAAGAGGTTGAGTTGCCCTAACCTAAGTGTTGAGGATTCTTGGAAGAGTAAGTGTATAGATTAGTGTGAGTTGGTTTTAAGGTAAGTACAAACTACACTATTGCATACATTCATGTGATGTTGAGACTTGACACACATTTGATTGTAAATGTGGTAAGGAACCTAATGCATTGTTGATGGATATTAAAAATCACATTATGTTTGGTAATATGTGAATGTTGTGATGAGCATGTAAAATATGTGTTAATGCCATTGATTATATCCATTTGAATAATGAACTGATTAATGTGATTTGAAATATAATATGAGATGGTTGAAACATATTTGCTTATATGATGATGAAATGAAATATGGAAATGAAATGTGAAAGATATGATGTTATGAAGAATTGTTTTATTGTGATTTGAGATCATATGAGATATGATGCCATGGTTGTTGGCTATGATGATGCAAATGAGATATATAATGGAGGCATGGTTGCCTAATTAATTATGAGAAATGAAATGAAAAGAGATTGAAAAAAAAAGATAAATAAAATGATTGTGTGCCTAATATGTTTATTCAATTTTCAGAGTTCTGGTTTTGGCGGCATGCCTATGAATCACTGGATAGGTGAAATGACCGGGTCATAAGCCGATTCCAGTTAGAAAATGTGAAATGTGATGTTTTTGGGGTGAAATGACGGGGTCGTAAACCTCAAAAACAAATTATTGAAACTAGATTGAGTGAAATGACTGGGTCGTAAGCTCAAATCTAGTTGATTATCCATGGATAAATGTATTGATGATTGTGATTATGGACCAAAGCAGTAACTCTGAACTTTGAATAACATATTAGTGTATTTTGGGCCCATGCTTGTCTTTGTTTTCAATGTGAATCATGAATGTTTTGATTAATTATTAAATAATGTAAGATTGTGAAATATAATATTCTTTTGAATTGTTTATGAAACTTGATTGTGTGACATTGGCATTGCATTAAGGCATAATATTATTGTTGTTTGTATCACTAAGCCGTGGGCTTAGCGCGATTATGGTTCATTGCGCAGGTGACAGGGAAGAACCAGAGAGTTTCTCTAGGCCGAGTCGAGTCTAGATTTTGAAGTGTGAATAGTGGGCTTAAAGATCGAAGACTGACTGCCAAACATGTATAAATTTTATGTTTTGTAAAACTGAAGTTTTGATGTATATGAATTTGTAAATATTGTTACTTTCCGCTGCATAGTGAACAAATATTTTATCTACTGTGTTTCATAATAAACCTTTACTTTATTTTGTACTAGAAGTGTAAATCCTTTTTGCAGGTTGTAGTTGAGGTTATAAGGGGGATTTATTGGGAGTGTACTGAGAATGATTTTGTTTGCATTGGTTTGTGTAAAAATGTTTTCAAAAATCAGAAAAAAAACCAGTTTTGTCGACACTTGGGATTCAATTTCTAGGCGAAACTATGGCAAAATTTCTGTAAAAATGGGAACTAAAATTTGACTAAGTAAAATTGGTAGCAACATTAGGATAGTGTGGCGCCTCTACTCAGCTTACACACGTAGGTCGGGAAGGGGTGTTACAATTTTTGGTATCAGAGCCTAGGTTTGAGATTCTCAACCTAGGTCAATTGTAAGAAAAAGAATATTTTGATTTTTAAAGTGGGTTTTTGAGTAAAATACATGTTTTGGTATGGCAGTCTTTGATCTTTAATGAGGAATATTCTGCTATATTTGCAGATATAGGTAGAGATGGCATCTCATTCACGACAGTCTGTTGAGGGTAGTGCGGAAAGTGTAGCTCCTGAAGAGAGTAGAGATGGAGCTAGGATTGAGAGGGTTAGTGAGGCACCTGTTTTTGTGCCAGAGAGATCAGCTGCTGAGGAGGCTCCGCCGGGTTGGTTAAGGCATATGGTAGAACTGTTGATCGGAGCTCCAGTGCAGCCACCAGCACCACAGCCTCATATGCCGGTAAGACATTATGACAAGTTAAGAAAATATGGGGCTGAAGATTTCTTGGGAACTACCGATCCTGCAGTGGCTGAGCAGTGGTTGGATAAGGTGCAGAGGATTGCAAGCCACTTCGGATGAGAAATTTGACTATGCCAGATCCCTCCTGCAGAAAGATGCCTATGACTGGTGGAAGACGGTTCCTCATGCCATGGATGATCCACCTACATTATCTTATGGTGATTTTCTGAGGGAGTTCGAGCAGAAATATACTCCGAGGGAGTATAAAGATATTAAGAAGATGGAATTCCTGAATTTGAGGCAAGACAACTGGACGGTAACAGAGTATGAGATTGAGTATATCCGGTTGAGTCAATATGCCGGGGGAATTATCTCTGATGAAATAGACCGATGCAGAAGATTTGACGAGGGATTGAGGCCCTCTATCATGTGCATTGTGGCTGGTTCCCGGTATCAGGATTTTTCTCAGCTTGTTGCAGCAGCTAGAATTGTTAAGAGAGCACAGGGCATTGCAGCAGCTGCTACTGAGGAAGAGACCAGGGTAAAGAGATCCCAGTTTGAGGCAGGGTCTTCATCTATGAAGAAGGGTCGAGGAGGTTTTGTTCCGAGAACCAGTAGAACCCAGAGACAGTCGGGCAGATCAGTTCAGTATCAGAGGCAGAGGCCGAGACCGACAATTTCTGTAGCTAGTGCCCCGACTCCAGTGATTCAGAGGTCTACTCCACCTGTATGTGAGCATTGTGGTAAGACCCATGGGGGTGTTTGTTGGAAAATTGGTGGATCAGCTGGGTGTTTTAGATGTGGGTCACCAGCTCATTTTGTTAGAGATTGTCCTGAGATGCAGGAGTATAGGCAGGCTGATACTGCAGCTTCTCGACCTAGTGTCAGCAGAGGTGGTCAAGGGAGCAGAGGTTTCAATAGAGGTGGTAGACCTGGGTTTTGTCAGAGAGGAGGATCTTCATCCAGGGGCAGCAGGCCAGATGAGGCCGGATCTTCTCAGAGAGTATATGTGATGCAGAGGCAGCCGGATGCTTCAGCAGTTATAGCGGGTACATTTTCTTTATTTGGCATTTCAGTACTTGCTTTGATTGATCCAGGATCTACTCATTCATACATAAGTGCATCTATCTTGCCTGTGTCTGAATTGCATTCAGAGTCCTTAGGATTTGATGTCTTAGTGACCAATCCTTTAGGACATAGTGTTGTGGTGAGTAAGGTGCATCGTAATAGTGCTGTTGTGGTGCAAAGTGAGGAGTTTCTTGTTGATTTAATTGAAATGACTTTTAAAGAATATGATTTGATCTTAGGCATGGATTGGTTGTCTAAGCATGGAGCAGTGGTGGATTGTCAAAAGAAATGTGTTACTTTGAGAACTGGTGATGGTAGAAGTATATTAGTATCTAATGAGCAGAGACAACTTGCATCCTTGTTTGTATCAGCTGTAACAGCCAGAAAGTTGATTAGAAAAGGGTGTGTTGCTTATCTTGCTCATGTTATGGATACCAGAGTAATGGGTTCTCAACTTAATAGTATACCCACAGTTGCGAAGTTTCCAGATGTTTTTCCTGAGGAGTTGCCAGGGTTACCCCCTGAGAGAGAGGTTGAGTTTGGTATCGATTTGTTTTCTGGTACCACTCCCATCTCTATCACTCCATATCGAATGGCACCTGCTGAATTGAGAGAGTTGAAGGTGCAGTTGCAGGAGTTGTTGGATAAAGGGTTTATTCGCCCTAGTGTTTCTCCGTGGGGAGCTCCTGTGTTGTTTGTGAAGAAAAAGGATGGTACTTTGAGATTTTGCATCGATTATAGGCAATTGAACAAAGTAACTATCAAGAATAAGTATCCTTTGCCCCGAATTGATGATCTCTTTGATCAGTTGAAGGGAGCAGAGGTGTTTTCCAAAATTGATTTGAGATCAGGGTACCATCAATTGAGGGTTAGAGCTAAAGATGTTTCTAAGACAGCTTTCCGCACAAGATATGGCATTATGAGTTCTTGGTAATGCCTTTTGGATTGACGAATGCTCCTGCAGCTTTCATGGATTTTATGAATAGGGTGTTTAGGCCCTATCTGGATCAGTTTGTGGTGGTTTTCATCGATGATATTTTGGTGTATTCACATAATGAGGAAGAACATGACAAGCATCTGCGAATTGTGTTACAAATCTTGAGAGAGAAGCAGTTGTATGCTAAGCTGTCAAAGTGTGAATTTTGGCTTGACCAAGTAACTTTTCTCGGTCATATAGTTTCAGTAGATGATATAAGAGTTAATCCGAGTAAAGTTGAGGCCATTTTGAATTGGAGTCCACCAAAGTCAGTAACTGAAGTTAGAAGTTTTTTGGGTTTGGCAGGCTATTATCGAAGGTTTGTGAAAGGTTTTTCTTTGATAGCTACTCCACTCACCAGATTGCTTCGAAAGGGAGTTAGATTTGTGTTGACAGATCAGTGTCAAGCTAGTTTTGATCAGTTGAAAGAAATGTTGACTCAAGCTCCTGTTCTTACTTTGCTTGTGGAAGATAAACCATATGTGATTTACAGTGATGCTTCACATAATGGTTTAGGATGTGTTTTAATGTAAGAGGGTAAAATTATAGCTTATGCTTCTCGGCAGTTGAAGCCGCATGAGCTTAATTATCCAACACATGATCTGGAATTGGCAGCTATAGTATTTGCTTTGAAGATTTGGTGACACTACTTGTATGGGGAGAAATGTTTTATCTATACGGATCATAAAAGTTTGAAATATTTGGGTGTCCAGAGAGAGCTGAATCTTCGACAAAGGCGATGGTTAGAGCTGATCAAAGACTATGACTATTTGATTGATTATCATCCTGGTAAGGCAAATGTAGTTGCTGAAGCCTTGAGTCGAAAATCTCTGGCAGGTTTTGTTGTTTATTCGCTCTCATTGCTTGTTGAGTTGAGAGCGTTACATGCTAGTTTTGAAGCATGTGATGATGGTGCATTTTTGGCTTAGTTGCAATTGAGACCAGTATTGTTGGATCAGATTAAGGAGGCTCAATTGACAGATGAGAAAATTTAGAAGATTATTTCAGATTGCCAAAACGAGGAGAGCCGAGATTTCTTTGTGAGAAGTGATGGTAGCCTTTGGTTTAAGGATAGATTGTGTGTTCCTGATAATGATAGTTTGAAAAAGGTTATTTTGGAGGAAGCACACCAATTGGTTTTTGCTATGCATCCGGGAAGTACAAAGATGTACCATGAATTGAGACAACATTATTGATGGTTTGGTATGAAGAGAGACATAGCAGAATTTGTGTCCAAATGTCTCACTTGTCAGAGGGTGAAAGCTGAGCATCAAGTTCCAACAGGGTTGCTTCAACCTTTAACGGTGCCTGAATGGAAATGGGAGAGATTCACAATAGATTTTGTGTCTGGTTTGCCTATGACACAGAGGAAGCATGATGCCATTTGGGTGATTGTTGATAGGTTGACAAAGACAACTCATTTTCTTCCCGTTCGGATGGACTTTTCACTTGAGAAGTTAGCTGAATTATTCATCAATGAGATAGTAAAGTTGCATGGAGTCCCAATTTCTTTAGTGTCTGATCGAGATCCTAGATTTACTTCAAGATTTTGGAAGAGTTTACATGGTGCTTTGGATTCTCGATTGCATTTTAGCACTGCTTTTCATCCGCAGACAGATGGGCAGTCAGAGAGAGTGATACAGATTATTGAGGATATGTTGAGAAGCTGTGTCATTGATTTCTCTGGAAGTTGGGACAGATTTTTGCCACTTGTAGAATTTGCTTACAACAACAGTCATCAATCCAGTATTGGAATGGCACCATTTGAGGCATTGTATGGAAGAAAATGTAGAACGCCTCTATGTTGGAATGAAGTTGGGGAAGGCAAATTGGTTGGTCCTGATCTGATTAAAGAGACTGAAGAAAAAGTGAAGATGATTCGGGATAGGATGAAAGCAGCTTCAGACCGACAGAAGTCTTATTCAGATTTGAAGAGGAGAGACATAGAGTTTGATGTTGGAGATAAAGTATTTTTGAAAGTGTCTCCTTGGAAAAAGATATTGAGATTTGGTCGAAAAGGGAAGCTAAGTCCTCGTTTCATTGGACCGTATGAGATATTAGAAAGAGTTGGGCCAGTTGCTTATCGTCTTGCTTTGCCGCCTGAGTTAGATAGAATCCATAATGTATTCCATGTTTCTATGCTGCGGAGGTATAGATCAGATCCATCTCATATCTTGCCAGTTGAATCCATTGAAGTGAGTCCGGATTTGACATTTGAAGAAGAACCAGTTGCTATTTTGGCACATGAAGTGAAAGAGTTGAGGAATAAGAAAGTGCCATTAGTGAAGGTTCTATGGAAGAATTATGGGAGAGAAGAGGCAACTTGGGAGAGCGAGCAAGCAATACAAGATCAATATCCTCAACTGTTTCAGACATAATATCAGGTAATTTCGGGGATGAAATTTCTTTTTAGAGGGGGAGAATTGTAATATCCCAAAGTGTGCCCTAGGAGTTTTGATATAATTGTTGTTTTATTTGAATTAAAATGTATATGTGTAATTGGAAAGAGAAAAGAATTTAAAAGAGAGTGTATATGTTGTATATATGGAAATATATATAACATATATACAAGTCAAATGGATGGTCAAAGGAAGAAGATATTTATTTTGTTAATTATGAAATTACTAAAAAGGGCATGTAAGTGAAAGGAAGTTAAAATAAATAGATGAGGGTATTTAAGTAATTTTCTTTTTGAAATGCTTGGTGGAGGTTTAAAGCGATGAGAAGTTTGACTTTGTCTCTTTCACTTGTTCATTTTCTTCTCTTTCCCTTTTGTTGGCCGGCCATCCAAAGCAAGAGAGCAAGAGTGAGTTTTGTTTGTTCCAAACTCAAAATTGAAGGAGTTTTCAAGAGATTAAGTTGGAAATTCAAGAAGTTCATCATTTTTGGTAAGTTTTCTCTTAATTTCTCTTGTTCTATTTGGAATTTTGTTTGAGTTTGATGGAGTGTTGTTGATGGTTGGAGTGTGTTTGTGTATGGTGTGTGTAAAAGTGTTGAAATGGAATTAAAGATAAGAAGTTAGGTTGGTGTTGGTGATGGAAGAGTAAGAGTTGTGTTTAGTGAAGTTGGAATTTTTCTGTTTTACAATTAGTAAATGATGTGACTTGTATGATTTTTAATTAAATATAGAAAAATGTTCTTGAAGTGAATTTTGTATATGTTGTGCCTCTATGAGTCTAGAATGACTGAAAAATATGTTGATTTGATTTTAGAATGATTATGATTTTGGAAAGATTATTTTTATTAGACCTGTTCCAGCAGGTACTTTAACTGAGACAGCTATCTTTCGGGATTTTTAATAAAATGTAGAAAAATAATATCCAATTAAATTTTGGATATGTTGTTTCTTAGTGAGTCTAGTATTTGAGAAAAATAATTTGGAACCACGTTGATTGAATTTAATTCATGGAATTCACAAAGTTCAGAACTGCTGCCAGGATGCAGGGCAATTGGGGCAGTCTGGTTGGGTGAACTATTTGACCAAGATTTTGTGTTCATCTTGATCTGAAATTTTAAAGGAATGATTTTAAGATGTAAAATTAAGTTCTATAAAAAAATTTTAGAGTTTTTAGTCAAGTAGATTATTTTATACAATTTTTCAAAATAAGGATAAAGTTGAGTCTAAAACCAGAATTTACTATTCATATGGTCATTTTGCTAATATTCCTTTTGGATTAGGTTGTTAAGAGGTTGAGTTGCCCTAACCTAAGTGTTGAGGATTCTTGGAAGAGTAAGTGTATAGATTGGTGTGAGTTGGTTTTAAGGTAAGTACAAACTACACTATTGCATACATTCATGTGATGTTGAGACTTGACACACATTTGATTGTAAATGTGATAAGGAACCTAATGCATTGTTGATGGATATTAAAAATCACATTATGTTTGGTAATATGTGAATGTTGTGATGAGCATGTAAAATATGTGTTAATGCCATTGATTATATCCATTTGAATAATGAACTGATTAATATGATTTGAAATATAATATGAGATGGTTGAAACATATTTGCTTATATGATGATGAAATGAAATATGGAAATGAAATGTGAAAGATATGATGTTATGAAGAATTGTTTTATTGTGATTTGAGATCATATGAGATATGATGCCATGGTTGTTGGCTATGATGATGCAAATGAGATATATAATGGAGGCATGGTTGCCTAATTAATTATGAGAAATGAAATGAAAAGAGATTGAAAAAAAAAGATAAATAAAATGATTGTGTGCCTAATATGTTTATTCAATTTTTAGAGTGCTGGTTTTGGCGGCATGCCTATGAATCACTGGATAGGTGAAATGACCGGGTCGTAAGCCGATTCCAGTTAGAAAATGTGAAATGTGATGTTTTTGGGGTGAAATGACCGCGTCGTAAACCTCAAAAACAAATTATTGAAACTAGATTGAGTGAAATGACTGGGTCGTAAGCTCAAATCTAGTTGATTATCCATGGATAAATGTATTGATGATTGTGATTATGGACCAAAGCAGTAACTCTGAACTTTGAATAACATATTAGTGTATTTTGGGCCCATGCTTGTCTTTGTTTTCAATGTGAATCATGAATGTTTTGATTAATTATTAAATAATGTAAGATTGTGAAATATAATATTCTTTTGAATTGTTTATGAAACTTGATTGTGTGACATTGGCATTGCATTAAGGCATAATATTATGGTTGTTTGTATCACTAAGCCGTGGGCTTAGCGCGATTGTGGTTCATCGCGCAGGTGACAGGGAAGAACCAGAGAGTTTCTCTAGGCCGAGTCGAGTCTAGATTTTGAAGTGTGAATAGTGGGCTTAAAGATCAAAGACTGACTGCCAAACATGTATAAATTTTATGTTTTGTAAAATTGAAGTTTTGATGTATATGAATTTGTAAATATTGTTACTTTCCGCTGCATAGTGAACAAATATTTTATCTACTGTGTTTCATAATAAACCTTTACTTTATTTTGTACTAGAAGTGTAAATCCTTTTTGCAGGTTGTAGTTGAGGTTATAAGGGGGATTTATTGGGATTGTACTGAGAATGATTTTGTTTGCATTGGTTTGTGTAAAAATGTTTTCAAAAATCAGAAAAAAACCAGTTTTGTCGACACTTGGGATTCAATTTCTAGGCGAAACTATGGCAAAATTTCTGTAAAAATCGGAACTAAAATTTGACTAAGTAAAATTGGTAGCAACATTAGGATAGTGTGGCGCCTCTACTCAGCTTACACACGTAGGTCGGGAAGGGGTGTTACAGAATATTTAATAAAAGAACACTAGTAGTTGAAGAATTAATGCATGTTGTTTTTGATGAATCCTCTAATTGATCAAAGGAATGATAGTGTTCTTAATGATTTTGTAGGAACATTTGAACAACAAGAAACAATCAATGCTCTAAAGAATAATCTTGATGGACAAGATGAAGAATCTCAAGAGCTACCCAAAGATTGGCATTACAAGAAGGATCATCTAAAAGAACAAATCATTGGTGGCATCTCAAAGGGAGTAACTACTAGATCTCAATTTAAATACTTAGATTCTAATATTGCTTTTGTTTCTCAAATTGATCCAATGACCATTGAGGAGGCTCTTAGTGATGAGTGTTGGGTGATTGCTATGCAAGATGAAGTCAACCAATTTGAGAGGAACAAAGTATGGGAACTTGTTCCTAAACCTAAAGATCATCCAATTATAGGATGTAAATGGGTATATGAGAATAAGCTTGATAAAAATGCTCTCATTACTAGAAACAAAGCTAGATTGGAAGCCATTAGAATATTGCTTACATTTGCATGTCACATGAATTTTAAACTTTTTCAAATGGATGTTAAAAGTGCATTTCTAAATGGGTTTATAAATAAGGAAGTTTATGTTGAACAACCTCCCAATTTTGAAGATTATAAATTTCCAAATCAAGTTTCTAAACTTACCAAAGAACTATATGGATTGAAACAAGCTCCAAGAGCTTAGTATGATAGACTTAGTGCATATTTGCTTGAAAATGGTTTTTCAAAAGGCAAGGTTGGCATAACTCTTTTTGTTAAGAAAAAAATGCATAACATTTTGATTGTTCAAATTTATGTTGATGATATTATATTTGGTGCTACTAATGAATCTTTGTGCAAGGAATTTGCTTCTTGTATGACTAGGGAATTTGAGATGAGCATGATGAGTGAACTCAAATTCTTCCTTAGACTATCAATCAAGCAATGCAAAGATGTGATCTTCATCAACCAATCCAAGTATACAAAGGAACTCCTAAAGAAATTTGGAATGGATGGTTGCAAATCAACTAAGACTCCGATGAGCACATTCTAGAAACTTGATAAAGATGAAAGTAGTAAGGTGTTAGATGAGAAGAAATATCGAGGTATTATTGGATCACTACTTTACTTAACCGTGTCTAGACCGAATATAATGTATAGTGCATGTTTGTGTGCTAGATTTCAATCTTGTCCTATGGAATCACATTTGAATGCAACTAAAAGAATTTTTAAATACTTGAGTGGTACTTTGCATTTAGGTCTATGGTATCCTAGAAATACATCAATTGACATATTAGGCTTTTTTTATGCGGATTTTGCCAATAGCCTACTAGATAGGAAAAGCACCACTAGAGCATGTCATTTTCTTGGTGAATGCTTAGTTTCTTGGTTTAGCAAGAAACAAGTGTCGTTACTTTATCTATCGCAGAAGCCGAGTATGTTGCTGTATGTTTTTGTTGCACACAAGTTCTTTGGATGAAACAACAATTGCTTGACTATGGAAAAACATTTGATCACATTCCTATTAAATGTCATAACATTAGTGCAATCAACTTATCCAAGAACCCCATTCAGCATTCTAGGTCTAAGCATATATACATTAAACATCATTTCTTAAGGGATAATGTTCAAAATCACAACATAGTTTTAGAATATGTTGAAACTAAAAATTAACTTGTGGATATTTTTACAAAACCCTTAATTGAAGAAAGAATGAATTTTATAAAACAAAATGCATGATTGATGGAAAATCTCTTGTATAATCATTCTTTATTTATCTCAAAATGTATTTTGATCATATGCACTTATAATTTTTTTTCAAAACTCAAAATCAGCTCCCTTTGTGCGATCGCTTGGTATATTGAGGTGACTGCACATTGTTTGCTCTTCACGAGCCTGAGCCTGAGCCATACAAGTGATCTTCTCCTGAGCCTTAACATAAATCTCCAGATCTTTGACTTGCATTTCTACCAAGCCCGAGCTTCAAAGCGTCTCTCTTTAATGAGCGCACAACAGCTTGTGCGGTCGGTAAAACTCAAAAATTTCAAAATTTTACGACTATTACATTCCTCCTCCACCATGTTCTCAAATTTAGTTTCCTCTTATCCTTTCATTTATTGTTATTAATAAATTTCATTTTCTTCACTTTCACTTTCCTTTTGCCTTTGTCAAAGGGGGAGAAATATATATGTTATTGAATTTAAATGACCTAATTGTCAAAGGGGGAGAGATAAATAAGAAAAGAAAACAAATTGGTATTAAGAAAAGTATACATCAATTGGTATCAATAATTGCATGCATCAATTGTGAAATTATCCAACATAGGGGGAGAAAATTTATTGTCATTGCATTAATTGTTTCATGTATTTAATTATGTTTTAACCTAAATTCAATTTAATTAACAAAGTAAAAAAGGGGAAGATTGTTGAGATTGATGCACAATCAAACTCTATTTTGATAATTGACAATAAAATTAATGAAGAACTAATGATTTCAAACAAGTATGTCAAGTTTGTTCTGCAGAAACCGAGCTTCTGTGCTACCACCCGAATTGAAGACCAAGCGACCTCACAATGCAGCACGAAATCAAACTGTCACACAGATCTATCAAGCTAAGAAAAATTGAGTAGACATACGCATGTGCCAAGCAGAGAACCGAACTGAAACATAGAGTGCCAAGCTGGATTTAAAACTACCAAGCTAAGAGAACTGAACTAAACAAGCTAAAAGCAATTTGCCGATACAACCAAGCTAAGCATGTAGTGTAGCTCGATATAGAGCTAAGACTAGCCAACTACGACAACTAAACTAAGTCCATAAATTATAGAAAGGATCATATTCTCAGTGAGCGGTGAAGTAAGGATGCCTGGTAGTCGTGAGACCGTACACATAAACCGAGCGACTGCACCAGGTCAAGATAAAAATTCATGAATTCATAAAAAGGATAATGGTCTTGGTGAGCAGTGAAGCTAGGATGCTAGAACTTCAGACGAACGCCCAAGAAGCCCAAGCGACCGTACGTAACAAAGAGCTAAAATATCAAAAAGAATAGAAAAGATAGCGGTCAGCCCTTGCGGTGCTTCCTTGATGCTCAAAACCCTATGCTACCGCACTGAAGGACGGAACGACCGCACAAGTTTGGATATTTAAATCTCAGTCCCAAATACCTCGGACCAATGATAACTGATCACGTGGATAAAGAAATTTGAACTTAACGGTAACCTTGTGCTTATCGGTCGCACTCTGTGCTTGGACAACTGCATGACACAATGGTATGGATAGCTAGATTCTGTCAGACACTGAGATCCAACTGTTGAAACTAGCCATTACACATAGCTGTCAAACCGTGTGACCGCACACCGAGATCCGAACACAAAATTAGTGGAAGACAAGCACTAAACATGTGGGAACCACTTCAAATGGCTACATTAAGCCAAATGGCTATAAATACCACATTAAACTTCATTTTTATGGTTAGAGAATACTTTGATTGCTATTGTAATTTCATTGAACAACATTTCTCATTATCTTGTCTAAAGATCAAAATATCAAACATCAAAAATCCTAGAGTGTTGGGTGTGAGCATTAAACACCATATAAGTCTGAGTGTGAGCTTAGAAACACTTAGGTTGTGAGAGTGAGCCTGGAAAAACTCTTGTAAGAGTTGTGAGGATTGATCTCAAACCATTGTTAAGTTTGGTGTGAGCTAAGGAAAACACCAAGTTAAAGTTAAGCTTGTAAAAACTTAAGACTAGTGGAACCTTAACAAGTTATTAAGGAAGTGGATGTAGGATTGAGGTAAATCCGAACCACTATAATTCTTTGTGTTCTTTCTTCTCAAACTCTACTCCATCTCCATCTACATCTTCTTCACCTCTTGCTTTTTAAGCTTTAAATTTATCATCATTCTTCAAACAACTAATTCACCCCCTCTTGGTTGATAGTTTGGGACAATAATATGAATAATAGGTAATTAAAGAATTGAAGCATTATTTTTCAGAGGTTTGAGAGCCTCTAATTCACACACTACATCCTATAATTCTTTATTAAAAAAAGATCCTCAACTACATTCTTCAACCTGTCATTATTGATCAATTTAAAATTTACTTTTATTTAAAAGGGGAACAACATTTACATCACACACATAAGACACATCACTAGGATATTTCATATCTTCATAAACATTAAATTTGATAATTTTACATCAACTTTCATAGTGAGTGTATCATCGTGCATATCTATCTTTATTCTAGTTGTACTAAAGAAAGGTCTTCCTAATAAAATATCAGAAGAATTAGGAGATTTATCATCTTCCATATCAAGTATGTAAAAATATTTATCCATTTATTTGAACTTAGACTTCCTTAAAACTCCTTTAGGGTAAATAATAGACCTATCAACTAATTGAATCATAACACCAATTTCTTTAAGGAGACCAACTTGTAAAGGTGAATAAATAAACAAAGGCACGACATTATTTGATTCTCCTAAGTCACGTAGAGCTCTTTTTATGCCTACATTGCTTATTTTACAAGAGATAGCAAAAATACCTTGGTCCTTGCGCTTTAGAGATAATTTTCTTTGAATCATAGCAGAGGTATTTCCCCCACCTTGGTCAGAATTGGGCTTGGCAGGTTATTTCTCCTCTTGAAAAATAACTTTAGATTCTGTCTCTTTTCCTAAGCCTTACCCAAGGTTTTTTTCTTTGGTGCAAATTTTCTAGTAGCTCTTTTTCATCATTAAGGTAATTGCACTTATGTTTTGTCTTGGATTGACCACCATTTGACAGGAAAATTTTCCTTGAGACTCTAGCCTATTTATGGATGTTGCTAACTGGCTTATTTGATTTTCCAAGTTTAGCATACTTGCTCTTCTCTCATGTTGAAATTATTAAATGTCAATAACAAGTGATTTAACTATTTCTTTAAGAGATGTACCTTGTGTTGGTGGTGGAAATTGTTGTTGCTGAGGAGGCCTTAGTTGAAATTGTTAAAAATTTGGCAGTTCTACTCCATAGTTGAAGTTTGAATGATCTCCCCACTCCGAATTATAAGTATTAAAGTATAGATTAGAACTCCACTGTTGTTGATCATCTTCTTGAAGTGTAGGACACATGTCCGTAGGATGTCCCATATATGCTTAAATTCCACAAACTCTATCTTGTTGCATATTTCATACAACCATATTTTGCACCAAAGTGGTTAGTTGAGGATTCTTGGATTCAAGAAAATATATAATTAACTCATTCAATCTTTTGGGAATTTTCTACTTGTATCCAAATTGTTGCAAAGTGGCAAGCATAATAGACCTTATTATTAAAAGAAATAAAATAAGTTAATATCAATTCTCTGACAATGGCGCCAAAATTTGATGGGTGTCGAAACCATAAAAAATAAATTCATATTCTCTAAACAAAACAAATTGTAGTGAATAGGGCCAAATCCACAAAAAAATTAACTACTCAATTAATTTCTTTTGAAATTGAAAAGAGAATAAAAATAAAATTAAATAAGGGGGGTTTCAAATTAATAATTAAAATTAAATTAAAACTTAAAATCAAAATTTAAAATTAGATGATAACAAAAATAATTTAAAAAATACCAATATAAATAATTTCAGCTGAAAAGATAATTTCAGTTTCAATTCTTTGGTTTGATCCTTAATGCAAAAAATAATTCATTTTAATTTTTCAATAAATTTGTTCTAGTTATTGGAGAAGCTCACAACAACAAATCTTTCATAGTTTTAAAATTAATTAGGAGACACTTGCTAATGAATAACCCCAGAGGAATGTCCTTAGAATTTAATTCACCAATAACTTTAAGAATTAGAAAGACTTGATTCTAACCAACAAACTCAACTACATGGTTTATTTAAGTTAAATTATATATTTTTTAGTGTTATACCTAATTACCACTAATTATCAAAATAATAAGAATAATTACGTATTTAAGTATTTCGATTGGCAGTATATTGTTAAACTAATGTGCAATTGGCCCTATTGAATAGCTAGCAAAACAATAATGTTATTATGCTTAGAAAATATATAAATACCGAAAAATAATGAGAAGAGATAAAATATTTTGATCTCATGATCCTTTAGAGAATTGAAACTTCAATTAATCCTCAACTGATTGGAAATTTAGTTACTCATAATTAAATGAAGAAAGCTCAAATTAAAATAAAGAAAATCTGGAAAAACCATGGACAAAAGTCATCCTAGGTTCTATAAGCATTGCCCAAGGCTTATGCTCGAGGTCTTCAACTCTTCCTTTCTATCTAACATAATGTTAGCTACCCAATGTGTCTGTTTGACTTAACTGCAAGTGCACAGGTCATTAACAAGAAATATAGTAGTGAGTTGAGTATCATCCCATGAGAAAGGATATTTTAAGTACTAAACAATTTGTAACACCCCTTCCTGACCTACGTGTGTAAGCTGAGTAGAGGCGCCACACTATCCTAATGTTGCTACCAATTTTACTTAGTCAAATTTTAGTTCCGATTTTTACAGAAATTTTGCCATAATTTTGCCTAGAAATTGAGTCCCAAGTGTCGACAAAACTGGTTTTTTTTCTGATTTTTGAAAAAAAATTTACACAAACCAATGCAAACAAAATCATTCTCAGTACACTCCCAATAAATCCCCCTTATAACCTCAACTACAACCTGCAAAAAAGATTTACACTTCTAGTACAAAATAAAGTAAAGGTTTATAATGAAACACAATAGATAAAATATTTGTTCACTATGCAGCGGAAAGTAACAATATTTACAAATTCATATACATCAAAACTCAAGTTTTATAAAACATAAAGTTTATACATGTTTGGCAGTCAGTCTTTGATCTTTAAGCCCACTATTCACACTTCAGAATCTAAACTCTACTCGGCCTAGAGGAACTCTCCGGTTCCACCCTGTCACCTGCGCGATAAACCACAATCGCGCTAAGCCAACGGCTTAGTGGTACAAACAACCATAATATTATGCCTCAATGTAATGCCAATGTCACACAATCAAGTTTCATAAACAATTCAAAAGAATATTATATTTCACAATCTTACATTATTTAATAATTAATCAAAACATTAATGATTCACATTGAAAACAAAGACAAGCATGAGTCCAAAATACACTAATATGTTATTCAAAGTTCAGAGTTACTGCTTTGGTCCATAATCACAATCATCAAGCCCATAGGCAATATATATATATATATATCTCTATCCATGGATAGCGTAACAGACCCAGTCTCTTGGACCTCAACCCGGTTAGAACCGAGGAAATCCTCAACCCGGCTAGATTGTTACTATTTTTGAGGCTTACGACCCAGTCTTTTCACCCCAAAAACATCATATTTCACATTTATCATTTCACATTTTTCAACTGAAATCTGCTTACGACCCGGTCTTTTCACCTATCCAGTGATTCATAGGCATGCCGCCAAACCCAGAACTCTGAAAATTGAAGTAACATATTAGGCACACAATCATCATATCTTTCACATTTCATATTCCATATTTCATTTCATCATCATATAGGCAAATATGCTTCAACCATCTTATTTACATCATTATAACCAAACACATTGGTTTTACATCTCATTATATCTCAAATCACATTAATCAATTCATCACTCAAGTGTATATAACCAATGTCATTAACACACATTTTACATGCTCATCACAACATTCACATTATACCAAACATACATTATTAATATGCATTAACAATGCATTAGATTTCTTAACACATTTACAATCAAATGTATGTTAAGTCTCAACATCATATGAATGTATGCAATAATGTAGTTTGTACTTACCTTAAAACCAACTCACACCAATCTATACACTTACTCTTCCAAGAATCCTCAACACTTAGGTTAGGGCAATTCAACCTCTTCACAACCTAATCCAAAAGGAATATTAGCAAAATGACCATATGAATAGTAAATTCTGGTTTTGGACTCAACTTAATCCTTATTTTGAAAAATTGTATAATATAATATACTTGACTAAAAACTCTAAAATTTTTATTGAATTTAGTTTTTCATCTTAAAATCATTCCTTTAAAATTTCAGATCAAACTGAACACAAAATCTTGGTCAAATAGTTCACCCAACCAGACTGCTCCAATTGCCCTGCATCCTGGCAGCAGTTCTGAACTTTGTGAATTCTGTAAATTAAACTCAATCAACGTGGTTCCAAATTATTTTTCTCAAATACTAAACTCACTATGCAACAACATATCCAAAATTCAATTGGATATTATTTTTCTACATTTTATTAAAAATCCCGAAAGATAGCTGTCTCAGTCAAGGTACCTGCTGGAATAGGTCTAATAAAAATAATCTTTCCAAAATCATAACCATTCCAAAATCAAATCAACATATTTTTTAGTCATTCTAGACTCATAGAGGCACAACATATCAAAAATTCACTTCAAGAACGTTTTTCTATATTTAATTAAAAATCATACAAGTCACAGCATTTACTAATTGTAAAACAGAAAAAACATTTCAAAAGGAGTTCAATGGTTAAAGTACCAAACTCATGTATTCTATGCTTTCAACTTCACTAAACACAACTCTTACTCTTCCATCACCAACACCAACCTAACTTCCTATCTTTAATTCAATTTCAACACTTTCAAACATAATCACAACTCAAATAAAACAAGGGAAATCAAGAGAGAACTTACCAAAGTTGATGAAACTTCAAAATTTTCCAACTCAATCACTTGATTCTTCCTTCAATTAGCTCTTAAAATTCAAAAACCCTCACTTGCTCTCTTGCTTCCTTGATGTCCAGCCAACACAAAGAGAAAAGAAAAGAAAATGACAAAGTGTAAGAGACAAAGTCAAATTTCTCATCTCTTTAAACCTCCACCAAGTATTCCAAATAAGAAATTACTTAAATACCCTCTTCTATTTATTTTAGCTCCCTTTCCCTTACTTTCCTTTTTAGTAATTTCACAAATAACAAATTAAATATCTTCTTCCTTTGACCATCCATTTTGACTTGTATATATGTTATATATATTTCCATATATACAACATATAAACTCTCTCTTAATTCTTTTTCTTTCCAATTACACATATACATTTAATTCAAATAAAACAACAATTATATCAAAACTTCTAGGGCACACTTTGGGATATTACAATTCTCCCCCTCTAAAAAGAAATTTCATCCTCAAAATTACCTGATATCAAGTCTGAAACAGTTGAGGATACTGATCTCGCATCGCTTGCTCACTCTCCCAAGTTGCCTCTTCTCTACCATGATTCTTCCAAAGAACCTTTACAAGTGGCACTTTCTTATTTCTCAACTCTTTCACTTCATGTTCCAAAATAGCAATTGGTTCTTCTTCAAAAGTTAGATCCGGACTCACCTCAATAGATTCAACTGGTAAAACATGAGATGGGTCAGATCTATACCTTCGCAACATAGAAACATGAAAGACATTATGGATTCTATCCAACTCAGGTGTCAAAGCAAGACGATAAGCAACTGGTCCAACTCTTTCTAATATCTCATACGGTCCAATGAAACGAGGACTCAGCTTCCCTTTTCGACCAAATCTCAATATTTTTTTCCAAGGAGACACTTTCAAAAATACTTTATCTCCAACATCAAACTCTATGTCTCTCCTCTTCAAATCTGAATAAGACTTCTGTCGGTCTGAAGCTGCTTTCAACCTATCCCGAATCATCTTCACTTTTTCTTCAGTCTCTTTAATCAGATCAGGACCAATTTTCTTGCCCTCTCCAATTTCATTCCAACATAAAGGCGTTCTACATCTTCTTCCATACAATGCCTCAAATGGTGCCATTCCAATACTGGATTGATGACTGTTGTTGTAAGCAAATTCTACAAGTGGCAAAAATCTGTCCCAACTTCCAGAGAAATCAATGACACAGCTTCTCAACATATCCTCAATAATCTGTATCACTCTCTCTGACTGCCCATCTGTCTGCGGATGAAAAGCAGTGCTAAAATGCAATTGAGAACCCAAAGCACCATGTAAACTCTTCCAAAATCTTGAAGTAAATCTAGGATCTCGATCAGACACTAAAGAAATTGGGACTCCATGCAATTTTACTATCTCATTGATGTACAACTCAGCTAACTTCTCAAGTGAAAAGTCCATCCGAACCGGAAGAAAATGAGCTGCCTTTGTCAACCTATCAACAATCACCCAAATGGCATCATGCTTCCTCTGTGTCATAGGCAAACCAGACACAAAATCCATTGTGATTCTCTCCCATTTCCATTGAGGCACTGATAAAGGTTGAAGCAACCCAGTTGGAACTTGATGCTCAACTTTAACCCTCTGACAAGTGAGACATTTGGATACAAATTCCGCTATGTCTCTCTTCATACCTGACCACCAGTAATGCTGTTTCAAATCATGGTATATCTTTGTACTTCCCGGATGCATAGTAAAAACCGATTGGTGTGCTTCCTCCAAAATAACCTTTTTCAAACTATCATTATCAGGAACACACAATCTATCCTTAAACCAAAGGCTACCATCACTTCTCACAAAGAAATCTCGGCTCTCCCCGTTTTGGCAATCTGAAACAATCTTCTGAATTTTCTCATCTGTCAATTGAGCCTCCTTAATCTGATCCAACAATACTAGTCTCAATTGCAACTGAGCCAACAATGCACCATCATCACATGCTTCAAAACTAGCATGTAACGCTCTCAACTCAACAAGCAACGAGAGCGAATAAACAGCCAAACCTGCCAGAGACTTCCGACTCAAGGCGTCAGCAACTACATTTGCCTTATCAGGATGATAATCAATCAAACAGTCGTAGTCTTTGATCAGCTCTAACCATCGTCTTTGCCGAAGATTCAGCTCTCTCTGGACACCCAAATATTTTAAACTTTTATGATCCGTATAGATAAAACATTTCTCCCTATACAAGTAGTGTCGCCAAATCTTCAAAGCAAATACTATAGCTGCCAATTCCAGATCATGTGTTGGATAATTGAGCTCATGCGACTTCAACTGCCGAGAAGCATAAGCTACAATTTTACCCTCTTGCATCAAGACACATCCTAAACCATTATGTGAAGCATCACTGTAAATTACATAAGGTTTATCTTCCACGTGTAAAGTAAGAACAGGTGCTTGAGTCAACATTTCTTTCAACTGATCAAAACTAGCTTGACACTGATCTGTCCACACAAATCTAACTCCCTTTCGAAGCAATCTGGTGAGTGGAGTAGCTATCAAAGAAAAACCTTTCACAAACCTTCAATAATAGCCTGCCAAACCCAGAAAACTTCTAACTTCAGTCACTGACTTTGGTGGACTCCAATTCAAAATAGCTTCAACTTTACTTGGATCGACTCTTATACCATCTGCTGAAACTATATGACCGAGAAAAGTTACTTAGTCAAGCCAAACTCACACTTTGACAGCTTAGCATACAACTGCTTCTCTCTTAAGATCTGTAACACAATTCGCAGATGCTTGTCATGTTCTTCCTCATTACGTGAATACACCAAAATATCATCGATGAAAACCACCACAAACTGATCCAGATAGGGCCTAAACACCTTATTCATCAAATCCATGAAAGCTGCAGGTGCATTCGTCAATCCAAAAGGCATTACCAAGAACTCATAATGCCCATATCTTGTGCGGAAAGCTATCTTAGAAACATCTTCAGCTCTAACCCTCAATTGATGGTACCCTGATCTCAAATCAATTTTGGAAAACACCGCTGCTCCCTTCAACTGATCAAAGAGATCATCAATTCGGGGCAAAACTCAGCAACTGTGGGTATACTATCAAGTTGAGAACTCATTACTCTGGTATCCAAAACATGAGCAAGATAAGCATCACACCCTTTTCTAATCAACTTTCTGGCTGAAACAGCTGAAACCAACAAGGATGCAAGTTGTCTCTGCTCACTAGATACTAATATACTTCTACCATCACTAGTTCTCAAAGTAACACATTTCTTTTAACAATCCACCACAGCTCCATGCTTAGACAACCAATCCATGCCTAAGATCAAATCATATTCTTTAAAAGGCATTTCAATTAAATCACCAAGAAACTCCTCACTTTGCACCACAACAACACTATCACGATGCACCTTACTCACCATAACACTATGTCCTAAAGGATTGGTCACTAAGACATCAAATCCTAAGGACTCTGAATGCAATTCAGACACAGGCAAGATAGATGCACTTATGTATGAATGAGTAGATCCTGGATCAATCAAAGCAAGTACTGAAATGCCAAATAAAGAAAATGTACCCGCTATAACTGCTGAAGCATCCGGCTGCCTCTGCATCACATATACTCTCTGAGAAGATCTGGCCTCATCTGGCCTGCTGCCCCTGGATGAAGATCCTCCTCTCTGACTAAACCCAGGTCTACCACCTCTACTGAAACCTCTGCCCCCTTGACCACCTCTGCTGACACTAGGTCGAGAAGCTGCAGTATCAGCCTGCCTATACTCTTGCATCTCAGGGCAATCTCTAACAAAATGAGCTGGTGACCCACATCTAAAACACCCAGCTGATCCACCAATCTTCCAACAAACACCCCTATGGGTCTTACCACAATGCTCACATACAGGTGGCGTAGACCTCTGAATCACTGGAGTTGGGGCACTAGTTACAGAAACTGTCGGTCTCGACCTCTGCCTCTGATACTGAATTGATCTGCCCGATTGTCTCTGGCTTCTACTGGTTCTCGGAACAAAACCTCCTCGACCCCTCTTCATAGATGAAGACCCTGCCTCAAACTGGGATCTCCTTACCTTGGTCTCTTCCTCAATAGCAGCTGCTGCAATGCCCTGTGCTCTCTCAACACTTCTAGCTGCTGCAACAAGCTGAGAAAAATCCTGGTACCGGGAACCAGCCACAATGCACATGATAGAGGGCCTCAATCCCTCCTCAAATCTTTGGCACCGGTCTATTTCATCGGAAATAATTCCCCTGGCATATCAACTCAACCGGATATACTCAATCTCATACTCTGTTACCGTCCGGTTGTCTTGCCTCAAATTCAGGAATTCCATCTTCTTAATATCTTTATACTCCCTCGGAGTATATTTCTGCTCGAACTCCCTCAGAAAATCACCATAAGATAATGTAGGTGGATCATCCATGGCATGAGGAACCGTCTTCCACCAGTCATAGGCATCTTTCTGTAGGAGGGACCTGGCATAGTCAAATTTTTCATCTGAAGTAGCTTGCAACTGGATGAATATTCTCTGCACTTTATCCAACCACTGCTCAACCACTGCAGGATCGGTAGTGCCCAAGAAATCTTCAGCCCCATATTTTCTCAACTTATCATAATGTCTTACCGACACCTGAGGCTGTGGTGGTGGGGGCTGCACTGGAGCTGGCCTCAATAGTTCTATCACATGCCTTAGCCAACCCGGCGAAACCTCCTCTGCAGCTGATCTCTCTGGCACAGAAACAGGTGCCTCACTAACCCTCTCAACTCTAGCTCCATCTCTACTCTCTCCTGGAGCTACACTCTCAGCACTTCCTTCTACAGTATGATGTGAATGGGACTCCATTACTACCTATATCTGCAGACACAGCAGAATATTCCTCATTAAAGATCAAAGACTGCCATACCAAGACATGTATTTTATTCAAAAACCAACTTTTAAAATCAAAATATTCTTTTTCTTACAATTCACCTAGGTTGAGAATCTCAAACCTTGGCTCTGATACCAAAAATTGTAACACCCCTTCCCGACCTACATGTGTAAGCTAAGTAGAGGCGCCACACTATCCTAATGTTGCTACCAATTTTACTTAGTCAAATTTTAGTTCCAATTTTTACAGAAATTTTGCCATAGTTTCGCCTAGAAATTGAGTCCCAAGTGTCGACAAAACTGGTTTTTTTCTGATTTTTGAAAACATTTTTACACAAACCAATGCAAACAAAATCATTCTCAGTACACTCCCAATAAATCCCCTTATAACCTCAACTACAACCTGCAAAAAAGATTTACACTTCTAGTACAAAATAAAGTAAAGGTTTATTATGAAACACAGTAGATAAAATATTTGTTCACTATGCAGCGAAAAGTAACAATATTTACAATTTCATATACATCAAAACTCAAGTTTTATAAAACATAAAGTTTATACATGTTTGGCAGTCAGTCTTTGATCTTTAAGCCCACTATTCACACTTCAGAATCTAAACTCTACTAGGCCTAGAGGAACTCTCCGGTTCCACCCTGTCACCTGCGCGATAAACCACAATCGCGCTAAGCCAACGGCTTAGTGGTACAAACAACCATAATATTATGCCTCAATGTAATGCCAATGTCACACAATCAAGTTTCATAAACAATTCAAAAGAATATTATATTTCACAATCTTACATTATTTAATAATTAATCAAAACATTAATGATTCACATTGAAAACAAAGACAAGCATGAGTCCAAAATACACTAATATGTTATTCAAAGTTCAGAGTTACTGCTTTGGTCCATAATCACAATCATCAAGCCCATAGGCAATATATATATATCTCTATCCATGGATAGCGTAACAGACCCAGTCTCTTGGACCTCAACCCGGTTAGAACCGAGGAAATCCTCAACCCGGCTAGATTGTTACTATTTTTGAGGCTTACAACCCAGTCTTTTCACCCCAAAAACATCATATTTCACATTTATCATTTCACATTTTTCAACTGAAATCTGCTTACGACCCGGTCTTTTCACCTATCCAGTGATTCATAGGCATGCCGCCAAACCCAGAATTCTGAAAATTGAATTAACATATTAGGCACACAATCATCATATCTTTCACATTTCATATTCCATATTTCATTTCATCATCATATAGGCAAATATGCTTCAACCATCTTATTTACATCATTATAACCAAACACATTGGTTTTACATCTCATTATATCTCAAATCACATTAATCAATTCATCACTCAAGTGTATATAACCAATGTCATTAACACACATTTTACATGCTCATCACAACATTCACATTATACCAAACATACATTATTAATATGCATTAACAATGCATTAGATTTCTTAACACATTTACAATCAAATGTATGTTAAGTCTCAACATCATATGAATGTATGAAATAATGTAGTTTGTACTTACCTTAAAACCAACTCACACCAATCTATACACTTACTCTTCCAAGAATCCTCAACACTTAGGTTAGGGAAATTCAACCTCTTCACAACCTAATCCAAAAGGAATATTAGCAAAATGACCATATGAATAGTAAATTCTGGTTTTGGACTCAACTTAATCCTTATTTTGAAAAATTGTATAATATAATATACTTGACTAAAAACTCTAAAATTTTTACAGAATTTAGTTTTACATCTTAAAATCATTCCTTTAAAATTTCAGATCAAACTGAACACAAAATCTTTGTCAAATAGTTCACCCAACCAGACTGCTCCAATTGCCCTGCATCCTGGCAGCAGTTCTGAACTTTGTGAATTCTGTAAATTAAATTTAATCAATGTGGTTCCAAATTATTTTTCTCAAATACTAGACTCAATAAGCAACAACATATCCAAAATTCAATTGGAAATTATGTTTCTACATTTTATTAAAAATCCCGAAAGATAGCTGTCTCAGTCAAGGTACCTTCTGGAACAGGTCTAATAAAAATAATCTTTCCAAAATCATAACCATTCCAAAATCAAATCAACATATTTTTCAGTCATTCTAGACTCATAGAGGCACAACATATCAAAAATTCACTTCAAGAACGTTTTTCTATATTTAAATAAAAATCATACAAGTCACAGCATTTACTAATTGTAAAACAGAAAAAAAATTTCAAAAGGAGTTCAATGGTTAAAGTACCAAACTCATGTATTCTATGCTTTCTACTTCACTAAACACAACTCTTACTCTTCCATCACCAACACCAACCTAACTTCCTATCTTTAATTCAATTTCAACACTTTCAAACATAATCACAACTCAAATAAAACAAGGGAAATCAAGAGAGAACTTACCAAAGTTGATGAAACTTCAAAATTTTCCAACTCAATCACTTGATTCTTCCTTCAATTAGCTCTTAAAATTCAAAAACCCTCACTTGCTCTCTTGCTTCCTTGATGTCCGGCCAACACAAAGAGAAAAGAAAAGAAAATGACAAAGTGTAAGAGACAAAGTCAAATTTCTCATCTCTTTAAACCTCCACCAAGTATTCCAAATAAGAAATTACTTAAATACCCTCTTCTATTTATTTTAGCTCCCTTTCCCTTACTTTCCTTTTTAGTAATTTCACAAATAACAAATTAAATATCTTCTTCCTTTGACCATCCATTTTGACTTGTATATATGTTATATATATTTCCATATATACAACATATAAACTCTCTCTTAATTCTTTTTCTTTCCAATTACACATATACATT
The DNA here is from genome assembly GCA_947685225.1 of Garcia nutans. Taxonomy (NCBI): domain Eukaryota; kingdom Viridiplantae; phylum Streptophyta; class Magnoliopsida; order Malpighiales; family Euphorbiaceae; genus Garcia; species Garcia nutans. The sequence goes on from CANTUV010000007.1 coordinate 58,331,837, forward strand.
TAATTCAAATAAAGCAACAATTATATCAAAATTTCTAGGGCACACTTTGGGATATTACACAATTAAACTTGTTATTATTTGGATAATAGAAGTTCGGATTTAAAACTAAGTAAATTGATTAGAAATGAGTTGCTTTTGGTTTTAATCTAATTTTTTTTTGGATTTAGGGTTAGGCCACCTTAATTGATTAACTATAATTTTTCTAAGGTATTATTTTAATTTTTGTTTCCCTTTTATTAATGATGGGGTTCTACTAAATTAAATTTTAGCCTTTCTCAAGCACTAAACTAATATTGAATTTAATCTTACGTCTACTCTTGTGATTACAAGTGATTAAATCAATTCATTAAGTTTTGTGAGGATGTTGCATCAATCTCATAAGTGTTTAGCTTATCTCTAAAGTGAAAACTTACTTAAGATTTATCTCCTTGGACTAATGTTATGCCTCCATTCTCGCTTCATCATATATCATCCCAAATCAATTAATTATTGGCCAGATATTTAATGTATTAAGATCAAAGATAACAAATTAATTAAAGGTTAAACTTAATTGAATCAAATAATGTACCACCAGTATTTTTATTAAAATATAATTAAATAAATAATTTGACAGGGTTAAGTGAGATGTTATAAGGAGAAAATGTCTAACATATATGTTGGGTATATGTGAAATATATCTAAAGCATAAATTTTGCTAAAAAATAAAAAAATCAAAAGTCAAAGTCAAAAAGTAAAATAAAAAGTTAAAAAATATAAAATTAAAATAACTTAAAATTAAAATTAAATTAATTAAGATAAATATGGATAGGAAGAAAGAAATACCTCATTATTTTATTAATTAATTTATGTATACAAGTGATGGGCATAATAGGACAAAGTTTATAAAAGAATCATCTTCTTACTTTCTCCATGGGTGTGGCCAAAATTGGAGAGAGAGAGAGAGAGAGAGAGAGAGAGAGAGAGAGAGAGAGAGAGATTTTCTTCTAGTCAACATTAAATTACACTAAAAAGCTTAAGGAATCTAGGGGGGTTTTGAAGAGAAATCAATAATTCAAGTAAGTTTTCCTTAATTTAAGTTTGATTTCCTTAGTTTTACGGTTATGTGTAACACGAGTAGAGAGAGAAAGTATATTTAAATGGTTAAAATTGATAGTAATTGAGTTTGTATAATGGATATGTGATGATTTATTAATCGATTTGCTGAGATGAGCATAAATGATGGAATTAGGGTTATGAAATGGATATGTAAAAATTAGAGTTTTGGTATGGGTGGATATAATTATTGTAATGGGATAATTTAATGTTGTTTTAATATATATATTGTGATTTTATGATTAGAAAATGAATATGAGTAGGTATGGATGAAGTTAGGGTTTTGTAGTAAGTTATGTGGAATTAGTGTTTTGCATGGAGGTTGATACAATTATTGAAATGAGTTATTTTGATACATAAGTAATGAATTTATAATTAAATGTTGGAAAGGGGTGTAGGCCAAATTAGTGGAAGTGGTAGAATTTAGGGCTTTTGCTTGGAAAGGGGTTTTGAAGTAGATTTGGAAGCAAATAAGGTTAGTACATATTTAAATGACTTGAGATTTTATTAAATATGATTTGGCATAATGTTTATGGTTTCTTTGTAATGTTGATATTCACATAATCTATGCAATGAGGTATAGATATGTGATGAGTGTCACATTAGTCAATTGTCCAATTTAAAAGTAATGTTTATATATGAAATGAACAAGATTTACTAATGTTGTGTAGTAAGATGTATTATAAGGATAAGTTATGAAATGTGATAAAATGTGTGGAATGAGTCACATTGTGAATGTGATTTGTGGGTATGTAATGTGAATATAAATTGGTAATGGAAATATGTTTCAATGGGTAATGTGTAAATAGTTATGAAAAGTTAGGGTTAACTCTGTTGAGCCAGGTTGCCAATAGTATGTCATGTTGATTGTTATGCCTTCAGGTCAGATATGCTAGTGTCGAGCACATTTGTGCTGAGGAGACAACCTTTGGATGATCATAAAAACTTTGACTCCGGTGTCAATAGAGGGCCACCTTCGGGTGATATATTTAATACTGCCCTCAATGTCAAGAGGAGGAGGCCTTTAGGTGATAGCCTCCGGTGTCTATAGGGAATGACCTACGGGTGATATGTGACACTGTGTCCCTGGTGTTGGATCTTTGGGTCACTGTAAATAGAGTGCTAGGCCCAGTATATAAGTGTGATTATGACATGTTGGTGAGTAGTATAAGGTAAGGAGGGTTTGATTAAAATAATGCATATTATATTATGTAATTAAGTATTTTGTTTGAATATTTATTGTTATTAAATATGTACCACTAAGCTATATACTTAGTGTAGTTAGCTGTATTGCGCAGGTGAGAGGACTATACAACATAGCGGTTCAAAGTGAGGTGGAGATTGGAGTATTTATTTTGTTACAAGAGCAACGTGATAGGATTGCATTCATGTATAGTTTTTACTATACTTTACTTTGGATTTTTGTACATTTTAATTGAGATTTAAGTACTATAAATGAGTTTTGGAAAATGTTGCATATATATGTAAATGAGACAAGTAATGTTTTAAATGTATGAAAATTTTATAAATAATATTTTGGGTGTGAGATTTTCAATGAGTATAAAGACGTGGAAATTTTAAAAAGAATTTGAATTTTAGGAGTGTTGTGAGCGGGGATTTTCGCCCACACTCCTATGTGAAATGGTTCTTACGACTTCGACACTGTTAGGCTCAGGGCCTTAGAGAACACTGGCCTAAACCCGAAAAAAATGGAGTCGCCACTCGGACAAGCCACGAAAAAGAAAGAGGTGGATGACTCGATTTCTAAGGAATCCCCAACTCCCCTAATGGGTTAAAAAAGTTGGATACATATGGGGAAGGTGAGAATGATCCAGTACTCCCACAACGCCCGGTTCATTGAAACTGGCCTCCTTTTAGGTCTAAATATTATTAAACTCTTAGTTATTACGATATTATCCATACTATAAAAAATTTAAAAGGAATAAGCATTCATCATCTTATTAAAATAAAACAAATAAAATAGGCACCCATCGAAAGATGAAAACATGCCTTTACAATTTTCAAAATCCAAAATACAAATAAAACAAAATAGGACACCCACAAATTGGTTGAAACATGTCCCTTACATTAATCCCCAAAAATAAAATGGAAGAAACAAATTAAATAAATAAGGCATCCATAAAGTGGAAACATGCCTTTTACAACTTCAAAATTCAAATGCACAATTAGCCAAATAAATTAAACCATTCAAACATAACAATTAAAAACAAAAGATCTATTATGAACCAAATAAAATAAATCATCCATTATAAAAACATTAAATAAATTAAATAAACAAAATTAGGGTTTAAAGTATTAAATATATAAAAATTAGTGTTTACATATTAAACCTGCGGTTTGTAAGGTTAAAATATGTTTTTATGGTTTTAACTTAGGGTTTTGGAAATTGGGTTTAAGGTTTTATAAATTAGGGTTTTGGATATTAAGGTTCTGGATACTAGGTTTTTACAAATTAGGGTTTAAATAATTGAATTAGAGGTTTTAAATTAAATCTTAGACTGTCGTGAAGTTGAAATAAAAAATATGAAGTGAGCTACTAGATGAAACAAACATATTCAATTTTTGTTTTATAAGACATGTATCTAGCATTTTGATAATTTAAATTAGAGGTTTAAACTAAACCCCGAGCTACTATGAAATGATATATCAATTTGATAATTATTGTTAAGGTTTATGCAAAATCACAACCCAGACTAATTAACTACTGGATCAAACAACAAACAACACTCAAAAAGAAGATTATAGCTACTGAACTGTTAAGTAAATAGAACTTAGGAAACAAAACCTGCGTTGAAGGTTCCACCCAATGTGATATGTTGAACCAAGCTCCCGTCTTTGAAATCCTGGATCAATGAGAGTATTGGCTGGTGCCTTTTGTTATTGCCTTATCTGTGTGAATTGTTGCCTTGTTAATTATTATGTGTTTATTGCTAATCCATGCTAAATGATGACCCTGTATTTATAGAAAAATTTATTAGGTTAACACCTTATGACTGAGCCTTAATTTCCTATTTCAACACGGTTACTCTGAAGCATATTGAATTAAATCCTTTTGAATTCAAGAGAAACCGTGACTATGTCGAATTAAAACAAGTTTAATCCGATATGGAACAAAGTCCATATTGAATTAGTAATTATAATTCGATATGGATAAGCCCCATATCAAATTAGAATTTATTTGATTTGATATAAAGCAAGGTCCATATTGAATTAGAGTGATTATAATTCGATATGGTTGATGGACCACCATATCGAATTGGAATCATTCTAGTTCGATATGGACATGGTCCATATTGTATTAGGCATGGTATAATTTGATATGGATCATCCATATCGAATTGGAAAAGCTTAATTTGATATGACATGATCCATATAGAACCAAACTTGCTTCAATCTCAAATCGGACCATTTCAGGGCTTTAAAAATTGAACCGGACTTATTTTAGGCCTTATAAAACTATACCAATCTAATTAAAAGCATAGAGTAGGTTTAAGCTTATTAAGAATGGACCGATCATGAATTAGGCCTTCCTTAATTAGGACCAGACTAGCTTTGAGCCAAAATCAAGAGTCTATAGTTTACCCCTACTTGAACGATCTGAGACTTCAGTAGAAGAGAGTGAAAAGCAACATGAATTCAAGCTGATTTTAGATGAGGGTGGGTTCAGGACCCATGAATTGAATTTTGGTTCATGACCTGAGACTAGATCTAGGTTCTAAACCTGAGCTAGGAATTGGGTTCTCAACCCGAGTGTAAGTACGGATTTTCATCCCCACTTCCATGTGGAATGATTCTTACGGCTTCGACACTATTAGACTCGGAGCCTTAGAGAATACGAGCCTAAACCTGGAGAAAATAGAGTCGCCGCCCAGATGGGCTTGGAAAATAGAAAGGGATGGATGACTCGATTCCTAAGGAATCCCCAACCCCCATTTGGATTTGGAAAATTGGGTATGTATGGGGAAGGTGAGAATGACTGAGCAACCCCATAATGCCAGGTTCATTAGAACCGGCCTTCTTTTCAGGTCTTAATATTATCAAATTCTTAACTTATTAAAATATTATTTATATTACATATATATTAAAGTAAATAAATATTCATTGTATTAAAATCAAAGAAGGTCCAAACAAAATAATAAATGGGCACCCATACAACATGGAAACATGCCCTTACAATGTCTAATACCCAAAACTAAATAAAATAGGACACTCACCATTTGGTGGAAACGTGTCCTTTACATTAATCCCAACACTTTAAAGAAATTAAATTACATCAGATTTAACCAATGAGGTACTCACAAAGTGAAAACATACCTCTTACATTATAGAAATTAAAATAAACAACGTTAAAATAATTAACCAAATAAACTAAATCATTTAAACAAGTTTAGGGTTTTAAGGTTTTTAACTTGAAAGTTAGGGTTTTAGGGTTTTGATGAATTACTGAAATAAGGGTTTTAATATTTAGAAAACAATTTTAGGGTTTTGGCTTTAGAAAACAAAATTAGGGCTTTGCTATTTGAAAAACAAGTTTAAAGTTTTGATAAAAATTTAGTTACTGTAAAAACTTTAAGACCTCTTTAATATTGATTTTTAATAAATAATGGCACAAGACATGGCTATTGAATGTGTTTAAATGAAGATACATGGGATATTAATTGATAGTATTATCAAATACAGCTCATTGGACAGATTTAAACCAAGTCACAGTAAGTATGAAGTTTATGATATTAGTAAGCAGGATTTGCTATGATTTTAAAGAGTTTAGAAGAACATACCTATGTTTGAAGGCTCCACCAAATTGAGAGGATTGATCCAAGCTGCTGCCTGCACCAAGCTTGATTTCTAGCCGAGCTAAGTATGTTGATTCTGTCTTTGTTGTTGCTTGTGTTTGCTCTCTTTGCTTCTTCAAAAAATCAAAATCCCCTTGTTTAGTATGAAAATCTCTTATTTATAGGCAATTGTTAACCCTAATGCTTACTGTGAAAATTGAGTCCCTATTAATTAAGGAAATAATTAAACCGAATTAGATTTGGCTTAGTGGGTGTCAAATTTGCAAATTAGCAAGGCCAATTGCCTGCGGTGAATTGGTCAATCCACTTCACCATAGGCACGGGCTGCAGTTAATTGGCTCAAGTCAATTCGCCGCAAGCCTGGCTTGCTAATTCAAGTAGGCTGAGGCCTGCAGTGAAATTGGCTCGCCCATTCATCGGTTAATTTTTATTATTTTATTATTTATATTATTATTATTGAAATAAATATTATATTTTTATAAAATAAATATTTATATTTTCTTTTTTCTCTCTTTTTATTTATTATATTATTAAAATAAATAATAAATAATATATTATTATGTGTTGAGATTTTAATATTGTGCCAAACTAAATTTACGTTTGTAAAATTATTCCGGATTGTTTTAAACCTTTGGACTTGACTTAACCCTCTTTTAATTAGTGCCAGACTGGACTTTGTAAAAAATTAAGGGTCTACAGTTTGCCCCCTGCTTGAGTATCTGAGTCTATAGCAAAAGAGAGTGACAAGCAACATGATTTTTGATTGGGTTTAGAACCAGACTGGACTCTGTACCCAAGGTTGGATTGAGTTCTGGACTAAAAAATGATTTGAGTTCTGGACCTGGGGTGAGTTATGGACTCAAAAAATAATTTGAGTTCTGGACTCGAGGTGAGATCTGGACTAAAAAATAATTTAGGTTCTGGACCTGAGGTGAGTTCAAAAAATAATTTGGGTTTTGGACCCGAGGTAAATTATGTACTCAAAAAATAATTTGGGTTCTGGACCCAAGGTGAATTTTGGACTAAAAAATAATTTGTGTTCTAGACCCAAGGTGAGTTCTAAACTCAAAAAATAATTTAGCTTCTCGACCCGAGGTGAGTTTTGGACTAAAAAACTAATTTGGATTCTAGACCTGAAGTGAGTTATGGACTAAAAAAAAATTAGATTCTGGCTCCGATGTGAGTTCTGAACTAAAAAAGATTTGAGTTCTAGACCTGAGTCATCTGCAAAAGATAATTGTAGTCAGTAAGGTATCTACAAAAAATTTAGCTATTTTTATCATACTTATATCCTCTTGCCCCCTGTGCAAAAAAAATATTTTAGAAGTACAAAAAATATTTTTAGACAACCAAATATTTACTTTTGGCATGTGAAAATAAAAATGTCAGTTGCTTTTTGGAAAAGTGAGAATAATTAAATTTACTGTTTATTCACGTGAATTGCTTTTTGCTTTTTTTTTTTTGTCTTTTCTTTTCTTTTTCATCTATTTAAACGATTATCAACCCTTGTTTCATTTCATTTAAACTTATACACACATACTTGCAATAGCAAATGGAAAGGATACATTTTTCAATATCAGGGCCTCGATCCAACACTGAGTTGCTAGAATTCATTCGATAGCATGAAAATGAAAATGTTGATCTTCTAGCTGGGATACAGCTTCATCATAGTTTAGGTAAAAAAAACTCAGGTCATGTTGCAATTTAATATTTTAGTAGCATAAATATTTTTTTATTTTTTATTTTTTACTTTTTTATGGTTATTATTTTTAGTTAGGATTTAGTTATTAAAAGTATATTAGCAAATGAATTGTAACAAAGGTTAAAAAGTATCCTAGTGCTAAAAATAGATGAACTAATGAACTGTAGCAAAAATTTAATAAATAACCTAGTATTAATAAATTTGAACAGAAAGTAAGGAGTAACTTATGACAATATTAGATTTTGAAATAGTAATATTTGTGAGATGATATACATACCTCGTATTGGCTTAAATGGTTCGGTGTTAGCGCGATCGCTGCGCTGTCCAAGGTGGAGGGTGTGTCTACAAATCTAGGTAATGGTATGATGTAGCACCTTGCTAAGTAAAACAGATTATCCAAGAGTGTGATTTTGAAAACTTTATTCTGCAACTACCATCCGAAGAATGTCCGATAGATAAGAGTGTGGTTCAAGCGTTATTAGAACGGTGGATGGACACGACTCATACTTTTCACCTTACTGTGGGAGAGATGACCATTGGCCCAGTTGATTTTGCAGCCATAGCATGCCAATCCCTCTTACTAATGATATCTTGAAACATGATGAAATTCAATAGTTACTAGGTATGGAACCTTCATTAAAAGAGCCATTCAAGATAAAAATTGAACCGATTTGGAATCATTGGATGAACTATGCTGGACAGGTTTGTGGAGAAATGGCCGAGCAATAGGCTCAAGGATTTTTACTATACTAGCTCAGATAAACCATTTTATACAGTACCGAATCTGCCATCCATTTATTAGTGTTGAGGGCCCTTGCTGATATGGATCTTGTACAACTTTACGGCTGGGGTGAAGCTGGCCTTTCTTATCTCTATCATGGTCTTGACAAGATTTGTAGGAACAAAAAAGTCTTTCGTTGGCTTTATGGTTATTGTTAAGGTACTATCTTCCACCATTGTCAATTCAATTTACATACTTGTATGAATTTGATTTCCGTTGTTATTACATATATGGGCTTATGAGCACAATCTCGTGAGGAGGGTGCATGGTACTTCCCGAGAGAGAGTCAGGTATCCAAGGTTGAATTTTTAGTTGTCTGATAGTGCAACGATTCCCAGCTCTCATCATCTGCACTCCTAGCGCCATTATTTGAGTCGTTTAACCTGGGGCCAGGTAAAATAGTGTTAGTATGCCTTGAAATTTATGTAAAAGTCTACTTACCTTTTGTAATCTTATTGGTTGACTTGGCTTGGTACAAAGCTGAGGAGCGGGCGAATTGGACTCCTCTCATGCATGATGCATTACCTTACCAACACTCCTAACGAGCCATTATTGGTCCTATGTTTAGTGGCTGGTTTCTCAGGAAGAGGGTGTATGATTGTTTCCTTGGTCTCGAGCAGCAGAGGGTTCCGAGCATCGGAATGGCTATGATGTTAAAACTTACCTTTGTCCATTAGGCATGACTCTTGAGCTTTGACGTGTCTCCTGTTGGCGTCTAGGGAGTTTTCGAGGAGGAAGAAAGAAGAGATGAAGAAAATAGTGATGAAGAGGAATATGAAGGAGAGGGGAGAGAGTCTATCTCTTATTCCGGGGCTGACACCTCTTAGGTGAACATTTACCATTTTGTCATTGCAACTGTTTCTTCTTAACTTGTTCTTGTTGTTTTTATGATTATCACAGGCTGCTGGTTCATTTGAGCATGAGGCTGGACCTTCCTCCGTTGTTCTAGTTCAGCGACAATTTTCACTAGTTCAACTACAATTTTCTCCGTTTGCTCCTTCTTTTTAGCTGGAAGTGCCATCTTATTTGCAAGGCTTTGATTTGAGTTATCTAGTCTGCCATCCTATTCCATGATGATTTATGATATATGTATGCATGATTATGTATGTTCTTACCCTTTTCCTTTTCCGACTCACAGTGAATGCTTGAGGAGCAAAATAAGAAACTGCAAGAAGAATTAGCTGCCAGCCATTGGCGCGCTGCTTATTTTGAGTGAAGCTTTCAGGACTTCCAATTTTGGGGAATCAGGGATCCTGGTGCTTTATCTTCTAGAGGGCCCTAAACTGATGACTATGAGATCCCTTCTCCTATTTTAGATGAAGACTATTATAGACCTAACTTTCAAGAAAATAAAGACTTGGGTATTTTTCCTCTGAGCGAATTTCAAATGGGTGATATACCTCCTCTTTCATCAGACGATGACTTTTTTAGGGCTTTATTTGATCATGGTCCGCCTCCTTCTTCATAGTGATCCATCATTGTATTAAGTGAAAAAACTTGTATGAATAAAATAATAATAATAATTATAGTAATTATAATAATAATGGTGTTTGCTTTACTGTAGCTTTGACTTTTCATTTTTTATATACCTTTTTCTTTCTTCTTTTTTTTATTTATTCATTTTTTATATGCACAAAACCGCCCATGAGAATTCACAAACCAGAAGTCCGAATGCTTTATGGATTCAAATTTGTAAAACCAAGATAAGTGCATCAATCCAACAACTACTTGGACTCAAATTCCCATTTCCTTGCGCGTCTTGGTCTCAAGTCACTACCAACATCTTGTCCACTTCAGTATATAAGCCAACCTCTTATATACATTTTGTTTCAATTTTTCGTTCATGCTAAAATTTCTAATTTCAACAGAAGCAATGAAATACTCTACAAATTTTATTACGGCAACAAAAAACCATTTCAAGAATTCTGAGATTTTTTTTAACCTCAACAATGACAGAGCATAATTTGAAGAAAATCAAAGGTTTGTTTAGAACCATGAAAGCCATACATTGGGAACAAGTATCTTGGTCTCAAATTAATACTTTGAAATGCTTTCAAAATGTTAAATTGGACCATTTCTTTTTACATGCCATGGCTTCTTTTTAGGATGTGAAAACTAGGACGTTCAAGATAAAATGATTGAAGAATTTGAAGCCATCCTTGGATATCCAAGTGATAAACCAATGGCATTGCCAATATTGACTTCCAAAACTCACCAAAGGATGTAAATGTTGTTTCAGCTTTCAAAGGTCAAAGTTCTGCAGTTGACGAGAGGTGAGAAAATTCTGCTCAGTCCCTTGATTAACTTTTGTACTTCTCATATAGCTCTCACCAAAACATGGGGGCATATTTATGTCTCTGCTTGCTTAGTCAATTTCTGCTCATTTCTTCTGATGGAAACATCGATCCACGAGGACTAGATATCATGGATGTCACATCCCAAAGTTTAGGTAGTCGAGTATTAGGCAAGAAGGACATAAATAATTGGTCAAATAGAGGCTTGAGATAGTCAAAAACAAAATTGGTATGCAAAGGAGGCCCATGAAGTCGACGGGACCTAAAGGTAATTTTTCGAAAGGCCGAGGACCTAAGAGTAATTTTTTGAAAAGTTGTGTCGGTTCTTAATAGCGACCCAAACGGATGCCATAAATGTGTTCTCGGGATTAATCGGGTCGTAATGATGGCGCACGATTTTTCCCGAAAACGCACGGTTTGTAAGTTACGGGGGATTTTTTAACAAGGGCATTTTGGACATTTTCACCGGAGGGGCGATTTTGTAATTAAATATAACTTTGGGGAAAAAATTTAAAAGAACAAAAAGCCACTTTCAAGTGGCCAAATCCTAGCCATTAAGTCCAAATGGGTTGGACAAATCATGGCCATTGAAAATAAACAAATTAATTAAATGGAAATTAAATTATAAACAACTAATTTTGGTCTTCCAAACACAAGTAAAGGATAAAAAAAACATCACCATCACCACTTTTCTTCTTCCTTAGGTCGTGCTCCCCCCTCCCTTCCATTTTCAAGGAGAAAATTTTTAAGTCTAAGCCATTTTTCAAGTGAAATTCAATAGGAAATAAGGTAAGATACCATCCTAAGTCTTATTCTTTCATTAGAATTAGGTATTAGGCTATGTTTAGGAAGATTTGATATTATGTTCATGTTGGGAAAGTATTAGTAAGTTGATGATTATGGTGAAAAATGATAAACTACTTAAAGGAAATGATGAAAACGGTGATTATTAGTAAGAATAAGTAAATGATTGTTAGAAAATCATAAGGTAGCATCGTGTTCATATCTAGGGTTTGTTCTTACATATGTGACATGTTAAATTCATAGGAAATCAAGGAGATTAGAGAGGAAATAAAGTGAAATAGACAAGAAGAGCAAGGAAAAGCAAGGTTTGGTACTTTAACTAATTGTTTGTTCATTTTCTTGAAATTGTTCTGTTTTAGAATTAGTGAAATGCTGTGACTTGTATGATTTTTAATTAAATATAGAAAAATTATATTGAGTTGAATTTTTGATATGTTGTTTCTCAATCAGTCTAGAATGACTGAAAAATATGTTGAATTGAATTTGGAATGGTTATGATTTTGGAAAAATTATTTTTATTAGACCTGCTCCAGCAGGTACCTTGACTGAGACAGCCATTTTTCTGGATTTTTAATAAATTGTAGAAAAATATCCAATTGAATTTTGGATATGTTGTTGTTTAGTGAGTCTAGTATTTGAGAAAAATAATTTAGAACCACATTGATTGAATTTAATTTACGGAATTCACAAAATTTAGAACTGCTGCCAGGATGCAGGGCAACTAGAGCAGTCTGGTTGGGTGAACTACTTGACAAAGATTTTGTGTCCAGTTTGATCTGAAATTTTAAAGGAATGATTTTAAGATGTAAAAATAAATTCTGTAAAAATTTTAGAGTTTTTAGTCAATTAGATTATTTTATACAATTTTTCAAAATAAGGATCAAGTTGAGTCCAAAACCAGAATTTACTATTCATATGGTCATTTTGCTAATATTCATTTGGTCATTTTTCAAAAGTAATCCAATTGATTCCATATACATATAAATGAGCATAATATGTTATTAAAATGACAAAATATGATATTTCACATTGAAATAATATAAGAAACATAAGTCGATAATTGTATAATGCATATTCGATTAAGAAATGGCATGAAAATGTTTTGGCTCCACTGGGTATCTGGGATAGTACTGAGTAGGGTAAGGGTATGATATATCATACTATATGCAGTGCTGCTTTAATATAGGACTTCGATCCGAGTATATAGGGTGAGGACCCGAGCTATATAAGACTTTGGTTCGAGTTATATAAGGTAATCGCCCGAGTTATATAAGACTCCGGTCCGAGGGCTTCGGCCACAGATTCCACAGGGCTTGGTCCGCAATTTTTTTTAGGGCCACAGCCAAAGAATATATATATAGTTGTTTCAGTTAGTTTCTTACCATACGTTAGTCTACCAAATTACCTTGTGGAGCGAACTGATAAAATGATAATAACTGAATATATGACATGTATGGATTGTTTTTACTGTAATATTATTTTTAAATACGACTCATTTCTTTTAAAAGTACATTATGCTTTTATTATTTATTTTTCGTAATTAGTTAAAGTACCCACTAAACAATGCTTAGCGAGTTTAGTTTCTTCTAAACTCGTAGGCTATTAGCAAGGAGCCAGTAGCGAGCAGAGGAGTCCTGCGATCTGTCAGTCATCAATAAACTTAGGTGGTGCTCTTCATTTTGTATTTTGGTATTAGAAACTGGCATGTACTTATTTGAACAATACAAAGAGATAACTTGATGTAGCATGTAAATCTAGTAATGTATAATAACTGTATGGTTTTAAATTGAGTTGGGTTGTGAATATAGATGTGTGAATTCTTCTTACAGGATTGTAGTTGAGGTTATAAGGGTGGATTATTGGGAGTGTGCTTGAGTTGAATTGTGAAACAAAATATTTTTCAAAAATAAGAAAAATCAGTTTTGTCGACACTTGGGACCTAGAATTTTAAGAGAGACTCCGTCAAAATTTTTGGAAAATTTTTATAAGGAACATTAAGTAAGCTGATATAACCAGAGCTCGTATCCCGATGTAGCATTCCTCCTCGGCTTATTCATAGGTTGGGAAGGGGTGTTACAATTTGTGGTATCAGAGCATTGGTTTAGTCGATTCTGGAAGATAGGTAGTAAGTAATTAACTATGTGTGCCATGTAAGATAAAGTAAGGAGAAAGTTATATGATGAATAGGTAGATGTACATGCCAGATAGGAATTGATAATCGAGTTATATGTTGATGAATTAAGCAGATAGCTATTTATGTCAATGTAGGATGTCTCTAGATTCGTGGCAAGCTATGGAATGAAACGTAAAATCACAAGCATCTGGGTCTGCAGATGCCAGGGAAGCTCATAGCCAGGGTCAGCAGCAGCTGAAATACCCGGTCCGGAGACTTATCTTAGGCAGATTGCAACAGCTTTTTAGCAAATGGCCGAAAGGGGCCCTGCTGCTGAGGGAGATAGGAAACCCCCGATCGAGAAGTTAAGAAAGTATGGTGCAAAGGAATTTAAGGCTGGTCGTGAAGAGGGATATGAGGAAGCAGAATATTGGTTAGATAGTATCATTAGAGTTCTTGACCAGCTCCAATGCACTCCGGAGGAAAGAGTGGTTTGTGCTACCTCGCTCCTAACATAGGAGGCGCACATATGGTGGGATACCACGCAGCAGCGGGTTCCACTAAAACAGCAAACTTGGGAATTCTTCAAGAGTGAGTTTAAAAAGAGGTATATCACTGATGCATATTTGACTGCAAGGCGCAATGAGTTCATTCATTTGAAACAAGGCAGAATGACGGTATCAGAATAGGAGAAGGAGTTTACGCGCCTTAGTAAGTATGGAAAGAAGTTAATAGAAACTAAGCTGAGCGATGCGAGAAATTTTTAGAAGGACTTAATGATGAAATTAAGATACAGGTAGTGGCATTGGATAATACAAAGTTTTCAAAGTTGGTGGCTAAAGCATTGGATGTTGAAAAGGTGCAAGTAAATATGAGGAATCATCAACAGAGAATTCAACAGAAAAGAGAGCAAGCACAGAGTTCCCCAGGTAATCATCAGTCTGCTAGCAAGAGAGCTAAGGGTTAAGGATCCTTTATGAGTGTAAAGTAGAATTTAAGACCATCCAAAGGACCTAATTTTCAAGCTACCTCAGTAGCCAGCACGAGAGGAATAAGCAGAGGATCAAGTAAAGGTTATGGAAGGACTGAATATACACCATACCCTTCATGTGAGCATTGTAGACGAAAGCATAGGGGATAATGTTGGTTAGTTACTGGAGCTTGTATACTTTGTGGTGCCACTGATAACCTTAAGAAGGATTGTCCTAGAAATGTGGCAGAGATTTCAAAAGTTCCTGAAAGAACACAAGTAGCAAGTAGCAGCGGTAAAGGTCGAGAAAGAGGAAGAGGCAGAGAAAATGGTAGTAATCAAATAGGAACAAGATCGGAGACAGTAGATCGCCCTGAATCGAGAGCGCCAGCCAGGATATATTACATGAGGGTAGAAGAGAATAAAGCAGAAGAAGGAAATGAAGGTACGTAAGTTTAAAATCAATGTCTTGAGTACACATGTGTGTATATATGACGATTATTAGTTATATTGATGATGTGTAATTACACGTAAGAATCATGCATGAATAAGTAAGTTTCGGGGCGAAACTTAAATTAAGGGAGGTAGAACTGTCACATCCCAAAGTTTAGATAGTCGAGTATTAGGCAAGAAGGACATAAATAAGTGGTCAAATAGAGGCTCGAGATAGTCAAAAACAAAATCGGTATGCAAAGGAGGCCCGTGAAGTCGACGGGACCTAAAGGTAATTTTTTGAAAGGTTGAGGACCTAAGAGTAATTTTCTAAAAAGTTCTGTCGGTTCTTAATAGTGACCCTAACGGATGCCATAAATGTGTTCTCGGGATTAATAGGGTCGTAATGATGGCGCACGATTTTTCCCAAAAACACACAGTTTGTAAGTTACGGGCGATTTTCCGACAAGGGCATTTTGGACATTTCCACCGGAGGGGCGATTTTGTAATTAAATATAACTTTGGGGGAAAAATTTAAAAGAACAAAAAGCCACTTTCAAGTGCCCAAATCCTAGCCATTAAGTCCAAATGGGTTGGACAAATCATGGCCATTGAAAATAAACAAATTAATTAAATGGAAATTAAATTATAAACAACTAATTTTGGTCTTCCAAACACAAGTAAAGGATAAAAAAAACACCACCATCACCACTTTTCTTCTTCCTTAGGTCGTGCTCCCCCTCCCTTCCATTTTCAAGGAGAGAATTTTTAAGTCTAAGCCGTTTTTCAAGTGAAATTCAATAGGAAACAAGGTAAGATACCATCCTAAGTCTTATTCTTTCATTAGAATTAGGTATTAGGCTATGTTTAGGAAGATTTGATATTATGTTCATGTTGGGAAAGTATTAGTAAGTTGATGATTATGGTGAAAAATGATAAACTACTTAAAGGAAATGATGAAAATGGTGATTATTAGTAAGAATAAGTAAAGGATTGTTAAAAAATCATAAGGTAGCATCATGTTCATATCAAGGGTTTGTTCTTACATATGTGACATGTTAAATTCATAGGAAATCAAGGAGATTAGAGAGAAAAGGAAGTAAAATAGACAAGAAGAGCAAGGAAAAGCAAGGTTTGGTACTTTAACTAATTGTTTGTTCATTTTCTTGAAATTGTTCTGTTTTAGAATTAGTGAAATGCTGTGACTTTTATGATTTTTAATTAAATATAGAAAAATTATCTTGAGTTGAAGTTTTGATATGTTGTGTCTCAATGAGTCTAGAATGACTGAAAAATATGTTTAATTGAATTTGGAATGGTTATGATTTAGGAAAATATTTTTATTAGACCTGCTCCAGCAGGTACCTTGACTGAGACAGCCATCTTTCTGAATTTTTAATAAAATGTAGAAAAATATATCCAAATGAATTTTGGATATTTTGTTTTTTAGCGAGTCTAGTATTTGAGAAAAATAATTTGGAACCACATTGATTGAATTTAATTTATGGAATTCACAAAATTTAGAACTGCTGCCAGGATACAGGGCAACTGGAGCAGTCTGGTTGGGTGAACTATTTGACCAAGATTTTGTGTCCATTTTGATCTGAAATTTTAAAGGAATGATTTTAAGATGTAAAAATAAATTCTGTAAAAATTTTAGAGTTTTTAGTCAAGTAGATTATTTTATACAATTTTTCAAAATAAGGATCAAGTTGAGTCCAAAATCAGAATTTACTATTCATATGGTCGTTTTGCTAATATTCATTTGGTCATTTTTCAAAAGTAATCCAATTGATTCCTTATGCATATAAATGAGCATAATATGTTATTAAAATGACAAAATATGATATTTCACGTTGAAATAATATAAGAAATATAAGTCGATAATTGTATAATGCATATTCGATTAAGAAATGGCATGAAAATTTTTAGCTCCACTGGGTATCTGGGATAGTACTGAGTAGGGTAAGGGTATGATATATCATACTATATGCAGTGCTGCTTTAATATAGGACTTCGGTCCGAGTATATAGGGTGACGACCCGAGCTATATAGGACTTCGGTTCGAGTTATATAGGGCAATCGCCCGAGTTATATGGGACTCCAGTCGGAGGGCTTCGGCCACAGATTCCACAGGGCTTGGTCCGCAATTTTTTTTAGGGCCACAGCCACAGAATATATATACAGTTGTTTCAGTTAGTTCCTTACCATATGTTAGTCTACCAAATTACCTTGTGGAGCGAACTGATAAAATGATAATAACTGAATATATGACATGTATGAATTGTTTTTACTGTGATATTATTTTTCAATACGACTCATTTCTTTTAAAAGTACATTATACTTTTATTATTTATTTTTCGTAATTAGTTAAAGTACCCACTAAACAATGATTAGCGAGTTTAGTTTCTTCTAAACTCGTAGGCTATTAGGAAGGAGCTAGTAGCGAGCAGAGGAGTCCTGCGATCTGTCAGTCATCAATAAACTTAGGTGGTGATCTTCATTTTGTATTTTGGTATTAGAAACTGGCATGTACTTATTTGAACAATACAAAGAGATAACTTGATGTAGCATGTAAATCTAGTAATGTATAATAACTGTATGGTTTTAAATTGAGTTGGGTTGTGAATATATATGTGTGAATTCTTCTTGTAGGATTGTAGTTGAGGTTATAAGGGTGGATTATTGGGAGTGTGCTTGAGTTGAATTGTGAAACAAAATGTTTTTCAAAAATAAGAAAAATTAGTTTTGTCGACACTTGGGACCTAGAATTTTAAGGGAGACTCCGTCAAAATTTTTGGAAAATTTTTATAAGGAACATTAAGTAAGCTGACATAACCAGAGCTCGTATCCCGATGTAGCATTCCTCCTCGGCTTATTCATAGGTCGGGAAGGGGTGTTACAGTGGACCAAATAGAGGTAGGATTTTCACCAGTACCCATGGTTTTGGCTAAAACCCTAGTTGGGTTGGATCAATTTAAGAAAAAATCTTCTAGGAGATTGGTCGGAAGTCCCTTGTTGCTACATGTAATTACCTAAATCACCCTTTTAGGTTTTCAATTTAGGCCTTTTATTTTTATTTCTCTAATTTTTACCTAGCTCGCCCTTGAGGGTTTTCAGAACTAGCGAGATGTCTTAATTTTTGCCTAAGCTACCCTTGTGGGTTTTCAACTTAGCGAACCTTTTTTTTTAATTTTGCTTGTGTTTACAGATCTAGCTATAGGAGCATCTCTACTTATTCGACGCTCCATCTATGGATTTTGCCAGATATCTGCCACGACATCATTCTGCCATAAAACTACTATGTCCTACTTCTTCATATGTCAACTACATTGACTGGATCTGCTCATGAGTTGCGATTAACATCCGTTGGTTGGTACCCTAGTGGAAGATCACCCATGTCACCACTCGGACGTATCTGATGTATGTTCCTCTTGCTGCTTTTCGTTGAGGTACTTGCTATGATCCTCATCGCCTTGACCGCCAGTATGGAGCTGAGCCTCGAGGTTCAGAGTTTACTCCTGATTTGGACATGCCTTGTCTAACCAAAGCTTTCCTGGATCGACTAAAGTAAAGTTGGCATGCATGCTACGCTTATTGTTTGCCATAGATTTTACATTTGTCAATTCCTTAGGAAAAAATAATGTTAGGATGAATAATAATAATAATAATAAAAGATGTTTTATTTCCTTTTATAATTTGTCATCACCTTTTGCTATTGTGTTATTTATTTTATCTAATGGTCAGATTACTTTGAAATAGTATACATAGAATAATTTTAATATCAATTCTATTTTATTAAATTGGCAAATAACAGAACATAAAGCCAGCATACACAAGATCACTCCTGTCACTAACTAGCCCTTTCGAATTTTCTAATTGACAAATTTCTCTCACTTAGCCCTAATTGTTGCCTAGCCAGCCCTTTTAAATTTTTAGAACTAGCGAACTGCTCTAACTTTTGCCTAGGCTGCCCTCTTTAGGTTTTTAACCTAGCGAGCTTCTTTTTTTATGCATAAAACCTTTTCAACCTGTCAATGTTCACTTGATCACTAAACTTGTTCCCGTCCATGTCTGACATCTCAATTGCAGCTTTGTTCATGACTTGCTTTACAACATATGGTTCTTCCTAACTAGGTCTAAACTTTCCTCTTGGATCAGGGACATTAGGCTTACATTGCTTCAATACTAAGTCGTCGACTTTAAACTTCTTGATCTTAACCCTTATATTGTAGGCCCGAGCTATCTTTCAATGATACAGTTGATGATGATACATTGCTTTTAACGTTCTCTCTTCTAATAAAGCTAAATGTGTGTATCTGCTCACTACCCATCCTGTCTCAGGCAATTCATCTTCCATGACCACCCTTAATGATTTGATCTCAATCTCAATTGGCAACACTGCTTCCATCCCATAAACCAAGAAAAATGGTGTCATTCCAGTCAAGGTTCGTACACTTGTTTTGTATCCCCAAAAAGCAAAAGGAAGCATCTCCGACCAATCCCTATACATCTTGCTCATCTTGGATAGAATCTTCTTAATTATTTTATTTGTTGCTTCCACTACAGCATTAGCCTTCGGTCTATAAGGGGAGGATCGGTGATGATGGATTTGGTACTTTGAGAATAAGTCCCTAACTACTTCTTGAAACTGTACCCCATTGTCCAATATCATACTTTGTGGGACCCCATATCTTTAGATGAGATTTTTTTCAATAAACCTAGCCATTTGCCTTGCCCCCAGCTTATTGAAAGATTCAGCTTCGACCCATTTTGAAAAATAATCCACTACTACTATAATGAAGCATTGACTGTTTGAAGCCGTTAGATGTATCTCTCCTATAATGTCAATCCCCCAAGTTGCAAAAGGTCAGAGTGAAGACATAGAATGCAATTCTTTAGGAGGCATGTGATTCAAATTACCATACATCTGAATTGCTGGCACTTCTTTATGAACTCAATATAATCCCTCTCTATGGTCAACCGGTAGTAATCTTGTCGAACTATCTTCTTAACCAAAGCTAACCAATTCATATGTCGACCACAACTTCCTCCATGTATTTCTAACATGATTTGTTCAACTTTAGACTTCCTTAAGCATGTCAAATGTACCCCCATCAAGCCATCTCTGATACAACTCTCCATGAAAGTTGATGTATTGTAAGAACCATCGCCATATGACTCTTCTCTCTTCCCTTGTTGCCCTAAGTGGGTATTCCTTATTTTCCAAGAATTGTCTTATGGTGTCATACCATGCATCATGGTATGTTTTAGTTTCCATGATTGTTTCATATTCATAACAAGGAGTTGATGAACTGGTCAAAATTAGAGGCTTAAAAAATAAGTTAACAGGATTTTCCCATACCGAAGCTAATATAGCTAGGGCATCGACCATATGGTTTTCTTCTCTAGGTAAGTGCATTAATATGCACTCCTTGAAATTTTTCTTCATCATTGTCAAATAATCATGGTATGGTTTTAATTTCTCTTCTTTTAATTCCCACTCTCCATTCACTTGGGATACCACTAACAATGAATCACCAAAGAACTGTACTTTATCTACCTTTATAATCATCAGGGTTTCCAAACCAAAGATAAATGCTTCATACTCCACTATATTATTGGTTGTCCCAAACCTCAACTTCTTTGCTATGGGAATGAGCTCCCCTTCAGGCATTTCTAGTATTACTCCTAAACTTGCTCCCTTTCTATTTACTGCTCCATCAAAGTACATCTTCCATCCTTGTACATATATGGCCTCTAAATATTCATCAAAAAATTCCAAGACTACTTCCTCATTGTCTGACAATGGTTGCTGGGCCAGAAATTTTGCTACTACTCTACCTTTGATTATTTTCCTGGGTACATATTCAATCTTGAATTCCTATAAAATTATCAATAATCAACTATACTTCCCAATCAAAGAAGGTATCTCCTGTAAATATTTCACCGGATCCAACCTGGAAATTACTTGCACACTATAAGACTGAAAGTAATGTCAAAACTGCTTAGAAGACCAAACCACAGCTATACAGGTCTTTTCAATGATACTATACTTAATTTCATAAGGTAGGAGCTTTCTAATCAAATAGTAGACTGCGTGTTCAACCTTATTCATCTGCTTAGGCTAGCATAGCTCCTATTGACTCTTCCTTTACTGGCAAGTATAGTAATAAAGGTTTACCTGCTTTAGGTGGTTTAAAAATAAGTGGATTTAGCAAATTCTCTTTTATATGCTCAAAGGCCTTTTGACACTCTTCATTCCACTTGACTGGCTGGTTCTTTTTAAGCAATTTGAAGATAGGTTCACAAATCGCGGTAAGCTTTGCTATAAATGTACTGCAATTGTCTAATGAACCCCTAAACTTCCTTCTCTATCTTAGGGGATAGCATATCTCTGATTTCCTTAACCTTGTTAGGGCCAATCTCAATACCATTTGGGCCAATCACGTGCCCTAACATTTTACCTGAAGTAACTCTAAACACACACTTCTTTGGATTCAACATGAGATTATACTTTACTGCTCTTTCAAAGAATATCTCTAGGTTTTGGAAATTTTGTTCTCTTGTATCAAATTTCACCATCATATCATGGATGTAAACCTCAACTTCCTTATGCATCACATCATGAAATAGAGTATTAGCCATCCTTTGGTAGGTTGCTCCAGCATTCTTTAACCCGAACGACATCACCCTATAACAAAATATACCCCATGTATTAATGAAGGCAGTTTTAGATTTATCCTCTTAGGCCATTAACACTTGGTTGTATTAAAAAAATCCATCTACAAATGAGTGTAGCACGCTAGAGGCTGCACTATCATTAAGGATATCTATATGGGGTAAAGGAAAGTCATCCTTAGGGGAAGTCTTGTTCTAGTCTCTATAGTCCACACATACCCTAATTCTTCCATCTTTCTTCGACACGGGGACTATGTTGGCTACCCAATCTGGATAAACTATCACTTCAAGGAACTTCACTTGTATTTATTTAGTGACTTCTTCTTTGATCAATTCTGTCCATTTTGGTCTTAATCGTTTAAGATTTTATTTGACAGGTTTCATATGAGTGTAAGCAGGAATCATGCGCTCAGCTATATCTTGATCTATTCCAGGCATATCCTCATAAGACCAAGCAAAAACCTCTTCATATTTTTTAAATATTTTTTCTAATCTCTCTCTCTCTCATCAGGAGTAAGGTCGGATGCTATGCTAATATTTTTAGGATTTTGAGTTGTTCCCAAATTTAATGATTGTGTATCAATAGATTTAATATTAAAAATGCTCATGTAACCACTATTTGAATGTATGCGACCATCAGAAAAACATCACACAAGTAAGCAAAATCAGTAATTATTGCATTCATTTTGAAAAAAAAAAAAAAACATCATCATCCTCATACAAAGCAGACAAATCAAAATCAAAATCATTACTCTCAAAATCATAAACTAAGACATCTTCAAACTTCTCTTCAACTAAAGCAGCAACTTCTTCTAGAGTCATCTGGGCTTTCAGGATAGCTTCCTTTGTCCCTTTCGGCTCCTTTTTCAGTTGGCGGGATGAGCTCTTTCTTCATTTGTTCCACTAGTTCAGCAAAATCAGCAAAAATCTCAAAACCTAGGATTAATTTTCCCATTAACATGACTGGCTCGGGCTTCTCTTGGAGTGGTCCCATGTCTGGAGTTTTGAAAAAAACCTCTTCAAGTGGTGGGAGGCTCATCTTCTCATTCTTCTTTGGCTAGACATTTTTGTTAGCTTCTTCATATCCCAACCCTTTCTTGGAAGTCTAAGTCATAAAATTTGAAAGCTCTGTCACATTTGTCTTACCCTTTCCAAGACCAATGCCAGGCAGGTAGTTCATATTCTTCATCATAGTTAGGACCTTGGAGTCTACTACTTCATCATAAAAAATTATAGCTATTTGGAAACCATTGAGAGGCCTCTCAATAATCAGGGCATTCACCACTTCATTATCTTTGGCCTCGATGACCACTGTCTCATCCCCATTTGAAAACTTAATCTTTTGATAGAGCGTAGAAGGAACTCCACCAAGAGGATGAAACCAGGGCCATCCCAATAGTAGTACGAAAGTGATAAGGATATCTAAGACTACAAACTCTACCATAGATTGAATAGGACCAACTTTTACAATAGCTTTAAAAGTTCCCTCAGCATGCCTCTTAGTATTATCATAAGCCTTAATTGTCACTTCTGTTGGGCTTAAATCTCTTCTTGACATAGCAAGCTTTGGCAAGATTTTAAGTGGGCACACATTGATGGCAAATCCATCATCAACCATTACACATGGAGTTCTCTTCCCTTTGACTTCACTTTGATAAAAAGCGGATGAATGCGGTCTCTTCCCTCTTCTGAAAAATCTACATCCGAAAAAGATACCATGCCCACATCAATCTTATTCTTCTTCTGATCTCCCTCACATTTCATCACTCCTTCAATTTTCACAACATTATCTAGCTCCTCTGGTATTATAGAAATGGAAATTGGCATGATACCCATAGCCTTGGCCATTGTTTCTTGATGCTTCTTTGATGTAGTTAGCAAATCCCATATGCTGATACTAGCTTGTGTTCTCTTTAACTGCTTAAAAACAACATCGTCTTCTTCTTCTTTATTTTTAACTTCGACTTCCTTTCCCTTAGTAGCTTCTACTTCCTTTGGTGGTGGCCTTGCATAAGGCTTACTACTAGATTTGGTATTCATAACTTTATCTTCTTCGAGATCAGACCAGGTCCGCTCTTTTTTTTTTGTGCTCAGAATTATCACCACTATCGGTTCAGTCCCAAAACTCACTCACAGCACAAATTGCTACTTCTTTAGCAACTACAGCCTGCTCGATCTTGCTAAACACCACTTCTTCTTTGGTTGTCTCTTCATCTACATCTTAGAAAGAAGATAGTACAAATCTTTCATTTAAACCTCCCCCAATCATGAAAGTTGCCAGTGGTGCACCCTGTTGAACCTTAGCAATGGATTGTCCTTAGTGCTAGGTTTGTTTAGTTCGGGCAGCTTCCCACTATCAATCAAATTCTAGACCTCATGCCTCAACCTCAAAAATTTGTCCATCTTGTGCCCTTGCATTTGATGGAATTGGCAGAATGCCTTAGCATCAAAATTTGGTGGAAGAGGATTAGGCAAAGGGCGAGGAGTTAAGCATTATAATAATCCCTTCTTTTGTAGCTTATTGAGAACCCAAGACAGTGGCTTCCCCACTTCTAAAAACTGCCTCCTTCCTCCTTGGCCAGTTGCATTAACATCAACTGCTTTTTGTGTGCTTTGATTGCCAGACTGGTAGTTTCCTTTCTCATTTCTTCTTGCCGAGAAATGATTTTTCTCTCTTTTTCATTCTTCTATTTGCAAGCCAACTTGAAGGAGATTTTAAAATCTCTAATAAGGGTATGGGACATCCTTTCACAAAGATTAGGTAGCACCCCTCTCGCAATCATCCTAATATGATTCGATTCATCGGGCCTTTTCTTGAGCAATGCAGCTTTGTTTTCCACCTTTTCACATAATCAACAAAGTTCTCATTTGGTCTTTGCCTAATGGACTCAATTTCCATCAAAGTGACTTCCAACTCTACATTGTACCCATATTGTTGGATGAAAGCCTTGTATAACAAGTCTCAAATTTTTTGGGTACTATCCTCTAAGGTGCTGAACCAATTCTATGCAATAGGGTCCAATGAAAGCTTGAAGTACCTTAGAGTTTGAGCCTTAGTAACTTGAGCAGACTGCATAGTAGTGATGTACTACTTCACATGGAGATGAGGATTCCCAGTTCCATCAAACTTGGCAAAGGAAGGCATCTTGAACTTATATGGGACCTCTTTGTCTTGTTCAAACAACTTGTCGACCTCTGACATTTCTTCAATTTTTAGATTCTTTTCAAATTTCTTCTCTAAATCAGCAATCAACTTCTCAACATCTGAAGTGTCAGTCTTTTCCACAGGTGATCTTTCAACAATCTTTGACTCCTTCTTATCTTGAGGATCTTAAAAATATTGAGCCTAGTCATCATCATCATCAATGACTACTTTGTCATCAACAAATGTTATTTCGCCAACCTTAGCCTTCCCTTTATCCTTCAATTTCTTAGTGCTGGCAGATGCCTCAATAGTGTTCCCTAAAAGTGTAGTGAGTTGGCACTTCATAGTCTCATCTAAGGCCTCCTTTAGTTCTTCCATCTTGGCATTGAGGACGTCGTCCACCATCCTTTGAATTTGTTTGGGATTCATTGCTCTTGGTGAGAAGCTAATTGAGTTGCTGCTGGATTCTACATCACTGGCATAGGTTGGGTTGTTGTATGCTCTTGAACTGCTGTACTCCAGGTCTGTGAGCCAGAAAGGATCAATGACATGTTATGCAATGCATGTATATATGTATGCATGTATGCATAAACAACAAGCAAACAAAGATAATTAGGACGTTCCTTCCAACCTTATAACTTCCACACATGAATGGTGAGTCTCTTTTCCTAGGTATATGGTCAATAAAATACCAACATGAGATATCTTGTTTTCACAAAAAATTCACTCGGACGATTTTAACCAATAGTTATATTTTCAAACATGGAAATCAGTCCATGATAATTTTCATTAATTAGGCCTTAATCCATCCGATCAATTAGAATAGTTTTTATGCTATATTTGATTAAAACTAAATTAAGAGGTTTATCATAAATAGATTTCTCATTTGAAAAAGTAACTAATGATTCATGCCAAAAACAAGCCCATGATTAATGATTCTTGGTATAAATTATGCTCACAATTGATTCTTGGTATTCCATAATTGACATGAATGATTTGTAAGCTCTTTTTAAGAAAATAATAAATTTTTTCAAAGCCTTTGGGCTTTTATGTTTGAGTCATAAGATGGAAGAAGATTTTTTACCATCTTGAAAATTTTGAAAATTGGAGATTTGGTCGTTTGGATTTAAAGGAAAATTTTTTTTGAGCTTACAATATGATTTGGTCATATTAGAAAAAGAAAAAAACAAATAAGCCATGACAAAGGTGAGAATGACCCAATACCCCCATAACGCCCGGTTCATTAGAACCAGCCTCCTTTTTAGGGCTTAATATTATCAAATTCTTAAATTATTAAAATATTATTCATATTACATACATACTAAAGTAAATAAATATTCATTGTATTAAAATCAAAGAAGGTCTAAACAAAACAATAAATGGGCACCCATACAACATGGAAACATGCTCTTACAATGTCCAATACCCAAAACTAAATAAAATAGGACACCCACCCACCATTTGGTGAAAACGTGTCCTTTACATTAATCCCAACACTTAAAAAAATTAAATTACATCGGATTTAATGAATGAGGTACCCACGAAGTGTAACACCCCTTCCCGACCTATGAATAAGCCGAGGAGGAATGCTACATCGGGATACGAGCTCTGGTTATGTCAGCTTACTTAATGTTCCTTATAAAAATTTTTCAAAAATTTTGACGGAGTCTCCCTTAAAATTCTAGGTCCCAAGTGTCGACAAAACTGATTTTTCTTATTTTTGAAAAACATTTTGTTTCACAATTCAATTCAAGCACACTCCCAATAATCCATCCTTATAACCTCAACTACAATCCTGCAAGAAGAATTCACACTTCTATATTCACAACCCAACTCAATTTAAAACCATACAGTTATTATACATTACTAGATTTACATGCTACATCAAGTTATCTCTTTGTATTGTTCAAATAAGTACATGCCGGTTTTTAATACCAAAATACAAAATGAAGAGCACCACCTAAGTTTGTTGATGACCGACAGATCGCAGGACTCCTCTGCTCGCTACTGGCTCCTTGCTAATAGACTACGAGTTTAGAAGAAACTAAACTCGCTAAGCATTTCTTAGTGGGTACTTTAACTAATTACGGAAAATAAATAATAAAAGCATAATGCACTTTTAAAAGCAATGAGTCGTATTGAAAAATAATATCACAGTAAAAACAATCCATACATGTCATATATTCAGTTATTATCATTTTATCAGTTCACTCCACAAGGTAATTTGGTAGACTAACGTATGGTAAGGAACTAACTAAAACAACTGTATATATATTCTGTGGCTGTGGCCCTAAAAAAATTGCGGACCAAGCCCTGTGGAATCTGTGGCCGAAGCCCTCGGACCGGAGTCCTATATAACTCAGGCGATTGCCCTATATAACTCGGACCGAAGTCCTATATAACTCAGGTCATCACCCTATATAACTCAGACCGAAGTCTTATATTAAAGCAGCACTGCATATAGTATGATATATCATACCCTTACCCTACTCAGTACTATCCGAGATACCCAGTGGAGCCAAAATTTTCATGCCATTTTTTAATCGAATATGTATTATACAATTATTGACTTATGTTTCTTCTATTATTTCAACATGAAATATCATATTTTGTCATTTTAATAACATATTATGCTCATTTATATGCATAAGGAATCAATTGGATTACTTTTGAAAAATGAACAAATGAATATTAGCAAAATGACCATATGAATAGTAAATTCTGGTTTTGGACTCAACTTGATCCTTATTTTGAAAATTTGTATAAAATAATCTACTTGACTAAAAACTCTAAAATTTTTAAATAATTTATTTTTACATCTTAAAATCATTCCTTTAAAATTTCAGATCAAACTGGACACAAAATCTTGGTCAAGTAGTTCACCCAACCAGACTGCTCTAGTTGCCCTGCATCCTAACAGCAGTTCTGAATTTTGTTAATTCCGTAAATTAAATTCAATCAATGTGGTTCCAAATTATTTTTCTCAAATACTAGACTCACTAAAAAACAACATATCCAAAATTCAATTGAAGATTATTTTTTCTATATTTTATTAAAAATCCGGAAACATGGCTGTCTCAGTCAAGGTACCTCCTAGAGTAGGTCTAACAGAAATAATATTTTCATAATCACAACCATTCCGAATTCAACTCAAAATATTTTTCAGTCATTCTAGACGCATTGAGGCACAACATATCTAAAATTCACTTCAAGAACATTTTTCTATATTTAATTAAAAATCATACAAGTCACAGCATTTCACTAATTCTAAAACAGAAAAATTTCAAGAAAATGAACAAACAATTAGTTAAAGTACCAAACCTTGCTTTTCCTTGCTCTTCTTGTCTATTTCACTTCCTTTCATCTCTAATCTCCTTGATTTCCTATGAATTTAACATGTCACATATGTAAGAACAAACCCTAGATATGAACATGATGCTACCTTATGATTTTCTAACAATCTTTTACTTATTCTTACTAATAATCACCATTTTCATCATTTCCTTTAAGTAGTTTATCATTTTTTACCATAATCATCAACTTATTAATACTTTCCCAACATGAACATAATATCAAATCTTCCTAAACATAGCCTAATACCTAATTCTAATGAAAGAATAAGACTTAGGATGGTATCTTACCTTATTTCCTATTGAATTTCACTTGAAAAATGGCTTAGACTTGAAAATTTTCTCCTTGAAAATGGAAGGGAGGGGGGAGCACGACCTAAGGAAGAAGAAAAGTGGTGATGGTGGTGTTTTTTTATCCTTTACTTGTTTTTGGAAGACCAAAATTAGTTGTTTATAATTTAATTTCCATTTAATTAATTTGTTTATTTTCAATGGCCATGATTTGTCCAACCCATTTAGACTTAATGGCTAGGATTTGGCCACTTGAAAGTGGCTTTTGTTCTTTTAAATTTTTCCCCCGAAGTTATATTTAATTACAAAATTGCCCCTCCGGTGAAAATGTCCAAAATGCCCTTGTTGGAAAATCGCCCGTAACATACAAACCGTGCGTTTTCGAGAAAAATCGTGCGCCACTATTACGACCCGATTAATCCCGAGAACACATTTATGGACTCCGTTAGGGTCACTATTAAGAACCAACACAACTTTTCGAAAAATTACTCTTAGGTCATCGGCCTTTCGAAAAATTACCTTTAGGTCCCGTCGACTTCACGGGCCTCCTTTGCACACCGATTTTATTTTTGACTATCTTGAGCCTCTATTTGACCACTTATTTATGTCCTTCTTGCCTAATACTCGACTACCTAAACTTTGTGATGTGACACGAAGTGGAAACATACCTCTTACATTATAGAAATTAAAATAAAAAATATTAAAATAATTAACCAAATAAATTAAAATTTTCAAACATAGCAATTAAGGGCAAAACATCTATTATAAACTGAATAAAATAAATCATCCATCATAAAAGCATGTAACAAATGAAATAATCAAAACTTGGGTTTGAAGGAATTAAATATATAAAATTAGTGTTTACATGTTAAACTTAGAGTTTGCAAGATTTAAAAATATGGTTTTAAGGTTTTGGAAATAAAATTAGGATTTTGGTTTGGAGTTTAGGGTTTTAGACTTTTGAATATGAAAATTAAGATTTTAAGGTTTTTAACTAGGAAGTTACGATTTTAGGGTTTTGAGGAATTACAGAAATAAGTGTTTTAATATTTAGAAAACAAGTTTAGGGTTTTGACTTTAGAAAAAAGAATTAGGGCTTTGCTATTTGAAAAAAAGTTTAAGGTTTTGATAAAAATTTGGCTACTATAAAAACTTTAAGACCTCTTCAATATTGATTTTTAATAAATAATGGCACGAGACATGGCTATTGAATGTGTTTAAATGAAGGTACAGGGGGTAATAATTGATAGTATAATCAAATAAAGCTCATTGGATGTAATATCCCAAATGATATCCTAAAATTTTGAAAATGCTAATTGTTGAAATTGAATTAAATGATTTAAAGTGTATATATGATTAAGTGGAAAGAAAGGAGAAAGGGGAGTGGGTATATGTTGTATATATGAAGATATATACAACATATACAAGTCAACATCTTAATAATAAGGTTAAAAGATATATTTAATTATTAAAAATAGAAATTAAATGTTAGAGGAAGATAATATTTGATATTCATAATATTATAATAATTTAATTGCTTGGTGGAGATTAAGTGGGGATTTAAGTGGTTAAGAGTAGTGGTTAGTCTAACTTGTTGATAACCATCTTCATCTTCTTCTTTCTTCTCCAAGAGGGCCGGCCATGACCATTATCAAAGGGAAAAGAGGTTTTTCTTCTTGCTAACTCAAGCAATTGAAGGATTTCAAGTGATCAAGTTGGAGTTTTAAGGATTTTCTTCATATTTAGTAAGTTTCCAACTTGTTTCTTTGATTTCTTTTGAGTTTGTGCTTATAAGTTTGTTGGATGTTTGATGTAGTTGTGTTTATGGTTGATTTTGGTGTATTTGAGGTTGTTTTGTTTAGTTAACTTTGATTTCGGGGTTGGATTGAAGAAAAGGTTAAGATTGGTGAAGAAAATAAGAGTTGTGGATTGTGTAAGTTTTGAGTTGTGAAATATGGTTGTGATTGTGTTTTGTTGCTTATAATTGAGTTGTTTTGATGTTTATGCAAGTATGATTATGGTATATTGATGGATTTGGTTGAGTTTGTGTGGTGATGATAAGGTTATTGAAAGATGTTAGTTGGATGTGGCTTTTTGGTGCCGATATTAGGTTTTTGGGCTAACACGCCCAGTAGCACGGCCATGTCTTTAGGTGTGTCGTTGGTTTTATTTTCGGTGTTGGTGACACGAGCAGTGACACACCCATGTCAATAAGCGTGTCATAGCTTCTGTGTAGTGGTAGTATTGACACGTTCAGTGACACACCCATGTCACTGAGCATGTCACAGCTATTGTGTTGTTGGAGGATTGACACGCCCATGTCATTGAGCATGTCATAGCTTCTGTGTTGGAGGAGTATTGGTACGTGCAGTGACACACCCATGTCATTGAGTGTGTCATAGCTTCTGTGTTATGGGTTTAGGGCACGGTCAGGGACACGCCCATGTTGTTGAGCGTGTCATGTGTAGAGTTTGCCCTAGATAGTTCTCTTTCTTATTTTCTTATGTGTATCACTAAGTGAGTATGTATAATAACATTTGGATTAGGTTTTAAAGAGACTTGAGTTACCCCAATCCAAGTGTTAAAGGATATCTTGGAAGAGGAGATTGGAATTGGTGTTTGTTGCTCTTAGAGGTAAGTACAAACCTTAAATGATTGCATACATTTATATGACTTTGGGACTTAACACATTTGGTTGCAAAATGTGTTAAGTTACCTACTATATTGTTGGTGTATGAGAATAGTGATATGATTTTCATAATGTGAGCTATGTGAAATATATAATGATGATTCAAAATGTATGGATAATGCAATTTGTTATGTATACACTAATGATAGTGTGTGAAGCCATTAGTGATAGCTAAACTGATATAAATGAGATATTTGAGGCATCGTGCCTAGTTGATCATGAGAAAATGAGAAAGGATTTGATAATGAAATTATGAAAGAATTGTGTGCCTAGTATGTTATTCAATTTTCAGAGTTTTGTTGTTGGTGGCATGCCTAAAAAGTAGCAATCCCTTGAAGTTGGGTTGGGCTTGGACCTTGAAGTTGGGTTGGGCTTGGACCTTGAAGCCTAGTTGGGTGTTACATGATGTAGCAGACCCTTGAAGCTGGGTTGGGCCTAGTCCTTGAAGCCTACTTGGGATGTTATTTATGAGGTAATCCTCATTGTGATTATGATTCGCCTTCGGGCTAGATAAATACGATTATTGGACCAAAGCAGTAACTCTAGAATTTGAATGGCATATTAGATCTCTTTGGGCCCATGCTTGTCTTTGCTTTAATGTGAAATATGAATTATAGAACAATTGAGCAATATAATGAGATATAATGTTATAAGTTGTGGTATCCATATGTGTCGTGCATTAGCATTGCAATTGAATAATATCGTTATCAAGGTTTGTACCACTACGCTTTTGGCTTAGCGCGATTGTGATTTATCGTGCAGGTGACAGGGTAGATCCGGTTGAGCCGAAGAGTTCAGCCAGACCGAGTCGAGTCTAGGTTTGAGATTGTGAGAGCAGTGTTGATTTGGACATCAAGATTAGAGACGAACTGCCAGCATGTATAAATTCTATATTTTTGCAAATATTGATTTTGATGTATACATATGTATATTCCCCTGCACATTTCGCTGCTTATTAAACAAATATTTTGGATAAACGTTTGGGTATTGAAGATATATATATGTATTTTAACAAGGAATGTTTTATCTATTACTTTTTGTAATATAAGTTAAATGTTTTAAGTTTACTCAGATTGTAGAAATGATGATTTGATGTTAAAGTTTAAAGATTGGTTTGTTTAAAATGGATTGTGACATTCTTGTATCCGGTATACGTATGTTGCATATGTGGGTGTATGTGGTGTACGTATATGGGGTACAAGGGTGTTACATTTGTTTTGGTATCAGAGCCTAGGTTTGAAGTTCTCAACCTAGGTGAACTGTAAGAAAAAGAAAATGGAGATTTTTAAATGGTTTTTAAATAAGACACATGCATTGGCACTGGCAGTTTTTAATCTCTGATGCAGTAAATTCTGTTGTGTTTGCAGATATAGGTAGTTATGGCATCTCAGACACGTCATTCTGTAGAGGGTAGTGCTGAGAGTGTAGCTCCTATTGATGGTAGAGATGGAGCTATAGTTGAGATAGCTAGAGAGGCACCTGCTATTGTGCCAGAGAGACTAGCAGTTGATGAGATTTCGCTGGTTTGGTTACGACATATGGTAGAGTTGTTGAGGAAGTATCGATGAGGAAGTATGATAAGTTGAGGAAGTTTGGAGCTGAGGAATTTTATGGCACTACAGATCCTGCAGTAGCTGAGCAGTGGTTAGATAGAGTTTAGAGGGTATTCATCTAGCTGCAAACTACTCCTGAAAAAAAGTTTGATTATGCCATATCACTTCTACAGAGAGATGCATATGATTGGTGGAAGACAGTTTCACATGCGATGGATGATCCACCAACCTTGACTTATGATGACTTTCTACGGGAGTTTGAGCAGAAGTATACTTCGAGAGAGTATAAAGATGCAAAGAAGATGGAGTTTCTGAGTCTGAGACAGGATACTAGGTCAGTGATAGAGTATGAGATAGAGTTCATCCGATTGAGTCATTATGCCGGTGGGATTATTTCTGATGAGATTGATCAGTGTCGGAGATTTGAGGAGGGGTTGAGACCCTCTATCATGTGTATTCTCGCAGGCTCTGGGTATCAAGATTTTTCTCAATTGGTTGCAGCTGCTAGGAGTGTTGAGAGAGCACAGGGTATTGCAGCAGCTGCTATTGAGGAGGAGACTAGAGCTAGGAGACCCCTGAGTGAGGCAGGGTCTTCATATGTGAAGAGAGGCAGAGGAGGCTATTTTTTGAGGTTCAGTAGGAGCCAGAGGCAGTCTGGTAGGTCAATTCAGCAACAGCAGAGGTAGAGACCAAGACCTACAGTTTCTATGGCTAGTGCTCCGACTCCAGTGGTTTAGATACCAGTTTCATATAAATGTGTCCATTATGGTAGGGCACATGGTGGTGCTTGCTGGAAGATAGGTGGACCAAGAGTATGTTATAGATGTGGGTCACTAGATCATTTTCTCAAAGATTATGCTGAGCTACCGGAGGATAGACAGACTGATACTACAGCTTCTCGACCCAGTGTTAGAGGAGGTCAAGGGGGCAGAGATTTTAGTAGAGGTGGTCGACCTGGGTTTAGTCAGAGAGGAGGTTCTACAGCCAGAGGTAGTAGACCAGATGAGGCAGGGCCATCATATCAAGTGTATGTGATGTAGAGGTAGCCAGATGCTTCAGCCGTCATTGCGGGTATATTTTCTTTATTTGGTATTTCAGTTCTTACTCTAATAGATCCTGGATCTACTCATTCATATAAAAGTGCATCTATCTTGCCTGTTGTTTTATTAGTTTTTGTCATAGAATTGTAACTTATTTATTATGATGATTATTGTTTTCTTCATGCGTTTTGGTAGTTTTAATCTGTTTATTTAGTGATTTCATCAATTTTGGTAGTTTTAATTTATTCCAGTGTTTATGTTATTTTTTTGTACTAGTTTTTAGTGTGATGTTTATGTGTTTTTGGTTAATGTTTCATTTAATTCTTGTTTAAAGTGTGTTTCAAGTGTTTGTTTTAGGTTAATATGCAAAAAACTCCCTTGGAAGACCAAAACAAAGAAAGAAAACCATGAAGCAGCAAGACATGGCCAAGCCAAATCAAGCTTGGCCGTGTGACCTCAAGCAAAATTTTGACAGATCATGACACGGGCAGGAGACACTGCCAAGCCACTGGCCATGTCTCACCTAAAGGGCAAAACCAAGGGAACCAAGAAAGGAAGGAAAGATTACACAGAAGCTGACACGGCCAGGAGCTTGGCCGTGTCACACTCATTTCAACAGAAGCAAAGAAGAAAGATTACACAGAAGGTGACACATTCAGGTGAGCTTGGCCGTGTCACACCATGGGGCTAAGGAAAGAAAGGAAACACAGATTTTGAGCGAGGGTGTTGTATAAATATGAAGATTAGGGTATTTGAAAGGGTTACACATTTTTCCAGCCGTCAAAGACAAACTTTTGAGCTATTCTTCATTTTCTTTTGAATTTTGATTACACTTTCATGCAAACACTCTAGATTAAATTAGTTTTAGCCATTGCATTATTCTTTTAGCAAAAATCTGAGCAAGAGATTCTCCAAAAGCCAAAGGAAGTTTGTAATTTGGTTTTGTTCTCAAACTCTATCTCTTAAGTTTCATTGGAATTGTATTCATGAATTCTCTAATGTCTAAATTAATTTGTTTGATAGCATCATTATGAACTAATTTTGATCTAGTCTAGGGTTTGTATGGATCTACTATGATTGTATGAAATGGTTATTGCTCTTAACTGAATTATTTCTTTTATCTTTAATTGAATGGATTAAAGTTAATAAATAGTGGATTGGCCACCAATTATGTGTTTGAGTTATTGGATGAAGAATTGAGAAATGAAGTCTAATGCTGGAACAATTCAATTAAGGACTTAGGTGAATTAGAAATATAAACCTAAGAAAAAGATCATTTCAATTGTAACAAGATTATTTGAAAGAGGTTTGAATGTGAGAGCTAATTTCCTTGATTCGATTTATTAAGTTGCTTGAAATATGTTCTTTCAAATTAAATCGATTGAGAGGAATGGCCGTTCATACATATAAGTTAGTAGAGAAGTACAAACCCTAGACCTTTCTATTAAGTGAATCAATATATCTATTCAGTTTACTTTCATTGCTCTAAATTCAACTCGTTCTGTTTTCATTAGTTGTTTAACAATTCAATTTTATTGATAATTTGTTATTTACGATTTGATAAATAATTAGCTTATCTAGCTTCCTTGTGAGACGACCTTGAGGTGTTCACCAAAATACTACAGCAGCCTCGTATACTTGCGAGTGTAGTTCTAGTAGTGTTAATTAGAGTGCAACAAGTTTTTGGCGCCACTGCCGGAGAAGCTAATTGGCATAATTGTTTATTAGGCATAAATATTTTAAATTATTTTAAATTATTTTTCATTGTTTACATTTTATTTTATTTTTCTTTTGCTTTTAATAATTCCTTTTTTCTAGAAATTTTGTTTATGCAAGGTAGGAGATCACTCGGAGGAGAGCTTTGCCTAGTTATTCCAGAAATTCAGAGAGTGAAAAGGAGCAGAGAAGAGTTTGAACTGTATACCGGGTTTGATACCGAGGAGGAAACTTCTAATTTTGAGTCGGATACTACTCAATCTACCAATATGGGAGATGAAAGGCAAAGAACTATAAGGGATTTTGCTAGACCTATCATTGGAACTTCCACATCTTGTATAAGATTGACAGATGCAACAAGAAATTATGAGTTGAAGAATATCCATTACAACATGCTGCCATCTTTCTATGGAGTTTCGAATGAAGATTCTTTGAATTTTATCCGAAATTTCTACTCCACCCTCAACACATTTCCATTGGGAGGATTAACAGAAGACCAGTTGAGGATGAGGTGTTTTCCGTATACATTAAAGGATAGGGCAAAGAGCTGGCTTATGATGTTGCCTGAAAATTCTTTGACAACTTGGGAGCAAGTCTATAACAAGTTTATGGGTAAATTTTACTCACATCAGAAGACAGCTGAATTGAGAGGAAAAATAGCTACATTTTCTCAATTTGAAAGAGAGCCATTTCATGAGGCTTGGGACAGGTTTAAGATGTTGTGATCCAGTGTCCACACCATCACTACCCACTTCAACTGCTGAATCAATTTTTCTATGATGGTCTAACCCAGCAATTTCAGAATACTGTTGATAACGCAACTGGGGGAGCTATGGGAGAAAAGATAGCAGATGAGACTTATGAAATCTTTGAAATGTTGGGAGCTAATTCTCAACAGAAAAGTGAAAGAGGAAGAAGTAAAGGGGTGAATCAATTGGAAGCCAACAGTGAGATGGTCAATCAGATAGCTGAATTGACAAGGCAAGTGCAAATGCTGAACATGAAGAACAATACTTCTTCATCCACTCAAGAAGTGTGTGGAATTTGTGGAACTTTTGGGCATGGAGCAAATATATGCCCCTCTGCATACGAGTCGTATGGAAATGAGGCTGAGCAAGTCAATGCTATGGGGGGATATCAACCAAGGGCCCAGAATGATCCTTACTCAAATACTTACAATCCTGGTTAGCGGAATCATCCAAACTTTTCCTGGGCAACAAATAATTCTCAACAACCTTTCCATTTGCTCCAAAGACAAAATCAACCGCCGGGGCAATCTTCAAATCAAGGGCAGCCTAAGAGAGAGAGTTTGGAGGATAGTTTACATGCTTTTATCCAAGTCAGTGCCAAGAATCAAGAGATGAATAACAAAAGGCTGGATTCATTGGAAGCATCTTTTAAGAAAGTGGAGACCCAAGTGGGACAACTTGCACAACAGATGCAGATTCAACAAAAAGGGAAATTTTCGAGTCAACCTGAGCAGGCACAAGCAGTGACTGTCCTTAGAAGTGGCAAGGTAATAAATAATGATGTTGAAAATAATTCTGTAAATGCAGGTGATCAAGAGAACAAAAAGGAAGCAGAACCAGAGGACAAAGGTGCTGGAGAAAAATCAATGGAGAAATCTCCTTCAGCAGATTTACACATGGCAAGTAATCCTTACCGGCCACCTATACCATTCCCCAGCAGATTGAAGAATGATAAACAAGATAAGCAATTTTCAGACATCTTCAACATGCTATCTAAGGTAAGTATTAACTTACCTTTACTTGAAGTAATAAAGAACATGCCGGCTTATGCCAAATTCTTCAAGGAATTGAACACCAAGAAAAAGAGGTATGAGCCAAATGAAAAGGTGATAGTGTCAGAGGTAGCTAGTGCTATTTTACAACATAAACTACCTTCGAAACTAAAGGATCCTGGTAGTTTCATAATTCAAATCACTATAGGTAATGGAAAGGGGACTGATGGCATGTGTGATTTAGGAGCCAGTGTTAGAACTTGGGGAACTTAAACCTACCACAATGGTCTTGCAATTAGCTGACAGATCTCTTAGATTTCTGATAGGAGTTATAGAAGATGTGTTAGTTAAGGTTGGCAGGTTGATAGTGCCTGTGGATTTTATAGTTCTTGACATGGAAAGAAATAACCCTACACCATCCACACACACTATTCTACTGGGTAGGCCTTTTATGGCTACGACCAACACCTTGATAGATGTTAAAAATGGTAAATTGTCAATGACTGTCTTGGGACAAATGGTTGAATTTTCTATTTTTAACACTTCTCCCATTTCTACAACTGCATTATATGAGGATTGCTCTTTGATTGATTGTGTTGACACAGTTGTTTCAGATGTTTTCTTGCAAACAGGTTCCTCGGATAAATTGGAGCTGGCACTGACCTTAGATCTTGGCTTGGATATTTTTGACTCAGAGATAGCCAGTTGCCTAGAGATATTAGAGAGTGCTGAAATAGAGGAA
The DNA here is from genome assembly GCA_947685225.1 of Garcia nutans. Taxonomy (NCBI): domain Eukaryota; kingdom Viridiplantae; phylum Streptophyta; class Magnoliopsida; order Malpighiales; family Euphorbiaceae; genus Garcia; species Garcia nutans. The sequence continues at coordinate 58,369,787 of CANTUV010000007.1, forward strand.
CTTAAGGAGGACCCAGCATTTGAGCTCCCCTCCAACCAAAAAGACGCGAATAATCCTTCACTTGAGTTAGAGCTGAAAGAGTTGCCTAAAAATCTAAAATATGTGTTTTTAGGAGATCACAACACCTTACCCGTGATAATATCTAGCGAACTTAGTGAAAGGGAGGAGATGAGGTTGGTGAGTGAACTAAAAAGATTAAAAAGAGCAATAGGATGGGGATTGAGTGATATCAAAGGTATTAGCCCTTCAATGTGCATGCATAGAATCATCTTAGAAGAGGGAGCTAAACCTGTGAGGGAGACCCAAAGGCGCCTTAACCCAAACATGAGTAAAGTGGTTAAGAAGGAAGTGCTTAAATTGCTTGATGAAGGAGTGATATATCCAATAGCTAATAGTGAGTGGGTCAGCCCAGTACATGTTGTGCCTAAGAAATCAGGAATCACTATGGTAAAAAATGAAAAGAATGAATTGGTTCCTACTAGGACTACTACTGGGTGGAGAATGTGTATCGATTATAGGAAGTTGAACAATGCCACAAAGAAAGATCATTTCTCTCTTCCTTTTATTGATCAGATGCTGGATAAACTTTCTGGACACTCACATTATTGTTTTTTGGATGGACTTTCAGTTTATTATCAGGTGCCGATATCACCAGAGGATCAATCCAAGACTACTTTTACTTGCCCTTTTGGGACTTATGCATCTTGGCGAATGCCCTTTGGCTTGTGCAATGCGCCTGCAACTTTTCAGAGATGCATGATGTCTGTTTTCATGGACATAATAGATGATTTTATTGAAGTATTTATGGACGATTTTTCTGTTTTTGGTGACTCTTTTGATAATTGCCTCAATAAACTTGTTCTTGTGCTTGAGAGATGCATTGAATGTAACCTCGCAATCCAATGCCAAACACCTAAGAAGCCTAACCTCATGGATGTTGCATAGGATAGTGACCTATACTATTAGTGCTAGAGGTGAAAGCAATGAGAAAGTCACTCAAAAAGACCTTCTCTTTCTCTTTTGCCTAATCTAAGGCCAAGCTATTAAAACCTAAAAATTCCTAATTGATACTTTCCTCCATATTAGGAAAACCAAAGCCAGACTCATTCTACTTTCCTTTCAAATTATAAAGTACGTTGCTACTCTTATCCCTACCAATAAAGATACATTCTCTCACCCTCTTGATCCAGCCATAAAGTCCATCAACATTAGCTATCTCAAACATGTTAAATGCATTAAAGATGATGATGGAAATTATGTGTATCTTTTAGGTGCACAAAGGGCTAGGGCACAATAAAGAAAAAGGCCTAGGATTATAGAAGAATCCGGTGAAACATTCCAAATGGAAATTCCTAGATCTCAAACCTCTAGGGCACAAGGAACTATTTTCTCTATCCTCTAAGACATCCAAATCCAAGTGACTTCTCAAGGAACAAAAATTGATAGCCTCACCTCTCAAGTCTCTCATCATCACATTGACATTCAACAAATTCAAGGAACTTTGAAACTCTCTTAATGCACTATTACCAATGAGGAAAAACTAAGTCTTTCCCATCAATTCATGGTTTGCTTCCTCATGAAGGCAAAGGTAAAGAAGTTGGAACACATCTTGAAGAAAGTGTAAAAGAGGAACGAGATGAAGATGATGATGGAGATAATGTTGAGGATTAAAGAATTTTTTTATTTATTGCTTTGTAATTTCTTTTGTATGATCTCATAATTTGTGGCATTCTATGTAAAAGGATCATACATTGTTTCTTTTCTTTCAAATTATATGTGTTATGTTTATTTCTTTAATTTTACATGTTTGCATGTTCCTTTTTGCCTTTGTCAAAGGGGGAGAGATAGTAAATAACTTAATAAATTGAACTTAACCTATCAACTAAGTTCACATAGGGAGAGATAAGAAATACATTAAGGGGGGAGAAAGAATACATTAAAGGAGAGCTTTTCAATTGAACTTAAAATTCAAATTCTATAAATATCATTTAATTTAATTTAACTGTCAAAGTTAAAAAGAGGGAGATTGTTAAATCTATTTTGATCTTACGCAATCAAATTGAATAGAACTAACACTTTGTACTAAGTTACATTTTTCAATAAGTCAATCCTTGATGAAACTATGAAAAGTCCGATCGGACCATTGGGAAACCTGACCGGACCATTGATATAAACTCAAGTGGAAATCACATAGAAAGGTTCATGGGGAAGGGTACTCTTAAAATCTCACCGGACCACCTAAAGTCCATTCAAATCAACTCATAGTCCGACCATACCATTGACTAAAAAATTGGCAAATTCATATAGAAAGGTTCATGGTCAAAAGCACTCCCAATTTCTTAGAGTACCAAACACATTTCGACCAGACCAACTAAAATTCTAATTGGACCTTAGATACAAAAAATTCCAGTAAGGTTCACGGCCTAAGGTACTCATAGATTTTGAGCATATCCGAAAAAGATACATTTTATAGACTTTGAATCCAGTTTTGATCTTTCATCATTAGGGATTAATGTGTTGGTTGGACATCCAAATACCTTAAGTACAGAGTAGTTGACATCTTTACCTGTCCAAACCTGTTGTGAAGACTTCCCCTCTAACTTACTTGAAGGTGATCTATTTATGATGAAACAATTAGCATTCACTACTTCTTCTTAAAACTGATTGGGTAACCCACTTGTAATCTCATTACTCTGGCTCTTTCTAATAGTGTTATGTTCATCCTTTTTGCTACCCTATTCTACTGAAGTGTCCTAAAAACTGTAAAGTGTCACTCAATCCTTCTTTCTTGCAGAAATCTATGAACTCTTTAGATGTGTACTCATCTCCATTGTCAGACCTTAAGCACTTCATATTTTTTTTCTCTTTTTCTATATTGGCTTTCCACTCCTTAAACCTTAAGAATACTTCAACTTTCTTCTTTATGAAATTCTCCCAAACTTTTCTGGAGAAGTCACCAATAAATGTTGCAAAGTATCTGGGTCCACCTTTTTTTGTTACTTGTCCTGGACCCCAAACATCTGAGTGAACATACTCCAATACTTACTTGCTTTTCTATGAGGAACTCTTGAATTAAACTCTATTTTGTTTTCCATGGATACAAAACTTACAAAATCCAAATTCACATCGTGTTATCCCATTCAACAATTTACTTTTATAAAGTTATTGTAAAACTTGCTCACTTATATGACCTAATTGCATATGCCAGAGCTTTGATGCATCCAAACTATCTTTTGTTGATGAGCATGTAGAAATTTTGTTCACAATTGTACTGCCTTCTAGCTATACAAATTGTTTCCTATTCTCTTCCCTTTCATCGTAGTCATAACACCTATGGATACCTTAAGAACTCCACTACCCGGAGCTGCTGAAAATCTATACAATTTCTTCTCTAATAGACCCAAAGAAATCAAATTCTTCTTCAATTCAAGAATATGTTTGACATTCTCCAATGTTCTGATTATGCCATCAAACATTTTGATTCTAATAGTTACAATCCTTACGGCTTTGCAAGTATAATTGTCACCCAAGGTTACACTACTAGCATCACATGCTTTGTAACTGTATAACCAATCTTTGTGAGAAGTATAATGTGATGAGCATACTGAATCTAAAGTCTATGTGTCTAATTAAATCATTGCTTGGCATCAAGGCTACTAAGAGATCTTCCTCTTCTGAGGTATTAATAGCTACATTAGTCGAACTTGAAGTTGCTTCTTTCTTATCAGCCCCCTGATTCTTCAATAATGGACAATCTTTCTTCTAGTCTAATGACAATTGAAACATTCTTCCTTTGACACTCTTCACTTAGACTTTATTCTTGATTTTCCTCTCTTATGCTCCTTGTTCCTTCCATTGCCCCTTCCTCATTCTGAATTGACTAATGAATCCACAACTTGCGGATTTTCCATCTCTAATTTTTGTATTAAAATATGAGACCTTAGAGTTGTCACCACTTCCTCGTAGTCTAATGTCTCCTTCACATATAACAATGTCATGTTGAATTGTTTGAAAGATGGTGGCAATGAACATAAGAGCATCGATGCATTGTCTTCATCATCCAATTTAACATCCACACGCAGTAAATTACTAACCTTTTGATTGAAATGGGCTATATGATTTCCTAGGTCTCCACCTTCTTCCATTCTAAACCAGAGTAGATCATGCTTCATGAATAATTTATTAGTGATGCTCTTGGACATGAACAAACTCTCTAACTTTGTCCATAAACCGTTGATAGTCTTCTCGTCAATTACGTTATACACTACTGAATCCACCAAACACATTTGGATTGTACTAAAGGTGATTGACTCAATATCTTGCCAATCCTCTTCATCCATATTTGCCAACTTCATTCCCTTTAATGCCTTATGACCTTCATCTGTGTCAACAGATCATTCACTCTCATTTGCCATATAGAGAGATTTCCCTTTCCATCAAACTTGTCAAACTTGGCATGTGTTCCAAACTCACTCATCCTAATTAGAAGCTCTAGTATCAATTGTTAGAAAATCTTGTGTTTTTAGAACGTGCAAAATAAGAAATCAATCTATGATCAAAAAAATTAAGGAGAATAAGAAGAGAAGTAATCACATAAGATATAAAGATTTATGTGGTTTGGCAATTTGCCTACATCCACGGGAGATTTCTCACTTTATTTCTTAGAGAGAGAATATAACTGAGATTTTTTTTCTCATAATATATTATCTACCATCTAGAATGCTTTATATATAGTATTCTTTTACCGTAGATATACAAGAAAATTTTTTTCCTATTCAAATTCTATTATAAAAATTATAATCCTCCTTTTTGTTGAAACTCCTAATACAAAATTGATTTAGTTTATGAGCTATTATATAACAAGTATATATATAATTTAAGCATATGATAGAAATTCCAAAGTGAATACATAATATGATATATACTAAAATATTTAATCAATAATATATTATCAAATGTATTTTTTAATTTTAACTAATATTTTATTAATTTAATAATATTATAAACACATATAAAATCAATATTGATTAGATGACAAGTTAAAAATTATATATAACCATTAATTATTTTTTATATTTATATTTACTTTATTTTGTAGTTAAATTATGAAATTTCTTTTATTATTACTTATTAAATTTGAGTAATAAATTAATATAATAAAATATCATTTTATATTAATAATAATAAATCGGTTATTATTTCGGTTATTCCATTCAATACAATCTGGTACAAATCAATACAGGTCTCAATCCAGGTATAGCCTAATATCAAGAAACATTCCTTATAAAAAAAATTAGTTCAAATAAAATCAAAAAGTCCATGGGGCTTTTCAGTTTTGGATATTTCGATCCGGATATTTGGATCGGCTCAGATATCTCCATGATATGTGCTTAGCCCTATTTGTTGGATAATACCGGGTCCAGCTTCAACATTATCTGTCTTGTCCCTATCAAACACATTAGGCTGACAGTATCATATACCATTTGTTGATAAGGATTTTTAAATTTTGTATCAAATGGAATTTGTTGTTGTGGATTAGGTGTTGTAGCAACATGTTTTACACCATGTCTATTCCAAATCAAATGATCCAATGCAAACCTATATTTGACTAGATGGAACTTCTGATCATCAAATTTCCAAAATATTCTACGAAAAAATTTTAGGCATGGACACTGGATCTTATTGATTTGCATATATCTCATTTGAAAACAAGCAAATCTAACGTATTATTCAACCCTATTGACAAAAACCATATTCATAGTGTGGTCCAGATTGAGTCATTGGTACATCCAAGCATGATTTTAATTCATTTTTCCTAAAATAAAAATATATACAAAAAAAAAACTTTTAATTAGTTAAATTATATCTTCTTATATCACCTTTCAAAGGGTAAGGACCTAACACATTCAAAAACATATTATGTATCTTAATTGACAATTAATTACAAATTTTGTAGAAAATTTGATAACATTTCCCCTAGGTTTTGTAAGCACACAATGTCACATATTATAAATAATTAAAAAAATAATTTTGATTATTTATGACAATTGTTATACACTCATGAATAATTGGAGAGAAATACTACCAATTTTCTACAAACTTATAAACAATTTTGTAGCATAACTGATGATTAATATAAATATATATTATTATTTCTAAATTATCCAACTTGGACAATTCAGTGAGTTCTCATTTGTAAAAAAAAAATGAGAAATCACCAAATGAGTACTAAGGTTCATTTATATTATCATTTTATGAGATTTAATTTATAAACAAGTATATTTCAATCTACATTTATACAAAAAAAAAATTGACAAAGTTTTCCCTGATAGTATAGCTATCGAACTAATTTCTAACATTATTGTAATGAAAAAACACTTCCAATAACTCACCCTTATATTATCCAGACTACAGCAAACTTTCACAAACCATAAGCACTTCTATGAATAAGTCATTTTCAAAATAAATTATCATATAAATATTAAAAAAATTCAAATAATTCACATACAATAATAAAGCAATTATAATAAAAAAGAATCCATACAATATGCACTACTGTAGTTCATAAATTCACACCATAGTTTTGTTAAAGTATGAACATTTTCAAGTACATTATGAAATTTTCATGGGCCCAGCTAAGTGTTTTTTTCATTATATAATTTATTAGGTTTGTCATTTATAATTAATAGGATTTTATAATTTATTATATTTTTTAACTTATTAAAATTTTTAAGTACATTATAAAATTTCCATGGGCCTCGTTAAATGCTTTTTTGAATTTATATAATTTATTATACACACACATATATATAGTGTGTTACTTATTTAGGCCAACTAAATTCCCTATTTTTTTAACTACCTATTTATTCAATTCTAGTAATAATTTTTTTTCTATAACCAATAATAATTCCTATGCAATATTTTTCTTTTTATTCTTTTTTTTTCACAAATTAAGCCCTTAAAGCTAAATCATTTGCATGGCTTATATTCCATACAAAATCAAATTTGGAAATTTGAAAACTCAATCCTATATGTTTCAGTCCATTTGTTTTTCTTAGTCTAAATAATTTATTCTTTTTTCTTATTCCCTATGTTTAGTATTTCCCATTTCATAAATACCACTTTAGTTTACCATTTTATTGGTATTTGACTAATACTATATATTTCTAGCTAATATTTATCAATTTCAAATAAAGTTTTGTTTTGTATGGATTCATTTTGGCCCATATTTTATTTTTACTCTCCTTTTTTTTCATTCATATTATATATTTTTTTGATATTGTAAATTCTAAATTTGCATATGTGAGCAACCAGACTCAGGAGTCACCACTAGGTGTAGATAGAAAATATAATTTCAAAATAGGTGGGCTGATTTAATAGATGATCCTCACGCAAAGAGAATTAGCTCGGTTCTCTATACAGAGTTCGATAATGGAATTTTACAAAACACTAAGTCAAGTAATTTTAATGTATCATTCTTTGCATTTATTTAGGAGCCTTATAAATGTAATTTCTGATGACAAGAATGTAACAATATATATATTGAACAAGTAAATATGTGAATGATGCAATGAACAATTAAAATAATTACATATAACAATTATACATCAAATATTGCAAAAGAATTATAAAAGATATATCCATAATCACAACTTTCTAAGTTATCTTCCTAATTAGTCACATGGAATTATACGAATAAACAAAACTTTGTCATATTTACAATAGCTAGAATTAATGAATGGAATTAAAGAGCATAAATACTGACAAAAAAAGAATGAATAAGCAGTTATGGATATATAAAATCGGACTAGATTGCATCCCTTTAAATCTTAAACTTTATGAACTTTAATTCAAAGCTAGAAGATTGGAAAAGTGCTCCTTGACGGCTTAGAATTAGTTAAAACTCCTTCTTGGATGAATTTAGGTGTTAGAATTTCATGGTTAGGGCTGTATTTTTTGTTGGTAAAAGGTGGTATGACTCAATGATGGTAAAAGAGTTGCTAATGCTTGCCAACTTGTTGCTAGTTTATAGTTTAGGACTAAGGTGATGAAAGGATCAATTTCAGATGAGCTAAGGATATGAGAAGTTGGCTTAGAATGAATCTTATAGGGAAGGATGAGGCAAAATGAGCTAAAGTCCTTCAAGAACACAAAAAATCAGAAGTTCATCTTTATCAGAACCATGACCACTGTGTGAATGGTCTAGACCACTGCACAGTGGTCCTTTTATTCACATGAATAATATCCAAAAATGGGGTTGGTCTTTTGATTTGGGTTGGTTTTGATTGGCGATTTGGGTAGGTCTATCCACATAGTGGTGCTGAAGTATCGTGCGATGGGTCCAAAGGTTTGGGCTATTTTCATCTGAGTTAGAACATTTTCATCTATTTTGGGATGATTTTAAGTGGGTTTGCATTCTGAAGCTATGTTCATCCTCAGTAGGTCTATTTTCATTCTAACAAGTACATTTCTCTTAATTCTATAATCGCTAAAAAAGAATTAACCTAAATTAATAGGTACAATTTTGTCCCATCATCGAGTTTCAAGTTGAGAAAATAATCTGGTAAAAAAATGGGTGCTAACAACATGTATTATACTACCTATTTTTTTCCCTTCTTGGTCCTATTTAGGTTTGGGCTTATTTAAATGAATCGTCCATTATTTTATAAACTCCAACAACAATTTTTATCACTACACACATATATTTTCCTTCTCTGAATAATGATTTATGCATATTTTTAGCTTGTAAAGATTGCACCAAAAATGCTAATCATATATATATATATATATATAAAAACTAACACAATTTAATTTTTTTTTAGAATAACACAATTTAAATTCTATCTAGCTCCTTATTTCTTTAGTTTTAAATTTGCATTGAATCCACCAATTTTTACCTATCATCATCATTGTTAATATGATTTTTATTTTTGCTATCTCCCATCTCGAAGGTTTGACCTTCACTAAGGAAACTAGATTTTAATTTTGTATTTCTTTTTTGTCATATTTATTCTTTCTAATATCTTAAAATAAACCCTAAGGAACTAAGTCTCATTCATTTTAGGTTTTTATGCATGACCATCCCATAACCTTTAATATAAATATAACAACTAAACTAATACATACCTAAATAACTCAACACTTATTTTCTTCATGATTTATTTACCTAGTTCACATTATTACAGTAACACCCCGATTTTTGGAGTGATATGGTCCTAGAGTTTAGGCCAATTTAAGGATGTCAAAATTGCGTAGAACGTCAAAATAATCAACCTAACAATAGGTCTCATTTAATTTTTTAACAATTTCACAAAAAAAAAGTATTACATTAGTAATACAATCACATAAAGATCACTCTAGTTTTTTTCCCTTAACAGATTCCCTTGTAGTGCCCCACTGAAATAGTTACTATGCCACATAACTGCCTACCAACTGCATTATACAGACAAAATAATCAAACCATAAAGCGATGTGCTGAGATGTTAACTTAATGAGTGTTTAGGCTTTTCGGTGTATTTTAGTTCCACCCTTTTAGAGTTCATTAGATAGTTTATTATAATGTCTTATAATTATTAATTTATAATTTATTCATCTAACTATTCAGGTGTGCTCTTAAAATTTTTTGTTGCATATACATTATTCTCTTACAATTTCTTTAATTATGTAGTAAACTAAACATACACTTATTACATTTTCCAATTGCTATTATTTTATCGGTTTAATGCTCATTCCTTCAAGTGTGAGTTCTATTTTGTTGCTGTCAGATTTTAATTAATTTTTTTGGATGATTCCATTAGAAAAAAAATGTATTAATAATGAGTTCAGCCAGTTATGAGAGAGGTGGTCAATAGGAATAGTAATAGTTTTAGTAATATGGGATAGTAAGTGGTAACACTAAATAGTAAATAGTTGCTAGTAAATAGTGAGAGTAAATGGTAAACAGTAAATGTGAACGGTGTGACATTTAGAAATAGGTAGGCCATAAGCCAGTAAAATAGGTGGGCCACAGGCCAGTAAAACAGGCTGGAAAAAGGCTAGTAAATAGGGTAGTGACTTCACCCTTTTATGTATTATGAAATCTAGTATACACAGTCAAATGATTTGACCCCCCACCAGAATTAGGCCATGTCACAATGTCTAATTCCAATAATGTTGTCCTAAGATGGCAACCAAGAGGGGGGGTGAATTGGTTGTTTTAAAGAAGTGATAACAAATTAAAAATTAAAAAGCAAGATAAGAAGAAGATGAGTAGAGAAATAAATGAGCACAAACGATAGTGGTTCAGATTTCTTAATTCTACATCCACTTCCTCAACAACTTATTGAGTTTTTACTATCAATGAGTTTTTACAAGTTCAACTCTAACTTAGTGTCACACCAAACTTTTTCAAGATTTGAGTAATTTCCTCACAACCCAATAAGATTTTTTCCAGGCTCACTCTAAAACCTAAGAGTTTTGAAGCTCACACTCAAACTTATACAATAGTGTTTAATGCTCACAACCAATACTCAAAGAATACAAATAGAAATTTTAATGCAAAGAAATGAAAGTTGTTTATCTTTGCTATCTTAAAATTAAATCTACTTCAAAATGAAGTTCCATCATGAATTCAAAGCCTTCATTGGTTAGATTATCAATTGTCAAATCATGATAGGGCATGGTACTGTCAGACTCATGATGCTCCGGTCATGCTCTTAAATTTTTTATGACTTTCTTTCAATGTCTACAATTTGAAAGTTTGTTATTCTAGTCCAGTTAGGATATATTTAGTTCGATTGGTTTAGTCCTAGTATGCTAAGATTTTTTGAGTACCAGTGATTGTGAACTCTACTAGAACTTTTTAGAGTTTTCATCCCTAACTTGCTCCGGTCGGACTTCATCATGGTCCAGTTATGACAATGGGTTCATTCATAATATGAGAGTGACATTGGGCTTGAACTCTACTGGATGTTTTAAGAGTTTTCCTTTGGATTTGTCTAATAGGACTTCCCATTAGCCCAATCATCCTGGAGATAGTACTTTGAAGAAATTAGAGTATTGGTGGTCATGATCTTCACTATACAATTTTCTTCAAGGTTTATAGCTCCAGTCCGATCGGATTTGAGGTTGGTTTGGGCAGATTAAGGTTGAAATATCCAAAAATTAAATTCTTGCATAATTTAACTTAATACATGTGTTAATTCAATTTAACATAGTTTAATTTGATTGCCTAAGATCAAAATCAAGCTTATGGTTTGGCTAAAAATCTCTCACTTTTTAATTTTGGCAATTAACTTAAATTGTTTAAGAATTTTGATTATTCTCCCTGTTAGAATATTACTTCCCCTATTGTTAGCCTCCCCCTATATGTTTCCATATTCCAATTCAATCATGTGTTCCTTCCTTCTTCTCCCCCTTTGACAAAGACAAAAAGGATTCAAAGAATAATAAAAGTAATTAACATGAATTAAATCAAAATCAAGGTAGCAAGTGTATTAAAATCAGAAAGTACCAAAATATAAAAGCATGTATGATCTATTACATGAAGAGCCACAAAATTAATGAGATCATACAAAAGATGTGAAGAAAAGAAAAAGAAAATCACAACAAAGAACAATTAAAGCAATGGAGAAATTGGTGGAGTATCAAAGTCATCATCATTTTCATTTCCCTCTTTCTCATCTTTATCTCCTTATTCCTCATCTAGACCTTCATCAAAGCCTCAATTTTGTTCTCCTTCATCTCCTTCTTCATTTGGTGACAACTTTGTGTTATTGCAATACTACCGCAAGTGCACAGGTCATGTAAGTAATAAAATAGTGAGTAAGATATCGTTCCGCTGAGAATAAACTCAATTACTAGTGCAAATTTCAACTATTGTTTAGCGATGTAATAATTCTTATGATGATTAAAAAAAATAATTACCTAATAAATTAAATTAATGAAAGATTGAGTATTATACAAAAAGAATTGAAGATAAAGATACGATCCAGATATTAAATCCCCCTAGCTATAAAGAATATTTATGAATACTAATTCAATTAAACCAAATAATAGAGCTGAATTGGTATTCCTCTAAATTAGATCAAAATCTCTCTCGAGTGAATTAATCTCTAGTCACTAAGTAGAATGCTAGGAATCTCTTCTCAAGTATAATTAAATAGATCATGTAATAGGAACCAGGAATTATGAACCAAAGGATCTTGTAAGTCTATCTCTAGCACTCCAATCAACCCTCAACTCCAATGAGAATTTTGTTCATATCAAGCTTTTTCAAGTCAATAATATGAAAATTGCTACCAATTAATAAGCATGCTATTATCAATTGGAAATTAACAATTAAGAATCATAAGAATATGACAACTCAATTAAATGATTTAATTTAGTAAAAACTATTCAATCCATATAATAAAGCTAGGGTTCATCAATATCTAAATATAAATAATTTAGCTCATGTTCATAACCAGAAAACCATAACAGAAGAAATAAGCAAAAGAATTCAAACAATCCATGATGAATGATTTGTGTTTCTTCATTTCAATCCTTGATTCTTGATTTAAATCTTATATAAATTGGATCTTCACCCTCAACCTTAGGTGCCAAACTCTTTCTTTTAAAGAAGTCGCCTCTAAATGATAAAAACTAGATCACTAATTTACACTTCAGTTTCGATTTTATAACCTAGAGATTTAGCCTGACACGCCTAGTGACACTACCGTATCTCTGGGAATGTCGATGATGATGTTTTTTTCAACATTGATGACATGGGCAACAACACGGCCAAGTTTTCATACGTGTCATAGCTATTGTAATGTAGGATTAAGGACACGAGCAGCGACATAAGTGTGTCACTGGGCATGTCAAAGACTTCTATAAGGTGGGCGAATGACACGATCATTGACACTCCCATGTCGTTAAGTGTATCACTTGAAAATTTTTCCAAAAATAGCTCTTTTCCTTATTTTTCATCTATGATTCTAGCCTAAATTACCATAAGGCCTCAAAGTGTAAAAGATTCTTGAAATCAACCCTAACAAGCACTTTAACAAACAAATTAAACTCAATTTGACAATAAATATACTAAGAAATAGGGGCAAAAATATCATCAATTATATACTTATCATCATTCGATAGAGGACACTGGGGCATGCCCATGACTTCTTGCACTGCCCTAAAGTCCATGTGAAGATGAGAGACCCTCTTGGTGAGATTGTCAACATGGGAGGTTTGAGAGGAAATTTGCCCTTGAATTTAGTGAAGGATGTCAAGAATTGATCCTTGGGCTCTAGGTATTTGAGTTTTTTGGATTACCAATTGAAATGTTTTTGTATCCTCAACTACAACCCTTAGTCTTTTACTATGTTGGGCTATAGCTTCTTGTGCTACAAAAGCATACTCATACCTATTTTGAATTTCAATAACACATTTGGAATGCTTCAAGTATTTGATGTTTATTGGAGATTTAGCAAGATCAAAGAGATTGGAGAGAGTGGCCAGATTGGAAGGAGTAAGGGCACCTACATATTTGGCTATGTGGGTGATGAAGGATGTTATCATAATTGTACAGGTTGTTTCATTCCTAAGGATGAGAAAGGAATCAATTAAAAACTTACTAATTTGGATTTTTATCCCTTTCACTAAGAAATAGAGAAATAAAAGATCTTTGTGAGTGATATTCTCATTACTTTCTCCTTTTGCATTAATTATGTAGGTGATAATTCTATGGAGGATTGAAAGAGGCAAAGTCCTAAGGAAATCAGTTACTATTAAGACTTCTTTCCAAAAGTCAAGTAAAATTTCATTGGAGATTAAGGGATAAGAAGTGTGAAGAATGCCTTTCGTGTTGAATCCCCAAATTGAAGAAAATTCTTGTAGAGAAAATGGATATGCGACATTAAAGAGTCTAAAGTGAACCATAGTGTCCTAGGGGTTCTATGTCTCTTTTCTCAACAAGCAAAGTAGTGAGAAATTCTTTGGTTAGAGATTCCCAACCTAGATAATCTTCTCTAGGAAAATAAACTTTTCCAACCCAAGACATAATAAGTAGTCTCTTATTTTGGGTTCTATTCTTAGGGTTTCTAGAGTGAAAGATGAGAGAAATTTGTTGGTTCATATTTTTTGTTTAGGATAAAAGCATACCTTTGTTTTTTGGTTCTCGACCTAAAACTGGATTTTAGGTTCTTGACCCGAAACAAGGTTTGGGTTCTCGATCCAAAATTGGAATTAGGTTCTCGACTAGAGGCTGTATTTGGGTTCTTGACCCAGGACTAGATTTTGGAATCTCGATCCGAAACTGAATTTTAGGTTCTCGACTCAAAACTGAATTTGGGTTCTCGATCCGAGGTTGGATTTGGTTGGATTTTGGACCCGATAAGTGATTTGATTTGGATTCTGGACCCGATATTAATTTAGGTTCTAGACTTGAGATTGATTTAGGTTCTAGACTCGAGATTTGATTGGTTGGGTTCCAGACTCGAGACCGAATTTAGGTGACCTTCTGTCAGTTGAGGGTTTTGGCTTTCTTCTAGCCAATCAATTTCAACTCTTCTAGCTGATTGATCTACTATCATGGCTTTCTTCTAGCCACTCGATCCATTCTTTAATGGATCAACTTCAGCTCTTCTAGCTGGATTGACCTTCTGTCATTTGATAATGTAGGCTTTCTTCTAGCCACTTGTTCCATTCTTCAATGGATTATGCTGACCTTCTATTATTTGGAAATTTTTGGCATTTTTCTAGCCGCTTATTCCATTTTCCAATGGATTATGCTGACCTTCTATCATTTAACAGTTTTGGCTTTCTTCTAACCAGTTGTTCCCTTCTTCAATGGATTATGGTTCTTCACCCTTAAAAATGGATCTTCATCCTTGGACATCGGGTCTTCACCCTTTAAAAATGGATCTTCATCCTTAGACATCGGGCCTTCACACTTCAAAATGGATCATCATCCTTGGACATCGGTCTTCACCCTTCAAAATGGATTTTCATCCTTGGACATCGGGTCTTCACCCTTCAAAATGGATCTTCATCATTTGGAGATTCAAAATGGATCTTCATCTTAGGACATTTGTCTTGCATTGACTTCAGCTCTTTTAGTTGGACTGATCTTTTGCCTTTTTGAATCTTCAACCTTTTGGGGTTCTTTCTTTCTTCTTGTTTTGTTCTTTTTGTTTTTCCTTTTACAAAAAATTTAGCTATTTTTAGCTGGCCTTTATATCTTCTCTTTGCCCCCTAAATGGAAAAATATTAAAAGTGAGTCTGAAAATATTTTGTATATGCATAAACTCAAGAAATTGAAAGGAGAAACTTTGCCCCTGTATAGGCTCAAACCATTGGTCTCTTTTTCCATGTAAGCTTTAATTGATGTTCGCATTTTGTCTGATTCTTTGCACAAGCACACATCTCTATTTTTGTAAAGTGATTGGATCTTCCTCAAGAAATGGGTCTTCCATGCCCCCCTGATTCTATATTTGCTTCATGTTTACTTCCTAGAGCATTTGTTGTTTACTTTGATAAAGAATAGATAATGCAAGACAAAAAATGCAGTGTGATATGCTCGTGTATGCATGATATGCATGAATAATACTTACAGTGGTTCAATTGACTCACAAACTGAGGTGATTAGATAAAGTGTTCTCATTGGTTCTTTTCAAATGCTCGTTTAGGTCTTGCATTGGAATGGCAAAAGGCTTCGTATTTATGACTTTTATCTTTAAGATGTTGAAAACATGAGTGGTGGGGGCCCAAGCAGTAGAGATACATCCATTTCAAATTATGATACAACACGCCAGTTGGTAACATCTTCATAACCTTGCAAATAATCCTTTATTTGCCCAATGTGTCCTTCGAGATTCGATGGTGTAACATACTTCCCTTAACTTGAAGGTTTATGCAATAAGAAAACAATATTTCTTTTTTTAAAAATCAATTATTGACCTTGTCAAATCGGTGTCATTGTACCTCAGGACTTTATTTTTCAAATTAACATATCTATAACATAACAACTCTAGTTACCATACTAAACTTGGGAATCTTTTCCATTAAAGCAAGAACTGTTGCACTTCAGATAGGCACATACACATTACTTGGCTAAAGGTCTCATTGAGTTTAAATATTGTCTATCTCTTATGCATATTTATACAGCCTATCTCCAATAATAGACTCTATCTACCAAGAGAGATCAATAGGTCTTTAATAGGCTTGAAATGGTGTCTATAAGAGACACAAGTTAAGTAAAGGCCATTTTTAGATTGGAGCTTATGTGACACTGTTGATAAAGCTTCACACTACAATCTTCTTATTGAAACTGTATACTGTTAAAGGTTCCATTTTCACCTTTTGGCCAGCATTTTCTTCTGACTTCATGAAAATACAAAGCTTGAATGTCCTCCCATCCTCTTGGTAGAAATCTAAATCCAATCAGTACTATCTTGGTCTTTAGACCACCATTTTTCTTTCTCTTTCTTTCCATCCTTTTCCCATTTAGAATATCAAATCTAAGATTTTCAAGATTGTGGACCTAGAGCTATGTTGAATAAAATGAAAGATGGTCTTTTCCCTTATGTATTTGAGTATTCGGTTGGGCTAAACCAATGGAAGTCTTCTACTACTTTAGGTAAAAAAGAACTCGGTTAGCTTTCAGAACCTCCTTTTTTGGGTTTTTCTTCTCTTTTTTCTTTTTCTCTCTTTTTTTTACTTTTTACCTTTTCTTTTTTTTTCTCTCTTTTTTTTCTTATTTTCCTTTTTTAGGTTCTAGCTCTAAGAAAGTTGTCTTGTTTGTACCAACTTGTATTTCTGATAATGGATGAGTGGCATAAATCTACTTCAGTCTTGACTTTATCTCAATAAGTCTATGATATTATATCTAATTCATGTGTCCTTCAACTATTATTATAGTTTTGACTATATATCCTTCTTTTGATCTTCTTTCCTTTTTATTCCTTAGTGATCATAAGGCTTGTCAAAAGTGTAACAACATCTCAAGGTAGGAAAACCCAAGCCAATGAAAGAGTAGGTTAAAATCTCATGAAGGCGTAAAGGGACAACTAGGGATTGATATCAATAGGGCGGATACTAGTTGTTGGCTTATCAAACAATGTCTAGATAGTCTCTCTCTTAAATAAACAGAGTTCAATTTTACCTCGAAAGTTCATCAAAGCATGTTCTAAGATTGACTAGGACCTAGACAAAGGTAATCATACAAGAGCCTTCTCTAAGTACACAACTTAATTCTATAGAATAATTCTCTCACCTAGTAAAGTTATTTGGATCATGATGCATAGATACACTAACTCGTGAATATCAAGGTAAACTCATCATCGGTTGAGCACCAAAATGAACGACCATAAAAAATTATTAAAAATAATTTATTTGAACAAACTTAATTTGAAAAACATAATTGTTCCAATTAAATATTAAAGAAAGCAAAATAAAAGAGCAACATGCAAGCTAAGGGAAATTTGTTGAGTTGAGCTTCTTCTCTCTTCACATCTTCAATACTCTCATCTTAAAAAGAAGATAAGACAAAATCTTTCTCCAATCCTCTTCCTACCATAAAAGTTGCTAGTGGAGGTACTCTTCCAAATTTAGGCAAAGGATTGCTCTTGGTATTGGGCTTATCAGGTTTTGGTAACTTTCTACTATCAATCAAATCTTGGATCTCATACCTTAATCGAGCACATTTATCTATCTTATGCCCATGCATTTGATGAAATTGATAGAAGGCCTTGGCATCAACGTTTGATGGTAGACGATCATGTAGCGATCAAGGAGCCAACGATTGTAATAGCCCCTTTTTCTAGAACTTGTTGAAAACCCAAGATAAAGGTTTTGCCAACTCTGAAAATCATCTTCTATTTTCTTGACCAGTTGCATTAACATTGACTTCCTTTTGTGTACTTTGATTGCCAGACTAATAATTTCTTTTTGCAGAAAAATGGTTCTTCTCTCTTTTTCACTCTTCTATTTGCAAGCCAACTTGAAGAATATCTTTGAAATCTCTGATAAGAGTGTGAGACATCTGCTCATAAAGATTAGGTAGCACCCTTCTCACAATCATCCTAATCTGGTCTAACTCATCTGGACTTTTCTTAAGCAATGAAGTCTTGTTCCTCCACCTCTTCAAATAGTTAACAAAATTCTCATTTTGTTTTTTTTTTTCTGATAGTTTCCACCTTCATTAGGGTCATTTCTAGTTCAACATTGTACCCATATTATTGAATGAAAGCCTTGTACAACATATTCCAATCTTTTTGGGTACTTTCTTCCAAAGTATTAAACCAATTCTGCACAATAGGTTCCAACGAAAGCATGAAGTACCTCAGAGTTTGAGCCTTAGTAGCTCAAGCAGACTGTATAGCATTGATGTATTGCTTCACATGGAGATGAGGATTCCTAGTTCCATCGAACTTGGCAAAGGAAGGCATCTTGAATTTTTACGGGACTTCCTCATTTTGTTCAAATAACTTGTCTACCTCTGACATCTCTTTAGTTTTTAGCTTCTTTTTAGCTTTTTAGCCTCATTTTAGTTTTTAGTTTTTAGTTTTTAGCTCCATAGTTTCAATTTTTTCAATAGTTGATTTTTCCACAGCCTTTGGCTCTTTCTTCCTATCTTGAGAATCTAGGAAATACTAAGCCCAATCATTATCATCATCAATTATCATCTTGTCATCATCAATTATCATCTTGTCATCATCAAAGGCTACCTCGCTGACCTTAGCCTTTCCCATATCCTTCTACTTCTTAGTACTAGTAGATGCTTCAATAGTGTTTCTTTCCAATAGTACTGCTAGTTGATTTTTCACGGTCAGCTAGGACTCCCTTTAACTCTTCCATCTTGGAAGCAAGAGCTTCATTTATCAGATTCTGAACTTGATAGAGATTCATGGTTCTCGGAGTGAAATCAATTGTATCTTCACTGAACTCTGAGTCACTAACATAAGTCGGGTTGTCATATATCCTTGAACCGTTGTACTCTAAGTCTGTGAGCTAGAAAGGATTAATGCCATGCAATGCAATGCATGTATACATGTATGCTCAAGTAACAAACAAACAAAGATAATTAGGACATTCCTTCCAACCTTATACCATCCACACACGAATGGCGAGTCTCTTTTCCTAGGTATATGGTTAACAAAATACCACCATTGGGATATCTTATTTTTAAAAAAATCACTCAGACGGTTTAACCATTAATTATATTTTCAAACGCAGAAGTCAGTCCATGATAATTCTCTTTAATTAAGTCGTAATTCAATGATCCAATAAAAGATAGCTTTTATGCTATATTATAGATTGAAACTAAATTAAAGGGTTTATCATAAACAGATTTTCTATTTGGAAAAATACCAATGATTCATGCCACAAATAAGCCCATGATTAATAATTATTGGTATAAATTAGGACCACAATTGATTTTTAGTATTCCATAATTGACCAAAATATTTTGTAAGCTCATTCAAAAGGTTGCAATGAAGTGAAAAAAATAATTTTGTTTCTAAGCCCATTGTAAAAAGTTTGTTTAAAAATGAATTTTGGGCTTTCTAGTTGGGCCATGAGGTAGGAAAGAATTTTTAACCCATTTTAGAAAAGCTTTATATCCAAAGACAATCTTGAAAATTTTGAAAATAGCTTTGGCCTTTTGGATTTAAAGGAAAAAATTATTTTGAGCTTACAATATAGGTAGGTCATATTAGAAAAAGAACAAACCAAATAAGCCATGGTTCAAACCAAGATAAATTAATCACAGTCAAACAACAAGCATTTGGGTAAAAATCTAAGAAAAGTAACTAGGCCAATTACATGAGCTTTCGTCTGTGGGTTGAAAAGCTTAGGTTCTCATAAAAGTATATACCAAAAGATATAAGGCTATGAGTGGTTATGCCATACTCGATCTCCATACCTTGAGTGAAAGTATGATATCCCTTACATAACACAACACGGATTACATGGGCATCCTAACTCATGCACACAATGCAATCTAAATTATACAATGGGCAATATCATAATAAGAAAGAGTAAAATAATATAAAGACCAAAGAAATCAATTTCACTTATTCCCAGTGGAGTCACTACTGTGAGCGGGCATTTTACCTCCACTCTCATGTGGAATGGTTCTTGCATCTTTGGCACTCTTTGGTTGAGGGCCTTAGAGAACATGACCCTAAATTTTTAAAATATAGAGTCACCACCCGAACAGGCTGGGAAAAAGAAAGGGTGGATGACTCAATTCCTAAAGAATTCCCAACTCCCTAATGAGTTCAAAAAGTTGGGTATGCATGTAGAAGGTGAAAAATGGCCCAACACCCCTATAACGCCCGGTTCATTAGAACTGGCCTCCTTTTCAGGTCTTAATATTATTAAATTCTTAACTTGTTAAAATATCATCAATAATACATGTAATGAAAATAAAGAAATATTTATTAAAATCAAGAAAGTACAAACCAAAAAAATGAGCACCCGTACAAAATAAAAACAAGCCCTTACAATAATGTCTAATATCAAAAGTACCAAAAAATAAAATATGACACCAACCAAATGGTGGAAACATGTTTCTTACAATTATCAAAAAGTCTTTAAATAAATTAAACTATAAAAAATAAATTAAACAAATAAGGCACCCACGAGTAAAAACATGTCTTTTACAAGTCTATTTAAAAATACATACAAATCTAAGGAAAAGAATAAAGCAAGGAAAAAATAATACAATATATATATATATAAATAATTGAATAATTAAAAAATAAACAAAAACATCTTAGTATTATCCCCATTAAGGAAATATAGTGTGCAATGACAAAAGTCACACTTACGACGATCCCGCTAGCTGGTTAGTGGGTGAGGTCAAGGGGGCAGCACCCCTTACCAGAAATCAAGGGCAGCGCCCTCGAAAGGTAAACGATTTATAGGATATAGTTTTATTGGGGAATTAGTGTTTCTATCTAAACTAGGATTTTATATTTATATAAATTAGAGTTTTTTCTAATTTAGGGTTTAAAATATTAAATTAGGGTTTTATGCTTTTAAAAATAAGATTAGGGTTTTGATATTTGTGAAACAAGATTAGGGTTTCTGAGAATTAGGGTTTGAAAGTTAGGATTGGGATGATTAAATTAGATGTTTTAACTAAATCCTAAGCTACTGGATTTTTGAAACAATGTTCAAATAATTTAAGCTACGGTGATTTTCAAATTTAATGAAATAAGCTACTGTATATAAAGAAACCAATGAAATAAGCTACTGTAATAATGATTTAAGAAAAGGTTGAAATTAGTGATTGAATAAATTGAATTAGAAATTTGAACCTGTGTTGGAGTTTGAAGACTCCACGAAAGTTGAATGTTGAACCAAATTTTGGACCTGCCTAGATCAATTGCAGTTTTGGTTAAGTGAAACAATTGCCATAATAATTGTTGGGTGTTGATTTCTTGCTTAATTGTTGCTACTGCTTTATTTTTAATTCTTGTTGCCTTTTTGTTGATTATCTTTGGCTTCTAGGTTCTTAATTGCTCTTCTTAAATGCTTAATTAAAATTGCCCTTTGTTTCAGTATTAGACTCTGTTATTTATTGGCAAAGAAGATAAAACCCTAATAATAATTTGATGGTTTAAGACGAAATCCAAACTCAAAGAGGAAATTAATAAACCATCCTGCAGTTAAAACAAAATCCAATCTGAATTAGGAAACCAATAAACTGAGAGCCATATTAGTGGCTGTGGCGAATTGGCCATGCCAATTCACTCCAGGTAGGGCCTATGGCTAATAGGCATGGCCAATTTTGCCACAGGCAAGCCCTGTGGTGAATTAGCCATGCCAATTCCCCATAGGCATGGGCCTATGGCAAATTGCCTGCAGTGAAATTGGCATGCCAATTCACAACATGCATGGCATGTGGCGAATCAGGCATGCCAATTTTATAAAATTTGGGTCAGGCCAACTTGTCTTAGGATCCAGACTATTTTTGGCTTTTAAAATTGTTCCAGATTGGTTTAAACATTTAGGCTTAATCTAACTCATTTTGAATTAGAGTAGGACTGAATTTGGTCCAAAATTAAGGGTTTACAGGTAGCCTTAAAAATATCATAATTAGGATCATAAACTGTGACATGCATAAAATTAGATACCTTATGAAAGGGTTGAAAGAACTAGTTGCTCTTCCACCATAAAAAAGTCCTCTAACTAAGTTCCTTAGTTCAAAATATTTAGAAAAATCAAACCCTAACTTTCTTCTTTGTTTTTCTAGAACATATCTTCTTTGTTTGGTTTATGATAAGAATACCAAACCAGTACTGTATGAAAAGGTTGGGTCTCTAAGCACTCTTACTATCAGGGCCTACCCAAAACCTGAAAGTTCCACACCAGTATACTCATGGCGCTTATGTGTCTTTTGGTAAGCCACCAACGTCTTTAGAGAAATGGGTTCCTTGGGGATTGCATCTGAATCAGTCTTCTATCTTGCAAGTGATTTCCATCTTTTTGTTAGTCTAAATATAGAAGAATTATCCAAGAAATTTGGATCAAGCCCTACATGACATAGGAGTCAATGTAAAATCCTCTATTTTCATAGTTAATCCCAATAATATCCATTCATCTTCATTGGTTTTAAACTGGGTAAGCATCTGTACATCAGAATTTCCTTCCACAAAGTTCATATCCATTATTGATTTCTTACGCACACTTGAATCATCTTCCTCTATAATGAATCTCCTTTTGAAGTGATAACTAGGAATGATTGATGTGTAAACCTCAAAGTATTATTATAACTTATCATTATAGTTCTTGTGGGCAGGGATATTTAATTAAGATTATGTAGAGGAAGGGTTTGAGCTGCCAATTTCATAGAAGAGGAACTAAAGAGGGATAGGGGATTTGTCTTTCCATCGGAGAGTGTCCTACAAAGTATTTGTTTTATTAATGAGATTGGACTCATTAAGGTCTCAAGGTGGAGAAAAGAGTTTATTAAGATTTTGAGTACCAACTAAGGCTTCTTCATTCACCTTTGAAGGACCTTCCAAGTCAGAAGTCAAATATTGAGTTGGATTATTAGTAATTGTCACATCCTTATGCTGTGTTTGGATTTCACACACTCTATTGTTAGACTAAACAAGAGCTCTACCATGCCCTTATATGGGAGTGCCAGCCAAGGAGGATCAAGTGGTAGATTACGTTGTATAAACTGAAAAGCCTTTTGTGATGAGAAACTTCCTGAGGAAGCTTTGAGCCATGGTGTATGGAGATTTTCTAACCTCCTAGTATCTTCAACAACCAATTTCTCTAAGCATGCTCGGATTACATGGCCAACTTTATAATAATTAAAGCATAAGTCCCCAAGCTTTCCATATTGAAATGATATCCAAACTGAAGAACCATCTAATTCTTTAATGTGAAAGCCAGTAATTAGTGGTTTATCTAGGTTAATAAGAACTTTGACTCTTAGAAAAATTTTCACTCTATGCTTTTTTTTTCATCTATGGCTAATAGACCCTAAAGAGTGAACCAATCTTCTTAGTATTTTTAGTTATCATAAGAATGGATGGTAAGTCATGCACTTGAATCCAAAATGGAGAAATGGATAAATCTAGTGTATCTGTGGTTTGATATGAGCACCACACTTTTAGAACTAATAGGGACTATTAAAATTCCAAGGAGCATTTTCCAGAACATACCTTACATCATCCATATAAGCAAATTGAAAAGCAAACAGGTTCCAACTTTACTTTCATATCTCAAAATGGTGTCTTTCACATATCAAAATCATGTCTTAACTTTTATTTTTTTTTTTTCAAAATCGACTTAACCACCCCTGTTGTAATAGTCTTTTTAGCCACAAGTTTCCTGCTAAGGATACAGAAGCTAGAGTCTGCTAGTTGTCCAAGGTATGGCTGAAGCTCTAGAAAAATGTCATTGCACGATATAGAACTTGTTTTAATAATTAATTCCTCTAGGTCCTCATTAATATATGCCAATCTTGCCATAAAGTCAAACACGTAGTAAATTGAAAGAGACAGAGGATAATGAGAAAGGAAGAATGTAGGTGGAGAAGTAATGGAGAAAATGATAGAAGAAAATGAAGGTAGATAACTAGGGATACTTGCTTAGAACTAAAAACAAAAGGGAATGTGGAAGGTTGTAAGTTGAAAGGTTAAATGGAAGCAAATGCAACTAAATGGTTGTAAATAGTTGAATAGAATTCTTCTTCTTTAAAATCCAAAAAGAACTTAGAGAGTTATCCAATAAGAGATGTACAAAGAAACTCCACTAAAGGGGCACAAGTTGAAGCAACTTTATTTTGTTATATAGAACTTTTCAACAATGTTGCAAATGGGGTAATTTAGTGCTATATTTTTTTTCTTAACTAAATATTTTGTCTTATTAGATTTTTTATGTAAGGTTGTTCATGAGGCAGTATAATATTTATATTCAAGAATATCATATCTTTTTTCCTTTGCTAATTTTTTTTCTCACTGCAATTTTATAAGTACAATTTTAATAAAATATATTCTTTACAAGGATGGAGATAAGAGAGTGTCATGAATATAATTTTTATGGATGTTTAACTATGCTCAATTCAACTCAATAAAACCTTAATCCCAAGTTAATTGTTGTTCACATAGATTCTGTAACATCCAAAATTTTAGATACAGTTAAATAATTAACATAAAAGGTTAGTTAATGTGTTGAAAGAGAGATATGAAACCTAATGTATATATAAGTTATTCATAAATATACTTTGGATACATAGTGTATACATAATATATACCTAACATATACATTTTTCACGAAAAGACAGAGTTAGGTTAAAAGTTAAATAATAATAATAATAATAATAATAATAATAATAATAATAATAATAATAATAATAATAATAATAATAATAATAATAATAATAAAAGAAGAAGAAAGAAAAGTCAAAGTAAGAATGAAGTATTTTTGGTGGGGAATTAAACAAAAATATATGATATTTAATTATTTAATTAATCTAAGTATAAAAGGGGGGCTAAGAATGGAAATTCATTAAAAAAAAATCAAGTCTTCTTCTTCCTCACACAACCATGGCTGAAATTTTCATGTTTTAAGGGGAGGAATTCTTCTTCAAACACACCAAATTTCATTAAAAATCAAAGTAAATCAAGTGGGTTTTGAAGGAATAGTATGGATTCAAGTAAGTTTCTTTAATTTAAGCTTGATTTTCCTAAGTTTTGATTATGTGATAATTTGAGTTAGCGATAGAATTGGTTTTAATTGTTAGAATAGATAGCTATGAAGCTAATATATGATGATTTAGTGATTAATTAGTTAAGATGGGTTTAATTGGATTTATGGATGAATATGTGAAATTTGGAATTTTGATGGAGGTAATTATAATAGTTGAAATGGATTATTTTGAAGTTATTTTGATGTGTATGTGTTTATTTTAAGGTTGGATGATAAAAAAGAGTTGGTATTAGTGAAGTTTGAGAAAGGTAGTAAGGGAAATTAGGGTTTTGCTGGAAGTTTGGTTAGAATTTGTGTAAGTAGTGGTTATTTTGTATAAAATGAGTATAAGTATGATTTTAATAGAATAATTTTGCTTATTGTTTGATTTAAGAGTGTTTTAGCCAAAGTTTCCAAAGTGGAGGAATGTAGGGTTTGTTGGAATTAAGGCTTGGAAGATGCATTTGGGTGGAAGTAGAAGCAACTTAAGCTTTGTACATACATTGATAGCATTTACATAATATTTAAAATCAATTGAAATTGGATTTATTAAATTATATTGTTAAAGTGTGCATATCTAAGATGTTGTGAAGAAAAGAGAAAGGAACCCATAAGTGGAAATATTTAAAAGAGGTATATTATTATTATGGCCACATTTGGCATAATCATATTAGTATTGAAAACGTTTGTTGTTGTGCTTAAAAGTAAAGTTACTCATAAAATCTATGTATTATTTCATAAATGTGATGTGAGAATGATACATAGTGATTGGACATGTTTTGGATGGAGCATTATTAATATGTAATGTAATATGCAATGTTAAAATGAGTGTGAAATGTGATAAAATATAGGAAGAGGAAAAGGAAAATGATAAGATGTGGAAGTGATCATGTAATGAGTTGATCACGTGAAAAATGTGCAAAATGAGAATGATAATGGAATTGATGAATATGTGAAAAAATGATGAAACGAAATGAAAATAAGATGTATGATATGATTTTGTGTGTTTGTTTGCCTTGCACAATTACTTATTCCAGAATATTGATTTTAGTACTGTTGAGCTGGCAAGCTAATGATATGTTATTATGCCTTCAGGCGAGATACGTTGGCATCAATAGGGGGAAGCCTTCGGATGATATATGTATGAAACTTTGACACCCGATGTCGAAAGGGGACGACCTTTGAGTGATATATCTGACACTTAGATCTCCAGTATCGATAGGGGATGGCCTTTATGTGATATATATATATATGACACTTTGACCTTCGGTGTCAAAAGGGGATGGCTTTTGAGTGATATATTTGATACTTAGATCCCTGGTGTCGTGATGGAATAAATCAATCTTTCTGGAACCTAAATATTATGTAGGGATCTACTGAGCTCAATGTGTGTGATTGTGATATGTTTATTAGATTTAAGAGATGATAAATATTAAATGAGCATTGCATTATAAGTGAAGCATAATATATTTTGTGCTATAATAAAATACATTGGTTTTAAATATTTTTTATTATCAAAGCATGTACCACTAAGCGGTTAGCTTAGCGCGGTTGAAATGTATCATGCAGGTGATAGGACTATAGAGCAGGGACAACTAGGTAGATCTTAGCAGGTCTAAGACTTGAAGTTGATATTTATAGATAGAGTTTTTCTACGAGACTAACTTTGTTGGTGTTGCATACATGTATAATTTCTATTAATATGTACTTTGGTTTGTACATTTTAATCACATGTATTTTAAATAAGTTTTTGGGGATGTTTTGTATATATATGTACTTAAAATGAGTAATGTTTTAGTTATGGAAACTTGTGACTATAAACTAATGAAGTGGTGGTTTGGGGTGAAAATGAGATTATTGAGAGTATATTTTCTATTACAAGTTGTAATCTATTAATTTTAGGATTTTTCAAATTTATAGATGAAATTATGGCAAAATTTTTCCAGAGATTTTACTTTTAACTAAAGTTAAATTTTTAATAGTTAAATTTTTATTATTAAATAGAAAATTATAAAGATATTTACTGTTATACCTTTGTGTCCTAAATATATATTTTATATATATGGGGTATATGTAAAAGACGCATTTAGGGTATAAGAATGTTACATATTTTCTTTTTCCACTTGGCATCATTTAAGCTACATCTTCCAATAAATATAAAGTTGCAAGATCATTTTAGACCATTTTTATCCAAGTTAGTTTAAGTCTACCTCTGCCCCTCCTAACCATTTCCACTTTAACTAATTCGACTTTTCTAATGGATGTATCATTAGGTCTTCATTTCACATAGTCAAACCACCTCAATCTATACTCTCTTATCTTATCCTCGATAGGTGTTACCCCCACATTTTCTCTAATGTACTCATTGTGGATTCTATCTATCCTAGTATATCCACGCATTCATCTTATCATTATCATTTCTACAACATACATATTATTCATGTGTTATCCTTTTACTGGCCAATACTCACTACCATACCACATAGCAGGTCGTATTGCAGTGCAATAGAACTTTCCTTTCAATCTATCTGGCATCTTTTGATTATATAAAACTTATGGGCACTCCTTTACTTCATCTAACTAGCTTTAATCCTACGGCTAACATATTCTTCACAACCCCCATCCTCTTGAATAATAGAGTTAAGGTACTTAAAATGAGTATTATGAAGTACTACCACTTCATCAAAAACCACTTTGCCTCCCTCTTCATTTGCATTACTAAATCTATAATGCATATACTCAGTCTATGGATGTCTAACTATAACCTTTAAAATTCATAACTCATTTACATTCACTTTACTGTAATAGGTTTGAATGTTTAATACTTAATTATATTGTAACTTATAAAGATCCTACCCTATAGGGTAGCATGTTAGATTAAAGTGATTGAGAAAAGTATTTATTGTTATCCATATATTTTTCTGCAATCATTTCATTGTAATAGGTTTAATCTTAATACTTAATTAACTTGTAATTTATATTGATCCTATCTATTATAAATAGAATATGTTGAATTAAAGTGTTGAGAAAAATATCTACTACTTTCTATATTTTTTTCTGTATTTTCTTTTTTTTAGTTTCTCTTTTTATAATATTTTGCTATTTTACATTTTTGAAAATAAATTAAAATTTATGCGTTTTTATAGTTTTATAAGTTTATAAGTTAAATGATATAAGTCCTATAAATTACAATATAACTAATATTTTTAATGCATTCTTTCCAAGCACTAAAATATAATTTTCAATTGGTTTTTAGTATCATACCAAATATTAAAATAAATTATTTTCTCAAAAAAATCTTTCTAAACCATTTAGTTTTGCTAAATAGAAAGAGCCCAAATGAAAATGAATGTTGAAAATGAAAATGAATGTTGAAAATGAAAATGAAACAATTTTTTATTTTTTTACACAAAAATTAAATATTTATAATTATCAAGTCATGGTTTAGTAGTCAGAATCACGTATTGCTCTCGTTTAAGTCTTGGAATAGAGTCCTAAGCATTCCTCTCTCTATGCATAATTAATCAAAAAATTACATGAATATTCTATTTAATATAAATTATTTTTTATTGATTTTTTTATATACATGGTAATTAGTTCGTGTTGTACTAGTCCGGTTCAAATTTATCATACTTGTGATTTTTTCGTGTCATTTCATATTGGCTTAAAAAATTAGTCATATCTTGTTAAGTCGCACCGAAACTTAAAAAATAATGACCTAACACAACTCATTGACTCTCATATAATCATGGCATACCGTACTAAATTGTGTCGTGTTGTCCCAAACTAGCAACCAAGAGGTGGGTAAATTGGTTGACATGAAGAATGATGGTAAATTTAAAATTCAAAAGCAAGAGATGATAGAAGATGTAGATGAATGTGGAGTAGAGTAGAATATAGTAGAAAGAACACAAAGAGTTATAGTGGCTCGGATTTACCTCAATCCTACATCTACTTCCTTAACAACTTGTTAAGGTTCCACTAGTCTTGAGTTTTTACAAGCTTAACTCTAATTTAGTATTTTTTTTTTCTAGCTCACACCAAACTATTACAATGGTTTGAGATGAATCCTCATAATCCTTACAAGAGTTTTTCCAAGCTTACTCTCACAACCTAAGTGTTTCTAAGCTCAAACTCAAATTTTTTATGTTGTTTAATGCTCACACCTAACACTCTAAGATTTTTGATGTTTGATATTTTGATCTTTAGACAAGATAATGAAAAATGTTGTTCAATAAAATTACAATATCAATCAATGTATTCTCTAACCACAAAAATGAAGTTTAATGTGGTATTTATAGCCATTTGGCTTAAACTAGCTGTTTGAAGTGGTTCCCACATGTTTAGTGCTTGTCTTTCACTAATTATGTGTTCGGAGCTCGGTGTGCGATTGCTTGGTTCGATGGTGGTTGCATTATTTGAAAGCTATATGTAATGGCTAGTTCCAAAGGTTGTATTTCATTGTCTGACAAAATCCAGCTTGCCATACCTTTGTGTCATGCGGTCATCCGATTCAGCATGCGGTCGCTCGACACAAAGTTACCGTTGAAATCAAATTTCTTTATCTGCGTGTTTGGTTATCATTGGTCTGAGGTATTTGGCACTAAGATTCAAATCTACCAAACTGGTGTGGTCACTCGTTCTTCTGGGCAATTGCACGTGCCTTTGAGTATTGAGGAAATGCTGCATGAGAAGACCGTTATATCTTCTGTCACTTTTTGACTTTAAGGCCTTTGTTACGGGCGGTCGCTCGGCCATCTTGGGCGGTCGCAAAAAGTTCTAGCATTCTGACTTTGCCTCTCACTGGAACCACTATCCTTTCTACAAGTTTATGAATTTTTATCTTGATTTGGAGTAGTCCCTCGGTGTTCACATACGGTCGCATGCCTACCAGGCGTCCTACCTTCACTTCTCACTGACAACGCAAACTCTTCTGTAGAAATTGTAGACTTAGCTTAGTTGGCTATAGTTCGCTCGTCTAGTTCAGTATAGAGTTACAATAATTTCTTAGCTTGGCAATTCCATGCTGCCCTTTTTAGCTACTTGGGCTGCTTTTAGCTCACTTATTTTATATCTAGTTTGGCATTCTACATGTCCATTCGATTCTGCGCTTTCTACTCGGTTGGTCTATATGTCTAATGCCCATTTGGTTTTTCCCTTTCTGCTCGGTATATTAGTGTTTCATATGTGTGTTTGGTTCTGTGCTCGGGCTGTATTTGTACGGTCACTCGGTCGTTTGTTTGGGCGGTTGCACAAATGCCCTTATTTTCTAACTCTGCAAAACAATCTTGTTTGAAATCATTAGTTCTTTATCAATCTGATTTTCAATGATCAAAATAGAGTTTGATTATACACAATCTCAAAAATCTCCCCCTTTTGACTTTGGCAATCAAATTAAATTTAAGTTAAAAATAATCAAGTGTATGAAGCAATTAATAAATTTTCTCTCCCTATGTTAAATAATTTTACAATTGATGTATGCAAATTGTTTTTTTTTTTTCTAGATACCAATTTGTTCTCTTGTCTTCTTAGATAATTAAATTTATCTCCCCCTTTGATAATTAAATCATTTAAAATCAATCACATACATATTTTCTCCCCCTTTGACAATGGCAAAAAATAATTAGAGTAAAAGAGAGATGAAGTTCATTGATACCAATAAATGTGAATACAAGAGAAAAATAAATTTGATACCAATTGAAAGAAAATACAAGAAAATGATTAATCTAAAACTTTTTTTTCTTTTCTTGATGGTGGAGGAGGAGTTGGAGTTGTTTCATCATCATCACCAAGAGAAGGAGTTGGAGAGGAGTCATGTAAGGATGATGAGGATCCTTCATAAGGACTTTCAATGTGCTCACTCACATCCCATTCACTTAACTCACATTGAGGAAGATCAAATTTCCCTTGTAAGTCATAAATGTCATGATGAATGTGGGAAATGAGATTAACCTTTTGTTGAGTTTTGTGATTCTCTTTATGACATTCTTCTTGAAATGATTAAATTATTTTTGGAGAGAAGATATGACTTTAAGGATAAGTTTTAGGGTTTTGGATGATTCATCTTTTTCTTTGGTGGAAGGTCTAGGGGGGTGCTCAACTTGAATATGGATAGGTTCACCTTCTTCTTCCATAATATGGTACCTAGGTATCTTTCTTTCTCTTTGGATAACTCCCTTGCTACCAAATGTGTACTCATAGTGATTATCAATCTTTTGGTTACATCTAGTATGTTCAAGGTAGCCTAGGTTGATGGAGTTTGTAGATGGATCAAGGGGATCACTTAGGGTTGCAAGATTTTCAGGAGTTAGGAGTTTCAAGTGTCTAGCAAGATGGATAATTTGAGAGGATAGAAAGAAAGTCCCCGCCTTCAATTTTCCATGATGTATAAAGGTGTCTATGAGAAACCTAGCACTTTTGATTGGCTCATTATACACAATTACATACAAGAAAAATAAGTCACGTTGAGTAACCTTTTCATTTCCATCACTTCTTTGGTGAATGGTGTAAGTGATGATTCTATGTAAGAGCCAAAAGAGAAGGGTCCTAAAATGGATGCTTTAGATGACCTATTCTTGTATTGAGTTTCAATGGATAGTTCACTCCAAAAAGATAAATAATGTTTTTAAGAAAAATCTGTATCATTGTAGGAGAAAGCTTCATGAGTTTGGAATTTCCAAGCTCAGTAAAGAGAAACACCTTTGAAGCTCAGGCGCGGTAAAGATACAAGTTAAAGCTCGAGAGAATTGTTTTAAGGCTTTGGCTCGATAGAGAGCAGATAATGTGCAACCGCTCGGTATACTGGGGCATTCGCACAAAATGAGTTTTGAAAAATTTTTAAGTGCATATGATCCAAATAAATTTTGGGAGAAATAAAGAATAATTATGCAAGAGATTTTTCATCAATCATGCCAATATTTTGTTTTATAAAATTCATCCTTTCTTCATTTAAGGGTTTTGTAAAAATATCCGTTGATTTTGTATTTCAACAAATTCTAAAACTATATTGTAATTTTGAACATTATCCCTTAAGAAATGATGTTTGATGTCTATATGCTTAGACCTAGAATGCTTAATGGGGTTTGTGGATAAATTGATTGCACTAGTGTTATCACATTTAATAGGAATGTGGTCAAATATTTTTCCATAGTCAAGCAATTATTATTTCATTAAAAGAACTTGTGTGCAACAAAACATGCATCAACATATTTGGCTTTCACAGTAGATAAAGCAACCAACACTTGTTTCTTGCTAAACCAAGAAACTAAGCATTCACCAAGAAAATGACATGTTTCGGTGGTGCTTTTCCTATCTAGTAGACTACCAGCATAATCCACATCGAAAAAGCCTAATGTGTCAAATGATGTGTTTTTAGGATATCATAGACCTAAATGCAATGTACCACTTAAGTATTTTAAAATTATTTTAGTTGCATTTAAATGTGATTCCCTAGGATAAGATAGAAATCTAGTACATAAACATACATTGTACATTATATCCGGTCTAAAAGAGGTTAAATAAAGTAGTGATCCAATAATATATTGATATTTCTTCTCATCTACTGTCTTGCCACTTTCATCTTTGTCAAGTTTCATGGATGTGCTCATATGTGTTTTACATTATTTGCAACTGTCCATTCCAAACTTCTTTAGAAGTTTCTTTTTGTACTTGGATTGGTTGATGAAGATTTCATCCTTGCATTGCTTGATTTGTAGTCCAAGGAAGAATTTGAGTTCACCCATCATGCTCATTTCAAATTCCCTAGTCATACATGAGGCAAATTTCTTGCACAAGGATTCATTAGTAGCATTAAATATAATGTCATCAACATAAATTTATACAATCAAAATGTTATGTCTTTTCTTTTTAATAAAAAGAGTTGTATCAACTTTGCCTTTTAAAGATCTATTTTCAGGCAAATATGCACTAAGTCTATCATACCAAGCTCTTGGAGCTTGTTGCAATTCATATAGTGCTTTGGTAAGTTTGAAAATATGATTTGGAAATTTATAATCTTCAAAACCAGGAGGTTGTTCAACATAAACTTCCTCATTTATAAACCCATTTAGAAATGCATTTTTGACACCTATTTGAAAAGGTTTGAAATTCATGTGACATGCAAATACAAGCAATATTCTAATAGCTTCTAGTCTAGCAACGGGAGCAAATGTCTCATCATAGTCAATGCCTTCCTCTTAGTTATAACCTTTGGCTACCAATCTAGCTTTGTTTCCAGTGATGAGACCATTTTCATCAAGCTTATTCTTATATACCCATTTACATCCTATAATTTGATGTTCTTTAGGTTTAGGAACAAGTTCTTATACTTTGGTTCTCTCAAATTGGTTGAGTTCTTCTTGTATAACATTACCCAACACTCATCACTAAGAGTCTCCTTAATAGTCCTTGGCTCAATATGAGAAACAAAAGCAATATTAGAATCTAGGTATTTAAATTGAGATTTAGTAGTTACTCCCTTTGAGATGTCACCAATGATTAGTTCTTTTGGATGATCCTTCTTATAATGCCAATCTTTGGGTAGCTCTTGAGACTCTTCTTCATGTTCATCAAGATTGTTCTTTAGAGCATTGGTTATTGCTTGATGCTCAAATGTACCTATAAAATCATTAAGAACACTACCTTTCCTTTGATCAATTTTAGAAGATTTGTAAAAAACAACATGCATTGACTCTTCAACTACTAGTGTTTTCTTATTAAATACTCTATATGCTTTGCTAGATGATAAATATGCTAAAAATATGCCTTCATTTGATTTGGATGAGAATTTTTCAAAATTTTCCTTGGCATTCAATATAAAGCATTTGTATCCAAACACTCTAGGTATGAAATTTTGGGTATTCTTCCATTCCATAGCTCATAAGAAGTTTTATTTATCAAAGGCCTTTTATAAACATGATTTGAATATAACAAGCGGTATTAACGGCTTCCGCCCAAAAGTAAGATGGTAAATCATACTCATTGAGTATTTTTCTAGCCATTTCAATCAAAGTTCTATTTTTTCTTTTAACTACACCATTATGTTGTGGTGTTCTAGGAGCTTAAAAGTTATGTAAAATACCAAACTCATTGCAAAAATTTTCAAAGTTCTCATTTTTAAATTCTTTGCCATGATCACTTCTAATGGATGTGATTGCATAGCCTTTTTCATTTTGAATTCTTTTAGCAAATATTTTAAAATGATTGAAAGCTTTATTCTTTTGAGCTAAGAAATTAACTCATGTAAACATTGAGTAATCATTAACAAGTATAAATGCATATAACTTGCCACCTAAACTAGAAACTCTATTTGATTCAAACAAATATAAGTGAATGAGTTCTAATGGTCTAGAAGTGCTTATAATATTTTTAGATTTGAATGAACTTTTATGTTGCTTACCAAATTGACAAGATGCACAAGTCCTATCTTTATTAAATTTTACTTTAGGGAGACCATCAACTAGTTCTTTTTTTACTAATGCATTGTAAGTGATCAATACTAGCATGTCCTAGTCTTCTATGCCATAGCCAAACATCATTACTAATGGTAATCAAACATTCAAATGCATTATTGGAATGTATGTCAATTTTATATGTATTCTCAATTTTAACTCCTTTGAATACAAGTTCACCATTTGAATTGGTAACTTTGTATCGTTTAGAGTCAAAACTTACATCATAACCTTTATCACATAATTGACTTACACTAAGCAAATTATGTTTCACTCCATCAACAATCCAAACATTCTCAATCATATTCTTACCAAGCATTCCAATGGAACCAATACCAATGATTTTACCTTTAGCATTATTATCAAAAGTTACATTACCTCCATGCTTGTAAGTGAGTATTGTAAAAAGCTCTGCATTACATGTCATATGCCATGAGCATCCACTATCCACAAGCCAAACATTTTTATTGATAGTGGATTTTAGGCATACCTACAAAATGACAATGTTCAGCTTCTTTTAGGTACCCAAATGAAGTTGGGTACTTGGGAGTTAGTAATAGAAAGATCCTCTAACTTAAGATGAGCCTTCCTAATATAGCAAAATATGCTCTTGTGTCCAAATTTCATACAATAAGTGCATTAAAACAAGGTTCTATACTTATGCACTTTCCTATTAAAATTCAATGAACCATGCACACAATTGCAAGTGTGTGTTGAATAATATCATTTTTGATAATATCATTTTTGTGCATTTTTGTGTTTATGTACATGTCTTGTATACATGAGTGCATGATTTTCTCTTGGAACTTTAGTACTAGAACCTTGTGAACCCAATGTAATCTTTTTAGGATTTTTAGGCTTGGTTTGTGCATTAGTATTCTTCACAACATCAACACTACATGTTTGAGTTGTAGAAGCTCTAACAAAAGTTAGTGCATTAGGTGAAGTGTTAGATGAACCAATGAACCCTAAAGCATGTTTCAAGAAGAGTGGTTTTTGAATATTGATCAATGTATCTAAAGCCTCGTTTCCCTTGTGAAATTTTGAAATTGACTCTTTTAACTTATTTATTTCATCCTTCAATTTTTTTTCCTTGACCACATTTTTAAGCTATGTGAATTTTTAGTCATTTCATCAATTGATTTCACCAAATTTTCATTTGAGGTCTTCAATTCTAATGTAGAGTTTTTCAAAGACAAAATCATTTTCTAACTTGGAACATTTATCTTTGTAAAATTTCATCTTAGAGAAATACTTTTCTATTCTAAGGTTTATATGTTCAATCAAACCATTTTCATTTAAAGCATCATCAACATCATCATCATATGCAATTAAGTTTAAAGATGAAGTACTTACCTCATTGGAGTTATTATCATCTTCAATAGCCATGAGATATATATTTGCAATTTCTTCCTCTTCTTCCTCTTCACTTGAGGAATCATCATTCCATGTAGCTTTGAGTGATCTCCTCTTTTCCTTATCCCACTTCTTTTTGCTTTTTCAATTTGAAGCAATCCGACTTGATGTGATCGAATTTGCCACATTCATAACATTTTACTTCATTTTTTTATTTTTATCTTTAAAGGATGATTTAGGGAATATACATTTGTTAGCTGATACCAATTGTTATCCTAAACTAGCAACCAAGAGGGGGGTGAATTGGTTGATATAAAAAATTATGGTAAATTTAAAATTTAAAAGCAAGAGATGATAGAAGATGTAGATGAATGTCGAGTGGAGTAGAGTAGAGTAGAAAGAACACAAAGAGTTATAATGGTATGGATTTACCTCAATCAAACATCCACTTTATTAGCAATTTGTTAAGGTTCCACTAGTCTTAATTTTTACAAGCTTAACTATAACTTGGTATTTTCCCTAGCTCACACCAAACTATTACAATAGTTTGAGATCAATTCTCAAAACCTTACAAGAGTTTTCCCAAGCTCACACTCACAACCTAAGTTTTTCTAAGCTCACACTCAAACTCTTGATGGTGTTTAATGCTCACACCCAACACTCCAAGATTATTGATGTTTGATATTTTGATCTTTAGACAAGATAAAGAAAAATGTTATTCATTACAATATCAATCAAAGTATTCTCTAACCACAAAAATGAAATTTAATGTAGTATTTATAGTAATTTGGCTTAAACTAGCCATTTGAAGTAGTTTCTACATGTTTAATGCTTATCTTCCACTAATTATGTGTTCAGAACTCAGTGTGCGATCCCTCGGCTCGGTGGGTGGTCGCACGGTTTGAAAGCTCTATGTAATGGCTAGTTTCAAAGGTCGAATTTCGTTGTCTGATAGAATCTAGCTTGCCCATACCTTTATGTTGTGTGGTTGTCTGGCTCGGCATGCTGTCGCTCGACACAATGTTACCATTAAAATCAAATATGCTGGACTAATGCGGTCGCTCATTTCTTCTGGGCAATGGCACGTGCCTTTGAGCGTTGAGGAAATGTCGCGTGAGCAAACCACTATCTCTTTTATCACTTTTTGACTTTTAGGTCTTTGTTATGGGTGATCGCTCGAGCATCTTGGGTAGTCGCATGAAGTTCTGGCGTCCTGACTTTACCACTCACTGAGACTGCTATCCTTTCTGTGAGTCTATGAATTTTTACCTTAATTTGGTTTAGTCACTCGGTGCTCGCATACGGTCCCATGCCTATCGGGCGTCCTACCTTCACCGCTTACTGACAATGTGAACTCTTCTGTAAAAATTGCAGACTTAGCTCAGTTGGCTCGTCTAGCTCAGTATAGAGCTACAATACTTGCTTAGCTCGACAGTTCCATGTTGCCCTTTTTGGCTGCTCGGGCTACTTTTAGCTCATCGGTTCTATATCTAGCTCGGCATTCTACATGTCCATTCGATTCTGTGCTTTCTGCTCGGCAGGTTTGTATGTCATATGCTCATTCAGTTTTTCCTTTTCTGCTTGGCATATCAGTGTTTCATATATGAGTTCGGTTCTGTGCTTAGGCTACATTTATGCAATCGCTCAGTTGTTCGTTCGGACGGTCGAACAAAGGCGCACAATTTCTAACTCTGCAAAACAAACTTGTTTAAAATCATTAGTTCTTTATCAATTTGGTTGTCAATGATCAAAATAGAGTTTGATTATACACAATCTCAACATGTCATATCATGCCAATATTTAGGGCTAACCTAATTATTTTCTAAGAAATTTTACTACTAATTTTATTTTTACCATCTACTTTAGAACTAGCCTACCTAAAGCCTTAAAAAAAATTTAATTTACATATATAGCCTCAATTAGAAATATAAAAATTTTAAGAATTTTAAGATATTAAATTATTTAAATTTTTAATACCTAAATAATAAGATAAAGTTAATTTTAAAAATTAAACAATTTTATTTAGAATAATATAGTCTAAAGCATGGTAAAAAAGAGTATTAGCTTAATAAGGCTATTTTTAAATAAATTTTTAATTCAATGTTGAATATAATATTATTTATTTGACTAAAAAAGAAATAAAAAATAACTCATTAAACCTATTACTTTATCGTTAATTTAACAACCATTTATTATTAATTGCAAAAGATTATCTTTGTGCAAATTCATTCAAATAGGTATAAATGTGTAATATATTTATTTATCTTAACATGTTATGCTAGACCGAACCACCTATTTTGTCGGACTGGATTGATTTAATAAGCCCAGTGCTCTAGATCCAACCAAACTTTGGACGCTCAATAAAATAGGTCGTACCTATGCCAGGCTGGGTCAGGGTAGCATGCGTTTTCATGTATAACTTTTGACAAAAATATAAGAAAATTTTAAAATAACTTTAAATTTAGTATATTTATAAAATATTTATCAAAATATCAGAATTTATAAGATCTTTACGAAAATATTAAATTTTTATTAGTTTATAAATAATTTACAATGAATTTATAACGAGTATATCATGAGTTATTATGAGTTTATAAATTTTATATAGTTTATAATGAGTTTATAATAAAATGACTTCAATACTCTTAGTAAAAAATAAAAATTAAAAAAAATATATGATATGGTGTCATCTTTTTTTTATTTTTCTTTTTTTGAGAAATTTACGTTGTATAGCACAATTCCACTTTCCCTTTTAAAACTACGGGCCACAAATTTTTTTTTTTCATTTCTATACCGTGCAAGCCCCTTTTTTCATTCGTAAAGTTTTCCATTGGTGTTTTTTAATTTTTCCTATTTTATTTTATTTTTTTATTTTGATTTATCATTTTCTATTTAAAAATAATTTATTATTATTATATCTCATAAATACAGGCCCGGCTCTCAAGGGGAGCACCCTGAGCGGTTGCTCAGGGCCCCTCAAATCAGTTCACTGTGCAGGGCCTCAAATCAGTTCACTGTGCAGGGCGCTAAAAGATCTATGATTGCAAGCAGCTGGCTACCACATTAGCACAGCAGCAAAATCAGTTCGCTAAAAGAACTGATTTCATAATTTAAAAATGAAGAATATATATGAGAAATTTATACTATTCACTACTTTTAAATTGCACTTTTCAAAAATACACGGATAAATATTTTCAATTTGTAAAAATACTGTATACGGGAATTGTTTTTCAAATTTACGTTTTAGGCATTCTTTCTTTTTTTTGTAATTTTTTATTTTCTTTTTTGTTCTATTTTAATTTGTTTATATTTTTTATCCAAAAAACTGTTTGATGTCAAATTTTCAATATATATAAAAAAAAATTACATAATTAAGTAGTCATATTGGTATTTTTAGGCCCTTAAATCCTAAATATTTATTTTTGGACGGCCCCTCAAATCTAAAATTTTCACTCCGATACTGTTTTTTAGGGGTCCATATTTTAATTTCTACTCGGGGCCCCTAAAATATCCAAGACGGCCCTGCATAAATATATAATACACACGCAACATCAATTAAATATCTACAATATTTATCAATTATATATAAAAATATCTATATAATTTATTTAATATTTTTTTAATTTTAATTT
Organism: Garcia nutans; assembly: GCA_947685225.1. Taxonomy (NCBI): domain Eukaryota; kingdom Viridiplantae; phylum Streptophyta; class Magnoliopsida; order Malpighiales; family Euphorbiaceae; genus Garcia; species Garcia nutans. The sequence goes on from CANTUV010000007.1 coordinate 58,409,394, forward strand.
TTTTTTAATTTTATACTCACATAATATACACACAACATCTATATAATATATAAATTATATATACAACAAAACACATAATATACACACAATATCTATAAAATCTATATAACATATATAAAATATATACGCAACATCTATAAAATATCTACATAATAAATTTAATATTTTTTAAATTTTTTTACATGCATAATATGTAAAATTTATTTTAAAATAAATTTAATAATTTTATAAATATAATTTTATATATTTTGCTTTATATATATATATATATATTTTGAGTGTTTATTTGTTATTTTGAAGATGGGCTTGACAATGTAGGCTCGCCTGAGTCTTTTTGGGTGGCAATGGCAATTGGGTATTCAAAAAATGAGCGTTTTAGAGAGGCTTTACTTGTTTATATTGACATGCTGTGGCATAATATACAACTGGTAAATTTTCGTTTTCTGAGGCTTTGAAAGCTTGTATCAATTTGAATGATTCAAGGGTTGATAGAGGGGTTTATTGTCAGGTGATAAAGTCTAGTGAAGAGCCTGATCAGGTGGTGAATAATGCTTTATTAAGTTTGTAAGCGCAATGTGGGTGTTCCGATGAAGTTTTAAAGATGTTTGATGAAATGCCTCAAAGGAATGTTGTTTCTTGGAATTCGTTGATCGCAGGTTTTTCTAAACAAGGTCAACTGATTGAAGCACTGGATGTGTTTAGGAAGATGCAAAGTGAGAGAGAGTTGGGTTACTATTACAACAATTTTGCCAATTTGTGCACGATTGGCAGCACTTCACTGTGGCAAAGAGTTACATGGACAAATTATTAAGTCAGAAAAAAGATCAGATGTTCTAGTGCTAATTTCTCTTATTGACATGTATGTGAAATGTGGGGTGATTTATTACGGAAGGAGACTGTTTGATGGGATGAAACGCAAGGTCTTGGCATTGTGGAACACTATGTTGACTGGATATGCAATCAATGGGTGCATGCAGGAAGCAATGGAGTTGTTTGATGAAATGGTTTCAACGGGCATGAGACCTGATGAGGTTACCTTCATTTCATTGTTATCAGGTTGCAGCCATGCTGGGCTTACAGAGGTCGGGAAAGAATTGTTTGATAGAATGAAGATAGATTTCGGGATCTCACCATGTCTAGAGCATTATGCTTGTTTGGTAGATATCTTGGGTAGAGTGGGAAGAATTGAAGAGGCAATGGAGATAGTTAAAAAGATGCCCATGAAGCCAAGTGGCAGCATATGGGGATCATTGCTTAACTCATGCCACCTCCATGGCAATGTCTCTCTTGGAGAGGCTACAGCAGAGCAATTGTTTGAGCTCGAGCCAAATAATCCTGAGAATTATGTGATTCTCTCAAATATTTATGCAAATGCAGGGATGTGGGACTCTGTTAATAGGGTTCGAGAGATGATGCAAATAAGAGTTATTAAGAAAGAGGTCGGTTGTAGTTGGATACAAGTAAAGAATAGAGTTCACACTTCGTGGCTAGTGGGGGTTTTGAGTTCCACAATTCTGCTGAATATAAGAAGATATGGAATGAATTATCAGAAGCCATGAAAGAAATTGGCTATGTCCCTGATACTAGTGTTGTTCTTCATGATGTAAATGAAGAAACAAAAGCAATGTGCGCATGTGGACATAGTGAGCGGTTAGCAACTGTTTTTGCACTCATAAAAACTGCTGATGGATTTCCTATTAGGATTACAAAGAATCTTCGTGTTTGTGTAGACTGTCATTCTTGGATCAAGTTTGTGTCAAAAGTAACAGGAAGGGTGATTGTTCTAAGAGACACGAATCGCTTCCACCACTTCAAAAAAGGGGTATGCTCTTGTAAGGATTACTGGTAAAGCCTTTTTACAAATTGTAAAGATAGATAATTGTTTCATTCTTTTGTTTCCTTGTTATTTCTGGTTCTCCCATTTTTATTATTTTAAAAAAAAATCTCACATGATAATTTGAATATTGAGAATTTAATAATAATATACCATGGAAGGAAGTAGCAGACTAAGCTTTTAGATTTTAAAAAAGGTAAAAAAGGGTAACTAAGAAGAAGAGCCCTGAAAAAGAGAAACCAAGAACTAGGCAAAAACAGAGCTCCAGAAATAGGATATGATCATGTGAAGGCATTTATTTGATGTCTTGATTTTTAGTGCACATGGGAGTGAAAAAGGCAAAGAAAGCATGTGAGGCCATGTGATGTGCTTCAAATAGACTGCCTACCATCTTCAACATTAATCTTTTGTTTTTGTTACTTGTTAGGGGCCATATTAAACTTAAATCTTTATTTAGATTTGTTTTAAGTTTTGGTTTATTCCCTTTTCCTTCTGTTGTCTTTTTTGTTATTTCTTGTTGTGGTCTGTTTCTGCTTATCTTTCTTTGTTTAGAATCTGAAGTGTTTTATCTTTCTTGAGTGGAGGGACACATGAACTTTTCTTAGTTCTGTACTATTTTAATTATCTTTCTTAGCTTGAACAAAGACTGTAAATCAACGATGTTTGTGACCTGAAAGATAGACTTCAATAAAATATTAATGCATGTAGGTTTGCTCGTCATCTAGCCCCTGTCCTCATTAATAAGGCCAAGATATACTTGCAAGCAAGAATCAAGAAAAAAGGTCAATTCAAACAAGAACTAAGAATCAGAAAGCAAAGAAAAGAACAGTGTACTCTACAAACCAATAAGTTATCGTAGTTGACAGGAAATTGTTTGATCTTTGAAGAGACTGGAGAAATGCATTCAATACAGTTTGCAAAAGCGGGTTGGCTCTTGATAAATAAAGAAGAAAACACCCATTAAGTGCTCTATTTTTTTTTCCAGATAATTAGAAAATAGTATTGTTGCAACACAAAAAGGGAGAAAAATGATACATCATGGATTCCACTAACCATATCAGAAATTAGGCAGGACAAAAGTAGAAATAAAAACTCAGAAAACTGTGTAACAAGGTGACATTACATTGCTCTTCACAGGGCAAGAAGTTGGTAAAGCACAACCCTTTCTTCCAGCAGTTGAATATAAAAGAAATAAAGAAAATAGTTTAGGAGAACTATAGCATAGACATTCTCCCCCTGTCTAGAAAGCTTTAACTAATAATTAGGCCTTCTTTGCTTTCTTGACTTCGGTTTGCCGGTAGATCTTTTCTTCTCAAGCAATGTTATTGCAGAGGCTTTTTACACTGTATAATGCTGCTGGATTGTGTCAATGTCCAAGCCTTTAAGCTTAACCACTGATTCCACATGTCCCTTGAGGGTGTGAAGCTCCCGAAGCCTATTATCAGAAAATTAAAGAGACAAAAAGGGAAAAAAGAAAGTTCTCTTACTCTACTGATTCATGATGGAAAAAGAGAACTCTATCGGAACAGAATGCTAGGGTATATCATAAGTAGCTACAAAATTTCAGACCTAAAACTGATTTCTGCACAATGTATCAGCATACAAACAAGGGCTTAAAAAACGGTTTTTTACCTTGCAACCTCAGCTCGTCTCTTAGCCTGCTCAGCAATCTCAGACAGCTCTCTATAGCTGCTCTTTTCGTTGAAGATACTTGCAGTTTCTGGTGGCTGAAGCCCGTGCAAGGTCCTTTGAGCAAGAGCCCATTGAGCCTCTCTCTCCTCTTTACCATAATCTTTCTTGGTGGTGAATGCAGTCTGTTAAACAAGGAAAATGTAACGCAGATTTGAGTTATGATCTCCAAATGCATAGTGCAAGTTCATATAGATGGAAAATTAAAGAGAGATGATTTACTTTGTTTTCTAGCAAGTTAAGCCAAGCCTTTCCACTTAATATATAACGAATAGCGAATTTTAGGAAGTCAAGTGGGATATAGAAAACAACACTGTAAATCCAGATAACACCAGCCCATCCCCAGCCAATTCCTTTGATCCTTGCAAAACCCCAGTTAGCATAAACAGCGATCAAAGTTGCAACCTGAAAGCCAGAGTTGATTAGCTTCTTAAAGAATTTTGTGTTGACGTACAATCAGAGATGAGGAAAAAAAATGGACAGCAGAAAAAGCATACCAGTTGTGCAACTAAGAAAGCAGTCATTAGTAGCAGACCAGGGCGCTCAACATATGACCAGCTGCGAGATCGAGTCACAAAAATGAGAGCCTGGCTTACAATACTGACTTGAAGGTATAAAGCACCCATCATTTCATTGTCACTGTGGCGTAAAGATCTCACACCAAATTTGTCCTGCATTTGCGAAAAAAAGATTACAAATTTGATATCTTTCAAGCTAAAATTGAATAATTCACTAATCTAACAGCAAGTACCGAAAAGAAGTCAGTATCATGCATAGCCCAGAAGAATATGACCGTCATCAGTGACAAATAACCACCAAGCACAATTCCAGTGGCAAATATCTCTTTTAGTTTCCAGCTATCAGGCAAGGGTGATGGCTTCACTCTATCCTTTGAGATTGTCATAATAGTTCCTACAAAACATAATTTTGCATTAGTGAGTGCTCAAAAACTCTATGCATTGGTCCAGGAAGAAGACTGTTGAAAGCATTATATACAATTATTCATACAAAAAACTCACCGTCATTTAATATGGCAATAATTAAAACCATGAAAGGAGAGAAGTCGTACTTCCATATCAATGCAATAAGCATGAAACCAAACTGCAAAATTGGAATTAGCAGTCATATTCATCTACGTCATAGAATAGCAAGATACATGATTACATCTTACAAAGTTGCTGTATACTTACAACAATACGGATTGTGATGGAAACTGCATAGATCTGCAAAAAATAAAGAGTTGAAGTTAGTAATTGCTACCACTTAAAATAAATAAAGTTGCATGTTTGATGAACCAGATGAGCAGAATGCAACTAACTGTATAGTTCTTCATTCTTTGGAAAATAGCTCTGCTAGTAAGCACCGCACTGATGATAACACTCAATCCAGGTTCTGTTAGAACAATGTCAGATGCACCTCGTGCAGCATCTGTAGCATCAGCAACAGCAATTCCAATATCTGCCTTCTTCAAAGCAGGTGCATCGTTAACACCATCACCAGTCATTCCAACAATGTGCTTTCTTTCTTGCAGCTTCTTCACGATTTCATATTTGTGCTCTGCAGAAAAGAAAATAGAATGAGTGGATATTCACACAGATCATCAACTGAAGAAAGTCTCCAAACGGCTATTTTCTTTTTCATATCTAGCCCACACACCAATAATCACTCACCTGGAAACACGCCGGCAAATCCATCTGCCTTCTCAATCAACTCTTCAACAGGCAGAGCAGCAATGCTTGCATCCTTGTCTTGACCAAGTAAAGATGCAGATGGGTACATGTTTGTTCCCATTCCAAGTCTTCGTCCAGTCTCCTTTGCAATGGCCAGTTGATCACCTAGACATCAGATAACCAAGAGGCAAGCATTAAACTTATGATCGAGGGAGGATAGTGGAGGAAAGGAAAGATAAATGCATTCCCAAGCAGTTAATCAATGAATAGATTAAATTACCAGTAATCATCTTCACATTCACACCAAGGTTGAGAGCCCTGCGGATAGTTTCTGCACTATCATGCCTAGGAGGATCAAAGAGGTTCAACAAGCCAACAAACTCCCACGGACCACCTGGACTCTCCTTTGATTTCTCAGGAACTTGCTGCAAAGAAAAATAACAGAGATAAGAGGTTTTCTCCATAGAAATGTGAAAGCAGAATAAAATAATTTGTAAAGTCAAGTTTAGGAATCAAAACCTGTCTAGCAACAGCCAATGAACGAAGCCCACGTTCAGCAAACTTGTCAATAACAGCATGAACTTTCTTCTTGAGGTCTTCCCTAGCATTGCACAATAGCAAAATCTATTGACATAAACATATCAGTACAAGTGAATTAAGTAATCTTTCAATTAATATAAAACCAAATTATTTAGTGAATATTAAGATGAAAGATTACCTGCTCAGGAGCACCTTTACTAGCTCGGTGCCAGTTGCCATTAGCATCAATGTAAGTTAAAGCAGTTCTCTTATCCACTGGATTGAATGGTAAGAAGTGCACCTCTCTTATACCGGCTCTTGCCTGCAAAATACATGCAAGAGGTTTAAGTTAAGATTATGTTATCTGCTGCCTTTTTTACAATGCTCAAGCCAGATGATTTTTTACCTCTTTTGGATCAGCAAGCATTCCAACCATGGCAGCATCAATAGCATCCTGATTCTCCACTCTAGAAGCTCTGGCAGCTAGCAAGATCACGTGGTCTTTTTCCACACCCTTAGCAAAAACCTCAATCAAAGCTTTATCAATACTCAACTTGTTGAGTGTCAAGGTACCGGTTTTGTCACTGCAGAGAACATCCATACCAGCCATTTCTTCAATGGCAGTCATACGCTTAGTGATAGCTCCCTGTTGTGACAACTTGTGAGAACCAATAGCCATTGTCACAGACAATACTGTTGGCATAGCGATTGGGATACCTCCAATCAAAAGCACCAAAAGATTGTCAATTCCATCCCTATATTTGCGGTGCTGAATTGGATACATGACAATGATCTCAACCAACATTCCAACTGCTATGGAACAAATACAGAAGTTTCCAATAGCGGTCAGCACCTTCTGGAAGTGACCAACTTGGTTGGTGCTGTCCACAAGATGTGCAGCCTTTCCAAAGAAGGTGTGAACACCAGTGGCTATAACTACAGCTTCAATTTCTCCTTGCTTACAAGTGGAACCAGAGAAAACTTCATCCCCAGGATTCTTAGTCACGGGAAGTGATTCTCCGGTAAGGGCAGACTGATCAACCTTCAAAGGATCACCCTCAAGAAGACGAGCATCAGCAGGGATGATGTCTCCCAATTTGACACTAATGATGTCTCCGGGAACCAGAATTGCAGCTTCCTCCTCATTCCATTTTCCATCCCTAAGCACCTATACATTTGCAGAACATGAGTTGCAGAAGAGCTTATATGTATGATTCAAACAAAAAATTGAAGCATAAGTGGTAAATTATGCTCATAATACTCGTATTACTGTATAAACACCTAAATCATTTAGCAGAATAGTTTTTTACACCCTTGATTTTCCTTTTGATTTAAGAAATATAGCACTCGACGTTTCTTCGCCATCAATAACTATGAACGTTAATCTAATGGCAACAGCTCCAACGTCAAATTTCGTCCAACTAAGGCAACGAAAGATTACAAAAAGAAAAAAAAAATAATAAAGTATACCTATATTGAGAGTTCAAAATAGCTTTTTGGAAAAAAGCAGTTCAAGAATGTTTTTTATCTATGAATATTTTATGATTACAACACGTGAAATTTACCTTAAAAATTAAGTTTAATAACATTTTCAACAATAGCATCTCTCTACAGCAGTTTAAATAACAATACCAAATAAACCCAGAAAATATGGTTCATGAGTTGCAAATTTTTTTAGAGAAAAAAAGATAGCTTCCTTCAAGTTGATGAACACTTGTTTAACAAAGTACCTTTGTTTTAGGAGCCAGGCCAGCCATAAGAGCAGCAGCAGCATTTCCAGCATTGTTTTCTTCAATGAAACTGATAGTAGAGTTGATAACCAACAAACAAACAATACCAACAAAGTCTTCCCAATCTGGGGGCTTCCCCTCACCATTTGCCAATGCAATTGCCATAATAGCTGCAGCTTCCATGACCCACGATAATGGATTCCACATAAACCCCAAAAACTTTAGAATTTTACTTTCCTGTTGATGACAAGCACAGAGAACATTAATCCACAAAGAATTTGAGAAAGATTATTCTATAATGAGTTGAGAATATGAATTAATGAGAACCTTTTTCTCTTCTAATTTGTTGGGGCCAAAGATCTGAAGCCTGTTGGCCCCTTCTGATGAAGTTAAACCTTCTCTGGTACATTTCAGCTGCTCAAACACTTCATCGATGGGAATTCGTTCCTGCAAACAAAATCATTACCAAGATATTCAAATTCTTATTATATCTCGGTTAGTTTGTATGTTTTCTTTCAATGATGTGTTTAATCCAAATAAAATGATCTTAGCTAAATTTCAACTCTGCAATCCAAATTAAAGCCAATTTTAAGTGTATATTTGGGATTGAGTTCTAACATGTTCTTAAAACATTGTTTTTTTTTTTTTTTAGGATTTTTTTTAGTTAGTTTGATCAATTATGGTTTAAAAAAATTAAAAAATCCAACACTTCCAAACAGGATGGGATAGTAGGGCTTGAAGCAGGTCTTGCAAAACCCAAAACCGAAATATTTGAAAAATAAAATTGGAAAATCTGCATAAATAACTTATAAAGGTTAAAAAAACTATAAAAATATTGTACACCTAAAAACAAAAAAAATAAAAAAAAAGTTAAAAAACTGTATAAACAAAAAGGTTTACAAAAATGTTGTATGTATGTCATAAAATTAAAATAACAAAAAATAAATATTTTTTGCAAATTCAAAACTATAAAATTATAAAAAGAATAATATAAATGACATTTTGTAGGAAAAAAAACTAGAAATTTTTGTAATTTTCTTTATAAAATATCCACCCTTCAATCGTGTCAACCTGTAAGGGCAAATATCAAGCATATCAATTTATATTTACTTTTTCTCTAAAAAAATTTAATATTATTTTGTATATAATATAATTTATATTTCACTTAACTTAAATTGGATCAGATTATATCATTATGTGATTCTAATCCGACCCTGATTCTAGTATAAATCAGAAAATTAAAATAAGTAAATAAATAAAACAAAACAAAAGATAAGAGTCAATAATTACTATATTAGTTTATTATATTCATCCAGCGCAAATGAGAGTAAATAATAATTAAAAAAAACTCCGAGTCGTGCTGAGTCGGAGTGCGCTCAGTGAAACTTGCACCAACGAGTCGTCATGAAAGAGCCAATCATAGAAAGCGTTGACTAACACTATGACAGGGCAAAGGTAGTGCGTCACATGGTACAGTACCATCTCCGACTCCTCATGTAATTGGTGCGAGTACTAACAGTGGCTAACGTAAACTAACTTTTGGTATGTGGTGCAAATTCCAAGAGAACCGAGGGGTAAAGTTGTCAAATCAACAGAACTTAAAAAAAAATTGATGAATACGAGAAATTTAAAAAAAATATATACTAATAAAAAAAGGCAAAAAGCAGTAATGTCAGTACCGTTGAATGATAAAAAGGAAAAAAGTGTTACAAGCAAAAAGCTTATTTCTTTAATACCTATCTATACATAGAAAAGGCTAAAGTACCACGGATTGGTACCAAAAAATTCTCAAAGTAACCAACAAAAAAACACCCAGAACCACCCTTTTTATTTTTTTATAATTCATAATTAATAATAAAATTTAATAAATCTCATCAACAGAATTCCCAGATCATATTTATGTTCCTTAAAAAATTTATGAATTTTAATGAATTTTTTGAAAACTAAACAGAAATAATGTTTGAGGCTTATTATTTCTAATTCTTTTAAATTATTAAACATTAAATATGTATTAAAATTATTGAATTATTAGTCAGAGGCGTGCTTAATTTAACAAAAAAATCGATATATAGGCTATGTCTCGATATATATAGAGAATAATTAATTATAAGGATTTATGAATTTATACATAATTAATTTTTATGTATAAAAAAAATTAAGAATTAATTTTTATATTACTAGAAATGTAAAAGTCTAAAATATTTTAAATAAAATAATTTTAGAGATTGGACGATAATAGAATTGTGAATTTATAATGAAAGCTTTATAATATAAAAATAAAAATAATTGAACAAAATAATATTTTTTGCTAATTCGACTCAAGTATAACTCTAACTCCAATTTAGGAAGAGATAAGACTTAAGAGGGCATGAATTAGGGATTTTTCCTCCTTAAAAAAATAAAAATCTATAATGTTAAGGGGAAAAAGAAAAACAAGAGGCAGGTATTTGAAAATGAGGAGAAAGATAAAGTTTAGCCAACTATACATTAGCATTTTAAAATAAGGAGAGAAAGATGAAACTTAGCCAACTATTATTGTCTGTCTTACTATTTCTCTCTCTACTTTCTTTTTATTTCACATGTGAAGATCCAGTTAAATGCTGAATATTACTCTAATACAAATTGGTCTGTTTGGGTCGAGAGAAAATATAAAAGAGCATTTAATTGACCAATAATGTTCGATACCAACTCAGAAAAAGAATTTGCTTTTGAAAAAGGAGATCATCATTTTCTGTCAATCACAAATTCCTAAAGAGAAAAAAAGGTCAAAAAGTGTTGGGTAAAGCGACTCGTAAAGTAAATATATTAAGAGGATACCAAAAACACATGACAAAAAAGCAATTTTCAGATCAAATTTCGAAAGGAAATCCTAAAATCCAATGTTTCTAACTGATCTTAACCAAACACAATAATCAAAAAACAAGAAACAAGTTCAAGAATTAAACTCAACAAAACTATTTGGAGATCTCGTTTCACATGGCTAAATCAATAGAAACACAAAAGAATTTGAAGAAAATCAAGAGAACAAAAAGGAAAAATAAATTGTATGTATACCAGATCAACAGTTTCATTCTTGATCTCTTCAAGAGTGATAGACTTTGCCATCTCTCACTCTGTAAAAAAAGGCCTGCAAATTAAGCAAAAGCAGAAAACAGATGTAGTATTAATTTGAAACAGAGAAGAAGTAGAAGAAGAAGAAGAAAAAAAAACTAAGAGGCCATTAAATGAGATATTGTATATCCCAAGAAAAGACCAGAGAGAGAAGACGAAGATGATGATGATGAGGGTTCCTCGCAGAGGCGCAATGCCTCCCCTTTTATAAACGTGTGTGTAGGAGTGACTGTTTCTCTCTCTATAAAAACACAGAGAAAGGGCAAAAAATAAAAAAAAAAAATTAGTAGTAAACTAGAGAAGCCTATATGAACCCGCCGTTTGATCCTCTACTAAGTGGGACCCCCTCTTCAGGTGGGACATCCTATTTTTATTTTTATTTTTATGTTTATTTTTATTTTTATTTTTATTTTCTCTCTCTTTTTACCTTTGATAGGGACGGTGATGTTAACGACGAATTGGTTATAATGAAATGATTTTAATACATCACGCTCTCAGAAAAAAAAAAGAAAAAAAGAAAAAGAAAATTATGCTGTATATATATATATATTTTTTTTTATTTTTTAAATATTTTTAATATATTGAATATATATTAGATATATAACTTCTAATATAGTTATATTTTATTTACGTTAAGATAGTGTTTGATTTGGAGTAGAAATCAAAATGAAATAAATTATTTTTATTTCTATTATTTGATTAAATAAAATAGATAAAATAAGAGAAATCTAATTACATTAATCATGAAGAGTGAATTATTCATATAACTCCTCTATTAAAAAAATGTCCCCTATAAAAATAATTAAAAAATAAAATATATAAAAATAAAATTTTCATCTATTTTCAAGAATATATATTCATTTTATTAATAAATAGTGAATTTAATTTCAGTTTCATATTATTTTTATTTCAATTTTACTTTTGATTTTAAAGTTTGAATCAAGCATCTCTTATATGTGTGTGTGTAAAATTGAAATATTCTTAAAATTAAAAGTTTAAAATTTAATATTTTAAAAGATAAATATTTAAAAATAATTTTACTTTTTAGATTTTTTTAAAAAAAAATCGTTGAAACAAATATTATATCACATTATAATTTCATTATTATTTAATTCACATTTAAAAATATATATAATAATTAAAATCAAATTTCATATTGCTTAAATAATATAATTTAATTTTAAAATAATCTTATTAAACAAAAAATAAAATAAATATTATATTTCTATTATATTCTGGTAATAAAAGAAGTGTTAGGGATGAGGAAAATGGGAGAGGATGCTGTGATGATGGTCCTAGGGAGTCCCAAACTTCATTAAACCTTCTCAGTCAGTCTCTCTCTCTCTCTCTCTTCTGTGCCTTTTCTTGGGGGATATCTACTTTATTAGCTTTCCCTAAAATGTCAAGATTTTGACCATCAATTAATTCTTTTTTATTTTTATATATTTCCATACCTTATTTATTTCTTTTTCTCTGTTGGGTCTTTAATTTTATGACTCATATTATTAATAAACTCCTACATGGTCTATTTTCTTTTTGGGATATGTGTTTTATGATTTTGTATATCAATAAATATATTGGTCAATTGCAAATATATCGTAATTTTTAAATACAAATTTTCTACTTTTATTATTTAATATTATTTTCATTTTTCTTACTTATGTATCTAAATCATTTAAAAATTAAAAAATTTCCCTTTTTTAAATATTTAGCATTTTATTGTATGAAATAACTATTTGATCATTAGATTATTAGTTTAATCATTTAAATTTCTTTCTTTTAATAAATATTGATTATGTTCTATTTGAAATAAACAAATTGCTATGATATTTATTTCTAAAAAAAGAAATGAATATAATAAAATTGCCTTTAATTCGTATCATATTAATTTTTGTTCATTTTGTTAAATATTTAGACTTTAGAGAGTAAAAGAAATATCCTTTTTTTAGTATAATAAAAGTTTCAAGACATTAAAAGATAAAAAAAAAAAATTCTATATCATTACTTGTATGAAAATTTCTATATTATTATTTGTATATTTTAATATATTATAGAATTGACACTTTCAAATATTCTCCTAAAAAAAACCTCCAATTATGATCATATATTAGATTATTTTGTTATAAAAGTTTTATCAACTAAATAGAAATTTTATATTTGTAGCAATAATTCATAATCTTATTGTACTAGCATTTAAATTTAGATTGACTTGTTGTTGTTATTGTTGTTTGTGTTTTTTAAATCTTATTGGTCTTATCAATTATTTATCATTATTATCATCATCATCATCTAATTAAAAAATTATAATAAGTATACTTTGAAATATTTACAAAAATAAATTAGGAATACTGCGTGATAAATAGTATCCAAAAAAGTAATAGGCATATTTAAATTTTAAAATGTATTTATTAATATATCTTCAGAAGTGTCATTTAGTATACTTACAGTTAATCATTTTATTATAAGAATTAATATTATTAGTGTCTGTAACAAGAACAAAACATTAATATAAATATAAATGTTTAGTTTTTGTGTCAAAACAATGATCAAACTATTTGTGAATTAAAATGTAACTAATTTAATGATGTTTCCAACATGATTTCAGCCATTTTATTCACTCAGAAATTAATTAATATGATTATTCAATTTAATTTCAATTAAAGTTATTGTTGTTTCAATTAACTAATTTGAGCTTCAAATGGTAGTTTACTCAAAAATTATGCATTTTTTCTTGATTTGTATGGGGATTTTGTGAAATTAAGAATTTCAATTTCACCTTATAAAAGTAAATTAAAATTGTATTGAGTTATAAATTATTGTGATTCATTGGAGACTTCTTAAAAGGAAACATATCAAAATTTAAAATTTAAAATTTTTTTCTAATCATATAATATCATATAATTTAGAGGTTGTAAACTAAAATAAAATTACACCGAATAAGTTCATTAAAAGATAAAACGCTCCTTGTCAAGTTTTCAAGTTACTTTATATTCAGAGTTCAAACTCACATTAAGAGAGAAAATGCTCTTACTATTTCATCTCACCCCTTAAGAGTAGACATATATTATATATCTAATAACTTGTAGGATAGTTATATATTACATACCTAATAATTAAATTGAATTAGGATTGTTGTTTTAGCATTAGAGGATGAAGGTATGAAATTGAATTTATTATTTGATAAAAAATATAGTATTAACAATGCGTAAAATTAATGTATATATTATTATTTATTTATGTGTGTAAAATGAAATTTAAATTATGAATTTGAATTAATGAATTAAACAAGATTATAGGCATTGTGTAGGTAAATAGCACTCTAAGAAATACAAAGAAGATAGGCATGTCAAGCTTAATAAATGTGATATGTCAAATTATCATATATATCTTAGGATAAACATATTTATAATAAATATGACTTGGTGGAACTTAATTAGGTCTTATTTATGGAATCATAGGAAGATTTGACAAGCAATTATAGCAAACATGTCCCAGCAAATATATTCAATTAACGGATATTTTAATTTATTTACCTTTTCAATTCAAACTTATCCTTGAGTTTTATGGAATTCTTTTCATTTTTTCAAACTCTTAAACACTACTAAATATTTATTATTTGGACACACTTTCTTCGGCCATTCTACACACAACTTTCAGCTTTTCTCTATTTTTCTCTGAAAATTGATTTCACTTTCATCCAAAAACTCTAGATTAAATTAGTTTTAGCCATTACATTATTCTTTTAGCACAAATTTGAGCAAGAGATTCTTCAAAAGCAAAGAAAGATTCTAATTGGGTTTTGTTCTTAAACTCTATTTCTTAAGTTTCATTGAAATTTTGTTTATGAATACTCTGATGTCTAAATTGATTTCTTTGAATTTTAATGAGATAAATTTATTTGATAGCATTACTATGAACTAATTTTGATCTAGTCTAGAGTTTGTATGGATCTACTATGATTGTATGAAATGGTTATTTCTCTTAATTGATTTATTTCGTTTATCCTTAATTGAATGGATTAATGCTAATATATAATTGATTGGCCACCAATTATGTGATTTAGGTATTTAGATGAAGGATTGAGAAATGAAATCTAATGCTGGAATAATTTGATTAGGGACTTAGGTGAATTAGAAATATAAATCTAAGGAAAAGATCATTTTGATTGTGGTAAGATTAATTGAAAAAGGATTGAATGCGAGAGCTTATTTCCTTAATTTGATTAATTAAGTTACTTGAAATCTGACCTTTGAAATTAAATCAGTTGAGAGGAATAGTCATTCATACATATAAGTCAGTAGAGAAGTGCAAACCCTAGGCTTTTCTATTAAGTAAATCAATATCTTTGTTCAGTTTTCTGTCATTATTATAAATTCAATTGCTTTCTGTTTTCATTAGTTGTTCAGCAATTTAATTTTATAAATCGAAGATTATTATTTGATAATTTGTTTATTACGATCTGATAAATAATTAGCTTAACTAGCTTCCTTGTGAGACGACCTTGAGGTATTCACCAAAATACTATAGCAGCCTCGTATACTTACGAGTGTAGCTTTAGTAGTGTTTACCAGAGCGTAACAAGTTTTTGGCGCCGTTACCGGGGAAAAGGTAAGTTTCTTCAGCCGTACTAAAATTTACAAGTATAACAAACTATTACTAACTTTCTTATTATTATTATTATCATTCATCTGAAAAAAAAATTGAAAATTGATTTTAAGCTAACAACTCACTAAGGGGTCAACAAGTTCTATTTTGTATTGTGTTGGGTAAAATTAAATATTAAATGTTAAATATTTAATAGTTGAATTGCAAATTTGTTTAAAAGTTGAATTATTTTTTCTGTATTTAATAAAATTTTAAGTAAATTTCGGTAATAATTGATGATGTAATTTAATAAATAAAATTAAAATTCTAGGCAATTTTTTAATTTTAACTTATATTTGAAAGTTATTATTAAATGAAAAATTATTAAAAATAATGAGTGGAAATTTTAATTTAAAATTTACATGGAATGTAAATAATTAAATTTTAAAATAAGTTCACAATTTAAAATTTTAAGTAGTCATATTATACAATTTCATTGTTTAATGTTTAAATAACTTTAGATCACCTAACAGTCGATGACAGCCTTGATTTTTCTTTATAATTCTAGTAGAATTTTCTCTTATTTTAGTGTTTTTCTTCTAGATCTAGCCCTAATGGCCTTTTTTCCATCGCCTTTTGATAAATGCTTGTATTCTTGAGGCTTCTCCCTGGTGGTGGAATGATTGTAAAGACTACCTTTTCAGTGGAGTTTGCCCAAGGATTCAAAACTATGTTCGATGATATTTTTTTTCTGAAGAAAATCAATCTCTTCCTTTGAGATTTCACAAGCTGTCATGTGCTCTTTTCTACCCCTGAAGTTTCCTTTGTCAGTGATTGAGTTTTTCGATTGGTTTTGTGGAGCTACATGCATCCTTCCTTCAATTAATTTCTGATGCCTTATCTGAATTGTTTTCCCATCAGTCTCAAGTTAGGCTGTTTTGGCATTCTCTTCCCTCATCTCTCTGTGTTTAGATATTTAAGATTATTTGGGACTCTTGGACTATGTTTGAGATTTGTCATAGGGTTGTTGCTCTTGGTCAACTTGAAGGCCTTAATTCTTGTTTTAGGTCATTAAGCTATAAGGAGTTTTCTCTTTTTGATTTGAAGCTTGTAGGATCTGAGGCAATTTGGTGTTTTCTATGTTTTAAGCTTTGAAGCATCAAGGTTTTTTGTATTGTTTCTTAATTAATGAAATCTTTCATTACTTCTAAAGAAAGACTCTATAGCTAATAGCAAAACTATAAACATGTTATCATCATTGTTCATCAATAGTATGACATGATTTAGATCCATTATTAAAAAGAGGAGATGTGGTTTACTCAACTCTTAAGATGGAAACTTAATATAAGTTCATAGAACATCTTTTCCTATGAGCCAATTTTCTTATAAATCCTTCAACAATTTACTCCAAAAATGGCAATTAATCCCTAATATAAACATGGAATACTGTGCATCATATTAATACTTAGCCCTCTAATGCCCTTCTTCTTTTTCTCGTAAGTAGGGATGGTAATTTTGTCCGATTCGCATAATATCGAATCCTATCTGATTCGATTGGGTAGGATTATACCCGATCTGTTTATAGTTGGAGTATGGTATGGATCAAAATAATTATACTCGAGATGAGTTTGAATAGGATGCGGATTATGTATAACCATATCTGAACTCGATCCGATTATATAAATATTTTTTTCTTATATTTATATGACATTTAGTTTCAAATATTTTACCAATGAATTTTATACAATATCAACTCAATATTAATTTATTAATTTATTTTAAATAAAAGACATGAAGCATAAGACACATTTAATCAATTAATTTAATTAACTATTTATTAAGTTAATATATTATGCTAATATTTTGATGATGATACAGTTTATATTTTAAGAGATATTTATACTAATAAGATTATATTTGATATCAATATATATATATATTATAATGAATAGAGTTTACTATTATAATTATATTTTATAATTATATTTTTTTATGAATTTTTTTAATATTTGATATATATATATATATATTTTATTATCCTACTCGACTATGCTTGTTTTATCCCAATCTATGACAGTAGCATTAATTATTCCGACGGATGACGAGTAAGATACGGCATTTCTCTTTTAGGGTAGGGTAATATTTTTAAAAATCTAATTCATATTCAATTTGTTGTCATCCCTACTCGTAAGAATACTCTGGGTTTGGCTAGGAAAACTATCATCACTTCTATAAAGTTAGTGAATAAATCAAATGAAATAAATTAATAATAATATGTAAACCAAGAAATATTATCTATAAAATTATTAATATCTATAAAACTCATACGATTTGGCCCCTTTAATTAACCATTCATTGGTAAAAATAACAAAACAACAAAATCATATTGACTAGAATTTTTCTTAAAAATACATGTGAGTTTCTCACCACTTTTTAGTTGCAAACAGCTTTCCAAACAAAAAAGTTGCAGGTTACGGTAGCTTTCCAAACAAAAAAAAAAGAAAGTTTATATAATTTGCCAAGGATAAATTAAAAATTATATAAATTATGTATTTTTTCTATTTTTTTAATTCCCTCATCTTCTTTCCAGATTGGTGGGAAACAATTTTGGAGGACCGGAGGAAAACTATCCTATTCATTTCTCTCTTTTCCTTTCTCTTATTTTTGTCCAAACAAAGAAATTGAGGGAGATATAATTTCTATTTTCCTCTTTTCCATCCAATACTTTTAAAAACAAACAAAGCCTAAATCTATTTATAAGATAAATAATACTCCCTCCACCTCAGTAAAATTCACTTTTATAAAAAAAAAAAATTATCCCAATTAATTTTTTTTCAATTTTATCATTATTATTAATGAGTTAATTAATAAAGTGAGAGTATAGTAATTTTAAATTTTAATGAGTTAATAGAGGGTATTTTAATCCATTCAAAATAATTTTATATAATATTTAGAGAATTTAATATTTTTTAATATATATGTATAAGTTAAAGATTATAATTTTATTAAGATAGATAGAGTAATTTAAAGTAATTAAATATTTAATATTTAAATAGAATTTAATATTTATAATATCAATTTTATATATTTATATATTGATGTTATACAAGTTTCTTGTTGCAGTTTGACTTATGTTTTTGTTTTTATTTTTATTTTATTTTTTTTGTTTTTTCCTTTGAAATTTCTATTTGACTTCTTTTTTGAATTTGGCTGAAATTGTTTTAATTTTTTAGGAGAAAAGAGAAATGATCAAACTTTAATATTTTTTCTGTAATATATATATATATATATATATTTGCATTCCTCGTGCTGGCAGGCGGCAGCAAGCCGCAATTCAATTAAAGGTAACAATTTTATCCAATTCGCAAATATCATGTGGATTTATTAACTATAAAGGCTAAATTTTTAAAAGTTAATTTATAGAAATTGCAACTTGAGATGATTGAAATTAATTAAAATTTTCACAAATATAAAATATATTAGTCATTTACCACTTGAATTGCACAAAACATTTTGTGATAAATAATATATAAATTTAAAATTATAAATATCAAGTACATGTAAATAAATTGAAGTTGAAAAAAAAAAGATACAAGCTAATTAAATTTGTGAAAATAATCATATTAGTAAAAGCAAATTAATCTATTTTATAGACTTCCTTCTTAAATTTATAACACATATTTATATGGCATAAATAAAATTAATTGTTCAATGTTATTATTAAATATATTGTTAAATTAACAGTAATTCTCTTACCTTATCTATGATATTAATTTTAACTTTCAAATTCATTTCACTACGTATACCAGTCATGGAAATAAATAAACACAAGCACAGACAAATAGTTTGGTAATAAGTTACAATTGTATTTTATGTAATAAATTACATAAAGTCTTTTTAAGAATGATTATGTTCCTTGGAATCATAAAAGATTAAAAAAATATTAATAATTATTTGAACCCATTTGATTAATTTTTAATAAATTTAATTTCAATTAAATTTCCAATCCATGTTTTTTAACTTTATAGAATTATTTTCCCAATATTATGATTATTACAAATGTAAATATAATTAAAATTTAAATTTAAAATTTCATAATCAAAGATAAATAAAATACCATCCAAATGCACATTATTTTTTCAAACATATATAATAATTATAATAATTAATAAAGAAGAAGAACCTACGCATAAATACGTCTATTATTTCACATAATTTAATTCTGTAAATTTTTTAAAAGAATTTAAAAAAAAATTAAAGAAGTAAGATGTAATTTTTTAAAATTCTAAAACTTATTATTACATTATACTTAAGATATAATAATTTAACTAAATAAAGAATTTGACTTAGTTTGGTGGGTCCTTTTACTTTCAGAACTCGTTGCAATTATAGGCTATATATAGCCTAATCACTCACAAAATACAATAAATTTAATAATAATAATAATAATAATAATAATTAAGAATATAAAAGTCTCTATTTTATTTTTTAATACAAATAATTGAATGTGGTCCCGTCCCTTGGTTACCGGTTTAGTACATGAAAGAAAGGGCAGCTTAGTGACTCAGACACGTCACGTCCTGACCGTTGGATTCCCTTAAAAAGGTTTTTTTTATTTATAATAATATATTATAAAAATACTAAGGAATTTTATTTAAATAAAATAAAATAATGCCTTTAGCCTAATTCATATCGTACCCTTAACGAGGTTAAGCTTTTAGATATGACAAAGGTTAAAATCTAAAACTTTGACTTTTGTATATATAAATATATTAATTTAATTAAGAAATTTTACCTTCCCCAATTTGATTCCAACCTAGTCCATTATTGATTTATTATTTAATTCTGTTTTTGGGTTGGGAATAATTTTGAGAAAAGATAATTGATTGTTTATTCTCATGGGTAAATGTATAAATTTGAATGGATTCCATAATTCTTTCTTTCAATTGATAAATAACTCTACTTTTATTCACTAAAGTTAAAATTTATTATTATTATTATTATTATTATTATTATTATTATTATTATTATTATTATTATAAACAGGGTCAATCCTAGGATAAACTCAATAAACTTAACATCTATGGCAATTTTCTCTCAAGAACAATTAAAAAAATTATTAATAATATATATTAAAAAATTATTCACATTTTCTAATGCAACATATGTATTATTATTATTTCAAATTGTTATCGTATTTACCTCTAATATTTGTACATACTTTTTGTGTCCATTATTGTCTAAATTTTTAAATCATAGTTTTGAGTGTTAAATCATGTTTCAAAAAAAAAAAACTTTTAAATCATTTTTGAGTGTTATTTCTTTGGATTTTTTTGTAATTTTTACTCAAACAAATCAAATTTACTCTTTTTTTCAAACCAAATGCAAAAATTTATGAAGGGCTAGTAAATTCGAAACATGAATTGATGATTTTTGGAAAATAAGTCATGGACATAGAAGTAAAGAATTGAAGTGCAAATGAAGATACCCTTAGCACAACCGGGCATGATTTAACAGAACACGATTATGAATAATAAAAGTGCACTTATTGCCTTAAAAAGAATTTGATGTTTTGGATTTATTTTAAAGAGCACGACTGTGCAAGAAGAGAGACACACACCCATGCAAATAAATCATTTCTATCCAAAAAGAAGAAAAGCTATGTCAGAAAAAAAAAAAAAAAAGTGAAAAACATGGTTGTGCTAGAAAAATTATGCATGGTCATGCATATCAAGACCATGTTGTCTAGCACGAAGTTAGGTCAAATCTTTTGCAGATCTTATCTCCAAAACTTACCTTGATTCCTGAAAACTTTATATAAGGAGTATTTAACCCTAAAGCTAAATATCTTTGTCTATCTTGGAAGTTCCTAGAGAGAAGAGGAGGCAACTTGAGCAATGAGAGATCTATGTAAAGATTTGAGCTGCATTCAGTTTAAAAGTTCCAAAACTCAATGTTTGTATTCTTCACCCTAGTTTGAATTATTTATTTCATTTTTTTAAAACTTCAAGAAATCTTCTCATTATTCTTTATTTGATTTTTATTCAATTTTGTTGAAATAAATTTCTTAGTGGGACTAGACGGATTCATTTTAATCTTTTCTATATGGTGTGCTTAATGTAATATAATTGATTTGATGTCTTTTGATTGATTATTATTCTTGAGATTAATGCTTATAATTAATTAGCCATTATTGCTTGATTTGAGGTATTATGCAAATTAGCGAGAGTGAAAAATATGATAGTTGTCTAGGAGAATAATAACCTAAAGGAAGTTTTGCTTAGAGATAAGGGAACACTTTAGGAGTTTTTAATAATTTCCTCTAAATCTTAATTGATTATTTTAATTTAAATGATTACGAAAGTAGATATAAGAATTAATTTAATACTTGTTTTATGCCTTGAGAAAGAATAAAATATAATTAAGCTAGGGAACTTCAACTATCAATAAAATTTAATTTAGTTAAAGAAATTTAGAAAAATCATAGAGGATCAAATTGATGAAGCCTAAACCCATATTAAAATTCATATAGAAAATTTTTTGCACTTTTTCTTTTTAAGTAGTTTTCATAATTGTTTCTTCTAATAAGTTTTCCAAAATAATAGAATATTTTAGTAATTTGGTACTTGACACAATTTCCTTCCTTGTGGGATCAATATTTTCTCATTACTATATTACTTATATGTGAAACTGTACATTTACAGTACATTAGGGATAGCATAATACGTTTTTAGCGTTACTGCTGAGGAAGGCCATTTTGTGCAATATCAATAAATCTAAACTTATTATTATTTGGAATTTATTTTTTTAACTTAATATTTTTATTTTTCTTGCAGAATTCTTGCTTTATACATAGTGATTCTCACATTGATCTCGAAGAATATAACTATGAGATAGAACGTCAGTTAAATCACTTAATAAAGCTAAAATAGAAAAGCTTCTAAAGGAGACAGAGAAAAGGAGAATGGCCACATAGGTGGAAGAAAACAAGGAAAAAAGAAGAAGAATTTGAATTTAAATTTGAAAAGGAAGAAGTAGAGATGGCAAATAATGGAGTATTAAGAACTCTTTGAGATTGTGCCTTTCCATAAACTCAAGCAATGCCCAATATCACAAGACCACCAATTGTTGCAAATAATCTTAAAATCAAACTTGAAATTATTCGGAAGATCTAGTAATCAATCTTCACTTGTCTTAATCATGAAGATGCCAACTTCTTAGAAATATGTGATACCACTGAGGTGAATGGAGTCTTTGATGATGCTATTCTATTTAGACTTTTTCTGTTCCCTTTGAAGGACAAAGCAAAGACATGGTTAAATTCAAAGGCCTCTAGTTCAATCACTATTTGGGAAGATCTTGCAGTTACATTTTTAGCCAAATATTTCCCACCTGGGAGGACTGCAAAAATTTAGGAATGACATTATTAGCTTCGCATAATTTGACAAAGAAATTCTTGATAAAGCATGGGAAAGATTCAAGGATTTACAAAGAATATGTTTTCATCATCACGGTACACCTGACTGGCTAATTATCCAAACTTTTTATAATAGATTGACTGCACTCGTAAGGAGCACTATAGATGCAATAGCTAGAGGAGCTGTAATGAAAAAAAATACAAAAGGATGCTGTTGAACTTCTAGAAGAAATAGCTGCTAACAATTATCGTTGGTCTAATGAAAATGGAGCATCAAAGAAAATAGCTAGTATGAGTAGGTCAAAAGGATTTACCACTCGGTGCACATTGAGAATATGTTGCAAGAAGTAATAAACTTCAACAAAGAACCGAAACAGAGAAAATAAAAAGAAAACAGAGGATGAGAAGCCAAAATCAAAATCTGATATTTCATTTCTTACTATATTTCATTTCTTACATTTATGGATATATTTTACAAAAAGATTTTGTCATTAAGTAAACAACCTCACCTAATGTTTATACATAAATATGGCTTCAATAACACAGCCATTTCTAGTTAACTGAAAACTTAAAATAAGGGCTGCCACTCATATTAGTCCTAATAAAATATTTTGGTTGACTAAAGCTAACTTTGATCCTTCTTCAAAGCAAAACTCACGGGTCAACACTCCTCCTTGAGTTTTTCTTTGAACACTCCAAGTTTTTCTCTCAAGAATTCAAACTTTTCTCTTAGTAAAGCTTTGGTTAGAGTGTCAGCCACTTGTTCTTCAGTTTTGCAATGGACAAGATGAATTTCCTTGTCCTTCTCTGCTTCTCTTAGGAAATGAAATTTCACCTTAATGTGCTTGGTCTTGCCATGATAAATTGGATTATTTGCAATTGCAATGGCAGATTTGTTGTCAATGAAGATATGAGTTGGCTGTGATTGTTGAATATCAAGGTCAAACATTATCTTTCTAAGCCAAATGGCTTGACTTGGTGCAGCTGTTGCTACTATATACTCAGCCTCAGCAGATGACTGAGCCACAACTTCCTATTTCTTGGATTTCTAGGAAAAAACACCAAAGCCAGATGAGAAGACAAAACCCGAGGTGCTTCTTGAATCATCAACACATCTAACCCATTCACTATATGAAAATCCCACCATTTTATCACTTTTTTCTTTTGAAAATAGAAGCCTAAAATCAACAGTTCCTTTCAAGAACCTAAGCACCATTTTTGCTACAACAAAGTGCTTCTAACTTGGAGATTGCATAAATCTAGAAAGCAAGCATATTGAGTACATAATATTAGGTTTGATTGTTGTCATATGAAACAACTTCCCAATTAAACTCTTGTACATACTTGCATTAATTTTTTCAGCTTCATCTTTCACATACAACTTTTCACCCACTACCAAAGTTTTTGTTATAGACTTGCATTTATCCGTTTTCAATTCCTTCAAAATGTCCAATGCATATTTCATTTGTGAGAGAAATAAGCTTTCAGGGCGTTGTTTATCACACTCTAACTCTCCAACGTTAGGGTAAACTTAACCTACTATAATTTTTCAATTATAATATAAATACTTCATATTCCTCGTAAGTATATTACCATTACAAAAATATTTTAAAAATTCCAAACAAAACTAGACTACAAAAGCTAAACTGTTGGTCCAACCTCTTCTATGCAGAGAAATAATGAAATGAGAAGTCTATGCTCTACTGGATTATTCTTTAACAGGATCTGAAAATGTTAATATAATAAAGGGGTGAGTCCAACTACTCAATGAATAGATAAATACCTAATAAGGGAGAACAAACAAGCTTTATATATATAAATATGTAAGTATTTGCATTTATCTCCATTAATTAGTTGAATAAATAAACTTGAAATTTCAAAGATCGCTTTCAAACATTTCTTAATTCTCTAAATAATATGAATAATTTAGTTCAAAGATCATATACACTCAAATATAATTCTCTACCGATCAAACTTTATCCAAGGGGGCATGATGACTTACCTTATATATAATACTTTAGAAATATATATATATATATTTATAGGGTATTACATTGTTGAACTTCAATTCTAAGAAAGTAACACATCTCACCCAAATTAGACATATCAAACATCTCTTTCATCATCTGTTTAAATTCCTTAGCCTCCTTCATATCTCCTCATATTACAAGGAGAGATCATCCACATAAATGGAGACTATTAGTTGCTTGCCATTTTCAGAAATCTGCATATACAAGATCATCTTTATTTCACTTCTTTTGAATCCGTGGCTGATCAAATGAGAATCAATTCTAGTGTACCAAGCTCTAGAAGCTTGTTTTAGGCCATATAAGGCTTTCTTAAGCCAATACACTTTATCCTCTTCTTTTGAAATTTCAAATCCTTGAGGTTGTTCAATGTAAATTTCTTCCAACGAGTGCCCATTGAGAAAGGCATACCTCACATCTAAATGAATTACCTTCCAACCTTCCTTTCCTGCCAATGCCAATAAAAATTTGATTGTGTCCATCTTAGCCATAGGTGCAAATGTGTCTACATAATCAATCCCTTGAAGTTAAGCATAGCCCTTCACCACTAATATTTCTTTAAATTTAAAGATTGACCCTTCTGAATTGCATTTGGTTCTGTAGACCCACTTAACTCCAATATCATTTTTATTTGTTGGCCTAGGTGTGAGCTTCCAAGTTTTATTTTTTATTAATCATATCAATATCCTCCTTCATAGGAAGTTGCCATTCTTTAGACTTGGAAGCTTCTTCATAGCTTGTAGGTTCAGTAATTGCTAACACGCATTTTTCATAAATTTTAGTTAATTGCTTGGTTTGAGAGTAGGGGAATTAGCAGTAGGATCTCTTGAGAAAGCATATCCATCCTTCTTACTTACTCTACCCTCAATCAGATTAGAGCTTGAAGCTTTACTGTCTACCACTTGCTCATCATTTTCCACTTCTACTTTATTTTTGTCCCAATTCCAGAAGGCTTGCTCATCAACCTTGACGTCCTTACTTACAATTACTTTTCTAAATTGAATAATAAAATTATGTATCCCTTGGCTTGTGTTGCATAACCCAAGAAGATACCAATTTGTGCTTTATCATCTTTCTTTCCTCTCTTTATAGATGGAACATGAGTATAACACACTGACCCAAAAACTTTTCAGGTGTTTTACCGAGGGTTTGGAGTTGCTCCAATCTTCAATTGGAGTCTTACCCTTGATAGACCTTGTTGGTAATATATTTAGCAAGTAAACAACAATATAAATAGCTTCTACCCAAAAACATTTTGGTAATTTTTTTTTCAACCATCATATACCTGGCCATCTCTATCACAATTCTATTCTTCCTCTCTGAAACCCCATTTTGCTCAGGTGAATAACTAACTGTAAATTGTTGAAGTATCCCATGATATTCACAAAATTTCTTGAAATCAGAAGATGCATATTCACTCCCACTATCAGATCTTAAGCAAAGCACTTTACTATCACATTGCTTCTAAACACCTGAGATTTAAATTTTTTAAACACAAACAACACCTGAGTTTTGCTGGACAAGAAGCACATCCATGTCATCCTTGTCATCCTTGAAAAATCATCTATGAATAATATAAAATATTTATTTTTGCTAAGAGATTCAACACTCATCGGGCCATAAACATCAGTGTATGTGAATTCTAGCTTATTTTGGCTCTTTGAATCCCAAAAGGTAGGAAAGCTTGTTCTTTGCAATTTTCCTACTTGACAAGCACTACAAATACCATAAACATCTAATAAAGGTGGTAATTCACTGACCATATTGTTTCTTTGTGTATTTTTCAGAGAATCAATATGATAATGACCAAATCAATTATGCCATAACTTTGTTTCTTCTACCTTTATGATTAATGCATGTTGGGATACATAATTTAGACAAAGCTTATAACTATATTTATTCTTCTTTACTCTTACTACTTCAATATTGTTAGTGTAAAAAATAAAACAATGGTTATCCTTAAATAAGATGGAATAACCTTTGTTTTGCATCTGAGGAACACTGAGTAAATTTTGCCCTAAGTAAGGAATTAATAAGACATCAGTTAGGAGTTTGATACCTTGCTTGGTCTGTACTTGAATTGTTCCTTTGCCTTCATTTTTCACCACCTTCCCATTGCTAAGAGTTATGTCAATTTCGAAGTTCCTATCAAGGCTGCAAAATGAGCATTATTCTCTTGTCATATGACTTATACAACTACTATCAATGTACCATTCATCGATTTTCAGATGCTGGCTTAACATGAGTCATCATGAGCAAATGGTTTTCTTGTTGTGTTTTATTTTCAACAAAGTTTGCTTGCTGCTAAAAATGCTTAGACTGTTGATTTTCAGGTTATTGTTGAGTTGATTGATTTTTCTTTTTCCAACAAACCTTCTTAACATGCCCATACTTCTTGCATACCTTGCCCTGAACATTCTTTCAGAATCTATTCTCAGGATGATTTATTTTGTTGCAGAATTTACATGGAGGAAACTAGTTTTTCTTTGACGAGTCTTTGCTGCTTTCATTTTGTTTTCCTTTGTTTGTAGATACATTGCCTTTTAATTGAGTTGAGATCATATGTTTTTCCTTTTGTTTTGCTTGAAAAGCATTCTCTGCTACTCCATCACTTTTCATACCAACCCTTTATTCTTGAGCTTGTAGCTTATTAATTCAGCTACAGTAAACTTTTCCAAGCCAAAAGTCTCCTCTATGATAACTTTGATTCAAATTTTTCTGGAAGGCTAATCATCATTTTCTCAACAATCCTTTGATCCTTGAAATAATCTCCAAGCAATCTTATCTTATTCACAAGGTTCATGACTCTAGTAGAATAATCGTTAATAGTTTCACTATCCTGCATTTTTATTAATTCAAATTCTCTTTTTAGAGTTAGAACTTGACTCCCTTCACCTTCGCACTTCCAGCATACTCCTCCTTAAGATAATCTAAGGCTCTTTTAGCAATTCTGAAAGCCATAAGCCTTGGAAATATATCTTCAGACATAGCCGAGTGAAGGAAGGACAGTGCTTTGAAATTCTTCATTGAAGCTTTAGATTCTCTCTCCAATTGTTGCATGGTTGGATCCTCTAGAATTGGAGTTTTTTCATACTCCACTTCAATGGCAGACCAGATGTCATATACAAGAAGATAGGCTTCCATTCTTACTGCCCAATAATCATAGTTATCTCCTTTGAAAATTAGAGTAGGTAGCATCACATGTCAAGCCACTCTTCATTGGTTTCATATGGTTAATGAAGCAGAAGCTACAAACCATTAACTCACAGGCCCTTTAAGACAGAAGCTCTGATACCACTATTGCAAGAAGCAAGAAGTAACAAACTTCAACAAAGAACTGAAACAGAGAAAATGAAAAGGAAAACAGAGGATGAGAGGCCAAAATCAAAATTTGATATTTCATTCCTTACATTTATAGATATATTTTATAAAAATATTTTTTCATTAGGTAAATAATCTTACCTAATGTCTGTACACATATATGGCTTGAATAACACAACAATTTATAGTTAACTAAAAACTTAAAATAAGGACTACCACTCATATCAGTCCTAACAAAATATTATGGTTGACTAAAGCTAACTTTGATCCTTGTTCAAAACAAAACTCAGGGGTCAACAGAATATAGAAATAGATGAATTAACTTAACAAATGATCATCTATGAAGAGGGCCAACTTGATTCTTTAGTACTGTGCTCAATGATGGCAAATTATTAACACTAAAATCAAGTGATCTACATGTAGTGTTCTTTCTATTTGTCAAGAAGCCACAATTTTATATAAACTAATGCAATACTTTGAATAAAAAAAAATACAAATAAAATATATAACAAATATATATGGATGGAAACAATGATGAAAAGATAAACAAAAATATAAAATCTTCATAAACATTATGTGTAAAATAAGCAACACATAAACAAGATAGAAGAGGCACATGTTTATAATGAAAAGGAACACAAAAAAGACCATTAATATAACAAAATATTCCCCTTAATTATTAACAATTGAATTGATTAGTTATGTGATAGAATTATCCCATACCTAAAACATAATGAAAGAAAAAATACAGTAAAAAGTAGATCTAAACTAATTAAACAATAAAGAACAATGAAGTAAAAGAGCTTTAATTTAAGTTTTACCCTCAAGTTTCATCAAATCATATATTTAATTGAATTTAGGCAGATTTCCCTTTTAAAACACTTAACTGATTAATTAAAACCCTTAGAACAGATTAAAACTAGCCTCTTATTGATGAACAATGAAGAACAACAGCTTATTGGCTTCCAAATTTGGATGAAACTAGTGGTGTTTTGATGCTTGATTTCACTTCAAATTTAGTGGAAAATGGGAGAGAACTAGCTTCTAGAGGCTTGGAGATGTAAAATTAAAGACTTCTTCTATGAATGATTTGGGAAGCTAGAAATTATGTTTTTGACACTGGAAAATGGAGTCGAGTAGAGAAAGTATCAGAATATAGAGTGTGCTTGCTTAAAGTCTCTAGTTGGGAATTGGATGGGCAATGAGAGGTATTTATAGGCTTTTAGGGATAAGTTGATAAGTTTTCTAGAGAGATAGGGATAAAAGAGGATGTTACAAATAAAGTCTATCAGGTAGGATGAGATAAAAATAATCCAAAATTTAAAATTCAAGCTATTGGAGCTCATATAGACTAAACCATTACACAGATGGTCGAAACCATCGTGTGGTGGTCTTGGAAAGTAACACAGTAGTTCTGCTAAATGGGGTAGCCTAGTTTTAGGTAGAGGTTAAGGTGATCCGCAAAATTCTTTTGAAGATCTAAACGATAGATTCAGGTTTTAGGAAAAAAAAAAGGTCCAAGTTAAGTCCATTTAGTATAGATCCAACAATATGTCTTAGTAACCATCCAATGGCCCATAAATAGGTCCATACTGCATTGAGCAATTCGAGTCTTGCACCAAATACTTCATTTCGAGTCATAAAATTAGGTTGTTCTTATGGATTTTGGGTAGATTTTTGTGTTTTGGGCCCACTTCATGAATATTCAACATGTTCCATCCTTAGAGGGAAATCATTGCAAACTTGAATCAAATTAGATTTCCATCATTAGGTATTGTAAAACCAATACAAGTATTAAAAATTAAGTGCTACTATTTGGGATCCATAAAGTTGATGGAATCTCACTCCTTGTTGCCAAGGTTTATGCAAGGAAATTAGAACATGTGAATTTTGTTGCACTAGCTAGTTGTGAAACTTGAGAAGGAAATCACCATATTTCAGAGCGCCATGGAACTAAGCAAGTGCAATTAATGGGAAATTAAAATAGATCACAAAGTAATTCCTTTGGTAATACTTACAATCCAAGTTGGAGGAATCGCCCTAGTCTTTCATGGGGTGACCATGGAAACCAAAGAGCAATATACCAACCTAACTATCAAAACAAGAATCCATTGAAAGGTTCGAAAAGCTTAAGAAGCAACATGATAAATTGGAGGCAAAGATAGAGCAAATTAAAAGCCAAAAAATGAACTTTGAAGTCCAAATTGGACAAATCAAGGTTCACTACCAAACAAAATTGGTCCTTAAGAATAGTGTAAAGCAATAACTCTTGGAAGTGAAAAGTAATTTAAAGAACCATGAGCAAGAAAATTCAACTCCAGAAATTAGATCACAAGACTCAAGGATCTAAAGAACAAAAAGATCAATAAAGTAAGAATTGGAGCAAGAAGATGAAGGAAGAGATACAACCACCCATTGAAGAAAAAATTAAGCCTTATGTGACCACCTATCCATTTTCCTCAAAGACTAAAGAAGCAGAAATTGGACAAGCAATATGAAAACTTTTGGAAGTCTTCAAGCAACTTTAGATAAAGATTCCTTTTATAAATGGTTTGACTCAAATGCATGTGAAGTTCTTGAAAGAACTACTATCCAATAAGCAAAAGATTTAGGATGATGAAAAAATTGCATTTATTGAGGAGTGCAACATTGTTATTCAAAACAAGGTTCCCTCTAAATTACAAGATATAGCGAGTTTCTTTATCTTTTGTACTATTGGTGAATTCAATTTTTAACAAGCTCTATGTGATTTAGGTGTTAGAATTAGTCCAAGGCTTACTTTTATTTGTATGAAATTAGGATTTACCAAATTGAATTTTTAATAAAATCTCCCATAAAATTAGGACATTTCTCTTGATACAAAATAAACAAAATAGGTACTCTTAATTAGCTTTTAAAGCTCACAATAGTCTATAACAATATCAATCGCCTCTTTAAGTCTCTAAAATCAGCAAAAAAAAAAAAAAAAAACCCAACAGTTATACTACCAATTAAATATTATTAAAAAATCTTAAAACATCACAACATTTTGTTGATTTCCATAATGTCTCATTCTTAATCATTTATAATATTAACAATAGCAATAATAATTCCAACCATTAATTAATTTCCATGTATTTGGATAGCGCAAGAATACACATACTTTTAAAAGTAATCATTCTAAAAAATTATCTCTAATTTAAACATTTAAAAATTTTAGGCTTATCGACGTGAAATTCAGTTGAACTGAGGTTGCCATGCACCATAGTTGTTGGTGGCTCTAATGGTCAAGGTGGAATCATCTTGCTCGCTTGCCTTGACGCTAGAAGTCTATTAGTGTTGCCATGTGTCATCACTCATCATCATTTTGCTGGAAAAAGGCAAAGAAGGTTTGACCACTTCATATTCCAATCTTCATCATATTGTTGAGCTTTAGGTGGCATGATGAGTCCAAAAATAAAGTTGGGGGAAGAGATGGTTCCAAAACCATCAAAATTGCCATGAAAGGAGTTCGAAATTGTAGCTGGAAGAATCAATGGTAGTGAAAGCTCTTATAGCTTTAGGAGGCATGCCCATCATGCTCCATCATTGGTTCACATCATTGTTGCTTTGCCTGAGATCGCCAATCAATGGGGTATTTAGTAGCTGCAGTGATGTAGCTTGTCAGCCATCAAATAATGGTAGATCGGGCAACAAAAGGTCATGCCCTTTCTCTCTCTCTCTCTCTCTCTCTCTCCTTCCTTCTCTCCTCTGGCTTGGTGGTAATTATCAAGTTAAAATATAACTAGGTTCAAACCATGGTAAAACCATTTGATCATATATATATTCTTAAAATAATTTTTAAATGCTATTTTCTTTTAAAAATATCTTGAAAATCAATTTACAATAAAATCAAATAATATAAATAATATTTAAGAATTTCTAAGACCTATTTTCTTTTAAAAAATATCTTGAAAATTAATCTACAATAAATTAAGTAGTATAAAGAATTATATTTTTTGAAATAAGATTTTAAAAATAAATAAAAATTAGGTTATTGCAATGGTAATCATGATTAAGGTTTCATGAAATTCTAATATATGTTTTACACTCATCTCTAAGTAGGTAATTGTGCAACATCCGGTGCAATAAGGACCCCTCACAATTTGTGGGACCTAACTAGAGATTGAAAGTTAATATTTTATCCCATTACTAATTAGACTTAATTTTTCTTTTTTGATTAATTACATATGGATAGGGGACAATCATAACTCAAACTAGAGATCTAAATGGGAATGCCATACGCTTCTAGCAACTAAACTATGCCTCTATGATTAATTAGACCTAAATTTTAAAAAAAGTCACAATTACAAAAAAAAAATTACATAATTCGAATTATTTATCTTGATTATTATTTAAAAAGTTTAATTAATTTATTAATTGTATAAAACCTATAATTAAATTTACACAATTCTTAACATGATTCAATGCTTAATCTATAAGATTAAGGTTTATCAATTTTGTCTTAACTTATATAAGATATAATATATGTTGAAAGAATTAAATTGAAAGACTTTTGATTGCTTGATTTTAATAAGTAATTTGATAATTTAGGTTGTGTTGGAAATGATTTTTATTTCTTGATTTCAGTTTGTTAAAAAAAACATATTTGGTAATATTGTAAAGTTTTAGATTTTTTTATTAAATAAAAATTATTTTCACATTAAATAGGAATTTATACAATATGATTTTGGAGATTTTAGTTTTGAAAAGATATTTTATATTAATAAAACTATTTTTTCATGTGATACATTTTATATCAGTAAAAAAAAAATTTCTAGTGTAAATGTCAGTTTTTGACGTTTATCTTTTTTTTTTTAATCATTAAAATTTTAATAATTATGATATAGTTTTTAAAAATATAAAACTATTTTTTAAAAAAAATATAAAACAACAACTAAAAATAATTTTTGATTTAAAAAAAAATAAAAAACTAAAAGTCAATAACCACCTTAGGTTTTCGAAAACCTTAAAACTCCGAGATAAGATTTTAGGGCTTATTAATCATTAAGTGTTAATCACACACTTTGTTGGGACACTTTTCTTAACCACACTAAGTATGATTAGTAGTGGACAAGAAGAAATTTGGTTTTGAAGTTTTCTTGTTTGACCACTGTATAATCACTTGGATTTTCTCTACAATTTCTGAGATAATTTAATAATCTTTTCTTAACTCTTCCACATTAAGTAGAGGTGGAATCCTTCATGCTTTCTTTCCTTCTTCATTTTTCTACTTTCATATACTAAGTAAATTTTAAAAATTGAAGATAAAGATTTACAACACCTTGAAATAAATAAATTATAAGTGTGAAATAACCCTTTGAAATAAATAAATTATAAATGTGAAAAATTCATTTGACATAAATTCTTTTAAAAAGACAATTTAAAAAAAATGAAATTCATATTTTTGTGTTTGGAACAAATTCATAGTTGAGTTATTTTTTCTTATTTCCTATAATAACTTTAAAATAATAAATATACTTAAAAAATAAAATATATAAAATATAATTATTTTTATATTTATAATTAACATTTAGTTTATAAATATAATAAAAGTATTAGTTGGAAAAAAATGTAAAATATATATATAAATTAGAGAGAGTATGTAGTATGATATATGATAAAGATAAAGATTTAAATCTCTTTGGAATAAAAGAATTATAAAGGAGTATTTTATTTAAAATATTTTTAAGATATAATTTAGAAAATGAAATTAACTGAATTTCATTTTTTTTATTTAAAACAAATTTATAGTTAATTTCTTTTCTTATTTCACCAGTGTGTGTACATGCTCATTTATTTTTTTATTTATCTAATGATTTGATATTTAATAAAATTATCGTAAAAAAATTTGTTTAATAACACTATTATGAATATTTGTCAATATTATTGATATTTATTAAAATTAAACTTATTAATTGTCTAATCGAGTTTAGTTAAAGTTGGATTTAATTGCTGTTTAGACCTGAAAGAAAATGTTTTGTCAATATTATTAGCATGATATTGGCATTTTGTTGGACTAGTTGAGTGTGCCAAATGGGTTTCTAACCTACTTGATTTTTCATAATACTCTCAATTTTTTTTTGGGGTCAATTATAATACTGTCAGAAAGTTGTTATAAATGTATACTTGCTGTTAATTATTAGCTTTAATTGTATTTACCAATGATGTTAAATATTAATACTGTTATTGCAGTGAGAAAGTTTGGCTGAATACTAAGAGTGATGGTTTTCTAGTGCAAGTTATTTCGTACATCCTTTTGAGATATCTTTCTTGAAGTGGCTACTAAACAGAAATCCACACCAAAAATACGGTAAAAATAAATGTAGAATAATGCTCTCTCTCTCTCTCTCTCTCTCTCTCTAAAATTATCACTTTTATAAAAGAAAAATTATTCTTCTTAAATTATCACCTTATATAATAAAAAATTAATTATTATTTTTACTATACCTTTATTATTAATGAGTTAATTATTAAGTGAATGTATAATAATTTTAATATTAATGAATTAATAGATAATATTCTAATCCATTTAAAATAAATTTATATAATAGTTAAAGAATTTAATGACTTTTTTTATTAAGTGTAAGTTAAAGATAACAATTTTAATGGACGAAGCTAAAAATGATAATTTCAATGGATGGAGACAGTACAATTTTTGTTTTCATTTGTTAAAATCTCAATAAATGATTTGATTGAAAAATAAAATTTAATGAATAAAGAAAATAACATGTTTTCTAGACCTTAAAAATCACTATAAGAAATATGCGGATTACTAACAAAATCTTTCATTGGCAATAAAAAAAACTGTTTGTAAAAAAAATTATTAATGACTTACAAATCAAAAAATTTAGTTTTTGATAACCTTATTGAGAAAATTTTGTCGAAAAAAAAAAATGCAATGATCAATAATTATCGATAATAATTTTGGTTCTAAAATTGGTGTAGTATGCCGAGAAAAAATAAAGCTATTGGTAAATTGCCAACAACCTATTTGTTGGTATATTATTTTATTATTATTTAAAAAAATATAAGGTTTGTTAGTAATTTGCTGGCAAACAATTCGAATATCGATCGATAAATCACGGTAAATATATAAAAATTATTGGTAGGTAATCCGTCGATATATTTTTAAAATTATTTAATTAAATTTTAAATTTTGTTTATAATTTTTTAAAAAATTTAAAAAATTATTAATATTATTATAAATTTAAAATGATACACAGGTAATTAAATTACATGATATTTGAATAAAATTAAATTCATATTATTTATATAATCAACATTTAAATAATTATAAAATAAAAATTAATTAATTACATTAATGAATAAACTAAAAAAATATATTTACATTTTTAAAAAAATTAATAATTATAATAATGTATAAATTATCTAGTCTTCCTTAGTCTTCCTTATCTTATGAATATTCTAACATCTTGCTTGATTTCAAAACAGCTTCATCTGATTTTGAGCCCCTATGCCAATGTTAACTAATTGACCAAATACATTATTCAAAGGACTTGGATTTTCATCTGATTTTGAGCCCCTATGCCAATGTTAACTAATTGACCAAATACATTATTCAAAGGACTTGGATAATCTCCTGCTATTATGTTCATCCATGCATAAAATCACATTTATCTTATTGAAAGGCAGAATCTTAGTTTAAAGTTTTGTTGATGATTCATGAAGATGAATAATTGGCTGAGTTTTGATTTTACAAACTGCCAACTAATTAGCTATATCTCATCTCACACTAGAAAAAACTTATAACGCTTGTATTGCTAGAATAAATAGTCCATACTTAATATATATGTCTTTTGTTAACGACTATCAAATTATATATTTTTGAACCTTTGTTACATCAATCTAGTCATACCAATCACATTTGAGTAAGACAACTCTCTTAATCGGTAAAGCTAGATATTTCACTTCAACAATATCAATTAAGTGACCATAAAAGTCATATGAATTCTAACTATAGTTAGACCTCTTAAAGCAAGCTCCATTGTTTAGTGTTGACCTTTCCGAGCAATGTGATTTTGCGTGAAATTTGTACTCATTCACAAAATAGACATCTTAGCATTTCACAATTAGCAGTGGCTCCTTTTCTAGATCCATTATGCACTTGTTAATGATAAGTTTAGTGTTCTCATGTGTCCATGCAATGAATTAAAGTATAATTTAGTATAATTACATTTACATTTATTTATATAATATATTGGTTAAT
The DNA here is from genome assembly GCA_947685225.1 of Garcia nutans. NCBI lineage: Eukaryota > Viridiplantae > Streptophyta > Magnoliopsida > Malpighiales > Euphorbiaceae > Garcia > Garcia nutans. The sequence continues at coordinate 58,445,544 of CANTUV010000007.1, forward strand.
AAAATTGTAATCAAACTTACATATTATTAATCTCCACGTCAATCTAAGAATCAAAATTGTTTTCATCCAATTCTTGTAGCCCTTGATATAAATACTTCGACATATGAAAATAATTATAAATAGAAATGAACATGATAAATTTGTAATAATTTTAGTGAAGGCAATTTATATACTTACTTGAGATATGAAGTAACTTCAGTGTAATTTAACAAAATGTATGCGTGAGTTATTGTATATTATTTGTGGTCCAATCTTCTTGTCTTTGTTTTTCCATATGGTTGACTAAGAGAAGTAAATACTGATAAAAGTCCTTCTTGTTCATCAACAACTCCACCACCATTATTTCTAGAGGGTAGTCATCACCTAGTACATAAATGAGGCTCGAGATAATAAGAACAAAAATTAAATGCCTCTTCAACTATATAAGCATTGCATATAGAAGCTTTGACTTTTGTTTTATTTTTATATTATTATTTAAAATTTGAAAATACCATTTAAATGGATACATCCACCAATACTGAATTAATCCAACTGACTTTGTTTCATAAAGCAACTGTACCAGCAAATGTTTGATCAATCTGAAGAAGGCTGGTGGAAAACTATGCTCTAATTTGCACATGATTATTAGAATATCCTTCTAAAATCTCTCTATATCTAATTGTTTAAGGGTTGTGAATATTAAGTCTTTAAAAAATAAACTTAACTCTATAATAGATTCCCATATATTATGGGGCAATAATTCCCTAAAAGCAATTGGAACCAGTCTTTGCATGAATATATGACAATTATGACTTTTTATTCCAAACAATTTATATTTCTTCATATCCACATATCGATCCATAGTCAACACATAGCCATCTAAAAACTTTAATTGTTTCACCCACTGACACAACACTTCTTTCTGATTTTTGTCTAGTGTGTAATGTGTTTTAGGATAGTTTACTGTATTTTCATCTTGTTTTAACTCTCGACATCTATAAAATATCTTCAAATCTTCCCTAGCCTTGGCATTATTTTTTATTTTTCTTGGAACATTCATGACAGTATTAAATATGTTATCAAAAATATTTTTCTAAATATGCATCACATCGAGATTATGTCTTATTATATTTGAACTCCAATAAGGCAATTCCTAGAAAATACTTCTTTTTTTTCATGCACTTCTTCTATATCTCGTACCATTATTAATTTATTTGACATCAATTTTTTAGTAACCTTTCTTAATCCCAACTCATTTAATTGATCCAAGCTTTGTTCCCTAGTTCAGATCGGTGGAGCTTCTTAAAACTTAATGATATTTTTGCAAAAACATTTTTGTCCCATTTGAATTGGCGATCAAGGTTCAAAATTTTTTTGCAGATATCAAACCAACAAGTTTTTCCACCATGAGAAAGTGTAAATGCTTGAGTGTCCTTCATACAATATGGGCAAGCTATTTTCCAACTGTACTCCATCCAGATAACATAACATATGCTAGGAAATCACTAATTGTGCAGCTCTCAAATCAAAATTTTACTCCAGTGATATATCATAAGTTGGCACACCTAATTTCCACAACATTAGCAACTTTATGATTAAAGGCTGGAGAAATACATCTATATTATGCTTAGGATTATTTAATCCTGGAATAATTACAGTTATGAATAAAAATTGCTCTTTTATACACATCCATGTGGCAAATTGTATGGAGTGAATATAATTGGCTATTATGAATATTATTTATCATATTTGACAGATCGATTGAAAACCATATGTGCATAATCCTAATTGTAATTTTTGAATTTCATATGCAAACTCCAAATTTGTTTGATTAAAATGCTTCTAAGCAATAGAATCAGGTGGATGACAAATTAATTTATCTTCTGGTTTATGCTTATTATGTCATCTCATATGCTTAGCTGTGACATTTGAAGCATATAGACGTTGCATTTTTTTGTGTTAGTGAAAAATAATACATTTATTTAAATTGAATATTATTCTGTCTCCCTCCACTTCTTCTGTTCTTGTATATGAGTTTTGAACAAAATTTACAACTTATCACGTGTTGATCATTACCCTAATATATCATGCAACCATTCTTATAACAACCTATTTTTTCCATGGGCAATCTAACTCTCTGAAACTAATTTTTTATGTTATAAAAATTTTCCACCATCATATTATCAATTAACAAAATTTCTTGAATTGATTGTAGCCAATTATTATATCCCCTTTCTGACATGTACTGTTTAGATTTCAAATTTAAAGAACGTGCCACTGTCGATGGCTGGGAATGGGTTTGGTAACTAGACCATAATTTAGTGCCTAATGATTCCAACATATTATAAAATGATGTGCATTCGGATTTGGAGGCTGTTCCATTGAAGCTTCCCCAAACTCTGGATCAGGTACATAAAAATCCTCCGATCCTTTAATGTTCAAACTTTTAAATAGGGAACTTTTTAACTAATATTGATAATTGATAGTGTATAGTAATAAAAGTAACGTGGATAAATACTAGAAGTAGATAATAGTAAATAGTATATCTCAAAATTTACTGAAGAAATTATTTTTATGGTTTTACAGGATTAAAAATTAAATTAGAATCAAAGGATAAGAAAGAGGGTGCACCATAGCTAAGATGAGAGTGACCATACTAGATTAAACTATATATATAAGTGGACATGTGTGTGTATGTGTAGAACCTTCTCCTTTCTTCTTTCTCCATCATCCACGCCATCTACCACCACCACCACCATCTTTTCTACTTTCTTCTTTCTTTCATCAAATTAATCAAGAATCAAAGAAAATTCATCTTTTGTTACAAAATTTTAAGAGAATTAGCTAGAGTAGATGAGATTATCAATAAGTGATTAAAGAGAAAAAGAAGGATTTTGAAGAGGTATGTTCTTATATATTTTAATTTGTACATATTTAAATTTTTATGAGTTTTAATGTTTGTATTGATTTATTGAGTTATTTATAATGAATTATTTCTTGAAAGTATTGATTAAATGGATTGATGAGTGAAAAATGAATTAAAAGAACTTCTATATGATGAGTATGGTTCTTAATTCAACCTTTATAAGAATTGAAAAGTTTAATATTATTTTTAGCCGTGAGTGATGATTGAAGTCTTTGATTAATTGAAGTTCAAGTAAAATATTTGATATGAACTCTTTTTATATCAAAAATTTGATTTTGATACATCTTTAACTTAGATTTTCAATATGTTTGTGTTTAATAAAGTTAAAAGTATAGAAAACACGATTGTGGAATGCCACGGGCGTGGCTCATGGGTACCATGGGCGTGGTATTGAAGTTGGGATTGTCACGACCGTGGGATTGAAAGTGAGGCTGTTTGTTTAAAAATTTTAATGAAACATAGTCATTTAGAATACCATGATTGTGAGGGTTGAGTGTCACGACCGTGGGGGTCTAGAATGGTATTTGGCAGCTTCATTTTGTACCCCAAGGGCGTGGGGTTGAGATGCCACGGCCGTGGGGTACTTGGATGATGTTTTTATTTTATATTTTTTGATATATGAGCTTGGTATGAGGCTTGTATATTTATATTTCTTATCCTTGTATTGAGAATTCATGTTTATGTGTTAAAAGAATGGAAAAGAGTAATAAACTTTGGATATGTGATAAATATGTGTAATGATAAATATTGAAACAAAATATTATTCCATTGAAATGGTACACATAATTCAATGTTAACTAAAATTAATGAATTGCCTAAACCATACTGATTTTAGATTTAGCTTGGGATTGAATGGCTAGCAAGAGGGAGGATATCCATAGTGATAGTAGGCACATCATGCCATTAATGGACACATTGTGTCATCAGTGACAGTAGGCATATTTTTCATTATACATTCTTGAGATCAAACATTAAAATTGCTACAATAACCCGTTATCCAAACATATGATCTGAATTCAATGTGTACGAGCATATTTAATGAAGTTATCTATAATAAAAATATATGTGAATATGATGTTATGAATAATGAAAAAAATGCAAAATAATAATATAAGTCAATTATTTAAAATCGACTTGCCGTGTAATAATGTGAAAGTGATTAATAATGTATATAATAATATTTTAAGTAAAAATTCTAATGCATGAAGTATAAATGTTATGTTTAAAATATTTAGTTAATCAATAACTTTCTAAGTGTTATAATGATTAAAAGTGTATATAATGACATAAGATTCAAAGTGCTCTAAAGTATAGTGCTAAATCAAAGTGTCAAAATTATAAATTGAATGAAATTATCCTATATATGAAACTGAAAAGGAAGACTTACTGAAAAATAACATAAGTGTAATATAAGCAATGTTAACAAATGAGAAAGTAAGTCTTAAATGAAATAATTCAAAAAGAGAAAAGTTGCAATACCGAAAGTATAGTATAACATTATGATTTTTATAAAGCTAAAATTATTATTTTGTGTAATCAAACTATTGTATTAGTTTGTCATTGAGAATATTTAATATATTAAAATATTTATTAAAACTGAGTGTTATTACTGTATTTCCATAAGTATTTTCTTTAAAATTAAGTGACAAAATATGTTTATGTAAGCACCACTAAGCTTTGCTTAGCGTATTAGAATTTTTCTAATACGCAAATATAATGTCATCGGAGTAAGTTAAGAAGTGAAAATAAAGAGATCTTTTGTATATTATTCTTATAAGTTATGAAATGTATATATGCAATTTATTTTGGCTATTTAAGAGATTATACAAATTTGTAAACGTGAAAGGAATATATGTATTTAGAGAATGAAGTTTTAGATTTTAATAAATGATTATCAAATCTAGTAATGTATTATATATTTATTTTGGATTAACAAACTTATGATGGTTATCTGATTTGTAATTATTATTTTGATTTATTGGAGATATTGGAGATTGGTTTAAATATTGGATTTATAAGTGTTGTATTATACAAATTGTATTATTATTTAAAATTTTTTTTAGTAACAATTTAAAAGGAAACTTTGTCGATGAATTGATTAGATTACTGATAGTATATTGAGTAACATTCTTTGATAGTGTTATTTCAAAATTGTCAAGAGATGTTACATTTAGTGGTATCAGAGCCTAGTTTAGGCGTTTCTAGCATGTGGAGTTATGGGAGAAGTGAATGTAATTGTCTAAGTTATGTGAATTGAATAAGTGGATATGTGTTTTGATACAATTGATATTTCATATATTTATGGTAGTAGAATATTTTCTAAGAATTGATTAAGAATTCATAATGTATTGTTTAGAGTGCACTAGACCTATTTGTGAAAAAAAAAGATATGGAAAGAAAACAAAATATAAGTAGTTAAAGAGAAAATATCTAAGTAAAATAGTGGAAGTGTAATAATTTATTGGAATATGAGGAATGAATTATAACAGATAGATAAATTTTGAGGATGAAATTTCTTACGAGGGTGAGAATTGTAATGCCCTAAAAATTTTAAGTACTAATTTTCTACATTAAGTGAATATATAAGTGTAAATTGGATTGATTATAATATTATGTATACCTTAAGTATTTGGAACTGATAGTAATAAGATTGACTAAGCCCTAATAAGAGTAACATTAGATTCGAGTATGAAAAATATCAGTATTTCTGAAAAAGATTTCGAAGAGGTAAGAAATTATAAAAATACCCTTATAGCCCCAAAATGAACTCGAGCTGTAATTTAGATTTGGAATATGGATAATGGGGTCTTAAAATAGCTAAAATAATTATTTTTACAATGTTTCGGGGTTAAAAATTGGAGTAATAGTTAATTAAAAAAAGTGAGTTCACCGAAACTACTGTATGAGTGAGTGTATTGAAAATAAAGAGATCTTTTATATATTGTTCTTGTAAGTTATGAAATGTATATATGCAATTTATTTTGGCTATTTAAGAGATTGTACAAATTTGTAAACGTGAAAGAAATATATGTATTTAGAGAATGAAGTTTTAGATTATAGTGAATGATTATAAAATCTAGTAATGTATTATATATTTATTTTGGATTGACAAAGTTATAATGATTATATGATTTGTAATTAGTATTTGGTTTATTGGAGATATTGAAGATTGATTTAAATGTTGGATTTATAAGTGTTGTATTATACATATTGTATTATTATTTGAAAATTTTTATTAGTAACAATTTAAAAGGAAACTTTATCAATGAATTGATTAGATTACTGACAGTATATTGAGTAACATTTTCGATAGTTTTAATTGAAAATTATCAGGGGATATTACAGATACAGTTGCTCTATTAAAGTTCAAACGAACAACATCATAAAGCATCTATTGATATGGATTAACAAATGGTTTAAGTGGCTCCGAAATTACATATTCAATTGGCTTTAGAATTACATATTGCTCCCTATGTCGATCACACACAAAGTATTCTGACACAAATCTGTATTTTAGTATATGTAATCAAACCTTATTAACTATCCAAAATATCTAATGATGACACTTTATACAAGGAAATCTAATCTTATTTCCTTACTTCTATATAGTTTTTCTAGATGCATATCCAATACATTCCTCTATACCATGTACAAAACTCATGTTAAGAGCATGGTCACTATTGAGACATTTGTACATTTAAGAATGATTTGAACTCATTTTTACCTAAAAAAAATTAATCATTTAGATAAATTAAAATAAATTTTATTAATTTTTATAATATCTTAATATCTCCTTATAACATCTTTAATAAAAAGGGATTGAAACCTAACCTAATTCAAAAATAATATTGTTTATATTACCATATATATTGGTAGAAAATTCGGCAGTATTTTTCCTTAGTTTTTCGAGAATACAATGCCAAATATTATAAATAAGTTGTTAGACTCGACCTATTCATGATATTTGGTATGCACCAAGAGAACATTTTGGAGTATATGCTATAGGTTCTACAAATATATATACGGTAACTTATAGACAATCTAGTTTCCAAACTGTCCAACCTGGACAATTTAATGCATTCTCAATAATTTGAGAAGGGTATCAAACATGTGCTAAGACTAATATTTAAATTAAATTATTATCTAATTTTATCAAGATATTTCATTTAATAATTAAATTAGTACTATACAAAAAATAAACAAAATAATATAATAGGCCTAAAAACATACTAATGCCACCAAATATACATAATAAACTAACTATTCATAAAATCAAACAACAAAAAACAATCAAAATGAGAACACAAATTTAAAAAAAAAACACATTAAAAAAAGAGTGGAAAATCTAACCCCTTTTTAATAGAAAATCAAGAAATACCAGCACTTCTTGCTTTGCCAAATCCACCAAAAGCTCTCCAAATGCAAAAATTATAAAGAAAAAAGAGGAGATAATGAAAGAAAATTCGAAGAAAAAATTTGGTACTTCAGGCTGGAAAGTGAGGAGAAGAAGAAAAGAGAAGAAGAGAAGGAGAAAAGAAGAATGTCATGCATTTGTCAGACGATTTACCGACAAATAGTTAAATTGTTTGGTACATTTCTATACTTTACCGACCTCAAAGTAAAATGATCAGTTATATTTCTTTCAAAATACATTAACCAACCAAAATGGCAATTTGACGGTAAAAGAGCCGTCTAAAAATCCTACCTAAATGAAAAAAAAAAGAAGAAGCTGTAATCCAACCTAAATGAAAAAAATGCCAACCAATTAGACGTTCTCTTGCAAATATGCATTCCAATTATGTTTTCCAAGTGAATTTATTTTCCCTAGGAAAATGTGGCACCTAAATATCCCACTAAAGAATAATTATACAATGAAACCGTTATATTACAACAAGCCAATCAAATATCAGCATGTAACAATGTTTTACATTCGATTGGCTCATTATAATACAACATTGCCACATATTGATATTCAATTGGTTTGTTATAATACAACGATTTTATTTTATTGTATAATTATTCCCCACGAAAATGAAAATTTTGCCTACGAAACAAAAGTTCTCTTGAGAAATATGCAAGTATAAAACATTTGCCGACCAAAAGCGATATCTCTTAGTAACTATGATTAAAATAATATTAGATATATCGATAGGTAGAGGTTAGTTGATAAAGTAGAAAGACAAAATGATGGCACTTTCAGATAATCACTCAATAAATTCTGAAAATTTACCAATAGATACAAGTCGTTGTCAACACATAAATGAAGAAGATAGTTGGCGCTAATACATTGGTGTTATATTTACCAACCACATTGCACTTCTATCAAAAAATGTAGTAAGCACAAGGTTGCACCAAAATATTATCTCCAAATTTGCGGATAACTACGTATATTCGTAGGGAAAGTTGGTCGGTATACATTGGCACCATAATTTTTGCGCCATATTTACGGACAAACATATAAGTTATGTACATAATATACTCCTAAAATCCATAAAAAAAATTTTCCGCGTGCTTTCTGAGTAATTTGTTTGTAATTCATCCGTAATTTATAATAGATTTTGTATCGTCAGTAAATTTTATTGGTAAATGGTATATTTCTTGTAGCGAATTTTCTTTTTTAATTCACCAAGTTTAAATTGTAGAGAATAAAAGTTGCTCAAGTACATAATTTCTAATGATTGTTTGTGATTTTACATAAATTTACATAAAATATTTAAAACTAGCATTATATTAAAATCAAAAAACAATAAATTTTTAAATTGCAGTGAATAGAAATTTACATAAATGTTGCTCGAGTACATAATTTCTAATGATATTTTTTCCTTTTTGAATAAAATTTTGGTATCAATTATTGTAACTAGCATACTAGCACATAAAAATGTTAACGAAAAAAGAGAACAAAAAAAAATTAAATAAAGAATTACATGCTCAAGAATGGATTAGAATTTATCATTTTACTTCCAAAAAAATATATTAAATCATGATATCTTAAATATTTTTTCAATAATCAATTATGGGTTTTTCCTAATGGGTCCTAGATTCTAGGACCATCCATCAACTGAAACAAGAAACCTGAGATGCTAGAATTGAGCTCTTTACTAGGATTAGACATGTATCTACTTACAATACTAACTACATGTGAAATGTCAAGACAAATATAAATTATAACATATATAATTACGAACTGCAATAGAAAAAGGGACATGTGATATATACTCAATATATTTTTTAGATTTCTGTAAGTTGTATAACTTAATATAATATCATATTTCCCTGATTTATTTAATATTTTAGATTTGCATATGTGAGTCTATTTAATTATGCATTATTCATAATTTTAATATTTTGGCATTTACATGTGTATATTCCGTTATATAATTACGTATATTAATTGTGGCGCTCTGTGAATTGAGATGCATATGATCATTTAGGATTATAATATAAGTTTTGGTTTTGATATGATGATTGTGATATGATGAAGAGCTTGCAGTGTATGACTGCTGTAGGCCATGCTCATCACTCAGCATTGTTGCCAGTCGGATGCTACTAAAATTGGGCCGAGATGTGTGTTGGATGCTAAGAGAAACATATATATATATATATATATACGAGAGCTAGATTTAAGGGATTGGCTCTCTCGATTAAGGATTAGTGTGGTTCTTTTTTACTAATTTCATCATAGGATACATGTTTTGTTATATGTTTGGCATTGTACATGAACATATTTGGCATTACAATAGTGGATTATGTTGATAACTCTATAGCTTATTGAATCAAATACTCACCCTCTATTCAATATTTTTCTTTTAGGTTGTAGATTGAGCACGCGCAGTGAAATTTTAATAGAGCTACTCGTCTTCTATTCTTTAGAAAAAGAGTTTGTTTCATTATTTGAATTTGTTTCATTATTTGAGTTATGTAATTAAATTTCAATTTTAGAAATTCGTAATGTTATGTTCCGCTGTTTATAATTATGGTTGATTATGATAAATTGGTTGATATTATCCTGTCACGTGGCAGTATAGTGATAATTTTGATATATATAGTTCAATCTACTTGATAGACCCAATAGCTCTAGTTTTGTGACAATGTCATATCCCTCATGTTCAGACATAATATAAATAATATATTCGAAATTTACTCCCACCTTTAATGTCAATATATATATATATATATTAAAGTTATATGAAATAATAGTATTTTTATTAGTTATTGTCGTTTTAAAAATATAACAATTTTATATATACACAAATAAAACTTCAAATTTCCCATAATTAATTCATTAACAATATCTGTTCGAATCTCAAATTATTTTTTTATATATATTTAAAAAATTTTATAAATGGAGGCAGTGGTTAAGATTGGAATAATGAACACTAGAATAATTAATTCATTCACTTAGAGTTGATAAACAATAAACTTGCCCACTTTTTTTTTTTTTTTTTTTTTGAGCATGAATAAACTTGCCCACTTGTTGCGGTCTTATATGCAATTATGGTAAAAATCAATTAAAAAGAAGAACATTTATTGAATTTTTTTCAACATCCATGGCGTGCATGATGAGTTTGCAATCACACTTGTCTTTAATTAATTAGTTTATTATTATTATTATTATTATTATTATTATTAAACCTTTTGAATAATTTCAATATTGACTACATCTTACTCATGTATGCATTGCAAGATGAAATCATCTACCCAATAATAGAACTAATTCTAATTTTCTATTTCAAATTGAATTTGACTTAATTTGTTTAATTAATAATCATAAGAGGAAAACTATAATAATTTTCATTGGTTATATATATAGTTTTAGACTTGATCAATCTTCACATACAAAATTGAATTTTAAGATTGCATTATTTCATAACAATTATTTGTTGACTTCCGCCCAAATCATTCCCATTTTTTAGTGTTTTAATTAGTTTTACTCGAAAATTCAGTAATTACCATTTTAATATCAAAATCACTTCCGTCAATATATATATATATATATATATATATATATATTATTTTCACTGATTGATGAAGTTAGGATGGAGTTAGAAGGAATACCTTTGCATGGGATAGCCTAATTGACAATGTTAAATAACCTTTATCAATTACTATCTCTCCTATGATTTGAAATTTTCAAAGTTTAATTCCCACTATTCATATCTTTTTAAAGAATTTTTCCAATGTATATCAAAGTCATATGAAGTTATGAGCGGACGATAAATGTATATATATTAAACAAAAAAAATATCATATTAAAAAATATAATAGAAAATATAATACCATGTATATTTGAAAATTAAATAAAAAAAGTTCTTTTTTTTTTATCTTAAATTAAGATTTATTTATTTTTTTGCATAGACATATATTAAAAAATATTAAACTCTTCAAGCAGTTAAAATTTATGAAATAGCTATTTAGATCGAGGAAATGTGTTAAAAGGAAAAGAAATAATAATAATAATAATAGTAGTAGTAGTAATAATAATAATAATAATAATAATAATAATAATAATAATAATAATAATAATAATAATAATATTTTTGTCTAATCTTTGAAATATAATGCTTTTTGGTGCATTGAAAATTCTTTTTGTGAAGGAATTCTAAGTATTTAGATATTTAATTTACTTTAATATAAAGCATACATTTGATGTTTAGAGGGAATGTATTAAATATTAATCGTTAAATATGAAATACGAACTGCATCTAATAATATATTAAATATTTAAATTATAAAATTTACAATTTTGAAAAAAAAAAACAGCCATTGGATAATGATATACTAAATAATTTCTCTGCATAGATACATTGTTAAGCTTGTGAATTTGTGATGTAAGAAGTAGTTGCCATTTTAAGAAAAATTAGCATAATAAGTTGAAACATATTTACACATTTGGAGCAGGCAACTGTCTTATATGGCTCACCACATGTGCGGTTGCAGAAGCCAGGTTGGTTCAGTTGTCCCCTTCTTATAATATTTTAATAATTTCAAATGGATTTAATTTTAGTATATTGATAAATAAACAAGGTGAAAGCAGAATTTTTGCGCTAAATATATACGTAGTTCTATGAACTTTACTCGTTTAATCAGTTTATCGTTTAAATTTTTAATTTAACTATATATCCCATAAACTCATGGTTTTATTAATTTATAATCAAAAAGTTGTTGAATCACGCCGAATCATTTATGTATATGTATCTATTTATTATAAAAAATATAAATACAAATAATGAAGTGACCAATATTCATTAATATAAATATTTATTAATATAAAATATATAAGTACATAGGGTAAACTGATAAATATATAAATATAAAAAGTAAAGTAATTAAAATAAATAAATATTTGGAGCTGCAATTATTATGCCACATTTAGATGTAGGAATATGTTTATTTAAAATAAATTTGGCTTAATTAAACACAGAATTTGACAAATTCGATCTTACATACTGTAGACCCTTAATTTTGGCCCTAATTTTATACGGTCCTAATTAAAGAATATCAAAATAAATTCTATTCGATTTATAACTTCTAATAAGTCGGTTCGATTTTAAAAGTCACAAACTCAACTACAAAATCCTAAACCAAGTCTTTGTTTAAAAGGTCCAGTCTAAAAAATTAAAAAATGCAAAATTAGTTCAAGTTCAAAGGGCCCAAGTGACATGAACCTTGGCTCATGTCAACCTAGAGGCCCCAGGTTGACATGTGCCAAAGGACATGTCGACGTGGATGTCCCATGTCGACATGGCTTTGGTCTATGTCGATCTAGTTGCCCCAGATCAACATGGTTTCAATTGTTTTTTGAAATTAGTTTCCGAATTGAATTAAAATTTGTTTTAAGGATGAATTAATATTAGAGTTAGGGATTCTGAGTAAGGTTTGCCTATAAATAATAACGTTTCAGAATTTAGAAAGGGGGGGGGGGCAATTAACATTAAAGAGGGCCGGCAATGAATATTAAAAGAGATTAAACCACAAAATAGAAGAGACTGCGACAAACAGAGAAGAACAGAAGCAGCTTTTTTGGAGAACGAAGGAAACCATAAATAGAAATATCAAGACTGTAACACCCCTATACCCCGTATACGTACACAGCATGCTATTACGATCGTAATATACGTATACTGAATATAGGAATGCCACTGTTTACTAACAAACGACTCACTTCTTTTAAATAATATAAGCAGACTCAAAACATTTAAGTTATATTATAAAACACAAAAGATAAAATGTTTATTCAAAACGCAGCGGAAAATATAACAAATATTTACAAATACATATACATCAAAACTCAAGTTTTACAAAACATAAAATATATACATGTTTGGTAGTATGTCTTTGATCTTTAAGCTCCACTATCAACATCTCAAAATCTACACTACAAAAATATTCGGTATTTGCGACGGAAATCTGCGACGGACATGTTTCCCTCGCAAATTTGCTACGGATCTGCGACGGAAGGACAAGTCAGAGGAATTTTGAGAAATTGGTCGCAAATCCGTTGCAGATCTGCGACGAAAATCATTCCGTCGCAAATAATCGTCACAAAAGTTTCCGCGGAAACTTGGCGCGAGAGAAAACACTAAAAAAACCAATTTGCAACGAAGATCTGCTACCGTCTATTGCCGTCGCAAATTTCACTATAAAAATATTCGGAATTTTGCGACGAAAATCTGCGACGGACATGTTTCCGTCGCAAATTTGCTACGGATCTGCGACGGATTTGCGACGGAAGGACGAGTCAGAGGAATTTTGAGAAATTGATCGCAAATCCGTTGCAAATCCGTCGCAGATCTGCGATGAAAATCAGTCCGTCGCAAATAATCGTCGCAAAAGTTGGCGCGGAAACTTGGAGGGAGAGAGACTCGGGTATATTTTTTGCGACGGATTTTTGTTCGTCACAAATTTCGTCGCTAAAGTTGGCGGGATTATTCCCGCCGAGAAATTTTGCGGAAAATTTTACGTCGCAAATCCATCGCAGATCCGTAGCGATTTCCGTCGCAAATGCCGAATATTTTTGTAGTAAAAAATTGAATTTGGCTGAGTTTAATGCCGTATAATTTTTTCTTTCTTTTTCGTGTCACTCTTCTTTGGCAAAATCTAATCAAGTTTGTTATTATTCGCACAATTTGATATTTGAAGCAAACAGTTTTTTTTTGGCTTGCTTACATTCACCTTCTGTCTTCAGGATGCTTTGAAAAATATACTAATTGTATTTGCTAAATTAAATCCGGGAATAAGATATGTTCAAGGGATGAATGAAATTCTGGCACCTATTTTCTACGTATTCAAAAATGACCCTGATGTGGAAATGGCGGTAAGTTTTTTTTTCCAATTTCTCATTTCATGTTTATCATGCTTATGCTTCTCATAAAATATTTTGCTATCTATTTATTTTGTTTGTTAGTTTGAAGTTTGAATTGGATCTTATCTTGTCAATAATCTATGAATTGGCTTCCAACAAATATAATTGGATGCTTGGATATTGATGGATCTTTAAGTAGAATTTCACAAATGACTTGCAAGCATTAGTGTATAAAGAATTTGAAAAAGAGACTTATTGTTGTCCAAAACTTTGTTGAAGAGTTGGATGGAGGGAGAGAAAGGAAGCTGGCAGAGATATCCTATTCTTTCTTTTGGTTATAGCATTTCTAAGAGAGAGTCAGAAAGAACATACACCTCTGTTTGATGTTCCCTCAGATCAGGCAGATCTGATATGAGAGGAAGTTGGTTTGATAAGATTAATCTAAATTTTTGTGCTTAATAAATTTACAGATTTCCCGGAGAGGTCCATTATATGTATTTTCAATATGATGTAACCCTTATCCTTTTGTTTCTATCTTACTCTCAACCTGTTGAAGGAAATATTACCTTCTGTATTTCTATATATCTAAACAACCTGGAAGGGATGAATCTCCTGTGTCACAGCCAGGGGAAAGAACTTTACTAGATATTTAATATTGTAATTTTTGCAGTATGATTCCTTTCTTGGGCCCTGTGTTATGGTCAATCATGATCGGTGCCCATTTGGTGTTTGTAGTTCAAGTCCTTACTAGAATGGTTGAGTGAGCGGCAACCTGGGAATTTATGAGTAACTGTTTAAGTGGGGGAAAACTGCAATTTCTAGTAAATGGAGTCAATTATGGTTCTCAGGGAGTTTGGATAGTTTCAGGATTATTATGTTCAAGTTCGTTTTTTGAATTAGGATGTTACTTTGATGGGAATTTGGGTCTTAAATGAATAAAAAAAAGCATTCCAAGGCCCTTAAACTTATTTTATTTATTGAGCCTTTGAACATTTATTTCTCCACATGAAACCGTTGAACCTTTTTTTTTTGTGCATATTGGGAACTTCTAATGGCAAAAGTAAAATTGATGAGAAATTAATTGGTGTTTATAAATTTTTCAAAAAATTAGATTGTTGTATACATAAAACTTGAAAATTTTAGGGCCATGGTAGTGTATAGTAAGGATAAAGGCAGTGTACATGTTTATTCTGATATTCAGTTTTAGTTTAGATAAAGATGACCTTCATTCTCTCTATATGATTTCATATTTAATATTTCCCCTTTTTGCTTTATGCAGGCTTGTGCTGAAGCGGACACATTCCTATGATCTTGATAAAATTAGTATGGTCATAGCTTCAAAGGATCAGGAACTGTCAAGAGCTGCTTTGAGAGTTATTTTAAGCAGAAGAGCTAAATTGGTATGGAGTTCTCTTTTTCTTCCCTGAGGGACAGATGCTAATTGCATACTTTTAAATGATTATACAAGCTCACACAGAAAGTGCCACATGCACATGGATGGTAATTATCATGATTTTGTTTGGTCGAGTGTCTTCTATAGGTAGGATAGTAAGTTATTGCTCATTATTTGATGGGCTGATAGTAATTTGAAGCCTCTTGGGAAAGTTATGTCATAGAATCAAATACTAATGACTCTACCATTTCCAGATTGGTGTCCTTGTCAATAAGATACATGCTCCAAATTATCAAAGACCTTATCAGTTTCCCTCAAAAAAAGATTTTTTTTAAATTCTTATAACTTTCATTTTCCCATTTTTCATATTGTCCTTGAATTTCCCATGTTTTTAAGCATCTTCCAGTTGTAGCAACCTTGGAAAGTCTTATGTTAAATCTAGGAATATGTATGCAGTGTTTTCAGCTACGAGACATAGAAGATCAGATTGCGATGTGTGATAAAAATATCCAGACAATTTTGAATGGTATGTTTGATTTCAGTATTGCATTCTGATTAATCCCTTATTTTTTTTATCAAAAATAAAAATGTCACCTGATTAAGAGATGAGCAGAATCAGAATCTTCGAGTTCTCTATTAATTTAAACTGGTAAGTTTGAATTGCCTCTCTAGAATAACAAATAAAGTTCCATTTCATCGAAAGAAAAAATAAAAATGCTAAATTGATTGGAAAATTATCATGCTGCTATCCTTGCTATCCTTTGGTTTCTTTTTAATATTATTTATTTCACAGAGCCAGTTTCTATGAAATTATTATCATTAAATTCATTTACTTTAAAGCATTACTTGAGTATATGTCTTCATGCCACAGTTTCTGGAGCTTAACAAAAATTGACCATATTTTCATAAGGTTTCAACATTTGAGCTTAACCAACCCCACTAGCAGAAGATCAAGTAACAGCAGAACATCCAGATGATGACTAGTGTATGCCTTCGGCTTAGTTTTTACTTTTGAAAGTGTTCATACTTTAATAATTTGAAATGCTTAAAACTTATATATTGTAATGACTTTTGAATTATATTAGTTTAACTAACTATTGCATTTTATATCAATGAAAATTTGTGTAATTTTAGATTTATGCAATTAAATTGTAAATATTATTACTACAGGTGTGTATTTTATATATAAAATCCATATAATGAAAAAAATTGTAAATTCATTGCATCTACGACGGCATCTGCGACGGAATTTGCGACCGAAACATTTCAATTTTGCGACGAAATCTGCGACGCAATCTGCGACGGAAAATCTGCAACGATAATCTGCGACGAATTTGCGACGAAAAACACCACGTCATATATGCTCCAGAAGGATTTGCGACGAATTTTGCGACGAAATCTGCGACGGAAAATCTACAACGAAAATCTGCGACGGAAACACCACGGCATATATACTCCAGAACATCTGCGACGGCCTTTGTAACGGATTTGCGACGAATTTTGCGATGAAATCTGCGACGGAAAATCTGCAATGACAATCTGCGACGGTTTCTGCGACGGAAAACACCACGACATACTCTGAACATCTGCGACGGTCTTTGTGACGGATTTGCGACGAGTTTTGGGACGAAATCTGCGACGCCTTTTTTATTAACAGATCGTATCCGTCGCAGATCGGTCGCAAATCTTGATTTGCGACGGATTATTTCCGTTGCAGATAGCGCTTAAAAATTGAAATCTGCGACGGAATCTGCGACGGCTGCCCTTTACCCGCGAAAACTTAAGCGCGAAATTTGCAACCGCCGAGTGGTTGCAAATCCGTCGCAATCTGCGACGGCCTGTCGCAAATTGAAAATTGCGACGCCTTTTTTTGATTAACGGATCGTATCCGTCGCAGATCGGTCGCAAAACTTGATTTGCGACGGATCTGCGACGGATTCTGTCCATCGCAGATAGCGTGTTTTTTTGTAGTGCTAGACTCTACTCGGCCTAGAGGAACTCTCCGGTTCTTCCCTGTCACCTGCGCGACGAATCACACTCGCGCTAAGCCAACGGCTTAGTGGTACAAACTACAATAATACTATGCTTCAATGCAATGCCATTGTCACACAATCAATTTTCATACACCATTAAAAATGATATTATATTTTAAAACCTTACATTGTTCAATATCATATCAAAACATTCATGTTGTATCTTCATAGTTTCATTACTCAACATAGCTTCCCATGCCACATTCATAAACATGTTACACATCATGTATCTCATTATTCATTGATTTCACAATTCAAGAATCACATTAAAAAAAACAAAGACAAGCATGAGCCCAAAAGACACTAATATGCCATTCAACTTTCAGAGTTAATGTTTTGGTTTAATTATCACATTCATCATTATCATTATCCCAACTAGGCTTCAAGGATTTAGGTTCAACCAAGCTTCAAGGGGAACAAAGCATGCTAAGTATCAACCCAACTTGGCTTCAAGAACCAAACCCAACCTAGCTTCGAGGGTTGTAACATCTCAATTAGGCTTCAAGGACTAGACCCAACCAAGCTTCAAGGGGAGTTAAGCATGCTAAACTTCAACCCAACTTGGCTTCAAGGATCAAGCCCAACCTAACTTCAAGAGATTGTTACTATAGGCATGCCACCAACAACAAAACTCTGAAAATGGAATAACACGTTAGACACACAATTCATTCATTATTTCATTATCAATTTCATTCTCATTTTCTCATCATCACTTAGGCAACCATGCCTCAATCATCTCATTTGCATCATTATCATTATAGCCAACAACCATGGCTCCTCATCTCATCAATAGAGTATACATAATTAAATGCATTGAATATCATCATCTAGGCAGACATGCCCCACTTATTTCATTTGACTCATCATAACCAATCACATTGGCTTCACAATTCATTATATCTCAATTCATCATTCAATTGTACACAACCAATTGCATGAATATATATTTTAAATGCTCATCAATCATTCACATTATACAAATCATAACATTCATCAAATGTATTAATAATGTAATCAATTACTTAACATAGATACAACCAAATATGTTAAGTATCAAAATCATGTAAATGTATGCAACCATGTAGTTTGTACTTACCTCGAAACCAACTCACACCAATCTATACACTTCCTCCTCCAAGAATCCTCAACACTTAGGTTAGGGCAATTCAACTTCTTCACAACCTAAACCAAAGGTAATCATACACACTCACTTAGAAATACATATAAGATAATAAAGCTAAGAACCAACTAGAGCAAACTCTAAACATGACACGCTCAACAACACGGGCGTGTCCCTGACCGTACCCTAACTCCACAACATAGAAGCTATGACACGTTCAGAACCACGGGCGTGTCACTGAACGTGTAATATATTCTGTCTCATAGAAACATTGACACGTCCAACAACATGGGCGTGCTCATGGCCATGTCAATCCTTCACCCACACAGTAGCTATGACACGCTCAGTGATATGGGCGTGTCACTGGACGTGTAAATGCTACTGCAACACAGAACCATTGACACGTCCAAAGACTTGGCCGTGTTCATGGGCGTGTCAGGCCAAAAATTCAGATTCCGGCAACAACAACAACACATCCAACAAACCTCTTACTTCCACCATTATCCACTCCAAACCAACTTAACTAAACACACCCAAAAACCATAACAAACTTGCAAAAACACCAAAACAACTCAAAACATACATCAAACACAAATCATAATCATCACCACAAACCCAAAACACAACCACAACACTTTCTCTTCCAACAAACTTACTCTTTCCTTCAATTCAACCCCAAAATCCAAAATCAATTGAACCAAACACTCTTAAACACACCACAATCAAACAAACACATATCAACCCCTACCTCAACTCACAAACTCAAAGAAAATCAAAGAATCAAGTGGAAAACTTACCAAAGATGAAGAAACTCTTAAATTTCCAAATTGATCACTTGAATCTTCCTTCAATCTTGAGTTTGGATGATCAAATCTCTCTCTTGCTCTCTTGCTAAGAAGTGCCGTCCAAAACAAAAGAAAAGGAAAGAAAAGAAAAGGAAAGCAAGTGAACCACGAAGAAGAAAGAAGGAAAGAAGAAAACCAAGAAAGCAAAGTCAACTTTCTTCCTCAAAACCCTCTCCACCAAGCAAAATACAATAAAATATTTAAATATCTTCTTCCACTTCCACTAACTCAAATTTTAATTAAATAATTTAATCAATTACAAATAATTAATTATCTTCTTTTGACCATCACATATTGACTTGTATATATTGTATATATTTCCATATATACAACATATACACTCTCTCTTTAATTCTTTTCTCTTTCCAATTTATCATATACCTTAAATCCAAATTCAACAATAATTACTTTAAAACTTCTAAGGCATATTTTGGGATATTACAAAGACAACCAAAGAAGAAGGCAGAGTACATACTATCTTCACATTGTTTATCCAGAAATTAATTTTTTTGGTGGAACCAACGACAGAGGTTTGATCTTTAATCATAAATTATTCATGCTCACAGTAGCTTCATTTTCTTTGATTAACAAGAACATACAATAACTTGATCTTTGAACATGCAATAACTTGATCTTTGAACGTGCAGTAACTTGATCTTTGAACATGCAGCAAATTGATCTTTATTTAAAAAGTTTAATTGTTTGCTTTAAGTTAATACATTAATCAGTTAGTGTTCGTAACTCCACTTACATGTGTTACAAAAAAAAACCTTAAAACTACCCACTAGCTTTCGAGGATTAAAATTAATTGTTAGAATCTATTTTTGTTTACTAAAACCTCAAGAACCATAAGTTATTTTTTTGAAACTCAAAACCTTAAACTATTTTTATCCAAAAGCTTAAACCATTTCATTATTAAACTCCAAAATATTGATTATTTTTCCAAAACCTTAATTTATCTCTCCAAATTCAAAATTATATTTTTAAGGCAGTAAGTTAAACCCTAAAACCCTAATTCCAAACCCTGAATTCCAAAACCCTAGTTTCAAAAACCCTAATTACAAAACTCTAGTTTCTAAAATCCTAAGTTTCAAAACCCTAAGTTCCAAAAACCCAAAATTCTTTAAAACCATAAACTTATATATTTATTGCTTTATTTAATTTTAGATTTGATTATGTAGTTTATTATATGTTCTGATGGTTGATTTATTTAATTTCAATGCTTGATTTATTTAATTTATCATGGATAGATTTTTTTTATTATTATGATTATTATTATTTGTTTTGGTATTAAAATTATAAGAGGTATATTTCCATTATTGGGTACCTCATTAATTAATTTTCATATAATTTAAATTGCTTTTATATTTTGGACTAATGTAAAGGATATGTTTTCACCTTTCGGTGGGTGTCCTATTTAGTTTTAGACATGGACGATGTAAGGATATGTTTTCATCCTCGAATGGGTGTCCATTTATTTACTTTATTTGGATATTGCTTTGATTTTAATATAATGATGCTTTATTTTAATTGTTGTATGTAGTATGGATAATATTGTTATATTTAAGAATTTTATAATATTAAGACCTGCAAAGAAGACCGGTTCCAATGAATCGGGCGTTGTGTGGGTGTTGTGCCATTTCTCACCTACCCCACACATACCCAACTTTTCGAACCCATTAGGGGGTTGGAAATTCCTTAGGAATCAAGTCATCCACCCCCTTATTTTTTTTCAGCCCGTCCGGGTGGGGATTTCATTTTCTCCGGGCTTAGGCCCGTGTTTTCTAAGGCCCCGAGCCTAAACAGTGCCGAAGTCGCAGGAATCATTCCACCGGGAGTGGGGGCAAAAATTCTCGTTCACTGTTGCAACTCCACTAGGGATAAGAGAAGTTGATTCCGTTGGTCTTTATATTATTCTATTCTTTCTTATCATGATATTATCCATTGCATCATATTAGATTGCATTATGTGCGTGAGTTAGGACTCCGTGTTACCCGTGTTGTATTATGTAAGGGATACCATACTTTCACTCAAGGTATAGAGATCGAGCATGGCATAACTACTCATAGCCTTGTACCATTTGGTATATACTTGCTATGGGAACCTAAGCCTTTTAACCCAAAGACTAAAGCTCATGTACTTGGCCTAGTTACTTTCCTTAGAATTTTACCACAAATGCTTGTTGTTTGACTATGGTTAATTTGTCTTGGCTTAAATCATGGCTTATTTGGTTTGTTCTTTTTCTAATATGACCTAATTACATTGTGAGCTCAAATAAATTTTTCTTTAAAGTTCAAAAGACCTAAAACTTTTCAAGATGGTCTTTGGATATAAAACTTTTCTAAAAATAAATCAAAAATTCTTTTGCTCATGACCCAAATACTAAATCCATTTTTTCTATAATTTTTTTACAATGGGCTTAGAAACAAAATTATTTTCATCCAACCTTTTCTTACTAAGAGCTTGCAAATTATTTAGGCCAATTACGAAATACCAAAAATCAATTGTGAGCCTAGTTTATACTAAGAATAATTAATCATGAGCTTTATTTTTGGCATGAATCATTATTTACTTTTTTAAGTGAGAAATCTATTTATAATAAACCTCTTAATTTAGTTTTAATCCAATATAGCATAAAAGCTACTTTAGTTGGTTGAATGGATTAAAACCTAATTAATGGGAATTATCATGAACTGATTTTCATTTTTAAAATATAACTATTGGTTAAAACATCCGAGACAATTATTCAAAAACAAGATACCCAATGTTGGTATTTTGTTAACCATATACCTAGAAAAAGAGATTCACCATTCGTGTGTGGAATTTATAAGGTTGGAAGGGACATTCTACTTATCTTTGTCTATTGTTTGTGCATACATGCATACATTTGCATTTCATATCATTAATCCTTTCTGGCTCACAGCCCTGGATTACGATAGTTCAAAAGCTTACGACAATCCGACCTACTCGAAGACGAAAAATCTAGCGGCGACTCAATCACTTTCTCACCAAAGGCAATGGGGCCCGAACAAATTCAAAGAATGGTGGATAAAGCCCTCAATGCCAAGATGAAAGAAATAAAGGAGGCCTTGGCCGAGACCATGAAGAATCAATTGGCTGCAATTTTAGGGAACAATGCCGAAGTATCTGTTAGCACCAAGAAGCTAAAAGACAAAGGGAAGGCTAAAGTTAGTGAAGTGGCTTTTGATGATGATAAGGTGATCATTAATGATGATGATGATTGGGCTCAATACTTCTAAGATCCTCAAGATAAAAAAGAGCCGAAGGTTGTTGAGAAGACAATTGTTGAAAAGACCGAGTCATCTGATGTTGAGAAGATGACTGCTGATTTAGAAAAGAAATTTAAGACGAAGCTGAAAACTAAAGGGATGTCCGAGATTGACAAACTATTTGAACAAGATGAGGAGGTCCCTTATAAGTTCAAGATGCCTTCCTTTGCTAGATATAATGGTACTGGAAACCCTCATCTCCATGTGAAGCATTACATCACTACTATGTAGTTTGCCCGAGCTACTAAAGCTCAAACTCTAAGATATTTCATGCTCTCATTGAACCCTGTTGTTCAAAATTAGTTCAACACTTTAGAGAAAAGTACTCAAAAAGATTGAGACATGTTGTACAAGGCTTTCATTCAACAATATGGGTACAATGTCGAGCTGGAAGTAACCTTGATGGAGGTGGAAGCCATTAAGCAACAACCAAATGAGAATTTTGTGGACTATGTGAAAAGGTGGAGAAATAAGGCTGCTTAGCTCAAGAAGAGGCCCGATGAATCTGATCAAATAAGGATAATTATGAGAGGGGTGTTGCCTAGTCTTCGTGAAAGGATGTCTCATACACTCACCCGCGATTTCAAAGATCTTCTCCAAGCTGGTCTGCAAATTGAAGAATGGGAAAGAGAGAAAAACCATTTTTCAATAAGAAGGAATGAGAAAGGAAACTATCAGCCTAGCAATCAAAGTTCACAAAAGAAAGCTGATGTTAATGCCACTAGTCAAGGAGGAATGAGACAGTTTTCAGAATTAGGGAAGCCACTGTCTTGGGTTCTCAATAAGCTACAAAAGAAGGGATTGTTACAACCCTTGGCTCCTCTTCTTTTGCCTAATCCTCTTCCACCTAACTTTGATACTAATGCATTTTGCCAATTCCATCAAAGGCATGGACATGAAACGGACAATTGTATGAAGTTGAGGCATGAGATCCAGAATCTGATCTAAAATGAGCCAGACAAGTGCAATACCAAGAATAATTTTTTGCCTAAATTTGGAAGAGTGCCACCACTAGCAACCTTCATGGTAGGAAAAGACTTGGAAGAAGATTTTGTTTAATCAAGATGGGAATATTAAAGATGTGAAAGGAGAAGAAGCTTAACTCAATAAACTTTCCTTAGCTTGAATGTTGCTTTTCAATTTTGCTTTCTTTAATATCTAATTGGAACAATTGTGTTTTTCAAATTTAAAGTTGCTTAAAATAAATTATTTTTGTCAAAATTTTTGTTGATATTTGTTCATTTTGGTGCTCAACCAATGAGGAATTTAGCTTGATGATTCATGCATTAATATATTTATGCATCATGACTCGAATGACTTTACTAGGTGAGAAAATTACTCTATAGCATTGAGTTGTGTATGCTTACTTAGAGAGGGCTCCTGCATAATTACCTTTGTCTAGGTCCTAGTCAGTCTTAGAACATACTTTGACAAACTTTCAAGGAGAAATTAAAATTTGCTTATTTAAGAGAGAAATGATATAGGCATTTGTTTGGTTAGCCAACAACTAGTATCCACCCAATTAAATATCAATTCCTAGTTGTCCCTTTGAGCCTTCATGAAATTTTAGCTTTCTTTTCATTGGCATATAACTCCAACAACCTATCCTAAGCTGTTGTGATACTTTTGACAAGTCTTATGATCACTAAGGTGAAGAGGCAAGAAGATCAAAGAATGGAATGCATAGCCAAAGCCGTAAGGATAGTTGTAAGGATAGTTGATATTTTCAAGACCATAAGAGTAGTTGAAGTTCACCTAATATCTCCTATCTATCAAGATAACATCAGAGTAATAAATGATTTATCCCTGTTAAAGGAGATTTATGTCATTCCACTCATCCATTATTAGAAACTCAAGTTGGTACAAATAAGACAACTCTTTTAGAGCTAGAACAAAAAAAAAAGAGAAAAAGAAAAGAAAAAAAGGAAAAAAAAAGAAAAAAAAAGAACAGAAAAAGAAAAAAAGAAAGAAAAAACCTAAAAAGGCGGTTCAAAAAGCCAACCGAATTCTCTTTTATCTAAGACAACAAAAGACTTCCATTTGGTTTATTAGGACAGTTTGACTTGAATTGGTCCAACCCAACCAAAGATTCAATCAAAATCGGAGAAAAAGGAGAAAGGTCACCCAGTTTTTGAAAGTCCTATACTTAACAATATTACAGGGAAGAAGGACAAAATGATAAAATGCTCAAAGAAAGAGAAGAGTAAGAAAAATAAAGAGAAAGAAAAGGGAAGAGTAAGAAAAATGAAGAGAAAGAAAAGGGAAAAGAAGAAAAGAAATGAAGACTGTCTCAATCAAGATCCAGATTAACGCCAAGAGGATAGGAGAACGTTCAAAGCTCTATCTTTTCATGCTCCCAACTGTCTAAAGTTCTAACAAGCAGTTCATAATATGAAGGTTTGTCCTTTGTGTCACACCAGCTCCAATCTCAAAATGGCTTTCACTTAAACCCATGTCCCTTATAGACCCCATTTCAAGCCTATCAAAGACCTGTTGATCTCTCTTGGTAGGTAGAGTCTATTAGTGGAGATAGTTTGAATAAGCATGCATATGAGATAGACAATATTCAAACTCATATAAGAACTTTGGCCAAGTAATGTGTATGTACCTATTTGAAGTGCAACAATTCTTGCTTAAATAGAAATGATTCCCTAGTTTAGTACGGTAATTAGAGTTGTCATGTTATAGATATGTTAATTTAAAAAATCAAGTCCTAAGGTAAATTGACATTAATTTGGCAAAGCCAACATTTAATTTCAAAATCAAAATTCGAAATTGAAAAAAAAATTATTATTACAAAGCCTTCAAGTTAAGGGGAGTATGTTGAACCATTAAACCTCAAAGGATACATTGAGCAAAGTAAATGATTATTGGCAAGGTTATGAAGAAGCTACCAACTGACATGCCAAAACATAATTTGAAATGGATGTATTTCTGCCACTTGGGGTCTCCGTTATTCATGTTTTCAATATCTCGAAGATAAAAGCCATAAATGTGAAACATCCTGTCATTCCAAAGCAAGACTTGAATGGACATTTGAAAGAAATTTGTGAGAACATTTCAACTGATAACCTTAGTATGTGAGTCGATGGAACCATTATAAGTATTATTCATGCATATCATGCATACATGAGCATAACAGCAAACACCCTGTGAAGTAAAGAATCAAAAGAAGATATTGAACAAGGGGGCATAGAAAGCCTATTGCTTGAGGAAGCTCCAGTCATTTTGCAAAAGAAGAAATACATGTCTATGAAAGGAACAAGACAAAATACAAACATCAATTAGAGCCCGCATAGAAAAATCTTTGATTTGAGCCTACACAGGGGGCAAAGTTTCTTCTTTTTTATTTTTTGAGTTTATATACAAAACATTTTCAAACTCACTTGCAAATATTTCGCCATGTAGGGGGGCAAGGAGAAGATATGAGGGCCAACTAAAAATAGCTGAATTTTTACAAAAGGAAGAACATAAGAACGGAACAACCAGTTAAGCTAGAATCCTCAACTGATAAAAGGTCAGTGAAATCCAATTCAATCTCGAGTCCAAGTACCCAAATCAGATTCAATCACAGGTCCAAATACCCAATCTCGGGTCCAAGTACCCAAATTAAATTCAATCTCGAGTTCAAGTACTCAATCTCGGGTCCAAGTATCCAAATTAAATTTAATCTCGGGTCTAAATACCCAATCTTGGGTCCAAGTACCCAAATCAAATTTAATCTCGGGTCCAAGTACTCAATCTCGGGTCCAAGTAACCAATCTTGGGTCTAAGTACCCAAATCAAATTCAATCTCGGGTCCAAGTAGCCAAATCAAATTCAACTTCGGGTCCAAGTATCCAATCTCGGGTCCAAGTACCCAAATCAAATTCAATCTCGGGTCCAAGTACCCAAATCAAATTCAATCTTAGGTCCAAGTACCCAAATCAAATTTAATCTCGGGAAGTATCCAATCTTGGGTCCAAGTACCCAAATCAAATTCAATCTTGGGTCTAAGTACCCAATCTCGAGTCCAAGTATCCAAATCCAATTCAATCATGGGTACAAGTACCCAAATCAAATTCAATCTCAGGTCCAAGTACCAAGTCTCGGGTCCAAGTACCCAAATCGAATCCAAGTACCCATCCTCATTCAAAATATGCTCAAAGTCATGTTGCTTTTCATTCTCTTCTACTGAAAGTCTTAGATCGCTCAAGCAGGGGGCAAACTATAGACCCTTAATTTTGGCCCTAATTTGATACGATCCTGATTAAAGGATACCAAAATAAATTCGAACCGATTTACAACTTCTAATAAGTCGGTCCGATTTTAAAAGTCACAAATTCAACTACAAAACCCTAAACCAAGTCTTTGTTTAGAAGATTCTGTCCAAAAAATTAAAAAATGCAAAATTAGTTCAAGTTCAAAAGGCCCAAGTGACATGAACGTTGGCTCATATTGACCTGGAGGCCCCAGGTTGACATCCAGGTCGACATGAGCCAAAGGACATGTCGACCTGGATGTCCCAGGTTGACATGGCTTTGGTCCATGTCGATCTGGTTGCCCCAGGTCGACATGGTTTCAATTGTTTTTTGAAATTAGTTTTCGAATTGAATTAAATTTTTTTTTAAGGACGGATTAATATTAGGGTTAGGCTGAGTAAGGTTTGCCTATAAATAATAACGTTTTAGAATTTAGAAAGGGGGGGGGGAATTAACATTAAAGAAGGTCGGCAATGAATATTAAGAGAGATTAAACTACAAAACAGAAGAGACGGTGACAAACAGAGAAGAACAGAAGCAGCTTTTTTTGGAGAATGAAGGAAACCACAAACAGAAATATCAAGACAACCAAAGAAGAAGGCAGAGTACATACTGTCTTCATATTGTTCGTCCAGAAATCAATTTTTTTGGTGGAACCAATGACGGAGATTTGATCTTTAATCATAAATTATTCATGCTCACAGTAGCTTCGTTTTCTTTGATTAATAAGAACATACAGTAACTTAATCTTTGAACATGCAATAACTTGATCTTCAAACGTGCAGTAACTTGATCTTTGAACATGCAGTAAATTGATCTTTGTTTAAAAGCTTTAATTGTTTGCTTTAAGTTAATACATTAATCAGTTGGTGTTCGTAACTCCACTTACATGTTTTACAAAAAAAAACTTAAAACTACCCAGTAGCTTTCAAGGATTTAAATTAATTGTTAGAATCTATTTTTGTTTACTAAAACCTCAAGTACCATAAGTTATTTTATTGAAACTCAAAACCTTAAACTATTTTTATCCAAAAGCTTAAACCATTTCATTATTAAACTCAAAAATATTGATTATTTTTCCAAAACTTTAATTTATCTCTCCAAATTCAAAATTATGTTTTTAAGGCAGTAAGTTAAACCCTAAAACCCTAATTCCAAACCCTGAATTCCAAAACCCTAGTTTCAAAAACCCTAATTACAAAACTCTAGTTTCTAAAACCCTAAGTTCCAAAAACCCTAAACTTATATATTTATTGCTTAATTTAATTTTAGATTTGATTATGTAGTTTATTATATATTTTGAAGATTGATTTATTTAATTTCAATGCTTGATTTATTTAATTTATCATGGATGGATATTTTTTTTATTATTGTGATTATTATTATTTGTTTTGTTATTAAAATTGTAAGAGGTATGTTCCATTATTGGGTACCTCATTAATTAATTTTTATGTAATTTAAATTGCTTTTATATTTTGGACCAATGTAAAGGACATGTTTTCATCTTTCGGTGGGTGTCCTATTTAGTTTTAGACATGGACGATGTAGGGACATATTTCCATCCTCGGATAGGTATCCATTTATTTGCTTTGATTGGATATTGCTTTGATTTTAATATAATGATGCTTTATTTTAATTGTTACATGTAGTATGGATAATATTGTTATATTTAAGAATTTTATAATATTAAGACCTGCAAAGGAGGCCGGTTTCAATGAACCGAACGTTGTGGGGTGCTGGGCTATTTCTCACATTCCCCACACGTACCCAACTTTTCGAACCTATTAGGGGGTTGCGGATTCCTTAGAAATCGAGTCATCCACCCCTTTCTTTTTTCCGGCCCGTCCGGGTGGTGACTCTATTTTCTCCGAGCTTAGACCCGTGTTCTCTAAGGCCCCGAACCTAAACAGTGCTGAAGTCGCAAAAACCATTCCGCTGAGAGTAGAGGCAAAAATCTCCGCTCACACATACACTTCTATAGATTTTAAAAACCTAAAAGAGTATAAGAGAACAAAAACTCACAAATGTGTTTATTAGGCCAAAACTATTTTAGAGGCAAATGAGTTCATTTACCTAAACATTAGATTAAAAATACAGCTTCTCTTAATAGATAATTATGCATCTTGTTATCAAATTTATAAATTGATAATTGGGTATGTTTATAGCAATATTTAAAAAGCAATAAAAGAAAATTTTAATTATCCTCACATAATTCATAAAATTAATTAACTACATGATCAATCTCCATAATTCATAAAATTGATTAATTATATGATCAATCTCCGAATATGTAAGCATAACTAAAAGCTTAATTAAGTATAATTAAAAGCATAATTATGCTTAATAATCCTAATTTATGTTTAATTTTGAAAAAAATAATAAAAAAATGCAATTCTTTATTATCAGTTTTTATTTAAATATAAACTTTTTTTTGTGCAGATTTTATTGTATTTTTAACTATTTCATATGTTTAAATTGTTGTATTATATTATTAAATTTAATTTATTATCTTTTAGTAAATTTGAACATTAATGTAAAAAATAGATGAACTAAATTTATTATTTATAAATCAATTAAAAGAGTGTTAAACAGATTACAAAATGATGTATTATAAAATTTAATTACAAATTACAAAATATAACAACTTTAAAAAATTGAAAAAGTAACTTCATACAAACATATATTTTAAGATAATTATTTCATACATGATAAAAAAAAAAAAATTAAAACGACTCTTAAACTCAATTTCTATTAAATATAAATTAGTAAATTTTCATCTAAAACTTCAGCAATATTCTCAATTTAGCTTACAATATTAAAATTTTTTTCTTTCAAGCAAATTTATAATCGCATTCTTTACTTAAGCCAAGTCTCCCCAATTCTGATAACAAACTCTCCCTTTCATTTTTCATTTTTTTCTTTGTTCTTGTTTTTTTTAAAAAAATGATGTTAAACATGTGCGTATCTCTCTCTCTCTCTCTCTCTCTCTCTCTCTCTCTATATAATACTAAATCTAAAGTCAAATTAATTTAGTTTTCTTTTAAAATATTTAAAATTAAATTAAATTCATTTAGATAAATTCAAAATTAATTTAAATTTCTTTAAATAATAAGTTTCAAATTAAAATAAATTATTTGATAATGTAGATATTTATTGTTAATTTGAAATTAAATTATCTACATATATATATATTGCCTATTTTATTTTATATCCTATTTATTTTGATATTGGTCTAGTAGAAAAGATAACTAGTGTTCTTAATGGAGACTAAAGTACCAGAAGAATGTGTTCTTTTTGTGAGGAATAGGTTGGGTTTTGCAAAATAGTTTTATAGTGAAAAATCAAAACAATGGAGGTGGTTTAGCATGTTTCTAGGCTGACAATCTGCAAATGAAATTAGTATCTTTTTCTACCCATCATATAGACTTTGAAGTGATGAACACAGAGGATTACTTATGGTGGCGCCTCACTTGTTTTTATGGATGGCCTGAATGGCAAAACAAACATAAATCTTGGGATATATTAAGAACCTTAAAAGCTCGATCAGCTCTTCCATGGCTAATTATGGGAGATTTTAATGAAATACTCTGCTAATAAAAAAAGAAGGGTGGCTATACACGACCAAATTTTTTTATAGAAGCTTTCAAGGATGCACTATCAGATTGTAAGTTGTAAAGCTTATCATACGAAGTATATAAATTCACCTGGGATAATGGGAGAGATCATCCACATTTCATCATAGAGAGAATTGACAGGGGAGTTGCTACATCAGATTAGATCACTCTATACCAGAACTACCAGCTTCGATATCTACTTTTTCCTGGCTCAGATCATCCACCAATAGTGATGGATTTAACTGGTAATCTATTATCTCTTAATAAAAAAATGCATATTTCCTTTTGAGAATCAACAGTACATAAAGTCATTTGGGAAGCTTGGAAGGCGAGTAATAAAGAATCTTGGAGTAGCAAAATCAGCAAGTGCACTGCAATCCTACGAAAATGGGGGCAAAATAAATTTGGCAATCTTAAGACACGAAGGAAAGAGATTGTTGGGAGACTTCAAAATCTAGTTTCAAGCAATACTGATGACCAGCTATGTGAAAAGAAGAATTTAAAGGCAGAGTTATATAGAATTCACTCCATGGAGGAAACAATGTGGCGCTAGAGGTCAAAAACTCATTGATTGGCAAAGGGTGATCGAAATACAAGGTTCTTCCATGCAGCGACATCCAAAAGAAGAAAAGTTAATCAAATTCACAGCTTGAAAAATGCAGAAGGTGATGAACTCACAAGGATACCTCTCAAAAATTATATCATCCATTTCTATGAGGAATTATTTAGTTCCAAGTGTAGTAATGTGGAACCCCATGACCTTCATTTTGTTGTACCAAAAATCACTCCTGAGATGAATCAAACACTAGAGCAACCTATCTCAAGAGAAGAGATTTATAGTGCCTTAAAAATGATGCATCTGATAAAAATCCCTGGCCCTGACGGATACCCACCATCCTTTTACTAGAATTTTTGGGGTATTGTAGGAGACGACATAGTTAAAGTGGTCAGCAATGTTCTCGAAGAAGGGAGTTTTCAACCTGGTTTTAATCATACAAATATATGCATAATACCAAAAGTAAAAAACCCAGAGACGATTGCAAACTTTAGGCTTATCAGTTTGTCAAATGTTGTTTGCTGGATTACTACAAAGGTATTAGCGAATGGACTAAAGTGTATTCTTGGAGAAGTCATTGATGAGACCCAGAGTGCTTTTGTACCGGGCTGACTGATCATAGATAACATATTGGTAGCCTTTGAAGTAATTCACTGCAAGAGAACGACAGGTAAAAGAAGAAGAAAATTTATGAGTTTAAAGCTGGATAAGGCTAAAGCTTACGACCGAGTTGAATGACATTTCTTGGAAGCAATCATGATCAGGATGGGTTTCTCGAGTCTATAGGTATCAAAGGTTATGAGTTTTGTTACCTTTCCTTCTTATTCTATCCTAATAAATGGTGAACAATATGAAAATTTCTTGTCGTCTAGAGGACTTAGGCAGGGGGACCCACTATCCCCTGCCTATTCTTGCTATGCACGGAAAGATTGATTGGCTTACTCGATGAGGCAGAGAGAAATGGGCTGATACACAGGGTAAAAATTTGTAATGGTGCTCCTACAATCTCTCATCTTATGTTTGCAGATGATTGTATCATCTTCATGAGAGCTTCAATACAGGAAGCAAACACTGTTCAATCATTATTGGGCAAATATGAGAGATTATCTGGCCAAAAGGTAAACATGCAAAAGTCAGAGATTTGCTTCTAGAAAAATGTAGGTGAAGGAGACAAAAATATCATTGTCAGTTCATTAGGAGTTAGAAAGGTAACTAACCATGCTCTCTACTTAGGCATGCCAATGGCGGTGGGATGATCAAGGAAGGATATTTTCAACAAGTTAAAAGATCACTTGTGGACTAAAATGAATGGGTGGAAAAAAATATTTATCTTGGGCAGGAAGAAATATTCTGATTAAATCAGTGGTATATGCTATCCCAAACTATGTGATGCAATGTTTCAAATTACCTATTGGTGTCTGTAATGAGTTGCAAAGTATTATTAGCAAATTCTGGTAGAGTAAAAAATTTCATGGTAGGTGCTTACACTTATGCAGTTGGGAGAAGCTATGCAAACCTAAGAAGGATGGCGGTTTGGGATTCCAAGACTTTGAATGTTTTAACAATGCCTTACTAGCCAAGCAAGGGTGGCGTTTAATTACAAAACCAGAGTATCTTGTGGCAAGACTTTTAAAAGCTAAATACTACCCTAATTGTGACTTCATGCATGCTGAATTGGGATCCTCACCAAGCTTCACCTGGCAAAGTATTTCACATGTTACAGAGGTGCTCATACAAGGAACTCGAATGAGAATTGGAGATGAAAAGTCTACTCGAATATGGATGGATAGATGGATTCCAGAATCGACAAGGTTTAGAATAATTACCCACCCAAATGAGATGTCAACTCAAGCAAAAGTTGCAGACCTTCTAGATGTAGAGAACAAATTTTGGAATTGGGAGTTGATAAATGAGAACAAATTTTGGGTATGTTTCTTCATAAATGCCATTCACTTTCTCAGTTATTTAAAGCTTGTTCTTGGTCTTTTGTTATTAGAGATTGTAATAGAGTAGCACACGAATTAGCAAAATTGAGCTTTTTATCTTGTAATGAACAGGTCTAGATTGAGGAAGTTCCTCGAGAAATCTATGACCATGTTTGATGATTTATTTCCTCTCTTATAAATAAAAGCTCTATTACTTATCAAAAAAAAAAAAAAAAGGAAAGATAACTGACATGCATTCCAAAAAAGTTAAGGTGAACCTATTATCTCAACCTCCTTGGTTTAATTTAACTTTTGAATTTGGAAGATAACTGAGAGTTTGAATATTTTTCTTCTTTTTAGCCTTTAGGTATTTAAGAAGAAATGAGATTTAGTGGTCAAAAATTCTAAGCCTATCTTTTTCTCTGTCTTGTTTACTCTATTTTATATTGAAATTCTCTTTGTTTGTTTCTCCTGATAATGCTAATATTCTAGCTATTTAACTCAAATCATTTGGCCAAGAAATATTTGTAGATTAAAAAGTGAAAATTGGTTTATGATGTAATTTTATTGTTATATATAAAATATTAGAATTAAGTGAATGGATTAATTTCTTTTTCAACTTTTATCACAATAATTAAAATTAATATTTTATATGCAGTATAATATATTTTTAAATTGAATATATCTATTTACAAATATAAAATTTAATTTTAATGTAATTAAATTTTATGAAGTGGAATTTAATATAGTGAAATTAAAATTTTATTCAAATCTTAAATGAATTATTTTTTTTTATTTATACCAATTTATTGGGTTAGACATTCAACAAATTCAATTGCTCACACAGCAATGAAGTCTTTGTTATTTGTCATATCTATTTTTTTTAAAATATATTTTAGATAAGAATAATTGAATTATCTGTTATTATTTGTTATTTGTCATATATATATATATATTTATAATTTTAAAATTTAGTTTTCAAATTAAGGCTAATTTTATAAATCTTATTGTTTATAAAAACATGTTTAAATTTCAATTTGGCAATTAAAATCATAATTTTTTTTAAAAAAAAAACATTGTTTAAGTTTTAATTTTCAATTTTAAAATCCTTCTATAAAGAATGTTTTTGAAAATACTGTTTATAATTTTAAATTTTAATTTTAATATTTTCAATTTTAAAATTATTTTTTAAAGAATATTTTTAAAAATATTGATATAATCTTAAAATTTAATTTTCAAATTAAGACAAATTATCAATCTATATTTTCAAATTTCAATTTTTGTTTCCTTTTTAATTAATTAATTAATGTTGTTTCCATTAATTAAACACTTATTTTTTATCCAAGCTGATCCTTATCTACTTTGGGTTTTGACAATTAATTATTCCTGCTTATTTAGGGTTTCGTCAATTAAATGTCTACTATATTACTTGATTGATTGATTAATTTAGGATGACGCAAACAAGTAATAAAGGAACATATTTATGACATTGAAACTTTATTTTAAAAATAATAGAGTAATATTTACTTTAAATTTCATATTTTTTTATAAAAGTTTTTTAATTAAAGTTAAATATTAAAGAAAAATAATATAGAAAATAATGTCATTAATAAAATTATATCAATATTCCAGAACATAAAAAAAGGATTTTTTAAATCAAATGAAAAGATCATAATAAATATTTTTTTATTGATTTTATATATAATTTTCTTTAACAAATGGCAAATGTATTTTATAAATAATTACTATGTTTAAAAAATAATATATCAATTAAAAAATTCTATAAAAAAATTAAAAATTAAAAATTATTAAATTATTATCGCATAAGATATATGTTTAAATTGATTATTAAATAAGAAAAATATTTATGATAACTAGATTTTTATGATTATTTACTTAGAATTATTATTGGATTCAAAAATTAGTATATATACTTTAAGTAAAACACCCGCAATATTGTACGAAATACTTTTTTTTAAATTTTAGTTAAATAAATTAACAAAAAGAAAAAGAAATTCATGGCGAAAATTTGAGATAATTTTTTATTTATTTATCAAATACAGGTAAATTAGTTAAAACTTTAGAGAGGATGAGAAAAAATTCTATATATTAAAATGAATATATACAAACTAATTAGATAATGGCATATGGTAATGAGTTTTTTATTTTCAAAAATATACTCTAAAATTTCTCTGTGTGAACCATTTAATTTGTTAGTAAAAAAATATAAAAGATTTGTCATTATTTAATTGATTTGTCATTTCAACTAAAATATCTAGTTGAAATCACTATTATATTATATAATTTTTCATACTTTTTAAATGATATTTGTTCCATACACGAATAATAATTTATATTTGTTAAAATATTTGCAAAAGTCAAAATTTTAAATGAAATTTATTATTATATTTCTAAATATGCATTTTAGTTTACTTATAATCAATCATTTAATGTTTTTAAATAATTTGTTGGAAATTTTAAATTTTGAAATATTCACAAAAAAAAAAAATGAATAAATATTGTCTCAATCGTGTCCCAAGAAAATTTTTAACTACAAGTGGCATTACTAATCAAGGACAATCATCAGGTAAAGAAAGTCCTTAGTTTCTACAGTCTAGAAGTCTCACAGAATACATAGTATATATTCACAATATCACATACAATTGTTTAGGAGAGGAGAAGTAACATAAAAAAAATTACATTAATTTTTCTTAGTTAAGATAACTAATTATCTTTATAGATAATAATTAGTTATTATTTGTATCTTAATAAGAGTTCAAATTCATTTTCAAAAATTTAAACTAATAATGATATATTTGATTAATTATCTAACTAATTAAATATCCATGAGTTTTTGAGTATATCTACTCATTATGGGTGGATCCGACCCAATAATTCTAACATCTCCCGCTTGCACATGATGAAACATATCTCATATGAAGCAAACTATTTAGACAACTCATATTGGGCTAATAGACAGTATTGCTGGCATACTATGAGAACTCTAAATTATATACTTGTTAAGGATATATAATGTCTTGATAAAAATAAGGCTGAGTAGATGTAATATGAATTAACTCATATTACTTATGACATTGCACATGTCACTCTATTAATCTCATAACAATCTCGCATTTGCAATTATGTTAACTCATCAAAATAATTACTTAGACTTGTGAATACAAAGGGAAAGTTTATAGAGTAATCTTCCTCTCAATCAAGCTTTCTCAATCTTGACTCAACTTGATTTTCAAGACAAGTCACTCATGGTCATCTAGCAACACACTAAGATAACAAACATCAAATTATGTCTTGGGACTAGACGAAAAGTCATATGGATAGTAATTCTCAAGAACCACAATTCTTATGGGTCTCACATTGACAAAAATCGCGATTATAGACTTTTGCCTGCTCCATGATCATGATTTGTACTCATATAGTTAAAAACACATAGCATAGTGTTCTCTCTTTCCATAGGGAGCATGTCTATCAAAAACATATTTTAAATCATAAACCTACACAGATGATGATAGTTTAGACATACTTAATATCTAACATGAGTTCACTTATCTATTTGGTTTATCTCAGTACTCACATTTGGCAGTGAAGGTAAATATAGGCATAATCACATATAATTTTGTCATTCTAATGTCATCAATATGATATGTGAATCTCATTATACAAATGATAAGCATCTTGTTTTGAGCACAAGCTCTCAATCACCGCTAAGATAACATACTTAAGACTAGTGTCATCTCCATTTATGGATAAATAAATAAAGGGAATTAACCATGTGTGAAGGTTAAAATACTTACTTGCCTCTTCACTGATGATCTAGTGAATTCTTTGAAATTTTTTCTTCTGTATAAATGAAAAATACCATTGAGCTTTTTTTATTAGCTAGGCATCTCTTCATTAAATGTAAGCCAACTCATTAAATTAATTATTAATCCACTAAATTAAATAATAAATTAATTATTTTGACTCTTGTATGTTTTAATTTATAGTCTCAAATTACTTCACTTGATCTGTTGACTAGTGAACTGATTAAACCCAAGTAGTTTGGGCCATATTAGACTAGGCTTATTGAATAGTAGGCAAAGATTCAATTTCTTTTTAAAAGAAAATATATCGAGTCAAGTCTTGGATTAACCCTAAAAGAATTATCGGGCCAATCCAGTCCAATCCAAGCATATATATTCATCCTAAATACAGAAAACCCTAAAATCCCTCACACTCCTTGTGTTGTTTTGGTTATGTAAGATTAAATTCACAACAACAAGCGACCCTAGCCATTTCTTCTTGTTCTGGCAATGATCCTCATCTCTCACCTTGACCCCTCCAGCCATCACTTTCTTCGACAAAAGGTTAAGCCAGACCTTTTGCTCCCCTTCCCATTGTTTTCACAATGGCCAAATGCCGCCCCAAAGTCACAAAATAATACAATACTGGTGAATTCCTTTGAAGAAAATACATTCTATGGTTAAGAGGAAAGTTAGTATTGTTTCATATGTCTGCCTTCTCTACCCAAAGCTAGCCATCCAGCCACTCTCATCAACATTCTCTCTCTTCCTAGGTTCGGCAAGCAATAGCAATCTCTCTTCCTGACTTAGTCTCATCTTTTTTTTTTTTTTACTTTTTTCCTTCTTTTAATTTCTTATTTCTTTTAGTTTTAATATTTTTTCATATTTAGTTTGTTGATTGTTCTTTTAAAGTTTTAATATGGCAAATTAGCATATTTAAATTGTCCTCCCTCCTATTGACGTTGGCAAGGGTTTTTTTTAGTTATTTTTAAATTTATTTTAATTTTTTAAAAAGGAAAATTTACAAAACTAGCCTGAAACTAAAATTTGTTCACAAAAATACGATGCTTTTGAAAAAATTTCAAATCTACGAAAGTGATACAAATAATTATAAAAATACGTAAGTATTTATTATAAAACAGTACTTCCTCCTTAAATTTTATCTATTGTATATGTTTCATATAAAGCCTATAAAAAATATATGACATATCAAACAACATATAAGACATATAAATCAACATATTAATTACATATAAGACTTATAAAATAGTATATAAGATATATAAACCAAAATTTAAGCAACATATACAGCATATAATCAACATATAAAACTTAAAATAAATATATAAACTTTTAGATGCCATTTTATATATTATATATATTGTATATATATGTCATTTTGTATATTATATAATCTGCATATAATTTAATAAATATGATAGATTTCAGATAACGAAACATATATAAACTTTTATATGTCGCTTTATATATTATATATATTTTACATATTATTTGATAAATATAATGAGATGGAGAAGAAATTTTTGAGAGAATGTGTGAAAGCTAAAAAAAATTGAAAATTTTTCTTGCTTTGAAGTATCACTACAAAAAACATAGGCATTACTAACAAATATTTCCATCGGTAACTCTTAAGAATCTGTTGGTAAAAAAATTTTCCCGATAGACTCCCAACAGAAATCTCTTGTCTGTGATCCAACAAAAATCTCTTCTTTGTGATTAGTTTGTTGGCACCGATAGTAAATTTGGTTCTAAAAAGTTCCACTTTACTTATAGATTAGCTTTTACATTGGTAAGCACCAACAACATTTCATCAGTAAATAAGATGTCAGATTCTGAACTAAGGTCAGAAGGTAATTAGTAAACTATTAACATTTTATTTTAGTATTATTTTAAGAATTTTCAAATCATCATGTGAGGCTTCGCCCAAGTACCGTTGTCCAGCCCACTAAATATGTGAGTTGAAATGCTAATATTGGGCTAAGTCTCACATAAAAGCGTCAAGGTCACTCTACCGTCATAGTCTAAACTAGGTTTAAGTAAAATAGTTTTGAATCGCCATATAAATTTATCTTTTAGAAAAAAGAAAAAATTTAAAGAAAACCCAATAATTGACTCTAGTTACATCATAGTGATAAAAAAATATTAGCCTTGAATTAAAGGATGAATTTGAGGGCTAGGTTTTGACTTATTTTATGTAAAAAGAGTTTGGCCTTTGATTAAATAATAATTTACAAAATGAAAATTCTAATATGATAGTGACAAATTATATTCATACATTCATCTACAAAAAATAAAAGACAAAGCATAAAATCAAATTACATCTAAAAATTCAAAATTAGGGGATCTAAATTCTAACCTTATGAATTCTAGGTTGAGCATAGATTCCCCAAAAGATAATTATAAATTATCAAAGTTCATATTAACGAAAAGAGTTTGAAGAGAATTGGAAAACAAGATATTTTTTACAAAGTGGACTTAATACTTGGATTGATATTTCAAATGGTTTTGCATATTTCGTTTGAATGAGAATCAAAGCCCAAACAGTTCTAACCATTTTGCAATGGTTAGTTTGAACTCAAAATTATGGTTTTCCTAGTCTAACCTTGGTATAAATCCAATTTTAGATTTAATATTTAAACCTAAGTCTAAGTCCAATTTTAGGCTTAATGTTTAAACCTAATTCTAAATCCAATTTTAATTTTAGGTTTAATATTTAAACCTAATTCGAAATCCAATTTTAATTTTAGGTTTAATGTTTAAACCTAAGTTTAATTCCAATTTTAGGTTTAATATTTAAGCCTAAGTTCAATTCCAATTTTAGATTTAATGTTTAAGCCTAAGTTCAATTTCAATTTTAGGTCTAATATTTAAACCTACATTCAATTTCAATTTTAAGTCTAATGTTTAAATGTAAGTTTAATATTAATTTTAGGTTTAATGTTTAAACCTAATTCCAATTTAGGTTTAATGTTTAAACCTAAATCCAAGTCTAATTCAAAAGCCCAAATGATGGTATTTTGAAATCCAAGTTATAAATTAATCCAAAAATAAAATTTCAACAGAAAAAGAAGCCAAAGTTTAAAGTTTATACCTTTGTTGATGATTTTGGCGGTGGCATCTTGATTGTGTATGCAGATTGGAGTTCCATTTTGGTTAACAAATTAGGGTTGCTAAGTAAGCAATTGGCTTGAGGTGGTTTAAGGGATCCCAAGCTGACCGAGCATCCAAACTTGTTAAAGACAGAAGTTTTAAGCGATTTGCACTAAAGAAGATTGCACTTTTTTCTTTTAGGAGAAGAAAAATGGGAGAAAACATAATACAACTAGTAATTAGGTTTGCTTGGTTGAATGGACTGAGTGAAAATGAGGTAGGGTTTTGAGGGGAAAAATCATAAAAAGTGAGCTTATGGCTTCGCAGTATCAAAACTTCCATTTGTGGCAGTTTTTTGGGTCATTGAGGCAGCAAGTGCTACTGAGAGACAACTTGCAACTATCGCGCAGTAAGGGTGAGGCTATAGGTCATCGCCTGATTTTGGCCCAATTTGTGCAATTAACTTATGGAGGCTCATTTAGGCTCGTCTGATATTCGATTTGAGTGATTTGAGATGTGTTGGAAATATAATGAATTGAATTTTAATATGAAAATGAAAAATATATGGATTCATATCTAAAAAAAGCCTAGTTATTGTAGAAAAAAATTCAAATTGCCCTATCACGCCCATTCGACATTTGATTTATGTGATTCCAGTTGTGTTGATTTTGTTATCACACGGAATTTTCAAGGTGTAAAATTATGGGATCATACATTGGTAATTGGTCAGTAAATATTTAAGATAATAATTTTCTAAATTCAGTAGTTGGTTGATAATCTGTCAGTAACTTTTATTTATTTATAGATTTTCTGTGAGTATTCGGTTAGGAAACAATTTTGTCATTTGTCGGTAATCCATTGGTAATTTAATTGATAAACAATTAATGTTGTTATAATATGTCGGTAATCCATCGGTAAATGTATTAATTTTTAAAAAATGAAAATTTTAAATTATTATATTATTAATTATATTATTTTTTATAATTATTAATTTTTTATTTAAAATAATTTATTATTAATTATTATATATTTTTTAAAATTTAAAAAATATATATGAATAAAAATAAATAAGAATTCATATCTATAAATAAAATTATAATAATAAATATATACAAATAAAATGTAAAAATAATATATACAAGTAAAATATATAAATAAAGTTAAAAAAACTAATGGAGAGTAGGAGTGAGCATTTTTCATTTAACCAACTGAATATTTGGTTAAACGACCGCATTAAATCATGGTCAGTTCGGTTAAAGAATTTTGTATTAATTCAGCTTTTGATTTGATTAACGGTTAACCGGTTTAGCTCGGTCGATTAATTGTAAACTAATTTTTTTTAAAAAAATTTAATTTTAATTTAGTTATTTATTAATTTTTTATTCAATTCTTTAATTACATTAATTTTTTATTATAAATATATTTTTTTATTGCAAAATAAAGTTTTTTGTTTATTTTTTAATAAATTTTGTTTAGTTATTTAATTATATTAATTTATTATTATAAAAATAATTTTTATTATAAAATATAAAAATTCAATTAAATGTAAAATTAAGCGAACCGATCGATTTGATTTGGTTAATTAACCAAACTGACCAAAATTGAAAATTGATCGGTACGGTTTAAAAAATTTCTTCTGAATGCCCACCCCTAATGGAGAGGTGGAGGTGGAGGTGGAGGTGGAGCAGGAGGTGGAGCAGTTGAAAACTGAGGAGAGGCACCGAG
Organism: Garcia nutans; assembly: GCA_947685225.1. Classification (NCBI taxonomy): domain Eukaryota; kingdom Viridiplantae; phylum Streptophyta; class Magnoliopsida; order Malpighiales; family Euphorbiaceae; genus Garcia; species Garcia nutans. Next base: position 58,487,407 of record CANTUV010000007.1, read on the forward strand.
GATGTATCATTGCTTAAAAATCTTTCTGCATCTGCACTCGCAAAGTATGCTCCTGCTCACGTGCTTCTATTTCTAGCTCTCTCTATTGTGCTTAGAGCTGCTCCTAAAGGGATGCCTTCAACTACTCCCCTTCTTGATATAGCCCCGAAAAGAAAGTAGAAAATGAGGTGCTAGCCTCAGAAAGATACTGAGAGTCTAGCCAATACACCCTTTTCTTCCTCTCCCCACCGATTGTCTCAATAAACAATTTAGTCTCATTAATAGCCTCACCTATTTGAGATTATTGGTTTCGAGATCCTATAAAGCAATCCTGTAAAAAAGTTTATATAAATACAATAGGTATAAGATATAGAAAAATTAAATGCAAATATTAAAATTTATAAACCTACATGTACATCAATGGATCATTGATTAATAAAAGTATGTCTATTGTGATATTTGGTATGAGCATAGACAAACAGCTCATGCTCGATAGGGGCCACCTCAACTGCTCCAAATAAATTAATAAAAAATTAAATAACATATTTTAGCAAAAAATTTAATAGAAAAAAATAAAATATTAAATTATATTAATTAGTAGATGGGCATGCTCATAAATGTGTTTTGCTGCTTCCTGTATATGTAGATGGGTCTGCACCATTAAAAATGTTGTGAAATCTATTATGGGAGGCCACCTTAGAATGAGCCCAACCCTTTGAAGATGTCCAGTGTGATTGAACGGCAACCCATAACTCATAACTAAAATATTTAAGTTGCTTTTAATTCTACTTATTTTCATTTATCATATAGTTGTTGCGGATAGTAGCTTTCTTCTCGAAGGCGATTTTGACTAAAGAGCCGATTGCCTCTTTTCTCCAAAAAAATTTTTGGAAAAAAATTGAAAAATTAAATTCATAGCTATATGAGGTTCCTTATTAAATTCTAATTAATTTAAATACTTCTTATACCTTAAATTCCTTAAACTAAAAATCTTTGATTTTTTTGGAGATCGAATTCTAATTAATTTCGGCCAACATCAACTTCTCCTACATTATCTTCCTAATCTTTCGCTTGTACAAACCAAATGGCTCTAAAAACTTGCTATAATTAATGAAAATTTCATTAATTATAGCTTAATTATTAAAATTTATTATTCTAAAAAATAAAAAAAATTACTTATTCCCATGCTTAGACTATGATATGAATGTGATTGCTGCACATGTTAATTACTAGCATCAATGCCTACCAAATCTACTTCTGCAAGAGGTACAACGGAAGTAGATAGAATTAGAGTTGAAGTTAATGGTGAATCCATTGAGATCGAATGAGCAGTCTCTAATAGCGTGGTAGTACCCTGTGGAATGATATTTATAGCATATGCAGAGAAATACTCTCTAGTGGACATATCCTTAGCAGGTCTAATTGTTGGATGTCTTATGCTTGAAGTATCACTAGACAGACCCTCACAAGGTACTAATCCTCTAGCCATGTCTAAATATATAACAACTAGATTATTAGCTCATCGAATACTCTATTATATTTTATGCAATTAATATTTTAAGATATTAAAATTCTAATAACTATATTTCTAATAAAAATTTGGCAGAATTTCCTCTATAACTTCACCTTTCAATTATTTTTCTAATATAAAAAAATATACATACTTTTAGACTTAATTCAATTGATTTTTGTTTTTATTTGATTAATTTATATTAATACAATTTTCAATTCTTATTATCAATTTAATCATTTTTTTCCTAGATCAATATATTTGTTTTAGAAAAATTCGGCAAAATTTCTCCTATAACTTCACCTATCTAATTATTTTTTAATGTAAAAAATATACATATTTTTAGCCTTAGATTTTTAATATTTTCTTAACTTGCTTCAATTAAATTTTGTTATTATTTGATTAATTTCTATTAATATAAGATTTCAATTCTTATTCAATTTCATCTTTTTTCCTAGAATTTCCTCTATAATTTCACTTATCCAATTATTTTCCAATGTAAAAAAAAAAAAGTTGTACCCTTAAAATTAGATTTTTAATATTTTTTTTAACATTATTCAATTAATTTTTGTTATTATTTAATTAATTTCTATTAATATAAGATTTCAATTTGGAATCAATTTAATTTTTATTATTATGTTTAACTAAAAGAGTGACTTTAATTGATCAAATATTCATTTATATCATTAACTAATTATCGATTTATGTTATATTACATAGATATAAGCTGTTGTAGAGTAATAACTTTCTTAATTCCATAATTTTAGGAATTATATAATATTATATATGCAAACATTTTTGTTTCTTATTTTCTACAATATATATAATATAGTATTGTACACTAAAATATAAGATTGTTTCATAGATTGTATATAAAGATAAAAATACAATATTATTTATTATGTTGTATAAAAATTATTCACAATAATATAAATTATTCACAAGTATTCACAATAATATAAATTGTTCGCAATTACAATAATTAAATAAATTCTTGAATTTTCTAATCTTAATTATTAAATAAGATATTTTATATTTTAAAAAAACTATTATATCTTAAATTTTTTGCTTGATTATACCTGCCATCCATAAAGAATTGACCAATGACCGTCGTCGCCCCTAATTATACCTTAAAAAACTATTATGTTGTATTTTAATTACGCCGTAGTCTCTAAAGTTATTATTTTGCTTCCACTTTCATCCTTCCATCAATGAGACATCCAAACCCCTAATGGGTATGTAATGTGGCGTAACATAACCTTCTTTGTCAGTGTTCCATGTCATTTCCTCTCTCCAAGTTATGCGCCTATCCTTTATTTAAGCCATCTTTATCACTCTCAGCGGGTATTGAAAGCTTCCCCTTCCCTCTTTGCTATTTCTTTTTCATATTTTGATTCTTTAAAACCCTAGAAATTGTACAAATTTATTCTTATCAGAAAGGCAAAGTTCTTAGTTTGCAAATTCCTCTCTCTACATATTTTTCATCTATTGTGCAATGTCAAACATCCAAGATGAATATTCTGGCCCTATATGTGAATGTGGCGAGTTAGCTCCCCTTGAACTTCATGGACAAAAGATAACCCAAGGAGGAACTTTTATAAATGCAAATACTATAGGATATGTATAAATCTTGCTTTTTACTTATTGTATTTCTTAGTATTTGCATTGTTCTTTATATGATGCTTTTTTGGTATGTATGCAGACTCTGTAACACCCTTATACTCTCTTTATGTATAATACATATACCACATACATGTAAAATACATATGCAGAATACAAGGATGTCACCAACGTTATCCTTAGAATATTCTCCATTTTAAATAACATAATTTACACATTAAAAGACAATTTAATTAGTAAATTAATAGATATATATTAGTGTTTATATGTTAAAAATATAAATTTATAAAAAAAATCTTTGAAAAATATTTGTCAAAGTTTTGTCTGTAATTCCAATATTCTCCAAATCATCAAACACACACCCTGTATAAAATTGAACTCTCCCACTATTGTCATTTTCACAAATCTTTCCAATTCTCTAAAACATATTCAAAATATAATCAAATTATTTATCTTAGTTAAATTTACATTTACATATATACTCTATAATCCCAATTTTCATTAAATACACAAGTATTGTGAATTTATATACACAAACCAAAATGCATAACACAAAGCAGATTTATACATGATTGCAGTTGACATTGTTGGTCTTGTGGAACCCCAGATCTCTAGATATCATCCACAACTTGGATCCCTTTGGTAAGCAATTCTCTCATCTGCGCTATTTATACAAACGCACTAAGCCTATAGCTTGGTGATACAAGTTTAAAACATATATTTATATATATACATTTTAATATTTTCCCTCATAATGTAATTTGCAATATTAGTATAACCACATTTCATTTATAATTCATTCATCATATATATATATATATATATATATTCAAACCCACAATCATACAAATTCACAATTATATTGGGCAACAACCCCTATACAATTACTAAGTTCAGTTCTCACATCAATTTCACTATTCAGCTCTGCTCGGGTCCATTTTTAATCTCAATCTCATGACTTAGCTCTGCTCAAATCTATCAATGCATGCATAATCAATCTCATCAGTACTGGACGAGTAATTATATAGTTTACAAACACACAATAACATATTATTCTTTCACATTCTCATCTCTTCATTACATTTTTTCAATTCCATCACATTTACTCTTTCTTTCATAGTTTTCACATTTTCTTTCTCATTTCTTGTTACATTGTTCATTTCTCATCTTTTCCAATTAATTTTAGTATATTTCATATTTTATACATCATGCACATAACCATTGCAATAATCATTCTATAATGGCACATCTTTCATACCTCATGTATTAATCACTCTCTTAATTATACCATACACATATGCTTATCCAATCCAAAAGTGAAAGTGGCATACCACATTCTTAAATTCATAATGTATTATGCTAAATATAATAATTATTCAAATAATAATTATTAAAACATGTACTAACCTTATTTGCTTCCAAAATCACTCCAAACCCCTTTCCAAGCTAAAATCCCCTTTCCAAGCTAAAATCCTAAACTCTTCCACTTCCACCAATTTGACTAACACAAACATAAACCCAACAACAAGCAACATTGTTTACTTTAAATCTATTTCCATGGTCAATTTATAGCAAACTATCATTAAACATAAAATTTCAAATAAAATTATAATTTCACCATTTACTACTTCATTCAAACTTCATCATACCAACTTATTTCCAGCATTTAACTATAAATTCATTACTTACATATCAAAATCATAACAAAACAACCCATTTCAATAATTATCTCAACCTCCATGCAAATCCCTAATTTCACATAACTTACTACAAAACCTTAACTTCATCCAAACCTACACTTATTCACTTTCTAATCATAAAATCACAACATATACACTAAAACAACGTTAAATCACTCTATTACAATATTATATCCACCCATATAAAAACCCTAATATTTACATAATCTTCCCATAACCTTAATTTCATCAACTATGTTCATTTCAACCAACCAACTAACAAATCATCATATATCATCATTTTAACTTCATATATCTATTTTACCAATTTAGATCTTTCTATCTCTAAATAAATCTTACATAATCAAACATATCCAAAACCACAAGCTTAAAGAAGATTTACTTACTTGAATTCTTTCTTTCTCTTCAAAATCCACTTGAAACCTTTGAATTTCTTATGAAATTTGAAATATTTAGAAACAACACACACACTCTCTCTCTCTCTAGGTGAGAATTTTGACCATTGCAAAGGGAAGAGGAAGAAGAAGACTCTTTTTGGTTTTTTTCTTCATTTGTCATCCATATATATTAATGTATTTAATCATTTTTAATTTCCTCCATACCCTTTCCTTTTTCTTTTTTCTTTTTTATTCCTTTCTTATTTATTTATTTATTTATTTTTATCTTCACATCCAAATATAAATATATATTTATCTCATTTATACCTTATTTATATGTCATTTATATTTTATGTATATGTAATTTATACTTTATTTATATGTTATGTATATTTTTACTATATATATTATGTATATGTAATGTATATTTTATATATACACCAAGTATACAATAGGTATATATCTTGTATATATTATGTATATATCTTATATTTCTCTCTTCAACATATCAACTACCCTCCAAATTAATTGTTTAATGGTATTTGAAATTCACGGGTGTTACAGACTCCTTGGGGAAAATGTTGGTATTTTGTGTGGGTTGATAGTGAATATCCTGAACACGCTAAAATTGTCATTGATTATCTACTGAGGAAGATTGAAAAATTGGAGAATAAGAATAAAGAGCTTTCAAAGAAGAATACAATGATGGAGATGGCTAGGTTGTTTGCTTATGGGGTAGTAATTGCAATTGTAGGCATACCTCTACTGTCTTCTTAGATGGCCCTAAAGAAAGAAGAATGAAGATAATTATGGAATTGGAGAGGTTTTAAATGTGTTTTATGTTGTTTAGTGTTGTGTAGTATTTTGTTTAGTTGTTTTCATGTAAGCAGTAGCTACATTAATTAATAGATGTAATATTTATTTGGTTTAAATGGAAAAGTTATTGAATGACTATGAGTTTATTAAATTTGCAGCATTTATATACAATGGCCACCGAGATTGATTAGACATAGTTCAAAATAATTTAATTACAGATGGAACTGATATTGCACTATAAATGGAAACATTGAAAATAATTGATTTTAACCTTTTTTTTTTATTGATTACACTATATATGCACTGCAGATGGTCGGACAAAAAATTACACTAAGAGTGCACTACAATTGGCTTTGACAAAAAAAAATTATAATGTTTATGCATAATAGTTTGTTTAAAAAAATATACTGTAGGTGCACATTATAGATATGAGAACAAAATTACTTTATTTTATCCATCTAAAACAAAAAAAAACATCCAGCTGGATAGTTTATGAACAAAACATGTTCATCTCTTGATCATCTCTACTGATCATTGAGTTGGTTGGGTTAATTCAATGATGGTGCTATCCTGAGTTTGTTGTGTTGCACTTGGATTATTCTGTTGTAAATGGAGAAAAGACTAAGTTAGTAAACAATAAAAAAAAATTGAACACTCTTATCCCTAAAATATGGAATAAATTCCCATTGTCATCCTTTAACTTTTAAATAAGTCCCATTGTCATCTCTAAACTATCAATTAATGCCCATTGTCATCTGATGGTGCTATCATGAGTTTGTTGTGTTGCACTTGGATTATTCTACTTTAAATAGACAAAAGACTGAGTCAGTAAACAATAAAAATAATTGAACACTCTCATCCCTAAAATATGGAATAAATTCCCATTAACGTTCTTTAACTATTAAATAAGTCATATTGTCATCCCTAAATTATCAATTAATGCCCATTGTCATCCCTACAATTTGGTATATAAATCTTAGGCATCCCTAAACTATCAAATATACACACATAATCACACAATCACACAACTAAAAAGCAATAATCTTGGAGAATAATACTCAATGTCTGGCTGCTACTACTCTTGCCCACACACTAATTTTGTCCCTGTAATCATAGAGAAGGAGGAGCAAGTTAGTCTTTAACACAATGCCAACTGTCAATTATGCAAAGAATCAACTTTGAATCACAACGATAGCCATTAGAAACACTCAAACTATCAATTATGCAAAAACACCACATATAGCTACTATAATATATATTTAGCAAATGTACCTGACTTTTAGGAGCATTTCTATCCAATTTGTGTGAGCATTTATTGCGATCAATTTGTCCACAATCACTGCACTTTACTTTTGCTTTCCCCCTCTTAAATGTTAGATTTTCAGCTTCTTATGCTTCAGTTGACTCATTTGGATTTTCAACAACCTCTATATGTATAACACCCTTCATTTTTCTTGCAGCTTACTCAAGTTCACTAACCTCCTTTCTTCTATTCTTTGGTCTTCTACTTCTTTTCTTTGCTACAATGGGTGGTGGGATGATTATGTTCCTTCTATAAGCTTTTGGCCATAGTTTAGGTTCATTTATAGGTTCAATGGTGTGGCTATAAACCTTCCTCGCAATGGATACATTGTAACGACTATCAACATAATTCTCAAGAAGTTCATTTTGACCTATAATGCATACAATGACTTGGCCACATGGGATACCAGTTAAATCTCATCTTCTACAGCCATAGGTCTTTGCATCCAAATCAACAACAAACTGTTAACCCTTAGCATGCACCTGCACTCTATTTGATCCACTAAAAGTTGGAAAATAATCACCAAACAAATCCTTTAATTTTTTTAGGTTTCTTCTATATCTTAGGGCATAAAAGGTTTTTGATCCTCTCCATTTCACTATTCTTATTTACTACTCTTCTCATCAATAGATTTTTTACCATCTATAACATAGTGATTATTGGTTTTGTTCTTGCTTCTAATATATATCTATTGAAGCACTCACATAAATATTTGAGGAGGATGTCACACTTGCAATCTATTTTAAAGCAAGCCCTACTCCAATTTTCACAAGGCCTATTCCTTAACCACTCTCTAAACTCAACTGATTTTTTTTCACACTCTTCAAGTGAATTTTCTAACCTTGTGTTGTATGTTGCCCTTGCACATACCCATAACAAGTGTTTGTAATATTTCCCATGAAGTGTAGCTCTCGTGTTGGTCAAAAGATGCTTCTCACACATGCAATGTTTAGAATTAGGAAACATTTGTGATATCACATTGACCAACCCCTGCAATAAAACATTTAAAACTTTTCAGAACATTTTGAGCAGCTTGTTGTAACATGAACAAGTTAATCATATGTACATATGTACCTTTTGTATATTAGACATGAAAGTCCAATTATGTGAGTTATGCATACATAGATCTTCCTTCAGGTTAGATCTTCCTTCGGGTTACTTAGAAACTAAGGTCAATTTTCAATATTCTCTGTCTTTAACACAACATATGTAATATGGTAGATACAATCATTTGGATCAATGCCTACTGTTGATAGAAGCTAACATCCATATATTTCTTTTAGCCAACAGCGATCCAAACATACAATGGGCATGCAACCAGCTTTAAGACCCTCTTTCAAAATAGACAAACAAATATATATTCCTTCAAATGGCCTTTTTTCTTCCTTAAATTCAACTCTAGATCTAGGTTAGACCTCAGAAGCTCTAGCTTGTAGTCTTGTAATCTTTCATATTGTTTAGCCTCATCTCCATTTATCATTTTCAAAACCAAATTCCTTGCTCTTCAGGCCTTCATTCTTGCAATAGTTACTTTATGATCTTGTAGACCCTCAATTTTGACCTAATCCGGTCCAATATGTTTCATTTAGTCTAAAATGATTTTTGTTGTCTAATTGGTCCAAAATAATTTTTATTAAATAATTTTTGCTTTAGTATCTAATTTTTATTAATAAAAAATAGAAATAAACAAATAAAAGTCAAAAAATAAAATCGGAGTAGGAAAAATTTTCTGCCTGCGAAATAGCTTACGGGCCCGCTCCTCAGCAGCTGTCGCAGCCAGCTACAGCAGATTTTTTTGCCAACGTAGTTTTTCCGCAGCAGTTTTTTTTCGGCAGCGCAAATTTTCCGATGCAAATTTTTCGAAACCTAATCTAATTAGGTTTTGGTTTCTTTTTTTTTTTATATTACTTACCTTAATTAATTAGGAATAAACAACCTCAAACCACTATAAATAAGGACCAAAGACAATTAAAAAAGGGGAGCTAGTTCATCCAAGAAGAATTATTTTTGGAGAAAACATCAAAAGAAGGTATGTGTTAATTAATTTTCTTTAATTGTTTTTTTTACACAGTAGCAAATTTATGAAATCAAAATTAAAAACCTTTGAACTTTAATTTTGTTTTTCTAAAGCCAAAAAAACCTTATTTCATTAGTTTATCTTCCAAAAGGCTTAAAATTGTTATTTTTTCTTCTTAAAAATCTTAAAACTCTAATTGAACATATTTTTCAACAAAACTATGATGTAAATTTTGCTTCTTTTAAAATTTTAAATTAGGTTCTATTTCATTCAAAAAGCCTTAAAAAACATCTTTTCTACTTATAAAAACTTTAATTTATTTGTTTCAATTCATAAAACTTCATGAAATTATCAAATTGATTTTCAAATTCTTAAAAATTATTCACCACCCGAGACCCTAAATTCCAAAATATCAAATCCAAATTCAACTTCCAAAATTCAAAATAATGAACACTAACCATTTTAAAACCTTAAACCCTAATTTTTATGAACCCTAATCCTTTTAAAATATTAAAAAACATAAAGACATAAAAACCTAAATTTTACACAGTAGCTTAGGAACCCAATAACCAAAAATCACAAATTAAAGTATTTTAAAGTGTTTAAAACCCTAGTTTCATGATATCATCATTCAAACCTTAATTTTGTTAATCAAAGAGTCTTACCAACCCTTTAAAATATAAAACCCTAATTTATTTGAATTCCATAAAAAGTCACAGTAGCCATAATTGGACTTTTATTTGCTTTATTCAATTCCATACTTGATTATGCTTTGATTTATTTCTTATGCTTTAATTTATTTAATTTCAATACTTGATTTATTTAATTTATCATGGATGGATGTTTATTTTCTATTTTGATTAATAGCTTTGATGAATGATTTATTTATGATGAATGATTATTTATTTTTATCAATTAATTTAGATTTCCAAAAGTTGTAAGAGGTATGTTTCCACTTGGTGGGTACCTCATTGGTTAAACATCATGTAATTTAATTTGCTTTTCTACTTTAGAACCTATGTAAAGGGCATGTTTCTACCTTTTGGTGGGTGTCCTATTTAGGCATGTGATGTAAGGACATGTTTCCATCCTTGGATGGGTGTCTATTTATTTGTTTTGTTTGAACATTGCTTTGATTTTAATATATTGATACTTTCTTTTAATTATTGTGTGTAGTATGGATAATGTTATTATACTTAAGAATTTTATAATATTAAGACCTGTAAAGGAGGCCGGTTCCAATGAACCGGGCGTTGCGGGGGTGCTGGGCCATTTCTCACCTTCTCCACACGTACACAACTTTTCGAACCCATTATGGGGTTGGGGATTCCTTAGGAATCGAGTCATCCACCCCTTTTTTTTCCGGCCCGTCCGGGTGGCGACTCCATTTTCCCCGGACTTAGGTCCGTGTTCTCTAAGGCCCCGAGCCTAAACGCCAAAGTCACAAGAACCATTCCACCGGGAGTGGGGGCGAAAATCCCCGCTCACAGATCTCTTTGCACTTTAGCAATGACATCACTGAGAAGCCAATTTGAATTATCCCTTACATCATTTATGTACTGGGTTGCAAGCCAAGATGAAGAGATGTAGAAGTTGGAATGGACCCTTGTACATGAATGTTTTAAATTGGCTGAACTTAACTAAAACATTTTATCATCAAAGTTCTTTGTCTCCATTTTGTAGGCATAAAATATGAAACTACAGGTTTCGACCTTACAAACTGCAACAACCCTTAGCTTATCATTTTTCTCAAACCATATTTGAAATCTGTGTTTTATCCTGTATCTCCTCACTGCCTCTTTGAACTCATCTCTATCTCTAAATAACATACCCATGGAAACTACTGGATCATCCATACCTCTTTCACAATTAAATTTAGGAAAGGATTCCTTTTTCTTCTTCTCCAGATTCTGCCTCACTCTGCAACTCCTCACTGTCTATATAGTCAAACTCTTATTCCTCATGACCCTTTCTATGTACAAGAATGTTTGATGTATTATCTCTTCTGGATCTTGTACTTGCAGAAGGTAAATTATTTTCTTCTTTATTCACATTATCAATTAAAACCTCATGAAAATCATCATCCATATCACCCAATTTATAGTCATCATCATCACTGTTCTGGTAATGCTCAGATTCCATATCAGTTTCTACTATTGCATTTTTTGTCAACATCTTTATTTGTTGGTCTGTTTAAAGTTTCAACCTCTTCTTCTGCTCTATTATCATTAGTTGAATTTACTTCAAAATTGAAGTCAAAGTTAACATCACCAAGGTCAATATCCTCAAAATTCAAACCACAATTCATGTTAGTATCTATTGCCTCATCTCCACCATATTGGACTCCCACATCTCCACTAGATTGGACTCCCTCATCTACAACAGCTTGGAATCCCTCATTTACATTTATTTAGACTCCCTCATCTACACAAGTTTAGACTCCTTCAGCTCCATCAGTATCTACTGCCTCATCTGAAGTATTTTTCATTCTTTCATCAATTACATTTTGAACTCTAAACTCTGATGACCTACCTATCTCCCTAAAAGGTACAATGGCCAGTAAATTGGATGTGGATGATTTTACTATTTTTCAATTTGATGGAGGTTTTTTATGTTGATGATCATCATCTTCAATATCTTCGAGTGAAAAATCTATTACTCCTAAATGTTTCTTCTTGAAGGTGAGTTCTGAATTAAACTTCGCCTTAGTAAGGTGCTCGACATATACATCCACTTCCCCAGCAACAGCAGCATGTGATGCCATTTCCAAAACATAATACTCATTCTCAAGTAGCCTAATTCCTATATTAAAATCTTTGTCTGGTAGCCTCCACTAGTATCTCATCAATCCCCTCAATCTAATTATTTGCATAATATCATCTATACAAACCATAGCTATCCTATCAGAACAACAATCAAACATGTAGTGCATCTCTCATTCATATAACTCCAATCCCCTTTATTACCACTATGATGCAAGTTTATTAGAAAATACACACTTCCACCTATAAAAATAATAGAAAAGATGGTGGATTTAGTGCATTTAGTGGTTTAGGGTTAGGGACCAAAAAGTTCAATTCTATATACATTAGAGACTTCAAAATTCACTTCTTTATACATTGAGGGCCACAAAGTTCAATTCTTTATACATTAGGGTCCCATTAAGGCCCACATTGTGTGCATATCTCAAGCAAATTCATTTTAAAAATGCATACCTTTGTCTCTGTTATACTATTTCATTTAATATGGCATTTCTATACAATATTTTAAACCCAAAAATGCCAATCCACTAACATACACAATAACTAACTTGATTACTACTAAAAAAACCCAAAAAATAAGTCATACTCCTCAAACTTGATGAAACCCTAACCATTTGCATGTCAACCCAACATATAGACAAAAAAAAGTATAATTTTTAAATTTTCAATTACCTTTACTGCTTGTCCCCATCTCCATTTGTTGGTCCACCACAAGAATTTTTTTCTCCTGCAATGGTCCACCACAATTAATGCATACAATTTTTCTATTAACTAAGTTCTGAAATATTCACTACTATAAACACTGAAGTCGTTCATCCTAGACCAAATTTGTACTTTAAAAGTTGTTAGACAAACATAAACAAACATTAAAGTTGTTTCGATTTACTTCTTCTTCGGTAAGAGAAATTGAATTAGAAATGGTAAAGAGAAAGATGTTGAGAAATCGATGGTTTTGGAGAGAGAATATGATTAAAGTAACTATTGATGGAAAATGAGAAGAGAGGGAAAAGAAGTATATGAAAATTTTATTTTGTGTTGATTGGAGCGAGCAAATGACGTGGAATACTGACAAGGAAGGTTATGTGGTGCCACATCACATTTTCGTTAGGGGTTTGGATGTCTCATTGACAAAAGGACCAAAGTAGAAGCAAACTAAGAACTTTAGGGACTACGACGTGACAAATGAAAGTTTAGCGACGACTACGGTCATTATTCAATTATTTAGGGACAACCGGTGGAATTAAGCCTAAATTTTTTAACTTATGGTTTCTCAAAAAAAATTGCATTAAAATTTTTAGGTATAAGCATATTTTGTATTATTATTTTTTAGGTATTAGTAACAGTTACTGTTGGAATAACCTTATTTAACCTAATTTAGATGAATTCATAAATTTTGTTATTTATATTCATTTTTTAATCAAATGAATTAAAATTTCTGCAATTTTTTTTTAAATTTTTGTCAATTTTTAATTTTTATTTTATATTAATTTTTATTCTATATTAATTTTATGCAATTAAATTGTAAAAATCCTAATTTAATTAAATGTATTTTTTAAGGAAATTCGACAAATTTATCACTATAATGCATTTATCTTTTTAATTAGGTATATTAAAATTTATGCAATTAAATTTTCTAAAAATTTTGGAAAGTTCCACTTTATCTATCACTATGAACTTAATTTTTAATGGCCCTGTAAAGAGACCATTACAATTTCATTATTCCACCTTACAACACCCAAACTTTATCAACAGTCAATTAATTTCATAAACACTTCATATATTATAATTCATTTATAATTCAATTAAAAAAATATAATATACCAAATGATATTATGAAATAAATTAATCTAAATATTAACATTCACATATATCAATTTAAATTTACCTAATAATCAAAAATTCTAATTTTCACCTAAAAAATTAAAATTTATTCCAAATTATAAAAATTTTCTAATTTTTACAAATAAAATACCACTATATTAGTTTAAAAAAATTAAATTATTTGACCTAATAATAAAAAAATTCTAATTTTTGCCAAAAAAAAATGAATTTCTATCCCTAATTGTCAAAATTTCTAATTTTTACAAAAAAAATTACCACTACATTCGTTAAAAAAATAAATTTTTACCCAAATAATAAAAATTCTACTTTTTACTAAAAAAAATTATCCCCAATCATCAAAAGTTTATAATTTTTACAAAAATACCATTAAATTAATTAAATTTATGATCCTAATTGTCAACATTTAATAAAAATAGAACATAAATTATAGAAAATACTAACTGCGTAATTAACCAAAATTATATTAAAAAAATCACTTTAATTTATTTATACTGAAAGGTTTATTAGTGGTGTTATTACTTAAGTATATTGTTAAAGTTATCACTTTTCCTTATCTGAAATGATAATTTTGTTTAACTCAAATAAAATATCATAAAGCTTGTCTAAAATGATTAGTTTCCTTACCATTGAAAAATTTTGATATATAAAATACATTTGCAAAATACAAACACAACCAATTAAACCAACAAATAACTGAAAAATAAGAATAATAACCATATCAATAATGGGGCTTGAAATATTTTTTAGAAATCAAATAATATAAAATAAGTAATTTTTTAAATTGAAAACGTAATGAGTTATTTAAATTTTTAACATAATAATTAAGAATATGAAATGTATTTTAGAAACAACATCATTATTATCAAAATTTTTAAAAAATAACTTTAAAAATAAAAAATAAAATAAAATGCCTCTATTTCTTGTTGAAACAAGAATAATGGTGTCTTTCCTGCTTTACCAACTTAATTATATCAATTATCCTTGATCTTTTAACTTATCCCATTATAATTCCTAAGCTTTTTTGTTTAAAAAAACCTTATACTTCATTTTATAATGATAAAATCTTTAAACTTTTGATTTTAGTCCAATAAAAAGCTTAAGACTAATTTTTGGCATCTAAAGTGTGATTCAACAGTCACACATTGCCATATAATAAAAAAAAATCAATTATATCTCATTTCTCATCTATATTTTATTTAACAGACCTAAAATCATATATTCAACAAATTTAAAATCATATGTTCCACCTTTAATTTCTCACACATGAGTGTGAAATGAGATAGAATTGAATTTTTTTTCTTTTTTTTTTGCCACGTGGAGACATATTGCTACCGTGTCATTTTTCAATTGTCAGAAAACAGTTTCAGAAATTTTATTGGGACAAAATTAAAATTTTAAAAATATTATCTTTGCAAAATAAAGTTTAGGGATATTAATGGGATAAGGACAAAATATTAGAGACCATCAATATAATCAACCCTATTTCACAAGTTTACCTCAATAATAAAACGACTAAATTTAAAAACAAAATGTGATAAATGAATTATTATTAAATTATTACAGTTTATTTATAATAATAAAATGTGTGTCAGTGTTTTTGGAATGTGTTCCTATGAGCACTTTTCTAAATGATTCTGACTTTAAAGGTGGAGCTTTTATCATTTCACCTCTTGAAATACTTCCTCCGTGTCAAAATATATATCGTTTCAGAATTCTAATTTGGTTTTAAAATATTTGACGATCAATAATATTAAAGCAAAATTTTAATATTATTTACTATTTTGCCTTTTGTATTTAATGTTATTAATAATTATCTTTCAAACAATTCAAAATGGCATTTTGGAAAGAGAAATAATTAATTAAAGATTGAGAGTAAATTACTGATTTTAGTTGATTTCTTTTTTTTTTTTTTGAGAAAATAGATCTATTTGCAATATCAGAGAAAACAAATGGGAGGACATCAATTGGAACCTCCTCAATAAACATTCAAGCAGAAAAACTTGATAAGCTAGCAGCTCACTTTTCCATTACATGAGCAACTCGATTTCCATCTCTATGAACATGAGAGAATTGACACTACCAAAATCCAGTCGCCAACCTCTAGATATCCCTATGAATGATGTTTGTGAAGGAGCGAGAGGGTTATTAGACTGAATAGCTAGAATTAACGGTTGATAATTTATTTCTGCACTCATATATTGCAAATTGTAATCAGCTGCAACAGAAAGACCGAAAGACAAGGCCTATGTTTATGCCATCTTTGCATCCATTACATTAATTAATTTCTTGCCTTTCGAGACAATTACCTCCCCTGTATAGTCCCTTACAACTACTCCCAAACTAGCTTCACAGCGATCGACATCAAAAGCAGCATCAATATTAATTTTATAAACATTAGCCTCAGGAGCAGACCACTGAACATCAGTACCAGGTCCACCGGGGTTCACCTTCTTATTGACTACTTAATAGTCCAATAAAAGTTTACGAGCCCTTCCTATAATATGGCTTTCAAAAGAGAACGTACCCTCATGAAGAATTTGATTTTGCTCAACTCATAAACTCCAAAGTATCATCCTAAACATCTCCACTGATCCTTCATCAGTTTGTTGAATAATTTCTTGGAACCATGAAAAATAGGATTGCTCTCAAAAAGAACCAGCCCTTAATCCCAAAGGTGAAAGCAACCAAATGGCTTGACTCCTCTAACACTCTCAGAAGAAGTGCATTGAAAATCAATTGCAGAACCACATTTGAGGGAAAATGGATCAACTGCGACTCGTCTACGCTGCAACACTTCTTTGACAGGGAGAATACCATGTAACCATCGCCACAAAAACATTCTCACACCTTTAGTGGAATATTCATCTTCCACACATGCTTCCAAGCTGTTACACCATTCGAAGATGATGAAATACTATCATTGAGACCAACCAGCTGCAACGCAATATGGTATCCACTCCTTATTATATAATTGCCATTCTTTGTGAACAACCAGAATTACAAATCCTCTAGAAATCTAAGGCTCAATGGGATAGAGCAGATGGCAGTAGCTTCATGAGGATGAAATAATTGAGAAATGGTATTATACTACCAGTAGCCCGACTCAAAATTAATCAGATCTTGAACCCGTGCACCTGAATCGATTGAAGTTGAAGCAAGCATAAGTTTAGGCCAAAACTTATCAAGGAGCCAATTATCATGCCATATTCTAATTAAACATCCATTCCCAACTCTCTAACTAATACCCTTCTAGAAAATATATTGTGCTCTCATTATACTCCTTCAAACATAGCTCGGGCAGTAATCTACTGAAGCTTTCATGAAATTTTGTCTCGGGTAATATTTTGCCTTCAAGACTTGGGCGTATAATGATTTAGTGTTAACCGATAGTCTCCATCCTTGTTTAGCAAATAGTACATCATTAAAATTAGAAAGATGTCTAAAGCCTAGGCCTCCATCACACTTCCTCCTACATAACACCTCCCAACCTAACCAATGTATATTCTTCTCATCTGAAGCACTGCCCCACCAAAATCTTCTTATTATTGATTGCATTCCATTAAGAAAATTGCATGGAATTGAAAAACAACTCATTAAATAGGTAGGAATCGATTGGGCTACCAATTGATAAGCACCTCCTTCCCTATATTAGATAACAACTTCTCCTTCCAACCTGTCAACTTCTTATGAATTTGATCCTTCAACAAGGTAAACAATGGTTTTTTAATCGACCAATAATTGCAGGTAGACCTAGATACCTTGGAACACCATCACCCTCACAAAACTCCCAATTCCTCCTGAATATGCTCCCTTAACCCAACATCAACATATTTACTATAGAACAAAGCTGATTTATCAAGATTCATCTTCTAGCCTGACTCCTCATACTGCTACAATACATTCTTCAAAATTTGGCACTCAATAATTGAAGTCCAAGCAAACAAAATACTGTCATTAGCAAAGAAAAGATGGGAGATAACTGGACTTGCTCTACTAACCTTGATCCCATGGAGAAGACCTTCTTAATCATTCTTCCTAATCAAAGACGATAACCCTTCTGCGCAAAGAACAAACAAATAGGGCAAAATTGGATCTCCTCAGTGAAGATCTCCTTTTGGTTTCAGAAAACCTTTAGGTTGCCCATATATTAAGGAAGCAAAATACAAGCAAGTCATAATCAAATTTGAAAAATGCATAGGGAACTTCATTTTAAAGAGTACTTGTTCCAGATTGCTCCACTCTACTCTATCGTATGCTTTAGACATATCTTAATTTAATGCAAAGAAGCCTTTCTTTCCTTTAAATCTATGTTTTAAGGAGTGAAAGATTTCAAAAGCAATAATCTCATTGTCCGTGATTAATCTTCTTGGGATAAAAGAGCTTTGTATAGGATAAATAATGCTAGGCAAGACAACCTTTGGTCTATTAGTAAGAACCTTATAAATAATTTTGTATAACACATTACATAGACTAATAGGGAGAATATCTTTCGAAGCCTCAGGAGACTAAACTTTAGGGATTAATGTAACAAAATTATGATTTAATCATTCTGGCATCATACCAGTATATAAGAAATTTAAGACAAGAGTAACCACATCAGACCCGACAATGTACCAAAATTTTTAGAAAATTAAAACAGACATACCATCAGGACATGGAGCTTTGTTTGGATGCATTTGATGGAGAGCAGTAAAAATTTCTTCCGAGGAGAAAGGACTATCTAAGAAATTGATATGATCCACTGAAAGAAAAGACTCAATAGCCCCAACTGTGTGTGAGAACTGTTCTGGCTCAAAACTTGAAAATAATTTTAAGTAATAGTCCAAGACCATATTCTTAATTTCCTCATCACCCTCTCTCCACCTCCCCTAATCATCCCTCAACCCCTTAATATAATTCCTCCTTTTATGTTTCGAGGCCCGATTACGGAAAAACTTAGTATTCCTATCTCCATCTTGTAGCCATGACACATGAGATCTTTACCTCCACATTATTTCTTCCTTTTCTAATAACAAAGCAATAGAACTTAGCAAATTATCTATCTGACTACATTGTCCATCAAGCCTCTGATCCATAAACTCAGTCAATTGAGCATTAGCATCACAAATTTGATGGACAACATAACCAAAATAGCTCCTCTCCCACTCCCTTAATTTCTTAGCACATAAATCTAGTTTTTCAGTGAGACAACACCCCCTAGCTGTGTTACACTCTTCCCATGCTTATTTAATAACATCCTCACAACTATTTTCTTTCAACCACATCTCAAATCTAAAATTTTTTTCATCATTCTATACTTAGTTTGAGTACCATACATATCCATAAGAACCATAGCATGATCTGAAGAGATCCTATTCAAATGAGATAGTACATCATTAGGGAATAATATCCTCCACTTCTCATCACCTAAAAACCGATCCAATCTCTCCTAGATATTTGCCTCACCTCCTCTATTATTAGTCCATGTAAACCAATAACCTTTAAACCCTAAGTCTCGCAAGCCACATTGATCTACAGTATGCCAAAAGTCTCTCATTGATATGCTCTCACCAGTTTTACCTCCCACTTTCTCTTCAACAAACATGACTTCATTAAAGTCACCAAAGCAAAGCCATGGTAAATCAGAAAATTCTTGCTATTGATTGCATTAACTCCCAAGTTATATAGTTTAGCCCACCTTCCGGCCAACCATATATCTCCAGCCCCCTCCATCTAACACTGTCTTGTCCCTCAGCCTCAAAGTCAATAAAATTCAGCCCAAAACCCCTAATATGTACACATATTCTTTCTCCATAATAAGGCTAAACCACCCCTATAACCTCTAGCATCAATCCCCAAGCAATGAAAGTTAGATACATATCACTTAACACCCTCCAATTCATACTTATTCAATCTTGTTTCCATTAAGAATAAAATATCAGGACTATGCTCCTTAATGAGGAATTTCAAAGTACGACTAGTCCAAGGGTTCCCCAGCCCTTGGAGGTTCTAACTTATTCATGATGACTGGTGGTGACTACCTAGCATCCCCGCCAGATAAGAGGATTCAACTCCATCATTGACCTGTTTTAATTTCTCCAACCCCTCATAAACATTTAGAGCATCATTATCAATTATCAACTTTGGTATGGATGAACCCTTATTTCTAGCTATACTGGATGCAATCTCTTCTCAAGTTGGGGATCTAATATTCAGAGATGAATTCCAACACTTAGATGAATTACAAACCAGCCTTGATTTAGCCTTCAACCCTTCCCTTTTTCCTTTATTGCTTCTTCTGCGAAAATTTTATGAATGAAGCGCATCATTATGATTAACATTATGCACCTTAGTAGAATTAACATGCATTCCCAACCAAGATGCCTCAGTAGGTAACGTACTTTGGGCTTGGATCTCAATCGAAACTAAATTATCCTCTTAATAGTTGTTCTCCTCCACCAATCTAGTAGAAACCGGTGCAAAACTATTAGCCTGCAACATCCCAGTATCCAGAGGTTCATTCCCTCCCACCTCTCTAACACCTTCTGCGTGTATGGAATCCAAATTTTCATGCAAATACCTATGCACACTACAACTGCCCTGAAATCCCCTCTTCACTAGTTGATTAGGCTTACTGTCCACCCCAGAATTCCCACTCTGCTTAAATTTATTAATAATTCTATCCCGCATGGGAAATGCCCTGATGGCAGGTTCATAAAGCCACTCTTTTGGATCAACATCATCCATTTTATTCTCACAATCATCCTCAACATGTCAGAGCACACTACATAAGTAGCAGAAATTTGGTAACTTTTCATATTTAAAGAAGATCCATACTCGCTTCCCTTTACTATTTAGCATTAAAGATCCCCGAACCAGTGGCTTATCAACCTCTACCTTCACCCAGCCTCTAATATATATTTCTAGAGAATTCACATCCTCCCTATCCACTGCCACCACATTCCCAGCCTTCTCAGCTATTCAAACAATAAATTTCTCATAACGCATTCAGTAGAAGATTGCAAATCCTCATCCAAAATAAGCATTTATCTAGGCAAATTTTAGATGGCTACACATCGCCAATAATATCATCTAAGATAATTAATTATCGATCACAGTACCAGAGATTGTCTTTCAAAATGCGAACATTATCTATCTTAGAAATAAACTCACAAACAAACATGTTTTCCCTAACTCCTGTAGTCTAAAACCCTTCTTTAGTTTCCAAACCGCCTCCAAGACATTTGACATTGCTTTAACATTGAACGGATTCCTGTACAACATTCGCCCTACAAGAAAATTCTCATATTTGTGAGACTCCTTCTCAACCCCTTCATCCCTAAAAGCAACGACTTCCTCCTCCTTCTCAGTTAACCAAAAGTTTTTCCACAAACTCTTTAAGTCTTGAACCACACTCAAAAGGAAATCAAAGGTAAAAGCCAAAAAAGCCCACCAAATTAGGGCATGAACAACATAGAAGACACCAAAGACACTAAGGACAAAGAAACCCTAACCCTAACCTAGAAAACCCTAGATGAGAGTAGAGAGAAACTCCACGAAGGGAAAATTATTTCAGTTGATTTCCTAAAATGTGTAAAATCTTATAAAATGTCAAATAAAATAGAACAGAGGGAGTATGAACTTTTTTACTTTTAAAGTTGTCACTACATCACCTGCAAAAAATGTTTCACTCCTTTTTTTTTTTATCAGTACTCCTTTTTTCTTTAAAGAAATATAAGTTTTAAAAAATTATACTATAGGTTATTTTTTAAAATTTTTTAATATGTTAAAATATTTATATATTTTAATACATTAAATTTTTATTAAAATATATATATTTGAAAGTAAAATATATTTTTAATAAATTAAATGAATATACCTGAAAGTTCAGTATTTTTAAAAATGAATATTTGAGAAGTGGATATTTAAACAAAAAAGTATTTTTGCAAATATTTTTTATTTTAATTTGGAACATTTTTTGAAGAATTTTTAATTTTTTTTATATTCTTCATATTAGTAAATTAATTCTGTAAAAAAGCTGAAATAAAAATAACATTTTGTACAAAGAAATTTTAAATTAATTCTTATATTGAAATGTATAATTAATTTCATATTTTACCATAAATTCTTATAGATCAAATTAAATATTAATAATGAGTAAAATGAATTAAATAAAAAATAATATGAATAATAGAAAGGTGAAAAATCTATTTAACACATAAAAAAAAAAAAGAAGAGAAAAACACTTTGCGGTGGAGGTATAAAAATTTATTTTTAAGCAAATACTAGTTTCATCAAACAATAATGTTTAAATAGAATGGTTAGGTGACTACTCAATTCTTATTATTTTTTTTCTGCCCGTATCAAATTTTAATATATTTATACTACATATATTTTCTTATTTAATAAATTTAAAAATTCATTTCATTTAATTGATAAATAAATATATATTTACATTATTAATTTATTTTATTTTTAAAAAATTATTTATTTCACTTTTTTTTTAAAATATATTTTATTTTTTAAAAAAATTATTTGTTAAAAAAATTATTTTTTTAATTTCTAAAATAATTTATTTCCAAAAATAATTTGTTCTATAAAATATTTATTCTAATAAATAATTTGCTTATATAAAAATTAAATTATTTGCTAAATAATTTCTTAAAAAAATCATTTCTCTACAACTTAACTATTTTTCTAAAAAATAATTCATTTTTAACTAATTTCTCTAAAATATAATTTATTCTAAAATTTATTTATTCAAAAAAATTATTCAACCAAATAATTTATTTATTATAAAAATTATTATTCTAACAAATAATTTATTCAATTTGAAAATAAAATTTTCTACTAAATAATTCCTAAAAAATATTTATTCTAAAAATAAATTATTCAATAAAATTATTTATTCAATATAAAAATAAAATTATTTATTCAATCTAAAAATAAATTATTCAATCAAATAATTTCTAAAAATTATTCTACAAAACAATTTTTAAAATTTTATTTTCTAAATATTATTCAACAAAATATAATATTTATTTTAAAAATTATTACTATCTACAAAAATATAAATAATCACTAATTTATACATACCTTCAATCGGTAAATGAACGACCGATGAGAATTCTGACTAGTGGAAGAGAAGATAGGAGAAAGAGGGGGAGGAGGAAGAAGAAAAATAAAAAGAAGAGAAAACGGAAAAAAAAAAAAAAAGAAGAAAGAAAGAAAGAAGAAGGAAAAAGAAGAAAGAGAAAGAAAGAAAGAAAGAAGGAAGGAAGAGAGAGAAAGAAGTAAGAAGAAAGAAATAAAGAAAAAAAATAAGTGGACAGTAAAATTTTAGAATAAATATTTGAATTTTAGCTACAGAAATAGCGACAAAACTAAAATTAGTCACTAAAAAGCCGAGTAAAAATTCTACCAAATTTTAAAAATTCATTATTAGCATCAGAATTTGCAATAAAACTAAGTTTTGTCTCTAAAAATTCTCACAAAAATCCCACCCAAATTAAAAAATTATTATTAGCAACAAAATTAGTGATAAAACATAGTTCCATTGCTAAAAGCCTGTAAAAGAATCTCGTCTAAATTTTTAATGTATTTAACATTATCCGTCGCTATTTTTTCTTTTAAAATTAAATTATTTTAATTTTTAGCTATAGATTTTGTTTGTTGCTAATATTTTTTATTTTTAAATTAAATAATTATTTATATTTCATTGCTAATCATTTTATTATCTTAAGATTCAATAATTTAATTTATTTGCTATAGTTATTGAACGTTTCTAAATTTTAACAATGAATTTTGGGTTGGATTTATAATATTGTAGCTAAATTTTTAGTGCCAACACTTGACACTAGATTTAACTACGAAATTAGCTATGGATTTCTTTAGCCCATCGCTAAACTCAAGAAGCTAATTGTTAGAGCCAAATTTAGCGACGGATTTAGCTATGGATCTTTTTTGTCCCTAAATCTGTCACTAATCTATCTCTAATCCATCGCTAATAATTTTTCATTGCAAATTCGTCATTAATTTCCATCATGAATTAGCATTTTTCTTATAGTGGGGGACGACATATTATATTAATTACTACATAGCTCATTGAATCGAAGACTCATTCTTGTCCACCATTTTTCCTCCAAGTTGCAAGTCGTGTGTTGGAATAATGCTTATTTGGTTTATCTTGCCTTTTATTCCTCGGCAAGAGTCATTTATTTATTTATTTTATTGTATAACAATTATATATATGTGTTTGTATTATAACAACTCTGCATTGTATTTTTTTTATTATCTCTATTTCTTATTAGTGTAGTTAGTTTTAATAATGTTTCCATTGAGTGAATATTTTGATGATTGTCCAGTTGTGGCAGTGATATACAAATTTTGCTTAATAGGTGGGCCCATAGCCCTTATTTTGTGACAGTGACGACTATCATAGTGCTTTTTCCTTGAATTGTTAGTTGTCTAGCTGACTACGAGTTCTGAAAGTCATGTGCTTTCATGTTCTCTAGTACTAGTCACACACCCTCGAGTTTGGGTCTTAAAAAAGATGGTATCATAGAAAAAATTTTATGGCCTGTAGTATGCCTATAGTTGAAAGAGTTCTAGTTGATTTAAGTTCTTGATTCATAGGAAGTATAGTATTCCTTTCATCTTGATTGAGTTTCTTTTTGCCTCAAATTTAATGTTAGCCATGAGCTGTGATTTCGATGGTTATTATATGCATGTGAATATTGTATATATTTGTGGATGTCAAGCATGAGTTTTCTTTGGTCTATTAAGATCAAAGTGCGGCTTATGTTAGAGAATCAAATGTTATGATTTCGTGTATTTCTTTTGAGATGCCTGAGTTGAAAGGCCTCAAATATATCCATAATTTTGCTTACTAGTTTGGGAAATAAGACGATTAATATATAAAAGCCACCATTTCAATGTAGGAGATCATTAGGAAGTAATGGAATTTGAGGTGAATTTGATAATTAGAATATTGCGAAAAGTTTAGGGTAATCCTAGAGTTAGTGGGCAGCTAGAGATGTTTAGATTCATAAATAGTAACAATTATGATAGATAGATAGATAGATAGATAGATAGATAGAGACCTTGGATATGTACTAAGGTAGACATTAAGATTTGGTATTAATTATGGTATAAGGTTAGAGTGCAAGAGATATTATGGACAAAATGTGCTTGGAAATGACAAAGAGTGTATATATAATTATCTATAGTTCATAGATAATCGTGATAGTGATATGTGGGAAGTGCACAAGAATCGATAGCTAAAAAGTTGCAAAAATTAAAAATATTGAGATAACCATATGACGTTATTATAGTGAACTTAGTTTGAGGGTTAAAGTCGTTGATATCCCTAGTGAGAGAGTGTGTTGTCATTTTCAGGCATAACCCTATTTAGATGTAAGGTAGTAACCTGATTAACTAGTAAACTTCTTCCAAGTGAGGGTTAGGCCTAAAATGGCTATTCAAGTGTTTTCAGATAATTTATGGTAATAGTGGAGTAAGATTTCAAGGTGATAGATTAATTGACATAAGACTATTAGTTGTGGTTCTTAGGGAGTATATCAAAATGTGCTGAGAAGTGTGAGGAATTTAATTTTCTACTTGAGCATTTACCTTAGTTTAGAAATTCAATGACAAGTTTTTATAAAGGATGGAAAATTATTATAACCTAATTTTAAAAATTTTTAAAATAACATTTAAATGTATATAACAAAAATAATACAACAATAAAATATTTATATAATTACTCATAATATTTATTCATTAATATTTATTAAAAAATGATGAAATAATAATAATAATAATAATAATAATAATAATAATAATAATAATAATAATAATAATAATAATAAGAGAGAATGTTGATTTTGGAATTTGAAAAAAGTGAAAGAAGAGAAATTTGAAAGATGAACTGAAGATGGAAATTTGATTTTTTAAAATAAAAAATAACATGTAATATATAATTGATAAAATAAAATAATGAAGATTATTTAACTGATTGAGTGGTTGGTTGTGTAAGCATCAAGAAAGAGGGAAGAAAGAGAGAGAGAGAGAGAGAGAGAGAGAAGAGAGAGAAAGTTAAAAATGGAGAGAAAGGAGAGATAAAAGGGAATCAAATCTTTGATCGACCATATGTTCAACGTCCGGCCTCCTATCACTGCCATATATCCACCGTTGGATTTGTCTTGAGGTGACAAATCCATAGAGGGATGACTCGCTACCAACTGACGTCAGAGGAAACAACAACTCTTGTCTGAAGTTGACACTTTGTCCAGCTTCTGAGCAATTTTCTAGCCAACTTCAACCTCCTTTCTCGGTGAGACAATTGTTTTTGACACCGTTTTAGAGATTTTGTAGTAAGTGAGAGAGAGTGACATATATTTTTAAACTCCTCTCTCCGAGACGAAGGTGTTGTACCCAATTTATCATCGGATTCTTTCCATAAAAGTTTTAGCGAAACTCCAGCGAGAGACCGGTGAGTACTTTTTGTGAGACTTGTTATGTGTTAAATATTTAATTTTACCCACCATGAAAACTATAAAATTTGAGAGGATAATAATGAAATTTTCAAGTCTGATTGCAATTTTGTAAATTAATTAAGTTGATGTTGACCATTGAGGATTATTTGGAAGTGTGAAACTATTTGTTTTGTTTCAGGGGAGAATTATCCTAGTTTTAGGGGAGATTGCTAAAATTTTAGCAGAATCTTCAAAGTCGGTTCATCTTATTCCAACCATTCTCATCATGTCTCAAAATAATATTTTCAGATGTCTTTCCAATTCGGATCAGAAGTTTCTAAAAGAGTGATTGGATTCTTGTGATTTTTGTTAATCTATTTGTTATGTATATTAGTATAATATCCTGGTCCCCTAATTTATTTTAATAGCTATATTTACATAAATGTATTGATTTCTTGTACTATATAATATACAATTATCGTTATCAGCATTGTATTTTAAAAGCATAATGTGTGGCGGTATATGAGTTGATTGTGCTTGGTGCATATTATATGTATTTGTCAATAGGGTTAGGATGATATGAGACCACATGTGATCTGAGATATGAGTTATGATATGGTGATATTATGTGATGATGAGTCAACGACTAGCGCAACAACGGGGGCTTTCTCATGCTCAACACTTCTTGCCAATCAGGTACCACTGCTTAGCTAAAGTTATGATGGAGGTCCCTATGTGTTGGATTTTAAGAGACCACATTGGACGAAGAGAGCCAGGTAGAGAAATTGCCTCCCCAATTTGGGTTTATTTATTGACTGACTCCTATCCTTGTTTTATTATGAGATTTGTTACTCGGTTGATTTTTGCATGATCATTATTTGTATGGGAACAATATATTATATTAATTACTATATAGCTCATTAATTCGAATGCTTATTTCTATTCATTATTTTTCCTCCAAGTTGCAAGTTGAGTGTAGGAATAATGTTGATTCCGATTATCTTCTCTTTTATTCCTCGGCAGGAGTCAATTATTTATTTATTTTATTGTATAACTATTTTATATGTGTTTGTATTCTAGAAACTCTACATTGTATATTTTTTTATTACCTCTATTTCTGATTAGTTTAGTTAGTCTTAGTAATATTTCTATTGAGCAAATATTTTAAAGATCGTGATGAGATTTATGATGATTGTTCAATTGTGGCAATGATGTATAAATTTTTCTTTATAGGTAGGCCCATAGCTGTGGTTTTGTGATAGTGATGACAATTATAGTGCTTTTTCCTTGAATTATGAGTTATCAGATTGACTATGGGTTTGAAAGCTACATACTTTTTCGCTCCCTAATACCGATCACGTGCCCTTGAGTTGATATCATGATAAGGACATTCTCATCTTGGAGCTTTTGCTCTCAACTGGGGAGGGAATTTTATAGATAGAGAGGTGAGGAGTGAGTCACCACACCTTCAGTCACCCTTAATATGAATAATCCCAAGCCTTTAAGGGTGCTTTTGGATTTGATCTTAATGATCATGAGTTGATGTTTAGAGTTTTTTCAATGTAATTGTTAGTGGATCAATCAATAATTGGTTTCCTTTGAAGGATATGATGGTGGCATTTCACTAATTTTGGACTTTGTGATGGATTTGGATAAAAAAAAAGTTTTATATTTTTGGATAAAATTTGTAATGGGTCTTATTCAAATTGAACTATTTTTGCTAATTCTCTTGGTGTTCTTAAATTTGATCAAGAATCATGGTTTTTTTTAATTTTTATTTTTCAAAGTTTTATTTCTTTGTTTTTCTTGTTTAATTTTAAAGTTTTTAGCTTGTGAAGAAGACATGGCAGATATAATGGATTTATATAGTACCTTCCATTTTTTATCCAGATGGATGCTTTACATTAACTATCCTTCCATTTTCAAATGGATTTTTGATCCACTGCTCAAACTTTTTTTTATTTTGGAATTTGAATGCCTTGTTTTTGTCAAATTTTGCCTTACATAATCTAATTGATACCTCATGTTCCCTTGTTCAAATGACATTGTTATCATGCAACTTGATAACCAATGAAACTATCAAGAAATTAGGTATTTCTAGGAGCTAAAAAGTAAAATACATACATGTTAGCAAAATTCTTGGCTTAATAAACTATATTTTGATCTTAGGCAATTAAATTGAATAGTATTAATATTTATACTAAGGTACATTTTGCAAAAAAAAAAAACTTAATTTTTGGAGAAATTGAACATATCCCAATCGAACCATGAATAAGACCAATTGGACTAAAGGCTAAACTTTTAAAACAATTTACATAGAAAAGATCACGGACAAAAGTACTCTTAAAATCTTAGCAGACCAGGAGTTCCCTCTCGAACCATCAATAAGTTCGAATTTACTTTTATTATGGTTTCCTCAAATTTCATCCAATAGAGATCACGACTAAAAGTACTCCCAAATTCTCAGAAGGATGCAAAAGTCTAACTAAACCAAGCCCTGAAGAAAATGTTCAAAAATTCCAAGAGAAATCATGCTCAGTATCCTGGCCAAATTTTTAGCCTATCACTCACATTTCGACTAGACCATATGATATTCTAACCAGACCTGTGTAACGAAATTCAAATATTATAGTCGTTATTTATCAAATCAATTATTGGATGACACGTATACTAGCCGTTGGAGGAGCATCCCATAAAATTTATAGTTTCTGACTGGACCAAGATAAGTCCGACCATACAAGGCCTAGTCTGATAGGATCAAAGACTGTCCGACCATGAAACTGCTCTGAACAATAATTAAAGTGGGAGACAATGACTAATTATGTTGGCACCCACCAAGTTACTTTTCAAACGACTATAAATACCTCATTAAACTTCATTGTTTGATAAGAATTGAGAAGTTTAAGCATTGATGAGCTAAGATAAATAATTTTTATTTCTTTGTATCAAAATTTCTATTTATTATTCTTGAGTATTGGGTGTGAGCATTAAACATCATTGTAGAAGTTTAGGGTGAGCTTTGAAATCCTAGGTTTTAGAGTGAGCATGGGTAAAACTCTTATTGGGATGTGAGGAATACTCAAACCATTATAAAATTTTGGTGTGATCTTATAAAAACACTAAGTTAGAGTTGAGCTTATAAAAACTCAAAGCAAGTGGAACCCCTCAACAAGTTGTTGAGAAAGTGGACGTAGAATTGAGGAATCTAAACCGCTATAAATTTTTTGTGTTCAATCTCTTCTTCTCTACTCAATTCATCCTTGTTTGTTCAATTTTTTTAGTTTGCCCTCATTATCACTAAACAATCAATTTACCCTCTCTTGATTGCCATCAAGTGACAACAATACAATAATTCATTATCTAGATTTTGTTATTATAATAATTTTCTTTCACTTTGAAAGAAAATTGGTAAAATGAAATCAAGTTTTAATTTTGTAATTGTTAATTTTATTTGTTATCCAAATCAAAGTTCATGGCAAAGGTACTAGACTTCAATTTACAGGAGTAATTTATACTTGTTAGGGATGAGCAAAATTATCTAAACCTTACTAACTACACAAATCAACCGACCATGTCATTTTGAGTTGGTTGGTTTCGAATTGTATATTTATTGATAAATTTGACTGAATATGACAAAATCTGATGAATCCGACCCGACCGACTCATAATAGTCAGATTGCAAAAATAGATTTTTTTACCGATTAATAGTGGTAGGGTTGGTTGGTCGCTAAAACCCAACCAATATGATCATTGCACATCCCAAACACCCATCGTCCATGAAGTGCATCCGTCATCCGTAAAGAATTTACTTACTCACTTTATTGTCCATGAAGTGTACTTTTTGCATCGGTCATCCCTTAAGTTTAGACTTTTATAATATGTTAGTCACCAACTCCATTTTCTATCAGCTCTATTAGCGGTAATCCTATGTGATGCCACCTAAATTGCCGCATAAAATTGCAATATCATTTTAAGAGTTGAGTGGTGTCACGTCACATACCACATAATCTTTTAAAATGAATCTCTTAAGAATAAGAGAAATTTCATTCGTCGTCCATGAAAAATTCTTTTAATATCATCAGTTGTATCTAAAAAAATTCTCTTAATATTACTTATTGTCCCTAAATAGTTTACTTAAAATCGCATAAAACTAATGGAGGTGTAAGGATTTGAATATACACCTCTAACTGCAAAAAGAAATACTTAGTCATCCAAGCTATACCTCACTTTGTGTAAATATAGTTAATTTATTATATTTTAACTATAGTTTTTGAAAAATTATAAATTATAAAGTAAATGATGTTTAAAAATTAAATAAAATTTATTGATCAGTTTAATAAATCTATTGGTAAATTATTAAAAAGATTAAATTTTTTTCAAAATTATCTAATTTTAAAAATAATCAATTTTTTTTACAATTGAATAATAATAATTATTATTATTAAAAAATTTACAAAAACAAAAATATTACAATAATGGTTATATTTTTTACAATTTTTTATTTAAAAATAAATCAAAATATTACAAAAAATAATAAAATAATAATTATATTTTATTATTATTGCAACAAAAATAATATTAAAATAAATAAATTATTTTGAATAAAATATTAATTAATTTAATAAAAATAAATTATTATTAAAAAGAATTTTACAAAAATAAAAATATTACAATAATAATTATATTATATTATTATAATAATTATATTAATAATTATTATTTAAAAGAATTTTATAAAAATAAAAATATCACAATAAATAATTATATATTTTTTACAATTATATTGTTAAAAAGAAATTTACAAAAATAATAATATTACAATAATAATTATTATTATTCAAATATAAAAAATAAATATTTTTGAAATTAGATAATTTTAAACAATTAAATTTTTTAATAATTTACCAATAGATTTATTAAACTGATTAATAATTTTTATTTAATTATTAATAAAATTACTTTATAATTTATAGTTTTCAAAAAAATATAGTTAAAATATAAATAAATTAATTTTTTTTTATGCAAAGTGATGGATAGCTTGGATGTCTGAGCATTAATTTTTAAAATTAGAGATACATGTTTGAAACCTAGACCATTAAAAACTTTCTTCAAGAATAACATGTGATATTAAAGAAATTCTTTAAAAATGAATGGTGATGTTCAAAAAATTTTTTAAATGATTTATTTTAAAAGCTAATATGGTGTATAAAGTGATACTATGTTAATTTTTAAAATGACGTGGCAATTTAAGTGATACTACGTAGAATTTTCATTAACGAAGATATTGAAAGTGAGGTTGGAGAGTAACTTATTATAAAAATTCAAACCTAAAAAATGAGAGAGATAAAAAAAAAACTAAATTTCAAAAATAATAAGGTGCGTTATGTGAATTTTTCTGCATCAACATGTGTAAAATACCTCAATTTACAGTGAAAGTTTCATCGTGAAACCCAGACTCTTATTTGTTATTTTTAATTTCTTTATTTTGTAAATTTTTATTTTTCGTGGAACTTATTATCTTATTTTAATATTATAATAAGTATAAATCCATTAAATAATGTCACGTCAGCTAAAATCAAATGGTTAGTTTTTTAATTTTTTTTTGGATGCAACTTCCCAAAAATGGTTAGTTCTTTTTTTTTTTACTGCAAATGGTTCGTTCATTTTCTATTAATAGAGAGATTGAAAAAAATGCTTATCTAAGCATCAAACTTGATGATAGTTTTGATTGAGCTTATTACATAATTATACTCATATATTTATAAAAAATAACATATTAGCATTTTGTATTTTTTTAACTTCTTATCACACATCTCAATTAAATAAAAATAATATTAATAAACACTTGAAGCATATGATAAAGGCGAGTAAAATAAACATATATTAGAGACGCATTAATTGTATTTAATTTTATAAACAGTAACACTCCATCCATTGCCCTTGCCCACAAACTTCATTTTCTTAACTCGATATTTCATTTTCCTCTTGCGATGGGACATTTTAAAATTATTTTTATTCATTTTATTTTATCTTTTCCCTTAAGTTTTTTTTGACAAGCCCTTAAGTTTATTATTATTATTATTATTATTATTATTATTATTATTATTATTATTATTATTATTATTATTATTATTATTATTGCCGGGCATCTATTTTCTTATGCAGAACCTAGTATCAATCTTGGTGTCATTATTGTTACCATTTTTTCTCTTTTTAATATTAATTTTAATAATTGTTTTTGGAAAATTATAATTATTAACTAAACATTTTAAAGTAAACTATTTAACCAAAAAATTAAAATCTTTTCAGAAAAATTTTTCTAAGTATTATATTTTATTCTAATTTTAAAATTCAGCCATTTTTATATTTTTTTTTTCCAATTAGACATAAATCTATTAAGAATTATAATATAATTGAGTTTAATGATGAGGTTTTTTGTGTATAATAAGTTAAATTTCATTTTAATTTTGATATATAAACCTAACTATAATTAAACTTAAATTATCTATTTTGAAAAATATTTGGATACAGCTTAATTTTTCAAAAACATTTGGAATTTTTGAGTCATTAAGTTTTTTTGGAAAATTGAGATACCATTTCATTTATTTTTCATTTTTTAATATTTTTAATTAAAAAATTATTAAGGAAGATATTGGTAATGTATAACTGAGTTCAATTATAAATAAAAATAAAATGATATATAACATATATATATATATTATATAATTAAACAATTTTAATAATAAATACATATATAATTTGAGTAATAAAATTATATTCATTTTCACCCTTTTCTCCCTTTGCCATATAAAAAGAAATTTTTTATGAAATGGGTGTAATTCTAACAAATCAAAATCATAGTAAATAATTTATTTTATAAAATTTAGGCGCCTTTACCATTTTTTTTATTTTATAAAATATTTCAGTTTTTTTTTTTGGCATATTTGGAATGTTTTTTTTGTTGTCTATTAGTAAAAAAATACTATAAAAAAAATAAGGGATAAATTTAGGGAAATAACCTGAAAAATATCCTTTTGATAGGGAGTTAATATTTTATAGACCCATTAATCTTAAATAGACTCAATTTTACTGGAATGCCCTTGGCCATAAAAGCACTAAAGTTTAAATTTTAAAAAACTCCAGTTCCACTTTTGCGTTTTCTTCTCCAATTTTCCTCTTCCATTGCCGATAAAACTATTGTTCAAAAATCCTAATTTCTTACCAAAGTTCATATTGCATCATCTGAAATGAGGAAACATCTAGCAATTGAAGAAGTTATCTGAAACAATTTGTAGCTCATCAGTGAAGGAAAACTATTAAAATTGATTTATGTTTCTTCTTCGAATCAACCAGTAAGGTTCCTTTGCTCTTTTTTTTTTCTTTAAAATGAATGAGGCATGTTGGGTTTCAAGTGTATTTTGAAAGAGAAACAAAGTGATGCATGTAAAGAAAAATATTTACATCGATTATATGTTGATAGGTGTTGTTGATTTTGCTTTTAAAATGGAAGGAAAATGTTGTTCATAGTTTGTGATTTGTCTTTCTTTAATATACATTACAAGAGATTAAGAGTTTTTGGAGATAAAATATACACATTACCCACGACTCATCAATCTGAATGGTTGTTTCTGAGTAATATTGTTGTCATTATTGTTATGGTTTGTTAAGAGTTGTTAGGATTTGTTAGAAGTTGTTAGGGTCTGTTACCATAACAGTCTAGAACTCAACATCCTATAACAACTTAGACTAACATATGCAAGCATCATTTGAAGGTTTGTTAGTTATTGTTAGAGGATGATAAGGGCTGTTATGGACTATTATTCTCAATAGCCCATATCATCCCCTAACAACCCTTAAGAACTCTCTAGCTATATATAACAACTTATACCTATATTTGTAAGCATAATTTGAAGGATTTGTATGGTATGTTAGAGGATTTTAAGGGATGATAGGGGTTGTTATGGAGTTATAGGGTAATAGCCCCTAACATACCCTATCATCTCATATCAGCCCCTAACAATATCCAACAATCCTTCGCATAATGTTAGCAGTTGTTAGCATAAGTTATTATAGGCTGTTAGGAGTTGTTAGAGGCAGTTTGGGATAACAAAACCTAACAGTCCCTATCAACCCCTATTAGACCCTATCAAACTCTATCATTATTAGTTTACTTGTTACAAGTTGATGTAATATTTTAAATTTATTTTTTCTAGATTACATGGCTTCAAATTCCCCTTCTAGCAGTTAGCAGAGTGAGCAATCTCCTTCTGCTATAAAAGAAAAAGTAGATATTAAACTTATAAGTCCAGGTGATTTATCTACAAACGCAAGACATATAATGCTTAAGCGAATAAATATTGAGAGGCCAACGGAAGAAGAGGATACTAAGAAAAAGAGGCTTGCAAGATTGGAATTATGTGATGAAGAGAGCGATGATAGTGATGATGATGCCAAACTTGCCTATGATGAAGAAAATGTTGAAAAGATGGGTATGAAGATTGTAAGTTAAAATTTATTTAATGATTGAAATGAATCAATGTGATTGAATATGTGTATTAACCAAATGCCTTACATTTCACAGGCTTTAGCTTATGTCATCCCTCAATTTGATTGGAAGCACCACCCAGTTAATTCTGTGTCAATAGATCTGAATATTATTCATGATATACACAGTATTATTGGCAAGGATGAGCAGAAAGTATATTATACTATATTGGTTTGATTGACTCATTATTGCATGTGTGTTTTGTCTTTAAAAATCTGATTATTCATTTATTCTACTTTAATTTTATGCAGTTGGTAGCATTTTATAAATACAAAGTTGAAGACTTTCTTGATATAGATGAATATATATTTGTTCATTGGTCTGGGTTAATCACATATATGTTCTTACGTCAAGTTCACCATCCAGTGACTGATGAGTTGTGGTTTAAAAAATGCAATGATGTTCTGTGAATGGGAGTCGGTGAGTACTGCTTAATGACCAGCTTACCCTACAATGGGATAGATGAGATAGAGGAGATGTTGGTGGGAAACACGCCTCTAGTATAACAATATGGGACATTTACAAAGAGCATATTGTTAGATGCATTCCATGAGGCACGAGATAAAGATCTTCAAGTTAAACTAGGCGTTACATGCCTAGTGGAGCACCTGATAATTGGAAAATCTAGGGGTTCAAAGGTTGATGCAAACATTCTAGCACTTGTTGAAGATGTGGACGCATTTAACAATGCTGCCTAAGGAAATTTTAGTTGGAAGTTCTTGTGCTTTAATTGGAAAGATGTTATATAGAAGTTGAGGACAAAAACAACCCTTGGATTCGTATTGAGTAGGTTCTTCGATGCAATATTAATTTTTGCAATGGAGGTTCTTCCAGCAATTGAAAGAGTTGGTGCAAAGAGAATCTCCAATCGGTCCCCAAGGATACTGAATTGGAGAACAGACTTAACTAAAAAGATGATGTATCAAAATATTGAAGCTAAGCTTCTAGATCAGGTATGTTAAGTATTATTTATATAAATATTTATTGTATATACCTTTTGTATTATATTATTAAACTTAATAAATTTTGGTATGAATAGGATTTAATGACGGCTCCAATGCATATGTCTACTAATGAAGCCTGTAATCCAAACTTTGTAGGATTACCTTTGAATATGGATGTTACAATACCTGATGAAAAGGTGGAGAGAACCCAAAAGTTAACAACTAATGTTCATACTGTTGGAGATTCTAGCATTCCTGCATCGAATGTTAGTAAAATCCTTCACCGAATTTCTCTTATTGAGGTACGATGCAAAGCAATGGAAGATGAAAATCAAGTACTTGCATGAGAAAATAAATTATTGAGATAGAAAAAAGATGAACTTCATAGTCGCTTGCATGCTTAAAATGAAGAGATCCTTGTAGAATTGCAGTCTTTAACGGTGAAAATGACCAATGTCGAGGGAAAAATTAAAGTGAATGATAATATCATTTTCACCCATGATGTTTCATACCAGAAAACACCTCATGAGACACCCAAACCTCTGTATGTATTAGTATATCACCTCTTTTTTTTAAGTTTAATTTTCTTATATGTTTATTTTCTCAATACTAATATTATAAATATTCTGACTATTTCAGCAAGAAGATCAAAGATTATGGCAGCGAAGATGACACATCTGATTATTCACTTATGACTATAAGTAAAACCACCTTTGAAGTAGATGTTGGACAAAAAAGGAAGGAGCTTCCTAATCCCAAATACATTGGAGGTCCTTGGATGCCCGATGGCAGAAAATGGGAGAGATGCGCAAAATCCCAAATAGTTGGGTGAAAGATGAAAAATGACTCGCGGTATACTTATGTGCTTCGATTGAACCCATTGCAATCCTCGTCTGACACAGAAATCACTTTATTTGAAGAATGGTGGACAAATAACTTTCAATATTACAAATAGTGAGTCCTGGCATGTCAATGTTTATAATTATTTCTTTCATATTCCCATTTAGTTAATATTAGTGTGTTAATATTATGTTATTACATAAATTTCAATGATAAAGATATCGATCAGTCGTTGGACAGAGGGGAGACATATGACTTTACAGTACATAAAGTCACAACAAAAGATTTCTGGTATCGAATGTGGACCAGTGACGTTTGGCTAACAAACGAAGTAAGATTCAACATATAAATTATTTGCAATACTATTTAAATTCATAATATTTGTATAGGTCTATAATGTTAACTTCCAATTTATTTCAAGACATTGATATTTTATTATATTACATTAGGCAAAAGTAATGTTATTATCCTGATGCCTTTGACCAATGTAAGAAGTGCAAGGACTGTCTATGTAATTATTATTTCACGTTTAAATATGCTTTAAGGAGAAGATGGAGAAAAAAGAGATTAGGAACCTCCGAAAAACATGTTAAAATTTTTTAGAGGTGATCTCCGATATGGGATGCCCGTACAAGATGTAGACATTGTTTATCTATCCATAAACCAACATAATGCGCATTGGTTTCTTATTGAGATTCAGCTAACCAAGGTGAGCATTGATGTGATTGACTCACTTTATTCTCCAAACCAAAAAGGTGCACGACTACAATGTGTGGTCCCAATTTCAGAAATACTTTCGGCAGCGCTTGATATGTTGGCTTCTTCAATCACAGGCTAGAACTGGAGAAGAAAAAGGTTAAGAAATTTTAAATCGTCTTTTACCGTAATAAATGTCCACAACAAGATAAGTAATGATCTTTTATATTGTATTTAATTCATATTATATTGGTTTGAAATTATATTGTCTCTTTGAAGGCATTTTAATGACTTATTTTGGTGGTTTACAGAATGGACCGTGGTTATTTTGTTGCCAAATTCATAGAGTTCTTTATGACTGACGGACTTGAATTCTGAAACTGCACACAAGATCGCATGGTTGATATGAGATACTACACGATAGTGAGGTTATGGTATCATGTTGCCAACAAGAATATAGACTCCTGGTGTAGTGATGACGAGTGAATCATACTTTGATCATAACACTGAAATTTCATTGTTCTGTATATACATTTTTATTGTAAATAAATTTTGTTAAAATATAGGTAATTGCTCATTATGTCCATTTTAATGTTATACAAGTTTGATTGATATGAGTTAATAATGTGTATTGTACTGATAGGGGCTGATATGGGTTGTTATGGCCTATAAAAGTCTGATATGGATAACAATCCCTAACAACCCCCTATCATACCCTATCAACCCATAACAGCCCCTAACAACCCACAATATTCATTATTTAATGCCTCATCAGGTCAGGTTTCGATGATTAAAGATTTGTAATGAACTGATAGGGACTGATATGGGTTGTTAAGGGTTGTTAGAGTTTGCAATAATAACAGTCCCTAAAAATCCCTATCATACCCTATCAGCCCATAACAGTCCCTAACAACCCACAATAGATACCCTATCATAATAAAGTAGTGACTAACATGCAAATAATTTCAAACTTTACTTATAAAGCTTATCCAATAGTTATGGCACAAGAACAATAAAAATTATATGATAACATAAACTTATCAATCGATATCAATTATATCAATTATTCAACAATCTGCCATGCTAATTCAAGAATATCCAATAGTTACATTATACTAAATACAATAATACATTTATGATAACAATAATTAAATAATTAATTATTAAATTATTTTTTAATATAACGAATGATAAGAACATTGGTTTAATTTTTAACACACATTGATTCTAACATGGTGTACACAAAGATGGAATTCTGACAAGTAAATCTATTATGGCCACACTCACGGTAATGACTTCACATAGGTTGAGATTTTTCATCACCTAAAGAAGAAATACTGCGTCTTTTCACCTTTCAGTTGATGTGAACACTTCTGGTGGATGCAAAGTGACATTGTGAATGTGCTCCAGAATAGGCCAATCAGTAATATACAGAATTGGATTAATGACTTCTTTGTATATTTCATACCAACACTCATAAGAGTAATATGGAGAACACAACTCATAAGCATTATGGATGCTATTTCTGACAACCACAAGAGCATGCTCACATGGGAGTTGATCTAATTGGAACTTCCTGCAACAACAACTCTTCGTAGACATATCAATAATATAATTTTTTTCCTGCATCCTTGACGTCAAATTTATTATTGCTAGAAGATTCCATCTACAAATTATCATTAACAAGGGTAGCTGATAAAATCATAATTAATGACAAATGAGAAAAAATAACTAAATAACTTACATTCATTTTTTGAGCTATCATATTTTCCTTTCTCAATTTTTTTTCAACATCCGTTGCCATTTTATCCGCGGACTCTTCTGCTTTGCTTCATCGTTCATAAAATCATCTTTGGTATATCTTTCTGACCTTGTCGACAAATACAGTAATTGGTAGGTCTCGAGCCTTTACAAGTGTAGCATTGACTGATTCAGAAATATTGGTAGTCATGATATTATAACTCCTTCTAGGCATATGACACAGCGTCCACCTATCAAGCCCAAAACCTTCTAAATAATCTTTGGCACCGGGGACAAAAATGCAAAAACCACTAAAAAGTGTAGTGAAATCACTTAATTTGTAGGCTTTAACTATTTTGTAGTAGTGCTTCTCAAGGTCCTTGGTAATATATTTAAATTTGCACTTAACATTGTTAAACAAGTGATACATGCAAATTCCATGGAATGCATTTGAAAAAATATCAGTTATAGCCTTCTGAATGCTTTGGTGTCTGTCAAAAATAATGACATGATCTGGTCTTTCACCAAAAGCTTCTTCAACCTCATAAGAAACCATGTCCATGATGTGAAATTTTTTGAATCACCAATACCGAATGCCAAAGGGAATATCTGTTAGTTTTTATCATGACAAATAGTAGTAAAAAGCACACCTCGATACTTTCCTTTCAAATGAGTACCATCAATAGTAACTACAGGTCAATAATGCCCGAATCCTTTTACTGAAGCATTAAAAATTAAGAAAAGATACAGAAATCTATTATCATCACCATATTATAGACGTATATAAGTACCGAAATTTGTTTTGCCTAGCATATGCAAATATACAGGCAGAATTGAGAATGATTATTCTGGAGTATCCAATATGATATTCTTATATACATACTCTCATCTCCTCCATGCAATAGAATAACTAATCTCAACACCAAATTTATTTCGTATGTCATCAATCACATCTTTTGGTTTGAAAACCCTCCTGAGATTTATGAATCGCTTCTTAATACATTCAGCGACAACCCAACTAGTTACTTGTCTGTGTCTAGTCTATTCAAAATTAGTCGGACATGCATGTTGTGTCATATATTTTGTCATCATCCAACAACCCTTTGGGTCTCCAAGACTTTTTGCTCTCAGTCTCCACGTACAACTTTTATCTAAACATCGCACGACAAAGAAAGAGGTATTAGACTAGAAGACCTTAAATTGAAACTTCTCCCTAATTGCAATGAGCGACACCGTTATCTTAATATCATTCCTTAATATTTTTCCTCCTTAATTGTTTCAGATATATAACTTTCGCCTAACAACTCTGGATTGCTCCTAGATGCAAATAAGTCTATTATAGTTTTTTCATTATCTGTAGTATGTTGAAATTCTGCATTATCATCATTAATAGATTCTACCCTACATTACGCTCTTCCGGAATGTCATCATTATGTTTTGTCCATTTCTCTGCAGATGAATTAGGCACATAATGCATATTTTCATAATATTCTGTGCCCACATGAATAGATTTAGTCACTGATGAAAACCTTACATCTGCATCTTCTGGTGTTAAATTAAGACCTGGTACTTCTACTTGCACAATATTTTTCACACCCTGAGGATTATTACTATCATATCCAGATTTATATGAACGTTCTTCAATACTAACAATCAAGGATGTTTAAGTCTATCCTCCATAACAATGACTATGAATATCCTAAGTGACCTATCATTTATGACATCATAAAGCGGATGTTCATCATGACCAGTAACAAATTTGAATTCAAATTTTGATGTGCGGTCAATATGAATTGCTTCAGATACTGATTTCTTCAGCTCATTAAAATCAGTCATTTTATTCAAAAAAATATATTCAACACTTCCACCAACATACTTGCCAATGTTCGCATCAAATTTCCCCCATATTGGATGAGAATTATAATTTCTTCCGTTAAATAAATTCGTCCGCCGATTAGTTTTAATCCATCCATCAATACCCTACAAGTACAATATTAAATTATACTCACATCATAATCCATATAAACCATAACAACGTACAATTATATACGTCTTAACTGTTTTTGAATGATATCTACGGTTGATTTTTTTTATTTCTATATAATTTTGAATCTACTACTTTGTTATGAATTTCATGTGATGCAATAATATGTATTGTTGGAGGCTAGTATGGGCAATTAGTAGATTGTTAGGGGCTAATATATTCTGACATGGGTTGTAATAATACCCGATTGGGGGCTATAATGCAGTATTCTGAACTTTATGTGTAGCAATATTATGTAGTGTTTCAGTTTGGTATGAGATGTTAAGGGCCTTTAGGTATGGTAAGGGCTGATAAAGGCTATTAGATTCTGGTGGGGACTGTTAGTATCTGATAGGGGCTATTAGACGTTGGTAGATGCTGGTAGAGGATGTTAGGGGCTATTAGAGGTTGTTAAGGGCTTTTAGAGACTAATAAGGGGATGATAGAGGTTGTTAAGGCCCATTAAAGGGATATTAGCGGCTATTATGGGTTTGTAGGGGCTGTTAGGGGCTGGAAACCTCCTAATCTCATAACATCTCCTATCATCCCCTAACAACCTCTAATAGCTCCTACAAACGTCTAATAGCCCCTATCAGCCCCTAACAACGTCTAGTAGCCTGTATCAGCCCCTAACTGTAACACCCTTATACCCTATATACGTACAAAACATATTTCTAGCATATGTAAAATATGCATATATGGTACAAAAATGTCACAGACGGATTTACTAATTTTTTTTTTTACATTTCCAATTTAAAATTTTAAATTCTAAATATATAAAAATTAAATAGAATATAAATATTATTTACTTGTTATCAGAACCCAAAATAAATAATATATATAAAAATCTCTAGGAAAATTTCGGCAGAGTTTTGTCTGTATTTTGGATATCCCAAAATTTAGCAATTACTCAACCTGCAAAAAGAAAACACTCCCAATAACTTCCAATCACCCTCTCAACCATACTTCTCAATTTCACAAATTTTCTCAAATATTTATACATATAGATATATATAATTTAAAACACACTTACTCTCCCATTTTAAATACATTGACCCATACATTCTTTATAATATACAATACGTAAAATTCAAAACATAATATATTATGCATAAAACTCAAAATGTACAATAACATAAAAATATATACATGTTGCTGGCAGTGTTTCTGATCTCGATAGCAACTCTACAAGCTCAACTACAATTCTAGACCCGACCTGGTCTAGAAGAACTCTCTGGCTCAACTGGGTCTACCCTGTTACCTGAGCGATGGAAACAATCGCGCTAAGACGAAGCCTAGTGGTACAAACTTTGATAATAACAATATCACTCAATGCAATACCAAATGCATAATGCATATAGATGTCACATCAATCCACTTTCTTATATTTTTTTTAAATATTTCATAAGCACAACTCATAACATTATATTACTCAATTGTATCATAATTCACATTAAAACAAAGATAAGCATGGGCCCAAAAAGGATATAATATGCTATTCAAATTTCAGAGTTACTTCTTTGGTCCATAATGACACCATGTGTCTAGCCCCATAGGCAATATATATATCCATGGATAATGTAATAGCCCCAGTCTCTTGGACCTCAACCCGGCTAGACCCTTAGGCCCCAGTATCGTGGTCCTCAACCCAGCTAGACTGCTACAGTTTTTGAGGCTTACGACCTAGTCTTTTCACCCCAAAAATATCATATTTATTAGCTGGCCTGGCTTACGACCCAGTCTTTTCACCATTCCAGCGTATAGCCCGTAGGCAATCACAAGTATGCCGCCAAACCTAGAACTCTGAAAATTGAATAACATACTAGGCACACAATTTATTCATATTTCTCATTATTAA
Source organism: Garcia nutans (assembly GCA_947685225.1). NCBI lineage: Eukaryota > Viridiplantae > Streptophyta > Magnoliopsida > Malpighiales > Euphorbiaceae > Garcia > Garcia nutans. The sequence goes on from CANTUV010000007.1 coordinate 58,530,434, forward strand.
TCTCTTTCTCATTTTTACATATTCAATATAGGCACATTGCTTTATTTTCACTTTTTTTTTTCTCACTTTTCTCATTTTTCACATCTTTCTCATTTTTCTCACTTTTCTCATTTTTTTTCAATATCAATTCATACACAATCAATGAACCAAGTAGCTTAACACATTTTTCAATCAAAATGTGTTAAGTCCAAATGTTATGCAAATATAAATATTATATTCAAAGTTTGTGCATACCTCCACTAGCAACCCAAAGCAAGCTAAAAACAACCTTCAATCCAATCTTTCTAACGTGCCCTTCATCACTTGGATGAAGCAAATCAATCTCCCTCGATGCCTAAACCAAATGTGATAGCAAATAATCATTTAGTATCACATTTAATGACATTTCCAACATTAAATCATAATTACACATCACTCCTACAAATTTTTAAAAATTTAGTCTTTCCTTACTTCAACATTAGAATTCCATTCTACTACAATTAAATTAGTGTTTTAACTTTATTTATACTATTAAAAATATATTTTAATACATTTAAATCATTTACATTATAAAAATACACTCTTATATATAAAATCTCAAAAATGGCCTAACCTTCCCCCATTGAAGGTTTTTTATTCCAACACAATCCATTACTCATTCCAAGCTTATATCCATCACTTTTAACACTAAACAATATGCTTAAACAAATAAAATTACACAATTCAACCACTTTGGAAAATTACTTTTCCAAAACCCTAAATCTCCACTTCCATTCTCAAACTCCAACCCAACACCACCAAATCCAATATTTGACTTTAAAATACTTGTTTATGAATCAAAACAACTCATTTGAAATCAATTTGCACAATTAAAGTTCATTTTTTCAAAACTCCAAAAATCCATAACCTTAAATTCTCTCTTTTCACCATTCTTTAACCAAACTCCATCGTCTCTTCAATCTAACCTTAGAATCATTGTTAACTTTCCAAAATAACATCATACACACCAATTCCAACAATTATAACATCCTACATAAAAATTCAAATTCTCACATAATCTAAATTTCCAAGGAATTCAAAGAAAAGAGATGGAAACTTACTAATTTTGGTGGAAATCACCAAAAATCTACTTGAAACTTGTTAATTCCTTCAATTTATGGAGTATGGAAGAAGCAAAATACTTGGTCTTCAAGCTTCCATGGAAGCCACGTTCTTGAGAAGAAGAAGAAGAAGAAGAAGAAGAAGAATATTTTTAATATTCTTTCTTTTTCATCTTTTTTTTAACCACACACATATATATATTAAAATAATTTAATATTTAATTATTTAATTATTTTTTTAATAAATTAAAAGTCTTAATTTCCCTCTTCCATTTAAAATTAATTTTTTTGAATTATTTTATTAATTTTGAATTTATAAGATTTAATTACCAAAATACCCTTTTCTTTTAAAAAGTGTTGACTTTTATATATGTTATGTATATTTTGCATATATATCATATATATTCCACTTTTTCATTTAAAATCCCTTCATTTTTCATTTAAAACTATTAATTTAATTTATCCTTTTAAATTATAATTTATTTTATCAAATTTTCCAAAAATTAGAAATTTTTAAAATTTTGGATGTTACACTAACACACCTAAAGACCCTAAACATCCCTTTCTAGACTGAAACACTTCACCATTTTGCTACACATAAAGTCTATAATACTTCATTACAGCTCCTATCAACATATTATAGCCCCTATCATACTATATCAGCCTCGAACAATATACGTACAGTCCATACTTGCTTCCAACAATAAACATTGTTACTTCACATAAAATCCATAACACTTTATTTTAATTTTCATGAATCCTGAAATTAAAATGAAAGACTAAGTAAAAGAATATAGAAATAAAACAAAATAAACTATTAAAAATATTCAAAACATACATGCATTCAGTTTTTAAAATCTTTTATTTCCTTCAAAACTTGAGTTTAATAGAAAAAATAACTTATCGCAATATTAATTCCCGTTGATATTAAAGAAGCTTCAAATATAAAGTTTTGGATGTTACAATCGAAGAAAAAATATGGTGAACGAGATAACAATAGAGTTGAAGTTACAGATGAGTAGAGTTTTGAATTTTATGATCAAAGGGAAAGAAGAAGGGAGGAGATCTGCTAAGTGAGAAAGAAGAAGAAAGAGAAAAGGAATGGGGAGAGAGATGAAGAGAGAGCGAGATAGAGGAAGAAAATAGTAAAGTTAACTTTCTTTTAAGGTTTAAGGGTATTATAATAAATTATAGTCTATTTAAGATTATGAGAGTCTAGAATATATTAACATAATGTAAGGGATATTTTCTAGGTTATTTTCTATAGATTTACTACTTAAATTACAAATATATGCGTCTTTATATTATGCTTGGTATGCTAAAAAAGAATTGAAAGAAAATTTTCAAAAATAAAACCTCATCTCTTCACAGTAGTATATTAATAAATTGAACTTAAATTTTATTAAATATATATATATATATATTAATTTAATTTGTCATATGAATATTATATATTTTAATTTAATTTGTCAGGCAAACCGATAAGCAATTATACGAGGCGAGCTAAAGATTTATGGAGAAAATAAGTTGCAGCATGCGTGTAATTCACGCAAAACAATGAGCTGACAACATGTGCTTCAGGTGTTTATTAATATCATTTTTAATTAGTTGAGGTGTATGATAGGACGCCCGAAAAGTACAGAGTGTCAATATGTTCTTTCTTATAAATACAGAGGTGTAATTATGTATTAAGCATTTTGATTGTTTAACAAGCAAAAATAATTAATTAATTTAATTAGATAAAAAAAATATACGATAGAATATGTTTTTTTAAACTCTTATTAATTTTATTCTATTTAGAAATAAAATAATATTATTAGTTAATAAAATAAAAGAATTCATATTCATGAAAAGATATGTTATTCACAAATTGATCTCAATTAATAATCAAATCCTAATTAAATAATAACTGAGTTAATCCTTAAAGTTTTAATTTTGTATACTATAAGACAACAATTGAGATTTTTTTTTAAGAATGAGAAATATACAACAAGTTTTACAATAACAACAATTAACACCTATAATGTTACAATAGAACTTTAAAAATTTAATAGATGGCATCAAAATAATTTAAAATGAATAGCAAGTTGGGAGGTGTATAATTATTTTTTCATGTTAAGTCAACTACAGCTTATAAAGATGTGTGATAGCCACAAACAATAATGCATCTAAATTATGGATTTAAAGACTAACTAGTCAATCAATCTAATTAAGGTAGTATTTAATAACTCAATTTAGCAATTCAAATTAAAAATTTTGATATTTAATTATTTTTCAATTATTTGATGATGCATGTCTTCTCAGCATTTACATAATTAAGGTTATAATTTTGATTTTAAAAAAATTATATTAACTTTTTTATTGTTTAATATGTATTTTTACTCATTTAGTCCTAACTCGAGTTCCTTTATTATTAAAAAAAGAAAAAAAAGTCATATATATATGAAATTTATTTTTTATGTATAAAGTGAAATAGTTAAAAATAAAAAATATCGATTAATTATTTATTTGATACAGTTAATCAATTGATTAATTATTTATTTATAGTATGATTTTGATTTAATTAAATTTTTTCTAAATCTAAATTAACAATTCAATCATAATGGCACTCCCCGCATACAATTATTTCATGTAAGTCAACGATGGATGATTGGATGTGTGATAGCCACAAATAATAATGCATCTAAATTAAGGACTTAAATTAAATTAACTGGTCAATCAATCTGGGATGGTATTTTTATCATTGAATTCAGTAATTAAAAACAAAAATTTTTATACTTAAATTATTTAGTAACATATATTTTAAAATTTTAATTAAATTTAATTGGCTTAAAATAATAAATCAAAATTATATTAACACTTAATTTTCAGTTAATTTTACCAAAGATATTCTAAATGTTTGTCTCAAATTGATTTTTTATTTATTTTAAAAAATATGTTCTAAATAAATTTTTATTTAAAAAATATTTTTGTTAAATCTTATTGTGGATAAACGTATTAAATATTGTTGAAAAAAATAAAATTTAACTTTACTCAATTTTAAAAACTAACTCATAAACTTAAAATTATTTAAACTATTATAAAGATTATATTATTATTATATTTACGCTATGTGAGATATTCAATAAATATAATTTTTAAAATTTTATGAAATTTTAAAATAATTTATCAAAAATATTTTAAATTCAATATTAAACAATTTTTTTTTATATAGTAGAGAGTTGACAAAAATTTCAAGAAATAGAATAAAAGGAAAAGACAACTACCCTTTTATTTATTTATTTTCCTTAGGAGCAACTAAACACGTTGATTCATATGGCACTGACATCAAATTCGTTTTTTTTTTTTTTTATATATTTCATATTCGAGCATGAGTGTGCGTTTTTATTTTAGTCTGACTGAATATTACTCAAAATTTCTATTTTTTTATTGATTAAATTAAAAAGTGTCAACGATCAGTTTTTAAACATATAAATCAATTTTAAAGTGAAAGAATTAAATGTATTATATAAATTTTTAATAAGTAAAAAATAAATTATTTGACCTTTCCAAACTTATTCTTTTTCTTTTCTAGTGATTATATTATTTAGTGATAATTACAGATTTTCATAGCGTAGTAAGGAACCAATCCAAAATTCAAAAAGGATAAAGGAATCTGCTCTTTTATTTTATTAATTATTAATTATGATTAGTTTATAAAATTAAGACTTAAAAAGTAATTTTGAAGGACAAATGAAGTATGAAATGCACCGTTGGTAACCTGAAAAGTAGATAGAGGTAATATTAAATAAAATAAAAAATATAGTATTAAATTTTAATTGTTGAATAATGTAGTTAATTTTTTAATTATAAAAAATTTAAAAATCTAATAATTTATTATATTTCGTATATGTTTTAAGTTAAAATTTACATTTATTATTTTAAATTATATTTAACCTAATTGAAACTTTTAAAATAAGTGTTTATCATATAAATTATAATATTACACAAAGAAAAATTATTTTATTTTAAATAATAAATTAAATTATTAATATTATTTTAATTATAATGTGTAAATTTATTTGAAAATTCATACCTAACCAGCTGTCTTCGGATTCAATAATTATAGAATAAAAAATATATTTTCAAACTTCCAATCAAATAACTTAAAAAAAAACGGAGTGAAAATAAAAAGACAAAACCCAGAATTGGTGAATTAGCGTCAAAGGCACTCTCGTGGCCTACTCTTTGCTTTCATAAATCCGCACACAAAGGGGATGTGTGTGACGTTTCATCTGACGACCGTTGACTGTAAAATAAAATTCTGTCATCGCATTATTATAATAATTATTATATTATATACTTTCATTAATCTTTTAATTACAATATTTTTATTATATATATTTGTAAAATGATATTAAAAAATATTTCCAAACGTGCATAATGTGTAAAATATGTAGACTTGAGCATTATTTTGTGACATTTTTACATACTTAAATTCACATTTCTCCTTTCTTTTTTCTATTATTATTATTATTATTATTAAAATTTAGTTAGAAGAGTTTTATTGCCTTTATAATTTTATTCGGCTCAATTTTAAAAGAATTATTTACACACGTATAAAAAAATAGTATATACATTGATTAATAACAAATATTTTAACGACCTAGCTCAAACTTTCTCAAGATAAACAATAATTTCAATTACATACCAAAATAATTAATTCAAATTATACTAGAAATTATGCATCAACCCAGTGACAAGTTATTCCTCCAACATAGCTTATGCCTTTGCAACCATCATTGTGAGAAATTCTAACAAGAAGATAGTTGATGGAGTCAGTGGCGGAGCCAGGATCGCCGGCAAAGGAGGCTGAAACGCTAAAGGACCTGAGCTACTGAGGGGCTAAAGGGGGGGCTGAGGGAGGCTAAGGCTGAAGGGGGGACTGAGGGAGGCTAAGGCTGAAGGACCAAGGGGCTGAGGGAGACTAAGGCTGAAGGACCAAGGGGCTGAGGGAGTTGAAGGGGGTGAAGATTTACACCTCCGGTGGTCGGCAGGGGGGGTCGTCCGCCCCCACACGACCCCACCTGCCTCCGCCCCTGGATGGAGTTGCCTTTTTTATTCGATCTCATTCACCTCTTAGGAATAAGGCTCAGGTGATGCTTAGAGCTGTGCAAAGGGCTGTGGATCTTAACCTGCAAATATATATATATATATATATATATGTTTGAATCAGATTGCCAGCAACTCATCCAAGCAATTAACTCACAAGATTTTTATCCTTAGAAGATTGGTAGCCTTGTTTTATGCATTAAATAGATATATATCAAACTCCTTCAATCAATTTTGTTTTGTTTTTGTTAAAAGATCATGTAATAGGATAGCTGATTGATTAGCATCAGCAACTCAAAAGGATAATCTCAGAGCAAATTTGCTGTGTAACCCTCCTCAACATCTTCATAGGCTGCTTATGTTGGATTCTACCCCTTAATCTAATATCAGATAATTTCAGTTTAAAAACAAACTTAGTGGGCAATGACTATGCGGCATACCGAAATGTTTGGCAATTATACACCTTTAATTTGTAAAGAAAAAGCATAAATATACTATTTTAAATAAAAGCTACATATCTAATCCTCTTATTAATAATAAATTAACTATTTATCTTTCATTGTATGATAAATTACAAATTTTATTTAAGAAACAAAAATACAATGGACTTTTTAGTAGCATTATTTTTAAGTTATATTATAAAAAAATAAAAAAAAAATGGCTCACGCAACTCCAACTTAATTGGTAATTTTACTAAAATTCTCTAAATTTGTACACAACATTTCATTTGTTGTCTTTTTATGAAATAAAAATAGACAAAACTGCAAAATGATTTATTTTTCATGCTTATGAAAACAAGTTATTCAAATCCCCTGTCAAAAAGAACTCTCTATACCTAAAAACGTTCTCTCCCGCTGCTCTCTATACAAAGCACTCCCCTCTCAGTTTCTTAGATCTTTTTTTTTTTTTGTCTTTTTTCAAAATAAAATTGAGTTTATTTTCTCTTTTCTCCTAGATCTGACCATTTTAGAGTTCCTTTTGTATTGCACCTCCAAGTTGATTTTTTGGTTAACGCAGATAGAGTATATTATGTTTTTTTTAATGCAAAGATTTTATTATGAAGGATGATTTTTCACCATTTCTGATGTTGCCTCGTATGCCCCTCTCCTAGATTAAAAAAAATGGCGGATTTAAAATGGTAGTTTGAAATTTTAATGGGTAAAATAATTTTCTTATCGCTGTCCCTTTATTCTCTGAGTTTTAAAACTTAATTGCTAGTTTTAGGCACACAACAACAAACAATGCCTATTTTAAAGTATAGACTTTTTGGAGCATTTTTGTTCCTCTATGACTTAAGATTTCACAGTAGGAGGTTGTTAGCTAGATTTGAAACTCATGCTCCTCAATTCCAAAATCTTGTCTTGATATTTTGTTTTATGCTTCTTGATTTGTTTGTACTTGTATTGTCTTGGAATGGCCTCCTATTTTTATATTAAAAAAATGACACCTTTTATCATCTTTTTTAAAATTTTAATATTTTTATTTAAAATATTTTAATCATTTTATTATAAACTAATTATAAATTACGTAAAATTTATAAATTTATAATAAATTTATTATAAATTAAATTAATAAAAATATGATATTTTGATAAATATTTTATAAATTATGATATTTTAATAAATAATTTATAAATATAGTAAATTTAAAATTATTTTTAATTTTTATTATTTTTTTCAAAAGTCCTTCGTTATTTGTTGGAGTATTTAATCACTCTAACTCTCCAAGTCGATTGTATGATCAGTTTTATTAGTAATGAAACTTCTTTTATTATGACAAAGAGTAAAAATGGTATATTTTCGCTCTCTAAGATCTTCAGTTCACTCTACAGAAGAGAGAAAATTTTTTTTATTATGATAAAAAAAAGTAATTTAAATTCCCTCAACAATTTATTAAAATTTATATTATTATATTTAATTAATTTATTTCAAATTCAATTAGGAGAGAATTCATTTTATAAACTTATCTGGATATATATATTTTTTTCATAGTTTATTGTTATTTTTTAATAAATTTAATTATAATATAAAATTATTTTAAAAATAATTGTAAATTTATAATATATAAAATTTTAAACCCTGCACGAAAGAAAATTTTGCTTTAATGACCTCGTAGACGAATCCTATGCAATTTCCATTTGCAAGCACTTTCCACGTCATAGATATTAGCATGTCGAAGCTAGCACCTCGCAATTGCGGACGGTCAACATTTTAATATATCGCATTCTCAACTCATATACTTGATTAATACTAACCAATAATTGTGGAAATTCTTAAAGTTTTATTCTATATTTCCAGGCTAAATGAACTTTTTTTTTTCAAAAACACTTTAAAAATATTTTTAAAAAGTATTCATTTTTTCTTTTAAAGATATGCATACTTTTTAATTTTCAATTTTAAAAATACCATCTTTTTAGAGGTATATCTCTAATATATTAAAAATATATTTCACTTTAAAAAATGTACATTTAGTCTAATTTTTTTATTAATTACATATGAGGAGATGAAATATCCATAATTTAAGTTCAAAATTTAAAAATATGTTTGGATGGAGGTAGGTGAAAGTTTCATGAAGTATGAAAAGATTAATATTGTATTTGAGAAGAGGTACTTAGAGGTTTTATAAAGTATATTTGGAAAGTAAATGAAGGTTTTTGAAGGGTTAAAAATAAAGGATTTTCTTCCTTTAGATTGTACTTCTTAAATAGCAATTGTTGGAGATTTTCTTTCTTTATTTACAAACATGATAAAAACTAATACTCTACTTACTCTACTATTATCCTATACCTTCATTGCTCTACTTTATTAAACCTCAAAGTACACTCATCCAAACAAACTATAAATAGGAATAATACATGCTTTTAACCATTAAACTACATCTTGATAGTTTATATTTAGTCCATTTAGTATACTAATAATATGAAAAAAATTGTAAGATATTCTAAAGGAAAAACAACATATATGATATATATATTGTGTAATTTTTTCCGTATATATCTCTAACCATAATTTATTATTTTTAGTGATTATCATGCAATAATTAGGTTCAAGAGTAAATGATCTCAACCTTTTCGTAGCATTTGGCAAGAGTAGGAAAATGTATGAAACAAATAACATGACAACATGTGACATTGATTAGTGATAATAATGTACTATATATATATGTCTTTACCTAAAGATGAACTTGGTCTTGTTTGGATAATTTCATTAGAAAAGACAGTTTGGCAATATCATATCACCATCTCCTTACAACTATATCTCTATAGAATTATATATATATATATATATATATATATTCCTACCATGTGTTCCTCTTCTCTTTCCACTATTATGAATTAAATGATATCATGGACCCTCTCTCTCTCTCTCTCTCTCTCTCTCTCTCTCTCTATATATATATATATATATATATGCAAGGCATCACACATTTAATTGTCTTAATTTTCACTAGAATTAAATGATATCATTAATTAATCTTTAATAACATTAAATATGAAATATTTATAGGCTTTTGATTTATATTCATAATTTTTTATGCTATATATGAAATATTTTAATTTAATATTTTTAAGAGTATTGGCATATGTTTTTTCTCAGTTGTAAGTTTATTGTAATTACATCATACAAGTGGATAATAGTAGCGAAAATAAATTTATAGCTAGAGGTTCAACTTTCTCTAATTAAACAAATTATGCTCTTCTTGGATCATTTTTAGGCACATATCTATTAAATTGGAAACTTCTATTTAGTCCTTTACTTGAGCTTGATGATAAAGTAGACTTCTTTAGTCTAGCATTTGAATGATCCATTGAATATCATTTTTGAATTCAAATGGGCATTTGAAAGTATTTGACCTTTTTTTTCCATTTTTTTAAACTGCAAGACTCGGTTCCGATAGATTTATCTTGGCCAATTAGATTGTCTTGGATTTCAAAAATCTAACTTGTCATGTTAAAGGTTTTAGTTTGGCTTGTTAGATATCTCGACCTGCCTTATTAGGATTTTTTTTTACCACCCATGTACGTCTTGATCCTTAGAAAAATCCTAGATTTCAATCTAGCTAAAAGTAATCATGTCAAACATTAAGAAATATAAATTAAATATATAGAAGAGCACTTGAATCTATATTGCTAATGAAATCCTTGAGTTTTGTGGCTCTTCATATTCTAAATTAATACATATGAATTTTTTTGAGAATGGTTTCTTTTTTTTAATGATAGGATATGTCACATTCCAAAGTTTAGGTAGTCGAGTATTAGGCAAGAATGACATAAATAAGTGGTCAAATAGAGGCTCGAGATAGTAAAAAATAAAATCGGTGTGGAAAGAAGGCTCGTGAAGTCGACGGGACCTAAAGGTAATTTTTCGAAAGGCCAAGGACCTAAGAGTAATTTTCTGAAAAGTTGTGTCGGTTCTTAATAGTGACCCTAATGAAGGCCATAAATGTGTTTTTGGAATTAATCGGGTCGTAATGGTGGCGCACGGTTTTTTCCGAAAATGCACGGTTTGGAAGATATAAGAGATTTTGACCAGGGGCATTATGGTCATTTTCAAAAGTATCTCGAAAGTAATAATGAATCTCAAAAATGAAAAGTAGAGCAAAAACTGAGTCAAAAAGTGTACCACAGCATTCGGCGGAAGTGCGCGGTTTAAAAGTTACGAACGAGAAATCACTGGAGGGTATTTTGGTCTTTTCACACCCTATACCATAAAATTACAGTACAAGGAGGTTGAGGGGCCAAAATGTGATTAAAAGAAAGCCCAATGGCTTGGGTTTTAAATAAATAAAAGAAAGAGACATTTGGACCAATGAAAATTAGCCATTTTCCCACTTAAGTGTACCAATGGGAAACCAACACCTACACTAACACATCTTAACCTCTCTTAGCTGTCATTTGGATGAGAAAACAGCAAAAAAAAAATGAAAATTCAAGAGCTCTTCTTTGTTCTTGCTTTGGCCGAATAAGAGAGGAAGGGAAAAGAGAGAGTAATTTTTCAAGTTAGCTATTTTTGGTTGCAAACTTTGGTGGAGAATAAGACTTTAAGGTAAGGGGTTTTATTTGTAGCTTTAATTTCATAAATTGTTGGCTATTTTAAGAGATCTAAATTAGGGTTCATAAAGGTTGAATTTGAGGAAAGTTTGTAGGATGGTTAGAAAATGAATTTAATGGAAAAATATGTTGATGAATGATGAGAGATGGATAATTTAGGTAGAAATTCATATGAATTTGGAGGGTAGTTTATTGTTCTAAATTTCTAAGGTTTATGTTTAAGGTTGTGTTCTTGAATTTCTTGAAGGAAAAACAAAAATTAAGGAAGAAGAGCAAGGAAAAGCAAGGTTTGGTACTTTAACTAATTGTTTGTTCATTTTCTTGAAATTTTTCTGTTTTAGAATTAGTGAAATACCGTGACTTGTATGATTTTTAATTAAATATAGAAAAATGTTCTTGAAGTGAATTTTTGATATGTTGTGCCTCAATGCGTCTAGAATGACTGAAAAATATTTTGAGTTGAATTCGGAATGGTTATGATTATGGAAAAATTATTTCTGTTAGACCTGATCTAGGAGGTACCTTGACTGAGACAACCATGTTTCCGGATTTTTAATAAAATTTAGAAAAATAATATTCAACTAAATTTTGTATATGTTGTTTTTTAGTAAGTCTAGTATTTGAGAAAAATAATTTAGAATCACATTGATTGAATTTAATTTATGGAATTCATAAAATTCAGAACTGCTGCCAGGATGCAGGGCAACTGGAGCAGTCTGGTTGGGTGAACTACTTGACCAAGATTTTGTGTCCAGTTTGATCTGAAATTTTAAAGAAATGATTTTAAGATGTAAAACTAAATTCTGTAAAAATTTTAGAGTTTTTAGTCAAGTAGATTATTTTATAAAAGTTTTTAAAATAAGGATCAAGTTGAGTCCAAAACCAGAATTTACTATTTATATGGTCATTTTGCTAATATTCATTTGGTCATTTTTCAAAAGTAATTCAATTGATTCCTTATGCATATAAATGAGCATAATATGTTATTAAAATGACAAAATATGATATTTTACATTGAAATAATATAAGAACCATAAGTCGATAATTGTATAATGCATATTCAATTAAGAAATGACATAAGAATTTTGGCTCCACTGGGTATCTGGGATAGTACTGAGTAGGGTAAGGATATGATATATCATACTATATGCAGTGCTGCTTTAATATAGGACTTCGGTCCGAGTTATATAGGGTGACGACCCGAGCTATATAGGACTTCGGTCCGAGTTATATAGGGCAATCGCCCTAGTTATATAGGACTCCGGTCCGAGGGCTTCAGCCACAGATTCCACAGGGCTTGGTCCGCAATTTTTTTAGTAGGGCCACAGCCACAGAATATATATACAGTTGTTTCAGTTAGTTCCTTACCATACGTTAGTCTATCAAATTACCTTGTGGAGCGAACTGATAAAATGATAATAACTGAATATATGACATGTATGGATTATTTTTACTATGATATTATTTTTCAATACAACTCATTGCTTTTAAAAGTGCATTATGCTTTTATTATTTATTTTTCGTAATTAGTTAAAGTTCCCACTAAGCAATGCTTAGCGAGTTTAGTTTTTTCTAAACTCGTAGGTTATTAGCAAGGAGTCAGTAGCGAGCAGAGGAGTCCTGCGATCTGTCGGTCATCAACAAACTTAGGTGGTACTTTTCATTTTGTATTTTGGTATTGGAAATTGGCATGTACTTATTTGAACAATACAAAGAGATAACTTGATGTAGCATATAAATCTAGTAATGTATAATAACTGTATGGTTTTAAATTGAGTTGGGTTGTGAATATAGAAGTGTGAATTCTTCTTACAGGATTGTAGTTGAGGTTATAAGGGTGGATTATTAGGAGTGTGCTTGAGTTGAATTGTGAAACAAAATATTTTTCAGAAATAAGAAAAAAATCAGTTTTGTCGACACTTGGGACCTAGAATTTTAAGGGAGACTAAGTCAAAATTTTTGGAAAATTTTTATAAGGAACATTAAGTAAACTGACATAACCAGAGCTTGTATCCCGATGTAGCATTCTTCCTCGGCTTATTCATAGGTCGGAAATGGGTGTTACAGGATATCATAAAAGAAAACATGTGTAATTTGGGGATTATGACCCTAATTATATTAGTATATATCTTTCTTATTTCTAATTTAGTCCATCAAAAAATTATAAATTATGTAATAGAGTATCTACACATAGAAATCCATACTTCTTGATATGAATTGGATCCATTATATAATCTTAAATAAAATTAGGTCACTTTTATATTTGGGCCAAACTTTTTATGATAACACATGACACACAATTATATATATATGAGCCCATAAATTTAACAATCTCCAACTTTGACTATATATGTATAAAATTTACCTCATATTGTATGTCATAATAACCTTATAAGCTCAAAATTGTGCTATCATAAAAAAATCTGAATAATCTCATTCCTCAATTATGTTAACATATAACCAAGGCAACTTTCATCACATTTATCGTAACAAAATCGTCATTGATCACGTATATCAACATAACCAAATGACATAGATCAATTATGGATGTGTAACATGAAAATTATATGCAATGTGATCTAAACATATATGTTTCCAACTTGTCCACCTTAAAACTTATTGTGACAAAGTGTGAATAATTGAAAGAAACTTTATTTCTGCAGAAATCATCCTTAAAATATCCATAAACTAAAATAACTGAAATGTGTATATATAGAAAAGCAAAATTACAAACTCTCACTGAAACTATATATACTGAAATGGCATAACACCTATATGAGCGGTATGCTCATGAATGACATTAGGTGGCAATCCCTTAGTGAGCGGATCTGCAATCATGGAGTTTGTACCAATATGCTATATAGATATTTGTCTACTTCGAACTCTTTTCTTTAACAACTAGGAACTTAAGGTCTACGTAATTCGACTAGCTAGAGCTCTTATTGTCATTGGAATATAAAACTGCTAATTTACTGTCACAAAAATCTTAAGTGGTTTTTCAATTCCATCTATAATTTGCAGTCCAGTGATAAAATTTCACAAAAATATTCCATGATTAGATGGCTCAAAACACACTAAAAAGTTAGCTGCCATAGTGGACGAAGCCACGAATGTTTGTTTGACACCCTTCCAAGAGGTAGCTCCTCCAACAAGCAGATAGATATAGCCCGATGTGGATCTTATACTATCTTAGCATCTAACAAAGCTGGAGTCTGAATACCTAATGCTTTCTAACTTATATGACTTCTTGTGTGTGAGCATGTAATGTTTTGTTCTTTATAGGTACTGCAAGACCCTTTTGGCTGCTTTCCAATGATACATTCCCAAAATACTTAAATATCTACCCAACACTCCAACAATGTATGCAATATTTGGACGCGAACAAATTTAAGCATATATTAGACTCCTTATTGCTGATGTATATAAGGAATCTTCTACATTTCCTATTTCTCAAAAGCATTCTTAGGACATTAATCAAGACCTTTAGCCATAGAGGTATAATTTGGTTTGCAATTCTGCATGCCATATATCTTGAGAACCTTTTTATACAAGCCTTTTATGATAATCCAAGAATACCTCGAGAGTGATCTCAATGTATCTAAACCCTTAATACAAAAGTTGCATCACCTAGATCTTTCATCTTGAAATTTCTTAGTTTCATGTACTAAGCCTATGTCGTTACTGCAAGTAATATGTCATCAATGTATAAAATGACAAAAATATGTTTGCTTCACTGAATTCATGGTGCATACAATCATCAGCCAAATTCACCTCAAAATCGAATAAGACTGACCTAGTGAAATTGTAATACCATTGACGAGATGGTTGCTTAAAACCATAGATGGATTTCTTTAATTTGCATAACATGACACATAGTTTTCTGGTTGTACCATATACATTGTTTCACCAATGTCACAATTGAGAAACACAATTTTGACATCCATCTGATGTAGCTCAAGATTAAAATATGTCATTAAAGCCATTATAGTCACAAAAGAGTCTTTCAATAAAATCAGAGAGAAAGTCTCCTTATAATTGATGCTTTCTTTCTATGTGAACATTGTCGCACATTAACTTAATCTCTTCATTCATTGCATCTATTCACTTTTAAGAGTTAGAACTTTTCACAACTTAACAAAAGTTGATCGAATCACTTTCCATCACTCCAATGTCATCTTTATGTTCTCAAACAAATACAATATAATCATCTGAAATTGTATTTCTCCTTTCTCTAGTGGATCTCCTTAACGACAATGGTTCTTGAGGTTGTAAAGTTTGTTATTTTGGAATAACTTCTTAATGTTGAGCTTGAGGTTTAATAACATTGTCACTATCTAGAATTGCTTCTTGAATAATGTCAGTTATGAGAAACTATTCTTGATCATTTTCAATAGCAATTAATGGAATATTAACATATTCCTCTTCAAAGACAAAGTCCTTAACTCTTTCTTCCCCTACAAACTCAACATCCTAAATGAATCGGGCATTCTAAATCTCAAAAATAGATATAATCATGGGATCATAAATTTTGTAACCCTTTCAGAGTATCCAATGAAATAGCAACTGATAGTCACAGAGTTTAATTTCTTTTTATTTGGCCTATAAGGCCTTACCTTAGCTGGATGTCCCCAAATATAAAAATGCTTTAGACTAGATTTCTTACCTGTCCAAAGCTCATAGGGAGTCTTTTTAGTTGCTTTGTTATGTTGAGTATATATACTGCACTCTTTAATTCCTCTCCCCAGAGTGATTCAGGTAAGGCAAATTAGTAATTATACACCTCAACATGTCCTCAAGTGTTCTGTTTTGTCTTTCAGCCATACCTTTCATATTGGGCAAACCTGACATAACATACTATAGGACAATACCACATTCCTTGAGGAAATTAGCAAATGGTCCTAGACATTTTTCACCTGATCCATCATATTTGCCAAAGTATTTACCACCACAAACAAATCTAATGCTTTTAATCCTTTTGTTGAGTTGATTTTCAACTTAAGTCTTATAAGTTTTAAACTTATCCAGGGATTTTGATTTCTCATGAATGAGATAAAGATAGCCATATCATGAATAATCATCTATGAACGTTATAAAATATTGTTTACCATTCTAAGAAGCCATAGGGAATGACCCACAAATATCTATATGTATTAATTCTAAGATGTTTAATTTCCTATTTGCATTATATCTCCTGACATTTGTTTGTTTCCTCTTAATACAATTCGCACATATATCAGAATCTGAAAAATCAAGAGGATTAAGAATACCGTCAGACACAAGTCTCTCAGTTCTCCTCTTAATGATATGACATAATCTTTTGTGCGACAACAAAGCTAAATTCTCAATGGTTAATTTGTGCTTTTTTATTGATTATATTAACATGTAAGGATTCATTAAATGAAGCAATTGTGTCGAGTAAATATAGATTATTATAACCTTATAAAGAACCAAAACCAATCAAATTTGAGTTTTGAAAGAGACTAAATTTTCCATTTCCAAATGAACAACAATAACCAAATTTGTCCAATGCTGAAACCAAAATTGAATTCTGCCTAAAGGGCGGTAAAATAAAAGTCTCAATCAAATCCAAATAAAATTCAATTCTTAATAATAATGTAATTGTCCCAATTGCTTTAACCTATATTGACTTACCATCACCGACATAGAAGTATCTTTCACCATCAATAGGCTTTTATTAATTTAGCAACCTTGTATAGATACATTGATGTAAGTTGTTGCACTGGAATTTATCCACCATGTGTGTCTACATTTTGAAGTCAAATTAACCTCAAAACAAAAAAAAAATAAAAAGTGTACCTTTCTTTACATGCCATGCATGATAAATGGTACATTGCTTTTTCTTGTGATTTGCAATGCTTCAAAAGAAACAACTATCCTTATTTGGTTCCTTTTATTGTTTCTTTTGTGGTGCTATATATGCAGCTTCCTTAATCCCCATAGAGATCAGTTTGCTAAGAGTGTACTGGTTTCAACCTTTTCATTTTTAGCAAACCTCTTCTCAAGTTTCTCAAGGAAAACCTTATTTATATCCACCTTACTAGACATAGGCATTGGCAAAAGGAATATTAATTCAAAGTTGCTTGAAGACCTACAAAAACTTCTTATATTGCTCTCCCAATTTTTGCTTCTTCAACCTCTGAGGAAAATGAATGGGAGGCACATAAGATTTGCCTTTATGTTGAGGTGATGTTTTTTCCTCTTCTTCTTTTTTCTGGATTAGTATCTGCTGCAACTCCTAGTTCTTAAGCAATGGAGTTCTCATTTTTCTTTGGGAAAGATATAGTTGGCATTCTCTCTTCTAGTTGCTTGCCACTTCTTAAGATTATTGCTTTGCATTGCTTTATAGGATTTATCTCGATTTTGTTGGACAGTGAACTTTGAGGCCTATGGTTTAAGAAACTTGTAATTTGGATCTCTCCTTTGCTAGCTGCTACCTCTTTTCTCTCTCAAAGTCACCCAAGATATCAAGATAACACTAAAAATATAAAGATACCTTTTCTCAAGGGTTTACAACTCCCTATATAGTGATTTTAGGTCTCCAAGTAGGGTTAGAAAGCAAATTTCTTAAAAGATCTCATCAAATCTCGCGAGCTAGCAGCTTTATAATTGGCACAATAGTGCATAAATACACTGGCATGGTTTTACAGACTTTTTTTTTCCTTCTTGATATTCTCTCTATGAAATAAACCTTTTAATCAGCACAACCGTGTTGATTGAAAGCACTTCTGAACTTCTTTTTCTCCCAGGCATCATGCTTTTAATTAGCACAACCATGCTAATTCTGAGTAGTATAGTTGTGCCACTTATTCTTTTAGCTGGAATTCACTTCAAAGTTGCTTTTGCAATCTTTTCTTGATATTTTTATATTCCAAGTCCAAAATTTTTCGATTTTCACTTTATTGCAAAATATTCTTGAAATTAAAGTGTTCGATATCAAATTTGCCAAAATATTTCAAAAAACAAGAAGGAATGCCTACTTTATGCCTCCACATTTAAAAAGAATAATATACCTAACAAGTTGCTGATTATATTTTTCTTTTAGAATAATTTATTTACACTACAAGAAAAATGAAAATTAGTGACGGATTAATTCTCAAAAATCTGTCACTAATGTTGCTATTCATGTTGTCCCTAAAAAATTAAAGATGAAATTTTGAATCTGTCGGTATTTAGCGATAAATTTTTTTGTTGCTAATTATACATATTTTGCCCCTGCTTAATATTGTCGTTCTTTAGTGAAGACAAATTTAGCAAAGAAAAATTCGTTGCTAAATTTTAAAAAATAAAATAAATTATTTTTTTTAAAAATAAAATATTTTATTTTATTTTTTAAAAATAATTTATTTTATTTTTTAAAAAATAATTTATTTATTTTTTAAAATTTATTTATTTTATTTTTAATTTCTACAATAATTTATTTCTAAAAATTATTTGTTCTATTAAATAATTTATTCTAAAAAATATTTATTATAATAAATAATTTATTTACATAAAATTAAATTATTTACCAAATAATTTCTACAAAAAAAATATTTTTTCAACTAATTTCTATAAAAATTATTTTATTCTAAAAATTATTTAATCAATAAAATAATTATTCAATCAAATAATTTATTTATTCTAACTAATAATTTATTAAATATAAAAATAAATTATTCCAATAAATAATTCCTAAAAAATATTTATTCTAACATTTCTCTAAAACTTAAATCCATCTATCAAATAATTTCAAAAAGTTTATTCTAAAAATTATTTATTCAATCAAATAATTAATTCAATCTAAAAATAAATTATTCAACCTAATAATTTCTAAAACTTATTCTACCAAATAATTTTTAAAAATTATTTTTCTAAAAATTATTTATTCAACAAAATATAACATTTATTCCAAAAATTATTACTAATTACAAAAATATAAATAAATAAATAAATAAAGATGCATACCTTCAATCCAAATACAAGAGAAGAAAAGAGAGAAAATGAAGAGGAAGAAGTAAAAGAAAAAAGAGAGAGAGAGGGAGGAAAAAGAAGAAAATAATAAGAAGAAAAGAAAAAAGAAGAAAGAAGAAAGAAAAGAGAAGAAAAAAGAATGTGACAGAAGAAAGAGAGAAAGAAAGAAGAATGAAATGAAGGAAAAAAATTGAGAAGAATAAATATTAAATTTTTAGCGACGAAATTAAGTTTTATCACTAAAAAGGAATGACTTAAATTTAAAAATTTATAATTAGCGATGGAATTATGTTTCGCCACAAATTAGCGATGAAATTATGTTCCGTAGTTAAAATTCAGCACAAAAAATCACCCATATTTAAAATATTTGAAATTTGGTTCTGTTACTAATTAGCGATAAAATTAGCGACGGATATGACTTTCGTCGCTAATTAGCCGACATAAATGACACTCATATTTTTAAAATATTTAAAATTTAACGAAAAAGTAGTTTTATCACTAATTCAGATAAAATCAACAACAGATATAGATTTCGTCGCTAATTAGCGATAGAATTAAAATTTGTAGTTAATTAGCGATGAAAATAATTTTTTTTGCTATTTTTATTTATTAGCAATGAATATTTAATATCATCAATATTTTTTTTGTCTTTAAATTCGTCGCTAATAATTTTTTATCGCTAACCTGTTTCTAATTTTTACTGCCAATTTGCATTTTTTTTATAGTATTAGTTTTTGAAATAAATCAAGTTTAGTTCTGACATAACTTCTCAAATTTTAAATTTCAGTCAGTTCCATTATTAAGCTAAAGGTATTATTAGCTGATTTTTGTATTTTCTGTTTAGTAAGTTGTTAATTTAAGATTTCATAGCTAATAAATCAATAGAACAATTTTCTCTCAAAAATACATTTCTTCTTCATTCCCAATAATGGTAATCAGGTGAATAACCCTCATTTTAATTGTAAGCAGAGGCGGAGATAAAGGGGGTCCCATGAGGCCCTGTTCCCCCCTCAGTTAAAAATAAAAAATTTTTAGGTATATTTGAGAATGAATATTACATTGGTTGAGATGGAACAGCTTGGCCTTACTATGTGAGAGCACGCAACTTCGATCCACGCTCCCAACATTTTTCATCCTTTTTTTTCCAATCTTTAAAACTGGGCCTTTTAATCAAGCCCATTACAAACAAACAAGATTTGTCAATGACTCTGCCCATTACAAACAAACAAGAATAACTTAATTGTGACTCTTTCTCTTCTTTCTCACGTTTCTTCTTCGTTAATTCCTTTTTCTTTCTTTTTTTTTTTTCAGATAACAGTTTCTTCCTTTTTCAATTTCATTCTTTCACCGATTGGCACCAGCAAGGCAGCGGCAACAAGTTAAGAATAGGTACACCACTTACTTTTAATCTCATATTTATTTTGTTGCAATTTTTTTATCTTGCTAAAATGAATTGAAATTTGAAAAATAATGAATTAAGAAATTGGCTTGAATACTTGAGGACATTATAAATTTGAAATGTTTAATTTGATTTTGTAGTATGAAGTTTTTTTTTTTGAGAAAAGTAGTATGAAGTTAAATTGAAATTATTATTTTTTTGTAGTTTATAATCTGGAATTTTTTTATTTCTTTTATAATTTGATATTTTTAATGTTTAGTATTTGATAAATTGAAATGGCTACTATATATCTATTGACTATTGTGATTGAATTATTTTTTTTATTCTTTGTAGTTATATGGAGCGATATTTTAAAAAATTAAGACCAAGTAGTGAAGAGTCGCCATCAGTTAATCAAAATATTCAATCGACTCAACCACATAAGGAAGCAATTGTTCAACCGGTACCGTGGAAAGAGCTTTCTCCGCAATGAAAATTATTAAAAGTTCACTTCGTAATAGCATGGGAGATGAGCTGCTAAATGATTGTTTAGTTATCTATATTGAAAGAGATGTATTTGCAAGTATTGACAATGAAACAATTATGAATAGATTTCAATCAATGAAAAATAGGCGAGGAATATTGTAATTTAATGTTTTAAATTTTCTTTGTATCCAACATTTTTCTTGTTTTATTTATTTTATTATAAATATTATTTTTGTGAATTATAAATTTTAAGTTGAATTGGACCCCCCTTATCTAAAATCCTGGCTACGCCACTGATTGTAAGTGTATATTTCTATTATATTTCAAGAGCACTATATAGACTTAGATAACTATATATTTTTAATTTAGTCCAAATTTGATTGGTTAAAGAATTTATTCTTCTTATTATTGTTTAATTCTTAAAGTTTTACCTATAGTTTTATATATTTTTTATTTACAATTTTAATATAAAATGATTTATATTCAATGAAAAAACATATAATATTGTTATGTCATCTTATTATTAAAAAAATGATAATTACGTATTTCGTATTATTGTTATTAACATCTTTTTATGTTGGCTTAGTTCAATTTAGGTGACAATTTACCTGACGAGAATTATTTTTTTGGAGGGAAAAGAATTATCTCCATTAACAATAAAAGGCATTTGCTGGTGCTGCCAACATATTTTATTAATTAATGAAGCATTGGTAGGTCTTTTTCATCACTTGTGCATGTCTTTTTGTTAGATTTTGGTAGCTCAAAAGTTGATTACATGTCAAAATGTTACTGTAGTGTCTTTAATTAAAATTTATTCAAAAGTTAGGCAGCCCTATTTTATTATTTTATTATTAATTTAAGTTAAGTTAATTGTTTCAATAGTATAAAATTAAAATAAAATCAGAATTAATGAACTATTAAGAAATATAAATGCAATTTTATTTTCTTTTTTAATAATATATACTACATATTCGAATGGACAATTATGAATAAAATCACATTCATGTGGTTTTTCAAACCTTTACAAGCTTATCAAATTATCAATACGATCGCAGGAAGTAATATTATATCCATTCTACTGAAATTGTCAACTTAAAAAAACTTATTAAAATTATTATTTTATAAAATTAAGAAAAATTAATTAATTTTTTAACTATATATTTACTATTAATGAGTTAATTAATAAAGTGAGAATTTAACAATAAACTCAATGCTCTCTCCATCCTATTTTTATAGTTCATTATACTATTTTTATATATCCCAAATTATATTTTACTTGTCATAAATAAAAGGCTAAATAATTATAAAGTTTTTAAAATTTTGCATATTATACTAGTCAGTCCCTATATTTTTAGCATTTAATTTTTGCATCTATTTATTTTCAAAAATTACACTGTTTAGTCCTTCTGTTATTCTAAAAATATTAGCCAACTATTTTGGTATTATAAAATAATTTCTTTATTCTATTTTTATATATATTTTTCTTTGATTTTTTTATGTCTTGCTTATTTTTAATTATATATATATATATTGCATATAATTTATTTTAATTTTATAAATATTATTAAAAAATAATTTTAAACAATACGAATAATATTTTTTATTATTTTGCAGAGAATTCATATATATTATTTATTTTAATTTTATAAATATTACTAAAAAATAATTTCAAATAATATAAATAATATATTTTATTATTTTACAGATGATCTATATATAAAATAAAATTAAATATGAAATAAATTTAATAAATAATAAAGATAAATATATATAAAGAAAGTATAAAAAAGTTATTTTACAATATCAAAATAGATAAATAATAATTTTAGAATGAAAATATTAATAAAATTACTAAATAGTTTAATTTTTAAAAATACAGAATGCAAAAATTAAATATTAAAAATATAAAAACTGACTAGTGTAATATGTAAAACTTCAGAGACTTTATAATTATTTAGCCTAAATAAAATAATAATTTTATTATTATATTCTTATTTAATATATATTTTTTTTATCATAATTATAAATAGCATTAAAATAATTTAAAAAAATATATTATATTTAACGAGAGTTTATTAAAAAAATTTAATTTTAACTAAATTAATTATATTTTATTAATATGCGAAAAAATAATTGATAGACTATAAAAATAATGCTGAAAAAATGAGTACTAATAAAGCAAATAGCAGACATTTTAACTTTTTCAGAATAACTTATTATATAATCAAGAAAATATAATGATTATATAAATATTTTTACATCAGTTAAAGGGAGTAACAAATAATTAAAAAAAAAAGTAATTAATAAAAGCAAAAAATGATTAAAAAGGAAGAGTACGTCAAAAAGACAGGAGTTAAAGCTGTCGACAGAGAAACCAAAAATTTTGAATGGGATATTATATAGTGTTTTGCCTCATTGGCAAGCACTAGGGTTGTTTTGGAAGAAATATAGGCATCATGAATTTGAGCAGTGGTGCTTATTAATTAGTGTGATTTGGAATCACATTATTCATAGGCTTAATTAATTACATTATTAATATTATTTTGAAATTTGAAACAGGTTTTGGGAGCCCTTCATATATATATATATATATATATTCAGTGGCACAACTAAACAACCAATAAAGGGAATAAATTTTTCAAAAAAAAAATTATAATCTAATTGAAACTAAAATTAGATATTTAATATTATAGTAAAATTTAAAATTTTTATTATAAATTTCTATAAAAAGAATTTCTCAATCAAAATTTATATTATTTATTAAAATTTAAAAATTTATTAAATTTTTATATATTTTTTTATTCTAATTATTGAGTTTATTAATTTATTTATAGTATTTTATTATTAATTAAAAAATTTATAACTAAAAAATTATTAATATATATAATTCAAAAGGATATAGGATATATTAAAAGTATATACTTTTATAAGAAGGGTATAATTTTCTATATATATGAAATTTTAATTTTATATAATTTATATATAATTTTATAATTAGTAATTTTATATCATTTTAATATATCCTAAAATTATATATGTAAAATTATGTACTTTGAAATTATCAAACTATATATATAATTATATAAAATATATATTTAAAAAATTATATATATATATATATATAATTACATGTATATAAACAGGGGGGGGGGGGGGGTGTTGAATGGTACGCGAGATAAAATTACTACACATTAAAATTGATTTTCATAAAGAATTTAGATTCAAATTTGAATGAGTTTATCAATGTTATATTTTTTTCAAAAATAATTTTAAATTTTATCAAAAATAATTTGTTTACTATTAAATTATTGTAATCAAATGAGTCGTATTTCTTATCTTATCAAATGAATCTCTTTTAAAGTTAACTCTTAATAACATTTGAGTTTAATAAAAAAAATTAAATAAATTACATATGAAATTTGAAGGAGCAAATTTTAGATGAATTTTGCTATAAAAAATACATTACGAATATTACTTTTCTTTTTCATACTACTTAAATTTATTTATCCATGAGAAATTCTATCTTTGACCTGATTTATATGCATCAATTAAATTAAATAAATTCAATTATTTTTTTATTATCACTTTATCAACAGTTTATTAATAATTGGGCATATATAGTAGAACTTTATATTTTACGAAATTTTTGACATTACTAAATCAATATTATATTTTCTTTTAGATATCAAATTTTCATGGTTCTAAAACAATGATCGAAATTTGAAATGTATATCTAAATCACAAAATTATTAATGAGTCAATAGCACTAGTAACATATAATGACCGGAGATTCTAACACTATGCTTCTATCTTAAAATTGCGGAAAAACAGGATCCTATTAATTAGTCAACAAGGTGTAATGACCACAGAATATGTCAATACAATAAGTAAATCATTGTTATAAGAGATTCGTGTGCAAAAAGAATCTTTGGTTAGCCCATGATTGTGGGCAATTTAAGAGCCTTTTATAGGCCTAAAATCAATCAATGTTATGAAATTATGAAATGTCACTATGTAGAGAAATTGACCAAAGATGGTGGGTTTTCTGTTTTTTTTGTGCTATTTACATAAGACGTAGGTTTTGTGTGGCTAAAGTGATGAAAGTTTTTCAAAAATCATTTGTACCTTTTATGAGTTTTTCATTGGAGAAATGATTGCTGTGTCTATTCTCTTTTTTTTTTTTCGGTATTTTGGAATGAAAAGCTCCTTCTTTGGAAGCAAATGGTTGGACATGAACGTTTTTTTTTTCTTTTTTTTTTCTTTTTTTTTATTAAACTTGATAGCCATTTTATGAGTGCCTGATATATTTGTTAACAAATTTACATATTTTTATGTTAAGAATTTTTTGAGCCGAGAAATATATATAATTTATCGCATACATTAAGATATGATAAAGAAATTAATTTTAAAAATATAAAAAATATCTTATTTCATAAAGAAAAGTCATATTCACATGTTTAACTTGATGTTTATTTTAATAGTATGTAATTATTTTTTAAAAAAAAGTAAGTTAAGTTCTCAAATTTAAATTTAAGTCAGAAAATAACTTTAAAAAAGAAATTTTACTTTTAATATATATATATTTTTCAAAAAAAAAATATATATACAATAAAAAATGTCTGGAAAAATGTGCCAAAATATGGTACGAAATAGTGACAAGCAGTAGGGGGAAAAGAGACAATTAGCAAATGTTATTAAGACAACCTGATCCTCATACATACTGGACCATCTTCTATTCTTCTTTCCACCACAAATCACCACTTTAATACCCATTTGCATTTTGTACGTTAATTCAAAGAAAATCCATTTGCATTTAGACAATATTAAATGCCTCATTCAAGTCCAAAGTAGTAATATCTTTAAGTTTAAAAAAGAAAAAACAAAATATACTTTAATAAATAAATATGCGTGTATCAATTAGAGGGATAAAGATATAATTGACACATACCAGTAAGTATATATTATATTATATTATCTTTTTAAATATTCAAATAATATTATATGATATAGTATATTATATCGTTTTTTTTTTCAAATAATAATATTCAAATAATATTATATGATATATTATATTATATCATTTTTTTTTCAAATAATATTATATGATAATGTATTATTACATCATATTATTTAATTATATATACTTCCAGTAATTTGAATAATAAAGTTTAAATCATGATAATCACATGATATCTTAAATTCAAATTACTAATTTCTAACTTCTTTTTACATGTAAATAAAAATATTTCATTAAATTAATAATTTTACTTTTAATTATTGAATACACCTTTATAAAAGAAGGCTATAGAAAAATAAAATAAAATAAGAGGGTGGATGGGGGCGGAGGCAGGGGTCTGCAGGACAATGGACCCCCTCCCTCCTCCCCCCATATACATTATATATATGCACATATAATTTATATTTTATATATAATATATATTTATAATTTATATATAATCTATATAATTATAAATATATAAATATACAAAATTTATATAATTATAAATATATAAATATATAAAAATATATATTATATATTTATATATAAATTAAATATATATATATAATATATAAATTATTCACTTTTTTACACCATATATATATATTAAAATTAGAGGGTATTTAAAATTTTGTAATTAGTCACTTAGGTTAATTTTAAAATTTTACAATTAGATTATGCATTAAATAAAATTAATATTTTTAACATTAATAAGATTAGGTAATATCAGAAAAAAATATATTTTAAGAAAAAAATATACTTTAACTTTAAATATAAATATTAATGCTAACTATTTATATTATTTTTTTAATTTAAAAATAAAATTAAATATAACTTTATCTGTAATTTTTTTATTTAAAAAATTTTATTCATCCTTTATCTAGATCCTGGTTCCACTAATGATAAAAGGAGGAGCACAAGAGAAATTATTGCCACTGAATAAACCAAGCGTCGCAATAGAAGACTACAACTACAAGTGATATAATCCACCAATTTCTGTCTTTCTTTTTTTCTTTTTTATCTATTTTGGGTGGTGCAATTTTTTAGTATTTTTTATGGAGATTCTTGATAATCATGTACATAGTCTTTACTGCATTGCAGTATTATTGTTAAAAGGCTATTCTTTCTTTCTTTCTTTTTTATCATTTTCTTGAAAAATGGTATTTGGTTGGATGCTTTGAATCAGTTATGTATATATAGATAGCAGAAATTTGGCAAAAGTGAATAAGATCCACTAAGCAAGTGGATATGACATGTTGCCTGTCTTTGTCATGAAGGTCTTCTCTTTTCTTTCTTGGTAGCCATAATTTCTGAATAGAGTAGTTGAAATCCTTCTTCCTTTAATAATAAATAATATTTAAGGATATGCAATATTCAACTCTAACATCTTTCTAAATCTAGAGGAATAAGCTAACTAAAGGGAGGTTGTTAGAAAAAAAATTTCTTAAGTTTATACTTTCTAATTTCAGTATAGAGTTAATAAATTAATGGGTCAGCTCCCCTTTTTGTGGCTAAGATCATGAGTTTATTTTCAATAATAATAAGAGTACGTGTGGTTGATGAAAATCACACCATTTCAATAAAGTCAAATCATCTTCCAACAAATATTGTATTCTTCATGAGTTTGAAGTCTCTTTCAAGTAACGTCTAAATTGTTTCTTTGAAGGGTAGATGTTTAGATTAACGATGTTTTATTTTTTATTTTTATATAATTAATGGATTGATTTTATTAGAATAATTAAAGAAATAAAGTTAAATTGTAAAAAATAAAATTTCATATAACATTCGAAAAATAATTCATAATATCATTTTAACGTGACATTTAAAAAATTTATTAATTAATTAAACAACTATTGATTGCAACTCCCAATAGATCTAAAGTTGCTTTAAACTATAATTTTTTATAAAAATGTTATATGAATTAAATTGGTACGGATCAAAAGTGTTTATGCATTAATTATATTAGAAAAATAACTATTTTAGCCTTACATTTATTGTTAAAAATAACAATAAATATAATATTAGAATAATCATTTTTAAATATAATTAATGAATAAAATACTTTTGATCCGGATTAATTTGATTCATTTAACATTGCTCAATTTTTTAAGTCAATTTTATCTCAATATTTTAATTTTTAATTATGATATAAACTTTGGGATTATAATTTCTCAGAATCATTTAGTCTTAAATTTATGCATATTAACTTCAATTTATTTTATAGAATCATTCAATTTATTTTATGTCTAGCAACTTTAAAATATTAAATTTCAGTGAAATTTTGCAATTAGGTATGATTTTTTTATTCTAATTATACAATCATAAAACTTTCTTGCCTGGTACTCAAGCAAGGTGTTTTGTTTAGAATTTAGACCTTGTAATTGTCATTACTTTTTTAAAATAAAAAGGGAAATTGATTAAATTTTATATATAATAAACTATAATTTAAATTATTATTTCATGAAAATGTTCTTGGATATAAACTTTTGACCTTAAATTCTTTTCTCATGATGTCAATGAGTGAGAGATTTTACCTTTTTCATTTCACATTTTTTATTAATTTTATAAAAAAAAAATTCTTCAAACATTTTTAAAAATAAAATTATTTTCAAAAAATATTTTTTTTTCAAAAATATGCATCTAGTATATTAAAATTATATTCCATTTTCAGAGATATATATTTGATATATATCTAATATTAAAAATATACTAAAATTATATAAATTTTTTTAAAAAATAACACATAATATAATTTTCCAAAAAAAAGTCTTCTTAAGAAAAAATAATAATAATTGGAAGGGAAGTGTCGTGCATTTTGAACCCTAGAGTTGGCCACTTAATTAGCAAATAGTCATGACCCATTCATTTTGGGAAAGGACGGATAATTCAAAGGTTTATATAATCAGGCTTAATTTCCACATAAAATAATAACTAGTAAAAATTCCCTTAAAATAATAATAATAATTTTAATTTAATTTTACAATCTTAAGTGACATATGGACATTTAAAAAAAAAAAAGGTGACATGAACAGGTATAGAAATCAAATTTAATTTTACAATATTAATTGGCATATGGACAGGTATGGAAATCAAATTTAATTTTCATTTCTAAAATTAAAATAATTATTAAAAAAAACTTGACATTAGACTTTTAGAAAATTTTTACACCACAAATCTTGGCAATGTGAGATCACACTACATGCTTTCTAATTATATATTTATTAAGAACAAATAAATAAATAAAAAGTTTAACCAAACAAGGATGTTTCTTTCATTCTTTGTAAACAACTTGAGTAGAATAATTTCTTAGTCACTGTCCAATTTTATTATTATTGCATAATTTTTTAATCTCCATCACTTTCTCAACTCCCAGACACTTTTTTATTTACTAATATTCTAATTAATAATTTTTAGAATGATAAGATATATATTAAACTCAAATATCCAGTCAAAATTAAAAATAAAACTTGTAAATGATTTAATCCTTATTTAATCAGGGGGTTAATAATCTAATAATTGAATAATTAGTTTGCATTGCTACTGCTTGTGATCAAGATAAAGGAAATATATATCCCTTGATATATCGTTGAAATTGAAAAGGTAGATAAATAAAATTATATATATATATATATATATTTCAAATAGATTTGACAAAATCAAATTAATTTGGTTTTATCTAGTAATTACACATCCTTAGTTAGAAGCTGAAGGATTAATCCGGAGTTTAATATGATGATAATTTATTTAGTTGAAAAAAAAAGCTTAATAAACTTAGAGTTTAAAATTAATTAATTATTAATGTATTCACCATCATTGTTGAATATGTTAAGAGTACAAAAATTATAGAACTTGGCATATGAGAATAGTCTATTGGCTTTGTATATAATGTTGAACTATTAGATGAAGTGCAACATATAAAAAATATGAGAATATGAGTTAGTTAATATAGAAATAAGTTCTTTCACTTTTTTTTTTTTTATAAAAGTGGATGGTATCACCGGCAAATTTATTTATTATCAAAAAAAAAGGACGGGAATCCCGTGCAAATGCTTACAAAACCCTCATAATTGGGCAAATGAAAGAAAATCTATAATCTAACATAAGGAATGTTTGAATTATCAGAAGTAAGAATGCATCTAAGCAAGTGAGGCAGCGAATTGAAGTCCCGAAATAAGTATTTGTTTGGAATGAAAGCGGTTAAAGTTGGCCATAAAATCAGCGGCTTGATTTCCTTCCCTATGAACGTGCACTATTTGAGCTGCAGAAGAAATCATAAGATTATAAATATTGCAAACAGTAGGCGAAGCATTAACCTCAGCAGATATGGCGAGCTGGTTAATCGAGGTAAGAGAATCAGTTTCAATGATCAACAGCTTGAACTCATTTGTTAAGCTCCACTGAAGACTGTGATAAATGGCGAGGAGCTCAGCAGTTGCAGGCGAGCTGGCAGAATAAATATTTTTAATATGATATCAGAATAGATATTTTTATTTAGATTGTTTGAATAATGATCATTAATATATAAGACTATGCTCTTAGGTGGCCCGGATAATATTAAATGAGTAGTTAACATATGACTTAATTAATATAAAAATAAGCTCTCTAAAATTATCTACTAATTTTTTAAAGTTAATTTTTTTAAATTTATATTGACAAGAAAAAATATAATATAGAAAATTTAACATATAATTTTCCCTTTATTTTAATATCTTTTCTTTTGGTTTTTCTAGGAATTTATTTAGAAAAATTAATAGAAATTTCATCTAAATAATTAATTATTTTAAATGGTTATTTTAGATTTGAAACGATATTTATTTTTAAAATTTTATATTTATAATTCAAATTTTCATAATTGTTTTAAAATATAATTTTTAAACTTATAATTTAAGTTTTCATAGTTATTCCAAAATATCACCGATTAAGAAAAGGAATCCTGTCATTACTTACAGGCCACTAGACACGTACGTCCCAGGACAACAAAAAGCCAAAAAAAAATAATTCAAAATTACTATATTTTCAAAATAGGTTAAGATTTATAAGAATTTATTATTATTTTATCAAAATATCATTTTTAGAATTTATTATGAAATAACTAAAATATTTATACTAAAAGTAAAAAAAAAATTATAAAAAATTATAGAGGATGTAATTTTCCTTTGAAAAAAATTAATTGGCACCAAAAGCACTAGAAAATTTACAAGACTAGGGCCATGATATTTGGGCTGAAATTATGATTTTGTGAAAAAATTTAGCCCAATATAAATGGAAACTAAAGGTTCATTTTGGAGAATATTATACTGTGCACTACTTTTAACTTTGAATTTGCATAAATACAGCGTTTTTATAATTTTATATTTTCACGTTGTTGTTTTTTTAGTTTCATTTTTTTTCATTTTTTAATGATTTTATTTTATTTATATATTTTTATTTAAAAAATTTTTTAATTTCAAAATTTCATTATATATATAAATAAATATAGTATAAATTATATCTACAATATCTATAGCATATCTATAACACATCTATAATACAACTATAATACATTTAAATAATATTTTATATATTTTTTTAATTTTTTATTCTCACATCCATATAATATTTACACAATATTCAATAAATTTTACATAAAATACATCCAACTTAAATAATAAAAATAACACATACACATCATTTATAATACATCTACATAATAAAATTGTGCCTTTTTTTGTGTATGATATGTAAAATTTATTTTAAAATAAATTTAATAATTTTTATTAATATATTTTTTATTTTTTGTGAGTATTATTTATTTTTTATAATTAAAATTAAAATATTATCTTTTATAAAAAAATTATGATTTTTATATGATGAAAAATAATTTAAAATATTAATTTTTATTATTTTATTATAATATTTTTATTTAATAGTAAAGTTTGAAAGAAAAAATAAAAATTAAAGAAAAATATTGATTGTCCTGAGAAAAAATATATTTTTGAAAAAAAAAATATTTTGATATTTTTAAAATTTTGTTCTAACTTTTTATAAAAATATAAATAGTTTTAAATTTTATAATATTTTTAAAATAAAAATTAATATTTTAGATAGTTATATAAATGTACCTTCATTTTGTTCCTCAAATAGTTAGTTTTAGGCAAAATTGTTCTTAACTTTTGAGTCATGCGCATTTAATACTCTCTCCATCCCATAGTTATTTTTTTCATATATATATATATATATATTCTATTATTATACCTTTATATTAATAAGTGATAAATTAATTAAATATTTTTAATATGCGACATTGAATATGTGTACTAAAAATTTAAGATATTAAATAATTTTTAAAATAGTAAGTATATTATAAATTGAAATAAATAAATAAATAAGAAAATTTTGTCTATTAATTTTAGACGTTTCGTGTAATTTATATATTAAAACAAATAAATTTAAATTTAAATTTATAAATAGTAAAATGTAAAAATTTTGATAATTTGACTTTTGGTTTTATATAACATAGATTTAAAATTTATTATTGCAATTCTTATCTACCGAATTTTCACATTAATAATGGTTTGACTTAATTGTGAAATTGTTATTGTATGGAATTGGAAATTTTATTATCACAATTTTGATTAAATCTTTGATTATTTTGAGGGAAATAGATGAAAAAGAAGAGACTAAAAATTTTATTTTTACTCAAAAAATAAAAATAACTTCCTCTAATCTCTCTCTAATCCTTTAAAACCTTTTCTGATCAAGAAAAGGATGAGCGTCAAAAAGTAAAAAACGCATAGGAAATTACTAATCTATCTTTTACCAACACAGAATTACGACCATATAATAGTAAAAATAAATTTCATAAATTTTACTTGAAAATATAAATTATCTTCTCTTCTTTTCATT
The DNA here is from genome assembly GCA_947685225.1 of Garcia nutans. NCBI lineage: Eukaryota > Viridiplantae > Streptophyta > Magnoliopsida > Malpighiales > Euphorbiaceae > Garcia > Garcia nutans. The sequence goes on from CANTUV010000007.1 coordinate 58,563,373, forward strand.
TCCCCCTCTATATATTTTTTTCTTGCCCATTGCACTATTAAAGAACCAAATAAAGGTTAATATTTTTTTATATATAATAATTTATCATGCATAGTAAATTTTATTTTATAACACAAAAATAAATTTTATAATGAATCAGGAATAATAATTTTCATTCTATAAAATAGTTATTATTTTTTCTATTGTATTCCACAAACAAAATACTTATAAGAATGATAAATTCAAGTTTTATTCAACAAGCAAAATAAATCAAAGCTCAAATTAGAGAAATTTTCGGATGCCATAAAGAAGTTAATAATTTCTTTTCTGAGAATGACGGTGGTTCCCAGCGTTCTTCTTTTTTTCAATAAAATACATATCCCTATTTAATGATTGGTAGTATGGATTCAATTTGAATGCATATTTGCTATTATTTAGAGATTTTTTTTTTGTCATAGATGAAGAATTTTATTATTTAAAATAAAATTTTTAGCTAAATTTAACAAAAATTGATACGTAATATCATCTCTTAAAACAAATATTACAAGTAGTATATTCTGAAAACAAATATTACAAGTAGTATATATTAAAATTGATACGTAATATCATCTCTTAAAACAATAAGAGAATAGGGAAATATATATATATATATATATATTCATACATAAAAATTGGATTCACACAAAACCATAATGGAAGTGGCTAAATGATTTATGTAAATATGGTCGCCCATTTGATGCACAAGGCCTTTCCATTGCGGTGCAGTAGATGCTATCAACATATCTTTATTCAGTCAATTTATTTGGCTTAAATTGACATTTTTCCCAATAATATTTATTGTCAACAAGTCAAGAGAGAAAGTTAGCTTCCAAATAAACATGTAAAAGGAAGTTATTGCAGCTTTGCTCTTGAGATTGACAGATTTCGCACGGTTCCATAGTGTTAAAGCCAAGATGGCATGCCCCAAAACCTAAACCAATACGATACAAGTTTGAAATTAAAACATAGGCAAGAGTAGGAATCAATTAAAAGCTTCTCCATTCCTATAATAAGTGACACAAACATCTATCAGTTATGCCAAAGACTTCCACAAGATTGAGATCTCTTTCATTCCACCACTCAAGGCAATGATAACACATAAATTAAACTCCTTGTTCATAACTGGTTTTCAAAACATGAGGATAGATAATAAACCAAATAGGGATTAAGCGGTTTATAAAGGCTTTAAAATATGCGCATTTGAAAAGGAATCTAACTTGGACTGCAACAGAAATCGCATCTCAAAGTCAAGGCTACTTATAACCTACAAATTTATGGGGGTTAATGTAATCCACAGTCCTTGAACCTATCAGGTCTTTTAACCGTCTCTCAAATTTAATTTCACTAAACATGAGCAAATTATCAAAACCATTGCAATAGAAGCCAATCCTGCCAGGATCAATCCAACCCCATCAACAGAATGCTGGCATGACCACATCAGCATATTTTATTGAACAATTTTCCAATCACTTCTGACGTGGCTCCATTGGTCAAGGTCAATCTGACACCATTAGATCTGCTGCTGATGAAGACATGACAGTTTTTGATTGGGATCTTGAATGGGCCGGACCTCGTGATTAGGACAAGAACAGCAAGTAGAAAGAGGGGTGGTAACTAGGAGAAACCAGAGAAAGATAAGGTTGTGATCCACCAATGATGGAGCTTTGAAAAGGTAAGTGACATAAAGTGTGATGCATTTGATGTGTGTTTATAAATTCAATTTCTCCTCAGGATCGGGGGATCAACATGTCAGCTTAGAACCTTGTTATTAGTTGTTGTTGGATTGTTAAAACACTAATCTTGCTCAAATTGAGAGAAGAGACAAAATTAAGAGATTAGAGAGAAGAGGGGGAAGAAAGTGTCTTTTTCCATTGTGGCTCTATTATTTCAAAATTTTCATCAAAAAATTGCTGATATGATTGCCATGTCAGCATTCCTGGACGGACTTTCTTATTCACTTGCAGTGACTTGTTACAACACAGAGATGGTCTAATGATTTTTAAGTTACAAATTGAAGTTAACTGAAAACCAAAAATAAGGGGATAAGTTTAGGCACTATGAGTAAAATTAAGCAGCCAAACTCGCAGCAAGCATTTCATCTGAACTCGGGGAAAATTATTACATCCAAGCGTTTGACTAAGAATAGAATAAAATTCTATAACATTTATGCTGCATAATTACATGACCCGTACCTTTTCTTGGGGGAGTATATGATTACATGACCCATAATTACATTTCCGCTTTTCCAACCTTTTTGTTTTACAACAATTCCAAATCCACCAACAACAAAATTTATGAATGAAAAAAAAAATTCCATGCAGGACAAAGTGTGAATAACAGATTAAGAAAGAAGAAAATAACAGATTACCATGATACACTTGCTCCAGGTGTGGGAAGATGCTGCTCCAACTAAAATAGCAACACCATAAGCAATTTCAAGCAGTGAAATGCAGATCCAGAAAACCTGTAGTATGTTATCATTTACTAAATCTCAAGGTTAATGGAGTTTGCATTTACAGTGATGTGTAAGAACTAGCCGCTCTTGGCCCAAGCGAACTGTAAAGGATCGAATACCAAATATCTTATCCCCTTCAATATCAGGTATATCCTACGCAGAACAGAGTTTCAGGAAAAGGCATCAAATGCGCATGCAGCTAGGAAAAATTTTCCACCTTAAAAAGGGAGACAATAGAGTTTTAGTTGGAGGAGGTTCTTGCCCTCAACCATTATCCACCAGTGCTCACTGCCCACCTAGGAAGAACAACAGATCACCAGAAGCCAATGAACGTGAACTCACGCCTCGACGAAAGCTCCTGGAGTTACTGTTCACGCACCGGCGAGTGAAGCACGTGAATCTCCTTCCGATGACCCTTTTTTGATGGCTCTTCTTCGGACCTTGTTTCCAGCCATTTCCGATTCAGACCAAGTGGTACTTAGGTCTGTTACTTGCAGTTTAATTCTTGTTGAGACATTTTTTTTGTTTGTCTTCTACTGCTTTCTCTACCCAATAATTGATTCGAATCAATTTCACATTCTGCTTAGCTTCACCATTATCCAAGTTCACTTGATCTTGTTGTTCATTGGAAGTCCTAGCTTTGCAACAGTTAATAAGCATATTCGAAACCAGTTCCTTATTGATACGAAGAGCCAGCAGCATCAGTAGCTGAGCTAGGAGTAGAAACCCAGCTCCATCTCTTCTCGCTTTCCACCATAATTTGTTGATGTTGGTAGTATTCAAACTTGGTAGACTCATCAAATAATCAGTTTCTTGATTATTACTAGCAAAAGAAGGAAACCCAGGAAAGATACTAACTACTAGGTGACTGAAAATAGATTACCAAACTCTTTTGGTATTTTCTTGGCTCATTGGATGTGTACGAGTTGAATTGTATTTGGCAAATATTTTCTTTTCCTGCTCTTTCATGGATTTCGTGTTTCTTTCAGGATTGTGGCATTTTTTTCAAAAATGGCAAATAGTGCTTCCAATTTTATGCAAATAGGAAATACCTTTCTTTCTAAACTTAATACTCCTTCTTGGATTATAGATTGTTCAAACAGCAAATGGGTCTTTTCCCTTGTATCCGAATCAGGTTATGTTGACTGTACACCAAATATTAAACTATCCTCTATTCTTCATGTACCTTGTTTTCCTATTAACTTTTTGTTTGTCAGTTCCCCTACCGAAGCTCTTAATTATAAAATTAAAATTTTTTTTCAGACCATTGTATTTTTTAGAATTTGCAAACAGGGAAGATAATTAGCAATGGTAGATTGCAAGATGGCCTATACATTTTATATGGAAGTCAAAACTATATTTTTGAAACTAACCAAACCTTTTTTAGTAGAAATAAAGATATAAAACAAGAGATAATACACTTGCATAAACGGTTAAGACATCCATCATTCTTTGTCTTAGAAAAGAAATATCCTAGTTTATTGAAAGGCATTTCATTTGACTCTATGTTTTGTGATGCATGTGAATTTGCTAAGCATACAAGGAATTCTTATCCTTTGAGTAATAATAGGAGTATAATTTCTTTTATGATTATCCACTCTAATGTTTGAGGCCCCACTCAAAATATTTCATTATCTTATCATAGATGGTTTGTTATTTTTATTGATTGTTATACCATAATAACTTAGATATATATATATATTGAAAGCAAAAAGCAAAGCGTTTTTTTGCTTTCAATCTTTTCACAAAATGATCAATACACAATTTGATGCTAAGATTAAAATTCTAAGGATGAATAATGATGGTGGTTTTCATGCCTATCTAGAGTCTAATGGAATCATACATTGAACTAGTTGTGCTTATACTAGTGCCCAAAATAGTATTGTTGAAAGAAAAAATAGGCACATATTAGAGGTTGCTCGATCTCTCATGTTCACCATGAGCCTACCCAAACCGTATTAACAACTATTTATCTTATCAATAGGATGCCCCTTAGAACCCTCAATTTTAAGAGTCCTCTTGAAGTTTTGCAAAGTAATAATTCTTATACTGTCCCTCTAAATGTATTTGGGTGTGTTTGTTTTGTGCATGCTCGGAATGCTGGAAAATTAGAACCTAGGACCCTTAAATGTGTGTTTTTTGGTTACTCGCCAACTCAAGAGGGATATAAATGTTATCATCCTCCATCTATGAAATATTTTGTAAGTATTGAAGTTACTTTTAGAGAACTTGTGCCTTACTTTACTTCTCCTCAATCTTAGCTTCAGGGGAAGAATGAGAAAGAAGAGGAGATTCCTAATTTGGCAATTCTTAATAATTGATAATCCTACTCAGGAAAAGAGTCTTGATGACCTGAGTTCAAAGGATAATCCCATTCAGGGGGAGTCTTGTTAATCCCATTCAGGGGAAGAGTCTTGTTGAGGGGGAGGAGAATTTGGTTCAGAAAAAAAAAATTAGGCGTTTGGATAGATCTAATTTGAGGAGATGGTTAAGGAAAAATAAAATAGAGAATGTCATCATGCTGTCTATACCATGCCAAGAATCACTCTCACATCCTAAAAACTCTTCTGACTCTGGTGAGTCCTTTAAACTTTATGCTTCTTTTGATGATTTAGATAAGCCCATTGCTCGTACTAAACATCTCATATCTAATTTTATTTCATATAACTCATTGTCTCTCTCCTATAGAGCTTTTGTCTTGTCTATTTTTTTTATCTATTCCATTGGACTGGAGAGAGGCTATTTGTGATTCCAAATAGAAAAAAGCAATGGCTGAAGAAATGAAAGCTCTTAAAAGAAATGGAACTTGACAACTTGTCACCTCTCCCTCGAGAAAGAAATTGGTTGGTTGCAAGTGGGTGTTTACTGTAAAACACACAGTTGATGGTTCAGTTGAAATATATAAGGCTAGACTTATAGCTAAGGGATTCACCAAGACATATAGAGTAGATTATTTGGAAACATTTACTCCAGTTGCTAAAATGAATATTATCCGAATATTACTGACTTGTGCAGCTAATCTTGATTGCGACTTATAACAATTTGATGTAAAAAATGCTTCCTTCATGGAAATCTAGAAGAAGAAGAAGTGTACATGGAGATTCCTCTAGGTTTTGAGAGCAAAGAGACACAAGGGAAGGTATGCAGATTGAAGAAGGCTCTGTATGGGTTAAAACAGTCTCCTGAAGCTTAGTTTTAGAAATTTAGTAAGGCCATGATTTCCTTTGGATATTAACAAAGTAATGTTGATCATTCCTTGTTCATTAAACACTCTAAGGGCAATATCACTCTACTCACTGTCTATGTTGATGATAATGTAGTAATTGGAAATGATAGTGAAGAATTAGCTTGATTAAGGCAACTCTTAGCCAACGAATTTGAAACTAAACATTTGGAAAAATAGCAATATTTCCTAGGAATTGAAGCAGCTATATCAAAAAGGGAAATTTTTATCTTACAAAAAAAATATATCATGGATCTTCTTCAATAAACAAGTATGTTAGGTTGTAAGCCAACAGATTCTCCTATAAAAAATAATCATAAGCTGCAAGCAGGAACAGAAACTACAGTTGACATGGGAAAATATCAGAGATTGGTATGGAGATTGATTTATATCTCATACACTATACCAGACATAGCATATGCAGTTAGTGTAATCAGCCAATATATACATGATTCTCGTGAGCCCCATTTATAAGCAGTCTTCTAAATTCTGCGATATCTTAAGTCTGCTCCTGGAAGAGGTCTTCTTTTCTCTAAACATAGTCACCTTCGAATTGAAGCTTTTACAGATACATATTGGGTTGGATCTCTTGATGATAGGAGATCGACTTTTGGCTACTGCACACTTGTGAGTAGAAACTTAATTGCTTAGAGTAAAAAACAGAGCCTGGCTTCTCGATTAAGTGCAAAGGCAGAATACAAAGCTATAGCGAAAGGTGTTTATGAACTAATATCTAAAGGAATTAAAATTATTTAGTTAAGACAATGTCCCTGTTTTGTGACAATAAGACTGCCATCACTATAGCTCATAACCCTGCTCAACATGACCGCACAAAACACATTAAAATAGATCAACACTTCATAAAAAAAAATTAATTGATGATTCTCTAAGTCTACTTCATGTTTCATCAAACAAACAGTTGGCCGATGTGTTTACTAAAGGACTCAGCAATAGAAATTTTCACATTTTAATTTATAAGTTGGGCATGTATTATATTTTTGCACCAACTTGAGGAGGAGTGTTGGTAGTTAGTGGTTAGCATTAAAAATATTAGTGGTAGTTAGTAGTTAGTAGTTAGCAATTTCATTAATATAGATAGGCCATAATATGTGTGCATATATATCATTGTATACCTCTTTAGCGTGTGGAATTGAAGAAATTTTTTCTTCTCTTACTCTAAAATCAACAACATGGAACAACTAATAAAATATGAAACAAACTACATCACTACTTCATGCACCATGCACGTCCTTAATGAGATTCAGTGATCTATCAAAATCTCATTGTAATTCAGCCAGCATTGCATATTCCTCCCATGTTTTGAAACTCTAAATCAAAGTCCACAATTCATAAGCAAAATTTTACTAAATATGTGTAGTGTTTAGAGCCTCCCTCTTTCCTATCCACATAATACAGGATAGTTTAGTATTGCTATTGCAAATAGCAGCTTTTTCAAGCAAAGTGAGGAGTCCTTTTCAGCCAATAGAAACAACTATTTACAATTTGACTTTTATAAGAAAAATCGATCATGGAAAAAGCTTCAAATATGAACAATTTCCAAAATCAACTTGAGGCCCAGAATTATCAAATGACAATTAACTACCATCCATTAGCCCCCAAAAGGACTTTATCAAATTTGGCCTAAAAACTGCAATATGCAATAGCAATGCCACACTAGCCACATCTACTATCCAACAAAAAAGTATCCTTCTCAAATAATAGTCAAGATGAGTTCAATTGAACTTCTCAAGTTGGTCTAGAAATAAAAGATTGGTCCTATGGGTGTGTGGTAGACATGCATGTCTAAGATAAAATTCTAGCCAGCGCAACCTCAAGCTCACCTATAATATACATGACTTACAAGCAATGAAATTTGTTTCTCATTTGTTGTGCAGTGCCATACATTGGAATCCTAAAGAAAGATAGAAAGAGAGAGTTCCGAGGCCTTTCTTTTTTGAACTTATTTATGTGGGAAGAACTTACCCTTGTTTGAGTATAAACCTCCTCTTCTCCTTTGTGAAAACAAAGTAATAGCTTTTCCACAAAAATCTCCCATCCATTATAGCTTTCTTATTCATGCTATCTCAATCCACACAACTTGCTAAAGAGTTCTGAAGCACATGAAGGATAGAGGTCATCTCATCCTCTTGGGAATGTTTAAAAGTGATAGAGAAACCCATCATGTTATTTTGAAAAAAGTAGCCTCTAACCAATGCCTTATTAGATACATTGTTAAGTGTAAGGAATCCTCTTTTTTTGAAGAATTCCATGACAAATCTTAGAACAATATCTTAACTTGTGAATTTAGACAGAAAAAAGAGAAAAAATATGGTAGTCTTAATATTTCAACTTGATATTCCCTCAAGCTGGATGGGAATTTTATACTATAAGATGAATTACAATATAAGAAGAAATAGGAGAATTACAAAATAAGAAAAAAATCTAATAGTTAATGTACAATATTCACAGCCATTGCAATCTAAAATTAAGCCTAGAATCAAGTATATCATAATACTATCCCTCGATTTGGGGCATATACATCATAGGCTCCTAGCTTATTATAAATATATTCAATTTAAGTTCCCCTAAATCTTTAGTGAGATCATCTGTCAACTGATCATTTAAATTGACAAAGTTAGTGGCAATGCTGCCCGATTCAATCTTCTGTTTAACAAAGTGACAATCTATTTATATATGTTTTATCCTTTCATGGAAGACGGAATTTGAGGCAATATGTAGTGTTACTTGATTATCATAAATCAATTTCATTGAGCTCACATTTGCACACCTTAATTCTTGAAGTAGTTTTAACCAAATGAGTTCATTAGTAACTAAGGTCAAGGCTCAATATTTTGCTTTTGCATTTAACTTTGCCACATCATCTTGCTTTTTTTTTTGCTTTTCCATTATATGAGATTTTCCCCAACAAGGGCATAATATCATAAGGTGGATCGTCTATCTGAGAGAGAACTAATCCAATTAGTAAATGAATGCCTAACAATTTTCTTCATATAACAAACCTTATCCTAGAGCTCCCTTAATACATCTAAAGATGTGTATACTACATAATACATCCCAGTGACTATCACATGAAGCTTGAAGAAGCTGACTGACCACACTCACTATAAAGGAAGTATCTAGACGTGTGATAATGAGATAATTGAGTTTTTCAACCAACCTTCAATATTGGCCAAGGTTTTTTAGTGGCTCCCCTTGTCCTGGTACAAGTTCAACATTTGGATCCATAGGAGTTTCCACAAGTTTACAATCCAACATCATCTCTTCTAAAATATTTAAGGCATATTTTTTTCATAAAATAGTAATGCCTATTTTTAACCAAGCTACCCCAATGCCCAAAAAATATTTCAACTTTCCCAAGTCTTTAGTCTAAATGAGACTAAAAAGATGTTGTTTGAGTTGAGTGATTCTTTCATCATCATCATCTTTTATGGAAATATCATCCACATATGCCACTAGGTAAATACATTTCCCATGAGCCATGACGATAAATGTTTAGTGATTTGCTTCACTCTTATGCAACCCAAATTCCTGAACAACAATACTAAATTGTCCCAGCCATACTCATAGAAACTGTTTCAAACTGTAAAGAGATTTTCGCAATCGATAAACTAACCCAGACTCCCCCTGGGTAAAAAAAAACCTAGTGTATAAACTTCTTCCATCAAATCTCTATGTAAGAAGGAATTTCCAATGTCCAATCGGTGAATACTCCAATTGTGCATGGTGGCAAGAGAAATAAGCAGATGAATAGAGATAATTTTAGCAACTTGAGAGAATGTGTTCTCACAGTCAAAGTTATGAATCTAAGTGTACCTATTGGCAATCAAACAGGATTTCATGCAGTCTACCATACTATCAAGGCCAACTTTCACTGTATAAATGCAACAACATCCAACTACAAATTTTCCAAATGGTAATGGAACTAGATCCACATCTCTACAATTACTTGGTATCGACTGATGTGGAATTTTCCAAGAATATACCATTTTTCCTTTACCCTTGAATTCTGTCACTAAGGGGGAGGAAGATGAGTGGTTGATCTACCAAGTTACCACCCCAAGTGACCCCAACAAGCAATCAGATCAACAGTTAGATGATTTTCCTCCTAAATTCTCAACACCAACACCCAATGTTGTGACTCTTGCCCTAGCATGACCGCAAATCATTCATATTTTTTCTAGGATAAAAGAGATCCACAATACATGTCCTAACCAAGTATCTTCGCCATCTGATCCTTCCAATGATCTGGACCTTCCTATCGGTCTTTAAAAAGGTAAACGACAATGCAATCTTCCTAAATCACGTTGTCCAAATGCTAATTTTATTTCATATGATCACTTATCTCTTGCATCTAACTCTTTAATTGCCTCATTCGACTCTATTTTTGTACCCAAATCAGTAAAGGAGGCTTTAAAGAACTCGAGATGGTATGATACAATTCTTGAAAAAATACACACCTTGGATGGAAATCACACATGGGACTTAGTGAATTTGCCTAGGGGGAAGAGAGTTATGGGATGCAAATGGGTTTTTATTGTCAAAGTTAATCCAGACAATTATATGCAAAACTTAAAGCAAGACTTTGTCATAAAAGAATATGCTCAGACTTATGGGATAGATTGATTCAATACCTTCTCTCTGGTGGCCATACTTACTTTTATTCACCTCTGTATCTCTCAAGAATAGCCATTGCACCAATTAGAAATCAAGAATACATTCTTACATGGTGATCCTCAAGAGGAGGTGTATATGGAGCAACCATCTAGGTTTGTTGCTTAGGGAGAATTTGGGAGGTGTATTGTCTAAAGAAATCTCTATATAGTATAAAACAGAGCCCCCATGCTTGGTTTGGCAAGTCTAGCAAGGTAGTTCAGAAGTTTGGATTGAAAAGTGTAGTGTCATCACTTAGTCTTTTATGGACAGTCAATAGGTAGTATTATTCTTCTTGTTGTTATGTTGATGACATTGCCATTGCAGGTGATAATTGTGCAAGGATCTTTTCTCTTAAGTCATACCTACATACCAAGTTTCACAAAAAAGACTTGGGCCATCTAAAATATTTCTTGGAGATAGAAGTACCAAGAAACAAAAAAAGAATCTTGTCTCAGAGAAAATATGTACTTGACTTGCTTACAAAAACTAGAAAGATTGGAGCTAAGCCATGCAACACATCAATAGTTCCTAATGTACAGCTCAAAAAAAATGATGGCGATCCCTTTAATAATCCAGAAATGTACAGAAAATTAGTTAGAAAATTAAATTACCTCAAAGAGGCTCGTTCAGATATTATGCAGTCAATATTTTCAATCAATTGATGTCCATGCCTACGGTAAAACATTCATTGGGCATATGTGGAATAGATTTCAAGTTAATTGAAAAGAGCTTTTGATCTTGGCATACTATACAACAACAATGGACACATTCACTTTTAAGTGTTTTACAAATGCTGATTGCACTAGATCCAAGATATATAGATGGTCCATTATAGGGTATTGCGTCTTTGTTAGAGGAAACCTTATCTTGAAGGTGCATGAAACAAAATGCCATATCATGATCCAATGCATAATCAGAATACAAAGCCATGGCACAAGCCACATATGAAATCATGTGGATATATCATCTTTTAGATGGGACTAGATTGAAGGCTTCAGTACCAGCAAAACTTTGGTGTGATAACCAAGTTGCTCTTCATATCACCTCGAATTCAATATACCATGAATGGACAAAACGTATTGAGGTCAGCTATCACTTTATCCAAGAGAAAATTCAAGAGAATTTGATTTCTACTAGTTATGTAAAGACTGGAGAGTAACTAGGGGATATTTTCACAAAGGCATTAAATGGGACTTGAGTTAAATATCTTGCCATAAGTTGAGCATGATTAACATCTGTCCTCCAACTTGAGAGGAAGTGTTACAAGTAGCAATTAGTTGTTGTTGGCAAATAGTAGTTAGTGGTTAGTAGTTAGTAGATAATTCAATGAAGAATTTAGTAGTTTCATTTATTAATTGGTAGGTTATAATCTGTATAAATAGGCTTGTATATCATATGTTGAATCAATGAAGAATTAAGTGTATTTTCTCTTCTTACAGTAAAATCTTCATGATATTAGAGCCTTTCTAGACTTTTTTTGAAATATTTTCGGTCACCGGTAGAAAAAGAAAAACGGGCAGTGGAGTTTCTCTTTTGAATATAATGCTTTTGGCACAAATTTGTCATCCTTCTAAGCTCATTGCCCCCATGGAAGGAAGCACAAGTTGAAATCGGCCTGTCCCCAGAAGGTCGAAAGCCACCTCACCGGCTATCATGCATTGTCCCAAAGCTCTGGCAATACTATTCACACACCAACTTCTGAAGCGTGTTTCTGACAGCCAATGTTCCATTTGTTCTACTGCAAGTGTGAGAGTGAGCAATGAACTAGGAGCTAGGCATCCCAAACCAGCAGCCTTTTCAGTTATTATAGTGACTTCATCTTCTTTTATAATTTTTGTGAATGATGCCATTCTTGTTTTGGTATTTTGAGATATTATCAGCTATGGTTTCACTAGAGTGAAGTTGTTTCTAAAGCTGTCTCTAAGCTCATCCCTTATTTAGCCATTACTTATTCTGAAGGCTACTTATTTTTTATCTCTGTGGAATTTATTTCTCATATCCAACTTCCCATTTTATCTTTGGGGAGTTTATTTATTGTGTATCCATTCCAGACATCTTTTTCGTTGATTCTTTTTGAAGGAATATGGTAGACTCTAAAAAATCAGTTCTCTCTATATCCAATAGTCCATCTCTTCATATTAGCCTAGTGAAACTTAATGGAATTAATTACCTAGCATGGTCAAGATCTTATCTTTTGTTTATCAAAGCAAGAGGATTACAAGGATATATTACAAGAAAGAGAAAAAGAAACCTGAACTAACTGATTTCTCTTATAATCAGTGGGACTCGAAAAATTCTCTTGTTATGTCTTGGCCTATCAACTCTATGGAACCTGCTATTGCAAGAAAATATTTATTACTTGATACAGCTAAAAAAATTTGGAAAGCCACCTCTTAAACGTATTCTCAAATAGGCAATGTTGTACAAAAATATGAACTTCGAAATAAAATTCATGGTATGAAACAAAAGGAGAAGACTATTTCAAAATATTTTTCAGAATTAAGTAGCCTATGGCAAGAACTTAATTATTATCAGAATTTTCAAACTCACTGTGTTGGTGATGCAGTTAAGTTTCAAAAGTTGTTGAAAGAGGAATGTATCTATGATTTTCTTGCTGGTTTAAACTTAGAATATAATCAAATCAGAGTTCAAGTGCTTGGTAAAGAATCTTTACTATCTTTACTCCAAACATATTCTTATGTGCAGGAAGAAGAAAGTAGAAAAAGTACGATGTTATGTACAACAACGGTTGAAAAAGCTGGGTTAGCTACCATATCAGTTTATGAACACCCTAAAAATCACACTGAGTACTCCCGACAATGTGATTATTATGGAAAACCATGCCATACAAGAGAAACTTGTTGGAAATTACACGGTAAACTAAATAAAGGCCTTGAAGGAAAAAAAGAAGAAGAAAGGTTCAAGCAAACTTGACTGAGGCCACAGGACTGAGAGATGGAACAACCTTAAGCAACAATATTTATGATGAAGGGATTCAAAATCTAAAGCCGCTCTTATCTTAGCTTAACACCAAATTAACTGTTGGTTCCTCCAACTTTGTAACCACAAGTAATGCCTTTCTTGCAGACCCTAATACTTGTTCATGTATTATAGATTCAGGAGCAAATAGATATATGACAGGTTCTTCAAGAAGATTTCAAACCTATTCCTCATGTCCAAAGGAAAACAATGTCCAAATAGCATATGGTTCTTTTATTCCTGTATATGGAACAGGTTCTATTGATTGTACTCCAAATATTAGATTATCATTTGCCATTCATGTGCCTCATTTTTCAGTTAACCTTTTTTTCAGGATCTGCAAATAGGGAGGATGATTAGTAGTGGTAGACTGTAGGATGGCTTGCACATTTTGGATGGAAGTCACAATTCTAATTATGGTGCAAAACATGTTTTTTTTTTTTTGCAGAAATAAGGATACTAAACAAGAGATTATACAATTGCATAGGCAATTAGGACATTCATCCTTTTTTGTCTTAGAAAAGGAATTCCCAAGTATGTTTAAAGGGATTTCATTTGACTAATTGTTTTATGATGTTTGTGAATTTGCTAAGCATACAAAAAATTCATATCCTTTAATCAATAAAAAGAGTGCAATTCCTTTTATGACTATTCACTCCGATGTTTGGGGATCCACTCAAAACACTTCATTAATTGGTCATAGTTGATTTGTTACTTTTATTGATGATTGTACCAGAATAACTTGGCTCTATTTATTAAAGGCTAAAAGTGATGTTTTTTCCTACTTTCAATCTTTTTATAAAATGATCAATACTCAGTTTGATGTTAAGGTTAAAATCCTTAAAACAGATAATGGAAGGAAATATATGGATGGAGGGTTCCATGATTATCTAGAGTGAGATAATACATCAAACTAGTTGTGCTTATACTAGTGCTCAAAATGGAGTTGCAGAAAGGAAAAATAGGCACATTTTAAAAGTAGCCTGAGTTATCATCATGAATCTATCCAAATCATATTGGGGAGATGCAGCTCTAACAACAGCTTACCTTATCAATAGGATGCCTCTTAGAACTCTCAGCTTTAAGAGTCCTTTAAAAGTTCTGCTAGAGAAAAATTCTTACATTGTTCCTCCAAAGATATTTAGGGGTGTATGTTTTGTTCGTGCAAGGAATATTAAAAAATTAGAACCTAGGGCTCTTAAATGTGTATTTGTTGGCTATTTTCCTACTAAAAAAGGATATAGGTGTTACCACCCTCCATTTAGGAAATGTTTTGTTAGTATAGATGTTACTTTCAGAAAATCTGACCTTACTTCTGTTTACCCCAATCTCCTCCTCAGGAGGAGAATGAGAAAGAAGAGGAGAATCCTACTATGGCAGCTCTTAATAATCCGATTCTGGAAGATAATCTCATTCAGTAGAGTCCTGTTTATGAAGAGAATTTGATTCAGAAGGAGAATGTTGGACATTTTGATAGACCAAAATTGAGGAGATATTCGAGGAGAAATAAAGTAAAGAATGTTATCATGCAGTCTATACCATGTCAAAAATCACTCCCACAACTTAAAAACTCTTTAGAACCTTCTGGTGAGTCATTTCAACCTTCTAATTCAGTTAATGATTTAGATAAGCTCACTGCTCATACAAAAGGAGTTAGATCATATACTAAACATCATATATCTAATTTTGTTCCATACAGCTCATTGCCTACTTCTTATAGAGCCTTTGTCTTGTATGTTTCTTATGTATCTATTCCGCAAAATTGAGAAGAAGCTTTCTATAATTCCAAATGGAAGGAAGCAATAGTCGAAGAAATGAAAGCCCTTGCAAAGAATGAAACTTGGAACTTGTCTCTTCTCCCTCTAAAAAGAAATTGCTTGTTTGCAAGTGAGTATTTACTATAAAATAGAAAATTGATGGTTCAATTGAAAGATACAAGGCTAAATTTGTGGCTAAGGGATTTACTCAGACCTATGGAGTGGACTATCAGGAGACATTTGCTTTAGTTGCTAAAATGAATACCATCAGAATACTGTTGACTTGTGCAGCTAATCTGGATTGGGACCTATAATAATTTGATGTAAAAAATATTTTTCTTCATTGAGATTTAGAGGAAGAAATATACATTGAAATTTCTCCGAGTTTTGAGAGCAAAGAGACATAAGGAAAGGTATGCAGGATGAAGAAGGCTTTGTCTGGGTTAAAATAGTCTCCTAGAGCTTGGTTTGACAGATTTAATAAGGCCATGGGCTTCTTTGGGTATCAACAGAGTAATGATGAACATACCTTGTTCATTAAATACTCTTAAGGGTAAGATCACTCTACTCATTATCTATGTTGATGATATTGTGGTAACTGAAGATGATAGACAAGAATTAGCTCGACTAAAGCAGCACATAGCCTAGAAATTTGAGATCAAAGATATGAGAAAACTACAATATTTCCTGAGAATCGAGGTAGCTAGATCAGAAAGGAAAATTTTTATCTCACAGAGAAAATATATCTTTGATCTTCTTCAAGAAACAAGTATGTTGGGTTATAAGCCAGCAGATTCTCCTATAGAAAATAATAATATGCAGTAAGCAAAAACAGGAACTACAGTTAATATGGGAAAATATCAGAGATTGGTAAGGAGATTGATTTATCTCTCACACACTAGACCAGATATAACATAAGCAATAAGTTTAGTCAGTCAGTATATGCATGATCCTCGTGAGCCCCCATTTACAAGCAGTTTTCCAGATTCTACAATATCTGAAGTCTGCTCCTATAAAAGGTCTCCTTTTATCTAAGCATGGTCACCTTTGAATTGAAGCCCTCACAGATGCAGATTGGGCTAGATCTCTTAATGATAAGAGATCGACATCTGGCTTCTGTACCCTTGTGAGTGAAAACTTAGTTACCTGAAGGAGTAAAAAACAGAGCATGGTTACTTGATCAAGTGCAAAAGCATAGTACAGAGCTATGGCACAAGGTGTTTGTGAACTATTATGGCTGCAAAAGTTACTAAAGGAATTAAAATTGTTTAGTAAAGAGAAATTATCCTTGGTTTGTGACAATAAGGCTGTCATTAGCATAGCTCATAATCTTGTTCAACATTACCGCACAAAACACATTGAAATAGAGAAATAAATCAACACTTAAAAAAAATTAATTAATGGTTCTCTAAGCCTATTTCATGTGTCATCAGAGAAATAACTGGTCAATATGTTTACCAATGGACTCGACAAAAGAAACTTTCACATGTTAATTTGCAAGTTGGGCATGTGTAATATTTTTGCACCAACTTGAGCGGGATTATTAGCATATAGTAGTTAGTAATTAGTAGTTAGTAGATAATTCAATGAAGAATTTGGTAGAAGTTAGTAGTTTCATTTATTAATTTGTAGGCTATAATATGCATAAATAGGCTTGTATGTGATATGTTGAATCAATGAAGAATTAAGTGTATTTTCTCTTCTTACACTAAAATCTTCAGTTGTATATATGTAGATAAATTTATATGTCAGACTTTCTATCTCCCAGGTTAGCTGTATTAGTTTACCTCCTATATTTAGGCTAATAATAAAAGCTATAGGCCAGTTAGAGGGCTAATTCCTTTGGTCCCAAATTTGTCATTGTATAAAACTAAACTTTTGTATTCAATAAAATTAATACTTTCCTGATCAAATAACAACAACAACAACAACAACAACAACAACAACAAAGCCTTAATCCCAAGTCAATTGGGTTCGGCTATATGGATTCTTCTTTTCCACTCAATACGATTTAAGGTTATCTCTTCTAGTAGATGTAACATCATAAGATCATTTTGGACCACTTTTGACCAAGTCAGTTTAGGCCTACCTCTGCCTCTCTTAGCTATATCTACTCTAACTTGTTCGGTTTTTCTAACTGGCGCATCGCTAGGTCTTCATTTCACATGGCCAAACTCTCTAAAGATTGCGCTCTTGCTTGACTAATTGCCTTTTTAACATCTTTTTTTGCTTGTTTGTACTGCTCAAAAGCATCATTGTTATTACACTTGGGCAAACTCTTATACCATTCCCTTTTACTTCTTACCGCTTTTTGCACTTCCTCATTCCACCACCAAGACTCCTTCGAGGGATGTCCACACCCTTTAGATTCTCCAAGAATCTTTCTAGCTACTCTTCTAATTGTTGTAGACATACATATCCATATATCATTTGATGACATACTCACATCTTCCTCCCACCCTCCAGCATTGACCAACTCATTCTTGAACAATAATTATTTTTCACCTTTTAAAGTCCACCACCTAATCTTAGGACTATTGTTCCTCCTTGGCCTGCTAGTCAACCTCTTAAACTTGATATCCAAAACTACTAACCTATGTTGAGTGGTCAAAGCCTCACCTGGAATAACCTTACAATCCTTGCATCGAGTTCGATTGGCTTTTCTTGTGAGTATGAAGTCAATCTGACTTCTATTTTGCCCACTTTTAAAGGTCACTAGATGTGATTCCCTTTTTATAAAATATGTATTTGCCAGAATCAAACCATAGGCTAAAGCAAAATCAAGGATACTCTTACCTTCTTCATTTCTAATTCCAAAACCATACCGTCCATGTACCTCCTCAAAACCTACTCTGTCTTTTCCTACATGTCCATTTAAGTCTCCTCCTATAAAAATATTTTCATCATTTGGAATCCCTCGCATAAGTTCATCCATATCATCCCAAAAATTTTGCTTGCTCTCCCCATCCAATCCAACTTGAGGGGCATATGCACTAACTATGTTGATGGTCTCATTCTGGATCATAAGTTTAATTGAAATAATCCTATCACTTACTCTTTTCACGGATATAACTGTCTCCTTTAGGTTCCGATCCAAAATTATACCTACTCCGTTCTTACTTCTATCTGTACCTGTATACCACACTTTATACCCAATATTCTCAACGTCTTTACTTTTCCCTCCAACCCATTTAGTCTCTTGGATACAAGCAATACTAATTTTTCTTCTCTCCATAGTATCAACAAGTTCTCTCAGTTTACCTGTAAGAGATCCAATATTCCAAGTTCCTATTCTGATCTTACTCCCTAATTGTTCTTTCTTATGCTTCTTCCTATAAAATCTTTTAACATTATCTAAACCTGTATCTCTCGTATTACTCTTATTATTCGTAATTTGGACTAACTTATTTACCCACACCCGTCCATGATGTGAGAACCCTTGTTTATTATGCACCACATCCGGGCGCCGACATGGAGTGTCGCATTCGGGGAACGCCCTACACCCTTGCTTATTCTTCACTACACCCGAGCTTCGATGTAGTGCGTCGCAAGTAGGGAACACCCCAACGATATTATTATTAGAATCCATATCATGAGATGTGACAAAAGTTTTACGCTGGTTGTCACCTACCGCAACCCTCTTCCTTTACCCGGGCTTGGGACCGGCTATACACAAGAAACTCATGTATAGGCAGAGTTTTCCTGATCAAATAACAAAAAAGAAAAAAAATTGATAGCGAGAGAATTGGGAATTGTGACGGACAAATGCTAGAAAATCAGCAAAAAGAAAAGCTTTTCAACATTGATAATGGTTGTTACTAGGTAGCGGCATGATAATAGCCAATTATGGCATTACTGGCAACTTCTACCTGTTGTATATACCGCATAATGGTAACAACATCTAAGTATCTACCATATAATGGTTGTTATGCAATGTAATGGCCATTATTTGAAACCATGCTCAAATCCTCTAAAATGGCCCAAAATTGAAAATTTCCATCTTCGGTGTTGAAAAATGCTTCTAGTATCAGACAGTCATCCTGTCTTAAAAGATTTATTCCATTCCACACCCGAAGATGAGTCATATGTAACATGTTACAAGATTATTATAGGAACACGGACCTAATAGCATGAATGCAGCATCAAGCACAAAAGCTACTTATTTCATGATATAAGGAACACAAGTAACTACACCAGTAAGCTGCATGTCACATTCAGCTATCTGGAGTTCCAATACTACCAAAACTAACCAACACAATTCTTCTGGATATTTAATTAACAAGACTTTGTAGGCAAAAGTCTGATGATTTAATCAAAGATTGATTTACATATACTTTACATAATGTTCTATGCAGCTTTTCGTGTTTTATAGAATTGGTAAATGATTGTGCCAAATCCATTTTGTACTAAAACTTACATTGATTGAATATGTTGTTCAAAGAGCAAAACTGACAAAAAAGAGCCCAAAATAAAGGCCAAGAACCAACAACCCATCCAAGCCAAAAACTCTGTAAAGAAGAAAAATTGTAGTAATTTTTTGTAAGCAGTTAACAATCTAGATACAATAATGCAATATTATAAATTTTTCATAATGAATTCCTACCAATTGCATAAATTTCAGAGTAGAGCATTTTCTTTTTATTTTTTCCTTTTCCTTTTTTCTTTTTTTCCCTTTTATTTGCAAATGGTTAATGACCAAAAGATCTTGAAACTTTAGATTATTTTTTAGTTTTGGAAAGCTATTTTAATCTCTGCAATATGGCATAAGCACTTCAATTCCTGCTGAAATGATAGCGATGAGATTCTACCCCAAAAAAAGAATCCACTAAATTTGTTAACTGGATAATCTATGATTGCTAATATGAATGCCTGCATAATGGAATACATTCAGAGAGAGAAAGGGCCTGTTATCACAATAATTATTAACATTCTTCGTTAATTGCACTAAATTATACATGTAAATATTTGTTAATTGTTATTTTTAATCATGCATGTCCATAAAAATCTCCACTGGTACACTTCTTAAGAGAGAAAAAAATGTTCAGGACTATTTGTTAATTATTATGTACTATGCATTTACTCCATACATACATACTTCATGATGATACATTAATATTTTACAAAGAAAGAAAGAAACTAATAAGGATGTAGCAAAACAAAGAACAGATCTATACCATATGATTCTTTTTTTTTTTTTTTTTACATTTTCAATAATCACAAAGAAGGGGAGCCTTGATGCAACGGTAAGTGTTGTCGTCGTGCGACCTGAGGTCACGGGATCGAGTCGTGAAATGGCCTCTTGCGTACAGAGACCCAATGGGTCCGACCCTTCCTTGAACCTCGCTCATTGCTGGAGCATTCGTGCACCGGGCTGCCCTTTTTTTCAGTAATCACTAACTATTATTGTAAGGTATTAACTCATTTACAAGTGAACCCCTAGCATGACAAAGAAAACTAGCATAATATGCCATGATCATAAGTGCATCCTCTGCTTAAAAAGAACACCCAATGTAAATACCATTATAGAGAAAGTTGCGACGATCAATACACCAGTGCTAGTGGAATACTCTCCAGATGCTAATGGAAGATATGGCTTGTTAACCTGCAATAAAACAAGCAGAATTCATCATTAAATCTAAATAAGTCTATCTATTTGTGTATTATTTTTACATTATTCCAGCTACCTGAGGAATAGAAAGCTGAGAGGGACCCTCACTGTTATAGTATAATGCAATTTGGCCAAGACAGAGTCAACTGAATAGCAGGATCCCATCTTCTCAGTCATTTCCATCAACTAACTAATTCATAACAAAAAAATTCAAGTCGGGAGAGAGGAGGAAGGGGGGAAGGAGGCATCTACACTATTCAGCTTATTAAAATGCCTATTATGTGATCCCCAGTTAAAGACACTAAAAAACAGATCCCAACAACAACAACGACTGCTGTTTAGGTATCAGTTGAAAGCCATTAAAGTTTAAATGAGGCAATTAAGCCTCAAAAGGCAAAGCTACCTTGTCTATTTCAATGTCAGTTAACTGATTTAAACCAACAATATTTATGTTCATCGTGAGGGCAGCGGCCACAGCCTGAAATATAAAAACATATATGACAAGAATTATATTCATCAGAGATGTCAACAAGCATATAACTTGATGAGGCTATTTTCATCATCACCTCCGTAAGCTCCGTCCAAAATAGTGGAGAAAGATCTGAGAGTTTCTCGACTGCAAGGAGAGAAACCGATATGATGCTCAATGCCTGTTCACAGAAAGGTAATCTGAGCACTGGCTCCTTTTTTATTATTTTATTTTCTCTAAATTTTAAAACAAAAAAAGATGCCAAAGAAGTAACATTCAAAATAAATTAGATGAGGAGCTCTAGAAAGTTAGTTAAAAATAAAATGGAAGTTAAATTTTATAGTGTCACATCTTTAAAATGAACTTAACTGTGCCTATAACAGTGTGAGGACGCGAAAATCTGTAGAAAGCGTCTAATGCATTGAGAACATTTGATGGACTCTTAGTATTGTACACTTCTGGCTCAGATTCAAGAGGCTGTCCAGAGGCAGCACGAACCAAGAAATTGGCATCATTTTTACAGCAAATGGTAGGTCTTTCTGACCTATGTCTAAAATGATGTTTCGAGATACGATATCTTTCTAGGATGTCCCATGCTTTACGCCTTGAAATTCCGAGTGCTGCTATACAACCTGTTATCCCAGTAAGCAAGATGACAAACATTGTGCTCATGTAAGAGCAGCAACATTGCATTAAAGTATAAATGTGAAAATGTCAGCAATCTAGTAAGGAACAAGGTGGTACAAAGCACAAAACAATGTCAAGAAGAAATGTTTAACTATTAACTTCTTCTAGCTTTAGGTATGTACATCACATTATCAAAAGTTTTTCCTTTACCATCCAGCATTTTAATCTTCATGTTACCAGTCCCCTTCAATGTTTAGTTCTATATCGCTGGCTAACATGACAGACACTCCAAGACATCACATGTTTTATGTGCCAAATTGTTCTCTGTTTGAAAAAATATGGAAGAAGCAAGTAAAATCTAGAATCCCCAGTTTCTCAAAGAATTCTCACTCAATGGTTAATGAGATCATCAAATGTCCACACCATCTTTTAGCAACAATTACACCAGAAGTGATAGTAGCCTTCTCATAACTCTTTTAAATTCATCTTCCTGTATTTACATGGCTCGTTTCATGATAATTTTAGCATTCTTTGGCCAGTAGTAACAAACATGGAGTGAGTTGGCTCTTATCTTAGTTCCATACGCATTACACGTGCTTGTCCAACATTCAAATATATGATAGTTGAAATTTCAAAATCAACCTTAAAATGTTCCAATTTTAAAAATTTAATTTGCAATATGTCGAATTTATACATATACGGCCATTAAAAAACTACTAAAAGAATAATTATAGAAAAATTAAATAATTTTATTAATCGAATGCATATGCATCCAGTTCTAGTTAAGTTTTTCCCTAAAATATAAAATATTTACGTGTTTTGCTATTATAAAACATGGTTGTCGAGGTCATGTGATTGATACTAAATTTGAATTCCCTAATTAAAGGTGCAATTCAGGTAATTATTTATTTTTCTATTTATTTGGTTTAAAGTATAAGTATTGTATTCAATATTTATAAGATTATAATAATATTTTGATATAGAATAAATTAATAAAAATTAACTTTAATATTCATTATTTATCGCAATCTATAATCCTTCCTTTTTAAGGATTTTCAAAGTCTCATTATAAATTGGAAGTAGAAGTGGATACTCCTTTTGAATTTTTGGACTTATTCCCATCTAGGGTCTACTACCACTATCTGGTGGAATCTCCTACTTTTATTTTGTTGAGATCTGCAAGAAGAGAAAAATCTTTTTGGACTAGTTATCCTTGAAGACTGATAATGGTCTTCTCCAAGCTCCTCATGGCAAGTACAACCATGTTCACATTCTCTAGATTCTGTTTATCCCAAACGAAATGGCCTCTGATCTTTGCTGCATATACTATATCTCCATCAGGACTAAAACTATGTACAAGAATAGTTTTATCCTTTTTATAGGAAACTAGGACAATCATATAGCTATGAAAGATGGTTAGTGGCTAGGATTGAGAAGAAGAAC
This sequence comes from Garcia nutans, assembly GCA_947685225.1. Classification (NCBI taxonomy): domain Eukaryota; kingdom Viridiplantae; phylum Streptophyta; class Magnoliopsida; order Malpighiales; family Euphorbiaceae; genus Garcia; species Garcia nutans. Next base: position 58,586,626 of record CANTUV010000007.1, read on the forward strand.
TGCCTGGAGCAGTGAAAACTGTCTTTCTATTCCATCTTTTTGTTTGAAAAACTTAGGATCCATAGTCTAAATAGGCTTGCATCATGCCTCAACTTTTCATAACTGGTGACCCCTTCCAAAGGAATGAGCTTTATAAGTTCTTCTTTGCATAATTGTCTAAGGGTCTAAATAATTATTGGTGTAAAGTTTGTGTCTACGTAAATATAAAGAGTATCTGTAGACACTCCTAGGGATGCTAAATTAATTACATGATCCTCCAATATGTATACTATCTGATGATGAAGTGTAGCAAACAAAGAACCTTCAATCTATTCAACTCCTGAGATTTGCACTTGAACCTTCAGACTAGTTGACAAGTGTAGATCTTCCAGAGACATATTGTAATTTTGGAAAAAAAAAAGGTAAAAAAAACACTACCAGCATTCAGTGTTGTTAAAATAGTCCCAATAACAACATCCTCGAAAGTGACCATATCTAGTATCCAAGCAGGGAAAGTCTAGCTGTCATTGGTAGACATTTTCTTCCGTGGTAAGAGAGTATAACTCTTACTGCTCCTAAGTGGAGATGAGAGTAACTTTTGTTTTTTTCCAATGAGAAATAAAGACTGGAGGAATTTTCAGTGTGACATACTGCTCTGAAGTAGTGGATGTTAAAAATAATTGGTTTAATATAGTAGACTAAACATATTCTTTAATATGAAGCTGTCTAGGAGAGATTAAATTACTGATCTTTTTATGTAATTGGTTTTTTTTAAAAAACAACATAAGGATTAAGAATAAGGAGTTGGGAGGTATCTACTTTAGAGTCTTTTAGGACATGGGTTATTTCTACTAAGTGATCTATCTTATTGGTAATAGACTGATACATGAAGGAGGGATGAGAAGAGAACAAGTATGGGAAACTATTTCTTTCTGGGAAGTAGAAGTAGACATGGTTATGAAGTTTTCTTCCGAATAGTGCTATGTATCTGAAACCACTTGGGGCATCCATGCCATAGATGTTCTGATGTGTTGATACAGGGTCAGCTTAAAGCTACAAGTATAACATAGAGCATACTCCATTCATGAACATAGATGAACTAACAGAATATTGCTTCACCAGACATTTCTCATGTATAGTCCACAATACAACCTCTCTTAGGTTAACATTAGACAGCACCCTTTAAACAAATTTGATTAACATACTCAATATTAACTCATAAGGATCATTGCAAAACTTACAAACATACAGAAAGTAAATCAGGAAGAATAAAGATTTTTAGGTATTCATGATTTTATTTAAGTAGAGAGGATTTAGTTTGAACTTGCTATATCCCTCTAAGTTGATACAAACTCCCTTGTATAAAGGGGGGAGGATACAAACTTATAAAAGTGAGGTCATAAGCAATGACCTCATATAACATTGATTTTACACAGTATAAGCACTCAGAAAAGATTCTGAATTATTATAGACATATGACTAAAATAGTGATTGCACTTCAGAAAAGTAAAGTAATATAGTATTTATAGGACAATAATATCTGATAAGTGGAAGAACTGTGGGAGGATTGTAGCTCCTTTATTGTGAATGAGAGGGAGATGGATTCATATTCTGAAAGTCCTCGCTGTTTGAATAATAAAAAGCACGAACCATATGATTTGATTCCTTTCATAAGCTATCAAGTCAAAAATAGACGGTTGAGTTGTCTCTATATGAGCTTATTCCAATGAGTCATCAATGTCTTACTAAGTAGTGGGTGTACCATCTACATTTCTTTGGATGATGAGTTGGAGGGTCCTACAAGAGAGGGATCCGATGCATTTGTTTGAACAACTTAATTATTTTGAGCTGGAAGAGATAAATGAGCATCTTGTTGTGTTGCTTGGGAACTGGAGCTAAGTACATTTGTTTCTTCAAAAGAAAAAGGATGACTATCTTAGAAGTATTCTCTAGTGAGTTAGAAAGGAAGCTTAGTAGTGGTTTTTGCATGTTGTTGGTCATGTTTAGTCAATTTCTGTGACGAACCATAAGTGCAAATAAGTGATTGTCTTATGAATAATGAAGAATTATTAAGTTCACAGAGATAAACATTTAATCCTTTCTTCTACTCATTGTTGAAGATTTGACTAGAGTAAGTTGACTAGTGGCTAGCTTGATTTTGGCCAGAGAACTCCTATTTTGAGGAAACTAGAAATAAGGTCTATGGAAGATAAAGATTGAATGATAATTCCTTCCTTCTTCATCAGGTTTATTTCATAGATTATTTGTGTGGGCAATTAACAATAATTCTCTTTTCCACCAACGAATGGAATCATACCACTTTAAAAACTTCCATGGCAATTTGTTTGATTTTTCTTCAATGTGTAAGAAATTTATCATATATGTGACTTGAATTTCCAAAGCATTGTTGTATAACATAGAACGACACCATAAGAACCATAATTATGTAGGAAATTGAGGGTGATTTGGAGAAAGATGATAAATTAACATCCATGGATACTCTGGATAAAAGATGTTACATTCTGGGTCCACACAAAAGTGATTGCGAATATATTCCAGATAAATGGAAATGTGGTTCCTTACAAATGTTTGGATTTCAATGGGAGTTGTAGGATGAAAACTTGGAGGGAATTAAATATATTAAAATAATGGAAAATATATAAAAATTATTTGATTTGACCAAAATTCTATTTTTTTTTTATCAAAATTCAAAATTTTAAAAGTATAAATAACTACAATAAAATAAAATAAAAAAGAACATAATTTTTATGAAAATTATGATGTAGATTATTTTTAAGAAAAAGAACCAAATTAATGAGAGTCTGACCTATAAATAAATAGTAGAAAATTTGCACTATTTATTACATTTTAACTTTCATTTTTAATTTTATTATTTTTTTCAGCTTTAATTTTTCAGCTTTCAACTTTACAGTATGTTATAAGATTTTTTTTTGTAAACTTTATGGTAAACTTCAATATTCATGTTTCTTTATTTTCTTCTTCTTCTTACATTTTTCTTCTTTCTTGCTTTAACATTGCATTCAGATCGTTCGCAGTTGCTGTCACAGATGCTTCTCTACCATTGACATTCTTCTTCTCATCATCTCTCACTCGATTTTTTTATTTTATTTATTTTTTGTTTCGCAAAATGAAGAAGAAACATAATTTTACTATGATTTTTTTATTTTTTATTTTGATTCTTGTTTGTAAATCTTTTTTTTTTATTGTTTTGGGGTTTCATCAATTGCTTATTTTATTCATTCAAATTCTGTATATTTCTTAATTTCGGGTAATTTCTTCTTTAATTTGAATGATCACTTAGTTAATAGAATTGATGTTTATATTTTTACCTTAGAGTTTCTTTCTACAAAATATTGATTTGCATTAATTTTTTTTAAAATAAGAGTTATTGTTGTAATATGTTGTTGTTTTTCTTGCAAAAAGAATCTCACCGATAATATTTATAACATTTTTCTTTCTCAATATCTTATATTTGTTGACTTCATTACAGTATTGAAATTAAAAAAGCAAAGTGCCTAAATTTTGCTTTTAGTGGTTAGGTAACTGACATAGGCTGCAAATTTTTTTCTGCTATTGTTTAAGATTTGTTTCAGTAGTAACAATAACTCAAATAACTTATGATTATTTTTGTTTGATAAATTTTTTATTGTTTGTTTTGAGAATATTTAATTTTGTTTTTTTTTGTTTCAAAAGTATTAATTGGGAGATTTGTTTTTCTTCAAATATAACGTACTCCACATTTTCGATAAAATACTTTAAAAAAAGAGTTTTCTATCAAATTTAATAAATTATATCAACTTATATATAACATATATGTCATAAAAGTGAATAATATAGTATTTATATATTGTTATTCCTCTCAAATCTATCATATATATCTACATATATGTAACACCTTTGTACCTTATATACGAATAATATATATATGTCCGGTATATATAAAATACGTATATTAAATACAAAAATATTACATTACAGTCTGTTTAAAAATTTTCTTAATTTTATGATAACCATTTAAAAATACTTAAAACATAATTTAATAAATATATAAAAATAACCATTAATGATTTAAATAGTAAAAAGACATTAAATAGAAAATCTTTAGGAAAAATTCACCAGAGTTTTGTCTATATTTTAGATAATTTCAAATTTTAAATAACATAACCTGCAATCAAAATACACTATCAATTTTTTATTCAATATACTCATTCTTCCAAAATAGCCCAACGGCTCAATCCGCCAATATTTTACAAAAACACATTCATATATATATATATATATAAGTCTCAATTTTTATTTCAATATTACACCAAAGGAAAAATATATATTTTACACCGCATACAAGATTATATATATAATGTACATATTCAAAAATATTTTTTTAAAAAAGTTTCAAAGTGTATATATGTTATGCAAGTGACACTGGTCCGCGGTAGCTCAAGGGTCTTCACACATAAAAACTTAAACTTGGAGTGGTCTAGCAGCACTTTCTGAAAACTCCCGAATCTACTCTGTCACCTACATGATAAAATTCAATCGTGCTAAGCATATTGTCTAGTAGTACATACTTTAATAAAATTTAAAAATGATGTCATACATGTATAATGTCATATTTACATCATTCTAGAAATGTCAAACATTGTTTATATATATTACATAACACACTAAACATCTATACACATTGGGCCCAAATACCTTATACAATTATCTATTCCCTGGCTCGTTGCCTTAGTCTATCATTGGTCTCTTACTCGGTGTAAGCACATCTCTGTGACACCCAATGTCTTATCCATTTTTGTATATGGTATGTCAACATCCAAGTGCAATATTCTGGCAACTAGATAGTATATAAAGTACACATAATACACATTTCTTTCAATGTGCTTTTTACATCTCGACTTACATCATATTTTTCACAAATATTATCATAAATAATGCAAATGTGGTTTGCTTTTCTCATGTTAGTGCATAAATTACACTTTACACATTTTGCACAAACAATTCATTTAGCCACTCTTAAATGGCTAATCATGCCACAGCCAACACTGTCACACTCCATTTTTAGAAGTGTGAAGGTCCTATGGTCTAGGTAGGCTTAAGGCTACCAGGCACCACGTAGAACTCAACTAATTTGTGAATTCATACAAATTGATTATTGCACTAGTGAATTAAAACTTTATTATTATTTACTCAAAATTTTATGATATATTTTTACAAATTTATTTTCATATTATATATTATATACAAATTATTTTTTATTACATTATGGTTTACTTTCACAATATATTAAATTATTCACAATCGTACTACGGAACAACTAGAGCATAGTACAAACATAATTATTTAATTACATAGGATAGTATTTGCTAATTACATTATTCTCATTCTTTTTGTTGGAAGAAAAAATCAAGAAGCTGATGGTCTCGAGTCATCTCTTCCTGAAACCATAGACGATGGGGTGAGTTGTCAACTCAGTGAGATTATAGTGTCACAAGGGTAGAATGTACAATAAAATGGTTTAAGGTTCAAGAATAATAAATACATAAGGAAGCAGCCCAATAAAGGTATAACAATAAAATTTCAATCCACAAGAAAGACCCACAATAATTGGACTAATATTACAAAAGCAAATCACATAATATGACAGATAATACATAGAAATAGCACTGAAGAAAATATATTATTATTTTAGTACTATCACACATCACATTCACATAAGGGTAGCTTCTACCCTATAAATCACAAACTTCTATGTGCACATAGCCTGATAGTATAACCCTCATCAAGTTGGGATTCTGTCATATTAGCTAATCAAATGACTTGGTATGATCACATAGGCCAAGAGGCCACATTAGTTTTCACAATTCACAAATGCAGAATTATAAACAACAAATGATATCAAATTGCTCAAATATCAACAATGGTTAAATTTTCATTAAAGAATTTCAAACGTAACAAAGTAAGGGCTAGACACTATAACTCACCTCGAATATGCAAATTGGGTTCCTCTAAGTCATTGAGAATTATTGGTTGGTTCGATTGCAATACCATATCTACATTCACATCCACATATAAATCGCACATTTAGGTTTATTTTTAATTTTTATTTATCATTTTTGTCTTAATTGTTTATTAGGCACCTATGTCCTGTTTTAACATCTTAATATACTCTAAAATTTATTTTATAATTATGAATTCAAATATCATAAAATTATATTATAATAGTGCTATACAATATAGTAAATTCAAATATGTGCTATATGCCTATAAAAATGTATTGGCTTCTTCAAGTCATGTGATATATTTATCTATTAAATTAGTATTTATAGTTTTTGGAATATTAAATACACATTTTAAACTTTATATTCATCTATTATCTGCTTATATTTATAACTGAATCAAATATATTTTGTTATGCTCAATTCAGACCCCAGTTAACCAAACACCAAAATTTCAGCATTTGAGTAGTTTGTATTCATTTAATTGTATATTAATTTATTTAAATTAATTTGCTCTGAAATTTTTTCAGCATGTTTCCAACATCATATATGACCTCTTTGTAAATTTTTACAATTTATAGAGTTCATTTATATAGGTAAATAATTTAAACACAGTAGCAAATTTTAGTGGTATTCATTCAGACTATTAAAATGAGCAGCTTATATTCACTTATTTACTCACTTTTTTTCCTCATATTTTGACTTGACCTTTTACCAAAACCTTTCCAAAATCAAAATATATCTTTCTATAAATTTTTATGAATTTTAAAGCTCATTTTCATATTGAAATAAATAAAACACAGTAGCTAAATTATTAAAAGTTCAAGCTGTAATATTTGGACAGATTTGAGTGTTAGGGTTTCTAGCTTCATTTCTTTCAATTTCTTTTAATATAAATCAATTTTCAATATCCTAAATACTAATTAATATGTATAAATAATAATATTTAGCTCAGATTCAATAAATAATAGATTTAAAGTTAGAAAAATAAAATAAAAGATTAAGATTTAGAATTTTCAGATTCTTATATTTAGGAGTTCCTTTGCTTTCTTTGTTTATATATTACTTTGTTGATTTAATTTTCTAATGTAGATCACTTCTAAACATAAGAAACTAGCCTAGAAATAATTTTTGGCTACTGAAAAAAGAGAGGGTCGTGATAGATATGAAGGTGCTTTGATAGATAAGAAAAGAGAAAGAAGAAAAGATATGAACAAAAATTTTAATCATCTTTTTTTAATCATATTTTCCAGCCTTTATTACTATACAAAAGAGATGAGTCATCCACTTAATTTGAAAAAAAAATGGCTGAGAATTAAGTGGGTGAAATATCCATTTTTTCCCTCAAATCTTTTATACTCATTTGTTAACTTGAATGCCCTTATAGTCATTTCACACTATAATTTACTATCTACACTTGTATTAATTTCTTTGAAGTTATTTTTCACTTCTAAATTTTAAATTTTAAGTTATCTTATTTGGTTTTTATGTATATTATTATGTTAAAATATTATTAATTAAGTTATGGTACATTTCAAGTATAATACTTTAAGGTTTTTATACATACGAGTTAACGTCGTAGCTAAACAGTTTTAAAATTTCCATTTTCATTATGTTAGTAACATATAAATTTTACTTCATTGCATATGAATGATTCTTTTATCATTCTAATAGGTCATTTTGTTCCTCTAATAGTTTATATACAAATATAATTAATTATTTAATAACTTACAGTTAATTGATTTAATTCACAGTTGTTATAAGTTGTAGAGTTTTCAATTCAAATACTTTAAAATTTTTGTTTATATTACTTTGACACATTAAAATTTTATTTCAATCAAAAATTTTTTCTCACTTTATTTATTAATTTATACAATATTTAGGCTACTAAATTTTTATTTTATCTAGGGTATTACAAACACAAACCAAATATTGTTACTTCAAACAATGCCATACACACATATTCATAAAAATAAAAAAAAAATCATCACACATTTAACATATATAATGTGTTATGCTAAAATTCAATACAATCACACGCATTATGAATAAAGTATGTACTAACCTCTTTAAAGCAATAAATGGAGTTAAAACTCCACTCTACTTCCAATATACCCAAAAGTCTTTCACCACTAGGTTGATGAAAATCATATATACTCAACACATATATCAAATGTGAATGAACATAATCAATTAACATCACATTTCTAGGTGTTTAAAGTCTAAAACAAAAATTAAAACATAATTCTATAATTTTCCAAGTTTTTACCATAATTAACTTTAACCTTGAAAAATTATTCCAACACATTCCAAATTGAGTTTTTAGCTTAAATATATCTAATACATTATATTTTAACACATTTTAAGCATTAAAACACAATGTATCACATTTTCTCCAAATTTTTAAAATTTTGCCCTAAGCCACTTTGATTTTATTTTTTCATTCTAACTAATTCCAAATGGTAATTTAAGTTTATTTTTATTATTAAAATCATCAAATAACTTAATTCAAATCATAAAATCAAATAAACATAAATTCTTTATTGTTACTATTCTCGAAACCCTAACTCACTCTCTTCCTCTTCCAAACTACCATCAAACCTAAACAAATCAACTAAACAACCTTAAAATGTTTACCTCCTCATCAAGACAACACCTTCCATACCCATTTTAACAATTATAACATACTATATAAAATTCTAAATTTTCACATAATCACAATTTTAAAGAAATCCAAAATTTTCTTAAAGAAAACTTACCAATTTGTTGAAAAATCACCAAAACTTCTTTTGATTCTTGAAAATCCACTCAAAAATTAGTGTTTGGAAGAAAAGAAAAGCTTTTCCTTGCTTCCATGGAGTTTTGGCCAACAATAAGAAGAGAGGAAGAAGATGGATTTATATTTTTTACGTTTTACTATTTGCATTTTACTTTGCACACTTTACTATTTATGTTTTACTATTCACATATTGACTTTTATATGTTATTTATATTTCACATATATTTAACATTTATAATCTATTTTTTCACTTCTAAATCTTCATTTCTCCCTCAAATTATTCATTTTAGTTTTATTTTATTTTATTTTATTTTGTGGATATAACAACCCTCTCCCCCTTAAAAGAATTTTATCCTTAAAGTTACCTGGTATTAGCTCAGAAATAGTTGAGGATACTGGCTTCGCATAACTTGCTCACTCTCCCATGTTGCTTTCTTGGTAGAGTGGTTTCTCCATAATACTTTAACCAATAGCACTCTCTTATTTCTTAACTCTTTTACCTCTCTTGCTAAAATAGCCACTAGCTCTTTTTTATAGGTTAAATATGGACTCACCTCAATTGACTCAACTGATAAAACATGAGATGTATCTGATCTATACCTCCGAAGTATAAAGACATGAAAGACGTTATGTATCTTTTCTAACTCGAGTGGCAAAGCCAATTTATAAGCCACCGGTCTCACTCTTTCCAGTACTTCATATGGACCAATAAATCGAGGACTTAATTTACCCTTTTGACCAAATCTTAAAATTTTCTTCAAGGAGATACTTTCAAAAACACCTTATCTCCCACACTAAACTTTATGTCTTTCCTCTTCAAATCTGAATAGGGTTTTCTGGCTGTCTGAAGTTGTTTTCAATCTATTCCAAATTACTTTAACTTTTTTCTTTGTTTCCTTAATCAAATCGGGATCTATAAGCTTGCCTTCTCCAACCTCGTCCCAACACAACGGTGTCCTACACTTTCTGCCATATAAAGCTTCATAAGGAGCCATCCCAATACTAGACTGAAAGCTATTATTATATGCCAATTCAACCAAAGATAAATATTTATCCCAGCTCCCAGTAAATTCAATAATCAATCTCATTAACATGTCATCTAGTACCTGTATCACCCTCTCAGACTGTCCATCTGTCTACGGATGGAAAGCAGTACTAAAATAAAATCGACTACCCAAAGCATCTTGCCAACTTTTTCAAAATCTTGATGTAAATCTGGGATCTCGATCTGAAACTATTGAAACTAGAATCCCATATAACATCACTATCTCACTAATATACAACTCAGCCAGCCTATCCAGGGAGTAGTCCATCCTGAACAAAAAGAAATGAGCTAACTTCGTTAATCTATCCACAATCACCCAAATTGCATCATGTTTCCTCTGGGTTAAAGGCAATCTAGTCACAAAGTCCATAGTTACACGCTCCCATTTCCATTCAGGTACTGATGAAGGCTATAACAATCCTGCAGGAACCTAATGTTCAACCTTCTCTCTCTCTGACAGGTGAGACATCTAAAAATAAACTCTGCTATGTCCCTCTTCATATCAGACCACCAATAATGTTGTTTCAAATCCTAATACATCTTAGTACTTTCAGGGTGCATAGCATATGAAAACTGGTGTGCTTATTCCAAAATTCTTTTTTCTGAATTTCACATCCTCAGAAACACACAATCTACCTCCATACATCACCATCATCTCTCACATGAAAATCCCTACTCTCCCCCTTTTTGCAATTCTCCACAATCTTCTAGAGTTTTATATCTGATGTCTGTGTTTCTTTAATTTGATCAATCAGCAATGGCTTCACTTGTAACTGAGCCATAAGAGCTCCATCATCACAATCCTCAAATCCGACATGCAATGCTCTAAACTCAACAAGCAACACAAGAGCATAAGCAGTCAACCCTACCACTGGCTTTCGACTCAATGCATCTGTAACTACATTTGCCTTACTAGGATGATAATTAATTAGACAGTCATAATCCTTTATTAATTCTAACCATCGCCTCTATCGAAGATTCAACTCTTTCTGGGCACCCAAATACTTTAAACTCTTGTGATTAGTGTAAATAAAATATTTCTCCCCATATAAGTGGTGTCTCCAAATCTTTAATGCAAATAAAATGGCTGCCAACTCCAAATCATGAGTTATATAGTTTAACTCATGAGGCTTCAACTGTCGGGATGTATAAGCAATGACTCTACCCTCCTGCATCAGAATATAGCCTAAATCATTATATGAAGCATCACTGTATATCACAAAGGGTTTACCTTCCACAGGCAGGGTAAGGATAGGAGCCTAAGTCAACATGTTCCTTAACTGCTCAAAACTCACCTGACATCGATCTGTCCATACAAATTACACATCTTTTTGAAGTAGTTTGGTGAGTGGCAAAGCTATCATGAAAAATCCCTTCATAAACCGATGATAATAACCAGCCAATCCCAGAAAACTTCTAATCTCAATTACATTCTTCGGTAGACTCCAATTCAAGATTGCTTCAACTTTACTCAGATCAACTTTTGTACCCTCTGCTGAAATAACATGCCCAAGAAAAGTCACTTGATCTAACCAGAATTGACACTTGGACAATTTGGCATACAATTATTTCTCTCTTAAGGTTTGCAACACAATCTGTAAATGTCTGTCATGCTCTTTTTTACTGTGAGAGTATACCAGGATATCATCAATAAACACTACCATATACTAATCTAGGTATGGCCTAAACACCTGATTCATTAAATCCATTAATGCAGCCAGTGCATTCATCAGCCCAAAAGGTATCATTAAAAACTCATAATGGTCATACCTTGTGCGGAACGCAATCTTAGGCACATCTACATCCCTAACTCTTAGCTGATGATAATTCAATCTCAAATCAATCTTGAAAAACACTGCAGCTCCCTTCAACTAGTCAAAGAGATCATCAATGCGAGACAAAGGGTATTTATTCTTGATGGTCACTTTATTCAAATGCCGATAATCAATGCACAGTCTTAAAGTGCTATCCTTCTTCTTTACAAACAACACCGGTGCTCCCCATGGTGATACACTAAGGCGGATAAACCCTTTATCATGAAGCTCTTGCAGTTGCACCTTTAACTCCTTTAATTCAATAGGTACCACTCGGTAAGGAGTAATAGAGATAGGAGTGGTACCAGGCATCAAATCAATACTAAACTCCACCTCTCTCTAGAGGCAACCCCGAGAAATGATCAGTAAACACATCCGAGAACTCTGCAACTATAGGTATATTGTCCAACTGAGACTTCACTATCCTGATATCTGTAACATGAGCCAAATATGCCTCACACCCTTTCTAGATCATCCTCCTAGCTGACATAACTGAAACAAATATGGATGCAAGGTGTGTTTGCTCACTAGATACCACTACATCTTTCTCATCACATGTTTTCAAAGTGACACATTTCTGCTTATAGTCTACCACAACCTCATGTCTGGATAACCAATCCATACCCAAAATTACATCATACTCCCTAAAGGGCATCTCAATCAGGTCACCGAGAAACTCCTCATCCTGAACAACAACTGGGCTATCTTGATGTACCCTACTAACTACTATACTATGTCTTAAAGTTTTAGTCATCAACACATCATACCCTAATAACTTAGAATGCTTATCACTCACAGGCAGGATGGATGCACTGATGTATGAATGTGTCGATCCAGGATCAATTAATGCATGCACAGAAATACCGAGTAAAGAGAATGTACCAACTACAACATTAGAAGAACTCGGTTGCTGCTGCATCATATATACTCTTTGTGATGACCCTGTCTGCTATAGTCTACTAGTGCCCATTGTGGATCCTCCTCTCTGACTGAATCTAAATTTTCCACCTCTACCACCTCTGCCACCTCGACCCTCTCTGTCACTAGACCTGGACACTGCTATCTCAGTCTATCTATCCACTGGTGGCACTGGACAAGCTCTGATAAAATGGTCATGGGACCCATATTTAAAATAACCAACTGAAGATGGATTGATACCCCAACAAACACCCTTGTGAAATTGGCCACACTAAGCACAAGGAGATAGAGGAGATCTTAGTGAAACTAGGGTCAGAGCACTAGCCACTAAAGCAGTAGATCCCTGACTCTGCCTCTGCTGCTGAAACCCCTACCAGGTTGTCCTTGGCCTCTATCAAACCTCTATGAAGAGCTTTCTATACTTCTCTTTCATGATGAAGACCCCACCTCAGTCTGTGGTCTCCTATCTCTACCCTCTGCTTTGGCAACTGTTGCAAGTCCCTGTACATTCTCTACACTTCTAGTAGCTGCAACTAACTTGGAGAAATTCTCATATCGTGAGCCTGCCACCAAACACATGATAGACGGCCTCAAACCCTCCTCAAATCTTCTACATCTATCAATCTAATTAGTCACAATTCCCCCTTGCATACTTGCTCAATCTAATGAAATCTTTCTCATAGTTTGTCATTGTCTTTGATTCTTGTCTTAAACCCAAAAATTCTTTCTTTTTAGCATCTTTATACTCACGAGGAGTATATTTCTTATCAAACTCCTGCAGAAAATCATCATATGTCAATACCGGAGAATCTTCTATAGTATGAGAAACTGTCTTCCACCAGTCATAAGCGTCCCCCTACAGAAGAGATATGGCATAATTAAACTTCTCTTCTGCACTAACCTGTAGCTGGATAAATATCCTCTGAACTATATCCAACCACTCCTCCGCTATAGCTGGATTTGTAGTGCCAAAGAAATTTATAGCTCCGAATTTTCTTGGCTTGTCATACTTTTTGGTCTGTAGCTGCTGCTGGGGCTGCGGCTGAACAAAAGTATGTCTTAACAATTTCACCATATGCTACACCCATCCTGGTAGAACCTCCTCAATAGCTGGTCTAGCTGGCACTGATGCCTCCTCAGCTATCTCTGCACTAGATCTAACATCACCCTCTCTAGGAGCAACACTCTCGGCTCTCTCCTCACTAGACTCATGTGTCCAAGATGCCATATTCGTCACTATCTATAAATACAGAAAGAACCCCCACATTAGGAACCAGATAAAATGCTAGTGCAATGCATGTATAATATGTTAAAATCACATTTAAAATCACATTTTCTCTTTTCAAAAACCCACCTAGGTTAAGAACCTCAAAACTAGGCTCTGATATCACAATAATTATAACACCCTTATACCTTATATACGTATAATATATATATATGCTTGGTATATGTAAAATATGTATATTAAATACAAAAATGTTACATTACAGTCTGTTTAAAAATTTTCTTAATTTTATGGTAACCATTTAAGAACACTTAAAATGTATTTTAATAAATAAATAAAAATAACCATTAATGATTTAAATAGTAAAAAGATATATTAAATAGAAAATCTCTAGAAAAAATTTGTCAGAGTTTTGTTTATATTCGGGATAATCCCAAATTTCAAATAACACAATCTGCAATCAAAATACACTCCCAATTATTTATTCAATACACCCATTCCTCCAAAATAGCCCAACGGTTCAATCCACCAACATTTTACAAAAAACATCCAGATATATATAAATATAAGTCTCATTTTTATTTCAATGTTACACAAAAGGAAAAACATATATTTTACACCGCATACAAGATTATATATATAATGCACATACTCAAAAGCATTTTTTTAAAAAGTTTCAAACTGTATACATATTATACAAGTGGCACTGGTCTGCAGTAGCTCAAGGATCTTCACACACAAAAACTTAGACCTGGGGTAGTCTAGCAGCACTTTCCAAAACTCCCAGATCTACTTTGTTATCTGCGCGACGGAATTCAATCGCACTAAGCATATTACCGAGTAGTACATACTTTAATAAAATTTAAAAATGATATCATACATGTATAATGCCATATTTACATCATGCTAGAAATGTCAAACATTATTTATATACATTACACAACACACTAAACATCGATACACATTGGACCTAAATACCTTATACAATTATCTAGTCCCAAGCTCGTTGCCTTGGTCTATCATTAGTCTCTTACTCGGGCGTAGGCACATCTCTGTGACCCAGTGTCTTATCCATTTTAGTGTATGATATGCCAACATCCAAGCATAATCTACTGGCAACTGGATAGTATATAAGGTATATACAATACACATTTCTTTCAATGTGCTTTTATATCTCGACTCACACCATAGTTTTCACAAATCATTATCATAAATAATGCAAATGTGGTTTACTTTCTCATGTTAGTGCATAAATTACACTTTATACATTTTGCACAAATAATTCATTTAGCCATTCTTAAATGGCTAATCATGCCACAACTAACAAAAAACAAGCATTGTTACTTCAAACAATGCCATACACACATATTCATAAAAATAAAAAAAAATCATCACACATTTAACATATATAATGTGTTATGCTAAAATTTATTACAGTCACACACATTATGAATAAAGTATGTACTAACCTCTTTAAAGCAATAAATTGAGTTAAAACTCCACTCCACTTCCAACATATCCAAAAGTCCTTAACCACTAGGTTGATGGAAATCCTATATACTCAACATCTATACCCAATGTGAATGAACATAATCAATTAACATCACATTTCTAAGTGTTTAAAGCCTAAAACAAAAATTAAAGCATAATTTTACAATTTTTCAAGTTTTTGCCATAATGAACTTTAACCTTGGAAAATCATTCCAACACATTCCAAAATGAGTTTTTAGCTTAAATATATCTAATACATTATATTTTAACATATTTTAAGCATTAAAACACAATGTATCACATTTTCTCCAAAATTCTAAAATTTTGCCCTCAGCTACTTTGATTTTGGTTTTTCATTCTAACTAATTCCAAATGGTAATTTAAGTTTATTTTCATTATTAACATCATTAAATAACACAATTCAAATCATAAAATCAAATAAACATAAATTCTTTATGTTTACTATTCCCGAAACTCTAACTCACTCTCTTCCTCTTCCAAACTACCATCAAACCTAAACAAATCAACCAAACAACCTTAAAATCTTTACCTCCTCGTCAAGACAACACCTTCCATACCCATTTAACAATTATAACATACTATATAAAATTTTAAAATTTCATATAATCACCATTTTAAAGAAATCCAAAATTTTCTTAAAGAAAACTTACCAATTTATTGAAAAATCACCAAAACTTCTTTTGATTATTGAAAATCCACTCAAAATTTGATGTTTGGAAGAAAAAAAAAAAAGCTTCCCTTTGCTTCCATGGAGTTTTGGCCAACAATAAGAAGAGAGGAAGAAGATGGACTTATATTTTTCATGTTTTACTATTCATATTTTACTATTCATGCTTCACTATTCACATATTGACTTTTATATGTTATTTATATTCCACATATATTTAACATATATAATCTATTTTTTCACTTCTAAATCTTCATTTCGCCCTCAAATTATTCATTTTAGTTTAATAATTTAATTTTATTTTGTGAACGTTACACTATATGTAATACATATGTCATACAACTAAATATATAACTATTATTTCTCTTCAATCTATCATATATATCTACTTATAAATAACATATATATTGTATAACTAAACATATAATCGTTATTCCTCTCAAATCCAACATATTTATCCACTTATATGTAACATATATATCGTATACCTAAACATATAACATTTATTTCTCTCCAATCCATCGTATATGTATATATATATATATATCATATAACTAAATATATGTCATATAAATAACTAAAACAATGACAGTTTTGTAATTTTAGGCCCTCATGTTGTAATTTGTGTACTTTCATCGTATTTTTGAAAAAATTTTCCTTTGTGTAGTATGTTGAAAATTTTTCTATTGCAGTATTTTTGAAAATTATATTTTAAGTCAAAATCAATCAATATTTAGATCTTTTAAGAGCCACCACTTACACTTGCTTACACAAACTGTAACGCCCGTAGTTTGATTAAATATAATTAAATAAATAATTTAGAAGGACTAAGTGAGATTTTGAAAGAAGAAAATAACTAATATATATTTAGGATATAAGTTAAATATATACAAAATATAAATGTCACTAGAAAATAAAAAAATCAAAAAGTAAAAAATTAAAAAGTCAAAGTAAAAGTTAAAAAAAATCAAAATTTAATTAATTTTTGGTGGAAGAGAAAAATTATGAATTTTTAATTAATTAATTAATTATATATATATGGTTGTAAAAGAATGAAAGAAATTGAAATCCCATTTTTCTTCTTCTTCCTCTTCTTCTTCCTTTAGCCTCGACCGAATTCTCCATGGTTGTTGGGCAAGGAGCTCAATTTCTTCAAGTACTCAAAATTCTACAAAGAAATCAAAGGAATTAAGGAGATTTTAAAGAAAGTATAAGTAATATGTAATATTTATTTGATTTTAAGCTTTATTGGAAATTTATGAATATGTAGAGTAGCATAACACAATATTAGAAATACAATATAATATGCCAATTCAAATGCAATTGAAATATAATTATCAAAGTATGTACTAACATCTAATTATGCCAATTCCAAGCCAATTTCACCTCCACTCCTTCACTTTTCCAAGAAACCCTTCACTTCTTTAATTTTTGAAATTATCTCTACTCAATCCTAAACCAAGGTTTATGTTTAAATATAGCATTAAAATTCCATTTTAATACATTTAATCAATTAAATTCCAATTAACTCATTCTAACCAAAAATCCTACCAAAAATCTCTCCCAAGCTTCTATCAAACATAATCATTTATACTATTTAACCATAGAATCATTACTTTTATACTCATGCAACTTCAAAATAACCCATTTTATCAATTAGCAAATCTTCATCAACAATTGAAATTTTACATATTTATAAATTTCTAAGAAAGCTTCTTAAAATCAAATAAATCTTACCTATTACTTATACTTTCTTCGAAATTTCCTTAATTCCTTTGATTTCTTTGTAGAATTTTGAGTGATTAAAGAAGTTGAGCTCCTTGCCTAACAACCATGGAGAATTTGACCAGACTAAAGGAAGAAGAAGAAGAAGAAAAAAAATGGGATTTTAATTTCTTTCTTTCATTTACAACCATATATATATTTATTTAATTCATTAAAAATTCTTAATTTTCCCCTTCCACCAAAAATTAATTAATTTTTTATTTTTTAACTTTTTAACTTTTACTTTGACTTTTTAACTTTTTAACTTTTTGACT
Organism: Garcia nutans; assembly: GCA_947685225.1. Classification (NCBI taxonomy): domain Eukaryota; kingdom Viridiplantae; phylum Streptophyta; class Magnoliopsida; order Malpighiales; family Euphorbiaceae; genus Garcia; species Garcia nutans. Next base: position 58,604,624 of record CANTUV010000007.1, read on the forward strand.
TTTTCTTTTTCTAGTGACATTTATATTTTGTATATATTTAACATATATCCTACATATACATTAGTTATTTTCTTCTTTCAACATCTCACTTAGTCCTTCAAAATTGTTTATTTAATTATGTTTAATTAAACTATGGGCGTTACACAAACACTGACATATATATAAATATATATCTTAGCATATGAAGATTTTACAATATAATTATTCCACAAATAGCTTAATTTTAATTTGTTGATTAAAAGCCTATATAAAAGTTTAATAAATTAATCATTTGTAAATTTAAAAAAATAATAATAATTATTATTTATTTTCTTATATTGACAATAACAACTATATATGTTTTAATTTCTTAACTATACTAATTTTTTCTAGTTATCCATGAATGTAATTAGCCCAATCTATAATTAGTCACTATAGATATAATATTATTTTTCTTTATTTTCTCTAATAATTATTAATACAAATTCAAATAAAAATACATTATTGATTAATGGGTATCAATGCCACTAAAATTAAATTCCTATTCTCTAAAAAAAATAGATTGTAATAGTGATGAATATGGTTGAATCCACAAAAAATTGACAACTTAATTAAATTTCCTTTAAGAACCAAAGTAAAAACAATAAAAATTAAATAAAGGGAGAGGGGTTTATGATCAAGAATTAAAAATTTAAATAAAATTGAAAATAAATTACAACAAAATAATTTAGAACAAGTCAATCAAATTAATTTCAGTTAAAGAGATAATTTCGGTTTCAATTCTTTATATTGGTCCTTGATGCAAAGATAATTGTTAGACAAATGGCTGGCATAAATGACTTTATTTTTATCTTTAGCACTTAAATTAAAAGGTACTTTAACTTGAATTTTAAGTGTCTTTTTTATAGGATTGTTAGCCTCAATTTTGCCAAAACATGACACTTTTTGCGACCATCCAGAGGTAGGGCGTGACCGCACCTTTATTTGAGGAAAAGGAAAAGAAACACTGAAGAGTTCATAGTGACAAGTGCGACCAGGAGACAAGAAGGTATGATTATCCTCAATTATGTGCGACTACCCCTAAAGATGGAAAACTCTTAACACTCACAGTAGAGGACACAGTCATTGAAGCAGTGAAAGAAATGGGCACGAGAAAGTCATACGCAATTGCCCATTGGGATTGTGTAACCATACCTCAGTTCTATAGCAAAATTCACAAATGATGACAGCAGTGCTTGCAGTTTGAAGCGTGGTCTGAAGCTCAGTGTGAGAAGCCCTATCCGACCACAATCTAGATAAGGGGCGACTGCACCTTTTGAATTTTTTCAGATGTTCTCTTCAACCAATGTTCACAAGACACGCGACATAACCATAATGGGGGAAATTCAAATTGCATAAGGCGCGATAACAAACGGCTAAGGGGCAACCACACTAACAACTATAGGCTGGCAAGTGATGGGCAAATCACTTTTGTTAGAGCACTGTGTACTAGCCGTTGGAGAATTTTCAAAACTTAAGACCACATCAAGCTATAGTATGACTGCCCATTGTGTCAAGGCGACCACACTTGGAGCTAGTGCGACTGCAAATCATCTCAAAATATATTTTTAAATCACATTGATTATCATTAATGATATTTCTAGTTGGATCCCAAATGGCTATAAATACCCTATGAAACTTCATGGTTGAAAAAAAATGAGCCATTATTTCTAGATAGCATATTTTGAAAAAATGAGCCATTATTTCTAGATAGCATATTTTGTTTACTTTGTATCAAAATTTACATCTATTGTAATTAAGTGTTAGGTGTGAGCATTAAACACCATTGTTCAAGTTTGGTATGAGCTTTGAAACACTAAGTTTTAGAGTTAGTTTGGATAAAACTCTTGTTGGATTATAAAGAATACTCAAATTATTGTAAAAGTTCGGTGTGAACTTGTAAAAATAGCAAATTAGAGTTAATATTATAAAAACTCATTAATAGTAGAAATTCAACTAGTTGTTGAGAAAGTAGATGTATGATTGAGAAATTCGAGCCACTATAAATTTCATGTGTTCAACCTTTTCTACTCTATTCTTGTTTGTTTTAAATTTTTAATTTTTTTTATCACTACATCAAACAATCTTTTTATCCCCTCTTGGTTTCCATCTTGGGACAATAATAGTTTTTCCTAATTTTCAATAAACTAGTTATAATGTTGGAGACACTCACAACAACCTATCCTTCCTTGAATTTTAAATTAACTAGGAGACACTCCCTAGTTAATTATTGTTAGTGTCTAATCATATAAGAACGTCCTTGGAACTTAATTTACTAATAACCTTAAGAATTAGAAGGACATGATTCTAACCAATAAATTCTACTGCGTGATTTATTTAATTAGATTATATATTTTCTTAGTGTTACACCTAAATGCCACTAGTTATTAAAATAACAAGAATAATTACGGATTCAAGTATTTTGATTGGTGATACATTATTAAACTAATTGAACAATGAATCCTTTTTAAACAAATAAAAAATAATAATGTGATTAAGCCGCAAAAAATATATAAATACTAAAATTTAAAAAAAAGAGAAGAGAAAAATTATTTAGATCTCACAATCTTCGGCGAATCAAAACCTCAATTAAGCCGTCAACCAATTAGAAATTAGTTGCACATACTTGAAAGATGATAACTCAAAATAAAATAAAAGAAAGCTACAAAAATAATGAACAAAAGTCTTCAATTAAAGTCCTCAACCAAAGTTATTTAGGACTGCTATCCTGTGGTCCTATATATATATATATATGTAATCTTCTAATAAAGACTTCATATTTAAATTCTAATTAGGAAAAATAAAGATAATAAAATAATAATTAATATCATGAAACAATATCTATCTAACAATGAAAGATAGAATCAATATTATCTCCTGGAATCTTCTAAAATTCGTAGCTCACATATCCGAAAAAGATAGGGATCTCTAGCTATCATAGTAATCCATTGTGCATCAGGTCTGAACTTGTACTAGCCTTGCCTAAGGCTTATACTCAAGGCTCCCATCAAGTCTTTTTTAGTATTTTTTTCCTTATCTGATCCTTTTCTCTTCATTAGCCATCACTTATACAAAAATACCCCAAAATCAGTATAATCATAAAATAACGAGTCCATAAAAGTTAACAAATATGCACAAAAATACTGGTTATCATTGACTAATAAATTAAACGGGTTAGAATTTCAATTTTAGTGATACAATATGAAATCAACTAGCAAAAATATAGTTCAAGATAAAAAAAAGTTAGTTTTTGTATTAATTCCTATAAGTGTTGGCACAAGAATTTACTAATTTTAGTATTATTAGATAATAATTACCAAAAACATTTACTTAACCCAAAACTAAATATAATTACTGTAAGGTCTAAAATTTTAAGTTGTGATTTTCTATATTATAAATATATAATAGTCTGTCTGTGATGTTGTGTGTGGCTCAAGGATTTGAAACTAATTGAAAAATAAAGTTGGATAAGCCTTAAAAATTGAAAAATTAAATCCAAATACGTATTTATTTAGTCTTTCCAAAAAAGAATTTAAAAGCAGAAAAAATTAAGAAAATGCCTATGTGGCCATAAAATAAAATTCGACCATAATTAGGATATAGAATAAGAATAATTGGGCTTTAAAATAATTAAAACAATTATTTTTAAGATTTTACGGAGTTAAAAATTGAATTAAGAGATAATTAAAGAAAGTAGGTATACTAAAGTTAAGATACATGCATCATATGATATAGAAACCCTAAATATTATAAAAGCCGAGTTTGACTTCTTACTTCTTGTTCCTTATCCCAAAATCTGAACCATCATCATCAACACCATCTCTTCTTCTTCTTTTTACTTCCTCTTTCACTTTCTACATGAAAACCATGGAATCTTTAGAAATAATTCATGATTTTGATAAGATTTAGTTAGTTTATGCATATATTATTTTGTCAAGAATATCACTATTAAATCAAGGTATTGAAGGAAAGAGTTATTTGAAAAGGTTAGTGCATGTATAAGACATAGTTTACTATCATTTGAATATTTCTTGATTTTATTTATTTATGGAGGCTCATGATTGAGTTCAATTATGTTTTTGGAGGGTTGAATATTATTTTCTTGGTTTAATTTACTATAAGAATTTGCCAATTTAGAAATAGATTTTAAAAATGGACCACAATCAATTTCTACGTAAAAATGATTTTGAAACGGAAATAGAACAAATAGAATTTGTTGTCCCAAGATGGCAACCAAGAGGGAGGGTAAATTTGTTGTTTTAAAGAAGTAATGGAAAATTAAAATTTAAAAAAACAAGATGAAAAGAAATGAGTAGGGTAAAAGGAAGATAAGAAGAATGAACACAAGAATTTATAGTGGTTTGCATTCATCAATCCTATATCCTCTTCCTCAACAACTTATTGAGTTTCTACTATTAATGAGTTTTTACAAACTCAACTTTAATTTAGTATTTTCACAAGCTCGCACTAAACTTTTACAAGGTTTGAGTAATCTCCTCACAACCTAACAAGAATTTTCCCAGGCTCACTCTAAAACCTAAGTATTTTAAAGTTCACACTCAAACTTATACAATGGTGTTTAATGCTCACACCTAACACTCAAAGAATATTTATCGAAATTTTAATGCAAAGAAATAAAATTTATTTATCTTGTCTATCTCAAACTTAAATCTTCTACAAAATGAAGTTCCTTAATATATTTATGATAAGTCACAGTACAATCAAACTCGTATTGGTCCGGCAGTAATATTCAATTATTCATGATTTTCCTTCAACAACTAGTACTTGTGGCATATACCAATTGAGTGGACAAGTAACAGTTATAATTTTGAAAGTCTTTTTATTCTGGTATGGTCAGGACACAATTGGTCCAGTCGGTCTAGTCCTAGTATGATAGGATTTTGGGAGTATCAGTGACCATGAACTCTACTAGAACTTCATTAGATTTTCACCTTTGGCTAGGTCCAGTCGGACTACATCAAGGTGCTGTTATATCAGTCATTGTATGCTGAAGTTTTTGGAGTACCAGTGACCGTGAGTTCTACTGAAAGTTCTAAAGTTTTAGCTTAGGCTTGGTATGGTTAGACTTCTTTCAGGTCTGGTCAGCTCATGCTTGATCCAGTTGTGCCATTTTCTAGTCATGTCAATCTATGACCCATGCTCTGAAGATATGAGAGTACTGACGACCATGAGTATCTCTGGCTAAATTTCTTTAACTTCCATAACTTGAGTCAAGTTGGCCTGACTGTTGGTCCGGTCGGACTCCATGAAATTTCTCTAAAAATTAAGTTCCTGTAAAATCTAACTTGATACAAACATTAGTGTCATTCAATTTGATTATCTAATATCAAAAAAGATTTCATTAATCCAAGAGTTCGACTAACAATCTCCCTCTTTTTAACTTTTGTAATTAAATTGAATTAAATTAATGATGTTAAAAATTCTCTTTGTTATTCTCCCCATTTATATTCCAATTCAATCATGTGTTTTATGTGTTTTTCCTTCTCCCCCTTTGACAAATACGAAATATTTAAAATGTAAGGAAAGCAAGTAGTAGCAAGTAAGTAAAAGAAAGGCAACAATTGTATTAAAAAATAAAATCAATTACATGAAGAGCAACAAAATTAATGAGATCATATAAAATATGTAAAAGAAAAAGAAAATAAAACAAAGAACAATTAAAGCAATGAAGAATATGGTTGAGTATCAAAGTCATCATCATTTCCATTTCCCTTTTCCTCATCTTTATCTCCTACTTCCTCTTTTAAGCCTTCATCAAAGCCTTTGGTTTGTTCTCCTTCATCTCCTTCTTCATCCGATGGAGGACATTAGGGAATGCCCATGACTTCTTACATTGCCCTAAAGTCCATGTGAAGATGAGAGACCCTCTTGGTGAGATTATCAACATGGGAGGTTTAAGAGGAGATTTGTCCTTGAATTTGATGAAGAAGGTCAAGAATTGATCCTTCGGCTCTAGGTGTTTGAGGTCTTGGGATTTCCATTGAAATTTTTTTGTATCCTCAACTGCAACCCTAAGTGTCTTTACATGTTGGGCTATAGCTCTGTGTGTTCCAAAAGCATACTTATACCTATTTTCAATTTCAATACTACATTTGGAATGCTTCAAGTATTTGATGTTTGTTAGAGTTTTGGCGAGATCAAGAGGATTGAAGAGAGTAAGGGCACCTACATAGTTCGCTATTTGGGTGATGAAGGATGTGTTCATAATTGTACTAGTTGATTTATTCCTAAGGACGAGAAAAGAATCAATTAAGAACTTACCAGTTTGGATTTTTATACCTTTCACCAAGCAATAGAGAAATATAAGATCTTTGTGAGTGAAATTCTAATTACTTTCTCCTCTTGCATCTCTTGTATAAGTGATGATTCTATAGAGGATCCAAGAAGTAAAGTCTTAAGATGTTTGGCATTGGATAACTTATGAAAATTGATTTCTATGGAAACTTCTTTCCAAAAGTCAAGCAAAATTTCATCAAAGATTAAGGGATTGGAGGTGTGAAGAATACCTTCCGTGTTAAATCCCTAAATGGAACAAAATTATTGTAGATAGCCTAATGCTGATACCATAGTGTCATAGGGGTTCTATGTCTCTTTTCTCAACAACCAAAGTTATGAGAAATTCTCTAGTTAGAGATTCGCAACCTAGATCATCTTTCTCTAGGAAAACAAACTTTTTTCACCTAAGACATGATAAGTAGTTTCTTATGTTGGGTTCATTCTAAAGTGAAAAATGAGGAAACTTTGTTGGGTTCACATTTTTTATTTAGGATCAAAGCATACCTTTGTTTTTCTTCATCACCAACGTGTCTAGGTTTATGAGTTCTTATCCTAGATTTCCCCATTGGAGTGAAAGAAGTAGTAATGCCCTTGCCCTTCTCTTGTCTTGAAAACTTTTTTGTTTGTGAGAATCCTTTGGAGCCTTGAGGAGAATAAAGAAAAGACAAGAGAGTGAGGAAGATCAAGAATGATTTTGAAGAGTTTAATTGATCGAAGGGTTAAAGATTGATAAAAGTTCATAAAATTTGATAATTTGATGTATTTATTAGAGTTTTTGGGTAAAATTAGCCATTTATAGTTGTTGAAGAAGATAAATACACGTTTTCAACATCTTCCAATGGCTATTTTTTTTTTAAAAAAATTGAGTTATACTAGTCGGACTTCGGTTAGTACGGTTGGACTAATGTAATCTGATTGGGAATGATAGAGTTCGAGATTTAACACAACAATCAGAAATTTTGAAAAAACATGGTTCGACTAGGTCTAAATATGATCAGGCCTGTCAAGATTTTGAATTTTGAATATGATAACCTAGGGCATGGTCAGACAGATGTATAGTCTGAGCATACTACACAAATTTTTTTTAAAAATTCAAGAATCTCAAGGAAAATTGTGTAGATCTCAATTTGTGACTTTAATGTATTGATAAAAAAAAGATATAAATGATGAGTTAGGTTAAGCAATATTAACTCTATCATTGTTATATTCATACAAACAATGCACAAATTATTTTAATCATCAAGGAGTAGGAGTAATCAATCTAGATTTGTTCCATGTATCATTTCTATATGTTGTTTTATGAAATTTAATCTTTCTTCATTCAAAGGTTTTATAAAAATGTCAGCAAGTTGATTTTCAGTATCTATAAATTCCAAAATGATATTTTGGTTTTGAACATTGTCTCTTAAAAAAATGATGCCTAATATCTATGTATTTTGACCTAGAATATTGAATGAGATTTTTGGATAGATTAATGGCACTTGTGTTATCACACTTAATGGGAATGTGATGAAATACTTTACCATAATCTAGCAGTTATTGCTTCATCCATAGGACTAATATACAAAAAAAGCAAGCCGCAATATATTTGTCTTCTACGATAGATAAAGAAATCGATACTTGTTTCTTATTAAACTAAGAGACTAGGCAATCTCCAAGAAAATAGCATGCACCGATTGTGCTTTTTCTATCCAATAGGCTACCAGTAAAATTCGCGTCTGAAAAATCTAAAATGTCAAATGATGTATTTCTATGATACCAAAGTTCTAAATACAATGTTCGACTTAAATATTTTAAAATTCTTGCAGTAGAATTCAAATGCGATTCTTTAGGGTATGATTGATATCGAGCACATAAGCAAACATTGTACATTATATCGGGTCTAGAAGTGGTAAGATAAATTAAGGATATTATAATACCTCAATTTTTTTTTCATCTACTTTATTACCAACTTCATCTTTGTCCAACTTCAAGGATGTACTCATTGGAGTTTTACTAGCATGCCAAACTTTTTGATCAGTTTCTTTATGTATTTGGATTGGTTGATGAAGATACCATCCTTGTGTTGCTTAATTTGTAGACTCAGAAAAAACATGAGTTCTCCTATCATACTAATTTTAAATTCTCTAGTCATACAAGAAGTAAATTCTTGGCATAAAGATTCATTCGTAGTACCAAATATAATGTCATCAACATAATTTTGTACAATTAAAATGTTATGCAATTTCTTTTTAACAAATAGTGTGGTATCAACTTTGTCTTTAGAAAAATCATTTTTCAACAAATATGTACTAAGTCTATCATACCAAGCTCTTGGAGCTTGCTTCAATCCATATAGTACCTTGGTTAATTTGTAAACATGATTTAGAAGTCTATAATCTTTGAAACGTGGAGGTTGCTCAATATAGACTTTTTCATTAATGAATCCATTTAAAAATGCACTCTTGACATCCATTTGATAAGGTATGAAATTCATATGATATGCAAAAACAAGTAAATTTCTAATAGCTTCTAATCATACTACGGGGCAAATGTCTCATCATAATCAATGCCTTCCTCTTGGTTATAGTCTTTGGCTATCAATCTAGCTTTACTTCAGTAATAAGACCATCTTCATCAAGCTTTTTTCTATACACCCATTTGCAACCAATAATTGGATGATCCTTAGGTCTAGGAACAAGTTCTTACACTTTGTTTCTTTAAAAGTGGTTGGATTCACTTGCATAGCAATCACCTAACATTCATCATTAAGAGCCTCCTCAATAGTCCTTGGCTCAATTTGAGAAACAAAAGCAGCATTAGAATTTAAATACTTAAGTTTTAATCTAGTAGTTACTCCTTTTGAAGTATCACCAATGATTAGTTCTTTTGGATGTTCCTTTTGATAATGACAATCTTTGGGTAGTTCTTGAGTCTCTTGTATCTTGGTCTCTTCTTGTTCCACCATTTGTTTTAGCTCATCATTTTTTACCTTTGGAGCATCATTTGTCTTAACCTCTTCAAATGTACCTACAAAATTATTAAGAATACTAGCTTTCCCATAATCAAGCTTGGAAGATTCATCAAAGATAACATGGATTGATTCTTCAACTACTAAAGTTCTATTAAATACTCTATATGCTTCACCAGAAGATGAGTATCCTAAAAAGACTCCATCAGGTTTGGATAAAACTTTTACAAGGTTATCCTTAGTTTAATATAAAACATTTGCATCTCTAAGGTATGAAATTTTGGGTTTTCTTCCATTCCATATCTCATTAGAAGTTTTATTCATTAAAGGTCTTTTAAAAACTAGATTTGAAATATAACATATGGTATTAACAGTCTCCGCCCAAAAGTAAGAAGGTAAACTATACTCATTGAGCATTGTTTTAGCCATTTCTACTAAAGTTCTATTTTTTCTTTCAACCACACCATTTTGTTGTGGTGTTCTAGGTGCTGAAAAATAATGTGAAATACTAAGTTCATCATAAAAGTTTTCATTTTTCAAATTCTTTTCCATGATCATTTCTAATGGATGTGATCATATAGCCCTTTTCATTTTGAACTCTTTTTGCAAAAATTTTAAAATGGTTAAAAGCTTTTTTTTTTTATAAGCTAAAATTTAACCCAAGCAAGCCTAGAGTCATCATCAATAAGTACATATGCATATAACTTACTTCCTAGGCTAGCAACTCTATTTGGTCCAAACAAGTCTAAATGAATTAATTATAGAGGTCTAGAAGTACTTACAATATTCTTGGATTTGAAAGAACTTTTGAGTTGCTTTCCAAGTTGACATGGTTCATATAACTTGTGAAATTTCATTTTGGGTGGTCCATTCACAAGTTCTTCCTTGTTTAAACATTGTAGTTAATCCATACTAACATGTCCTAATCTTCTATGCCAAAGCGAAGCATCATTACCAATGATAACCAAACATTCAAAATCATTGGTAGAGTGTAGGTCAATTTTATAAGTGTTGCTAATTCTACTTCCTTCGAATGCAAGTTCACCATTAGGAGAGTTAATTTTGCATCCTTTAGAGTTAAAAATGAAATTATATCCCTTATCATACAATTGATTAACAATAAGGAAATTATGTTTCAAGCCATCAACTAACCATACATCATCAATCAAGTTCTTACCAAGCATACCAATAGAACTGATACCTATAATTTTACCTTTAATATTGTTGCCAAATATACATTACCTCATTGCTTGTAAGTAAGGGTTGTGAAGTATTTTGCATTATTGGTCATGTTCTTTGAGCATCTGCTATCTTCAAGCCAAATGCTTTCTTGGATTATGGATTGTAGACACACCTACAAGATAATAAGATTCATCTTCTTTCAGATACCCAAATGAACTTGGGTCCTTAAGGGTTAGTTATTAAAGGATCCTCTAATTTAAGATGAGCCTTCGTAATATAGCAAAATATACTTTTGTGATCAATTTTCATAAAATAATGACACTGATATAATGGTTTCTATCTTTGCATTCTTCTTCTATTGAACTTTAGTGTATTATTTGGACAATCACAAATATGTATGGAATGAAATTATTTTCAAGCATATTTGTGCTCGTGCTCATGCTTTGTGTACATATATGCATAATTTTCTCTTGGCAACTTAGTTCTGTGGCCTAAAGACCCTTGAATAATCTTTTTGGGACTTTTAGGCATAATGTGTGCATTGGTGTTCTTTACAACTTTAACACTAGAGGCTTAAGTTGTAGAGGCTTTAATAAATATTGGTGCGTTAGATGTGGTGGGAGTTGAGCTATTGAATCCTAAAACATAATTGGAGGATGGTGACCTTTGAAAACTAATCAATGTATCTAAGGCTTCCTTTCCTTTGTGAAATTTAGAAATAAAGTTTTTTAATTCATTTATTTCTTCTTTCAAAATTTTATTTTCTATAGTAATTTTATCTAAACTAGATGAATTATTAGATACTTCATTCAAAGACTTCATTAATTGTTCATTTGAGGTCTTCAAATCAAAAGTAGAATTTTTTAAAGAGAGAAAGTCTTTTTCTAACTTAAGGCATTTTTCTTTATAAAATTTCTTTTTGGAAAAGTATTTTTGGACTTTTAGGTTTATATGCTCAACTAAATCATCATCTAATGCATCATCAATATTTTCACAATTTAAATTAATGTTTAAGGATTGAGTGTCTACCTCATTAAAGTGTTCATCATCTTCCATAGCCATGAGACAAAGATTTGCAATTCCTTAATCTTCTTCCTCTTCTTTACTTGAAGAATTATGATCCCATGTAGCTTTAAGGGACATCTTCTTTTCCTTATCGCATTTCTTTTTATTTTTCAATTTGAAACAATCCGTTTTAATGTGACCCAGTTTGCTACATTCATAGCATTTCACTTCATTCTTTTTCTCCTTGTCTTTGAAAGAGGATTTTAAGTATGTATCTTTGTAAGCTTGAAGTTTCCTCCTTCTTTTTCGTTCACTTACTCTTTTAGACATCATAGCCATTTCTTCATCTTCATCACTATAATTTTCACTTTATCTTTCTTCTTCTTGAGCAGCTTTGAGAGCTATGACTATCTTCTTATCTTTCTCACGGGTATCATCTTCTTTTTTTAGTATGCAACTCAAAGGTTAGGCGTTTGCCAACTAACTCATTAGTTCTTAGTGGGCTAAGATCATGAGCTTCTTCAATTGAAGGAACTTTAGACTCAAAGTTCTTCTTAGCTTTACATGCTCTCAATATTTTGCTATTAACATCACCTTGATCATATAATTTTTCATATTTCTTAAAGTCATTAACAATAACCGATTTGCCTTTTCGGTGACATATTCGTTGGGCTTCATCTTAAAGAGTTCATACTCATGTATAAGCATTTGGGTCTTGGTGAACCTCACTTGGGTGGCACCCTCATGATAATTCTCAAAAGTTTTTCAAATGTTGTGTGTACAAGTATGATGTTAAAATCTTCCACCTTATTCTCTAGACATGGAATTCACCAAGATGTAGGATGCTCTATTAATTTTAGTCAAGAGCCCTTTCGTGAGCATCAGTCTATTGTGCTCTAGGAAGAGGCACTTAAGCACCATCAATCTCATGAGTAGGAGGTTTCCACTCATTTAGCACATATTTCCAAAGCTCAATTCTCTCACTATCAAGGAAAAAATACATTTTATGTTTTCAATATGAATAATCAGTTCCATCAAAGTAAAGTCTAAGATAAGAATTGAGATTACCATGTGATGAAGAATTTGAAGCGGTAAAGCTAGATGGTGTAGTACTTGCCATTTTGGATCAAATTTCACAATTAAGCTTCTTGAAATTTCAAGACTCTGATACCAATTATTTTTCCAAGATAGTAACCAATAGGGGAGGGTGAATTGGTTGTTTTAAAGAAGTGATGACAAATTAAAATTAAAAAAAAAACAAGATGAAAAGAAATGAGTAGGGTAAAAGGAAGATAAGAAGAATGAACACAAGAATTTATATTGGTTCTGATTCCTCAATCCTACATCAACTTTCTCAATAACTTGTTAAGTTTTTACTATCAATGAGTTTTTACAAGCTCAACTCTAACTTGGTGTTTTTACAAGTTCACACTAAAATTTTACAAGGTTTGAGTAATCTCCTCACAACCTAGCAAGAGTTTTCTAAAGCTCACTCTAAAACCTAAGTGTTTCAAAGCTCACATCCAAACTTATACAATGGTGTTTAATGCTCACACCCAACACTCAAAGAATACAAATAGAAATTTTAATGCAAAGAAATGAAAGTTGTTTATCTTGGCTATCTCAAACTTAAATCCCTCTGCATCTCATTAAAAGCAGTCAGAAAACACATTTCTACTCTCTATTCCATTATCAAGATCGCTTTTGAAGTTCCTCTCCATGCAAGTTAGATTTTTCATCCAAATGTATTCCAAAAGTGGAATTATGGTATGGTAAGAAAGCTTTGAAGGCCCCACCCCCGTGAAAGCCAAATTTAAGGAAGGTAAGATTTCAAACCCTTCCTTTTTAAATTATTGTCATTAATTTATTTATTTCCAATTAATCAAATAATTAAATCATCATCAAACCCTAAAATGAATTTTAGGTAAACACGATCAATCATGTTTTGTAAAATTAAGCCTAGAATTAAGCTTAGAATATGATCAATTCACATAGTCAATCAATCAATCAATTAATCAATCATGTTTTTGTCAAACTAAGCCTAGAATTAAACTTAAGTTATAGTCAATTCACATAATCAATCAATCATCTTTATGTCGAATTGAGTCTAAAATTAAACATAGGTTATAATCAATTCACATAATCAATCAATCATGTTCTGTCGAATTGAGCCTAGAATTAAACTTAGGTTGTGATCAATTAACATAATCAAGCAATCAATCAAATCATTTTCTAAACCTAAATCTAAATTAGTTTATCATCAATCAAATAATTTTCTAAACCTAAATTTGATTGGTCTATCATCAATCAAATCTTTTTCTAAACTTAAAACTAACATGATGCATTAAAATTACTTTTAAACCTAAAACTGAACTTGTTTGAGTCAACATTTGATCCTTATCCTTAGGTTCACGAAAACCTTAGCACTAGGTCACGCCCCTCCATTTTCACACTCTCATAAGTGAACAGAATTGTATAAGTCTCTAATTCCTATGCTAAGAGGATAAATAGGCTTGTTTGAAATCTAAGTCCAAACATCAAGCCCATAACCTTAGTAACTCTCGGTTCATCTCATATATCAAGTTGTTGTAACACCCTTATATCATATATATATATATAATACATATACTGGTATATGTAAAATGCGTATACAGAATACAGGAATGTCACTGACCTTATTAGTAGAAACTTTTCTATAAGATAAATTTATTAGGTAATTAAATATATATATATATATAAGTAATTAAATGTTAAAAAAATACAAATTCTAAAGAAAATCTCTGAGAAATTTCGCTAGAGTTTTGTTTGTAAATTGAACATTTCCCAAAAATCCACAAAATACACAATTTGCAAAAATTGCACTCCCAATATGCATAAATATTTATCCAAATCTCTAACATTTCTCCAAAAAATCCACATCTCCAATTTTCATGTATACATATATATATATATATGAATTTCAAATGCTTTATATTACTTATCCAAACCATAAATGTACATCATTTACATATATTAACATATTATATGAACATAATGTATTTACAAAAACAAAAGTTTACATGATATGCAAACAAGCTTTGGTCTTGTGGTAAAATATCAACTTTAAGTACAAATCCACTACCCTAGACTTGATCAGGTCTGGCAGGGCTCTCTGTCTCTACCCTATCTAGCTTAACGGTATATACTTTGATAACAAAAGTAAATTTTTAAAAACAATGCAATATGACTTTCTTTTAAAACATAAAATGTAGTATGTAAAATGTATTTGATACTCATGAAAATATCAAGTATTTCACAAACACATACATTGGGCCCAAATGACCATGTACAATATTCAAGCTCTAGAGATATTGACTTGGTCTATCACAACACCAAGGACCTAAAATGTCTAATTATGCCGCCCAAAGATACGTCCCTATTGACACCAATGTGTCTAGCCCCGAAGGTAAATAAGCATTACATCATAAGTGACACCATCGTGTCTAGCCCCGAAGACAAATAATATATCATCACATATCAATGGCATACAAATCTAGTAGCACCAAATACAATTCTCTAGAACAAGATATTATATAGGACAAACACAGATTTTATATATATTATCATTTTTTATTCATTTTGCATCACATTTTTCCATATTTCTTTTGCAAATTTCCATATTTTTCACAAATTTAATCACATTGATACTCTCTCCTAATATTTCACATTCCATATTCATTTCCCATATGTTTCAATCATAAAAGCATATTTCCCTTGCCATATTCACAATATGGCTTATTTTCCCATTTTAAGTGCATAAAAAAACATTTTTTTTACAAATTATGAATAACAAAGATATTAACCATTCTACAATTGCTTACTATCTCACATTTCATACATTTCACATACTTTCACATATAACAATGCACTTACACCATGAATTCCAATGACAAAGTAGCTTATCGCATTTTCAAAAATCATAATTTGCTAGGCAAAATCAAATGCAATTAATACATATGCTATCAAAGTATATACTAACCTTAATTATGCCAAAATTTAAGCCCTAATCACCTTCCAACTTTAACTTCACCAATTGCCTTCAATACTTTAACTTGAAAATTATGCTTTATTCAACCTTAAACCAAGTTATAAGTCCAAACATAGTATTAAAATCCCATTCTAACACATTTTAATCAATTAAATTTCAATTACATCCATTCTAACCAAAAAATCCCATCAAAACCCTAATTACTCTTATTACTTCATTCAAACTTCCATCAAACCCATTCATTTCAATCATCCAACTATAAAATCTTCACTTATACTTCAAAATAATATCATTACAAAACATTTTAACAATTATTTAAATTTTCTTCAAAACTCAAATTTCACATATTCATATATTCAAAGAAAACTTAGAAAAATCCAAAGAATCATTTCGTATTACTTAGAATACTTCAAAATCACCCTTAATCTTTGAAAATTTGGTGGAATTTTGAGTATTTGGAAGAACCAAATATCCCTTCAAGCCACCATGAAAATCAGCCTAGAGAGGAGGAGGAGGAGAAGAAGAAGAAGAAGAAGAAGAAGAAGAAATAGAATTTTGACTTTTTAATCTTCTTAACCAATAATATATATATAATCAATCAATTAATTATTAACTAATTAATTTAGATATTTTTAATCTTCCAACCAAAAATATTTTAATTTTAATTTTTTAAAACTTTTTACTTTGACTTTTCACTTTTACTTTTTTGACTTTTTGTTTTTTAGCTAAATTTATACTTTAGGTATGTTTTACATATACCCAACATATACATTATGTATTTTCTCCTTCCAACCCATTATTTGACCTTCCAAATTATTTATTTAATTATATTTTAATCAAAATATGAATGTTACAGTTATTCATTATAATGTTGTATTATTATCATTTCTTTAATGATTCCTTTTGGAGAATGTGTGTCCATCCTAGTACCCATAAGGGCTAGAGTTGGGATCCCTTTCATGTTAGTTTTGGAATGTAATATTAAATTATTCCTTTTTAAAACACTACTTTTTACCTTATTCTGAGATAGATTTGAATGAATGGATATCATGCTCATGCATAATACAATTATTCATGCAAAATATAACTGCCCACACATATTCTTTATTTGTCATCATGAAATTCATTTAGTAAATCTCAGTTTATATTGAGGCTAGATTTATTTGCATAAAGTGAAAAACTTAGTAGTGGACCCATTCTTTGGTTTTGAATAACGCCTTTTTCTTAAAATGGAGTCATAAGGGTTTTTCCTTTAAAATTTCCCTTTGAAATCAAATTTGAAGTGCCAACTTTTTAAACCCATGCTTACTAGTGAGTAGAGACCAAACGAGGCAGTTTTTCATGGACTAACTCTAAATGAGCATTTTGATTCCACAATGAATTGGACAAAGTACTCGAGCGAGGTCTCATAAGTATACATGGCACTGATAGGTCAACGGGAAAAATTTCGCACCATCCTATATGATTCTCACAGTCAAGATTCCACCTTTACCATTTCAAGACATATAGGTTGACTTTTTCTTTGATTTTGACCTTCCCACGTGGCTTATTCGCGTTGGTTCACAAAAAGTCCGCGAAAATCTCTGACTTGTTTGAATGGTGAGGTCACGGCGCGTTGAGATTGTGACGTATGGCATCCTTTGCACTAGGTCTCTAGTTGCGAGCTTTGAAAGTGAAACTTTTTCCATTCTTTTGGATTTTACCTTCATCCTTCTCGTGGTCACAACAATTATGGGGTGGTCGTGAAATTGCTCTAGCGATCTTAAGAGTTTTCCATGCCTCTAAATGCAAACCCTTCTAAACTTGAATAGATTTTGACTCTCATGGGATGGTCGCTTCAGGCATGCCGCAGTCACGCTAGTTGGTGTCGTGGTGGTCTTGTGACCACGAACTATTATGTAAGAAATTATTGCTCTTAAAAGCTATGGCATAGTCACGCTGACTCTGGGGTAGTTGCGACAAAGCAGTTATTCAAACAACTTAAAAATTCCTTAGTTTAAGGGAAAAAACTTATGGAAAAAGTTAAAACTCTTCAATTTGACTGCTAAAGATCAAAATAGAGTTCATATATCGAGGATTTGGCTAACAATCTCACCTTTTTTTTTTTACTTTGGCAATCAAATTGAAATTTAAACAATAAATAAGCAATTTCAAAAAATAAACAATCATTTATAAAGATAAATCACCATAAACTTATTTGAATACACAATAATCATTACAAAGATAAATAGATATAAGCATATTTGGATACATTTAGTTCATTTCAATTAAGTTAACTTCAATTTCATATGCTCTCCTCCTTTGATAAAGGCAAAAATATTATAGACATCGGATAAAAAGGAACATTGAGGAAATAAACTTGTCATGAATCATAAAGAAGAAGAGATACATAGAAAGCAAATGTGTGATCAATACAATGATGTCCAGAAAATTCTAAATAAAATAACACATTTAAAAACAAAAGAAATGAAACAAAAAAACTTGTCATTAATCCGAATCACTTTAATGGTGAGGGTCTTTAACCAAAGGCTCTTTGCCCTTTCCTTTTTAAGTTATCACCTTCTCACTACTACTAGAATCTCCATCAAAAGAAAGAGTTGGAATGGGATCTTTCCCATACATCCCATTCATTCAAATCATATTGAGGGATATCCATTTTGCTTTGCATCTCATATATGTCATGATGCATATGAGATAAGAGGTCCAACTTCTTGTTCAACTTCCCAAATCTTTTTCTACATCCCTCTTGAAATAGTTGAATTATTTTTGGAGAGAGTGAAGAGTTCTAAGAATGAGATTGGTGGATGAGGAGCTTGGAGCACTACTCTCATGTGTCCTTTTACATGTTCTCCTAGGGATGAGGAGTTAAATCTTTAATGTGTGTCAAAACCACCAAAATTAAATTCTTATTTCTAAACAAATTAAATTATAGTAGTGGTTAATAATGTCGAATCCAAAGAGAATTGACTACTTATTTAAATATCTTTTGAAAACGAAAATAAAAATTAAAAATTAAAAAGGGGGGGTTTATAAATTAAGAACTAAAATTAAATTAAAAATGAAAATTAAACTGATAGATTAAAGAAAAATAAAACTAAATTGACTAATTCAATGGAAAAAGACTTAGTTGAAGGAGTAATTTTAGTTCAATTCTTGAATTGATCATATATTCAAAGATCACTCTTTTTAATTCATAAGTAAATCAATTATAGTATTGGACAAGCTCTCAATATCAATCCTTCCCTTGCCAATATCCTATCCTTAGAATCTAATTATTGACAGCCTTGCAAACTAGAAGGACCTGATTCTAACTAATAAATCTAAGTTTGAGATTTCTTTAATTAGGTTATATAATCTCTTAGGATAAACCTAATCACGACCTAAATCAAAATATCAAGAACAATTATGGATTTAAGAATTTTAAATAGTTATATGATATTTAACTAATCAAGTAATGGGTCTTATAGTTTAATTAGCAAAACAACAATGATATTAAGCCATGGAGAATTATATAAGTCTTGAATATTAAAGAAGAGAAAAGTTTGAGTTGTTTAGATCTCACAATTCTTGAATTTGATCTTCAATTATCCTTTAACCAAGGTGAAATTAGTTGTTTATAATTTAGAGGAAAGAAAACTTTGATATTATGTAATTTTCGACAATAAAAACGTGTTCAAAAGTTCCCCCTTAGGGTTATTGAAAAATCCAGCTTATATAACCTTGTCTAAAACAAAACTTTCTAATTCAAATCTAATTAGGAATATTACAATTATTAATAAAAAATAAAAATAATAATAATCTCCTAAATCAAATTCCTAACTAATAGGAAATTTCAAGGTTAGATTTATCTCCCTAAATCTTGTCAAAATCGGATTTCCAAATATCAAAACATGGTAAGTGCAAGCTGTTAAAGTTATAAAAAATTTCTCATGTCAAATAAGCCATTAGCCTTGCCTAAGGCTCCTGATTGCACATTTCTTGCAAATTTTCAGCTTTTCTTCAACTTTCCATAACATTACATTTCATTATATTATTCAATTATTTCATCATTCATGATTTATATTTAAGCAAAGACAAGCATGGGCCCAAAAGAAACTAATATGTCATTCAAATTCCAGAGCTAATGTTTTGGTCCAATAATCACATTTATTAAGTCCATAGGCGAATCATTATCACAATGAGAAACATCTCATATGTAACATCCCAACTAGGCTTCAAGGACTAGGCCCAACCAAGCTTCAAGAGGAGCATAGTATCAACCCAACCTGGCTTCAAGGACCAAGCCCAACCCAGCTTCAAGAGAGTGCTACTTTTAGGCATGCCACCAACAACAAAACTCTGAAAATTGAATAACATATTAGGCACACAATTCTTTTATTATTTCATTATCAATTTCAATCTCATTTTCTCATAATCATCTAGGCAACCATGCCCCAATTATTTCATTTGCATCATTATAGCCAACAACAATGGCTTCACATCTCATCATTAGAGTATACATAACCAATATTGAATATACATTTTGAATGATCATTTTATCTTTCACATTATGCAAATCATAGCATTAATCAATTGTATCAACAATGTAATAGATTACTTAAAACATTTACAACCAAATGTGTTAAGTCCCAAAGTCATGTAAATGTATGCAACCATGTAAGGCTTGTACTTACCTCAAGAGCTACACGCACCAATCTAACCACTTCCTCTTCCAAGAATCCTTCAACACTTGGATTAGGGCAACTCAATCTCTTCAGAACCTAATCCAAAGGTGATGATACACACTCACTTAGTGATACATATAAGAAAATAAAGACAAAAGCTAACTAGGGCAAACTCTACACATGACACGCTCAACAACACAGGCATGTCCCTGGTCGTGCCCTAAACCCACAACACAGAAGCTTTGACACGCTCAGTGACATGGGCGTGTCACTAGCCGTGTCAATCCTCCCTCAACACAGTAGCTATGACACGCTCAGTGACATGGGCGTGTCACTGGCCGTGTCAATGCTAATACAACACAGAAGCTGTGACACGCTCAGTGACATGGGCCTGTCACTGGTCATGTCACCTATCGAGAAAACAGAACCATTGACATGCCCAAAGACATGGCCGTGCCACTGGGCATGTCAGGCCAAAAACCTTATTCCGACACTAAAAACACCACATCCAACAAACATCATACTTAACCCCTTTTCACTCCAAATAAACTTGACCAAAACCATCAATAAACCATACTAAACTTGTATAACATCAAAACAACTCAATTTCATGCATCAAACACAAATCACAACCATAATCACAGCTCAACCCATACACAATCCACAACTCTTGCTTTCTATCACCAAACATAACTTTTCCTCCAAACCAACCCCCAAAAATCAAAGTCAATAAAACCAAACACTCTCAAACATACACACAAATACACCAACCATTCACCAACCTCAACGCACAAACTCAAAAGAAAACCAAGGAAACAAGTTGGAAGCTTACCAAAAGTAATGAAAACCCTTAGAATTCTAACTTGATCACTTGAAATACCTTCAAATCTTGAGTTAGGAAGAACAAAATCTCTATTTCCCTCTTGCTATGGTGATGGCCGTCTAAGCACAAGAAAGAAGAAGATGATGATGATAAGTCAACCCAAAATCAATTTTTCTAACCACACAAACTCTCTTTTAATATCAACCAAGCAATTTAAATAATAAAATATTACAAATATCATCATCCACTTAATTAATTTCCATTTTAAATAATCAATAAATCTCATTTGACCATCTCATTAGTTGACTTGTATATGTTGTATATATCTCTATACATACAACATATACACACTTCTCTTTCCTCTTAATCATTTATGCACACTTTAAAATCATTTAATCCAATTTCAACAATAATCATTTCCAAAAATTTTAGGGTATCTTTTGGTATATTACAATTCTCCCCCTCTACAAATAAATTTCATCCTCGAAATTACTTGCTATTAAATCTGAAATAGCTAGGGATACTGGTCTCGCATCACTTGCTCACTCTCCCAAGTTTCCTCTTCCATAGCATGATTCTTCCAAAGAACTTTCACAAGTAGCACTTTCTTATTTCTCAATTCTTTCACTTCATGTGCCAAGATAGCCATTGGTTCTTCTTTGAAAGTCAGATCCGGACTCACCTCAATAGATTCAACTGACAAGATATGAGATGGGTCTGACCTGTACCTCCGTAGCATAGAGACATGGAAGACATTGTGAATTCTATCCAATTCAGGCGGCAAAGCAAGTCGATAAGCAACTGGTCCAACTCTCTCCAATGCCTCATAAGGTCCAATGAAACGAGGACTTAGCTTTCCTTTATGGCCAAATCTCAAAATTCTCTTCCAATGAGACACTTTCAAAAATACTTTATCTCCTATATTAAACTCTATATCTCTTCTCTTCAAATCCGAATTAGATTTCTGTCGGTCTGAGGCTGCTTTCAAATGATCCCGAATTATCTTCACTTTCTCTTCCATTTCTTTAATCAAATCAGGACCTACCAACTTTCCTTCTCCAACCTCATCCCAACATAGAGGAGTCCTGCATCTTCTACCATACAATGCCTCATAAGGTGCCATTTCAATACTGGACTGATGACTGTTGTTATAAGCAAATTCCATCAATGGCAAAAATCTGTCCCAACTTCCAGAGAAATCATTGACACGGCTTCTCAACATATCCTCTAAAATCTGTATCACTTTCTCTGACTGCCCATTTGTTTGAGGATGGAAAGCAGTGCTGAAATGCAACCGAGAACCCAAAGCACCATGCAAACTCTTCCAAAACCTTGAAGTAAACCGGGGATCTCAATCAGACACCAAAGCAATTGGGACTCCATACAATCTCACTATCTCACTGATATACAGCTCAGCCAACTTCTCAAGAGAATAGTCCATTCTAACTGGAAGAAAATGAGCTGTCTTTGTCATCCGATCAACAATCACCCAAATGGCATCATGCTTCTTCTGAGTCAATGGCAAACCAGTCACAAAATCCATCGTTACTCGCTCCCACTTCCATTCTGGCACTGTTAAATGTTGAAGCAACCCTGTTGGAACTTGGTGTTCGGTTTTCACTCTCTAACAAGTGAGACATTTAGATAAAAACTCCTCTATGTCCCTCTTCATACCTGACCACCAATAATTTTGCTTCAAATCATGATACATCTTGGTATTCCCAGGGTGCATAGCAAAAATTGACTGATGTGATTCCTCCAGAATTATCTTTCTCAATCTTTCATCATCAGGAACACACAATCTATCTTTGTACCAAAGGCTGCCATCATCTCTCACAAGGAGATTCTAGTAGTGCTCCGTCTAGTGAGCCTCTTTAATCTGATCCAACAACACCGGTCTCAATTGGAAATGAGCTAACAAAGCACCATCATCACATGATCCAAAACTAGCATGCAACGCTCTCAACTCAACAAGCAACGAGAGTGAATAAGCAGTCAAACTTGCCAAAGATTTCCGACTCAAGGCATCTGCTACAACATTTGCCTTACCAGGATGATATTCAATCAAACAATCATAGTCTTTAATCAACTCCAACCACCGTCTCTGCCAAAGATTCAGCTCTCTCTAAACACCCAAGTATTTCGAACTATTGTGATCTGTATAGATGAAACACTTCTCCCCATACAAGTAGTGTCACAAAATCTTCAAAGCAAAAACTATGGCTGCCAACTCCAAATCATGCGTCGGGTAATTCAACTCATGCGGCTTCAACTGCCGAGAAGCATAAGCTATGACTCTACCCTCCTACATTAAAACACAACCTAAACCACTATGTGAAGCATAACTGTAAATCACATATGGTTTATCTTCCACAGGCAAGGTAAGAACAGGAGCTTAAGTCAACATCTCCTTCAACTGCTCAAAACTAGCTTGACACTGATCTGTCCACACAAATCTAACTCCCTTTCGAAGTAGTCTGGTGAGTGGAGTAGCTATCAAAGAAAAATCTTTCACAAACCGTCGATAATAGGCTGCCAAACCTAGAAAACTTCTAACTTCAATCACAGTCTTAGGTGGACTCCAATTCAAAATGGCCTCAACTGTACTCGAATCAACTCTTATACCTTCTACTGACACCACATGACCGAGAAAAGTCACTTGATCAAGCCAAAACTCACACTTAGACATCTTATCATACAACTGCTTCTCTCTCAAAGTCTGCAATACAATCCATAAATGCTCAACATGTTCCTCCTTATTATGCGAATACACAAAAATATCATCAATAAAGAACACCACAAACTGATCTAGATAGGGTCTAAACACCCTATTCATCAAATCAATAAAAGCTGCTGGTGCATTCGTCAATCTAAAAGGCATCACCAAAAACTCATAATGCCCATACCTTGTACGGAAAGCTATCTTAGATACATCTTCAACTCTGACTCTCAACTGATGGTACCCTGATCTCATATCAATCTTGGAGAAAACTGCTGCTCCATTCAACTAATCGAAGAGATCATCTATCCTACGCAAAGGATACTTATTCTTAATGGTCACCTTATTCAACTGCTTATAATCGATGCACAATCTCAAAGTACCATCCTTCTTCTTTACAAACAAAACAGGTGCTCCCCATGGAGACACACTAGGGTGAACAAACCCTTTATCCAATAACTCCTGCAGCTGCACCTTCAACTCTCTCAACTCAGCAGGTGCCATTTGATAAGGAGTAATAGAGATGGAAGTGGTACCAGGCAACAAATCGAT
Source organism: Garcia nutans (assembly GCA_947685225.1). NCBI lineage: Eukaryota > Viridiplantae > Streptophyta > Magnoliopsida > Malpighiales > Euphorbiaceae > Garcia > Garcia nutans. Next base: position 58,628,861 of record CANTUV010000007.1, read on the forward strand.
ACCAAACTCAACCTCTCTTTCAGGGGGTATCCCTGGTAACTCCTCAGAAAAAACATCTGAGAATTCCACAACTGTGGGTATACTATCAAGTTGAGAACCCACTACTCTGGTATCTACAACATGAGCAAGATAAGCATCACACCCTTTTTGAATCAACTTCCTAGCTGCAACAGCTGAAACAAACAAGGATGCATTATGTCTCTGCTCACTAGATACCATCACTGGTTCTCAGGGTAATACACTTCTTTTGACAGTCTACCATAGCCCCATGCTTAGACAACCAATCCATGTCTAAGATCAGATCATACTCCTTAAAAGGCATTTCAATCAAATCACCAAGAAACACCTCATCTTGCACCACAATTGAACTATCTCGGTGCACCTTGCTAACTACCACACTATGCCCTAAAGGATTTGTCACCAAGACATCAAATCCTAGGGACTCTGAATGCATTTCAGTCACAGGCAAGATAGATGCACTTATATATGAATGCGTAGATCCTGGATCAATAAGAGCAAGAACTGAAATGCCAAATAAAGAAAATGTACCCGCAATAATGGCTGAAGCATCCGGCTGTCTCTACATCACATACACTCGCTGAGATGGCCCAGCCTCATCTAGCCTACTGCCTTCGGATGTAGAGCCACCTCTCTGACTGATCCCAGGTTGACCACCTCTACTAAAACCTCTGCCTCCTCGACCTCCTCTGCTAACACTGGATCGAGAAGCTGCAGTATCAGTCTGTCTATCCTCCGGTATCTCAGGGCAATCTTTGATGAAATGATTCGATGAGCCACATCTAAAACATACTCCTGGTCCACCCGTCTTCCAGCAAGCACCCCCATGTGCCCTACCACAATGAACACATGTAGGTGGAATAGATCTATGAACCACTGGAGTCGGTGCACTAGCTACAGAAACTATAGGTCTCGGTCTCTGCCTCTGCCTCTGATACTGAACTGACCTACCAGACTGCCTCTGGCTCTTACTGACTCTTATAACAAAACTTCCTCTGCCTCTTTTCATAGATAAAGACCCTACCTCAAACTGGGGTCTCCTAACTCTAGTCTCCTCCTCAGTAGCAGCTGCTGCAATACCCTGTGCTCTCTCAACACTTCTGGCAACTGTAACCAATTGAGAAAAATCTTGATACTGAGAACTAGCAATAATACACATAATAGAGGGTCTCAACCCCTCCTCAAATCTCCTGCACCGGTCAATCTCATCTGAAATAATCCCACCGACACAATGACTCAACCAGATGAACTTAATCTCATACTCTGTCACTGTCCGGTTATCTTGTCTCAAACTCAAAAACTCTATCTTCTTAGCATCCTTATACTCCCTCGGAGTATACTTCTACTCAAACTCCCGCAGAAAATCACCATCAGTCAGGGTCGGTGGATCATCCATGGCATGTGGAACCATCTTCCACTAATCATAAGCATCTCTCTGCAGAAGGGATCTAGCATAGTCAAATTTCTCCTCCGAAGTAGCCTGCAGCTGAATAAATACCCTCTGAACTCTATCCAACCACTGCTCAGCTACTGCAGGATCTATAGTACCAAAGAAATCCTCAGCCCCAAACTTCCTCAATTTATCATACTGTCTCACCGGTACTTGCGGCTGTAGTTGAGGTGGCGGCTGCTGTACTGGAGCCTGCCTCAACAATTTTACCATATGCAGTAACCAAACTGGCAGAATCTCATTAGTAGTTGGTCTCTCTAGCATAGGAGCAGGTGCCTCTCCAGCTATCTCAACCCTAGCTCCATCTCTACCCTCTTCAGGAGCTACACTCTCAGCACTACCTTCTATGGACTGATGTGAATGAGATGTCATCACTACCTATATCTGCAAACACAACAGAATATGCCTCATCAAAGATCATAAACTGCCAGTGCCAAAGCCTGTATCTTATTCAAAAACCATATTTTAAAATCAAAATTTTCTTTTTCTTACAATTCACCTAGGTTGAGAACCCCAAACCTAGGCTCTGATACCAAAAATAATTGTAACACCCCTATACTCAATATATGTACACCACACACACCCACAACTGTAATATACGTATACCGGATACGAGAATGTCACAGTCTATATTAAACAAACTAATCTTTTAATTTAACAATATGAGAAAACTTAAAATATTTAAGTTATATTATAGAACATAATAGAAAAAATATTTGTTTATTATGCAGTGGAATATGTAGTGGAATATACATATTTATACATCAAATTCAATATTTGCAAAAACATAGAGTTTATACATGCTTGGCAGTTCGTCTCTGATCTTGAAGTCCAATAATCAACACTTCATAAAGATCACAAGCCTAGTCTAGCTGAACACTTCGGTTCAACCGGATCTACCCTGTCACCTTCACGATGAACCACAATCGCGCTAAGCCAAAGGCTGAGTGATACTAACCATAATAACAATATGATTCAATGTAATGCCAATGTTAACTTTCAAGAATTAGAAACAATATACAAGAATATCTTATTTCATAACATTACATTTCATTATATTATTCAATTGTTTCATCATTCATGATTTACATTTAAGCAAAGAAAAGCATGGGCCCAAAAGAAACTAATATGTCATTCAAATTCCAGAGTTAATGTTTTGGTCCAATAATCACATATATCAAGCCCGTAGGCGAATAATTATCACAATGAGAAACATCTCATATGTAATATCCCAACTAGGCTTCAAGGACTAAGCCTAACCAAGCTTCAAGAGGAGCATAGCATTAACCCAACCTGGCTTCAAGGACCAATCCCAACCCAGCTTCAAGAGAGTGTTACTTTTAGGCATGCCACCAACAACAAAACTCTGAAAATTGAATAACATATTAGGCACACAATTCTTTTATTATTTCATTATCAATTTCATTCTCATTTTCTCATAATCATCTAGGCAACCATGCCCCAATTATTTCATTTGCATCATTATAGCCAACAACAATGGCTTCACATCTCATCATTAGAGTATACATAACCAATTGCATTGAACATACATTTTGAATGATCATTTTATCTTTCACATTATGCAAATCATAGCATTAATCAATTGTATCAACAATGTAATAGATTACTTAAAACATTTACAACCAAATGTGTTAAGTCCCAAAGTCATGTAAATGTATGCAACCATGTAAGGTTTGTACTTACCTCAAGAGCTACACGCACCAATCTAACCACTTCCTCTTCCAAGAATCCTTCAACACTTGGATTAGGGCAACTCAATCTCTTCAGAACCTAATCCAAAGGTGATGATACACACTCACTTAGTGATACACATAAAAAAATAAGGACAAAAGCTAACTAGGGCAAACTCTACACATGACACGCTCAACAACACGGGCGTGTCCCTGGTCGTGCCCTAAACCCACAACATAGAAGCTTTAACATGCTCAGTGACATGGGCTTGCCACTAGCCATGTCAATCCTCCCTCAACACAGTAGCTATGACACGCTCAGTGACATGAACGTGTCACTAGCCGTGTCAATGCTACTATAACACAGAAGCTGTGACACGCTCAGTGACATGGGCGTGTCACTGGTCGTGTCACCCATCAAGAAAACAAAACCATTGACATGCCCAAAGACATGGCCGTTCCACTGGGCATGTCAGGCCAAAAACTTGATTCCGACACCAACAACACCACATCCAACAAACATCATACTTAACCCTTTTCCACTCCAAACAAACTTGATCAAAATCATCAATAAACCATATTAAACTTGTATAACATCAAAACAACTCAATTTCATGCATCAAACACAAATCACAACCATAGTCACAACTCAACCCATACACAATCCACAACTCTTGCTTTCTATCACCAAACTTAAATTTTCCTCCGAACCAACCCCCAAAAAATCAAAGTCAATAAAACCAAACACTCTCAAACGCACCACAATCAAACATACACATAAATACACTAAACATTCAACAACCTTAATGCACAAACTCAAAAGAAAACCAAGGAAACAAGTTGGAAGTTTACCAAAAGTAATGAAAACCCTTAGAATTCCAACTTGATCACTTGAAACGCCTTAAATATTGAGTTAGGAAGAAAAAAATCTCTCTTTCCCTCTTGCTATGGTGATGGCCGTCTAAGCACAAGAAAGAAGAAGAAGATGATGATAAGTCAATCCAAAATCAACTCTTCTAACCACACAAACTCTCTTTTAATATCAACCAAGCAATTTAAATAATAAAATATTACAAATATCATCATCCACTTAATTAATTTCCATTTTAAATAATTAATAAATCTCATTTGTCCATCTCATTAGTTGACTTGTGTATGTTATATATATCTCTATATATACAACATATACACACTTCTCTTTCCTCTTAATCCTTTATACACACTTTAAAATCATTTAATCCAATTTCAACAATAATCATTTCCAAAAATTTTAGGGTATCTTTTCGGATATTACATTAAGGACCAACTTTTATTTACTTTTGAGCACCTTTTAATTGCTTGCCTGAAATGTCACCAATTTTTTACGCGAAGGCAAATATTTATGATGCTAGCACTCGGTTACTCAATTGGTCACAACTTTTAAGTAGTTATTAGCTCTACTCATGACCCTTTGACCGGAGGAGTAAGATGTTCATTTTAGAACTTTGTTTGGGCTCTTTTTCATTTATTTATTTGGCTCATATTATATTAAATAATTAATTTCAAGAACTAAACCAAGATAACCTAAGCAAGCCTATCCATGTACTTCTAGTTAATTAAATTGATTAAGTTTAAAACATCACAGAATAAAAACCTTTAAGCATTTTATAAAAATAATAAACATATCATTTGTGATCACTAAAACGAGGAAACAATAAAAAAATCAACCTAGATTAGTTGGCTATGGACTACCATATCAAATTGTGGCTCAAAATATTACATTTAAATTGTTTAAGTAGACTAAATGGGGCTTTGGGTCAAAAATTGCAAAATACAATCAAGGTTGTAGTAACATTTATGAATTTCAAAATTTTATAGCAATACAATAACAATAATATTACCAAATTTGAATCAAAATTTTCAACAAATATCATCAATCAGCAACTAGTTTCCAAAATATAAACTAAAATCCAATAAAATTTTTGTCATCAGAAGAAACATACCCAAAACTTTTCAAGATTTCAAAAACCCCAACAATAAACACCCTCATCCACACTTAAATATTGCATTGTCCTCAATGTAATCAAACAAACATAAATTAGGCAAGAATAAAGAACTCCCCTAGTATTTTGTGAGAAAAGGTATAGTTGAAAGCATATCAGTGTTGTTGGTGGGAAAACAGAAGCTCCTACTTCTTTTGCTATACTCATCATTAATTATTCTAACCTTGTGAGCTAAGTTTTTATTTGAGTGCCATTGCTTCCAGCTGGTCTATTCTCTCCTCCATTCTCTATAATTATGATTGAAGTATAAAAGGTGAAGCTTTGATATTCGTAAAGTGCGCGGTAGCAGGGGTGGAGCTAAGTTTTGCTTTCCAAAACACTCTTCGATCTCTTAGTACATCTGGGCCTGCTAAAGTTAAGCAAAAAATACCATTCTCTTTACATAACAAGCTCATCTCACCCAAAATTTTCAAATTCAGAGGTTCATATATGCAAATTATGGTTATTAAAATGAATTAAGTACTCATGGACAACTAAATCAATTATAATGAAAGCTAGGATTAATGGTCTTTTAAAAGAAATAATATTCACAAATTGTGTAGCTAACAAAAATCCCAAGTTAACTTTCTTTTTTTGACTCATGCAACATAACAAAAATAATTCAACTTTTAGATAAAATACTTGTTGCATTTTTTTCTACCCAAAACAGAGTAAGCTAAGAACCCATGAATATGTAAAAATTGCTTCTTTAAAGTACAAGTCCTTAGATTTACTAGGGTCATATTTATCAATTGTACTATCTCATAACACATTATACACATCAACAACTGTAAATTCCTTACAAAAAACCTTCACAATCAACATTAGCCACTAAAAACCCATCACTTCTTGAAATTCAATAAGCAAAGTGTTTACCCATTAAACTAAATCTGATCAAGTTAGGAGTATTTAAAGTAAAAATTTCAGTTTTGGCAAACTCAGTTAAAACATAAAATTTCCTAATTAGTTCCATATAAATTGGGCAATCCTTCATAAAAAGTGAGTCCCATCTAATTCCTCTAATTAATTTAATAATATCAGCCACAATATTAAAGAACCAAGAGTAGGAAAATCAACATACTTATTTGGAATGATTTACAACCCATAGATATTAGCATACCGATTTTCTTGCTCTTGCAAATCTAACATCAAATGCCCATTCAAAATTGACTCTGATTATTGAAAAATATATTTCCCTTTTTCAATTACGAGACCTATTTCTTTTGGATTTATTATGGATTTTCTTGCTTTCCTCTGTTACAAGCTGCGATTCTTTGATATTTAGAGTGTTAGGTGCTAGGTTTTTCACTTTTTTCCTTTAAAGAACTCACGCCCATGGCTTATTCACCATTAAAGCTTCATCTAAAAAGTGAGGGGAGTGTTCTTCTTGAACTCTTAAAGGGGAGGAGCTTGAATTATTTTTTACTTGGCACCACCACTGGCTACTCATCGAATCTTTGCTGTCGTTTAGAGGAACTAGTAATCAATGGTGAGTGATGGTGGTGGGTACAATAGGTTTCCATGGCGCTGGGTAGTGATTGTAATGTTTGGGGTTCGGTTTTAGGAGAAGAGAGGAGAGTGATTGTGATGACTATAAAAGAAGAAGAAGGAAAAAGATGGGTATCTTGTAGGGCTTTTAATTTATTAAGGGAATTTATGTAAAATAGCTTATTCCCACTCAAACTTTAGGTAAAGCTCAGTCTATTAGCCCCTTAGCTGAATAAAAATTTACTGAGTAGATGTTTTGAGTTACCCTTCCTTCATTATTTCATTGTACTAGACCTGTAAAAGGGATTGCAACAGTAGTAATTCCTAAGAAAGAAGATGATGAATAGTAAAAATAAAAATAGAAAAAGAAAATTTTTTTAAAAAAAAGAAGAAATCTGAGATTTTAAAAAAAGAAAACTAGGTAAATTAAAATAAAATAAAATAAAATAAAATAAAGGAACTAAACAAGCTTAAAAATTATATTAAAAATAAAATAGATTAAAATCTAAACAAAACATTAAAGAGGATAGAAAGAAAAAAATTAAGAAAGTTGGGTTGCCTCCCAACAAGCGCCTTTGTTTAAAGTCTTTGGCAAGATATTGTGCTTATACTCTAGTGAATATCACAAATCAATCTTTTCGGTATTTGACACAAAAGATTCTTCTTGATTATTAAACTAGAGTCTGTTACTTCATATTTTGACAACTGCACAACAAAAGAAGATAAACATTTTATATGAGAAATAGAAAATTCAAGAATTGAGATTTTATTTTTCAGAGGTTTGAAAGCCTCCCTTTCACACATTGATTTCTACAATTCTTTATTAGTAACAAAATCCACCTCTAAATCCTTCAAATTATCCATATTAGTATTCAGCTCATCATTATCACTCAATTCAAAATTTTTCTTCTTCAAAGAGCCTACAACATCTATATCACAGATGCAAGATATATCACTAGGATATTTCTTATCTTTATATATTTTAAATTTAACAAAATTTCCATCAAACTTCATAGTGAGTGTACCATCATATATATCTACTTTTGTCTTAGCTGTACAAAGGAATTGTCTTCCTAATAAAATTTTAAAAGAATTACAAGATTTATCATTCTCTATATCAAGTATATAAAAATCAACAGAAAAAATTAATCCATTTACTTGAACTAAGATATCCTCTAAAACTCCTTCAAGGTAAACAATAGACCTATCAGCTAATTAATCATAACAAAAAAATTTTTAAGAGGACCAGCACACAAAGATAAATAAATAGATAATGGCATAATATTTATTGATGTTCCTAAATCACATATAGCTCTTTTTATGCCTAAATTACCTATCTTATAAGGAATACCAAACATATCTTGGTCTTTGCACTTGGGAAATAACTTTCTTTGAATTATAATAGAAACACTTTCTCCCATACATACCTTTTCATTGCCATTGAGCTTCTCTTTGTTGGTGCATAGTTCTTTTAGAAACTTAACACGTCGAGGTACTTTTTCAATAACATCAATTAAAGGGATATTTATCTCAACCTTGCAAAAAGTTTCTAAATTTTCTTCCTCCTTCTTTTCCTTCTTAAAATTGACTAACCTTTGTGGAAAATGAGGTGAATCACCCATGGTATGGGTTGATCATTGTTGGACATGGCAGATAGCTCCTCTTGTTTTACTAAAATTTTAGATTCTGCTGTTTTCTTTAAGCCCTACCCAAGGGTTTGTTTCTAGTGTAATTTTTCTAGCAGCACCTTTTCACTTCTCAAGGTACTTGCACTTACATTTTGCTTTAGATTGACAACCTTTTGAGAGAAAAATTCTTCTTGAGACTCTAGCCTATATATAGATGATTCTAGTTAGCTAATTTTATCCTCCAAATTGTAAATACATTCTCTTGTCTCTTATTGAAATTCTTGAGTGTTAGTCATGAATAATTTAAATATTTTGTCAGGAGACATACCTGGCAATATTAAAGTAGCATTTGAATGATCTTCCCACTCCAAATTATAAGTATTGTGGCTGATAATATTGAAGTGTAGGATATCCATATATGCTCTACTTCTGTAAACTCTAGCTTGTTGCATATTACATACAATCATTCTTTGTACGCAAGGGGTTAGTTCAGAAATTTTGGATTCAAAAGAATACATATTTGCATCATTTGAAATTTCTCTCTTGTATCTAAATTGATCCAAAGTAGCATCTATGAAAGATATAGTAATTAAAAGAAATAAAATAAGTTAGAAACAAATCCTCAGCAATAGCTCCAAAATTTGATAGGTGTCGAAACAACCAAAATTAAATTTCTATTCCTAAACAAATTAAATTATAGTAGTTGTGAATAAGGTCAAATCCACAGAGAATTAACTACTTATTTAAATCTCTTTTAAAAATCGAAATAAAAACAATAAAAATTAAAAAGGGAGGGTTTATAAATTAAGAACTAAAATTAAATTAAATTAAACTGATAAATCAAAGAAAAATAAAACTAAATTGAAAAATTCAATTAAAAAAACTTAGTTGAAGTAGTAATTTTAGTTCAATTCTTGAATTAATCATAGACTCAAAGATTGCTCTTTTTAATTCATCAGTAAATCAATTACAGTATTAGACAAGTTTTCAATACCAATATTTCCTTAGATTTTAAATTAATTAGGAAACATTCTCTAATTAACACTTGCCAATAACCTATCCTATAGGAACATCCTTAGAATCTAATTATTGACAGCCTTATGAACTAGAATGACATGATTCTAACCAATAAATCTAAGTTTGAGATTTATTTAATTAGATTATATAATCTCTTAGGATAAACCTAATCACTACCTAAATCAAAATATCAAGAACAATTATGGATTCAAGAATTTTGAATAGATATATGTTATTTAACTAATCAAGCAATGGACCCTATCGTTTAATTAGCAAAATAACAATGATATTAAGCCATAGAGAATTATATAAGTACTGAATATTAAAGGAGAGAAAAGTTAGAGTTGTTTAGATCTCATAATTTTTGAATTTGAACTTCATTACCCTTCAACTAATATGAAATTAATTGCTTATAATTTGAAGGAAAGAAAACTTTGATATTCCGTAATTTTCAGCAGCAAAACATGTTCAAGAGTTTTCCCTATGGGGTTTCTGGAAATGCTAACTTATAAACAATATTAGCTCGCTATCAATCTCAAAATACATGTTGTTGGATAATTTGCACATGTAGAAATGAAAGTTTTACATGCATGTCAAATTCACTCAACTAAACACAAATCAAACAACAAATCACATATAAACATCAAAAACTAAATCAAACATACTCAATCACCACAAAAATTATTACAAAACATATAAAAAACATGTGAATGAAGAGATATCATACAAATGTGGGAATTTTCAAACAAGGGTTCTTCCATTTAGCATCTTAAGGTTTTGTTTGATAAAATTTATTCTTTTTTCATTTAAAGGTTTTGTGAAAATATTCATAAGTTGGTTTTGAGTATCAATGAACTCTAAAACTACATTATAGTTTTGAAACTACATTATAGTTTTGAACATTATCTCTTAAAAAGTGATGTATTATGTCAATATGCTTTGACTTAGAGTGTTGGATGACATTTTTGGATAGATTTATGTCACTTGTGTTGTCATAGTTGATGAGAATGCGATCAAGCACTTGACCATAATCCATCAATTGTTTCTTCGTCTAAAGGACTTGTATACAACAAAAGCAAGTCGTAATGTATTCGGCCTTTGTGGTAGATAGAGCAACCGATACTTGTTTCTTACTAAATCAAGAAACTAGGCAATTACCAAGAAAAATGGTATGTCCTAGTTGTACTTTTCCTATCTAATAGGCTATCGATAAAATCAACATCTGAATACCTAATATATTTAATAACGTGTTCCTAAGATATCATAATCCTACATGTAATGAACCACTTAAGTATTTTAAAATTTGTTTTGTGGCTTTCAAATGAGACTTTCTAAGACTCAACTGAAATCTAGTACATAAATAAACACTAAACATAATATCTTGCCTAGATGCGGTAAGGTGAAGAATGGATCCGATAATACCTTTATAGTTCTTTTCATCTACCTTCTTACCACTCTCATCTTTATCCAAATTCAAGGATGTGCTTATTGCAATATTTCTAGGCTTGCAAGCATCCATACCAAACTTCTTAAGAAGTTACTTGGTGTACTTGGGTTGGTTGATGAAAATTTCATCCTTGCATTGCTAATTGATTTGTAGACCAAGAAAGAACTTGAGCTCACCTATCATGCTCATCTCAAATTCTCTAGTCATGCAAAAAGTAAAATCTTGGTACATTACTTAGTTAGTAGCACCGAATATTATGTCATCAATATAAATTTGCACAATTAAGATGTTATGCAACTTTTTATTTTCAAAAGTGTGGTGTCCATTTTTCCTTTTGAAAAATTGTTTTCTAAAAGATATGAACTAAGCATTTCATACCAAGCTCTTAGTGCTTTTTTTAATCCATATATGTCCTTAATAAGTTTCAATACATGGTTTGGAAGTCTATAGTCCTCAAACTCGAAGGTTGTTCAACATAGACTTCTTCATTAATAAACCCATTTAGAAAAGTACTTTTGACACATTTGAAATAACTTAAAAATCATGTGACATGCAAATGCCAAAAGAATCCTAATAGCTTTTAATATAACAATGAGAGAAAATGTCTCATCATATTTAATGCCTTTCTCTTACTTATAGCCTTTTGCAACCAATCAAGCTTTCTTTCTAGTAACGAGACCACTCTCATCAAGCTTGTTCCTATAGACCCATATGCATCTAATGATTGGATGGTCCTTAGGTTTAGAATAGCTCCGATACTTTATTTCTCTCTAATTGGTTGAGTTCATCTTGCATAGTATTTACTTAACACTCATCATTCATCACTTAAAGCCTCCTCAAATTGGATGCAGTCACTTTTAAATATCTTTTTAAATTGACAGTATGTTAAAAACTTAGTAAATGATGATATAGTTTATTTATATGGCTCACTTTATAATGGAATTCATATTAAAATCTCTGAAAGATATAAGATTCCCGAAACATGTAGCTGTTCTTAGAAAGTTTACTTAATAAAGTTATAAAAATTATTATGTGAATTTAAAAATAATCCAGGCACATGTGGTATAATAATTTTAGTGAATATTTGTTGAAGGAAGAATATAGAAGTAATCCTATTTGCCTATGTGTTTTTATAAAAAAGATTTGAATTAGAATTTGTTATTATTGTTATACATGTTGATGATTAAAATATTATTAAAACTCCTAAAAAGCTCCAAAATATTGATGATTATTGTTGTGCTCTACTTAACACTACTACAAAGTGACTCTCGCAAGTATATGAGGTTATTGTATTAATGGTTGTCACCTCAAGATCATCTCACAAGGAAGTTATTTATTTGTAATAATTTGATTAAAATGAAAGAAAAAGGAATTAAAGAATGAATTGGTAATATTGAAGATTATTAAAGAATTTATAATGATAAACAAGTTAAAACAATGGGATTCGCAAGAATTAATATTAAGCTTTCAAGAGAATGCCTAGGATTTACAAATTGATCAAATTGAAGTTTAATTCTCAAATATCCATTGACATAGCCTTGTAACTTAATTTATTTCTTAAGATTAATTAGTAATTATCAGTTTATTAGTTCTCACATTCATGAATCAACAAAAATCAATTATTTAACTTCTTGTAAATTAAGTGAACCCTAGAACTTATATTTCTAATTCATTCTTAGAGTAGTTGAATGCAAGGATCTGACATCAAGTTTCACCTCTCAGTTCTTCACTTAATATCTAAAGATTAATAGGTAGCCAATCTACTAACCTATCATTCATTTCATTGCAAGCAACTCACAACAAGGCATATCAATGGAAAATATTGAATTAAAACATCCAATTAAATCTATTGCAAATCCTAGGCATAAACAACTTAGCTCATCATCTTAATAACATAAAACATAGCTTCAATAGAATTCAAATTACAAAACTTCATTGAAAAGCCAATATTAATGTATTTAACAATCAAGTCTGAAATTTTGAATAAATTTAAAGAATTGAAAAACCCATTTTGAAGATGAGTTAGGTTGCTCTTCTCTTGCTCCATTTGAATTTTGTTGATGAGATCTTCAAATTCCTTTTCCAAGTAGCCTTGCTAAGGACCCTCTTTTTTCTTCCAAAATGAATGAATGCTCTCTCCCTTATTTCTTGCCCCTGTCTTTCTTGGTATCGTGTTGTGTATCTAGAGTGCTAAACCTCTTTTCTCAATGTCCAAAACCCTTTTTTCCAACTAATCTCCACTTTAGAAATTGAAAAGCTTTCTCAATATTTCCTCCTATTTTCTTCTTCCAGCCAATCTTGTCCGTCCTTTCTCAACATTCTCCCCCCTTTTTATCTTAAAAACTAATTATTTTCCCTTATCTAGCTAAGTCATACTCCTCTATTTCCTTTCCAGTTCATTCTCCACCTTCAAAATATTCTTCGATTCTAGCTTCATTCTCAGACACGGCTTGCTTTGGTTTGTCTTGGCCGTGTGTCCCATGTTTCTTCTTAGACAAGGCCAAGACATGTGACCGTGGCCTTCTCTACCTTAATATGCTTTTGTTCTTGTGGAATGGGACACAACCAAATCTATCCTTGTCTTAGCTGTGTCTCTTATATTCACATTGGACACAGCCAAGACTTATTGGTGTGTCACCTTCTGCTTCTTTGCTTTCTCCTGCTTTCAAACACAGTTAGGCCATGAAGCAGTCTTGGCCGTATGGTGTGACCCGATTAGTGACATGGGCAAGATTGTTACCCATGTTCAGTTCTGCCATATTGTAATTCTTTCTCATGAGGGACACGACCAGGGTGGTGTATGTGTCCGGCTCTGCCTTGAAACCTTGCGTATTCATTTGAGAGACGCGGCCAAGATTGGAATGTCTTGGCCGTGTGATGCCTCTTTTCTCGTGAATTTCCTTATTTTAACTTGAAATATAGAAACCTTGTAACAATCTTAAACGAATATTTAGAAAATAACTAAAAAGTAGACAAAATTAACCTCAAAAATATATATATAAATGATTATAACAATTATTTAAATAAAGAATTTGAAAATAAAGATCTTTGAAGGACAAAGTTTTGTCTTAGCTTGTAGATCGACAATTTAAAAAATATAATTTTTTATTCATCAATCAATTTATACGTAAAAGATCTTAAAATGATTTTTTATGGATAAAGCAAGTATATTAAATAATCCAATGGATGTAAGATCAGTAGAAGTGAATAAAGACCATTTTTATCTTCGAGCGAATGATGAAGAACTTTTTAGTCTTAAAGTAGCATATTTAAGTTAGATTCATTAATTAGATTTACTGGATTCATAATAAAATTTTTCCAAGGATATAATAATTACCAGCATTCTTGTTGATTTTTTTTAACATTACCATTAAATTCAATTGAACCTTTTAACAATTTTCATGTGGCAATATTTTTCAGACCATAAAACAATGTTTTATTCCAAATTTACGAATGTGTTGAATAAGTGAACCAATTTATATATTACTATACAAGTGGTTAAAAATTAATCAATCTAGATTTTCAAATCCTAATATGATAGATGAATTATAATTGAAAATTTTAGTATGAGATCCTTGAACAGTTGATTGTCAATGACTAATTACAATTACTCAGTCCAATATCTTTAATGATATGAATAAGAAAACTTACATGTTTAATATTTTCTATTAGAGTTTTTTTTTTTAAATCATTTCTAATATGTAATTGATTCATTTTAATCATTTTCATACCCATTTTGTAATTCTTTGACTTTAATTTTAACTATTTCAAACCAAATGTCAATTAGGTATACAAAACTTTTATGCTGAATTTTTGTAGAAAAATATTGGAAAATATTTTCATATATATGTGAACTTCTGATTTTTGTACCTCACTGTAAAGCTCAGTCTATTATTTAACACCTTGAGAATCATGTTAAATAGATATCGAATGGTCCTGAAATAAGCCTAGAAGTGCAACCTATGCAAACCCTAATCTGTGGTCACCCGATGATGCCCACCGGTCACCCACCTTATTTCGATGATTGCCTTTTTGTTAGGGTGGTCATTGCTACCTCGATACAAGAGTCTATAAATACCTAAATTCCCCAGTTATTTTTAGGACTTCTACACACTTTAGCATCTCTAATTATCTGTATTCAGTTATTTCTCATCTATTTGCTTTACTTCTTCATTTGAAAGTTCATTTTTCCACCAAATTATAGTCTCCAAGTTTGTCTTTCAAGTGTCTTCAATCAAACAAGCATTCTTGAAGTTCTCAAGCCTTAAAAGTGGCACTAAGGTCCAATAAAAAGGCCCTTGATCAACCTCCATCTCGAAGAACATGTGCAAAGAAGGTATAAACCTTAAACCCTATCCTATTCCAAATGTGCCTATTGTTATGTTGTCTTACCATTGCAATTGCTATTTTAATTTCTTGAATCAAACATATAATTAAACTTAGGCTCAAACCAAAACATGATCTCGAACCAACCTACAACTAGACTTAGGTTAACTTTTGAACATTGAACCTATGATCAAACCTAGCTTTATCATTGAACCCTTTTTGAACCTAGAAACAAAATTTGGTTCACACTTGAATAATCAACTTTAAGCCCAAAATCAAACTTAGGTGAGCAATAGAACCATCAAATCTTAAACCTAGAAACAAGCATAGATTCATAATCAATTCTCAAACATAAAAACAATGGTAGGTTTATGCATCAACCTAAAATTAAGCTTCCGACAGCCTTAGTCGCATCAAGTCCAACCAATCAAAACAAGCAAATCACAATCATAATCATAATTAAATCAGTCATAATCAGCTTAATCGACCACAATTCACAACTTTAAGTCAACATGGACCATCATCTTAGGTCAATAAAATTAAGGCAGCCATATTTATATAAGTCAACTTGGATTGTAGCCTTAGGTCAAACTAGACAATCACCACAGGTCAATCAAGACTGCAAGCCTAGGACATTCAAAGCTACGAACATATGTACCTACCCTTTTCCCACTTTTGCAAAGTGAGTTAGAATTAAAGGAGTTTTTGCTTTATATTTTCCTCTTAAATAAAATTAAAGTGCCAACTCATCAAACTTGATCCTACCAATCAGGTGGAGACTAAACTCAGTTGTTTTGCATGAAAATCGGACCCAAATGAGCATTTCGATCCCTTAGTAAATTGGAGTAGTGCTCGGTGTAGAGCTTATAAAATACTCGAAAATGAGATGTGGTTGTGCCTAAGTTTGTTATTTTCGACATGAGTATACATTAATGTCTAATCACTTTTTATTCTTTCGAAGAAAAACAC
This sequence comes from Garcia nutans, assembly GCA_947685225.1. Classification (NCBI taxonomy): domain Eukaryota; kingdom Viridiplantae; phylum Streptophyta; class Magnoliopsida; order Malpighiales; family Euphorbiaceae; genus Garcia; species Garcia nutans. Next base: position 58,644,916 of record CANTUV010000007.1, read on the forward strand.
ATGGCGATGTCTAGAAACAACATGTTCATATGCATTTCAGTATCAATTAGCGCATGATTTTGTTTAAAAGTCTATTGTGCTATATCTAGAAATAATATAATCATATGTATTTCAACTTTACTTAAGGTTTAGTTACGCTTAAACATTAATTGTTTTGTGTTATTCTTTAAGAAACACATGTCCATGCCTTATAAAGAAATGGCCATGTGGGTGATATATCATTGACAAACTTGAACAAATTGCTAATGGATATGAAAGAAAAATAAAAGAAAAAAATCAAATTATTTTTCAAACGCATACAAATAACATTGAAAATAATAATAAAAACACCAAAGACAATTATTCTAATAAATTACTAACATTAAATACCATACAAAATAGTAGCATAAAATATATAAATTACTCTATATAATGCAACCCAAACATCCAAAAATATTTTAAAAATAAAATATTAGAAGAAATCTTATAATATACTCAAATAAGAAGCATAGTAATAGCAAAAAGAACTTCAGCAATCTCAATTAAAAGTAGACACTTATGGAATTAAATTTTTTACTAAAAAAATAAATGAGTTTTTTTATTTAAACATAAATTTGCAATAAAAAAAACAATAATGTAAGATTTGCTATATACAATGACAAGGCGAAAAGAAAGTGACTTAAAATTTATATAATAACAAGTTTTTATAGAAAAATGCTACTACTGAAAATGTTGATTTATAAAAAATTTCAAAACTTATTAATATTTCAAACAAGCTTTTTTATTTCAAAAATGAAAGTCAAAATCTAAAATTTTTGTTACCAAGTGAAAAAGTGATAAAGAAAGAATGAGATAAGGTTAAAAAAAGTTGAGTAAAAGAGTTAAGTTTTTTAGAGAACGCGAGCAGAGAGGAGAAAAACTATTGATGGAAAAATATGATAAAATCGATGACCTTTTTTTTTTACATGAAGAAGGGGAAAGAGCCATTAACGGGAGTAGCAGACTCCCATTAAATCATGGCAAAGCCAAGCCCCTAAACCTATCGAAATGTCATCTAACACATGCGTTTAGATCATAGTTGTAAGCAGCATGAGAAAGGAAGTCAGCCACATAGTTAGCTTCTCTATGTACATGGACTACAATAATGGATGAAAAGAAAATCATAAGACCTTGAATTATTTGCACTAAGCTAACAGAGGCAGCAATAACAGAGCACCTGCCATTAATCATGTCCACTGCCACTTGGTTATCACATTCTACAATAATAGAATTATAACCCATATCTTTGACAAGCTTCAGACTATAGAACAGAGCCCACAATTCAGCATTCAAAATTGGGCACTTACCAATATTAGCCACATATCCTTTCAGCCAAACCCCATTGCAATCACGAAAGGCACCACCTCCATAGGCCATAGAAGAATTCTGGCAGATGGAAGCATCTGAATTAAGTTTTAATTTTTAGGGTTTTTTTATCTAAAATATAAGAATGTTAAAGTGATTTTTAAGGTTGATTGAAGAGGTAATAATATTTATATCAATATTTTTTATATACTAAATTATTAGTCATATTATAATTACTTATCATGTGTCTTGCTTTAATTTTATTGTGTAATATCTTTGTGTATCTGTTAAATTAAAAATTTTTATGATGATCTTCATATTTAAATTAAATTTCTACTTATAAATTAAAAAAATATATATTTTTATCTCTATGTTTAAATTAAATTTATATTTAATAAATTAAAATTTTTTATAATAATCTTCATATTTAAATTAAAAAATTATCATGATAATTTTTATTTTTAAATTGAATTTCTCTTTATTAAAAAATTTGTGATAATCCTCATATTTAAATTAAATTTTATTTATTAAATTAAAACCCTTTGTGTTAATATTAATGTTTAAATATAATTTCTATTTCTTAAATAAAAAAAATTCATGATAATTTTTATGTTTAAATTTAAAGAAAAACTTATGATAATCTTCATGTTTAAATCAAATTTTTATTTATTATATTAAAAATTTTCATGATAATCTTCATACTTGGATTAAAATGTAACACCCCTATACCCCGTATACGTACACAGCATGCTAATAGGATCGTAATATACGTATACTGAATATAGAAATGTCACGGTTACAAAACACACATGACATTACTCTTATATACTATGAACAAATTCAAAACCTTTAAATGAGTTTATAAAACGAAATAGATAGAAAGTTTATTTAAAACGCAGCGGAAAATATAACAAATGTTTCCCAATACATTTGCATCAAAATCAAAAGTTACAAATATAAAATATATACATGAGTGGCAGCTCTTCTCTGATCTTTAAGTCCAAAAATCAACTCTTCAACGCCTAGACTCACTAGGTCTAGAGGAACTCTCGGGTTCAATCCTGTCACCTGCGCGATGAACCACAATCGCGCTGAGCCAACAGCTCAGTAGAACAAACTATAATGATATTATGCTATGTCATACATTCAAACAATATAGATCATACTCAATACACTTTATTTTATGGATGTTACATTTCATTATTTCAATAATTGTATCATCATCCATTACTCACACATTTAACATAGACACACATGGGCCCAACAAGCATTTAATATGATATTCAAAGTTCAGAGTTACTGCTTTGGTTTATAATCACAATGATCAAGCCCGTAGGCAATATATATCATATCTCTATCCATGGATAGTGTAACAGACCCAGTCTCTTGGACCATCAACCCATTAACATGAGGAGATCCTCAACCCGGCTAGACTGTTACTAGTAACAGACCCAGTCTCTTGGACCATCAACCCGACTAATCGAGGAGATCCTCAACCCGGCTAGACTGTTACTTTTCATAAATTTCATTTTCACATTTCATTTAGTGTAACAGACCCAGTCTCTTGGATCATCAATTCAATTCAATTGAAGAGATCCTCAACCCGGCTAGACTGTTACCTTTATATAGGCATGCCACCAAAACCAGTACTCTGAAATTTGAATAAACATATTAGGCACACAACCATTTCATATATCTCTTTATAAATCTTTTTCTCAATTCATTTCTCATTCCACAATCAACTAGGCAAACATGCCTCATTTGAATCAATATAGCCAATCACAATGGCTTTACACATCATCTTATCATCACATCTTTCATTTTCATAACACATACATATACCATATTACATTTCATGAGGTTCATATTGTATAAAACATAACATTATTCAAACATATCAACAATACAATGAAATTACTTAGTACATTCACACTCAAATGTATAAGTTCCAAAATCACATGAATGTATGTTATAATGCAAGGTTTGTACTTACCTCAAAAGAAATCCACACAATTCTAAACACTTCCTCTTAACAAGTCCTTCACCAAATAATTAAGGCAATTCACCTTCTTCACAACCTAATTCAAAACAATGAGGAAACTCACATAAGATCATAAGGCTAAGAATCAATTAGGGCAAACTCTAAACTGGACACGCTCACCCACACGGGCATGTCCCTGACCGTGCCCTAACTCCACAACACAGAAGCATTTACACGTTCAGGACCACGGGCGTGTCACTGGGCGTGTAATACCTACTGTCTCTCAGAAGTATCGACACGTCCAACATCATGAACGTGTTCCTGGCCGTGTCAATTCCCCAAAGTCACAGTAGCTATGACACGCTCACTAACACGGGCGTGTTAATGGCCGTGTCACACCTACTGCCATCCAACACAATTGACACGCCTAAAGACCTGGACGTGCTCCTGGGCGTGTCAGGCCAAAAACCCAGATTCCGGCCAAAACAACAATCCAACCAACAAACAACAATCTTCCACCATCTTCCACTTCAACAAAACTCAACTAGACACACCCAAAACCATAACAACCTTGCAAAAACACCAACACAACTCAAAATACACATCCAACACCAAATCACAACATCATCAAAAACTCTAAACACAACCACAACTCAATCTTAACCAACAAACTTATTCTTCCTTTCAATCTTACTCTTTTCTTCAATCCAACCCAAGAATCAAAGATCAAGTAAACCCAACACTCTTAAACACAACACACTCAAACATATCCATATCAACAACCATAAATCACCAAACCCACAACACAAACTCAAAGAAAACAAGGGAATCAAGAGGAAACTTACCAAGAATGAAGAAAACTCTTAAATTCCTCCTTGATCTCTTGAAAACTTCTTCAATCTTGAGCTTGGAAGGTCAAATCTCTCCCTCTCTCTTGTTCTCTTGCTGCTGCCGTCCAAAGCAAAGAAAGGAGAAGAAAAGGAAAATGAGAGACACGAGAAGAGAGGAAGAAGGAAGAAAAGGAAAAGAAAGGAAAGTCAAACATTAACCCTCTCTCTCCTCAAAACATTCTCCTCCACACAAATAAAAATAAAATAATCTCAAACATCACCATCCACCCATCTTAATCCACTAACTCAATTTCAAAATAATTACCTTTATACCCTTCAAACAAATATTTGTATATGTTAAGTATATCACAATATATACAACATATACACATTACTCTAACCTCAACTCTCTTTCCAATAAAATAAATACACTTAATCCAATAATAACAATAATTACTCCAATACTTCTAGGGTACATTTTGGGATATTACATAAAAAATCTTCATAATAATTTTTATGTTTAAATTAAATTTCTATTTATAAAATTAACAAAAATTATGATAATCTTAAAAATATTTCTATTAATCTTTATTTTTAATTTAAATGTGTGTGTGTGTGTGTATATATATATATATCAAGTTAATACTCACTATAACAATTTATCGCCACATGTTTAATTTCATTTTATCACGTGTCACAATTTTTTTATTTATTAAATTAAAAAAATTTCATGATAATTTTTATATTTTAAATTAAATTTGTATTTATTAAATTACAAATCTTTATGTTAATTTCATGTTTAAATTAAATTTGTATTTACTAAATAAAAAATTGTTATAATAATCTTCATATTTAAATTGAAAAATTTCCATGATAAGTTTCATATTTAAATTAAATTTCTATCTATTATATTAAAAATCTTTGTGTTAATCTTTATGCTTAAATATATTTTTTATTTCTTAAATTTTGATATGAAAACAGCAGGTGAAAAGAGATTACTTTAGTTAAGTCAACTCGAGGAATTGCGCCTTAGTTTGTATGAAAATGCTAAGGTATATAAAGAGCAAACTAAGTTAAATGCGCCTTGGCATGACAAGCATATCCAGGAGCGTAATTTTCATGAAGGCCAGTATGTGTTATTGTTCAATTTTAGACTTAAACTTTTTCCTGAAAAACTTAAGTCTGGATTGTCAGGGCTATTTAAGATAGTTAAAGTTCATCCTTCAGGAGCGGTGGACATTCAAAATAGCCCAAATCAAATTTTTACAGTTAATGGACAGAAATTAAAGCCATATATAATTGGTGAACCAATTGATAAGGCCTTAGTTTGTTACTTTAATGTTTGAGTTTCAAAGAAAAAGTCAAGCTAAAGACTTTATACAAGCGCTTTGGGAGGCAACCAAATTTTCTTTCCATTTATTTCTGTTTAATCTTTTTGTTCTTAGTAGTTTTAGTTTATTTGATTTAGTAAAGTTGAAGTTTGATAGTTGTTTTACATAATATTGGAGTTATTAATTTAGTTTGTTGGTTTTTGCAGGTTGGTGTTTTAATTTTATGTTCTTTAATGATTATATAATTGTTTTTGTTTGTTAAGCAAATAACAAAGGTGGAGAAGAAAGAACAAGAAGAGGATAGCTTGAATCGGGTTTTTATTTATGTCTTGAAAAAAATTTTCAAGTACTGTAGTGCTCCTGCAAGATCGTATTAAGGAAAGCAGGGTTATGGCAAGATTAATGGAAACAAAATATTATGTATTTATTTAGCTTCACTGTACAGATATGTTTTTCCTTATTTGGTTATCATGTACATACTATATATTATTGAGATTAATACAAAAAGAATATAAGATTTTCCTTTCTTTTCTTCTTTAATCTTTTCAACATGGTATCAGAGCTATGTTTTATCGATCAAACAGGGATCGAATATTAAGAGCAATTCATCATTTACCAGTTACCTTTCTCGACAATGGCAGCATCAGAAAGTGAGGTATCCAGTCAGGCAACAGGGGCAACAGAAGTCGACCCCTTAGCCACTCAGCTAGCTTCATTACTTAGGAACCTGCCACAAACAGATTTGAATCAGTCCAGTATTCCACAACCAGTAAAAATTAGCATAAAACTCAATCAATCTAACTACTCCCTATGGGCGAGGCTCATGAAGATGGCTATTGGAGGCAGAGGAAAGTTGCGCCATCTCACAGGAACTCCTTCACCACCAACCAGTGAACATCCAGAATATCATAAATGGGAACAAAACGATCTCATTGTGTGTTCATGGATCCTAGATAACATGGAACCAGATCTCATCACTAACTATGCGGAGTACCCCTCTGCCAAACTGTTATGGGAGGGACTGTCTGCAATGTATAGTCAGGGGGGAGATGGCATCCAAATTTTTGAACTCACAGTCAGAGCAAACAGTATGAAACAAGGTAGCAGTAGTATCGAACAATTTTATAGTGATCTCCAAAGAATTTGGAGAGAGATTGAAATCAGACAGCCAAATCCCATGGGGGATGAAGAAGACATTGCAGTATTCAACAAGTTAAGATCAGAAATGAAACTATTTCAATTTCTTAACGGGATTGACGATATCTACGATGGTGAGAGAAGAGATCATCTTATAGAAGAACCGTTACCCACAGTAGAAAGGGCGTACGCCATGATCAGGCGAGAAGGAGCTCGAAGGGGCATCATGGGTCCAAAACGGAAAAATGAAACCACGGTTGCAGGTGTGGGTACTGGTCTGACAGTTAGGCCTCAGAACGATCTCATCACAGGCCAAGGATACGCCACCAGGCCAAGCTCAGAAATGGCGAAGGGAGGCCACCGATCATCACAGCGTGGCGGCGGCGAGAAGCTCGATCGGACAAGGCTCAAGTGTAGCCTCTGTGGTATGCCGAGACATACTAAGGAGGAGTGTTTCGAGCTAGTTGGGTTTCCAGAAGGGTGGAAGAGCCGGCGACAGAGGAACTACCAACGAGGGACCACCGCCGCCAGCCTCAACAGTTAACAGAACCCTAACGCAGTCGAAGGCAGAGAACAAGGGAGAGCAGAAGTTTTTGGTCAAGCAGCGGCGGTGGCTGCGTTTGAAGAAGAAAAGGCTTTTAAAGGTAGGGTTGGCTCTTTTTTTCATTTTGCTCCCTAGGAAATTAAAAATTTCCAGTTTGACCCCAGGAAAGTTGGAACCTCTCATTTGGACCCAGAAAATTGTGGAAATTTACAGATTGAGCCCAGAAGTTATAAATCCACCCAAACTAAAAATAATTGCACTGGTAAGAATTATTTTTTACAGGAATAAGGGTTTGGAGGACAGGTTACTGGAAAAAATAATTCAGAATGGCTAGTAGATTGCGGAGCCACAGATACAATGACGTTTGATCACCGTGATTTAATTACGTCATCAGTGCCTACAAAAAGATCTATACAAAGTGCCAATGGCAACTTATCTCCAGTTCATGGGGCAGGAACTATTGAAATTTCTCCAAATCTAAGGCTAAAGAATTGCCTTTATGTGCCAAGTCTTTCTTGCAAACTATTGTCAGTTAGTCATGTTACTCGGGAATTGAATTGTATTATGCTAATTTTTCCTACTTTCTGCCTTTTACAGGATATTCAGTCAGGGAAAGTGATTGGACGTGGCACTGAGCGTGGGGGATTATACTATGTGGATGAGGTGGTTCAACAGGGGACTGCAGCGCTGGTTCGTGGAACTGTAGAAAGGCAACAGTGGTTGTGGCACCGGCGATTGGGACATCCTTCTATTGGCTATCTCCGGGTTCTATTTCCTAGTTTATTTTCTCAGAATAAAAGTTTGTCTTGTGAAACTTGTCTGTTGTAAAAAAGTCACAAACATTCCTATAAACCTTCTAATACTCGTGTTCAGTCAGTTTTTTCTTTAGTTCACTCTGATGTTTGGGGACCAGCCCCACAGTCTGGGTCAAATATTCATCATCATGGGTTTAAATATTTTGTCTTGTTTATTGATGATTGCTCCCGAATGACATGGATTTATTTTTTGAAACATAAGTCTGAAGTAGCATCTAAGTTTATTGAATTTTATATAATGATTGAAACTCAATTCCAGAAAAAAAATTCAAATTCTTAGATCAGATAATGGAGGGGAGTATGTTAATTCTACTCTTAAACAGTTCTTCCATGACCGAGGGATAATTCATCAGACCTCATGCCCACACACACCAGAACAAAACGGGGTAGCAGAACGTAAAAATCGTCTTATCCTTGAAATGACTAGAGCTGTCATGATTGAGTCTCATGTGCCTGTGTTTCTTTGGCCAAAAGCTATTGCTACCTCTGTCTACCTTATTAACCGGCTTCCTACTAAGATTTTAAGTCTTCAGACTCCTCTTAAGGAATTAGATCATCAGGTTAGTGTTCCATCTACTCTCACTCTTCAACCTCGAGTATTTGGTTGTTTAGTTTTTGTTCATATACCCAAAACAGAACGAACTAAGTTTGAAGCTTGTTCCCTTAAGTGTGTGTTTGTGGGCTATGGGCGTCATCAGAAAGGGTATCGTTGTTATCATCCAGCCACACGAAGAGTTTATATCACAATGAATTGTGACTTTATTGAAACAGAATTCTTTTACCAAAACCAACTCATTGGTTAGGGGGAGAGTCAGAGTCAAATTGATCCATTGTGTTGGTTTTCTGGTCCCAGTTTGTCTAGTTCACCAGAGCCTACTACTACTGTGTCTAATACAGTTCCAAAAGAGCCAGTACGTGATTCCACTGAATCACCTTTCCGCACAGGACAGAATTCTCCACCAGAGCCTGAGTCTGAACCCTCACTGAATATCCATGAGGTAAGCACTAATACATATATTATGGTCACTAACCTGAACAGTGCAGACATAGAAGAAGCAGATTTCAGGTCTGAAGAGCCAGAGATAGTAGAGTCAAGCAGATATGTGCTGCCTCCCAGAAGTACAAGAGGAGTGCCCCCGAAGAGATATGAGCCAAAATATGAACCTAGACAATCCAGATACCCTGTAGCAAACATTGTAAGGGGGAGTGGGAGTATATCCCCAACAGCCAGAGTTTTTTCTACGGCAGTCTACTCTGAAGTTCTTCCTAAAGATGCAAAGGAAGCTTTAGAACAGAAAGAATGGCGTCAGGCCATGGAAATTGAGATGACGGCACTTGAGAAAAATGAAACATGGGAAAAGTGTGTTCTTCCTCCGGGAAAAAAACCAATTGGGTGTCGATGAGTGTTTACAATTAAATACAAAGCAGATGGATCTATAGAGAGATACAAGGCAAGACTGGTGGCTAAAGGTTATACCCAGACTTATGGGATTGATTACTCTGAGACTTTTTCTCCAGTTGCAAAAATTGACACCATCAGAGTATTGTTCTCTGTAGCTGCTAATCAAGACTGGCCACTTCTGCAGTTTGATGTCAAGAATGCATTTCTTCATGGGGAGTTGGAAGAAGAAGTGTATATGGAACCTCCTCCAGGTTTTTCTGAGTGTTTCCAGAATAAAGAAGTGTGTAGGCTTAAGAAGGCAATGTATGGTCTTAAGCAGTCTCCACGAGCATGGTTTGGAAGATTCACCTTGGCAATGAGGAAATATGGATATCAACAGAGTAATTTCGATCATACGTTGTTCATTAGGAAAAGAGAAGATCATATTACCTGTTTGATTATCTATGTAGATGATATGATAATTACTGGAAACGATACAGAAGAAATTAAACAACTCAGAAAAAATTTGTTTAGAGAGTCTGAGATGAAAGACTTAGGAAATCTGAAATACTTTCTTGGAATTGAGGTTCTGAGATCCAAGGAAGGAATCTTCATTTCTCAAAGAAAGTATATTCTAGATTTATTGGCAGAGACAGTCATGATCGATTGTAAGCTAGTGGATACTCCTATAATTTTTAATCATGGTTTAAAGATTATTGATGGAGCCAAGATAGCAGATCAGAGACAGTATCAGCATCTTGTGGGGAAATTGATTTATTTGTCTCATACGAGACCAGACATTGCCTATGCAGTTGGAATCCTGAGTCAGTTTATGCATTCCCCTCAGAGTGATCACATGGAGGCTGCACTAAGAGTTGTTCGTTACCTAAAAGGGTCTTCAGGGAGAGGAGTTTTCTTCAAAAGAAATGGGCATTTAGAAATTCAAGCTTATACTAATGCTGATTGGGCAGGAAACTCAGTGGATAGAAGATCTACTTCTGGGTACTTCACTTTTGTAGGAGGAAACCTAGTCACATGGAAGAGTAAGAAACAGAAAGTTGTTGCTCTTTCCAGTGCAGAGGCAGAATTCCTAGGAATAGCCCGTGGCCTCACTGAGATTCTCTGGTTGAGGAAACTATTGGCAGAGGTTGGTTTTCCAGTTCAAAAGACTTGTACTTTGATGTGTGACAACCGAGCTGCAATCAGTATATCCGAAAATCCAGTTCAGCATGACAGGACAAAACATGTTGAGATTGACCGACATTTCATTAAAGAAAAACTGGATAACAGAATCATCTCACTTCCTTATGTTCGTTCAGAGGATCAATTAGCTGATATTCTTACAAAGGCAGTTACTGGGCGAATTTTTCAGGAAGTACTAAGCAAGTTGAATGTGTGTGACCCCACGCTCCAACTTGAGGGGGAGTATTAAGGAAAGCAGGGTTATGGCAAGATTAATGGAAACAAAATATTATGTATTTATTTAGCTTCACTGTACAGATATGTTTTTCCTTATTTGGTTATCATGTACATACTATATATTATTGAGATTAATACAAAAAGAATATAAGATTTTCCTCTCTTTTCTTCTTTAATCTTTTCAACAGATCGCATGAGTGCGCCGCCCAGAGTAGCATTTATGTCATGATTGTGCTAGCTTGCGCGATTATGACATAGAGGTTAGCTGAGCTAGCTGCTATGCTACATCATCTATCCCGAGATAAAAAAAAATTGCAAGATCGTGCAAGGAGGAGACTGCCCTCTATTGCTATAGCGACAGAGGCAGTGACCTCTGGTAGCGTGAGCAGCAGCACAATCACACTGCTGCGTATCACACGTCTGTCGTGGTCGAGACGTCTCAGGCACGACTCATAAAAAAATTCATTAATAAAACCCTATCAGCAATTTCTCTCTCCTCACTTATCTTTTCTTCTTCTTCTTCTCCCTCTCACACCCTTAATCTCTCTCCCCGAATCCCTAACTATAAACCTTCCAAATCCACTCAAATCCTTCCAAAATCCACTCAATTTCTTCCATAATCCAATAAATCTTTACCAAATCTACTTTACCCACTACTCAAATATTCCAAATTGAAAGCATTGTAAAGAAATTAACATCAAGGCAATGAAAGGAGAAGGTTTTAAGTTCTTCAAGGGATGAGGTCGATATATCTTTCCATTTTGTGCTCCTTTTCCCATTTATAATCAAGAAGAAGGTAAGAAATTTCTCTCTCTATGTATGAGAAATATCACTCCTTGAAGATATTTTAGCCATGGTATTTTTGAGCATTTGGGTATTGATGATAGAATGGAATAATTGTTTGGTGGATTAGGTTGGAAGAAATTGGTACAAAATAAATAGAACACTTATAAAGAACTCACTCTAGAGTTCTTTACAACCCTTAAAATGTCAAAATCTAAAGATAGGAATTTAGAGTATAGAATGTTTGGTATGGATTGTGTAATTGATCATGATGTTATGCTTAATACATTAGGCTTGCCTAAAGGAGGTGCTTGTACTCATTCTAAAGAATTTAACATTGATAAATTATGTAAAACATTAACTAAGTTTGATTTGTTCAACATTAGAAATGCACCAAATGAGTTGATTCATAATCATAGTTTATTGTTATTGCATAAATTTATGTGTTATTTTGTATTTGAAAAAAAAAGTAATAAAGTGTCAGTTTAAGAATTGTTTATATTGTATTGTGCCTATAAGAATAAGAAAGTGTCTATAACATATCATATTTTTCAAAGTTTAATATTTATTGCTCAATATCCCAAGAGCACCATTACGTTAGGTCATATTATTATTGGATTGGCAGTTTATTTTAATATTTTTTGTCCTAATAATATCTCACTGGAGTACATTATTGGAGAGTCATATTTATTTGACGCGTTATATTGTGCGGAGATTTTGGATGCAATATTCCTTAAAGATTCAATTAAAAGAAAGTGTTTCAAGAACTTAGTACAAGGAGATTCTAGTAGTGCTCCGTCTAGTGACAAACTAACAAATGAAGATGAGGAAAATGAGGAAGAGGAAAGTGGTGAGGAAGAAGGTGACAATGATGACAATGACGAGCAAGGATGACGACAGGTTTTAAAGCGACTCGATAAAATAGACAACACAAATACGTAAATGAGCTCGCATTTGAATATTATGGAGGGCAAAATCAATATGAAGATCAATTAGGGTCCACGAATCAAAGAATTATCAACATGGAAAGGAGTCAGATTTATCATAATTACAAGCTAATGAAGTATATTGAACTTTCGGGGTTGTCTATTCATTCTCCGACTCCATCACCTCCATTGTCGCCATAACTCAGGGAAGCTTTTATCCTTTATCTTTTTCTTATTATATTTTCTTTTTCTTGTTATTTGTTGTATTCTTGTTTGTGGTTGCATAGTTTTTATTGGGGACAATGAAAATCTAAGTGTGGAAGGAGAGTAGTTTCCTCAATTTGTTTTCCTATTTTGTTTAATTTGTGTTTTGTGACTTTTTCTTCTTGTATTTGTATTTGTTTTTGTGAATTTTTTTCAAAAAAAATTCAAAATTAAAAAAATATTTTCTTTCAGTTTTTTCAAAAAAAAATAAAAAAAATTATTGTATATTATTAGGTTTTAATTAAATTTTAGTTAGATATTTTAGTTTATCTAGGATTGAAATTATATCTTTTATTTTGAATTGAACTTCTAATCCTAGTAAACTAAGGGTTTATTTTTAATTAATCAACTTTAATAATAAGAGTTTAAGTAGAATTTCTTTACTTCAGTAACATTAGGATTAGTCTTTATTTATTTTCTATATAAGGTTGAGTTCTTAGCAATTCTAAATCATTATTACCAAAGCCTTAGAATAGAGAAAGATGAATAATAAATAAAGTTTGTACACTTGGAGTTGAAAATATAGAGACAACATTTGGGATCCAAAAAAATCTTATGTGAATCCACCTGTAGAAATGTCCAAACAACTCACTGCCTTTTATGCTTTTAGGCATACTTATCATGAACCTAACGAATACACTATAGATCTTGATGAGATAGTGAAGAGGAAAAATTTAGAGAAAGCTTGTGAAAAAGCTGGATCCCAACTTGACTTAATAGTTTTATATGATATTTCAAGTGATGGTGATGGACCTAAGCCGACACCAATCAAAAGGAAGAGAGGTAGGCCTTCAAAGTTAGAAAAGAATAAGAGAGGAAGACCTCCTAAGATCCCTAAAATATTGTTGTTCAGTACAGAAACTATTAAGAAGGAAGAAGGAGATGCTTAGAAGATTCTAATGAACTCTTATTATTATTAGTTTGATTTATATAATATTTTATTAGATTGTCTTTTATTTGTATTCTTATTTAATTTTGTATTTTTTTTATTTTAATTTGTATTAGACTTAAATTTCAGTTTTGAATAAATACTAGAATCTATTCTACTCCTATTTTGCAATCTATTAGGTTATTTTTTATCCCTACTTATTATTTACTTGTTATTGAGCATGTTAATTATTGTTATTTTAGATTTCAACATGATATTTAACTCTTTAGCTAGATTAAAATACTTTTTGCTTATTTTTAATTTAATGCATGAAATGGATGAGGTTATGATCTTAAAAAATTTTACAAATTAAGAGCAATTATTTTTAAAGAATAGTTAAAATTATTTTTATCATAGTCTTTTTGAGTTCATTGTAATATAATAGATTATTGAGTTAGTATGTATCACTAAGGTAATAAATTGTTTAATTATATGGGGATATAATATGAGAATTATGCATAACTAATATAATTAATATAGTAAAAATTTTTAAAAGATGGAGCGTAAAACATACTCGTTTTAGATAATTAAGGTGGAATTGAGCATAAAATGCATTCACCATATACATAAAAAAAGAGAAAAAAAATAACAATAACAATGGGATGGAGCATAAGATGCACCATTGAATATATATATATATATATAGTGTTAAATACATAGTCTTCATTGATCCTCAATTATTGTGTAGAGTTGGTTACTTAGTGATACATGTTATATTCTCGGATTAATGAAGTTATGATAAATTTCTTATGAATATGGTTTGATATAAAAGTTTTTGTTAATCACCCTAATATAGAAGTATGCTTAGTTTGTGAAATTATTTAAGGTTATGATTCTTTGAAGTTTAGTGTTTTAAGTTGAGGATAAGTGATTGTTATTTTTCTTTGGTTAATTATCTTTGGTTGATTGTTAGGATTTGATTTAATAATGGTTAATTTGCTTGAGGACAAATAAAAGTTTAAGTATAAGATAATTTGATAATTACATATTGACCATGTATTTTTCTATCAGTTTTAGCATGAAAATGAGATGAATTAATTTATTCTAAGCTTATTTATGTATTTTAAGTTCACTTTTTTTTTTTGAATAAAGCTTGGTTTTAATTAATTTTTATAGGACTCTTGCAAACTGAAATTTTAGGGAGATTAGATCCTTAAAGATTCAATTAAGATTAAGGTTATGACAATTTTGTTGAAATAATATTGATGATTAAATATAATCTTTTTTATTTTATAACTTGATACTTTTACTAATAGAAAATAAAATCTACACATATTTTTGCAATAAAAAATTATTAATTATATAAAAAATGAGAAAATAAAAAATAAAATAAAATTTTAAATAAAATTTTTCAAATAGGGAGAGAAATATGAAAAGAAGGATTTATAATTACAAATTTATATTAAAATTATTATTAGTATAAATATTATTATTACATAAATTATCAGCATATAATTATTTTGTTAGGAAGATTGAAAGTTATATTTTTCATTTTTTAAATTTTAAAATTTCTTTAAAAGATATAAATTAATTATTATTATAAATAAATAAATAATTGAATTAATTAATTATTTAAATAAAATATTAATGTATAATTAATTTATTAGGAATAATAAAAGTCATATATTTTATTATTTATTTTTAAAATTTTTAAAATATATAAATTAATAATTTTTATAGATAAATTATTTAATTTATAATTAATTTATTATGAAGATTAAAAGTCATATTTTTTAAAATTTTTAATTTAAAAAATATAAATTAATTAATATTATTTAATTATATTAATGTATAATTAATTTATAGAAAATTAAAAGTAACAAATATAATTTATTTAATCAATACTATGAAATTATATTAATATGTAATTATTTAAGGCACAATACATCTGCAGCACTTATGTACTTGTCTATTTTGATCGCTTTACCCAATGGGTTTATGCGTTTGTCATATTGTCTCATATACTTATTTATTTTATTCCAATAGACACTTATATAATCACATATTGATCACTTTGTCTCTTGTATTTATATATTTTGTATCAAACAGACACTTATATGCACATATAGCACTATCTTAGATACTTATATACACATGTAATACTATCTTAGACACATACATGCATATTGCACTATTTTTGTCTAGATATATGTTGAGTATGAAATAGACAAGTATACAAGGCAAAGTGATTATTATGTGATTATATAAGTGTCTATTGAAATAAAATAGATAAAAACGAAAGGCAATCTGATAAATACATAAATACAATGGGTAAAATAATCAAAATGGATAAGTACAATGGGTTATTGATGTATTAGGCCTTATTTAATAAAAAAATTAAAAGTCATAAATATAACTACTTAATAAAATTTTAAACTTTATATGAATTATTAAAATTAAAAAATAATTAAAAAATGAGATAATATTATTTTCAAAATTAATAATGTGTCACTCTTAAAATACCTATTCATCCTTAGCTTTTATATATATAACATAGATATAGATTTGTATTAATTTTATGCTAGGTAAATAATTATTTACTTAGAGTTATGATATGACATGAAAATTAGTGTATATATGTTGCAATTTATGATATTTTATATTATTTCAAATAAAAAATTATTTATGAATTAATATAATTAGTACATAAATATAGTATTATATATATAAATGCACATAGTATTAAAATTCTCATATTCACATATTATAAAAATATTTATAATAAGATATGTTTAATGAATTAAGATTTATTTAAATTGATTTGAGAATTCATTGATTAAAGAAATGATCAAAATATTAAATTTTAGTTCTACTGCTTTAAATAAAAAGAAAGTTTTGAAAAATAATTAAAATTAGTTATTTAAATATAAAGAATAAGTGAAATTTTACTACTTGTTAAATTGTTTTAGATATATAGAAAAAAATTATAAATTTACCTTTAAATGATATAGACAAAAAGAAATATAAAAATGATATATTAAGATTTAAACTAAACAAGTATAATAAGAATATTTTTAAATAGGATAAAAAAAAATTTATGTGTTGATATTTAGATGAACTTTCTATTTTTTGACTTTTAATATGTCACACCCCCAATTTGAAGGCACGACGGTTTTATGATTCGAGTTCATATAATACGTCGAAACTTTGTAGAACCTAGTCTCATAATATAACAAGTATTGAAATTCCACTTATATTTTTTCTCAAAAAGATATTTTCTCATATTACTACAATATTTAACTCAGTTTTCTTGTATAGTTATCTTTCTTTGCTACTCTTGGATACCAAAATGTCACCAATGTCAAAGTTGCTTTTCCTGCAAAACAACATTGGAAAAAATAGGGGCGAGTGAGGACCTGCAAACTCAGTGAGTATTTAGAATTTTTAGGTGTGTTTTAGTTTCTACTTTAAGTTTTTTATAGTTTATTAAAGTTTAAGTAGTTTCTTATACTTTTAGATTTAGTCACCCATTTATTCAGATTTATTAAATTATAACCCAATTTTAAATTTATTGTTAAATTAAATTATCTTCCATCTTTAGGATTTTCATAATTATTAGTCCTATTTCTAATTAGTTTGTATTTCTTTTAAATAATATTCCTTAGGTATTTCTCTATACCATATAGATAGTATACTCTATTTATTCTCAAGTTTAAGCAGTTTTCAGTAATATCATTCTGATATTTATTTATTTTTTTTTTACTTTCTGTAACACCTCTAGACAATCATATTAAGAATTATCAAGGGATGTCATACAATATCTATACACTTATATATTTAATTTAGATAAAACTAAATTAATATCAATAAAAATTTCGGTAGAGCCTACCCTAAAATTTGACATTTCCAGCATCTTCTCCAATCAAAACATAACTTGCAAAAGAAAACACTCCAAATATTTCATTCATTCAACCTCAACTCCAATTTTCATAATCCATCATCTATCATCCACAATTTAAATCAAATACTTTTAATTTTATTCAGATTTTAGTTCGTTAGATATTTACTACAACTATAGTCTTAATATAAAGTTTAGCTCAAACCATAATATAAAAGTATATAATACTCTAGGTTAAATATAATTATATAACTATCATTGTAGGTATAAAACTGCTATGTGAACAAAGTTAAATGCATAATACAAAATTTTTCATTAACCACTTTCTGATCTGCAGTTGATTTTGAAATTCTATAATTCATTTAGCTAAATCAATCATGCCCGTCTGATATGAGCGTCAAAAATAATTTAATACACTAAGCAATACTTAGTGGTGTTTGCATACTCATAATTTGCTAAAATTATTACATAAAGAAAATATTTATAATAACAAATGAAAATAAAATCTTCACTTTAATGATAAAGTAAATTAATAATTAATTTAATCAATTGAATTCAAGTTACTTACCTAATTCATAATAAGCTCTAAAATTTAAATTAAATTTAAAAGAAAATAATCACTTTATAGTTAGTTATTAAAATATTATTAACCAATATAAAATAATATTCACTTTATAGCTAGTGATTAAAACGATATTAACAAAGATAAAAGTTTCATAACACAATACAAAATTTCATACAATTTTTGTAAACACTTATATTACACTTTGCTCATTTTATTAAATCTCATTTTATTCTTTTGTCTTCATATACTAATTTTAAAATTCTAGATTCGTATAACGGGTCACTAATGGCAAACAAATACCCACTTTAGAGAATATGACCAATGACCTACTAATGACATCAAATATCCACTATAATAAATGACACAAATTGTCCACTAATAGCATGAGTGTCTATTATCACCTGAAATACAAAGTATCCAATAATGGCACAAAGTGTCTACTATGAACGTCGAACCTATCTGGCTAGTCATTCAATCTGATAACTAGATTTTTTATCAATATATTGGGCATTTTAATTATTTTTCTCATTCCAATCAATTTTTTCAATTATTTAAATTTTTACTAAAGCATCACTCTTAAGTAAACACTTCTTTATTTTCTTATTAATCAATTACATAATTAGAATATTCATTTTAACTAAAAATATTTCTTTAACTTAATTATTCCTTTCTTTATTATTCAATAGTCTTTACTTTAACCATATTTGTAAAGAAATACTTACTAAATTAAACTTAAATATATTGTATTTGAAACACATTCGTCAAATATATTTTAAACAATCATTTTAATTATAAAACCTTAAAATTTCTTAGTATTAAATCTCCATTAACACATATATAGATTTAAACATAAGTCTTAGGAACATACATAAACTTATATTTAAAGTTTCATATTTTTCTAAGTTCGTTTACTATATTTAAAAATTATATTTTCCAAACCAACATATTTTGTTTTTACAATAACTTTACTGGCAGTACTCATTATTCAATTTTATTTAGGTAATAAACCTTTATAAAAATTTATAAAATTTTAACCATATAATACAAACACATAAAAACTTTTATGTAAAAATTTCAGAATTTTATACGCTCATTTATCTTGTTTTTAAATTGTATTCACTTAACCTTATAGATTCTGGTTTTATAGTCAC
Organism: Garcia nutans; assembly: GCA_947685225.1. Lineage (NCBI taxonomy): Eukaryota > Viridiplantae > Streptophyta > Magnoliopsida > Malpighiales > Euphorbiaceae > Garcia > Garcia nutans. The sequence continues at coordinate 58,664,132 of CANTUV010000007.1, forward strand.
TATTCTGACAGTTTTATTTTTAATTTTATTTTTATAATTAAACCGTTATTAAAACTTATGAAAATTTAACCATATGTCTTAAACATATATATTATCTTATATGTAATATTTCAAATTTTTCTGGGTTTATTTTACTATGGTTTCTAATTTCATTTTTTAAACTTTAAAATTCTAGCTCTACTGACACAATCATGCCTGCTTGTGTTCTTCTATTTTTATTTCATATTAAATGATTTTTAAAATTATGAAATTTTATGCAACATCTACTAACACAGATAAACATCCAAGTAAAAATTCATAATTTTTAAACATTTCTAAGTTAGTTTAAAAATTCGAACAATACACACATTACAATTAATTCAATTAATATGGTTCAACTAGTTTCTATAAATATTAAAAATCAAAAGAAAATTAAATAATAACAAACTATTAATACACAAGTACAAATATCTTTTCAAAGTAGTTCTTCCTCTCTCTTTCTCAAATTTTCTTGAATTTTTGGTAGTGATTTTGGTGTATCTAACCTATTTTAATGAATTCTACTGAAAATTTTAAGATATATATGGATTTTCTTTAATTTTTCTACCTAGATTTGATGAAAGAAGGAAGAAGAATAAAAATTTTGGCTATGGATGGAGGTAAAGTCGGTTTGGCTTGGAGGAAGAAGAATAAAATTGATTTTTATTTATTTATATATTTTTTATTAGGGTTTTGATCATATTAGATGTGCTCACCGTAACTTCGATACACCCATTTTTTTTAATTTATTTCTAAATCCAACTTTTAATTCTTTAAAATTATAAAAATAATTTTTTTAATTTATTTAAAACTCTATTATCTATATTTTACATCTCAATCTCAATTAAAATTTAATTCTATGGTCAAAATGGCATTTCTTTAAAGCTTTATTACTTAAGAATTTTTTTTTTGCAGAAATGTCGATTAAGTCCATATTCGAATTGAATTTTTAACTTTTTTAAAACTTAAATAACCCCAGTCCTCATCTATTATAAATATTCAGTCACTCTCTACATTACACACAGCCCAATATCGGTATGATTTAAAAAGTCAATGCTTAGAAATTTCAAGCATTATACTTTCCTTCTTACATCTTTTTATTATTTATCTTACCTCTTCCTTCTTTAAGTCTTTTTATGCATATACAGAATAGTAGAATTTTATTCATACTTAATAGATAATCAGAAGTATAGGGTAGAAACATGTATTCAGAAAATAGTTATGATACTTTATATATTTTATATTAATAATTTCTTTAAGCATATTGCATAAAATTCAACTTTATCAAAAGATATAGTATTCAAGTCTTAGATTAGAATAACATAATTATTTAATCAGTCAAAAGGAATTACAAAATAGGGATCATATGATAGATAAAAAATATAACATAACAAATAGGCCCTTGGCCACTATAGATAAGTATACGGGGTTCTAGAGGTGGCTTCTACAATAGTGATTCCTACAGTGTAGCACTTCGTCCATAAATAGGTAAAAACTTTCTTCTTTTATGCAATAACAATATATAATTAGTATGCATGCAGCCTAGTGATTTAATCCACATTAAGTTTGGGCTTTGTCATATTGGCTTACTCATCGGGTTAGTCTCAGAATGTATTACTTGAAAATTTTATCACAATAAAGCTGGGTACTTTCAGAATTAAAAGATAGTGCAAAGCAAATATGCATAAATGCAATAACTTATTATCCAATTTTATTATCTTCTTATTCGTAAGAATAACTATAATATTCTTCAATCATTCAGATATTGTTTCATTTATTCTTAATTTATTTACTTAATTCTTGATTTATCTATTTCCATAAAATATTATTTCTTTCAAGGAAATATCTCTATTTACTTCACTAGATTCATTCAGAAACTTCTAATTTTACAATATGTTATTCCATTCATAACAATAATTTAGGATTTCATACCCCGATAATACAAGCATTAACAATCTATTTATTTTAGTTTCTTCTCTTGCTTTATTAATTAGTTTAACTAACTATAATTGTTATTATAATGTTACTTGACTTTAAATAATTTATTCAAACCAAAAATTCAGTTTACCTCATTTATTTTTTTCCCAAGTCTTTTATGTAAAATACCATAATAATTCAAGCATCCACTTATGTCTACTTATAATTCCATCACACATTTTACTCTATTCTAAAACTTTGGTTTTTACTATATTAATAAATATCTATAACTCATTTATAATTTTTAACAATAAATTTGACATTAATATAAAGCTTAACATCTTCTAAAATTCTTTATAAATTTCATAAATTAACTATTAACTGCGGAAAATTTCGATTTCCTATTTCATCTAGGGTTCCCTTTCATTGGTAGTTTAGATTCTTTTATTTATTTTAGTTATAAAACCTCAATTAAAAAATCGATACAAAAAATCTAGATTTGTTCGTAACAATTATACAAATTTACATGCAAAATCTTATCATTTTTCTCATTCATTTACTACTTAAATTGTCATTTATTCCTTAACTCCTCAAATCTGCTAGTTTCAATTTTTTCCTAGTTACTTTAATTTTTTTTATTTATTTCATCATTAAATCTCGACCGAAAATTATGAAATTTTAACCATGTAAACTAGACATATATATGGGGTTATCTTAAAATTTTCAGATTTTTCTAGGTTTATTTACTATATTTTTAAATTAGTTATTTTCTCAATCCTACAAATTCTAGTTTTACAGTCACTTCTATAGTAGAATCACTTTTTGATTTTATTTCTATTACAGAACCTTCATCACAAATTATAAATTTTAACCATGTTTTTTATACATACATATAAACTTATATTTAAAATTTAAAATTTTTCTGAGTTCAGTCACTATATTTAAAATTTTGGCTTTGCATAACCTTCATACTCTAATTCTAAAAACCTTACCCCGGCAATTTAGTTTTTTTTTTTTTCTTGAATAGAATTATATTTTGGCATTTAGTTTTTTTTACTTTTCTTAAATAGAATTATAACTCCAAAAATTATAAAATTTAATACAAAAGCTATAAACACATAAATAAGTTCTTAGTTAAAATCTCGTGCTCATTGGATCTCTCTAGACAAGTTTAAAAAATCAACAAGTTTGCTTTACAGAATTAAGAAATGGATTCCAGCAATCAACATATATATATATCCCATACTTTTATTTCACACCTATAACCAATTATCTCAATTTAATTAATTTAATTATCTATTAAACCTAATCAAATTTAAGTTTGAAATACTAACCATTTAATGTCACATAATCATCCAATATTCATGCTTAATAATAATTCAAGGAATCAAAACAATGTTGATTATTTTATCTTCTTTCTAAACCTTTTAAAAGAATGGTATTTGGAACAATCACCTTATTTTAGCATATTCTCTTAACATGTGTCACCCTTTTTATTTTACACTTTATCATTTGTAAAACTAGATTTTGGCAAATTCTTTCTATCCTACATGTTATAAGATTGAACCAAATTGACAAATGTTAACCTTTAAAACATTAGGAAAAATACATTTTTTTTTTGTCCCTAAATTTTACGTGATATACATATTAGGTTCCTGAACTTTTATTAGATAACTGAGCCCCTAAATTATACATATTAGTAATTTAAAGCCCTTTTTTTATAACAAGGATTAAACGTGTGTCCACTAGTTGCTGTTAAAATCATGTAAATCAAAAAGTATTGCCAGGTGTCTATTTGAAAACCAAAGTTTCATAGTAAATCAAAAAGTATTGCCACTTTTTTTTTTTTAGCTTAATACATAAATTATCCCTTAAACTTGACAGATTTAATTATTTTACATTATGTATTTATGGATTTATCATATTACCCCATATACTTACATATTTTAGTTCAATAGACACTTATATAATTATATATTAGTCACTTTATTCTTTATACTTGTATATTTTATATCAAATAGACACTTATATGTAACTGTAGTACTTTTTTATCTAAGTATCTATTGAATATAAAATAAACAAGTACAAGAGGCAAAATGACTAATATATTATTATATAGGTGTCTATTGAAATAAAATAGACAAGAATATGAGATAATCTGGCAAATACATAAATACAATGGGGTAAAATAACCAAAACTGTCAAGTTCAGAGGCTGTAGATGTATTAGGTCTTTTTTTAAAAATAATAATAAAATTTATTTATTTATTTATTTAAATATATATAACTAGTAAAAAAATTAAAAGAATGTTTGATTGGGATCCCATTCTTTTTCATAATTAAAACTCATATTTAATTTTTATAATCAAAATTCATAACTATATGTAATATCCCAACTCAAGTAGGTCACCATCAAAAGATATATAGTAAAAAAAATTACTTAGAATTAATTATAAGTTATTAAATAGAAGATGTACACGCATGTTTAGGCCAAAAAAACGGTTGGGAGAGTGTTATGATAGGATTAACTAGTTAATTATTAAAATAATTAAAATAAAATTAACTTAATTAAATTCTTATGACATGACAATATATAAGTAATTAGATTAATTATAATACCCTACTTAAATATAAATCTGAAAAATAGATATAATAAAAATGTTTAATATAATAAGTCGAGTTATGAATTTAAAAAGGTAGAAAACTGTAAGTTAATTTTCATAAAATGATAGATTAATTTTTAATCATATGTTGAGCCAATATAGAGTAAATATTTAATTAGACGTTAAAGAGAAATAGAATTTTTACCTAAACTCGGTATAACATAGAAGCATGCATATGTATTATCAAATATTAAGACTCATGAAAAGTCAATTGTAATATGCATGGGTTATGGTAGTACACGCAAGTGAATATGTATGTATGTATGTATGTATATAGAATTATGTGCTTCTTAAACTAATGGATAGACACACCATAATCCACTTGTCAATTGTAAAACCAACAAAGATACAAGTGTTAAGCCTTTAATCCCAAGCTTAAAACGTGTAACAAGTAAAAGCAAATAGTGATGATGGTGTTAGTTAATAACACAATAGTTACGATAGAAATTTTAGATTAAAAATAAAATAATGAAAAACTACTCTCTCTAAATTAGTCATCAAAAAAACATGTTGGAAGAGGGGGAAGGGAAATTTTAAAAGAGCAACAAGTGGTATGATATAAAGATGATAGGTGTTAAGTTTGACAAGTGTTGAGATGAAGCTTGTAAGAAGACAAGTGTTGGTGAGCTTTAAGGTTACAATTCCAATCCAAATTTTGAATTATCTTCAAACCGAGATATGTGTGTGTGTGTGTATATATATATATATATATATTGGGTATGTTTCCTTTGTACCCAACACCAAATAATTAAGAATTAAGAAAGAGTTTTTGGAATTTTAATTACTAAAACTGAGTTCTGACTCGGTACAATTTGAATCAAAGGAAAAGGTATGTATTGTAATTTGTTAATTTAATTTCGGGTTATGGTTAGAAGAATGAGATTTCAAAATCAGTTTTGCATGGGTTTTTGCTAAGAAACTCAAGTAAAATAAGTAAAAAATGATGCTGTCTAAATTTAATTAAAATAGATACCAAAATTTGTTAGTTAAAGCAGAGAATAGAAGAGATTTATTGCAAAATTACTGCACAAATTTAAATAAATAAATCAGTCTTTTTAGCTTGGAAATATGCAATTAATATGCCTAAATCGGCTTTATAAGAATCTTATATACAGATTTTTTTTGTAAAAAATATTAATTAAATATTGAATTAAAATTTAAAACTTAATGTTACATATATGTATGGGTGGTATAATAGGAGCATACCTAAATTGACCACTAAGGCAGTGAGAAAAAAATAAATTAAATTAGCTTATAAGAAATAAGTTGGCCAGCTTAAATTAATATACAAGCTAAAATGAAATATAACACTTGTAGTATAATTTAGTAAATAGGAATTAAGCGAGGTTGTTAATTAAAGCTTAACTAAATAAGTTTCCAAAAAAAAGATAATAACATTTGAAGTATAATAGTAAACTAATTGAGAAAATATGTATAAATAACTAAATAAGTTGTGAGATCACTGGGGTAGAAATATAAATAAAAGAATATGATATATTCAAAATAGTTAATTGAACATTATGTCTAAAATAAAATTGTAGGCTGAACAAGAATTTGATATTCATTGTTGATACCTGCCAATGGTTTTTGTCTTATTCTATTCATTAGTATTGTTTATTATATTGCTTTTGAATTATAATTGTTAATATAACCAATTGATTGAAAAGGACCAATGGGTCCATTTATTATAATTGTTCAGCCAAGCCCATATCTAGCCATAGATGGCATGTGGTAGAAAAGTCATATGTGCACATAGATAATTGAAGTATCAAAAAGGAAGAAGTTATTGTCTTTAGATATGAATAATTAGAAAAATGATAATAGTATTGTATTGTGTTTTTCTATCACTATGAATTTGTCATTCCATGCTTAATTGAATTATATTATAATGTCTAGCCAATTGTTTATTTATTATTGATTAACCCCCATATTTATGTGTGTATATGTTATATTTCTCATTGAGATGAAAGCTCACTTCATATCAACAGTCAGTGCATGTGTCACACAACTTGCAAAATCTTCTTCATTTTTCCTCCAAGAAGCTAGTTATACATAGATGTATATTATTTAGTATGGTGTGAATACTCTGTAGAGCTCCATAGTATAAGTATAATATATAGTAATGCATGGAGAAAGAATAGCGTGGAAAGAGATTGTAACACAATTGTATGCATGTACATGATTATAATTTATAAGAGTTTAAACATGTTGATAATCCAGAGATAGCGAAGAGTATTGTGACTAATATATATGTGTATGCAATCAATTAAAGTAAATGAAGAAAAAAACACATAGACTCACTACTCAAAGAGAAATATATATAATAGAATAGTAATGGGTTCTACGAAGTACCTGGTAGTCTTAAATCGATCTAGACCATAGAACCATCGTGTCTCCAGATTTAGAGTGTGACACTATAATACTCCAAAATTTAAATTAACACATATTTTATTCATATCTTCAAAATTATAACAATGCCATTTTAAAAAATTAACCAGATTAATTGCACAATTTGAATTTTTTTAATAATTTTAATATTTTAAATTAATATTATTAATTTAAATAAAAAATTAAACCATGATTATTATGAGAATCATAACAGATTAAATTCTCTTTTATTTCATACAATAAGAAAAAATATATATATGTAGAGAAATTTCTCTCCATTGATAAAAAGCTAGTGAAGAATTTAAATCTTTATTTATTAGAAAAAAAAAACTCAATCTAAAAATCCCTTCACTTGTAATATTTTGTCTAATGAGTTCTAAGTTTTATATCCATGTTAAAATTTTAAAATTTTTTATATTAAAAATTTTAATAATAAAATAAAATTGATAAGAAATTTTGTGACATCAATTTAAAAATATTAAAATATTAAAATTATTTTTTATTATGAAATTATTAAAATTGTAAAAAAATCACTTTTTAAATCCCTAAATTATTTCATACATTAAATAATATAATTTTTAAAATTAATATAATTCTAAAAGCAAAGTAAATAAATATAAGGAAAGTAAAAATTTAAAAAGTATAAGGATGTTGAGAAATAAGAAAAAGACAAAAACATAAAAGGTGTAAATCAGGCAAATTTTATTATTGAGATACATGTACTGTTTTTCAAGTAGATGGACAACACTTTTTGATTTACATGATTTTAACAGCAAAAGGTTGATACACGTTTAACACTGTAAAATAAAAAAATAAAAAAAAGGCTTTAAATCACCCATTCATATAATTGAGAAGTTCAATTTTATATAATAAAAATTTAAAGGCCTAATATATAAATCTCATAAAGTTTAGTGCTAAAAAATATATTTTTACTAAGATTTATATATTCTCACAATCATTACCTGTGCTCAACATCATTATTTCTATGGTTCCCCATATTCCCCAGCATTATGATTACAATGTTTCCTATGTGTATTTTTCCTACTTACAAGTTACCAACTTAAGAATAAAAGTTTGACATACATACTTTTGTTAACTTAACATTTAACAAGTGTAGACTTACTTGGCAAGTTTGTGTTACTGCATGTGTTTGTGCTATATGTACCGATTTTGAAAGATTTTTTTTTTTTAATTTTTAGCTTAAACTTTAATTGGCAAGTTTACTTGTCATTTAATATTCCAAAAGTGTAGTTCAATTCTTAGCCTAATTATTATTATTCAACTATCAAATTCGAAAACTCGGTTCTTCTTAAAATTTATAATCTAGCTTATTTAAATTCAGTAATTTTATAATGCTACTGTTTAGAATTAAATTTAGGTCTGGTTATTACATAATATTCCACTTAAAAATTGAGTAAAAAATTATTAAAAATAAAATCAAATAATATAAAACTCTAAATTCAAATAGAACTAATAATATGCTTATTTTAAATTATTTGTAAGATAATTAAACCTATATTGTCAATTTAATAGTTAATATAAAATAATAATAAAAAGTAAGAAATCTGAAAATTCATTGTTATAAAAGTAAAAAAATTATAACTCACAAAGTTCATTAAAAGTTAAAATAAAAATAAAAAATAAAATTTTGAGAAATCACTCTTAATAATAATAATAATAATAATAATAATAATAATAATAATAATAATAATAATAATAATAATACTCATGAGTTAAAAAGAAAACAAAATTAGTTAATTAATTAATAACTTTCATATAATATATTTTCATAGAGAAAGATGAAAAAAAAAGAGGAGAAAGTTTGTACATTTTAGAATCATTAGGTTATTTAAATTTTAAATCATTAGGAAGATGAAAAGAAAAAAAGAAGTAAAATCGTAAAAGATAAAATAAAAAAGAGGTAAAAAAACATAAAAAAGGAAATTAGAAACTAGATGATGGTAATCTTTACCTATTCTAGTTAGATCTCTTAGAAATTTACAACTAGATGTGAATTTCTTTTTATTCTTGCTCAAATTGATGAAAGATAAAAGAAGAAAATTGGAAAGATGTTGGTGAGGAGTGGATGATGATGATAGAAGAAAGGAGAAGCTTATAGGCTCACTATTTATAGTGGTCAAAGTCTTGATTAGATAAGGGTGTGCTCACCATAACTATAATGTATCCACTTTTTAAATTTTTTTATTTTAATTTAATTTTTAGTTCTGTACAACCGTAACAATAATTTTTTTAATTAATTTAAAATTTTACTATTCATATTTCACATTCCAATCTCAGTCAAATTTGATTCTAAGAACACAAAGGTATTTTCGTAAATTTTTATCATTTTAGAATTGTTTTTTTGAAAATATTAATTTTGTCTAAATCCGGATTAATTTTTAACTTTTTTAAAGCTTAACTAATCTTCTTTTCCTATTTATTTCAAAATTTCAAGTCATATTCATTACTACACACAATCCAATATTGATATATAATAAAAAAAAATTACTATTTAAAGTTTCAAATATTACAAAAATTCAAGATAAAGTTAAATAAAAATAATTTTTTAATATTACAGTAGCGTTATAATTAATTTTTGCTTTTAGTTTGGCACCAACTGAGAGGTGACAATTATATCATATGAGTCTGCATTTAATTTTTGATATTTTTATTTTTTGGTTGGTCTATTGGTAAATTGTAATGATTTAAAATAATATTATATAGATTTAATTTTAATAAATCTATCCCACAAAATTAATATCATATTATTTTTTTAATTTTGCTATTTCAATAAAAAAATTATCATCCATGCAAGACTTAAAATATTTATAAATAAAATATATTTATTTATTTATTTATAATGAGATCATGATAACCAAATTTCAATCAATAAAAAATAATAAATTCATTTCTTAATAGAGTTAATTTTTATAATTATTTTAAAAAAATTTTATTTATTATTATTCACTAAATATAAAAAAATTATGAAATTTATCGAATATATAAAAATGTACTATGACATCCTCCTAAAAAAACATATTTAAGTAATGGGATTGTATGGTTTAAATGACATATTCTTAATGTGTTTATTATGAACAATATAATATTGCTAAATTTATGATCACTAATATTAATTCAAGGATATAAATTGGAAAAAATAGATGATAATAAATAGGTTGAATAGGCTCATCAATTAAATATATATATATATATATACATATATATATTGAATGAAACATGAACTTATATATATCAATGTTATCATAACTATGAGTAAATATTCATATTGAAGTTGAAATTGTAATTTGTAAGGACTAGAAATTTTCAATTACATTTTTTCTATTATTACATGATGATCTTTAATTTCTTCATTAATTTGTTATCCAATTTAATATTTTAATTCCTTCAATCTTAGGTCTTTATCAAAATTATTAGATGAAAATCTTTACGGAAAAGAAATTTAAATTATATCTCAATTAAAAGTATAAAAAATAATAATTAAAATAATAATTATTATTTGAAAAAATTAAAGTTAAAATGGAAGGTTATATTTGAAAATAAAATAATAACAACAACAACAACAACAACAACAACAATAATTGCAAGCTATTATGATTGGAGAAAAAATCTAAATGTCAAGGTTTATAGTAAGAGAGTCCAAAGAAAGAGTGACTATTTACTAAAGTGGCTATTATCATTTATTATTATTATTATTATTATTCTATAATGTGAAATTATACATATATATATGTATATAAATGTATGTACACACATATATACATATGTGTATATATATGTATAAACCAAAGAGAGTCCATAGACTATTCAAGACCCCCTTTGGTTTCGCCCCTAGCTTTATGTAGACATGGTCTTATTAAATATACAAATGTAATACACGAATGTGTTTATGTGATATAAATGGTTGTATCCGTAACTCATATGCCCATGTTCAATTAATATTATTTTATATGTTCACCGTATAAATAATTATGTGATGATAATGAGATTTTTATTTATTTATTTATTATTAATTTTTTCTAATGTTCAAATTTGTAAAACAGTTTGCTGTGGTCACATATTGTTAATAAATTAGCTAAGTTGAGATATAAAAGTTTTATTTATTTAATAAATGTTCCACACATTTAGAACTTAGCGTATAACTAGGCACATATTAATAACTCATAAATTTAATTATATTTCACTTAACTGGAATTTTTTTAAAAAAAATCATTTATATATTTGTTGGTCATCTTTAAAATGATTAAATTTGAATATAATTTTGTAAGTGTACAATCATTTTATTATTTCCTAATTATATTAAATTTAGAGAATATACATATATTTATTATGTAATTTTTTCAATTTATTTTAATTTAATTAATAATATATCAAACAGTTATTATATATATTTTTTAAGAGAGATTTTATTATAATACAATATCAATTACCAGTATTAAAATTTACAACAATTTAATATGAGTGAAAGTTATAAGCAAATAAACCAATAAATTAATTTGTATTTTAATTCAAGTTAATAGCAAAAATTAATTAATTAAATATTAATTCAAATGTTAAAAAATGATCATATTACTTGACATTGAAAAACATTAGTCGTTTGGGTTAATATATATGGCTAGTATTAATTACTTGGACTACCACAACCTAATTTAATATTAGTAATAATTTAGCTATGAAGGTAAAAATTTTATAACTATGAGAGTTATAGCTAGCAATATCAATAAATTCAACTTTCATTTATTCAACATGATCAAATCTATATAAAACACTGCAATGTTTCATTTATATAGATCTCATATTAAGCACATATTCATTAAATATGATTATGCATATTAAAGACATTATTGTGTATATCACCTAAACACATTCATATAGAATATATGTATGTTTACTACGACTATATCAATGTAAAACATTGTAGTGTTTCGTTTATATGGATTTCATATCAATCATATATTAATTGAATAGGACCATGTGTATTATGGGTATAACCATGTATATCACCTAAACACATTTATGTATAACATTTGTATATTCAACACGACCATGTCTATGTAAAATGATGTAGTATAAATTATATGAATCTCATATTAAATACATATTAATTAAATATGACCATGTGTGTTATCATCACACCCCGAATTCGAAGTGCAATGGTCATATGGTTCAGGTTAGTATAATACGTCGGAACCTTATAGAACCCATATCATAACAGAAAATAAAATTCTACTAATTTTTTTTCATTTACATATACAAAATCCTTTCTCATATCATATACAACTCAGAACCTTCTCTAGCTATATTCTTCCTACTCTTGGATACCATAGTGTCGCTTCAACTAGAGTTGCATGACCTGTAAAATAATACTAAAAACAACAACAGGGCAAGGGGTGAGCTGCAACTTAGCTAGTGTTCAGATTATTAAGTGTGCTTTAATTTTCACTTTAAGTTCTTAGTAGCTTATGCAATTTCTTTATTCTTTGGAGCATACACATATAATCAGAAAGTTCTGCACATTTAAGAATTTCCATTCATGAATGCTATAACAATTCTTAACTAGTTGTGCACTTTAATAACCTTTCAGAATTTTTGTTGTTTTAATTATATCAACTTTAACTTAGCTTATTTAACTTAATTTGGCCTTAACTTTAAGCTATCAACTTCTTATTTTCTAACTTTGTTGTAGGAATTAATTTTGCATTTAACTTTTAGACTCATATATATGATATTCACATTTATTTATAGTTTCTTTTCATACTTACCTAGCTTAGAGTAAATACAAAATATATTTTCATTTCATAAGAATTTTCTTTAAGATTCAGAAATGTGGATGCAACAATTTGAAAACATCATAGGCAATTTAGAAATAGGAATTTGGATAAATAAAAATTAACCCTTGGTTAACATAGTAAGAATAAGAACAAAGCATAAATAATATTATTTCTATTTAAGCATAATAAAGAATTCATTTTCAGGGGAGGATCATATGACATATTAGAAGAAAAAGATCAAAAATCATAGGTCAGAAACCACAACAGATAGGCTAGAGGTCATAGAAATTAGGCAGTAACTTGCCCCTTATGCGCATATAAAATACCAGCATGCACTGTATAGTAGTTTAACTCTACTAGAGTTAGACTCTACCAATATGAATATCAGAAAAGCAGGCCAAGTCATCAGGTTAATCTAAAAAAAATGTTACCCGGAAGGCTTATCACAATAGAATAGAGTTTATTTAGAAAATATAGTAAAAATGCATAAATGTAATTATTTACTTTTAATATTTTATTCCTTAGAATAAAAATTCTCTATTTATTTAGAAATCATTTCTTTTATTCCTAACTTAATATATTTACTTAAATCTCAATATATATATATATATATATATATAAATTTAGATTTTTTTTATTCTATTCCAAGACTTATCCACCAATCCAACCCAAGCACTATCTAACCTTCTCACATACACGCTATCCATTTATTTATTTTATAGGTATGTATTCTAACCTCACATACATCATCCATCATACTTTTACCACATGAGTGCATCAATAAAATATTTAAAACCAAAAAGAAGTAATATAAGTCTTTGCCACTTATAATCAAGAAAATTTTCCAACTTTTCACCCATATTTCTCTTAATCTATACGTCAAAATTAATTCCAAACTTGATATTTAGATTTAACTTAATTAATTTTATACATTTTTATGAATTTCATAAATTATATTTAACGTTTTAAAAGATTTATTTCCATTATATTTCAGGTATACATAATGTATGTACTAGTTTATCTCAGGTAAATTCTAGGCGTATATTCAGGTATATCTCAAGTATACAGAATATATATTTAGGTATATTTCAGGTACACAGAAATATGTTCAAATATATTTCATTCTTCTCTTTTCTTAAGCTCTTTTTTATTTTTATTTTTATTTTCCTTGATTTTAAACATTTAAGAACAATTTCCTAGTTTGTTTTTAACCAATTTTGAGATTCAAATCTCAGATTTCTTAATTTCTCTACCATGTTTTGTTTAATTTCTTAAAGTTTCTCAACATGCACCGATTCTTCCACACTTTGCTCATTGCTTTACTTCTTTCCTAGGTTTTGAATTATATTTAGCTTTTGTTCATAGTTAACATAAATAAAATTCAGGTTTCTTTTAAGACAACAATAACTCAATTTAAGAATTTATATATACTTTATAAATAAAAATCACTAAATTATTTTTAAAAACTCACGTTAAGAATAGTAATCCAATTAGAAATATAGTTATTTCATAATCACTTTTTGTAGACATCAATATTAAATATTAAATTTAGTGGATATAAATCCTCTAACATAAAAAAAAAACTTATAATTTAAATATTTATATTCATATATAACTCAGAAAATAATCAATATTTATATATACTTATGATAAAGAATATATTTTAACTTTTAATTACTCATGTTAGATCATAAAATCTTTAGTTTAACCAAAACTATAATTACTTTGGTAAAATTCTTAAATATACTTGCATATTAAAGATTGTTATCTTAAACTAATTCTTTCATTTATTTTAAGTAAGAGAATGTGATGATAATTTATTACAAATTCCATATTTGTTTTTAACATATCTTCATATCCACATTTTAATTTTTCATACTTTCCCTCATCCATCTGTTGCTTAAAACTTAATTTATTTTCCAACTCCTCAAATATGCCAGATTCCAATTTTTCCTGGCAGTCTTAATTTTCTAATTTTCTTTCATCCATAAATCTTCACTAAAATTTGTGAAATTTTAATCATATAATCTAGACATATGTATAAACTCATACCCATAATTTCTGAATTTTCTAAGTTCATTTGCTATGTTTGAAAATTATATTCTTTAAACCTAGAGATTCTGTTTCTATAATAACTTCTCTAGCAGTACCTATTTCTTATTTTATTTTTATTACTAGACCTTCATAAAAAAATTATTAAATTTTAACCATAATCCTTTGACGTATATATGAGCTTGTATTTAAATTTTCAAATTTATCTAGGTTCATTTACTATGTTTTTCAAAAATGTATCTTAAACTATACGGATTTTGTCTCTACTAACACAGCTCTAGCAATATACATTCTACTATTTTTATTAATTAGTAAATCAACTCTATAAATTGTAAATTTTTTTAGATATACTTCCAATTAAAATTTCAAGTCCAATCTCTTAAAGTATGTCTAAAAATTCGAACAACTTGTCTTTACTACATAAATATTTAAATTTCAGCATTTAACACCTAAGTGTTTCATAGTTTATCTTTACATAATTAATCAATTAGTTCAAATAATCAAATTGGTTATTAAATTTTCTTTATAAAGTTTTTAAAATAAAGGTTGTTTGGAACACTCACCTTTTTATAACTCTAAACTTATTTCTTTAAGTCCATCTCCACTCTAAGCTTCAACCTTCAAGCCTCGAGTCACACTACCTTTGTTTTTCTTGGATCCTCTTCCAATTTCATCTCTCTTTTTCACTTTCCATTCCTTTCCTTTGTTCATTATAGTTATTTTACGTAACCAATAATCTCTTAATGTATTTATTATGGTTCATCTAGTTTGAAAGAAAATTGAGAAGTTAACTCCAAATCCTTTCTTCTCCTGGTTTGAAAAATGATAGAAGTCATTTGCAAATTCTCCTTCTCTTCCATTTGACATCAATAGTTGGCTCTTTCAAGCCTCATCACCACACTTGTCAACTTCTTAATTTGCCTATGCCACCATTTGACATATGTGTTTACACATGTTTAACACCAACTTATTCATTTAACATTCGTTAAACCAATTTTTTTTAGGCCAAATACATACTTAGCTCCTTAAACTTGTATCGATTGTTCACTTTGCCCCATGTACTTTTGTTTTAACCACTTAGCCCCCTAAACTCTTTGTTTTCATAACATTTAAACACAATTCAGCTTAGCTAAATTGTGTATTTCACCCAAGAAACGATGAGTGAGCCCCCTTACACGATGGACACATGGACTGATAGATGGGAAAGATTATGATGAGCATCTAACGGGCATTTTACCGTTACAAACTTTGATTATTTAGTTTTTAAATCCCTCATGTTAAAATTTCTTCTTCATTCAGCAGATCCTTATTCTTGTATTTGTTCTTCTTATTCTTCTTCCTCTTATTCTTCTCCTCGTGTGTAATCAAAGTTGGCTTTGAATAGCCTATAAATGGATCCTACATCCTCTGAAAACATAATTTCTAAATGCCACTACAGTGAAGCAATGACAATTAAGGCTTCTTGGACTGAAATGAACCTAGGGAGAAGATTTTTTGGGTGTTCTCATTTTAGAGTAAGTTGAACTTACTTGTAAAGATTTTTAATTTTTTTTCAATTACAAATTTGTGATTTTAGGATTTTCGCATAATGGGGAAATTTTTGTTTAATCTGGAAATATTTGTTTCATTGGGGGATTTTTCTTTGATTTTGGAATTTATGTTTAATCTTTTAAAATTTTTATTAATTTTTAGGGTGATGAGGCATGTGGCTTTTTCTTGTGGTTGGATCCTCCAATGACTTAAGATTTGAGGATTGTAATTACTGGCTTACTTCAAAAAATCAAAACTTTAGAACAAAAGGAAATAGAAAGGATGTCTGTGGGAGGAAAGAGTATATTGTGATGGGGATTTTGTTTTATGTTAGGATTTGTAATTGGCATGATGTTGTGATACGATGCGGGTAATGTTGTGGGTTGTTATTGATTCAATGGTTAAAGTAGTATCGGATTAATTTGAAGCAGATGCAATTAGCAAATTTTCTATTTTTGGTTTATGTAAGGAAATTTGCTTGTGTATTGTGATGAACTTAAGATTGTTAAATGAATCAGTAGCCTTTTTTGGTATATTGTTATGGTCTATTATTGATTTTCAATTGTAAATGTGGTTATGACTTTTGATTCAATTTATTGTAGATTGGCAAAATGTGTGTAATGTGGTAATAGGTGTTAACAACTGAATGAGTTGTTAATCTAGAATATCAAACTAAGTTAAAAAATTGATAAGCAAAAATATGACTAATTATACTTGTAATCAAAATAGAGTATAAGGAACATTATAAAAGAGTTGTTAATTCAGAATATCAAACTAAGTTGAAAAAGGATAAGCAAAAATATGATTAATTTTACTTGTCATCAAAACAGAGTATAAGTAACATTATAAAAATGCATTTCTAGATTCTATAAAAACTATAGCAACAAATAAAGAAACAGATGAAACTATAAACTACATTGTTCAAACCTAATAGTTACTAAACAAAAACCAACACTTACAAATTCTTACAAAAACAACAACCGACATTTAAAAATCCTTACACATTCACAAAATAGTAACAACCCAATAAAAAAAATCAATATTTCTTTAGTTCTTATATGGTCCAGCAACTCTTGCAGAGCTTGACTGTGACATAATTGCTTCTCTTGCAGAACTCCTCATGGTTAATTTGTTAATGGCTTATTGGTTCAAGGTCCTTGTTGTCACAGTACTCTTTTCCTTTCATTTTAGACCATGAGGTTTAAATCCTAAATCTCCTATAACATTGGAAGACCTTAACGCATTAGTTCGATTAAATATCATTCTGCTTATGGGTCTGCCAACCTACAAATGAAGTTCAAGTACATATAAGTCAGACCACTTATTAGGTATGAATGAGTTGAAAATAAAATGTTGTAAATGTATATTTACATTCTCAATTGTAAGACTTGTTCTTTCATTGATATATTCTCCATATCCCAAAAATTTTATCTTTGTTGTTGGATGAGATGTTGAAGGTGGTGGATGACTGAGTTTGCCCTTTCCTTTCCCAATTGGTGTTGGTTCACTTATTATATGTAATACCCTTATACCCTATATACATATAATACATACATTCGGTATATGTAAAATATGTCTATACAGTACAAGAAATGTCACTATTATTGTCTTTCCAAAATTCTCCAAAAATTCAATAAAAATATTTTAAAATTTACAATGTAGTTTAAAATTATTCTCTAATAATTTAAGGATCAAAATACATAATTAGTTAGTAAAATCTCTGAAAAAAATTTGCCAGAGTTTTGTCTGTAATTTGGACAGTCTAAAAAATCAATTAACTCAACCTGTCAAAAGAAATACACTCCTATTAGCCAAATGATCTCAATTTTGATCTTTGACAACTCAAATTGAATGACTTATTTAACATGTGTTTTAAGAACCTTGTTGCAGGATTAGATTGTTTCAAATAAGTCAACACAGGTCACATTTCGCGGTCGCACAACCATGGAGATGACCGCCCCATTTAATTGAAGGATGAAACCATATCACAGTAGGATTCGCGGTCATAAACTCGACCATAGTAGCGACTGCACATCAACATGAGCAACTGTCCAACGAACAAGGACGACCGCAACATGAGTAACCCAAATAATCCAAATTCCAGTAAGGTTCACGGTGACAAGCACGGTGGAAGATACGGTCTCGCTTACTATCATCGTGACTGTCCTGAATAATTCGCGACCGCTATGCTAATTCAAGAGAAAATTACTCAAACTAATAGTAGTGTTCGCATCCTTAAGTGCATCCAGAAGGTCGACGCGAGTCTCTCAATTCAATCGCTAATTGTCACCTAGGGCGACCACGACATTCATATTTCGGCGGAAGTTTATTTTTCCCAGTTAAAGAATGCCACATGGAATATCCGTTATAAACCCACATCAATATTCAAAAAGGGAGACTACACCTAACTTATGAGCGACCGTCCTAACAACGATAGCATGGGTAAGATTCCAGCAGCAAAGCACTTAAATTCGACCGTTGAAGCAAATTTGAATGTAGCGACCATCCCTTACCTAAGGGTGACTGTGTGAGATGACCATCCTAGTATTAAGGATGATCGCTACCTGCTTCAAATAGTCTATTAACACAAGGTCTAAACTACCAAGACTTATTTCTCACTATCTATAACGGCTAGTTAGACCATATTGGCCATAAATTCACACATTATTATTCTGTTAAAAAAAGAGGAATCCTGAATTTAATAGCCAAGTAACATATTTTCTTTTATTACTATAATCAACATTTGAATTGTAATAAGTGTTGGGTGTGAGCATTAAAAACACCATTGTAAAAGTTTGAGTGTGAGCTTGGAAACACTTAGGTTGTAAGGGTGAGCCTGGGAAAAACTCTTGTAAGGGTTGTGAGGTATATGATCTCAAACTAATTGTAAATTTAGAGTTAAGCTTGTAAGAAGAAAATTCAAAGTTAGTGGAGCCTTAACAAGTTGTTAAGGAAGTGGATGTAGGATTAGAGTAAATCCGAACCACTATAAAACTTGTGTGTTCTCTCTTCTACTCACTACTCAACCATTTATTTCTTCTACATTTCTTATTGTTGAGTTTTAAATTCTTTGTTTCTATTTGCCATCATTTCTCAAGAAAACCAATTCACCCCCCTCTTGGTTGCCATCTTGGGATAAATATTGGTATTAAAGCTAAAAATTTATTAAACTCAATTGTAAAATTTGATCCACTATGGCAACTTCTTCTTCATCAAAGTCAACCTTTCATGGAAATCTTAACACCATCCTTAGACCCACCATCCTTAGACCCTATTTTGATGGAACGGATTATTCCTATTGGAATCACAAAATGTATTTGTTTCTAAATAATGAAGGGATTGAGCTATGGATTTTGTGGAAAGTGAGTGGAAACCTCCTACTCATGAAGTTGATGGTATTCAAGTTTCTCTTCCCAAAGCATAATGGTCAATTGTGAATATTAAAGATCGATTCAAGAACAATAAAGCCGCTTCCATCTTGATGAATTCCATTTCAAGAGAAGAAGGTGGAAGAGTTCAACACTTAACTTATGCACATTGCATTTGACTCTTAACTTGTGCACATTGCATTTGGAAGACACTTGAAAACTATCATGAAAGTATCGCGCAAGTGAGATTCACCAAGAAATATATGCATGTTCATGAGTATGAGCTATTCAAGATGAAACCAAATGAAAACGTCACCGACATGACAAATCGCTTGCTTGCTATTGTCAATGAGCTAAAGAAGTATGGCAAGATATATGATCAAGGTGATATAAATAGCAAAATCTTAAGAGCCCTAAGAGCTAGAAAGAACTTTGAATCAAAAGTATCATTCATTGAAGAAGCTCATGATCTTAGCACATTGAGAACCGACGAGCTTGTGGGAAAACTACTCACATTTGCGCTACACAATGAAAAAGAAGAAGATCAAGGTGAGAAAGAAAAGAGAAAACCAATTGCTCTCAAAGCAATCAAAGAAGTTGAGAGCTCAAGCAATAAAGGTACTGATGATGAAGATGAAATGGCAATGTTCTAAAAAAGAATAAGTGAATGGAAAAGAAAGAGAAGATTACAAGCTAACAAAGGTGCATTTCCTAAATCCTCCTTCAAAGATAAAGAAAAGTAAAATGAGGTAAAGTGCTATGAATGTGGTAAATTTGGTCACATCAAAACGGACTGCTTCAAAGTAAAGAACAAAAAGAAATGGGACAAGGAAAAGAAAAAGTCTCTCAAAGCCACATAGGATTCTTCAAGTGAAGAGGAAGAAGAAGAAGAAGGGATTGCAAACTTATGTCTCATGGCTATTGAAGATGACTCCAATGAGGTAAGTACTCAATCTTTGAATCTAATAGCACATGATGATATTGATGACCTAGATGATAGTGATTTGATTGAGCACATGAACTTTAAAATAGAAAAATATTTCTCCAAGATGATGCTCTATAAGGAAAAGAGTTCTAAGTTAGAAAATGATTTTATATGTTTAAAGAACTCTACCCTAGAATTGAAAACCTCAAATGAACACTTGGTGAAATCAATAAATGAGTTAAACAAAAATTCATATGACTTAGAAAATGTTATTAAAGAAAATGAAATTTTGAAGCATGAACTAAAAGAACTAAGAGGATCAATTTCAAGATTTCATAAAGGAAAAGAAGCTTTAGACACATTAATTGATAATCAAAGATCACCTTCCTTGAAATATGGATTAGGATTCAATGGCTCACCCAACACTACACTTAGCACACCAACGTTTGTAAAAGCCTCTACAACTCGAATCTCTAATGTTGATATTGTAAAGAACAAAGATGCTCACACCAAGTCTAAGAATTCCAAAAAAACTTCTCATGGCTCACTAGGAAATAGAGCTAAGTTCTCAAAAAGTAATCATGCACTTATATACACTAAACATGCACAAAAGCAATCACATACTAGTAGTTGTATGCATACACATGGAATATGAATAGGAAAGTGCAAAAATATAAAACATTGTTGAAATGTACATATTGTATGAAATTTGGACATAAAAGTATTTTTTGTCATATTATAAAGGCTCATCTCAAGTTAGAAGATGCCTATATTGCTAACCATCAAGGATCCAACTTCATTTGGGTACCTAAGAAAAGATAACTACTATTGCCTTGTAGGTATGCCTAAAATCTACTATCAATGAAAGCACATGACTTGTGGATAGTGGGTGCTCAAGGCATATGACCGGGAATACAAAGCTTTTTACAAGTATTACATACAAACTTGGAGGTAATGTAACTTTTGAAAATAATGCTAAAGGTAAAATTATTGGTGTTGGCTCCATTGGAATACTTGGTAAAAACTTGATTGAAGATGTATGGCTTGTTGATGGTTTGAAACATAATTTGCTAAGTGTTAGTCAATTATGTGATAGAAAATAAAATGTAAATTTTGATTCTAAAGGATGCAAGATCACCAATTCAAATGGTGTTATTTAAAGGAACTAGAATAAGCAACACGTATAAAATTGACATACATTCTAATGCATTTAAATGTTTAATCTCTACTAATGATGATGCTTGGTTATGGCATAGAACGCAAGGACATGCAAGTATGAATCAATTAAAATGCATTTGTAATGAAAACCTAGTTGATGGTCTCCCTAAAATGAAATATGACAAAGATAGAACTTGTGAACCTTGTCAACTTGGTAAGTAATATAAGAGATCATTTAAATCAAAAAATGTTGTAAGCACCTCGAGACCTTTAGAGCTCATTCATTTGGATTTGTTTGGACCAAGTAGAATTGCAAGCCTAGGTGGCAAGTCATATACATTTGTCCTTGTTGATGATTACTCTAGATTTACATGGGTTAATTTCTTAGCTCAAAAGAATGAAGCTTTTAATCACTTCAAAACATTTGCAAAAGGAGTTCAAAATGAAAAAAAGATATGTAATCACATCTATTAGAAGTGGTCATGGCAAAAAATTTGAGAATGAAAATTTTAAATTTTTTTGTAATGAATTTGGCATTTCACATAATTTTTCAGCTCCTAGAACTCCACAACAAAATGGTGTGGTTGAAATGAAAAATGGAACCTTGGTTGAAATGGCTAGAACAATGCTCAATTAATATGAATTACTATTTTATTTTTGGGCAGAAGCCGTTAATACTGCTTGTTACATTTCATACCGTGTTTACAAAAGGCCTTTAATTAATAAAACTTCTTATGAGCTATGGAATAAAAGAATTCTCAGAATTTCATATTTTAGAGTATTTGGATGCAAATGCTTTATATTGAACACCAAAGAAAATGTTGGAAAATTTTTATCCAGATCGAATGAAGGCATATTCTTAGGATACTCTTTATCTAGCAAAGCATATAGAGTATTATTAAGAAAACTCTAGTAGTTGAAGAATCAATGCATGCTGTTTTTGTTGAATCATCTATGCTTGATCAAAGGAAAGGCAGTACTTTTGATGAACTTGCAGGTACTCTTGAACCACAAGAGACTATTGATGCTTCAAGGATCGATCATAATGAACTTAAAGAAAAAACTCAAGTTCTACCCAAGGATTGGCAATACAAGAAAGATCATCCAAAGGAACTCATCATTGGAGAAACATCTAAGGGAGTAATTACTAGATCTAAAACTAATCATATAGATGTTAACTTTGCTTTTGTTTCTCAAATTGAGCCAAAGACCATTGAGGAGGCTCTAAATGATGAGAGTTGCATGATTGCAATGCAAGATGAACTTAATCAATTTGAAAGAAATAATGTATGGGATCTTACTTCTAGACCTAAAGATCATTCAATCATAGGATGCAAAATGGGTCTATAGAAATAAGCTTGATGAAAATGGTCACATCACTAGGAATAAAGCAAGATTGGTAACCAAAGGCTATAACCAAGGAGAAGACATTGATTATGATGAAACATTTGCCCCCGTAGCTAGATTAGAAGCTATTAGAATATTACTTGCTTTTGCATGTCACATGAATTTTAAACTCTTTCAAATGGATGTTAAAAGTGCATTTCTAAATGGAATTATAAATGAAGAAGTCTATGTTGAACAACCTCCGGGTTTTGAAAACTACAATTTTCCAAATCATGTTTTCAAACTCACCAAAGCTTTATATGGATTGAAACAAGCACCAAGGGCATGGTATGATAGACTTAGTGCATATTTACTTGAAAATGGTTTTCAAAAGGAAAAGTGGACACAACTCTCTTTGTTAAAAAGGATAAACATAACATTTTAATTGTACAAATTTATGTGGATGACATAATATTTGGAGCTACTAATGAAATCTTGTGCAAAGAATTTGCTTGTTGTATGACTAGAAAATTTGAAATGAGCATGTTGGGTGAACTCAAGTTCTTCCTTGGACTACAAATCAAGCAATGCAAAGATGGAATCTTCATCAACCAATCCAAATATACAAAGGAACTCATCAAGAAATTTGGAATGGATGGCTGCAAGACTAGCAAGACTCCTATGAGCACATCCTTGAAATTGGGTAAAGATGAAAATGATAAAGCGGTAGATGAAAAAAAATATCGAGGTATTATCGGATCACTACTTAACCGCTTCTAGACCTGATATAATGTATAGTGTATGTCTTTGTGCTAGATTTCAAACTTGTCCTAAAGAATCACATTTGAATGCTACTAACAGAATTTTGAAATACTTAAACGGTACATTGCATTTAGGTCTTTGGTATCCTAGAAACACATCATTTCATATTTTAGGATTTTCGAATGCGGACTATGCTGGCAGTATCTTGGACAGAAAAAGCACAACAAGAGCATGTCACTTTCTTGGCAATTGTCTAGTTTCTTGGCATAGTAAGAAATAAGTATCGGAAGCCTTTTCTTTGGTGGAAGCCGAATATGTTGCGGCATGCTTCTGTTGCACACAAGTGTTATGGATGAAGCAACAATTGCTTGACTATGGTAAAATGTTTAATAATATTTCCATTAAATGTGATAACACTAGTGCTATCAACTTGTCCAAAAACCTTATCCAACACTCTAGGTCTAAACATATAGACATTAGACATCATTTTTTGAGAGATAATGTACAAAACCAAAATATTAT
Source organism: Garcia nutans (assembly GCA_947685225.1). Lineage (NCBI taxonomy): Eukaryota > Viridiplantae > Streptophyta > Magnoliopsida > Malpighiales > Euphorbiaceae > Garcia > Garcia nutans. The sequence continues at coordinate 58,688,549 of CANTUV010000007.1, forward strand.
TTTAGAGTTTATAGATACACATAATCAACTTGCTGATATCTTTACAAAACCTTTGAATCAAGATAGGCTTAACTTCATTAAGCATAATTTAGGTATGATTGATGGAACATCCATGAATGAATAAAATATTGCCTGTTAAAAAAAATCTCCCAAACATCTCTAGGCATCCACTTTGATCACTTTTGTAAAACTATAACAATCCATAACTATTGCCCCTTTCATTTTTTTTGAGATACTTGTGGTCATTCCAATGCTTATTGTGGTCGCAACCTTGCCAGTCACACTCATCTAAAATGTCCCTTCAGATTGAAAAGAGAGCAAATTTTGCACTAGGGTGGTATGGGGTTAGATTTAAGCTTTTTGGTTAATATCTAGCCTTAACCTTAGAGGACTTTGGAAAAATTTGGGACTTTCCTGTTGGTAGAGTCACCTCCTACAATGATTTAGCCTTCTCCAACCAAACCCTCTCTACCTTTTGGCAAAAAAATTTTGTAGAGAAGTCCTTTGAGAAAGAGTCAAAAGCTAAACATATCAAGTCCCTCGCCCACTTGATGTTTCATAGAATTATAACATACACTATTTACCAAAGGGCTGATGGGAATGAAAAGGTTACCAAAAGAGACATCATCTTCTTATATGCATTCACCCACAACATCCATATGAACACACCAAAATTCTTGATTAACACATTGTATCACCATGTTGTCATAAGAACTGGAACCTTCTTCTTATCCTCCCAAATCACTCAAATAGCTAGGCACCTAAACTTACTTAATGATCTTAACTTAGCTACCTTGAGAAATCCTTTCAATCTTGCCTCTAGTTCCATCACAATAGACTATCTAGAACATGCTAGCTGTGTTAGAAAGATTGAAGACACATATGTGTACTGCTTTGGAAAAAGAGGAGTTGTAGATAGGCACAAGAAAAGACCAAGGTACATCATTGAGGAAGAAGGAGACTCTTTGGAAGTTGCTGTTGAACTACCTCCTAATGCTTCCTCATCTAAACCTACCAAAACTAGCTCTCCTACAAAACTCATTTTAAGAGCCATCAAATCTCTTTCAAGGAAACTCTCTCACTTCAAGAAGAGCGTATCCAAGAGATTCCATCACCTGAACAAAAGGATTGATCTTATATCTCACATGCATCATGATCTCTATGACATGCAAGGCAAAATGGATTTGCCTCAATGTAATCTTGAGAATTGGGATATAATTGATCATACAGAGAGTCCCCCTGAAGAAGAAGAATCCATCAGCACTAGCTCTACCAGCAATGTCCCTCTTGATAAGGGAAAAGCTCCTATAGAAGAAAAAGAGCTAGATGAGGATGAAGATTTTGATTAGTTTACCTTTACTGTTTCTGTTTTTGTTTTGTTGTTTCTATTTTTCTCTCTTACTATTGTCTTTAATATCCTTTATACTACCCTATTTTTAATGACATTATGGTTTTTATGTTCATAATCTTCTTATGCATTTTGCCTATGACAAAGGGGGAGAAATATACAAATGGGAGAAATATACAAATATGAGTATAACTAATGTGTGTAAAGTTATTATACTAATGTGTATGTGTATGTGCCAAGTTATTACAATAAAATAAGCTATACACTCCAAAATAAACATGATACATGCATATGTTTAAGGGGAGCTTTATAAAATTCCTCCAGAAATGTATTAACCCTCAATACATGAGAAGTTAAAATTTCTTTCCTTGAATTTACATTTCTCTCACTTTATATCATCATTCCATTTGATTGTCAAAGTCAAAATGAGGGAGATTATTAGCCAAATGATCTCAATTTTGATCCTTGACAACTCAAATTGAATGACTTATTTAACATGTGTTTTAAGAACCTTGTTGCAGGATTAGATTGTTTTAACAATGGCTTCATATCTCATTTGAATCATCATAGCCAATTACAATGGCTTCACATCTCATTTGAATCAATTCACATTATAATACCTCATTATTGAAATATACATAATCAAACACATTAAACATCCATTAAGAATGATCATCATTGATATACACATATATAATTTACCTTATTCTTAGATTTAGAATCCTCAATATACATTTGTTTAGGTCATCTTTGTTTTAAGTATATTTAAAGTGTAGATACAAAAAGACCTTTGGAGGATCCAACAATGTAAGAATAGTCAAGAATAAATATCAATAGCTAACACACTCAAGGGACACGGCCAAGCTTGTGGCCGTGTCTCTCAACACAAAAATCAGGCAGTGGCAAACACGGGCAAGGGACACGGCCAAGACAGTGGCCGTGTCTCTCCAAAATCATCCAACACTGCCAAGTTTCCTCTAACTTGGCCGTGTCTCCCAAAACTTGGCCGTGTCTCTCCTTAAATTTTGGCCGTGTCTCTCAATAATTAAAAAACCAAACACGGCCAAGCCTCCTTGATTTCATTAAATCACATTATACACAATATAGCATGATTCAAATAGATCTAATCAATATTCTAGACACATATAATACATGCTTATCACACTATTCACACTATTAGTATACATCAACAATGCATTAAATTCATTAACACAATTACAAATTAATGTAGTTTGCACTTACCTTAAGAATCACTCACACCAATCTATACACTTTACCTTCCAAGAACTCTTCACCACTTAAAGTAGAGCAATCCACTTCCTTCACAACCTAATTCAAATAAAATGATAAGATTCATGAATTCCAATACAAGTATTCACTTATGAAACTCCTTCTAAAACTTTAGATCACAACCCACAAATCACATCTCTCTCTAGGATCCAAACTCAAACAATAGAAATCCATACAAGGAAATGAATACTTACTTGGATATTATGCCAAATCTTCAATAACCTTCTTCAATTCTCTCAAAATCCCTTTGGATTTGATGTGTATATTGATGAAATCACCTCTCTCTCTCTCTCTCCCTCTCTCTCGTGCAAGAAGAAGAAAAAGAAGAAAGAAAGAAGATCTTCTCTTCTTTTCTCATACTTATCATATATATATATATAATTAATTCCCTTAACATCTCCACCATACACTTGTCCATTCTTTGACTTTCTTTTCTTCTTTTCCTTTTATTATTATTATTATTATTATTATTATTATTATTATTATTATTATTATTATTATTATTATTATTATTATTATTATTATATAACTTACTTTTCCTACACCATTTTATACATCATGTATATGTGATGTATATGTGGGTATATGTATATTTTATATATATTGCATTTATATTTCCCATATCTTTCAAATACCATATATACATTTTATCCTTCCTATCCATCTAGCTCTTATAATATTTTCCTTACATATTTTACCAACATATCTTCTCACTACTACAATTCCAATGTACACCAAAATCAGATATTGAATTAATTCATTACTCTTCTTTTAGCCTTTATTAATTTAACTTATATAAATTCCCATAGATACAACATATACATTCTCTTCAATATACACATTAAATCCAAATACAACAATAATTATTCCAAAACTTTTAGGGTGTATTTTGGGATATTACATTTCTCAAGAAAACCGATTCACCCCCCCCCCCCCCCCCCCCCCTCTTGGTTGCCATCTTGGGACAACAACTCCTAATAATAGTAAATCAAACAAGTCACCATAACTTCTCAACAACCTCCAACTTTTCCCAAAATACTGAAATATGTACATATATATATAAACATATACACAACCCCCTTATTATAAAAAAAAATTTATCCAAAATTCTTCATAGTTTGCAACATTCCTAGATAAGTAAAAATAATATACATAGTTATGTCATATTTCATAAAATAAAATATATACATGTCAGCAGCTGGCTCTAATTTTGTAGTAGCCAATTTCAAGTCAGGAGCAATCAACCCAAGTCTAGACCTGACTAGGTCAAGATGAACTCTCTGGATCCACCAAATCAACCATGTCACCTGCGTGATGAATTTCATTCGCGCTAAGCTAAAAGCCTAGCGGTACATACTTTAGTAATAATGAAACTTTAAAGAAGACAATGCACAGTGCTATTTCATTAAACTCTACAAAGTGACATGCAATTCCATTTTAGATCATATCCATTATTTTTTTTAAATCATCACATTAATACGTTCACATGCATTGGGCCCAAATGACCTTATATAATATTCAAATTCTAGAGTTATTGTTTTGGTCTATTTTGACATCCAGTGTCTAGCCCCTATGCAAAAAATAATGATGCTCAACATCTAGCCCGAAGGCACTCAATAGACTGGTAATGCCTAACGTTTAGCCCGATGGCAAATCATAAAATATTAACGTCCAGCGTCTAGGCTGAAGGCAAATCATAGGCATGCCACCAACCACAAAACTCTGAAATTGAATAGTATATTAGGCAACACACAAATAATGCATATTTTCATAATTTATTTTCTTATCACATTCTCTTTCACTCATTTTTCTCATTCATAACTATACAAAATCACTTTAATTCAATATATCTTATCACTTTATCAACAATGCATGTCATTTTGTATTACAATTATATTACCCAAATATTTTGGGCTATTCTCCTATAATTCACTTCTAGCACATTCTACTCATTTTAACCATTAATAATGGCTTTTTATAATCCACATTATTCATATACATCATTTCACATTTAATATCTCAATGCATATGAACATTCAAATGACCAAGTAACTTAACACATTTTTCCATTTAAAATGTGTTAAGCCAAATTAAATGCAAATACTTTCAAACTATCAAAAGTATATACATACCTTGGCTTATACAACTCCAAAGCTAAAAAGCAATCCTTCCACACCACTCCTACAATGTGCCCTTCACCACTAGGGTTGAACAAATACTATTTACTCAATGCCTAACCTAAATGTGAATGTTTTCAATTATTTAGAATCATATTTTAAAGCATTTAAACTATTAAATATCAATTAAACATCTTTCCCTCTAATTTTTAAATTTTATCCCTAATTCTCTTTAATTCTAATCCATTATACTCAATTACAAATAGCATTTTAGATTCATTTCTATCAATAAAAGCATATTATAACATGATTTAAATAATGGAATTATATTAACACTATTTCTATAACCAAGTTCTTCAAAAATCCTAATCTTCTTTAATTTTGAAAATATAATCCAATCATTTCTAAAATATAATTTAGGTTTATATCTTTAAACTCATATTCTAACATATCCTGAATAATTAAATTCAATTAAAAACAATTCCTTACAAAAATTCCATGGAAACCCTAATTTCATCACTAACTCAATCAGACTTTTACTAAACCCTAACAAATTAATCATTTAACTCCAAAATCATTATCTCCTCATCAAAATAATATCTCCCATAATCATTTAACAAATTAAAACACACCCCATCAAAAGTTCAATTGTTACATAATAGAAATTTCAAATAAAACTTCATAAATTCAAGAAATTACTAACTAATTATTTGAAAAATCACCAAAGCTCCTATTAATTCTTGAAAATCCTTGCCAAAGTTTAGTGTTTTGATGAACAAAAACTCATCCCTTAGCCATGGAGAAAAACGAGTTTGAAAGAGAAGAGAGGAAGAAGATGGTTTTTTTTTTAAAAAAAAAAATTGACTTTTTCTTCTCTTCTTCACTTAAGACCACATATATATAATATTTAATTATTTTAATTAATTAATTTAAAATTATAATTTTTATCTTCCATTCATATTTATTTTATTTTTAAATTTTTTTAACTTTTAACCTTTTTACCAAATTACCCTTTGACTTTACTATTCAGCTTTGACTTTTATATATGTTATATATATTCTATATACCTCACATATACATTTTGTATTTCTCACTTCTAACTCTTCAATTATCTCTCAAATTATTTATTTAATTTATTTAATTTAATTTTTATAAATTAATGGATATTACATTGTAAGCTTTCTATTAGTTGGTTGCTTAGTGTTTGTTCCCCTTTCTTTGCCTATGCCCCTTGAATTAGTTTGACTTAATTGAGGTGGCTCACTTGAAGTTGGTTGTTGGGTGGATTTTGACATGGATCTAGCAATTGGTGAACGTTGGCTTACTGAAATTCGTGTCTGACCTTATTGGACAGTATTAATAGATGCACTTCCTTTGCCCCTTAATGAATCCAAACCCTGACCTTGCTCAAATATATCAATTCAACCAACATCATAACTCAGTCTTACATCAATTGCTCAAATAAATCATAACAAGTGTAAATATTCTAATTACTTGAGAAGCATTGGAGCATGATGATGCTGGTACGCTACTTGCTAGAAATTGTAAACTTGAACTAATATATATGAAATAAACTCACATTATAACTTATAAAAGAAGGTAAGCCAAGCCTAATTTGAATTTGCTTTACACCCCTTCTTATTATGTCCTTGGCTATGACATTTTAAATAAGTCATTGTTACTCCAGCCCTAGAAATCTTTCCTTTTTTTTGGGCTCATCTTTAGATTTCTTTCTATTCTTTTTTGGCCTTTCAGGCATGGCAGTTACTTCTGGTGGATCAAGTGGTCCCTTTCCAGTCTCCTCCCATAACAATATCCCTCTCATTGGTTGCATGAAATGTCCATATGACTTTAGTTAATTTTCCTTATGATACCATTTGGATACATAATCCTCAGGATTCAAATTTCTGTGATACATTGCACATATTCCATGTGCACAAGGTATACCCTTCAATTGCCAAGACCGACATGTGCAATTTTTATTCCTCAAATCAACTGTTTGCCCATATGTTCCATCTATAATTTCAAAGCCATTGTCACCATTCCATTCAACTGTGCAGGTCATGGCATGCATCTTATTCCTCTCAAGTCTTTTTTACCATGCCATGTCGCCTAGTGAAAATGGTCCTGCAAGTTGGATCATGGAGATGGAGGTTCATCATACTTGGCATATTAACGAGATCAATAAAATTTCCTTGTGCAATGATCTGATTATCTATTGTCAAATTTACTTGACTGATTAATACTGTCATTTATTATGCTGGCTTTTACACTGTCTTTGATTTTTTTACCTGTTCAAATTGCTTGTCTTAGAAAAGGAAAAAAATGAAATTAATAAAGGATTGGCAGCCCAGAGAATGACAAATTCAGAAGCATGCGAGATATTTCTTTAAATTGTTAAAATCTCTTGCCCTAAGTATGCTTTTTTGCAAGGCACCTTTTGGCCTCCTTCCAAATAGAATAAGATGATTTTAGAGTGGATGCTGGACATGACTTGTGAAGGTCATGGATACATTCATAATTCTATTATACTGTGAGAGTTGGTCTACCTTCTGAATTGAATGTCCAATATTTGGTATTAGGGGAAAAATAAAAAGCCTAATCACTTTATAAGTCTTAAATCTTATGCAATTGCAATTCTGGCCTGATTGGTGGAAATAGCCAAGTATATCTCATGTTCCATTGTGAGTTGCAATTATGGTACACTCAGCATCCGTTTAGCCACAAATGCGGCTAATAATCAACATTCAGACTATAGTTTTTGCTATTCAAGCATAATTGTAAATTGGCATAAAGCTCAAGGCCTTTTGAATTAAGATGCCAATGAATCTCTTGAATCTAGCTGTATGCACAAGAAAAAAGTTAAAAGGGCGTCCCTAATGCTCAAGACTTTGCTGGGGTTGTCTATGTTAAATTAAGAAAATGCTGGCAAAAATATAGTCTAATAATACACAGGAAAAAAGATGTAAATAAAACATGCGACTGATCAGTTAATTTTTACACTTGTAAAACGAACTTTTTTTTTCAATTTTTCCTGGAAAAATTTTGGTTTAATGAAAGGTCAATGACTATTTTATGTTCATCAGTGTTTCACTCTCCAATGTCGAGTGTGCATGTTTGCTTGTATATCTGTGACTAAACACTTAGGTGCTTCTGCATCCATTTGTGCACAAGTTTGCTTGTGTTTCTGTGTGTAAATTCTTTGTGTGGGTGCGTTCATGTTCAGATGATATTTATTAATGCTTTGCTCCACTTGTGTTATATGATTTTCAGTGTTGGACTGCAGCTTCTTTGCTAAAGCACAAACTTGATCACAAAGAATCACTTGCACTTGCAAAACAGCGTTTAAATTTCAGCTGCAAGAAAGAAGAGGCAGATTTTGTGTATTCAATGTCGCGGTGTTTGAAGAAATTGTTTCTATACCATAAAGGGAATTTTACAGTGGCCTGCTCTCCAAAAAATTCTCAATCATCGACTAAAGTTCTTGACAATGACCCTTTACAGGCAAGATCTTCACAGTTGCCAGCAAAAGAGGGATTGGAAAGCCTGGCACATGGTCAAGAATTCATTGATGATCATGTACTCTCCCACTTGGGACTGGCACAACAAAATTTTTCAAAAAGCATCAAGGGTATTGAGAAGAAATGCCATAAACAGAAGACAAAGCTCTCACAGAGGCAACGAGAAGAAAGGGAGGAACTTGAAAAAAAGTACAAAAAAGAGAAGGCAAACCTTGAGTTAGAGCAAAAAACAGAGGCTGCTGTTATTCGTTTACTTAGTAATAGCTCTATGAAAACAGATAAACTCAAGCTGCTGGATATTGTATATGGAAAGAAGTTTGAAGAACTTCAGCACCAGAGGGAGATACATGTTAAAAATCTTGAGGCAGGTCACCTAGCTCCAATGGACAAGTTGCTAGAAAGGAAAGCATTTTGGATTAATGGAGTGAAATCCTGGGCAAAGGAGGAATTAGTGAACAAGTCACCTTCAAATGCAACTGGACATAGTCAAGATGATGGCTCTCTGAGTTCTCTTTTGAAAGAACATAATCCTGATGGAATCAAAAGTATGCAAGATAGGGAATTTCTGCTGGAAAATCCAGGAACTGTAAGTTCAAATGATGAGGAGGATCTAGTCCCTGGGGCACCAACAGCGAATGAACATATCACCAATGGGGTTGAATCAGATATGCTTGTTGGTGAGGATCCATGGAGAGTTTCTAAGGCTATAAGCTTGAGAGATGGATTGGAAAATGTTCAGTTCATGCATGATCCTTCATCTGAAGAAAAAAGTCCTAACATGGGTGTTTTGTTGGGAGTGCCTGAGGCTGGTGATCCCAATGATGGTCTGGGAAACACAATTCATAAACTAGTATCTAATGAACAAAGTCCTAATGAAACGAGATTAATGGTGCCTGATACAAATCTTCCAATTGGAGTGACTAAGAATGTCAAAACTATTTGTTCCACTGGCAGCCTGGAGAACATGGGAGTGCTTGAAGCCATGGGTGATAGCAACACCATTTTTCAAGAAAAAGATGGAGTTCATGCTGTCCCCTCTAATAATTCTACTGAAGCTGACCAGCAGGATGAAGTGGTTTTTATTGTTAATCAAGATCCACACACTGATATAACTGCTGCAGGAGATCGGCGAAATGGAAAGATTTCATCCGCATTACCAGAAAGTGCTTTCAATAATGCCATGGGTAGTAAAATTGTTAGGCTGCAGGATGGAAAGGTTCTGGTGCACAAGGCTATCAGCAATGAACATTCTGATGCTTCTGATAAAGCGGCTAGAGTAAGCCAACAGGATGGAGAGTTCCCATCAAGGGTGCCTGAAACTGCTCCTGTTGAAGTGGTTGGTGGTGAAACTGGTAAGAAGCAGGATGGCGGGGTTCAAACAGATGAGACAATCAGTAATCAAGACACTCGATCATTGGATAGAACTGCTGGATTAATGGAGGGTGAAAGTACTGGTAGGAATAGTAATGGACTTTGTGGCATGGCATCATCCTTTGATACCAGCGCCGAACAGCAAGATGGAGTGATTGCATCACGAGTATTGGGAAATGGTCCTAATGAAGTTGTGGAGGGTGGTAGCAGTGGTATAGAGATCAATGATATATGTTCAGATCCCCCCCTGTAATAATGTTAGAGTTGTTCAGCAAGATGTGGTAGTTACTGTCATTACTGAAGATGATCATCCTCGAGAACTGGGTTGGGAAAATTCACCTGCTAACCAGCCTGAACCTCCCTTGCCCTGAGATATTCCAGTGCAGTTAAATCAGGTTTTTATGTCTGCTATTTTTATGGTTGTCTTCTTGTCTGTATCCTTGCATCACATTTACAACATTCTATTGTTTTGTACATGTTATATACTATTCCTATATCTATTTTCATGGTAATGAATAATGGCCATAAAATTATGTCTATAATTTATACATTATTGTTTTATGGACTCTTGAAGTCTAGTTCCTTAACTAAGTAGCGGATGCATGCGCGAATTGTATATTATTGTCTTATTTTCCTAACTGAATGAAGTCATGGCTTTCAGATGTCTGATTTTAGTTTTCTGCTGGATAAAATTAAAAAGACTAATTAATTACTTTATCACTAGTTTAGGTAGTTCAAGGTGATTCTCCTCTGCCAACTGCATCCACTGTTTTACAAGATGAAGCTGCATCAACAAGTGGAGATCGTAATTCTTTGCAACAAGCAATTGCATCCACTGTTTTACTAGATGGAGCAGCATCAACAAGTGGAGATTGTAGTTCTTTGCAGCGAGATATGACTTCCATGTCACATCCAAATGATGATGTAACTTCTACCAGAACTAATAGTGATGGACTAGTTCCAGAGCATGTGCTGCGAACACAGTCGACGCCATCCACTGATACTGCTTTTACTCTTGATGCCGTGAATTTCCGTTCAGCTAGTGCAATTGAACCTCAGCTAAGCCATGAAAGTCCTATCAATAACAACATTGTTGAGTCTTCAACGCAAATAATGGAGTTCCAAACAGAACACTCAAATTTGGCTGCTTTGCAGCCTGTAACACATCTCGCGCAACATCTGCTCACTGAAATTTCTCCTGATGGATCTTGGGTGCATGTTCCGGATACAAGGACTTCACCTATTTTTTCAGGAGTTAATTATCCCGCACACACTGCGCCCCCTGTCCGAGTGGCCTCTTTGCCTTCATATCATGATCCTCTTCAAAATGAATTGGAGAGAATAAGTGAAGAAAAAGACCACATCATCAATATTCATGAGGATGCAGTTAGTTTCCTATATACTTCATTAATGTTATTCAATGCTAACAAAAGCCTTAGATGTTATCCTTTCAAGTAAAACTCCTGTTCTATTTTGCAGAAGAAGTGGCTGAAATCTGATTGTGAGAAAGAGATAGAGGAGGTTGTGTCTCAAATTAGAAGGAAATATGAGATTAAACTTCAGGAGATTGAATCTGAATTGGTTCTTAAGAAGAAAGAACTGGACATAAATCACGAGAAAGTTCTTATGAACAAGATCTTGGCCGAGGCATTTAGATCTAAATGTATGGACACAAAGTCATCTAGTGCACCTGGCGTGCAGCAAGGTAAGTAATATTTTTTATTGTATGGACACAAAGTCATCCCTTCTAAATATTGAGCTCCTGACCTTTTTTCAGTTTTTGGCAGAGGTGACCTCAAGTTTCATGCAGCAGGTGCTTCAAATATCTTCACAACCCGCTGCACAGAGGAATGCCATTGTTGCTAGCCTTCCTTCATCTGGTCCACCTGCAGGTGGCCCACAGATTGCTGCCCCCAGCTTACATGGTTCATCTCCATCTCTGCAGGTTGTTCACCACTCATCGGCACTGTTCTCAAGACCACCTCACATTAGCTCCTTCTCCTCTGCTACTGGCAATCCCCATGTTGGCAGTGAACTTCGAGCTCCTGCCCCACACCTACAAGCTTGCAGACCCTCAGCAACTGCAATTACAACAAATATTTCTTCCCTTTCAGTTGGGATGCCTAGTCAACAGGTGCCCAGTAACCCCCCTACAACTTCTGCCACGCCCTTTCAGCTACCATTGCGACCACATCAATCTCATTCTCACAATACTGCACATCGACCCGACAATGTTGGAATTTTGTCACCTCTTTCCAACTCATCTCTATCTGCACTTAAGTTGCTTTTGGATGTAGAAAATCATAACACAAATTTAAATTCTCGCTCGCCTTCTCATTTGGGTTCTAACTCAGACCTCTTAGTCACTCCGGAACTTAGACCGCTAAATAAAGGGTGCTTCAGATATAGGGTGCTCATTTTTAAACTGTGGAAATAAATTTTGAAATGTTTAAAATGTTGATAAATGGAGTGTTTTCGGAAACTGGGTATGAGAGTACTTAATTTTTTAATTAAGAACTCTCAAATCTATTATGAGAGTATAAAACTCTCAAACTATATATGAGAGTAAAGAAACTCTCAAACTATATATGAGAGTATAGAAACTCTCAACGTATGAGAGTTTAGGTGAAAAGCTTTCATTGCCAGGCGCCTTTGTCTTTTTTTCACAAAAGTCTCATACCGAGTATGAGAGTATATCCCAAATTTGTCAATTTTCATTTTTTAAAAATTTTATGCAAGTAATTTATATTATATCTAACTACTAACAAATAATCCGAATATAAATAAAAGCCATAGATTTAGATTTTTTCAAAATACTAAATATCTAAAAAATAATAATATACATCTCAAGCATTTAATGATTATTGTGTATCAATTGTGATTATAGTTAAGCATCCTGTAGTTTACAATTATATACAAAATGGTTTAACAGAATTTTTTATAAAACGACTTCAGTTAATTGCTATACTATTACTTATGACGACAAAACTACCTAGTTCAGCTTGGGAATATGCTATATTACATGCAACAACACTAATTAAAATTAGACCAACTGTTTATCATGAATTTTTTTTATTTCAATTTGTATCTGGTCATAAACTTAATATTTCTCATTTGAGAATTTTTTATTGTGCGGTATACATTCTAATTGCTCCACCACAACATACAAAGGCGATTGAAAATTTATATTAGTTTTGAATTACCATCAATTATAAAGTATCTTGAACTAATGACATATGATATTTTTACAGCACAGTTTGCTAATTATCAATTTGATGAGACTATGTTCCCAGTATTAGGGGAAGAAAAAGAAAAGTTAAAAAAATAAGATATTTCATGAAATACATCATCAATCTCTCATTATGATCCTCAAAAAAATAGAAGTAGGCCTGAAGGTAAGAAAATTATTTATTTGCAAAATATTACAAATCAGTTATCAGATGTATTCTAACGTTAAATGTTCCTGCTTGAATTGATGTTAGAAATGAAAAATCTATCAGTATCCCTACTAATATATTCAGTATATGCCAGAAGCGTGGTAGACCGATTGGTTCTAAAGATAAAAAATTTAGAAAAAAATGTAGTAAAAATAGATAAATTCGTACTTATGAAATTAATATATCAAAATATATGATGATACAAAAATAAATAATAGACATAACTAATCAATTGCCTCCAGCAGCAGAACAATTATATGAGAATAATAAAATTATAAAAAAAATCTTGAAAATAAAGAGATTTCAACAAGTTATGTTTATACAAGAGAAAAATGAATTCAAGATAAATGTATTATTGATAAAAAAAAAATTCATATGCAATAGCTATTGATATAATAAATGGAAGCGATCATTTAGAGCCAAAATCTATTGAAGAATGTCGACATCGAAGTAATTGACCTAAATGAAAAGATGTTATTCAGACAGAATTAAATTCACTTGCAAAACATAAAATTTTTAGACTGATAATCCTAATACCTAAAAATATAAAATTTGTCGATTATAAGTTGGTAATTATACAAAACCGAAATGAAAATAATAAGATTGTAAGATATAAGATATGACTTGTAGCTCAAGATTTCTTACAAAAATCTAGAATTAATTATGAAGAGATATATTCTCCTGTGGTAGATGCAATAACTCTTAGATTTTTAGTAAGCTTGATAGTTTCTGAAGAACTTCATATGCGTCTTATGGACGTTATAACAACTTATTTATATGGATTACTTGATAGTGATATTAATATAAAAGTCCTTAAAGGACTAGAAATGCCTGAAGTATTTAATTTATTATCACTAGAAAAATATTCAATTAAATTGCGTAGATCTTTATATGGCTAAAATAATCTGGATGAATGTGGTATAATCGTCTCAATGAATATTTGTTAAAATAAGAATATGTGAATAATCCTATTAGTTCATATATTTTTATTAAAAAATTAAAATCTGGACTTGCCATTATTGCAGTGTATGTTGATGATTTGAATATTTTTGGGACTCCTGAAGAACTTGAAGAAGTTGTAACACTTTTAAAGAAAAAATTTGAAATGAAAGATCTCAAAAAGATAAAATTTTATCTTAGTCTACAAATCGAGTATTTTTCAAATAAAATTTTTTTACATCAATCGAATTATACAAAAAAAAGTGCTAAAGAGATTTAATATGAATAAAGCTCACCTATTGAGTTCTGCAATAGTTGTTCAACCCCTTGATGTAAAAAAAGATCCATTTCATTTTAAAGAAGATGATGAAGAGATTCTTGATCTTGAAGTACCATATCTTAGTGCAATTGATGCATTAATATATCTAGCTAACTATACAAGACCAGATATAAGTTTTTCAAATAATTTATTAATGAGATATAGTTCCGTGCTAACACGAAGATACTGGAATGGTGTTAAACATATATTTCATTATCTTCGTATAAAGAAATCAAGGTATATCTACATTTATAAAGTATAATATAGAAAATTTAAATTTTGAAAGTAAATATATAATATGATATAATATGAATTAATAAAATAATTCTAATATATTTTAAAAATATTAAATATTAAGTAATAAATCAATAAAACATAATATAATTTCATATTATTAATAATAAATCGGTTATTATTTCAGTTATTCAATTTGGTTTGTTCCGGTTCTCGAAGCGAATATAGCTTAATATGTAGAACCGTTTCATATTTTAAAAATCAGTTTAGTTCGATTCAGTTAGTAGAAAGTCAAAAAATCAAAATATATTTTTTGTTCTGAATATTTTAGTCTAGATATTCAAAACAATTTGTATATCTTCATGATTCATTCTTAGCTTTAGTGGAGAGATTTTATTGGATGAATTATACTTATCAAAATATTTCTCTTTTTTTTTCAATTTAAATTATCATATTTAACAACAAATTAAATTAATATTAAACAATGTTTTTAAAAACGTACATGACGCAAATTACCGATTTACCTCTACACCTTTAAATTATAAATTATAAATTTTATTTTTTAAAAAAATAAGTTGTATTACCTACCATAAATTATTGCAGAGTTAACATATTATATAGACAATAAAAAAATAAAAAATATATATTTAATATGAGTGTAATATATATATATAATATGTTGTATACATAAAATAATTTGTGTATTAATATGATTAATATATAAAAAATAATATTATATATATAAATATACAAAATATTAAAAAATTTTATATTCACATACTATAAAAATATTTATAATAAGGTATGTCTAATGTATTAAAAGCAAATCGAATATTAAATTTTACTTAATTATAAAAAATAGTATTATTTTCAAAAAAAATATTTTAATAAATTATAAAATAAATTCAATATTTAATTGTAAAAGGATATATAAGCATATCACTATTGTATGAGTTTAATTTTTTTTTAATAAATGGAAAGATGGATTATTTTCAAAATATAAAAATTTTTAAGACACAATAAAATCTTATTCTGTTTACATTTCTTTTTTCCCCTTCAATCCTTTTTTAAAGTTATAAAAAATATCAAGTAATCTAATTATTAATTATTTGTCATTTTTATGAATTATAGAAGCAAAAAAGAAATCAATTTTGATTTGGTCATTTTTCATACTACTTAATAACATAGATATATTGTAAAGAAACCTAGCAAATAAATACATACAATATATTAATTCATTAATAAAGTGTTATACAGATATTATTAAAAATATAAATTTAAAAATAAATTAAATAAATAAAAATATAAATTATAATAATGATTATAATGTAATATGATTTTATAAAAAGAAATTTACTTTTTTCTTATACAATTTATTATATTAAAGTATTTATATTTATTTAAATTTTTATTTTATAATTATACTTTATTTATATTTTATAAATTATTAAATAGAAGGAAAAACAAAGGTATAATATATAAATTTATAAATATATATTGGCATAGCAGAAGTAATAAAAATATTTTCTATAACCATGTTTAGTCTAAGAATACTTAGGAACATAGAAATAAACAAGCTATTGTTGATTCAAATAATGCTAAAAGCTTGAAAAAAAAGAGACGATTTTTTTTTTGAAATTTTATTAAAATATGAAAAAACTATTGTCTCCTTCTAAAAGATTACAATACATAAGACTAAGCTTACAGAAACCTTAATTAAAAATAAAGAAATTGAATAAAAGGGCAACATATGTCCAAAAAATGAACAAAATATATACATGGAAATAAATATTATCAAGACAGATATAATGCTAAAACAACGCCTTGATATGATATTCACACCAAAAATAAATAAAAAAATAATTATTTGCCAAAAGCTATTATAATTTTATGAAATAAGAATTCCAAATTTAATAAGGATACTAAAACTTATATAAGAATCCTAATTTAACTATGAGAGTAAAGAAACTCTCAAACTATATATGAGAGTTTAGGGTAGAATCTTTCACGTGCTAAATTGTCAGACTACTTTGTCTTTTTTTCCACATAAGTCTCAAACTTGGTATGAGAGTATAGAAACTCTCAAACTTCGTATGAGAGTATAGAAACTCTCAAATTGAGTATGAGAGTATATTTAATCTGTCATTAAATTATTAGTTGGTGGGTTGTAGGGATTTCCAAGTATTTTATTCATCTGTAGTCATAAGTATAAATAGCCTTTACAAGATAAAGTTTGTTATGGCTAACAAACTCAATATTATCTACAAACAACATATCATTATCTAATACACCCTCTCAAGTTGAACTATCTATGTGGAAAGATAGTCAACTTGTTCCTTAGTTGCTGAAATCGTTGTTTGGACAGCGGTTTCGTCAAAATGTCAGCTATTTGATCCTTTGTTAAGATATATCGAACTTGAATGTCATTTGAACTAACTTTATCTCGAACAAAATGCACATCAATCTGGACATGTTTCATGCGGCTATGAAATATTGGGTTTACTGTAAGCGCTGTAGCTCCTAAATTGTCACTCCATAGAATCGGCACCTTAGTTGGAACACCAAGCTCTTGCAACATATTTCGAATCCAAATCACCTCAGAAGTAGTATTAGCAATAGCCCTGTATTCCGCTTCAGTTGACTACCGAGAAACACTCCATTGTTTCTTGGATGTCCAGGAAATAAGATTTCGGCCAAGATATATAGCAAACCCAGTCGTAGACTTTCGATCCTCCAAGCTACCTGCCCAATCAGAATCGCTATATGCTGATAGTTCATTAATTGCAGATGGCTGGACAAATAAACCATAATCTGATGTCCCTTGCAAATACCGTAATTCTCGTTTCACTTCAAGCCAATGAGCATCAGTTGGCTTATGCATATACTGTGCCAACTTGTTTACTGCAAAAGAAATTTCTGGTCTTGTAAACAATAAATATAACAAGCTTCCTACAGTACTTCTATAGAGCACAGGATCAACAAAATCTGAAGTAACCCGTTTTTCTTTACTGGTCGTTGCAAGAGGAGTAGCAACATGCTTTGAATTTTCCATTTTAACTTTTTTTTAATAAATCTTGAATATATTTGTGTTGAGTCAAACACAAAGCACTATCTTCCCATTGTGCTTGTATTCCCAGGAAATAATGAAGCCTTCCCAAATCTTTAAGTAGAAATCTTGAACTAAGATATTTTTGGATTTGAGTCATCAACACTGAGTTGTTCCCTGTTAAGAGCAAGTCATCCACATAAGTTAAACAATAAATTACATCACCTCCTTGCCGAAAGATAAACAATGATGCATCAAGCTTGGATTGAACAAATCCAAACGTAAGAAGAGCTTCCTTTAAACAATTATTCCATTGTCGAGGCGCTTGCTTCAACCCATACAACGACCGATGAAGCTTACATACATAATTTGGTCTTGAATCATCAACAAACCCTGGAGGCTGATGCATATATACTGGTTCATCTAATTTCCCATGCAAAAAAGCATTGGAAACATCATACTGCTTAACTAGCCATTTATTCGAAACAGCAAGACTCAATATCAACCGTATCGTAACAGGCTTGACTACTGGAGAAAAAGTTTCTTCAAAATCTATCCCTTGTCGCTGGTAAAACCCTATGGCAACTAGGCGCACTTTATACCGCTCTACTGAACCATCAGAATTCTCCTTGACTTTAAAGACCCACTTGCACCCAATCACATTTGCATTTGGTGGTGGTTTGACAAGCTCCCACGTCCCTAGCTTGATTAAAGAGTTAATCTCATTATCAAGAGCTTCTCGCCACTCCAGATACTTCTTTGCTTCAGTCACAGTTGAAGGCTGAAGTGGTGGCTTGACTGCTGCTGAAAAAACTCTCGGTTTGGAATGACCCATCTTTGACCTCGTCAACATAGGATGAGTATTTACTGCACTTGGTGGTGACGGTAACAGTGGTACAGATTGTGCAGATTGTACAAGATGTTCAGATTGAGAATTCTGAGTAGTTGATGGTGAGACCAAAGCGCCAGATGTTGAGTTCTATACTAGAGTAGGAGCTGTCGTTTCCGCTACAATAGGTGAAACAACATTACTGCAGGTCTAAGTAGGAACAGAGGGAATTAAACGCAACGGTGGAGGCCCAAGTATCCCTTGTCCAAGAATTCCTGTTGTTGTAGCATTAGAAACCTGCACATTCAAAGTCTGAAATGGAAAATTTGATTCATCAAACACAACATGTCTGGAGATGTACAATCTTTTGGCTAGCAAATCATAGCACTTGTATCCCTTGTGAACCAAACTGTACCCAAGAAAAAGGCATGGTGTAAACCGATTTTCAAGCTTATGCTTAGTATATGGCCGTAAATACGGATAGCACAAGCACCCAAAGGCACGAAGATCATGTAACTCAGGCAGGCTACCAAACAATTGTTCATAGGGTGACTTACATAATAAAGGAGTAACCAACCGATTAATAACATATGCAGCAGTTTCAAATGCAAAATCCCAGTAATCTAATGGCAAAGCAACATGATTTAACATAGCCAATCCAGGTTCCACAACGTGCCTATGTTTACGCTCAGCACAACCATTTTGCTGAGGCGTATATGGACAAGACAAGCGTAAAGAGATCCCATTTTCTGATAAATATTCAGCCAAAGAACGAAACTCCCCACCCCAATCACATTGAAACGACTTAATTTTGGTTGCAAAGAAATTCTCAACAAACTTCCGAAATTTAACAAATGTAGACAGTACATCAGATTTCCGTTTGAGACAATATAACCATGTATATTTACTGAAATGGTCAAAAAACAAAATGTAATAACGATTACCATTAATAGATGAAACTGGTGAAGGACCCCATACATCAGAACAGACAAGTTCAAGAGGAGCAGAAGCAGTAAAAATAGATAAAGGAAAAGACAATCGATGCGATTTACTAATACAGCAAGAGGAACAAAGTTCCTTTTTATTCAATGGACATTCTATTTTATTTCGTTTCAAAGTAGTCACAACAGCCCTATCATGTGCGTGACCCATGCGAGAATGCCAAGACTTGAAGGAAATATGATGAACAGCAGCTGAAGAAAAGCTAGATGCCAAAAATTTATAAAGACCATTTTCAACAGTACCTTTGTGAAGAACCTTCCTCGTGTGGATATCCTTAACAAGGAAACAATCAGGAAAGAAATCAAGTGAGACTCGATTGTCAGTAGTAAATTTTAGAACATAAAGTAAACTAAATGGAGAATGAGCTGAAAACAAAATATTGTCCAAATGGAAATGACGTTCACCATTCAACACTGTACTGCCTACATGAGTAATGGGTATAGTGTTACCATTGCTTACTGTAACTTCATCAGGCCCTGCATAATCTGACTCAATTGTTAAGTTACCAACTAACCCAGTAAGATGATGGGAGGCACCAGAGTCTACAACCCAAGGCTGTGGCTGTGGCTGTCGAAATGTCTGAGGCACCTGTGCAGAATTCCAAGACTGAATTTGATTTCCATATCCAAAGGCTGTATGATAAGCTTGAGGAGAAACACCAGTTCTCCGTTGACTAGGACACTGACGAGCAACGTGACCAGAACCGTTGCAATTATAGCAAACCGCTGAACTGAGGAATTGTCCAATTGATTGCTGCTGAGTTGAAAACTGCTGAAAACTTTGCGATCGTCCTCCTCGATCACCATGAAAACCGCGGCCACCACGACGCCCTCTAACAGATGTATTAACCATTGTTTGTGGACTGCGCGAGGTATACAACGCAGTTGCTGGAGGATTTGAAGTTTCATACTTCTTTTGCTGTAACTCTTCAGACAAAAGTAAGCCATACAACTCATCATAGGAAGGCAATTTAAGTTTCGCCTCTATAGATCACACAAAAGGACGATATTCTGACCCTAGCCCATTGAGAATAGCACCCACAAGATCATCATCAGAAATTGGGCAATTGAGGGCAAGAAGTTGATTGCTCAGTTGCTTAGCTCGTTGCATATAAATCTCAATTGAATCATTTTGTCGCTCAAGATGATGGATAGCATGTTTAAGATGACGAATTTGAGCAGAATTACCAGCTGAAAAACTCTGCTCAAGACGCGTCCATAATTCCAGAGCAGATGTAGCACCAACAGAACTGGACAATAAAGCTTCAGACAAAGATGCATTAAGCCAACTAATCACAACCTGGTCTTCTCGAAACCAGATTATATATTCTGGATTTGGAACTTCACTCGCTAGAGTGGGTGGTGGAGGATTATGATTTTTATCAATATGTTTATCAAGATTATAACCACGCAACAAAGGGAGCATCTGCGTTTTCCAGAGAATATAATTGGTGGGGGTTAATTTGACATTAATCTGATGTGAAACATTAGGGATAGCAGACAAAGAAGATGTTATTATCGAAGGAGATGAAGAAGAAATTCCTGACGAAGAAGTGACAGACTCTGTGGCCATGACGAAAAGAAAAGAAAAGGAATAGTGGTTAGACCCGTGAGGGCTCTGATACCATGTAGGGATTTCCAAGTATTTTATTCATCTGTAGTCATAAGTATAAATAGCCTTTACAAGATAAAGTTTGTTATGGCTAACAAACTCAATATTATCTACAAACAACATATCATTATCTAATATGGGTACATTAAATTGTTAGTTGATGGGTAATTATTCTGATTAATGCTTTGTACTCTCATACTTGGTTTGAGAGTATATTTTTTAATTCAAAAAAATACCAGAACTCTCATATCTAATATAAGACTTTCTTAAACTTTCATAACCTATTTCCGAAAACCCCCTTCCGTGTCCAGAATTCAAAAAGGGACACCTTTTTTGTCAAAACTCCTTAAATAATACAAGGACAGATGCAACATTTTCAAGTGAGATCGTTTGTTTATTAGACTCGGATGATGATTGACGTATAGTTGTGGTCATATCTTTGATCTTATGCTTGACGTTTTGAGCTTCAGTTTTTGGAGTACCTTTTTTGAGATCTGCAGTTCCATGTTTAAGGGAAGAGTTCTGCAGACACACTGACTTCCAGAATTACTTTTGTTCTGGTTGACTGGTTTCTTCAGTTCTAGTTAGAATATTCTCATTTTTCATAATTCAGTTATCGTATCTGTTTATATTTTTTGGTTTGGACCACTTATATTGTTAATATGTTCATTTCTAATTAAAGCATGATTTATGAGGAATCGACTGCTCTTAGAAAATCTCTCCCCGAGTCTTGAAGAATGAAGCTTCTTATTAACCAGTATTGTAGAACCTGCTTAGACACTTAAAACTGTCTGTTCTTGAAATTCTCCCCAAAATATCTTGAGTCAAAAACCCGGCGAAGCGCCAACCGAGCAATTTGAGGACATGAGCTTTTTAACTATTAACTTCCGTTGCTGTTTTACTTGTTGAATACAGCAGTTGCTGTTTTTATTGCATGATTGCTCCCTTAAGGGTGAGGCTGTTTACTTGTTTTATAGAAAATTTATCTATAATATTTATTGTATACGATCAATTTTTAAGTTGCAGATGGGCAATGTCAAAATACATTTTGTTAATGCAAAGTGTCATCTAATCAAATTGACAAACAATCAAAAGTGTCCACCACATTGGAGGGATTGAATTGAAATTTAATTTATTAACAAATTAATAAATATAATTTATAATCTTTTAAATATTTAATATTATTAATTGTTAAACAAATAAAATAAGTTTACTATTTATATACATAATATATAAAATAATTTTTACATAAAAATTCAATTCAATTCTACTTATTAATGTTTTTCAAATGTGGTCTTTGGTTTTTAAGAATTTCACTTTGTTCTTAGCTAGGCGAATATTCATTTCAGTCTATTTATTTGTATATTTCTTTATTGGTTCATTTGATATGCTAAGCTGGCTTCTCAGGGTATTAGTTAGCTGATTTTATTTTGTATTTCAATCTTAATTTGATCTTTTACTTGATGCTCATTTTTCATTTTGACAGAAAGAGCTAATAAAAATAATCACAAATTTTTCTACAATAGAAAGACTTGACACTTTTTAAAATTTTTTTTTTTATCAATAAAAGTCTAATCAACCAAAATAAACAAATACAGCCTTGACATAGGGAAGAATCCCTACAAAACAAACAACAGAAGCAGGCTAAACTTGGTCTAAGGTGCCACTCAAAGCAAACAGAAAATCCTCTCTGCTTAACCTTACATGATAAAAGGAACAAACATGATGTTGGGAAAATTAAGGTGATTACCACTCTATTCCCTTAAACCAGATTAGTAGGAGAGCAAAAATAAATGCGGAATATTAACACAGAATTTGATAACGGAGTTCGGCCAATTATGCCTACGTCTCCGGAGCTGCTGCAGACTTATATTAAGGAGAAAAATACAATGCGTTTACAAACACTCACAACCCTCACTCAATTATGAACAAGAATTTTTCCTCACAAAATTCTCTCAAAGACACTCTCTTCTCTTTACTTCTTCAATTTTTAAGTTGTATCTTCCAAATGAAGTGGATGGGTTTATATAGGCTTCAAAAACATGGGTTGGTGAAATTAGTCAATAAATTTGGCACCTCCATTTTTGACTTTAACAATTTCCAAATTTAGGCACCTCCACTTTTGACAATGTCCTAAATTAGGCACCTCCATTTTTGACAATCCCCTTAATTAGGCACCTCCATTTTTGACAAAAAATGGTTGGTGCCTACTTCTTTGACAATCTCCCACTTGAAGACTGATTTCAATCTGTCTTCACACCTTGATCAATGCAACAGCTCTTCTACGACCTTGATACTAGTGTAGGCCAACTGAAGCTGAGCACAGCTTCAGTTTATCAATAGTCACCATCTTCGTCAACATGTCTGCCGGATTTTGAGTTCCACTAATCTTCTCAAGTTTCAAAATCACATCTTCCAGAAGTGACCTGATAAAGTGATACCGCAACTGTATGTGCTTCGTTCTGGCATGAAAAGACGGATTCTTCGCTAGATGTATGGCACTCTGACTGTCACAATGCAAGATATTGTTTTCTTGCTTCTTGCCCAACTCCTCCAAGAAACCTTGGAGCCAAACCATTTCTTTGCTGGCTTCCGTGACAGCGACATATTCTGCTTCAGTTGTGGAGAGAGCAACTATCTTCTGTAATTGAGAGACCCAGCTCACTGCAGTACCTCCTAGAGTATAGACATACCCTGTAGTGCTCTTTCTAACGTCAACATTTCCAGCTAAGTCAGCATCCACATAACCTGCTAGTGTCGTATCTCCACTTTTAAAACAAAGCGCCTTATCTGTGGTACCTCGAAGATATCTGAGAATCCATTTGACTGCTTCCCAGTGTGCCTTGCCTGGATTATTCATGTACCTGCTAACAGCTCCCACTGCTTGAGCAATATCTGGTCTGGTACAAACCATGGCATACATCAAACTCCCAATTGCTGAGGCATATGGCACCTTTGTCATGTGTGCACGTTCCTCCTCAGTCTTCGGTGACTGTTCTTTGGAGAGTCTGAAATGAACACCTAAAGGTGTGCTCACTGATTTAGCATCTTGCATGTTGAATCTGGCTAGTACTTTGGTTATGTACTCAGCCTGTGATAACATCAAAGTCCCCGACTTCATGTCTCTCTTGATCCTCATTCCAAGAATCTGCTTTGCAGCACCCAGATCTTTCATTGCAAACTGTTTTGACAATTTCTGCTTTAAATTTTTAATCTCTTGCATGTCTGAACCTGCAACGAGCATATCATTGACGTATAACAATAAAATAATAAAGCTATTGTCAAACTTCTTGATGTAGCAACAATGATCTGCTTGGCATCTTGTGAAACCGCTGCTGCTCATAAAACTATCAAACTTTCTGTACCACTGTCTAGGAGCTTGTTTTAGACCATACAAACTCTTCTTCAACCTGCACAATAGATTTTTCTTGTCTGCCTTAATGAAGCCTTCTGGTTGCTTCATATAGATCTCTTCCTCTAAATCTCCATGAAGGAATGCTGTCTTTACATCTAATTGTTCAAGATGTAAATTTTCTGTGGCTACAATTTTCAATACCAGTCTGATTGTCGTAAGCTTCACGACTGGAGAGAAAATTTCAGTATAGTCAATACCTTCCTTTTGTTGAAAACCTTTTACAACCAATCTTGCTTTGTAGCATTTACTTCCATCATACTCTTCTTTGATCCTATAAATCCACTTGTTGTGGAGTGCTTTCTTGCCTTGTGGTAGTTCAGCTAATTCCCATGTATGATTTGATATGAGTGAGTCCATCTCATCTTTCATGGCAGACTCCCACTTGATTGAATCCTCCACTTGTATTGCTTCATCGTAGCACTCTGGTTCACCATTGTCTGTCAGCAACAAGTAATGCAAAGAAGGCGAGTAACGTTGGATTGGTCTTGTAATTCTGGAGGAGCATCTCAATTCCGGCGTGCTTGGCTCCTCTACTTCGGGACTATTCTGAACATCATTTCCAGAAATATCCTCGAACTCAGCAAATTCCTTATTTTCAACATCAATCTTGGAGCTATTTGATTCTGCATTTAATCTGTCTTTGTACATCACATTCTCATTGAATATGACATTCCGGCTTCTAATGATCTTGTGATTTTCATAATCCCAAAATCGGTAACCGAACTCATCACCACCATATCCAACAAAGACACATTTGTTTGACTTGACATCCAATTTACTTCTTCCAGCAGAATCTATATGTATGTAAGAGATACAACCAAACACTCTTAAGTGTGAAAGGTTTACCTCCTTTTTACTCCATGCTTCCTCTGGTATTCCACCATCCAGAGGTACTGAAGGCCCACGGTTGATTAGGTAGGCAGCGGTGTTGACAGCTTCAGCCCATAAATTCTTAGGCAAGTCAGCATGTATCCTCATGCTTCTGGCACGTTCATTCAGAGTTCTGTTCATGCGCTCAGCTACGCCATTCTGTTGCGGTGTCATGGGAACTGTTTTCTCCATCTTGATTCCACTGTTTGCGCAAAATTCTCTGAATCTTCTATCTCTGTACTCTCCTCCATTGTCAGACCTCAATCGTTTGACTTTCAAACAAGTTTCATTTTCTACCATGGCCTTCCATTTTCTGAATGTATCAAAGACTTCTGATTTCTTCTTCAGAAAATACACCCATACCTTTCTTGTTGAATCGTCAATGAATGTGACGTAATACAATGAGCCTGCAAGAGATGGAATTGGAGACGGTCCCCATACATCGGTATGGACCAACTCTAATTTTTCTGCTTTGGGTGTCTTGCCAATCTTTGAAAAACTGACCTTCTTTTGTTTTCCAAAGATACAATCTTCACATAGGCCGACATTGATACTTTTCAGTTCCGGCAACTTTCCTTTTGACAAAAGCGTCTTCATCCCTTTCTCGCTCATATGACCAAGCCTTTGGTGCCATAGGTTTGATTTTTCATCTGCATCTGCTACTGAAATAACATTCTCTAAGTTTGAGGTTACATAGAGAGTGCCAGTTTTCTTACCACGAGCAATGACAAGTGCTCCTTTGGTAATCTTCCATTCACCGCTTTTGAAGGTTGTACCATAACCATCTTCATCAAGTTGTCCTACAGAGAGCACATTCCTTTTAAGACCAGGAATATGTCTTACTCCTTGTAGCTTCCAGGTATTCCCATTTGACAACTTTAATCGGACATCCCCTTTTCCTAAGATCTTTAAGGTTTCATCATCAGCTAGATGAACCTTTCCGAAATCACCACTGCAATAGTTGTCCATGATTTCTTGGCATGGAGTGGCATGAAAAGATGCCCCAGAATCTAAAATCCATGATTCAATTGGACTGTTGACACTTAGAATCATGGCATCACCTGCTTCCTCGGTCACATTTGCAGATCCCTGTGAACCGCTATCTTTCTTTGGCGCTCGGCAATCTTTCTTAAAATGACCCTTCTTACCGCAGTTATAACACTTGAAATCTTTCTTCCCCAATCTAGATTTGTCTCTTCTAGATTTTGATCTGCCACGATTTGAACTTTTTTCTAAAGTTCTCCCTCTAGATTCTGTGTGTAAAGCTGAAGAGGTAGATGCTTCACCCAATTCTCTTCGTCGAATTTCTTCACTCAACACCAGATCCCGAACATCATCGAACTTTAATTTGGTTTTTCCCGATGAGCTGCTGACCGCTGTAACGGTAGCATTCCAACTATCTGGTAGAGATGATAAGAGAATTAAAGCCCGAATTTCAGCATCAAATTCAATTTCTACTGAACTCAACTGGGTTGTGATTGTGTTGAATTCATTCAGATGTTGGGCTACTGATGCCCCTTCTGCCATTTGCAAATTGAATAACTGCTTCATCAAATGAACTTTGTTTGAAGCTAATGGCTTTTCATACATGTTGGAGAGAGCCGCCATTAGACCTGTTGTGGTCTTTTCTTTGGCGATGTTGAAAGCAACATTTCGTGATAATGTCAATCGAATAACTCCAAGGGCTTGTCTGTCGAGAAGATTCCATTCTTCATCTTTCATGCCTTCTGGCTTTATTCCTGAGAGAGGTTGATATAACTTTTTCTGGTACAGATAATCTTCAATCTGCATCTTCCAGAAGCCAAAGTCCGCACCGTCGAACTTTTCAATTCTCACTTTTCCTTCATCTGCAGCCATCGCTCCCACTCGAATCTGGACTCCTTTGGATCGTTTCTGACTGTTTTTGCAAACCACTGTGTACTAGGACACCTTTGTAGACAAATCAGAACTGCAGACAAAATTTCACTATTCACAAAATTCACTATTCACGTGAATAGTAATCTTGCAAAAAATTGACAGAATTTATCACCCAAAGCTCTGATACCAGTTGTTGGGAAAATTAAGGTGATTACCACTCTATTCCCTTAAACCAGATTAGTAGGAGAGCGAAAATAAATGCGGAATATTAACACATAATTTGATAACGGAGTTCGGCCAATTATGTCTACGTCTCCGGAGCTGCTGCAGACTTATATTAAGGAGAAAAATACAATGCGTTACAAACACTCACAACCCTCACTCAATTATGAACAAGAATTTTTCCTCACAAAATTCTCTCAAAGACACTCTCTTCTCTTTACTTCTTCAATTTTTAAGTTGTATCTTCCAAATGAAGTGGATGGGTTTATATAGGCTTCAAAAACATGGGTTGGTGAAATTAGTCAATAAATTTGGCACCTCCATTTTTGACTTTAACAATTTCCAAATTTAGGCACCTCCACTTTTGACAATGTCCTAAATTAGGCACCTCCATTTTTGACAATCCCCTTAATTAGGCACCTCCATTTTTGACAAAAAATGGTTGGTGCCTACTTCTTTGACACATGATGAGTATCAAAAGAGCAAAGAGAGCCATCATGGATAACTGTACATATAGTTTTGATAGAAGAGCTCATTGGACTTCAGGCCAGGCTGAAAAAAATAAAAAAAATACAAAGCTAGAAACCAAGCTTGTGAACTTGGACAGTCATACTGATTTAGTTTGTCGCTAATCATGTGTTACATGAATAAAGAAAAATAATCTTTGTTGATCCGTAAAAGGACAAAAAAATAGGTAGGTCCATAAATTGACGCTCTGACATAGAACCATGGAAGCCTAAGAAAGACAAGATAAGTTGTATGAAGAACTCCTGAGGAACACCAAACAAGAGAAGAGTCACTAACTATGAAAGATGATTTTGGTGAAGATTGGTCTATTTTTTGATGTTTGAAATTTTTAAGTATTAACTTTTTGAATCCTATCAATATGGGAGGCTGTGTAAAATGCAGAGAGTAGCTGAGTATTTATAATATATGAGGAATATGGTTAGTTGAGTCTTAAAAAGTTAAAAATTTAATTCATATATGAACTTAATTGGTATTTTTATAAAAGAATCCTTAAGTGATAAAACTAAATGTCCTTTTGACCTTAGAATTGAATTTTAATTGAGATTATGACGTGAAATATGAATAATAAAGCTTTAAATTTAGTTAAAAAATTATTTTTATAATTTTACAGAATTAAAAGTTGGCTTTATAATAAATTAAGAAAGTGAGTGCATCGAAATTACGGTAAGCATACCTTATATGATTAAAATCTAATAAAAAATATATAAATAAATAAAAATCATTTTTCTTTTTCTTTCTTCCATCAAAACCAACCTAGCTCCTTCACCATAGCCAAAGTTTCACTTTTCTTCTTCCATCCATCAAACTTAAGTGGAAAAAAATTAAGAAAAATTCATATATAACCCAAAATTTTTAGTAGAATTTATTAGAATAAGTGAAAAACCTTAAAACCGTCATTATAAATTCAAGAAAAATTGAGGAAGGGAGAGGAAGAGTTACTTTGAAAAGAGGTTGGTGCTTGTGAATTAATAGTTTGTTGTTATTTAATTTTCTTTTGATTTTATTGCTTATGGAATCTAGTTTAACCATATCAATTTAATTAATTGTGAAGTGTCTTTTATCTGAATTTTTAGACTAACCTAGAAAAGTTTAAAAATTATGAAATTTTATTTAGGAGTTTATCTATGTGTTAGTAGGTAGTGTATATAATTTCATAATTTTTAAAAATAATTTAATATAAAAGGAAAATAGAAGAACATAAGTGACCATGACCTATGCCAGTAGTGCTAAAACTTTAAGGTTTAAGAAACTCAATTGAAAACTATAGTAAAATAATTCAGAAAAATATGAAATTTTACATATAAGATCACACATATATTTAAGACTTATAGTTAAAATTTTATAAATTTTAATAAAGGTTAAGCATAAAAATAAAATTAAAAGTTGAAACTTCCAGAATAGTAATAGTAATACTAGAATATGTAAGGTTAAGTAAACATAATTTAAAAACAAGGTAAATGAGTGTATAAAATTCTAAGGTAAATGAGCTTATAAAAACAAGTTCCTATACATATTTTTGTTTTATAGTTAAAATTTCATAAATTTTTTTAAAGGTTTGGCACTTAAATAAAATTAAAAAATAGGTACTGCCAAAAAATAGAATATGTAGATTTGAAAAACATAATTTTTAAACATAGTAAAAAAAAACTTGAAAAAATATGAAACTTTAAATATAAGTTTATATATGTGCCTAGGACTTATCTTTAAATCTGTATAATTTTTAATGGAGATTTAGTACTGAGAAAGAATTAAAAAAGAGATACTGTAAGAGAAAGTAAGAATATGGTTGAGAAATAAATTAAATTTTATATGGCAATTGGATGAAGTGAAGTTTATTAAATTGAATTATTAAAGTTTTAATGTTAATTAGTTAATAAAGAAAGTGGATGTTGTTTTAAAAGAATTGTTAAAAATATTATTATTATTATTATTATTATTATTATTATTATTATTAATGACTGAAATTAACTGAAAATGAAAAAATAAGTAAATTGTCCAATTATACTGATAATAAATCTAGTCTTCAGATTCAATGATTGGCCAGAGAGGGACGTCTATAATGTTTTAGACACTTTGTGTTATTAGTGGATACTCTGTGTCACCAGTGATAATAGACACTCATACCATTAGTGGACACTTTGTATCATTTATGATAGTGAGCATTTGATGCCATAGTGAGTCATTGGCTATATTCTCTACAGTTGGCATTTACTTGTCATTAGTTATCCATTATTCGAATCTAGAATTTTAAAATTAGTATATACGAACAAATAAATGATATTTAATAAAATAAATAATATTTACTGAAATAAATAATATTTGTTGAAATAAATAATATTTACTAAAATAAGTAAACTTTATTGAAATAAGTAAAAGTTTCTGAAATGTGCATGCATGCAAAACAATATTTTTATACATAAATAAAGTGGAATGTGAGATACATAAAATGTTATTTTAAAACTATATGCAAAATAAAGAATATAAATGATATATAAAGATGTAAATTGATGTGATGTTATAATATGATTAATAACCTATGCATGTATGTAAAGATATAATGTATAGATAGTATGAATATAATGATATTTCATATAAGATAGATTTTTCATATAAATGAATAAAGAATATTATTGATTGTTTAAATGATGTTTAAACTTTATAAAGTTTAATCTTTTATATTGTTGTAATATAGGATATTATAATATTTAATATTATTGAATAGAAAGATATATGATCAATAGATGAAAATTTATATATAGCATAATAAGTAAAGAATAATATTAAATGATTTAACTGTATGGTTAGTGAAAAACTCTCCTGAGAGTTTAAGTTGCAAACAAAAGAACCCTATAATGATAAATATAATTTAAAATGACTAATAATGCTTGATCGAATTACTAAATTATTCTGTGTAGAATAAAATGATTAAATAAACTTATGTTATGATAGAATTATAATTATACATAATAAGAATGTTAAGTGGTCAAGAATTATATGATTTAAAAATGAAAACTAAATTTTCTATTAGTAGCAAATGATGAACTATTTAATTTGACCTTAAAACCAAAAATTAAATGATTACTAATTTACTTTATGATTAAAATGATGATTTTACTTTCATTTGTTATTATAAATATTGTCTTTATGTTATAATTTTGATAAATTATGAGTTTGCAAGTACCACTAAGTATTATTTAGTGTGCTAGATTATTTCTGACGCGCAAATCAGATGGATAAAATAGATCCAGCTGAGTAAGTTCTAGCATTTCAAGATCAACAACAAATCAGAAGATGGTTAACGAAAAGTTTTGTATTATATATTTAATTTTGTTCACATAGCAGTATTGTACCTATAATGAAAGTTATATAAATATGAATAACCTAGAGTACTACATACTTTATATCTATAGTATGGGTTAAACTTTATATTAAAATATATTAGTTGTAATAAATATCTAATAAACTAAAATATGAATAAAATCAAATCTATTTATTTTAAACTGTAGATGATAGATGATAGATTATGTAAAGTGGAGTTGAGGTTGAATGGATGGAATATTGGAAGTGTTTTCTTTTGCAGGTTATATTTTGATTGGAGAAGATGTTGAAAACTGTCAAAATTTAGGGGAGACTCTTCCGAAATTTTTATTGATATTAGATTTAGTTTTTATTTAAAATTAAATGTATTAATGTAGAAGCATTGTATGACATCCCTTGATTATTCTTAATAGAATTATCTATGGGTATTACATTAAAGTAGCATGCATGATAAAGAGAGTCATGAAGGTAGAGAAGAGTCACTAACCATTAAAGATGATTTTGGTGAAGATTGGTCTATTTCTTGCAGCATCAAAATAGCATGCATAATAAAGAGGGTCATGAAGGTAGAGCTATCACCATGGAGGTGTGAATATGGCAAATCTGAAAAGAAACAGATAAAACCATAATGAAAAATGAAGAACTAATAGTAAATCAATGAAAAAGTGGTTGGTTTAGGACTGTCACAGGCTAAAAGACCAAAAATGGTACTAGATAAAAAAAAAAAGGAAGAAGAAAAGTCTCAAAAGTTGAGAGGCAACTTTATTGGAAAGTTGAGAGAAAAAAGAGACAAAAGGACTTTTAGCTCATATAATAGAATGACAACACTTGTTCAATAAAAATACCATAATAAAATATTATTTTTTCCTCCAATTTGATATGCATTTATTTTTTAAAGCTAAAAGTGAAGAGGTAACTAACAAAAAAATACCTAAGCTCTGCATAGAGCTTTTCCTTCCCTTTATGGTTTTAACCCTAGATCTAGGGTTGCCGCTAGCAATCTTCTCGACGGCAGCCCTAGTTCTACTACTCTCCTTCTCCCTTAAGGTGAGGCTTAAGTATTTTCTGTTCTTCTTTAGTTTTATTTTGAAGTTAAATGGAAGAGTTCTACACCATGGCTTTCAATAGTAATCACCCTGATCTGTAACAATTTTGAGCTCCGGCGAACATCCTATTAGTGGTTATTTTTTGGGCTTAGGTTTTGGTGTGTTCATCTCCTTTCCTTTGACCCATTACCTATAGCTTTCAAGTTAAAAATCCTCCAATCTCCACGTGATTGTTGCTCTAAAACATAACTCACCTCTCATGTTTCTTCGTTTAGTTTTGAGGATGAAGCTCTTTAAAGAGCTTTTGATTTACCCTTTCTCTGGTGTGTTCTTTATAATAGAGTTTCTCTTTCTCCTTTCCCTATTTTCAGTATTTGTGATCCTTCTTTTCTCTCGAATAATTCAAAATATGAGGATGTGTGGGGTTTCAAGGCTACTCAAGTGTTTACCTCTTCACTGTTCTACTGTTCATGTTTAATGACTTTATTGCATGTCCCTTTTCTCAGCCTTTTTATATATCTGATTTGGCCGGCAACAGAGGAAAATATGTGTTTGATGTGTTTTCTAGTTAAGTGGTTCATGGAGGACATATTGAATTTTTTTTGTCTTGTTTCTTTGGTTTTATTTTGTTAGTTTGGTTGCTGTATTTTGTTTGTTCTGTTTATTCTGTTTGTATTGTATTATCTAGCTTGAGCTGGGCTTCTGTATTTACTGTTTATGTTTAATGATAATACACTAATTCTTCTAATAAAAAAAACTAACAAAAGAAAAACTTAATTGGAAATATATTTTTTAACATTTTTAACTTTGTACCCATATAAATTAGCCATAAAATGAACTTGTTTGTGTTTAAAAAAAATGGAAAATAATTTTCTTTCCTTATTAGATAGACATATTTTCTAAAGTACCATAGCAGATAAAAAATAGATAAAAAATAAAAAAATAAAAATATTTCTACAAGTGAAAATCCTCCAAATGCCTTTTGCTAAGTTATTTTGTTCATATGCCTATATTATCTTCATCTTTTATATTTCAAATTATTTAATAAAATAAGCTTTTTTTTTTATTTTTTAATTGTTCTAAGTATTTTCTTTAGTGATATAAATGTGGATTAAGTGACAAAAATTTGAAATGCGTATTGAAATTTGGGAGTGTACTCAGGCTGGATTGAGTCGAGTTTACCCTTAGCCCACAGCTCGGCTTGAGTATGATTCGGTCCTAGCTATTTAGCTCGCAGCTAGATCATAAGCCCGAATGTGCCGAGTTAGTTTGGGCTGGCCAAGTCAACTGGGTCAACAACTTTTTTTTTATTTTAATTTTTCTTTTATCTTTTCTCTGGAAATCTCTATTTTTCTACCATTCTTCTTTAGAATAGATCTATAAACACAATCATAACTAGACCTATAAAATAACTTTCCAAATTTCTGTCCTTGTTCTTGAAAATAGATCCAGATTCCCAAAGACAACCATCCATAAATATAGTAAACACAAACATATTTCTCTTCTTCAAAAGCTTTAAGAGAAAGTTTGTTAGACAAACATTTTCAAATACACATGAAGCTTCAAATCCAAAATCTTATCTAAAGCTCAAAGAAAATATCAAAATAATTCAAAAAAATGAAAATTAAATAAAAAAAGAAAATAAAAAAACACACAATCAAGATGGAGAGAAGACATAGTTGAAGGAAGATATATTTGAAGTGATGCTCGTCAATTTAGTCATTGTCGATTTCGACGCAATGATGATGTTGGTGATGGCAGTAAAGCCTAAGGTGTTTTTAAGTGAAGTAATTTTTTTTTCTTTTATTTCATTTTAAAAGATAGCATGATGATGTGGAGATAGCAGTAGATCTAAGGTGATTTGATAAAATAATTTTTTCCTTGTTTTATTTTAAAAGATATTATGAATTTTTTACACTATCTTTGAAATAAATGATATTAGATTATAAAATTTATTTATAAATAAAATTTATAAAAAATTTATTTATAAATTCTTATATTAAGTATGATGTAACTTAAAACAGATAATTCAATTGCATTCTATATAATTTTATTTAGAATAAAATTATGTAATTAAAATTTATTTACCCTTTCCTCCAAATATATTTTTATTATGATAATATTATATTTAAAACTTATGCTCAAATAATGTCAAAAGAAAATTCATTTTAGATTTATTACTATAAATTAATAATAATGTATTTCTCGATTAGATAATTATTGTATATAAATATTTTTATTTTTAATATTAAAAAATATATTTTTTTAGTTTATATGAATGTAATTGATTGAAACTATTATAATTTTATTTTTAATAATTTTTATTCAAAACAATGAATTTTTTAAACCTAATTTTAGATGAAAATATTCAAATTTTAATTTTTTTATTGGACCATTATTTATATGTATAGAAATATTTTTTATTTTGATAATTAATTTCACAAAGGGTTCATATATATAATGAGCAATATTTTAAAAATTTAAACGATTATTAAAAATTAAAATCCAATAAAATATTAAGATAAAAATATAAATATTGATGAAGCTAAAAATATAAATATCCAAATTAGATATTTGGCTTTGAAAAATTAAAATCAATGACATAATTTTATTAAAAATTAATTTTAAAATTTTAAAATAGAAAAAATAATAAATTTTATGAAATTGGTACAATGAAAAAGAGAAAAAAAATTAGAAGAGCATAGTGAAAAAAGGAGTACATATTTATTAAGAGTAATTTTATAAAGAAAAAATGAGTTTATTAATTTATAAAATTTATTTTTAAATTTTACATATTTTAGTAGAAATTATTTTATACTAATTGAATTTCATATATTTAAATTCATAGAATTGAAATTAATAAAAGCTTTTATTTTAAATAAATAATTCTTAAAATTAAAATAAATTTTATAAGATTTTGTGCAATTTATTCATAACAGACGGGTTATTAAAGTGCAATTCATGAGGTGATAAGATATAGAAAAATTGACACATTTCATCGTATTTTTAAAATTTTTTATTTTTTATTAAAAATATTTTAATAATTTTATCATAAATTCATAATAAATTAATTATAAACTCATAATAAACTAATTATAAACTGTGTAAAATTTATAAACTCATTATAAATTTATTATAAATTAATTATAAACTCTTTATAAACTAATAAAAATATAATATTTTAATAAATATTTTATAAATGATGATATTTTGATAAATATTTTATAAATATAATAAATTTAGAATTATTTTTAATTTTTCTTTTATTTTTTTAAAAAGCCCTAAGATCTGCATACTATATAGCCGGATCTAGTAAATAAAAGAGCCCATGTTTTATAACTCTCGCGATAAGTTGGTCTGAATCCCGATCTGATTTAAAATCTCTTATTATTTATTTGGGGCAGCCCAGCCCAACCCAGCCAGAACCCGCAGATTTCTCAGGTTGCAGGCTTGCTGAACAGGGCTATTGAAATTGGAGAGTTTTTAGTTATGGACACCACCATCTAAGACAACCAATTGTGGGTTGGTAAATATTGTAAGTTTGAAATGTCCAACTGCATCCTACATTCGAAGGCCCAATTTTTGGCTAAAATTTCCATGTTCAATCAGGGCCGATCACTCTCTCTCTCACTCACTCTCTCTCTCCTCATGTCTTGCTAAATTTGTGGCCTTTCTAAATTCTAATCTCTCTCTCTTCCTCGGTCTCTTGTCTTCCATTGCTTGAACTTCAAGAACCCCAAAAAACCCATTTTCTGACTTTTGTTCCTGCAATGGAAGGTACTCTCTTCCCCAACAAACCAATTTATCCTATCCCAACAAATAGACCGCCACACCCAAATCCACCAATCAAATTCAGTTCAGCCAAACTCCCACCACCACCTCCTCCGCCCTCCTCTATCCATTTTGACTCTTTCCTTTAACACCTCTTCCATCTCTCTTCCACTACCAACACCACTGCAAAATTCTCTTCTCTTTAACTTTCTGATAATTCGACCCAGAAACAGCCCCAGAATGCTCATGACAGAAAACCCATTTCAGGTATTGAATTTGATGTCGATAAAGAAGAGGGTGTATCGGATAATGGGTCCCTTAAATACTTGTTAAGAAAGGGTAAGTTGATACTTGATTCAATTATGGAACAGCCTTTGCATAGTTTGAGTTCTTTCTTTGATTCTTGCAAGTATGATTTGCTTCAAGTTGATTTAATTAGTCTCTTGAAAGCATTAGATTATTCTGGTAACTGGAAAAGAGCACTTGCATTGTTTGAGTGGACAATTTTGGATTTAAGGAGTGCAAATGAGAAATTAGACTACCAGGCTCTTGAGTTAATGGCCAGGATTCTTGGTAGAGAGTCACAACATTTAATTGCATCGAAGCTGTTTGATATAATTCCCCTTGATGAGTACTTGCTAGACATTCGAGCTTATACAACTATTCTTCATGCCTATTCTCGTACTGGAAAGTATACGAGAGCTATTGAAATATTTGAGAAAATGAAAGAGTCTGGCCTGTCACCAACTTTAGTAACTTACAATGTCATGCTTGATGTTTATGGCAAAATGGGTCAGTCTTGGAATAAAATTTTAGGTCTCCTAGATGAGATGAGAAGTAGAGGGCTTGAGTTTGATGAGTTTACTTGCAGCACTGTTATTTCTGCTTGTGGGAGAGAGGGCTTGTTGAATGAAGCTAAAGACTTCTTTTCTGGACTGAAATCTCATGGCTATGTTCCTGGGACTGTTACTTATAATGCTTTACTGCTAGTGTTTTGGGAAGGCAGGGAATTACTCGGAGGCCTTGAGCATCTTGAAAGAAATGGAGGATAACAGTTGCTCTCCTGATGCTGTAACTTATAATGAGCTTGTGGCAGCTTATGTGAGGGCAGGGTTCTACAAGGAAGGAGCTGCTGTCACAGATGCAATGACCTCTAAAGGAATCATGCCAAATGCTGTTACATACACAACTGTAATAAATGCTTATGGAAGATCCGGAGAGATGGATAAGGCTTTAAGGTTGTTTGACCAGATGAAGGAGTTAGGTTGTGTTCCTAATGTGTGTAGTTGCAATGCTGTCTTCGGAATGCTAGGGAAGAAGTCACGATCAGAGGAGATGATGAAGATACTTTCTGATATGAAATTAAATGGATGTGCTCCTAATCGTATTACATGGAACACAGTGCTTGCTATGTGTGGTCATAAGGGTATGCACAAGCATGTGAATAGAGTTTTTCAAGAAATGATAAGTTGTGGGTTTGAGCCGGGTAGAGACACATTCAATACTTTGATTAGTGAGTTTGGACGATGTGGTTCAGATATAGATGCTGCAAAAATGCATGAGGAGATGATTAATGCAGGGTTTACTCCATGTATTACGACATATAATGCACTCCTGAATGCTCTGGCTCGGCGAGGGGATTGGAAAGCAGTAGAATCAGTCATCCTTGACATGAGGAATAAGGGCTTCAAGCCCACCGAGACTTCCTACTCATTGATGCTTCATTCTTATGCAAAAGGAGGGAATGTCAAGGGGATAGAAAGAATCGAGAAAGATATTTACGATGGGCATATCTGTTCTAGCTGGATGCTGTTGAGAACTCTTGTTCTAGCCAACTTTAAGTGCAGATCACTGTCGGGTATGGAAAGGGCATTTCAGGCATTACAAAAGCATGGATACAAACCAGATTTAGTTTTATTCAATTCTATGGTTTCAATTTTTGCCAAGTACAATATGTATAACCGAGCTGATGAAATGCTGCATTTAATTCATGAGAGTGGGTTGCAGCCAGATCTTGTCACTTACAATAGCTTGATGGATATGTTTGCCAGAGGGGGAGACTGCTGGAAAGCAGAGGAAATCCTTAGGATGCTAGTAATATCAGGCAGGAAACCAGACCTTGTTTCATATAACACTGTCATCAAAGGTTTTTGCAGACAAGGACTCATGCAGGAGGCTATAAGAATTCTATCTGAGATGACATCTATAGGAATTGGACCATCTATTTTCACATACAATACTTTTATAACGGGCTATGCAGCGCAGGGAATGTCTACAGAAATCAATGATGTGATTAGCTATATGATTGAGCACAACTGCAGACCAAATGAGCTAACCTACAAGATCGTGGTGGATGGTTATTGTGAAGCAAGAAAATATGATGAAGCCATGGACTTTGTTTCAAAGATTAAGGATACAGATGACTCATTTGATTATCATTCTGTGCAAAGACTTGCTTCTCGGGTTCGCAATAATCTAGAATCACTATAATTTGAAGTATTGACTTTGTGGAGTATCAGATTCTTTATGTTCATCACTTGGAGAGCATCAGGAAGAGTTAATTCTGAAAAGAAAGCAAAAATGTGAATTTCTTTCTAATTTTCTTCAGGTAAGCTCCCTTGTCGAAGTCATATGAAATGAAAGCAATTTTGTTTTGAAACAAAATGTAAGGTGTATGTTTTCTAGAATTTAGATCCACTTCTAAAAGGTATGGCTTGTTAATAGGAATTCAATCTCAAACATAGGCTTGATCTCTTGTCGTAGAAATTATGCAGTTCATGCCAACACTTTTTAATGGCTGTAAATTACCAACCACTATAAATAGAAATAGAAGCTGCAAGATCATAATGAACGCTAAAATTTCTCTTTTCATGTCCTTATTTCTTTTTCTAATTTATGATTGGCATCTCGAAGATTGGAACAAAATAATATCAACTTATATAAGAGAACAAAATAATATCAACTTATATAAGAATGGTGGAAGAAACTATAATTATATAATATCAACTTACCTGAGTTTAACTGCTTCCATTGCAGATTTTCCAAATAAGAGCTGTCACAGCTTCTATGCGTGTAGAATTGCTATTCCCTATCTTTGCTTTTAAATTAGCTAAATTCTTCCCATCAAATTTGATTATTTTAGTTACAACTTTTTCGTTTCTGTTCATGTCACTTTGTTTGAGTATATCTATGCCCTTAGGTGGGAAAAGCATAGCTGAATCTAGTCGAGGAACAAGTGTTTTATCAATGCTAGTAGCAGTTGCAGCCCAAGCATTGAGGAAAGCAGCCATTGTTGCACTATCAGCAATCTTGTGTGAAACACATGCACACCAATTCCCACACCCCCACTGTAAAAAACGTTAACCTGAACTCTTGCCACCACTGCTTCCCCACCTTCCATCCGTCCGTCCAGAATCACTTTGCAATGATTAAATGGGAAAAGTTGATACGTTCTTGACAATATCTGATACTGTAATATTCACTTTAGCCATTACAACAAGAGCACCTTGACCATTTCAGTCGACAGAAACATTTCCTCTCAGTTTTCCACAGTGAGAGTTTCAGACAGTGGCTTGTTCAACTTCTCTGATATAACATTGCAAAAACTCTGGGGAGCCATTGTTAAAATCAGCAGAATTAGAATAGAGAAGAATTGGGACGTAAGATGGAGAAGCCAATTCATCTAAGAGGCAAAATTTGAAGATTCTAAGATGATCAGGAGTTGCTGAGGAAGACTTCATAGTTTCGCCAGAGATGATCTCCACTTTCATTGCCATTTCTCAAATATATCTCTGTCTTGCTCTTGTGGTTATGGTTCTCAATTTGCCAAGAACTTGTCGCTATTTATGGAGCAACTTTTGCTTTAGAAACAAACATCTTCCTTCTCTTTAATTTTCATTAATGAAGATTAAGTTACTAACTATAAACCTAAAGAAAGTTAGATTTGAAGATCAAGTTACTAACTACAAACTTAAAGAAAGTTAGATTTGAATGAGAATTAAGGCATGAGGAAATGATTTTATGTTCACGTCCTCACGTGAGCATAAAATTGTCAGGTTAATTTCACCCTGTCTTTGAAAAATTAACTAATGCCCGTTGTTGTCATCCATTGTCAATTTATTAGGTCATGGTCTCTAAATTCCTATTTCATTTCCGTTGTTGTCCTTTCATTCATCCATCTTTTATAAACCCAATGGAAAGTTGACACCGTTTCATGTCAGATATATGGGGGAATGTTTAAAATTCACTTAAAATGAATGGAGGTGGGGAGGTTGTGCAAAAGTCTAGTGTTTAACCATCTAAACTACACTCTGTTTCATGTATATAAAGTAACTCTAATTATATTTTAACTATATATTTTTTAAAAATTATAAATTATATAGTAATTTTATTTAATAATTAAATAAAATTTATTAATTAGACTAATAAATCTATGGGTAAATTATTAAAAGATTTTTTTCTAGAATTATTTTTTTATAATTTATTTATTTACAAATAATCTTCTTTTTTTAAAAGTAGATTATATTTGCAAATAATCTAATTTTTTCTTTTTTTACAAATGAATTAATAGTTCACTTAAATAATTAATAACTAAACTTTAGATTATAATAATTACATCAATAAAAATTATGATTTTAAATTATTTGAAAAGAATTTAGAATATTCAAATGTAAAAAAATGAAAAGAATTTAGATTATTTGCAAATATAATCTATTTTTTTAAAAAGATTATTTGTAAATAATAAATTATAAAAATATTTTTGAAAAATTAAAATTTTTAATAATTTATCCATATATTTGTAAATCTAATTAATAAAATTTATTTATTAAATGAAATTACTTTATAGTTTATAATTTTTAAAAAAATTATAGTTAAAATATAATTAAATTCACTTTGTGTACATAAAATAAAGTATAATATAGTTTAGATGGTTAAGCACTTAGCTTGTGCACTTAGAGGTGTAGGAATTGAATCGCTACACCTCCATTCATTTTAAGTGAATTTTAAATATTCATCTATAAAGCTGATGTAATACAAGCGTGACATCACATCAACACTTAAAATGTGATAAAATTTTCATTATAATTTTGGATGGTAGATAGATAAAAAGATAAGAATCACGATATGACAATTTGACAATGGAAGATGATAACAAGTATTAGTGAATTTTTTAAGTACAACAAGTGAAATTAACCTTAAAATTGTCGATTGTAAGAGTAGAAAAAAATATTTGAATATAGGGTTTGGATAAAACTAGGGAAGCATCTTGATAGTTGCTATAAAACAAGGAATTGGACATTTCAGAATATGCAATAACTTGCGCTAACATTACTACGGATTTAAACAAAAGATGGTAAGAATTTAAATTTGTTTCTAAGATTTGATCGAAAGTATATTAAGAAAGAAGAAAAAAAAATAAAACCATTGTAATCATTTTCATTTTTTTAACAGAGGCCTTTGAATTGATAAAGGAAGAGGTTGTCTCATAGAAACAACTATTAAACTTCAAATATTAGTCGGATGGATTAAAGACATTAATTATTGATTAAGATTTAATTTTTGGAGTTGGTATATAAAAAATAATAATTTTTGACTATATAAATTAAACGCAAGTAACTATATAAATTAAACGCAAGCAAGTAATCATTCGCAATAAATTATTTGAGAAAAAAATTAATATAGTAAAGTAAGATAAACTAAAATATTCATAAATATCTAAAAAAATTAATTATTAGATTATTAGGCATGGTGGAATGCTTAATAAAATAGGAGAATAGAAATATCTCCCCTGAATTTTTTTTTTTTTGTATATATAGGATAGAATTTTGGAAAATACTAAAAAAGATATTGTGAGGGTGTTTCTCAAAACTAAAAAGCTGGTCAAAACTGATTATAAACAGTTTTTAGATTATAAGTTATTTATTTAAGTGTTTCTGAAAACTTAAATAGTAGATTATAATATGATTTTAATCAGTTATTTAAAAATTGAGTTTTACTTTTTTTTTAAGCACTTATTTTTTAAGCGGTTTTGACAAAGTAAAAGACCATACTATCCTTACCTAATCTTTAATATTTCAAATTTGCCCACCCTATATACTTTAGTTTCCATCAAAATTCTTTTACGTTTATTTAAATTTTATTATTATTATTATTATTGCAAAATAAATTTTGAATTAACATTTAAAAAATTATTTTTATACAATAAATAAACTCAGGGACAGTTTGGTCATTTTGACAGTTTCTGCAATTAAAAACTGATTATAAGCTGATTTTACAGAAACACTTAACTGATTATAAACTGATTATCAGCTGATTATTAACTAGTTTACAGAAACGCTTAACTGCTTATTTTTAATCTGATTATAGTCTAAAAATCACTTATTCACAATAAGCTGGAAAGCTCCAGTTTTGAGAAACACCCTCTGTGTAAATCTCTATTCACAAATAAGACTCAATCATAATATCTAGGGGTGGATAAATTTCAGTTAACCGATCGAATATTCAGTTAATCAATTAAATATTTAGTTCGATTAACCAAAATTATTATATATCGGTTGGTTCGATAATAATTTTAGAGTATTTCAATTTTTGATTTGATTAATGGTTAACTAATTCGGTTCGATCGGTTAACTGTTAACTAAAAATTTAAAATAAAAATTTATTTAGTTATTAATTTTTTATTTAATTCTTTAATTATATTAATTTTTTACTATAAATAAAAACTTTTATTACAAAATAAAATTATTTTTTAGCCTTTTTAATAAGTTTTATTTAGTCATTTAATTATATTAATTTTTTATTACAAATAAAATTTTTATTACAAAATTAAACAAAAATCAATCGGTTTCATTAATTAACATAATTTATCAATTTGATTATGTTAATTAATCAAACCGATCGAAATTGAAAATCGAACAATTGATTAAAATATTTTAACTAAATCGATTCAATTAATTGATCAATTTAATTAATCGATCGATTTAATTAATTAATTGATTCGATCAGTTAATTAACTAATCGAATGAATGCCATCACCTAATAATACCTACTTTTTTCATTAATCTTAGCACTCTAATGGTTCAAAAGTTGAATTGTCAAAAGAGTCAACGCCCACTAATCTTAAGTTCTAAATCCTATTTTCTGACAATTATAAAGGCATAATTCCTAAATTTATATTCATTTTTTAAGTTAAAAAAATATAGTAGTATGTATTGTTTTCATTTAAATCTCAAGTTTAAATTTTAAATATTCTCTCTTCTCCATATATAATTAATAAAAAAAACTTATTTTTATTTTTAAATTAAAAAAATAATATTACATCGCCTAAAGATGGTATTTGAGCAATTTTAGATTGTCATGTAAACAATCTAACAAGAAAGTTCATAGGGTATAGGAACCCTATGACCTATACATAGTCTATATTTATATCTAAGATTTGCTAGTCTATATTTATATCTAAGATTTGCTTAAAAGGATTTTATTGTTAAATAATTTTTTCAAAAACTAAATACATAGGAAGTCAATTTAATAATTTTCTCAATATCATTATATTTATACATATATATTTTAAAATTTTATATGAAATAATATATATAATATTTTTATTGTTTTCGATTAGCTAGATATAACAAAATTGACCCATATTTTTTTATATATTCAAAATTATTAAAAGATATTTAAATTTATGTACGTTAAAATATTTTGAGAGGATATAATTGACAAAAATATGACCAATGCATAAAGATGAATAATAAATATAATAATTATTATCTCTATATGTATTTTGATAACGACAAGGAGTTTGAGGTATAAAGATAGAGTTTTGCTACAAATTGAAAAGTCCAGGTTTATTGTTTCAAAGATCACTGTGCAGTGGTTATGATCATCCATGCGGTGGTCATCATAAGTTGCATGGTTAGTTTTGTTGCAAGGCTGATTTTCTAGGTTTTGATCTATCTAAATCAGTCCTCGCTCTCTATCACTACTACAGACCTTAGTGAAAATTTCATTCAGGTTGAGCTCCCAAACTTTTGATTTGGGTTATAAAGCGGGTCATCACAAGAATTCAAAGCCGGAATTTACTTTATATCTTACTCAAGTCCAATTCAAGCTTTAGTACAAGAGAAATTTACATCATCTACCTATTTTCTATTTTTTTTTCTTTTCAAATATACTACACAAGCTTTCTATTTTCAAATTTACTACTTTCTTTTTCAGTTTTATTGTTTGTTTAACTTTCTTTTCATTTTTACCTCTTTAGCTGT
Organism: Garcia nutans; assembly: GCA_947685225.1. Taxonomy (NCBI): domain Eukaryota; kingdom Viridiplantae; phylum Streptophyta; class Magnoliopsida; order Malpighiales; family Euphorbiaceae; genus Garcia; species Garcia nutans. The sequence goes on from CANTUV010000007.1 coordinate 58,732,904, forward strand.
TAATACTGTTAACAAGCATCTCTTCTCCTTTTTTTTAGCATTGATTTTTTTACTTTTTTTTAATTTTTTTTTCAATTTTTTTTTACATTTTGTGTTTTTTAATATTGTTTTATCCATAAATATATATTTTTTTATATCTTATTCTTACAAATATAAAACATATAAAAACATATCTACAATACATCAACACTACAACAACAATTTTATTTTATATTCTTCTAACATATATAACACATAATACATCAATTGCTTACATATAACATTTATAATACATTAACAATTTTATTCTACATTCTTCTTACACATGCAAAATATCTACAATACATCAATAATGCAATTATATTTTTATTATATGTTCTTTTTACATTTACAAAACACCTACAATACATCAATAATACATCTATATTTTTATTCTGTCTTCATACATTCGCATCTAAAATACATCAACAAAATATCTACATTTTTATTTTGGATTTTTTTATTTTGATGAATTAAATATGTTTTATTGAAGAATTTGAAAATTTGTTGAAGAAAAAAATGAAGATGAAGATATGTTGAAAATGAAGATGAAGATTACTCAATATGAAGATGAATATTTTACCTTTTTGATTTTCTTCTTTTCTGGTTTTCCTCTTTTGATTTTTTTCATGTATGAAGTAAGCTTTGATATCTAATTGCATGCATAATTATTAAGCTTCGATGATGATGATGAATCTGGTTGCATGCAAAGTTTTTTAATTTTTTCGATTTGATGATGATGTTGAACGGAGAAGAAGATTATGAAAAAGAAGAAGAAGAAGAAAAAGGATGATGAAGAAGAAGCTGTAGATCTTTTTAATTTTTTCTATTTTTTTGATGATGATGATGATGATGAATGAAGAAGAAGAAAAAAAAAAGATGAAGGAGAAGAAGTTATTAATGACGTCGATGAAGAATATATAAGAAACATAATGCCATGTTTTTTTTGTGATAGTTTTGTGATTTTAGAAGATATGTTTTATATATTTGTAATTTATTTCCTAAGCTGTCATAAATTTATTATTAAAGTTGTTTTTCATATTAGTTTTGTAGAAAACCCTTAGTAGAATCTAATCACTCAACCTCACTTTCTTAAGCCCAAGTCATATTATTAACTTTGACTATTCTAAGCTCAAAATACCATTTTTAGAGAGAATTTTCCACTTGTTTGGTATGTTCCTTTTGTGAAATCATCCTTTTTAAGACATCCTTTGGTTATCATCATAACATATTATCACAAAATCTAAGTGAGTGAAAATGCAATGCCAACAGGTTGCCCTAGAGTATTATGGGAGGCCCATTATATGGGTATCCTAAAATGTGGAAATTTGGATTCTAGATCCTACAATTTTGATATTTTAATTCTAAGGGTTGTTCTAGAATTTGAAAATTTGACTCAATGGGATCATCCTAGAATTTGGAAATTTAATTCTAAGGGGTCATTCTAGAATTTAGAAATTTGATTCCAGGGGGTCGTTAAAAAATTTTAATATATGTACTCTAGGGAGTCATCCTAGAACTTGGATATTTGATTTTGGGAGGTCCTCCTAGAATATGAAGTTTTTATGGATTTGATTTGAGATTTTCCTATGTAGATAAAGGTTTTACCTCATGTGAGTCTAATGAAAGTATGAGACTGTCCTATATGGATAGAACTTTACCTTATGCAGATAGAGATTTATCTAATATTACATAAGGTTGATCCTTTAGGGATCTATTATTGAAATTTGAGTCTTACATACCCAATGAAATTCTAAGGTTTATGGATATGATGATACATTAAGGTTAATGGATTCATAGACTTGATATTTGAAGTTTACAAATCTGATGAAATTATAAGGTTTATGGATCTATAGGCCTTGAGATTCTAATTTTCAAAAGACTAATATGTTGGGATATTTACAAAAATAAATTTTTTTAAAAAATAGTTCAAAAAAAAAACTACAAAAATACTTTTAGACAAAAGTTTCTTTTCTTCAAAAATATAGTGGACTTGGACATTTAAAACATACGGAGCCTATAAATTACAAAAATTCCATTTTATATATAATATATACTAATATGTACCTACATATACTGTTATTCTTTAGTTAAAAGTATATTTAACATACACCCACATATGTAACATATACTGTTATCCTTTTGTAATATATATCTATATATATTTAGACATATATAGACATATACCCACATATGTGTAACATATACTATTATTTGTTTTGTAACATATATCCTCATGTTGATATAATCTATTTATATATAAAATATATAAAGTATACTCGTATATAATTTGATATAATCTGTTTTATTTATTGAGAAACTAAAATAAATTAAAAAATTATTTCTTTGAAGCATTTTATTGAATATGTGGTGTGCGTTACATTTGAAGAATAAAAAAAATTCTTAATAATTACATTTAAAACCCAAAAAAAAATCAAAATAAATAAAATTAAAAAAAATATCAGTTGCACACTTTCAAATTAAATTATATGTTGCATAATGACATATGCATAAAATCCAGATTCCAAAAATAAAATTATACTTTCAATCATGTATAGCATATGATGAAAATATTCAAACCCTATTTAATTCATATTATCAATCATAAAGTATACTTTATATAGCATTTATAATGAGGTAACAAATACAATAAAAACAAAGAAATAGAAAAGGTTCTGTGAGGCCTCGCAAGAGTATCAATCCAGATTGCTCAGAAAATGGAGCCAAAATGCTTAGTTTGATAAGCACGAGTTTGATAATAGATTTTCTATTTTGAAAAAAATATTTACTCTCCTTTTTATTTTGAAAAAGGAAAGATGACTTTTATTTTGAAAATCATTTTATCGGAGAGCTGTCACCTTAAATTATTTAGTTTGAAATAATTTAAGGAAAAAACAATTTTGTTGACTTTAATTTTTTTTTCAAAAAGCACTAGTCTGAAACCATTCATGATAGGTCCCGAATTAGGTTTTCAAATAAAATTTAATAAAAAATATTTCTATTTAATTGGTTTTAACATTTATGATTAAAAAAGATTTTTTATATTAATAATAGAGATAAGTATGAATGACAATTAATTATGCATGAGTAGTTAATACTATGACATCTATAACTACAATAAAAATAACTTATTACAACCCCAATAATAGCATTCATAGGGGAGCTTTGACTTTAGTCCTTATGGATTCTAAGTCAAGCACAAATCTCCAACTAATTAACAATCAAATAAATAATGAACATAAAATGAATTCATGCATTCAAAATTAAACGATAATAAATTAAATTGCGATGAACTAAATAACAATAATTGAAATTGCAAAAATCAAAATCAGTTTAATGGACCAATTTTATGATTTTTTGTGAGGGCTCGCTACCTGGAGTGAAATCCCAGAGTATGCCTACTTTTCTCGTCAGAATGAGAATAAGAACCATAAGTAACAAATGGAATAGGGATGAAGTGATTTGAAGAAGTGAGATTAATTAAGTGATGTGCTTAATTTACATGCTTAAAAGTGAGTTTGGCAAAATCTCAAAGCTAAAAAATTGGACCATTATACTGAAAAAGGGACCCATATTTATAATGGTGAGAAAATATGTCTATGTAAGGGCCAGGGGTCGCATGCGAGCCAATCTAGTTATGTGTGACATGACTTAGTCGTGTCCATCACTACTCGATCATGCGTGGCACTTCCTGGTTGTGTGTGGCGCGACTTGGTCATGCCACGACACGACCAGGCTCGACTAGCCCAAAAAATATATATTTAACAATTAGTTAAATTAAATTAATTATTTTACATTTAGTCTAAAAATTAATTTCCTAAAATATTTTAAATTCCTAATTTTTAATCAGATGAAAATTTAAGGGTTCACAATTGCTCCTCATTGTATCGATTTTGTATTTTAAAATTGATGCAATGGTGTGAACAAGGGGAAATTAAAAAAGAATGAACCTGTTTGACATGGCATCCTTTGATTTTTAATGTGCATCTGAGCATATTTGGTACTGTATCGATTCGATCGCATTCTGGGCCTAAATTCTATAAATAGGGGTGGCGAGAAAGGCATTTGGTACCTATTCCTCCCCTCATTTTTTCTCTCTTTCTTTTGCTTATTTCCATTTGAGAATTCAATATGTTTGAATCCTCTTCCTCTTCTCCAAAAGCTATTGAAGTGTCGATTGTTAGGGAGCTCCTGGTGGACCTAAACACACATGCATCACAAACTGGCTTTATGGAGGCAAGCTGTATTTTCATTTCTGCAATAAAAATGACAAATACCTTTCTCATTGCTTTTGGTTTAAATGATATAAGCAATATAAAATAATTGAATAAATAATAATTGAATTATTATTTACATAAATTTTAGCAATATGCTCAATTAAAGTTGCAAGCATGGCTATTCCTATATAGGGAACCTCAATATGACCAATGAGGTGAGGGAATTGTTATCTCCCACTGGTTTCCTAAAATTCATGTCTCTAGACTGCACGGGACAAACTAACTATGATTTGTTATGGGCCTTCATTGAGAGATGGTGAGACTTCACCAATTCTTTCCATTTTCCATGTGGTGAGCTGACTATGACACCGTAAGATTTGTATTTACTATCCAGTATCCCATTTGGGTTACATCATTTGGAATTATTCTTAAATTGGAGGAATTTATCTGAAGAGTAGATTATGAAACTGTTGGGTGGCATCCCACCCATTCCCGAGACTGGCGATGCTTTGATTGCTCATACTTGGCTAAAAGGGCATATTAACACTTGAAGGTGAGAATTAATGACCCCTCTGACCGTTTCTTACAAGTTGCTCGTTGTGTAATTTTGTTGTTGCTAGGGTGCTTCTTCTGGCATACCCAGCGTGATACTATTGACCCTTCCATTTTGAAGAGCTTAGATGACCTAACCCAAATCACAAAGTATAACTAGGCTGGTGCTATGTTGGCAATCATATATGAGGAAATGGGACGACTGTATCAAGGGGAAATTCACTCTATTGGAGGAACCTACATTCTTTGGGAGGTACATTGTAACATTCGTTAATTTGGTAAAATTAAATTAAATAAAATTAAATTAATATATTGGAGGGTTAAATGAGGTGTTAGAAGTGAGAAAATATCATATATATATATGTGAAATATAATAAAAATATACATTGCATATAAAGTCAAACATGAATTAAAAAAAGACAAAAGATGAATAGTAAAGAGGGGCAAAATGATAAATAATTTTTATAAAAATGAAAATTAATTAAATAATTTAAAAAGAAAATAATTTTGGATGAAAGATAGGAATTTTATTTTTAAATAAATAAATAAATAAATAATTAATTAATTCAAAATTTACTTCTTCTTCTTCCTCTGTTCTCACCAAAAATGAATTTTCCTCCATAGCCAAGGGTGATTTTGCTCATCCAAACACCAATTTTTGAGAGGATTTTCAAGAATCAAAAGGAGTTTTAGTGTTTTTTCAACAAGGTAGTAAGTTTTCTCACTTAATTTCTAAGTTTCCTTTAGATTTTTGAATGTGTGCAAATTGAGTTTTTGATGGAGTGTTTTATAATTGTTTAAATGGATATAAATGATGTTAATTTAATGAGTAAACAATAATTTTAAGGTTAGATTGAAGAAAATTTTAGGTTTGGTTAGAGTTTGGAAGAGAAAGTATGGAAATTAGAATTTTGGAAAGGGTCCTGGTAAAAAGTGATGGTGCATTTAGTTTTATGATTTAAATTATGTTGTTTAATTATGTTAGTGATGAAAATGAACTTAAATTACCATTTAGAGTTGGTTAGAAGGAAGTTCCAAAGTTGAAGTGAGTTAGGGCACATTTTAGGGTTTTGGAAGGAATATTTCTAAATTGAGTTTTATTACTTAAAGTGTGTTAAAATATAATTTTATAGATGTATTTAAGCTTAAAACTCAATTTGGAATTGGTTGAATTAGATTTTTAAGGTTGGAGAGCCTTAGGGCTAAGAAAAAGGGAAATTGAAGCATTGTGCTATAATTTATGTTTTAAGCTTTGAACACCTTAAAATGTGATCCTAATGTGTGGTCTATGTTCATATTTTGGTTAGGTGTTGAATAAGTTATTGTTCCAACAACTTTGTAGTGAAGGAATTTTTGGTGAAGTTGTGGAGAGTTATACTTTTGGCTTGGAAGTGCTCTTATAAAGAGTTAGGTACATACTTTGAATGAAATGCATTGGTTTGCACTTGTTAGCATGTTACATTGATGTATGTTTAAGTTATGAAAGGCACAATGTATTTGTGCAAAATGTGTAATTTGCTTAATAAATGCATGAATCGGTCACATTTAGTAGGTGACAAGGAAATTGATATAGTTATTGTAATTTATTGAAATAACGAGAAATGATGGTAAAAAAGCAAAAAGAATTGAAATTGGCACGGTTGCCAAAGAATGAAAAATAAATGAGAGAACTGTTTAATGTATGTATGTAACCTTGTATATTATCAATTTTCAGAGAATTGTGTTTGACATTACGGTATACCGATATTTGCCTTTGGGCTAAATGCTGGACGTCATTATTATTGCATTCAAGCCGGATGCTGGACATCACTATTATTATTGCCTTCGGACCAGGCGATGTGTGTCAATGTTATTTGGCTACGAGCTAGACACTGGGTATCAAATATGAATCCCAAGCAATATCTTTGGAACTTGAATATTATATAAGGTCATTTGGGCCCAATGCATGTGATTATGTTATGAGATTATTTGAACATGTTCAATGTGTGTTTTTCCTCATGAAATTGCATACCAAGTTGAAATTTTAACATGAGTTGCATTTTTTTATCATACACTATTTTTGGTTATATCAAAGTATGTATTACGAGGTAAAATTACTTAGCGTGATTTGTTTATCGCGCAAGTAACATGGTTGATTCTGAGAGCCTTGCAGGACCCGAGCAAGTCTAGGGTTCAGACTTGCTTGAAGTTTGGTTAGTCAGCCATGGACCAAAGCCAGTTGCATCCATGTAAAAGTTAAATTTTAAGAAACTTATTAATATAATGTACATTGTGTTTGTATATATATTAGTGATGTAAATTTTAGAATTTTTAAACCAAATGTTATGAATTGGTAAATATGATATGTTGATATGTATATATACACATATTTATATGGTTGTGGAAACTTTGATTTGGAGATTTTTGGGAGAACGGGTTGAGTGAAATTATTTGGAAGTGTATTTTCTCTACAGGTTGTGTTGTTTAGAATTTTAGGAATGTCCGGAATATAGACAAAACTCTGACGAATTTTTTTTAGAAATTTTTCTTTAATATTAACATTTTCATTAATTAAATTATTTATATTTATATTTAATTACTGGTTAAAATATATTTTAAGGTTTAAAATATTTTCTTATGTTTTGGAGAAATTTTATAACTGTCAGAGATGGTGATATTTTTATATTATATATGTGTATTTTACATATATGAGGTGTATGAATTATACGTATATAAGGTATAAGAGTGTTATATACGTATCTTGGTACCCTTATCATTATTATTATTTTTTCTTTACAAGAATCTATATTCTGACTTCATTATCTTTTGCAGATGTGGGCTTATGAATATTTTTCTCTTCTAGCACATGGCTTAGGGAGTCTACAGATGTATGCCTTTCCTGTTAGGTTTCGCTGGCCGCCGAGTAACTGGTCTCAGCCACCTTCCTCGGATTTCTTAAATTTGAGGGGCACTTTTAATGACTTGTCCTTAGATGATGTAAGTGCATTTTAACACAACATATGCATATTTTTATCTCATTGCAAGACTTTCTTCGTGACTTTTATTCTTCTTGTAGGTGAGATGGTGTCCTTTTAATGGGAGATACATCCCTTCCAATACTGAACACTTGAGTCAAGTTGTCTTGTACTCTAATTGTCAAATAATTTTCTAATCCCCAAAGACTCAACAATATTATGTAGGTGAGCGATTTACATACCAGTTAACACTAAAAGGAATTGTTCCTTGTGCACCCCCAAGGATATGAGAAGGGGAAGAGCCATTGTTGCCCAACCTCATCTTTATAATGATCTCTTCGTCACCAATTTTCTCCCACCATGCATGGATTTTGAGCAATTTTGCCGGTACTCATTGATGCCCCAAAATTTTCCATACTCATTGCTGCCAATTTGGAGCCTCTCATCATGAGTCTAGTGGTGCTGGTGCTAGAAGAGGCACTGCTCGCCGAGGAAGAACTTCTTCCTGAATATGTGATAATGTTGACATTGTTGAAACCGAGTCTGCATCAGGAGGTTCTCACGCTGGTTCCCAATCAACTATTGTAGAGACCCAATCCATGCCTCCCAAAGGCATTCCAGAGTATTACTGGTTGAGTGAGATTGTCACCTATGTTGCTAGTGAAAACATGGTAGAGGAGATGTTAGACAAATGATCTTAATTTTGATCTTTGACAACTCAAATGGATGATCTATTTTAACTTGTGTTTGAGAAAGCTTGTTGCAGGATTAGGTTGCTTCAATTAAAGGTGAACAGAACAAGTATAGCGGTCGCACCTCAACTGAATACGACCGCTCCATGCAATTACAGAATGAAACCTTGTCATAGTAGGTTTCGCGGTCAGAAGTTCGACCATAGTCGCGACCGCGCCTACAGAATGGCGACCGTCCAAAATACTTGCCCGACCGCTACTCAAGGAACTTAAATCATTACAATCACAGTAAGGTTCGCGGTGACAAGAACGGTGAATGATTCGACCTCGCTTACCACTTTAGCGACCGCCCCATTCAGAGTCGCGACCGCCCAACAATTCAAGAAGAAATTGCTCAAAGAGACAGTAGTGTTCGCGTCCTCAGGTGCGTCCAGAAGTTCGACGCGAGAATGTGAGTTCAACCGCGAAAACCTACCAAGGGCGACCGCGAAGATTCAAATTATGGCGGACATCTCTTTTGCTCTGTCAGAAAGTGACACGTGACATGACCGTTGTAAACCCACTTCAATATTCAAAAAGGGCGACCGCACCTCTGCTTGGCGCGACCGTCCCGACAAACACATCATGGGCAAGAAACGGTCCGACAAACACATCATGGGCAAGATTCCAGCTGTAGAGCACTAAAATTCGACCGTTGAAGCTTTTTCAAAAGTAGCGACCGTCCCTGGTTAAAAGGACGGACGACCGCGTGAAGCATGAGCGCGACCATCCTTGTATGAAGGGCGACCGCTAAGTGCTTCGGACAGTTTAAGTAAAGAAGGTCTAATCTGCCAAGACTTTATTCTAAACAGCAATAACGGCTAGTAAGACCACATTGGCTATAAATACAATGTTTCCATGAGAAAACAAAGAGATATAACATTATTAAGAAAAGATTTTCATAGCCAAGCAACAAATTTCCTTTTGCTTAAACTTGTATTTGAATTGTTATGAATGTTAGGTGTTAGCATTGAAAACACCATTGTATAAGTTTGAGTGTAAGCTTGGGAAACACTTAGGTTGAGAGAGTGAGCCTTGTAAAACTCTTGTTTGGGTTGTAAGTGTGAGCCTAAGAAAAACACTTGTAAAGTTGGAAGTGAGCTTGTGAAAACTTCAAAGACTAGTGGAACCTTAACAAGTTGTTAAGGAAGTGGATGTAGGATTGAAGTAAATCCGAACCACTATAAATCTTGTGTGTTCTTACCTTCCTCCATTACTCAACCAACTCTCTATTCCGCATTTCTTGTTTGTTGAGTTTTTTAAATTGTCATTATTTCTTGACGAAACCAATTCACCCCCCCCCCCTCTTGGTTGCCATCTTGGGACAACAATTGGTATCAGAGCCCTGAGATTTCTTAAACTTAATTGTGAAATCTGATCCACAATGGCAACTTCTTCTTCATCAAGCTCTCATGGAAATCTTAACTCTATTCTTAGACCCTACTTTGATGGAACGGATTACTCATACTGGAAACACAAAATGTATTTGTTTCTAGACAGTGAAGGGATTGAACTATGGGATTTCGTGGAAAATGAGTGGAAATCTCCTACTCATGAGGTTGACGGTATTCAAGTTCCACTTCCCAAAGCTCAATGGTCAACTAGCAATATCAGAGATCGATTCAAGAACAATAGAGCTGCTTCCATCTTGATGAACTCCATTTCAAGAGAAGAAGGTGGAAGAGTTCAACATTTAACTTGTGCACATTGTATTTGGAAAACACTTGAAAACTACCATGAAGGTACAACTCAAGTAAGATTTACCAAGAAACAAATGCATGTTCATGAGTATGAGCTATTCAAGATGAAACCAAATGAAAATGTCACCGACATGACAAATCGCTTGCTTGCTATTGTCAATGAACTGAAGAAGTATGGCAAGGTATATGATCAAGGTGATGTAAACAGTAAAATCTTGAGAGCCCTAAGAGCTAGAAAGAACTTTGAATCCAAAGTATCATCCATAGAAGAAGCTCATGATCTCAGCACATTAAGAACCGACGAGCTAGTTGGTAAATTACTCACTTTTGAGCTGCACAGTGAAAAAGAAGAAGATCAAGGTGAGAAAGAAAAGAGAAAACCAATTGCACTCAAAGCAATCAAAGAAGTTGAGAGCTCAAGCAATGAAGGTACTGATGATGAAGATGAAATGGCAATGTTCTCAAAAAGAATGAATGAATGGAAAAGGAAGAAAAGACTACAAGCAAACAAAGGTACACCTCCTAAATTCTCCTTCAAAGATAAAGAAAAGAAAAATGAGGTAAAGTGCTATGAATGTGGAAAAACTGGTCACATCAAGTCGGATTGCTACAAATTAAAGAATAAAAGGAAATGGGATAAAGAAAAGAAAAAGTCTCTCAAAGCCACATGGGATGACTCTTCCTCAAGTGAAGAAGAAGAAGAGGAAGGAATTGCAAATCTTTGTCTCATGGCTATTGAAGATGACTCCAATGAGGTAAGTACTCAATCCTTTGATCTTGTAGCACATGATGATAAAAATGATATAGATGATAGTGACTTGATTGAGCACATGAATTCTAAAATAGAAAAATATTTCTCTAAAATGATGCTCTATAAAGAGAAAAACTCTAAGTTAGAAAAGGATTTTATATGCTTAAAGAACTCTACCTTAGAATTGAAAACCTCAAATGAACACTTACTGAATACAATAGGAGAATTAAATAAAAGCTCACATGACTTAGAAAAAGTGATTAAAGAGAATGAGACATTGAAGCATGAACTAAAAGAACTAAAAGAATCAATTTCCAGATTTCATAAAGGAAAGGAAGCATTGAACACATTAATTAATAATCAAAGATCACCTTCCTTGAAATATGGATTAGGATTCAATGGCTCAACCAACATTGCACCTAGTAAACCAACTTTTGTGAAAGCATCTACAACTAAAATTTCTGATGTTCATATCAAAGATGCTTGCACCAAGTCTAAAAGAACTTCTTACGGTTCACTAGGAGATAAAGCCAAAAACAATTATGCATTGTTGTTTACTAAACTTGTACAAAAGAAATCACATACTTGTAGTTGTATGTATAATGCAAAAAGAAAAATGCAGAAGCATAGGATACCATGGCAATGCACATATTGCATGAAATTTGGTCACAAAAATTTCTATTGTTATATAAGAAAAGCTCATCTAAATTTAGAAGGCACTCTTTCTACTAACCATCAAGGACCCAACTATATGTGGGTACCTAAAAAAGGATGATCACAATTGGCTTGCAGGTATGCCTAAAATCTACTACCAATGAAAGCACATGGCTTGTGGATAGTGGATGCTCAAGGCATATGACTGGAAATGCAAAGCTCTTTACAAGTATTACCTATAAACATGGAGGTAACGTAACTTTTGGAAACAATGCTAAAGGTAAAATTCTTGGTGTTGGCTCCATTGGTTCTATTGGTAAGGATTTAATTGAAGATGTATGGCTTGTTGATGGTTTGAAACATAACTTGCTAAGTGTTAGTCAACTTTGTGATAAAGCATACTTTGTTAAGTTTGATTCCAAGGAATGCAAAATCACAAATTCAAATGATGTTATCATATTTAAGGGTACTAGAACAAACAACACTTACAATGTAAGCATACATTCTGATCATACATGTTTAATGTCCACTAATAATGATGCATGGTTATGGCATAGAAGACTAGGACATGCTGGTATGGATCAATTGAAATATATTTGTAATGAGAATTTAGTTGATGGCTTACCTAAGATAAAATATGATAAAGATAGGATTTGTGAACCTTGTCAACATGGTAAGCAACATAAAAGCTCATTTAAAACAAAGAATGTTATAAGCACCTCTAGACCTTTAGAGCTCATTCATTTAGATTTGTTTGGACCAAATAGAGTTACAAGCTTAGGAGGCAAATCATATGCATTTGTTCTTGTTGATGACTACTCTAGATTCACATGGGTTAATTTCTTAGCTCAAAAGAATGAAGCCTTTAATTACTTCAAAACCTTTGCAAAAAGAGTTCAAAATGAAAAAGGATATGTGATCACATCTATTAGAAGTGATCATGGCAAAGAATTTGAAAATGAAAACTTTGAAAACTTTTGCAATGAAATTGACATTTCACACAATTTTTCTGCTCCTAGAACTCCACAGCAAAATGGTGTAGTTGAAAGGAAAAATAGAACTTTAATTGAAATGGCTAGAACAATGCTCAATGAATATGATTTACCATCTTATTTTTGGGCGGAAGCCGTTAATACAGCTTGTTACATTGCAAATCGTGTTTATAAAAGGCATTTAACTAATAAAACTTCTTATGAGCTATGGAATGGAAGAATACCCAGAATTGGATGTTTTAGAGTATTTGGATGCAAATGCTTCATATTGAATACCAAGGATAATCTTGGAAAATTCTCATCCAAATCAGATGAAGGCATATTCTTAGGATATTCATCATATAGCAAAGCATATAGAGTATTTAATATGAAAACTCTAGTTATAGAAGAATCAATGCATGTTGTATTTGATGAATCATCTAAACTTGATCAAAAGAAAGGTATTACTTTCAATGACCCTGCAGGCACTCTTGAACCTCTTGAATCTATTGATGCTCCAAAGATCAATCAACTTGAAGAAAAGGCTCAAGATCTACCTAAGGATTGGCAATACAAGAAAGATCATCCAAAGGAACTCATCATTGGAGAAACATCAAAGGGAGTAACTACTAGATCTAAAATTAATCATGTTGATGTTAATGTTGCTTTTGTTTCTCAAATTGAACCAAAAACTATTGAGGAAGCTTTAAATGATGAAAATTGGATAATTGCAATGCAAGATGAACTTAATCAATTTGAAAGAAATAATGTTTGACAACTTACTCCTAGACCTATAGATCATTCTATAATAGGATGCAAATGGGTTTATAGGAATAAGCTTGATGAAAATGGTCACATCATTAGAAATAAAGCAAGATTGGTAGCCAAAGGTTATAATCAAGAAGAAGGTATTGACTATGATGAAACCTTTGCCCCCGTAGCTAGATTGGAAGCTATTAGAATATTACTTGCTTTTGCATGTCATATGAATTTTAAGCTTTATCAAATGGATGTTAAAAGTGCATTTCTAAACGGACTCATAAATGAAGAAGTTTATGTTGAACAACCTCCTGGTTTTGAAAACTACAAATTTCCTGATCATGTTTTCAAACTTACCAAAGCTTTATATGGATTAAAGCAAGCACCTAGAGCTTGGTATGATAAACTTAGTGCATATTTGCTTGAAAATGGTTTTTCAAAAGGAAAAGTAGACACAACTCTTTTTGTTAAAAAGGATAAGCACAACATTTTGATTGTACAAATTTATGTGGATGACATAATATTTGGAGCTACTAATGAAGCCCTGTGTAAAGAATTTGCTTCTTGTATGACTAGGGAATTTGAAATGAGCATGATGGGTGAACTCAAGTTTTTCCTTGGACTGCAAATCAAGCAATGTAAAGATGGGATCTTCATCAACCAATCCAAATATACAAAAGAACTCATCAAGAAATTTGGAATGGATGGCTGCAAAACTAGCAAAACTCCTATGAGCACATCATTGAAATTAGGTAAAGATGATAATGTAAAGTAGTAGATGAGAAGAAATATCGAGGTATCATCGGATCACTACTTTACTTAACTGCTTCTAGGCCTGATATAATGTATAGTGTATGTCTTTGTGCTAGATTTCAAACTAGTCCTAAAGAATCACACTTGAATGCCACTAAGAGAATCTTGAAATATTTGAGCGGTACAATACATTTAGGACTTTGGTATCCTAAAAACACATCATTTCATATTATAGGATTTTCAGATGCAGATTATGCTGGTAGTATATTAGATAGGAAAAGCACAACAGGAGCATGTCACTTTCTTGGTAATTGTCTAGTTTCTTGGCATAGTAAGAAACAAGCATCAGTTGCTTTATCCACAACGGAAGCTGAATATGTTGCAGCATGTTTTTGTTGCACACAAGTATTATGGATGAAACAACAATTGCTTGACTATGGTAAAATGTTTAACAATATCTCCATTAAATGTGACAACACTAGTGCTATCAATTTGTCTAAGAATCCTATCCAACATTCTAGATCCAAACACATAGATATTAGACATCATTTTTTAAGAGAAAATGTACAAAATCAGAATATAACCTTAGAATTCATAGATACAGAAAATCAACTTGCTGATGTCTTTACAAAACCCTTGAATGAAGAAAGACTTAACTTCATCAAACTCAATTTAGGAATGATTGATGGAATCACTTTGAGTTAATTAGAATTTTTTGCCTTAAAATAAAGTTTCTATGTGCATGAAATTAATTTTTCTTAACACACTTAGAATATCTTCCATCTTTCCTTGAATCTTTCATTTTTAAGAATGTCGCGGTCGCTCCAGTGTTCTTTCGCGCTCGCTACTTCGTCTGCTAGTTTCATTCAATAAAAATCTCTGAGCGCGGTCGAGAAAATTTGTGCGCGATCGCACCAATTTGAATAGTTTCGACCGTTACAGTTGTTTTCTTCACTCGCGAGCGTACTGATCATAATAATGGTCACTGTACACCATTTCGCGATCGCACCTTGTTAAATCTGCGACCGCACCCTGTACACTCTGCTAAAAAATTTATAACCGTTGGCTGTGTGACAGGTCGCAACTCTTAACTCTCAACAGTCATAAACGGCTATTTTCTTTACTTCATCTATTTAAAAGTGTTTTGCAACAGTTTATCTGATATTTTGCCTATCAAAGCACACAAACTTACTTCTGAAACCCTAAAAAACTTCTACATCTCAATCACCCTCTGTTTTCCAGTTTACTTCTACT
Organism: Garcia nutans; assembly: GCA_947685225.1. NCBI lineage: Eukaryota > Viridiplantae > Streptophyta > Magnoliopsida > Malpighiales > Euphorbiaceae > Garcia > Garcia nutans. Next base: position 58,748,218 of record CANTUV010000007.1, read on the forward strand.
CTTTCTAATCTAATGGCTCCCAAAAGAAAAACCACTTCCAAAATTAAGGGTCAAGCTAAGAGAGTTCCATGAATCACCATTAGAGAACCTGTTGTTGAACCTCCATCTCCTCCACAGTCAAAAAGGGGTGAGAAAATTCACAAACCTCATCACCAAACCACTGAGGAAGACATTAGGTATGCCATGCTAAAGAAGAAGAAGGTTGAAGGCACCAAATCACCTTTTGGTGGGATGCTGTCTGCCTTGGGCATCAAGGACGAAATTGAAGGATTGTTGGATGTCCTTGGATGGAGAAATTTTGTCTTTCCAGAAGAGGTAGGTTACTCTAGTCTAAGTAAGGAGTTTCTAATGTCATTCCAGATAGAGAAGAGTGCAAACTTTGCACTAGCGTGGTATGGGGTTAGGTTCAAACTCTTTGATCAGTATCAATTCTTAACCCTTGAAGATTTTGGCAGAATTTGGAACTTCCCTTCTGAAGGTATAACCTCCTACAATGACCAAATCTTCTCAAACCCAACCCTTTCTGATTTTTGACGAGAAATTTCCATTGAAACTTCCTTTGAAAAGGAATCTAAAGCCAGGCACATCAAATCTCTCACCCACTGGATGCTCCATAGGATTATCACCTATACCATTCACCAAAGAGCAGATGGGAATGAGAAAGTAACCAAGAGAGACCTTATCTTTCTCTATGCTTTCACCCACAACATCAAAATGAACACAACCAAGTTCTTGATTGATACCTTTTATCATCATGCTGTTACAAGAACTGGTACCTTCTTCCTATCCTCTCAAGTTACTCAAATAGCTAGGCACCTAAACCTTCTGAATGATTTGAACTTAGCCACTTTGAGGAACCCTTTCACTCTAGCCTCCAATGCTATCACAATGGATTACTTAGAGCATGCTGGTTGTGTAAGGAAGATAGAAGGGTCATATGTATACTGCTATGGCAAGAAAGGAGTTATGGATAAACAAAAGAAAAGGCCAAGGTATACAATTGAGGAAGAGGGAGATTCTGTAGAAGTTGCAGTAGAACTACCTTCAAAAGCTGCTTCATCAAAAGCTGCTCATGAAACTGCTTCATCCTCCACACAACTCATCCTCCAAGCTATCAAAACTCTCTCCAGGAAACTCACTAAGTTCAAGAAAAGTGTTTCCAAGAGATTCCAGCCCTTAAACAAGAGGATAGACCTTATATCCCACATGCACCATGATCTTTATGACATGCAAGGCAAATTGGACTTGCCTCAATGCAATCTTGAAGATTGGGATATAAGTGATCACACCCAAAGCGTTGCTGAAGGAGAAGAGTCCATTAGCACTAGCTCTGCCTCTGTTGCACCTCAAGATAAAGGGAAAGCTCCTTTAGTTGAAGAAGAGTTAGACATAGATGATGACTCAGAATAAGCTTAGCTTTAATTTGTTTTTGTTTGCATTTTCATATATTTGCTGCTTATGTTTCATGTCTTGTACTTTCCTTCACTTTAATATATATAATGTTTATATTCCCTTTCATTGTTTCACTTGTTTTTAACATTTGTTTCATTTTGCCTCTGACAATGGGGGAGAAAATATCAAAATGGAATGAAAATACATAATGGGAAAACAAGAACAAACAAGAACCATTTGTTACAATTTGTTGAACATTTGAACAACTATGAAAATTTGTTGAACATTTGCAAATAAAGTAAAAAATGTTTATGGGGGAGAAATGTTTGCATCAAACAATAACATATGTTGAAAGATACATCTCATAATACATTCACAATGCTCTTAACCATGATTGTTGCATATGTTAAGGGGGAGCATCATTCCATTTGAATTGTCAAAGTCAAAATGGGGGAGATTGTTAGACAAATGATCTTAATTTTGATCTTTGACAACTCAAATGGATGATCTATTTTAACTTGTGTTTGAGAAAGCTTGTTGCAGGATTAGGTTGCTTCAATTAAAGGTGAACAAAACAAGTATAGCGGTCGCACCTCAACTGAATACGACCGCTCCATGCAATTACAGAATGAAACCTTGTCACAGTAGGTTTCGCGGTCAGAAGTTCGACCATAGTCGCGACCGCGCCTACAGAATGGCGACCGTCCAAAATACTTGCCCGACCGCTACTCAAGGAACTTAAATCATTACAATCACAGTAAGGTTCGCGGTGACAAGAACGGTGAATGATTCGACCTCGCTTACCACTTTAGCGACCGCCCCATTCAGAGTCGCGACCGCCCAACAATTCAAGAAGAAATTGCTCAAAGAGACAGTAGTGTTCGCGTCCTCAGGTGCGTCCAGAAGTTCAACGCGAGAATGTGAGTTCGACCGCGAAAACCTACCAAGGGCGACCGCAAAGATTCAAATTATGGCGGACATCTCTTTTGCTCTGTCAGAAAGTGACACGTGACATGACCGTTGTAAACCCACTTCAATATTCAAAAAGGGCGACCGCACCTCTGCTTGGCGCGACCATCCCGACAAACACAGCATGGGCAAGAAACGGTCCGACAAACACATCATGGGCAAGATTCCAGCTGTAGAGCACTAAAATTCGACCGTTGAAGCTTTTTCAAAAGTAGCGACCGTCCCTGGTTAAAAGGACGGACGACCGCGTGAAGCATGAGCGCGACCATCCTTGTATGAAGGGCGACCGCTAAGTGCTTCGGACAGTTTAAGTAAAGAAGGTCTAATCTGCCAAGACTTTATTCTAAACAGCAATAACGGCTAGTAAGACCACATTGGCTATAAATACAATGTTTCCATGAGAAAACAAAGAGATATAACATTATTAAGAAAAGATTTTCATAGCCAAGCAACAAATTTCCTTTTGCTTAAACTTGTATTTGAATTGTTATGAATGTTAGGTGTTAGCATTGAAAACACCATTGTATAAGTTTGAGTGTAAGCTTGGGAAACACTTAGGTTGAGAGAGTGAGCCTTGTAAAACTCTTGTTTGGGTTGTAAGTGTGAGCCTAAGAAAAACACTTGTAAAGTTGGAAGTGAGCTTGTGAAAACTTCAAAGACTAGTGGAACCTTAACAAGTTGTTAAGGAAGTGGATGTAGGATTGAAGTAAATCCGAACCACTATAAATCTTGTGTGTTCTTACCTTCCTCCATTACTCAACCAACTCTCTATTCCGCATTTCTTGTTTGTTGAGTTTTTTAAATTGTCATTATTTCTTGACGAAACCAATTCACCCCCCCCTCTTGGTTGCCATCTTGGGACAACAGGAGAGTATTCGTGCAAATGGAGTTCGTTCTGCCCATTGCTGGGGAATTTCAGAGAGTTAAATATATTCTTCCAATATTTTTCCATATGCTCTCATATTCCCATTATTTAATTATTTTTGCCATTTCTTTGTAGTGGCCTGATGAGTGTTCTGAACATACTTTCAGGATGGCTAGCCGCTATGAGGCCACACTGTCTATCTACTTGGGCCATCTTGCCATTGAGCGTGGAGGTAGGTGTCGCCATCGTAGAAGATAGATTTTCTGCCAATTTCCTATTTATGTAGGATTTAAATTAGGCCAATGATGCATAAACATTGGATGACTGTGTGAGGCCTCGCTTGAGCATCGATATGACCCGCTCAAAAATTAGAAGCCAAAATGATCATTTGGGCTTAGTCTCACACGACACCACAACATACGATTTCTAGTCAGTCCAGTAAGCAAGAGTTTAAAGAAAATGGTATTCTCTATTTTGAGAAAATAGATTACTCTCCTTTTGTTATGAAAAAGAGGAAGTGACTTTTATTTTGAAAAGCGGGAATTGAAGAGTCGTTGCTTTAATTTATTTTGTTTAGGAATAGTTAACAAAAAAATAATTTAATTGACTCTATTAAATTTGATTAATTTTTACCCAAAAGGGCACTAGTTTGAAACCAATCATGTTGGGTTCTAGGCTAAGTTTTCAAACCAGTTTCAATAAAAATGATTTTCCCTTTGATTGGTTTAACCTTTATAATTGAAAAAAAATAATTTTATATGTGCTTTTAATGCCAAAATTAATAATGATTGATTATTAAATATGCAATGAGCATATTTAATAATATGACATCCATAACATGCATCACAAAGGATAATTATTACATCTCCATCTAAATAATAATTTTAGAGGAGCTTTGACTCTAGCTCTTATGGGTTCTAGGTTGAGCACAAATCTCCATTTATTAATTAATTAAAAAGACAAATAATAGCAAGAATGACAACCATTGCAAAACTTATCAAATTTGCAATATGGCCCAAAATCTCAAGAAAAGAAAAAAAGGAGAGATAATAAAATAATAAAAAAAATTTAAGTAAAAGAACTGGTTGGGTTTATTTAGGCGAGGGCTCGCTACTCGGAGTAAAATTTTGAATGTGCCTACTTATCCCATTTGAATGAAAATTAGAGTTATAAGTAGTCTGTGCCTTTGGTTGCAAAGATCTTTAATTAACCAATTTTAGTTAATTTTGATTACCAAATTGATAAGAGAAAGGTAAGAAAATTTATACATTGGGTGGTCGCTTCCTCTAGATATATGATTGAAGTGATTTATTGCTTCGTAGCTCCACTTGGGGAGTCCCGAGAAATAGATGCTGAATAAATTTGAGTGAAAATAATTATGAAAGAATTGAATTCAATTTGATTAAATTGAACAAGGATGAATTTTGTTGTATTTTGGTGTCAGAGTTTATTTCGATATGCAAAATCTGGACCCCCTCTTATTGAAAAAAAGTCTCCTATTTTTAGAAGAGCAAACATGGGCAAAAAATTCAAATTAGGAGGAGCTAGGTTGTACAAAACATGACTCGGGTGGCATTTGGAGTGATCGGGTGCAGTCGGGCAGGACCTAGTCTGGCTGGGCCATATACAGTGCGGATGGGCCGCACACTTTGTGGCTAATCGTGCATTCTGCAACTTGTTTTTGCTGTTTTAGGCCCTTTTGACCTTTAATTTACACGATTCATGTGTTGTTGGATTCGTTATCATGTGGGCTTTCATTTAGAGTCAAATTGAGGATTTTCCTCAAGTCCAAAATCGATGGTTCTCGAGGGCCATTTTGGGCCCTTTTGAGCTTCAATTTGCGTGATTCTAATTTTATTCGAATCATAATCATATTCACCTTAATGTAGGTGAAAAATTAAGGGTTCATAGCTGCCCCCCCAATGGTTTCTTTGTCTAAAAAGTAACCATGATGTGGTAAACATGATGACTTAGATGTAAGTTACATGTCATGTAATGAAATGATTGTCCACTCTAGGATGTTTAGCATGGTCCATTCTAAGGTTGTCTTAGAATATCTATGTAAATCTATCCTGATGGGGGTCAGACAAGGCCCATTCTGGGTTTTAAACTAAGATGTCTATATAAACTTACCCTAATGGGGTTAAGGGAGGGTCCATCTAGGTTTGACCTAAGATGTCTATGTAAACCTACCTTAAAGGGGTAAAGGAAGGTCCATTTTAGGTTTGACCTAAAATGTCTATGTAAACCTACCCTAAACGGGATAAGGGAAGGCTCATTCTAGGTTTTGACCTAAAATGTCTATGTAAACCTACCCTAAAGGGGTAAGGGAAGGCCCATTCTAGGTTTGACCCAAAATGACTATGTAAACCTAACCTAAATGGGTGAGAGAAGGCCCATTCTAGGTTTTGACCTAAAATATCTATGTAAACCTACCCCAAATGGGTGAGGGAAGACCATTCTAGGTTTTTGCCCTAAAATATCTATGTAAGCCTTATACCAAGATACTTATACTGCCAGTTGGTTTCTTATTTTATGTTTATTATTCTACAACGATGTCATTATCTTTGTTACTGAACCGAGGTTTAAGTTTTAGGACATTCACCTACAATATATCTTAAACTGGATTCTAATGCTTTTAACCTAGAATGATAATTTTAGGGCTCTTGCCTTGGATGATTTTGAATGTTGACTTCTAAGGTGCTGATCTCGAATATATCTGAAGGTTGGGTCTTAGGGTATTAACCTAAAATTGGTTTAGAAATTGGATTCCAGGGTTCTTACCTAAAATTATGGTTTTGAAGGTTGAAATCTAAGGTGCTGACCTATAATTAGTTGATAGTTGGATTCTAGGGCTCTTACCTAGAATGATAGTAAGGGACAACCTAAGTTTTGTTTAAGAACAAAAATTAGGATTTTAGATATCTTGAAGCCTAAGATTTTGGTTAATAGTAAACATGATCTACGGGGATGCCCCCTGAATTCAAGGGATGGCCATTTGTCTTATCTGCATGATTGATGGTTAATTTGGAAAGAGTAGAGGTGCGTTGGTGAAGCTTTAGAACATATGGTTGGTTTTAACCTTTCAATATGAGGTATTTGACCATGGTTGGGTCAATCTGAGCTTGAATTTCTTTAGAGTTATCTTGGGGGGCCCTAGCCTCAGGTTTTCTTTGGAGAGGATTGGCTTCAAATGCATTTTTTTTATGGTGGCTTAGCCTTAATTTTTCTTAGGAGGATTAGCTCTAGACTCATATTTTGATTTTAGTTGAAGGGCTTGGCCTTGGGTTTAACATATTTTAAAGGATGCATCCCTCGACTTGTCTTAGAGGGCTTGCCTTCCGGTTTTGACTATTCTTTAGAAAGTTTAGCCTCAAGGTTGGCTTGTTTGAATTGCTTTTCAAGGGCTTGTCCACAAATTGGCTCACCTTAGAGGCTTGGCCTTAGGCTCAACTCTTTTTGAAGGATTTGTCCTTAGATTTAACCTATTTTAAAGGGCTTGGCCTCACATTCAATTGTGGGGATAAGTTGACTCATTATGGAACTTTGGCTTAGATAGACTATGCTATGTTGATTTAGGAAGGATGAAACGTTCTTTGGATGGACTCCCATCAGGCTTTGGTTTAGGGGATGTTTGGCTTTGAAGGCTTAGGTCAAATTTGGCCTTAGTTCTTTTGGTTATGAATCACTGTCTTGGAAAATGTTGAGGATATGAAGGATAGAGTCTGACCATGACCTTTGGGTGGGATGATTAAGGAAAATATTTAATTTGGCTTAAATTTTTTGCTTTGGCTAAAATAAACTAGTTTGATTTCCAAGGCTTTGGTCTTGGTTTGGTCATGATTTTGAAAGGCTATGCCAAAATGGGTTTTAGGTTGGAATGAAAGTTTATTCATGCCCCAACAAGATCTTTGGATTTGAATGAAAACTTATTTGGGTATTGAAAGATTGAAAATTTAAGTATGGTTATTTTGTTTATATTTTTGGCCCCTGAAGAAGGTGAAGTGGTTACTTGGGCTTGTCCAAGTATGTCTTAAAGCTAATGGTTTAGTTGCCTGGTTTTTGATTCTTATTTATGACGATGGTTTAGATTATGGGTAGTAAGGTGGAGTGGCTGCTTAGGCGTTTGCAATTATGATTCAAGGCTAATGGTTCAACAAATTAGTTTGTGCTTGTGAAGAGGGTTTGGCCCTGGTTCTTGTGAAACTCATCTTGATGATTTCTATCTTTAATAAATGGTTGCTGGAGCAATGAGCCCATAAATAACCTTTGGTAAACCACTTTGTCTAGCTTGAAGCATAAGCAAGTGAGGTTGGTAATTTAGGCATTATTTATTGAATGCTTCTTCCACTAAAGGGTGATGACATGACCTTGGTCATTCATGCGATGAACTTTATGAGACTTTAGATCAAGTGGAAATGATTGGTGATTTCATTCAGTTATGAGGTTTGGAGGTGTAACAACTTGAGTAGTTGTATGTGTTTGGTTCATGTTCCTACGAGAAAGCATAACTAATAAACTTTGGTGATTGGATTAGAGGGAGACATTAGAGAGAAGGCTACACCTACACCTAAGGTTTAAATGATAACTTTGGGGTATGCCCCCTGAGAGATATGGCTTTGAAATTTTGATTCTTTCATTGGAAGCTTAATTTTGATAAGCCTTGATTTAAGTAAAACATTTTTTAGCTCTAATTTTTACTCGAGTAGCTCTTGCGGGTTTTCAACTCAATGAGCTTACTCTAGTTTTTGCCTAAGCCACTCTTTCAAGCTTTCAACTTAGCAAGCTTTTCCATTTTTTTTGGCTTTAACAAATGTTGATGTGATGATCTTACAACTCTTATACTGAGGTATGATGAATTTCTTATGTTTCTTTCTCTCTTTTCTTTTTTTAAGACCCATGTAGGGTTCTAAAGGATGTTGACTTGGAACTTCTATTTGACAAGCTTTATAATCTTGATCTTATAAATTCTTCTAAAGGGTTGGTCCTTATTTGTTATTGGATGATGATGTAATGCCAAGGTCATTGTTTATTTTTTTTCTTTCTTCTTCCGTTTCTTTCTCTTTTTTCTTTCTTTCTTCCGTTTCTTTCTTTCTTTCTTTCTTTCTTTCTTTCTTTCTTTCTTTCTTTCTTTCTTTCTTTCTTTCTTCTTCTTCTTCTTATTTTTATTCTTATTCTTCTTCTTTTGCATATAAAATGATGAAAATGAAATATTTTTTATTCTTATTAATAAATGGAATATTGCAAAAGGGGTTGACTCTGCAGCCTCAATGTTTGACATATGCTTAGACTCATACTTGATTCAAACCTTGACTTCGACCTTGGACTAAACTCTAACTTTGACTTTGATTGACTTGATATTTGATTTGATGTTGGTGGACTCAGACTCTTGAGACCCTGACCGGACTTTGACTTTAACATTGATTGGTTTGAGCTTTGACTCGATGATTTAAGACTTGGACTTGATTTTTGACCTTGGTTAGGTATCTGACACGGGCTTGGCTTTGGCTTGGTATCTGACATGAGCTTGGATTCTAATTTGATTTTGGCTCAGTATCTGACACGAGCTTGGACTAGGTTAGGACTCAGCCTTCTCATAATACAAGTTGTTAAAGGGTTTTCGGTTTGATTTGAAAATGTAAATGACATTTTAGTGGATATAGGGAGGTTTGTCCAATTAAGGCATATTTAGTCTAGCCTTAATGGTGGTTGGAAAGTGTTACCAATTCTGGTTGCCTTGGGTGGAATTATCATCCCATTATTAATGAGGTCCTGAATTATATGCCTCAACCTTTTGCATTCATTAGTTTTGTGTTTACCCCTTTGATGGTATGCATAATACTCATTGGTTTTATAACTTTTAGTTAAAGGGCGAGGAGGCTTACTTGGTTCTGGAGGTGTCACTAGACGAGCTTCCAAAGCTTTCATATAGACCAAGCCTAATAGAATTCCCAAGTTCGTAAATCTCTTTTGGTGTTGCTCTTCTTGAAATGCTTGCCCATCCTGGGGAGATCCATTGTTGTTGTGTTATGCCCCATGAATTCTTGATGATTGGAGTTATTTTCTCTACCTTGAAAATGATTCAAGGAAGGAGGAAGATTAATGTTCGCTTGGAGAGCCTCTTGGGTGGGTTCTGGATTAGTTACTGTGTTGCCCTATGATATATGTCCATTTTATAGATATTTTAGTATTATTATTTCTTGTGTTTAGTGTGTTTTTATTATGTTTTATTATGTTATTTGTTTTATTTTTATTGTTATGTGTTTTAGTCCTTATGTTAGTTATTTTGGTTGTTTTGTAGTGTTTTTGGTGGAGAAAAATGGCTTGGAAAGGAAGTAGAAGCATAAGGAAGAGAGAGCTAGGAGGGCAGAATGTTTCACAGGGACCCTATGAGATTGCTGGCAGCCTGTGAGATCTGGACGGCTCACATTTTAAAAAGACCTAATACTCTAATCCAAGGGCCACGAATTAACACATGTTTTAGAGGTCAAAAATAGACCTAAAATAGAGTGAAGTACGGCAAAAACAAGGGGGATTCACGTTTTTGAAGAGAGAGAATGTTTGGAGAATTTTTCTAGAGAGGACTTAACTTTTCTTTCCTTGGAGATTTGGGATTCCTGAAGAACTTTGGACTTTCTTGTTTAAGAGTTTGATTTTCTTCTTTTCTTTTACTTAATTAATAATGAATTATCTCTCAAACTTGTGGTTTCTTGATTTCTCCATGGAGGAGTAATTCTTTTTGTTAGGGGAAACATGACCCCTTGATTTGACAGGATGCAATATTTTTAGAATTTTCTTTTCAATTTGAGATTTATGTCAGAATTGGTATTTTCTTAATGCTTGGATGAATGAATTGATTTTATTACTTGATTGTTTTCTCATAGAAGATTAGGTTTTGGAATTTAATTTATTTCATTCTTGATTTTATAATTATGACATAACAATTTAATTTAGGTGTTTACTGATAGAAGCCTAGGTTGAATTGTGGGTTTAACTTGTTTCCTGATAGGAGAGTTATTAAATTAGGTTTTAATTTATGCGATTCATGCTCTAATTTTCCGGATAGGAGTTAGGCATGAATTGAGAATTTATTTCCATATAGGATAAATTGGGCTTAATTAAGAAAACCTACCAATCTCAATGTTGATGTTTTGCGATTAACTTTGCATCCTATTAAGTCAAGGAGGAGTGTGGATCCTAACCTTTTAATTATTGATTTCTTTCTCAAAAAACTGTTCAATTGCGTGTTTTATTTAATTTAATTATTTATTTTCGAATCAATCACTTAATTTTGTTGCTCAAATAATAGTAATAGTAGTAGTGAGATTGGCTTCCAAACTTTGGTATCTTGGGATACGATATCGGGACTCCAAGTCCTATACTACTTGATCGACTAGTACACTTGCTAGTGTTTGCTAGGAGGCATCAAGTTTTTGGCGCCGTTGCCGGGGACCATAGATTTGGTTGAAAATTTTCTATTATTTGTCTGTTACTTTGAGATTTAATAATCGTTTGTTCGAGTTTGTTTCTTTTAGGCCTTTGATTGGTTTATGACCAGAGCTAGCGGTTGGCCACTGGTAGAGTTTGATCCGGAGCCTGAAAAAAGTTTTCACTTAAGGAGAAGGTTAGCTAGACAAGTTACTATGGCTGATCCACCGAATGATCTTATGGATGTGGAAGGTGGCAATGGAAATCAAAGACCACAACGTACAATGCAAGACTATGTGATGGCTCAACCGAGTGGAGCATTACCATCCATAGTTAGACCTGCCATTCCCGCTAATAATTTCGAGATTAAGCCTCAAATCATCCAAATGATTCAGAATGGTTATCAATTTGGAGGCTTAGATCATGAAGACCCTCATCAGCATATTGCTAACTTTCTTGAGTTGTGTGCTACTTTTAAATATAATGGAGTGCCTAATGAGGCTGTTTGGTTGAGACTTTTTTCTTTTAGCTTAAGGGATAAAGCAAAGCGATGGCTTACATCTTTGCCATCCGGTTCGATTAGAACATGGGATGATCTGTCAAAGAAATTCCTTGGTAAGTATTTTCCACCCTCGAAAACAATGAAAATTTTAAATGAGATTTCTTCTTTTATGTAGGGTGAGACAAAATCTTTGCATGAGGCATGGGAAAGATTTAAGGATCTTTTGAGGAGGTGTCCTCATCACCAAATTCCTTTGTGGATGCAAGTGCAGAATTTTTACAAAGGAATTAATGTTCATGCTAGGAACATGATTGACGCTGCTTGAGGAGATTCAATCAACAGGAAGACACCCGAAGAATCCTTTGAGCTCATTGATGAGATGGTAGCTAACATGTTTTTGTATCATGATGCACGAGCTCAACCAAGGACAGCAGCTGGGGTGTATAATGTGGATGCTATGACGTCTTTGGCAGCTCAAGTGGAGGCGTTAAATAAGAAGATTGAAGGAATGCAAATTCAAGCACCTCCAGTTGTTACCATAGCTTGTGATTTTTGTGGTGGAGGTCACCCAAATCATGAGTGCCAAGCAGGTAATATGTATGCTACTAACCAAGTTTCTGATCAAGTCAATTTTGTTAGTAATTTTCGCAGGCAGAATGATCCCTATAGCAGCACTTACAATCCTGGTTGGAGGAATCATCCTAATTTCTCTTGGAGCAATGCAAATGTACAAAGACAACAACCACCAGGATTTCAACCCCAAGCTCCACAACAACAACAAGTGAAGAAGCCTTCCATGGAGGATTTGATGTCTCAACTAATCAAGTCCAATGAGACAAGATTTCAGAATCAAGAAGCCTCCATCAAGAACTTGGAAGCGCAGATTGGGCAATTGGCTAATGCAATGGCTGGAAGATCACAAGGTGCATTACCAAGTACGTCTGAGACAAATCCAAGGGAGCATGTGAAGGCGGTGACATTGAGGAGTGGAAGAGAGTTGGAAGATCCAAAGCTGAAAGAAAAAGTGGAAGTTCAAGAAGATAAATTGGGCTTGAAGGAAGCACCAAAGGAGGATGCGAGCAAAGAAAAGGTAGTAAGCATTCAGACAATGCTAAGAAAGGTAAGTTTTCTAACACTTCCTCTGCATCTAACTTAGATTTGAAGAAATTCCCATATCCTGAAAAAATTAGGAAAGAAAAATTAGATGCTCAGTTTTCAAATTTTGTTGAGATCTTTAAGAAAATTCACATTAATATTCCATTTGCTGAAGCTTTGGCTCAAATGCCGAAGTATGCTAAGTTTCTTAAAGATATTCTATCCAATAAGAGGAAGTTAGAGGATCTAGGCACTGTAACATTGACTGAGGAGTGTAGTGCCATTGTGCAAAATGGGTTGCCTAAGAAATTGAAAGATCCAGGGAGTTTTACCATTTCCTGTGATATTGGTGATGTAGAGTTTGAAAAGGCCTTATGTGATTTAGGTGCTAGTATTAATTTGATGCCTTTGGCCTTGTGCAATGAAATGAGTCTTGAACTAAAAGAGATAAGTATTTTGTTGCAGCTTGCTGATGGTTCCACAAAAGTCCCAGCCGGGATTATTGAGGACCTTTTAGTGAAAGTTGGGGAATTTATTTTCCCTGTTGATTTTGTTGTACTGGATATGCGAGTTGACAAAGTTGCTTCTCTCATTCTAGGTAGGCTGTTTTTGGCCACTGCTGGTGCTTTAATAGATGTGAGAGAGGGGAAGCTTACATTAAGATGGAATGAGGAAAAAATTGTTTTTGATATAAATAGAGCAATGAAATATCCATCTTTGCATGACAATGAAATGTGTTTTCCTATCGACTGTGTTGACAAGTGTTTGAATGAGTATAAACAGGATACATTTTCAGCAATTGAAGTGGAGCAAACACTGGAGCAATGTATGGTCTTGGGGAGTGTAGACCATGGCGAAAGTTCAACTTGTGAGGAAGTAGAGGAAGAGGATGAATCTTCATTGTCATTGGAAATTGAAGAGGAAAAGGATTCAAAGGATTTATCCAATGAATCACCTAAACTTGAGCTTAAACCTTTACCTTCTCATTTAAAATATGTTTTTCTTGATGGTGAAAATAATCTTGTTATTATTTCTGCTTTGTTGACAGATCAAGAAGAGAATGAGACTATTGAGGTGTTGAAGAAGCATAAGAAAGCAATTGGTTGGAGTTTGTCGGACATCAAGGGGATAAGTCCAAGTGTGTGCATGCCCAAAATTTTGATGGAAGATGAATATAAGTCCACCATTCAACCACAAAGGAGGTTGAATCCTGCTATGCAAGAGGTAGTAAAGAAAGAGGTGATCAAGCTACTTGATGCATGTATTAACTATCCTATTTCTGATAGTGCTTGGGTAAGCCCTGTGCAGGTAGTACCTAAGAAGGGGGGTATGACTGTAGTAAAAAATGAGAATAATGAATTAATACCCACTAGGACAATGACTGGATGGAGAGTATGCATAGATTATAGGAAGTTAAATTCTGCAACTAGAAAAGATCATTTTCCCTTACCTTTTATTGATCAAATGCTAGAGAGGTTAGCAGGAAATAAGTTTTATTGTTTCCTAGATGGTTTTTCTGGGTATTTTCAAATACCAATAGCCCCTGAAGATCAAGAGAAAACAACTTTTACGTGTCCCTATGGTACATTTGCCTATAGGCGCATGTCGTTTGGGTTGTGTAATGCACCTGCTACTTTTCAGAGGTGTATGATGTCCATTTTCCATGATATTCTTGAGAAGTGTATGGAAATTTTCATGGATGATTTTACTGTTTATGGGCTAACTTTTGAATCATGCTTGCAAAATCTTGTTTTAGTTCTACAGAGATGTGAAGAATCAAATCTTGTACTTAATTGGGAGAAGTGCCATTTTATGGTAAATGAAGGAATAGTTCTAGGGCACAAGATTTCTGAGAAGGGTATTGAAGTAGACAAGGCAAAGGTTGAGGTGATTGAGAAATTACCTCCACCTACAACAGTCAAAGGAGTGAGAAGTTTTCTAGGTCATGCAGGTTTTTACCGGAGGTTTATAAAGGATTTTTCTAAAATGGCCAAACCTTTGTGTAATTTGCTTGTGAAAGATGCTAAGTTTGTCTTTGATGATGAATGTTTGCATGCTTTTAATGTTTTGAAAGAAAAGTTAATTTCAACACCTGTGATTGTAGCACCAGATTGGAGTAGTCCGTTTGAACTTATGTGTGATGCTAGTGACTATGCTTTAGGTGTAGTTTTAGGGCAAAGGAGAGAAAATATGTTTAGGGTAGTGTACTATGCTAGTCATACTTTAACTGGACCACAGTTGAATTACACTACTACTGGAAAAGAATTTTTAGCAGTTGTTTATGCTTTTGAGAAATTTAGGCCTTATTTGATAGTATCTAAAACTATTGTTTATACTGACCATGCAGCTCTTAGGCATCTTTTTGCTAAGAAGGACTCAAAACCTCGATTGATTCGATGGGTGCTGTTGTTACAAGAGTTCAATCTGGAGATTAGAGATAAGAAGGGGGTAGAGAATGTAGTTGCTGATCATTTATCCAGATTGGATAATGACCCTTCTTCTAAGAAAGATATTGTTTTAGAGTTTTTTTCCTGATGAACGAATATGTGCTGTTAAGTCTATTTCTACTAATGTTCCTTGGTTTGCAAATATTGCTAACTACCTTGCAGGCGGATGGATACCAAAAGAATTTACATTTCAACAGAGGAAGAAATTTTTGGCGGATGCCAAGCATTATTTTTGGGAAGATCCTTACCTTTACAAGTTGTGTGTAGACCAAGTGATAAGAAGGTGTGTGTCTGAGGAGGAAAGTAGAGCTATTTTGAATCATTGCCATGATAGAGAAGCAGGTGGACACTTTGGAGCTAATCGAACTGCAGCAAAAGTGCTCGAATCAGGTTTTTTTTGGCCTACTCTTTTTCGTGATGCTAGGGATTATGTGTCTGCTTGTGATAGGTGCCAACGAATGGGAAATATTTCTAAGAAAGATGAGATGCCCCTTAATAATATTCTTGTGTGTGAATTATTTGATGTTTGGGGTGTTGATTTCATGGGACCGTTTCCGTCATCGTATGGGAATGAGTATATTTTAGTAGCTGTAGATTATGTGTCTAAATGGGTTGAAGCTGTAGCTACTAAGACTAATGATTCAAAAGTTGTGCTTCAATTTTTGAAGCGGAACATTTTCACTAGATACGGTACCCCCAGGGCAATTATTAGTGATGGTGGTAAGCACTTTTGCAATCACCAATTCGAAACACTTCTTAAGAAGTATGGGGTAAGACATAAGGTTTCTACACCTTATCATGCACAGACGAGTGGTCAGGTAGAAGTATCTAATAGGGAGCTTAAAAGAATTCTTGAGAAAATGGTGAGTGGGTCTAGGAAGGATTGGGCTATGAAGTTAGATGATGCTCTTTGGGCATATAGGACTGCCTACAAAACACTGATAGCCATGTCACCATTTAGGTTGGTTTTTGGGAAAGCTTGTCATCTACCTGTTGAAATAGAGCATAAAGCATTTTGGGCAACTAAATTTTTGAATTTTGACACGGATAGTGCAGGAAAGAATCGTTTGTTGCAGGTTAACGAATTGGAAGAATTTCGTTGGTGGGCCTATGAGAGTGCTAGTCTTTACAAGCAAAAGACTAAACAATGGCATGATAAGCATATTTTGAAGAAAGAGTTTATGCCGGGCCAAAAAGTACTACTATACAATAGTAGGCTTCGATTATTTCCAGGTAAGTTGAAATCGAGATGGCAAGGTCCGTATGAGGTAGTTGAAGTCTCTAATTTTGGAGCGATTTTGATAAAGCATATGAAGTCGGGAGAGACATTCAAGGTAAATGGTCATAGGTTGAAACCCTATGTGGCGGATCGGTTTGAACCGAATCTCGCTATTGTGACGTTTGTGGAGTAAAGGTGATGAAAGTCGAGCTAGGACTATAAACTAGAACTAATTGTATATTATTTTTTCTTGATTTTACTTATTTATTTATTTCTTTTGTTTTAATTAGTGTTGCTATTTTAGGTTTCCAATTTTAAGTTTGGGGTGTTTGGAGTGAAAAAAAAAATGTGTTTACTAAAATTTTCGTGAAGAAATTATATGGTTGTCATAGGTTGTGAAAAGAGAGACAAGGGTGTGAAACATTTAATTTTGTATGAGTTTTGGACAGCAAGTTTCACACCCTGTATGTGAAATTTGGCACTTTATGAGTTTTGGAAAGCAAGTTTCAAGAGGGGGGTGTGAAATTTGATTAGTTTGGTTGATTTGAGCAGTGAATTTCACGGAGGGGCTGTGAAGTTGGACACAAATTAGGGTGTTTTTATTTTATTTCTTATTTATAAAAAAAAAATTTAAAATTACAAAACAGATAAAATTTCAGTCGTTCTTTTCCTTCTAACGAGTTCCTTTTGTTTTTTGTTTTTTTTTCTTTCGAACCCTACTCTTTTCTTGCAGAAAACCGACCACCGCAACTCACATCCAATCTCCGATCGAGTCCCATCCATCACCGTTCTTTCTTTTCTCCGGTCAGTCGACAAGGAACCAGACCCGCCTCCATTCTCCTCAAGTCGATCGACATACAATCAGCTAGAGGAGGCATTTTCTTTTCAGTTCATTCAAAAATGAACCAGAGGCAGAGACCGAGCTCTATTCCCTTCTTTTTCCATTCACCCTCTGCCTCAGTCGTTCGGTTAATCAGAAGCAGCACTTCATCGTCCGTTCATCTCCAGAAATTAAGTTCGCTATTCCGTTCTTCCATTCGCACCAGACCAGGGTCCAAGTTTTTTTCATCATTCGTTCACACTGGTTCAAAAAAAAAAAGAGACCCGTTTTCCTTGGAGTTCAGACGAGGAATTCAGTTAGGGGAGGTTTTTCTTTCCATCATAAATGAAATCGATTCAAGATTCTGAAGCAAACCCGGTTTGAATTTTTTATATTCTCACTCTATTTTTTTTAATTCTGAATTTTTAATTTTGAAGCATGGAGATTGTGTTTTTCTTGAGCTGGATGTGATTATATTTTAAGATTGGGAAGTTTAATTCAGAATTACTGTTAGTTTGACTACAATAGGTTGCTTCTTTCTTGCATTTAGGTTCTGGTTCCAGTGAGTTTGCCAATTTTCAAATTGTTCTGCTTTACGTAATTGCTGTTTTTGTTGATTCAACGTACATTCGTTGTTTTGGTTAGGAATCATTAATTTGAATGCATTTTTGGTGCAGGTTGTTTTGCTAAATTGGGATAGGTTGTTTATTTTTGCATTTAATTTTCTCTAATTGCAAGAAAATATTTTATTTTTCTTTGTGGTAAACATGAATTGCAATTAGGAATACGATAATTTTTCTTTATTCATGCTGGGATTTACTTGGAATTGCTGTTAGTGGATTTGATCTTGTTGGTCTTATCGTGTTGTTTTTGTGAGATTTGTGAGTTTATTTGCGAGTATATAGTACTGAACTGTGAAATTAGCTGCTGATATTGGTATTTGGTGGGAATTTTTCTTGTTTCTTTTAACGTTTGTTGTTTGAGAATGGCGCATGCTAAGGCTGCCACTGCTGCCAAGTCTTCGAAGGTTACTAAACGGCCATCGAAACTACCGGTCTCTAGGCCTAATGGTAAGACTAAAGGTAAGAAGAAGACACTTGTCTTCGATGCTCCAGCCGATTTGATATTTGAGAATGATGAGCAAAAGTGCAGGTACGCTTCCTTAACTAATAGAAAGATAGAATCTACAAGGTATGTGGATGACTCTGCATTGCATGCTATAGGTTTGACCCCTGAAGTTCATAGGTTGATTAATAATATTGGTTGGTCTACATTCATGAGTCTTACACATCCTACATATGTTGACATCACTAGGGAGTTTTTGAGCTCTTACTCTTGTGTGCATAAACCATATAGTGATGAGAAATGGTTCATGACTTTTCGTTTGAAAAATGTTACCGTCACTAAATCTTTGTCTGAGTTGAATGCTATTTTTGATTTTGATAATGATGATACTAAATTTAAAGACGTTGGTTTTAAAGTTGTGAATGCATGGCGTGAGTTAACTGATGGTGAGGTTTCTAACTTGCATAGGGCATCTAGTTTGCGCCCTGCTTACCGGTACATGCATCGTGTGCTTTCTAGGACACTTTTTGCTCGTAGTAGTGCTAGTCAAGTTAATGAAAAAGAAATTTACATTTTATGGGCTATGGAGCATAGTGTGCGTATTAATACCGGTGTGTGGCTTATGAGGAATTTTGATCATGTTGTGAAAGAAAGTGGACCTATTTTGATTGGTGGGTTGGTTACTTTCATTGCATTGTCCATGCATCTTAGCAACTTTGGTAGGCCGGTAGGGAACAACAACTTGGTTGATTTGCGTGCTTGTGTATCCTTGAGAACCTTGAAATTATGTGGAAGCTTTCCTGCTAATGATGTTCAGGGTGTAGATGACGCTAACAGTGAGGATGTAGGAGTTGAGGAGATTGAGGCCAGTGCTAGTGAGGAGCTTGAAGGGCCATTAGTTCCAGAGTTTGCTTCTGAGAGGGTGACCAATGAGATGATTATGCAATGTTTGAGGAGGCTAGAGGAGAAAGTAGATGCTTACCATGCTGAGTTTCGCGCTTATGTGCAGCGCAATTCTCCACCAGCTGATGTTTGATATTTACAGCATGTCCTCACATGCTGACAGGGGGCTTTCTTTACTTTCTTTTCTTATTTCTACTTTTATGCATTGAGGACACTGCTAATTTTAAAGTTTGGGGTAGGGGAATATTTTTGTTTGTGATTTTTGTTATGTTTTGTGTAATGTGAGTTTATGTTTTGTTATGTTTTGTGTCTTGTTTAGTATATGTTCAGTATTTGTTAGTTGTGTCTAGTGTTGTGAGTGCTCAATTTGTTAATTGCGAAATTCTTGAATGATGCAATTGCTGAGAGATAAGTTTTGAACTTGAAAATGACCGTTATTGCACTTATAGGAACTGAATAAACTTGTTTACACTTTACAGTCTATAATGTGTTTAATGCTTTGTCGAGTTTCTTTCAATGCATGTTTTAGATGGCGGTTGTCAAAGATTGTTTTTGAACTTAAAATGTGAAATAGCTTCTAAAGAATGCTAGAACTCTTTTGATGTTCCCTTGAGGTGAAATCCTAGATGAATTAGGATGAAGGAAATGATTTAGGCCATCTTTTGGACGAATTACATTGGACCTTTTATATATTTATCATACCTTTTACGTTACCGTTCTTTAACCCCTTCTAGCCTACAAAGTATGCTAAATGCGTACTTCAAAAATTCTTTTGTGTACCTCATTATAACCATATAACCCAAAAGCCCTTTGCCTACCACCCCATTTACAAGAAAATGAGTCGTTCCTTTTGTTTGTTGAGCATATGCATGTCAAATTGGGTTTATTAGTATTGCATTTAGAGAGCAAAAATAAAAGCTAGCTAGAATGTGGTTTGAGGTTTTGTTTGTAACCCATGTGTTCCATTAATTATCTATTGGGTTAAATTTGTTCGTATTGTCAATAGTTCATTGTGTTAGTAATTCTTGAAAAAAAAATATAAAAAAAAGTGAAAAAAAAATAGAAAAGAAAAAGAAAAAAAGAAAGAAAGAAAGAAAGCAAGTAAATAGTTGGGTAGAGTGAAATAATTATCTTGTTAACATGTTTGTGATTCGAGCTAGTAAGTTTTGGGAAGTTGCCTTTTGGTTAGTGCATTTTGGGAATTACAAATTTTATTGCATTGCTCATTTTGAGGTTTATTATGGAATGACTTGTTTTCTTATTTCTTTATCCTTACGCTTTACCCCTCATTTGTAACCTTACCGAACCTACCCATAATTAAAGACCTGTTGATCCTTCATTTTGATTTGTCTACATTAGTGGAGAGGGAATAGAAAGGAGAGCTTATGGCTATTCTTCATATTTTTGTTTTATCTTAAAGAAGCTAAAAATGAATTTTTACCTCTTTGATTATTGCTTGACGAAACGTCCATTGATTAAAACTTGACTAGTGTGAACGCTTGTAGACTTTTTAGTGTAACCTTGTTGATTTGATCTCTATGATGATGGAATGATTTGGATCGGTTGAGTCTATGATTAAAGTGGTTAAGTTGTTTGGGAGGCTTGCGAGCGATGGATTGAGCATATTCGTTGTGTGTTATGTGTTGTGTCTATGTTTTGTTTTTGTGTTGGTTTTACTCGAGGGCAAGTAAAATCTAAAGTTTGGGGTAGTTGATATATGTCCATTTTATAGATATTTTAGTATTATTATTTCTTGTGTTTAGTGTGTTTTTATTATGTTTTATTATGTTATTTGTTTTATTTTTATTGTTATGTGTTTTAGTCCTTATGTTAGTTATTTTGGTTGTTTTGTAGTGTTTTTGGTGGAGAAAAATGGCTTGGAAAGGAAGTAGAAGCATAAGGAAGAGAGAGCTAGGAGGGCAGAATGTTTCACAGGGACCCTGTGAGATTGCTGGCAGCCTGTGAGATCTGGACGGCTCACATTTTAAAAAGACCTAATACTCTAATCCAAGGGCCACGAATTAACACATGTTTTGGAGGTCAAAAATAGACCTAAAATAGAGTGAAGGACGGCAAAAACAAGGGGGATTCACGTTTTTGAAGAGAGAGAACATTTGGAGAATTTTTCTAGAGAGGACTTAACTTTTCTTTCCTTGGAGATTTGGGATTCCTGAAGAACTTTGGACTTTCTTGTTTAAGAGTTTGATTTTCTTCTTTTCTTTTATTTAATTAATAATGAATTATCTCTCAAACTTGTGGTTTCTTGATTTCTCCATGGAGGAGTAATTCTTTTTGTTAGGGGAAACATGACCCCTTGATTTGACAGGATGCAGTATTTTTAGAATTTTCTTTCTCAAAAAACTGTTCAATTGCGTGTTTTATTTAATTTAATTATTTATTTTCGAATCAATCACTTAATTTTGTTGCTCAAATAATAGTAATAGTAGTAGTGAGATTGGCTTCCAAACTTTGGTCTCTTGGGATACGATATCGGGACTCCAAGTCCTATACTACTTGATCGACTAGTACACTTGCTAGTGTTTGCTAGGACGCGTCACCCTATCCTACCTTATTTGATGATTGGTATTAAGCCTTTAGATAATCAATTAAGATGTCCATGAAATTGGCCTGTTCGGTGCTCAAAATAATGGTGGCTTC
The DNA here is from genome assembly GCA_947685225.1 of Garcia nutans. Lineage (NCBI taxonomy): Eukaryota > Viridiplantae > Streptophyta > Magnoliopsida > Malpighiales > Euphorbiaceae > Garcia > Garcia nutans. The sequence goes on from CANTUV010000007.1 coordinate 58,769,581, forward strand.
AACATGTTTTGCTAACTTTTTGATGAGCTCAGTGACATAAGCAGTTGTGTGATAAGCATTGCTTGACAATTCTCTAGTTGTTCTTTAAGGAAGCTAATGGAATGAGCTTGATGGGCTCTAAGGATCGTTTGAAAAATTCTCCTCTTGCTTCTTGAGGAGGTTGGTAAAGTAACCCGCTGGGCATTGAGAGACATCTACAAGTTGTCTTCTTATTTTTTGAGGAAAGCTTCTAAGTAAGGGGACATCTAAGTGTTATTTTGTTGTTAGGCCATGGGTACCTTCCCAAGAAAGGGCTAGGTCAAGAAAGGCTTTAAGAAAGGTTGAATTACTCAACATGGTAATAGGGTGTAGATGATGTTTAAAGACTTGCACAAATGGGCCCAATTGGTAGGGCAATGGTACTAGATGATGCTTTTAATTGGGGCATGGTCAAACGCTTAATCAATGGGTCATACTTTAATAATAGTTCATGTGTTAAGATGGTTAGACATATGGGGCATTGTCCATATGTTGTGGCTAGCTTTTTGCGGCTAAATAGTCAGGGGCATGAATTTTGATCCATGATTAAATGTTTAGATGTATGAGACTTGGTCCATGTGGTTAAGCAATTATATGGATAGGTTATGAGGTCAAATGGTTCATATGGATATGGTATACGTGGTCAAGTGGTTCACATAGGTATGGTTAATGTGGTTAAGTGGTTAGGAGCATGGATTATGGTCTATAACTTAAGATGGTTCACATAAGTATGGTTTATGTGGTCAAATGGTTTGATGCATGGGTTGTGATTCATGGCTTAATGTGGTTCACATAGGTATGGTTCATATGGTAAAATAATTTGGTACATGAGCTATGATTCATGGTTTAAGATGGTTCACATGGGCATGGTCCATATGGTCAGGTGCTTTGGTATATGGGGAGCCATTGTGGTTGGGTTGGATAAGTATGGTCCTTAGCTAGGTTGGATGGTGGGCCCTTATGACTAAGTTGGATGGGTATGTTCCCAAAAGGTGAGCCATATGGCTAGTTTAGATTGTGAGCCATTGCGCTGGGTTGGATATGGTTCAAAAGATTGAAGCCATACGGCTCAGTGAGATTGGGTAAGATTCCTAATGGTTTGAGCCATTGTGGCTCAGTGAGGTTAGGTATAATTCCTAATGGTTTGAGCCATTATGCCTTAGTGAGGTTGGGTATAGTCCCTAATAGTTTAAGCCATATGGCTCGGTGGGGTAGGATATGGTCCCTAATAGTTCAAGCTATTGAGGCTTGGTGAAGTAGGGCATGGTCCCTAATGGTTCAAGCCATGTGGCTCGAGTGTTTTAGCTCTTTCAAGCTTGATTTGAGACGTCCCAGTCTACTTGGTTTAGCCTTTATGGCCTTGGTTTAGGCCTAAAGGTTAATCCATCTTAGGTTCATGTCTGAAGGGTTAAGCCATTATGGGTATGATTCATGCCTAAAGGTCAAGCCATTATGGCTTAGCTTTGATTTCTAATGGTTAAGCTAATATGGCTTGTGCTTGCATTCATGGGTGCAACTTAGGTTAATGTGGTTCAGCTTGGATTTTGATGAAGTAGCCACTGTTGCTTAGTTTTTGCGACTAAGCTAATGTAACTCGGGTTTGATGATTGATGGGTTGCGTGGGCTAAGCCTATGATGCTTAGTTTTGTGAGCCAATATGGCTTAGGATGACTAAGTCAATGTGGCTTAGTTTTAGAGACTAAAGGTCAAGCCAATTATGACCTTTTAGTTTGTGGGACTAAGCCTATGGAGCTTAGATTCGATGTGATTGGTTAAGCTAATATAGCATTATATTTGGTAGTTAAATAGATACGACTCAATTTTATATTGAATGGTCAAGCTAATGTGGCTTGGTTTTGGTGGGTAAGCGATGGGGCTTAAATTTATGGGTCGACCCTATGGGGCTTGGTTTCATGTTTGATGGTTAAGCTAATACGGCTTATGTTTATATGGTAAACCCTTTTGGTTTAGGTTTGCGCTCTATGGGTCAAGCCAATGTGGCTTGGGTTCATGTTTGATGGGCTAAGTCAATGTGACCTAAGTTTGTGAGGTAAACCAATGCAGTTTAGGTTTATATTTAGGGGATTAGCCAATGTAGCTTAGGTTTATGCTTATTTTATTTATATTTAATGTGGTTTCAAGTCTATAGCTTAACTTGGATTGAATTTTAAAGAAATGATACCTTAAAATTGTAGGGATAGTGTCAATGAAATACAAACATGTATGTATGAATACATGAATGAAAACAATTTCATGTAATAAGATTATGGTATATGCCACTTAAAGGTAGGGTCTATGGCTTTTACATGCAAATGGTGGTTTGTTCCAAAGGGACACTAGGATAACTATATACCTAACCACATGACAAATAATGAATTTGGCGCGGGTCCAACAGTACATGCATGTTTGTTACACTTCAGAAAGATTAAAGATTCATCGTAAGTTAGATACTTTTGCTATCCCCTAACATACCTAATGAATGTTGTCAAGTGGATGTGTAACATCCAAAATTTTTTGAAAATTTCTAATTTTTGGAAAATTGGATAAAATAAATTATAATTTAAAAGGAAAAATTAAATTAATGGTTTTAAATGAAAAATGAAACGATTTTATGTGAAAAAGTGGAATATTTATGTGATATATATGCAAAATATATATAACATATATAAAAGTCAACTCTTTTTAAAAGAAAATGGTATTTTGGTAATTAAATCTTATAAATTCAAAATTAATAAAATAATTCAAAAACAAATTAATTTTGAATGGAAGAGGGAAATTAAGTCTTTTAATTTATTAAAAAAATAATTAAAAAATTAAATATTAAATTATTTTAATATATATATATATGTGTGGTTTAAAAAAAAAAGATGAAAGAAAAAGAAATATTAAAAGTCTTCTTCTTCTTCTCCTTCCTTTGGCCGAATTTTCCATGGGAGGTAGACCAAGAATTTGATTCTTTCATACTCCATAAATTGAAGAAATTAACAAGTTGCAAGTGGATTTTTGGTGATCTTCACCAAAATTAGTAAATTTCCATCTCTTTTCTTTGAATTCCTTGGAAATTTGGATTATGTGAGTTTGGAGATTTTGATGTAGTATGTTATAATTGTTGAAATTGGTGTGTATGATGTTATTTTGGATAGTTAACAATGATTCTAAGGTTAGATTGAAGAGATGATGGAGTTTGGTTAAAGAATAGTGAAGAGAGAGAATTTAGGGTTATGGATTTTTGGGGTTTTGAAAACATGAACTTTAATTGTGCAAATTGATTCCAAATGAGTTGTTTTGATTCATAAACAAGTATTTTAAAGTCAAATATTGGATTTGGTGGTGTTGGGTTGGAGTTTGAGAATGGAAGTGGATATTTAGGGTTTTGGAAAAGTGATTTTCCAAAGTGGTTGAATTGTGTGATTTTATTTGTTTAAGCATGTTGTTTAGTGTTAAAAGTGATGAATATAAGCTTGGAATGAGTAATGGATTGTGTTGGAATGGAAAACCTTCAATGGGGGAAGGTTAGGCCATTTTTGAGATTTTATGTATAAGAGTGTATTTTTATAATTTAAATGATTTAAATGTATTAAAATATGTTTTTAATAATATAAAAAAACTTAAAACACTAATTTAATTGTAGTAGAATGGAATTCCAATGTTGAAGTAAGGAAAGGCTAAATTTTTGGAAATTTGTAGGAGTGATGTGTAATTATGGTTTAATGTTGGAAATGCCATTAAATGTGATACTAAATGATTATTTGTTATCACATTTTGTTTAGGCATTGAGGGACGTTGATTTGCTTCATCCAAGTGGTGAAGGGCAAGTTGGAAAGATTGGATTGAAGGTTGTTTTTAGCTTGCTTTGGGTTGCTAGTGGAGGTATGTACAAATTTTGAATATAATGTTTATATTTGCATAACATTTGGACTTAACACATTTTGGTTGGAAAATGTGTTAAGCTACTTGGTTCATTGATTGTGTATGAATAATGTGCTATGACATTTGTAATGTCATATATGTGTTAAATGCATTGTGAAAAGCCATTGATAATGGCTAATTTGTGTAACATGTGAAATATGCATATTATGTGAAAATACCCAAAGTAATTAGGTAATGTGTTGTGAATGCAAAAAATGAGATATGTGTAATAATGAAATGAATTGATATTGATAAAAATGAGAAAAGTGAGAAAAATGAGAAAGATGTGAAAAATGAGAAAAGTGAGAAAAAAAAAGTGAAAATATGGCAATGTGCCTAGATTGAATATGTAAAAATGAGAAAGAGATTAATAATGAGAAATATGAATAAATTGTGTGCCTAGTATGTTATTCAATTTTCAGAGTTCTGGGTTTGGCGGCATGCCTATGATTGCCTACGGGCTATACGCTGGAATGGTGAAAAGACTGGGTCGTAAGCCTCAAAAACTGTAGCAGTCTAGCCGGGTTGAGGACCAAGATACTGGGGCCTAAGGGTCTAGCCGGGTTGAGGTCCAATAGACTGGGGCTGTTACATTATCCATGGATATATATATTGCCTATGGGGCTAGACACATGGTGTCATTATGGACTAAAGCAGTAACTCTGAAATTTAAATAGCATATTAGATCCTTTTTGGGCCCATGCTTGTCTTTGTTTTAATGTGAATTATGAATTATGATACAATTGAGTAATATAATGTTATGAGTTGTGCTTATGAAATATTTTAAAAAAATATAAGAAAGTGGATTGATGTGACATCTATATGCATTATGCATTTGGTATTGCATTGAGTTATATTGTTATTATCAAAGTTTGTACCACTAGGCTTTGGTTTAGAGCGATTGTTTCCATCGTGCAGATGACATGGTAGACCCAGTTGAGCCAGAGAGTTCTTCTAGACCAGGTCGGGTCTAGACTTGTTGTTGAGTTTGTAGAGTTGCTATCGAGATCAGAAACACTGCCTGCAGCATGTATATATTTTTATGTTATTGTACATTTTGAGTTTTATGCATAATATATTATGTTTTGAATTTTACGTATTGTATATTATAAAGAATGTTTGAGTCAATGTATTTGAAATGGGAGAGTAAGTGTGTTTTAAATTATATATATCTATATATATAAATGTTTGAGAAACTTGGTGAAATTGAGAAGTATGGTTGAGATGGTGGTTGGAAATTATTTGGGAGTGTTTTCTTTTTTGCAGGTTGTGTTTTGATAAATTTTGGGATGTCCAAAATACAGACAAAACTCTGACAAATTTTTTCCAGAGATTTTTATAAATATTATTTATTTTGGGTTCTTATAACAAGTAAATAATATTTATATTATATTTAATTTTTATATATTTAGAATTTGAAATTTTAAATTGGAAATGTAAAACAAAAATTAGTAAATCGGTCTGTGACATTTTTGTACCGTATATGCGTATTTTATATATGCTGGAAATATGTATTGTACGTATATAGGGTACAAGGGTGTTACATTTGTTTTGGTATCAGAGGCTAGGTTTGAGGTTCTCGACCTAGGTGGGAAGATAGAGAGAGGAAATGGGAGATTTAAAAATAGTTTTTAATTGTAATACAAGCATTGGCACTGACAATTTCTGATCTCTGATATAGTATTTTTTGCTTTGTTTGCAGATATAAGTAGTTATGGCATCTCGGCCGCATCAGGCTGCTGAGGGTAGTGCAGAGAGTGTGGCTCCAGATGAGGGTAGAGATGGAGATAGAGTTGTATCTGCTGGTGAGGCGTCTGTTTCTGTGCCTGTGAAACCAGCAGCTGATAAGATTCTGCCTGGCTGGGTATGGCATATGGTAGAGTTGTTGAGATAGGCTCCAGTTCCGCAGCCGCCACAGCCGCAGTCGCAACCGCAGTTGCCGGTGAGTCAGTATGATAAACTGAGAAAGTATGGGGCTGAGAACTTTGTTGGTACTACAGACCCTGCTGTAGCAGAACAGTGGCTAGATCGGGTTCAGAGGATATTTATTCAGTTACAGGTCAATCCAGAAGAGAAGTTTGATTATGCCAGATCTCTTCTGCAGAGACATGCATATGATTGGTGGAAGACGGTTCCACATGCTCTGGATGATCCACCAATCCTGACCTATGATGATTTTCTGCGGGAATTTGAGCAGAAGTATACTCCGAGAGAGTATAAAGATGCAAAGAAGATGGAATTCCTGAGTCTGAGACAGGATACCAGGATAGTGACCAAGTATGAGATCGAGTTTATCCGGTTGAGTCACTATGCTGCTGGGATCATTTTTGACGAGTTTAACAGGTGTAGGAGGTTTGAGGAGGGACTGAGACCCTCTATCATGTGCATCATCGCAGGCTCTCGGTATCAGGATTTCTCTCAGTTAGTTGCAGCTGCCAGGAGTGTTGAGAGGGCGCAGAGTCTTACAGCAGCTGCCAGGGTTGAGGAGACCAGAGTTAGGAGACCCCAGAGTGAGGCAGGGTCTTCATCAGTGAAGAGAGGCTGAGGGGAACATTTTCAGAGGTTTAGTAGGAGTCAGGAGCAGTTTGGCAGGTCAGTATAGTAGCAGAGACAGAGACAGAGACCTGTAATTTCAGTGGCTAGTGCTCCGGCCCCAGTGGCTCAGAGACCTACTCCACCTACTTGCGTTCATTGTGGTAGAGTACACGGAGGTGTCTGCTGGTGGAGAGGTGCTTCAGGAGTGTGTTTTAGATGTGGGTCATCAGACCATTTTATCAAAGATTATCCCGAGCCACCAGAGGTTAGGTTGGCAGATACTGCATCTTCTCGATCCAGTGTCAGAGGGGGTCGTGGTGGCAGAGGTTTTAGTAGAGGTGGTCGCCCTGGGTTTAGTCAGAGAGGAGGCTCTACATCCGGAGGCAGTAGGCCAGATGAGGCTGGGCCATCTCAGCTGGTTTATGTGATGCAGAGGCAGCCGGATGCTTCAGCCGTCATTGCGGGTACATTTTCTTTATTTGGTATTTCAGTCCTTGCTCTATTAGATCCTGGATCTACGCATTCATACATAAGTGCATCCATCTTGCCTGTGACTGAATTGCATTCTGAGTCCCTAGGATTTGATGTCTTAGTGATAAATCTTTTAGGGCATAGTGTTGTGGTGAGCAGGGTGCACCGAGATAGTCTAGTTGTTGTTCAGGATGAGGAGTTTCTCTGTGACCTGATTGAGATGCCTTTTAGGGAATATGATCTGATTTTAGGCATGGATTGGTTATCCAAGCATGGGGCTGTGGTAGACTGTCAAAAGAAATGTGTTACTTTGAGAACACGGGATGGTAGGGATGTTATAGTATCTAGTGAGCAGAGGTATCTTTCATCTATGTTTGTTTCAGCTGTTTCAGCTGGGAGGATGATTCGGAAGGATGTGAGGCTTATCTTGCTCATGTTGTAGATACTAGAGTAGTGGGATCCCTGCTTGAAAATATACCCACAGTTGCCGAGTTTCCAGATGTTTTCCCTGATGAGTTGCCAGGGGTACCTCCTGAGAGAGAAGTGGAGTTTGGTATCAATTTGTTGCCTGGTACCACTCCTATCTCTATTACCCCTTATCGGATGGCACCTGCTGAGTTGAGAGAGTTGAAGGTGCAGTTGCAGGAGTTATTGGATAAAGGGTTTGTCTGCCCTAGTGTGTCCCCGTGGGGAGCGCCTGTATTGTTTGTGAAGAAGAAGGATGGCACCATGAAATTGTGTATTGATTATAGGAAGTTGAATAAGGTGACCATCAAGAACAAGTATCCTTTGCCTCGGATAGATGATCTCTTTGATCAGTTGAAGGGAGCAGCAGTATTCTCTAAGATTGATCTAAGATCAGGGTACCATCAGTTAAGAGTCAGAGATGTGGATGAACCCAAGACAACTTTTCGTATGAGGTATGGGCATTATGAGTTTCTGGTGATGCCCTTTGGATTGACGAATGCACCAGCAGCTTTTATAGATTTGATGAACAGGGTATTCAGACCATATTTAGATCAGTTTGTGGTGGTCTTCATTGATGATATCTTGGTGTATTCACATAATGAGGAGGATCATGATAGGCATTTACGGATCGTTTTGCAGACTCTGAGAGAGAAGAAGTTGTATGCTAAACTGTCTAAGTGTGAGTTCTGGCTCGATCAGGTAGCTTTTCTTGGTCATGTGGTTTCAGCAGAGGGTATTAGAGTTGATCCGAGTAAAGTTGAGGCTATCTTGAATTGGAGTCCACCGAAGACTATGACAGAGGTTAGAAGTTTTCTGGGATTGGCAGGCTATTATCGTCGATTTGTGAAGGGTTTTTCTATAATAGCTACACCACTCACCAGATTACTTTGGAAAGGAGTTAAATTTGTGTGGACTGATCGGTGTCAGGCGAGTTTTGAGGAGCTGAGGGAGATGTTGACTCAAGCTCCTATCCTTACCCTGCCTGTGGAAGGTAAACCATATGTTATATATAGTGATGCTTCACACAATAGTTTAGGTTATGTTTTGATCAGGAGGGTAGAGTCATTGCTTATGCCTCTCGACAGTTGAAACTGCATGAGTTGAATTATCCAACGCATGATTTGGAATTAGCAGCAATAGTCTTTGCCTTGAAGATTTGGCGGCATTATTTGTATGGGGAAAAGTGTTTCATTTATATAGATCACAAGAGTTTGAAATACCTGGGTGTTCAGAGAGAGCTGAATCTTCGGCAGAGACGGTGGTTAGAGTTGATTAAAGACTACGATTGTTTGATTGATTATAATCCTGGTAAGGCAAATGTTATTGCTGATGCCTTGAGTCAAAAATCTTTGGCAGGTTTGACTGCTTATTCGCTCTCATTGCTTGTTGAGTTGAGAGCATTGCATGCTAGATTTGAGTCTTCTGATGATGGTGCTTTGATGGCTCAGTTGCAGTTGAGGCCAGTCTTGTTGGATCATATTAGGGAGGCTCAATTAGCAGATGAGAGAATTCAAAAAATTGTGTTGGTTTGTCAGAAAGGGGAAAGTCGAGACTTTTATGTGAGGGATGATGGCAGTCTAAGGTATAGAGATAGATTGTGTATTCCTGATGGTGCAGAATTAAAAAGAATGATATTAGAGGAAGCACATCAGTCACTTTTTCCTATGCACCTTGGGAGTACCAAGATGTATCAGGACTTGAAGCGAAATTATTGGTGGTCAGGTATGAAGAGGGACATAGCAGAGTTTGTATCCAGATGTCTCACTTGCCAGAAAGTGAAGGCTGTGCACCAAGTTCCTTCAGGATTGCTCCAAACTTTATCAGTGCCAGAGTGGAAATGGGAGCGAGTGACAATGGATTTTGTGACTGGACTACCTTTGACTCAGAAGAAGTATGATGCAATCTGGGTGATAGTTGATCGGATGACGAAGACAGCTCATTTTCTTCCAGTTCGGATGGATTATTCTCTTGAGAGATTGGCTGAGCTGTATATCAATGAGATAGTCAGGTTGTATGGAGTCCCAGTTTCTTTGGTGTCGGATCGAGATCCCCGGTTTACTTCGAGGTTTTGGAAGAGTTTGCATAATGCTTTGGGTTCTCGATTGCATTTTAGTACTGCTTTCCATCCTCAGACAGATGGACAGTCAGAGAGAGTGATACAGATTCTGGAGGATATGTTGAGGAGTTGTATCATTATTTTTGCCGGGAATTGGGACATATTTTTGCCATTAATTGAATTTGCTTATAACAATAGTCATCAGTCGAGTATTGGGATGACTCCTTATGAGGCTTTATATGGCAGGAGATGCATGACACCTTTGTGTTGGGATGAAGTTGGAGAAGGTAAACTGGTTGGTCCCGATTTGATTAAGGAAACAGAGGAGAAAGTGAAGGTGATTCGGGGTCGTTTGAAAGCAGCTTCAGACTGACATAAATATTATTCAGATTTAAAGAGAAGAGACATAGAGTTCAGTGTGGGAGATAAAATGTTTCTGAAGGTGTCTCCATGGAAGAAGGTTTTGAGATTTGGCCGCAAAGGGAAGTTGAGTCCTCGTTTCATAGGACCATATGAGGTGTTGGAGAGAGTTGGTCCAGTGGCTTATAGACTAGCTTTGCCGCCTGAGTTGGATCGAATACATAATAGTTTCCATGTCTCGATGCTTCGGAGATACAGGTCTGACCCATCTCATATCTTGTCAGTGGAGTCCATTGAGGTGAGTTCAGATCTGACTTACGAGGAAGAACCAGTGGCGATTTTGGCATGAGAGGTTAAAGAATTGAGGAATAAGAAGGTGCCACTTGTAAAAATCCTTTGGAGGAATCATGCCACTGAGGAGACAACCTGGGAAAGTGAGCAGCCGATGTAGAGTCAGTTTTTCCATTTGTTCCAGACTTGAGGACAGGTAATTTCGAGGACGAAATTTGTTTTAGGGGGAGAGAATTGTAACATCCAAATTTTTTTGAAAATTTCTAATTTTTGAAAAATTGGATAAAATAAATTATAATTTAAAAGGATAAATTAAATTAATGGTTTTAAATGAAAAATGAAGGGATTTTAAATGAAAAAGTGGAATATTTATGTGATATATATGCAAAATATATATAACATATATAAAAGTCAACACTTTTTAAAAGAAAAAGGTATTTTGGTAATTAAATCTTATAAATTCAAAATTAATAAAATAATTCAAAAATAAATTCATTTTGAATGGAAGAGGGAAATTAAGTCTTTTAATTTATTAAAAAAATAATTAAATAATTAAATAATAAATTATTTTAATATATATATGTGTGTGGTTTAAAAAAAAAGATGAAAGAAAAAGAAATATTAAAAGTCTTCTTCTTCTTCTTCTTCTCCTTCCATTGGCTGAATTTTCCATGGGAGTTAGACCAAGAATTTGATTCTTCCATACTCCATAAATTGAAGAAATTAACAAGTTGCAAGTGAATTTTTGGTGATCTTCACCAAAATTAGTAAGTTTCCATATCTTTTCTTTGAATTCCTTGGAAATTTGGATTATGTGAGTTTGGAGATTTTGATGTAGTATGTTATAATTGTTGGAATTGGTGTGTATGATGTTATTTTGGATAGTTAACAATGATTCTAAGGTTAGATTGAAGAGATTATGGAGTTTGGTTAAAGAATAGTGAAGAGAGAGAATTTAGGGTTATGAATTTTTGGGGTTTTGAAAACATGAACTTTAATTGTGCAAATTGATTCCAAATGAGTTGTTTTGATTCATAAATAAGTATTTTAAAGTCAAATATTGGATTTGGTGGTGTTGGGTTGGAGTTTGAGAATGGAAGTGGAGATTTAGGGTTTTGGAAAAGTGATTTTCCAAAGTGGTTGAATTGTGTGATTTTATTTGTTTAAGCATGTTGTTTAGTGTTAAAAGTGATGAATATAATCTTGGAATGAGTAATGGATTGTGTTGGAATGGAAAACCTCCAATGGGGGAAGGTTAGGCCATTTTTGAGATTTTATGTATAAGAGTGTATTTTTATAATTTAAATGATTTAAATGTTTTAAAATATATTTTTAATAATATAAATAAACTTAAAACACTAATTTAATAGTAGTAGAATGGAATTCCAATGTTGAAGTAAGGAAAGGCTAAATTTTTGGAAATTTGTAGGAGTGATGTGTAATTATGGTTTAATGTTGAAAATGCCATTAAATGTGATACTAAATGATTATTTGTTATCACATTTTGTTTAGGCATTGAGGGATGTTGATTTGCTTCATCCAAGTGGTGAAGGGCAAGTTGGAAAGATTGGATTGAAGGTTGTTTTTAGCTTGCTTTGGGTTGCTAGTGGAGGTATGTACAAACTTTGAATATAATGTTTATATTTGCATAACATTTGGACTTAACACATTTTGGCTGGAAAATGTGTTAAGCTACTTGGTTCATTGATTGTGTATGAATAATGTGCTATGGCATTTGTAATGTCATAAATGTGTTAAATGCATTGTGAAAAGCCATTGATAATGGCTAATTTGTGTAACATGTGAAATATGCATATTATGTGAAAATACCCAAAGTAATTGGGTAATGTGTTGTGAATGCAAAAAATGATATATGTGTAATAATGAAATGAATTGATATTGATAAAAATGAGAAAAGTGAGAAAAATGAGAAAGAGGTGAAAAATGAGAAAAGTGAGAAAACAAAATGTGAAAATAAGGCAATGTGCCTAGATTGAATATGTAAAAATGAGAAAGAGATTAATAATGAGAAATATGAATAAATTGTGTGCCTAGTATGTTATTCAATTTTCAGAGTTCTGGGTTTGGCGGCATGCCTATGATTGCCTACGGGCTATACGCTGGAATGGTGAAAAGACTGGGTCGTAAGCCAGGCCAGCTGATAAATATGATGTTTTTGGGGTGAAAAGACTGGGTCGTAAACCTCAAAAACTGTAGCAGTCTAGCCGGGTGAGGACCAAGATACTGGGGCCTAAGGGTCTAGCCGGGTTGAGGTCCAAGAGACCGGGGCTGTTATATTATCCATGGATATATATATATTGCCTACGGGGCTAGACACATGGTGTCATTATGGACTAAAGCAGTAACTCTGAAATTTGAATAGCATATTAGATCCTTTTTGGGCCCACGCTTGTCTTTGTTTTAATGTGAATTATGAATTATGATACAATTGAGTAATATAATGTTATGAGTTGTGCTTATGAAATATTTAAAAAAAATATAAGAAAGTGGATTGATGTGACATCTATATGCATTATGCATTTGGTATTGCATTGAGTTATATTGTTATTATCAAAGTTTGTACCACTAGTCTTCGGCTTAGCGCGATTGTTTCCATCGCGCAGATGACAGGGTAGACCTAGTTGAGCCAGAGAGTTCTTCTAAACCAGGTCGGGTCTAGACTTGTTGTTGAGCTTGTAGGGTTGCTATCGAGATCAGAAACACTGCCTGCAGCATGTATATATTTTTATGTTATTGTACATTTTAAGTTTTATGCATAATATATTATGTTTTGAATTTTATGTATTGTATATTATAAAGAATGTTTGAGTCAATGTATTTGAAATGGGAGAGTAAGTGTGTTTTAAATTATATATATCTATATGTATAAATGTTTGAGAAACTTGGTGAAATTGAGAAGTATGGTTGAGATGGTGGTTGGAAATTATTTGGGAGTGTTTTCTTTTTTGCAGGTTGTGTTTTGATAAATTTTGGGATGTCCAAAATACAGACAAAACTCTGGCGAATTTTTTCCAGAGATTTTTATAAATATTATTTTTTTTGGGTTCTTATAACAAGTGAATAATATTTATATTCTATTTATTTTTTACATATTTAGAATTTGAAATTTTAAATTGGAAATGTAAAAAAAAATTAGTAAATTGGTCTGTGACATTTTTGTACCGTATATGCGTATTTTACATATGCTGAAAATATGTATTGTACGTATATAGGGTATAAGGGTGTTACAGGATGCTACTTGCTACCAAGGTTTCTTAAAACTAAAGGATAAGGAACACTTATGAATGATTAAAGGAGAAAACCAATCAAAGAGAAAATGTTTTTGAAAAAAAAAGCCCATTTAAATTTTATTTTGAAAATTTTAAATGTCCCTAGGGAGTTGCTAGTTGTGAGTTCTTGTCCGAGCACCAATCCGATCCTCTCAAAAATTGGGAGCCGAAATGCTCATTTGGGCTTAGTCTCATAAGACATCGCCACGTATAGTCTCCAGTCGGTTCCATATGCATGAGTTTAAAGAAAATAGTATTCTCTATTTTAATAAAATAGTTTATTCTCCTTTTGTTATGAAAAAGAGGAAGTGACTTTTATTTTAAAAAGTGAGAATTAGAGAGTCATCACCTTAATTTATTTTATTTGGAAAAAATTAAGGAAATACTCATTTGATTGACTACATTAAATTTGATTAATTTTTACCTAAAAGGAGACTAGTCCAAAATCAATCACGATGGATCTGCAACTAAGTTTTCAAACACATTTTAATAAAAATGATTCTCCCTTTGATTGAAGTGCTTTTAATGCCAAAATTAATAATGAATGATTATTAAATATGCAACATATTTAATAATATGACATCCACAACATGCATCACAAAGGATAATTATTAAATCTTCATCAAAATAATAATTTTAGTAGAGCTTTGACTCTAGCCCTTATTGGTTCAAGGTCGAGCACAAGTCCCCAATTAACTAATTAATTGAAGAGACAAATATTAGAAATAATGGCAACCATTGCAAAACTCATCAAATTTGCAATGTGGCCCAAAATCTCAAGAAAAAAATGAGAGATAAATAATAGCAAAAATTTAAATAAAAGAATCGGTTGGATTTATTTAGGTGAAAGCTCACCACTCAAAGTAAAATTTTAACTATACTGACTTATCCCGTTTGAATGGAAATCAGAGCTGTAACTAGTTTGTGCCTTTGGTTGCAAATGTCTTTAATTAACTAATTTTAGTTAATTTATATTATTGAATTGGGAAGAGAAATGTGAGGAAATTTATACGTTGGGCAGATGCTTTCTCTGGATATACGATTGAAGTGATTTACAACTCTGTAGCTCCACTTGGAGAGTCCCGAGAAACAAATGCATAATAAATTTGATTAAAAATAATTATGAAAGAATTGAATTGAATTTGATTAAATTATGCAAGGATGAATTTATTATATTTGGTGTCCGAATTAATTTTGGTAGAGTTTCAGTATGCAAAATTTGCCCCCCCCCCTCCTACTAAAAAAAAGATTCTCCTATCTATAAAAGAGAAAAAATGGGCAGAAAATTTGAATTGGAAGGAGCTAGGTGCACAAAACGCGACCTAGTGTGGCTGGGCCACACACTCCAGGCTAATTGCACACACTGCGACTTGTTTTTGCCGTTTTGGGCCAGTTTTTGATCTTCGATTTATACAATTCAAGTTGCATTGGATTTTTTATCACATGGTATTTCATTTAGAGTCAAAATTTAGGTTTTTTCGTCAAGTCCAAAATCGAGGGATCTCGGGGACCATTTTGGGCCTGTAATTTTGACTCGTGCGATTTCAATTTTGTTGAAACCGTAATCATATTTACCTCAATATAGGTGAAAAAGTAGGGTTTCACATACTGTATTTCGATAATTTTATTATTTTTAATGAATTTTCCTTTTACTAATTATTGATATAATGTTTGCTTAATTTTGTTTTGTTATCTTAACTTTGATTTATTTTTGCATACGTTTTATACTTTTCATGAAATTTTTATTTTCTTATTTATTTTAGTTTATTATTAATATTATCCATTTTCTTGTTTTTTATTATATATATTTTTATTAATATAATTTTTTTTTAAAAAATGACCCTTGTGTCTCACTGAACGCAATGCGTGGCCACCCACGAACTGCATGAACACCATATGGAGCACGGATGTTCATGCATCTTGCAGATGAGCCATGCTCTGTGAGGACACGTCGCACGATGCACAAACAAGATGGTGCCCCTATATATATGGCTGATTTTCTATTATTTTGTGCATTTGTACCAATTCCTGTGCAATTATTTGCATTTTTTTTAGCCTTTTAGAGAAATTTTCATTTTGATTACTGATTGTTTTACTATGAACTATTTTTTAGTCATTCTCTGCATCTATGGACCACCTTTTTGGACAAAGCGGATAAAAGTAAATTTAGGGCGATATAGAATTGTGCTGGCTATTACCTTAAAAAGGTGTAAAACTGGACAGGGATTTTATTTAGATTTGTCTAAAATTTTAGGATCCTGTGGACCATGTGTTCAAGTTTGGGGCTATAATGGAGGAGATGTGTTCTACTTTTGAGAAATTTAGTGTTGTAATGGAATGCAGTACTAATGCTGAAGTGGCTGCCCCTGAATTACTCACTGGGTATTTTCATGCTATCCTGAGGTTATTTAACTTGGGTGAGGCTGAGGCAGCTCTTATAGTAAAGGAGGACAAAGTGAACCTATGTGCACTTATTACTGAATTGTAGGAGAATATTGAGGATAGAGTGAGGTAAAAACTGCGCCTGTGGGCTTTACCTTAAAAAGGTGTAAAACTAGATAGGAATTTCATTCAAGCTTGTCTGAAATTTTGGGATCATGTTGGCCATGTGTTCAAGTTTAGCGCCGTGATGGAGGATATGTGTCCTATTTTTAAATAATTTAGTGTTATTCTAGAATGCAGTACTGAGGCTGAACTGGCTACCCCTGAGTGTTGCACTTGATATTTTCATGCTCTCTAGAGGCTATTTAACTTGTGTGAGGTTGAGGCAGCTTTTATGGTGAGGGAGGACAAAGTGAACTTGTGTGCACTTATTGCTGAATTCTAGGAGGATACTAAGGATATAGTGAGGCAGAAACTATACCAGAGGGCTTTAGTCTTATATCATACCAATGGATTTTTGTTTAATGGGGACCCAGGCTGGGGCTTGATTGATTTGGTTCCATTGATTCTGTAAATGGAGGATTCATGGTCTATTGCTGCTTTATCAGGATAGATCCAATAGCAGTTGATTGACACTTCCACTTCTTTTCATTGCATTAACCTCATCTAAAAAGTCGCTTAGATCTAGTATACAATAATAATCTTGGATGAGAAATGTAAGATCCATTTCGCCATCTGCTAAAGAAGTAATGGCATTGACATTTTAGTGATATGGTAGTTAGTACTGATGTTGGGCTGCTTGGGAGGTAGGATGGATCTATTATCAACTAGATCTTGGATGCTTTAGATTTCTACAAACATCTATTTTATGGCCTATACCTTGTTGGTACTCACATTATTCATTGATGTTCCATTTCTTAGGGCATGGGTTAGGTGCATGCTTGGGATCCAATAGTTGAATTAGTTGGGCTTCCAAGACTTTTTTTGTACACTAAGATGAGAGGCATGTCAAAATCTATGAATGCTCATTGTTGGCTTCTTTCCAAAATGGATCTATTGTTGTAGTGTGATGCTAGCTACCTCACTACTTTTCTGATTGGTAGTTTGAGGGCCATTGTAGTTTGATTTCTTTCTGAATCGGGAGAAAAAGACTGTCTCATCCTTAATTTAGCTAATATGCATTAGATCTTCAATTTTAGTGGTAGTGTAAATAAGATCAATTTTAGTGGTAGTGGAAATAAAATCCTTGAAGAAAGGTAAGTATTGTGTCTGAAGGTAAGTTTGGTAAACATGCAGTGGGTTCCTCGCAATGATGTTAATTCCTCTTGTTTTAAAGGGTGATTAACCATCTGTGATGCTTTTCCTCTCCACCATGTAAGGAACAAGGAGAAGATTCCTTTTGACCTTGTTTAGTTGCCTCGAGGTCCCTTCTTGTAATGTCCACTTCAGTATTATAGTGGTACTATTTGGCGAAGGCATTGTAGATATCCTTCTAGGTTTGGTACTTCTTGACTGGGTCCATGAACCAACAATTGAATAAGGAGCTTGTCATTGAGCCCTATAGGCTTGATGATACATTTTAAGGTGAGCCTTAGGGAAAGTGGTCCCATCAAACTTATCCATCTCAATCATTTTGAACTTGATTGGTAATCGGGCCTCAGGGTATAAGGTTAAGGACTAGAGATCAAGAGTCTCATCTTTATGTTTAAAGTTCTTAATCCGCTTCTCCATTACTTCTAACTTTTCCATAACAAGTGGATTTCAGGGTGATCTCCTCTTTGAAAAAGATTCCCAGAGGGGCTAGGTGTAGGGACCTTTGGGAGCTCAGCAGTCATCCCTTGCTGGTTAAGGTCAATAATAGGTGCAGGCCAGGTGGAAGATGAACCCATGTTTGACTGTTTTCTGTGCAATATATTTTGAACCTCATTTATGATGGAGTTGCATTGTGTGCTTAGAGAATCAACCAATGTTTTTTTGACATTAGTTTGCATATTAATAAGCATGTTCCTGAAGTTTTCCTCTTGCCTCGTGAGGATAGTCCTAGCAAAAGCTTGCATGTTAAGGAAATTAGTTAGCTGAGACATGAGTACCTTTAAATAAAAAAAAAGGTGAGGTTAGTGGCTCGGATAAGGATGCATATCGTGATGCATAATTTTGGGCAAATGATTAGTCAATCATGGTTTGGACTTTAACCAGTATGGTTTCTTGGAGTTTATCTTTTTTGATAAGAAATTCCCTAGCTGAGTTGCTTACAACATAGGTTGATTTCATGATGGGGCCTTCGTCTTGATTCATGATTCATGATAAGAAACATTTTTAATGTGAGGTGGAATTCAAAAATTTCGGATGATGCATAGATTTTAATTCAATGTTTCTTCTTTCTTTCTTTTTTTTTGAAAAGGAACTTTCCTTTTAGAGTTTTCTAAAAAGATTTTTTATTATTAGTGGTTTGGGCAATGTAGCTTATGATTAGGGTTCATATTTTAATATGGTTGGTGTTACTTGATTTTGGACATGTCAAGTCTTAACCTTATTTTTGGGTAATTGGGCTATTGTAGCTTTTGATTTTAGAGTGGACCAAATCGGCATGGCTTAAGTCCAAGCTTGACAATCAAGGCTTATGGTTTTTATTATTTTGGATAAATCAAGGTGTTTAAAGTTTGTGAAGGTAAATCTATGCGATTTAAGTTTAATGTGGTTTAAGGATATAACTTCAATTTGAATTGAGTTTTAAGAAAATGACACCTTAAAATTATAAGGATGGCATGGATGAAATGCATGCATATATGCATAAATGAAAACAATTTTATGAGCATGACATAAGATTAGCATACTTACCACTTAAGGATTGGGTTCGTAGCCTTTACATACAAAAGGTGGTTTGGTCTAAAGTCCTGCCATACTAGGACAGCTATATTCCTAATCACACGTCGAATAATGAATCTCACGTGGGTCCAACAGTATGTGCATGTCCGTTATACCTCAATCTCAAAAGGATTGAAGATTCACCACGGGTTGGATGCTTTCGAAATCTCTCAACATTCCTAATGAAGGTTGCCAAGTTAATGCCACTTGCCACTTAAAGATTTCTTAAACTAAATGGTAAAGAACCCTTATGCACGATGAAGAAAAAAGCAATCAAAGAGAAAAAAATATTTATTTTGAAAAGAGCCATTTTTAAAATTTTATTTTGAAAATTTTGAAATTCCCTAATGGAGTCACTAAATGTAAGGCCTTGCCCGAACATCGATCCAACATGTTGGCAAAATAGAGTTGAAATGCTCTTTTAGGCTTAGTGGCCTTGCTTAAACACCAATCCAACATGTTGGAAAATTAAGTCGAAATCCTCTTTTAGGCTTAGTCTCATGCGACACCATCGCGTATGGTCTCCACGCAATTTGGTAAGCATGGGTTTGATAATGAATTTTCTATTTTGAGAAAATATTTACTTTCCTTTTATTCTGAAAAAGAGAAGATGACTTTTATTTTGAAAAGCATTTTATTGGAGAGTCGTCACCTTAAATTATTTAGTTTAGGAAAATTTAAGGAGAAAACCCATTTTGTTGACTCCATGAAAAATATTTAATTTTTCTTTCAAAAGGCACTAGTCTGAAACTATCTACGATAGATCGCAGACTAGGTTTTCAAATAAAATTTAATAAAAAATATTTCTTTTTGATTGGATAAGTATGAATGACAATTAGTTATGTATGAATAGTTAATAATATGACATCCATAATTTTAATAAAAATAATTTATTACAACCTTAGAAATAGCATTCATAGGAAAACTTTGATTCTGGTCCTTATGGATGGTCTCAAGTTCCTAGGGTATGGAGCCAACGTCGTCAAGTATAGCAGTGTTAGTAGCTTAGGGTCTTTTTTCTAGAGGTAACCACTCCTCCTCCTAAAGCACTAACATGTCCAACTAACTAGTAGTTTTTCTACCCATCCTTTCGAGCTCATGAATAGTTGAACAATCTGAGCCGTCTTGTCTCAATAGACGTGGTTGCTCAAAGGATTTAAGAATTGAATTTAGTTAGAGCAACTAGGGACGCTATGAGGTATTTAATTGTTTTAGCTCGAGCGAAAAGGCTTTCTGTCGAAAGAGAAATTCTTATTAAGCTCAATGAATCCATTTAAATGGTTGATGCTTTCTTGATGGTTGCATGTGACCAAGCCAAGAATGGCTAGAGTTGAAAGAGAGATTTTCTCTTTTATAAATCCTCAACTAATTAACAATTAAATAAATAATGAATATAAAATTAAATCCATACATCCATAATTAAACGGCAATAAATTAAATTGTGATGAACTAAATAGCAATAATTGAAATTGCAAAAACCCAAAATCAGTTTAATGGACTAATTTTATGATTTTTGGTGAGGACACGCTACCTGGAGTGAAATTTCAGATTGTGCCTACTTATCCTGTTGGAATGAAAATCAAAGTCATTAGTAGTTTATACCCTTTGATTGCAAAGAGCTTGATTAACCAATTTTAGTTAATTATTGTTACTAAATTGAAATAGAGAAAGAAAGGAAAAAAAGACCATTAACATTCTTTTTTGCTTGGTGTAGGGTTGAAGTGCTTTACCGCTTCAAAGCCCCACTTGAATAATTATGTAATTTAAGTAACAGGTGGAATAAGGAATTAATTTAAAGAAGTGAGGTTAATTAAGTGATGTGTTTAATTTAAGTGCTCAAAAGTTAATTTGGTAGAGTCTCAAAGCTCAAAAATCAGACCATTATACTTAAAAAGGGACATATATTTATAATGGTGCAAAAATATGTCTACAGAAGGACAAAGGGTCATGTGCGCATTAGCCTGGCCTATTGCGGCTCGACCCGGTAGTGCTCGTCATGACCTAATAGCACATGGCATGGCCAGGTCGCGTGTGGCGTGGATCGACTAGCCCATTATATAATTAATTAATTAATTAATTTAATTAATTAATTTTTTACTTTTAGCCTAAAAATTACCTAATTGTTAATCAAGTGAAAATTTAAGGGTTCTGTTGACATGCAAATTCAGCACGTTTTTATGCATTATATTGTGTTAATTTTATGGTTAATTGTGCTTGGAAGAACGTTTTTACTTGGTTTCTTATATTTATGTTAGGAATGTTGGATTTGGTTAAAATGGAGCATTTGGAGCTTGTTTATGAGGGTTTCGATCAAAGGAATTCGCTGCTGGATTTTCGAGGACGTTTTAAAGGCTGCTGGGAGTTACCTAGGGCAAGACTAAGAGCAAAGGTGTTGCTGACGGAGCTGTTTTTAATTGGGCAGCTGGCCCACGATTTTTATGAGTGATTTAAGCTTAATTTACAGCTTAAGGAATAGTTTTGAACACTATTTTATGGGCCCTTCTGTATTATATTAGTTGAGGCCCCATTTTCAAGAGGATAAAAACTGAAATTAGGTTTTTAATAGGCACTTTTTAGCTAGCCAAAGGATTATTACGAATTTGGCAGAATTCTTTCGTATTTTGGATGATGTTTTGTGAAATAGCCATGCGTGGCTAGCCGCCCTTTTCAGCTGTGGGTTGACAAACGAATTGGAGTTTACTTAATCGTGAGGTTCTTTAATCTTTAAATTGATTTCAGATCTTGAATTTGCATTCTTATCTTTACTGTGATTTATTGGGAAAATCCATCCCTTAGCGGATCTCTTTTGAATGAATTGACAGGGCCCGTTATTTATTTGATTGGGATTTTCATAGCTAATTAATGAAAATTGAATCTGTAATTGTTCGTGTGAATTGATATAAGTGGCAATTGATTTAACTTGATTGTGTAGAAGCTTTTAGGTTAAATTAAGTAAACATAAGATCTAATCTAAATTAATCTCGCTAGTAGATTTGTTGGTTAGGGCAAGGTCTTTCTGGGGTTCATTGCAATCGATGAATTAATTCTTGTCGCTAGTATTGGGGTTGTTTGTCGATTAGGGATTTTACATAGCGCCATGTCTTGTTTGATCTAATCAGAACGGAAAGATTTGTTGTAGACGCTAGTTCGAAAACTTTAACTTGTCTGCAGTTTATGATTTGGTAGAATCCTTGTGAACCAATGATCGATTCAAGTGAATTCCATTCCGTCAATACCCATAGCTGATTTCGTTTCTCATTGTTCAGATTTTAATTATTTATTTCGTTGCTTAATTTTAAGTTCCAACTAGTTTTATTTAATTTCTCAATTCCCCTTTTATTTTTATTTTCGTATTCTGTCAGTACCTGGTTAGTCTTGAGCAAGACTACTAGTCTCTGGGGTACGACCCTGCTCCCCATATTACAAATTTGTTTTGTAGGAAGAGAAGGTTAATTATTTTTGGTGGTTTCGACGTCCATCAAATTTTGGCGCCGTTGCCGGGGACTAGTTAACTTTACTATTTGTTGTCTTTTTGGATGACCAGGTCTGCAAATCTACCATTAGAATACGATCCGGAGATAGAGAAAACAGCCCGTTCGTTGAGAAAGAGAGCTAAAGAAAGGAAGTGGGCAGAAGTAACTTCCACATCTGATCTGGCAGGTACAACTCTTAATTTAGTTGAATATTCAGCTGAATTTGAAGAGGAAGAGTTCGTACAAGAGGAAATTTTGGTAAATTCTGATAAGGAAGAAACAATGGCTGATAATCGGACCGTTAGGGAGCTACAAGCTGCCCCCATAACTCAGCAGCCCCTGTGCATTGCTTTTCCGGAGCTGACAACACCGTTCGAACTGAAATCGGGTTTGATTCATCAACTACCAAGTTTTCATGGAATGAAAATAGAAAATCCACACAACTTTTTGAAGGAATTCCATGGTGTTTGTTCGAGTATGAAGCCGCAAGGAGTTACTGAAGAGCAGATCAAGTTGAGAGCATTTCCATTTGCACTTAAGGATGTTGCTAAGGAGTGGTTACTCAATCTGCCTCCTGGTTCTATAGAAACATGGACCGACATGGCTAAGACGTTTTTGGAGAGATATTTCCCAGCCTCTAGAGCAGCCATAATTAGAAGAGAAATATGTGGGATCAAGCAAAAAGTTGAAGAGAGCCTTTATGACTATTGGGAGAGGTTTAAGCGGTTATGTGCAGCTTGTCCACAACATGGAATGTCGGGTCAATCCTTGATCCAATATTTCTATGAAGGAATGGTGGATATGGAGAGGAAGATGATGGATGCGACTAGTGGAGGAGCACTTGTGAATAAAACCCCAACTCAAGCTAGGGAAATCATAACAACCATGGCTGCCAACTCTCAACAATTCGGACAAACTGACGAACCCTCAAGAAGAGCCTACCAGGTAAGTAGTTCTTCTACGGATGATAGACTTGATGAACTAACTTCCATGTTTAAAAATTTTACTGCAGGGTTCAATGCTCGCTCCAATGTGTGTGGATTGTGCTATTCACCCGATCACCCAACGGATTTGTGCTATCAAATCCAAGAAAATCAAGAGCAAGTTAATGCAATGGGTGGATTCTCCGGGCAGCACCAAAGGCCAAATAACTCATTTCCTAACTCATCTAATGTAGGTTGGAGAAATCAGCAGAACTATGGTTATGGGAATAGGCAGAATTTTTAGCAAGCTAGAGCACCTCCTCAACAAGCTTCTAGCTCAAACATGTCTTTGGAAGATATCGTCAAATCCCTAGCTACTAGCACAGCCACATTTCAGCAAGATGTTAGAAGGGAGATGAGTGAAATTACTTCCAACGTGAATGCTCTTTCACAAGAAACCAAGAGGAGCTTGCAACATATGGAGACCCAAATCAGCCAGCTTGCCTCTTCCGTGGGTAAAATTGAGTCCCAAGGGAGGTTACCCTCCCAAACTATTGTAAACCCGAGAGAAAATGCGAGTGCGATCACCTTGAGGAGTGGTAAGGAGCTGGAAACTCCAGACCCTAAGAAGGGCGGCCAAAGAACCATGAAAGAAGCTGAAGAGGAGGTAGAAATTCAGCCCAAAGAGCCCTCCAAGCAACCATATTCTGAACAGCCCCGATCTTTCACTATTCAGCCCCCTTTTCCAGAAAGGTTGGCCAAAACAAGAAGGGCAATTGAAGAGAAAGATATTTTAGAGACTTTTCGAAAAGTTGAGGTGAACATTCCATTGCTAGATGCCATTAAGCAAATACCCCGATATGCGAAATTTCTCAAGAAGCTTTGCACCAACAAGAGGAAAATAGATAGTGTAGAGAAGGTGGAAATGGGTGAAGTTTGCTCCGCCATGATTCAAAGGAAGAAGCTCCCACAAAAATGCAAGGATCGAGGTATGTTTGCTATTCCTTGTAGGATAGGTGATGTAGGTATTAAGAGAGCTATGTGTGACTTAGGGGCCTATAAATGTCATGCCTTTTTCTATTTACTCATCTTTCAAGGGCTGCCCCTTGAAAGAAACGCGTATTATTATTCAATTGGCAGACAGGTCTATTGTTTATCCGGTGGGTGTGCTTGAGGATGTCTTGGTTCAGGTAGGTGAGTTAATTTTTCCAGCTGATTTCTATGTGCTTAACATGGAGGATGATAAATCCTCAACTACAGCTGATTTATTGCTTGGGAGACCTTTCCTTCGTACCGCAAGGATGAAAATTGATGCCTATGAAGGAACATTATCTATGGAATTTGATGGTGAGAAAGTCCAATTTAATGTTTATGAGGCAATGAAATACCCTTGTGATGTTTCTAGTATTTGCTGCATTGATGTAATTGATCCTTTAGCTCAATAAGTGTTTGAATTAAATGCTGTTGATGAACTTGATTTAGTGCTTTGCAGGGATATTAATGTGGACAGCATTAAACAGCTTGAAGAAACCTTCTTGATTAATGATAATGTGCAAGAAATTGTGTGTGAAATGGAGGCAAATAAGCCCTTTAAATCTAGCAACAGCCGTTCTATTTTGCCTCCTCACCATGCGAAGATCTTACCATCTGTTTTGCAGGCCCCGAAGTTGGAGCTAAAACCGCTGCCCGGTCACTTAAAGTATGTATTTTTAGGAAATGGAGATACACTACCTGTTATTATCTCCAACAAACTCAGCAAGGTGGAAGAGAAGAGCTTAGTTGAAGTTCTTAGGAAGCATAAAGAAGCCATAGGATGGACCATAGCTGACATTAAGGGATTGAGCCCTTCGACTTGCATGCACCGGATTTATTTGGAGGAGGGCAGCAAGCCCACTAGAGATGCTCAGAGGCGATTGAACCCACCTATGATGGAGGTAGTAAAGAAGGAAATACTGAAGTTGTTGGATGCAGGCATGATTTATCCCATTTCGGATAGCAAGTGGGTGACCCCGGTGCAAGTGGTACCAAAGAAGACTGGAATTACTGTAGTGAAGAATGATGAGGGGGAGTTAGTGCCTACAAGAGTCCAAAATGGGTGGAGAGTGTGTATAGATTATAGGAAGTTAAATGCAGCAACAAGAAAAGATCATTTCCCACTCCCCTTTATTGACCAAATGTTGGAAAGGCTAGCTGGCCGTACTCACTACTGTTGCTTAGATGGTTTTTTGGGTTTCTTTCAGGTACCGGTGGCACCCAAGGACCAAGAAAAGACAACCTTCACCTGCCCGTTTGGTACGTTTGCCTATCGACGGATGCCATTCGGACTCTGCAACGCTCCAGCCACGTTCCAAAGGTGTATGATGAGCATATTTTCTGACTTTGTGGAGGAGATTATAGAGGTATTTATGGATGACTTTACCGTCTATGGTAATAATTTTGATGAGTGCCTAGTTAATCTTGAAAAAGTTTTACAAAGGTGTATAGAGTCAAACTTAGTGCTTAATTATGAGAAATGTCATTTTATGGTAGATCAAGGTTTGATTCTAGGACACATTGTATCATCTAAGGGCATTGAGGTTGATAAAGCTAAGATTGATGTTATGAAATCCTTACCCTACCCCACATCTGTGCGGGAGATTCGTTCTTTTCTTGGCCATGCAGGTTTTTACAGACGCTTTATTAAGGATTTCTCCAAGATAGCTCAACCACTCAGCAAGCTGCTGCAAAAAGATGTGAGGTTTGAGTTTAGTGAAGAGTGTAGAGAAGCATTTGACATGCTGAAAGAGAAGTTGGTTTCTGCACCAATAGTCCAACCATCAAATTGGAATTACCCTTTCGAAATCATGTGCGATGCAAGCAACTATGCGGTTGGAGCTGTTCTTGGACAGCGGATTGAGAAGAATCCTCATGTCATATACTATGCATCAAGGACCTTGGACAATGCCCAATGTAATTATTCTACCACAGAGAAAGAGCTTCTGGCAATTGTGTTCGCTTTGGAGAAGTTCAGGTCATACTTGTTAGGGACTAAGGTGACTGTGTTTTCTGACCATGCTGCCATTAAGTACTTGATTAAGAAGAAGGAGTCAAAGCCTCGTTTGATTCGCTGGATCCTTTTGCTACAAGAGTTCAACATGGAAATACGAGATAAAAAGGGTACTGAAAACCTTGTGGCTGATCACCTTAGCCGGTTGGTTTTAAATGAGAAGCCGACCCCATTGGATGACGATTTCCCAGATGAACAGCTTTTTAGTTTCCAAAAAGTTGTTCCATGGTATGCTGATATAGTGAACTACTTAGTTACAGGGACTTTATCAGGAGAGTTGACTAGAGATGAAAAAGATAAGATTAAGAGGGATTCAAAGTATTATGTATGGGATGACCCCCACTTATGGAAGTATTGTTCTGATCAGGTGATAAGAAGATGCGTTATGGATATAGAAGTGCAATCCATTTTGAGATTTTGTCACTCTGCAGCGTGTGGAGGCCATTTTGGTCCTAAAAGAACAGTTCGCAAGATTTTGGAGTGTGGACTATTCTGGCCCACAATGTTCCGAGACTCGTATACTTATTGTAAATCTTGTGAGAATTGCCAAAAGACAGGTAATTTGAGTCGCCGAGATCAAATGCCTCTAACTTCTATCTTGATATGTGAGATATTTGATGTATGGGGTATAGACTTCATGGGACCATTCCCATCGTCATCTGGAAATAGATACATATTACTGGCAGTAGACTATGTTTCCAAGTGGGTTGAGGCTAAGGCAACCCGGACTAATGATGCTAAGACGGTGGTGAATTTTGTGAAGAGCTATATATTTTCCAGGTTCGGGATTCCAAGGGCTATTATCAGTGATCGAGGAACTCACTTTTGCAACAAGGTAATGGAGAACCTTTTCAGGAAATACGGTGTTACGCATCGTCTCTCTACAGCCTACCATCCACAGACGAGTGGACAAGCCGAAATTTCCAATAGAAAAGTGAAGTCTATCCTTGAAAAGACAGTGAATCCAAACATAAAGGATTGGAGTTGTAAGCTGGAAGATGCATTGTGGGCTTACAGGACAGCTTACAAGACTCCTATTGGCATGTCACCATACCGGTTGGTCTATGGCAAACCGTGCCATTTACCGGTAGAATTGGAGCACCGAGCATTTTGGGCTATCCAGCGATGCAACATGAAGTTCAAAGAGGCTGGTGAACATAGAAAGTTACAGTTGCAGGAGCTAGAGGAAATTCGCAATGATGCCTATGAAAGCTCTAAAATCTACAAAGAGAAAACAAAAGCTTTCCATGATTCCATGATTTCCAGGAAGAATTTCGTAGTCGGTCAGAAAGTTCTACTTTTTTTGTTCTAGACTGAAATTATTTCCCGGAAAACTGAGGTCCAAATGGATGGGACCTTTTATTGTTACTAATGTTTTTGCTCATGGTGCAGTTGAAATTAAAAGCTTGGAAACTGATAAAGTTTTTAAAGTTAATGGACACCGGTTGAAATCATTTTATGAGAATTTTGCAGCCCCACATTTTGAGGATGAGGAGCTGGAGGAACCACAGAAGTCCAATTAACAAGTTTGAGAATGTCTAACCTAAGACGGTAAAGAGTGGCGCTTACTGGGAGGCAACCCAGCAAAGGTTTGAATTTTGTTATAAAAAAAATATATAAAAATAAAAAAATAAATAAAAATTGATGAACAGTGTCATCCCTGTCCTTGGCTCTCTCTGCAACGTATTCTAGGTAGAAAGCTTTTAAAGGCTGACTTGGTTTTAAAAAATGGTGAATACAAAATAGAAGTTTCAATTAATGTGTTTTAAATATCACTGTAGGCCAATTTTCATTTTGAGTGTGCGTGAGTTTAAGTTGTCTATATGTTAAATTTTAAAAGTAAGGGGTACTTTGGGGTTAAATCAATTGTTTTAATGTATCACCTTTAGGTCAACTTCTTTTTCTTCTTTCAACTCTCCACACAGCCGAATTCTTTCTCTCCTTTCAAGCTCAGCCTTCATCAACACCACTTTACCCGAATCTTCGAAATCAACAGAACTTCACCAACCCTTCTACCCAATCACCATTTTCAGTCCCATTCAGATTTCGCGATTTGAAATCTGCACTACGGTTGCTCCTCTCTGCTTCGATTTCGCGATTCAATTTCTGCGATTCACTTTCTGCGATTCGAAGAACTCCTCTCTGCCTCATGGAACCCTGAGCCGGCATCTCTGTTTCACAAACACCACCGCCGTACCATTCGAATCAGAACCCCTGGCACCCATAGCCTCATAGCCGGATGCAACCTCACGTTAATCGCAAGCCTACGATTAAATCGCTTCCATCTGTTGCGATCCAATCTCCCTCTCTGGTGATTTCGAAACCATCCCTTCAGAAGACTCCAATCACCATCTCCACCTCAAATCACCACCGCACCACCACCTCAGTCGTTCACAACCATTCGAGCAAAATTGCAGTTCAAAGGTTTGAAATCATGTCTTCATCAGTCAAGAGACTAAGGTTTGCATCTCATTCCCTCTGCTTCTTGTCCATTTTACTCAAAGGCCTCTGATTCAGTTTCGCTGCTACACCAGGTCCATTTTTCTGATTCTCTTGCCGATTGCTTCCCTTCTGTTTTTCTGATTCTCCGCTTGAATTCATATATTTGTGAGCAATTATTAGTTGGCCAGATTAATGTTTGGTTAAGGCAATTAAGAATTGAGTTTCAGTCATAAGTTATTACATTGCCTAGTTTAGAATTGCTTAGTTATTGTCTTTGCCGCATGCATAATACATTGATTTGGGATTGAACATTAGAATTCTGAAATTTATTGGATGTGAGTTACAATGGTGTTAGTCTATAATTTCAGTCCGTTACAGGTTTTGTGCTCAATAATGGAAATAAAAACTGACTATTGATAGGAATTCTGCTCTTATTAGTCAATTTGATTGTAATTGAGACATCATTGATATAATCCTTCATATATTGCTGAAATTGGTTCCTAATTTGTCAAATGAAGCGTCAGGTTGTGCATATTAGTTTTAAGAATAGTGAGTGACTAAGTGTAGTGAATCATTCTGGTTGTTGTGTTTGGGAGTTCTCACAGGTAGACACTTATGTGACTTTGGTAGTCTCTCATTGGCCTTGTGCATAAAAATGGTAAAATATGACTTGAGCTACCAAAGTAGAAGTTGCAATCAATGCTTTGATGGGTTATAACTATAGAATTGCAGGTCTGTTTTATTTTCTTTGGAAAAGTTCCTGAACACAATTTTTGATTTAAATGGGAATTGTTTCAGACTTGCATATTTAGTTAATCTAATTTTCATATACAAGGTTTTGAAATTATTCAGTTACGGATTCTGTGAAATGCAAAATTTGAGATGATTATCCAATTAGATTTCCTTACACATTGTCACTAATTTCAGTCTTGCTTGGGTCTTGTGCTAATAAAAGTATTCCTCATGACTGATTTTGACAACACTTTGGGCTTAACTGGCAACTTGACTGCTTGAATTGGATTACATAATTACACTTGCTTAGGAGTTTGTTTTATTTGGCATGTGTCCTATTTTTTTGAGTTTCTGCAGGAAAACTATCATCTTGGCAATATGGCTGGACCCTTAACCACCACCCATACAGCCTCAACAAGTAGCAAATTGTTACTACCATTCACTACACGCTCCTAACCAGCGGCCTATGCTTTATCCAGGTTCTGTTTTTAACTTTGAGTTTATTAGCTGCTGAATTGATGTTTTATTTCGGTTTTATTTTCGAGAAGAGACATTGCAATGATGACAACGCAAAACAGGGCATCACCTTTACACTCTCATTCCTTTCATTTATTTGCTTAGAATCTCCCTCTTGTGATTTAATTGTGTTTGTCCACATTGAGGACAATGTGAGAAATAAGTGTGGGGAGGGGTTTTGACGTTTGTTGCTGCCATGTGCTTATTTCTACTAAAAATTGATCACTATGACTGTTTTTGAAAGACAATGCTTATAGGGTCTAAGTTTAGGAACTTATCCCATGATATTATTAGAGTAAATTTTTGTGAATGTTTGTTGATATGTGCTGATTTTGAGATTACTCTTGGGGTTAATTAGTGTCCTTAAGCAAGACTTGGAACTCTACATGCAAAAAGATTTTGAGCAAATAATTTTAAGAATTTCTTTCTTGAGTTTGAGCAATCCTTTGAGCTAGTTGAAAAACGCTTTTAATTAGTTTAGCGAAGTCATTTTAACTAATTTTATCTCTTGTTCACTTTGAATAAATTGTTGAATTTGTGATTTCTTTTTGATATAGAGTTTGAGGCTTGAGCTAATTAAGGTCAGACCTATGAATTGCATGAGCTTTAACTTGACTATTACTCTTAGAATCTTTATATAACCTGCTTAGTCATGGAAATGAGCATTGTGTGTGCGTTGTTGCATAGCTGAAAATAGAAAAAAATGGAAAAAAGTCAAGAAAAATTGAAAAAAAAAAGCAAAAAAGTGAAAAAAAAAAGTAAAGAAGTGAAAAAAAAAATAAAGAAAAATAAAGAAAAGCAAAAAATGAAAAAAATAGGAAATAAAAAATGAAGGCAAAACCCAAAGACTTGAGCAGTCGTGGTACTCCTCTGCCCGAGTTTGGGCAATGAGTAGGTTGGCCTTGCCGCATGAGTTTGTGAAGCCAGGTACCCGTAAACGGGTTTCCATAAAATGCTGACTCACTCATGTTAGCGATAAATGTTCAAGCACTAGGAAAGTCAAATAAGTTCAATAAAGTCTAGTTTTATTTATTTTTGAGTGGTTGCAATGATTTTTAGTGACTTCGCAGGTTATGTGAACATTCTCCTAGTAATGGTATAATTACTATTAGACTTAAAGAATTGCATGATTTAATTGATGATGTTCAAGCCTTGGATTTTATGTTAGGGAGAGTCTAAATTCAACTCTTTAGTCTTTTTGAACTTCAAATAAACTTAGTCAATTTGACTTTGCTTAGTAATTACACTTGTTTTTCCGAATGTTCTTGTAAGGAATGTGAAGATTTGGGAGAGAGTTCTTTCCCATTAAACAGAATTTTGCTTGAGTTTTGAGTCATGCTTGAGGACAAGCATGGGATAAGTGTGGGGAAATTTGTTGACATGCAAATCCAGCACGTTTTTATGCATTATATTGTGTTAATTTTATGGTTAATTGTGCTTGGAAGAACGTTTTTACTTGGTTTCTTATATTTATGTTAGGAATGTTGGATTTGGTTAAAATGGAGCATTTGGAGCTTGTTTATGAGGGTTTCAATCAAAGGAATTTGCTGCTGGATTTTCGAGGACGTTTTAAAGGCTGCTGGGAATTACCTAGGGCAAGACTAAGAGCAGAGGTGTTGCTGACGGAGCTGTTTTTAATTGGGCAGCTGGCCTACGATTTTTATGAGTGATTTAAGCTTAATTTACAGGTTAAGGAAGAGTTTTGAACACTATTTTATGGGCCCTTCTGTATTATATTAGTTGAGGCCCCATTTTCAAGAGGATAAAAACTGAAATTAGGTTTTTAATAGGCACTTTTTAGCTAGCCAAAGGATTATTACGAATTTGGCAGAATTCTTTCGTATTTTGGATGATGTTTTGTGAAATAGCCATGCGTGGCTAGCCGCCCTTTTCAGCTGTGGGTTGACAAACGAATTGGAGTTTACTTAATCGTGAGGTTCTTTATTCTTTAAATTGATTTCAGATCTTGAATTTGCATTCTTATCTTTACTGTGATTTATTGGAAAAATCCATCCCTTAGCGGATCTCTTTTGAATGAATTGACAGGGCCCGTTATTTATTTGATTGGGATTTTCATAGCTAATTAATGAAAATTGAATCTGTAATTGTTCGTGTGAATTGATATAAGTGGCAATTGATTTAACTTGATTGTGTAGAAGCTTTTAGGTTAAATTAAGTAAACTTAAGATCTAATCTAAATTAATCTCGCTAGTAGATTTGTTGGTTAGGGCAAGGTCTTTCTGGGGTTCATTGCAATCGATAAATTAAATCTTGTCGCTAGTATTGGGGTTGTTTGTCGATTAGGGATTTTACATAGCGCTATGTCTTGTTTGATCTAATCAGAACGGAAAGATTTGTTGTAGACGCTAGTTCGAAAACTTTAACTTGTCTGCAGTTTATGATTTGGTAGAATCCTTGTGAACCAATGATCGATTCAAGTGAATTCCATTCCGTCAATACCCATAGCTGATTTCGTTTCTCATTGTTCAGATTTTAATTATTTATTTCGTTGCTTAATTTTAAGTTCCAACTAGTTTTATTTAATTTCTCAATTCCCCTTTTATTTTTATTTTCGAGCAAGACTACTAGTCTCTGGGGTACGACCCTGCTCCCCATATTACAAATTTGTTTTGTTACAAATTTGTTTTGTAGGAAGAGAAGGTTAATTATTTTTGGTGGTTTCGACGTCCATCATGTTCACAAGTTTAGACCCTGTTTATGTTGACTATGGTTGTGGCACATCCCTTACAAATTCTTGTTAATCTAATAGGAAGAAATCATTACTATTTTTCATCATCAACTTGCCCCTCATATTAAAAATCCAAATTCCAAGTTCCAACCTTTTCAATTTGCCAAACAGTATATGAAATTATAGCCCCACTTGCCAACTTCCTAATTTTGAAACCATATCTACATTTTTTTTAATACCGAATTAGATTTAAATATTAAATTTAATTTAATTAAAGTATGTTCCACTTTCAATATAAGAATTATATATGGAGATAAAAATCAAGAAATATAAAAGGTTTGGACCCTGTTTTTGTTGACATAAATTTTCAATCCAATGACTGGAATGATTGGAGAACTAAAGTTTGCAAGAATTTTAGGGACATTAGGCAAGAGTTTATTTGCTTATTCTTACCCAAAATTTGATCCTCTTATTAGTCTTTTTCCTTATTATCAATGATCAAATAATTAGTGATTTCTTTTTAAATTGCTTTTCTTTTCCTTGGCTGTCAAATAATCACCAGTTTTCAAAGTCTTTAACTAATCTAACAATTAATCAATGACTACTTTTTCAATGGAGTAGTGGTGAAGAAGAAAGAAAGAAGCAACATATTTGAAGAAGAAAGAGCATAAAAAAATTAATAGAATGAAGAGAAAGAATAAGAAGAAAAAACATTGTATTTTAAAAATAAATAAAAATGAAGAAAATGTCAAATTAAAAAAGTAAAAAGTTATAAATGAAAAAAATAAAGAGCATTAAAATTGAAAAGAGAAGTTGAAAAGTAGTATATGATGTAACTTCCTATAATTTGTTTAGATTAAAACATTGATGTTATGTCTAATAACATTTTTATTTTATAGAAATACTATTATTATGACAAGTCATGTTGAACTTTAACTACTACAATTAAGGGGATCTCATTCCCTCATTCTTGATGATCTGTTAGAGAATTAGAGTGTCTATGTAACATCCCCTGATTAGAACTATCAGAGAATGTTACTCAATATACTATCAGTACTCTAATCATTTCATCGGAAATGTTTCCTTTCAAAGTGTTACTAACAAAAATTGTATAATATAACACTTATAAATCCAACATTTAAACTAATCTCCAATAATCCAAATACTAATTATAAATCAGGTAACCATCATAAGTTTTTCAAGTCAAATAAATATACAATACATTGCTTTATTTGATAATCATTCACTAGAATCTCAAACTTCGTCCTCTAAATACATATATTCCTTTCATATTTATAAATTTGTACAATTTCTCAAATAGCAAAATTAAATTGTATATATATACATATATTTCATAACTTATGAGTACAATATACAAAAGATCTCTAATATGTACTATAGATAATTTCTGAGATCCTTAATTCCACTGCTTAACATGCTCCGATGACATGATACCTACGTGTCAGAAAATAATTCTAACATGCTAATAAAGCTTAGTGGTGCTTGTATAAATATATTTTGTCATTTAATATTTAAGAAAAATACTTATGGGAATATAGTAATAACACTCAGTTTTAAGAAATATTTCAATATATTAAATATTTTCAATAATAAACCAACATAATATTTTGATTACACAAAATAATAACTTTAACTTTATAAAAGACATCATGCTATACTACACTTTCGGTATTATAACTTTTCTCTTTTTGAATCATTTTATTTAAGACTTACTTTCTCATTTGTTAACATTGCTCATATTACACTTATTTATTTTTCAGTAAGTCTTACTTTTCAGTTTCACATACATGATAATTTTATTCAATCTATAATTTTGGCACTTAGTACAATACTTTGGAGCACTTTGTATCTTATATCATTATATACACTTTCAATCATTATAACACTTAGAAAGTTATTGATCAATTCAATAACTTGAGCATAACATTTCTATTCCATGCATTAGAACTTTCACTTGTAAACATTAATATATACATTATCAATCACTTTCACATTGTAACACAGTAAGTCAATTTTAAGTAATTGACTTATATTATTATTTTGCATTTATTTCATTATTCATAACATCATATTCACATATATTTTCAATTTAGATAACTTCATTAAATATGCCCATACATACTGAACTCAGATCATAGGTTTGGATAACATGTTAGTGTAGCAATTTTAATGCCAAATCTCAAGAATATATAATGGCAATTATGCACACTGTCACTGAATTTACAGTGTGTCCATTAGTGGCATGAGGTGCCCACTATAACTATGGCTATCCTTCCTCCGGTTAGCCATTTAATCCAAAGTTAGATCTAAAATTGGTATGATTTGGGCAATTCATTAGTTTTGATTAACACTAAATTATGTATATCACTTTAATGGAACAATTCTTTGATAAACACTTAGTATTACACATATTTATCATATATTCAAAATTTATTACACTACTTGTTAAGGTTGATTTCAAAAATCTTTTATACTTTTAGGCCTTATGATCATTTAGGCCGAAATCACAAATGAAAGACAAAGAAAAGAACTATTTTAGGAAAATTCTTCAAGTGACACACCCAACGATATGGGCATGTCAATGACTGTGTCATTTGCCCATTTTATAGAAGCTTTGACACGCCCAACGACATGGGCATGTCATTGGACGTGTCATTTAACTTATATTATAGTAGCTACAACACGCCCAACGGCATGGGAGCGCCATTTAATTTTCATCACACTAGCTATGACACGCCTAATGATACGGGCATGTTACTGGTCATGCCATTTAATTTTCATCACAGTAGCTATGACACAACCAATGACACGGACGTGTTACTGGTTGTGACATTTAATTTTCTTCACAGTAACTATGACATGCCCAATGACACGGGCGTGTTACTGGTCATGTTATCAACGTTGAAACACATCATTATTGATATGCCCAGTGACATGGCCATGTCATTGACTGAGTCAGGCAAAATTTTGTATTTCGTACACTCAACCACTTAAACACAAAATATCCAAATCTATGATAAAAATTGAATGAAAACTAGTTTCTTTGACATAGACAGAGTCTATATCAAAATACTTTAATTACACTTCAATTAATCAAGTCTTTAATCATCATTTATAGCTAAAACAGCATTAAACTTCCCAATTCTTATAAAAATTGAATTAAGAATCATACTCGCCACCCATAAATTCTTTTAATTCATTTTTCACTCATCAATCCATTTAATAAATATTTTCAAGAAACAATTCATTATAAATGACTCAATCAATCAATTCAAATCTTAAAATTCATAGAAATTTAAATATTTACAAATTAAAATACATAAGCACATACCTCCTTCAAAATCCCTCTTCTTCTCTCTTTTCCCTCTTTTTCTTTAATCACTTATTGATAATCTCACCTACTCTAACTAATTCTCTTAAAAAGAATTGTTAGAAAAGATAGATTTCCCTTGATTCTTTTATGAAAGGAAGAAGAAAATAGAGAAGATGGTGATGTTAGTGGTAGATGGCGTGGATGATGGGAGAAGAGGAAAGAAGATTCTACACACACACACATGTCCACATATATATATATATAATAAGTTCAATCTAGTGTGGCCAATCTTATTTTAAGTATGGTATACCCTCTTTCTTATCTTTTGATTTTAATTTGATTTTTAATCCTGTAAAACCGTAAAAATAATTTCTTCAGCAAATTTTAAGATATGCTATTCACTATTCTCTGCTTATAGTATTTATCCACATTACTTTTATCACTATACATTATCAATTATCAATATTAGTTAAAAAGTTCCATGTTTAAAATCTTGACTATTATAATTCTCCCCCACTAAAGAAATTTCATCCTCGAAATTTACCTGTTATGGCAATAAACCATTTAATTCATAACTAATCTTAAATCTCACATAAAATTAATTATTTTATTAATTGACATAACTTTTATTTATTATTTTTTTCTTTATGTCTGATATTACTCAATGTAACACTTTCAGAATAATCTTACTATAGAACTACAGAAGATTCAGCTCTACACATTGTAATATCCCAAGTGATACCCTAAAATTGTTGGAAATTGAATTAAATGATTTAAAGTATATATATTTAATTAAGTGAAATGATAAGATGATAGGAAGATGTGTATATGTTATGTATATGAAGATATATACATTATATACAAGTCAATGGGTTTAATAGGTCAAAAGATATTTTAATTATATAAGATAGTGGTAGTGGATATTTGGTTTAATTATAATAATTAATTATGTTAGTGGAAGATGACATATTGGGATTAATATTTTATTAATTAAATACTTGGTGAAGAGTGATTTGGGGAAAGTTGTTTGGTTAAAAGAGAAGAGTGTGGTTTGACTTTCTTCTTCATCTTCTTCTTTCTTCTTTGGCCGGCCACCACCATTTTCATCAAGAGAGAGATTTTGCTTCTTGCTAACTCAAGAATTTGAAGGGTTTTAAGAGATCAAGTTGGAGTTTTAAGGATTTTTATTCATAATTGGTAAATTTCCAACTTGTTTCTTTGTTTTCTTTTGAGTTTGTGTTTATAGGTTTGTTGGATTGTTTGATGTAGATGTGTTTATGGTTGATTTGGTATGTTTGAGGTTGTTTTGTTTTGTTAACGTTGATTTTGGGGTTGGATTGAAGAAAAGGGTGATGTTTGGTGAAGAAAGCAAGAGTTGTGGGTGTTGTGACTTTGAGTTGTGAAATGGTTGTGATTGTGTTTTGATGTTTGTAATTGAGTTGTTTTAATGTTTACTTAAGTATTATATGGTATGTTGATGGATTTGGTTGAGTTTGTGTGGTGTTGATAAAGGTAAAAGAAAGATGATTGTTGGATGTGGCATTTTGGTGTCGATTTTGGGTTTTTGGCCTGACACGCCCATTAATGCTACCATGTCTTTGGGCGTGTCGTTGGTTCTATTTTCTGGGTTGGTGACACGTCCAGTGACACGCCCATGTCACTGAGCATGTCATAGCTATTGTGTTGTTGCAAGATTGACACGTCCAGTGACACGCCCATGTCACTGAGCGTGTTATAGCTTCTGTGTTGGAGTAGAATTGACACGTGTAGTGACACGCCCATGTCACTGAGCGTGTCAAAGCTTCTGTGTTATGGGTTTAGGGCACGGTCAGGGACACGCCCGTGTTGTTGTTAGGAAATCATAGAGATCACTGCAAACAAAAACACGCAGCGGAAAAATATTTGATCTCTGATTTCCCACCAGGATCCATGCTGTTCGTTTAATTCGACAAAAGTGTTCAAAGAACTAACCTGTTGATGATTCGAAATCACAGTTTGGAAGAGATGCCTCGATCGCGAAACACCCTCTATCGCGTATCCACACGAATGCTACCGTTTGGAGTGCTAGCTCTCTGCAACGGCGAAGGCTGGAAAAACGTTTTCTCTAAAAAACGTATTAGGGTTACCTTTTTCGTTCCTCTTTGTTTTATTGTTACCTCTGAGAAGACTTAACGTCTGGAGTGAATATAATCACTCCAGAATCCAATTCAAAATTGGATACGGAAAGTCAAATTCAGAATCCAAGTCTAATTTGGATTCTGAATACATTATCTAATAATATATATAATTGGATAAGGTAAGTCAAATTCAGAATCCAAATCTAATTAGGATTCTGAATATATTATCTAATAATATATATATATAAAAACGAAAATAATAATAATAATAAATATTAATATCTAATATTAATATTATTAATATTATATCCAGCCCAAAACGCATTCTTGTGTGTGACCCGATAGGCCCATATTAATTGGCAGTCAATTTAATCTCTATTAAATCAACAAGTCATAATTGGCCTCTAGCAAGGTGTTACAACTACCCAATTAATATAAGGAATGTCCAATTTGCCTAATAATAGTATATGCATTAATCCCTTTGTCACACGATATCTAGCTTGAACATAAGTCATGGTCAACGTCATACTTATATTGTCCAAACTTATGATTACTCGATCTCCAAGTAGACTGATAAAAAAAAACAAATGAAATTGATCACACTATCAATTCATTTGAGCACGGCCATGCATTTCACAGTCTCACTTATCGAGGGGCCCAAAAGATATCTCTCTCAAAGAGAGGGACAAATTCTATCTTGATTGTTCATTATCCTCTACATAATTTCTATCATATATGAACATAACCTTTATTACTATCCAGTTACGGATAATGTTTGATCATGTCAAAATATAATAGTCCTTATATTGGAAACTATGACAATCTCAAGTCAAAGAATTAATACATAACTATCATGAGATTTACTTATGACACTAACCCATGTAGTAATCTCATGATGGGTCTATCCAATACATTGTTCTCTAACAAGTATCTATGAAATTGATTTGTATCACTATACACATAACCATCTAATGATTATCAAATCAATGTTCATACTGGTTAAGAATTATTTTTTTTATCTCTATAACAATAATAAACCAGGGACAAATATCAAAATTGTGTAACATGCAAACAAACAATAATGATAATAAAACCTCATTTATTAATAATGAATGTATAACATAAAGATCCAAATAAATGGCCTAGGGCACATACACTAACAATCTCCCACTTGCACTAGGCCTACAAATTTCTAAGACCCATAGATCTAGTGTGCTGATCATGCTTGACCCGTGAGAGAGGCTTTGTTAATGGATCTGCTATGTTATCATTTGTGTCAACTTTGCATATCTTGATATCTCCTCTATCGATAATGTCTCGAATGAGGTGAAAACGCCTGAGTATATGCTTAGACCTTTGATGAGATCTAGGCTCTTTTGCCTGTGCTATGGCACCATTGTTGTCACAATAAATGTCCACAGGATTTGCAATGCTAGGCACCACTCCTAGCTCAGTGATGAATTTCTTCAACCAGACTGCTTCCTTAGCTGCATCTGATGCTGCTATATACTCAGCCTCTGTTGTAGAATCAGCCACAGTGCTTTGTTTTGAGCTCTTCCAACTAACAGCTCCACCATTCAATGTGAATGTAAAACCTGACTGCGATCTAAAATCATCTATGTCAGTTTGGAAACTAGCATCTGTGTAACCATTTACAACTAGCTCATCTTCCAAACCTCCATAAACCAAGAATACATCTTTAGTCCTTCGAAGGTACTTAAGAATATTCTTGACAGCTGTCCAGTGACCTTCACCAGGATCAGCTTGAAATCTACTAGTTGCGCTTAATGGATATGAGACATCTGGTCTAGTACATAGCATGGCATACATAATAGATCCTATAGCAGAAGCATAAGGAATCTTATTCATTCGATCTCGCTCATCAGATGTCATAGGACATTGACTCTTGCTGAGATGAATGCCATGAGACATAGGCAAGAATCCCTTTTTGGAATCTTGCATGTTGAACCTCTTCAACACTTTATCTATGTATGTACTTTGACTCAGGCCAATTATCCTTCTAGATCTATCTCTATAGATCTTTATACCAAGGATATAGGCAGCCTCACCTAAGTCTTTCATTGAGAAAGAATTCCCTAACCAAGTCTTAACCTTTTGCAAGGTAGGGATATCATTCCCAATGAGTAATATGTCATCCACATATAAGACTAAAAACACTACTGCACTCCCACTAACCATCTTGTAGACACAAGGTTCATCTTCATTCTTGATGAAACCAAAGTTCTTAACTGTTTCATCAAAACGAAGATTCCAGCTTCGAGATGCTTGCTTCAATCCATAAATGGATTTTTGAAGCTTGCAAACCTTTGTAGAATTCTCAGGATTTACAAAACCCTCAGGTTGTGTCATATACACATCCTCAAGCAAGTTTCCATTAAGGAAAGCGGTTTTGACATCCATTTGCCATATCTCATAATCATAGTATGCTGCAATGGCAATGAGAATTTTAACAGACTTAAGCATAGCAACTGGTGAAAAGGTTTCATCATAGTCTATACCATGAGTTTGCTTGAAACCTTTTGCAACAAGCCTTGCTTTATAGGTCTGCACATTCCCATCCATGTCAGTTTTCTTCTTGAAAACCCATTTGCAACCAATAGTCTTAATACCCTCTGGAGGATCAATTAAAGACCAAACTTGGTTGTCAAACATAGATTGCATCTCAGATTTCATGGCTCCAAGCCATTTGTCTGAATCTGGACCTGACACAGCTTCTTGATAGGTAGTAGGCTCATCTTGATCTATGAGCATTACTTCACTATCATCAGTCACAAGAAATCCATATCTCTCTGGATGACGACGTGTCCTATCAGACCTGCGAGGGATTTGTGTTACATCTTCAGACTCCACAACTATTTGTGGTTCTGAAATAGGCTCTATAGACGGCTCAATGATTTCTTGTGGTACTTGAGTTTCCTCAAGTTCTACTATACTCCCACTAGTTCTCTTAGAAAGAAATTCCCTTTCCAAAAAGATCCCATTTCGAGCAACAAACACTTTGTTCTCTGAAGGAGTATATAAATAGTATCCTTTAGTTTCCTTAGGATACCCCACAAAATTACATTTGATAGACTTTGGAGCTAACTTATCTGAAACTGGTCTTTTCACATAAGCTTCACAACCCCAAATCTTAAGAAAAGACAAACTAGGTGTCTTACCTGTCCATATCTCATATGGTGTCT
Organism: Garcia nutans; assembly: GCA_947685225.1. Taxonomy (NCBI): domain Eukaryota; kingdom Viridiplantae; phylum Streptophyta; class Magnoliopsida; order Malpighiales; family Euphorbiaceae; genus Garcia; species Garcia nutans. Next base: position 58,810,701 of record CANTUV010000007.1, read on the forward strand.
TTTCAACTGCCTTAGATGGTACACGGTTCAGAATGAATGCAGCTGTCTCTAAGGCATAACCCCAAAAAGATAAAGGAAGATCCGCTTGACTCATCATTGATCGAACCATATCTAATAGAGTTCGATTTCTCCTTTCAGAAACTCCATTCCACTGTGGAGTTCCTGGAGGAGTCAGTTGTGAAACAATTCCACAATCCCTTAGATGATCATCAAACTCTTGGCTCAAATATTCACCACCTCGATCTGATCGAAGTAGTTTAATTGTTTTACCAAGTTGATTTTGTACTTCATTTTGAAAAGTTCTAAACATTTCAAAAGACTCATGCTTATGTTTCATTAGGTAGACATAGCCATACCTACTGAAATCATCAGTAAAAGTAATGAAGTATCGAAATCCTCCTCTGGCACTAATGCTAAAAGGACCACATACATCTGTATGTATCAAGCCCAATAAATCATTAGCCCTTTCACTATGACCAGTAAAAGGATCCTTTGTCATCTTACCAAGCAAACAAGACTCACATGTTTCAAATGATTCAAAATCAAATGAATCTAATAATCCATCTTGGTGGAGCTTAGAAATGCGTTTCTCATTTATATGGCTAAGGCGACAATGCCATAAATAAGTAGGGTTTAACTCATTTGGCTTAGTTCTCTTAGAAGTTATGTTATAGATATAATCACCATTAGAATCATCAAGATTAAGGATATAAAGGCCATTATAAGAATTTGCAATACCATAAAGCAGATCATTTTTATCAAAAATAGAACATTTCTTATTCTTAATAAAAAATGAATAACCTTCATCATCCAAAACATATACTGAAATAAGATTCCTACTCATAGTAGGAACATAAAAGCAATTGTTCAAAATTAACAAAAACCCATTGGGCATAACAAGCTCATAAGTTCCTACAGCTATAGCAGCAACTCTTGCTCTATTGCCAACACGTAGGTCCACTTCGCCCTTCTTCAGCATCCTACTCCTTTTGAGTCCCTGCATATTTGTACAAATATGAGATCCACATCCGGTATCTAATACCCAGGAAGAAGGAATAGATAAATTAATTTCTATAACATAAATACCTGAAGATGTAGTCGCACTACCCTTCAACTTCTTTAACTCATCCAAATAGAGTTGACAATTTCTCTTCCAATGCCCAGGCTTGTTGCAATGGAAACAAGTCCCTTCCTTAGGAACTTTAGCCTTAGGTACAGGTTTTGGTTTAGCTTGTCCCTTGGACCCTTTAGCACCTTTTGCCTTACCCTTGCCTTTAGTATCTTTGGCTTTCTTTTTCATTTGTTTAATATTGACATTCAATATTTGGGTAGGCTTTTTGATATTCCCCTCAGCAGTTTTGAGCATACCATGTAGCTCAGGAATGGATTTCTCCATGTCATTCATGTTATAGTTCATGACAAACTGTGAGAAACTGCTAGGCAATGAATGTAGGATCAAATCCGTGGAGAGTTCTAAACTCAGGGGATATCCAAGTCTAGCAAGGTGATCTAGATAGCCTTTCATCTTCAAAACATGAGCACTAACAGATTCACCTTCAGACATTTTGCAGTCAAATAATGCAACAGCGGTGTTAAACCTATCTTGCCTAGCCTGTTGTTGGAAAGCTTGTTTGAGATGCACACTCATCTCATAAGCCTCTAAGTGTTCCAGATCCTTCTGAAGTCCTGGACACATAGTAGCCAACATAAGACATCCTATGTCATTGGAATCATCCACATGCTTCTTATGCTTACTCTTAGCAGCATTAGAAGCATCGGCAGGAGGTGGGTCAGGGATAGCTTCATCAAGCACATAGGACTTTTTCTCTTGTTTGAGAACAATTCTCAGGTTCCTAAACCAGTCAACAAAATTAGTCCCACATTCTTTCAGTTTTTCCTTCTCAAGGATAGATCGCAGTGATAAGGTGGAATTGTTATTAGCAGCCATCTGTTGATAAATATGCAAAGTCAAATTTTAATTAATAATGAGGTTAAAATTATTTAAACTCCTACTAAAAAATATAACCCTCTAAAGAAATATTTTAGTAGGCTAAGATCCGTATTTCACTTAATTCTAAACTCAGCTTTGGCGTGACGCTTAAAATCAAGTTATTTAGGTAGGTAACATCTTTACCAATTACATCTCATGTAACTCTTAGTAATTATGGAATATTGACATCATATGTCATAGCATGTTGAATTCCATCTAATGCCTTAGGCCCAAAACCATTTTGATAGCCTAATTAAGTCTAACCAATTTTAAAACATATGAGTAGCACTATTACTCATCCTACTTAGCTAGGAATGTTTAAAGCATATTGCTTTGGCAATACCTACTTTAATACAATCTTAGTTTTGATAGGTGTTCAAAACGTGGATGGCATTTAGACTTAAATTATTAATGAGGGTTCAACTAAATTATTATCATGTCTTGCATTACATATCATTATATTTTAGCATCCTATATGCATATATATAATTTATCACATAAGCATCATATACCAAATGACAAAATATGTAAACGTGACATAGCATGGCCAAACTAAATATGATCTTCAAGAGACCAAATGAAGATCATAAAGGCAACCCTAGGTGAAAAACCTATCTATTACAACACTTGCAATATTACATATCTTCAAAACTTGAGCTTGTGCTTCCATCACCATGGAACCATCTTCTCCTTGGTATGAATCTCCATCACAAACATTGTAGCTTGAATCTTCATATATTACAATAAAAGAAAATCTAACTACTAGTAAAATAAATTACAACAAAATAAACGACACGCAGGCCGTATTTACCCAAAATAAAGATATGAATAAACCAATCACATAGGTCATAAGGCCATGCTATGCACCATGCCAAGACATCAAACAAACATAACATATTCATCACCAACATGTTAAATAGAAACAAATATATTGACATTCTTAATGTCGCGGTAACGAACTATAGGGCGCGAACATACGGCGGTCCCGCTAGCCGGTCAGCGGGCGGGGTTCCGAAGGGGCAGCGCCCCTGGGCGGGGTCGAGGGGCAGCGCCCCTCGAAGCCAAACAGAAACGTTAATCTCATTAACATTTTTCTTTGGCGAAACCCTAAAACAGAACCGTTAATCTCATTAACCTTCTTACTGTTTTATTTCGAATATGTACAACCCATTACAGAATCATTACCAAATGTTTATATCACATATAAACTTAATCGTTTTCATCATATGAAAATCATTTTAATCAACCAATCATATATACGTGATCATCTCATGAAAACAAAATTAAAAACACCAATCCTTTCTCATCATATGAAAAACGAATTAGGGTTTTACAGAAACGAAACCAAAAACCAATCCTTTCTCATCATATGAAAAATGAATTAGAGTTTTATAGTTAACATGCCATACGTAAACAATATATATCACCATAATCATATCAACATGGCATTTTCGACTTAAACGAATACAACAAGTGGCTCTGATACCACTGTTAGGAAATCATAGAGATCACTGCAAACAAAAACACGCAGCGGAAAAATATTTGATCTCTGATTTCCCACCAGGATCCATGCTGTTCGTTTAATTCGACAAAAGTGTTCAAAGAACTAACCTGTTGATGATTCGAAATCACAGTTTGGAAGAGATGCCTCGATCGCGAAACACCCTCTATCGCGTATCCACACGAATGCTACCGTTTGGAGTGCTAGCTCTCTGCAACGGCGAAGGCTGGAAAAACGTTTTCTCTAAAAAACGTATTAGGGTTACCTTTTTCGTTCCTCTTTGTTTTATTGTTACCTCTGAGAAGACTTAACGTCTGGAGTGAATATAATCACTCCAGAATCCAATTCAAAATTGGATACGGAAAGTCAAATTCAGAATCCAAGTCTAATTTGGATTCTGAATACATTATCTAATAATATATATAATTGGATAAGGTAAGTCAAATTCAGAATCCAAATCTAATTAGGATTCTGAATATATTATCTAATAATATATATATATAAAAATGAAAATAATAATAATAATAAATATTAATATCTAATATTAATATTATTAATATTATATCCAGCCCAAAACGCATTCTTGTGTGTGACCCGATAGGCCCATATTAATTGGCAGTCAATTTAATCTCTATTAAATCAACAAGTCATAATTGGCCTCTAGCAAGGTGTTACAACTACCCAATTAATATAAGGAATGTCCAATTTGCCTAATAATAGTATATGCATTAATCCCTTTGTCACACGATATCTAGCTTGAACATAAGTCATGGTCAACGTCATACTTATATTGTCCAAACTTATGATTACTCGATCTCCAAGTAGACTGATAAAAAAAAACAAATGAAATTGATCACACTATCAATTCATTTGAGCACGGCCATGCATTTCACAGTCTCACTTATCGAGGGGCCCAAAAGATATCTCTCTCAAAGAGAGGGACAAATTCTATCTTGATTGTTCATTATCCTCTACATAATTTCTATCATATATGAACATAACCTTTATTACTATCCAGTTACGGATAATGTTTGATCATGTCAAAATATAATAGTCCTTATATTGGAAACTATGACAATCTCAAGTCAAAGAATTAATACATAACTATCATGAGATTTACTTATGACACTAACCCATGTAGTAATCTCATGATGGGTCTATCCAATACATTGTTCTCTAACAAGTATCTATGAAATTGATTTGTATCACTATACACATAACCATCTAATGATTATCAAATCAATGTTCATACTGGTTAAGAATTATTTTTTTTTATCTCTATAACAATAATAAACCAGGGACAAATATCAAAATTGTGTAACATGCAAACAAACAATAATGATAATAAAACCTCATTTATTAATAATGAATGTATAACATAAATATCCAAATAAATGGCCTAGGGCACATACACTAACAGTTGTTGAGCGTGTCAAGTGTAGAGTTTGCCCTAGATAATACTCTTCCTTATTTTCTTATATGTATCACTAAGTGAGTATGTATAATCACCTTTGGATTAGATTTTGAAGAGAATTGAGTTACCCAATTCAAGGATTGAGGAACATCTTAGAAGAGGAAGTTGATAGAGTGGTGTTGTTGCTTTTAGAGGTAAGTACAAACTTTGAATAATTGCATACATTTACATGACATTGGGACTTAACACATTTGGTTGGAAAAATGTGTTAAGTTACTTGATATATTGTTGATGTATGAGTTATATGGTATAATATGCATAATGTGAATTATGATGATGTATCAAAGCAATTGAGTAATGTGTTGTAAATGAAAAGAAATGTGAAATAATGTGATAAGATATGTGGAATCATAATGTAACAAATTGATATTGATACAAAAGATAAGAATGAGAAAGGTGAGAAAAATGATAATATAATAAGGCAATGTGCCTAGTTTGATCATGAGAAAATGAGAAATGATTTGAGAATGAAATTATGAAAGTATTTGATAATGAGATAAATGAATAAATTATGTGCCTAGTATGTTATTCAATTTTCAAAGTTCTGGGTTTGGCGGCATGCCTATGAATTGCTGGGCAGGTGAAAAGACCGGGTCGTAAGCCGGGCCCAGCTGATAAATGTGATGTTTTTAGGGTGAAAAGACCGGGTCGTAAGCCTCGAAAACAAATCCTTGAAGCTAGACTTAGTGAAAAGACCGGGTCGTAAGCTCAGATCTAGTTGGATTATCTATGGATATATTTATTGCCTACAGGGCTAGACACAAGGTGTCAATATGGACCAAAGCAGTAACTCTGAACTTTGAATAGCATATTAGATCCTTGTTGGGCCCATGCTTCTCTTTGCTTTAATGTGAATTATGAAATGTGATTCAAATGATTAATATATTGAGATATAATGTAATGAGTTGTTATATTCAAATGTGTTGTGCATTAGCATCGCATTGATCTATATTGAATCAAAGTTTGTACCACTAAGCTTTTTGCTTAGCGCGATTGTGTTTCATCGCACGACTGATAGGGTAGATCCGGTTGTGCCGGAGAGCTCGTCTAGACCGAGTCGAGTCTAGGCTTGAGACTTGAGATTAGAGATAGTTGTGCACATCAAGATCAGAGATGAACTGCCAACATGTATAAATTTCATATTTTTATACTTATCAATTTTGATGTAAACATATGTATATTCCGCTGCATTTTCCGCTGCTTATTAAACAAATGTTTCGGATAAACTTTTAGGGTAATGAAGATATATGAATATGTATTTTAACAAGGAATGTTTTCTTTATCGATTTCTATAATATAAGTTTAAATGTTTTTAGTTTATTCATATTTAGTAATGATGATTTGATTTTATAGTTAAAGACAGTTTTGTTTCTAAATGGGCTGTAACATTCTTGTATCTGGTGTGCGTATATTACATGTGTGGGTGTATGTGGTGTATGTATATTGGGTATAGGGGTGTTACACACACTTACACTATTCAAGTTCAATTCAGTAATTGCCTTTAATTCTCTTTAGATTTTTTAAATATAATTTGTGTCATTACATTCCATTGTTATAGATATATCTCTTTCTTTTCCTTATATACTGAACTTTAAATCCTAGTTTCGAATGCCCACTGTAATGATATGGCCAAAGGCCCACTATGGCACGAATGCCCACTGTAATGATAATGGGATCAAAGATCCTCTATGACGCAAAGCTTCCACTGTTGGCATAAAAGCCAATATCATTGGGACATAAAATGTGTCCTCTATGGCACAGAGCGCCCACTGTCACTATGGCACAAAATGCCCACTGTCACTTTGGATATTCACCCTTTAGCTAATTCAGAAACTAGATTTAATATCAGTATAATTAGACAATACATTTATTTCACTTTTTCAAATTATTTTCAATCATAATATCTTTTGGTATAGAGAATTTTCTTTTTAAATTATTTGCTTATTACTGTAAATTTATAAGATATAAGCAATTATTTCAAATACATTTATCATATGAACATATATACACATTATGTTTCTGATTATTTTGACTAATTTTATTTATTCATCTATCTTTATCTTTCAAATGCTTCCATGTTTCCACTGTAATAATAAAATCTAAATAGATTTCCACTCTTACTTGTTTAATTCTCTTCTTAACATATTAAGAATTCACAACTATTCTTTCACTTTAAGAGTATATGTACATATATAATGTATTCACTATGTTTAATACACACACTCACACAAATATATATATTTCTATCTTGATCCATAGTACATCATTTTGCTAGAAGGGTTAAACTACCTACAAGTCTCACTACATTCTTTCCTTTTCACTTTATCAATTCCTTTTTTTCTATTGTAATCAATAAGTATCAGTTAACTCTTTAACACTTCTATATATAATCTATAACTTATCTTCAATCACCAAATAATGTTACTATCAAGTATTCCATAAGTACACAATATGTAAATCTCACATTCTTACTATCATTACTCAATCAATTCATATATACACCTCTTTGCTTTCTTTATCTTGCTCTTCAAACTATTTAAAATCATCAATGATTCATCAATATATCATTCTTCTCACCTTGCTTCATAAATTATCTTATTTCTTCATGAATAATGTGAAATCCACTAATCATTTGTAATCATCTTTTATCTTTTCTCTAACCATACACTTATTTCAAACATCTAATTACGTTTATCCATACTTTCCTCAAGTTTTCTCCACATCTAAGTTTCATCATTTAATGGATTGATTTCATTTCAGTCTTATAAGCAATCTTTCATCAATTATAACTGTTTCCAAGATGTATTCAATAATTCACTACTAATTCCACCCATAAACCCTACTTTGTGAAGGTATAAGAAGGTAGAAATATGAATGGGCAAATGCATGACCGTGCAAGTGATCATGCACATCACTGCTTGAATTATTCTAAAGTTTTAAAGAACAAAAGTATGAATAGCCAGATGCATGACCATGCGAATGGTCATGCACATCTCTGCTAAAATTTCCTTTCAAAGTTTTAAGGGCACAAGTATATGCATGATCATGCGAATTATCATGCATACTACCGCAGGAATTTCTTTTCATGATTTAATCAATAAGTTATCAATAATTCAACTCAAACAAATTAAGAAAACAAGATCCAACCCTTCAAAGCACAATCAAATTCAAATCTAAACTTCCATAACCCTAAAATCTTTCAAAACCTTATTTTCTTCCACAACCTTATATCAACTCATAAATGATTCAATGATGAATTTAATAATTGTTTTAGTTAATAATCAATAAACACACATTTACATATTGTAAGAATAACTTTACTATCATATAAGTAAAGTTTTATACTCATATTTTTTACAATTATTTAATACACAAGATCTTTCACAAGTAATGTGTTTTTCTCGATAGATCAAGCTTAGATTAGCTAAAATCCATCAAAACTTGGTTTTTCTACCAATTCTCCATGATTTCTATGGTGAGAAATGGAAGAAGAAGAAAAAGAGATGAAGATGGAGGTAAAGATGATAAGTATGACATTTTAGAAGATAATAGAAGACACTAGAAATCTTTAAATAGGCTTTAGAACTTTTATCCAATACACTCACTTATACAATAGTTTCGATGCATTCACTTTCTTTAATTAACTATTACTCTAATTTTTAACGTCGAAAAATTATAAAAATAATTACATTAGACACTTTAAAACTCCCATTATCCATATTTCACATCTAAATTACAGCTCGAATTCATTTCGGGCTATAAGGGTATTTTCGTAATTTCTTACCTCTTCAAAATCTTTTCTAAACATACGAATATTATCCATACTCGAATTTAATGTTAGTCTTATTAAGGCTTATTTAACCTTATTACTATCAGTTCCAAATGCTCAAGCTATACATAATATCATAATCAATCCAATTTATACTCATATATTCACTTAATGTAGAAAATCAATACTTAAAATTTTAGAGCATGACAATTCTCATTCTCAAAATTTATCTATCTGTTATAATTCATTCCTCAAATTCTAATAAATTATTACACTTTCACTGTGTTACTTTGATATATCTCTTTAACTACTAATATCTTGTTTTCTTTTCATATCCTTCTTTTTCACAGATAGGTCTAGTGCACTCCAAACAATACACTATGAATTCTCAATCAATTCTTAGAAAATATTCTACTACCTTAAACACATAAAATATCAATTGTATCAAAAAATAGATCCATTTATTCAATTCACATAACTTAGACAATTGCATTTCACTTCTCCCATAACTCCACATGTCAGAAACGCCTAAACCATGCTCTGATATCACTAAATGTAATATCCCTTGACAATTCTCATTAGAACTATCAGAGAATGTTACTCAATATACTATCAGTCCTCTAATCATTTCATCGGCAAAGTTTCCTTTCAAAGTGTTACTAACAAAAAATTTTAAATAATAATACAATTCGTATAATATAACACTTATAAATCTAACATGTAAACCAATCTCCAATATCTCCAATAATCCAAATACTAATTATAAATCAGGTAACCATCATAAGTTTTTCAAATCAAATAAATATATAATACATTGCTTTATTTGATAATCATTCACTAGAATCTCAAACTTCGTCCTCTAAATGCATATATTCCTTCCATGTTTAAAAATTTATACAATCTCTCAAATAGCCAAATTAAATTGTATATATACATTTCATAACTTATGAGTACAATATACAAAAGATCTCTATATGTACTGTAGATAATTTATGAGATCCTTAATTCTACTGCTTAACTTGCTCCGATGACATGATACCTGCGTGTCAGAAAATAATTCTAACGCGCTAACAAAGCTTAGTGGTGCTTGTATAAACATATTTTATCATTTAATATTTAAGAAAAATACTTGTGAAAATATAGTAATAACACTCAGTTTTAAGAAATATTTTAATATATTAACTATTTTCAATAAAAACCCAACATAATATTTTGATTACAGAAAATAATAACTTTAACTTTATAAAATACATCATGCTATACTACACTTTCGGTATTGCAACTTTTCTCTTTTTGAATCATTTTATTTAAGACTTACTTTCTCATTTGTTAACATTGCTCATATTACACTTATTTGTTTTTCAGTAAGTCTTACTTTTCAGTTTCACATATAGGACAATTTTATTCAATCTATAATTTTGGCACTTAGTATAATACTTTGGAGCACTTTGTATCTTATATCATCATATACACTTTCAATTATTATAACACTTAGAAAGTTATTGATCAATTCAATAACTTGAGCATACCATTTCTATTCCGTGCATTAGAACTTTCACTTGTAAACATTAATATATACTTTACCAATCACTTTCACATTGTAACACAGAAAGTCGATTTTAAGTAATTGACTTATATTATTATTTTGCATTTCTTCCATTATTTATAACATCATATTCACATATATTTTCAATTTAGATAACTTCATAAAATATGCCCATACATACAGAACACAAATCTTAGGTTTGGATAACATGTTAGTGTAGCAATTTTAATGTCAAATCTCAAGAATATATAATGGCAATTATGCACACTACCACTGATGATACAATGTGTCCATTAATGGCACGAGATGCCCACTATCACTATGGCTATCCTTCCTCTGGTTAGCCATTCAATCCAAAGCTAGATATAAAATCGGTATGATTTGGGCAATTCATTAGTTTTGATTAACACTGAATTATGTATATCACTTCAATGGAACAATTCTTTGATCAACACTTGGTATTACACATATTTATTATATATTCAAAATTTATTGCACTGCTTGTTAGGGTTGATTTCAAAAATCTTTTACACTTTGAGGCCTTATGATCATTTAGGCCAAAATCACAATTGAAAGACAAGGAAAAGAACCATTTTAGGCAAATTCTTCAAGTGACAAGTCCAACGACAATGACCGTGTCACTTGCTCATTTTACAGAAGCTTTGACACGCCCAACAACATGGGCGTGTCACTGGCCATGTCATTTAACTTGCATTACAGTAGCTATGACATGCCCAATGACACGGGAGTGTCACTAGCCATGGCATTTAATTTTCATCACAGTAGCTATGTCACGTCCAACGATATGGGTGTGTTACTGGTCGTGTCATTTAATTTTTATCACAGTAGCTATGACACACCTAATGACACGGGCGTGTTACTGATCATGTCATCAACATTGAAACACAACATCATTGACACGCCCAGTGACATGGTCGTATCACTGACTGTGTCAAGCAAAATTTTGTATTTCGTACACTCAAACACTTAAACACAAAATATCCAAATCTATGATAAAAATTGAATGAAAACTAGTTTCTTTGACATAGATAGAGTCTATATCAAATACTTTAATCACACTTCAATTAATAAAGTCTTCAATCATCACTTATAGCTAAAACAACATTAAATTTCTCAATTCTTATAAAAATTGAATTAAGAATCATACTCACCACCCATAAATTCTTTTAATTCATTTTCTACTCATCAATCCATTTAATCAATATTTTCAAGAAATTATTCATTATAAATGACTCAATCAATCAATTCAAACCTTAAAATTAATAGAAATTCAAATATTTGTAATTTAAAATACGTAAGCACATACCTCCTTCAAAATCCCTCTTCTTCTTTCTTTTTCCTCTTTTTCTTTGATCACTTATTGATAATATCACCTACTCAAACTAATTCTCTCAAAAAGACCTTGATTCTTTTATGAAAGGAAGAAGAAAATAGAGAAGATGTGTAACACTCCGATACTCTATATGAGTACCATACACATATCTAATATATATACAGTAAGTATATAAAGTATAGGGATATCACTAAATAAAACCGTTAAACATCTTTGCCTTTACCAAAAATTTATGCTATAGATTTAAATACAATCTTATTAAAATAAAAACATGATTAACTTGTACATGAATGCATCACCTTCTAGTTGGTCTCGAACTACACTTGCTCTTTTTGTGACATAATGGTTAAACTTCAGATCCATCACCTAATCACCTGCGCAATTAATGTAACTGCGCTAAGCTCGAAAGCTTAGAAGTACAAATAAATATTGAAATATACTTTATAAAAGAATCATACCTCATATTTTTAGTATCAAGTTTTATTGTTCTCTTATCCCGATTTCCCTTTTTCAATGCATTCTTCATGTATTCCCACTAATCTCATAAATTATATGCATATTTACATAGAACATTACAATCAACCATAATTCAATACTTATTAGAACATTCATAAATTAATACTTACCATTTCTACCTCATATACATATTCTATGTCATATTTCATAACATTACATCTCATTACACCATTCAATTAAGTCATTATCCAAAGTTCACCATTCATATACATTTTACACATCATATCATATTTTCATAAACTCATCATTCAACATAGCTTCTCAAGCCATAATCACTTTCAATAATTTACTTATATATTGTATACACCTTATTCCATAGTTATCATCATATATCTCATAACATTATGTATCATTCCATAATTCACATCAAAGCAAAGACATGCATGGGCCCATAAGACACTAATATGCCATTCCACTTTCAGAGTTAATGTTTTGGTTTAATTATCTCATTTATCATTATCATTATCCCAACTAGGCTTCAAGGATTAGGTTCAACCAAGCTTCAAGGGGAACAAAGCATGCTAAGTATCAACCCAACTTGGCTTCAAGAACCAAACCCAACCTACTTCAAGGGTTGTAACATCTCAATTAGGCTTCAAGGACTAGACCCAACCAAGCTTCAAGGGGAGTAAAACATGTTAAACTTCAACCCAACTTGGCTTCAAGGATCAAGCCCAACCTAACTTCAAGAGATTGTTACTATAGGCATGCCACCAACAACAAACTCTGAAAATGGAATAACACATTAGCCACACAATTCATTTATTATTTCATTATCAATTTCATTCTCAATTCTCATCATCATCTAGGCAAACATGCCCCACTTATTTCAATTGAATCATCATAGCCAATCACAATGGCTTCACATCTCATTTGATTCATCATAGCCAATCACAATGGCCTCTCATCTCATTTACATTATTTTCATTTTAATCAACAATCATGGCTTCATATCTCATCAAGAGAATACATATATATATACCATCAAGTATATTGAACATCATCTTATCTCAATCCATGTTTCATATCTCACCATTGATATATATCCATTCATCATTTAAGCATACATAATCAATTGTAATATCATATCTTTTGAATACACATTATATCATTCACATCATACAAATCATCTCATCACATCTTTCATATTTCATAGCATATACATTATCCTTATTTATATATATATCAACAATATAATAGATTTCTTAACACATTTATAACCCAATGTGTTAAGGTCCCAAGTCATATAAATATATGCAATCAAATAAAGTTTTGTACTTACCTCAAGAGAAACTCACATCCCTCTAAATTCCTCTTTCATAAATCTTTCAATACTTGGATTAAGGCAACTCAATCTCTTCAAAACCTAATCCAAAAGTGATCATACATACTCACTTAGAGATACACATGAGATAATATAGGTAAGAATCAACTAGGGCAAACTCTACACATGACACGCTCACCAACACGGGCGTGTCCTTGATCGTGCCCTAAACCCACAATACAGAAGCTTTGACACGCTCAGAACCACGGGCGTGTCACTGGGCGTGTAATACATTCTGCCTAACACAAAAACATCGACACGTCCAACAACATGAGCGTGCTCATGGCCATGTCAATTCTCCAATCTCACAGTAGCTATGACACGCTCAATAACACGGGCGTGTTACTGGCCGTGTCAAACCTACTGCCACCAACATAATTGACACGCCTAAGAACCTGGACGTGCTCATGGGCGTGTCAGGCCAAAAATCCAGATTCCTGCCAAACAACAAAACACCCAACAAAACACTTCTTATCACCAACATCCACTTCAAACAAACTTAACAAAACATACCCAAAAACCATCTTAAACTTACAAAACATCAAAACAACTCACACATACATCAATCACAAATCACAAACATCATCACAAACCTTAAACACAATTACAACACCTTCTCTTTCAACACACTTACTCTTTTCTTCAATCCATCCTTAAAATCCATAATCAATTTACTCAAACACTCTTAAACATATCAAAATCAAACAACACACTCTTAAACAATCTATCACACTCAAACACAACTTCAAATAAACAAAGAAATCAAAAGAGGACTTACTTGAATATCTTGTCAAATCTTCAAACTCCATCTTCAATCTTCTTAAAACCCTTAAGAAATTTGATGTGAAGATCAATAAAATCACATCTCTCTCTCTCTCTCTCTCTCTCTCTCTCTCTCTCTCTCTCTCATCCACGAAGAAGAAGAAGAAGAAGAAAGAAAGAATTTCTTCTTTCTTTGTTCTTATCTTATATATATATATATATATATATATATAATAATAATAATATAATATAATTATTTCTAAAATATCTTCTTCCACCACTTATTACTCCTTTTGACTTTCTTTCCTTCTTTCTTTTATTATTATTATTATTATTATTATTATTATTATTATTATTATTATTATTATTATTATTATTATTATTATCAATTAATTATATAAACTTACTTTTCCTACACCACTTTATACATTATGTATATGTGAGGTATATGTATATGTCTTATATATATTGCATTTATAATTCCCATATTTTCCAAATACCATATGTATACATATTATCCTCCATATACATCCATTTCTTATAATATTTCCTTTTAATTAATTTATCTTTCTTTCTATTTCCATAAAACATATACATTAAATCCAAATACAACAATAACTCCAAAACTTTTAGAGTATTCTTTGGGATATTACAAGATGGTGATGGTAGTGGTAGATGGCGTGTATGGGAGAAGAGGGAAGAAGATTCTACACACACATATGTCCACATATATATATAATAAGTTCAATCTAGTGTGGCCAATCTCATTTTAACTATAGTGTACCCTTTTTCTTATCTTTTTATTTTAATTTGATTTTTAATCCTGTAAAATCATAAAAATAATTTTTTCAATAAATTTAAGATATGCTATTCACTATTCTCTGCTTATAGCATTTATCCACATTACTTTTATCACTATATATTATCAATTATCAATATTAGTTAAAAAGTTCCATATTTAAAATCTTGACCATTACAGTCTATCTAGGACATGTGCACTCTGATTCGTAGATCTATTTGTAAAGATCATAAAACACTGACTCAACTCATTCAATAATTCAATACAATCATCAATCAATAAACCAACATAGGACAAATCTTGTTGCTTCTTGTGAAGGGCGATAATCAAGTTGATATAATTTTTTCTAGAATTACTTTGTCTAGCTACTTTTCTTTTAGCCATTTCAGAGCTTCCCTACAGCTCATCACTTCAGCCATATGAGAATTTATAGGTCCTTATAAAGGTCCACTTCTTATTGCTACTAACTTCCCTCCCCAATTCCTCAGAATGCAACCATACCCTAGTTTCCTTTCCGTCCTAAATATAATTGCCTTAGAATTACATTTCTAGTAGCCTTCAAGGAGACATTTTTGTTTTATCATCTCATTCTTAGTCCTCCCCTTCTACTGCTCAACTCACCACTCTATGCTTGCTTTCAATTCTGAATAAAAGATAAAAGAGAAGATACAGCAAAACTCACTACTACTTAAGGGTGGAGCTTTTGGTTGTTCTAAACCACATGGTTCCTCTAGTTCCACAAATTCCATAGAATTGTTACAACCTTTTCCTTCTCCTCCTTACTACTTTTATGCCATATGCTTTCAATCTAATCCATCATTTCCAATTTCCCCCAGATGAATCAAGTTCCAGCAAACACCAACATAATCACAATACAGTAGCACATGGGAGATTGTCTCAACTTCAACATTATAGAAGGGGCATTCAATACTTACCTCGGCCTTTCTTCTTAGCAAAATAACTATTGCTAGTAAAATCTCATTGCAAGCTCACCATATTGTGCTTCTAACTTTTGGAGGAATTTTCATATCCTAAAGTTGCTTCCATATTTGACTTTGTTTATGATCGTTATAAATCTAACCTTGGTTATTAAGATACTAATAGGCACTCTTCATAGTGTAATTACCTTTCTTATGAAAAAACTAGTACCATTTTGTAACACCCCTTCCCTAATAATGTGTAAGACCTTTTCCCTAAGTGCAAGAGATCTGTACAATGTTGATTTGCTCAAAAGAGAAAACCCTAGAATCAGGTTGGCAAAACCCTAAAATTTTAAGGGCTCGTAATTTGAATTAATTTGAACTAGGTAATATTTAGTATAGATAATGGGAGTTTGTATAAATATATTTATATATGTTAATTAGAGTAAAGAAAAGAAAATTTTAAAAGATCAAGTTTAGACGTAATTGAAAAGAGAACCTAGAAAGAGAGACCAATTTGGAAAGCATGGTTAGAGAGTCTAATTAAAAGGGGTTAAAGGAGCTTTAGGGAGGAAGTATGGAAAAAAAAAAGAATTGGGGGGACTTCATATAATATTTTCCCCTAACTAATGAAAAGAAGATAGTTGAGCACTATTAATACTTCATTAGCAGCTGGCTCTTCCTTACTAAGGTGATGAGTAAGGAGTTAGTAAAGAGTTGAATAAAAGAAAAGAAAATTAGATTAGTCTAATCTCATCTTCTCTGACTGAGTACCAAAAAACAATTCTTTCTTCTCTTCTTTTTTCTCTCCTTTGATAACTTACTCAAGTTAAAGTTTTTTTTGCAAGAACTTTAAAGAAGCTGAAGTGAAGAACTAATTTGAAATGCCACTAAATTAGGTAAAGATGATTTTTGCTACATTCTCCTTCTTCATTCTTTTAATTGTTAACATAAGACTATGGGGTTGCTGAATGGAAATAAAATTAAACACTATTAAAGAACTTGAAGAACTAAGACTTGTATGTGTACATTGTGTAAGAATTAGAAAATAGGTGGCTTGGATATGGGGATAAGGTTTGAAGATGATTAAATGATAGAAGATTAAATTGAGATGGACATGATGATAATTTTAAATCTAATATCTATAAACTTGACAATATAGTAGTTCATAATTATTGATATTGGAACACATATGACAGTTTGATGGACTAAGATAAAAAAAAATTTTAATATTATTACTATAGTCTCCTTAAATTTGTCAAATATAAATAATATATTAAGGACTTGAGCAAAGTTATGGTTTTAAAGGTAAATGGATCAATTAGGAAAGTAATATGTTTGAGCTAAATAAAACTATTGGAAATGAACTTAAAGATGTTAATTAAGAATTAGAAGTGAAAGAAGTTAAAGAACTTGTAATAAACTACTTGGAAACTCAAGAGAAAGCACAATAACCCACTCAATCGTGGTTGTGCATTAGGATGCTAACCTTCGTATGTTTGTTTAATACAATTTTGTGTTTTGGTGATGATCGCAAGAAGCCATTCATGGCTACTATAGCGACCGCGAGTGTAATCACAAATATTGTGACATTTTGACCAACCTAAAAAATGGGTCCTAACAACTATGTAAAATAGCGAACACGAGTAGTGTCTCACAATCCATATTGATATTGCTATCTCAACTACAATCCCTATTGTAATTTTTTGACCAACTTTAATTAATGTAAAATACCGATTGTTATATTAAATTCTTGACTAACCCTTCATGGTAGCTATGGAGACCATTGCCTATGGACCATGAATTTCCATAGTTCCTATCACTTAATAACCGCAAATTAAATTAGGCTATCCTAAAATTAAGCAAATTTTTGTGGGTTATATTTATTCAATAAAGCCCATGCCTCATATATATATATATATATTTATGACATGTTGGGTAGGAAAACAAAGAAAATAAAGAGTTTTTAGAGCAAGGAAGGAAGGTTAGAGTGTTGGAAGAATTAAACAAAGTGCTAAGATGAAGGAAGTTAAGGAGCCAAGGTGAGATGTAGCAATCTCCCTTCTTTGAATATAATATTTCCAATTCATAATACATTGACAGTGTAACTCTAAGCATTTGAGTCAAGCCTTGAATATTGTGGCCTCTAATTGTTGGTTCATGAGGTTTCTTAGATTTTCAGGTCCATCTATTCATTTTCATGGTTGATCCAAGGAAGTGCCTTGTACCTTACTAAGACACTTCCTTACAATCATTGAAGTCTCCATTATGTTTTGAACGTATGATTTGCATTATTTACTCTTGAACTTCTTAAGTTGATATGGAGAAAGGATATTGAATCATGGGAGAAGGTGCAAAAATGCCCCTAAAGTTAATCTGTACGAATGTACGAATTGCACTGAGAGGTTTTTTTGGGCTTGTTTATACAATTAAAGTGTTAAAAAACTAACAAATTAGTATTCTTTTAACGGAAAGCTAACTACCATTAATTGTTTAGTTAGTTAGTAGCAGATTGTGAAAATATGCCCCTTGATTTTACAAGAAAGTATAGATTAACACTGAATATTGTTTTTACTCAATTATGCACTAAAATGATATTTTCATCTATTTATAAATGAATCGAACATATTTAAAAGTATTTTGTACTAAATAATATTTTGATTAAAATTATTATTTAATACTTCTTCTAATGAACCTCTTAAATCATTAATTCGCTTTATATATATATATATATATATATATATTGCTTCGGATGCGTCATATCATTATAAGGATATGTTTAAGAGATTTTCTTAAAAATATCAAAAAAATATATTTTAAAATAATCCATTTTTTAAAATTTTCTTTCAATTTTCAATTTCAAAATAAAAAATTGGTATTTCTAAAATAAAAAAATAATTTCAATCAATTAATTATAGGATATATTTTTAAAGCTAATTGAAAATTAATATTTTTAAATAAAAATAATTTTAATTAATTAATTATAGGATATATTTTTAAAGCTAATTAAACATTGATGTTTTTAAAATAAAAAGTAATTTCAATTGATTAATTATAGAATATATTTTAAAGCTAATTAAAATTTGATATTTGAAAAATAAAAAATAATTTCAATTGATTAATTAAATGGTATATTTTTAAAGCTAATTAAAAATTAATATTTTTAAAATAAAAAATAATTTCAATTGAAAATAATTTTAATCAAAAGTGATTTTAAAAGTTCATTAGAAAAATATTAAATAATAATTTAAATCAAAATATTATTTAATATAAAATATTCTTAAGTATGTTTGATTCATTTATAAATAGGTAAAAATATCATTTTAATATATAATTGAGCAAAAAAATGTCAATCCATACTTTCGCATAAACTTAAGGGATATATTTGTACATTCTCAGGCTAACTATCAAATAATTAACGATAGTTACTTTTTCATTAAAAGAGAGACTAATTTATCAGCTTTTTTAACACTTTAAGTGCATAAAAATGTCCAAAAAATACTTCACTATCAATCTGTACATTCATACAAACTATAGGAGCATTTTTGCACCTTCTCCCTTAAATCATTAGTCCTCTTCTCATTTCTTCTATTGATTATATCATGATTTCCTTTCGTAACATGATGTTAATATATTATGTCCTTAATGGGTTATGAGTAACATGAAACAAACATATGACAGAGCCTAATCCTAGTGGGGGATAAACCACTAGGCTATGTGCATATAGAGGACATTTGATTAAAAGGAGAAGTTATTGCCTTCATATGTGGCTAAGCCCTATTTGACATGTGATTTTTGTCATTATAAATTTATGTAACTCTGTTTATTTGATATAAGTAGTGTTTTAATTATTAAACTCTGAACCATTTGGTTTGTTAAATGTGTTCTCGATGAGTTTGTCTTCCTTATTATGATTTGAGTATATGAATCTCATCCTTCACATGTTTTTCTATCTTCTCATATAATATTCTTTGGCCCCTTGATGAGTAATTATTGATACACTTGCAAGCTATTCTCACTCTCGATCCCTACCTTAATGCATTTGTCATGTATTGCAAACCCTATTTCATATTCATTCTATATTACTATTGTCTTACTAAGTTGATGCCTCATTAGATCATTTTTTATAGTATTGCATGTAATAGTTTAATCCATATAAGCTCCCAACATCATAGTTAAAAAAGAGGCATAGCAAGGCAAAGTAAAGGCTTAAAAAGGAAGTAGAATGGGGTTGAGTGCCTTAGTGGTGGAATGGATGTAACTGGAAGTTAATTTTGTTTCTATGAATATGTATATGAGATATGAATGTATTTATATAAGATAACTCAAAAAGAATGGCTACAAATATGTGAAAATTGGATGAGCTTACTAGGTTACTTACCTGGTATATTAAATAGTTAGTATAAACAATGTTTGAAATTGAAACATATATGGATTCTTTTCGTAATTCTTAGTGGACTTAAGCCTCTTCAAACCCTAGGACTATCATACCTCTAGATGCGGGGTGTGACTTATTCATCTATCAATTGTCTTCCACCTAAGGGAATCTACATATTAAGGCCTTCATCATTAAATAAGTAACCTAGTAGGTCTTCATTCCATTATTGATTCCTTGGGATCATAATAGAGCTAACCTTCTGATCATTTAAATTAGGAAGCTTGGCAATAGATATCTAAAGATTCTCTCCATCTAAAAGCCAAGGGTCTGTTCTCTATTTGTCCAAACATAGACACGACATCCATTCTTCAACAAAAGTTGAGTAGCTAAGATGCTTCTCCAAGAATAACTCGAATTTAAGCTGAGCTCGGCCTGTAGGAGGCTAGAATGAGGATAGTATTTTGAATTCATGACTCTAGCCATCAAAGAATTAGGATTAGTCGGTAAATGCCTATCTTATTTCCCTAGCAGTGCCAAGTCAAAATCATGTAGTCCTCTAAACCTGAGGCCTCCAACTTCTTTTCTAGCAGACAACTATTCTATCTCATCCATTTATACCTCATTTACCACTAAGACCACTACCCCACCAATATGAGTTCATAAGCCTTTCTATCTCAGCACAAAGTATTTTTGGGATGAGGATGATACTCATTACATAAGTTGGAATGGCTTGAGCAACTATTTTTTAGCAAAACCTCTTTCCCAACATTAAATAGTGTGAATGGAGATTTTCACCCCATACTCTCGGTTGAATGGTTCTTGCGACTTTGGTAATGCTAGGTTCGGAACCTTAGAACACACGAGCATAAGCCCAAAGAATAGGAGTCCCACTTAGATGAAAAGTGAAGAAAATTAGAAGGGATGATAGACTCGATTTCTAATGAATCGCCAATCCAATGTTGGGTTCAAAAAGTTAATTACACATAGAAAAGGTCAGAAATAGTCTAGCACCCCCAATATGCCCAGTTCATTAGAACAAACCACCTTTTCTAGTCTAAGTATTATTTTATTTTTAATTATTATAATATTATTCATCTATTGTTCAATTTCAATAAAATATATTCATTCATTCATAAGATAAGCTGTCCAAAATACAAAATAAAGTAATACCCACACTTAGTGGAAATATATCCTTATAACCTTAAATCCATAAAAAGAAATAAAAAAGAAGGTACCCATTAAGGGTTGAAACATATCTTTTACAATTTCTTGAAAAGAAAAAAATAATAGAATAAATAATAAAAATAATAATAAAGATATTAATAACAATAACAAAACATTAAACCACAAAAAACATAAAATTAAGGCAAAATAAATATTAATATACAATTATTTATAAGCCAACAACATAGCCACAATTAAACTCAACTATAAAGATAACAAAACAAATTATATGAAAATAATGGTAATAGGAAACATAATATCAACTATACAGTAATCAAACAAAATCCTTTTGTTTTTATTTTCTTAAGCATCCATCTTAAATAAAATCCATTTTAATCAGAGCTAAAAACATAGTACAAAGAAAATCACCAAGCAAATGGGAATTCGCCAAAGCAAATGGCGGATTTGCCATTACTTATGGTGAGTTTTCCATAAGCAATGGCAACTAGCCATCACACATACATTTTGTTTTTTTTAAAAGCATTGTTTTTTTTAACAGTGTGTAGATACCATTATTGTTCCCTCGACCCAAGCAAGGGAAAATGAGAGATTGAAGGAGTGAAAAAAACCTATAAGGGAGAAGATTAGGCCTCCACACTTAGGCCTAAAGAGAACCAACCCAAAGGAAAACATGACAAAGCCCAAACACCAAGCGTGTGATTTGCTCGCCATTCCCAACCACATACACATCACTAGTAGTGGCATAGTCGTGGTTCCTTTGCATGTTTCAGTGTGTATGCCAGTCACTTAAAGGAGGGAGGCATACACCAATCATTAGGAAGCAAAGCTTGGATACTCGAACCCATTGTCGGACTAATGCCACCTAAGTGTACGGAGATAAGTCATAACATGTGTAAGTAGTAATACTATCATATCTGATGTTTCCCCCAACAAGACAAAAGGTGGCGATTTCTCTTTCTCAAAGGATGACATCAACACTAAAAAAAGGTGCTCCTGATTACAAACACTTCTTTTTTCTTTGAAAAACTCACAAAAGAATGTTCACCCAAAATAAATAGTTCACTTCTATCACTGATATATTTACCAAATAGAGCTTGCACCTAGAGACTTAAGTAGAATCAGTAGGAACCTCCCTGCATTCTTTGGTCAGTTAAAAGAATAAAGGAGCCAACAATGAATGTTTCATGTTTTATAACTCTCTTTAATATTTTACTCTCCAAATTTTATGTATGTGCAGATGCTAATATTTTGTTATGGATTGTTCATTTGAATGTTCAGTAGTGATGCATGCTATGTCTCACAAAGTGAATTAAAGACTTTTAAAATTATAATATGTTAGAATGAAAATGGCCTAAGGTAACTCAAAAGGATGTGATAAAATGTAAACCCAATACATGTGAATCCAATGATTAACATTACTTAAAATATGAATAAATACATGAAAATGACTTATTGAACCAAAAATAACCATCATATAGCTATTTCAAAAGAGATTTAAATGAACTAGATAAGGAAGGTGCATAGTCAATGTAGGAGAGAAGGTGGAACATTCGAAAATGATGACCTCATCATCCTTTTTGGTGGCCATAATAAAAAGGATGGCATCCCTGTTGATTTGAAATAATAGGCAGGGAAAATGTCACGACTAATGACATTCCTGCCATCCCTTTGGCAGACATTCCAAATAGTGTGGTGGATGCACCATTGGTTGCAACGTGCCCATTTAACCCACATGACACTTTTAAAATTTCACAATTAATACTCTTCCATACCTCGCCTTTATGACCAGCCACTGAGTTTGATTAATATTCATCGATTCCTTATTGAAATGGATTGTTCATGTATGCGATGATGGATGATTGAACTACTGCTTCTATACTTCCATTTGCATTTGCATGCATTCATAGGTGCCTTCTTTTTTCAAAAGAGTTGTACTATATTAAGAATTATGTAATTTTTCATTTTATTTAGATTGTTGTAGTAGGCTTTCCACTGTAATTTCATTATTTCATTTATATGGACTATAAGACTTTGGAATTATAAGGGTATGTTTTTATGTTAGTTGGTGCCCATTTTTTGCATTCATGCATATCATTCGCACATCAACCATTGTGTAATGTTCATACTCATATCATTTATGTGACCATAATGTTTAAATTAGTTGATGCATCAATAATTAAGAATGACATACTATTAGAACTTAAAAGAATGTTGACTCCAATGAACCGGGCATATGGGGTGCTAGGTCATTCACTACCTTCATTGTGTGTGTCTAAGTTTTCAAACTCAATAGGGGTTTGGAATAAGAGTCTTCACCCCTCTCTTTCCCAATCTACCAGGTGATGACTCCTTTTCTCTAGCCTAAGCCTATGGTTCCTAACGATAAGACCCTAACAATATCAAAGTTAAAAAGTTTGGAGCCATACCCCTATCTCACATAATGTTTTATAACTTTTAACTTAGTTTTGATTCACTGTTAATAGAAATAAACTTGTTACTACCAAATTAAATCACAAAATAATTCAATCTATTAAAAACCATGTTTGATCAAACTAATATATAATTATAAACACTCATAGAATAAAAACAATTATAGCATGACATAATAACTACACGGTAGTTTATAAGCCATGAAATGACATTAATTTAAGTAGCAAAAAAATGTCCATAAACCGATTCTGCAAATATGTAATCACAAAATAATTCCATAATCATGTATTCATGAAATGTCTACAGATTAATTAAACAGACATACTTAAAAGAACTAAAATTATCATAAGAGTTTTAGAGGATATACTCGCATTATTGGCTCCTTCTAACTCCTACTTCGGTGAATTCCCAAGCCTAATTGTTGAAGTTAGCAAACTCTTCTTTGCAAAATGGTCCAGACATCTGCATAGTGACTCCTAAGTTTAAGTTTTTATAGCATTTTACACTTTTAGTGTTTTTTTTTCTCTGTCCTATTTTTTCAAAATGCCTCTTGTTATATTTTAGAACCTTAGTTTTTTCCTTTTAATCTTGTTGCCTCTAATTTTATCATTTAGCTTTTGTAATGGCCCGGCCCAAAAATGGCTCAAAATAACTTGCTTATTTTAAGGCCTAACCTTTGACCTTAAAATAGTTAACCCAAGTTATTTAGATAGTATTGAGTTAGCCTATATAAGCCACTTTCTATCTCCCTACGCAACTGATGTGGGAAGCATCTCATGCTAGCACCTCCCAGCTAGTAGATCGCCTGATCAGGGTATTACATTCTTCCTTCCTTTGAGATGCAACATCCTCCTCATAAATAATTAGTTCATATTTTACAATTGGGCTCAGGCCAATATCCTCCCCTACCAAGAGATGCAGACTTAGAGGTGGCTTCTACAAGTTCTAGAGGTGGCTCCCACGATGCAGCACTTAGTGTGATTGGTTCTAGAGGTGACTCCCACCATGTAGCCCTTAGCATCATGTAGAACTTAGCTCTACATTTTCGGTTGGTGGATGCCTTTGATACCATTTTGTAATGGCTCAGCTTGAAACTAGCTCCAAATAACATACTTGTTTTAAGGCCAAACTTAAGACCTTAAAATGGTTAACCCAAATTATTTAGATAGTATTAAGTTAGCCTATATAAACCATTTTCCATCTCCCTACATAACCAGCATAGGATTCTTTATCCTACTCTTAATGTGCTAGCTTACGCATCTCAAGCTAGCACCTCCCCTCATTAGCTCCTCAAGCTAGTATGTGTGAACCCTTAATTTTACACCCAGAATGAACAACATATGATCACAATTCTAATACAACTTGAATCACTAAAATTGGATTTTAGATGAGCTTGAAACAAGCAAAAAATAAAAACCCATAGGGGGAAGAAATTACAGGCCAACGCATGCGGACATCCACACCTGGACGCGAGTTTTGGTGATTTTTTATTGTGGACTTTTCCTTATAAATAGGGGTCCTTTTCTCTTTAGAGAGACATCTAAAAACCCTGAGGACATTATAGTAAATTTATTTCTCAATTTTTTCTTTAAAAATTAATTTTCTAAATTAATTTTTTTCTTGATTAAAATTTGCTCAATTAATATCCTTTCTTAACATTAAGTTAAGAGATTTCATTAAGTGGAAGGTGGAATTAAGGAGTGGAAAGGCACTTCAACCTTTTATCAAATAAAGCAAGAGGAGATCCCAAAAGGTAATTTCCTAAGTCCTTTTCATGTAAAAACATGAACTACTAAGGATTTTCATTCAAAGAGATCTGTAGGCACATCTTGGAATTTCACTCTAAGTGGCAGGTCCACTTAAAGCCACAAAATTGGTCTTTTCTATTCCCTTCATCTCCTTTTATTTTATTTCTTTTAATTTTGATTAATATAATTGTCCTTTTTTTATTTTGTCAATCTATTTGAGAATTTGTGTCTAACCTACTGCCCATAAGGGCTAGAGTCAAGATTCCTATATGAATGTTCATTTTTAGAGTTGTAAGTTTATTCTAAATTACTTTTATGACTTGTGCTTGACCTAATACTTGTAAGGGATGGAGTTAAAACTCCCCTTTGTATGCCAATTTTGGGGTTGTAAATTACTTTCTCAATTTAGCATATGGATATCATGATTATAATTGCTCATGCATAATAATATTTCTATAATATCCATGGTTTTAGACAAATTAAATAAGTATGTTGAGGATAATTAAAGTGTTGAGAGAGGTATATGTGAAGTATATACCTAGTGTATATATAATATAACCCTATATATACAAATTAAATATGTTGAATTCATAATATATACATGATATACCCCTAATATATACATGATGTATAAATGGAATACACATTAAATATACATTATTTATACATGTAGGTAAAAATATATATAGTATATAAGTAAAATATATAAGACATATGCATATACATAAAATATATCACACATATATATCAAGTATAAGTTGGTGGTGGAAAAAGTGATAATAATAATAATAATAATAATAATAATAATAATAATAATAATAATAATAATAAAAGAAAATCAAAGAGAGGAAGAAAGGTGATTGGTAGAAATTATTTATTTAATTATTATATATGTATAATTATGGAAGAAAAGTTGTTAAATAAATAAATAAATGAGAAGAAAGTCAAAAGAAGAGAGAAAAATAAGTGGTTGTTATTAAAAGTAAAATAAATAAATAAATATATTATTATTATATATGGTTAATAAGTGAAGAAAGAAACAAAAAAAAATGGTATTCTTCTTCTTCTTCTCCATCACGTTTGGCCACCATAGCAAAGGGAAGGGAAGAGCTCCATTATTTATTATACCAAATTTCTTAAAGAATCCAAAGGAATTAAGGTAATTTTAAAGATTTACTAAGGATTCAAGTAAGTATTTTCTGTTTCAAGCTTGTCTTCTTTAGTTTAAAGGTTATGTAAGATTTGTATAGAGGGAGAAAATGATTTTAAATTGTTAAAATAGATAGAAATGATGTTAAAATGATGAGTAAATGATGAATTGTTGGTTGATTGTTTAAAATGAGCATAAATGATGGGAGTAGATTTTGGTAATGAATATGTGTAATTAGGATTTCTAATATGGATAATTATAATTATGGTAATGGATGAATTTAGTGTTCTTTTAATATATGCATGGTGATTTTATAGTTGAAAATTTATTACGGGTAAGTTGGGATGAAGTTAGGGTTACGGACATGTTATGTGAAATTTGAGTTTTTGTAAGAGATTTCAAGAATTGCTAAAATGGTTTGTAATGATGTTATATTGATATATAAATGATGATTCTATGGTAAAATGATGGAAATGAATTTGAAATGTTTAAGTTTAAATAAGGTAGTAAGTGAGGGAAATTAGGGTTTTGGAGCAATTTTGGGTAGAATGAATGTAATTGATGTTTGTTTGATTAAAATGGCAAGGAATGTGTTGTTAATGGAACATTTTCACTTATAATGTGGTTTAGGATTAAGGAAGGTGAAAAGATAAAATCAAAGTGAAGAATGGCATTGGTGAAGTTGGTGTTGAAAGAGTGAATTGGGCTTGGAGTTAGCATTTCCAAGGTTAGTATATACTTTGATAGCCTTTGCATTTGAATTTGCTTTAGTACATTGTGAATTGTGAAAATGTGCTAAGTTACTTTGATATTAGAAGTCATGGTAAAAGTGCATTATTGTTCGTGAAATTGTGTGAAATACTTGAATTCTAAGATATTAAGCCATTGTAGAATGGCCAATATCTTTGTTAAGTGTAATTGGTAAAAGTGCATTTTGTGCACTTGAAATGGAAAGTATGCCACATTAGGAACATGGCAAAAAAATATATTTGAATAATTAAAATATGTGGAAAATATACAAATAGTATGTAGAATTTGAAAATGTGTGGAAATTGGTAAAGATATGGAAATATGATAAGAATGAAAATGATGAGATAAAGAATATGTGCATGTTGTGATATGTTGATAATGTGTGATTGAGAATGATGATAGTGTGATAGATTATGATGTGTGTAAAAGATAGATAAATGAATGTGTTGTGTTATGTTGATGAGATATGTGGTAGTATGTGATGTGTATAATGTGATGTGTTGAGACGTGAAATTAATATGTAAATGTGATTATTTATGAGATATGTGATGGAGATCATGGAATGATATGATCACGATACATATGAGAATTCCTGAGAAGGAATGTGAGATGAGAAATATGTTAAATAATGAGAAATAAGTTGTTGAAAGACTTGAGCAGAGCTAAATCTTGGTAATGAAAATGAGATTATGGAAATATGATTTGATGAGATGAATAATTATGAAATTTGTGTATTACCCTGCATAATATCTTATTCTAGAAAATTGATGTTGGGGATTATATGATATGAGCCCGAGCAGAGCTAGGCCATGACCTGAGCAAAGCTAGGCCATGACCTGAGTAGAGCTAGGTCATGAGATTGAGGACCCGAGTAGAGCTCGGCTATGACCTGGGCAGAGCTAGGTCATGAGATTGAGGACTCGAGTAGAGCTGGGTCAAGAAAATTAAAATAATTTTTGCCTATGGGCTAGACACTGGGTGTCACAATAGACCAAATCAATTATTCTGAAACTTGATTATTGTGTATGAAGTAGTTGGGCCCAACGTGTGATGTGATGTCATGTCTTGTAAAATTTTAGTAATATTGCAATGAAATGATAAGATGAATTGAATGAGGTTAGTTGAGCAATGTGCAATGCTGGTAATGTGGCAACGAAATTTTGAATTGATGAATTTTGTGATGTGGCAACGTGTGTGTGATTGTGATATATTGGTATATGAATTTTGTGATGATGATGTTGCGTGACTCATATATATATATATATATATATATATATGTTTGAAGAATTAGAGGACGGGTGATGAGTAATTTGTGATGAATAATTATGTGTATATGAATTATAACGTAAAGGAAATGCAAAAATAATAGTGTATGCATTGACAATATGACCATAAATTATGAGTTAAAAAGTATGCATGTGTGTTATTTAAATTATTATATGGTTATAGTATGTACCACTAAGCTATAAAGCTTAGTGCGGTTGTGTGAATCGCGCAGTTATTAGAAGTGTAGGGTGAGCCTGCGTGTCATTGAGATTTGAAGTTGTGGGTACCACGAGACCAACTTCGAGAGTGATGTATACTTGTATAGTTTATGTACTATGTAATGTGTAATTTATACATTAAAATTATTATATGTGCATTAGATATGTTTATAAAAGGTTATTGTGTATATGTGAATATTTTAATAAGTATTGGTACTTAAAATATAAATTTACAATGTACGTTGGTACTGTTTGAGAATTTTTGAATATAATTGGAGAGATGATGGAGCATTGGAAATGTAATGTATTTGGGAGTGAAATTTTCTATGCAAGTTGTGTGTTTGTTGTTTTGGAAAATATTAAAATTACAGATAAAATTCTGGCGAATTTTTTCCCAAAGATTTTTCCTTTATAAATTTATTTAATTATAATTTAACTTAATATAAATTTTAAGAAATTATTTATGGAATGGAGAATTTTCTAATGTCAATGGTGATGGCACTCTTGTATTCTGCATATATATACATATACGAGATATATGTAATATACGTATATGGGGTATAAGGGTGTTACAATTTTTCATTCATATTAATTGTCCTTCATGAAAAAAAAAAAATTTTCAAAAGTCAAAGTTTTTTTTTAAGGGCAATCTTTTGTTACTTAAAACTTAAAAACCAAGCTCGGAACCTATTGTGATTAGTTTCGGACTAGTGTTTTTAGGTAAAAAATATATTATTTTGTGGAGTCAATTCAAATTGGGGTTTTCCTTAACCATCAAAGCATAAACATGAGTCACATTGGCTTAACCACCAAAACATAAACCTAAACCACATTAACTTAACCATTAAATACAAAACCTAAGCTACATTAGCTTAACCATCAAAGCATAAACCTAAGCCGCATTAGCTTAACTACCAAAACATAAACCTAAGCCACATTGGCTTAACCACCAAAACATAAACCTAAGCCATATTTGTTTATCCATCAAAATAAAACCTAAGCCATATTGGCTTAACACTTAAATAAGAACCTAAGCCATATTAGCTTAACCATCAAACATAAATCTGAGCCACAATGGCTTAACCTATAAACTTAAGCCACAAAGGCTTAAACACTAGATGTTGACCACTCAAAGCAAGCTAAGCCATCCTCACAACTGCATAAGATCTAAACACTTCATCACATGAACCATTCCAATGAGCACCGGCCTTAGCCATGGACCAGTCCCATACACCAAATCACCATTCCTAAAGCTGTAAACCATAGCTCATGAACCAAACCACTCATAAACTATCCTTAACTCGTGAACCTTCATTCATCAATGTGTGTTTTGGATAAAAAGCTCATAAAGCTAACTCTCTCTATTTGATAAGGGTAAAACCAATAAGTTAAGAAGAAGAACCTATCATTACCTTAGCATAGTCTGCCAGGAATTTAATAAGGAAATGGGTATCAAATCAAGAAAGGAATTTAGAAAACCCTCAAGAAACCATCTTAGCCAAAGTTTAAGCCATGAGAGACCAGGCTTATATACACCATAATGTATCAAAACATGCATACCAACTACCCAATGATCTTAAACATCATTTAACCCAAAGTTATCTTTCTCCAAAGATGCCAATGTCTCAAAGTATTGAACACACCAATATGCAAGCTTTTGTTGAATCCATCCTCAAAAGACAAGAAGAAAGTTTCAAGAACAAGTTCATCAATCAACAAGCTGAATTCAACAAGACTTTGGTTAATTCGTTCAGTGCACAGTGCAACTCAATAATGGAAGAAGTACAAGCTATGCTATAGGAAACACACCCTGGTCCTTCCAAAACTCAATTTCAATCCACCAAGAATGCTAGCTCATCTTCCAATCAAGCTGCAACTGTGATTGACCTGACCAACCATAAGAATGCCAAAGATCTCTTAAGGGTCTCTGCTCCCAGCTCTCATGTGAATCTTTTTCAAGGGGAAGAGAACTCTAAAACGAAGGCCCTCATGGAAAAATTAGAAGCTATGAAAAAGAGGATTGAAACTATCAAACACAGGGATGAAGCTTCGGACTTAGATTCTCTTACCTTGTACCCGGAAGCTCGGTTACCTCCCATGTTCAAGATGCCAGAGATGGAAAAGTTTGATGGCACCACATGTCCTAAAACCCATTTGAAGATGTATGTAGGGGCACTTAAGTCTATAGGAATCAATGACACGCTCATTGCTCAGTTGTTCCAAAGATCCCTCACAGGTGCTAAAATTAGATGGTTCATGGATCTAGATAAGAAGAAGTACCGAACCTAGGAAGACATCTGTAATGCCTTTAATAAATAATACCACTATAATATTGAAGTGGACATCACTAAAAGGGACCTTGAAACTAGTCAATAAGGTTAAAAGGAATCTTTCTCTTCGTTCCTTATAAGGTGGAGTAGCAAGGCAGCCCAAATAGTCAATAGGCATTTTGAACAAGAACAAATTAACATCATTGTCAAGACTGATGTGTGTAGAAACCTCAATCATATGATCTAAGATCTGATCGATAATGGGATGATCATTCCCCCAAAGTGGCTAAATAAAACCAATCCTTTGCCCAACCACCAATCGGCGAACTTCATTGCTTCCTTAGTTAATGAAGGAATGGATCCCACTACTTTGATTCAAGACTTTTGTTGCATCTTGGACCTAAATGAGGAAAATGTTATGATAAGAAGTGGCAGAGTGACCTAATCACCTTTGGACTTGTCTCGGTTTGTACCTCTTGCCAAGCCTGGTGCAATCCCTAAGCCTAAAGAAGATCCCATTTTGAATCAGTTTAAAAAAAAACTCAAGCTAGTCTATCCATATGAAGCCTCCATCGATTCAGTTATCCTCATCCTCTAGATCTTTGCAAGGCTTTGAGTCAACTCCAAAAATTGAAATAACTTCTGAAGCCTTGGTGGTTGTTAAAACCAAGAAAATAACTATCTCCTTTTCAAATAAAGACTTACCTAAAGGAAAAATGAGCCACAACAACTATCTCTTTTTTAGATAAAGACTTACCTAAAGGAAAGCCGAGCCACAATCATGCCTTCTACATCACTGTCTTGGCCTATGGGAAGACAATACTCATGGTTTTAGTTGATAAAGGGTTGACCATAAATGTGTTCCTACTAAAAGTTTCCAGTTGCTTAGGTATACAAATGTCTGAACTTATACCTTTTGATCAAATAGTGAAGGCATGTGATAACACCAAATAGAAGTGTAGCTAACATCAAGGTGATAATTGGACCCCTAGAACATGAAATCCCTTTTCAAGTTCTAGATGTGACAACTTTCTTCAATTTATTACTCAGAAGGCCATTGATCCATTATGCTAGGGTGGTTCGATCCTATCTCCATCAGAAGCTCAAGTTCCCTCAAAAGAAAGGCATTGTCACTATAAAAGGAGACCTAAGTGGAAAATCAGACCTTCCACCAAGTACCCATTTTAGAGATCCAACCAGAACCTTTAACTTCAACACTCTCTAGCTTCAAACTTTTGACACGATACATACATTCATCGAATAAGAGGCAGGTAAAGAACTTATACCCTTTGACTTTGACTCTTATGGTAACAATGAAGTCACTAATATCCTAAAAAACATGGATTACTTCCCAAGAATGGGACAAGAAAAAACCAACATGGCATGGCTTAGTTCCTAACACATCCTTCGGTACAACCACCATTTAGTTTGGGCTATGAACTAACCTAAGAAGATATCCAAGAAATAGAAGAAAGAGCAAAAGAAAGGGCTAGATGTAAGAAATCTGGTAAACCATTTAATTGACCCATGAAGCCATACTTCAGAACCCTAAATGATCATTTTGTCAAAGAGGGAATAAACTCTTTCTATTATGGATTTCCTAAACCTTGGATAAACCTAATCACCAATACACTAACTCCAGGTTTTAAAATTTTCTTTGATGACAGGCTTAGCTTATAAGATAGCAAGCTTGCCTTGGAGACAGAGCAAGATTTTAAAGATAACATGAGACCAAGTGTCTTTCAAATTACCTATATAAAAGATGGGATGGAGTTAGTTCTCACCCACCTTATTCAGTTGATTACACAGATTCCTAATAATTGGTACTATGAGAGGCATGGCGGCTTGTCATCCTATAAGTCTAGTTCAGAGTCTGAGTCCATCAATTTAGAGTTCGAGTCCACCAGTTCATAGTCCTAGTCTTCAATTAGTTCTAAGTCATCCAATCCTGACGCTCATTTCATTTGTAAGGATAACTCAAAGTCACCATCTTGTAATAAATTTATCATCAATAAAAGTGCCAAAGTTTCCTTTTACTCGTCCTTATCTCCCATATCTTCGGATGAGCATGATGGAATGTTTAACATAAATGAGATTAATGAAAAAAGAAATCATAAATTTGGGAACATCAAATGAAAAAAGAAATCATAAATTTGGGAACATATGATAAACCAAAAAGTAAATACATTGCATCATCATTTATTTACAAACAGGGTTTATAAGTAACTCTAGAAGAGTTCAAGGATTGCTTTGCATAAGGACTAAGTGATATGACAGGACTCGACCCTTCAATTACAGTCTATAAGATACCCACTTATGATTATATGAAGCCCATCAAGTAGAAGTTGCGAAGATTGAGACCAGAATGGTCCTTAAATTCAAGGAAGAAATAACCAAGTTGCTTGAGAACAACTTCATTGAGCCCATAATGTACCCTAAATGGGTAGCCAACTTTGTGCCAGTTCCTAAAAAGGATGGGAAAGCACGCATGTTTATAGATTATAGAGATCTCAACAAAGCTTGTCCCAAGGACGACTTTCCTTTATCATGTATTGACCTACTAGTTGATTGCATGGCCAGATCAGAGGTGGTTTCATTAACCAATCTCTACATCGGGTATAATCAACTCTTAATATACCCTTCACATAAAGAAAAAATAGCCTTTATTGTATAATGGAAGCCATATTGCTACAAGATCATGCCTTTTCGGTCTTAAGAATGTTGAGGCAACCTATTAAAAAATGGACACCACCATCTTCCATAACATGATGCACCAAAATGTAGAAGTTTATGTGGCCTGGCACGATAAGCCTAATCCTATTCATCGGTTAGAATCTTGGACTAGCTTTCTTAAGCCAAAATCGAGACCAGACTGGCCTATAAGGATTCGACCCTGATCTCTTGCCTTTTGAATCGGGTCCACGCCGACACTTCAAGGCCCAAACCATTAAATAAATAATTACCTTCCTTGCAATTTCTTTTAATAATGCTTCTATAAATACTACTTTTATTGATGATATAGAGCATATTTGTAGACCAAATTTAGAGGGTAGACTGTTTCATGTTAAATGCATATGTCATTTAAAAATTTGTGTATTCAAAATGGTTTAAAGACTTTAAATTTTTTGTATGGCCCAATTAAAACTGCATTAAATTATTTGTGATGTCACCCTCAATTCTATAAGAGTTGGTGTAAATTTTGTAATCAATATGTTATGCCTTCCAAATAATTCAAGTGGGATGTTCCAACTTGTTAGAATTCTACTTATAAATTACTTTGTGATTCTTTTCCATACCATGATTTATTATGTAGATTTCTTGAACTTAATTATGCACCTATTACATTGTATCCTACTCAATGAAATTCTTGTGAAAAAATGATTGATCTTTTTAAAACTTTTTAATGATGCAATTATCATTTATCTGGTGTTTATTATCATATATTTCATTTAGTAGGGTTTGAAACTTTAAATATTGCTATTGTTTTTTTATGAATATAAGAATGTTATTGACTTGAAATAAATTGTTATTGTAATGAAGAGAAAATGGCTTAATTATTTTAAAGATTTTCCTATTCTTATCTTGTTGCCTGTGTGTTAGATCCTTATGAGCGAATAAAAAATTCTACTGATTATTTGAGCAATTATTATCTTTTCCCATATTTAAAAGATGTTTGTATTACTAGAATAATTGATGGGGTTAAAAGAAATATTTTAGATTTATAAAAAGAATAAAAGACTATATATGCATCCAATAATCCCAGTACACATAGGTGTCATGATGATGATATGGATTCATCATCTAATGTAAGTGATGCTAGTAGATTTTTTATAGTAAGACATAAGAAAACTAGGATTACTGGCTTAAGTAATGTTGAGCTTGATCCATATTTATCATCTAGCTTTAAGTTTGATGGTGTAATTAGAGACTACAAGTTTTCTTTCTTGCAATGGTGGAGTTAACATAAAAATATGTTTAGTATTGTCCATCATGGCTAGGGAAATTTTTAGTTCTCTAGCGTCAACAGTCGTGGTGGAGCAAATATGTTAGGTTTCCATAGATAAAACAAAGATGACACAATGGAAAAACATATATATAAACCATGAAAAACCAAACAAGATCCATGCTTTTCAATTCAATTGAAGGAAAGGTTAATTGTCTTACCTTTTACACTACAATTTGACCTCTTTTTTCTTTGTGCAAACGAACGGATCACCATGTATTTTGAATACGAACACCCTCTATGGTATCCACACAAACGAATTGAACTTTAAAATAGGCAGTTGTGTGCTAGCACTTTTTTTTTTGAAGAGTCTCCTAAGAAAATCTCTCAAGTCCTTTTCTAGTGTTTCTCTTTTAAAAGCATTAAACAACTGATAACAATATGATGTATACATATAGAATTCTTAGGAGAATTTGTTTGGATTTTATCTTATTTTAATTTTGAATATTTATTTTATCAATTATCCTCAATAATTAATAAAATAAAATATTCATATCTATCTAATCTATGAATCGAAAATCTATTTTAATTTTGAATTTTATTTTATTTATTACCTTCAATAATTAATAAATAAAATATTCATATATATATAATATATAAAGATCAAAAATTCCTAAAACCTTTTTAGAAACAACATATGTATACACATATATAACTCCATTAGGTTTCCTTAATCATTAAGAAAAATAATTATACATCCATAAACGTTTTTTATATTTCATTATAGAAATAAAAAAATATTAATTTCTATAGCATTTTTGAAAATGCATAAACAAAGGACTCAGATTAATTATACTTATTTTAATTCATTCTAAGTGTGTGACCCTATATATTCACTTAATATTGACAATGATCTTAAATAATTATTGTAAGTCCATAAATTATAAGCAGCCTCTAGCAAGACATTATGATTATCCAAATTAAGCGAGGAGCAGAGATCTGACTAACCTTATTCTACAATTAGATATTTTATCCTTTTGTTACATGATATTTTGGATCAATCATAAGATATGGAATATGTCATCTTTATATTGATTGATAAAAATTTATTGATTCTCAAGTAGACTGACTTAATAAATAACATTAATAACCCTTATTAATTTATTTGAATATGGTCATGCATATTTTTTAGTCTTACTTTTCAAGAGCCTAGAGATATCTCTCACATGCTATGAGAGGAACAAATCCCATCCAGATCCATATCCCTCTCTATGACTGATTAAATGTCCAATAATAATCCTTATTAAATTTGTTTAAAGATAATATGGAATTATGTCAAAACACAAAATTTCTCATATAGGGAACCATAGTGATTTCAGGTTGAAGGACTATATAACATAGTTATGATAAGAATCACTTATAACATTAATCCATGTAGTATTCTCATTTTAGGTCTATCCAGCTATGGGCATTTAGTCTGGCTTTTCCCCTGTTGGTTTTGTGACATCGGTACTGTTAGATTCTTAACCTCAAGGATCCAACAACCTAAGGCCTATAAGAATGGAGTTGCCACCCGATATGGACCAGGAAAATAGGATTTGGGGGTAGCATGCTCTTGATTCTATGAGAAATCCCAAAATTTCCCATTTTTTGGGGTTCGTGAAGTTTAAGTATATATGAAAATAACAAGACAAGAGAATCTTCATATTATTTGCATACACCTAGTCTAAGAGAATCTACCTCCTCTATTCAGAATACTAAATACTAGGTGGTTTTTATAATAAATAAACCATTCATAGTAAATAATAACCATACATTACAATATGATACATATGATGCTTGTGTTACAAAAATACCTTTGAACACCCACTAAAGTGGAAATATGCCCTTACAATCTTCTAAAAGGAAAAGAAAATTAATTAATTACATAACTTTAGAATAAATCTTATATATTTATCTAAAAAAGGAAATTGCATCGTGGCCTATATACATTAGATCTAAAGAACATGAATGAGTATGACAAAATTATAAATGAGTAATATATATAATAAATAAATAATATAAAGATAAACAAAAGAAGAAAAAATAAATGATAAAAATAGAAAATATAATAAACTATCGAGCTCGATAATCTTATGATTATCGAGTTCAAAAGTATATTGAATATATGTATATATTAAGTACTAATTTTTATGTTTACTATATTTTATCATATTGGGTATAAAAGATTATCGAGCTCAAAAATCATAGAATATCTAGCTCGATAATAATCTACCCTTCAGAAACCATGTTTATTTCAAAACTCTTTTTACCCCATTTAAAACAATATTTTGTATTGTTTTAATTATTTTAACTCATTTCATTTTTATTTACATACCAGAAAATCAATTTCTTTATAAAGTTTTGTAAAAACCATTTATAAACAAGTTATTTTAGAAAAACTTATGGAAGATCGAGTGAACTAGTAAAGATTGTTGAGTTTTGATAGTTAAAAACTATCGAGCTCAACAATACTCTTTTTTGCACCAAAAAGAAAATTATTTCCAAACAGTTTTCCAGATTTGTGCATTAAGAATCCTTCCAAAAGGTTGTTAAAAACATGTTATCTTATTTTGGATGTGTAAAAACAGTTTAAATAACTTTTTTTATTAGTTCAAGATGTAAAGTTTTAAAGTTATTTTGTGTTCATCATCTTACTTATAAAAAGGGCATTTTGATTCCATTTTATCGTATTTATATATTAGATCAAGGTTCCAACATTAAGTTACATTCATCCTAGATATGTTAGCTTGGCTTTCATTAGTTACAAAGGGTTACAAATCATGAAACAAGATAAGGAGTACCTCTTGAAGTTCTTTAGAAACTAATTGCCAAGGGTAGTTAATCAACAAGGTTTAATTGTTTTGGTATGATCTCCTTTGGCTTTTATTGATTGGATCTTTTAGTATGTGTATCTAGCCTCTTTATTGGATGCTTTGGTACTTAAAAATAAGCTCTGATTTGTTGGCTTTCCACCGCCGCCCCCCCCCCCCCCCCCCCCTAAAAACCTCTTAAAAAGGTGTAGAATATTGCCTTTTATAAGTTAATTCCTTCTACAAATGGGCTCGAATTGTTGAGCTTGATAGTTAAAAACTATCAAGTTTGACAATTTTATCCTACGTGGTCAACCTTAATTTTGACTCATTTGTTTTATTCTCTAGCAACCTTAATAATACCTATGAATTATCGAGTTTGATTATAAAAATTATCGAATTCGACAATTTATTCAAGATTATGCAAGGTATCAAATTCAAATATCTACAAGTATTCAATCTCATAAAAAAATATTATCAATTATAGTTAATTTAAAAAATATGAATTAAAAAGTGAAAAATTTTATGAATCAAGTGTTCAATCTTATGAAAAATATTATCAATTATAGTTAATTTAAAAAATATATGAATTAAAAAAATGAAAAGCAGTTTGAATCGTCGGTTCAATTCAGAACTCGAACCGGAATCAGGCTGCCCTTTAAGAGTCCAAACCTTAACTAAATTAACTCTTATCAATTAAAGTTAATGTTCATGATTGCACATATAAGAATTAGTGGGCCTGAACCGATGAGCCTAGTTAACAACCCTTGGCCATAGTTATATATAATTTGATAAATATTAATTAGATTTTTATATGTCATTTTTTTAAAAAAATAAAGCAAATCAATTAAATCAAACCCAAAATAAATAACAAAATGAAAGTAAAGTGAATTGTGGAAAATCTATTGCCCCTGGCCAGCAAGCCATCCCGATACATTCATCTTAGGATCCACAAATTCACTTCACTAATTAAAATGTCTTTAGGAAAATCTAGAAGAACTGAAAAAACTTGACGACAAGAATGATATATAGCTGCATTTGCAAGAGCATGAGCTGCTGTATTTACTAGCCTTCTAGCCCAAGAAAAAGAAATTCCTAAAATCTCATTTGATAAAACCCTACATTCATTGATAATTGATCCAAACTCAGAGTAATCTTCTGTAATGGAATTAATTGCTCTAAAAACCAGTTGGTTGTCCATATCCGCATCTACATTATTCAGTGCACTATTTCGAATCCATGACAAAACTTCCCTAATGCTAAAAGCCTATGCCACCTTTGCTTGCATCTCACCAGTAAGGATTGTAAAGAAAGCTTGTATAAAACTTCCATTACAATCTTTAAGTATCACCTTAATGCCATTTTGATTCCTATTATTAAAGATAGTTGCATTAACATTGGCTTTTATCCTTCCCATCATCGGCTTCTCCCAACTTACCAGACTAGCAGTAGGTATTACTCTCGACTGGAAAGATTGTTGGCCTCCAACTTGTCTCCCTTCCTCAATAGAGTACCATTACTGCCATGATAAACAAGCATTATGAACAATAACACTCAAATAAGCAAACCTCCATTCCCATATCCACAAGTTCCTAAACCTATATAAATTCCATAATAAATAATTGCACTTCCCGACCATATCATCATCCAACTCATTCAACATATAGCTTCTAAAACTTCCATTGTATCAAAACTTGAATTAATTCCAATAAAATGCTAGCAAGCTTTGGCTCTTATACAATCCAATAGAGCATGAACAAGAGTCTCTTCACCATCACTGAAAGGGCAACTTGGATAGACATTTAATCCTTTCTCTCTCAATATCTCCTTGTTGGAATAATATTTCGAAATACTTGCCATAAGAAGTTTCTTAGCTTCGGTGCTACTAGCAGTTTCCAAATCTTGTTCCACATGCTGCCAACTTCAAAAGAGTGAATATTAGAGAAAATAGAAGTAGCAATATGGTATGCAGATTTGACTATATAAAATCCATTACAACTATGGTGTCAGATTCTCTTATCCTCTTATCCCATTTTACATAGAGATATTTGTAGAATTCTACTCATGTCATTTGGTAGCATGCTACCGATCAAGCTTAAATTCCACAAATGCGTATTGGGATAAATAAAAGAGCTAACCTTTAAATTATCCATATTATCAACAAATGGAGAATGAATCCAAAAATCATTATCCTTCGGAATCCACGAGTCTTACCAAACCCTAATAGTTTTTCCATCACCTACTCTCCATCTAATGCCTTTCTTTAGCACCTCTAAGATCTATAATAAACTCCTCCAAATAAAGCTAGGATTATAACCAATCTTGTTTTTCAAGAAATCCACTCCATGGAAATATTTATCTTTGAACATTTTTGTGGTAGGAGTATCTGGATAGGAGAGAAACTTCCAACCTTGCTTGCCTAACATAGCTAAGTTAAAAGCAATATAAATTTCTAAAACCCATTCCCCCTTTCACCTTCTTAACACACATACAATCTCAATTAAGCTAGTGCAAACTTCTTCTCCCATTACTTTTTGAACTCCACTAGTAGGAGTTCATCATCCATTGGAGCTCCTCACAGATAGATAGAGGAATAAAAAAAACACACATACAATATGTTGGAAGTGACTAACTAATAGTTTTAACCAAAACCTCCCTACCAGCCTTAGATAAAAACTTACTATTCTAGTTTCTAATACGGTGCTCCCTTATCTCCTTTAAGTACTAGAAAATATGTCTTTTCTTCTTTCCCACAAAAGACAGGAGGCTAAAATATTTACTATGATTTAAAGAATTATGCACACCAAGAACATTCATAAGACTTTCCTTGTTATCAGATCCCATATTAGAGTTAAATATTAAGCTAGATTTCTAAAAGTTCATAGCTTAACCATATGCTTGCTCATAAGAATATAGATTATTCTTTATCTCCCTACATTCAATCTCAGTTGCTATAAAAAAGAAGAAACTATTGTCTGCAAATAGCAAATGAGAAATATAAGGGCTCCTTCTAAAACTCTACTCCCATGTATTTTACTCGATATCTTAGCTTTGCGGAACATTGCTGATAATGCTTCTGCACAGATAATAAATAGAAAGATGATTTTCTTGTTTGAGACCTCTTTCAGGATAGATGGCAGTTATCTCTTCCCCATCCACACGCAATCTCATACAGTTTACCCATTTATCATTAAACCCCAGCTTGAGAAGCATCTATTTTGGAAAGGACCAATCTACTCGATCATAAGCCTTGCTAATGTCAATCTTCAAAGTCATTTCCCTTTTATTACCTTTGGTCTTCCTCTTCATGTGATGGATGATCTCAAATGCCATACGAACATTATCAATGATTAACCTTCCTAGAACAAATGCATATTGAGATGATATTTGGTAGTAACTTCTTCAACCTATTTGCTAAAACTTTAAAAACAATCTCATAGAGAACATTGCATAAAGCAATTAGCCGAAGATCCTTTATATTATCTGGACTAGCCACTTTCAATATAAGGACAATTGTTATATCATTCAGATGGTTAGGGAATTGTTCTTGCTCCAACCAAATCCGATAATTGCTCGCCACATCTCCCTAACTATATGCCAGAATTTTGATAAAAACCCATGTTAAACCCATCAGGACCTGGGGCCTTATCTGAGCACATCTAAAAGTTTGCCTTCTTAAATTCTAGTTCATAGAATGGAGCAATTAACATCTCATTCATTTCATTAGAAACTATTGGAGCAACTGAGCTAATAACTGGATCATAATTACCATTTAAACCTGTAAAAAGAGATTCAATATACCTTAGAACTATATTTGCCATAGCCTTCCTCTCTATAGTTGCAATCCCCTCCTCGATTTTTAAAACTCAAACGTAGTTGCTCCATTTCCTTTTGTGATGCTTGGTTATGGAAAAATCTAGTATTTGAATCTCCCAACTCCAACCAAAAGGCTTTAACTCTTTGCTTCCAATAAACTTCTTCCTGAGATAACAAGTCATTTAGTTCCTGATTTAATTCTCTCACCTGCCTTAGCTAACTTCTATCCCAAGCAAACATTAATTTAACTTTAAGATACTGCTTCCTTCTTTTAAAATCACTATATAATGAACTACTCCATTCTAACAACACTTTGCCACAATTTTCCAACTTTCCATACTAGAGAACGGCGACTCGCCTCTCCATACATTACTAACCACATCATTAACCCCTTCATTCAATGCCCATATATTTTCAAACTTAAATCTTTGTTTATATTTACTACGAATAGTTGACTTAATCATAAGTTTGATTGGGTTGTGATGTGATCAAAGACAAGAGCTTAGAGATTAAAAAGAGTGATTAGGAAATAAGTTCATCCAAGCTTGTGTGGTACAGCTATGATCAAGTTTTTCCATTAGCTCATGGTCCGTTCCCATCCCATTAAACTAAGTAAAATTGTAACCAATAAGGGGTATGTTTATTAACTATAATCTGATATTCCTTCATTAAAATTGGAGATAAGAGAGCTAGGATGTATAGCTCCCCAACCTTATCGTTCATAGAGATAATGTCATTAAAGTCACCTAAAAATACCCAAGGCAAAGATGACATACCTGTCAAGGACCTGAGGAAATCCCAAGCCTCTCCTCTGCTATTGCATTCTGAGAATCCGTAATAACCTGTTAACCTCCATATAGGCATGGATTGGCAACAGACTAAAATTTCAATATGATTCCTTGAATAGCCAATAATAGAACAAAGATTAGAAGACTTCTAGAAAACTACAACTCCATCGTTTCTTCCTATTCTATCGACATTGAAGCTTGCATCAAAACCTAACTCCTTTTGCAACCTGTTAATAACACCACCTGCCACTAAGGTTTCACTAGAAACAAAATTTCAAGCCTGTAGGAAACTACTAGGTCATGTAACGCCTGAACTACTCAAGGATTTCCTAAACCTCAACAGTTCCATACTAGGCAATTCATGATTCTCAGATGGCCTAATCCATAGGTCAAGCCTCTCCTAAAGTTGTTGAGCAAGAAAGGTGCATGGACAAGTCTTATCCGCTATTGGACTTATCTTCAATACCAACTCCTTCTTCAATCATTTCTTAGTTTTATCAATTTTGCACAATTTCATTGTCTTCAGCCAATACTCCTATCCTATGGGTATCATATACCAAATTTGAAGGATGTGTAGTGGAAGATCTATTTTCCATGTCACTGACTAAAAGATTTTCTTGATTTTTCTTATCATTACCCTTAGATAAAGCCTTATCTGATATCACAACTGCACTTACCTTTTTCAATTTTAAATCACTCTCCTTATTTTTGGCAATATTTTCGACTTATATTTGCCCTTGACACCATGAATCCACCTATTGGCCAAAACACTGTCCGATTAGTTTTCACCAGCATGAAGCCAACTCCCCCACTTCT
Source organism: Garcia nutans (assembly GCA_947685225.1). Taxonomy (NCBI): domain Eukaryota; kingdom Viridiplantae; phylum Streptophyta; class Magnoliopsida; order Malpighiales; family Euphorbiaceae; genus Garcia; species Garcia nutans. The sequence goes on from CANTUV010000007.1 coordinate 58,854,266, forward strand.
TCTTCGTCTCTGCTTATGGGCTATGGAATAAGATTTAGCAACCAGTGTCCTAATGACCAATAATACCATAGATAAAATAGAATAAAGGTAGCTTTTCATATATGAATCGCACCATAATAGTACTATCATCCTTCTTCTTAATCATCTTGCCTCATTTGAAGGGCAATAGCCACCCTGATTCTCATAAACTTGTTTAAAGGTTCACCCTTGCTCCTTGTATCATAATTAACAAAGTAACCAATGAAGTTGCCTAATTGTACAACCAATTATTCTAACATGTAACCCACTGGTAAACCATGCACCTACACCTAAATCTCAATCTAAGAGAAGTCCAGTTGAAGTGAATTCTCTCTAATACAATTCTATGTAAAATAATAAGATGGTTTTTGAAAGACCAAGGAGCTCCATCCAAAATCTTGTTACGGTACTGTTCATGAAAAAAATTGGAAAGTGTAAGTCTTGTTTCCCTCCTCCTTAGCCATCATGCCCCTTCATGGTCTCCAAATACTACTCATCGTATCTTGAAGAGCACCAAAGTTAATCCTTTTATCCGTAATAAACCTCCCCACTAGGCACAAATCATGAACCCATTCCTCTTTACTATTTTCTTGCTCGTCAGCCTCAATAGGTTCTAGCTCATCATCAAGGAGATGGAGATTATCAAGCTTTTCTTCGAGATCCATTGCAAACTAGAACACAGAACCCCGAGAAAGAAAAATAAAACCGTAAAAAATTGCACAGAGCAAGATGGAACTTGCACAGAGCATATTTTGATATATAATTTTATATGTTATATATGTTACATATAATTTGATAAATGTAAAATTTTAGAATTTCATGTGTCGTTGTATATATTATATATATTACATATAATTTGATAAATGTGAATTCTAGACTTTTATATGTCATTTTATATATTATATGCATTCCATATAATTAGAAAATGTGATGGAATCTAAATTAAGAAGTATGAAGAAACTTTTATATGTTGTTTTAGATGTTATATATGTTGCATATAATTAGATAAAATGTGATGAGATATACAAGAATTTTTCTAGAGAATATAGGAAAATTAAAAAATAAAAAATTATTCATTTGAAATATTTTATTGAATATGTGGAGTGTGTTACAATTAAAGTACAAAAAAATCCCTAATTATTACAGTTGAAGACCAAAAGAATAAAAAAAAAATCAAAAGATTTAAAAATACGAAATGCCGCAAGATCTTTCTAATTTGATTTATGTGTATTCTTCATTTTTGTGGTGGTTACTAAAATCAAATCCGATTTGATTTTGATGAAATAAAAAATAAATCAAAAAATCAAAAGAAGTAGAAAGAGGGATTAGCGATGGAGGAGAAGGCGATAGATATGTATAAGAGGCAACGGTGGTGGAGAATGAAAAAATAGTGATGACACAGAAAATAAAAATAGATGAGCGAAAGAAAGATAAAAAAAAAAAAAGAGGAAGAGGAAGAGAAAGAGATATATATTTGAAAAAAAAAAAGCAAAATAATTGGTAAAACTAAAAAATTAAAATTAAAAAAATTAAAAATAACAACATAAAATTTAAAAGTAATAAATGATGTAACTTCTGTCTAAAAATAATGAGTAAAGCCAAATTACAAAGAGGATTTTATGTTGTTTGCGGAGATTCAGTGGCCACTTTTCATTTGTACAGAGATTGTTTTCTTTTTTTCATTTCTCATGATTTTTACTTTTTTTTACGATAAAATAATGATAATTATAAATATTTTTTTTGTTCTTTATATTTATAATATACACACAAAATATATAAATATAGGCATCACATATATTAAATACATACACAATAAATATATACATATACACAATATATATCAAATATACATACAATATCTACACAATTTATTTTATATTTTTTAGCTTTATTTTTTAAATTTTATATACACAATATACATATAATATATACACAATATAAATAATAAATACATAATATATTCAGAATATTTACACAACATCTACAGTCATGTAAATGATTTGCACATAACTTCACAACATTTATATAGCAAAATTAATAATTTTAAAATTTTATTTTTTATGTGTATAATATGTAAATTTTATTTTAAAATAAATTTAATAATTTTTATTAATATATTTTTATATATTTTATTTTATATATTATTTTTGTGAGTGTTATTTCTTATTTAAAATAAAATTAAAATTTTTCCTTTTATAACAAATTGATATATTTTATACATTGATAATGTAATTTAAAATATTAATTTTTATTATTTTATTATAATATATTTATTTAATAGTAAATTTTAAAATATAAAAATTAAAGTAAAATATTGTTTATAGTTAGAGAAGAGATATTTTTGGGAAAAAAAATTTTATTTTGATGAGAAATTAAATATTTTTGAAAATTTAACTTATTTTTATGAAAATATAAATATTTTTTTAGTATTTTAGAAAAAAAAAAGTTTATTGTATGTACAATTTTATAAAAATCCTTTATAAATTTAGGTAAAATGTAAATAAATTAGAATTTTTGACAAAAATACTAAAATAAAATTTAAAATTTATCATAATTTTAAAATATGTTAAAATTTACAATAATTTATAATTAATTTACCAATTTATTAGATTTTATATAGCTTATTATTAATTTATTATGAGTTTATTATACGGATGATAATTTTTAGAAGTTTATTATGGATTATTTTAAATTTATTATATATTTTTATAAAATGATTAAATCATCTTAATAAAAAAAATTGAGATTTTGATAAAAATATTAGAAAAAATAAAAAAAATTAAATTTAATGTATTTTTAAAACATATTTATGTTTATAAGAATTTATGATTAGTTACCAAAATATCATATTTATATAGTTCATTATGATTTTATATAATTTATTATGAAATTATTATAAATTTATTATGAGTTTAATATAAAATAGTTAAAATATTATTATTAAAAATAAAAAAAATTATAAAAAATATTAAAGGGTGTAATTAAAAAAAATAAATTGAAGGAGGGCGTAATTTTTTCCAAAAAATTATAATTTACAATGGGTCGGAAGCCCACAAAAACCTCCTCTCTCTCTCTCTCTCTCTCTCTCTCTCTCTCATCCTGACTGGAAGATTTTTCCACCATAGCGAGCCGGTGACTCACGCATGTAAAAGAAAAGAACCGACCAACTCATCTCTCTTTCTGTCGCTTATAGCTAAAAATAGCTAATTTCCCCAAACATTGCCCACCACTCGTTGTCTCTCCATCTTCATTTCCTTTGTACAACTAACTCTTTCCATTTTCTCACTCTTTTCTCTCCTAAAATCCTCTGTAATTACTTGGGACGTTTCTGTTTTCTTGATTTTTTTTATTGCTTTTGCTTCGTGGGTTATATAAATTTTTTCTTTCTTTTCTTGAATTCTTGAAATGGAGTGGGACAGCAATTCGGATCTGAGTTCTGATGAGGATGAGGGTTTCACCCTGAACTATGGCGGTCCTGGTGGTCCGCTTCCTTTACCCGTTGAGAATTTGCTTCAAACGGCTCCATGTGGTTTTGTTGTAACCGATGCGCTTGAGCCTGACCATCCTATAATTTATGTCAACACTGTTTTTGAGATGGTTACTGGCTATCGAGCTGAGGAAGTTCTTGGGGGTAACTGGTTAGTGTTTTTTCATTTTTCGCCTCTTCTGTTTTTTGTGGTTTTCAGGTGTAGGGTTTTGCTATTTTGATTAGAATTCGGTTCATTTTAATGATACTTTGCTCTTTATAGCTCTTTAGGGGTTCTTTGAATTGGTTCTTCAAAACCCATTTCTTTATTTGGGGTTTTCTTATATGTATTTTTTTGGAAATCAAGCTATTTAATAGAGTTATCGAGGTTTAGGTATCGAGTTTTGTGTTTACTGTAGCAATGAATAATTAAGACCTTGTGTAGAGACTGTTAAATAAGAGAAACAAATGAGATAGCTTTGGATAAACCTTGTTAGCTCTGTCATGCTCTTTTCAGTCTACCAAAAGTTTCCTATCCATGTCGGGTTTCTGAAATTTTTAGAGGAATAAGAGGTGCTTGCCTCAAAATGTCTGAGAAGTTAGCAACTGGGCATTTTTACCGTTTTGTTCTGCTTTTAGTTCATTAACTGCACAAACTAATTAAGTCATCTGTACTTTTGAATTTGGACAATTTATCAGGGACTGGTTAATGTCTTATGTTGTGACATAAATCCGTTTGTCTTTTTGACATGGATTGAGCTCTTTCTACTAGCTTTTGCTTATGAAAAATGCAACGAGAACATGATTTATAGAGTTTTTGAAATAGTACAAAAAGGAAGTTTAATACTTTGTTTGGCTGATTATGATAATCTCATATGTGGGTTTGGTGTTGGGAGATTGAATACTTAGCAAGGTAATTTGTAGGAGAATAATCTTATCGGCACTTTTTGAAGTGTATTTGTAGAATTTAATTGAGAAAGGGAACTTCCTAAGAAAAAACAAGGGAAAATACTCTGTGCAATAGTTGGATTTAAAATTGCAAGGAGGACTGGCAAAGACTGTAATTAAGCTTGAAGCTCAATTTGTTGACGGATATGGCCATGGTTCTAGCAAACAGTAAGTGGGTTAGTATTTGTTATTGTTTTGGGGATTTTTGACTTGCAAGGTTTATGTGTTGTGATATGTGATAGAAGAGGTCTGGTGATTCAGAACACAAGTTAACCAGGGTTTGTTTCACTAATTTTGGGTAAAAAACAGTGCACCAAGAGTGCAAACAAGAATAAAGAGCTGGAGAAGAAATAAATCTACATATTCATTTGCAGATAAAATGGGTATCTGTTTGCATATTGAACTTGCAAGAGTATATATGTTTATCCAAGGCTTAAGAAAAAAAGATAGCTGGTTGTTTCTCATCAATGAGTTCCTGAAAATATTGCATATTTTGGGGTTCTCATTCTATGCACAAGATGGATATTCTTTCATTTCTCTTTTATTTTATATTTTAGGTTACAATTTTATTTGTTTTCCTTGTTATCCATTATTATGATGTACCGACAAATGATATATTTGAAGCATCATGAGTTGGGTATTGACGAATTCTCTAAAGTGATGATGCATCTTCATATTAATGGAAACAATGGATATGACAAGACATTTAGGCTTCATTTTCAAGATGAGAGTATGCACGCTTTTGTATCCATGTTATTCCAGCATTCTTTAAAATGATGTCAAGTTTTATGTTTATGCTGCTATTTTGTTTCAAAGGAGTTTAAATGAAATAATCTTGTGACATTATTATGTGGGCTTGGATCTTTTTAGTTTTGGCTACTGTCATATAAATGGCAGAGAAATGGTTCTTATCTGCATTCAATCTCGGAAATGGAGCGTGCCAAATGAAGGGTGCTAAGCTTGAACTCGTTTTACTTCCTTTGCTCTTTAAATAAGAGAGAGAGAGTTGAGTGAAAAATCATGTTGCTTGAGAACTTGTATTCAGGTTCTTACTTGAATGAAAATGCATGTTGCTTATACCATTTATGCTTATTTATACGTGTTCTTTGCCTTCATGTTTTCTGCAAATTATATGCTGTCTCTATGGAGGAGTAGTAATGCAATGAATTTTCTCTTAGTATGATGGGATAATTAGTAGAGATGTCCTTTTTTTTTTTTTTTTGCACTTCATTTTCTTCTTTATTAATGTGGAAATGACCTCTTGCAATTAATTGCAAGGGAAGGCCACGTACAAAGACCCAATGGGTCCGACCCTTCCCCGGACCCCGCTCATTGCGGGAGCATTCGTGCACCGGGCTGAGAAAATTAAAAAATTTTCTTCTTTATTAATACGTAACCAATCTGTGATACTAGTACAATTCTGGCAACACTTATCAACCTTTTGAGTTGTAAGAGAAATGATTGTTCCAGCACTCGCAAATTGGGCTTTATCATGCCTAGAACATTCTTTTGAATTCCAAACCAAAACATCTGATGAAAATTACAGTAAGCATGTGTAACACAAATTCAATGTTTTGTATCCATAATGATTGCCATTCGTGAAAGTCATTTGCAGTTTTTCATACTTCTGCCTTTTTTGACATTCTTCATGGCCCTTGAACATCGGTACATGTAGCCACTAATTACAGCATATCAAGAGTCAAGCCATAGGCTGGTTGCTTCTTAATTGTTGTGTAACTCATCGTACTGAAATTACCTTTATTTCAATTGTGCATCCATTTTAATTTTTTTTAACAATTTTAGTTGAAATTAAATTACAGCTCTTGGGGCCAAGTTTGCAATATGCTTTTCTGGCCTTGATGTTCTATTAAGTGCATGAGAAAACAGAAAATAAAATTTTGAAAGCATTTGTTCCATGGGGATTTGACTATCAATCTCAAAAGTACTATGACGTCCTTTGATAATATTATCCTCCTTTTTAGTTTCCCTAAAGGGTGCAATATTCAAATGCATCAGTTTCCCACTTCGTAAATAATTACTAGATTTTTATTTTATTTTATTTTATTATGTGATGGGTGTTAGATCTTTCTTTTGGTTTAGACTATTGCCCATGGGTTGAGAGTGCAATGCTTTCACCACTATGCATGTCAATGTTTCTTATAGAGATAAGAACCACAAAAATAACCTCATTAGGTCAATGTTTCATAACTCGTTCTATGTAATCTATCTACTTTATAATTTCAGATAACTATATATTGTATGCATATTCAACAGCCAAACATTCTTTGTGGAAACATTTTATCAGGGTTGTGTTTTGTGGTTCTTCTCTATAATATACTTGATAAGTAGTTATCTATTTGATCATCTATAAGGAAGTAACTCAAATGGCTTCAGTAATAACAAAAGAGATGGTGTTTTAGATTTCTGAAAAGCATTTTGATTATTTGACCTTGCAACCTAATCCTTCAAATACTCTTAGTTAATAGGATTCTTTGCATCTGAATCTTGATTTCTGATTCTAATTTCTAAGCATTTTAGAACTTCGTGGAGTTTCTTTCTAGTTCTGCTTTAGGAGATATTCAATGTTCTGTCTGATTATGACGTATTTACATCTAACCCTTAGGTCTCATTTGGTTTGTTTTGAAAATGGATATGGAATTTAATTGCTGAAATAGAAATCAAATTTTTGTTTTGACAAGCAAGGGATTCACTTTTCTTTTTCTAAAATGATGTCTTTATTTTTTACTTGAAAATTTATGTAAAAATAGTGTCTACTTTTGGCTCTAATTGTTTCATGGGAACAACTTGTTTGTGAAAACTATTTTCTAAGGATATCTTTCTAAAACATTAGTTTATTTTTTTTTTGTTGTTTAGTTAGGGTATGGAAAATCAGTTGGAAGTTACATTTTTGATGTTTTGAGTTCATCTAATAATATGATTGATTTAGTAAAACTGAATATACTTACTACATGGACTTCATACTGTTGTATTTATAGTTGAATGAGACAGGATACGCTAAAATGTTAAGTTGTTATCACAATTGGCCAATGACAGACAAAGATGATTAGATGTTGCTGAACTCATGGAAATGTGCCTATATGGCTTCCATTTATGTTCCTTTCCATTTTATAATTTTTTGATAATTCAGAAAAGAAAATGATCTAGTTTTCTGTGTCTCATATAATTCTCTTTTGACTAATTTTTTCAAATGTCCAAATACTAGAAACTACATAATATATTTTTTGGAAACATTTTCCATACAATATATGGAGCCTTATTTATAACTTCTTAGACTTTGAATTGTATTTGATCTTAAAAAATTTAAACTTGGAATAGAAACCATAGAATAAGATGCATTCTTTTCCATTCTCATCCCATTTTGTAAGTGAACCAAATGTGTCATTATTTCTCAAGCTCTTGTAATTGTACTGGCTAAAATTGGGAGATTACCAAAAGCAACAGTTCCAACAGCTTTTGCATAATGCCATTGCTGTTGTTGATATTGTGATAAGTTCTATGTTCTATTAGTTCTCAAGGATTTGAAATTATGGTAAAACTTTGTTTTTGAAGTTTACGGATATACCCAAATGTGTAGAATCTTTTGGTTTATCTGTTATTTATAATCAAATTCTTTTCTCCCTTTCTTAAGGCTTGTCTTTAAAGCAAAAAATAATGTTTTTTAATAAATACAGGGTCAACATATTAGTTGTTTTAAGTGTATTAATACCTTTGGACTTCCAGAAATAGGATTTGCATTCAGTACAGAAAATTCAACATTATGACTTGAAATAGAGGCCTGGTGTTAATTATGCTCCTTACCTTTCTTTTGCATAAAATGTATGCTTGGAAGCCTTGAAACTTCTGTTGCAAGACTACCACGTATCACAGCAAAATTCTTTAGTCTGCATATGTCCACATGCATTTTAAATCACTGTGAATTTATTTATTTTTTAAAAAATGCTTCGAACCTTGAAGGTGGATTGAAAAACATTTAATATCCAATTAAATAGACAAAATAGAAAACTGCAACACTTTTTTCTTTTCTTGTTTCAGGGCCTTTGTTGGATGTCTCGTGAAGGGGGGTTATAAATGTATTGTCATTATTGTTTGTTCTAATTTTTATTAAGTTTCTGAACCGTTTTGGTACTGAGTGCTTGTAACTTGAATTGGGTTCAATGATTAATAACATTAGCAAATTATGCGAGGAATTTACAGATATCAGGCTTAACATGTCGTACTTTAGGAGCTCTGGACTCTCCTATACCGGGATTTCTTTTACCAGTTCTAGTTATGAATGTTTCTTAATTTTTTTGTACTTTTGCCTCCGTTCAATTATTTTATCGTTATCTTCATCATCATTGCCAATGTTAAATTTACTGTACGCAAGTTGTTAAGGTGAGGGTGGTCTTAATGTGTGTTTTCATTGTCAGAATTGATTTAAATGCTAAAAGTCAGCCTGGTTGTGTATGTAATACTCTTGATGTATATGCACTTGCTCCAATTCTCTGTAATTCCAAGTTGGTTATTTTTCTTCAATTTTATGTAATTCCAGGTGGATTAGCTTTTAGGAGTAGATGAACGTATGCTACTTTTCTCCCTCTCTCTCTCCAATACCAGCTCCCTCTCTCTTTCTCTCTCTTTGATATCTGGATGATCTCTAAGTTTCATGTTCATCACGGCTTAGAAACTGACTTGAGTTTTTTTTGTGCACAGCCGGTTTTTGCAATGTAGAGGACCATTTGCTAAAAGAAGGCATTCATTAGTGGACTCCACAGTTGTTACACAAATAAGAAGATGCCTTGAGTCGGGCATTGAATTCCAAGGTGAATTATTAAATTTCAGAAAAGATGGATCTCCCCTAATGAACAGGTTGCGGCTTACACCTATATATGGAGATGATGAAACAATTACTCATGTTATTGGAATCCAATTCTTTACCGAAGCAAATATTGATCTGGGCCCTGTGCCTGGTTCTTCAATAAAGGAGTCAGCAAAATCAATTCATTCTGGTTTTTCTACTTATCATCCTATTTCAGCAAGTGATCGCAATGTTTGTCGTGGGGTTTGTGGGATACTGCAATTAAGTGATGAGGTGCTGTCTCTTAAGATACTTTCACGATTAACTCCTAGAGACATTGCATCTGTCGGATCAGTGTGTAGGCAACTCTATGAGCTAACTAAGAATGAGGACCTTTGGAGAATGGTCTGCCAGAATGCTTGGGGTAGTGAAACAACTCGTGTTTTAGAGACTGTACCTGGTGCAAAGAGACTTGGATGGGTACGCCTTGCACGAGAATTAACAACTCTTGAAGCAGCAGCATGGAGAAAGTTAACTGTTGGAGGTGCTGTTGAACCCTCAAGGTGTAATTTTAGTGCTTGTGCAGTAGGAAATCGGGTTGTCCTTTTTGGTGGGGAAGGTGTTAACATGCAACCAATGAATGACACCTTTGTATTAGATTTGAACTCCTGCAACCCTGAGTGGCAACATGTCCAAGTGAGCTCTCCTCCTCCTGGGCGGTGGGGTCATACACTTTCTTGTGTCAATGGATCTCATTTGGTGGTCTTTGGAGGCTGTGGAAGACAAGGTTTACTCAATGATGTCTTTGTCTTGGACTTGGATGCCAAGCCTCCGACTTGGCGTGAGATTTCTGGACTAGCCCCACCACTTCCACGATCGTGGCACAGTTCCTGCACTCTTGATGGCACCAAGTTGATAGTCTCTGGTGGATGTGCAGATTCTGGAGTGCTTCTGAGTGATACATTTCTGCTTGATCTATCAATGGAAAAACCAGTCTGGAGGGAGATACCAGTAGCATGGACACCACCTTCACGGCTGGGTCACACTCTTTCAGTTTATGGTGGCAGAAAGATTTTGATGTTTGGTGGTTTAGCTAAGAGTGGTCCCCTTCGATTCCGTTCCAGTGATGTTTTCACTATGGATCTAAGTGAAGAGGAGCCTTGTTGGAGGTGTGTAACCGGGAGTGGAATGCCTGGTGCTGGAAACCCAGGGGGCATAGCTCCTCCTCCAAGGCTTGATCATGTAGCTGTGAGCCTTCCAGGTGGTAGAATCCTAATATTTGGTGGTTCTGTTGCTGGTCTTCATTCTGCCTCGCAACTTTATCAATTGGACCCAACTGATGAGAAACCTACATGGAGGATTCTAAATGTACCAGGGCGACCTCCCAGATTTGCTTGGGGACATAGTACCTGTGTGGTAGGAGGGACAAGGGCGATAGTCCTTGGTGGTCAAACCGGGGAGGAGTGGATGCTAAGCGAGCTCCATGAGCTGTCCTTAGCTAGTTCTGTCATATAATTCACACAAAAAAAAAAAGAAAAAAAGAAAAGAAAAGAAAGAATCATGGAGCTGAAGCAAAGGAATCATGGGAGGCCTTAACTTCAGAATGCGAAATCATTTCTTGGAAACTCAGTTGAAACTGTTGTTTCGGTCACACTATTAACTCTTTGACAAATGTTGGTTTGGTCAGGACTTTTGTGTTAGGTGATTGTCCGCATTTGCATTTTCTTGTGCAAGGTTGTTCCAAGTCAGATGAACTTTCATAAGGTGACATGAAACACTGTTTTACTTCATGAAGTTTCTATTAGACCCTTCCTCCCTTTCACCGTGCACATTGGATAAATTCTTCCTTGCTAGGTTAGTATTCAAGTATTGGATAGACAGGTAGGTATTGATATAATGTAGGCTCTTGTTGTGTTGATGCTTTGCTTTAATTCAGTTCTGTAATTTGAACGGAAGAATCGAAACAGAAACCAGTGCATGTTTATAAATGAGTTTTAAGTACTGCTTGGAATGTAACTAAACAAGTTGCATGTGTATTTGGTGTTCCTCTCATCAACTTTTTAGGTAATCCTTCTTTTCCTTTACTATGTTTCTCATTATATATGTGGCTTTGCCACTTCTAACTTCAAAGTGTTATTGATTTTCTCCTCTTCAAGCACGTGATATCTCTCTTTTTTCCCTTTATTTTCCTTTTGTTTGCTTATTGTTCTTTTTTTTTTTTCAATTTTATTATACAATTATGACTGATTTCTTAAGAGGTTTGATTTTTTGACACTTGATGCATAGGTTAAAGGGTGTGATAGAATCTGTGGAATTTTGAGTGTGTTAAAAAGTAATTTTGATTCATTAATACCTCTATATCTCCCTCACAGGGTTAATAATGGTTTATGCCTTCTACCAATAGATTGGCTCCAAAGAAGACTGGCAGCTTGTTATTTCATTTACTTGGGATTTGAAGAATTTTTTTTCTTTTTTTTTTTCAACTGGTAAATTTTTCTTGGCAGGTGACAAGAAAATAGATCCAAGTGTCTAACAGTAAAGAACAATGAGCTTAACATTCTGATTATTTTCTAGTGGAAAGGCATTTAAAATAAGCCATGAAACTTGTAACGAGATGGATTAATTAATAAATTTATTCTCTTAAAAGTTTTAAAATTCTGATAACTAGTCAAAGTTCAATTTTATTCAGCGGGTGACACCGTCCAATGGAATTATATGCCAAAAATATTGGGGAATTCACATCAAATACATCAGTTTAATTAGGAGTCTCAACAACAGGGTGTCCACAAAAATTATCCAGTATGAACTCAAACTCGATTAAAGTCGATTATTATAATATTTATATTTATTTTAAATTCATTTAATATTATCTATTTACTATTTAAATACATTTAATTATAAAAATTTAAAAATATTATAAAGTTTAAATTGTAAAATATATAACTGAATTCGAAAAATGGATACTCCAAAATAAATATTCGAACCCAGTTTCAACCTGACACGAATAGTAAAAATACTACTCGTAATCGCTCAAATCTGTTTATAAATTTCTCATACCATATATAAAAAGATCAGGATGAATCGAATACCTAAAATTATCCGATCTGTTACTATATCTAATTCTGATACCTAGTTTTCTTTTATACCGTCATTAAGGTTTTTTTTATTCCTATAGTTTTTAGCCTTTTTTTTTTCAAAAATGGTGCTTTTTTTCATTTTTATACTATTCGATGTTATTTATAGTTTTTTGCGTTTATAAATAATTTTATTATTCTCATATTTAAAACATACACATAAAATATATAAATATGTATTTAACATATATGAAATACATACAGGACAAACATAGTCATATGCAAAACATATGCGCAATATAAACATAATATAATCTAAAAATTCCTTGTAAACTCATATGCAGTTTGTTTATATATGGTGAAATTACCTCTTAAAATGACTTATTAAATTAAAATGATAAATAAGGACATATTTAATTTTTATTAATTTTTACACAAGTAAACTATCATCTTATTATTATGACTTGTATTTTTATTTTTATCACTTGACTTACTATTTATGTTTTTTTATGTATTATTAAATTAAAATTAAAATAGAAATAAAATATTATATATAATTAACAAAATATAATAATTCATAATTGTTTACGATTTGAAATGAAATTTTACAATCATTTTTTTTTGTTAATAAATTGAAGGCAATTTGATCACGAATTAAATCTATTTATGTATTTCTACCACCTACATTTTTTTCTTGTGGTAAAACATTCTCAATATCTTAAAAAAATCAACCGGCATAAAGTGAGAATTTTCATCAAGTCCTATAAAGGTTGGATCATGTGATGAATTTCTTCTAATATAATTATGCACTGACATTGTTGCAACCACAATATTTATTTGAGTTGTATATGAAAATGAAGGCATGTCAAGCAAAATTTTTCATCTTTGTTTCCAAACTCCAAATGTTCGTTCAATGCAGGTTCTAAGCGATGAATGTGCACTATTAAAAGTTTCTTCATGCCCCTTTGCAGGTTCACCACGTCTAAATTCAGGAATATAATATCTTACCCCTTTGCAAGGTTGAAGATATCCTTTCATTTATAGATATCTTGCATCTACCAAATAATATTTGCCTATATATATATCAAAAAATATTAAAAAAATCAGTTATACATAATAATTACATAATAAATAATAAACTCATACAATATGCATTGAAACATTACCCGGGGCGACTTTGAAAAATTTAATTCTTCTTTATTAATTGCATGATAAAATAAGCACATGTCATATGTTGTTCCTTCCCACACTTCTAATACAAATATAAATTGTATATCGAAACTACAAACAACCATGATATTTTATATTGGTATTCCTTTTCTTCCTATAAATGGTATTTGATTTTTCGGACTTATTCGTGCTTGTATATGTGTTCCATCAATAGCTCGAATACAGTCCTAATGAAAAAATAAAACATTTGACATAAAAATACTTAAATAAATGCATTACACTTTATTGAGTTTCATTATACAAAATGAAAGGTTAGATACATTACCTTGAAATATGGCATGTATCTATTGTCACGTAGAATTTCTGGTAGAATTTCATGAAAATCAGTGTATGTAGGCTTTATCAAGTCTTTTGCTAAAAGACATATTGCATCCAGTACGTCTCTAAAAATTCTACTAATCGTTTCACCTGAGTGTTGGAAACGCTCTTGAGCAAGTATTTAAAAGCAAATGCATACTTTCTCTACCACTGACATATTTTTACTAGGCACCAATCCATAAATGGATTCTAAATTAGAAGACAAATGAAATATTACATCTTTTTTCATTCTAAACATATTCACACTTCTCTTTTCATGGCCATGCATTAATTCTAATAACCATTTCACTCATGTTTCATAAGAAACCATACAAGGTTCCTTATGTATGTATGACACATAATAGTCTCCAACAGCAGAAGCTGCACATGTCACAATTTGTAAAAAAATCTTCTTCATCATTATTAATAAGATCTTCATTATAATCGGCATCCACATCCATATCTAGAAAAAATTATAAAAAAATATGTAGTCATAATCTAATTGCAACAATTTGATATGTCATAATAATATTATTACAATAGCAATATAGAAAAGAAACAAACTACTAAACTCATACAAAAAAAAAACAATAACTCATAAGACAAATATTGAAAAAGAAATAAATTATTCCCTTGAATAAACATATCATTTTTCATCAATTACAACGTCCTTTGCCTTTGAAAATTTCATATTAATACTTAAGCCATCCCAATTTCTCTTAATGAGTACACATTGTGACATAACCTCTCTTTTTTTACTTTTGCTCAAAAATATAAGCAGCAAAATAATAAAGTTCACTACTATAATAATATCAGGCAAAGACTTGATGTCCTCCATAACTGCAGTCATGTTGCATCCTAGTAAATCAGTCCTTTTAAAAGTCAAATTGCTTCTATTTTCTACACTAGCCGCCAGCTTAGATATGTCCTCTCTTGATTTAGCTGCACTCTTAGGCTTTTTCTTCATTTTCTTCCTTTTTTTGTCCATTTTTGCTAGAGAACTAGACCCAATTTGTACTTTTTGCTTCTTATTTGTTCTTCCATCATCAATCAATAGCATAAAAGTTCGCAAAATTTGGTGACCCATTTATGCCCACCATGAATTCATCTAAGCTCTAAACATAATCTTCTTCTACCAACTCGTCAATATCACCTAATGGTACATGTCTCTCACTAATTTCATCAATATCAACATTATGTGGTAATGAAGTTGATGAGGGTGTCCAAGAAAATTCTCCAATAGCAACAGTGCCCCCAAACATAATATCATACCTCTCCACAAGTTTGGTTTAAGACCCGAAGATCGAAATTTTGTAGCTCCAGATATAACCTAAATATTTTTTTTAATGGCAAAATAATCACATAAAGTAATCAATATAATTTTCATGCAATTGCTAATAACCATAAAATACTATTATTAATTTAAAACTAACCTTAATGTTTCATCTCACCATCCAAAAGGGGCCTGAATTGTTTGTTTCTTTGAATATGTCTTGTTTCCCTATCTATCAACTCTTTCCAAGTCTTCCAATCTCTCTCCAAAATATCCCTCTAATTTTTCAACAAAACTTTGTCATAATCACAGACACTTTCCTTAGAAAAATTTATAATAACATACTTCCATCCTTCTTTGATAAAATGAGTTTCAGTCCGCAAACGTTTTTGAATTGCTTAGATACATATGTTACAATATAGTAATGTCACACTATCATTCCATACAGATTTCGATTTCTTTTTCTTCTCTTCTTGAATTGTTTGTCTTTGCATATTTGTTGATATCTATAGTAATTATGCTATTTTGTTTTTTAGTGTTTATCTTATAAAGGCATGGACAAATAAAATAATCAACATTCCACATTATAATACCACATTATAATTTTGATAATAATGAACAAATACTCAATCAAACAATTTAAGTCAAAAAATAAAAAATAATCCAATAATCTCAATAACTAAAATAAAAAATTACAATTATTTAATAGAATCAAGTTATAGGAATTAAACATACCTTTTATTAATGAGAATTTCTTAAGTGCGTGATAAACAAATTGAAGTATAAAAAATTCTAGGGTTTGAGTATACTGTAAGAAAAATATAAGAAAGAGCAAACTATAGAGAAATAAAGTGAAAAAATTAAATAAGTGAATATGTTATTTTAAATAAAAATTAGGGATATTTTTTATCAAATAATTTTTAAAAATTGCATAAAAATCAGTTATCTTGAAAAGCTTCATTTTCCAACTTATCCTAATATCTAATTTTTAGCTGCATGAATAATTATTTTTTCAATATTAGTCTTTACCAAACACAACAAAATTAGCTTTTCATTTAAAAAAAAAAAAAAAACAGCTTTTGCACCTCTGAAAAGCTGTGCCAAACACCACTTATAACTTGCAAAAAAAAAAAAAGGGTTTTTAGTGCCACTTATATGAGAAGTGATAGTTTGAATGTTATTCATGCAATTTCCATATCACCTATAGATTTATCTTATCTTAAACTCGGTGTTGGGCATTTTTCTTAAAGCCAAAATGTGAAATATGAGCCTATAGTATTTCCCATATCCAAAGTTTAATCTTAAATTTTTTTTAATCATATATATATATATATATATATATTTGTCAAAATTGACCATTTAGGCCTTGTCATAACAATGCCACTAAAAATGCTGAAATAATTTTTGTGTGGGACTTATTGTTAAAGATCTTAGGTGAAAAGATCAAATATGACCCTAAAATATTTTTTAAATATCAAATTGAACATTAGATTTTTTTAGTGAATTATTATTAAAAAAGAAATTTGTAATATTATTATCAATATTTTTATATTAATACAAATATTTAAATCACCAATCATAATATTTAATAAAAAAAAACAAAAAATTTATAAAAAATTACAAGGTAACAAAATTGTTCATGTAATTATTTATTTATCTTATAATGTTATTCTCTTTTTTTCTGCACTTAATTTAGTTTTAAAAATTATCAATATATGAAAAAATAAATTATTTTTTAAACAATCTTAAATTTTCATATTATTTATATTTACCTTATTTTATTTTAAATTAATTTATATATACTTAATTTTTACATAAAATTTCAAAAATTTATAATAAATAAACAAATTGGTAAGTATAAATAGTCAAGTGTAATTTTGCCTATTTTCTGAATCCCATAATTATTGTTATATTATTTTTATGGCATTTTATTTCTTAGATCATTCGATACCAAATCCTATCATTCCCAAGTTGAATTGTTGATCGAGTCGAGTTTTTTTTATTTAAATTGTGACTGATACTTTCTAATATATATTTTTTATATTTCATGCATTCACATATATAATAGGCCAAATATATATAAAGTCTCCTGAACTTATAGCGTCTAGTTAGTTTATCCCTTGAACTTTTAATTTAATCATATAATTTCCGAACTCATATTTTTCTTAACTTTTAAATACAAATATACTTAGTCATGCTGAATCATGCGAGTCAATTTTATATCTATTTAATGCAAAGTATACAAATACAATAAGTAAAGTGACTAATATTCGTTAATATAAGTATTCATTTGTAAAAAATAGACAAGTTCGAGGGGTAAAGTGGCTGAAATAAAAGTTTAAGGAGTAAAGTGACTAAATGTTACAAGTTCATGAGACTATATATATATTTGGCCTATAATATATATATATATATATATATATATATATATAAATGTTACAAGTTCATGCTCAGATACCAATATGTCCTCAGGATCTGAGGGTAATCTTTATGAAAATAATATGCACAAATGATTAAAGAAATGAAAATAGTATGCACTGAGCAAAGCATACTTGATGCAGATGAACAATATATATATTTTAACAGTATGTCTGATGCATGAGATTAGCAAAAGCTGCAGGTGTAGAGCATGCTTAAATGTAATCAAAATAAAGTAAAATAAACACAGAATTAAATTAGAAAATATGAAATGAAAACTCACTTTTTATTTATACCAGTTGAAAATTACAAGGAGAATTGAATAGGATCTGGCAATTCTTCTAAGAGAATGAGTTTAGAGTTTACAGAGGATTTTGGAATATGAAAATTTCTCTAAGCTAACTCTGCCTCTTTCAATAGATTGCTTCTCTATTTATAGAGAAGGAAAGTGAAATGAAATTATTATCAGACAAGAAAAAATGACTATCCAGCTGGAAAGAGAGCATCTTTTATGGCTTCACTGTAGCTTCACATGGATTCTGGCTGATAATAGGTATCCATTAAAGCAATTCCTGTAGCTTTGATGATTTATTCTTCTTTTTTGACAAAATTAATGGGATGAGGTTTCTAACTTCACATGCATATACAATGCTTAGACTAGTTGGATCTATTGAGACTGGAAAGTAGGGACCACGGTCATGTGAATACTGATTTTGTGTCCTTAGGTCAAAATGATTCTGAAATTGTTTGAGAAAGGAAATTGGGCCTAATGTAGATGGCCATTACAAAAATTAAAAATTTTCTTTTATACTCTTTTTTTTACAAACCTAACTGTGTGGCAGGGGCAAAAAAATTTGGAAATAGTCATCTTCATTATCATCTCTTAAATCAATAAAGGGTTCTACATCTGGTTCTGAAGGAGTAGGGCGAGTCTTTTGTGCCTCTGAGAGAATATCAAAGAGTTCTTCTTCTATCTTTACTCTTGCCAAAGCTGCCATCATGAAAGATTTTTGAGCCAGAAATTGTGTTATTTGAGGCCCTGTTTTCAAGAATCCTTGATTTTGAAGATAAGCTTGGATTGCTGGTTTTTTAATTTTATCTGAAATATTAAAAGAATCGCACCATTTCACTTTAAATTTTTTAACAAGTATAATAGTGTTATCTTTTGTTGTATATTCTAAATACCAAGCAAACTACCGAGGTAAGAATCATTTTGCTGAGAAAAGGAGAAGTGGGTGAAATCTTTTTTCTCTGTTGGATGGTTGGAAATTAGTTTTAAAAATGTCAAATCCTTCTTAGACTTCTGGTTTCAACATTTCTGGAATTAAACCAAAGAATGATTACCATTGGGAAAACCATGATGAGAATTTAGAAGGATTGCTTTTAGCATTGAAATAAAATAACCAATAGTGAATATTTTTTGGATTTTGGATGAGAAAGGTATTAAACCATGCTTGGTGATAATCCCAGTAAGAATCAGACCTGCAGTGTTTAATCCTTCTTTGGAAATAAATGGGAAAGATTATTGGTTTGGAAAGGTCATTTTCCCATTCTAAAGGAGACATAACCTTGAAAATTTTGCAAGTGGAATAGGAAGGTTCAGAGATGTTAGTATCAGTGTGGAAATTAGTGAATGTTGCAGAGCTAGTATGTTTTAAAATAGCAATGTAATATTATGTGGTTTTAGAAAGATCTCATGGTTTAAAGTACCATCCTTGAGGAAAAATTTTGGAAATTGTCATTAATGGATTAGGATTATTAAATCCTTCTTCAACTATCCAAATATTTTGATAATTAGTTTTTACAAAATAATTTGTAGTTAATTTTTGAAATTTCTTTTAAGATAAAACTATCTCAGAATTTTTAGAAATCACAAGTTGTGAAGCTTGGTTTTGAGAAAGGGTTTTTTGAAAAGAAGGTTCTCCTTTCTCAATTTTTGAAATAAGTTGAGAAATTATACCTGAAAAAGCTTGTGAGGCTTGAAATTGGAAAATAAATTATTCCTGTGGAGACTAAACTAGAGAGTATGAAATTGGAGAAATTGAAATTGGGTGTCCCTAGGGGGATTGGGCCTATAATTCTAAAATTATTTATCCTTGAGAGGATTGGACTTGTTGGGCTTGAAAATTCTATTGTAGAGCCTTTACAAGCTCTGGTGATTTAGAAATTGATTCAATCCATTGTTTGATCTGGAAATCTTTCTTAGAGGAATTTGATTCCTCTTCAGTAACAATATTTGTGCATGGTTTTATGGGTAAAGCATAGGAAGGATAAAGGTTAGGAGAAGGTTTCGGAGGTTCTTCGTCCTTTTGGACCGCTCTTCCTTCTGATTTCTTAGGCATCAAGACTTGTTTTGGAGGAACTCTCTAGTTAGAAAATCATGAATTGAATTTGAATCTCCTTTAATAAATTCAATTTCAAATAAAAAAAATGCTTAAAATTGCTTTCCATCGTGCAAAAATTTATTTTGATGCAATATTTTGAACATCTTTTTTAAACTTCTTTTGCAAATTTGTAATCAATGTGAAGTAAAAAAATTTTGTTGAGTAAATCGCTTTGAAATTTTGTAATGCAAATGACAATTAAAAGTATTTCCTTTTTTATTGTGGAATAATTTCATTGATAATCATCCCAGTGTACAGAAGTAAATCTAATAATTTGCTCCCTATTATTTTTAGCTTGTTTGAGCATACCCCATATCCTAAATTAGAAGCATCTATTTCTACAATGTTAGGACCTTGAGGATCAGCTAAATGAAGACAAGAAATGGTTTGAACCTGCTTTTTAATTATTTGAACAATTTTTGTACGTTGGATTTTTCTTAAGACGAGCATATAAGGGTTTTACTAACCTATTTATATTGGGAATAAAATCTAAGACATAGTTAAGACTTTCTAAGGATCTCTGTAACTGTGCTTTGTCTAAGAAGATTTTATAAGAAACTTATTAGCAAACTCTAATGATTTTTCAATAGGGACAATTGTACCCTGGGAAATATGGTGTTTTAGGAATCTAATCCTAGTCTGAAATAAGGAAATGTTTGATTTAGAAATAACAAATTCATTCTTCTTAACAACATAGAAAAAAGTTTTAAGATGTTTGAAATGTTGTTCTAATGAATTGAAAAAAAAAATTAATACATCATCTATGTAGACAAAACAAAAATCAGAATATGGATTAAAAATATAATTCATAATTCTTTGAAATTTAGAATGAGCATTTTTTTAATCCAAAAGGAGTTACTATCTATTTATACTTGCCAAATAGAATAGTAAAAGCAGTTTTATAACGATCTTTTGGGTGAATTTGAATTTGCCAAAATCCCGATTTCATACCATATTTTGAAAAAATAAAAAAGGAATGTTATTTTTGCAATAAATCTCTTTTATTTGGAATTGGGTATCTTATCCATTTCAAAGCCTTATTCAAAGGTTTGTAATTAATCATAAGTCTATGAGTGTCTCTTTCTATTTCTGAATTTTTATTTACATAGAAAGTTGCACAGCTCCAAGGAGACTTGGATTTTGTAATTAATCCCTTGAATTCAAGATCATGAATCTCTTTTTCTACAATGAGCTTCAAGTTCTTGGTTCATTTGAATAGGCCTAGCTTTTGTTGGTATTTACTTTTCATCAAAATCATTTTCATAAGGAAAATCTACCATATGTTGCTTTCTATTTCAAAAAGCATTTGGTAAATCAACACAAATTTCTGTTTCAACGAGGTTTTGGAAATTTTAAATTTTTTGTTTAATTTGGGAATTTTGTAATTGGTTTTCTATTTTCTGTAATGTTATTTCTTATTTTAGAAAATAGAGTTGTTTTTCTTTTCCCCGACAATTTATCTTATTTGCATAAATTAAATGGACTTTTATGAAATTAAGATTTCTTGTTTTAGGCTTTTCAATGAAAGGGAAAATTAAATTTTCTTTCTTGGTTTAAAAGAAATTCCATCATAGCCAACTATATAGGGAGTTATCAAATTAATGAATGGTGTCCATAATATAACACTTTGATATATTTCTTTTGCCAAAACAAAAGATGTTTTAATTTGGAAATTTCTTGAAGCAATGGATGCATCAGTTTTTGAGGTAACTATAATTTTTGAGTTGTTAGCAGAAACAAGTTTTTCTTTAGTTTTTTTCATGAAATCTTTTAGGAACAATATCTTCTCCGAGACAATTTAAATCAGCTCATGTGTCAAAAAGAGCAATTATATTTAATTTTAAATTACCAGAAAAGACAATTGTAACCTTAATGAGATACTTTCTAGAGGTTACTTGTTTCAGAAGAACTAGAAAATCTGGAGGAACATTTTCAAGTGTCTCAATTTTCTTGGATACTTCCTCATTATCAGTTTTATTTTTTGCTTTTTCTTCTTGATCATTGTCCAAGGTTTCTTCAGACACTTTTGAAAGAAGTGTTTCAAGTATTTGTGATTCCTCAGATTATTTTTCTTTGAGTACTTTTAATTCCATTTTTATGGATCTAATTTCTTCTCAGAGAGTTTGAATTATTGGTAACTGTTTTGTAGTTTTTTCCTTTTCTTGGAATCTTAGTCATATTATAAGAGTTACTAGGAACCACAGGTTGAACTACATGTTTGGAAATTGATGGTTTGGAATTGGAATTTTATCCTAAAGTTTTCATAAGCTTTTATAAAAATTACTTTTGAACTTCAAGATTCTCAACATGTTTAAGGATATCGAGCATAAACTCTTGATCCTTAGTTAACATATTGATTTGTTTGGAATTGGTTTCTAAATCACTATCTGGAACACTTGCACTAGTGGTTCCTATTTCATCTATCTGTAGAGGTGCCCTATTGCCAGTGAGTTCTGATTCAGAATAACTACTGGAAGATTCAATAAGAAGTGCTTGGATTTTTCCTAGGAGTTTTTCTTCTATTTTGAGCTCCTGAATTTTCTTTTTGAGTCTACAATATTTTTAAATATGACCCTTTTTGCCACATTTGTAGCAAGTGACATCTCTAAAATTTGATTTTGAAGAGGAAGGTCTAGATTTTCTAGAAAATTTCTTATATAGTTTGGTTGGTTCCCAATAAAATTCTTCATTGGTAGGTTTAGAATACCTTTTCTTTAAATGGTAAGGCTTTTTCGAAGGTTTTGAATTATAGGTTTTGCTACAACTACCTCCACAACCTTGGTCTATTTTAGTAGCGAAGAATTCAAACTGTTTACAAAAGCTACCTAGTTCTTTTCTTATTTTTCTCATTTCCCACTTCAGATGTTTTTGAAGTTTGAGGTCCTGATATATTTGAAGTCCCTCCTTTTGGGTGATGCTAACCAATTCTCCATAGCTTAAAGGTTATATGGAATAGGATTTCTAAAGGATTCATTAATTCTATTTCTAACCTTTTCTCCTAAAAGAAGAAATGTTTCTTTCGAAAAAGATTAGTTAGAATCTTCCCTAAGCATTATCCTTGTTGGGAAAATATTCTTATAACATTAGAAATCACTTAGTTTATTACACTTGAGGTTTGAAATAAGTTTTGTATTTTTATCCTTAAGTTGTGAAGGGTCACCTATGAAATGCAAGGAAAATATAAGAATTAGGGTTCCTACAGCATCAAGAATAGTTTCTCCTAGTTCATCGAGAATGAAAGCTCCTTCCTCAATGGTCTGGATCCTAGAATATCCATTTGTTGTTAGGGTGTGAGATAATGGTCCCACCATCCTTTAAGATGTCATGAAAAACCAGCTATAAGGATTTCAACTATAGCTCTATTTGGGATTCCTGATTGAGACTTATAGGCATTTGCTACCAGGGTCATTTGCTGTAGGAAACTAAGGATATTATATTCTGTCATACCATCTAAATTCCATTCATAGACGGTAGAGGGATTGAATTTGGATTTACTTAGGATATTAGATCTATTTTCTAATACCAAATCTGGTGCTGTGGAAATTGCTAAGGGTTGACCCTTGGGCCAATAAAGCCTATTCAAAATTGGTCTTTGGCTAGCATCTTTTGAATCAAAGTGTTTTTCTATGACACTAACAATATTAGATTCTTGGCTTGGGGTGGAGTTGTTAGGTCCCAACCTAGCTATCTATAAGTGCATAGGTCGTAATCAAGTAATAAAGTGATAAGTAAAGTATCATTCCACGAGGAGAGTAATCCTAAGTACCAAAAAATTAAACTGATTATTATTTGGATAACAAAATTTCATTTAAACTTAACTAAATAAAATGAGTTGCTTTTGAATTTAAATATACTAATTTTTAAGCTTAGGGTTAAGCCACCTTTATTGAATTATTATGAATTTTTTAAACTATTAATTTAATTCAGTTTTCTTTTTTTATTAATGGTTAGATTCTCCTAAATTAAGTTCAAGCCTCTCTCAAGTACTAGAGCTAATATTGAATTAATCGTTATGTCAACTCTCATGATCATAAGTAATTAAACCAATTCATTCAATTCATTAGGTTTTGTGAGAATCTTGAATTAACCTCTTATGTGTTAATATTATCTCTAAGTGAAAACTTACTTAAGATTGTTATCTCCTTGAACTAATAGTGTGCTTTCACTCTCGCTCCATCACACAATATCATAATTCAATTAATTATTGGCCAGATAATTAAAGCATTAAGATTAGAGATAACAAATTAATTAAAGGACAAACTTAATTAAATCAAATAGCATATATTATTCCATAATAGATTCAATTTAAGGGACCAATCCTAAATGAGATTTAGTTCCTCATAATTGAAATAAAAATAATACAAACATTAAAGATAATAATTGAAGCATAATCTAAAGAATAAGAAAGATCAAACTCTATTTCTTTTGGATTGAAGAAAAACACCACTTGGAATCTTGAATTTCTTCCTTAAACCTAATTTCACTCTTCTCCTATGAAGGAAAACTAGAATTTGTGTAATACAAACTTTAATCAAGTCTTTAATCTAATTTTTAATGAATTCTTGGATCTCCCTTCTATCTCTCTTCATGCTTGAAACATTAGGAGGATATGTGTTTACATAGAGTGCTTGGAAGCTTCTTGGTGGAGGCAAGTTGGAAAATGTTGTAATAGAATTTCTACAACTGTTTAGTTATTCAATTTTCAATTTTTTCAGCTTAAAGTCATAAATTTTAGCCCCTTGGTCGTGGCATATGAGTGCCACGGTCGTGGCCTGAGTTGGAATGGATTGTTTCGAGAAATTTTCAATCTGTAAATGGCGACTAAGTAGACCATGGGCGTGGTGTTTGAATGTCACAGTCGTGGCTTTTGAAATCAAGCTAGACATTCTGACTTTTCTTCCTTCTCTTCACTTGGACAGTAGGCAAACTCATCCCACAGACGTGGCCATGGGTTTCATTTTGCTTATGGAATTCATTTTTCATTTTTTTAAGGTAGATAAAATTTGAAGTCCAGGGTCATGGCCTTGAAGAGCCATGGGCGTGGCCTTTCCATTTTCTTCATTTTTGCCTACTTTTCTTTAATTTTATACCACTTATCATACAAACCTTGTATCTTGCCTTTCTAAGCTAAAATAAGAGAAGTCTAACTCAAATAAATAAAATCCATCAAATTCAATTGGAAAGTAACTTAGATCGTGGTTAGAATTATCTAAAATATTAATCAAAATTTCACTCTATCAAACTCTCCCAAACTTAAATCATTGTTTGTCCTTAAGTAATAGAATTCCTTATATATTGAGCTTATATACAAAAATTTAAACAATTAAAATTTCAAAATTTATATCTTAAATCCAGCTAGATAACTCTGTTTACTTTATTCTCACCTCATTTACTTAAGAAATTTAACTGATTGCAATAAATTATTTAACTTTAAATAAGCAAATATTCTTTTTATGAAAACTTAGCCTATTCTCATATGCATGTTTAATTGAGCTTTCTCCACTAATAGACCTTACTAATTTAAGAAAAATTGAAAGGAATTTTATTGGCTTATAATGGGGATTATATAAGTGAAGGCTAAAATAACGCTAAATAGAATATGTTACTTATCTTTCAAAAACATTTTCTTATATTGTTGAATGTATCTCTTGTACACTTGGAGGATCTTTTGGCTTTTGCTCCTTGGTTGCCTTCTTTTTTATTGCATTATGGAATTTTTTTTATAAATCAGATAGCATAAACTTCCCCAAACTTTAAACTTAGAAGTCTAATTGTAGACCCTTAATTTTTTATCAGGTTCAGTTCAATATTTTAAAATAAGTCCAAAATAATTTGTGTGGTAATTAATATTTATTTTAATATTTATTTTATTTTATTTATTTTTTAATAATATATAATATTTATTTTTTAAAAAATATATATATATATAATAAAAAATAAAAAATCGGACGGACCAATCGATGAGCGACACGCGGCAATCCAGTTCACTGTAGGCGTAACCTGCGGTGAATTGGCCTGCCCCAATTCACCGCAGGCCAAGACTGTGGCGAATTGGCTAGTGCCTCACCCAGCCTCGTTGCTTGCTCGCCCATTGCTCGTGTGCCAGCAGCCTTGCTCGCCCAGCAGATCGTTGCTCGCGTGCTAGTAGCCCAGTACCTCGTGGCAGCCTATCAGCCCATGCTAGCGCGTTGGCCAATTTTTGCCAAAACTTTATTTTACTCGGAAACCTCAATAAATTTCCTAAACAGTTTTTAATTTCCTTAACATATTAGGTTTTGTTTTAAATTTCTATAAATAGAAGTTTTAAACACAGAAATAAGGACGACACAATTATTCAAGGACTTGGAAAAATTATTGAGACGGGACTTTGGCTTTTTCAGCGGAGACGATTGGGACAGTAGCAATTATTCAGGAGCAATTATTCGAACTTGGAAAATTATTCAGGGACTTGGGATTTTTTAGGAGATTTATTCAGAGACTTAGATCGACAGTGAACGGGAGGAAGGGAAATAGAGATAGAGAGCAAGAGAGCAAGAAAGAAATCAAAGGCTTGAGACCACCAACTAAAGGCAGTGCTATACGCGTGTCTTCAATTCATTTCAACCAAGATTTATAAGCTTAAATATTGGTGAAACCTACAATGGAGGTTTGCAATCTTTTATTTAAATTATTTTTAAGGTTATAGTAAGTCGATTATTATTTTTCGTTGTTTTAATTTTTTTTTGTTTCATTATTTTATTTGAATTGTTTCAATTATTCTTTAAACCCTCAAATATCATAGTAACAAAAAAATATTCTTAAAACCCTAAAATCTTAATTTTCAATACCAAAACCTACAACCCTAAAGACCAATTTTTAAAATTTTATGGGGAGCTCCCCCCTTGACTCCGCCAGCTAACCAGCTAGCGAGACCGCCGTATGGGCTTGTTAAATGGGTTAATATTTATTTGTATATTATAAGTCTTTGTATTTAACTCCCTTTATTTAAAAACCCTAATTTGGTTATTAAAATTCTAAAATCCTAAATTTATACATTTATTATTTTATTTAATTTTAGATTTGATTATGTAGTTTATTATATGTTTTGATGATTAGTTTATTTAATTTCAATATTTGATTTGTTTATCATGGATGGATGGTTTCTTTATTATTATTATTATTTGTTTATCTTGACATTAAAATTATAAGATGTATGTTTCCATGATTGGGTACCTCATTAATTAATCTTTATGTAATTTAAATTATTTCATATTTTGAAATTAATATAAAGGACACGTTTTCACCTTTCGGTGGATGTCCTATTTAGTTTTAGACATGGACGATATAAGGACATGTTTTCATTCTCGGATGGGTGTCCATTTATTTATTTTGTTTGAACATTTCTATGATTATTAATAAAGTATTTGTTTATTCTTATGATTGCATGTAATATGTATAATACCATTATATTTAAAAAAATTTATAATATTAAGACCTTAAAAGGAGGCCGGTTTCAATGAACCGAGCATTGTGGGGGTGCTGGGCTATATTTCACCTTTCCCATGCATACCTAACTTTCCGAATCCATTAGGGGTTGGGGATTCCTTAGGAATCGAGTAATCCACCCCTTTCTTTTTTTCGACCCGTTAGAGTGGTGACTTCATTTTTTTTTGGGCTTAGGCATGTGTTCTCTAAGGTCCTGAGTCTGGAAGTGTCGAAGTCACAAGAATCATTCCACGTGGGAGTGGGGACGAAAATTTTTGCTCACACTAATGAAAATTTTAAAGGAGATTTTGTATACTTATCCTCCATAATTGAGCAAATTGCTTGAGAAACTTTACAAAAGATAATTAACCTTGAAAAAGGGTAGTTGTTTTGCTTATTTTAATCAAAGAAGAACTCAAGCTAAAATTTTATTTTAGGCTCAAAGGGAAAAACTAGGGATAAGTTAAAATTGGTGGATATAAGAATTTGGTTATACAAAAAATGCCTAAATCATTTTTTTCATCTACTTAGCAAGGTTCAATTTTGCCTCAAAAACTCTTTTAAACATATTATAAGCCTAGGCAGAAAATAATGTGAAAGAATATAAGCTTTTTCTGAATGTTAATAATCAATCACTTTCAATTAAATTCAAGAGCTCATTTAGTTTAAAATCCATAAAATATAGTTATTCTACCAAATTTTTGACCTTAAATTTCAAAAATATTGAAAATTTTTAGCACATAAAATTAAATATAAGTAGTCTATTGTGAACTTAACTATTTTAGAATAGATTATACATAGAAATCCATTCATCCTTTAATATTTTCTAAACACACAAATATTAAACCACACATAGTATTAAAAAATAAATAGGACAACATAAAATTACAAGTTCAAATCTCTTGAATAAAAATAGAAAAACAAGCATAAAACATAAAATAGAATATCCAAAAAGAAAATTAAATAACAAAGTGTTGACCTTTAATTTTGGCCCAACATAAACTTGATTTTAATTAAAAAGGGCCAGACCAAGTTTGATTTAAAAATAAAGTTAATCTGATTTAATTAGGCCCAATACAATTAAAGTTGGTCTGGTACAGCTAGGTTGAATTGATTTTTAGAAAATACAGTCAATTTAGTTCGGTTGGACATTATGTTCGATATGAGGAAGCCTCATATCGAATTTGGTGGCCCTAATTCGATCTAAGGCACCTTATATTAAATTTGGGATGCCAAATTTGATATGAACTTTGCCTCATATCAAATTTGGGCCCAAATTCAATATGAGGCATTTTGGGATACCAAATTCGATATGAGCCTTGCCTCATATGGAATTTGGAGTCCCAAATTCGACATGAATCTTGAATTTAGACATTAATTCGAGCCTTGAATTTATTCTTTAATCTGAGTTAGATTCAATTTTAATTTTGTTTAAACTTTAATTGTGTTCAGATAAGTAGGACAACATTTGAATGGACAAGTTTTATTAAGCCAGGATTAAACCTAATGTTGCCTATAAGTATAGAATTAAGAAAAAAATGACGGAAGGCCACCATAAGTAAGAAAGAGAGGGAGAACTTTTTAAGAATTGGGCAGCCACAATCATCAAAGCAAGAGCAAATTAAAACAAAGCAAAATCACAAAAACACACAGAAGCAAAACAGAAAGAGAGTCACTAGCCTAAATTGATCCTCGGATCATTGAAGCTCTAACCAATAAACCAATTGATCCAGGAAGTAGCAAAATAAAAGCTTGGTTGAACATATCAAATTGGGTGGAGCCAACAATGTAGGTTTGATTTTGTTATCTACTTTAAATTAATCATCTTTATTATTAGTCGATTGTTTGAATTGTTGACTTATCTTAAATTGCATAACCATATGTGACCTATTTATACAACTCAACTACTCTTTAGTTTCACAGAATTATATTCCAAGACATTCAACCATAATCTTAATCTTAGATTTAAAACACTAAATTGTGTAATAAGCCTTAATTTAATTTCCAAAACCCTAATTATATTATACAATACTAATTTCGCATGTTTAACTTTAGTTTCATTAGCAAAATCCTAATTTTCCAACAAAACCATATCTTGTAAATCATTTACCTTTTGAGAGCGTTACCCCTGATCCCCCACAAGGGGCGCTATAATTCATTAAGGGGTTAATATTAAGATTTACTTATGAATTGTAATTTTTGTGATTGATCTTAATTTCATAGTTTAGCCCTAATTTTATAATTCTTTATATATTTATGGATTGCAATTTCTTATTATTTAGAATTTTAAGATTGTAAAAGGCATGTTTCTACCTATGGTAGGTGCCTTAGATTATTTAAATTGTTTCCTTTGTTATGTTGCTTATTTTATTTTTATGATAATTGTAAGGGACATGTTTCTACCTTTTGGTGGGTGTCTTATTTTATTTATATTTTGGACTTGAATATTATAAGGGCATATTTTCATTTATTGTGGGTGCCCATTTTATTTATTTTAATTGCTTGTAATGTGAATAATATTATAATAATTTAAAATTTTAATAATATTTAGAATTGAAAAGGAGGTCGGTTCCAATGAATAGGGCATTATGGGAGTGCTAGGTTATTTTCACTTTCCCCATGCGTACCCAACTTTCCGAACCCAAGTAGGGATTGGAAATTCTTAGGAATTAATTCATCCACCGTTTTTATCTTCACTGCACATCCAAGTGGTGACTCCAAATTTTTCGAGCTTAGGCCCAAAGTCTAACAGTGCCGAAGTCACAAGAACCATTTCACCGAGGGTAGGGGTAAAAATTTCTGCTCACACAAAGTACCACAAGGCTTGAAATATTCTTCAACCAATTGGAGGGGAAACTCCCCCCAAACTTGAAATGCCACTATCTTTAGTTGTCACCATCACCATCATGATCACCAAGTGAAGGGGATGGGTAGTATAATCCAAATTGGGCAGAAAACGTGTTGATTTGCTCGATTAACCTAGTCATCTATATGGAGACTGTGCGGACCTCATTCTCGACACCTCTAAATCTTTGCTCCATGCTGTCAAATCGCTGCTCCCAGGCATCATTCCTGCAATTCATCTCATGTTTGAAAGAATCAAGCTTGTTAGATAAATATTCAAAAGAATTTGGTAGAACATATGGTCTAGCTTCAGAAGTACGAGGAGAATGGTGTTATTCCTTGGGTTCTTCATCTCCTTCCCCAAGTAAATCCTCCTCATCTAATTTAATGTTGGCATCAGCAGGTCCTAAAACCTCATAATGTCTACCCTTATTTTCAGCTAATTTCATCTCAAGCACAGTATTCATGTGAATGGTTATCTTTCCAGGCACAGGGGTAAGATGATCAACTCTAATATTCAAATAATCTGTAATTTTTATGATCATTCCACTAATAACAATTTTACCAGACTATTTGACTACTTTCTCACATCTTTTAACAAACCAATACCTAGAATTAAAAGGAGTTTCTTATAAAGCACAATAAAAGAAATGCAACTCCTTAGAACTTACGTTTCCCTGAATTTCGCCTCTACCAAAAATAGTATTAGCTAGAAAAGTATGGATATACCTATAGAGTGGATTGGTAAAATTCATAGCTTTGGAACTTTTACTATTGAATCTACCCAAGCCACCCAATCTAGTCTAGGTTTCTATTTCTTCAAACCTATCAGTTTTTCCACTAGTTCCTTACCTTTCAACTAAGCCAATTGCATCTCCAAATTCAATCATACTCCAATTATAATTTTTGATTGGCTAGTCTAAATTTTACTTTACCATTATGAGCGACATTTCTATCAGGTGGTTTAAATTTAAATGTACTTAAAAATTCTAAGGTTAATTCAGCATAGGTGGGAAAATGAATTGAAGCAAAAAAAGCCATTGCATATCAATGAACATTTTCATCAAATTATCATTCCATCATAGTTTTCTAATCATATTGCCATCAATAAATCTAGAAGGGACAATTTTTCTAGAACTAAGTTCATTGTACCTTTTTTGTTGAACCTTATCCCGAAAGCGGATTTGTGGATACCTGTTTGGTGTTTGAGGAGGTAGTAATGAAGGTGGAGATTGAGTTGAAGATAATGGAGATTCTGCTAGCCTTTTCCTTTTTGAACCATCCCTTTTGATTCTTTGCAAAAGACTTGCTTCTAGGCATTTTTGGTTGGTTAATTGTTGAAAATTGATGAAATTTGAGTGAAAAGGATTTAATTGGTTATGGGTTGTGGGATTTGAATATGGGCGGCCAGATTTATACAAGTGAAGGGATAGAGAAAATAAGATGCTTTTATACCATCAGGGATGCCATAGGCGTGGCTATGGATGCCATGGGCATGGGTTTTAATTTAACCAGTCAAATGGCTTTGTGAACTTCTCCAGGCAAGTTCAATTTACATGCCACGGTCGTGATTGTTGGTAGCCATGGGCGTGAGATCGGTTTTGCTACTGCTTGTTCATCTTAAAATAACTCTTTTAATTTGGCAGTGTCAAGTTCAAACCCACGGCTGTGGGCCTTTTTGAGCCACGGGCATGGCATTTGTTTTGCTACTGCCCTGTTAAAATTTCTACTTCTCCTTAATTTTTACAGTTTTCAAATTGAATCCCATGGCCATGGTGCTGATTTACCATGGGTATGGCTCTCATTTCATCGGATTCCATATGGTTTTGTATTCCAAATCACCTAAACAATAAATTTAAAATAATATTAATGAAAATACTTAAAAGAAACACAATCCAAACTAATGAAAATAAACAGAAACTTTAATTGGGTTTCCTCCCAATAAGTGCGATGTTTTTAGTCGATAGCTCGACTATTTCTGGCTTGAATGTTTATTTGTTGAAATGATAGACATTTCCAATGTCTATTGGATCACCAATCTAATAGGGCTTCAAACATTGGTCATTTACTTTAAAAGTTTCTCCTCCTTGATTTTAAATGTTCACTATGCCATAAGGATAAACCTTTACAACTCTAAATAGTCCTGACCAATGAGAAGTTAATTTTTTGAGAAAAAGCCTTAATCTTGAATTGTACAATAAAACTTGTTGTCCTTCATGGAATTGCTTTGGTTGGATAAACTTATCATGCCATGCTTTAGTTCTTTCCTTATAAATTTTGGCATTCTTATAAGCTTGGAATTGAATTTCATCCAACTCACTCAATTGCAAAATTCATTTGTGTCCAGCTATTTTTAAGTTCATGTTTAATTATTTGATAGCCCAATACGCTTTGTGCTCTAACTCAAATGGTAAATAACATGCTTTTCCAAAGACAAGGTGATAATGTGATATACTAATTGGGGTTTTGAATAATGTTCTGTAAGCCCAAATTGCATCATCTAATTTAAGGGACCAATCTTTTCTTGAAGTGTTAACTGTTTTCTCCAAAATCTATTTAAGTTTCCTAGTAGATATTTCCACTTGTCCACTTGCTTGAGGATGATAAGATGTGTCTACCTTATGGTGTACTCCATATTTCTTAAGAAGAGAATTAAAGCTCTTACTACAAAAATGAGTACCTTCATCACTTATCATAGCCCTAGGAACTCTGAACCTTGTGAAAATGTTCTTTTTGATGAACTTAGTTACCACTTTCGAATCATTAGTTAGACATGTGATTGCTTTAACCCATTTTGACATATAATCAACTGCCACTAAGATATATTGATTACTGAATGATGATGGAAAAGGACCCATGAAGTCAATTCCTCAAACATTAAAGAGTTCAACTTCATGAATTGAGTTGAGTGGCATATCTTGTCTTTTTGAAATATTCCCAGATCATTGACAATGATTACATGATTGAACAAAAGCCCTTGCGTCCTTGGACATGGTAGGCCAAAAAAATCTTGATTGCCAGATTTTAGCAATTGTCTTTAAAGTGCTAGAGTGACCTCCGCATTCTTTCAAATGGCAAAATTTCAAGATACCTTTTATCTCCTCTTTTGGTACGCATCTATGAATTATTCCTTCCCCATAATACTTAAATAGTAAAGGTTCCTCCCATATATAATGTTTCACATTAGCAAGAAATTTCTTCCTTTAAGCATAAGACATTTCTGATGGAAGAACACCACCTGCCAAATAATTAACAAAGTCAGCGTACAAAGGAATATAATTTTTAACAGAGAAAAGTTGTTCATCAGGGAATGATTAATTAATGGGCATTGCTTCTTTATTCATTTGTTTCTCCATTCTCGAAAGGTGATCTACCACTAAATTTTTAGCTCCTCTTTTATCTTTAATTTCTAGATCAAATTCTTGAAAGAATAAAATCTACCGAACCAATCTTGGCTTAGT
This sequence comes from Garcia nutans, assembly GCA_947685225.1. Taxonomy (NCBI): domain Eukaryota; kingdom Viridiplantae; phylum Streptophyta; class Magnoliopsida; order Malpighiales; family Euphorbiaceae; genus Garcia; species Garcia nutans. The sequence goes on from CANTUV010000007.1 coordinate 58,887,941, forward strand.
TTCCTCTTGCTTATAAGATACTTGATAGCTGCATGATCAGTATAAACAATAATCTTATATCCCAATAGGTAGGATCTAAACTTATCAAGAGCAAAAACTATAGCAAGCATTTTCTTTTCTATTGTAGCATAATTAATTTGAGTGCCATCAAGGACATGACTTTTCTTATCCTTCCTTTGACTCAAAACAGCTCCAATCACATAATCATTGACATCACACATAAGCTCAAATGGTAAAGACCAATCTGGTAGTGAGATAATATGAGTTTTCATAAGAGCCTTCTTTAACCTGTTAAAAGCAATTAAACATTCATTAGAAAAATTAAAAACATCTTTATTTAATAATTCACATGAGGGTTTAGAAATTTTTGAAAAATCTTTAATAAAATACCTGTAAAACCATACATGTTCTAAGAAACTGTGAACTCCTTTAATATTAGTTGGTGGTGGTAACTTTTCAATAACTTCTATTTTTGCTCTATCCACTTCAATTCCTTTTTGAGAAACATTGTATCCAAGTATAATTCCTTCTTCTACCATAAAATGATATTTTTTCAATTGAGATCAAGGTTTATTTCTTCACATCTCTTAAGGACATGATCCAAATGTTGTAAATAATTACTAAAAGTGGAACCATAAACAGTAAAATCATCCATAAAAATTTCAACAATTAATTCTACAATATTAAAAAATATAGCCATCATGTATCGTTGAAAAGTTACTGATGCATTGCACAATCCAAAGGGTATTCTTCCATAAATAAAATTTCCATATGGACATGTGAATGTGGTCTTCTCTTGATTTTCTGGCGCTATAGGAATTTGAAAATATCTTAAGTATCCATCTAATAAGGAAAACTAAGCATTACCTGCAAGTCTTTCAAGCATTTGATTAATGAATGGTAAAAGAAAATGATCCTTGCGAGTAGCTTTATTCAATGTCCTATAATCTATGCAAACATGCCATCCAGTTACTGTTCTTGAGGGAATTAATTCATTATTTTCATTTGTTATAACAGTCATTGAGAATTAATTCATTATTTTTATTTGTTATAACAATTATTCCCCCTTTTTTGGAACTACATGTGTAGGACTCACCCATGAACTATCAGATATTGGATAAATTATTCATGCATCTAATAACTTTGTCACTTCCGTCTTTACTACCTCTTTTATATTTAGATTCAACCTCCTTTGTTGATCTATTATAGTTTTAGAATTTTCTTCCAATAAAATCCTATGTATATATATTGAAGGGGTAATTCCTTTAACATCAAATATAGTCCAACCTATCACCTTTTTATATTTTCTAATCAAATTTAAGGTTTGACTCAACTGATTTTTAGACATATTAGTATTTACATAATAGGCAAGGTATTATTAAGTCTAAGAAATGCATACTTGGGATGGTTGGAAAGAGGTTTTAATTTCAATTCCGGAGCTCTTACAATAGAAGGAGGAAGTAGGGTTTTACCTTTGCCAAGTGCTTCAAATTTTTTAAAATACATCATTGGAGATGTTTCTAATGCTGAAGCATAAGCAGCAACTTCTTTATTCTCATCTTCTGAAGTGGAACTCTGTGCAAGGCAAATTTCTAAAGAATCTTTAACATTTGCTCACAATACACATTCATCTATGACATCAACCAGAAAACAATCATTAAGAAACATAAGATCTCTGGCTGCTTTTGTCAAATTGAACTCCACCTTTTCCTCTTATACTTGTAAAGTGAGTTTTCCTTCATGAACATCAATCATAGCTCCAGTTGTAGCCAAGACTGACCTTCCTAAAATAAGTAAAATTTCTACATCTTCGTTCATTTCTAGAATCATGAAGTCTACTGGAATATAGAACTTCTCCACCTTTACAAGGACATCTTCTACCATTCCAATTGGATATTTTATTGAATGATCTGGTAATTGAAGAGACATCATTATTGGTTGAAGTTGTGTGAAGCCAAGTTTCCTGCAAATAGAACTAAGTATTAGACTGATACTAGCACTTAAATCACATAAAGCTTTATAAAAATATACTTAACTAATAGTACAAGGAATAGAAAAACTCCTTGGTTCTTTTAATTTTGAAGGAAGTTTATTCTAGATCACTGCACTGTATTCTTATGTAAGTGCAATTTTGGCATTATCTTCTAGCTTTCTCTTATTAGACAATAACTCCATAAGGAACTTCACATAAGTGGGCATCTGAGCTAGTGCTTCTGCAAAAGAAATATTTATGTGAAGTTGTTTAAATACTTCTAAAATTTTTTTATATTGCTTATCTAATTTTTTTGCTTCTTTAGCCTTTGAGGAAAAGGAATTGGAGGCACATATGGTTTAACAATCTCTTTTGGTGCTTCCTTTTCTTTGAATTCTTCCTCTCACCGGATTTGGAGTTTTGTTTAGTTGAGGAACTCGAGTTGCAAACCACTTCTTAGGGTTATGGCTTTACAATGCTCCCTTAGGTTAATCTCCGTTTGGCTAGGAAGAGCTCCTTGATTTCGAGTGTTGAGAGAACCTGCAATTTGACCTACTTGTTTCTCAATATTCCTATTTTGAGTTGAGAGGCGTTCAACCTTTTGCTCAAACTTGACATATTTCTTTTCAAGTTTGTCAAATCTTTTCGATGTTGCTCCAATGAATTTCTCCAATGCAGATTCATATAATGGCTTTTCTGGAAGAGGAAAACTTTGATTTCGGTTTTTCATATATGGAGGTTGATAGAGTGCTTTTTGATTGTTTTGTTTCCTAAGGACAAGTTAGGATGATTTCTCCATGTTAGGTTATATGTATTCCCTTGAGGAAAATTCAGACCCTTATTTTGATTACCCAAAATTAGACTTGCTCCATAATTCTGCAATATGCTAAATCATGGCTTCCTCTACATCCTTCACAAGTTGAAGTTGATGATGATAGGTTAACATGTTCCAATTTCTTGGCTATTGTATCTATCTTAGCTGCAAGCAAAGAAAAATTGTCAATTTCATGTAAACCTGTAACTCTTTTATGAATACTACGTTCTGAAATCCAATGGTAGTTATTTGCTACCATTTATTCAATTAAATCATTTGCTTCAGAAGGAGCTTTGTTTATAATTGCACCACCGACTACTGCATCTATTGTGCCTTTGATATTTGGATGAAGACCATTTATAACAAGTTTGACTCAAAAGCCATTCAAGGACTCCATGGTGAGGACATTTCCTTTGCAAATTTTTGAACTATTCCTAAGCTTCATGTAAACTTTCTCCATCTTGTTGAATAAAGCTTGTGATATCATTTCTTAAATTAGCCATTTTTGCAGGTAGGTAATATTTTACTAAGAAAGCAGTGGCTAATTGATCCCATGTGGTAAATGTGTCTGGTGGCTTAGAACTTAACCAATCCTTTGCTTGATCCTTTAAAGAAGCTAGGAAAAGTCTCAAAGGGATTGCATTATCAGACACGCCATTGATTTTGAAAGTGTCACATATCTCTAAGAAATTAGAGATGTGACCATATGCATCTTCATGTGACAAGCCAAGGAAAATTGATTGTTGTATTAAATTGACAAGTGCTAGCTTAAGATCATAGGTGTTGGCTTGCACTGGTGGTTTGGGTATGCTAGACCTTGGTTATGCCGAAGGCATAACATATTGCTTAAGAGTCATGTTTTGAGGATCTCCCATGGATGATTCTTCATTAGATGAATCCGTAAAATTATCTATCTTACGAATTTCTATTGAAGCTCCTTTCGCCTTTTGCTTTTCTTTCCTCTCCTTATTATTCTTCCTACAAAAATGTTCAATTTCTGGATTCTATGGCTCAAGTTTTGTATCTGGATATCTTTGCATATAATCCAAAAAATTCTTCGATAAAAGTAAATAAATAAAGCAGAAAATAAAATTCCAAAGTAATAACAGTTTAATATTATTAATATTAGAATGGTCGCCTCCCTGGCAATGGCGCCAAAAACTTATTAGGTCCCAGCCCAGCTATCTGCAAGTGCACAGGTCATAATCAAGTAATAAAGTGATAAGTAAAGTATCATTTCCATGATGAGGATAATTTTAAGTACCAAATAATTAAACTGATTATTATTTGGATAACAAAATTTGATTTAAACTTAACTAGATAAAATAAGTTGCTTTTGAATTTAAATCTACTAATTTGTAAGCTTAGGGTTAAGCGACATTTATTGAATTATTATGAATTTTTTAAAATATTAATTTTATTCACTTTTCCTTTTTATTAATGGTTAGATTCTCTTAAATTAAGTTCAAGTCTCTCTCAAGTACTACAGCTGATATTGAATTAATCCTTTTGTCTACTCTCGTGACCATAAGTAATTAAACCAATTCATTAAGTTTTGTGAGAATCTTTAATTAACCTCTTAAGTGTTAACCTTATCTCTAAGTGAAAGCTTACTTAAGATTGTTATCTCCTTGGACTACTATTGTGCTTCCACTCTCGTTCCATCACACAATATCTCAATTTAATTAATTATTGTCAAGATAATTAAAGTATTAATATTAGAGATAACAAATTAATTAAATGATAAACTTAATTAAATCAAAATACCATATATTATTCCATAATATATTCAATTTAAGGGACTAACCCTAAATGAGATTTAGTTCCTCATAATTGAAATAAAAACATTACAAACATTAAAGATAATAATTTAAAAGAACAAGAAAGATCAAACTCTATTTCTTTTAGATTGAACAAAAACTCCACTTGGAATCTTGAATTTCTTCGTTAAACCTAATTTCACTCTTCTCCTCCAAAGGAAACTAGAATTTGTTTAATACAAACTTTAATCAAATCTTTAATCTAATTTTTAATGAAATCTTGGATATCCCTTCTATCTCTCTTCATTCTTGAAACCTTGGGAGGATATTCTGTTATATAAAGTGCTTCAAAGCTTCTTGGTGGAGGCAAGTTGGCAAATGCTGGAATATAACTTTCTGCAGCTGTTTGCTTCTTCAATTTTCAAGTTTTTTGGCTTAAAGTCATAAATTTCAGCCTCATGGTCATGGCATATGAGTGCCACGATCGTGGCCTGAGTTGAAATGGACTGTTTTGAGAAATTTTCCATATGTAAATGGCGACTAAGTAGAACACGGGCGTGGTTTTTGAATATCATGGTCATGGCTTTTGAAATCAAGCTGGACATTCTGACTTGTCTTCCTTCTCTTCACTTGGACAGTAGGCAAACTCAACCCAAGGGCGTGGTTATGGATTTCATTTTGCTTATGGGATTCATTTTTCTTTTTTTTTTTAATGGCAGATTCAATTTGAAGTCCAGGGTCGTGGCCTTGAAGAGCCATGGGCGAGGCCTTTTCATTTTCTTAATTTTTGCACACTTTTCTTAAATTTTGTACCACTTATCATACTAAACCTTGTATCTTGTCTTTCCAAGCTAAAATAAGAGAATTCTAACTCAAACAAACAAAATCCATAAAATTCAATCGGAAAACAACTTAGATCATGGTTAGAATTATCCAAAATGTTAATCAAAATTTCACTCCATCAGGAGTCTCTAGAACTATATAAGGAGTAGTATTAGAACTTTGGGTGTTCGAGTTCTGACTAATCCTATTGAATTGGTCTTTAATTGTTTGTAAGAATTTTGAGCTATTATCTAGAATCTATTTATGGCTAAGTTTTGACATTTGAAATGGTTTGAAGATAGGGGCTTTTACCTTTGAACTTATATGTGTTTTAATAGTATCTACCTTCTGTGATTTCTCAATCCTAATAAGTTGTGTTCCTAGGGTATTGAGGTAAGCATAGGTGAAATTATTTTGAATGACGAGATTCTTAAGGTTGATAGAAGAATCATCATTTGGATTTTTGAATGGGGGCTTTTTCCACCTTTTGTTTAAAATAATCAAATTTTGTTTGTCTTAAAGGTGGATGTCTGACTGAATCTTTCTGCCATTAGTTAGCTCCCATTCTGGAACCTTTTTCCCTAACTATAAGGTTAATTGATTTTGAACCAAATATTTGAGAAAGGATATGAAATTCCTTGCTATGCGGCATGAATTTCAAACCAGTCAAAGAATAAAATATGAACTTTATTTTGAAAAACTAAGTCATAATATTCTGACTGTATCTCCTTTCTTTGTTCAAAGAAATTTTTAAAAAACCAGTTCTTTTCTTTTATGTTTGAAACTGAATAAAAATCATCATGAAGAAATTTTTTATCAACCTCAAATTCCTTTTCTATAACATTTAATTCATTAATTACATTTTCTGTTATATCTGAAGGAGTTAGTGAAGTTAGTGGGGAAACTTAATGTTCTATATGTTTAGGTTCTGTATAGACTAGCTGAGGTATGTTTGAGCTATAATCTACATTTTGGAAAGTGGCATTAGGTACACTAGAAGTGGAGTGTCTATGAGGAATTGAATGTGAGCTACTGGTGTTTTGACTTGGAAATGGTTAGTAAATTACAGAAGGATGTTTTGTTTCCTGTTGAACATTACCTTGATTAATGAAGGGTCCTGTGGTAATTGAGAAGATGGCAAGTGTATAATTGTGGGAAGGGTGGAAATTCTCCCTAAGTCTATAGTACTAGATACCAAAGCAGAATTAGAAAATCTAGAACTTAGAGACCTATTGAAACTCAGTTTAACTCTACCATCATCAAATTGTGTAATTTCTCTAAGTATTGGGCCTAGAGCTAGAAGGAATATTGGGCTTTAATGCTCCTTCCAAAACCCATTCATTTGGAAGATTAATATCTTTCCATTGAATTTGTCTTGGAATTACAGTATTGGATTTGGATATATCCGTTTCTAAAAGCAAAGTTTCTCCTTTAGTACTCTGAAACTTATGTTTTATAGCAAAAGCAGAAACCATAGCCTTATAATGCACCTTATAAATAAGGGCTACAAGAATGGATCCTTCCATCATTTGGTACTTGTGAGTCTTAATCTAAAAGACTAAAGACTGGAGAATGTTTTTATCGTTCAAGGAATTTGAGAAATTTGGATAACAGTCAAAGGAAATTGGACCACTACATAAGCTGGATTCTACAAAACTTAGTAATGAGTCTTGGAAATTGGTGAATTTAGTATCTCTAAGAACTGCTAGGATTGAAGTATTTAATCCTTCTTTTGTTAAAGGTTTAATACCAACTTGAACTAGTCCTATATGAATAATTTTTGTCTCTATATTTCTACTAGGACTTAGAAAAAAGAAGATGAATAGTTTCAAAAGGTTTTGAAATATGTATATCTCTTTCTTTTGTTTTAATTGTGAAATCATTTTTAAGAAATTGAAATTTAGAAGATTTATATATTTGATCTTTTTTCACCTTGGGTATTTTCCAATCATCTATTGCTTTTGAAAAATTTTTAATAGTGAATTCTTCACTATTAATTATCCTTAATTAGTTTAAGGAAATTGTTGAAGACTCAGAAAAGGAAGTTGTTTTACACAATAGATTATCCATTTAAGATTTTAAATTTAAACATTAATCAACAAAGCAACCTACCAAAGGAATCACTGCCCTTGCCTATCACATTCTTAGGTCTAAACGGGACTTACAAACCAAGTACTATCCTTCACTTTGTCAATTAAATTTAATCAATCCTTACTCTCCTAGGCTCTGATACCCCCCCTTAGGCTCTGATACCAATATATGTATATATATATATATTATTAATGCATCATTTAGAATTTTAGTATTTGAATATTTCCATGTGTGAACTCTATTATGTGATGCATATGAATTGTGGTTGCTAAATGGGATGAAATGAGATGGAGACCACATAGGAATGTGAAATAAACAATGCTTATGATGATTATTTTATTATGATGATAAACTTAAAATTGATGCGACGGCAGGGGCTTATTCATTGCCCAAGCATAGCTTGTCTATTGGGTAACAATTTTAGCTAAATCATGATAGCAGACCCTACATGTTGAATTCTAAAAGACCATATTTGGATTAAGAGAGTCTGATAGGAGGATTAGCCCCTCAATTTAAGGTTTAGAGTGGTTTTTGTAGACTATTTTCTATCTTTGGATGATTACTTGTTTTGTTGTGCATTTGACATGATGTATGGACATTTTGTAGACATAATAATTATAGGACATCGAGTTTATTTATTAGATGGCTGTAATTGAGCTGAGGCGAGCCGAGTTGAGCTTTGAAAAGCTCAAGCTCAACTCGATATAAAATAGTTGAGATTGAACTCAAACTCAAAGCCGAACCTAGCCCAAGCTGAGCCCGAACTCATATCGATCTAGCTCTTATATCATGCATCTCGAGCTTAAACTTGAGTTTGATTTAACTGAGTTTAATGAGCTAAATAAGCTTATTTCAGTTTTTATTTTTCATTCATCTTTATATCTTTTTAGAGAAAAAAATCTAAAATAAATAATGTCTTTATGAATGATGAACATTATGATTATAGATTAACAAAAATAAAATATTGTATTACTATAATTTTTTATTTTATTATAAATTACTAAGTTATTAAATTATTTATATTATTTATATATTATACTAAATATTTAGTATATATTAAGTCATCGTATTTTTATAGTATTATTAATTAAATAATAATTTACTTTTGTAATTTGTATTATATAACTAAAAATAAAAAGATTATATGATGCTGTTTATTCCTTAAAATAATAATTTTGTTTTTCCAAATGAAATACATAATTTAATATATAAATTAAATTATGTATATTTTCAATACACAATTTGAAAAATATTTATATTTTTTAATTCAACATAACAAACAAGATAACTTGTGAACTTGACTCATGAGCTTTTCAATTGAGTTAGCTCATGAGCTAACGAGCCAAGTATTTTTTGGCTTGGGCTTAGTTCATTTAACAAACGTGCAGCTTAAACTCGAGCCTGAATGAGCTTTTACCTAGTTAAAATCCAAGCCAAACTCGAGTAATTTGCCTTATTTACAGCCCTAGCTGGTATCACTCGCTAAGTTGAGATGCTCATCTCTGCCTTACTATTTTTTTTAAAGGTTTTTATGGTGAGCTTCTGGGAGTAGTTTGCTCAATTTTCCTAATTTCCTTGTCTGTTATGAAATCTATTTTTAGTAATTATTTAGTTTTGTAAATTATAATGTACTACTATACAGTAATTGTATTTTAGCGACTGTAAATTTCAAAATGATGAGATCCTATAACTTGATGTTGTATCAAATGATTGATGATTTGTGTTCCAAAGATATTTTTGTTGATTTGATGGTTTAGACTGATTGAGAATTCTGAAATCCCGGATGTTTTGTCTTTTAATATGAATCATGTGTCTTTATATTTGAGTCATGATATTTAAGATCTAATTTAAGATTTGAAAAATATTTTAGGATTATATTTAATTTTATTTCTAAAATTTTTAACAACAAATTCTAAATTATACAGTACAATGGTGATTTCAACTAGTCATCCTAATTGGAATAACAAACTAATTAAATTATAATATATAATGATATATTTTTTTAAAAATATACCCTAAAATTTTTTTGGGTGAACTCTTTTAATTTTTTAGTGATAAAATATAAAAGATTTATCATTATCTAATTGATTTGCTATTTCAATTAGGATGTTTATCTGAAATCATCATTGTATTATATAATTTTTCTAAATAAAAATCCATTTAGCTAAAAAAAATTAAAATTCATGAAGTCTGTGTTTATTTCTTATTCTTTTGTTTGTGATGGTGGAGAGGGCAATAAGCCAGCCTACATGCAATAACTCAAATTTTAAATTATTAAAAAAGTGAAAAAAAGAAAATAAAAATAAAAATTAATATATATATATATGTATGTATAAGAGAAAGAGAGCAAAAAAAATAAAAAGAAAAAAAAAGAAGAAGAAGAAAAGAAGAGAGAGAAAGTGACAAAGATGGAGAGATAAATAGTGCATCGATCGATTTTTCTTAGATCTATCGTCATTCGGTGATCAACTATCGACACCTCCTGTACCATTGGAAAGCCTATCATCCGATGAGTCCAACGCTACTAAAATCTTCGCCATTCGACGCTGAAATTTTTCTTACTAGCCGGTAGAAGTCAATCGGAGGTGTACTACTACAGTAACCTTTTGATCAATTTTTTGGTTACTTTCCGACCTCTTTTCCCTGTAAGGTTGGTATTTTTAGAACCCTCTCTTCATAAGCTTCATTTTTGTATATCATTTGTAAATTTTAGACAACTTTTGAGTTTGGCAGAAATTAGACAACCATTTTTCGTCTATGGTAACACTATTTTTATTACCATTTTTTACAACAGTGATACTATTTTAGTAACCATTTTTTGGCAATAGTGACACTATTTCGGTCATTCATGTTCACCATTTTTCTTAAGTTGCAAGTTGAGCATAGAAGTACTGCTTATTCAGGTCATCCTACTTTTTATTTCTCGGCATGAGTGTTAATTGTATATATTTTTATTATATAATTATGTTATAATTATTTTCTAAAACTTCGCATGGTACTTCTTTTCTTTTCTTATCTATCTTCTTATTTATTTAGTTTCATGATTTTGCTAAATATATTTATTAACAAATTTCTGATGATGATGATGTAATATTATATTAAAGTATAATAGTAGGCTAGTGGACTCGATTCTAGATAGTGACGGCTGTCACCATCTAAAATATTGGTAAATGAGAGGTCAGACTTACTACGAGTTCTGGAAGCCGCGTGCTTTTTTCATTTTCTAGTGTCGGTCACGTGCCCTCGGTTTGAGTCTTGACAAAGTTGGTATCAGAGTAATGATTTTGTGGGCTGTACCATGTCTATGGTTGGAAGAGTTCTAGTTGGTCTAAGTTCTTATTTCAGGCGAAGTATATGTTTTCTTTTTGTCTTGATTGAATTTCATTTGCCTCAAATTCAACGTTATCCATTGGTGGTAATTTAATTATTGTTATATATATGTGTGTGAATGTTTTATATATTTATTAATGCGATATATGAGTTATGCTGCTTTTGTGACTTCAAAGTGTGTATTGTATTAAAGATTGTATATCGTAACATTATATATTTTTTCTTGAACGAGTAAAATGCTAGACTCTGAATAGTTTTTTTTAAGCAGACCTAGTAATTTAAGAAAAAAGATAATTGGTTCAGGATAAATTTAAATTCTTAGTTGAACAATGATTGGATGAGAAAATATAATATAAGAGAAGGAAAACTAAATATGAAGTATAACACATGAGATAATTAGAGTATGAATGACGTGTGGAGCCTAAGGGGTTGAGGATATGTATGGATAGTAATTTTGGATCTGCAAATCAATGATAGCATTTGGACTTGATATTGAATAAAATGACATGTAATAATTATAAATTACAAAGACAAAGTAAACTTAAATTTTGATAATGGATAGTGTATGATGAGTTTGAATGTGAATATATTTGTGATATAGTAATATAAACATATTAGGAAAATAAATACTTTGGATGAATAATAAAGATAAGCTATAATATTATTAAAGTTTTATTCATGAATTTGAAAATGACATATAGTACACTAACGAGTTGAAGTGATAGAGAATGATTAAATATTGTAAGCTTTTAGGTTGAGTTAGACGAATATATATATATATATAATAATAATAATTTTATCAATTCAATTGGGATCAATATGCTACGGGAATATCGTTAGTAGAAATGAATAATTTCTATTCTAAGATTCAATTGAATAAATTAATAAATTAAGTTGGAGTTTTTAGAATAATTCGAGTATGTGAATTTAAAATGATTAATTGAAGTGTAACTAAATCGATATGTTTTAAAATGTGAAAATTTAAAGGTGATAGACATAAAGCATTATTTGAAATGAATATATTAAAAGAGGTATTTAGATTAAGTTACCAGAATTAAAAGTATAGAGATAAATAATGATATTAGTACATTTGTGTTATTGTTAAATATAATCTCATTTGGATTATAAAGTAATGTCATGATCAATCAGTAAATTAAGAGTTAGATTTAAAATGGCTAATCAAATATTTTGAGGTCAATTATGGATATACCTAGGTAAGATTTTTGAGGTGGCAGATCAATTGAATTAAGATTATTAAATGTGATTCTTAAGGATAATATATCATAGTGTATAGAAAAGCGTGGATAGTTTGACTTTTCACTTGAGTATTTTCCTTAGTTTGAAAATTTGAGGATGAATTTATAAAAGGAGAAAAGATTACAATAACCTAAATTTTAAATTATTAAAAAATAAAAATAAAAAGAAAATTAAAATTAAAATTAATATATATATATGTATTTATAAGAGAAACAGAGAAAAAAAAGAAACAGAAAAAAAAAGAAGAAGAAGAAAAGAAGAGAGAGAAAGTGACAGAGAGGGAGAGATAAATAGTGCATCGATCGATTTTTCTCAGATCTATTGCTGTCTGGCGATCAACTATCGATACCTCCCACACCATCCAACGAGTCTAACTCTACCAAAATCTTTGTCGTCCGACGCCGAAATTTTCCTCACTCGCTGGTAGAAAGTCAATTGGAGGTGTATCACTACAGTAACCTTCGATCAATTTTTTGGCCACTTTCAAACCTCTTTTCCTGGCAAGGTTGGTATTTTTGAAACCCTCTCTTCATAAGCTTCATTTTAGTATATCATTTACAAATTTTAGACAACATTTGAGTTTGACCAGAATTCGACAATCATTTTTCGGCGACGATATTACTATTCTGATTACTGTTTTCAGGAACGGTGATACTATTCCTTGTATTGTATTTGTAAGATGTGTGTTGAGGTATGTTAAGTCGGATTGGAAGTCCATATGGGACAGTTGATTGGAGGGTTATTGTGATCTATTTTGGAGTATTATTCGATTATTTTGTTTCAAGGGGAAATGTCCTAATTATAAGGGAGATTCTGTTAAAATTTTGGCAGATTCTTTGGAGTCATACAACAGTTCATATTCTAATAGTTTTTATTGTCATTTGAAAATAATTTTCAGGTATTTTTTCACTTTCAGTTTGTACTTTAAGGAGAGTTATCGAATTTCGTCTACAGTAAGTTATATAAAATAATATAATACCCCTCTCCCCTAATTTATATTTATAATTACATTTACATAATGTATCAACTGTTTGTACAATATATGTACAGTTATTATTATTATTATAAGCATAATGTGTATTGAGTATGAGTTGGTTGTGCTTAATGCATATAATATGTGATGCCGGATAGAGTTAAGATGATATGAGATCACACATGATCGAGGATACGAGTTATGATATGAGGATATTATATGATGGGATTAGGACTGGCATGACGGCGAGAACATTTTCTTGCTCAGCGCTGTCTGTCAGTCGGATAGTGTTGTTTGACTACGGCTATAACGGCGGACCCTATGTATTAGATTCTAAGAGAAATGTATGGACTAAAAGAGCTATATACGAGGATAGACTCTCCAGTTTGAGGTTTAGTGTGGCCCCATTATCTTACTCGTATCCTTGTTTACTTATGTAATTTGTTGGTTGATTGACATTTATATGAGCACATTATGCATGGAATAATTATATTATATTAATTACTATGTAGCTCATTAGGTCGAACACTCATTCCTATTTACCATTTTTCTCAGGTTGCAAGTTGAGCATAGGAGTACTGCTTATTCAGATCATCCTGCCTTTTTATTTTTCGGCATGAGCGTTAATTGTATATATTTTATTGTATAATTATGTTATAATTATTTTCTAGAACTCCGCATGGTACTTCTTTTCTTGTATATCTTCTTATTTATTTAGTTTCACGATTTTGCTAAATATATTTATTAACAAATGTCTGATGATGATGATGTAATATATTAAAGTATAATATTAGTAGGCTAGTGGGCTCGATTCGAGATAATGACGGCTATCTTCTTTTCTTGTCCATCTTCTTATTTATTTAGTTCCACGATTTTGCTAAATATATTTATTAACAAATGTATGATGATGATGATATAATATTATATTAAAGTATAATATTAGTAGGTTAGTGTGCTCGATTTGAGATAATGACGGTTGTCACTATCTAAACTATTGGTAAATGAGAGGTTAGACTTACTACGGATTCTGAAAGCTACGTACTTTTTTCGCTTTCTAGTGCCGATCACGTGTTCTCGGTTTGGATCGTGACACTATAGTTCCTGCAACTGGTTTAAAGAAGCCGCTCCTGCAGTGAAGGCTCTACTATTTTCTAATGCAAGTATTTGTTCTTAATGGTGGATGATTTTTTCTTAAAAAGAAATATTTTTTTAAAAAATATATAAATCAAAATAAATCTTCTATGTTTAGACTATAGACAAGTCTAAAAATGACTTATAAAGTTAAAGGACAACTCCATGTGCCTAAATATTTCTCAAATTAAAAACAAATATTAGAATAAATAAATATTATAATATCTTTGAAATATTTATCTTATTTCTTATTATTTTTAATTAAAATTTTACCCTTTAATTAACTTCAATGAGAAGTATACGTTTTTTTAATAATTAAAATGTTTTAAGAAATAATAATTTAAATTTAAAATATATCATATATATTAAAATTTTAAAAATACATAAATTAAAATATCAATAATTTAAATGCTGATAAATTTTATAAATATAATTTATTATATTAAAGTATTAAGAAGTGTAAGTATTAAAATATTATTTTTAAAATTTTGTTTGATTAGAATTTAAATTTGATACTTTATAATATTGAGTATCATTTCATTTTATGAGGACTCGTTTATAAGACCATTAATTTTTAAATAATAAATTTTAATGATTTTTTTAATGCAAACATTTATTAATAAATCATAAACTATATCTCTAAAATTATTAATAAAATTATATAATTTTAAAATATATAAAATGTATATAACTAATAAAGTTTTTGAATCTTTTTGAATTTTTTCAATGTAAATAATGGATATAATAATATGTCCTAAATAATGTGAGAATAAAAACTCAATTTAAAAAAATAAAAAAAAATAAATATATATTAAAAAAATGAATCTTTATTTAAAGAAGATGCATAATTTTTAAATAAAAATAAATAAAATTTTACAATAAAAACTTAAATTTTATTTAATTTTATTCTAAAAGATGATAAAATATGAATAAAATTTAAAAGTTAAGTTTTATATTTATATTATTCTAAAAATTATTTTGAAAATAAATTATTAAATAAAAAAGGCACAAAACTAATAAATGAAGAAAAAAATTAAGTAATAGATTAGAATGAAAGTTTAAAAAAAAAAAATTAGAAGTATGGTCGTTCAATAAATTAATGATCGTTTTACTCTTAAATTAAGGGAAAGAAAAAATCAATAAATATCTTAGAAAAGAATGTTGCTAGGGTTTAAGTCTGCTAGTGAGCAATAGATTTTAGTGAATTAATTAATTATGATAAATTAAAAAAAAAGTATAATAAAAAAAAGGTCAAAAAGAAAAACAAAGAAGTTTGTCAAAGGCAAAGATCTAGCAACTTGGTTTGCGTGCACTGTTCACTTCACAGTTTACATGTACTAAAAAACCCTTAAGAATCTATCAGCTCTCTCTCTCTCTCTCTCTCTCTACTCTTCTTAAACCAAGAAAGAGAATTTTCCTCCAAATTCCTTAATCCTTCACTTTCTCTCTCATTTTCCTTCACAATGCCAATCAACAAGGAAGCTTCAACTCCCCCTCCCATGATCGGAAAAATTGGGCCATACACTGTGTTTATGACCCCTCCGTCTACTCCTAAACCGGCGGAAATTGACCATCCTGTCTTTGATTCACCTAAAAAGATGGTTTCTCCACCTCCAGTCCAGCCCCCACCTCAGCAAATCGAAAAGTCTGTTTCTTCTCAGTATTTATCTAATGGGTCCGTTTCTGGGTTCTTCAGAAATGCTGTCAATAAAGTGCAAAATGGTGTGTATCTTTCTGTTCTAATGCATTATTGGCTCTCTGTTTCTTGAGGTTTGTTTTGTTTGGTTTGTTGAAATTGAAACATTAGAGGAAAGTTCGTTAGTTGTAAATGGAATTGATTTTTATGCTGTTTTAGTTTTCAGAAATGGGCACTGGCTTGATTAAGAGTTAAACAATGGAAAACTTGGGGTTTTGATGGGTTAATTATATGTTATTTTGCAGCGCATTCGAGCTTAGATGAACATTTGGCTCGCTGGTTTGGGTTGAATCAGTCAAAATACCAGTGGGCATTGGATGATTATTATGAGAGCAAGGAATTGGTATGCTTAATTCTTCTTTCTCTTTACCGAGGGGGTCCTTATCTTTGTTCTTTCCCCATTTTGCATGCAATTCGTGCTTGTTTTATGGCATCTTTTTTTCATCAATACTTTATTATGTTGTTTCTAAAATTTGTAAATTTGAAATCTTAATTGAAGGGTTCAATGTGCTTTTGACATTAGAACCATCATCATGATTGTTTTCTTTTTTTTTCATTATCTTTGTGCAGGACTAAAATTTTAATTGTTTAGCTTTATTAAGTTTGGCCGGTTAAATTATTATTGGAAATTGCAAGGGAAGTAGCTTAGAAGCAACTGCTTTTGTTCATTTTCCTTACTCGTGCTCCTTTGCTTCAGTTATTCTTTACTTCACAGTAATGAATATTTAATAAGTAGTTTGACCTTAATAATTACCTCTTGATGTCCAATCTATAGCTTGTTCTCAAAGATATGTTGTTTGATTTGTTTCTCATTGCGTATGAATTGACTCGTCATCAGTGTCTTGATCTCAGGGTAGGAAGCTAATTTATTGACTAGATGTAGTTTTATAGGATATTTTGATGCACTAATTTTATACAAAGCTTTGTTATTTGAATGAGAGCATAGTAAGATATTGATTAGTTCAGAAGAGAATGTGGTGAGTTGAAGCCTTGATTTATGATTTGTCGGGTGATTATTTTGTTAACCTAGATTACCTACCTGCTTAGTTAACAGAGCAGTCTGCTGGAAATCAGCCTTACTAAGATGTGTCCGATGCTTTGCCTTGAAGCAATTTAGTCTCAGGTGTCTTATCTGCTTAGTCTACAGTACATGTCTCATGTAATGCCTTTTTGGAAAGAATACATTTTTAACATAATTTTCAGGCATCAAAGAGTTGAGTGAGGGAGGTGTTCTTTACTACTGTGCGTAGTTGGATGCCATACTTTTGTATGTAAGACAGTTCACTTTCAGGTGAATTATTCCTGGGAACTCTTGTTAATAACGACAAGGAAAATAGCCTATTTTCTCAATAGAAAACTTATTTTTGTTCCATTATAAATAGCTAAAGATTGTTTCACATTGTCAAGTTTCAAACTGTGAAGATAGATTGTGAAGTTTCATCTGGTTGTCTTTGAATATATCCCCAGATCTTTTCCTTATCTGATTCATTAACTTATCTGAACCAGTTCTTAGAATCTGCACTAATTTCATATAAATCGAGAAATGCTTCAGATTTTGAATCCAAATTGATGCTATTCTTACTCAAATGAGGTTTTGAAGAACCTTTGCGATTCCTTAGATGGGGCCTTGTTGATGTAGGCTTAATATGTGGTCTTGTACCTTAGTCCTGAATCCTTCTGAAGGATTTTCTATATGTTCATCCTAAAGTGGAAACTGAATTGGTTTTAGGGCTGTTAATTGTGAAAAGCTATTATTGATTGTTTTATTATGCACATTCCAAAAGTTTTCTGGGTTAATGCTGTTATGACTGCTGTTTTCTTATCATTTGTATGACTGCTCGTGTCATTAACTATCTAACTCCTTTGTGTATGTTATCTTTGTTAGCTCTATTCCTTCTCCTTTAGATCTTTGTCCTAAAGTTTTTGGATGTGCTTGTTATGTTCATGTGCACTCACTCTAAAGAGATAAATTTGTTTCTCGTGCTCTTAAATGTCCCATTGCGTCAATGTGCCTTTCTGGGTTGCTCTAAAAGGGCTATAAATGCTATTACCCTTCTATAGGAAAATACTAAGTTTCCATGGATATTGAATTCCTTTTAGCATGTGATGACTCATGTTGTCCCTAGCAGTCCATTGTAAACGACACTATTCAAGTTGGGAATGTGTGATATCTGTGCACCAACTTGAGGGAGAGAGTTAGTGCACAGTTGCAGGATATATTATTATGTTTCTAAATAGGAATATGTTATTACATTCCTAAATAGGAATTAACATAGTGGAATATTGTATTGTTGTCTCCTAGAATAGATAGCTTAAGTTGTATAAATATTCCAATGTAGATGAATGATAATTCAGCCAAACTGATGTTCACATTTTTAATGCATCAGTACAGTGCAAGAACATTTGTTCCCCCCAAAAAAAAGTACTTACAATTTATATAAAGGAAAGAAAGTGCAGGTTAAGAAAAAGGCATGCTTACCTAAATTAAAGCTTCCTTTTAAGTAATTATATTACTACTTATACACTGTCCAGGTAATTTAATGTGGATCCTGATAACAGACAAATTGCTATGAAAAAACCTGCATCTGAACATAAAAAAAATTTATATTCCCTTAGACATTGTCAGAAGACAAATCTCTGACCATGTCAGCCGTTTTAATTCCTGGGATTGCAGGGAAAGGAAGATGCAAAAGCTCAAGGAATATCAAAGAAAGTACAGAGTGTGTAACATGCCTGGGCTGGTAAATGATGTTCCGTATTAGTTTTCTGTTTTGCTGGATGCCTATCATTTGATTTTGTGTGACCCAAAGATTGTTGGCATGCAGGGTTTTTAATTTGGTGAAGATGCATTTTGAATCACCCTTGTATACCATATATCTATATACCTTCTATATGGAACAGCAAAAGTGCATCTGGACGCTTAAAGGGAGCTGTTATCTCAGCTTACAGAAATCTTCCTGTTTGCAGTTTGTTACTTAACCAACTTTGGCTGTGTATTAAGGCTATAAGTTATCTCTTCAGAAGTCAATTTTTTGTGCAAAGTCTTCTTCATGTACTCATGGAGTTGCATTCTAAGGAGAATACTCCAATTTGTGGAGATGTATTATTGTTGTATTGGTAGTTGTACTTGACTAAAGCATTCGCTTGCAACGAGTACGTTGTGGCTAAAGCTTTTGTTTTTAATTACAGTTAACAAACTGGAATGCTATGCAGTGAAATGGATGTGTAGGATTTGTCTGCCTGCTGTGTGTTTGATACTTTCAGATTCAGCATAATTTTCTCTTTATAGAATGGTATTGGTGCAATTTTGGAGAGTTATAAAATGGGAACTTGAACTAATGGACGATTGGTTCTTGGAAAAATGGTTACTATTAGTCACCTTTGATCAGGCTTTAGTAAGGTTTTAATTCAGTTGTACTTGTGTCGTCTCTAAAGGTAAAAGACCTGAATTCGAATTCCAATTAGAATGAAATTCAAAATAAATAAAAATTCATTTGGTTTAAGTTTTGTACTAATTTATCACTTTACGCCTGAGGATATGAGAATAATCTGACAAAGTATGGAATTGGAAAAACCATTGAATTTAAAAAACAGAGAAGAAATATGTAATTGAGTTAAAACCTCTCATATCACGTCAAAAATGGCTCAACCTAATGTCAAAACATGCAAGTGACTTTTTGTTCATGAACTTTGGTATCATTATTCTTGAATTTTACACTTATATTCCTTGCTTATTTGTCGTTTCAATTCTCTCACCTTTGTGCATATTAAGAGTTATAATGTCAATTTATATTATACGTATTAAACAAACCAATATAGTCCGGCTAATTATTTATATATTTATATAAAAATTTTATTTAAAGAGTGAAAATTTAATATATTACATTTTTAATAAAATTACACTAATAATTTTTATTAAAATAATTATTTTTATTAAAATTACATAAACTTTAAATAAAATTTTAATTCTTAAAGGAAATGATGTTGTAGTTCTTTTATAAGTTTTTTATGCATTTTCTTATCTTAATTTAATTTTTTTTACTAACTACATGTGGGAGAGACAGTGGCAGAACAAAAAAATAGATTATAGACAAATTTTTCAGGCAAATTGAAAATAAAATTGTATATTTAAAAAATTTAAATTTAATTTTTTTATATTTTTTATCAAATTCTAAAATTTTATTAAAATTTTTACATGTTCTTTTATTCTAATTATTTGATCTATTAATTTATTTAGATAATTTTATTAAATTAAATTTTATAAAAAATATAATTTTAGATGAGAATATTACTTTTACCTAATTTATAATCAAATTATAAATTTCAAGCAATAATCTAAATATCTAATCATAAAATTTTAAATATATAAAAAGGCAATAATATATATATATATTTATATATAAAAAATCTAATAATTTTTATATAAAAATATATAATTTAAATAATTATAAATACATATATAACTATATAATAATTATATATATAAATTATAATCATAAATATATAATTATATAATACTTTATATATATATAATTTATACAAATATATATATATATATATTAGGGGTGGACAAAAAAACCGTAAAAACCGAACCGACCGAAAAACCGACCGAAAAATCGGTTAATCGACTGGTCGGTTCGGTTTTTGGTTCTAAATTACATCAAACCGAAAATATTCGGTCTGCCAGCGGTTTCATTGCTCAGAAAATCGAACCGACCGAAAATCGACCGAATATTTTGTCTAAACCAAAACCGCTGGTTTATAATGAAACCGACCGAATTTTTTTGGTCTAAACTGAAACTGACAGAATTTTTTTGATCTAAATCAATTTTTTCGGTCTGAACCGAAACCGACCAAAAATTTTTAGTTCGGTTTTTCTCGGTTTCTACTTCTGTCGGTTTCGGTTTCGGTTACTAATATATTTGATCGGTTTTTGCAAATCGGTTCGGTTCGGCCAACCGAACCGAAAATGTCCACCCCTAATATATATATATGTGTGTGTGTGTGTGTGTGTGTGTGTGTGTATAATAAGTAGGAGGAGAGGAGGGGGTTCACTATCCCCAAGAATCTCCCTACTTCTGTCACCTGTCACTTGGAAGAGAGAATATCTAGACTCAAACCTAAATTCTAAGAGAGAGCAACATATACTCTTAACAATCAAGCTACACCAAATTATCCATCCATACTTGGCGTGTGTTTCAGGATTCTCTTCCGTTGCCCCACAAAATTCAACAGCTTGGTGTTTCTTTGTGTTCGGTTTGCTTGTTCTGCTTTAATGCTCCTGCATCTATTTCTCACGTTTTTCATGATTGTCCTAAGATTCATGGACTTTGGAGTTTATTTTGTGGTTACTTTTTTCCTCATTACAGACATAGAGCCTCATTGTATCATGAGTTGAAGTCCTGGTTTAGATTAGCCCAGTCTACTTCTATGAAAGGGCGTCTGGCTTGTATCTTACCACAGGTCATTATGTATGAGATTTGGTGTGCTTATTGTTCTTCTGCTTGGGGTACTCAAACATTTTGCTTGCAGGCTATAAACCATAGAATTTTGAAATTCCTCCTTAGTTGGGGTGCTGTTCACTCGGGTGACAAGTGGGCAAGGGAAAGTTCTTGCTTTGATTTTTTGCCTACTGGCTTTGGGAGGGCTTCCATTCGTCCTAAACTCGTGTATTGGGTTAGGCCCCCAATGGGATATATGAAATTGAATGTTGATGCTTCTTTTTCAGAGCATAGTGCGACGGGAGGGGCTATTTTGAGAGATGAATGTGGTTATTTTATTGGAGCCTTTTCTTTCCTTTTACAGGCTAATTATCCTTTTATTGTCGAATTTAATGCTTTGTGGAATGATTTTTGTTGGTGTCGCGATCAGGGATTTTACCCATCCAGACTTCAAATAGAAAGTGATTCCCTTTCTCTAGTTCAACAATTAAATGGAGATGCTCCTTCTTCCACGCATCTGATTGATCATGCTCGTGAAACTCTTCAAGGATGTGTTATTTCATATATCCCCAGGGAAGGTAATGTTGTAGCTCATTCAATTGCTTTTCAATGCAGGCTTGATGGTTATTCTAGACAATTCCGGTCCTTACTTTCTCTTCCTAAGA
The DNA here is from genome assembly GCA_947685225.1 of Garcia nutans. Lineage (NCBI taxonomy): Eukaryota > Viridiplantae > Streptophyta > Magnoliopsida > Malpighiales > Euphorbiaceae > Garcia > Garcia nutans. The sequence goes on from CANTUV010000007.1 coordinate 58,909,893, forward strand.
GAATTATTGGCATGATCTTGACAGATGCGGGTAGACTGCCGTATGTTTCCTTTAGATATTAGGCCCTAATTTTATCCTTATCTAGTGATGTATTTTAGCTTTCCTTTTTTAAAAACTCTGTTTCTTAAGAGGATGTAACTCAAACTTTTTTTTTTTATCTTTTCTTTTATAAATATTGCCGGTGGTTCCTCCGCCCACCTTTACCAAAAAAAAAAAAACAATCAAGCTACACTTTATTAATTTATCTTAATTTAAATTGATAGACACTTTTTGCTTTCTTTTTCAATATGTTGGGCGGGCATACGGTTGGTTGGCCAGTTAATTAACTGACTGACCTGAATTTTAAACGAACTAAATTTACTTAAATTTTTTGGACTAAACTGACCGATTTTTAAGTTTTATTGGTTTGATTAATTAATCAAACTAAATCGATTAGTTTATTTAATTAACCAAATCAAATTGATCAATTTAATTAATTAACTAAATCGACTAATTTTTATTTTATAATAAAAAATTATATTTATAATAAAAATTAATATAATTAAATACTAAATAAAATTTATTAAAAAACTAAAAAAATAATTTTATTTTGCAACAAAAAAATTATATTCATAATAAAAAAGTAATATAACTAAAACAATTAAACAAAAATTAATATAACTAAATAAAAAATTTATTTTTTTAAAATTTTCGATTAAAAGTTAATCGATCTAATTAAACTGATTAACCTTTAACTGAATCAAAATTAAATTAATTTAAATTTATTAATTAAACCGATCAATATTTAATATTTTCAATTAATCAAACTAAATATTTTACCCATTAACTGGAAAATATCTAACGAAAATGAGCTTGGTATGGAGGAGGCTGCTGCCAAACAAGCTAAATCGTTCTCTATTGCCAACGAAACTTTAATGATTAATTAGCCGCTATAATAAATTAAATCAAATTTAAGCTTTTATCTTTTATCTTTCCTTTTTATTTTCTTTTTACAAAAAAATAATAATTTTATTTGTCATGTTTTACAAACTCACTGTGACCATTTCTAAATAAAAGAATCAATTTTAAAGTAGTTGATAAATAAAGATATTAACCATCAATTTTATTATTTTTGAAATATATAAAAATTAATTTGTGTATATATATATATTAAAGAATTAATTAACGAGTTTTTTTTTTTCAATGCATAAGATATAAAACTTTTGAGGAGATGAATTGAAAGGAATAAATATATCATAAGACAACTTTTATAAAATAACTAGACGTTGATCCGTACTATGCACGCATATATTTTTTTATTATTTTTTATTAATAAATTATAAAATTTTATAAAATTTTATTTCTTTCATTTATTTACTTCAGAATTACTGTTTACATATATAAGCAACAATCTAAGATGAGAAGAAAAATATATATTAGCAACTAAACATATTGTTGACTGTAATTTCATTTCTATATTTAACTTTCAATTTTCAATAATATTTAAGTTTCTAGCTATGTATCACATGATTCGTACCGGGTTATGCAAATGAATTCAAATTGTTGCAAAAATTATAATATTGATAATATTCATTTCAAATAAATCTTATCTATTTTAATAAGTTACCAATTAAATTGAGAAAATGGACAGTGCTTTGATCCATTTATACTTGCTGAGGTAGATTGTACTCGGTTACTCCTTTATTGATTCTCAGAGAGTCCTACTTCAAAAAATTAAAATAAATATTTAATGTTAAATTCTACCAAATTTGTCAATGGTGCTTTCATGTAATCCATAATAAAAAATATAACAATTTGCCATTGAATTTAGATAAATGAAAGCTTAAATTGTCAACACCGATTACGATTGATAAAAAGAAATTTGAAATAACTATAATAGAAAATCTCTTTAAACAACTATAGCCATTTTCTAAAGAAACTATCCAAAAATCTAATCTAATTCAAAATATCAACCGATAATCAAAGATGAATACAACCTACAAAAAAACATCAAAAACAACATAGCAATTTATTAGAAACTCAAAAATTTTAAAAATAAAAAGAAAAGAAAATGGTTTGTTCTTACCTGCAAAAGCAAAGACTGGGTTGTAAGTCTTTTAGAGTGATTTTACATTTAGATTAAAGAGGAGATACAAAAAAAGGTTGGGAAATAAACCACTTGTAAAGTTAAAAATAAAAGGCTGAGAAAATCAAAGGTCATCCAAGAAATTAAGAAAGTAAAAAAGTTATTTCATATCATCACAACATTAAATTATGAGAGAGCAAGAGACATATCGGTTTAAGTTTGTAGAAGAAAAATTGAAGGAATTGAGAATATAAAGGGACAAATTAAGAAATTATAGAATTGCTTCTTTATTAAAATATGCATACGTGGCAGCCTCAAGACAATCATTCTTTCTTAGCTTTTATATATTAACTAAACGTCGACCTGCGTGATACACAGATATATTTTTTTTATCATTTTTTATTAATAAATTATAAAAAATTATAATATTTTATTTCTTTCATTTGTTTATTTCACAATCTCTATTCACTCATGTAACCAACAATCTAAGATGAGAAGAAAAATATATATTAGTGTCTAAATATATTATTGACTGCAATTTCATTTCTATATCTAACTTTCAATTTTCAATAATATTTAGGTTGCTAGCTACGTATCATATGATTATATTGGGTCATGCAAACAAATTCAAATTGTTGTAGGGATCATAATATTGATAATATTCATTTCAAATAAACCTTCTCTATTTTAATAAGTTACCAGTACTTTGATCCATTTATGCTTGCTGAGATAGTTTGTATTCAATTACTCCTTTATTGATTCCCAAGGAGTCCTACTTCAAAAAATTAAAATAAATATTTAATATTAAATTTTACCAAATTTGTCAATGGTGCTTTCATGCAATCCATAATAAAATATGGCAATTTACCATTGAATTTAAATGAATGAAAGCTTAAATTATCAACACCAATTACGATTGCTAAAAAGAAAATTGAAATAACTATAATAGAAAATCCCTTTAAACAACCATAATCATGTTATAATGAAACTATCCAAAAATTTAATCTAATTCAAAATATCAACAAAACGATCATCAAAGATAAAACACAACCTATAAAAGAACATCAAAAACAATATAAAAATTTATTAGAAACCTAGAAATTAAAAAAAAAAGAAAAGAAAATGGTTTGTTTTTACCTGCAAAAGCAAAGACTGAATTATAAGTCTTTTGGAGTGATTTTCCATTTAGATTAAAGAGGAAATACAAAAAAGGGCTGGAAAAATAAATCACTTGCAAAGTTAAAAATAAAAGGCTGAGAAAATCAAAAGTCACCCAAGAAATTGAGAAAGTAAAAATTTATTTCATATCATCATAATATTTAATTGTGGGAGAGTAAGAGACATATCGGTTTAAGTTTGCAGAAGAGAAATTGAAAGATTTGAGAATATAAAGGGAGAAATTGAGAAATTATAGAATTACTTCTTACTTAAAATATGCATACATGATAGCCTCAAGACAGTCCTTCTTCCTTAGCTTTTATATATTAATATATATAGATAGATTAATATAAAATAGATATAGATTAAATTATATTAATATGTTATTAATTAATAAAAAATTAAAAATTAAAAATATAATTTAGTTAATTAATATTTTAAAATTATATTAATGTATAATTATTTATTAGAAGAAGATGAAAAGATAAATATAATTTATTAATTATTAAATTTTAATTTTTTAAAATTATTAAAATTAAATAAAAAATTAATTTAGAAAGAAAAAAAATGTGAACTAGCGGTTTGTAAAAAATGATGAGGTGGCAAGCTCAAAACAATTCTATTTTCTTGCTTTTATTTAATAATATATATAGATTAAATTATATTAATATGTAATTAATTAATAAAAAATTAAAAATCAAAAATATAATTTAGTTAATTAATATTATGAAATAATATTAATATGTAATTATTTATTAGAAGAAGATGAAAAGAAAAATATAATTTATTAATTATTAAATTTTAATTTTTTTAAAATTATTAAATTAAATTAAAAATTAATTTAAAAAATTATTAACATTAAATAAAAAATTAATTTAGAAAGAAAAAATATGAAGTAGCCATTTGTAAAAAATAATAAGGTGACAACCTCAAAACAAATCTAGTTTTCTTGGCTTTTATCTAATAACTTGGCGTAGCCCTGCGCGATATGCAAATTTATTTTTTTTATATTATATTTTATAACAATATTTTTCTTGGCTTTAATTACAGTTATTATTTATTATGTTATGTTAATTTTTTTATAACAATATTTTTTAAAGTCATAAAAAATTTATTATTATCAGATACTATTAGTATAAATTTTCATTAATTTAGTTTAATCTATAAAAATTTTTGAATATAAATTTATATTATATAAAATTAATTTTTTTTAAAAATTTATTAAATAGAATTTCATAATTATTATCTTTTTATAGTTTTATTATTCTATTTTCAATTTCACTATAATATTTTATACGGAACATTAAATATTATTGTTATATTAGATTCTTAAATATATTACCTTATTTTAATTATTTAAAGAGTATAATAATATAATTATATGATTTTAGCATTAATTTATATAATACTATAGTATTACAGTAATAATTTTTTCTATAACATTTACAAACAATCAGAAATGTTTAAATTTAGGCTAAATAGTATATTAGACTGTCTAAAATATATTATAACTCATGACTTCAATTCCTCCATAATAATATGTATGTAAATAATTAAAGAAATTTAATTTAAAAAGTATATTTGGCACTATATGTACACTATTACTAAAATTTATTTAGTGTTTAAAAAAAATATTTTTAATTTTTATTTTCAAGTATGATTTAGTAAAAAGGTAAAAACTTTAAAAATTTATAATAAAGTAAGAAACTCAATTTATATAAATAGCTTCAAACTCAATTCTAACAAAATTACTAATTTACTCATATCAATTGTGGTAAGTAAGCCAACGGCTAAAAATTATTTTGATAAAAATTGGCTAATTGGATTTAAATTAAATTTGTTTCAACTAACGTAGCTAAAAAAAAATTTTTTATTCAAAAATCTCATTATTTAAAGTTCAAGTGGATCTTAATTATAAATATTAATTGCTCTCCAGTCTATATTGATAAGTATATTTTTTATTCATAAATTATAACATATTTACCATTTTAATAAATTAATTGATATATAAAAATGTCTGTTATATCTATATTTAATATTACTTATTAAAATATTTAATGACTATATTTTATATTAAAATAATGTATATAATAAAGAAATATTATATAATATTATATTTTTAATAAAATTAACTAATTTCTCTCATTATTATGAAATGAAAAATATGTCTATAGTGAAATATAATTTTCTAGCTGTCACGACCCAACCCGGGGGCCACGACCGGCATGCAGCCAAACCGAAGTCCGACCACATAAGCCTTAGAAACATTCATAACAGTCTAAGTGCAAAACAGTTCAATACTTATATAATCCTCAATTCTAGTTCAAATGCAAACCATCAATATAATCAAATCCCAATAAAATCATTCGGGAAATCTAATGCAGACAAGTTCTACTTATTACACAAAAAGGGATTCGGATTCAATCCGCCTAAAAGTTCAATATCCGGAAATCTCTAAGCAGAAAGACCGATAAACACAAACGGAAAACCTGATCGACTTCGCCAAGAAGAGAAAGAAGATAGACGAAGGCAATCACTGTAAACCTGCAAGATAATCTGTAAGGGTGTGAGCGCTTTATATAGACGCCCAGTAAGCCTATGAGAGGCAGAGAAACATCTAACAGTTATATAAGCAGTACATATAATACATTCACAAATTAAGCAATCAAGATGGTGTGTCGGGGTCACCAATCAGTAAACAGTACAATATAATATCAGTCACATCCGCCCTTATAACTCCTCAGTACAGTACAATAATCAGTAATTAGGCATGTAGCCTCAGTAAACAGTATAGGCATTAAGCCTCAGTAGCAGTATAGACATTAAGCCTCAGTAACCTCCTTCCCCTTCATGACACACCATCACACAGCACAAGTAATATCAAATTCAATATTCTCACATAAATACAATCACATGCAAGTTTCTCTGTCTCCTAAAGCATGCGAGGCTGAGTTTGAAAGAATAGTCTAGTGAATATATAGAAAAGATAATATATTATAAGAAGGGTTTATATATATATATATATATAAGTTGTTAGCAAGTAGCACAACACAAACAGTTCAAATACACCCATAGAACTTACCTAGTCTAACAGTCAGCTAAGCAATCCGCCACCCTAAGTCTGAGGTGCTGCTGGACCACCGCCTAACCATTAACCATCAATTAACAACCACCCTTACAAATGTATGCAAGTGTAAATGGGAATGCATGACGTGAATGCACGCAATTCAATAGTTTCCATAACAAGGTTAAACCTTTTCGTCAACCAATCATAACTTAACCATCATAATACCACACCTTTAAACTTGCTTTCCATAATATAAAACATCATTAAAAAGTCCTATCAATTTAAATTTATCAAATACCTTACTTAAATATTCAATATTCACAAAATACAATTTTACCGATAAACCTGAATAACGAGTGTCAACTTGTAAAATTCAAAACAATTAACCAGTATATGAAAAATTTATAATTTTCAACCAGAAGTTAATTTGATATCTGAAAAGCATCCTACCAAAATTTCATAATTTTTTGAGACTTAGAAGTCCCTCAACCAATTTTTATTCATAACAGTATACAGCTCACAAGGTATACTGACAGCAGTAGAAAGATCTAATTATTTCAAAAATATAACAACAGAAACATAACCCAACATATTTTTCTTGTAAATTAGACTTCCATAACTTCAACATATATGAAAATCAAATCTAAAACATTTTTACACATTTTAATATGAATTTCGAAAGTTACAGATGATGAAATCGCATCTACAGTACAGTTCGTCAGACAACAGTAGCAAACTTGAATTTTCCAGAAATATAAGATGCTCCAAAATCCCAAAAATTATTTTTCTCATAAACTAGACTCAATTTCGAGCCACATATCCAAAGTTTAGATTTTTATCATGTTCCAATATTTAATTAAAAATCGAGCAACATACAGCACTAACATCAAACTTCAGCAGAAAATTAAATCATCCAAAAACTCAAAGAAAACAATTAATTCGAAAACCCTAATACCCAAATCAATTCAATCAAACCCTAATTCAATACATTCATCAAATTTTAGAACCCAACATACTAGCCCAATCAATTAATTCAATACCAAAATCCCTAAAAACAATAAAAACCCCAAAACCTAACCTATTTTGTAAAAATCAATTTAATTAAATAATAATTCGAATTTAGCCAAATTAATTAGGAAAAATACCAACCCAATATGATACTAATATGAACTAATCAAATGGAAGTCGAAATAATGCAAAAAGAATCAAGAAAAACCTCAAAAACACCCAAAAACTCGAAAATCGAGCTGCTGGAGCACTGGCTAAAATGACCAGGCGAGCCACGCAAAACGACAGGACATGAGACGCCGAACAACGAAGTCCCTGGCTCGCGCTTCACCGCCGAACGACGCTAGCTACCCGCAGAACGACACCATCTTCGTCACGCGCACAGTGCCAAAACGACGGCCTCCGATTTTCTGCCCCCAAAATCTAATTTCTCCCCCTTTTTTCAAAACACCCGAAAATAGAAGACCAAAAACCTTACCCCATATGACTTTAGGCCTATTTATAGTAAAACAACTCTTCAAAATTATACTTTTACCCAAATCTAATTTATTTTAATTAAAAACACCCCAAACTATTTATTCTTATAAAAAAAATTACCAAAACCACAAAATTCACAAAATCAACTCAAATTTATTTTTGACTTTAAACTTTAACCCAAAATAATTTATAATTATGTTTTACGCATAATAATACCCGAAAATACCGAAAACGACAAAAAATTCAAAAATGACGAAAATACCCTCGGCACCAAAAAATACAATATTATACTCAAAATGACCGTCTCGTCGTCCTGAGTATCAAAAAGACATTCAACCCATTAAATTATGTTCAAACAACATATGAGGGCACAAAATGACTATTTTACCCCTAGACTTAAAATCATTCAAAAACCAAGGGTTTTACACTAGCAAATTAAGTAATTGATTTGGACTTTGTTTGAAAAAAAATACCGTTGGTATTTTATTTATGATTATTTAATTCTAAATTCATATGTAAATTTTATTTTTTAATTTTATATAAATTTTATAGTTTTGATTTAAATTGAAAACTCAAACCTAATATTTATATATTATGTAAAGAAGCATATAAAATTATGGTGGTTTCTTTATTATAAAGAGAGTTGTCCAACATACACCCAAAAGGCAAAAAATAATTTGTAACAATACTAGAAAAGACTATAATTTATATAAAATATAATGAGTTGGTGACCGCTATATAGAAAAAAATAATTATAAAATTAATATTAGAATAAAAAATTAATTATAACATTGTTGTAATGAAAATAATAATAATAAAATAGAGAAAATAAATATTGAAAGTCAGAGTTTTGAATTTACTATAATTGTATCTCTTTGCATCTAACGTAGCTTTTCTATATAATTTTTTTTATGATACAAATTTATGTAACTTGAAGAATTTGCAAATTCATAGAAATTTTTATTATTTTACTTTTCTCATGGTAAATTTTGAAAGAGTTTTGAACAATCCAAGCTAATTCAAAGGAATATATAGCATCGAAATGAATAATCAAATAAAAAAAATTTTAGATAATTATTGATACATATTTTAATTGAAACTCTTAACATGTAAAAATAAAAAATTATATTTAATATAATATTAATAAATTAATAATTTTAATAATTAATAATTACTAATAAATTTTAAAATTAAAATTATTAATTGATGCATGAAGATAAAAAGTCATATATTTATATTTAATAAATTATTAGTTTTTATCCTAGATATATCTATAAAGTATTATGAATGTTAAGAGTTTTATATTTTTTTAACTTTTAAATTTCTAAAAAAATGTAAATATATTATTAAATTATATTAATGTGTAATTAATTTAATTTAATTATATTTATGTGTAATTAATTTTTGAAAAAATAAATGTCACAAACATAATTTATTTAATTAATATTTTAAAATTGTATTAATGTTTAGTTATTTAATAGAAGATTAATAATTACAAATATAATAAATAATAAATTTTATATTTTATATAAATTATTAAAATTAAATAAAAATTAATTAAAAAGAGACAAATGAGAGAGCATTATATTAAAAAATTGATGAAGTATCACTCTTTCAACACTTCTTATATCCTGGGCTTATATATATAATATAGATATATAAAAGTAAAGCAACTTTTATTATTATTATTATTATATATTCATTAATAATAAACAAAATTTAGTATATTGAAAATTTTTGTCATTAATAATGAACAAAGTTCAATATATTGGTTTCAAAAAAAAAGTTCAATATATTAAAAATCGGTGCCACTAATAACAAGTAAATAAGAATGTTGTATTGAAAATGAAAGCATATTTAATGAGCTTACTGTGTTAATATTGAATAAAGAGTAAAACATAAATTCAAACTCAAATATTTTTAAGGGTAAAAAGAAAATTTTATATGGTAATAATTGATTTGATTCGGATCAATTAGATCCATTTAGCATTAAACTCAATAAACTATAATCATCCCCATTTTTCTCTTTTTCTATATTGAAATAGCCTAATCTCTCTCCTCTCTTAAATATATGTCTCATTTGTGTCTAGACCATAGTATAATCCAAAAACTTTCTTTGAGTGGAGTCTTCTGACTCATCGGATTCTTGCTCACAACTTCTAAAACATGTTACTCTTATAATTTCTATTTATTCTTTATGTTCCTGGTTGTTTATTACTCTTAAAACAGTTTGGGTTCTCATCTTCTTACCTACCTCTCAAAGCATTTACCGTTAGGTTATTCTTTATGTCCCTTTAACCTATTTGCTAGCTTAAACACCGTAGAATGTATAAGTTGTATCATTCCTCTACACACATAATAGAAGGCTTGATAGTCAAAACATAGCAATGATGTTTCTCTAGAGCTGACTTGATAGTCAAAACATAATCACTTGTTTGCAATGATGTTTCTCTAGAGCTGACTCCACATAATAAATAGTGTCCAATATGTTCTGGTGAGAATACTGTTGTCATAGAGATCATTTACAGCTAATGTAATCAAATCCATTCTTCACAAAAGCATGGAAGCTTCATATGGATTTTGATGTGCAAAGAGTGGGGAACTTATTTGTATTCCAGTTTCAGTGCAAAGAAGATATATATGAAACACGTGTTGGATGAAGCACCATGGAATGTTTCTAATGCTTTGCTGGTTTTGAAGGAATGGCGTCCAAGTCAAACTATAGACAAGGTAAATTTCTCTACTTGTCCTTTCTGGGCATACGTATATAACATCCCATCAATATTCATGACAAAAGAGAATGTTCGTAATAGGAGGTCTTTTTCAAAGCCTCATTGAGATGGATCAAAACAACAATGACAAATCTAATTGGAACTTTTATTTCAGAATCAAAGTTTGGTTTAATATTAACAATCGTTTGTTAGCGGGGTTTTACAATAAAAACCTTGGTAAGGAATCAATGTAGGTCACCTTCAAATATGAGAAACTGGGTGATTTTTATTTCAATTGTGGCAAGGTGGGACATGTGGCTCGCTTAGGCAATGAAAAGCCAACGTTGGAAAAGACAAGAAAATCTAACTTCAACTATGGTCCATGATTCAGAGTGTCATCTTTGGGTCTCTTTCTATTAAACAGTTACAAAATAAAAAGCCCAAGAGGTCCCATATCAATCCTCTAATCCCCAGCTGGCACTTCCAACATCAACTCTCTAATTCCCAGCTAAGGAGCCAAGGTGAGATATAGTAATGAATGTGATACCCTAAGTTCATAAGCATTTGACAATGTAACTTCAAGCATTTGAGTTAAACCTTGAATTTCATGACCTCTAATTATTGATTCATGAGTTGCTTTGATTTCCAACTACTTGACCTCATTTGATTCTTTGGTTTGAGAAAGGTGCCATTTATCTTTCTAAGGAACTTCCTAATAGTCTTGAAATCTCTATTATGCATGGACATATTATCTATATTGCATACTTTGAACTCATTAGCTGATGTGAAGAAAGGGCATTAAGTCATTGGTCCTCTTCTCATTCTTTCTATCAATGATTTCATGATTTTTCTTTGGTTAATGTGATATTAAGTTGATGTGATTCTTGATGAGTTATGAGTAACATGAAACATATGACAGAGCCCAACCCTAATGGGGGATAAACCACTAGGTTGAGCGCACATAGGCTTACGTGATAAAAAAGAGAAATTACTACCCTCATTCATGGCTAAGGCATATTTAATATGTGATTTATGTCATTATAAATTTATGTAACTCTGTTTATTTAGTATGAATAGTGATTTGATAACTCGCCTTTGGAAATTCTCTTCTTTAATAAGTGTGGTAACAATGAGCTTGCTTCCTCATTGAGAGAGAATAAGCTTACAATGGTAACCCTAGAAGCTATATGTGAGCTATCTAATACTTTGTTCCATCCTTTGATATCCACAATTGCATTATATGTTGTAATTATTTTGTTAATATTATCTCATTGAGTTGATAGCTCATTAAATTATTTGTGGTAGTTTTGCAAATATAGTCTGTTATGTAGAAGTTCCATGGTATAGTAATGCAAAATGGTGATTTAGCAAGGGAATTGATAGTCCGGTGTAGGATGAGAGTAATTAAAAGTTGTTGGCATATAAGGGCATATGCGTATATAAGTATAATTGTAAATAAATGATATATATGTGTATTTATGTATATAAATATATTAATAAGGTGAAAGATGTAGAATAATATAACATATGGATATGTTGTCAATGATGGGCTCACTAAATGCTTTGCCGACATGTAAAACATATATATTTGAATACGACAGATAATGGTTCTACGAGATGCCCGCTGATTTTAAGTCTACGTAGACCATATGACCATCACCCCTCTAGGAGTAGGGTGTGACACCTGAGAAAAGGTTTGCTAAGGATGAAAAGTCTAAAACTAGTACACTTTTAGCAAAATTGATCTCTATAAGATATACTAACAAATGAAACATAAGGGAGTACATTATAGAATCGTGTCATCTTGCTTTAAAATTAAGGGCACTCAAGTTGGACTTATCTAAAGACTTGTTAGTGCATTTGGTTTTAATATCTACTCTAGCACAATTTAGAATGTTTAAGATGACCTAGAATTGTTAAAAGGATTCTTGGTCTCTTAATGAACTCATCTCATAATGTATATAGGAAGAAGAAAAATAGAAGCAAGAAATGACACTAAGTGGTCATATAGCACCTCAAATGACAAGAAGAAAGACAACAAGACAAAGATGAATAAGGAAGCTACAAATACAACATCGTAGAAGAAACAAAATAAGCAAAAAAACTAAGGATGGATTTTTTTGGGCTACATATCACAAAAAGAAGCAGTGTACCAATTATCATGCATGGCGTGCAAAGAAAGTTATGCTTTTTAATATTGATTTTCTAAAATGTAAACCTTAAATTTTACACCTAAAAGAAGGGAAAGAAAATACAAGGCCAATGCATTTTGAATCAATCAAATTGGAGGTCGGACGGGTCTAAAAAGGGCAAAAATAGCATCGATATAGTCGCAAGGCCACAAGAGGATGGACGTGCCGAGCGCGCACAATGGGAGGCCAGTCTCGCTGAAATTCCAGCCCTAGATCTGATTTTTGGAGACCTTTTTTTTTTCTATAAATAGGGGTCTTCTTTTTCTCAAAAAATAATTCAAAACACTAGCAAAAATTATACATAAATTAATGCTTAAATATGTTTAAAAAAATTAATTAGCTCAAAAGAATTAGCTTTTCTCTCTTTCTTCATTAATTAGCTCCTTTTTTATTTCAAGTTCAAGAGTAGTGGAATTGCGAAGTGGAAAAGCAGTTTAACCTTTCGTCAGGACAAGCAAGAAGAGGCCAACAAAGGTAAATTTCTTAACTCAATCTTTTTAAAGTTTAGTAACATAACCAAACTAAATGATCAATCTCTGTCTTTTGCAATTAAAGGAGAGAACTACTAAGAGGCTTTGATTCCCATTCAAAAGGGATAAGTAGGCATGTTTTAGAATTTCACTCTAAGCATCAAGCCCATTAAAAGCCACATAATTGGTTTTACTTTTTTTCTTTTTATTTCTTTAAATTTATTTTATTTTCTTCTTTCTCTTACTTTACTCATAATTTATTCTTCATTTAAATATTCTTTATTATTATTCATAATTATTAGTTGAGAATTGTGCTTAGCCATGCCCATAAGGGATAAGTTAATGCTCCTTTATGCATGCTATTATAAGTTGTAATATTTTATTATTTCTTAGTTGGAGATTTGTACTTGACATAGTACCCAAGGGCTAGAGTCAAAGCTCCTCTATGTATGATAATTTGGAGTTATAACTTCTCTTTTAATTTGTTGAATGGATGTCATGATTAATAATTGCTCATACATTTTATTATTGTCATTCAACTTAATTGCCATTACATAAAAATCAAAATTTCAAAAGTTAGAGTTTGTTTAAAGGAGAATCTTATTTTAATTAAATCAAATTGAAACTGTAGCCTGAAATCCATCGTGATTGGTTTAGGATTAGTGCATTTTGAATAAAAATTAAATATTTTTCATAGAGTCAACTAAATGGGTTTTTTTCTTAAAGTTTTTCAAATCAAATAAATTAACGTGGCAACTCTCTAATAAAACTTTCAAAATAAAGCTATCCTTTTTTAAAATAAAAGAAGAGTAATTCTTTTCTAAAACAAAAAGAATAATTTTAAACTTGTGCTTACCAAACTGACTGATGACCGTACGTAGTGGTATTGTGTGTTTAAACCCAAATGAGAATTTCGGCTCCTTCTAGCTGGTCAGATCGGTGCTCGAGCGAGATCTCACATATGGTTAATTTGTCTTTGATATTAGACACACATGGTGGATAGATTCTAATGCAACAACTCATATTAGTGCATCTATGCATGATTGCCTGAATTATCAAAAGCCTAATGATGGTGAAAGATCTACCATGTTAGTGATGGCAAGTCGATAAAGGCTAAAAAATTGAGACATTTAGATTATTGTTAAGAATTTATTTTTATTTGAATTTAATTGAGGCTTTTATTATACCATCTTATAGATGGAAATTAATTTCTATTTAAGTATTGAAAAATTTTGGTTATTGTTGTTCATTTGGAAATGGAACATTTAGTCTTTTTCAAAATTCAAATTTGATTGGTTACGATTCTTTATTATGTTACGATAATCTATATTTGCTTAACATAATTGCTTCATTTAATGAATCCATGCATGTTAACATAATTAGTAACCATTGGCATAAGATATTAGGTCATATCTCCAAAAAGAGAATTGAGAGACTTGTGTCCAATGAAATTCTTAATGCCCTTGATATTTTTAGATTTTGATATCTATGTAAATAAATTTTAGGAGATTTGATGCCAATAGGAAACTAGATGTCTTAGAATTAATACATGTAGATATTTATGGACCATTCCCTACGGTTTCTTGGAATAGTCAACAATATTTCATAATGATCATGGATGATTTTTTTATGATATGGCTATCTTTATCTCATTCATGAGAAATCACAATAACTTGATATATATTCAAAACTTATAAGACAAAGGTTGAGAATCAATTAAAAAAAAAAAGGATAGAAAATGTTAGATCTGACATGGTGGTGAATAATATAACATATATAATGGATCGTAGGGGTGTACTAGGATCGGGCTAGGCTAAGTTTACCCCTTACCTAAGGCCCAACTTGAGCATAACTCGAATTTGACTTTTTAACATGTAGCCCAACCCTAGGTCCAAACAGGTTAGGTTATCACAGGCTGGTGAGTCAGCAAAGCCAATGGGTAGAGCCAATGGGGGTTTAAATTCTTTATTTAAATCTTGTAGCTTGAAAGTTCAACAAAACACAATTGAAAAGCTTCTGGATACTAATTAAATGAGGAGAGTATAATGAATGGTGAGGGGCAGTGGATAGATGAGCCAAAGAGTATGAGGCAGTTAGTGAGAGAACATTTCAAGAAGGTTTTTAATGATGAAGCAAAATTTGAGGATAGAATCACAAATTTATTTCATCCACATGTTAGTAATGAGGAGAATGAGTGTTTCATTACACCCTTCTCATATGAAGAGTTCAAACATGCAGTGTTCCAAATGCATTCAAACAAGGCTCTTGCTCCTGCTGGACTTAATCTAGCATTTTATAAGCAATTTTGGCACATTATTAGAGATGATATTGTCAATAACTGTTGGAGATGGCTTTGATGGGGGGTACATTTCCTTTATTTGATACTAATATAGTTATTATTCCAAAAATTTCAAGTCCTGAATGTTTGAGTGATTTTCGCCCTATTGCTCGTTATAATGTCATTTATAAAATTATTTCTAAGGTGTTGGCAAATAGGTTGAAAAAAGTCTTAGCAAATATTATTTTTGACAGTTAGTCTACTTTTATTCTGGGCAGACTATTAACAAAAAATATTTTGGTTGATTGTGAGTTAATTCATGGGATGAAGAGATTTAATGGTTTAGTGGCTTTTAAGATTGATATCTCTAAAGCATATGATAGATTGAGGCAGAGGTATGCAGAGTCTATGTTGGTGGCTATGGGCTTTCATTCCAAATGGATGAATTGGATGATGTGTTACGTAACAAATATGAATTATACAGTCTTGCTTAATGGTGAGGATGTGGGGCCTATTATCCCAAGGAGAGGATTACGCTAGGGAGATCCTTTATCCCTATATCTACTTATAATTTGTGCATAGAGACGATCAACTTTGTTTAAGAAAGCTAAATTGCAAAGGGTTATTCATGGGTGCAGAGTTAGTAGAAGAGGACCTAGAGTATCTCATCTATTTTTTGTAGATGATTCTATTTTTTTCTTTATGGCATTAGAAAGGGAGTGTAGGGTAGTTAAAAATATTTTGAAATCATATGAGTTGGCCTCGGGGCAATAAGTGAACTTTTAAATTTTAGTGCTTTCTTTAGTAAAAATGTTGACCAGACATTGAGAGATATATTGTCAGGTGTGTTAGAGGTTAGCGCCTGTCACACCCCACCCACGGTTTGATTTGGGGAAGGAAAGGTGTGACAGTCCTAGGGCTCGGGTTGGCTTAAAGCCACCTGATACCATGAAGAACCTTTTTCAGAACATTTCCAGATCATTTATTATCTTTATAGAAATATATATTCATATAACTTCTTTATATTTTAATTTTACAAACATAAGTACATATTCATGTTGTTAGATTGTACCCAATAGAGAACTACAGAACATAAATATTGTATAGTCTTTATTTATTATTACATAATATGCTTCTAGCACTAACTAAAAGAGTGAACAACTGGAAAGTAGAAATCCAAGCGCTCCAACTTGCACATCACTAATCTGAAAAAAAAAATAGTGACGAGGGGTGAGTCGTATACTAAGTGAATCATAACCTAACATGCGGCTAGGTAGGATAACCAATAAAATAACTTAAGCAGAAGCACACACAATGTGAGTGAAAGAGTAATCAATAGATCAAGAGTAGTTAAATCTCAAAAGATATGGAAACTCTTAGAAGAATAACATATAACATATAAACAGATATATATATATATATTATGACATTCAGAACAGAGACAACCATTACTTGTAAATTAGGGTAGTAACTTCCTTTTTTTGCTCATATAGAACACCAGCGTACACTGTCCAATGGTTTAACCCCCACTAGAGTTGGGCCATGTCCCAATATAGTGGAGGTCAAATAATAAGCTCATCAACAGTCTCATAAGAATAATCGAAAAAATTCAATAATTATAGATCTCAGATCAACAGAGAAATCAATCAATGATAATAGCTCAATAATAAACTAAATAGAGGAATCAAGTGTCAATAAATAAATAACTCAACAGAGAGTCAAAAATAGATAAAATTAACTTAATAAAAATTTTATGAAAAGAATCAAGAGAATGGCTTCGCAATAAATGGATAATTAGAAGCAATTATTTGAACAAATTAATTTATCAGAAACAAAGAGCTTATAAAAAAAATAGACTGTAACACAAGGTAACAAAATAAGATACTACTTAACTAGAGTTAAACAGTACCATTCAAAATCAGATAAGTTAGAAAACACATTAGATTATTATTCATCTGTAACCTCCTGAGATGTCTTGCTCTTTAAGCCAGAGGGTTCTCTTATTTGCCTTCTTCCTGCAATAGATATTAATTTATTTTACTATAATTTTATCACAACGCATAACCTAATCCGTATGCATGTTTATTTTATTTTTGGGTTTTCTTTTGTTTTTATTTTATTCAATTTATTTATTTTTATTATTAATTCCCAGTTAATTTCATTTTCCTAAATCTTATGGGTTCATGTTAATTAACTTACTTGTTACTTAATATTATCATATTAATATCATATGCTTGTATATTCCTAATGTTCACGTTAACATAGTATTTAATCATGCATGTGTTTAGCTTTTATGTGATACTTCCATAAATATCACTATAGTTCATCTTCTTTTTAATTACAACTTGAATTAATTCATAATTCCAAATTAGATTCTTTTTTAATTAACTAAAAGTATGTGCAGCATTTTTTTTATTCACTTTATTAATATTTTATACTTTAATCATTAAATTTTAGTATCTATATCAATTAAATTTAGATAACATTATTTTAACGTAACTTACTTATATTCTTAAAACAAACTCATATGAAATTAATTATAGAAATCCATTTTTTAATTCTTTAATTATAACTCTAGAAAAAATTTAATAAATAAATAAATAAGAATTCATACCTTTTCTTAATTCTAGAGTGGCACCAATCCAATGCTCCAATTTACTAATTATTTTTACAAAATTTTTAATGATTAGGACTTGTTTTAAAGAACCATAATTGAATATTCTTTCTACACACACATATATATATACATTGCTTCTCGGTGGAGATTAAAAATTCTGATTTGATTTTTGTCCATTCTTATTGAACTTTTGCAGTTCAAAAAAAAAATCATATTGAACGTTACATTTGTGAATTTTGAAGACACTTGTTAACTATATGTTTTCCGACTAATCCATTTTTATTCTGCCTTCTTCACACGTTTGAAGATGATTAACCTTCATTTTATCATACTTTATTTCTTTTATTAATTTTTTTATATTATAGTTATGATTACCTAGATTCCACAATTAGCACTATTATTCCCTATAATTGTCACCATCACCATCTATTTTGCTTCTTCCTTATACACATTCAACATTTCTAGATACAAATCAACACTTGTTTTTAATTAATCTTTTAGCATGGCAAGTGGACATTAACGTGTCCATTTTAATCTTAAGGAAACATGACAATACATGCATGCGCATGTATTCTTATATCTTACTCTTATGTGTTAGTAAGACCACATATATAATACACATTCATATACATATACATGTTTGCATTATACATATTATGGGCCAATTTCTTCAATATTGGGCTTTGTTTAATGGACTTTTAATAAAAATACAAGAAAAATTTAAAATAATTTTAAATTTAACATATTTATAAGATAATTACCAAAATACTAAAATTTATAAAATATTTACCAAAATACTATATTTTTATTAGTTTACAAAGAGTTTATAATGAATTTATAATGAGTTTATCATGAATTTATAATGAGTTTATAAATTTTACACACTTTATAATGAGTTTATAATAAAATGACTAAAATACTCCTGATA
Organism: Garcia nutans; assembly: GCA_947685225.1. Taxonomy (NCBI): domain Eukaryota; kingdom Viridiplantae; phylum Streptophyta; class Magnoliopsida; order Malpighiales; family Euphorbiaceae; genus Garcia; species Garcia nutans. Next base: position 58,928,864 of record CANTUV010000007.1, read on the forward strand.
AAAATATAAAAAATTTTAAAAATATGATGAAGGGTGTCATTTTCTCTTATTTAATCATATCATTTGGACCTTTGTTTTACCGTGGCAATTATACATATATACTTATATTTAGTCAACCCAATATGATCAAAAATTAATTTAACATTTAGTTAAAAATTAGTTAACCTAAGCATTATTCAATTTTTATTATTTATTAATTTAACTTGAAACTATTTTTATTATTTTGAAATCTACACCCCAACTTATTGCTTAATAGTTCTTAATTTTTTTTTTACTCTGAATTATTTAAGTGGGGTGTTACAAACCTACTGTGGCTGGGAAAAGTTATTTAGGCCTTTCTTCTGTAGTAAGAAAGATTAAGATGGCTATATTTGGCTTTCTACGGGATAGGGTTTAGAAAAAAAAAAAACTAATTGTTGGAGTAATAATCTCTTATCCAGAAATGGGAAAGAAATTCTGTTGAAGTTTGTAGCAAAGGCAATCTCTTCTTATTGCATGAGTCTATTCAGGATCCCTGTATCCTTGTGCGAGGAGCTTCAGCAGATGATGAACTCATTTTGGTGGGGTTTAAGGAAGGATGGTGAGAAAAATATTAAATGGTTGTCATGGGACCTGATTTGTTGTAGTAAGAGGGATGGAGGGATGGGTTTTAAGGTTCTACAATGTTTTAATCTTGCTTTAGTGGGGAAACAAGGGTGGAGGCTGCTTACCAATACTGATTCTCTTTCATGCAAGGTTTTCAAAGCTAAATACTTCCCTAAAGGGGACTTTTTTAAAGTTAGAGTTTATCAGAATTCTAGCTTTACATAGAAGAGTATTATTTCAGCTAGAGAATATCTTAGAAAAGGGGTAAGATGGAAAATGGGTAATGGGGAGAATATCAGAGTGAAATTCGATCCATCAGTCCTTAAGAACGATATATATATATATATATATATATATATATATATAAGAAGTGTATGATCACATTAAGGATAATTTGTTAGTGAGAGATTTTATTAAGCTAGGGAAGGGTGTATGGGATGTGGAGAGGTTGATGGAAGTATTTTTCTTAAGGAATATTAGGCCATACTAACAATTCCTTTAAGTATAAGGCCCAGGGAGGATAGACTCATGTGGCATTTCAATAAGAAGGGTGTGTATTCAATTCAATCAGCTTACTATGTATACCTTGTGAGCTTAGGGCATGGGGAGATGGCTGTAGGTGGGGAATATTGGTTGTTAATTTGGATCTTAAATGTCCCTCCAAGGGTGAAGGATTTCTTATGGTGCACACATAAGGGTATACTGCCCACTAAGAGGGGATTGTTAAATAGGGGTATGGAGATGGGTGAGGAATGTGGACATTGTGGTAAAGGAGAGGACATAGAGCATGTCTTATTTCAATGCTCGATGGCTAGGGATGTGCAGGAATGTTGCTAGAGAGGGTTTTGTTCATTATTTCCATCTTTCACTAATGCATTTTTGCAGGTGCTGAAGGGTTCTAACTGTGCTAAGAAAGAGGAAATGAGTTGCTTGGCTTGGAAGATTTGGCAACAGAGAAATGACATTGTGTGGAATAATTCTATGAAGACAACATTTGTGTTCTTGGACAAGCCATGCAGTGCTTACATGAACGAAAGTAGGCCAATTTTTCATCAACAATTGGTCAGGCTAGTGATCTATTGGGACATTTTGATTTGCAAGGAAGAACGGATTTGGAGCTCAATGTAAGCTAGAGTTGCTTCGCTGATGGTGTATACTTTGATGAGCAGCAGAGTTGCGGCTTTAGTTGTGTGTTCCAGGATGACAAAAGGAAGTTCCTTCAAGCTATATCGAGACACTCCGTAGGTTTAGTGGTTCCAAGTGTGGTAGAGGCAGTGGCAGTTCGACAAGCACTCAGTTGGGCTATACAACATTTTCGATCACTTGGTTGCATCAATACAGATTCTAAGTGGTTAAGTTTATTGTGTTGAGTATTAAGGATGATTTTTTAGAATTTTCTCTGGTAATAAATTGGCCTACTTTCGTTCTAAAATAAAGGGAAATAATGTTTGTCAGTTTCTCTTTAATATAAGATTATTTCCCTTAAAAAACATGAAAACTTATCTTTTTGAGAGAGAAGCTAGCTATACAAAAGATACAAAAATGGGATAAATTCTTTAAAAAAGGTAAAGAAAAAATAGATATTATTAAGAAAGAAGAGGAATAGCAAACACTACTCTACACCCCATAAAACATTTAGATTCCTCTCTTTCTCTCTAACTTACGATTTCCCTTTATTTTAAATGCCAGATTTTGAATACATGCTTCTTCTTTTGATTTGTTTTCATGCAAATATGCTCACGCATACACATAAAAATTAAAAATATGTTTTTTCTTTTTTCCCATTTTTAGAGATTTTCTTTATTTTGCTTTTTTTCTATCTTAAATGATATTTTCATAATATTTGTAAAAAAGAAAGGAATTCATTGAGAGAGAGAGAATGAAAGGTAAGGCCTAATAGTTTGTGGATCTAATCCATAGCCGTATATGACATGGGTATGGTGCCTACTTACAGCCTTGAACAAAATTTTGATCAAACTAGAGATACTCTATTGAAAATAAATAGCTACTTTAGATTTTGATTGGAAGGAGAGACAAAGTGGAGAAAGGACTGAAGCATGTGAGTGTTGAGAGAGACTAAGAATGAGAGAAAGGTAGGATGGTTATAATGTTAATGAGAAAAAATAATGAAATGATGATTGATTAGGGTTGTTTATTAGGGTTAAAAAAAATTAAAAACCCTTAAGTATGGTAGAGTTGGCCTTAGGGTTTTCAACCAAACCTAAAGCCTGAGCCTAGTCTAATTCAGGCCTAGCTGTTAAACCTATGCCTGACCATATTGTTGATACAGTTTAGCCCAATTTAGTCCAAACCACCTGGTTAGGTTAGGTTACTCGAGTTTATGAGCTTTCTGAATAACCCTAATGGATCAGGTGAATAATGTCTAGGACTATTTATAAATTTCCTAGAGGAATGTGGTATTGTCCTACAATATACTATGTCAGGTTTGCCCACTATGAATGTTGTTGCTGAAAGATGAAACAAAACACTTAAGGACATGGTGAGGAGTATGATTAGACATACCTTACCCAAATCACTATGAGGAGAGCAATTAAAGATCGCAACATATATACTCAAAAGAGTTCTAACTAAAGCAAATAAAGAGACCCTTTATGAACTTTAGACATGCAAGAAATATAGTCTAAAGCATTTTCATGTTTATGGATGTCCAGTTGAGACAAGACCTTATTGGCTAAATGAAAAAGATAATGGACTCTAGGACTATCAATTGTTATTTCATTGGAAACTCTACAAGGTCTATGGGCTATATATTTATGATATCATGACTAAGTTTACTTTTGAGATGGGGAATGCTCGATTCTTTGAGCATGTTGAGTTTGGGGAGAAAAGTTAAGGGCTTTGTCTTTGAAGATGAATATATTGACATTCCATTTGCTATTGACAATTATCAAGAATAGTTTTCTATATTTGACATTGTTTAAGAAACAATTCCATATCAAGATAACGTCATTGAACCTCATGCTTAACTTCAAGAAGGTCTTGCAGAAAAACAAATTCTACAACCTTAAAAACCATTCCCATTAAGGAGATCTATGAGGGAAAGGAGAAATGCAATTTCAAATGATTATATTGTGTTCCCTTAAGAGCATGGTGTAGACCCTTAATTTTGGCCCTAAACGAGTTTGGTCCCAATTAAAAGGGTTCAGTCAAATTCAAGAAGCCTAAACCTAGTCCGATCCAATTTTAGAAGCTTAAACCTAATCCGATCCAATTTTAGAAGCTTAAACCTAGTCCGATCCAATTTTAAAGGCCTGAATTTAGTTTGGTCCAATTTAAAAAACCTGAATAAAATCAGATCCAATTTGAAAAAAGCCAAAAATAAGTTCAGTTGGACTTAAAATACCAAACTGAGTTGGTCCAGGTTAAAAAGCCCACTCCATGACGAATTGGCCACCATGACGAATTGGCCAAGGCCAATTCACCATAAGCTCTTAATACATGCTTAATTTGGTTTAATTTAGTATTAATCTAATATTTAAGTGTCCCAATTAGGTTTAATTTTAAATGAATTCGGATAAGCAGAAAGTCTTTCAATAGGATTAGGTTTGATGAGATGAGGATAACCCTAATGTTGCCTATAAATACAAAGACAATCAACAATTAAAAGGGGGATAATAATAAAAAAAAGAATTAAAAAATCAAACAACAAAAAAAACCCGACACCACAATTAGCTAAAAAGAGATAGTAGCAACCAAGGTTTCTATCAATTGAAAAAGAAAGCACATAAATGGAGAGATAGAAAGCAATTTAACCAAAGTAGACACATAAAGCAAAGAACCAAAAGAGAGGCAGTAACTAAGGCAGTAAATTATCTTTGAATTTTTTAAACATCAGCCAAGGCTTTAGTTGATCCAGACTATCCAGGGTAATTGTGCAAAAAATCAAACTTGGTCCAACAAATTCATCTTGGAACCAATTCAATTTGATTTTGTAGATTATCTTCATGTTAGCTCATTGTGTTGTTAAATTATAAATTTAATTTTGCACATTCTATATAGTGAGCCATAAAACTTAATTGCATGTTAGCTCTATAGTTTTAAACCTTAATTGGTATGGTCAAATTCTTTTTTTTTTTTTAAGAAAAAACCCTAATTTATATTCTCAAGTTCTAGCTTTGTATGCTTTAACCCTAGTTTAGGATTTAAACCATTATTTGCATCTATAAAATCCTAAAACCCTAGTTTTACAATCTAACCCTAATTTAATGGCGTAACCCTAATTTTAATCATTGATTTATTATTATTTGCTTATGATGAATGATTGTATTATAATTTTTTACCATCGTTTTGGATTTTAAGGAAGATGTAAAAGACATGTTTTCTCTTTGTAGGTGCCTTATTAGTTTTACTTATATAATTTAATTTAATTTATGGACTTTAGGACAATTGTGATAGACATGTTTTCACTTTTGTGAGCGAGAATTTTTGCCTCTATTCCCATGTGGAATGGTTCTTGTGACTTCGGCACTATTAGGCTTGGGGGATTTAGAGAATATGGGCATATACCCGGAGAAAATGGAGTCGCCACCCGGACAGGGCAAAAAAAAGGGGTGGATGACTCAATTCCTAAAGAATCTCCAACCCCTAATGGATTCAGAAAGTGGAGTATGCGTGGAGAAGGTGAGAATGACCCAACACCCCCACAGCGCTCGGTTCGTTGGAACCGACCTCCTTTTCAGTTCTATATATTATTAAATTCTTAAATATTATAAAATCATCCATACTATATGTGATTATAAAAATAAATAAACATTCATCAATTTTATTAAAATGAAGCAAATAAAATAGGCACCCATCCATAGATGAAAATATACTTTTTACAATATCCAATATCTAAAACTAAATAAAATAGGACACTCGCTATTTAGTGAAAATATGCCCTTTATATTAATCCAAAATTTAAAATAAATTAAATTACATCGGAACTTAATTAGTGAGGTATCCACCCACAAAGTGAAAACATACCTCTTATATATTGAAACTAAAATAATCAACATTAAAATAATTAACAAAATGAATTAAACCATTCAAACATTTATGATAATAAAGTCAAATCATCCATCATAAAACATCAATAAATCACTCATTATAAATATGTATTAACAAATTAAATATTTAAATCTACACTTAAATAGTATATTAAACAATAGATATATAAACTAGGGCTTTAGTGACATGAACTAAGATTTTTAGGGTTTTAGAAAATAAAGTTAGGGTTTTAAGATTTTCAGAAAGCAAATCTAGGATTTTGAGAAAATAGAATTATGGTTTAGAAAATAATATTGGTTTTTTAAATTAGGGTTTGGAAATAATAAATTAGGATTTCGGATGAGAAATTTGGTTTTTGAGATTTTGGAAAATAATTTAGGGTTTTTAATGTTGTAGAAATAGGTTTAATGGTTTTATAAATAAAACATACTTCAGGTTTTTGGATATTAAAAAAGCATGGCTAAAGTTTTGATTTTTAGAAAAATACAATAAGGTATTTGATTTTAGTGAAACATGGTTATGGTTTTTGAATATTTGAAAAATAAAGAGTTATGGATATTCAAATTTGAAAATTAAGCTACTGGGTATTTAGGTTTTGTTGTTTTACAGTTTTATAAGTTAGGGCTTTAGGTTTGTGGGATTAGGGTTTTAGATGATTAAATTAAAGTTGTTAACTTAAATTAAGGACTATTGTTAACAATAAATAATGAGGTGAGTTTGTTGGATGAAATGAATAGTTTATGCTTTGATTTATAACTATGCAACTAGGGTTTTAGTAATTCAAGCTATGAGACTAAGTCATATTTTAGATAAGCAGGCTATTTTGATGATGTTTTGAAAAACAATTATAACTATTAATTAAATGTATTGAATTAGAAAATTACAACTGTGTTTGAAAGCTCCACCATAATTGAACGTTGATCAAAATTATGCTTGTAACGGTTTGAATTCTGGCTGAGCAGAAGCAAAGATTGTATGCTACTGCCTTTGGGGTATTTTTGTTCCTTGCTTTTGGTTTTGCTGAGAAATTCTCTTAATTGCTTAATCAAAGATTGCCGATTCCTTAATTCTGTTTTAAACTTTATTATTTATAGGCAAACAAGACCAAACCCTAATACTATTCTGAATTCACACTGAATTAGGAGATTAATAAGCCAAAACCCTCATACTAATATGAAACCAATATTGATTTAGGAAATTAACAAGCATGGGTCAAATTAGTGGTCAGTGGAGAATTGGTTATGCCAATCCATCTCAGGCAGAGCCTGTGGCAAGTTGGCATGGCCAAATTTGCCACAGGCCTCTACTGATTCATTGGTGGATCTTTGTTAAGTTATAGTTTTTATTATTACATCATATTTTATTATTATTATTTTCTTTTTATTATATTTTATTATTATAAAAATAAAAATAAAAAAAATAAATATTATATTTTTTCCTTTTTCTTTATTATTTATAATTATATTAATAAATAAATATTATTTTTTTCTTCACTCTTATTTATTATTTATTATTATATTAATATTATAAATATTATATTTTTACCAGACTATTTTAAGTTTGTAAAATTGTTCAAGACTGTTTTAAACCTTTAGAGTTAACCTACCCCTCTTTTAATTAGGACCAGATTGAATTTGGTCTAAAATTAAGAGTCTATAGTTGCCCCTTGCTTGAGTGATTATGGACCGCAGTAAAAGAGAGCGAAAAACAACATGATTTTTTACTGGATTTAGAACAAAAATGGATTTTAGACCTGAGGTTGGATTGAGTTTTAGGCTAAAAAATAATTTGGATTCTGGACCCGAGACGAGTTCTGGACTCAAAAAATAAGTTGGGTTCTGGATCCAAGTTGATTTGGATTCTGGACCCAAGATGAGTTCTGGACTCAAAAAATAATTTGAGTTCTGGACCTGAGTTGGTTTGGGTTCTGGACCCGAGATGAGTTCTGGACTCAAAAAATAATTTGGATTCTGGACCCGATTTGATTTGGGTTCTGGACCCAAAATGAGTTCTGACTCGAAAAATAATTTTGATTCTGTACTCGATATTGGTTTGGATTCTGGACTCGGAATGAGTTCTGGACTAAAAAATAATTTGGGTTCTAGACTCGAGATTGGGTTTGATTTGGGTACTTGGATCCGAAACTAGATTTAATTTGGGTACTTGGACCCGAGACTGGATACTTGGACCCTATATTGGATTTGACTGACCTTCTATCAGTTGAGAATTCTAGCTTTCTTCTAACTGGTTGTTCCATTCTTTAATGGATTGTGGGTCTTTACCCTTCAAAATAGATCTTTATCCGTTGGAGATTGGGTCTTTACCCTTCAAAATAGATCTTTATCCTTTGGAGATTGGGTCTTTACCCTTCAAAAATGTGTTCATTATGAAGGTTGTAGAGTCTTATGTTGAAACAACATGATCTCATTTCTTGGAGGTGGCAAAGATAACATGTCAAGCAAGTTTGCAATAAGTTGTATGGAGACTTCCCTTGTAAGTTATTTGTTGACAATGTCAGTTACTTTTTGGATTGAGATGCTCCTGCTTTCATATGAGAGAGTTAGAAGATGATGCATAAGGTGGCGTGCCTTAAGAGGTTATGTGCCTAGTGCTTGTTGATCTTAACAGACACTAAACTTGATTTATCTTATGGTTTGCTTGGGTTGTCTACTTCTGTCTTGGTCCTATCTTAGAACAAGCCATTTTTAGTCCTCATCACACTATTTTTTCAAATATAAACGTTATCCAAAATCTATTTTTGGCTCATAATAATCAAGTGATAAGTAGTTATAGTCCACTGCTCTAATCTTATATTTCATTTGCAGCTAGCTTCTTCTTCTTTTTATTTTTTTAAGAATAATGTCAAATTGATCTCAAGTTAAATAAAAGCATGTTAGAACTCACCACCACATGTAACTACAGAAATGAATAAGCAATGTTACTTTTCAAGGAAAATAAAAAAATAAAAGTTTAGAATACTTATATTTAAAACTGCTATAAACATCATTGCCACAATCAAATTTCATTTTGGTGAATAAGGAGAAATTGAGTGAAAGTGCAATTGTAAGTTAGTAATTAATGTTTATATTTTGGATCAAGTTAGTAATTACCTTTGGCAATTTCCTTTCTACACTTCTTTTTATTTCCTTTCTTTCTCTTTTTTTGATTTCAATATAAAGAAATGGTTTGGACCAACTTATCATGATACCATAATTTATTACCAAACTTGCACATTATTCTTAGAAGCATTTAATTTCTAGATAGAGGTAAGTACTCTTCCCTTGTAACTTTCATTCTAAAGCTTGATGATCCCTTGTTTGATCCATCCTAACTAACTTCTACATCCACCATAAATGTTGCACATACAGGCCGATGATAGGAAAAACGAGATTCCCAGTGGACGTAGGAAAGTTGATGTATCCCATTTCCATGCCAAAGTATTTTATCACACCTATGAATTTGAGCTATATTCAAAATTAAAACTGCAAAATTTTATTTGTTATGTATTTTTTATGCATTAGTTTTCTTCTAATTAACATACCAAGATGGCGTTCTCCTTTTGTTTTTTGTTTTTGTAGTCTCCCCAGCAAAAGTGTTTGAGTTGTAAGAGTATTTGTATGTAGGTGCAAAATAGATCTTTCCCTCTTTCCATCCCTTGAAAACACGCCCAGCTTCTTTCTCAATCTTAAGCTGTAAAATCAAGCACCAAACTATACAGCTTCTTTCTCAATCTTAAGCTTAATTTTTTTTTAAAAAAAAATAAATTAGGGGATTTAACTTGTATATGATTAAATAATACAGATGATACTTTTTAATAATGGGTCAACACTACCATATTGAATCATGATTCATTTTGGTCCATATTGTATTTTGTTAGAATTTTGACTCAAAATCTTAATGAAATTTGAAAGAAGACCTTTTTCTATTTTTATGTGAAAAACGATATTTCAAAATTGAGTGGAGGACTGTTTCCTATGTGCAGTAAATTTTTTATTTTAATATTATTTCTAATTGAATGAGAATCATTATTGAGTTAGAATTGATAGTGGGTAAAATAATAAATAATAGCATTATAAGACCACTGAACATGTAAATAAATTGATATATGATTATTTTAACTTAACTAGATATCTCGAATTCAATTATTTAGATATATCGTTAAAACTCGATAGGGATAGCAAAAATAATAAGAGTATTATGGGAGATTTTATTTTAGTTTTTACTCAAGTATGTAATTAGTTTTTTCCCAATAGTTTATTTGGGCTTTTACACAAAATTTACGTTGGGAGTTTTTGCTCGATGGTTGAGTTAGGACTTTTTTTTCCCAATAGTTTGAGTTGCCTTTACGGTAATATTATGAGAAAATTTTGCAATTTTTATAATATATTGATTTAGTTGATTATCCCTTCAAGGGATCATGGACGTAAGTCTATTGAGAGCTAAACTACATAAAATTCTTGTATTATTATTTTTTTCCTTCTCTTATCATTGCTCTTATGACTTTAATTTTTCCTAAAAAGTGGTATCAAAGTTGTTGGTTCTTGTTCTGAGATTATTGCAGAAAAGAGAAAATATTGAAGTTGAGGTTTTTGTAGATTTAGAGTTTGATGAACGAGGAAGACACCTCATTTGAAGTCATTTACTAGCCATGGAGAATTGTGGAGAAATAGAGGTAAGAAAAGAAGACAAAATGAAGATTGAACTGAAAATTGATGATGCTTCGTCAACTAGTATAGTTAGCTTGAATCATAATATATAATGATAAGTTGTACTTGGTAAAAAGTGTATAAAATTTTTTGATTGAGGTAGAATTCTGACATTCCTAAGTTGAATGAAGAATTATTTTCTACATAAAGTAGGAATTCTTATTTTAATATTATTCCCAATTGAGTAATGATCTTTCTTGGGTAAGAATTGATAGCAGGTATATAAAAGATGTTATTTGGCTTTTGCTCAAGCATGCAATTAACTTTTGCCAATAATTAATTTGAAGTTTGCCCAATATTTGAGTTAGGAGTTTTTGTACGATATATATATTTTTTATTAAGTAATTAAGAACTCCGTTAAACTAAAAAGACATTACAGAAGGTCTTGCAACACCAAATATAGAGTGAAAACCAAAATTTTCCCCAAAAATACAAGCTTCAATCTGATAGAAGAAGGCTCCTTCCCACAAAACTACCAAAAAAAAAAAGATGAAAAGGCCTACAAATTTGTATTGGGCAAATGCCCGAGAACAACAAAAAAACACCAACACTCCTAATCTACCTCAGAAAACCATCTGCAGAGAAATGAGGGAATAGAAATCTGGGATTGGTGCAAGAAAATCTCAGATAAGGCATAGATGACAAGCTGTATAGAGGAGGCAAAAGGCTTCATATTTTGGTCGAGATCTAGAAACATTGACCAAGAATAATCCAGAGGAAGGAAAGATTGATCTACTGTTTGTGCAAATTTGGGGGAGAACTGATTTACTTTTGCACATAAAAAAAACTACCGACAATGGCCTTGCTTCCATGCTGTGCCACCAGGAGTAAGCTTCAGAAGAACAAGAGTCCACCATGGCTGACAAAATGACAAGCCACCAAGGGCTAGATCTAGGATAAACCCACAAAAAAAAAACAAAGAAAAAGAAAACCTAGTAGATCTAATAGTAGAAGCATGAAAAAACCAAAGATCTAGAGCCGGCGGCAGCCCTAGATATAAACTCAGATCAACAAACGCGAGTTTCAACGAGATGAAGGCTTCAAAGCTTCCACCAAGTTTTTTCTCTATCTTAGGTGCGTTTTTTATACGATAGATGAGTTGAAACTTTTGCTTAATAGTTTAAATTGCCTTGGTGGTAACATCGTGAGAGAGTTTTGCTATTTTATCTGTCCAAAAATTGTAACATGTTGATTTTCTTAATGTTAATTATATATTCAAGTTCGTAGTAGTTATACCCTAATGATGAAATGAGTTTACAAGTAAACCTTCTAGCATCTCCTAACTGATAAAAACGTTGGTGAAAAATTAGTGGAACTCATGGATTACATGCATTAACCCAATACTTCTTAACAAAAAAAAAAAACCCAATACATCTTTTCTTCTTCCCTTGAATCTAAGATTCTCCAATCTTTACAACCACTATAAAACCAAATTTTTATCATGAATATCTAAAAACTTTATCAAATTAGCATAGTTTTGTTACATTGATTCCTCAAACTCCTTCACCGATCCCACCTTTGGTAAGACCCCATTCAATCCCTCCTCACTTAACAGAAACTAATTTAATCCAAATTTGGTCTAATACATGTAGCAGGAGGTCAAGATTGTTGGCAAGAATTGAGATGGCGTCAAAAGTGGCTTTGTTAGGGGGATTTTGATGTTCAATTTTTCGGCATTAGAGAGATTAGATTTGGAGGACTTGGAAGAGCAGTACAAGTGACTGTGATTGAATGAAGATACGAGGAAAAGAGTTAAAAAAATTTAAGGTTCCGTGGATTTGTGGCTATACATGTGGGTTTGTAATTAGAAGAGGGAATGATGGGTGTGGCCGGGCCGGTCCTGGATTACAAGCCCAAGAAAATCATTGTCTTGGGGAACCAAAATTAAATATATATATATATATATGTATATGTATATGTATATTAATTTCATGCATGAATATCTATATATATATATGAATATCTATATATATATATAGCGATAAAAAATTAAATATAAACAAGTAAAAAACATATATTGATTTTTATACATATTTTAAGTTAAAAGTATAATACAATTTTGATTTTACATCTTTTTTAAAATTTTATGTTATTTTGAATATTTAATTATAGGTAAACAATTAAAATTTGAATTGACTAAGACAATTAAAATCTGGGTGCTGGTCCTGGGGCCTGGGACTCGTAGATGTCAATATTTTAAAGCAATAAGTTTGCTATCAAAGGTTGAAAATGCAAATATTGTTAATTTCATTTGTCAGCAAATTATGATATTGGTTAGTTAAAGTTAAATTAAGGTAAAACTGTTCGCTCAGTTGCAATTTTTATTGGAAAATGGGAAATCTCAAGTCAGGCAAAAACAAAGAGACATTGTAATATATAAGTTAAAAACTCATCAAATTAAAATCATTAAGACCAAGAGACAAACCCAAGACAAAGAAAAATTTATGTCGATATCTATTCAAACTAATTAAATATGCATGTTGGGCCCCGTATTTAGTACAATTTAGTTTTGAGAAAATTACAATATATAACAGGTTTTAATTTTTTTTAAAAGTATTCTATTTTTTTTATTTTTAGTAACTCGAATATATATGTAATATATGTCTTCAAAAATAAAATATATTTTTAGTATATTAAATATGTATATTAAAAATATACCTCTAAACAAAATTAAAAAGTTAAACAGAGGACATTTTCGAAATAGAAAAAGAAATATTGATATTTTTAAAAAAAATTTATTTTAGGATATTTTTGAAGAAATCCTTTTACTTCAAAATTAAAAATAATAATAATAAGAATTAATTAATAGTTAGCTTATGGAAGTTATTAAAATGGAATTACCTGAACTTTCTCAAAACAGAAGTGGATTCCAGTCATCATGCTCGAGAAGCTTCCTAGTTTCAGAGTAACTCAAAGCTATTCTGTAATTTAAGTCCCCTAACCATATTACTCGGGGCAATTTTGCAAATAAATTTTAGTAAAATATGAAAGATAATAATTAATTAATTAAGAAGGATATATATTAAAATAATAAAGCTTACTCATGTTCAATGATTTTGTCAGGCATGCGAGTATTGGAAGATTTAGAAATTCTTTGAAATTGTGTGTTTTTGAGTATTTGTATGACATCAGAATTTCTTCTAAGTTCATCTCCTTCTTTCTCTCCCGACGCCAAGTGACTGCACACAAAGCAAAAGCTTGTCTGATGAAAACACATGCTCACACTTATACAACCCTGCAACCACATAACAAACCTTTCATTACATTATAAATTAGATAAATATACACATAATACCCATCTGATCAATTCTTGATTGTGACCACTCAACTCTAGTTTTCAATAACACAATGATATTAAATACATATATAACCCCTCAAGCTTATAGCATTTACTGATTTTATCTCTTTAAATTTTCATTTTAATCACTCTGTCCTTATACTTATCTATTTTATACTAATAGACACATATATTAACGAATTCTGTTCACTTTACTTTTTATTTTTATATAATTTATATTAAATAAATACGTTAGTAACTCATGTAGTAAACATGAGTTCGTAGATTATATAATTAAATTAAAATTTTAAGAGATAAAATGATTAAACTCTATAAATTTAGAAGATTATATATGTAATTAGCCCTCATCTAGGTGATTAACCAAAGTCTGGTACAAACATTTGCATTGTCATACCTTGTTTCCAAGGTAGCCAAAGATCCCACGACCAAGACTAGAGATTCTCAAGTGGCTAACATATTGAACGAGCTCCTTTTTCACCCAAATAGAAAGAAAAATCCCCACCATTTGTTTACCTACTATAAGGCTGTATTTAACACCGGAGCTATCAATTCCATCATCTTCTATGTCTATGCGAAATTCATCATCACTCGTGTTTGTTGGTTGGCACCACAAACAAAAATCTTTGCTATATTTCCTTTCCAACACATTTTTTATATTGATATTGCAATTGCAAGTCTTCAACTTACTTTTGCTCTCAGTCCTGAAAGCCTTGCAAACCTTTTTAAGAGAAGGCCTTTGGAATAGAATTGAACTTCCAAGTGGGGTTGAGAACTTTGGATCTTTTGAAGCCACACTATGTGATTTATTAAGTGTTTGATCAATTAAAGCTAGCCATTTTGCAGCTGGCTCATTGTCTTCTACTACCAGCACATTTCCAGCATTTAATGGAACAATTTCCTGAAAACTAATTGGAGATGAGAAATTAGATAATGAGAGAATAAGTAAACATGTTTAATCATAAAAACCATATATAGTGTAGATGTTTTAATTTTAGAATTATTTTATATACTAAGGGAACAAAATTAAATGTTTAATAAAAGAATGCATATTTGTTATGATCCTCTGGCTGCTTCAGGTGGATTAATCAGAGATTATTATGGTAAATTAATTGCTAGGAGCTTTTGCTTATACCATTGGTATTTGTTCTGTTATAGAAGCAAAATTGTGAGGGGCTTTTGCTGATATCTTGATGGCTTGGCATATGGGTTTTAAGAAGGTGATTTTAAATATGGATAGCGAAGTTGCAGTAGGCCTTATATAGATTCTGATCCCTTTTGCTGTTCTCTTTTGAAGGCTGTTAAGACTAATAGATAGAGAGTGGATGGTTAAAGTGTGGCACACTTATAGAGAAGGTAACAACTCGGCATATTGGCTTGCGAATCTGGGAACAAAGATAGCTTTAAGCATGTACAGGTTCAGCTCCATACAGTCTCTTATAGCTGATATTATGGGTCTTATAGAAGAATTACTACTGTTGGTGTGTTATTCTTTTTTTTTTTTTTAAAAAAAATTACACCATCCACTATATTTTATTAAATTTTTTTTATTTTTTATTAAAATATTTTATTTATTTTATAAAAATATATAATAAACTCAAAATAAACTATCATCTATATAAAAAACTTATAATCAATCTATAACAAACTCATAATAGATGGTTTAAATATAATAAATTAGTAAACTAATAATAAATTTTTATAAATTTAAATATATTTTGAAAGTCTGATAAATTTAAAAAAAATTATTTTTTCTGATATTTAAAAAAAAGACTATCTTATAACCGAATGACCGAAAATATGTGTTGTTTCCATTTAATTTTTGAATTCAAATTTTAGTCTCTTTTTGAATATGTAATTAATAAAATAAATATATGTAAATTACCCTGTCAATATATATCACCATCAGATTATACGAATAAATTTTAAAAAAGTAAAATAGAGCACATCAACATATCATCAATATAAAATAAAATAAATTATAAAATGACAATATATAAACAATCTAAATAGTGGAAGATAGAGAGAGAATAGACACACCCAAAAACATATATATCTGATTGATTGTGAATTTGAAGAAATTCACCGAAATTGAGGCGACTGTGAGGAGATTTTCCTCCCACATTCCATGTTGCCACAAAAACTCTACAAAAATTAAATTAAGGTTAAAAAATTGGATTATTAAAGAAAAAAACTAATAATAAAAAAAATGATTACCTGAATGACCGAGTTGTCCCACTTGGCATTAATTGAGTGATTAATTAAGCAGTTGGAAAATAAAGAAAAATTTTCAAAATGAAGCCTTCAAAAAAAGAAAAAAAGAAAAGGAAAGGAAAAAAATTGATTTGAACGGTGGAGGCAGTAGTGAAGAAATCGAAAGCAATTCTTAAACTACTTCACTAATTCCTTTGATAAATGATAAATACTTATACAGAGAGAGAGAGGAAGAAAGAGAAAGGTGAAAGGAAATATCATATTTCCAATGTTGGGAATCAAATAGAGAAAGAAGAGATACCATTCTTGCAATATATTAAAGTTAATTCAAATATGAATATATTCTAAATTTTGGAGCAAATTGCAATTATGCTCCTTCCTTTTTTTTCTTGTTTTGTCATTATCCTTTCTTTGCTTTTACCAAGATATGGTCAAAAAATTTGATTTCCATTATAGCTAATTTTTAACTTAATTAAAACTTTTAATATTAACATTATTAAATAAATTAATTTTTCTTTGAAAAATAATCATTTTATGATTCAACAATCAAAATATCAGCAACCAGGCTGAACATAGTATAAAAAATCTCATAACAGAATCAAATATTGGAGATTTTTAAAATATTATCTCTAAAACTGAACTGAAACTAAAAACTCTCTATATTGTATTGCTTCAATTTTTTAAAGCAATTTAATTCGAAGTTTTAGATATTTAGAGATTATATTTTGACTTTTAAATATATAAAAAGAATTAAGAAATTATATTATTTATTTATTTTTTTAAAATTAAATTATAATGTTTTTTTCATTGGTAATAAATTAATATATATTTAATTACTTTAGTTGCATATAATTTAAACATTATTTACATTTATATTCATATTTATACTTCATTTTGTTATTAAATTATAAAAATAATTATTTAATTATATTTTTTATTTACTTATTTTTAAAATAATATTTATGAATGAAAATAAAATAGTTTTTATAGTTTAAAAATGAATATTATAAAAATATTTTAGTGAGATTTGTATATTTAATTAATAAAATATAAAATAAAGGCAATTAAGGTATATATATGTGTGTGTGTATAACAAGATATAAATGTCAAAGTGAATATATTAGATAACATGATAAAATAAATTATTCTAATACATCTTATAAAATGTTAACAATTAACCTATCTTATAAAATGTTAACAGTTTACCATACTTATATTTAAATTAGTATTTGTATTATTCATATTATTTTCAAATTCATTCATAATATATTTATATGCATAATCACTAATCCTACTATATAATTATTGTTAGTGTTTATATTCATTATTTTTATTAAAAACCATTAATGTTGATATAATGAATTACTCGGTAGCAATTATTTATATAAAATACCAACATAATTTAAAATATTTAATTAATAGTTTATTGATAACTAAATTTTTTTAAATTTAATTTATATTTTATCAATTTAATAATCTTGTAAAATATGTAAATCAACATCTATTAGGTGACAAATTAAAAATTATATATAACCATTAATTATATTTATATTTATATTTATATTTGCTTTATTTTTTAGTTAAATTAGAAAATTAGTTTAACTTAGTTATATATAATATTAAATATTAAGTAATAAATCAATAAAATAAAATTTTATATTATTAGTAAAAAAGCGGTTATTATTTTAATTATTCAGTTCGATATAGTGCAGTTCAATCAATATGGTTATCTGAGAAACCTTGAGCTAAAATACATAGCAACTTTTCATCTTTTCCAATAAGGAAGTCTTACTGGTGTAACATCATAATGTTCAAACTTCTTAAAAAGTCTTTCAACATAATATTCTTGTGATAGCATTATCTACTATCACCTATCTTTATGATCTTGATACCTAAAATCACACTTGCTTCACCCATATCTTTCATATCAAATTTAGAAGTAATGAAATATTTGGTTTTAAGTACTAATTCAAGATTAGTACTAAAAATGAGCATATCATCTGAATATAAACATATAATCACACAATCATTGCTAACAACTTTTATATAAACACATTTATCTACTTCAACAAAAGAAAAATCATCACCAAGCAAAACTTGATCAAATTTCTCATTACACTATTTAGGTGCTTGTTTTAAGCCATACAATATTTTAAGAAATTTACAAATTTTATTTTTTTTTACTAGGAACCACATAGCCTTTAGGCTGTTTCATATAAATTTTTTCTTCCAAATTACCATTTAAAAATGTTGTTTTAATATACATCTGGTGAATAAAAAGTTTGTAAATTGAAGTCAAACCAATTAAAATAAAAATAAAAGATATTCTGGTCACATGAGCAAAAGTGTCAAAATAGTCTACATTTTATTTTTGAGAAAAACATTTTGCAACTAGTTTAGCTTTATATTTTTCAATAGAATAATCAATATTAAATTTCCTTTTAAAAATCTATTTACAACCAATGAGTTTTGTTGTAGGAGGTAAATCAACAAATTTCCATTTAAGTATTATTTTGTAAAGTAGAATCAAGTTCTATTTTAATAACTTCTTTCCAAAATGGTGCATTAGAAGAAGAAATTGCATCAAAAAAAATTTAAAGGATCATTTTCCACAAGATGAGTATAAAAGTTATTTCCAAAATAATTTGCTTTCCTTGGTCTTTTACTTCTTCTCAAATCCTCATTTTCACAATTATTTTAAATAACAGATGTATGAGAAATATTATCAACTTTTAAAGGAAAAATATGTTAAAAAAATTTGGCATTCTTTAATTCAATAAAAAAAAATTATGATCAATCACGTCACTATTTAAAACTAGAAATCTATATGCACCACTATGCTCAACATAATCAATGAACATGCAATCATAAGTTTTATAGCTTATTTTTCTTTTTTTGGGATTAGGTAGCATTACCTTTGCAAGACATCCCCACACTTTTTAATATTTTAGATTAGATGAATAAACCTTCCAAAACTCAAGGTGTCTTACTAGTAAGCAAAAAAAGATGCATTTTCATTTAGAATTTTAGAAATATTGAGTACAAAGAGTCCCTGATTACAATAACCCTTGCCAACAAAAAATTATTCTTTGTCATTATTATCTTATCATATTCAAATGAAACTTTAATCCCCCAACTTTGCCTAATAAGGCCACAGAAATTAATTTTGCTCTTATGTTAGGCACATGAATCATTTCATTAAGGGCCAAGGTCTTGCCAGATGTGAGTTTGAGAAGAACTTTTCCTTTATCAAGTATATTGGCAGTTTGAAAATCACTAAGGTGTACATGTTCTTCTCCTTCCCCTACTAGAGTATAAGAGGTAAAAGCATTTCGATTTGTACAAATGTGTCCGGCTACTAAATTTTCTTGAGAAATTATTGCAACAATAATGTCATCTCCTTCAACTAAGTTTGCCTTTGGCTTATGAAGATTGCCATATCTCACTCTCTTTTTTCACTAAGGTGCATGATGACTTAGCTTTCCACAAATAAAACAGGAGCCCTTCTTTTTGAAGGTCGGGTAAGAAACACCAAGTTTATAATCAAGTTTCTTAATTTCATATATTTTATGTTGATTACGAATCTTGTCCTACATCAAGTGTGTTTTTATAGCCATCTACTTTGCTTTTGCAACATTGAGCTCTCTTTTCTATTGGTATCTTCAATGATGATGTGGATGATAAGATCTGCAAGCGACAATTGCTTGTATTTATGCTTGAGTTGTTGCTTGTATTCCTTCCACAAAGCTAGCAGTTTTTCAATGAGTAACCCTGCAATGAACCCATCTTGTAAAATAATATTTCCTACTCTAAGATCCACCAATAATTTGTGATACTCATTGATTTGAAATTTAATGTCCTTTTTCATCAACCATTTTCCATCTACAGAAGTTTCCAATCACAAATTTTTGTAGCAATGACAATTGCAGCAAAGTCTATCATTCTATAAAAATGACAATTGTAGCAAAATCTATCAAATAGAAATTTCAAATTTAATATTAATAATAATATTTTTTTTAAATAGAGTCTAAGTGGAGATTCAAAGTTGCTAATTAGTCATAACTAAAAATTACGTTAATATCAACTAAAGTTTTTTGAAAAAGAAATAGATAATGAATTGAATAAGTCAAACAAGAATAAGGATCAACTAAAATTATGGCCTACACTATGAAAAAACCCAACGTAATTAATTAATTAAAGATAGAATAGGATAATATTTAAGAGTAAGGAGAATAAACTAAAACAAAGTGAATGCAAACAAATGAATTAAAATGTAATGGAATAGAATGCCTAAAAGCCTAAAATGAAAGGCAAAGCGTAAAAATTAAAGGCATGAAAAAATATAAATGTGAAAGGAAAATGGAATTAATAAATAAATAATAATAGCTATCTCCAAAGTTATTTTTTATAGAATTTTCTTTATCCCTGTTGAAAAATTAAATTTTATAAAAAAAAAATTAATCTAATTGTTCTATTATGTTAATTCTTATTACTGGTGTGAAAATCGTGAATTTCCACTAGCCAAAATTTTTATTCAGTTAAATGTATATTTGAATTTACGGATGTGCCGTAGTAGATGAGGCCACGGTTCAGAAACTACAAGTTTAGATTCAGAAAATTCTTAAACTTGAATCGAATCATCTATAAGACTATTCAAAGGCATTAAGAAACCACTGGTTCTGGTTTGAAGGTGGTTCGAGAGACGGTGTTTGAGGAGAGAGCTCGAAGGGACAATTCAAAAGCGATTTTACGACGGTTTGGAATAATTTAGGAGGTGGTTAACATGTAATTTTAATTAAAAAATTCAAAAAAATTATTTTAAATTAACATTAGTAAAATGTAAAATATTGAGATACATAAGCAACTTAAAAAAGTTAAGTTGCTTATGAATCCTTTTGGGCTTGAAAGAGAAATAAATATTCATGTATTTCTTTTACCTTATATTTATGCAATTGTTGAATATTATCATAATTATTTTAATTTCTTCAATTATATTTTCTATGTCAATTGGTCTAGAATATTCATCAACTATATTATTTTCTTTCTTGATCCAAAATTTAAGGTTTGACTATTTGCTACTTTTTTAGAAATTATAATGCAATAAAATTTGAAAAAAATAATACATGAGATAAAAAAATTAAAAATAATAAAAATAAATTTGAATATAAAATAAAATAAAGTGATTAAGATTATAATATAAAGAATATTTAAAAAAAATGAGAATGCATATGGTAAAAACATTAGAGAGAAAATTAAAAAAATATAAATTGTAAAGAATATTGAAGATTATAATCTATATGTAGATTGAAGAATAAAGAGATAAATAAGAGAAACTAAAATTAAAAAATGTGAAAATTTTTGAAATATGTGTGGTATTTATACTGATAGTAAAAAAATTAAATTAAAAATAAATAATAAATAAAATAAGTGTAATAATCTAAATAAATTGCACTAATTTAACGGTTGAAATAGCAGTTTCAATTCGTGAAAACTGTTAGTTCCATAATTTTTAAAAATAAAGAACCTAAACCAAACCACGAATCAAGATATAGGTTTTGGTTTGGCTATGGTTTTGATTTTAACCTATTCTTATTATGATTTTGATCGGTTCAATTCCTGTTCCAAATCAAACCCTGGCCATGTCAATGTCATAGGTATAAGGTACATATACAAAAAAAATTATTTTTTAAAAGCAAAGTAAAATTTCATTAATAGACCAAAAAATATATATATATATATAATGTATAAATCAAATTATATAATTTTATAGTACACTAGATGTACAAGACTAATGAAGTTACTGAATCTCTCTAAACTTTTTCGATGTAAATAGTAGATACTGATAATATGCTGCGGGTATTTTAGTTTTTCGTGGAACACTCATTTTATCTGTCATTTGTACAAATGACGCCTTGATTTGAGAAAGAAAAATAACCTCCATTAAAGAATGATAAACTTTCATTAAAAAACAATGCATAACCTTCAAATAAGGAAGAACACAAATCCATAACAAAAACTTAAATTGCACTCAATTTTATACTAAAATATAAAGAAATACAAAAATAAAAATAAACTCTAAATTTAGATCCATATTAATCAAAAAATTATTTTGAGAAACAAAAAGACACAAAATTAAATAGAAAATAACATACAATAATCAAAAATTTTTTAAAAAAAAACATGAAAATAATAACAAATGCTAAAATTTAAATATATATCGATTTGAAAATTATTTTGAGAATAAATAAAAAATACACAAAGCTGAAAAGAGAACAACACAAGAATAAAATAGTAACAAGTAGTAGATGAGAAAGAAAAATGAAAAAGGACAGAGGAAATGTCGCCCGTCCATAAATTGATGACAGCTCCACTCTTAAATTAAAAAAAAACATATAAAAATTCAAAAAAAAAGTTGTTATACATAAAATGTTGAAAAATAGTATTGGCACCAAAAAAAATGGATTGGACCAAGTAGAACTTATTAGTCTATTTTTCATTTTTCACATCGTGGGTGATGTAAACTAAGCTGTGTTAATTTTTAACAACCGTAAAATATATGTGTTGATAGGGGTATTGAAAAGGGTCATAACACATAAAATACGTAAAATTATCGGATTAAAATTGACCTTTAACAAATTAAAGTCACATATGAGTTAACTCATTTATTATACGAGTGTAGCAAGTTGATACACGAATTCGCTACAACCTGTTTAACTAAAATAACATAGTTTTGATACAACTTAAAACTATGACTTTATTATTATTTGCTATAAGAGAATAAAACCAAGTCTTATGTATTTTATTATATTATTATAATTGTATTATTGTATAATGTAATATTATTTTATTTAAAAATAGTTTATTTAAAAATTTAATTATTCTTATTAAAAATTTATTAATTTTATCTAATTACTAAATTATTTTATTGATTTAATTATTAATTTTAATCCTTTATGAATTTTTAGAAATCATTTTCTAAATCAAATGTTAAAAATTAAATAATTTTATGATTTAAATAATCTAAATTTTTTATATTTTATATCAAATCATTTTTTAAAGTAGAATATAGAATAGAATTTATAAAAAGAAAATAGAATAGAAAAAATAAATAGAAAATAAAATAATTTTTTAAAAAAATTTTATTGCAAAATTTTTTATTGATAACTATACATTATCTCCTTAACTTTTTTCTTTATTACTAAGTTCTAATTTTAAAATATAATACACACTCGTCATTTAGTTCATATTGAGTTATAACTTTATTTTTTATGTATTTTTAAGAAAATTTTTAATATATTTACATTATAAAATTATTTTAATTATAATTTTTTTATATGAATAATTTTTTAATTGATTATTTAAGAATATAGAATTATTTTAGATTATAAATGACCTCCACATAACCCATTTAAATTAATATGTAATATTCATGTAACTCGTTTAATTTTATGTCAACATGATTAATAAATGGGTAATCTTTGTATTGATCTTAATCGTGTCATCAAAGTGAGTCAACACGATACGAACACGACTCGCATACCTTTTTTGACATTACAATGTATCGAGAAGATAAAAGGAGATATGGAACTAAAAATGTTGGACTAGGAAAGTGAATAAAATATAAAAAGATAGTTACTGATTTTCTAACATAAAAGAAGCTGAAGCAGATTAAAAAAAGACATCAACAACAACTCACAAAAATAAAGCTAATCAACTCAAAATTTCCTTAATCAAATTGTTTTCTTTATTTTTCTAGTTAAATTCAGTCCATTAGTCTATTGTTACTATTAATTTGTAAATCTCAATATATTATTTATACTTTTACTCCGTTGTCAATATTCTTAACTTGCAAATTTATTATTTTATGAAATTTAAGTGAACTGTGGAGATAGCTTGAGAATTTGATTCTTTTTTTTTTTAAAGAATTTTGCACAGAAGAAAGGTTTTTAGTGCATTTGATCGATGAACCTACTCCTTTCAGTATGCCTGCAATTTAATTAAAGGCCAAATTTTTGCAAAACCACAGTAAACAATTTTGGCATGCTCAGTGGATACTTTCTACAAAATGCCTACAAAATGAAGTAATTTAGGAAAAGTAGTGGCTTGATCTCAAGAAGCAAAAGCTGCTAGTACAAAAAGAAGATAAGAAGACTTTGTGTCTCAAATGGTTGAACAAATTAAAATACACATCTTTGCACCTTCAGAGGATCAAAATCCATTGCAATAGATAAAAATATCCACAACGTTGTTGTAGTCAACAAAATTACTGATGGATAAAGTGCAATAGAAATGGTCAGAAGCATCCCCAATATATAAAAGAAATGTAAGAATAATATGATATATTGTGTTAACCCTTAAGTGAAAGCATTCCGCCTTTTCTAATAAATGAGTAAGTTCGCTAGGAGATGAGCCCTATAAGATAGAATGTTGCCTTTGAGGTTGTTAGACAATGTTCTAAAAGGTTTGGAGGCAGTCCACAGTTCAAGGGCCTGGTGACATATATCATCCACAAGTGTAAGTTGAGGAAAAGTATAATCCACCTCATAAAAGAGAGGGATATAGTAAGAAGTACAAAAATGTTTACAACAATGGCCTCTAAGATAGGAGGCCAATAGAACTTTATTGTCAAGGAGAAAGAAAGAAGAATGTGCAATACAGTAGAACTCCATATTATTCTAAAATGTTATTTATTATAGAGATGCTTTCTTTTTCTTCTTTGTATTTTAATTCTCTTATTATGGAGTAGATTATTTTGTGCTAGGAGATGATGAAGCTCTTTGATATAATTAGAAATTGTATTCATTAGAATTTGTATTAAGTGTGTTTAATGCTTTTATTCATCTTAATTGTTTGACAACTCCTAATGCAGGTTTCGAATAAGGAAGTTATGAGAAATTAGCAATTAAATGTTTATTGATATTTAGTTAGAATCTTGACGTTCATAATAAAATTTGAAATATCAAGTAGATATTTCAATTTCATTATGTCAGTATTCATACTGATTAGGAAGAATTAATTGTTGAGAACTTAGTAGAATTAAGAAGTATGAGATTAGGTACACTGAATAGAAACCTTTAATTTATGATTATGACTATTTCCAAAAAAAAATTATTGGTGAATTAAATCCCATCTTCTCATGAATGTCAAATATGGTTATATTAATGTTGATGATTAGTTAGGTGAAATTTGAATTCTAATGTTCTTTTAACGTTAAAGTTTTCATCTAAAATTATTAGTATTTATTATTAGTTTAATTTTAACTTCTCAAATAACACGTATTATTATTTTAAATTTAGAAATTTGGCCATAATTGGTCCAGAAGTGTAATTATCTATCATTATACATGATAGCAATTAGTACACTTGTTATGTTTAAGGCATATTAGACTACATCAAGGCTCATAGGCCTTTATTTATGGCAATCACAACTGTCATATTGTGATTTTATTATTCTGTAATTGGTCAAATTTAGTTAGGGAAAAGGTGCAATATAGTTCTTAAAATTTGGCGAAGGTACACATTGGCCCTAAACAATTTTGGGTTTAATTATGTAGAATTTTTATGCAAACAAACTATTTAAGCCCCTCTCTAACTCTAAAACACTAACGAACCTATTATACGTTAAAAGTTCATGACATAGCATTTTACATGGTAAAAAAAAATCAAGAGTAACTAAAATAAATAATAAAAAAAGCTCCTTTTTCTATTCCATTTCATAACACTCTTCTTGTTAAAATTTATCAAGTATGTGATAAATCGCACATTGGAAAGAAATGGAGTTAGTAAGGGATATATAAATGGAAATGATCCATAAACCCATAGCCTTAAGATTTTGGGTTAGAGTGTGGTGTCAAGTCCACAAGTATATTCCCTCACTAAGGCCCATTAAGTAAATATCCTAGATAATTAGATTATCCGACACCACATGACATCAAAGCCGATGGTTTAGTAGGACAATTATGGAGATGTTAGTCATATTTTATGGCTTTCCATATCTCTCCACATGGAAGAGCAAATGTTACTCCTGGTAGGCTCCAGACTGGTGGAAGTGTAAAGGGTTTTGAGTGATGCACATACTCAGGTCCATATACGAAAAAAATTCCACTTAAAAGGAAGCATTGGTCCAAATGTGGGAGCTCACACTAGAGGGGTAGACTGTAAAAATATATTAAATATGAGAGAAATCTCACATTATAAAAAGATGAACTTAGAAAGAGATATATAAGTGGAAATGACCCATAAACCTATAATGTAATATCCCAAAATTTTGAAAATTTTAATTTTTAAAAATTAAATAACTAATTTAAAAGTATATATATATATATATTTAAGTGAAAAATTAAAATGTGTATATGATATATATATATATATGTAGATATGCATAACATATACAAGTCAACATTCTAATATGGTCAAATGTTATTTTAAATTATTGAATTTTTTTTATAGTTAGTGGAAGATGATATTCTTTTATATTAATTAAGTAATATATTTTTTATTTGGTGGAGAGTGAAAGTGGGAATTTGTGTGGTTTATAAGAGTGTTAGTTGGATAAAGATGAGTGGGTGATCATCATCATCTTCTTCTTTCTCAAT
Organism: Garcia nutans; assembly: GCA_947685225.1. Lineage (NCBI taxonomy): Eukaryota > Viridiplantae > Streptophyta > Magnoliopsida > Malpighiales > Euphorbiaceae > Garcia > Garcia nutans. Next base: position 58,955,268 of record CANTUV010000007.1, read on the forward strand.
TGAAGGTCTACTATCTCTATTAAAGGAAAGGAGAAATATGCTTCTTGTAAGCTCAAGTAATTGAAGGATTTCAAGTGTTCAAGTTAGAGTTTTAAGGATTTTCTCCATATTTGGTAAGTTTCTAACATGTTTCCTTGATTTTCTATGAAAGTTTGTATATGTGTGAATTGGATGTTTAGTGTAGTATGTGTTAATGGTTGGTATTGGTATGTATGAAGTTCTTTTGAGTAGTTAACTATGAAATTAGGGTTGGATTGAAGAAAAAGTTAAGTTTGGTGAAGTGAATAAGAGTTTTGGATTATGTAATTTTTGAGTTGTGAAGTCATGGTTTTTAATTGTGTATTTTTGTTTTTAAAATGAGTTTTTGTGATGTGTATACAAGTATTTTATAGTAAAATGATAGATTTGGTTGAGTTTGAATATAGTTGGAAAGGGTAAAGAAAGATAATTTTGGATGTGACAATTATGTGTAGATATTAGGATTTTGGCCTGATAAGCCCGGTGACACGGCCATGTCTTTGGGCTTATCGATGGTTCTATTTTCAGTATTGGTGACACGTGAAGTGACATGCCCCTATCACTGAGTGTGTCACAGCTTCTGTAATGTTATAGTATTGACACGTGCAGTGACACGCCCATGTCACTGAGTATGTCACAGCTACTGTGTTGTAGGAGTTTTGGCACTGGCAGGGACACACCTATGTCTCTGGACGTGTCTTATCTACTGCAATACAGAGCTTAGAACACGGTCAATGACACGCTCATATTGTTGAGCGTGTCATGTGTAGATTTTGCCCTAGATAGTTCTTTTCCTTATTTTCCTTTGTGTTTCTTATCCTTATGTTGAGAGGTTTTGTATATGCCTATAAGTGTTACTAAGTGATTATTTTTAATCACATTTGGTTTAGGCTTTGAAGAGATTTGAGTTACCTAATCCAAGTGTTGAGGGATATCTTGGAAGAGGAGGTTGAAAGTGGTGTTTGAGCTTATTTTGTTGCTTTTAGAGGTAAGTACAAACTTTGAATAATTGCTTATATTTGCATGACATTTGGACTTAACACATTTGGTTGGAAAATGTGTTAAGTTACTTACTACATTGTTGGTGCATGAGGAATATGCTATGATTTGTATAATGTCACAAATGCATTATATATAATGTGAACTATGTGAAAAATATGATAATGACCCAAAATATATGGGTAATGCAAATTGTTATGTATACATTAAAGATGGTATGTAAAGCCATTGGTGATGGCTATATTGATATAAATGAGAAAATTTAGGCATTGTGCCTAGCTTGATCTTGAGAAAATAAGAAAGATATTGATAATGAAATTATGAAAGAATTGTGTACCTAGTATGTTATTCAATTTTTAGAGTTTTGTGTTTGGTGGCATGTCTAAGACGTAACAGTCCCTTGAAGCTGGGTTGGGTTGGTCCTTGAAGCCCAGTTGGGATGTTACATGATGTAGCAGTCCCTTGAAGCTGTGTTGGGCCTAGTCCTTGAAGCCTAGTTGGGATGTTACATATGAGGTTATCCTCACTGTGATTATGATTTGCCTTCGGGGCTAAACACATGGTGTCATCTTGGACCAAAGCAGTAACTCTGGGATTTGAATAGCATATTAGATTCTTTTGAGCCCATATTTGTGTTTGTTTTTATGCGAATTATGAATTGTGCAACAATTGAGCAATATATTAAGATATAATGATATGAGATATAATATCCTTATGCATTGTGCATTGGCATTGCATTTGAACTTTATTGTTATCAAAGTTTGTATTACTAGGCTTTTAGCTTAGCATGATTGTGATTCATTGCGTAGGTAACAGGGTAGATCCGGTTGAGCTGGAGAGTTCGTCTAGACTGAGTTGAGTCTAGGCTTGAGATATTGAGTGTAGAGTTGATTGTTGGGCATCAAGATCAGAGCCAAACTATCAGCATGTACATATTTTATATTTTTGTACATTTTGACTTCATGTATATTATGTAATATTTTAATTTATATATATGTATATATCGCAAACTATCAAAAATATTTTGAATAAACATTTGGAAATGAAGTTATGTATATGTTTTAGCAAGTAATATTTTATCTATTATTTACATTATATCAGTTAAATGATTTAAGTTTATATAGATTCAAAAAGTAAGGGTGTTTTTATTAAAATGGGTTGTGACATTCTTGTATCCTATATTCATACATTACATATGTTGGGTGTATGCATTGTATGCATCTAGGGTATAAGGGTGTTACATTTGTTTTGGTATCAGAGCCTAGGTTTGAGCTGTTGAGGCAGGGTCCAGTTCAGTAGCCGCCAAAGCTGCAGCCGCAGCCACAGTTGCTGACGAGGAAATATTATAAGTTGAGGAAGTTTAGAGCTGAGGACATTATTGGTACTACAGGCCCTGCTGTAGTAGAGCAATAGCTAGACAGAGCCGAGAGAGTGTTCATCCAGTTATAGGCTACTCTAGAGGAAAAGTTTGATTATGCCATATCTCTTTTGCAGAGGGATGCATATGATTAGTGGAAGACGGTTCCACATACTCTAGATAATCCACCAGTCCTGACCTATGATAATTTCCTGCGGGAGTTTGAGCAGAAGTATACTCTGAGGGAGTATAAGGATGCAAAGAAGATAGAGTTCTTGAGTTTGAGGTAGGATACCAGGACAGTATCGGAGTATGAGATAGAGTTTACCCGGCTGAGTCAGTATGCTGGTTGGATCATTTCTGATGTGATTGACAGGTGTCGAAGATTTAAGGAGGGGCTGAGACCCTCTATCATGTGCATTATATCAGGCTCTCGGTATCATATTTTTTTCTAGTTGGTTGCAGCTGCTAGGTATGTTGAGAGAGCACGGGGTCTTGCAGCAGTTGCTAGGGATGAGGAGACCAGAGCTAGGAGACCCCAGAGTAAGGCAAGGTCTTCATCTATGAAGAGAGGCCAAGGAGGATATTTTCATAGATTCAGTAGGAGCCAGAGGTAGTTTGCTAGGTCAGTACAGCAGCAGAGATGGAGATCGAGACCTACAGTCTCAGTGGCTAGTGCTCCGACCCCAGTAGTTCAGAGACCAGTTCTATATATCTGTGTCCATTGTGGTAGGGCGCATGGGGGTGCCTGCTAAAAGATAGGTGGACCAGCAGTGTGTTATAGATGTGGGTCACCAAATCACTTCTTCAGAGATTGCCCAAAGCCACCAAAGGATAGACAGACATATACTGCAGCTTCTCGACCCAATGTTAGAGGAGGTCGTAGTAGCAGAGGTTTTGGTAGGGTTGGTAGATCTGGGTCTAGACAAAGAGGAGGTTCTACAGTTGGAGGTAGTCCAGATGAGGCAGGGCCATCATAGTGGGTATATGTGATGCAGAGGCAGCCGAATTCTTCAGCCGTTATTGCTGGTACTTTTTCTTTATTTGGTACTTCAGTTTTTGCGTTGATAGACTCTGGGTTGACTCATTTATACATTAGTGCATCCATCTTTTTTTTTTTGACTAATTTGCATTCATAGTCCCTAGGATTTGATGTTTTGGTGACAAATCCTTTAGAGCATAGTATTGTGGTTAGCAGGATGTACCAAGATAGTCCGGTTGTGGTTCAAGATGTGGAATTCCCCGGTGATTTGATTGAGGTGCCTTTCAAAGAGTATGATTTGATTTTAGACATGGATTGGTTATCCAGGCATGGGATTGTGGTAGACTGTCAGCAAAAGTATGTTACCCTAAGAAATTGTGATGATAGAAATGTGATGGTATCTAGTGAGCAGAGACATCTTTCATCCATATTTGTTTCAGTTGTTTCAGCAAAAAGGATGATTCGGAAGGGATGTGAGGTTTATCTTGCTCATGTTATAGATACTAGGGTAGTGGATTCCCAACTTGATAATATATCTACAGTTGTCAAGTTTTCAGATGTTTTTCCTGAGGAGTTGCCAGAGATACCCCCTGAGAGAGAGGTTGAGTTTGGTATCGATTTGTTGCTTGGTACCACTCCCATCTCTGTTACTCCATATCATATGGCACCTGCTAAGTTCAGAGAGTTGAAGGTGTAGTTGTAGAAATTGTTGGATAAAGGGTTCGTTCGCCTTAGTGCGTCTCAGTGGGGAGCGCCCGTTTTATTTATAAAGAAGAAGGATGGTACCTTAAGATTGTGCATTGATTACCGATAGTTGAATAAGGTGACCATCAAGAATAAGTATCTATTGCATCGGATAGATGATCTCTTTGACCAGTTGAAAGGAGCAACAGTATTCTCCAAGATTGATTTGAGATTAGGGTACCATCAGTTGAGAGTCGGAGATGATGATGTACCTAAGACAGCTTTTCACACAAGAATGGCATTATGAGTTCTTGGTGATGCCTTTTGGATTGACGAATGCACCAGCAGCATTTATAGATTTGATGAATATTGTATTCAGACCCTATCTAGATCAATTTGTGGTGGTTTTCATTGATGATATTTTGGTGTATTCACGTAATGAGGAGGATCATGACAAGCATTTGTGGATTATATTGCAGACTCTAAGAGAGAAATAGTTGTACGCTAAGCTATCTAAATGTGAGTTTTGGCTTGATCAAGTAACTTTTCTTGGTCATGTGGTTTCAGTAGAGGGTATTAGAGTTAATCCGAGTAAAGTTGAGGCTATTTTGAATTGGAGTCCACCAAAGATTGTGACAGAGGTTAGAAGTTTTCTAGGTTTGGCAGGCTATTATCGTCGATTTGTGAAAGATTTTTCTATGATAGCTACTCCACTCACCAGATTACTCCGAAAGGGAGTTAGATTTGTGTGGACAGATCGGTGTCAAGCGAGTTTTGAGCAGCTGAGGGAGATGTTGAATTAGGCTCCTATTCTTACCCTGTCTGTGGAAGGTAAACATTATGTGATTTACAGTGATGCTTCACATAGTGATTTAGATTGTGTTCTGATGCAGGAGGGTAGAGTTATTGCTTATACCTCTCGACAGTTGAAGCCGCATGAGCTGAATTATCCGACACATGATTTAGAGTTAGCAGCTATAGTTTTTGCTTTGAAAATTTGTAGATATTACTTGTATGGGGAGAAGTGTTTTATTTATATGGATCACAAGAGTTTGAAATATATGGGTGTTCAGAGAGAATTGAATCTTCGGCAGAGACAATGGTTAGAATTGATTAAAGACTATGATTGTTTAATTGATTATAATCTTGGCAAGGCAAATGTTGTTGCGATGCCTTAAGTAGGAAGTCTTTGGCAAGTTTGATTGCTTATTCACTCTTGTTTCTTATTGAGTTGAGAGCTTTGCAGGCCAAATTTGAGCCTTGTGATGATGGTTCTTTGATGGCTCAGTTGCAGTTGAGGCCAGTGTTATTGGATCAGATTAGGGAGACTCAGTTGGTGGATGAGAAAATCCAGAAGATTGTATTGGATTACCAAAAGGGGGAGAGCCGAGACTTTCATGTGACAAGTGATGGCAGTTTGTGGCACAGAGATAGGTTGTGTGTTCGTGATGATGTAGGACTAAAAAGGGTAATTTTGAAGGAAGCACATCATTCAGCTTATACTATGCACCCTGGAAGTACCAAGATGTATCAAGATTTAAAGCGGTATTATTGGTGGTCAGGTATGAAGAGGGACATAGCAGAGTTTGTATCCAGATGTCTCACTTGTCAAAGAGTGAAGGCTGAGCACTAGGTTCCTTTAAGATTGCTTCAGCCATTATCAGTGCCAGAGTAAAAATGGGAGCGAGTGACTATGGATTTTGTGATTGCATTGCCTTTGACTCAGAAGAAGCATGATGCAATTTGGGTAATAGTTGATCGGATGACGAAGACAGCTCATTTTCTTCCAATTTGGATGGATTTTTCTCTTGAGAGATTGGTTGAACTTTATATCAGTGAGATAGTGAGGTTACATGGATATCTAGTTTCTTTGGTATCTGACCGAGATCCCCAATTTACTTCGAGATTATGAAGGAGTTTGCAAGATGCTTTAGGCTCTCGGTTACATTTTAGCACTGCTTTCCATCCTCAGACAGATGGGCAGTCAGAAAGAGTGATACAGATTTTAGAGGACATGTTGAGGAGTTGTATCATCGATTTTACTAGGAGCTGGGATAGATTCTTATCACTGATTGAGTTTGTTTATAACAACAGTCATCAGTCCAGTATTGGGATGGCACCTTATAAGGCATTGTATGGTAGGAGATGCAGGACACCTCTATGTTGGGATGAGGTAGGAGAAGGTAAGTTGATTGGTCCCAATTTGATTAAGAAAATATAAGAGAAAGTAAAGGTGATTAGGAATTGTTTGAAAGCAGCCTCAGACCGACAGAAATCATATTAAAATTTAAAAAAAGAGACATAGAGTTCAGTGTGGGAAATAAAGTATTTTTGAAGGTGTCTCCTTGGAATAAAATTTTCATATTTGACCATAAAGGGAAGTTGAGCACTGGTTTCATAGGACCTTATGAGGTACTGCAGAGAGTTGGTCCAGTGGCCTAGAAACTAGCTTTGTAGCCTGAGTTGGATAGAATTTAAAATGTCTTCCTTGTCTCTATGCTTCAGAGGTACAGGTCAGACTCATCTCACATTTTGTCAATAGAGTCAATTGAGGTGAGTCTAGATCTGGCTTATGAGGAAGAACCAGTGGCTATTTTGGCATGAAAAGTGAAGGAGTTGAGAAATAAGAAGGTGCCACTTGTGAAAGTTCTTTGGAAGAATCATGTCACTGAGGAGGCAACATGGGAAAGTAAGCAGATGATGAGGAATTAGTATCTCCAGTTGTTCCAGACTTGAGAGTAGATAATTTTGAGGACAAAATTTATTTGTAGAGGGGGAGAATTGTAATATCCCAAAATTTTAAAAATTTTAATTTTTAAAAATTAAATAAACAATTTAAAAGTATATATATATATATATTTAAGTGAAAAAGTAAAATGTGTATATGATATATATATGTAGATATGCATAATATATACAAGTCAACATTCTAATATGATCAAATGTTATTTTAAATTATTGAAAAATTTATTTTGTAGTTAGTGGAAGATGATATTCTTTTATATTTATTAAGTAATATATATTTTATTTGGCGGAGAGTGAAAGTGGAAATTTGTGTGGTTTATAAGAGTGTTAGTTGGATAAAGATGAGTGGGTGATCATCATCTTCTTCTTCTTTCTCCATTGAAGGCCAGCTATCTCCATTAAAGGAAAAGAGAAATTTGCTTCTTGTAAGCTCAAGTAATTGAAGGATTTCAAGTGTTTAAGTTGGAGTTTTAAGGATTTTCTCCATATTTGGTAAGTTTTCAACTTGTTTCCTTGATTTTCTATGAAAGTTTGTATATCTGAATTGGATGTTTGGTGTAGTATGTGTTAATGGTTGGTATTGGTATGTATGAAGTTCTTTTGAGTAGTTAACTATGAAATTAGGGTTGGATTGAAGAAAAGGTTAAGTTTGGTGAAGAGAATAAGAGTTTTGAGTTATGTAATTTTTGAGTTGTGAAGTCATGATTTTTAATTGCGTATTTTTTTCTTTTAATTGAGTTGTTTATGATGTGTATACAAGTATTTTATGGCAAAATGATGGATTTGGTTGAGTTTAAAAAGAGTTGAAAAGGGTAAAGAAAGATAATTTTGGATGTGATAATTATGTATAGATATCAGGATTTTAGCCTGACACGCCCGGTGACACAGCCATGTCTTTGGGCATGTCGATGGTTCTATTTTCAGTGTTGGTGACACGTGAAGTGACACGTCCCTGTCACTGAGAGCGTCACAACTTTTGTAATGTTATACTATTGACAAGTGCAGTGACGCACCCATGTCACTGAGTGCGTCACAGCTACTGTGTTGTAGGAGTTTTCGCACGGGCAGGGACACACCCATGTCTCTGGACATGTCTTATCTGCTGTAATACAGAGCTTAGGACACGGTCATTGACACACCCATGTCACTGAGCGTGTCAAAGCTTTTGTGTTATGGGTTTAGGGCACGGTCATTGACACGCCCGTGTTGTTGAGCGTGTCATGTTTAGATTTTGCCCTAGATAGTTCTTTTCCTTATTTTCCTTTGTGTTTCTTATCCTTGTGTTGAGAGGTTTTGTATATGACTATAAGTGTGTTACTAATTGATTATTTTTAATCACATTTGGTTTAGGCTTTGAAGAGACTTGAGTTTCCTAATCCAAGTGTTGAGGGATATCTTGGAAGAGGAGGTTGAAAGTGGTGTTTGAGCTTGTTTTGTTGCTTTGAATAATTGCTTATATTTGCATGATATTTGGACTTAGCACATTTGGTTGGAAAATGTGTTAAGTTACTTACTACATTGTTTGTGCATGAGTAACATGCTATGATTTGTATAATGTCACAAATGCATTATATGTAATGTGAATTATGTACAAAATATGATGATGACCCAAAATGTATGGGTAATGCAAATTGTTATGTATACATTAAAGATGCTATGTAAAGTCATTGGTGGTGGCTATATTAATATAAATGAGAAAATTTAGGCATTGTGCCTAGCTTGATCTTGAGAAAATGAGAAAGATATTGATAATGAAATTATGAAAGAATTGTGTGCCTAGTATGTTATTCAATTTTCAGAGTATTGTGTTTGGTGGCATGCCTAAGACTTAACAGTCCCTTGAAGCTGGGTTAGGCTTGGTCCTTGAAGCCTAGTTCGGATGTTACATGATGTAACAGTCCTTTGAAGCTGGGTTGGGCCTAGTTCTTGAAGCCTAGTTGGATTGTTACGTATGAGGTTATCCTCATTGTGATGATTTGCCTTCGGGGCTAGGCACATGGTGTCATCTTGGACCAAAGCAGTAACTCTGGGATTTGAATAGCATATTAGATCCTTTTGGTCCCATATTTGTGTTTATTTTTATGTGAATTATGAATTATGGAACAATTGAGCAATATATTAAAATATAATGATATGAGATATAATATCCTTATGCATTGTGCATTGGCATTGCATTTGAACTTTATTGTTATCAAAGTTTGTATTACTAGGTTTTTAGCTTAGCGCGATTGTGATTCATCGCGCAAGTGACAAGGTATATCTGATTGAGTCGGAGAGTTCATCTAGACCGAGTCGAGTCTAGGCTTGAGATCTTGAGTGCAGAGTTGATTGTTGAACATCAAGATCAGAGACAAACTGCCAGCATGTACATATTTTATATTTTTGTTCATTTTAACTTCATGTATATTATGTAATATTTTGATGTATATATATGTATATATTGCAAACTATCAAAAATATTTTGGATAAACATTTGGTAATGAAGTTGTATGTGTTTTAGCAAGTAATATTTTATCTATTATTTACATTATATCAGTTAAATGATTTAAGTTTATACATATTCAAAAAGTAAGGGTGTTTTTATTAAAATGGGTTGTGACATTCTTGTATCCTATATTCGTATATTACATATGTTGGGTGTATGTATTTTACATATATAGGGTATAAGGGTGTTACATATAACCTTAAGGTTTTGGGTTAGAATATGGTGTCAAGTCCATAAAGTGTATTTTCCCACTAAGGCCCATCAGGCATATCTCCCAAGTAATTTGGCTCTCGGCGACAACATTTCTCTCATTCTCCTTTTTCTTTTTCTTTAGCTATGCCTTTTTGCTAAACATGAATCACCCAATTCATATTGTATTTATAACTCTATCTCTATATCACCATTTTTTATCTATTCATTTCTCCAATACTCAAATTTTAGTTTCTCTATTTTCTCAAAAATTAGCTTTCTTTTTTTTTTTGATATTTTGTTTGAAGTTGTACTATGAAGATGGGTAAATCAAAGACCATATAGGATAAATTTGAACAAATTAGAAGATGAGATGAGAAAGATTGATGCTTGTAAATGCGCCTTCCCTATTTGCATGCTTCTATTGAATGATGGTATGAATTTTTTGTTTGGCTTAATATATCAATTACCCCCCCCCCCCTGAACTTGGTAGCTTTGGTTATTTTATCCCCTGTATTTATACATTTGTTAGATTGTCTCCTATGCTTGTCTATTTTATTTCAATAGACACTTATATAATCATATATTGATCACTTTGCCCCCTATATTTGTATATTTTATATCAAATAGACACTTACATATACCTGTAGTACTATTTTTATCTAGGTGTTTATTGTGTATGAAATAGACAAGTACAAGATGCAAAGTGATTAATAAATGATTGTATAAGTATATATTGGAACAAACTAGACAAGTACTGGGGGCAATCTGGCAAATGCATAAGTATAGGGGGTAAAATGACCAAAGTTGCTAAGTTCAAGGGGTAATTAATGTATTCGGCCTTTTTATTTTATTATTTTATTTTGATCTTTGATTTTTTTTTTATATTTCTAAAGTTCAGGGGGCAATTGATGTATTTATCCTTATTATTTTATTTTGATCTTTGATTTTTGATTTTTTTTATATTTCTAGAGATAGGATTTTATTTGTGATGGTATTTTTCTTGCAGATTTTTTTAAGCTATTGTGAAGTTAAAGAAGAAGCAACACAATATATTAAAAATAGGTTCTTTTATAGCTACTGTGAAATTAATTAAAATCATTGATTTTTTATTTCTCAATAGAAATCAAAGAGCAAATTATCTTGTTTGAAAATGGATTTTTTATATTTGTTTCTGGACCATAGAAAAGTGAAGAAGATGATGATTTACTTGTGAGAACCCAATTCATTTGTGTAATTATAGAAATAAGGAAGGGAATTGAATTACTATAATTCAAAACTTCATCTTTGACTCATTTTTTCTTCTCAGATTCTCATAAATTTCTTTTCTTTCCTTAATTCTTTTCTTCAACATCATATTATATGGGTGATTGTGATGGTCGGTCATTGGCAATGATGAAACTTCGATTGGTAGTGTAATTTTTATTTATTAATATCATTTTATTAATTTAAATTTTATTTATTAAATGTGAAGTATTTTTTATTAATAGACAACAATCCTATTAATGATGTACCATTAGAGAATGGCTTAGATAGTTTATTGCATAAAAATTATGCATAACTGAGTCAAAAACTTTTTTAGGCACCAATTTGTATATTCGCAAAAATTTAAAAGCATATTTGCATATTCTCCCTCAAATTTATTATAAATTCTAAAAATTTAATCTTTCTTAAATCATAATGTTGATTATGTACTCTTGGATTCAAAAGCCTAGGATCCATAAGAAAAATTCTCATCAATGTGCATAAATAATTTTGATAGAATTAATATGATACCTATAATTATTGATTCCAAATCTATATTATATATAATAAAAATGGAACTCAGTAGTTATTTAGAAACTCTTACTTTATATGTTAATTAACTTTTAAAAATTAATTTTATACAAAGATATTTTATCAATTTGTTTTTATATTATTGTATTTATATATATTCCATCTACAGTTCTTTTTGTAACAAGGGATATAAAGAAAACAAAACCTAAGACATAATCTGGCATGAATAGGAGACCCCATGCAAGTCATACATCAACCAGTGAACAACAAGTTCAGAGGGAGCAAGAAGCCGGTGAAACCTGAGGGGGAATGAGGAAGCTAGCTTGTCTAAATGGTCATCCATAAAATTACTCTTCCTAAAATTATGCTTGATCACTGCTTCCTAATCTTTTGACAACATCTCTCGAATATCAAAAATCAAAGAAGTATGCACATGTGTATCCCGAGCTTCTTCCATGATCTGATCATAAGAACTTAAGCTATCAGTTTCTAAGATCACCACCTTCTTCATACCCAAATCTCAAGCTAGGAGTAGTCTATGAAATATGCCCCATAGTTTAGCTCTCATGACAGTACATACTCCTATATTTAAAACAAATCTACCTCTCCAAAGTCCATTACTATCTCTGATTCTAGCTAAACTTTGTATATATATATTCTTAAATTTTTTTATCAACCAGCCAATATTTGCTAAATTTAATTCATATATTAATTGTTTTATTATTATTCAAAGTTATCAAAAGTATGGCACTTGGTGTACTGAAAAATTCGAATTACAAAAAATGGCCATGGAATTTTTCTCTTCTTTATATTCCAAGGAAGACTTTGTCTGCACTCCATACCCAGTCAAAAACTCTTTTCATAATACCAAGAGTGAAGATCTTGTTTTTATATGAAGGGACATTATTGATGAAGATATTCAGGATGCTCTCTTTAGGATGAAGATCTTGCACGCCCCTTGTCTGGATGGTATTCCTGTAGTTCTCTACCAACAAAAGTGGGTTGTAGTTGGTCAGTACATATCCAATCTTATTGAGGAGATTTTGAAGAAGAAAAAATAACACAGGAACTCAATCATATGCTCATCACCCTCATTCCAAAAACTGAAATCCATATTATATTACAAAATCCATAGTATATCACACAATTCAATCATTACTGAAATTATAGTTGAACGATTGAAGTTGTTAATGCCAAGTCCTATTAGCCCCAACAAGTTAAGCGTCATTCCAAGAAGACATATAATAGATAATATCATCATTGCCCAAGAGATTATTCATTCCATGAGGACTTTAAAAGGAAGAAAATCTTACTTGGAAATTAAAATTGACTGAGAAAATGCATATGATAAACTAAATTGGGAGTTTATTAAAGATACTCTAGATGATGTAGCCCTTCCAAGAATGATTATTAAGGTTATCATTGATAGTCTATGTTCGACCTCAATGCAAGTGCTTTAAAATGGTGAACTCTCCTAGTCCTTTAGTTTCTCTAGAGGTATTCTTTAAGGAGATCCACTCTCCCCATATATTTTCATCCTATGCATAGAGAGTTTGGCATATGGTATCGATCAAGGAACTCTAAATGGGGAATGCAAGCCTATTACATTGAGTAGGAATGGTTCACCAATTACCTATTTGTTTTTTACAAATGATATATTGCTCTTTACAGAAGCAAGTCTCCATCAGGCTACAATCATAAAGAACATTTTGGCAAGGTTTTGTAGTAGCTATAGCCAATCAGTTAATCTAGCCAAAACAAAAGTCTTCTTATCTAAAAATACTTAGAAAATGTTATGCAAGAATATGGAGAGGACAATGGGAATAAGGGTCACAAAGAATCTAGGAATTTATCTTAGCAAACCTTTAATATATGGTAGAGTCAATAAAAATATTTTTGATTTTTTGTTGGACAAAGTGTTAAAGAATCTTGCTAATTGGAATGCCTCGAGCCTCTCTTTGGCGGGATGAACTATGTTGGTGAATCATGTATTAGCAACTATCTCTTCCTATGCCATATGAACAACAATACTACCCAAAGCAATTTGCCACAAAATTAAATAGGCTTGTTGAGGCTTCATTAGGGAAAATAAAAATGGAAATTAGAAAATCAGCCTTATTAGATGGGAGTTAGTCTGCAACCTAAGTGATAGAGTTGGGCTTAGTGTGAAAAACTCAACTGGAGCCTTCTCACTGAATTGGATAAACTTTGTGTTAAAATTCTAAAAGCTAATTATGGTGTAGCACCTTCTTCCATTTTCGATCCTCATGGATCTTATTTATGGAAGTATATCACTCGATCTTGGGATAAAAGCATAGAATGCATAAGGTAGGGTATCAATAACTGAGCTTATGTCTATTTATAGGAGAATAAATGGGTTAGTGATGATTCTTATCTTGCTAGCATTACTATAAATTCTATCTCAGTACAAGATGATAAATTTGAAAAGTTGTTGATTATATGGATGCAAATGGAGGTTAGAAATGGAATGACTTTGCTCACTTACTTCTAGCCAACTTTCTTTTTAACATTGCTTGGTCCTCCCCCTAAAAAATGAGGAACCAGACATGATCTATTGAGCTCACTTTATTAGCAGTGAATTCACTATCTAATCGGCCTATGAATGGATGATAAGGGGTAACTAAAACAATCAAGATAGTATGTGGGAGCTCCTTTGGTCTTAGAATGGCCTATATCGTATGAAGTTCTTTCTTTGGTTTTTACTTAAGGAAACTCTTGACAAATACAGGAAAAAAAATAGACATCACTTGACTAACTCTCTTGGGTGTGATAGATGTTGTGGTGTAGTTAAAGATACTATTTAAGTCATTGGAGACTATCCTCTAGCTAAGAGGATTTAGTGCAAGCTAATCAATAGTGATGTTTAACAAGATTTTTTTCCTATAATATTCAAACAAGGTTGATATCCAATATCAAGGGGAATAATCACTGGCATCAATTATTTGATATTACATGTTGGAGAATATAGCATGATAGAAATATGATTATCTTTCAAGACCAAGAACTCATGAGATTGTCTCAGATACTTACAGTAGAGCCCATGAATTTTTCATGGCTTAGTCTTTGGAGAAATCACTCAAGTGACTAGTGAAAGATGAACCCCCCCCCCCCCCCCCCCCCAATCCTCTCTAACACATAATGGTTCAAGGTAAACACGGATGACTCATTGATAAATAATAGACAAAATGCTAGTGCAGGCAGCCTCATTCGGGATCACAATGGCACTTGGCAGCAGGGTTTGTTATGAATATAGCAATGTGTTCTATTACAGGGCAAAGTTATGAGGCATTTATCAAGGCTTAATCCTAGCATGGAACAAAAAAATCAAAAGGTTAGAAGTGAAAGCAGATAGTATAAGTGTTGTTGGTAAGATCGTGATAAGAGTTTTCCTGTTCTACAAGTGCACAAATCATTGACAAGTAATATAATGATAAGTACAACATCATTCCTGTGAGGAAGGTGATTCTGAATTCCAAGCAATTAAACTGATTATTATTTGGATGAATAAATTTGATTTATGATTAAATGAACTAGAATAGAAATTAATTTCTTTTAGTTTTAAATCTAATATTTTTGAGCTTAAGGTTAAGCCACCTTGATTGATTTACTATGAATTTTCTAAAATTTTAATTTAATTTAGTTTTCCTTCCATTATTGGTTAGATTTTCCTAAATTAAGTTTAAGTCTCTCTTCAGTACTAGAACTAATATCAAGTTAATCTTTATATCTACTCTCGCGATCACAAGCAATTAAATCAATTCATTAAGTTTAATGAGAATCTTGTACCGACCTCTTAAGTATTTTCCTTATCTCTAAGTTAAAACTAGCTTAAGATTGTTACCTTCTTGGACTAATTTTATGATTTCACTCTCGCTCCATCATATAATATCTTAATTCAATTAATTATTTGTTGGATAATTAATGCACTAAGATTAAAGATTACAAAATAATCAAAGGATAAACTTAATCAAATTAAATAGACATAAATTACTATATAGTAAATTCAATATTAGGGGAACAAACCCTAAATAGAAATTTAGTTCTTCATAATTACTGTAATATACCAAATTTTTGAATATACTAATTTTTGAAAATTAGTTAAATGATTTAAAGTATATATATATATATAACTAAGTGAAAAGAAAAGAGAAAGGAAGAGATGTATATGTTGTATATATAAAGATATACTTGTTATATACAAGTTAATATCTTAATTAGGTCAAAAGATATTTTAATTATTTAAATATTAATTAATGATAGTGGAAGATGACATATTAGAGATTAATTATATTATAATAATATATATCCTTAGTGGAGATTAAAAGAGGAAATTCATGTGGTTAAAATAGAAGTGGTTGGTTTGAGTTGATGATGACTATTTTCTTCTTCTTCTTCTTCCTCCATGGTAGCCGACCATCATCATCAAAGGAAAGAGAGAAATTATTTCTTGTTAACTCAAGTGATAGAAGGATTTCAAGTGTTCAAGTTGGAATTTTAAGGATCTTCTTCATATTTGGTAAGTTTTCAACTTATTTCTTTGATTTCTTTTGGAAGTTGTATTGATGTGGTATGTGTTTATGATTGATTTTGGTATATTTAAAGTTCTTTTGTCTAGTTAACTATGAGTTTGGGGTTGGATTGAAGAAAAAGGGTTAAGTTTGGTGAAAAGAATAAGAGTTTTGGATTGTGTGACTTTTGAGTTGTGAAGTCTTGGTTGTGGTTGTGTATTTTTTTTAATTGAGTTATTTTGATGTTTATACAAGTATTATATGGCCTGACACACCCGATGTTTATACTGATGGATTTGGTTGAATTTATATGAAATTGAAAAGGTTAAAGAATGATAATAGTTGGATGTGGTGATTGTGTGTGGATATCAGGTTTTTGGCCTGACACGCCCGGTGGCACGACCATATATTTGAGCGTGTCGATGGTTCTATTTTTAGTGTTGGTAACACGAGCAGTGACACACCCATGTTACTGAGCATGTCACAGCTTCTGTGTTGTTATAGAATTGACATGATCAGTGACACACCCATGTCACTGAGTGTGTCGTAGCTACTGTGTCTTTATAGTATTGACAAGTACAGTGACACGCCCATGTCACTGAGCGTGTCATAGCTACTATGTTATTGTAGAATTGACACATGCAGTGACACGCCCATGTCACTGAGCGTGCCATAGCTATTGTGTTGTTGGAGTATTTATATATGCAGTGACACGCCCATGTCTCTGAGCGTGTCATATCTTCTGTGTTGTGGGTTTAGGACACGGTTATTGACACGCCCGTATTGTTGAGCGTGTCATGTGCAGAGCTTGCCCTAGATAGTTCTTTTCCTTATTTTCCTTTGTGTATCACTTAGTGATTATTTATAATCACATTTGGTTTAGGCTTTGAAGAGACTTGAATTACCCCAATCCAAGTGTTGAGGAATATCTTGGAAGAGGAGGTTGATAGTAGTGTTTGTTGCTTTTAGAGGTAAGTACAAACTTTGAATAATTGCTTATTTACATGGGATTGGGACTTAACACATTTGGTTGGAAAATGTGTTAAGTTACCTACTACATTATTGATACATGAGAAATATGCTATGATTTGATAATGTCACAAATGCATTATGTATAATATGGGGTGCAAAATATGATAATGATTCAAAATGTATGAATAATGCAATTTGTTATATATACACTAATGATGGTAAGTGAAACCATTGATGATGGCTATATTGATATAAATGAGATATTTGAGGCATTGTGCCTAGGTTGATCATGAGAAAATGAGAAAGAATGAAATTATGAAAGAATTGTGTGCCTAGTATGTTATTCAATTTTCAGAGTTTTGCATTTGGCGGCATGCCTAAAACGTAACAATCCCTTGAAGCTGGGTTGGGCTTGGTCTTTGAAGCCTAGTTGGGTGTTACATGATGTAGCAGACCCTTGAAGCTAGGTTGGGCCTAGTCCTTAAAGCCTAGTTGGGATGTTACATATGAGGTAATCCTCATTGTGATTATGATTTGCCTTCGGGCTAGACAAATGTTGTTATATTATACCAAAGCAATAACTCTGGAATTTGAATGGCATATTAGAACCTATTGGGCCCATGCTTGTGTTTGCTTTTATATGAATTATGAATTGAGGAACAATTGAGTAATATAATAAGATATGATGATATAATGCTATGAGATATAATATCCTTATGTGTTATGCATTAGCATTGCATTTGAACTATATATATTGTTATCAAAGTTTGTACCACTAAGTTTTTAGCTTAGCGCGATTGTAATTCATCGCGCAGGTGATAGAGTAGATCCGGTTGAGCCGAAAAGTTCATCTAGATCGAGTCGAGTCTAGGCTTGAGATCTTGTGAGCGGAGTTGAGTTGGACATCAAGATTAGAGACTAACTGCCATCATGTATATATTTTTATATTTTTATACATATTGACTTTGATGTATATAAATATGTATATTTCGCTTTCGCAATCTATCAAAAATGTTTTGGATAAACCGTTGGTATTGAAAGTGTATATATGTGTTATAACAAATAATATTTCATTTACTATTTATATGATATTGGTTAAATGTTTTAAGTTATACAAATTTTATAAGTGAAGATTTGATTGTTTAAAATGGGTTGTGACATTCTTGGATCCTATATTCGTATATTACATATTCATGGAGTATATAGTGTACGTATATTGGGTATAAGGGTGTCATCAAAGTCAATATGTATAAAAATATAAAAATATATACATGCTGGCAGTTAGTCTCTGATCTTGATGTCCAACTCAACTCCGCTCACAAGATCTCAAGCCTAGACTCCACTCGGTCTAGACAAACTCTCTGGCTCAATAAGATCTACCCTGTCACCTGCGCGATGAATCACAATCGCACTAAGCCAAAAGCTTAGTGGTATAAACTTTGATAATAATATATATAGTTCAAATGCAATGTCAATGCACAACACATAAAGATAATATATCTCATAGCATTATATCATCATATCTTATTATATTGCTCAATTGTTCCTCAATTCATAATTCACATAAAAGCAAACACAAGCATGGGCCCAATAGGATCTAATATGCCATTCAAATTCCAGAGTTACTGCTTTGGTCCAATATAACAATATTTGTCTAGCCCGAAGGTGAATCATAATCACAATGAGGATTATCTTATATGTAACATCCCAACTAGGCTTCAAGGACTAGGCCTAACCCAGCTTCAAGGGTCTGCTACATCATGTAACACCCAACTAGGCTTCAAGGATCAAGCCCAACCTAGCTTCAAGGGACTGTTACGTTTTAGGCATGCCGCCAAACGTAAAACTCTGAAAATTGAATAACATACTAGGCACACAATTCTTTCATAATTTCATTATCAATTCCTTTCTTATTTTCTCATGATCAACCTAGGCACAATGCCTCAAATATCTCATTTATATCAATATAGCCATCATCAATGGTTTCACTTACCATTATTAGTGTATACATAACAAATTGCATTATTCATACATTTTGAACCATTATCATATTTTGCACCAAGCCCACATTATACATAATGCATTTGTGACATTATACAAATCATAACATATTTCTCATGTATTAATAATGTAGTAGGTAACTTAATATATTTTCCAACCAAATGTGTTAAGTCTCAATTCCATGTAAATAAGCAAATATTCAAAGTTTGTACTTACCTCTAAAAGCAACAAACACCACTATTAACCTCCTCTTCCAAGATATTCCTCAACACTTGGATTGGGGTAACTCAAGTCTCTTCAAAGCCTAAACCAAATGTGATTATAAATAATCACTAAGTGATACACAAAGGAAAATAAGGAAAAGAACTATTTAGGGCAAGCTCTACACATGATACGCTCAACAACACATGAGTGTTAATGACCGTGCCCTAAACCTACAACACAGAAGATATGACACGCTCAGAGACATGGGCGTGTCACTGCACATATAAATACTCCAACAACACAATAGCTATGACACGCTCAGTGACATGGGTGTGTCACTGCATGTGTCAATTCTACAACACAGTAACAATGACACACTCAGTGACATGGGCGTGTCACTGCACGTGTCAATACTACAACGACACAGTAGCTACGACACGCTCAGTGACACTCAGTGATATGGGTGTCACTGATCGTGTCAATTCTATAATAACACAGAAGCTATGACACGCTCAGTGACATGGGCGTGTCACTGCTCATGTTACCAACACTGAAAACAGAACCATCGACACGCCCAAAGCCATGGTCGTGCCACCGGACATGTCAGGCCAAAAACCTGATATCCACACACAATCACCACAACCAACTATTATCATTCTTTAATTCCATATAAACTCAACCAAATCCATCAATATACCATATAATGCTTGTATAAACATCAAAACAACTCAATTAAACACAAAAATACATAACCACAACCAAGACTTCACAACTCAAAAGTCACACAATCCAAAACTCTTATTCATTTCACAAAACTTAACCCTTTTTCTTCAATCCAACCCCAAACTCATAGTTAAATAGACAAAAGAACTTCAAACATACCAAAATCAACCATAAACACATACCACATCAAACACCCAATTCACATAAATACAACTTCCAAAGGAAATCAAAGAAACAAGTTGGAAACTTACCAAATATGAAGAAGATCCTTAAAATTCCAACTTAAACACTTGAAATTCTTCAATCACTTGAGTTAACAAGAATTAATTTCTCTCTTTCCTTTGATAATGATGGTCGGCTAAAATAGAGGAAGAAGAAGAAGAAGAAAATAGTCATCATCAACTCAAACCAACCACTTTTATTTTAACCACATAAATTTCCTCTTCTGATCTCCACCAAGCATATATATTATTATAATATAATTAATCTCTAATATGTCATCTTCCACTATCATTAATTAATATTTAAATAATTAAAATATCTTTTGACCTAATTAAGATATTGACTTGTATATAACAAGTATATCTTCATATATACAACATCTACACCTCTTCCTTTCTCTTTTCTTTTCACTTAGTTATATATATATACTTTAAATAATTTAACTAATTTTTAAAAATTAGTATATTCAAAATTTTGGGATATTACAATTACAATGAAAGTAATGCTAATATTAAAAATAATTGTTGATAACATTATAAATTAAAGAACAAGAAAGTTCAAACTCCAATTGTTTGAATTAAGAAAAAACTGCACTTAGAAATTGAATCTCTTCCTTGAACTAAACTTCATTCTTCTCTTCAAAGAAAACTCTGAAACTATAAAATAAAAAATAAAAAAAAAACCTACAATACAATTTTTTTTTTTTTTAATGATTGGATTCAATCTTGAATCAAATCTTGGATATCCTCTTCAATGCCTCAAACCTTAGGAGGATGTTTGATTATATAGAGAGCTTGGAAGCTTCTTGGTGGAGAAAAGCTGGAAAAGGCTGGAGTACAACAATTTACTTCCTTTTTTCAAGTTTTCAGCTTAAAGTCATAAAAATCTGCCCCACGAGTGTGGCTTTCGAAAACCACGGTCATGGCCTATGTGGATATAGCTATTTCGAAAAAATTTTCAAACAAACAAAAGCTGTTTAATTTCCATGGTCGTGGTCTTTATGTGCCACGATCGTGGCTTTTGATTTTAGTCTAAAACTCTGTATTCTCTTCCTTCTCTTCATTTAGGTAGTAAGTGATTTAATCCCACGGGAGTGGTATTTGATTGCCATGACTGTGGGATTTTTTTCTTATTTAAAAGTCATATATTTCTTCATCTTTTGATTTGGCATACTCATTTTAAAATTTATGGTCATGGCTTTGAAGGTCCATGGGTGTGACAAATCATTCTTGCACATTTTTCTCCAATTTTGCATTACTTTAAAATAAAATCTTATATCTTGACTTTCCAAGCTAAAATAAGAGAATTCTAACTCAAACAAAGAAAATTTATCAAATTCAATTGAAAATTATTAGAAACCTGGTTAAAATTGTCTAAAATATTAGTCAATATACAACTCTATCAGTTGTGGACTTCATTTGTGGGAGGAGAATACAACACAATACTAATTTTGGACTGTGGTGGTAGGGAAAAATTATATAATACAATGGTGATTTCAACTAGACATCTTATTTGGAATGTCAAATCAATTGGATAATAATATATCTTTTGTATTGTATCACTGAGAAATTAAAGGATTCAGCTAAAAAGAATTTAGAGTATATTTTTGAAAAAAAAATATCACCACGTATTATCTAATTTGTTTGTCATTCCACTAGGATGCCTAAGTGGAATTATTGTTGTACTATATAATTTCTCCTTGTTAGGTATTGAAAATCTAATAAAATTGAATTGTCAAGTTATTGTTATACATACAAAGAAGCTAACTTGGCAACGGACTTGATGGTTTCTCATGCCCCAACATTTCCTGTTGGTCTTCATACTCCAAAGGAACCTCCTAACAGTTTCAAAAGTTGGCTTTACCATGATTTTATTGGCGTCTCTTACAGACGAATTATCTCAATGTAATGTTTGAGGATCTACCTTCATTTGTAAGAAAAAAAAAAATCAAAAGTAATATATTTTTTAGTTTATACATTAAAAATTATTAATTAATAAAATAATAATTCACATTTATTAAAAAATTTAAATAAATACAAAGCAATTATTGATGAATTCTTCTATCTGCTGAGGAGAGAATCTAATGGGTTTCTCTCTTGCAATGTTGCTAAGGAATCTCTCCATTGTTAGAAATTGAACTTGTGAATCTCTGATCACTGGAAATTCTGGCTCCATTGTTATGCCCACATGTCGGTTTGAATGTAGGGATTCTGAAACTTTATCATTATTACTTGTAGCAATCCTCGCATAATCTGGAATTGCACTTCCTGCCTTCTTCAAGCAATCGATTATGGCATATATAATAGCCACAAATCCTATAGTTGACACCAGACCAAGAACTGAAAAAAATTAACAGATGCATTAGTAAGAAATTATAAAATTTAATTGTAAGTTAATGTTAAGTCACATAAGATTAATATTATTGAATTATAAAACTATTTAAAATTTATTCCCTTATTGTATTTGATGTAAATCTTTAAGTTAAAAAAAATTAATTTCCCTATTATTCGAAATGAACTTTAATTTAATTAAAACTTACAAATGATACATTACTAAACAAATTAAAATTAATAAACATTGACTATGTTATTAACGCATTATAAAAAAACAAATTAATAACTTTACATATTGAATTGTTGATTAATAAGATAACAATTAATTTTTTTATAGATGTTTAAAATGAATGATTATTTATAAATGTGAATATCAAAATTATTTTAAGTATAAATTTATTATTTTTAATAAATTATAAATAATCCATTAATGATTTGAAAATGAATAGGTTTTTTTTTTTTTTTTTGACATCCAAATAGTAAATTTTATTAACCATCCAAGCTTAAAGCATTCAGAATACAACTAGGTGGGTAACTATCAAGTTTCACCTGATCCGTCAATGAATGAGAAGCTCTTGGTAACTCATGAGCTACACCATTAGCAGATCTACGAACAAAACAGACGCATACATCAGTAATCTCTATTAAAAGAAATTTACAATCAAACACAATCGAACTAAAGGCGGACTCATCTGCATAATTAAGATCATTAATAGCACCAACACAAATTTGGGTATCTGACTCCATAATCACATTAGACCACCGTAGTCATTTTATCCAACTTAGAGCTTCTCGAATGGCTAGAGCTTCAGCGACCTATGAACCCAAGTTACCAAAACCTCTCTTTTGTAAAGCTCATACAAAGTGACCGTCAGAATTTCGAGCAATTAATCCTAATCTAATGCTAGAATCCGAAAAAATGGCAGCATCCACATTTATCTTCATATACCCAAGAGCAGGCTTAGACCAACAAATAGCAACCTGATTTGCATGAATAGTTTTGTTTTGCCACTAATAGATTTTAGAAAGTCTCCGCTGGTCAACCAACTCTCAAAATAAAAGTGTTTATCAGATCAACCGTCCTGGTTATTTATCAAATAAATTAAGGATCACAAAAATTTCCATATACATGTTGAAATAAATTCACAAACATCCATTTAAATATAAAAATTGTTTCAATGTTTCACTCATGCACACTCTTAAAAAACTCTCATAACAATATAAAAAAATAATATGGGATTAATATTAATTATATTACATCCCTTTAACCATCTCTAACATTTCTATAGATATGAAAAATCCCTTTAACCATCTCTAACATTTCTATAGATATGAAAATAATTTATCTGCATAAATAAGGTAACTCTTAAAGTTATATGATATTGAATCACATTAAAAATTAATCGAAATAAATAAATAAATGAATTTCTTACCAATAGATGCAGCTATTTCCCATTTCAAAGCAGAGTTAAAGGTGTCGAATGGATCAGTTTGTTGGTTAGAACCATCTTGGAATTGAAAACTCATGACGTATTCTAGTTCTAGGCAGAGAGCTCAACTGTCGAAAGCTAAATTAAAAACCAAAAGACCGAATCATATTTGGTATCAGACCAAATACGCGTTATTCTACCATTTGTCAGCAGAGTTTAAGGTTATTAGAGGTGCCATCCCTATTTAATTGTAGAGGAATTTTCGCGGTTGATTAAATCGAAGTTGCATTTTCAAATTTACAGCCGCTATTTTCAACTTTCTAGTTTTTCATTTTTTACTTTTAAAAAATAAATAAATAAAAATTTGAAATATATATTTTCTATTTTTTTAATATTTTCATGATTTTTCTTTTCCTTCTTTGTTTTTCTTTTAAAGATTTTTATTTTTAATTTTTTTCTATTTTCTTATATTTTTTCTTTTATTTGTTATTGATTCTCTTTAATTAATTTCTCTTTTATATATATATATATATATTTTTTATAGTTTTTATTGCTAGATAGCCATTTTGCATTTTGTTGAGTTATATTGAAATTAGTTGTAAAAATTTATATATTCACAACTTATGCACAATGTATGCATAATATATTCACAATATATACATTACATTTATGTTGTTGTTAATAGTAATATATATATATATATTCTCATTTGAATAATATATGGACAATATTTAAATATTATATATACCATAATTAAGAATGATATTAAGTACTATATATATGCACAATATATGTATTATGTTACTATTAATATTAGCGTATCCATTCTTGCTTAAAATTTTACATATAAAATGCATTTGCACTATATATACATCATCTTTAAGGAGTGTATAAAAGTAGTATATATTTTTTTTTGCTATAACTCAACACATATATAATATATACATAGCATACTTATAATATATACACTATTTATGAAAAAAAAAATAACGAAGCTTTTATGGAGATGACGTTGTCCAATACTTTTGTTATTTAAGAAACTCTTTTGTATTTTTGAAATTTTTTAAGATCCTTATTTTTTAAAAAAAAATTAATTCCCTTAACTATATGCCAGTGGTTTAACTATTTGGGATCTAGTTTTCTCTTTTCTTTTTTTAATAGCGGGTAAAAAAGCATACACTCAACTTACACTAATTTTTTTTTTTTTGTAAAATTTTCCTTTCTAGGTTGTTTCTGTAAATTCCTTCTCTCTAGTGTCCGGTTGGACAGTCTCTTGATACAGCTGTCTTATGACACTGCTATATCTGTAATTGGCGTTGATATCACACAAAGGTTGTCTCATTCTACCAACTATATATAGGGGTAAACCCCCACAGGTAAATCTCTCTCGCTCTCTCTTCTACTCTCATTATATTAAGACCGATCGAACTCTAACTTAGACATTGAAGTCCCCCCTTGGGAGCCCGATCCTCCTCTTCTTTCTTGTCTTGCAGGTAGAAGATCAAGCAATAGTAGCATCGGAGCCCAAGCTAGGACCCCCTAAGGTACGTCCCGTCATAAGTGATGCGGTGAGCCTGGAGTGGCTATTCCCTAACATGGATGATGAAGTCTCAGGTACGTCCTTTAGCTCTTTAAAGAAAAGCACTCTGACCATGCATTACTATAATACTATATCATAGCGCCATCGTTGCATACCGAACTGTTATTGTGCCGTCGCGCTCACTGAACTGTTAAAGCGCCATCGTTGCATACCGAATTGTTATTGTGTCGTCGCGCTCACTGAACTGTTATAGCGCCCTCGTGTGCACAGAACTGTAATAGCGCCCTCGAACACACAAAACTATTATAACCCCACCCTCTCCCCCGTGCACACCAAACTAACACAGCGCCCTTGTAGCACACCGAGCATTGAGCACTCTAATTGGACATTAATTTAAGTGCTTGTACAACACACTTTATTTCATGTCATGTGGAGTTTGTATTTGCAATTTCAAAGCTTGTAAAATTTAGGGGTTATGTAATAGTATTCTTTATTAGTATATTTGAACTCCTAATCTTTCTATAATGATAATCTTGTATTATTGTAATAAAAAACAAAGAGAATGAAATGATGAATGTATATAATTAGGTACTCTAACAGTGTCCAAGAACATCCCAAGAAGCTACCTAACATAAATGTCAGAACAACAAAAGGGGGACACCATCCCTAGGTATCAAACCATATTCAGTACCCTACTTCACTAAGAACGAGCTTTTCACCGAGCCACAACCACAACAATAACATAAATGAATGATCTACACCAAAAAGAGAAACCAAGTATCTGGTTGTAACAAGAGAGCTCAACCAGCTCCACCCAAACCACAAAGACCGGTTCCAAAAAGGCTCTCCTATGAGCCATAGTTTGAAAGAGGTCATCCAGCTGGACACCACAAATGATACGCCTCAAGCAGGTAATTGTTTTACAACTTTTCATTTTTATTTTATCATTTCTTAAAACACATGTATAATTTTATATATAAGCATGGCATAATGGAAAGTCAGGTCAATCAACCCATTGTGTTCAGTAGAATTCTTAGTGCATGAGAGCATTTGCGCGCCGTTCCTCGAGTATGCTAAATAGAGTCATACTCAAGGCATACCAATAATAGTAGAATGCTAGGATGCACCTTACACTCGAGCAAGCTAAACAACGTGCCATAAGCACGTTGACAAAAACACAGCAAAATAGAATTAGTACTTGTTTTATCACCTTGCATAGAGTTTAGTTGTAAATCAAGCCATCGGTTTAATACAAATAGCATATTGCATCAAGAATAAAATAAAATGCAAATATTGAATTAAACTTTATTTCATTAGATGAATAAAATTTTCATTACATGAGGGGCCTAGTCTTTACAAATATTTATAGAACGCCCATAGACAAGTTCCCTGCAACTACTATACAAAACTTTAGAAAAAGTTTTAGACCTCGTCCCCTTCATCCTCATCATCATATTCTGCCTCTGCTTCATTCTCTAGCTCATTGATATCTATGTCCAACATCCAGGACAAGTCCATGTCTAGATTTTCTTCTTTTAGCCATTTCTTCATAGCTTATTGATAAGCACAAATACCCTGAGCATAGCATATGTTGCCCCTATTACACTAAGCTGCTAGTCCTTGACGGGTAGCCTTTAGAGCCTCCTCAACTAGGCATAAATCCTTAGTCTTAGCTCTCAATGCTTCTTGAGCTAGGTGTAGCTCCTTAGTTTTGGCATCTAACGCTTTTTCCTCCTCTCGCCTTAAACCAAACTCCTCCTCGCATTCATTGGCGGCCTAGTGAAAATTTACTGCCATGCCTGCCACTCGATCTTTTATAGTATAAGAAAATAGAGAAAGATTCAAAAACTTTTAACTTAGTTCATTTGTATATTAATGATAGAGCTTTGAACCTAGGAGTTCAGATTATCACTTACCATATAAGAGAGAATGATCATCTTTTGTGTGAGCTCTTCTGAGCTCATTCGCACGTGCTCGCGCCTTTTGTGAGAAATTGCTCGGTATATTTGCCCAAACACCTTCTGGGGGACAGGGTCTTGCACTGAGTAGTATGTGCCATGTAAACCCCTGAGCTTCTTATTCCCCCCCCCCCCCCCCCCCCTCCCCTTCCCACCCCACCAAACAAACTAGGTTGTGGCAGCGGGCTAGTGACTCTTCAACCTCCTCATGAGGCAAGACTTCTTGTACCACTTCAAGGGGCTGGGTTAGGTCCTCTGCAATAGGATTTTTCTCCTGAGCAGCATCTCTAGCCCGGGCAGCCTACACATCAGAGGGCTTGCTGCTAATCTTGGCCTTCTTCCTGGCCTTTTTTCTAGCAGCTTTCTCCTCCAAGCGCATCAGCTCATTAGCGACTGACCCTAAACCCATCTCTGCAAGATAACAAACAATTCAATAAATGAAAAATAAATAGAGCATAAGTGCTAGAAAAAGCAATACTTACTAGCCCACTCCTTTGGAAAAATCTCCTTGGGAGCTCAGCTAAGAGGAAAGTACTTCTTTGTTAGTCTCACGATATTTCTTTTTTCTTTTAGAGAGTCGCACTTCATAGTCTTAAACACCGTGAGCTTATCCTGATCGAGCTTTCCTGTGACCACCTATTCACCACTAGGTTTACTTCTCCATGTGTTTGGGTAGCTAAACCCCTAACAATTCTCCTGAATGAAGAACCAATCTTTCTAAGCCTTTATGGAGTCAGGCTTTCCTGTAAAGAGACCGAACCCAGACCACCCTTGTAAATATAGAAAATCCTCGTCGGCTCCCGAGTGTAGCCTGAGGATACTGAAAGCACTAATCACCCGTGGAAAAGGAACTATGATGAGTAGCCTGCATAATATCTTAAACCCTGTGACAGTTCGCCAAGCATTTGGACTGAGCTAGATAAGGGTAATATTGTGATAGCTAAGGAAAGCCAGCAAGAAGGGGTGCAATGAGCTTCAGATCTTCCTCATATATCATCAACTAGTTGGCAGGAAGATCATCATAGGCTCGGACTTCCTCTCTAAGAACGAGCATGTTATACCCTTCAGGTATAAGATACTTCTTATGAATCCCCTCTAAATCTTTATCCGTTAGAGAAGATCATATGTCTCTTATTCGAGCTTTCTTCGAGCTCCCTAGGGCCTCCCCAGCTTCAACCATGACTTCTTTCTTCTTCTCAACTAGCATGGGAGGTCTCCTTGTAGTTTGCTCTGCCCGCTCGGTCATCGCAAACCAAGTATTGACCTAACTCTCTTCTCCAAGGCAAGAAGCATCTTTCTGTGCAGGAGAGCCCACCTCTCCTAACCCCTCTAGCAGAGTAATGATTGCATAAACCATATTTCTTAGAATGTAAAAATTAAAGCTCACCTCAACTAAGTGATTTCTCGAGTTCAGCTAGATGCCTATCCCAAGATGGATACCTTTAGAAATTATAGAATGTTGCAACAACTTAGAGCAATCGAGCTTTTATTTCATTGTTAATTGAATAATGCCGTTGCCCCACCTTCTATTTATAGAGGTAGACCTTAGGCAAATGAACTAACATCATCAATGTATGACACAAGAGTTATGCTCTTGAACTCCCGCCTAAATCATTGGCACGATATCTAAAGCATCAGCATGTTATCGCATGACACGTGTTCCATTTGGGAACCTCAACTGACATTTCTTGGCATAAATATCAAGACTTTCAAGGGTACTAATGGTACTACCCTTTAAATACCGAACTTAACCCTCAAGCTCTACCTTTTGTTATGCAGCTTCCTTGCACTATGATCCAGCATACTCTCCCCTACTTGTCGAATGTTGTGGCCGAGCTCCTTAAAGTGACACAGGTCCTAGTCTGATATAAATGTCAGATGACTAGGGGAATACTAGTGATACTATCCACAAGCTGCCGGCTCGATCTCAAAATTCGGTCATCGCCATGACCGAGCTCTCTGAGGAAGGGTAAACCTTGGTTCCGGACACCCAATCAGATCAAGCTCCTAATGTCCAGGTGGACAGTCTCCTGACATAGTTGCCATACGGCACTGCCACATCCTTAATTAGCTTTAGCACCGCTCAGAGATTCTCTCATTCCACCAACTATATATAGGGATAAACCCTCACAGGTAAATCTCTCTTGCTCTCTCTTCTACTTTCATATATTCAGACTGACTGAGCTCTGACTTAGGTATCAGAGCCTCCCCTTGGGAGCCCAATCTCTCTTTTCTTTCTTGTTTTGCAGGTAGGAGAGCAAGCACAGTAACACCCAAGCCCGAGCTAGGGCCCTCTGAGGTACGTCCCGTCATAAGTTTCTAAAATTATAATATCTTACATTTAAATCTTAATCCATAACCATGAGGGGAGAATAAAATTCCATAAAGCTGTTATTAATTCTCATTAAATTTAAATTATAAAATGATTGTCATATTAAATAACAATTTGATTTGTATTTATTAAATATTTTCAAATTTTGCAAACGTACGCAACAACATAATGTTGTTGCCATTCCAGAAAAATTTGTCCATATAAAGCCGATAATGGTATATTGTTGGACTTGAATATACATATTACGAATATGTGCTTAAAATCAATAGGTTTCATCGTTGTTTTTAAAACTGGATTGAACCAATCAATCGGATCTAATTGACTTAAAATCGAGATTGGTCCGATTTCAAAACACCAAAAAAATCATATTTACAACAAATAAGTCAAAACCAACAAAACTAGTTAAATCGGTAAGAACTGGATGAAATTGGATCAAACCAATTTTTTAAATTTGAAGTCAATTTTAAATAAAAATCAGAGAAAAAAATTTTAGATTTATTTTTTAATATGAATTAGATTTAATATGTAATATTTTTAATTGATAAAGTATATTTTTATTATTTTTAAACTTTTATTTTAAAATTTTTATTATTTTTAGTTTTTTCATTAATATCTATAAATAACAAAATTCATAATATCATTATATTATTAAATCTAAGTTAATTTGGTTGAAGTGGTTAAACTATAAACCAATCATGAATTCAGTTCCATATCCGGTCCGATTTTAAAAGCATTGGGTTTCATCATCATTATTGGTTTGTATACATTCACTAATGACTTTCAAATCTTTATATAATAATGTATTGAATATATGGCTTTATATTTTGATCCCACACACTATTTAATTTCATCTTATGATCATGAGCTGCCAAACCTTAACTAAAGGCTTTAAGCTGGTGGTAGATCTTGATAGTGTCATGTGTTTGAAAGGGGGAGAAAACCTGATTCCCCCTAAAACCTAAATCATGCATAGATCACTAGATTATTCAAATTAAATTGCAAAAGGCAGAATTTGCATACCTGACATCATCGTATGTTGAAGTTGAAGACGATTTTGGAGTTTGTCGCCTTCCAGGGGATACACACTTTAAGTTTAGCGGAAGCACTACTGAAGGAATGTAATGTTCTCTCAAAGTTGTTATGTTTCCCTGGAGACCACGACCCCTTATTTATAACTGATGATGATGATTAATTTCTATTTTGGTCCTTCAACAAAATAGAAATTCTTATCGGTCTCTACACTTATAATCCTATTACGAATAGGACACCTCAATAGTCAACAATCCTAATTTGATCAAAACTTTAATTGACTATTTTAATTTGACTGCAATACATATTTAATATTTAAATATATTTAGCTCATACTTATGATTAATTAGAGGATTAATTTTATCAATATAAAATTAATTCTAACAATCTCCCACTTGGGCTAACATATATTAAATATAAATGTATATACCTTAATGAGCTCATAAAAGCAGTCATACTAAAGGTGCCTCAAATAATCTCGTCCATTGATTATATCGATAAAGGACTGAAGGGTCAGTCGCCACATTCATCGTGACTCAAACCACCATCAATCACATTACCAATACTCTCAAATGACATAGATCAATAATAGGAGTGTAGCATGGAAACTACATGTAATGTGATCTAATCATGCCTGTTTCCAACTGGTCATACTTTAGTGAGATCAATCAATAAATAATACAGAGTGTAACAAAATAAATACTTTATTTTCTGCAGAAACTGAGTATTAATAACATAATATGTCCATTACAAAACAGAGTATACACAAATATAATGTAACCATAATGAACAAACTCCCACTGAAACTAAATAGTCTCAAATAATGTGACACCCATATGAGCAGTGTGCTCATGAAAAACTTTCGGTATCACAGCCTTAGTGAGCGGATCCGTAATCATAGAGTTCATTCTAATATGCTCTATGGATATCTGTCCACTTTGTATTATCTCCCTCACAGCCAGAAACTTTATCCCAATGTGTCTCGATCGAGAAGAGCTTCTGTTGTTGTTGGAGAATAAAACCGCTGAGTTATTATCACAGTATAATTTTAATGGCCTTTCAATGCCATTCACAATGCGCATCCCTGTGACAAAGTTCCTCAGCCAGATTGCCTGATTGGATGCCTCATAACTTGCTACAA
Organism: Garcia nutans; assembly: GCA_947685225.1. Taxonomy (NCBI): domain Eukaryota; kingdom Viridiplantae; phylum Streptophyta; class Magnoliopsida; order Malpighiales; family Euphorbiaceae; genus Garcia; species Garcia nutans. The sequence continues at coordinate 58,986,917 of CANTUV010000007.1, forward strand.
ATTCTGCTTCCATGGTGGAGGTAGCTACTAGAGTTTGTTTCACACTCTTCTAAGAAATAGCACCACCAGCCAAGAGATATATGTAGCCTGATGTGGATTTCCAACTGTCTTGGCATCCCGCGAAATCAGAATTAGTATACCCAATGATCTCAAGCTGATCTGATTGCCTGTATGTGAGCATATGTTCCTTAGTTCTCTGAAGATACCTTAAGACTCTTTTGGCTGCTTTCCAATGATCCATTCCTGGATTGCTGAGATATCGCCCTAACATGCCAACTATGAATGAAATATTTGGACGAGTGCAAACTTGAGCATACATCAGACTCCCAACTGCTGACGCATAAGGAATCTTCTGCATCTCCTGAATCTTAAGTTCACCCTTTGGACACTGATCAAGACTGAATTTATCTCCTTTAGCAACTGGGGTATCAATTGGTCTACTGTTGTGCATACTAAATCTCTTGAGCACTTTCTCAATATAGCCCTTTTGTGATAATCCAAGAATACCTCGAGTACGATCTCGATGTATTTGAATCCCTAATACAAAAGATGCTTCACCTAAATCTTTCATCTCAAAGTGTTTTGAGAGAAAGACTTTGGTCTCGTGCAGCAAGTCCTTACAGTTAGTAGTAAGCAATATGTCATCCACATATAAGACCAAAAAGATAATCCTACTCCCACTGAACTTGTGATACACACAATCTTCCACAACATTTGTCTCAAAACCGAAAGAGACAACTACTTCATGGAACTTGAAGTACCACTGACGAGAAGCTTGCTTGAGTCCACAAATGGATTTCTTTAATCTGCATACCAGTCGCTTTGGGTCTCCAGACACAAAGTTTTCTGGCTGCACCATATAGATGGTTTCATCAATGTCTCCATTGAGAAACGCAGTTTTCACATCCATTTGATGTAACTCAAGATCAAAATGAGCAACTAGAGCCATGATTGTCCTAAAAGAGTCCTTCAATGAAACCGGAGAGAAGGTCTCTTTATAGTCAATCCCTTCCTTCTGAGTGAAGCCCTTAGCTACAAGACGTGCCTTATATCTTTCCACATTACCTTTAGAATCCCTCTTGGTTTTAAATATCCATTTGCAACCAATGGGTTTCTTTCCTTCAGGTAATGGAACAAGATCCCAAACTTGATTGTCTTGCATAGATTTATATTCTTCACTCATTGCCTCAATCCACTTATGAGAGTTGGAATCCTGCATGACATGATGAAAGCTGATTGGATCATCTTCCACCATGTCTACAGTGTCCTCATGTTCCTGAAGATATACTACATAATCATCTGGAATAGCATTTCTTCTCTCTCTAGTGGACCTCCTTAAAGGCACAGGTTCTGGCTCAAATTCTTGAGGTTGTTGAGCTTGTTCTTGAGGAAATTGTTCAACATTGTCTTGTATTGGAACTTGATGTGCTTCTGGAACAGTGACAGGCATAGGAACCGGAACAGTGACAGGAGCAATGATAGGAATCGACACTGAGTGTTCCTAACTCGATCCCTCCTCAAAGACAATGTTTCTAACCTTACTTCTCCCCCCAAACTCAACATCCTCAAAAAATTTTGCATTTCCCGTCTTAAAAATAGATCTGAAAGTAGGATTATAGAACTTAAAACCCCGAGATCGCTCAGAATAACCAACAAAGTAGCTACTAACAGTTTTGGAGTCCAATTTTGTCTCATTAGGCCTATAAGGCCTAGCCTCAGCAGGACATTCCCAAACATAAAGGTGCTTTAGACTGGGCTTACGTCCAATCTAAAGATCATAAGGTTTTTTGTAGTAGCTTAGTTGGTACTCTGTTAAGAAGATAGACTGTTGTCTTTAATGCTTCTCCCCACAGAGACTCAGGTAAAGAAGAATGACTAATCATACTTCTAACCATATCCATAAGAGTCCTGTTACGTCTCTCAGATACACCATTCATGCTGGGTGTACCAAGCATGGTGTATTGAGGGACTATACCACAGTCCTGTAGGAAAATAGCAAATGGTCTTGGACGTTGTTCACCTGAACCATCATATCTACCGTAGTACTCACCACCACGGTCAGATCTAACGCATTTAATCTTCTTTCCAAGTTGGTTTTCAACTTCGGCCTTATAAGATTTGAAAACGTCCAGAGACTCTGATTTCTCATGAATGAGATATAGGTACCCGTAACGTGAGTAATCGTCTATAAATGATATGAAGTATCTTTGGCCATTCCTTGTTGCTGTAGGGAATGGACCACAGATGTCCGTATGTATCAATTCTAAGACGTTTGATGACCTATTGGCACCTAATCTCTTTTGTTTGGTCTGTTTACCTTTAATACACTCAACACAGGAGTCCAAATCTGTGAAATCAAGTGTATTTATTATACCATCTGACACAAGACGCTCTATTCTAGATTTGGATATGTGACCCAAACATCTGTGCCATAGAGCAGCTGAGTTATCCATATTCAGCTTCCTTTTGGTACCTATAGTACTAACTTGCAGGGTCTCATTATAAGAGGCATCGATATCTAACATATATAGATTATGAAGTGCATACAAGAAACCAGTACCTAAAATTTTTGAATCCATAGATAAAGTAACTTTATTGTTTCCAAATGAACAAGTAAAACCAGATTTGTCCAAATGGGAAACAGAAATTAAATTTCGCCTAAAAGACAGAATAACAAAAGTATCTACTAGATCCAAAAATTTCCAGTTCTTAAACGCAATCTAAAATGTCCTATTGCCTCTACTTCTACCGGTTCGCCAGTTCCCATATAAACGTATCTTTCACCGTCAGTTGGCTTTCCGTAACTTAGGCAACCCTGCATTGAAACACTTATGTGACTAGTAGCACCAGAATCTATCCACCAAGTGTTTCTAGGTACCGAAGTTAAATTAACTTCAGAACATACTAAAACCAAATATTTTCCCTTATCAGCAGTCTTATTATCAGTATTTTCATTCATAGGGACAAAGTTGGGATTACACGGCATGCTAGCTGAATTCAGAGAAAATAAATAATAAATAAATGACATAAGCTCACAATCCACAAAAATTGAAACAAATCACAAAAGTAGAGTTAAAATATTGGAAACAAGATACCGGACACAATATTAATATTCTCATCTTTGGACATAAAATATTAACTGTAATTGGTATCTCAACGCAGTAATCAAATATTGACAATTCAGTCTTATCAACTAATAAACCTTCCTTTGGACCGATTTATTATCCACATGGATGAACACATAATAATTATCACATATTTATTACCGCAATATATTCTCAATTCAGCCAGATAGCAACCTTCCTTTGGGCCGATTAACTACCCGCTACGAATTCTAATACACCTGTCTAATATTTCAAACAAATTAATTCAAACAATAGAGGTCACTTTGGCGACTTATTGCTTCAACCAATTTATTCTTACAAATATCAAACACAATAAGGACTAAAATATTCCAAAATTTAAACTTAAATAATGACAAATTAAAATTTTACAATTGTAATTAAAACCAAACAATTACAATTTTAAAATTTAGTTGCCAAAATTTCAAACTTAATTTGACAAACTCAACATTCTTATCAAATTGCAATTAAAACAGAATAATTACAATTTTGGAAATTAATTGTCAAATTACATTAGTAATTTTAAATTTATTCAGCCTCGAAAATATTATAAGTTAGTCCTTAAAAGATAAAATTTAGAGACGAAATTGCAAAAAATAGGCTAAATTAATTTAAAATCAAAATTTAGGGGTCCAGTATAAAATAAATCTAAGTTCTAATGGGCAAAAAAAAAATCCAACTAGCTTTTGGACCTAAGACAGCCGAAGCCCAAGTCCTTAAGCTTAAGCTCCCACGCAATCTCAATTCTCAAACAAGCTGCAATGTATCATCCAAAACGCAGTACTTCACTATGGACCATCTCGCACCATTGGAAAAAAAAAAAAAAGAGGACCTGAATGGTAATTCACCATCTCCTTCATCCCAACATCAGGCCTAACACGTGAAAGACTAAGATTAAATCAAAATTTCATAAAGATTTAATCAATTAATTAAAATCCTTAACTGTGTTCTTCTAAACCAAAACGAAGAATTTTTTTTTAATTCAAAAATTAAATCCAAAATAAAATTAATTCCAGAAAATTGATCTACCGACAAAATTAATTTCAAAAACCAACAACAATCAAGAACAAAATTTGATTCCAAATTAATTCTCGAAAATTACAATCACCGAATTAATTTTCTAGAATTAAAACAATAATCAATACCGCAATTTAATCGGAAAATCTAGCAACCTAGCATAGAGCTCTGATACCAATTGAAAGGGGGAGAAAACCTGATTCCCCCTAAAACCTAAATCATGCATAGATCACTAGATTATTCAAATTAAATTGCAAAAGGCAGAATTTGCATACCTGACATCATCGTATGTTGAAGTTGAAGACGATTTTGGAGTTTGTCGCCTTCCAGGGGATACACACTTTAAGTTTAGCGGAAGCACTACTGAAGGAATGTAATGTTCTCTCAAAGTTGTTATGTTTCCCTGGAGACCACGACCCCTTATTTATAACTGATGATGATGATTAATTTCTATTTTGGTCCTTCAACAAAACAGAAATTCTTATCGGTCTCTACACTTATAATCCTATTACGACTAGGAAACCTCAATAGTCAACAATCCTAATTTGATCAAAACTTTAATTGACTATTTTAATTTGACTGCAATACATATTTAATATTTAAATATAGTTAGCCCATACTTATGATTAATTAGAGGATTAATTTTATCAATATAAAATTAATTCTAACAGTGTTCTCTTAATTTTGATCCTTAAACTTCTTAAATCAGGATGTTGGTTCTTATGTATTTACGTTGATTTATTAGGTACTTGTCTTTGTTTTGTTTTGTTTTTCTTCTTTTTTTGTTAACCAACAACTCCTGGCCAAATTGATTAATACCATGTTTAGGGATCCAGAAGTTCAATCCATAAATTGATGAATCAATTCACAAATCAAAAGGCAATCATAATTTTCAGTTCCTCCTCTCTACTAATAACTTAAACGTTATCTCAAGCAACATAGCACTCATAGTTTATTGCATATTCAATTTATATTCAATTCATATGCTAAAGGCTATATTTATAACAAAGCCTTCCCAATTATAAGTGAAAAAAAGGTATTGTTCTCAAGTCATCCTCTTCCATCAATTCAACTTAAAATTGAGCAGCAGAAATATTAAAGATTTCATTTTATACTCATACAAACAGAGATAAGACAAATTGTATATTAACCCTCCAAATAAATTAAAATTAAACCATTTCACATTCAAATTTCATATTCAATCTCTTAAAAAAAATTCAATTCAAACTAATGCATAATCAAATTGAAGTTATCATATGTATAAAGCCTTTTCTTCCCAAATTCACCATAAGTACGACCAAAATGAAATTCAGAACAAGTCAAGAGAGTTCTAAACAAAAGCTAAAAAAATAGGATATAATAGGGGTCAAGCTAGATCGCATGTCAGTCGTTTTAGCAACATAATCAATTCCCCCTTCCTCATACATTGTAACGTGTACCTACATAGCCGTGTCATTCATTGAACTCTAATATACAGATCTAAACTTCATGCAACTCAAATTAACAAGTTTTAATTGTTAGATTTATCGACATATATATGTATATATTAATAATTTTGTATCATGTGTTATCATAAAAAGTTTAATCCAAATACTAAAAGTGATCTAACTTTGTTTAAAACTATAGTAAGCCTTTTATGCCATAACATGGACTTAAATGTATAGATAATTTCTAATTTTATGATGGGCTAAATTAGAAATAAGAAAAATGTCACTACAAAAAATACGCGAATTACTTATGAAATTTACCAACCAACTTAATTTTGTTACTAAATACTTACAATTGGATATTTGATTAATGGAACACCATCTATTTTTATTGGATGTTAGAACACTATATGAGATTCTATACGGATAGATACCTACCTGTAAACACATTCAAACTTTTAGATGTTTTTGCTATGCACATGACCAAAATTGGGATCAAGATAAATTGGCTAGTCAAAGCCAAAAGTGTATTTTTATTGGGTATCCATTTGGGAAGAAAGGTTGGAGGTTATATGATTTGGAAAGCAAAGAATATTTTGTTTTAATGGATGTTGTCTTCATTGAAACAGAGTTTCCATATGCTAACAATATTATAGATTCTTCCTTGACCAAGAATGGGTTTGCAAACTACTCTACAAATGATGACTCATATTGCAAAATGATGTGGAGGCAGCAAGCTCTAACCTCGAGTATGGAGCACGAGATGAATATTAAGATGGGCCATTATGAGGAGATGTCTATTGATGTGAATGTTGGAGTAGGACATAAGTGGTGCTGACATTAGAGGACCCATGGAGTTTGAGGAAAGCAACTCTTTATTCATTTCAAGGACTATATGATGCACACTATTCGAGTAAGCCCCTCAGTTGGTTCATTGTTCCAATCAAAGTCCTCAAATACACCCTATCCTATAGCACATTATGTGAATTGTGATAAATTTTTTATGCAACACTGATCTTTTCTGGTAGTTGTTACCATAAGCTATGAACTTAGTATTTATGTTGAGGTGATAAAGGATGAACGTTGGAGAGAGGTGATGAGAAAGGAGATATACGTTCTTGAGGATAATGGAATGTGGATAATAGAATATTTGCCTCTCGGGAAAAAAGAAATTGAGAGCAAATGGGTCTATAAGATTAAGCATAATTTGGATGGAAGCATCTAGAGATGCAAGAAACACTTAGTGATTCTTGGAAACAATTAAGTCGAAGGCATAGATAATAATGAGACTTTCACCCCGATAGCAAAAATGGTCACTATATGAATGTTCTTTGCTATTACAACTATAAGGAATTAGGAATTGCATCAAATGGATGTACATAATGCATTTCTGCATGGTGAGTTGAATGAAGAGGTGTATATGAAAATGTCATCTGGTTTTAGTCACACCCCGTTTCTAAAAGTAGGATCCAAGTAGGCTTAAGGCCACCAGGCGCCACGTTGAACCCATACTAAACTAATATATCTTCATGCATATTATTTATCTTGATTAATTTCTTAGATGGTTTATTATCAACTTATTACTAGCATGTATCCTTTCACACTCATTATCACTTTATTATTTACCCAAGATCTTTTGATATTTTCTTTCATACTTATTTTAATGTCATATCTTCAACACATACATTATATTTTACTAGCATTATAATTTACATCCATATCTTATTGTACCATTCATAACAATACTAAGAAGTATCTATAGTATGTATAACTTAACATATTTATTACATACAACAATTATTAGCTAACTATACTGTTCAATACTTCTTACTGGAAAAAAAAATTCAAGAAGCTAATAAACTTAAATCATCTCTTTCTGAAACCATGATGATTGAGTGAGTCATCAACTCGGTGAGTTATAGTCACAAGGGTAGCATGCACAATAAAAAGTATTTCAAGCTTCAAGAATAATAATAACGTAAGGTAGTCACACAATAAAGGTATCATCAATAAAACATAATCCATAAATTAGTCCACAATAATCAGACCAATGTCACAAATGCAAATTAAATAATATGATAGATAAACATATAGCTATAAAACCGAAAAAAATATATCACTATATGCATTCCAGTACTATCATATATCATACAGATTAGGGCAGTAATTTCTTTCTTTCAAATAGAAGTCTCTATATGCACATAGTCTGATAGTATAGCCTTCACCAAGTTAGGATTCTAACATATTAGCTAAACAAATGGCTTAATATAATCACATAAGTCTAGAGGTCACATAGGATTTCACAACTTATAAATACAAGAACACAATCAATAAAAGTATCAAATAGTTCAAGTATCAACAATGGTTCACATTCCATCAAAGAATTTTAAAGTAACAAAAAAAGGGATGGACACTATAACTCACCATTTAATCTTAAAATTTAATTTCTCTTGGTCACTGATAATTTCGGATCAATTCTATGGTAATCATTGACCTACATTCATATTCACATACATATTGTACATTGAGGTTCGTTTCTAGATTATTATTTGTCGTTCAAGGTTCTTTAACCTTTTTATTGTTTAATGTATATCTTAGAAAAAATTAATATTGTTTCTTTAGATCTTCATTTTGTTTTATTTAGGTCTCATATGTCATTTTATATTTTACTTGGACTCTTAGTTAATGATTGTAAAACCCTACTAAAAGAAAGCTCTTGTTTTTCCTTTCAATTTGTAAGGAGATCAGCGAACACTATTGCAAAGACAGTTAGTTCATTAATTGATTTCTAGGAGTGGTTAGCAGTCCCTTCTGTCTATTGTGAACGCTTTGGCTTTGGACATTTCTTGAATGAATAATACGTAAACTTTTCCATCAAAAATAAATAAATAAAATAAACGAACGGCTATATTAATTTAATCAAACTCCAAGGACTAAATATTAATACCCTTGGTCTTTTTTTAATAAATTATTAATTAGTCCTCGAAATTTAGCTTATTTAACAAATTTATGAAAAAAAATATTAAATAATCTTTTCGATTAACAAAATAGTCTTTGTATCCCAAATGCCAAACATTTTTCATTAAGTAAATGGAAAAAAGTCTAAAAAATATCCTTTTATTTATTAGATGGTTGAAAAACCTAATTAATGTAATGCAATATTTTTTTCATCTTTTTTTATTTTTTCATAAAAGCTCAAATTGAATATAAATTCTTTTGAATTTGTACCTGATTTAAAATAAATACAAAACCATAGTGAATATTATAAATAATAAAAATATATATTTCTATAATAAATAACAAAAAAAATTACACTATAAAAAAATATATAACATTTCATTTTAATTGGTTGGAAATGTATATACAATTTTTTTTATCCGTAAAATTATAATTTTTTAATGTTATTGAAATATATAAATATATTTTTTATTCAAACTTTTAAATAAAAATTGAATTCCAATAACATCAATACAAAATAAATTATATATATTATGTCAAATTTAATTTTGGATCTAATTATATAAAGAGAAAAAAAAAAACTCACTAATCAAATTCACTAATCAACTTGAATTTTATCCTTTTCTTTTTCTTATATTCAAGGGTAAAGTTCTCATTTGACTATTTAAGAAATAGCTTTGACTAATAGTAAATAACAGCTAATTGGTTGATGAAATCAAATATAGAGGACTATTTAATTGATGTCTCAAAATGAATGGAAAAAGTCAATGTTTTCAGAACCGGACCGGAGATCGGACCGGCACTCCGACTAGGTCACTGATTTTATTGGTTGGACCGGTTCAACCGGATTTTTGACTTTTTTAGAACCGGCACTATTACACATAAAAATATTAAAAATTCTAAAAGGGAGACCAATTTGTATAATATAAAATTAAGGATGAACTAAATTATATTATAAAACTATGTCATGATAACATATAAATTATATAATTAAGTAAAGAAACTAAATACTTAACATCTTAAACATTAATATTAAGATCAATATCATTTAAATTAACACCGAGATTTCCATCTTGCTCAATGTCATCATCTTCTTCTTCTCCAACTTGAATTGGATTCTCCTCTTGATCTAAAAATTAATTTGTGTAAAACATATATTAGTATGCATTATTTAATTGATTGCACTAATTTAAATATAATAAAAAAATTAACAATTACAAACCATGAGAGATTTCATTAAGAGGTTCATCACCATCCTTTGGATACTCTTCTTGAATTAAATTTTCCAATTCATTATAATCAAGTTCAGCTTCTTCATCATCTTCCACCAATAATTGATTGGCTCATCATCTTAGAAGACAAACTGTTTTGGGAAGCAGAGGAGTCTTCTCTGGTATTAAAAATTTAAAACAAACCTAATTAATTTTAGAATAAAAATTTAAACCAGTCCGGTCCGGTTCACCGATTTTATCCGGTTTCACGGTCCAACCCGGTTTTCATCCTATATCTGGGTTAATTTACAAATCCGACCGGACAAGCAACCGGTTTCCAGTTTTCCGGTCCGGTCTGATTTTAACAACACTGGAAAAAGTATTTAATGAAATCAAATTTTGCAGACTGACGTTTACATCAGACCATCTTACGATGGACTCTCAAAGTGATCAAAGGCTTGTTGATAAAAATATATAAAAAAAATTGAAAATAATCTCATGTTTATTATATTTATAAATTATTTATTAAAATATTAAAATTTATAAAATATTTACTAAAATATCATATTTATGTTAGTTTATAATAAATTTATCATAGATTTATTATGATTTTATAAATTTTACATAGTTTATAATAAGTTTATTATGAGTTTATAATAAAATGACTAAAATATCTTTTGTAAACAATAAAAATATTAAAAAATATGATAGAGAATGTCATTTTCCTTAATTCAAATTCTCAAACAGTAGCTTAATCAAGTTGGAAAGCTCATTGGTAGATATGGTCACGGCTCGGTTTGAACTCGGAATTCGATCAAAACCGAATCGGTCAAAATTAAAATCGGAACTATTCTAAACCAAAACTTGAACCTCGATTCATATTTTGGTTCAGGTTTATAATTTTTAAAAATTATCAAACCAGCAGTTTTCACGGTTTAAAACCGTCAGTTCATATCGTTAAAAACTGTCGGTTCAAACTATTAAATTGGTACATTTTGTTTAGGTTATTATATTTATTATATTTATTTTTTATTCTTTAATTTTAAATTTTTTACTAATCATATAAATATCGCTTATATTTTAAATTTTTTTACATTTTTAAATTTTAATTTCTCTTATTTGTCTCTTTATTCTTCAATATATATTTACATTATAATTTTCAATATTCTCTAGAATTTCTTTTTTTTTAATTTGCTCTCTAATATTTTCTATAATCTACATTCTCATTTTTTTAAAAAAATTATGCATTATAATCTTAATTACTTTATTTTATATTATATTCAAAATTTATTTCTATTTTTTATTTTATTTCTATTATTTTTAAATTTTTTTTCTCCTATGTATTATTATTTTTTATTCAAAATTTTATTACATTATGATTTCTAAAAAATGACAAATAGTCAAAGCTTAAATTTTAGATTAAGAAAGAAAATAATATAATTGATGAATATTTTAGACCGATTGACATAGAAAATATAATTGAAGAAATTAAAATGATGATAATAATATTTAACAATTACATAAATATAATATAAAAAATACGTAAACGTTAATTTCTTCTTAAAGTCCAACAAGATACATAAGCAACTTGTCTTTTTTAAGTTGCGTCTATATCTTTTTTATTATTTTTTTTAGTAAATTAATCTCAATATATTTATTTTTTTATAAATTTTAATTTAAAAATTTTTTTCTAATTAAAATTACATGTAAATTATTTCGTAAATTGTTCCAAACCTGAACCATCGTAAACCATTTTAAAATTATCCCTTCGAACTCCCTCCTCAAACTGTCTCTCAAATCGCATTCAAACCAGGATTCAAACTGGAATCGGCGGTTCCTAAACTTTCTTTGAATAGTTCTGTAGAAGGTTCGGTTTAGATTCAAAAATTTTCTAAACCAAAACCGATGGTTTGTGAACTGTTGCTAGGGGTGCTCATGGTTCGATTAACCGAACTGTGAGTGAGTTTAAAAAACCAAACCATTGGTTTCTATTTAAGGAAATTCTAAACTAAAATCGAACCATTTGTAAATGGTTAACCGATAAAAAATGGATGGTTAACTGATAGTTTCGGTTGTTAACCATTTCAATACATATAACTTAAAATATAAAATTTAATAAAAATTATAAATTTCACACACAATCAAAATACATAATAACTAATTTAAAATTTAATGTAATAACCAATAACATCAACACAAAATTAAATTATATAGAATATATTTTAAATTCAAATACAATAAAAGCAAACTTGATTCTCAATCATCAATATTGCTTAAAGAATGATACGCAAGAGGATTCTACAAACACCCAAAAAAAGAAAGAAAATATAAATTAGAATGTAGTATATAATACAAATTTAAATAAATTTTAAAAAAAGTGAAAAAATAATTTTACCTAAATTGATCATTTCAAGTTCTTCCATGCAATGTTCAATATAAATTCTTTCATTTGGAGATTGTAACCAATCTTGCGCACAAATGAGAGCTTCCACCATTGTAGGAGTTAAACAACTTCGAAATGAATCAAGAATGCATCCTCTCATGCTAAAAGCCGATTTAGAAGCAACAGTTGATACAAACATTGCCAATACGTCTCGAGCCATAAGAGAAAGCACTCAAAATCTAGATGAATTAATTTTTCACCAATTCAATATATCAAAAGAATTATTAGACTCCTCACAATCCTCACTCAAGTACTTATCCAATTTAGATTTAGATTCTCCACAACTTTGGACCACTTTTTCTTTCTTGTATAAAGAGTGCAAAAAACGAGAGGAATTTTTTGAAGCTTCCACTTCTATGTTGCTCTCTTGTGAAGAGCTCTCATATGGTCGTACATGAAGTTGTGATTAAGACGAGTAATAAAAATTAAACATAGATTTCAAGACTTTCTCCACCTTTTCTTTTAAAATATTAGCACTTGTATCATCATATAAGGCTTTGATGATCCAGTTAACATATTCCAATTTATGTGTAGGATTAAGAACAACAATAATAAATAACATAACATTAATATTCTCAATATTCGCCCAATATTTGTTATGCTTGTTTTTCATCCTCAAAGCCATTGAACTCAAACTTAAATCATCGCTAAAACACCATGTTTTAAGCATGAGTCCAAGGCCATATATTTGCTTCATGTATTCATTACCAATGACATAAAGAGAGCTAGAGAAACTCAAAGTAGTATCATAAAAAACTCGAAGAAACGGCAGTAAATGTTTTGCATATTCCCAATCCTTATAACTAGGTAAACCATTTTTTAGCAAGTTCAACAACATACTTATTATCTATTATTTCTAGCAATTCAAAAGCCTTTTGAAATTTCAAAGATGCTTCCAACATCAAAAGAGTAAAATTCCATCTAGTTTCAACATCCAAACACACAACAGTTTTACTTTATATCAGAGATTGCTCCACACAAGATTTAAATTTTTTAAGCCTAGCATGAGAAGACGTCACTTATTTTACTACAGAGCGAATTCATACAATAGAATCATTTAATTCACTCAATCCATCTCTAACAATTAAGCTTATGCACACCTCATATGCAAGTATTCACCTTGCAAGACACTCCCCTTCTAACTATTAAGCCTTCCTTTCAAGTATTGAATGCCCAAATCATTTGAACTTGCATTATCAACAGTAATTGTAAAAATTTTACCTGTACCCCAATCAAGTAATCGTCTCTCAACTGTCTTACCAATTATTTCACCAGAATGACTAGAAAGTGAACAAAAATTTATAATTTTTTTATGCAACTTTCAATTTATCATCAATAAAATGAATAGTTATATACATATAACTCAAATTTTGAATGAATGTCTATGCATCAGTAGTAAGACTAATTCTAGAAGAAATTTTTTTGAAACAACTCTTCAACTTAATCCTCTCTTCTATGTACAGATTAAAACAATCTCTAGCTATAATATGACGGGAAGGAATTATAAATTGTAGTTACATTACACGAATAAGTCATGAAAACCTTGATGTTTCACATGCCTAAATGGCAACTCATCCATTATGACCATCCTAGCATAATAGTTCATGCATTCTTCTTAAATAAACTTTCAAGAAGCAAGTGGAAAAGTAGTATTCTCTTTAACTATATCTTGTTGGGGCTTAAAAGCTAAGGTGTTTTAACTACTGCCTAAATTATATAGATATTTTTTACACCTAGATAAGTAATTGCTTAAACAACTTGTGCCGCTAGCAGATGGACATACAAGAGATTTACTACAATATTTATATTTAGCTTTTTTTTCCTCAGAATTTTTAAAATTATTTGACTCAAAGTACTCCCAAACTCATGATTTATTTCTTTTACTACTCAACATGGGTGGTTTTGTAGCATTTTCAGAAACACTTGCCTTCACCGAATTATCATTATTCCTTTGAGGGGCAGCACTTGCACTATCAGCTGTAATTTTTGTATTATCTCCGGTACTTGATATCTATTCAAGTTTAAAAAATGTAATTATTTCAAAACATTGAGTATATAAATTTTAAACTAAAGCTTAACAAAATATAAATTTTAAAGAGAATAAAAATATGACAATTTTGCTAAAGTATTTAAAATATGATCATGATAATTATTTAAAATTATGAATCAATAATAAGATAAACTTTTAACAACTTGAAATCAATAAAATTATAGACTTTTAACAACTTAAAATGAATAAAATTAAATATAACTAACTATTAATGACATGCATTTATCATAAATTATTTATTATAATTTATAATAAATTATTACTTAAATGATAAATTATACAGTGCAATTTCCCCTTATTTTAAATTTTTTTTAGGAAATTATATAGTAAAATATATATTTTATAGTTTTTAGTTTACACTAATACTATTTTTTTATTTTTATAATACATAAAAAATATATATTATATTTTTATAAATTTTTTTATATTCACAATATTTTTATAAATTTTTTGTTGAATAATATTTTTTTTATTTTCTTCGAAATTTTCAAGCTATTTCCTTTGGTGATCAGAATTGGAAATTTATTGGATAAGAATATCACTGTCCCTCGATACACCACTACAACTAGTAAAAACATAAAACCAATTAAAATATCAACGACCGATACCACTACAACCAAAAAGCAACAAAACTAGCAGTCCCATCATAACTCATTAACACTATTATCAATAATACACTCGAGCAACCCCATTATACCTATAAGCACTGCCATCAATAATACACCCAGCGCCATCACCGAAATTTAAAACAGAGCCAAACCAAGAATTATTACTATCAATAATACACTCGAGCAACCCCATTATACCTATAAGCACTGCCATCAATAATACACTCAGCGCCATCACCGAAATTTAAAACAGAAGCCAAACCAAGAATTATTACTATCAATAAACTCTTGTATAAATTTATCATAAATTATTACTTAAACAATGAATTAATTTTAAATTAACATATTCTAAATTTACAAAATTTTAAATTATTAAACTATCACTCATCAATTATTCACATTTATTATATACATTAATTATATTAATTTAATAATATTTAATTCTCGTCGAAAACAGGTCATCGGAGTATCATTATCGCCAGATTTCGGCCAAAAAAAAATAATGTCTAAAATTTTCAAATTATGTATCAAAATGAAGATTATTAAGAGAAAATTTTAAAAATACCAGGAAAAGAAAGTCAAAAAATTGACAAAAAGCTAGTAAGAAGTGGCTGATAGTGTTAACCACCGTGGACTCTTCGTACCCCACGTGGCTGTTGTTCTGACCGCTGATGACTACGAAATTGGTAGTAATACACTTGTTGAAAAATGGACTTTCAATAATGTGGGAGGTGACAGTCGAAAGTGACCAAAAAATAGCTGATTGAAGAAGAAAAATCAGTCTCTCTTTTGGTATTTTCTCTCATTAATTGATATTCTCTCTCTTTCAGATAATTAATACTCTTTCTCTTTTTATTTTTATAAACTTTTAAAATATTATATTATATTTATAATATTTATTTTTATTATTTATTATTTTATTATTATATATATAATAAAAAATATACATATAACATATTATCCATCGATTAATCGAATCGATCGATTTTTAATAAATTAAAACTGAAATCAAAAACCTAAAAAAATTAAAATTAAAAACATAAATCTAAACCTAAACTATCAATTTAGTTAATTATAATTTTTAATTCTATTTGATTGATTAGTATCGATTTAATTTTTTATTTAATCAATTTTTTTTTATCATCCCTAACTATGGCCATGTCTGCTGATTGGCAAGTCACTGTGAGACGCTCTACAGAAAGTAACAGGCTATCTTTTTAGGCCCATCGGACTCTGTTTCCAATGCCATAACCCAACATCCAATATTCTACCCACCTGCAAATAAGATAAATAACCTAATATGGTGCAAGAACTTGAGGAACTTAAGTAGGGATTTAGCTGTTCCAGCACCATGTTGCATTGTTCAAATTCTTGCATAGATGAAGATTTCAAATGAAAGGGAATTTGAAATTGACACTAGAGTTGCTTGGAAAAAAAAAATTCAAATTCACCTTCCTTTGAACTGCCAATTAATCCAAAAATGGAAATGAAATGAATGAATGCAAGGGCACTATATATGAAAGAAAATGATTTCTTACATCCTTACACCAGAAGAATGACAACTGCTAATGATAAATGTAAATGATAATAGTCTGAATGAAGAATGTTAATGGGTTCTTAAAGAATTACTGATACACAAACTGGGAAGGTTTGTATACCAGACTATGACCTAGTTCCAGGAATATAACAATGTTGTCAATGCCAAAGTTTCATACAGAAACCTGCCGGCACAACAGATGATCTTCTGCTGGAAATACATTCTGAAAAGGTATCCACAAGCTGCTCTGCAAGAGATGCTGGATCTTGAATGAAAGTATCAACAAATGCCTTCACAACCCTTATCTCTTGTGGGGTTGCTCTTAAGCTGTACCAAGTCAAAAATTTCTGCCTGAAATTCCTCTCGATATGTCCCTCACATTCTAACCATCTGATAACCTTCACATAATATTCAAAATCCCTGTCTGAATGACCATTGGCTGTACATTCATCATCTCGCCTTTCTCCACTTCTCTTCTTTGACGTGCTGGCATCTTGGGGCTCCTCTCCTTTCCCAGCCCCAATTGGTAGATCCTTGTTGCTGGATTTTGACCTCGCATGTCTTCCTTGCACATCCTTAATCATTTCCAACTTACAGGGGGTAATGGGCAAGCTAGCCTCTGAATTACCAACATAAGGCACACATTCCAAGCCAGTCTGGACAGGGGTATCTAACCCATTCTCAATGCTTGTCTCGTCAACTATTTGGCCCTCGGGCTGAAGCTTCTGCATATCAGAACTTGGCATGAAGTCAACTACCTGCGTTACCAGTTCCTTGTCTAACAAAGGGACTGCATCTGTTGGGTTCCCTTCATTCGTGCTACTACAGATAATAGCACCGCTGGACACATTGACAGAAACTATTTTATCACTGTCCTTACAATAGCTAAGATAATTGTTTACCCGATTAAGGATCTGATCTCCAGATGCAGCATTATGATTGGTTTCATCTTCCACAGAAGATGGATTAGAAAAACTGCTGCAATTGGTTGCTGGGCTTTGACTTCTTTCAACAACCAAGCAATTTGGGATTTCATCCTGTGTACAGCACTGAACTTCAAATGTGCCCATTTCTCTTCTTTCATCATTGAAGGAAACAACTTTAAAATGGTATTCCGTTGCAGGAGATAGACCTCCAACAACAAACCTTGTATTTGGCATATACAGTATGCATGTTGGTTCTGTTGGATAATCCATATCCTGAGCTTTGCGATGCCACAAGGTATAGCCAACAATAGCACATGGTGAAGGATCTTCAGAACCCAAAACAACAGTAAGTGAAGTTGCATACACATCTTCAAATCTGACTATTGTCGAAGTAATTGCGTTTAAATCTGCAAATATTACACGAGAAACAGAAAGGTCAATAACTTTCTCAAAACTAATTGCCTTGAGAAATACCAAACATGAAACCCAAAATTTCAATGGCAACAAACTAATAACTTTCCATGATTCGAAGTTTCCGTGATTGGAAGTTCAGTAGATATGTCTCAAAGGGAAAACTACAATGACCTCTAATTCCAGCTATTAATAAATGAAGTAACATGAAATTTTAACCTTACACCAAGTACCATATATTCTGTTTAATATCAATAGTTAATGACCACGGTGGAAGCACAAAATAAAGAGTACCTCTCATCTTTGGATCCGGGAATGGATGCACAGTTGTATCCGAAAGCATTTTGTCCAGCGATTCCAAAGCAAAAGCGCACAATTTTTTAACCTCAGGTCCTGAAGAAAGTCTGTTGACAATACCCCTACCCATCTTTACAGGTAAGCCAGTTAATGGACCCACTTCAGCTTCAAGCTTCTTTACAGCTTCATCTACAATCTCATAAAGTTTTTGATACTTTTCAGTACCGTTGAGAAGTTTTTGGCTTAGGGACACACGATAGCAAAGTATGTCAACCCGCCTGGTATCCTTAGCCATCAATAGTTGTTTTCTCCAGCATCTGAATACAATAAAGATCCACAAACTGGTTAAACTTTGTTATGGTTATACAGAAAGTATAGTTCTGTGCAACAAAAGATGCCAAGAAGAGCAATTTATGATCATTTTATGTGCCTACTTCCCAATATTTCATTCTGAAAGGCACTGGATGAGGCAGCCGTATTAAACACTATGAGAAAAACTTTTAGCAACATTAAAGTTTAATGATATAACATAGGAAAACTTTTCCTGAAATTCTCCAGGAAACTGCAAGCACAGGCAAAGAGATACTGCGACTTCTGATGGAAATAGTCAACACAATGATCACATGCATTAAATTTATACCAGTCATGCAGAATACGTTCACCACCAGAGACCATATTGTTCATATAACAATGTGGATTTTGAGTTCTCTGGAGGGGAGCAAACAATAAAACTGAATTAGCACAAATGAAAAAGTTCACCGAGTTACAAGACAGGATATAATTTCTAGATCTTCAACCATTATGAGATGAGATTTAAATTGCAATTCCATAAAGCATCCTGAAAATAGATTTCTTTTGAAGGGGAAAAAACTGAACATAGACGCCAAAAATACCCAATATATTTCACGAAGTTTCTCTTGTTCTCTCATCTAACAGAAAGGGCAGTAGATTATAAAGGAATGGACATTGTACAAGGAGAAAGAATAGGACATCTAAACAAGGACTTCAGCACCATTAAACATTTGCACAGCAAAACTAATAGAAGCAAATGGATAGAAGAGCAAGCAAATTTATAATAATTTTCCACATTCATCAAACTTATTAAATCAACGAGTACATCTTTTTTATCTACAAGGTGAGTTTCTCAAAATTCTTTGGGCCTCCTCAAAGTTCCATTAATTCTGCAGTTTCTCATTTAAAATCTTCTTGAATTGCCTCAATTTTTTTTCTTTATCTGCATTTTATCATGATCAAAACACTCAGCCAACAACTGACACTGCATGTGAAAACATGAAGACCACTTTTTTTTTCGAATTTTTAGACAGTTCCAATATACATTATCTTTTATTCCCCACTCACTTATAGTTAAGAGTGAATTTATATGCAGAATGGTGCATTAGCACTGCATAGGACAAAATAAATATGAACATTTCATTTACAAGATGCCCCAACAATGAGAGTGGAAATCCTTCCAATCTGATATAATTACTTTTGCTTAAAATCCCTCCAAGTAAATACAATTACTTATGTTCGTGAACAAAACAAACAAATTGGTGATAGTATATTACCAATTGGAAAACCAAATCCAGAAATTATACTTGATCGCATCATATCAACTAAATCTGCAAAGGTCCGCACCACATCAATCAGGCTGATCTGTCAAGGACTCTAACAAGCATAACCAGAATTTACACCTCATTCATCACAAAGAAAGACATCGCTTCTCCACATGAACTAGAAACAAAAAGTTTTTACAACCCCTTCCTGCAATGATTATTGATTCTCTAAATGATAGAGCGATATGATTATGACAAGACATTATTGATGACAATTAACTGGAAACTGAATTCTTGCACCTTATAAATTTCCTATACCCTACACGTATAACTATGAGTAATGGAAAAAGGTGCAATAAAGAGGACAGCAAACAAGATGAGTAAAGAAAGGAGAATCTGTAACTTGATGCATAACATCTGTAGACAATTGACTAGTTTGTGAATTTTTAGGGAAATTTTCAGAGTGTTGTTGAGGCTTCATAAGAAGTATTATAACTTCAGAACCATAACACAAAATCAAGATTTGGGGCTGTTTTTCATAGGATACTGTACCAGTAGAGTCAGTAGCAACCAGACTAGTGCCTTGGGATTATGGATGAATGAAATAGGATGTACAATGAAAGATTTCAGGGATTTAATGGGGAAAAATTCAAATCAGAAATTCATTACTTGCAAAAATCAAGGAAAAAAGTAAAGATTCTAAATTCACATCTAGCATTTCCTAGGTTCATGCAAGCATTACAATTGCACCATGTAATCATCACAGAGTTAAAAGCTTCTAAGTTTTCTATAAAATTGATTCGTTGTATTTATATACATAGACACACGCGTGCAAGCACACACACCTCATAGGACTTGGGCTTCTAAGTAGGAAAATCAGAAGCTCAATAATAAAACAACAAAAACAATAAAGAAACTTGGAAGCCTGATATTAAGGCCTATAATTTGCACAATCTAGAAAATAAAGAATTAAGAAAAGAATAAACAGATGAGGTCAGATAGAAAGCCAGAGAAAATCATCCTCAAGATCTTTTTGATTGCCAATTTCCTGTCCCTCTTAAACACAACAAACAAGTATGACCACCTCTTAAAGGAACCCCGTTCTCTCATTAACCTAGAACCAGAGAGGAGGTTTATAAAGTTGGATCAAAAAATCTACTTGTAAAATTGTAAAATACTCTTTGCAAGTCATATACATACACATAAAAAACTATTATGTAACTTATTTCATGTGTTAAGATTCAATTTATTTTTACAGATTATTTTAATTTTTCATTTATCAGGACATTATTGTGAGAATACAGATTATTTTAATTTTTCATTTTTTATCAGGACATTATTGTGAGAATAAAATAAATGGCAAAATGATTTGAAAAGTTGGTATTCATTTAAGTTTCACACTTATTTGTATATCAGAAGCAAATAACAATTATTAGTACCATCAATTATAATTTATATGTAATGTTTAATACTTAAAAACATATACTGATATCAAAGTAAACAACTGATAATGAATTTCATAATAAATTTAAAAAAATAAAATAAACAATCAAATTTGTAAATTTGCAACCTTTTATCATCTAAACTTTGTAAAACCATACTGATTCCACCATTGAAATCAAGAATTTAACTCAATTTTACTTGACTCTGAGTTTGTATACATTTTAAATCTTTAACACGTTTATAATTCATGGAATCATAAGAGTCGAATCGCATTTTAATATCAAAGATGCCATTTATCCAGAAAAGTTTCTACTAGGCCAAGGCGTCCATCAAAAACCAATTGAGTTGTCACATAAGCTAAAGAACAGTGTACAATTAGGTGATCCACAGTTACACAGTCCCTCTAGACATTGTAAGCCACAGACTATAATATCACAAGGAACAATGACAGAAATGCAAATTATCTTTAGAAAGTAGATTTCCGGCAACCAAGAAAGGTCTGTGGAGCATCAGTCCTCCAGAAAGTAGGGTACAACACTACATGAATAAAATTATTACCCAAAATTCATTCTCCAAGTGAGAAATGCATTAAAAAGCAAACTATAGCAGATACATCAATTTTATATAAACTTATGCTAGAAAAGGTAAAGTTTTAACTCCATCACAATTTTTATATCTACAGTTATGAGAAGCAGAAATAATACAACAATCTATTAACAATAATTTGGACATCCAAATAACAAGTTAACAAAAGTAGAAGGGGAAAACAAATTGTCATTCAATATGGATAATTTCTTCAAGGATGCATAGGTATGAGCAATGTGCGAAAAACTTTAACCAAGTTAAAAAGAAGCGTTTACAATAGAACAAGATGAATGGAAATACCACACACAAATGCTTACCCAAGTAAATCATTCACTTTCCAGCAAGCTACACAGCAAAAACTCCCATCATGCCCATCTTTTCCAATGCCCGAATTTTCATGTTTCAAGGCACAGTCAAGGTGACATGACATGCCACATGCAACAGCCTGAAATGGAGGCTCTGAGCTGCAAGTTAACCACAGACTGGGGTCCTTGTTGTCATCATACTTATAGCAGATGCAACATGAACACCTCTTGCAAAATGCATCATCTTGTTTTAAGGTAGCTCTGCAAGCTGAGTTTTTACAGAATACAGTATTACCTAAATCATTGCCACCATTATTAGTTGTATTATAGTTAACTGAAACAGTTAACCGTGATGGATTATCAGTTTTCCTCTGCCGTTTGGAAGATCTCTGGACAGGTGAAGGAGATGATTCTGTTTCAACATCCATTGTGGCCTCAAAATCACCTGTTTTCTTTTCGGAAACAATTTTCAGAAGGTGTTCTATGATTTTCAGCTTTGTCAAGCCCGTATACTTCCTTTCTTTTCCCATCTCCACGCATAGTATCTGCAAAATTTCCTGACGGCTCCATGACTGTAGCATTTCAGCGGCACCTGCATGCTTTGATAATTTATAGACAAATTCTCTCTTTTCATCCATGCTTAGCTTACTACATTTTGATGGATCAAGTGCACTCCCTGGGTACAATCAAAAGGACAATGTCTTTGCTTTCAGACTTTATTTAAGAGAAAAGCCAAAAGCTTTTTAGTCTAATCTCCATGTGAACATCTGTGTGTGTACACATGGAAAACAGATTTGAAAAACAATAAGAGAATAAGAAACAATTTCAAAAGCAAATGCTATCAGATAAAGCTTTCTTCGCAATTCACACAATATCCATCACAAGTGCAAAAGAGCCATATAAAATATTAATATCTTCTTCTAATTAGGAAGTCTTAACTGGATCTTCGGTGTGTGAAAAGTGTAAGAAAACCAGAAACATGAGCAAACACACGCATTATACTCAATCAATTAAATGTACCCAGGATCACTTGTCTTCATAGCAACAACCTATAAGGAGATTCAACAGAATTTCTTGGTCTAAATTTCTTTTTCATAGCACAAATTATTAACTAATTAAAACACAAAACATGTGAACAAATGGTTGACTTGCATTAATAAAGACACTCCACCTACATCAATAATACAAACTTTACAGAATGATCAAACTTATTGGTGTATCTCTTAACAATGAAACCATCCATAAAAAATAAAATTAATAAAACCTTAATTTGACTTGGAAACTCCTCTCCTGAACTTTCACAGAGATCATGAGCAAGTGTGTATTCACATAGGAGCATACCATAAAGATCCTAGTCCATCGTATAAAATATGCGGGTTTAGTCAATATGTATAAAACTCAATAATGCACAAATATTATATGCAGATAAAAGAAAGTTTACCAACCTCAAAAATTCAACCACCACAATAGTTTTTTTAAAATATATAAACAATAATAGATTGCTGAATATTAACGACGAGATAATTTATCTCAAAATCAACAGCTATCTGTAATAAACACCCAAGAAACAGTCATTTTTACAATAAATAAGAAAGCCCAGACACTATAATCAATAACCAAATCATTACAATTCACAAATAATAAAATTTCTAGTAAATGAACAACCCTGCAAATTACAAATCTATCAAATGAATTTACCTTGGTTAAAATAAAAGCTTACATGATAAATCACACACAAATCCAAACAACGAAAACTAAAAGCAAGAAACAATTCTAACCAGCAAATTAACAATTAAAAATTAATACATAGAAAAAGAATTAAATTTTACCCTCAAAAGATAAATCCATAATTAGAATTACAGAATAATCACAACCAAGTGAGCACACCACATTATCACCAAAAATCCAACCTACAAAAGAAGAGAAAATTCAATCAGAATTCCTTAAGAACACACATCCAATAGTTGAAAAAAGAAAAACCCAAATGAAGAAAAAGAAGAAGAGTGAGAGTGGAAGAGAAGAAAATAAGAAATACCCAGAAAAGAGTGCTTGAAATTCTACAACAACAAGCGAATCCATGACTTATCAGAGGCTCTTTCTTCTTCTTCTTCGTCTTCTTCTTCCTCCTGAAGACATATATACATATATATATATATATATACAGAGACAGAGAGAGATTTAGTTATTAAAAACAGAGTTTGGTTGTGTGCGAGTGTATGGGTCCTCCCCTTCTGTTTTCAGGACCCGGAGGTGTAGAGAAAAGAGACTCGAGGAGGACTTGTTGAAGAGAGAGAGAAAGAGAAGGAGAGGGTAAGAGCATGAGAGAAAGAGAAGAAAAGTATTTAATAAATATTGCTGCGAAGAGATGCAATGCGGCTGCACGTCAATTTTTCTTTTTTTTTTTTACCATACCCTCTCATTACTCAACGTTGCTTTAATTATTTTTTGATTATTATATTTATTATTTATTTAATTTTTATTCTTGATTATTTGATAAAACATATTTAAAATATACTCCATTATTTTACAGATAATTATAATTTTAAATATTAACTTCAAGTCAATAATTGAATATTTATTTAATGTCCTAACAATTTAAAACTTTAAATTGTTATGATATTTATTTAAGTAATATATTTAAATTTTCAATAAAAAAAATAAACTATTCAAGTAAAGGCTTATTTTAAAATAATAATTACCATACTAGTTTAATTAAACTTTTAAAGGTTTAAATTATTAGTTTTGGAATATAATAATATTAAAAATATATATTAATGAAAATTTTAAATATTTTTAAATAAATATTTATTATTATTATTATTATTATTTTAGCCGTCGTTACAGGTAGAACTGAATCATAGAATTGTGGTACAATTAAAATTTTTATCTACGGCCAATGATATTTTGACCAATGACAGTTGGGCACTACGAAAATCGTGTTAGGAAGGTCCGTCCAATATCTTTCTTTTTCGGCAACAATTAATATTAGATAAAAATATAACCAGCCTGTATGCATAAATATATATTACTCTACTTTAAATTTTAAATTTAAATTTTAAATATTTTTTATATATAATTAATAAAAAAAATTAAATAAAAATATTTTAGATCACATAACAAAATTGATTTTTGTTTTATTAATTAAATTTTTATTAAGATTTTAAATTATAATATTAAATGGCTAATTTTGATAATTTTTGAATTAATATAAAAATATTGAACGAATTCTAATTGAACAGAAGTAAGGAAAATGAAATATGAGGAGAAAATAACCACTGTATTGTATCAGAAGAAAAGTATATAAAATTTCACAGTTACAGCTACACTACTGCTACTTTTATATACAACTTACCAAAACAGAATGTCCAGCTCAGCATACATTCTAAACAAACTTCTAACTAATAGAAAATAAATATCACTTCAAACATATCAGTGAAATCTCTATTAATATTATTAGTGACTATTATTTTTTTATATGATCTACTCTAATTTTATTTTTAATGCATTTATTATTCTAACACCATTTTATTCAATTTAAATATAATTTTCTTTTATATTCTTTATATAATTTAATTTCTATAACTACTCAAGGTTTAAAATAATTTTCTCTCATACTCCCCATATAATTTCTCTTTCCCAATCCCAAGTTCAAAAAATAATTTCTCTTGTATTCCTCATATAATTCAATTTCTTCTATTAAATACCCAAATATTAAAAATAATTTTTCCCTTATATTCCCCATGTAATTAAATTTTTCTTATAATCCAAGTATCAAAAATAATTTTTCTATCATATTTCTCATGTAATTTACCTTTTTTGTGTTAGCGCAATTTTTATATATTATTTGAATTTTGAATTTTTAAATTTGACTTTGAGAATCTCTTGTACATTAAATATCAATATGATTATAAGGGTAAAAAAATATAATAATTTATCATTCGTTATTTAACACCACATTACCCAAATTTAAAAATAAATTTCCTCTCATATTTATTATATAATTTAATTTCTTTAATTATAAAAGTAATTTTACTCTCATATTTTTCATATAATTTCACCTCTCCAATTATCCAAGTAAAAAACAATTTTTTCCTCACATTTCTCATATAATTTTTTTTGAGGAAATATAATTTATTTAGAATGTATAATAATACAAATCTTTATAAATTACTGTATTTTATACCTATTTTTTAAACATGCATGATATAAAATAACTAATATTTGAAGTTATTTTCACATATTTCAAATCCTTTGATTTTAATCAAAATTTATTTTATTACATGCATGACAGGGAACTTTGTTATGTTTGAAAATAACGTCGTAGATAATAATGATAAACAAAGCAAAAGATTAAATATTAAATTAACATAGAGCGAGTTCTCTTTGTAAATTTTATATTTATTTTAGATATGTTTATTTATTCCACTTCCATTATATTTTGTCCTATAAGTCTTTTAATCAATTTTTTGTTAATATTTTTATTCCCTTATTAGGAAAAAAATAAAATATATATAAAATATATCATTGAAATCTAATCAATCAATTTATAACAAAGAAAGATATTTTTAGTTAATATTTTACATAAAATTATCAAATACTAATAGTAAAAGTGAATTTAATATCTAAATATTTAAATAAAATAAATCATAAAATCCTAGTTTTTTGTTTTTTTGAGAAATAAGATAAATTATATTAACTCAACAAAAGAAACAAAAAAAAAATCAAAGCAAAGGTCTAAAAGATCAATCTAAACTCCAGCCAACAAATCTTCCCCATACACCAAACCTATGATCCTCAGAATTATCTTCATTAGAAACAATAACAAAAAGAAAATTAGAAATACCATACCAAATATGAGAACTAACGTAAGAGAAACTTTATATCCTATGATATTAAAAATTCACAAACTTTTTTTTAAAAAAAAAATTAAATTACAAAGTAATTTTTTTATATATTTTGTGATATGCTTTCCTAAAAAAATGAAAGGCTATCAAACCCTTTAACAATATTAAAGGTTATCAAACACTTTAACAATATTTCCTTATATATATATATATATATATATATTAATCTCTCTTTCCCTACCCAATTTTTGCTTTTATAGTAAGCCACATTTTGTATTCTGAGAATTTAAAAAAAAAATTACAAGAATATGTTTCTGTAATGTGTTTGTCATTAAGGATTAAAAATACGAATTTTGAAATAATAAAGATTAAATATTAATTACAATAAATTTTGAAGATATTATAATTATTCACTCCTTGGTTAAAAGAGGTACGACTTCACTAATATTTCAATAATCCAATATTAAGAAAAAGCTTAAATGAATGTCTGGCATAGCTGATAGATAAAACTAATAGTTATTTATTACTCAACAGCTAAATAAAATCTGGTTTCAAAAAAAAAAACAGCTAAATAAAATCATTTAATAAAATTTTAAAATCAGCAATTGATGGTTGGTAGAAGTCTTAATCTAACGTTTGATTCTATCAACTCTAAATACTCTAATTTTTATGATCTCCAACGGCTATTTCAACCTATTTAGCAGAGAAAATAAAATCATAACTAGTAGCTAAAAGCTCAAACAACTGCTGTCTATTTTAAATTTTTTTCCCAAAATTATTAAAAATATTGCTTAAACTAATTTTTATTTTAACTATAATAATAAATAATTATTAAAGTATTATAAATAGAATTTAAGTAAATTGTCATGTTCATATTGGTAAAAAAATTAATTATATTTGTAATTTATCATATCACAGGTTAAAAAAGGGGGAAAGTATATAAAAAAAATTTAATATTTTTGCATGAATAAAAAAATTAAAGCATAATATTTATTTTGACTAATTTATACCTTTAATATTTTAAAAAGTTGACAAATTAACCATCCTGTTAAAAGAAAGTTAATTGTTATTGACTTTCTATTTAGTTTTTCATTTAAAAGTACATATATCTACCTTAAATTTGTGTGAAAATATATATATTGATACTTTTTTTTGCTTATATACACTAAACTGATATTTTTACCTATTATAAATTAATTAAACATATTTAAGAATATTTTACATAATATTTTAATTAAAATTATTATTTAATGCTTATTATGATGAGCCTTTAAAATCATTAATTCATATTATATATATATATATATATAAATTGCATGTGTTATATCAATATAATGATATACTTAAGAGATTTTCTTAAAAATCTTAAAAATAAAAAATATTTTAAAAAATTATTTTTTAAAATTGGTTTAATTTTTAATTTTAAAATTAAAATTTGATATTTTTAAAATAAAACATAATTTCAATTGACTAATTGTATAGTATATTTTTAAAGCTAATTAAAATTTGATATTTTTTAAAATAAAAAATAATTTTGATTAAAAATTTTGAATAATTTTTTAAAAAAGGGATATTTTTAAAATATTTTTATTTTTTAAACTTTTTATGGAAATCTCTTAAATATATCCTAAAAATGATATAACACACCTGATACAATCTATATATGGCTTAATATATAAATAAACACATGTACTTATTTAAAAAAAATCTATTAGTCTATCTACTTTGTGGGCATCCTATAACACACATGTTAAAGTTTAAAATGAAACTATCTCACCCTTTGTAAGCGCATATAGTAAGCATGAGATAAAAAAAAAAAAAAAAAAAAAGGCGCACGAATTGTTGCTGTGTTCTTCATCCGTTCTTCCTCTATCTCCAAATTATTAAAAAAAGAAACTCAAATTCATCCCAATTTCACTTATATTAAGCAATAATATATAAATATAAAGAAATATCTAATAGTGATTGGATCTATAAAAGCAACTATACCAATAAAATACATAAAATTGCAAAAAAAAAAAATTGGTGAGAATGAATGTGAAAAAAGAAAAATTGAAGAATTTGAGGGATTTTCTAAAAAATTTAGTAAAATCCATTAAAATTCAATGAAAAAAAACTAGCAAATCCATCAATAATAAAATCCATTAAAATTCAATTACAACTCTGTAAGTGCAATTATATAGAACCCTTTTCAATTCCATCAATAACTTGAAAACTCAATATCAAAATCCAATCATAATTCTATTAATATAATTTTGTAAAATCCATTAAAATTCAATCATAATTTTGTAATAATAAAAAAACCAGCTTTATTAAAAAAAAAAAACCAAACTATATAGAACATAAAATCATAAAATACAAGGAATTACTAACCTTTCAAACTAAAACGCAAAATTTTCTTATATAATGCAACAATTAAACTCCACCCATTTATTGCAAATTCTTTTCAAACTCAATTTGTTCTTCAATTACAATAACCAGAAGTTTTTCTCTATTTCGAAGCACATGCAACACAGTCAAATTAGTTTGTTGTAAAAATTGGAGCTTCAATTAGGATGAAAACTAGATTTGGTTGAAGAAAATGGGTTTGGGTGATGAAAATTTAGAAAATTAGAGAATTTTATCAATTTATCTTCGATTAGTAAGGAAAATCTGAGTTTCTTTAGTACGTGTAATATATGATGAATGGTGAGAAGGGAAATATTATAGCAAAAGGGTATAATAATATCATTTTAAGTATGTAGAGGTGTTATAGGATGCCCGCAAAGTAGAGTGGGTTAATAAATTTTTTTGAACAAGTACATATATTTATTTATGTATTAAGCTTATATATACATATATATATAATGTGACTTAATGATTTTAAAATTTTATTAAAAGAAGTATTAAATAATAATTTTAATTAAAATATTATGTAATATAAAGTGTTCTTAAATATATGTGATTTATTTATAAATATGTAAAAATATTATTTGAGTGCATAATTAAGCAAAAAAAAAATATTCAGTGTCAATTTATATTTTCTCATAAACTTAAAAGACATATTTACACCTTTCAACAAAAAATTTAAATATAGTTAAAGATAATTAGCATTTCATTAAAAAAAAATGACTAATTTATTAGCTTTTTAAAATTTTAAAAGTATGGATGAGCTAAAATAAATATTGAGCTTAAATTTGTACCCTCACACATACTTCAAGAGTACATTTGTACTTTTTTTCTTAAAAAATAACTAAGATACATAATGATATGTTAAAATAAACGATACCTTGGTTATCATTTAACATATATATACACACAAATATTAAATTATTAACACTTGAATAATATTATGCCCTGTGCCATTGTAGTTGTTTTCAATTTTGCTATATATCCTAATTTTTTAATATTTTAAATTAAATTTATTATTAATTATATAATAGATATTTATTTAAAAAAGTTTAAATAAAATTAGAATATTATATTTAATTTAAGTAATATTAATTATTTTATTTTATTTTTTGTTCAGATTTACTATTTGATTATATTTTACTTTTTTAATTTATGTTAGTTTTATATTATTTTTATTTAATTATTTGTTAGATTTATTTTTTAATTGCTATTATTTAATTTTTTTAGATTTAATTTTATAATTTTATTAATTAAAATTTTATTTTATTTGCTTAAATTATTATAAAGTTTAAAATTAATATATATATATATAGAGAGAGAGAGAGAGAGAGTGAAAATGCAATTTTTTCTATTTTAAATAATGTTTAAATAACAATGGTTTACAAAAATTTACTAAACGATAATGTTTTTCAGGATCAACAATCACTTAACAGTTAATAATAACTCCTTAATCAACCGGCTTCTTAGAAATCGCTTTTAATTTTTTTTAACATCCTCTATATATTTTAATTACTAGTTGTTCGAGCGTTTAATATGCAAATATTATTTTTTACTTGATCATGAGTATAACTAATTTACATTGATATTCTTATTATCATAATAGACAATAAATTAAATTAATGAACTGAAAAATATTAAACAAAAATACAAAAAATTTAAAAAATTATTTTATTTTATATTTCGTAAAAACTCATTATATATTAAATATAATAAATTAGGCTGTAAAAGAGATAATTATTTATTATCACATAATATATGTAAAAATCCTAATAATATTAATAAACTGTGTTAAATAAATTTCTGCCACCTTATCTATATATATTATTTGCCTCACTAAAAAAAATGCATGTATTACATTAGTAAAAATAGAATAAACATTGTTGCCACAAAAAAAATCTAAATATTTTTGTTCAATTTAAAATAATTATTGATGTGCATTAATTTTTTTAAATATTTTATTTTCTGTTTATGTTTTTATTTTTCACAAACGGCTTGTTATTTAATAAAGTAGTCTTTTACTATGGGGCAATATTTTTATAACTGAACTGAACACCAATCCAGATTTATCCATAGCACAACCGAATTTATTTGGATTCAATACTCTAATAACATTGTATAATATTTTAAATATTAATAGATTATTTATTTTTTTTTAAATTCTAATTTTGTCTTTTTAAATCATTAACTTTTTAAATTTTAATTTTTATAATAATAAATTATAAAATTTATAATTTATATTTTTTATTTGCTTACGTAGCAGCCATAAATATTATATTTTCTAATCCCTTACCTATCCATTGTGCGGTAATAAGAATGAAAAAACAAACAAATAAATAAATATAAATAATTTATATATAAATTAACAATTAATTAAATTATAAAAAATATAAAATAAAATATTTATCTTAATTTTTATAATAATTTTATTAAAATAATATTAGTGAGAAAATATTATCTTTTCATTTCACAACTTGATATTTTTACTAATAAAAAACAAAATATATACATATTTTTGCTATAAAAAAATTATGAATTCTGTAAAAATGAGAAAAAATATATAAAAAAAATTCAAACAAACTTTTTTAAATATAGAGAAAAATGTGAATATGAAGATTTATAATTATTAGATTTTTATTGAAAGTGTTATTAATATAAATATTATTAGTACATAAAATATCAATATATGATTAATTTGTTAAAAATGTTAAAATTTATATTTTATTGTTTAATTTTTTAAATTTCTAAAAATATATAAATTAATCATTATTATAAATAAATTATTTAAATTATAATTAATTATTATGAATTTCAAGAGTCATATACTTTTTAAAACTTTTTAAATTTCTAAAAAAAATTATAAATCAATCAATACAATTTAAATATATTAATGTGTAAGTAATTTATAGAAAATTAAAAGTTACATATATAATTTATTTAACTGCTCATAATATTAATATATAATTATTTAATAAAATATTAAAAATTACATATATAATTCATTATTATAATTTAAATATAAATTATAAAAATTAATTAAAAGAAGAAAATATTAAATATTGAATCAATATCAAATTAAATGGTTTAAGTTTTTTTATCAATAAGATATAAAGTGAAATTAAGAAATTAATAAAAAATTAAAAAAATTATGATATTATAGTATTCTTATAAATAGACAACCTAATAATTTTAGAAAAGTTCACATTCCCTTGACTTTTACATATTTATAAAGATTAAAATGGAGCTAACTCATCTACTGAGTAATTATATCTTAATAATTAATAAATATTATTATAATATTTTAATTAAAATATACTTCAATTGGTAATTTGTATACAATCAACATCAACAACAACAAAGCCTTAATCCCAAGTCAATTGGGGTCGACTATATGGATTCTTCTTTTCCACTCAATACGATTTAAGGTTATCTCTTCTGATAGATGTAACATCATAAGATCATTTTGGACCACCTTTGATCAAGTCAATTTAGGCCTACCTCTGCCTCTCTTAGTTATATCTACTCTAACTTGTTCGGTTTTTCTAACTGGCGCATCGCTAAGTCTTCGTTTCACATGGCCAAACCACCTCAATCTATGCTCTTTTATCTTATCCTCAATAGGTGTTATCCCTGCTTTTTTTCTAATGCACTCATTGCGGATTCTATCCATCCTAGTATGACCACACATCCATCTTATCATTCTCATTTCTGCAACATGCATTTTACTCATGTGTTGTCTTTTTACTGCCCAACACTCAATACCATATATCATAGCAGGCCGTATTATAGTGCGGTAGAATTTTCCTTTTAATTTAATTGGCATCTTTCGATCACATAGAACTCCTGTAGCACCCCTCCACTTCATCCAACCAGCTTTAATCCTATGATTTACATCTTCTTCACAACCCTCATCTTCTTGAAGAATTAAGCCAATGTATCTAAAATAAGTACTATGAGGCACTGCTATTCCGTCTAAAATAATTTGGTCTCTTTCTCTATTCATGCTATTAAATCTACAATGTATATACTCAGTCTTAGTCCTACTTAGCTTAAAACCCTTAGATTCCAAAGTGCTTCTCCATAACTCCAACTTTTGATTTACCCCTGTTTGAGTCTCATCTATTAATACAATATCATCTGCAAACATCAAACACCAAGGGATATCATCTTGTATATGTCTTGTTAGCTTATCAATGACTAAGGCAAAAAGATAAGGGCTCAAAGCTGAACCTTGGTGTAATCTAATAGAAACGAAAAAAATCATTAGTATCTCATCCTACGGTGCGGACACTGGTGGTAGCTCCCTCATACTCCTTCAAGATTTGGATATATCGTATAGATATTCCTCTACGCTCTAGGACCCACCATAAAACTTCTCTAGGGACTCTATCATACGCCTTTTCCAAGTCAATAAAAACCATATGTAAGTCCTTCTTCATCTCTCTATACTTTTCCATCAAATCTCTTATAAGAAAAATAGCTTCCATAGTTGATCGAGCAGGCATAAAGCCAAACTGATTTGAGGAGATACAAGTATCTAATCGCAAACGGTATTCTACAACTCTTTCCCACAATTTCATAGTGTGGCTTATAAGCTTTATACCTCTATAATTTGAGCAATTCTGAATATCTCCTTTTTTCTTAAAAATAGTTATCAAATTACTTTATCTCCATTCATTAGGCATTTTCTTTGAACTTAAGATCTTATTGAACAAAGATGTCAGCCATATAACTCCTGTATCTCCCAAACATTTTCAAACCTCAATAGGTATCTCATCTGGTCCACAGGCTTTACCAACTTTCATCCTCTTCAAAGCTTCTTTAACTTCCGAAAATCTAATCCGTCTAGTGTATTTCACATTTTTCTCCGGCCTAATGTCTAAACCCTCAATGTTATCACAATGATTACCATTAAGAAGTTCCTCAAAATAGCTTCTCCATCATTCCTTAATATCTTCTTCTTAAACCATAACCTTATTCTCTTTATTTTTAATGCACTTAACTTGGTTTAAATCATGACATTTCTTTTCTCTTATCTTAGCCAATTTATAGATAGCTTTTTCTCCTTCCTTAGTTCCAAGTTTCTCATACAAACTCTCTAAAGATTGCGCTCTTGCTTGACTAACTGCCTTTTTAACATCTTTTTTTTTGCTTGTTTGTACTGCTCAAAAGCATCATTGTTATTAAACTTGGGCAAACTCTTATACCATTCCCTTTTACTTCTTACCGCTTTTTGCACTTCCTCATTCCACCACCAAGACTCCTTCGAGGGATGTCCACACCCTTTAGATTCTCCAAGAATCTTTCTAGCTACTCTTCTAATAGTTGTGGACATGCATATCCACATATCATTTGATGATATACTCACATCTTCCTCCCACACTCTAGCTTTGACCAACTCATCCTTGAACAACAATTGGTTTTCACCTTTTAAAGTCCACCACCTAATCTTAGGACTATTGTTCCTCCTTGCCCTACTAGTCAACCTCTTAAACTTGATATCCAAAACTACTAACCTATGTTGAGTGGTCAAAGCCTCACCTGGAATGACCTTACAATCCGTGCATCAAGTTTGATTGGTTTTTCTTGTGAGTATGAAGTCAATTTGACTTCTATTTTGCCCACTTTTAAAGGTCACTAGATGTGATTCCCTTTTTATAAAATATGTATTTGCCAGAATCAAACCATAGGCTAAAGCAAAATCAATGATACTCTTACCTTCTTCATTTCTAATTCCAAAACCATACCCTCCATGTACCTCCTCAAAACCTATTTTGTCTTTTCCTACATGTCTATTTAAGTCTCCTCCTATAAAAATATTTTCATCATTTGGATTCCCTGGCATAAGTTCATCCATGTCATCCCAAAAATTTTGTTTGCTCTCCCCATCCAATCCAACTTGAGGGGCATATACACTAACTATGTTGATAGTCTCATTCTGGATCACAAGTTTAATTGAAATAATCCTATCGCTTACTCTTTTCACCGATATAACCGTCTCCTTTAGGTTCCGATCCAAAATTATACCTACTCCATTTTCACTTCTATCTGTACCTATATACCACACTTTATACCCAGTATTCTCAAAGTCTTTACTTTTTCCTCCAACCCATTTAGTCTCTTGGATACAAGTAACACTAATTTTCCTTCTCTCCATAGTATCTACAAGTTCTCTCAGTTTACCTGTAAGAGATCCAATATTCCAAGTTCCTATTATGGTTTTACTTCCTAATTGTTCTTTATTATGCTTCTTCCTATAAAATCTTTTACCATTATCTAAACATGTATCTCTCGTACTACTCTTATTATTTGTATTTTGGACTAACTTCTTTACCCACACTCGTTCATGATATGAGAACCCTTATTTATTATGCACCATATCCGGGCGCCGACATGGAGCATCGCATTCGGGGAACGCTCTACACCCTTGCTTATTCTTCACTACACCCGGGCTCCGATGTAGCACGTCGCAAGTAGGGAATGTCTCAACGATATTATTATTAGAATCCATATCATGAGATGTGAAAAAAGTTTTACGCTGGTTGTCACCTACCGCAACTCTCCTCCTTTATCAGGGCTTGGGACCGGCTATACACAAGAAACTCATGTATAGGCGGAGTTGGTAATTTGTATACAATAATTTAAAAAATAAATTTATTTTTTTAAATATATAAATATATGCACATATATTTCAAATATTATATTAGAGTAGGGAAATAAATCTTATGTCAATTATACAGGAAAAAAATGTACTTATTATTATGCTTGTCCCGATGAATACATACACATATATTAATTATATTAGCTGTATAAAATAAATTCAAAAAATATATTTTATAATCATGTGAAAAATAAATTATTATTCTATTTGATAAATATTAATCTCTATTATTTGATAAAATAGTAAAACCAATGTTATTACACACACACATATATATATACACTCTCTCACACAAGTGTGCGCACACACATATACATATATATATACACTCACACACATATACATATATATATATACACTCACAAACATATATATATATATACACACTCACAAACATATATATATACAGTGGCGGAACTAGCATCGGACTGAGGAGAGGCAATTGGTGGTCGATCGTTCCTTATAGGCGTCGCTGATCGGTCGGCGTCTGTGCTGCTCAACATCTCTCTCCTTTGATCTAGTTTTGTATTTCTCCAAGAGGGGGCTGCGATCAACAGCGAATCACCAGAGTCACCAGCAAACTAACGTAAAATCTGTCCACATGTGCAGGTGAGCATCGGTGAAGGGAGGTCGTTTGCCCCCACTCGACCCCACCTACTTCTGTCACTGTATATATATATACACACACTCACACATTCAAGCGCATATATACTCATATATATATATATGTATGTATATATACTCACACACACAAGCGCATATATACTCATATACACAAGCGCACAAGCCTTGTAGTTGGTAATTTTTTTAAATTTATATATATTTTATTTTATAATAAATTATATATATTATTTATTAATATGTAGAGAATGATAATACAGAAAATATTTTGTATTCAATAAAAATTATTAAAAATATATTTTTCCGAGAAAAATTTATCATTAAAAATAAATTAAAAAAATGCATTGTAACTTTATTTGGCACCTTTTTAAAGTAAATCAAAACAAAAAACAAAAATATTAAAATTTAAAGATATATTTCACAGTATAGTTTATAATATTATATAGTATTAGCCAATTAATATTAAATTATTAAGAATATATATATATTTCCAAAAGAATATTATTAAAAGCAAATAAAAAAATAAAAAAAAAACACATTATAAAATTATGTTTGTCATTTCTTTTAAGTAGATAACGTATAAAAGAAAAATTATTATATTAAAAAATATAAATATTATATATATAACTCATAATATTATATATATATATATATATATTATTCATCCTTTTAAAATATTTAGAATTAGTTTTAGTTAATTAAAAAGATATATATGTTGAATTTTTTAAATGAAAAAGATATGTTAAAAATCCAACATCTAACCCTTTAAAATTTGATGGAAAAGTTTTTTTCCATAAATAATTGTAAATTTTATTTATTTAACAATAATAATAACAACAACAGTAAAAAAATAGATGTCTATAAATTTTATCTTTTAGAATTCTAGCTATAACTCATCCTTTATTATATTAGGTTACATTTTCTTTATTCTATTTGTACTTGGATTATAACATATATTAAATCATATCTTATAAATAGGGATATTCCTACAATTATAGAGATAACTTGAAAACAATAAAAATTCTCATTCTTTCACTCTCGTTCTTCTTGTATTATTTTACTATATTTATTTATTTTTTTAATACGTTATCGGTATGAAACTCTATCAATTTATTCATTCTAAATATTAAAATTAAAAGTGAACATTATAATAATTTTTCTTTAGATTTTTATATACATGTTTATAATTATTTTCA
Source organism: Garcia nutans (assembly GCA_947685225.1). Taxonomy (NCBI): domain Eukaryota; kingdom Viridiplantae; phylum Streptophyta; class Magnoliopsida; order Malpighiales; family Euphorbiaceae; genus Garcia; species Garcia nutans. The sequence goes on from CANTUV010000007.1 coordinate 59,024,523, forward strand.
GTAATTTCATATAATATAATATAATATAATATAATAAGATAAAGTAAAAGAATGTTGAAAACCAACGATATGTATTATAAACATCTTAATTTAAGATATTATCGTTTGTTGAAATCCATTATATTACTAGTATAATAATAATAATATGTCGTAATATATACATATAAAAAAATAATAGTTTAATATATATAATAACTTAATATAGTATATGATATAAGTGTCTATTATTTTTGAATTTGGTCATTGTATGTTTCTTTAGTTAGTATTATTATTTTACTCTATATGAATATATTATTAGTTTGCTCTACATGAATATTTATTATTATTATTATTATTATTATTATTATTATTATTATATACAGGGGCGAAGAGAGGGGGTGTCTCCCACTAAAAATTATATATATCTTCCCACTAAAAATTATATATGTATATATATGTAAATTATACATTTTTAATTATATAAATTATATATATTTATATTTATAAATTATTGTCTTTTTGCATCATACATTTTTTTTAATTTGTGGATATTTAGGATTTGTAATTAAGTATTCAGATTAATATTAAAATTTTATAATTTGATTATGAATTGGGTAAAACTTACGATCTCATTTGAAATAGTATTTTTATAAAATTTAATTTAATAAAATCATCTATATAAATTAATAAATTCAAGAATTAAAATGAAAATATATGTGATAATTCAGTAAATTTTTAGAATTTAATATATAATATAAAACAACAAAAATCTAAATTTTACTATAATATTAAATGTTTAATTTTATTTTTAATTCGCTTGTAATTTTTTTTGCTTAGAAAATTTATCTCTCCCCTCCCCTCTCATTCAATTCCTGATTCCACCACTATATATATATATATATATATATTGTATAAATCAAAGTATAATTATGAGATTATTATGTATGGATTGAAAAAAACAATAATAATTTTTGTATAATTTGATTATATGTTGAGTAATTTTGTATAATGATATCATTACAATGTGAATATGGTTTTGATCCTTATTATTTTTAGTTTTATTGTTAGCCTTTTTAATATCACTATATATACATATTTAGCCATAGTCAAATCTAAAATTTAATTTGATTCTATATTTCCAAATATTTATAATTGCTCTTTTTCATGATTAATATGAATTAAACTTACTTATATTATCTGATAACACAAAAATAATTGACGGGTCGAGAAGAACGAATGTATTATTACTAAGAAAAATAAAAATTGTTATAAATAATACATTTTTTTCAAAATCATATAGAAATTTGTTAAGTTTCCAAAATCGTATAAATAATAACATATTGAGACTACAAGTGAGAGAAAACAATAATATCTTCATATTACAAATTATTTCAAGAGAAAATTATGTATTGAAAAAAATTCTTTGTTATTTCCTCCGTTTTGTACCACACGCAAATTAATATAATTGAAATAAATTATACAATAAATAAAAAGTTTATAAATCAAAATATTTTACAAATTGGTATGATTGATTAGGTCATCTTAATTAAATAATGATGAGAAAAGTTATTAGAAAATTCATATGGTTATCCATTGAAAAACCAAAAGATTCTTTAAGAAATTGAATTTTTCTGCGTTGCATGTTCTGTAAGAAAATTAACTATAAGACCATCACCATCTAAAATTAGAATTGAATCATCTGCATTTTCTAGAACGTATTCAAGGTGATATATATAGACCTGTTCATTCGTAATGTGGACCTTTTAGATAATTTATGATTTTAATAGATGCTTCTATTAGATGGTCATACGTTTATTTTTTTTAACATCATGCAACTTGATATTTGTAAGATTGCTTAATCAAATAATTGGATTACTAGCACAACTTTTAGATCATCTAATTAAAAAAATTTGTCTTGACAATGATGGTGAATTTACATCCCAAATTTTTAACGACTATTATATTTCACCTGGGATAAAAGTTGAACATCTTGTAGGACATGTTTACATGTAAAATGGTTTAGCAGAATCACTTATTAAATATCTTTAATTAATAGCTAGACCATTTATTATGCGGACCAAACTCCTAACTTTAATATTAAGACATGCTATTTTACATGCGATAATACTTATACGTATTAGACCAGCAAGTTATCATAAGTTCTCTCTATTACAATTGACTTTCGGTCAAGAGCTAAATATTTCTCATTTATGAATTTTTGGATGTGTTATATATGTTCCTATTGCTCCCCCACAATGCATTAAGTTGGGTCCTCAAAGGAAATTAGGAATATATGTTGGATATGAATCTCCATCAATAATTAAATATATTGAGCTATTAATATGAGATATATTTATGGTGCAATTTGCATATTATCAATTTGATGAAGCAACATTGCCAATATTGGGGGAGAAAATAAAAAGGATAGAAAAGACAGTGAAGTGGTATATTTCATCATTGTTTCACTTAGACCCTAGAACAAATATTATGAACAAAAAGTTTAAAAGATTATCCATCTGCAATAATTAGCAAAACAATTGTCAGATTCACTTATTGATCCAAAATGAGTTACAATATCTCATATACTAGTAGTCAATGTTCCAATTTGTATTGATGTCCTAGAATGACAATCTACTAATGATTCTCAAGCACGCCTGAAGCGTTAAATACCTATTGGTTCAAAAGATAAAAAAAACCTTGGACGAGAAAAATAATAAAAAAATAAAGATAATACTATTTAGAATACAAATATTAACATAAATAAACTTCCTGAAGAAGTACAAATAACTGAAGTTGGTAAAATAAAAAAAAATTAAAAATTTATGTAATTCTGAAAAAAGATGGAATCAAAATGATATGATTGTAGACTAAAATTTTGCATATAATGCAGTAGTGGATATTATGAATGATAATTTGGATCATGAACCACGATCAATTCAAGAATGCCAAAATAGAGTAGATTGGCCAAATTGGAAAGATGAAATACAAGCATAATTGAATTCATTTGGAAAATGTAAAGTTTTTGGACTAGTAATCCAAACATCTAAAAATGTGAAATCTAATAGGATACAAATGGGTATTTATGCGAAAAAGAAATGAAAAAAATAAAGTCACAAGATACAAAGTAAGACTTATTGCACAAGATTTTTTATAAAGACCTTGAATTATTTATAAGGATATATATTCTCCTGTGGTGGATGTAATAACTTTTAGATATCTTATTAGTCTGGCAGCGCATGAAAGACTCAATATACACCTAATAAATATAGTTACAACTTATTTATATACCCCAGTTGATAATGATATCTATATGAAAATCTATGAAGAATTTAATAATTTGATAAAAGAATGCTATAAGAATTATCCAATTTAAGAAATTTATTCAATTAAGTTACAAAGATCTTTGTATGGATTAAAGCAATTTGAACACATGTGGTATAATTATCTTAATGAATATTTGATAAAAGAATGTTATAAGAATTATCCAATTTATCCATGTATTTTTATAAAGAAATTTGGATATGAGTTCATTATAATTGCCGTTTATATTAATAATTTGAATATTATAGGAACTTCTAAAGAAATTCCAAATGTAGTAGAAAACTTAAAAAAGAAATTTGAGATGAAAGATCTTTAAAAAATTAAGTTCTATCATGGGTTACAAATTGAACATTTAGCAAACAGAATTTTTATTCATCAATAAAATTGTACAGAAAAAATCCTTAAACAATTTTATACGGACAAAGCACATTCATTAAGTAGTCAAATAATTATTCAGTCACTTGAAGTGAATAACGATCCTTTTTGGCCATGAGAAGATAATGAAGAAATTCTTGATCATTAAATATCACATTTTAGAGCAATAGATATACTAATGCATCTTGCTAATAATACGAGGCTAGATTTAACTTTTTTTTGTCAATTTGTTAGTAAGATACAGTTCTTTACCAAACCAAAGACACTGAAATGGTATTACGCATGCACTATGATGTCTTCAGGGAACTGTTGATTTGGGATTGTTTTACATAGATGAATATAGACCTTTATTGGTGGGTTAAACGTGCATAAGATATTTACCCACCCACATAAAACTCAATCTTAAATGAGGTATTTATTCACGTATGGTATATTGCCATTTTATAAAACAAACGATAGTTGCTACTTTTACAAATTATGCAAAAATAATAGCAGTTTATAAAGCAAGTCGAGAATGTCTTTGGCTAAGATTAATCCAACATATTAATGAATTATGTGATCGCTCTTCGAATAAAGAAATCATAACAATAATATATAAAGATAACATAACTTGTATTGCTCAATTAAAGAAATGATATATTAAATGAGACAAAATAAAACATATTTCACCAAAATTCTTCTTTACACATAATCTCCAAAAGAAAGGTGAAATTAGTATTTAACAATTTTTTTAAGTGATAATCTAACAGATTTTTATTAAAGCATTACTTATTGCTACATTTAAGAAATTAGTTCATGATATTTGTATGCATCATCTTAAAGATCTTCTGTGATGTTGTAAATATGGAGAGTTTAGCACTATACTCTTTTTCCTTTACCAAAGATTTTTGTCCCATAGGAATTTTCGTAGTAAAGATTTTAATGAGACAATACTATTTATATGTAAGAATATTGCACTGTTTTTTCTTCACTAATTTTTTTTCACACAAGAATATTTAATGATAAGATTTGAATGAGACATATTCTTTATAAAAATAGATATCTGAGATGAAATGTTATAAATAAATAATAAAACAGATGTTTATAACTCGTCTTTTAGAATTTTAATGCTCATCCTTTATTATATTAGGTTACACATTCTTAATTCTATTTGTAATGGGATTGTAACCTATCTTAAATTTTACGTTATAAATAGGGATACTCTTATACTTGTAGAGATAACTTAAAGTAATAAGAAATTCTCCTTCATTCACTCTCATTCTTTTTGTATTCTTTTACTGTATTTGTTTATTTTTCTTAATAACGGAAGAGGCTTTTTTTTTTCTATAAATAATTATAAAATTTCTTTATGTAGTAGTTGTAGTACGGAAGAGGCTTTTTTTTTCTATAAATAATTATAAAATTTCTTTATGTAGTAGAAGTAGTAGTAGTAGTAGTAGTAGTAGTAGTAGTAATAATAATAATAATAATAATAATAATAATCAGATCTTCATACATTTATATGTACAGCAAATATATTTGATTGAAAAAAATTATCCATTCAAATACTTAATTAGTAAAAAATAAAATTTAGACATTGAAATGAGAAAGAAAAAAAATAGTAAGATTCATATGCCATTAAGCAATGTTTTTAAAATATGACAAGACACCAAATCAAATTGATAATTAGTTCATGGTTCAACTAGATTGACTCAAATTCAATAATATAATAATATTAAGATTTTTTATTTATAGAAATTAATAAAAAAATCTAAAAATTATAAAAATTTAAAATAATAAAAAATATACTTTATCAATTTAAAAATATTACATATTAAATCTAATATATTAAAAAAAGCCTATTTTTTTATTTTTATTTAAAAAATAAATAAAAATTAGAAAATCAATTTGGTCTTGTTTGACCCAATTTGGTCAAACTAACCAATTTTTTTCAATTTTAACCAATTTTTATAAAACTAATTTTTTAAATGTCTTAAACCAGACTAACCATTGATTTTTTGTTCGACTATTAATCTGGTCCGATTTTAAAAATATTGACATTAAGAAAAATATTCCTTTAAATTATTAATTACATAAAGATATTATAAAAAACTATTGAAATTAAATATATAATCTCGTTATAAATATAAAATTTTAAACTCTTTATTTTTAATTATATGTCAATTAATAATTTCAATCAACAAATTTATCATAAATAAGATATTTTATATTTATTTATTAAAAACTTATTAAATATATGATATTTTATCTTTATATATTAATTATTTTAATTAGTAAATTTTTAGTTTAATGTAATTAGCAATCATTAATATAGTTTTGAGAAATAAAAATAAAATCTAAGCTAACTTTTTAACTTTATATATTAATAGTCTTGATTAACAATTTATTATTATATATATACATCACGTGATAGCCTAAACTTTTTTTATATTTTTCAATTTCAGTCATTGATATTATTATACATCATTTTATATTTATATATTAATAATTTATTAAATATATAATTTTTTATTTTCATATATTAATAATTTCAGTTAAAAATTTATTAATAATTAATAATTAATAATTATTAATATAATTTGTTAAATGTATTACTTTTTATCTTTATATATATTAATAGTTTCAGTTAAAATATTTATTAATTTATTTAATTTATGATCTTTATTTTTCATATATTAATATTTTCTACTAATAAATTTTTATTAATAATTTATTAAATTTATTATATATATGAACTTTTATTTTCATATATTAATAATTTATTAAATATATAACCTTTTATAATCATATATTAATGATCTCATTTAAAAATTTTATTAATAATTACTAATTTTTTAAATATACTACCTTTTTCTCCATATATTAATAGAGTTAGTTAAAAGATTTATTAATAATTATTAGTTTATTATTAATTTTTTTAAATATAATACATTTTTCTTCATATATTAATAAATTCAGTTAAAAGATTTATTAATAATTATTTATTTATTATTAATTTATTAAATATATGACTTTTTATTTTTAAATATTAATAATTTATTAAATATATAAATTTGATATTCATATATTAATATTTAAGTTCATTAATTTTTATTAATAATTTATTAAATATATGAATTTGATATTCATATATTAATTTTTTAAGTTAATAAATTTTTATTATTAATTTATTAAATTTATTAAATATATGACATTTTATTTTCATATATTAATAGTTTCAACTAATAAATTTTAGGAAAAATAAATATAATATGTGACATCTTAATATTATATGTATAGATAACATGGCAGCTACAAATACGTGCATTTTCTTTATATATGGAAATATATATATATATATATATATATATATATAATGAGTGAATGTAATCTTTTGTAATAAATATATGCCCATGAGTGAATGTAATCTTTTGTAATAAATATATGCCCATGTGATGCGTGAATGTAATCTTTCATTTTATTACAAATATATATATATATATATATATGGTGAATACTTATTGAAGTAAACTATTAAATAGTAGTTTACATTTTTTTCTTTTTCAATTTCAATTAATAAATTTATTATATATGAGACATTTTTTATCATATATTAATAACTTCTTAAATATATAAATTTTTATTTTCATATATATATAATTTTAGTTAAAAAATAATTAATAATTATTATATTTATTAATTTATTGAATTAAACAATGATTTATCTTCATATATTAATAGTATTAGTTAAAAATTTTATTAAATTTATTAAATATATGACTTTTTATTTTCCTATATTAATAATTTTCTATGTTAATAATTTATTAAATATATGACCTTTAATCCTCATATATTAATATTTTTAGTTAATAAATTTTTATTAACAATTTACTAAAATTATTAAATATATGATCTTTTATCTTTATACATCAATTTTTATAAATAAAAATATATTGCTCTTTTCTTCTTTTAATAAATGCCAATAAATAGTATTTTTTAAATTATGTAAATATGTATGAGGTAGCAGCCTATAATTTCTCCATTTTTCTTAACTTTCTTATATATATATATATATATATATATATAATAGATAATAGATAGATATAATAATTTTTACAATTTTTTGAAGAGATGTTTTAAAAAGCAATATCTAATAATTTATTTTTATATTAAAATTTAAATGAGTCACATAGTAGAAATATTTTTTCTTTTTTTTTCAAACTCCAAAACTTTTTATATAAATTTAAAATATTAGGCCTTGTTTGTTTAGGTTGTAAGTTTTTAGTTTTTTTAAAATCAAAAGCTATTTTTACTTTTTGTTTTATATTTTTTAAAAACTAATCTTATAATTTTTAAAATTTTGTTTTATATTTTTAAAAATTATATTTTAATTTTTTTTAGTATAAATACACAAACACACTATTCATCTATTATAAAATTTATATTATTTATTCTAATGATATATTATAATATTAATTAGATATTATAAATAATTATTAAAATAAAATAAAATTATTAAAAATAAAGAAATAAAAGTTAAAAAAAGTCAAATCTCTCATTTTATAATTGAATTTATAAAAAAATATACAAAAAAAATAGTTGAGAGAAGAAAAAGATTTTATTGATATATATATATATATCTTCTCAAAACCAAAACCTGAAAACTATATTTTATGGATTTCATATTTATCTAAAATCGCTTTTTATCTAATAAAAAAAAATTAAAACTCAATAATTTTACCGAACATATTTTTAGAAAAAAAAAACTAAAACCAAAATCTAAAAAATTATCTTGAATACATTCTTAATATCTGAGGTGTTCTAACTCATTAGTTTACTTTATTATGCATTAATTTATGTATATATACAATAAAAATCATTCGTTCATTTCGTATAAAAAATTACCCATAAACTTGTTGTATAAGGTTTGAATTCCGAAATCAAACAAATAAAAGGATAATTTATTTCTTTACATATCCTTCAATTTCAATGTGAATGATTGATTTTTAAGTGAAAGAAAAAAATAAAATTTGAATGATGTTCAAAAATTAGGAGTGAAAAATGAAAACCTTGAAATATATGCACACTACTGCATGTAAATTGAAATAAAAAAAAATCAATTAAAAATTATATGTTGACTTTAACATCATCTTTACGATTTAATTTTGGCAACTAATATAGCGAGCTGTTAATGCATGTCTTGTTTCCCCTTAGAAGCCTCGACTGTATCATGTGTTGTTATGATTAATTAATAGTTCCAAAATCAAACCTTTAATACTACATTACTATTGAGTGCATAGTTAAATTGGTAAATAACTGTTCTAAATTAACTAGAGATTTTAAATTTGAGTATAGAATATATAGCTACGTTAAAAACTAAGTAGAAATAAATTTTTCGGCCTTTTTAATTATATCTGACTCAACTTTGAAATGATAATTTATAAAAAAATAATAGTACTATAGGCTTTTTCATAAATATAAAAATAATTTTTTTATTTTAATCATGAGTTCAAAATTGAGCTGAATACAAATTAAATAAAAAATATATAATCTTGATAAAATTAATCAGTTAACCAATTGTTTAAATAATCATTAATTAATAAAATATAACATCCAAAATTATATAACTTTAAAAAAGCATATAATTTTCATCAATATATATCTTTCGTCTTTCTTTAAATGGTTGTGAAGTGCTGTGCTGAGATATTAGTTTGAATTTCAGTGAGAGTATTATTTATAAAAAAATAAAATAAGGTATATATATTTCTTTATTTAGAATATGAAATTTGACTCAATATAAAAATAAATTATCAAAAATAAATATCATATTGAAATACAATAAAATGAACTCATAACTTAATATGAGATGAATTTCAATATTTATTTAGTTATAAGACATATTTATGAGGTCATGACTTAATATGAATATATATATGAGTCTCTTTTTCAATTTAATTAAAAATAAATCATTATAAGTAATCTACAAAGGAGAAATTGTTTTTTTGTAGCATAACTTGATAAAAAAAATCTAACCATATAATTAGTATTGTATTCACAATATTCAATACAATTACATTTTAAGTTTCAGAAAAAAATACAATTGCATTTTAATAATTAATTAATTAAACCGTCAAATTACAAAAAAAAAAAAAAGTAAGTAAGAATCGAATTTTAATTTCAAATCCCATGTCTAGCCATCGAATGCACATGTTGGTGTCGTTAGCACATGCGAGAAACGGGCACATTTCTCTAAGCTTTATTTATTTATTATTTGAATTTTCTCTCTTATTTTTATATTATTAATTGCTATTAATTGAAAAAATGAAGATATTGTATAAAATTAATTCAAGGTATTATTATTAATCGGAGGCTATTAAAATATCGATTGTAAAAAAACGACGTTTTCATGATAGTGCTTTCTCATAATTCTTATTATAATATTGTTTTATCATATACTTTTGATAAGATTAAATAATAATAATTTTATAATATTACAATGATTAAGTTAATTGCATTAATGCTTTATATTTTTTTTTTACTTTTATCCCATTAAAATTTATATATTTTATTTTATAAAAATAAAATCTCTTAAATTTTTTATTTTTTCACAATAAAATATATGAAATCATTTTATATCAACCGAAGTATGATATAATAAGAAGATATTATCACATGATAAAAATATATAAAAAAAATTTAATTCACCTTATTTTACATCTGTGAGAAATTAAAAATAAAATATTTAATTTTAAATTTATTAAAAATATAATTTTAAGTTTATTAAAAAAATAAAAATTGAGATAAACGTAGAACTTTTTTTAATATAATATAATAAAATGTGGCTGTTAAATTAATTCTAGTTACTAAAAAAAATAATCTCAAAAATATTTGTTGAGATAAAATTAAAATTTTAATATAATACAGATAAAATTTTAAAATTTTAATATAATAAAGATAAAAATAGAGACGGTTGGTGTAATTAATCCAAAAATGATTATTTCAAAGATATTTTATTCATCGTCAATTGTTATTATTCTTTTGTATTAGAATAAGTTATTATTATTATTATTAATATTTTGTTTAAATGTGCATAATTCAACTAATTGAGTTTATTATTTTATTTAAATACGATCAAGTTATTAATAGGTACATTTAAAACAATATATATATTTCATACCTTAGATTGATTAGGTTTAGTATAACTTTATGTAAAAGATATTTTTCAATTCCAATTTTCTAAAAGTTAACAACATGAAATACAAATTAAACAGAATCAAGAAATAAAAAGAAAATGTTTGAATTGGGATATTTGGATTTGGATGGGAATTTACAGGATTCCTAAATGAAGAGAAGAAGAAGTTAGCTCCAAGGTTACTCACAATTGAACACCTGTAATTTTTATTGAATTTTAGATTTCATATAGACATGGACAACTAAACAAAAGAATAACCCATCAAAACAATGAAAAACTATGAGGAGGTAAGTCACATATAAGAAAAACTTGTAGGAAATGAGTGAGTAATAAGGTAAGCTAGGGTTTCTTGAAAAGAGAGAGAGAGTTGGATAACATGTTTAATATATATATACATGCATATGTTTGGCGGGAATTAAAATAACAATTAATTATATATTATCTAAATATCAATGATTTGGTGTTGCTAAAGCTTGGAGGAACTAAAACTTAGAGTTATCGGTTTTAACATGAAAACAAGGGTGCTTGGAAATAAGATGAAGTTTTATGAAATCTTGATGAAATGATGCAAATGTTCATAACTATGTGGAACTATGGAATTATGGATTTAGTATTAAGTGAAAAGTAAGTAAATATATGATTGGTTTGAATGTTATGAGAACAACCTAGGTTGATATGACATATGTGAGAGAGAATCAATTTTTTGAAAATCGAACCGGACTACTCGGTCAGATTGGTTTAACTAAGAACCAAAGGTCAGTCTGGTTTAAATAATTTAAAAATTAGATCTATAAAAAAACGAATCAAAATCAATTGAATCATATAGAATCAGACAGAGTTGAACCGAAATAGTTTCTGAATTTTGAGTATTTTTATATAAAAATAATAATAAAAATTGTAGATTCATTTTCTATATATATTACATTTAATATGTGATATTTTTGAATTGATGAAGTATATTTTTATTATTTTTAAATTTTTATTTTAAATTTTTTATGATCTTGATATTTTTTATTAATATTTATTAATAAAAATTTTTAAAATTTTTATATTATTAAACCCGTGTTAACCCAGTTAAACCAGTTAAATCATAAAATAATCATCAATCTGGTTAGTATTTGGTCTAGTTTTAAAAACATAAGAGAGAATACTATGTTCTGTCCTTGAATTGCGACCACTAACTGAGTTGCAGTCACTAACTCTCTTTCATGCCCGAGATGTGCAATTGTGATCACTCACACCGCAAAACTACCGTGTCCCAAATTAATTCATCATAGCAGAATCACGATCGTCCCACAAAATCAAGGTCGATATGCCCCTTTCCTGCCCCAGAGTCACGGTCGCAACCTTCATTATGATCTTCATTGTGTCTCTTAACCAATTTAACTCAAAATCTATCTTTACCACAACCATTTGTAGAGACCCCAAACCCCATTGTACAAAAGTGTACACCTTGATTTATTAACATCTATAAGTTTAAAATTTACTAATAGTTAAATTATAACCCTAATGTTGGTCAAGAGGAGTAAGGGGAACCATTCGAAGCAAAGAATTAGTTGAATTAAAGTTAAGTCAAGGTGAGTAATGCACACATGCATATACCATCCTATTACTTTCACATTATCTATATATTCTTTAGACTTCAATTACCTAGATCCTTATTCCTATATGTTGAGCAAAGTTGAAAAAGTTTGATTGAAACTTGTTGAGATATGAAGCTGCTGATTAACCAAATGATAATTATTACCCACATTTGTATTTTATGCTTATGTTATTTACTCGCGCTGTGTGTCAAGTTTATTTGGTAGAACCCAATCTTAGTGGGGATTAAAGTACTAAGCTATGCACATGAAGCTCTAAAAATAAGAGAGAATTTATTGCCCTAATTAAGGCTATGAGTTTCTAATATTTGTGTCTGTTGATGTGACTTGATGATCTTTTATCTGCCATCTACATTTTTAAATTTATAAGTGGCCTTAAATATTTGATCTTATGGATTGCACCATTTCATTTAATTTTTGGTAACATATATCACATTATCCATTCCGATTGCAATGCATTGCTTACTCATTGAGTGTATGTGACATTCTAGGTTTTACTGTAAAGAGATAAAAGGCTTTGTGGTTTCTTCTTCTCTAGAAGTTGTAATCAGAGTCTTGTAGGTTTGGGATCCTTTTGTAATCAACAATTGATTTATGTAATGCCTTTTAGAGCTCCATGATGTGATAAGAAATTATCTACTTGTACAATATATATATATATGTATAATTTGTTGGCTTGACTAGAGATGATATGTGGTAAACTTAATGGTTTGGCTAGATGATGATGTGTGGTTGTTTATGTCAATGTTTTTTATCCCAACTTTCCTTTAGATTAAATAAGGTTTTACGCGGTGCCCTCCCTAGACCATAGGACCATTCTTCGAGAGTGGGACGTAACATATTGTAATTATCAGCCTTAAATTTTAAATTAGTTGGGCTAATCCTACTAACAAAAGGAAATAACAATAATTAAGTTTTCTAGCATCTTTTATAAATTTGGATTAGTGGCCAACTTAGAATAATATGTAGATTTAGATTTGGTCATCCTAGTGTCCTTATGTTTCACTAATATCTTAAGTAAATTGTTGTGTATTAAAGAGAGACAATTAAGAGTGGTGAGCACATGGGTGAATTTGAGTTCAAATGTTTGAGTGTTATTCACTTTTCTAGATTTTATACCTCTTTAATTTGATTAGTAAATTTTATTTCTCTTTGATCATGGACATAGTGTGAGGCCTCGCCTGAGCACCGATTCGGTCCGCTATAAAAATGAAGTCGAAATGCCTATTTAGACTTAGGATCATATGACACCGCTACGTACTGTCTCCAAATAATTCGGTAAGCACAAGTTTAAAATGAATTTAATTTTCAATTTTGAGAAAATATTTTTAATCTCTTTTTTATTATGAAAAGAGGAGGTGACTTTTATTTTGAAAAGCATTTATTGGAGTCACGACCTTAAAATATTTTATTTTGAGAAATTTAAGAAAAAAACTCATTTAATTGACTTCGCAAAAAGGTACTAGTCTGAAACAAATCACGATGGATCCCGGGCTAAACTTTTAAACAACATTTAATAGAAAAGTGATTTTCTCTTTGATTGATTTTAACCTTTGTGAATAAAAATAACTTTTATGTAATGAGAGGAATAATCATGAATGGCAATTATATTTATGCACGGGCAATAAATAATATGATATCCATGAATGCAAAAATAAAATAAAGAAATTATATCTCTAATTACATATATAGGAGAGCTTTGACTCTAGCCTTTATAGATTTTAGGTCAAGCACAAATTTTTAACTAAAAATTATTAAAAGTAAATAACAATCAAATAAATATTACATTCATTCGAACACAAATTGCAACATAATTAAATAGCATAACTAAAATTGCAACATAATGAAATTGCATAACTAAAGGGAATAAATTAAAATAAATTCAAAAAGGACCAATTTGAGGTTTTTAAGTGAAAGCTCGCTACTTGGAGTGATATTCCAAATGTGCCTACTTATTCCATTTGAATAGGAACCGGAATCGTTAGTATTTCATGCCTTTGATTGTAAAGAATTTCAATTAATCAATTTTAGTTAATTTAATTACTGAATGAAAAAAATAAAGTGAAGAAACAAATACCTTAGGCGATTGTTTCCTCTTAATGAATGGTTAAAGAGTTTTGACACTTCGTAACTCCACTTAATTAATTTATTATGCAATTGATGAATTTAAACAAGTGTGAGGGTAATAACTAACTCGAGTAAATAAAATAAACAATAAATTAATTGAATTTTGGTGAGTTAGAAATCAATTTGGCAGAATTTTGATTTTAGAAATCAGATCCCTTTATTGGAAGGGGAAACCTCTATTTATAGTGGCTGATGCCACATTTAGGCTGCACGTGATACAATCAGTCAATGTGCGGTGTGGCCAGCACAGTGAGAAGTGGACAACCCGCACTTGGGGTGGTGCATCGTGGTGTGGCTAGAGCAAGGCAGCGTGGCCAGATTTTTTTAAAGACAAATTAATATAACAAAAAAAGTTTATTTTTTATGACAAATTAGTTTTCTCAGTCTAATTTTCTAATTTCTAAATTAGGTACAAAATTAGGGATTCAAACATGGACTCATGCCAAATCATGTAAATTTATTGTCATCTCTACTTTTTTTTTAAATTTTTTTCACCATTACATCTTTTATATAATTTCAAATTAAATTTTAAAATAATCATAACAGTTTATGATTTCAAGGGAGAGACAAAGAAATGTGATAAGTAATTTAGGATGTTATATAATTTATCTACTTAAATATTCTCCATTGATATGCTAGTATCCTTAACAAGTGATATCATAGAGCTCTCATAGTATGCTAGTTTATATGATCTATTTGTCGAGTATAAAATACCAATAAATTAGCCATAGATGGGATGTGTTGATCCTCATTGCAAGTGGAAGATGTTAAGAGTTCATAAGTCAAGTTTAGTTACATTCATAATGGATGTATTGATCTAGATCCATTAGTTACTACTTAAGTATAAAGGGAATTAATCAATAATATAAATGAAAGTTATTAGATATCATAATTAGAATTAAAAAGCTACAAAGAAAGATTTAGGGTTAACAAGTTATCAAAAAGAGTATAAACATCTTTACAATTCTCTTTCAAGAGTTCACATTGATGAATGGAAAGAGCAGAGGCAAATCTAGGGTTAAACATTGAGCGGGCTAAAATATAAATAGTTATGTAATTAATAAAAAATATTAAAAATTTACCAAATGATGATTAATGGTCCTTGCAAAATATTTTCAAATCCACTTGAACTACAAATTTCAATATATTAAAAAGAACAACTTGTTCTTTTATGGAAATCTTACTAATCCTAGTACTACTAAACCATTGCAATAGTTAAAAAAATATTATTCATTGAATCTAAGACACCAAAAAAATAAAAAATTATTGCAATTAAATATAT
The DNA here is from genome assembly GCA_947685225.1 of Garcia nutans. NCBI lineage: Eukaryota > Viridiplantae > Streptophyta > Magnoliopsida > Malpighiales > Euphorbiaceae > Garcia > Garcia nutans. Next base: position 59,040,379 of record CANTUV010000007.1, read on the forward strand.
AAGTTTTTTTTTAAAGAGTTGTAATTTTAAGGAAATCCATAAACTTATAGGGTTAAAGAATTAGAATTGAAATAAAAATAGATGAATTGGTCGTTGTTGTTCTATAAAAAATATAGCAAAAATTTTATTTTCTTCTACTTTTTTTATTATTTTTTTAAGATCATATGTAAGTAATTAACATTGCCAAGCCCTTTTTTTTAAATAATCAAATGACTAAATATTTAAAATTATTAGAATTTTTTTATATAATCACAATCACATAACCAGATGCTTTGAATTATTAGGCCAAATTTGTAATATTTAGAGTTAAAAGTGGTCAAAATCTATTTATTTAAAAAATAATATATATAATAAATATATTATAAGGAAATAGAAAATTCAGTGGACTAGGGTTCTTCTCAACTACAATATAGTTTTGCCCCTAGAAGAGACGTTGGAGTCTTTTAGACTATGGATAGAGAATTGTTGACCTAGGCTTAGGTCAAACTTGATTTTAATCTTGGTAAGCAAATTAAATTTTTTGAATCGATTTATTGAGTGTTTATGTGATAGACAAGTAGTTTAGAATGAGCTAAATTTGAGAAGAAATGAAGAATCTCTAAGTTGCCCAGAAGTCACCAAAATCGCGACTACGAAAATGGTATGATGATCATGGCATAGAGTTTTTGCATGCCTTAAGAAAACTAAAAGCATAGAAGAGTTCATGGTACAAATCGCAACCGAGACATTGGACACCATGATGATATCACGACTATGCCAAAGATTTTGTCCTTGCACCTAAGTTTAAGCTAAAAGTCACAAATATACATAAGAGATTGCGATGGGAATCAAGACAAAATCCTGACAACGATAAGAGCAAGCCCACCACAAAAATGAAAGCTTATGACCGTAACTTAGCTAAACTCTAGAAGCTAGAAGATACATGAGAATCATGATGAACATAATGACCGTAATATAAATAGTGCAACTGCGACATGTAGATAGTGACCACGATATTCATATAGCTGCTGGAGGGCTTCAATAGATAAGATAAGTTGCCATTGAATTTGTGGGGAGAAACTTTATTAACAGCTTGTCATTTGCATAATAAAATATCTTTAAAGTTTCTCCGTATGAGTTATGGAAAGGAAAAAAACCAAACTTATTTATTTGAGGGTATGGGGATACCCATCATATTATAGAGTTTGTGATCCTAAAAGAACTAAAATTGGTCCAAGAGCTCTTAAAAGTGTTTTATTGGATATGCTAAAAATTTTAATGCTTATAGACTATTAGATTTGGATTCTAATGTTATAGTTGAATCCAGGGATGTTGAGTTCTTAGAAACTCTAATGAAACCACAAAAACACAAGAAGAAAATAATATTCATAATTCATCTTCTAATGATAAAAAAATTACACCATAATCTTTTATTGAACCTAGAAGGAGCCAAAGAGCTAGAAAAGAAAAGATCTTGGGATCTGATTTTATTTCTTCTCAAGCTATTGTTTTCTTGGTAGAAGGCAATATGAATGAGGTTACCAATAAGATACCCATGTTGCTTAATGTTGAAAGTGATCCAAAAACTTTTGATGAAGCAATGGCATCAAGAGATCCTGCATTTTGGAGAGAGGTAATAAATGATAAAATGGATTCATTTTTATCCAATAACACTTGGATCCTAGTAGATTTACCTCTCGGATCAAACCAATTGGTTTCAAATGAATTTTTGGAAAGAGATATAATACTGATAGATCTTTACAGACCTTTATAGCAAGGTTAGTAGCTAGAGGGTTTAGACAAAGGGAAGGTATTGATTATTTTGATACCTATGCACCTGTGGCAAGGATTACATCTATTAGAGTGTTTTTAACACTAACATCAATATACAAATTGTATATTCATCAAATGGATCTTAAAACTACATTTTTTAAATGGAGAATTATATGAAGAAGTTTACATGAAACAACCTAAAGGCTTCATTCTTCTTGGAAATGAAGGAAATGTTTGTAAACTTATTAAGTCACTATATGGTTTAAAGAAAGCTCCTAAGCAATGGCATGAAAAGTTTGATTAAAGCAAGCTCCTAAGCAATGGCATGAAAAGTTTGATTATGTAATTTTAGAATATGGTTTTGTACATAATAGTGTTGATAGATGTATTTATTCTAGGTTTACAGAAGAATATGGCATCATTATTTGTTTATATGTTGATGATATGTTAATCATAGGCACTAACATGATGGGAGAAATTGATACTAAGAAATATTTGTCATCATGATTCAAAATGAAAGATTTGAATGAGGTTGACATTATCTTAGGTATCGAAGTTAATAAACATAGTGGGGGTACTACTTTTAGTAACTCTCGTTATATTGAAAAGGTGCTTGAAAAATTTAAACATTTAAAGATTAGGGAAGCAAAAACTCCATATGATGTTTCGGTTAAGATAACTGAAAATGTTGGAAGGTCTGTCGCTCAATTAGAATATGCAAGTGCAATTGGATGTTTATATATGCTATGCATTGCACAAGACCTGATATATCCTATGTGTTATATAAGCTTTCTTGATATACAAGTAATTTTGGAGTTCAGCATTGGAAAGGAATTGAAAGAATTCTTAGTTACCCAAAGAAAACCAAAGAATTGGAACTATTTTATAACAACTTTCCTGCCGTGTTAGAAGACTACACTGATGCTAGTTGGATAATTAGTACAAGAATAATAAGTGTACTTCTGGTTAAATATTTACTTTGGCAGAAAGAGCAGCCTCTTGGGCTTTTAAGAAGCAAACATGCATAACACATTCAACTATGGAATCAGAGTTCATTGCATTAGTTGCTATGGGCAAAGAATCGGAGTGGCTAAGAAATTTGTTATTTGATATAAAGTTGTGGCCATAACCGATGCGACCCATTTCTTTGCATTGTGATAGTGAAGCTACCATGTCAAGAGCTTTGAGAAAGATTTATAATGGAGAATCAAGGCACATAAGCTTAAGAAATTAATACATTAGACAATTGTTGTCTGAAGGTGTAGTTACAATTATTTACTTAAGATCAAGTAATAACTTGGCGGATCCTTTTACATACAAAGGGACTCTCGAGAGATAAAATTAAAACTACATCACTTGGAACGTTTTTAAAACCATTAATTTAATACCACTAACAATGGGAGCCTCACCTTATTTTAGTATTTTACTGACTTATTTTAGTATTTTACTAACTTAAGGTTTAATGGGTAATAATAAATTGTTAATAAGTGGTTGATACATTGAATGCTACAAATTTTATTCAATGTATAAAATAAGGAGGTTGAGTTGATAAAGTACTCTTAATGAAGTCTATACTTTGCCTATATGAATATAAGGAGTGGTTCTGCTCTTAGCAAAATGTTTGGAATAACTTTTGTAAATATTCATGAATTTAGGATGGAGCACAAGGCCATAGACGTGCCAATATTAATTGTTGTATGTCTTTGAAGAATAAATTGCTTATAGTGTATGTTACTTCCAGTTTCTATATATGAAATTTTAGTTTAAGATATATATGCAACACTAAAATTTCTTAAAGCTTTGAAGTAATTAAACTAATGAAAGGTTTAAGATGTAAATCACCTTTTTTACGCTTAAAGCAATTTGAATAATAGATTGAAATATAAAATAAATAGGGAATGTTGAATAATAGATTGAAATATAAAATAAATGAAGATTTTAATGTTTAATAAATACATGATAGTTATGGTTATTTGAGAAAAGACACAACCATTTCAAAAGACATCATAAAATTGGAAGTTCTAATTTAGTTTTAATAGTTAATTTTGAAATAGTTCATGCCTTTTCAACAAGGTTATGTTATTTCATGAATAACTATATTGTTTCTAAAAGATATAGTTATTGATTCAATAAAGTTATGTCTTTTATAAAGAGTTGTAATATTTATAAAAAAAGACATAACTCTTGTTTAATAAAGTTATGACTTTTTGTCAAGAGATATGTAATTTATGAAGAGACATGACTTATGATATTAAAATTTATATATATGTAATGAGGAATTGTTGAGAAGATGTGAAATTTAATAGAATTCTACTTTCACTCTCTTCTCTTAAATCTTATTTTTTCTTAATATCACTTGTTCAAAAATATACATAAAAAATACCTCTAGAAGTTACTATCTAAAGGTATTTTTGTCGTTTTGTTGTATCCTAAAAATGATTTGTTAAAATCTTACAGCAATCTTATAGGAGCAAATATCACTTAAAAAATAGTGCTGTTCATGCCTCAAAACTATAATAAAATATATTTCCTAACTTTTTCTACTACATATTTTTCTAACAGTTTAGGGCCTCATTACCCCTAAGCTTTTCAAATTTTGATTTTTCATTCATAAGTTTTATGTGTTCTTTAACATATCAATTATTAGTTTTTCAAAATTTTTAGATTATAATTTTCACCTAAATTTTTTTTCCAAATTTATAAATATTGACCCTCTACATTTTCAAATCTTTAAATTTTTTTCCACATTTATATTTTAAATATTTTAAAAAATGTATTTTAGAATTAATTTTTAAAATTTTTATTTGTCATACACATATATCTGCACATACATTAACACACACACATTTAAATTTTTATTTCTTACTACCCTCTAATTTTTTAAAATTCCATCCGTCCATATGACCTTATAGAGGCTTTTTTATTATTATTTTATTCTTAACTGATTGTATATATATATTAAATTGTAGATCTCCATAAACATAAAGTATGATATGATTCATTAAGAAAAGCATAAACTAATCAAAGGATCAATAAAATTAATCTAAAGGTTATCTTGTCTTGATGGATACACTTATTACACAAAAAAGCAGGTTATGAGTCATGAGGTCTAATTAATTAATTAATTATATGCAAGGTACTGAATAAAAAGTTCTATCAGTGTCTTAAAAGTAATGTATAATTTAAGTATTCTGCAACAAGATGAAGAATTTTATCATATCTGATTTGTATGCTTGGAATTGATAATTCTAATAATACAAAAATATATATGATAACAACTTATAAAATTTTATACAAAGCGATTTTATCAAAATTTTCATATGGTTAAGTTTTTATGGATTTTAATTAAAATTTACATAAATTAATTGTATAACATTTTTTTTTGTTATTTTTAATTGATTCAACGCAAACCCAATATATATACTAGAAAAATACCTGCGCAATGCTGTGGATGTTTTTACTCAATATGTATACATTAATTTTCAACTTTTATAATAATTCCAAACAAATAATAAAAAAATAGTAATTATAAATATTTTTTCTTTTTTAATAATCGATTTAAACTTATTAATAAATCATCTGTTAATAATTCTTTTAATTATATTTTTATAAATAAAATAAACATTATAATATTTTTATGGGAAAATTAATAAATATAGTTTATAAATATGTCTTCTGTATAATAATAATATTTTCTCATACAGTATCACAATTTATTACAATTTATTCATCTAATTTTTTTAAAAAATTTCTTTTTTTAGATTTTCAGGAAAATTGGTATAATTTTATTAATTGCATTATTTTTTAAGTTATGTTTCTTTAATATTTAACTTTAAATTTAAAAAATTATTAAAAAAAAGTAAAATTCAAAATAAATATTTCTCCAATATTTTTAAAATAAACTTTCAATTAATATAAAAATATATATATGCTGACGATAGTATAAAATCTAAGTATTATATATATTGTGTATGATGTAATGCATGATTATTATTATATTCATTTCTAACTATTTTGTTGATTATTTACCTTGAAAAATCTCCTTAATCTTCCATCAAAAGTTTATATGAATGTCTATAACTTTATAATAATAAAAAAAATTCTCTTAAATGAAAAATTCTAAGCTATTCGTTGTATAGTTAATTTTTTTATATGGCAAACTAATTACAAACTTATATTTTAAAATTTTATTATGAATATACATATTATTTTATCTAATGCAAAGACTATTATAACACTTACATATAATTATTAAATGAGACTTATTTTATTTACTATCTTACATAAATAGTTGCTCTAATATAAATTTCAAATAAAATTTTAATTGCTCTCTTTCTTTTAAAAAAGTTATCACTATTTTTTAATGTCTAAAAAAGATTATTATCTTTATATAAATAGTATATCTTTTACTTCATTTTCCAAAGCTATCCTTTATTAATATTTATATTTTAAAATATATTTAAGTATATTTATTATATAAAAGCAAATGTATTATTTTATTTATTTACTCTTAATTTCTATTAACAAATAATAATCTTTTTGTAATTTTTAACTCCAGTTGAGAGGAATTCTTCATTCTTTTTATACCTAATCACTATCTAACTAATATATCTAATAATTACTCTTATATTATTTATTTTTATTATAATATATACTAAATCATTAAACCTTTACCTATTCTATTAAAATTAATTAATTGATTAATAATTATTTTTTTTAATATTGGACTATATATCTTTGTGCATGAGACACTATATATACCTACAACTCATAAAATCAAATTATATAGTCATTGCTAATGTGTGCTTTAATTTGCTTACCCATCTTTTAATTAAACATATGACTAAGTTACATAAGCATACATATTTTGTTCTTTATTCTAATTATTCACTTCATTAATATCGATTAGTTAATAATAAGAATTGCTGGAAAAATATATTAGAAAGCAAAAAACACATAAAAATTAATGTTAATCATTTTATTAATGTCGGTGGATTTATTATATAAAAGAAAAAGTGTTATTTTATTTATTTATTCTTAATTTTTATTAAAAAATAACAATCTTTTTGTAATTTTTAACTATAGTTGATTTTGATTCTTCATTCTTCTTATACCTTAATCACTATCTAGCTAATATATCTAATATTTACTCTTATTATAATATATAATAAATCATTAAACCTTTACCTATTCTATTGAAATTAATTAATTGATTAATCATCATTTTTTTTTAATATTGGACTACATATCTTGTGCATGTGACACTATGCCTACAACTCATAAAATCAAATTATACAATCATTAATAATGTGTGCTTTAATTTGCTTACCTATCTTTTAATTAAAAATATCACTAAGTTACATAAGCACATATATTTTGTTCTTGACTTTAATTGTTCACTTCATTAATATCTATTAGTAAATGATAAGATTTGTTGAAAAATATATTAAAAAGTATAAAACACATAAAAATTAATGTTGATCACTTCATTAATATCGGTGGAAGTATAGGCAAAAAAATACAAATTATTAAAAATTATCATTATAAATTTATTGAAAATTTTCATTATATGTCAAGTAATTATTTAAAAATTAAATTTATATAAAATTATCTTATTAATTTTTATATCATATATTTTCATATATTCTAATCAAAGTATATATAAATTAATAAATTTAATATTTTTTATATTCTTAAGTTGGTTGATATTTTATTTATATTAATATTTAAATGATATAAGATAATTATGTTCAAATTTAATAAAATAATAATAATTTATATAGATTTAAAAATATTTTTTAAAAATATAAATTAAATAAGAAATATGATCAAATATGTTGATCAAAGTGCACGATTAATTTTAATTAATTTTAAAGCTACCAAAATATCCATTAATTATTTTATCATAAAATTAATCTTCTTTATACATAAAGACAATAAGCAAAAAATATTAATTCTTTTGTATTTGGCAATAACTTGAATATGTTTTGATTATGTTTTGGAGAATTGAGAGGATTTGTGAATGAAATAAAATTATTGGGAGTGTTAAATTTTTATCGAAGGTTGTGATGTTTGTATTTAGAATTTACTGAAATTACAAATAAAACTCCAGCGAATCTTTTCTGAAAATTTTCTTTTAAATTTATGTTTTTAATAATTTTTTTTTATAAATTTATTATTTTATTTACCAAATTATATCTTAAAGGTTAAACTCCATAACAAAGTTAATGTTCTAATGAGAAACATTGTGACATTCGTATATTATATATATGTATTTTATATATTTAATTTGTATATATTATACGTATAGAAGATAAAAGTATTATATAAATGACCAGCTGTCTTTAACTAGAGATATGCCTTGAGCCAAGAAATCCACCAAGCACAAGAAACAACTTGAATATCAAATCATGAGAAGCATGTACAGCAACTGTAGAGGTGGAAGGCCAAAATAATGAAGGGAAAATTTAAGATCTAACTAATCTCTAGCAAATAATAAAAATAATAATAATAAGCAATAATAATAATAAGCAATTAACAAAAAAAATTACCAAAAATTCAGAATCTAAGACTGTCAGCGACTTAAAAAACTTTCGCTGAGCAAAATCAACGAAGCAAGAGAGATAGAACTCTCAGAGAAAAAAAGAAAACTTTTTACTTTCATTCATACTCCTATTGTATATTTATCTATTTTTAGGAATTTATATTCTAGATCAGTATGCGAAGCTCAATTATAATAATAATAATAATAATAATAATAATAATAATAATAATAAGTGAAAGTTATAATGGAATAGCTAATATTATGGAAATAACTATAAATAGCAATTTTGTTTTCAGTGTGACATCATCGAAAGTGACAAATGCCTAAGCGGATATCAGTGGAGATAAGAAAGCAATATAATTGGACACCGGCATTTGAATGAATGCAAAGGAAAAGCAATGTTGTTTTGTGTGGCTTTGGTAATCACATATAATCATTTACCGTATGAATTCTTAAACTTTGGTAAAATTTTGATTAATCATTTGACCATTCGCAGTCAATATTGTCAAGCTTTAATTAATCATTGTGTATTATTCTTCATTCCTAGGGTGTGGTCTAATACTCTAATTCAATGCCACATATTTCTTTTGCACTTTGAAAATAAATAAATTAAAAAAAATTAAACAATTAATTGGACGAATAATAAATTTTACTTTTTATTTTATTCATTAATACTTTTATTTTTATAATTAAATGTTCAAAAAATAACTTTTACATTTATAAGAATATGAGGTTAAACTTTTAAATTTAGTAAAAAAAATTAATTTAGAAAGACATATGAAATTTAGACAAAATATTTTTGACTGTCTAAATAAAAAAAAAATTCAATAATTATAAGTGATGAAAGTTTGTGAATTTTGCAAGAAAATTATGGACGGTTTCATCTCATTGTTGTCAAGGCCAAAAGTCAAGAGCTTAAAAAAGATCCTTTTCTGTTTGTTCATCTTCTTTTGTCTCCTAATTGGGATTCTTTTCATGCATTATATAAGTTTCAATTTTTGCCACCTAGAGCGAAGAAGATGATTTTATATAAGTGTGGATATTTGAATAAATTTCTTAATTTTGATTTGCCTTGGAAAGTTATATTAGCTCGATAGAGATAGAGCTTGCTTTTTATCTTTGCATTGGAAATCTCATTTTCTTTTTTTAAGGTTTCATTTGATTTGCTTTATAGTTAGGGACGGATCTAAAGGGGGGTCTTGAGGGGTCAATTGACCCCCTTCCCCCCTTTATATATATACATATATATAATTTCTAATATATATTATATATAATTTTATAAAATTATAAATATATATAATTTTATAGTTAAATAATTTTATATTCTTTTAATATATTCTAAAATTAAAATTATATAAAATTATATACTTTTATAAAAAAAAGGTATAATTTTAATTTTATATAATTTTATAATTTTAAAGTATATACTTTTAATATATTCTTTTGAATTATATATAATTATATATTAATAATTTTTAAATATTAAGTTTTTTGACTTTCATTAAAATCCTGTAAGTAAATTAATTGATTTCAGAATTAGAATGAAAAAAAATGTAAGAAATTTAATAAATTTTTAGAATTTAATGAATAATATCAAATTTTGATTAAAAGGTTTTTTTATAGAAATTTATAATAAAAATATAAATTTTACTATTTAATTTTAGCTTCAATTTGTCCGTAATTTAAAAAAAAAATTGCCCCCGGATCAATTTCTAGTTCTGTCACTGTTTATAGTTTTTGAAAAATAATTTTACGAGAATGGATGTTGACATTGGGTTCATATTTATGTTCAATCTAAATTTGGAGCAACTTCATGTATATAAATTTATAAATACTATAATGGATTTAAATATACAAATTGAGCTCAATTCTCATATAATTGGTGAGGATAGATTAGTGGGTTTTTTTAAAACTTTCCTTTTATAATTATTAAAATAACCTTGAAAGTCCCTTATAAATATAAACAGCAATTGGTTAGTATTGTACTAGCCCAACCCAAATCTATCGTATTTGTGACTTTTTCATAACGTGTCGGTTTAAAAAATTAGTCATATCAAAACCTAAAAGTAATGGTTCAGCAGAACATGCTGACCCTTATCTAATCATGCAACACTATGCTAAATCATATTGTATCATATCAATATATGGGTTAACCTAATTATTTTTAAAAAATAAATTTTACTATTAGTTTTAGGCCTGACCTGCATAAAGTCATATAAAAATTTTAATTTGCAAATTAATAATTTAATTTACATAAATAATTTCAATTATAAATAAAAAAATTTTTGAAGAATTTTAAGAGATTAAATTAATTAAAATTATTTAATATTTAAACATTAAAATAAATTAAATTTTAAAAATTAAAAGTATAATTTTATTTAGAATATCATAATCTAAAACATGTAGAAAAATTATCAGCTTAATAATGGATATTCTTAAATAATTTTTTAATTTAAAACTGAATACAATATTATTTCTTTGATGAAAAAACAATATCCATTGAACATATTACTTTACCATTAATTTATCAATCATTTGTTGTTAGTTGCAAAAAATTAAGTGTATAATTTCATTCAAATAGGTAATATATTTTTTTGGTTTGACAAATCGTGCCGTGTCGAGCCATTTGTTGTGTCAGGCTTCGCTAGCCCAATAAATCAAATGTTATAATTCAGCCTAGTCTAGGGCACTTGAGCGCATCAAGTAATATGGATTGTGTCGTGCCAGGCCCGAAACGGGTTGAGTTTTCTATGTATACCTATAAATAGTTTTATAAGATTATTATTTATCTTTATCACTCATTTCAATAATTAATCAATTTTGCACTGCATTTGCATGATCACATCTCTCTTAAAATTAATAGGTTTTCATGGTTTTAACATTCACCCTTTAATTGACATTGTTTGTAGCCTATTATTGGATCTTTAAATGAAAATTGACAATAACAATCACCTGTATACTAGAAAATCAAGTTACAATAGTCTCAAAATCCTTAAAAGATAAATTAAATTATATAATAAAAATGGAGGCACCTACAAAGTGAAAATGTGTCTTTTACAACTTTAGAATCTAAATAACCAAATAAAATAAACCACTCAAGCATAATAATTAAAAATAAAACATCCATTATAAACCAAATAAAATAAACTATCTATCATAAAAGCATGTAACAAATCAAATAATTAAAACTAGAGTTTAAAGTATTAAATGTAGAAAATTATTGTTTACTTATTAAATTTGGGTTTATGGATTTAAATCATGGTTTTAAGAAATAAGATTAGCGTTTGGAAGTTTTGAGGTCATGGCTAATGGATGAGGGTTTTTTATGGATTGGGGTTTGGAAGTTTAGGGCTACTGGATGAGATTTAGAGTTCTAGTTTGGAAGGAAATAAGGCTATTGGATGAGGTTTAGGGTTTTGGTTTGGAAGGAATTGGGTAGGTTTAGGATTCTAGAATTTAGTATTTTGGATTAGGATTTTTGAGAATTGGGGTTAAGCGCTTAGGACTTGGGTTTTTGGTAATTAAGGTTTCTGGACATTAGGGTTTTAGAAATTGATGAACTGGATATTAGGGGTTTAGAAAATTAAGGGTTATGGTGCGCTAGGGTTTGATGTTATTTTTAGAAAACAGATTAATGTTTTATTTTTAGAGAAATAGATTAGGGTTTTAATATTGGAGAAACAAGTTTAGGGTTTTTATGTTCTTAGAAAAACATATTAGGGTTTTATAAAAACATGATCACTATAAAAAACTTTGAAGGCTACTTTAACATTGATTCTTGATAAATAATTGCATGGGACATAACTAATGGACATACTTAAATGAAGATACAATGGATATAACTTAATGGCATTATCATATAAAGCCCATTCAACATTATTTAAACAAAACCACAAATATGAAATTGATGATATTAATAAACTGGACTTTGCCATGATTTTAAAGAGTTTAAAACATAAAATCTGCATTGGAGGCTCCACTAAATTATCCTTTGATCCAAGCTACTGTATGCCTGCACCAATTTAAAATTCGGGCCAAAGCAAAATAAAGATAGTGGTTACTACCTTTGGTATATTTGTGTTGATGGTTGTTGCTAAAATTGCTAATCTTTGCTAGTTGCTCGGTCTGCTGCTTGATCCTCTCCTCTGCCTTTTGATAATTTTCTTCTATTTATAATGTTTCATTAGGGCAAAAATCTTTCCTGAGTCCTAATGCTACTCGGATATCTTATTGTAATTAGAGAGTCTCCCGATTTTAGCACGATTAGGAAGTTAATTACTGTGTGAGCTTGATCCATGTCTCTTGTGGCGAATTGGCTATGCTAATTTGCCCCAGGCATGGTCTGGGACCAATTGGCAAGGCCAATTTACCCCAGGCATGGGCCTAGGACAAATTGGCCATGCCAATTCACCCCAGGCATGGTCTGGGACAAATTGGCAAGGCCAATTCACCATGGCCAGCCTGGTAACAAATTGGCTAAACCAATTTTGGGTGGTACTAGATTGCTTTGGGATTTTAAGACTTTATCGGACCCATTTTAGGCTTTTAAAATTAAACCAACCTTGAATTGGGCTTCTAAAATTGGACAGGACTTGATTTAAGCTTTTTAAAATTTAACAAGACTAGATTTAAGCTTCTAAAGTTGTACTGGACTAGGTTTAATCTTTTTAAATCTATTTTGGCCTTTTAATTAGATCTAAATTTAATTCAGGCTAAAATTAAGGGTCTATACTAACTTTGCCTAATTCGACATAAACAAGGATTCATGTTGAATTGGCACAAGCCAATTCGACATGGGCCTTTGCTCATGTCGAATTGGCATAAGCCAATTCAACATGATGCTTGGATCATGTTGAATTGGCACACCAATTCGACATGATTTTAATTTTGGCCCACTATTTTTAGCTTTTGGGTTAGACCCGAGTTAGTTTGGGTCATTTAACTTGATTAAACTTCTTTAAATTGGACTAGATTTGCCTCAGGCTTTTAAAATTGGACCAAACTCATTCAGGGCCAAAATTAAGGGTCTACACCTACTAGCCATGTCAGTAAACAAGCTGGAGTCTCAAAGAAAATTGCCCTCTTAAATAGTGGTAAATCCAAGACAAAATACAATTACAATTACCTTGAAGAATGAAGAAGAGTTGTTGGAAAATTTACACTAGAGAATAAGCCTTGTGCAAGGCTTAGGAAAAGAGACAGAACTTTAAGTTGTTATTCAAAATGAAAAACCATTTGCTAGGTCTGATTCTGAGCAACCAAGCCATTAGTGATTCAACCTCCTTTTCTATAAAGGTTAGCCAATTTAAGAAGGGAAAAGAGGAGGAAGAAATTCTAGAATTTTTTTGTAGAGTTGAGGTAAATATACCTTTACTTGATATTATTGAAAAAGTATATCGACATGTTAAGTTTCTAAAAGAATTATGTGCCCAAAAAAAAAGCTCAACGACAATGAAAATTTAAGTATAAGAAAAAGTGTTTCTACAATAACTAAAAGAAAATTACCTCCCAAGTGTAAGGACCAAAGTATTTTTGTTATTTCTTGTAAAATATGTAATTTAGGCATAAAAAGATTTATGTGTAATTTAGGAACACCAATAAATATTATGTCATTATCTATTTATTCTTCTTTGTGTGCTAGTCCTCTTAAAAAAACTTTTGTTATGATCAATTAGTTAATAAGTCTATTATTTGCCTTTAAAGAGTTTTAGAGAATATTTTAGTTCAAGTAAATGGATTAATTTTTCCTGTTGATTTTATATACTTGATATGAATGGCGATCACTTTTCTAAAATTTTGTTAGGAAAATATTTTCTTAGTACAACTAAGACAAAGATAGATGTACATGATGGTATACTCAATATAAAATTTGATGAAAAATTTGTTAAATTTTAAGTTTATAAAATATGAAATATCATAGTGATGTGTCTTACATGTGTGATGTAGATATTGTAGGCTCTTTGAAAAAAACAAATTTTGAATTGAGCAATAATGATAAGATGATTATTGTGCCTTGCAAAAATCTTAAGATAGACATCTTGAAGAATTTAAAGAAATATTTTGCTGCTAATAAATAATTATAGGGTATGGTGTGCAAAATAAAGGCTCTTAAACCTATGGAAAATAATATATCAATTCTTAAATTACCTACTTCTCTAATAAAATATTTACCTTCCAATATGCATGCACCAAAATGGGAAGTAACGGACTCTAGTACAACAATGATGAAGGTTCACATGCACCCAATACTAAAATGATTAATTTGAGATATTCACTATAGCACAAGGGCGATGTCTAGCCAATGATATAAAATAAAGGTGTTTGTTGGGGAGCAACCCAACTTTTCAATTTTTTTATTTTCAACATATTTTGTTTTGTTTCATTTTTATTATCTTCTTCCTTCCACCTTACCTGCAGCATTAATTTTACCCTAGCTACTTTTCAAGTTGGATGGTACACAATATTGGAGCATGGCCGCCACCCATAACTGACAATCATGAGAAAACAAAACGAATGACCAATCTCTAACAATCTTATTAAGAAAAAAAATCTAGGGGAGTCTTTTATTCTTAACTCTTGTTTTATATCTATATTTACATATTAAGGATAATATGTGATTTATGTGTGGGGTAGGGATATCCTAGTGTTGGGTTTTAAATTTTTAAGGTTTTTGAATTTTTTTTGTGAAGATTTTTCAAAATTTTATTGAGTTTTGTTACTGCTCTCATTGCTATTTTGTGATTTTAAATCTATAGTCATATTTTGTCTTTGAAATAATTTAAATGTGATACTTGGAAAAATAAATTATTGTGGCAACCCTTAACTAGTTATTCTAGGTTGTTTTTCATCTCTCTACTTATTTTGAATGATTATTTTTTATAAATATTATTTATATAAAATTTTTAAAATTTTTGCCCTGAAATAAACTCAATTAATCAATATTAAATAGGTGTCAATACATAGTTAGACTTCACTTGGTTTTTTTTTGTTGTATTTAAAATTTTTAAATAAAAAAGACTTTTGTCGAGAACTAAATGAAAATAAATAAATAAAATAAAATAAGAGTGCTGAAATTTAAAAAAAAATAATTTACTTCGCTGGTCAAAAGGCTATGAGTAAAGTTATTAGTTACTTAAAACTGTGACCAATTGAGAAATCGGTTCTGGCTGTGAGGACTCACCCGAGCACCGATCCAACCCGATCAGAATATAAAGCCGAATACTCATTTGAATTTAGTCTCACATGACACTGTTGGATATGATCTCCGCTCGATTTGGTAAGTACGGGTTTAAGAAGATCTTTTGTTTGGAAAAAAATTATTCTTTTATTTTGAAAAGAAACTCTTCTTTTTATGTTGAAAAAGAGATGGATTTGTTTTGAAAGCTTATTGGAGAATCGTTATCTTAAATTATTTATTTTTAAAAAAAAATTAAGGAAAAACTCATTTTTATTTGACTCTATAAAAATTGTAGTCTTGAATCCAAAAGGCACCACTTCAAAATCAATCACGATGGATTCCGGACTTGTTTTCAAGTAAATTTTAAGTAGCAAGATATTCCTCTTTAAATAATCTTAACTTTTGAGAAAAGATTGATTTTCATGCTATGACATAAATAATATGAATGACAAAAATATTATGCATAAGCAAAATAATATATGACATCTATATGCAATAAAAATAAAAGGTTATAACTCCAAAATTATATAAATATGGGAGTTTTGACTATTGCCCTTATGGGTACTAGGTCAAGCACAAATCCCCAACTAATTTAATACAACTCCAAAAATGCATTCATAAAGGAGCATTAGCTCATCCATTATGAGTATGGCTAAACACAAACCCTCCAAGTAAATAAATTAAGCAAGTAATAAAATAATAATAAAATAGTAATAAATTGAAATAATTGAAGACAAATAGAAAATTAAAATAATTAAGAAAATAAAAAATAAAATTAAAATTTAAGGATAAATAATTTAATTTAAAGAAAAAGAAAAAGAAAAAGAAAACTAATTTTGTGAATTTTAAAAGGACTTGCTACTCGGAGTAAAATTTTCAGTATGTCTACTTATCTCATTTTCATGAGAATCAGAGTCATAAATAGTTCACGTTTTTTATTACAAATGGTACGATTTAATTTAAGTTTGGTATGCTATCAAATTGAAAAAAAAGGAGTTCAAGAAAAAAAATACCTTTGAGAATCTCTTCTTAACTAGCTTGATGTAGGGTTGAAGAGATTTTCCACTTTGCAACTCCACCACTTGAGATGCTCCAATTGAATACTTGAAACAAAAGAGAGCAAGAAAGAAATAGAAGAATTAATTTGGTAAATTAATTTAATTGATTAATTAATTTCAAAATTTTTGAGAGTATTTTGACAGCACTCTGCTCCAAAAAGTCAGATCTTTTTTCTAAAAAGAGGACCCTAATTTATGAGGGGAAAATAGGTCAAAAAATTAGACTGACAGGAGTCTAGGCTGTATATGCACGTTGGCTGGATTGTTTCAAGATTTATTAAGCTTTTTAGATTAAAGATTGACAGGCTCATCATACGTCATTGGGGTGCTTGTCACTCATCTCAAATTGTATGCCTGACATATGCGAATAGCATATTCATCATTTGTGAGTGTCATGCCCATTTCTAGCATGTGGTGCTCTCACCACTTGCAAGCGACATGCTTGCCACTTTCAAGTGACCAGCTCATTATTTGTCTTAAAATGATGGGCTCGTTACCAATGAATAGCCATATCTTCATTCCTCTTTCTCTATGCTCTTGCATAGTTCTATTTTCATACATATAATTGTATTTATTTAATATATACTCTTTTCTTAATCCATTTCTTGTATTTGTCTTTTTTTTGTATATAATAGTTTAATTTAGTTTGTTACTCTCATTTTGATCCTTGCATATATATAGATATATTTGTTTTGTGGATATTTATACATGGCTTATGTTTTAATATTTGGTTTTATCTTATTGTATATTATTATCATTTTATTGTTTACTAGATCTAAAGTATTTAGGACTTATCATATATATTTTTTAATAGATACTTTTGGTTTTAATTATTTAAATATGTATATAAATATTGTAAAGATATTTGTTTGTATATATTTAAGTGATGAAGAAAATATGTTTCTCTTTGGTGTTCCTATGCATGCTCTTTTATATGTGACTAGTGGATAATTTTTTTAATAACTAAGAATGGAATAATGTGAAGACATACAAAGCATGTTGGTTCTAATGAACTAGGCGTGTGAGGGTGCTAGGGTGACTTCTACTATCCTCATGCGTATCCAACTTTGCAAATTTAGTAAAGGACTGAGTATTCTTTAGAAATCAAATCTTACCCTTTTCCTTTTTTTTAGAGACTCTATTTTCTCCAGATATAAGCCTATTTTTCCTAATATTTTCAACCTAACAATGCCAATGTCACATGCAAAAATTTCACCAAGAGTTTCAAGGAGCCCCATGCTATCCTTGCTTCAACAAGATCCCAACATTTAGTGGCTCTCTATTTATGTTTTTTTTAATTGCAAAGCCAATAAGGTTAGTTCCTAGCTCCAATTGATGATGTATGGTTGTTAGTGTAATTAAATTTATCTGTTAGCTTGCAATTTTGGTTATCAATGTTAATTTTCAGTATTAGACATCTTTCTATAACACCCATAGTCTCCTTACAATTAATCTAACAAGGTGTTTGGAGAGTAAATAGAGTGTTGTATGAAGGATATAGATAGTGTATACATGATATACACTTAAAATATACCTAACATATTTATGATATATACCTTTTCATAAAAGATAAAAGTTAAATAGTAAAAGTCAAATTATAAATAGTAAAAGTTAAAAAATAATAATAAAATAATGAATAATAATGAATAAAATAAATTAAAAATAAAAATAATTTTTGATAGTGGAAGATGATAGAAAAGTATGATATTTTGTAATTAATAATTAACTAATTAATTAATTATTAATTAATAATAATAATAATAAATTCAAAATAATTCAAAATTAAAACTATTTTTAAGTGGAAGAGGAAAATTAAGATTTTAAATAGTTAAATAATTAATTAAATTATATATATATATATTTGAATAGTTAAGAAAAAGAAAAAAATAAAAAGAATTTTCCATCTTCTTTTTCCTCACCTTAGGATGTCCACCATAGTTGGAGAAGGGAGAGCTTTTGCTTCCTTATTACATCAAGATTTTATCAAAGTTTCAAGAAATTAGGGTGATTTTAAAGATTTTCCATCAAAAGGTAAGAGCTCTTCCCAATTTAAGAAGTTTTCTTAAGAAATTGTATTATGTGTAATTTGAGAAATTGAAATAGAGTTTTATAATTCATAAAATGGCTTTGAATGATGTTAATTTGATATATAAGAAATAATTTAGAGGTTAAATTGAAGAAAAGATTAGATTTGGTTGGATTTTGAGAGATGAACTAATAGAATTAGGGTTCTGATGGGATTTTTGTAAAAAATTAGTTTAAATTGAATTTAATTGATTAAAGTGTGTTAGAATGTGATTTTAAAGACATAATTAAACTTAAAACATGATATAGAATTGAATAAAATAGATTTTCAAAATTAAAGTCTACTAGGGTAAATATTGAAAATTTTAAAGGAATGTGATAAATTACGTTTAATTACCTAAAATGCATAGAAATGTGATACTAATGAAGTATTTTAATTCAAAATGTAGTTAGTTGTTGAGTACATTGGGTTTGTCCAATCTAAGTGTTGAAGGGCACTTTGGAAAGTGAAAGAAAGAATGCGAATTTAGCTTGGAAGTTGTTTTGGTTAAAGGTTAGTACATACTTTGGCATCTATATATTAAAATGCATTGAAATGGCATGCTACATGGCTTGTTGTTATTAGTGTCATGCTACTTTGATATGTGTATTCACATGCAAAGAGCTTTGTTATGTGTTTAAAGGTATGATTTGCATAATGTGTTTATTGTTAGAATGACCATTGGTATTGTTGAATGTGTTTGTGAGAAAAAAAATATTTTATGCCATTTTAAGGGCGTATTTCTGCCACATTGTATAAGTGGCATAGAATATGATGCTTATGATGTAAATGTATGGAAATATGATGAAATGATGAAAAAAGTGTCAAAAAGTGAAGAATGACATAATTGGCAATGTTATGTAAAAATGTGAAATGTGGTGTTATGCCATTGTTGAATGGCTAGTCACATTGATAATTATAATTTAAAAACAATGTGTTATATGTCTAGGAAATGTGGAAATTAAGAAAAATGATGAAAAAATGTTGAAAAATAAACAATGAAGGAATCAATTATGTTAAAGTAATAAGGTATATGGAATGTGTGTTGCCTTGTATAGTATCTTATTCCAGAGAATTATTTTTTATGCTATTTATATGATTTGCTTTCTGGTTGAATGCTAAGCGTCACTCATAATATGATGTGCCTACGAGTTAGACATTGGGTGTCACTATTAATAATGTCATTTGCATTTGGGGCTAGAAATAAAGGTATCAACAAGTAACAGATACGATATTTAGATTTCCAGTGTCGCAATAGGCCATAACAATATATCTAGAACCTAAATATTGTATAAGGTTATTTGGACCCAATACATGTATTTGTGATAAGTGGTTGTTTTCTATGAGTAATGATGTGTTAGTGCATAATGCATTTTATGTTAAAAAGAAAGCATAATGTATTGTGTTAATAAGTTTTTTTTTTATTATTATCAAACGATTTATTCATCGTGCAGATAGCAAGTGAGAGATGGATAGTCTAGAAGTTTATTGGTTCACCAGCAGAACAGTGCTACTGCATAGCATGTAAATATGTATTTTTATTTAATCTCATGATGTTTGTATAAGTTATAGTTTATGTAAAGATGTTGGAACTTAAAATGCTTGTAAATATTTTAATACTTTTCATATATATATATATATATATATATATATATATAAATGATCATGGTGATTTTATAATTTGGGTTGTGTGGATCATATTGGAGAATATGATAAATGAATGAGAATATATATATATATATATATATATATTGGAAGTATAAATTTTTATACAGGTTGAGTGTGTTTGATTTTGGGAATGTATAAATTACAGACAAAACTCTGACAAACTTTTTCTAGATATTTTCTTTTAAAATTTGAATTTTTAGCAATTAATTACTAATATAAATTTGTTAGTTTATTTATCATATTATATTTTAAAGGTTAAAGTATTTTTATAAAATTAAGAAAAATATAATAACATTATTGTGTTATGTATACATATTTTACATATCCGAAGTGTATATATTGTGCGTATATATGATATAAAGGTGTTACACTTTCTGATTTTAAAAATGGATGCACTAAGTGCACCAAAACGATGTTAACCCTAAAATAATCATAGATAAATTAATTAAGATTAACACCTTTAGATTATTTGATTAAATATAACAATATATATAAGTTAATATACATTAAAAATATAAATATACAAACTAATATATATTGTTATATATTTATATATATTACATATTATAATATACCTCATTTGATATACAAAAAAAATTAATATACAAACTAATATATATTATTATATCTTCATATATATTATATATAATAACATATATTAGTTGAGATGGAAAAAAGAATTAAGAGATGTCTAATGATTAAAATTTTGTGAAATTATTGTTCAATCTTTTCTATTTTATTTTTCAACTTTTTTAGGTGTTGCTAAACACATTAACATCTCATGAATGTTTGCCAATAATATAAAAGTTTGTCACTTTAACCCTCCAAAAACAAAAAGAAATTAAAAAAAATCTTTGAAATTCCTTCAATTTGTTCCTCAATTTGCATTACACCTCCATTACAATTCCCTCATTTTTCTTATTTGAGCTTTACATCAATTAAAAAAACAACAAAGCTTACTTGTGGTGGGAGAAATTCTTAACCTTGATTCATATTTTACAATTTCTTAAGTCATTACTAGTTAGGACTTTGTCTCTTATATAATAATAATAATAATAATAATAATAATAATAATAATAATAATAATAATAATAATAATAATAATAATAATAATAATAATACGTACTATTTTTATTAAGCTTTTAGTTGATGTGTGAGCTAATTGGATGATGCGGACCAGCTAGCTTTAGATTTCGAGAAGGATCTTGACCGCGGCAAGATTTGCGGTAAGATGCAGAAAAGGGCCTAACTTTTGCATATGATGTCCGTTCGTGGCCCATGATAGCTTTCCGAAAAGAATTTCGTGAGACGGATAACTTTAAAAAATGCAACTAAGGCCATAGGCCTAGTTGCTAACTTCAAGGCCCAAATTCCATTGGTTAGGGGCTCAATTTTGCATTTTTAGTATTTTAAGGACTATTTTATGATTTTTCAGTCTTTTTTTCTTAAGTCTGTTAGGATTCGGATTAGGGTTTTTGGCCATTATAAATAGGCCTTATTTCTGCTTTGTTAAGGATTTTTTTATTCAATATATTTTTCAATACGAATTTGGCTTCTGCCTTTCATTCAAGATCGTTTAACATTCTTGTTTTTATTTCTGTCCAATCAAACAATATTGATTAAACTCCTGAATGGAGTATAAACGTTCTTATTCCCTATTCTTTAATTCCATTCTGCGTCAGTTGGTATCAGAGCCTACCTTCCATGGCTGCCAATCACGAAGAACGACTTGCCGCCTTAGAAGCATCCGTGGCAAACTTATCCAATCAAATGGCAGAAATAAGACAGATGTTGGGTGAGCGGTTAAACCTAGGAAGGAATAACCATCCTCCTGCGGCGGCAGTTCCTAGGGTTGCAGATCCGCAGCCAGTTTATGGAGGACCACCAGATCAGGTCGGAGCAATTTAGAATTACTGAGGATGTGAGGATCATAATGATAGCTACAAAATCAAGGTGGATCTTCCGAATTTTAATGGTACGTTGGATGTAGAAGCTGTTCTAGATTGGTTAGTGGAGGCTGAAAGATTCTTTGAGGTTATGAATGTGGAAGAAGAATGTAGAGTTTAAATTGTGGCTTACAAATTGAAGGGAGGAGCAGCAACATGGTAGACTTCTCTCCAAAATGAATGTTATCGCCGGCAATTGCCACCCATTCGAAATTGGTTGGATATGAAACTGATGATTCAACAAAGATTTTTGCCGAGTGATCATGCACAGGTGATGTACAATCGTTATCATGATTGTGTGCATGGCAACAGGAAGGTGGAAGAATATACAGAGGAGTTTCTGAGATTACAGTCAAGATGTGATAATTGTGAGAATGAAGCACAATAAGTAGCCAATTACCAAAGGGGTTTGAACTACGAAATCCATTGTACAATGGGAGTCGCTGCAATTTTTACCTTGACAAATGCCATTGAGATGGCGAAGAGAGCAGAAGAATGTATTGAAGAACGTGAATGGCAGCCTCGACAACAGGGTAATCAAAATTTTAATTATAGAAATTCTGGTTCATCAAGGAGTCAGCCATATCTGGGGAATTATAGCGGACAGTCTTCTAGGGCTGCAAATTATTCTGGTTCTAATCAAAATATCCAGAATACCCAGAATGAGCAGAAGAGAGATAACCATGCAAGGGCACCAGCAACTCAAACAGATAAGGGCAACACCAATCCTTATAAGAAAATATTAACAATCAACTATAATCATTATGGGAAACCTGGACACACATCGAATGTTTGCCGACAGAAAAGAGCATCACTTAATCGACGACCAGTTAATGTGGTTGATGAGGTGGTCTATGAGGAAGAAGCAGATGAAGATGATGGTTCTATTGTTGGTTCAGAAGATGGGGAGGTTACGTTCGTGGTGAAGAAAATCTTATGCTCTCCAAAACAAGAAGAAGAGATGCAAATGAGGAAGATATTCCAAGCAAAGTGCCGAGTTAGAGAAGCGATTTGCAGATAATTCATAGACAGTTGCAGTTACGAGAATCTGATCGTGAAACAATTGGTAGAGAAACTGCAGTTGACTACATGACCTCACCCTTCTCCATACAAGGTTGGGTGGATCAAAGAGGGACCAACAATTGAAGTAAATAGAATCTGCAGTGTTCCAATTTCTATCGGTAAGCACTATTCTGAAACAGTTGATTGTGATGTTGTGAACGTGGATGCTTGTGGAATTTTGTTGGGACGTCCTTGGTAGTATGATGTTGATGCTGAGCACATAGAAAAGGCAAACTCATATAGGTTCACGTGGAATAGTAAGAGGATCATTATTTTTCCTTCTGGTTAAGTGAAACCTTCTAAAGTGGAAGGGCAACCTGTTGATAAAGGTGTGAAGGATGTAGCTTTATTGCTCAGGAAGAAGAATGAAGAGGAAGAGGTACCATTAGAAGAAGATGCACCATCTTTACCACTACCGATCAAAGAGTTGCTGGAGGAATTTCCTTTGGTAGTTGAGGAACCAACAATGGTACCACCTTTGAGAGATATTCAGCATCAGATTGATTTCATTCCAGGTGTAACTTTGCTGAATCTGCCCCATTACAAGATGAGCCCAAAGGAGAGTGAAATTTTGCAAGAGCAGGTTGAAGAATTACTGAAGAAATGACACATACATGAGACCATTAGTCCTTGTGGAGTTCCTGCATTATTGGTTCCAAAGAAAGATGGCAGCTGGAGAATGTTCGTGGATAGTAGAGCCATTAACAAGATCACTATTCAGTATCGTTTTCCTATCCCTCGTCTGGATGGCATGATGGATCAATTATTTGGTTCCATAATTTTCTCAAAGATTGATCTGAAAAGTGAGTACCATCAAATTTGGATGAAGGAGGGAGATGAATGGAAGACAACCTTTAAAACTAAGGAAGGCTTATATGAGTGGCTGGTTATGCCATTTAGGTTGATGAATGCACCTAGCACGTTCATGCGACTTCTGAACCAGGTTTTGCGCCCTTTCTTACGCAAATTCGTGGTTGTTTATTTTGATGATATTTTAATTTTTAGTCGCAACATTAAGGAGCAGGTACAACACCTTCGAGAAGTTATGAGAGCTTTAGAAGAAAATGTGTTGTTTATCAACCTGAAGAAGTGCACCTTTATGACAGAAAGAGTCTTGTTCCTTGGTTTTATCGTTAGCTCAGAAGGGATTCATGTAGATGACCAGAAAGTTGAAGCAATCTGAAATTGGCCTCCTAAAAGTATTACAGAAGTTCGCAGTTTTCATGGACTTGCTACTTTTTACAGGAGGTTTATCAGAAATTTCAGCAATATTGTGGCTCCAATTACTGATTGTTTAAAGAAGGAGAGAGTGCAGAAATTTAAATGGACCGAAGCTTCCAACAAAAGCTTTGAGGAGATTAAAGATAAGCTTACTTCTGCCCCTATTCTTGCTTTACCCGATTTTGATAAATTGTTTGAGATTGATTTTGATGCATATGGTATTGGAATTGGGGGTGTTCTTTCCAATGTGGTAGGCCAATTGCTTTCTTTAGTGAGAAATTGAATGATGCTAGATAGAAGTGGGGTACTTATGAGCAGGAATTTTATGCAATTTTTCGAGCGTTCAAGACTTGGAAACATTATCTTATGGGACGAGAGTTCATTGTCCATACAGATCATAAGTTGTTAATTCATCTGCCGACTCAGAAGCACGTAAACAAGATGCAGGTTCGTTGGGCAGCGTACATGTGAGCTTTTAATTATGTCATCAAGTATAAGACTGGTGCTACAAATAAGGTGGCAGATGCATTGAGCAGAAGAGTAGCTTTATTGGTTACAGTGAGTCAAAAGGTCGTGGGATTTGAGCATCTGAAGGATCTTTATGCTGAGGATGCAGATTTTGCAGAGATATGGCAGCAAGTATAGAATCGTGAACCTATTGATGGGTTTATGATACATGGAGGGTTTTTATTCAAAGGAAACAGGTTGTGTATTCCTCGTTCTTCTTTGCGAGAGTTGCTGATTCGAGAGATTCATGAGTGCGGTCATCTGGTCTGTGATAAGACTATTGCTGGATTGGAAGAGCGTTACTATTGGCCATAGCTGAAGAGAGAAACAGGGAAGATGGTTTAGAAATGTCGAATTTGTCAAACACAGAAGGGTCATTCATAGAACACGGGCTTATACACACCATTGCCTGTTCCCGATTATCCTTGGGAAGACTTATCAATGGATTTTGTTCTTGGTTTGCCACGTACCCAGCGTGGTTCTGACTCTATTTATGTTGTAGTTGACAGGTTTTCTAAAATGGCACAGTTCATCCCTTGCAAGAAGACTAGTGATGCATCTCATATTGCCAAACTGTTTTTCCAAGAGATTGTTCATTTGCATGGCATACCAAAAATAATTACTTTTAACAGAGATGTGAAGTTTCTTGCTCATTTTTGGACTGTTCTATGGAAGCGCTTTGGGACTGAACTTCGTTACAGTAGCGCTGCACATCCTCAAACAGATGGACAGACTAAAGTGGTGAACTGCACGCTTGGCAATTTGTTGCATTGCATATGCAGTGATAAGAAGACTTCTTGGAATTTTGCTCTGCCCCAAGCTGAATTTGCTTACAGCAGCTCTGTCAACAGCTCTACTAAGAAGACCCCTTTTGACATTGTTTACAGTAAGGCTCCAGCACAGACAGTTGACCTTATTGCACTTCCTGCAGGTGTTCTTCCTAGAGTTGCAGCTAACAATTTGGCCAACCAGCATGTTGATATGTTTAAACTGGTAAGGCAGAATTTGGCGGAGTCTAATGAAAAGTATAAGGTTGCAGCTGACAAACATAGAATTTTCCAGTCTTTCAAGGTTGGTGATCAAGTTATGGTGTACTTACGCAAGGAACGTGGAGGAGTACAGAAGAAGCTGGATCCAAAGAAGATTGGTCCTTTCAAGATAATTCAAAAGATCAATGACAACGCCTATGTTCATGATCTCCTAGATCATATGAAGATATCCAAGACGTTTAACGTGGCAGATCTTTATCCTTATCACTGTGATGATGGTAACTCGAGGTCGAGTTCTTTACAAGTGGAAGGGAATGATGCGGACCAGCTAGCTTTGGATTTTGAGGAGAATCTTGACCGCGTCAAGGTTTGTGGCAGGATGCGGAAAAGGGCCTAACTTTTGCATATGATGTTCGTTCGTAGCCCATGATAGCTTTCTGGAAAAGATTTCGCGAGACAGATAACTTTAAAAAGTGCAACTAAGGCCTCATGGTTGCAAACTTTGGGCCCAAATTCCACTGTTTAAGGGCTCAATTTTGCATTTTTAGTATTTTAAGGACTATTTTGTGATTTTTTAGTCTTTTTTTTTCTAAGTCTGTTAGGATTCGGATTATGATTTTTAGCCATTATAAATAGGCCTTATTTCTGCTTTGTTAAGGATTTTTTTATTTAATATATTTTTCAATACGAATTTAGCTTCTGCCTTTCATTCAAGATCGTTTAACGTTCTTGTTTTTATTTTCGTCCAATCAAACGATATTGATTAAACTTCTGAACGGAGTATAAACGTTCTTATTATCTATTCTTTAATTCCATTCTGCTTCAGTGGACTATGAGATTGGCCATTGGGATTTTCCCTCATGTGAACAATGCATATGTGAAGAAGGCTACTCAAGGTGATGACCATCTCTCAATTTATTAGAGCAAATACATTACAGACAACTTGGCTTTTTGTGTTGAAAGTAAGCCCATGACACATATAACTTGATATAGTTAAATTTGTTAAAAAAATTAAAAAAAATATTTCTTTGAAACATTTTATGGAACATGCAATATGTGTTACATTTGAATATTAAAAAAAAACCTCAACAATTATTTTAAAATCCAAAAATAATTAAAAAAAACAAAAGTAAATAAAAATTATCAGTTGCACACTTTGTATTTAAATTATATAGAATTTATAATGAGATAACATATACAATAAAAACCAAAAAATAGAAAAAGTTGAGAAATCATTATTATTGATTCTGGTTAATCTAACAGAAATAAATCATTATTAATTTCATACAAAACTTAATTTAAAGCTTTTACAGTATAGTCAAAGTGAAAAATGCAATATGCAAACAGACTAAACTCCAAGTTTAAGGCAAAAGAGAACAGCATGCTTACATCGGTGCCATCCTTTGCTGGAACAAGCAATGAAGGAATCATTACACTTTTACCCAACATGATAATGTAGTTTTAAAATGCCAATATGATGGTTTCAACGGCAACACTAAAATCATTTGGTTATAAAAGTTTAACCTATAAATAATTACTTCTTCAAACTAAAACACTCTTATCGATCCAAACCGTATATGAAATTACAGCCCCACTTAACAACTTCCTAATTTTGAAATCATATCTACAATTAAAATTCATCAAAGACGTTATTTCAATATCGAATTAGATTTAAATATTGAATTAAATTTAAACCCTGCAAATTTAGTTTCCTCATCTGCTTCTTTTGCTACTTTTTTCTTGGGATTTTCGACTTCAATGAACTTTCACCAAAAAATTTTTTAAAAAAAAGGGAACAATAGATGAGGTTTGGAAAGATATTGTTCATCGAGAAATGATAATTCCATAGATAATCAATCAAGAATGCAATAGCAACTTGGAGAAAGTTCACTTGAAGATTGTTTTATTCGAGCAACGTAACCAATCTACTGAATCAAAATGCTCTGCTTAATATTGGATTCAAATTCGCATGTATTAGAATCATCATTAGTTTATGAGAAACTAGTGGTTTGTTACTTGGAGAACCAACTAGGTATGAAAATTGCAGTTCCAACAATTAGTTACGACAACTACAACAAAAAGAGCGTAATATATTTTTGAAAAAAAAAACATAAAAAAGGTAAAAATGAAAAATAAAAGTTTAAAAATGAAAAAAAAAATTTAAGAGCAATAAATTTGAAAATTGAAAGTTAGAATTAAGTATATGGTGTAATTTCCTCTTAAAATAATTTGATATGCCTATTTTTCATTTCAATGAATATATGGTTCTAAGCCAATTTTCTATTTCAATCAAAGTTGGGTCAAGTCCATGTATATTAAATGCTATAAACAATATTGATAAAAAAATGTACAAAATATAAGACATAATAAATACAATAAATCACAAAGTAAATATAGATTAATATAATAAAGCAATATATTAAAAAGATTAATAAATTTTAAGTTACATTTTAAATTTAAATAGAAATAAATGTAATTAATTAGAAATAAATTGATTTAATTAGAAATAAATTTTAAAATAATAATAAATATAATAAATCAACATATTAAAAAGATTACTAAATTTTAAGTTACATTTTAAATCTAAATTGAAATAAATGTAATTAATTAGATATAAATTGATTTAATTAGTAAAAAATTTTAAACTAATAATAAATATAATAAATCATAATGTGAAGTACAATTTAAATTTAAATAGAACTAAATGTAATTAATTAGAAATAAATTAATTTAACTAGAAATAAATTTTAAAGTAATAATAAAAATAACATAATTTAAATATAGATTAAAATAATTAATTTAATTAAAAATAAGTTAGCATAAATAAATAATTAAGTTTATAAATTACAATTAGTAATAATAAAATTCCAAAAAAATATATATTTAGGCCTATAATCTAACATAATACGCAAGCCAATTAATCACAGAAAATGCAAAAAGCATATATTTAGGCATATAATATTTTATAAAACATAATCAAATTAATAATGAAAAATCCAACATAAAACATTATCAAATTAACAACAAAAAATTTAAAAAGCATATATTTAGACATATACTCTTTCAATATGCACATAACAAACGTAAATATCATAATAAATTATTTAATATTATACGTAGTGTGATTTTAGATGTGTAATTTATTCTTTTATGGAAATGATAAATTTATAGAAATGTTTGTGCTTTGTGTAATGTTATTTTAGTATGGGTGATATAAGGATGAGCTATTGAAAGTATTTTTCCTTTGCAGGGACTTAGAAATTTAGTTCGTTAGATAATTTAGGGTTTATATTTTGAATGAAAATGTATTTAAATATAGATTGACACTTAAATGCATTTAATTTTTTTTTTCCTCTTAGTGCATACTGTTGAGGAAATTGGTCTTTTTCCACCAAATTAAATAGCAAAATAAAATTATGTTATTACGTAACTGAGCTATTAAATAAATAAAATACTAAAACAAAATATAGAGAGAGCACCAAAAATTTACGAGGTTCGGCCAATATATGCCTACGTCCTCAGACACTACCAAATTATATTTCACTGAAGAAATATACAAAAGAGAGAAAAGAGAAAGAGCTATCAAATATAAATGAGAACAAGCTTTGAGACGTATTAGAACTGGAGAAATTGGCTTTCTTATATAGCCAATTTCTTTACCAAAAATTGCTTCCTATTTTTCCGATGTACATTTGCTAACAATTAGCAAATGCTAATTTAAAACCCCAAAAGGGATTTATAGCCATAGAAAATAAACAAAAAAAAATAACAAATTCCATATAGAATTTCAGCCAATAACTAATAATCTCCACCTTGGCGAAATTCCTAAATTCAAACTTCTTTTCTCTCATAAAGATGTAGTGTCTTGAAATGCGCTTTGCAGCGCCAAGATTCAACATTTAACAATATTGATCAAGTCCAAACAATGTTTGAACTTGACTGCTGTCAGCACCTTGGTCATCATATTAGCAGGATTCTCAGTGATCAGAATCTTTTGGAGATGCACTTGACCTTCTTCCAAAATTTCTCTAGCAAAATGGAATCGAACGTCGATATGCTTCGTCCTTGCATGATAAACTTGGTTCTTTGCCAAATGAATAGCACTCTAGCTATCACAATATACAAAAATATTATTCTGCAAAGTTCCTAACTCACCAAGCAACCCTTGAAGCCAAATTGCCTCCTTAACAGCCTCTGTAACTGCCATATATTCTGCTTCTGTCGTAGAGAGTGCCACTGTTGACTGTAAAGTAGACTTCCAACTTACCGGTGCTTTTGCAAGTATAAACACATAACCAGTAGTCGATCGACGTTTATCCAAATCACCAGCATAATCGGAATCACAATATACGACTACACACTTACTATTTTTCTTATCCTGCTCAAAAACTAATCCAACATCTACGATGTTCAGAAGTTACCGTAGAATCCATTTTACAGCCTGCCAATGCTCCTTGCCAGGATCATGCATGTACCTGCTCACAACTCCAACTGCCTGTAAAATGTCTGGCCTCGTACACACCATAGCATACATCAAGCTACCCACAACATTTGCATAGGGAACCTTTGACATGTATTCCCGCTCTGCATCATTCTTTGGCGATTGAGCTGCACTAAGTTTGAAATGGGGAGCAAGAGGTGTACCAGGTTTGGTTTTGTCATTCATACCAAAACACTTTAGTACCCTTCTCAAATATTGCTTTTGAGTCAAACAAAGTCTCCCCAATTTCCTATCTCTTTGCTTCGCCTAAATCTTTCATTTCAAATTCTTTATTTAGCTGATTCTTTGAAGCTATTAGCATATCATCAACATAAAGAAGAAGATAAATGAAAGAGCCATCTTGTAGCTTACGCAAATATACACAATGATCGTATTTGCTTCTTGTGTACCTCTGCCCTTGCATAAACTTATCAAATCGCTTGTACCACTGTCTTGGTGATTGCTTCAATCCATAAAGCGACTTCACAAGTTTACATACCATATTTTCTTTTCCAGCAACTTTGAATCCCTCTGGTTGAGTCATATAGATTTCCTCTTCCAAATCTCCATGTAAAAACGCAGTTTTCACATCCAATTGAACTAGTTCCAAATCCAACTGTGCCACCAAAGCCAACAAAATTCGAATGGAGCTATGTTTTACAACTGGAGAAAATGCTTCATTATAATCAATTCCCTCCTCTGGGCGTAGCCCTTAGCCACTAGTCATGCTTTATAGCGAACACTATCTCTATCAGAAAATCCATCTTTCTTTGTATATACCCATTTGCATCTAATTGCCTTCTTTCCCTTTGGTGGATCGACTAGAATCCACGTCTGATTCTTATAAAGGGACTTCATTTCATCTTCCATAGCTTTCCTCCACTTTACCTCTTTTGAACTTGTGACAACTTCTTTAAAAGTGGATGGAATGCTATCATATGTAATTTGAGATGCGTAGGCCACCATATCATCATAACGAGCAGGCTTCCGTATAGTTCTTCTTGGCCTACCAAGTGCAATTGATTCTTGTTGCTGTGGAGGTTTTTGGATTTGAACCTCTTCTTCATCCGACTCTCCTTCTACCTTAGGAGTGTCTGCAGCTTTAAAATCTGTTACTGGAATTTTTCTATGAAACTCCACCTGTTTTGGAGTATCCTCCACCTGTTGTGGAGTACCATCTGACTGCTCCATTGTCACCTTTTTCAACATAGTAGATTCGTCAAAAGTGACATCTCTGCTAAAGATTATCTTCTTCGTATCTGGACACCATAAACGATAACCTTTGACACCTGTACTAATCCCCATGAAAATGGCTTCCTTTGCTCTTGGATCCAGCTTCGATTCCTTAACATGATAATATACAGTGGATCCAAACACACGTAAGGAATCATAATCATTAGCAGGTTCTCCATACCATACTTCAATAAGTGTTTTACCATCTATAGCAGTTGACGGTAATCGATTAATGAGATGACATGCATATGTTAAAGCCTCAGCCCAAAATTTTTTGTCTAATCCAGCATTAGACAACATACACCAAACTTTCTCCAGTAATGTTCGGTTCATGCGTTCGGCCACCCCATTCTGCTGTGGTGTATTTCTTACCGTGAAATGCCGAATGATGCCTTCATCTTTGCAAATTTTATCAAATGCATCACTTCTATATTCTCCTCCATTATCTGTTTGAAGACATTTAATTCGTCTGTCAGTCTGAGTTTCCACCAATTTTTTCCATACAAGGAAAACTCCCAGCACTTCATCTTTCAACTTCAAAGCATACACCCAAACTCTACGAGAGAAATCATCAATAAAGGTCACAAAATAATGCTTGCCACCCAAGGAAGCTGTTGTAGAAGGTCCCCATACGTCCGAGTGAACATAATCCAAAATACCCTTAGTATTATGGATGCCAGTGCCAAATTTCACTCTAGACTGCTTTCCTTTGGTGCAATGCTCACAAAATTCTAACTTGCAGGTTTTGACATCTTTCAAAAATCCTCGATCTGCCAAACCTTTCAAGGATTTTTCACCTGCATGTCCCAAGCGCATATGCCACAATTTGGTTGCTTCCAAATCTTTGTCGCCAATAGAAGCAACTGCTGCCATTGTCCTAAATATTGCATTACCTTGATAATAATACAAATTATTCCTTCTCCGTACTCCTTTCATCACCACAAGTGCACCCGAGATGACTTTCATCACTCCATCTTTTGCAATTACAGTGAGACCTTTTGATTCCAGGACTCCTACTGAAATGAGATTCTTAGTTAAACTCGGCACATATCGAACATCATTCAGGATCCTTATTGATCCATCATAATTCTTTAAATGGATTGAACCAATCCCTTCTGTGAAGCAAGGATTATCATTCGCAGTATAGACAACTTCATTTTCAAGTTCTTTAAAATCAAAAAACCAGTAGCGGTTAGGACACATATGATGGCTACATCCAGAGTCTAACAACCATGCACCATCAGAACTTGTCGAAAAAGCTACTGAAGTGTCTATAGATGTCATGACAACTAATGAGAAGGCTGAGCCTGCATCATCAAATGCAGCGATATTTGTACCAATGGTGACTTTGCCTTTTTCAGACTTGACTTTCAACTTTGGAAAATCTTTCTTCCAATGACCTTTTTCATGACAAAATGCACATTCATCTTTTTCAACTCTGGCTTTTGAACGTGATCTGCTTTTCTTTCCCCATTTCTTTTGACTTTGAGGACGACCTCTAACTGCCAGAGCTTCTACTTCGCTTGCCCTCTCCTTCTTTTCTTTCTTTCTTAACTCATAGCTGTATAGATCAGCACAAACATCACTAAAAGTTACATCTTTATTCCCATGAAGTAGAGTTGTTGTAAGAAACTCAAATTCGTCAGGGAGCGATGCCAATAATAATAGCGCCAAATCTTCGTCTTCAAATACCACATCCAAATTGAACAAATCAGCTACCAATTGATTAAAATTTGTGATGTGCTCATTCATAGTGGTACTGGGAACATAATTGAAGCGAAATAATCTCTTCTTCATGAAGAGTTTGTTTTGAGTATTTTTCTTCAAAAATTTTTCCTCCAATGCCTTCCATAATTTATTTGCTGAAGTTTCTTTCGAGAAAGCATATTTTTGCTCTCTAGAAAGACACGACCAAATTGTACCATATGCTAGACGATTGATTGTTCTCCATTCACTCTCCTCCATTTCTTTTGGTTTCTCCTCTTCGATAGCAACATCTAGACCTTGTTAAAAAAGAGCATCTAGAAGTTCACTCTGCCACATGCCGAAATGACCGGTGCCATCCAAAATCTTCACTGTAAATCTCGCATTTGATACAGTATTCCTCACAAAGGTGGATGAGGACGATGTTGTAGCAATGCTTGGTGTGGTATTTTTCTGATCGTCTGCCATTTCTGCTACAAATATTTATTTAATAGCTATAAAATCAAATTTTCAAAATGCGGAACAAAACCAAGGATTTTTTTTATGTGAAAAATAGATTATACTGCAACCCCAATGAATACTTTGTATCCTAGGCTCTGATACCAATTTTTGTGGAAATTGGTCTTTTTCCACCAAATTAAATAGCAAAATAAAATTATTCTATTACGTAACTGAGCTATTAAATAAATAAAATACTAAAACAAAATATAGAGAGAGAACCAAAAATTTAACAAGGTTCGGCCAATATATGCCTACGTCCTCGGACACTACCAAATTATATTTCACTGAAGAAATATACGAAAGAGAGAGAAGAGAAAGAGCTATCAAATACAAATGAGAACAAGCTCTGAGACGTATTAGAACTGAAGAAATTGGCTTTCTTATATAGCCAATTTCTTTACCAAAAATTGCTTCCTATTTTTTCGATGTACATTTGCTAACAATTAGCAAATGCTAATTTAAAACCCCAAAAGTGATTTATAGCCATAGAAAATAAACAAAAAGAAAAAAACAAATTCCATATAGAATTTCAGCCAATAACTAATACATACTAAATATCATAAATATTCAAAAATTATTTATTTTTGAATATTTATAATATTTGACGTTATGCACTAGGAGAACTTTGGAAAAAATACTGTGGGCTTTTCTGCAAAATTTGTATAAGTCTTAAATGATGTTAATTAAGATATATATTATATTTCTGAATGGGTAGGGCCATACCTTTAAGGAAGGAGAAATAAGGAGATATAATTTCACTAATTACATAATCTCATTATATTTTCTTTATGCATAGAGAAAATAAATACCAATCATGCTTGGATATATCAGCGGTTGAATACAGATCGCACTATTAATATGAAATTTGTTAATGGGATATAAGAGTTTGTTAATTTTACGTATGATCAAAGGAGATATATGCAAGGCAATAAGATTCGTTATCCATGCATAAAATGTCATCATAGGAAATTTCAGGAAGTAAATGATGTGAAATACGATTTAGTAAGATGGGGTTTTGCACCAGATTATTTTACTTGAAATAGACATGGTGAAGAACTTATAGTCAAACCACCGGGTCCACAACAACATAACTCACTTGAAACAGTCTTTGAAAATTCGTATCAACAAATGGTATATGATGTTTTTTGCTCTAATGTGTGTGACTGGGGCATATCAGATAATGTTGAAGCTGGATATAGTATTGTCCAGCATGAACTAGTTGAGGAGGCTCCTAATTTGGCAACTCAACAGTTTTATAATTTGTTGAATTCAGTAGATATGGCCTGGGTGTCATAAACATGATTTGCTATCAACCATGGCACATTATTTGAATATAGGTTCGAACAACATATGTCAGAAAGGGCATTTGATAAATGGACCCAATTTATTAAAGAGATTTTACTATAAGATAATGAAATATTTGATAGTTTCTACCAAACCAGAAAAATTGTTCAAGGTCTTGGACTACTAGTAAAAATTATTGAATGTTGTAAAAACTAGTGTATGTTATATTGGGGTGATGATGAACAACACAAAATATGGAGGTTCTGTTATGAACTAAGATTCAAATAGAGTCAAGTTATTTGAAGACAAAAGTTTGTGTTATTTAAACGAATGTATTATTTTCCACTTACCCCTAGACTACAAAGATTATATACTTTGAATACTACAGGAGAACACATGATATGGCATCATGAGCAAGAACAGAAAGATTGAGTCATGTGTTATCCCTCAGATTCTAAGGCGTGGAAGTATTTTAATTGAATACATCTTGATTTTACAATTGATTTTAGAAATGTCATAGGGTCAACAATACTCTTGTTGGCATGTAATACTCGCTCCATATAATTTGCAACATTGGATGTGTATAAAAGAGCAATATTATTCCTATTTGTACTTATGCCAGGTCCTAATAATCCAAAACATCAAATTGATATATTTCTACAACCGTTGACAGCAGAGTTTCAAAAGTTGTGGGATAAAGGAGTCATGACGTATGATTGTTTAAGAAAGCAAAATTTTAATTTGAAAGTAGCACTTATGTGGACTATAAGTGATTTTATTGAATACGCGATGTTCTCTAGATAGAGTACTGTAGGAAAATTAGCATGCCCTTGTTGTATAAATGATATAGAAGCATTCACTCTCCTTAATGAGGGAAAAATAAGTTGGTTTGATAATCACAAGAAGTTTTTGAAGGCAGATCATCCATTCAAAAAAAATTGAAAATGTTTTAAGAAAAATATTACAGTAAGGAAAGATGCTCCACCAATATTGAATGGGGATGATTTGTTGTTTCAAATTGAGCAACTAGGGCTATAAAAGGTAATTGAATATAATAAAAATCAGAGTAGCAGTGTATGTAGGAATTGTGGAAAGAAAAAAAGTAGCATTTTTTTGGGATTTGTCTTATTAGAGCTCAATCTAATAAAATATAATCTAGATGTGATTCACATTGAAAAAAAATATTTTTGAGAATATTTTCAATACATTTATGGATGTTCCGAGTAAAATAAAATATAACATCAAGTGAAGAGAAGACTTTAGGATATTTTGTAGAAGGTCAGAGTTGGAACAAGATGAAGCGATTGATAGGTATCCTAAAGCAAATTACATTTTAGATCATAATAAAAAAAAACAATTAATATGCCAATGGGTTAAAAAATTGAAGTTTCTAGACGAATATGTATCAAATTTGTCAAGATGTGTTGATATGAGGAAATATAAATTGTTTGGGATGAAGAGCCATGATTGCCATGTATTTATGCAAAGACTGTTACCCATTGCATAAAAGAAGCTCTAATTGAGTTAAGCTTATTTTTTAAAGAACTTACTGCAACATTCCTTAAATTTCCCCAAGTTGAGCAATTAAAAGAAGATATTCCAATTATTATTTGCAAATTGGAGTAAATATTTCCTCCAAGTTTCTTTGATTCGATGGAACATTTGCCAGTTTATTTACCATATGAAGCTAAAATTGTTAGACCCATACAGTACTGGATGTACCCTTTTGAAAGATATCTACAACATTTTAAAAAAATATATAAAAGAAGCTTCAATTCGTAATACTTTCATAGTAGAAGATGCATTAACTTTTTGTTCCT
Organism: Garcia nutans; assembly: GCA_947685225.1. NCBI lineage: Eukaryota > Viridiplantae > Streptophyta > Magnoliopsida > Malpighiales > Euphorbiaceae > Garcia > Garcia nutans. The sequence goes on from CANTUV010000007.1 coordinate 59,077,390, forward strand.
ATTACTTTGACTCTCATGTCATAACAAAATTGCATCAAGTCCCTCAGAATGATGATGGACATATGGGCGATTAATCTAAAAGTCTTATATCTATTTTCGATCCTCTAGGCTAACCATATGGAAAAGCAACAAAGCGAAGATTGAAAAAAAAAATTATACTATAGCTCATACATATAAATTGTTGAATTGTGACGAAGTTACACCTTATCTCAAGTAAGTTAGCAAATTTTAATTGGTAAAATATTACATTTTACTTTTAACATAAAATCATCCTATTTTAAATGATATTAATGTGATTCTAATCTACTCCAGTACATTCGTTGAATACTTGTAAGAATTGGATGAAGATATAATAAATTCACAAATTGATATTGAGGTAAAGAGTAATTTTCCCTTATGGTTCCACAAATATGTAAGTAAAATTCATTAAGTTAATATAAAAAATTTATAATTTGTTAAATTGTCTTTAGATGTGAGTTATATTAAATTTGTCTTGATTTAGGCAACTGAAAATGGCTATATGATTCTTGACAAATATTTAGACGATCTAGCCCAGGGTCCACTACCAACTATTATATGTTATAAGATGTATTTTGTCAATGGTTACAAATTTCATATTGAATCTCACTGTACAATGAGATCAACTATGACTAGTGGTGTTTGTATAAAGGGATCAAACTACAGTAAAAACTCTTATGTTTTCTATGGTCGATTAGTAGATATTGTACAGCTTGAATATCTAGCCCTACCAATTAGATGGTGATGTTATTTAAATGTGACTGGTATGACCCTATAATTGGGTTAAGAGTCTATCCATAATATAATTTACTGGATGTGAATAGAAAAAGAATATGACAAATATGAACCGCTCATTCTCGCCAGTTAAGCTACCCCAAGTGCACTACATCCCTTACCCAAGCACAAGATGAGACACTTCTAATTGGTTGGTGGCATGTAAAATAAAAACTAGATCAAGGATTGATCTCCCGAATCATCTGCCAATAATCAGGAATCAGAAACTGCATTTGAGGAAGATAGTTCTAAAAATGCCCAAGCTATAAATAGGATAAATGATGATGATCTAGGTCTATTAAATGATCCAACTGGACAACTCATGGACATTGATTCTGGATACATAGAATTTGACTAGGATGAATCAATACTTGAATCAGAATTTAAAGCATCCCAATCAGATGAAAGCGATGAATAAAAATAACAAGTATGCGTATGCTAGAAATTTTTTAGGCTATAACAATTGCTTAAATTTTTTAGGCTATAACAATTACTTTAATAACTTGTGTATTAATGTTAATATGTAAATTAATTATTAAAAGCTTTATTTATTTAGATATGTATCATAGATAGGGTAGAGGATTGGATCAATTAGGGTCTAGTAGTCAATCCAATGGAGGTCGAGGCTTTAGTGGGTGATCCACTGGTGGTAAATCTATACCTTCTACTAGTATGAGCCAGCCGCGTCTACATTTGCATGATATTCCAGACGATGTTCCACTTGAGGATTTTGTTGTTGACCGTGCTATTGAGGATATGGCCATAAATGATTATGCTCCATTTGTTGACTCACCCTCTACTGAGGCCTCCCTGGGTGATGCTAGTAAAGCAGCAGCATCTACAGGTGCAGATGGCAGGCGGGAGCATGTCAGAGTTCGAGAGGAAGAGTAAGTATTTTATTATTTTGCATTATCTATATTAAACAATTTATATACTACCAATTGACATATTTTAATTATTTGCTTTTTTTCATCTTGCAGCTGCATGATTGAGCCATCTAGGTCTTTCGTGAGATGCATTAGAAAGATCATGATGGAGAAGATGGATTCTATAAAAGTTTCTTAGAAGGTCATCTCTTCGAAGCTAAAGAACTTCTAGTTTGAGGAGTTCAAGGTAAAAAAAATCTAAATTTAAATATTCAATATGTAATTCCTCCAATTTTACAATTATGTATTACTAATTATCTTTTTTTTTACAAAAATATTTTTACTGGGACTAAGCTATTGATAACCTAGTTTGGATTGCCTTCATAAAGAAGGCAGTTATTCACTACAGTGATATGTTGAGCGAGGTGAAGGCTGCAAGAAAGTAGACTTTATTTATTGATGATCAAGTATGGGCCAACCTACAGGCCCGGTGGAACTCTCCCAAAGGGCAGGCATATTTTGCTGTTACCTCTCAGAACCAATTATCTAGCTTTGTGGATGATGCAGATCCATCCACACATACGAGAGATAGTAGATCACATCACGCTCATGCTTAGGCACTTGTAAGTATAATTATATGTTGTCCCAAGATGGCAACCAAGAGGGGGGGTGAATTGGTTTCTTCAAGAAATGATAGCAAATTGAAAAACTTCAACAAATAAGAAATGTAGAAGATTGAGTAGAGAGTAGAAAAATCAACACAAGAGATTTATAGTGGTTCGGATTCAACAATCCTACATCCACTCCCCAACCTCAATTGGGTATTCCACTATACTTGAAGTTTTACAAGCTCACTTCCAACTTTGGTGTTTTTACAAGCTCACACCTAACTTGACAAGTGTTTTACTAAGGCTAACACTCAAACCACTCACAAGAGTTTTACTAGGCTCACTCTCACAACCTTTACAAGAGTTTTTCTCAGGCTCACTCTCATAACCTTTACAATTGGTGTTTTAATGGCTAACACTCAACCTTACATGAAGAGATAAATAGATGAAAGCTTAAGTAAATAACTTGCAAGAGTTTGGACAATATTAGTATTTATTCTCTTGCTATAAGACTTGTTTGAGGTGGTATTTATAGGCCTCAAACTAGTTCTGCCCGTTGGTGAAGTGGGTAGAAAAGTGAAACTCCAACAGCTACAAAATCTTCTTGGATTTTTGTGTCAGACTGTTGGGATGGTCGCGCACCACCTTTGGATGGTCGCGCATCCTGGGATGGTCGCGCACCCCCTTGGGGCGGTCGCGCATCTGTTTGTGCGGGCATCCCAGCAGTCTGGTGCGGTCGCGCAATTCAAATCTCAAACGGCTACTTGACACATGGCATCTTCTTATTAATTCTTTAACTAGCCGTTGAAGCCCACCAACGGCTATATAAATGTAGCGGTCGCGAAGCCACATTGGGCGGTCGCGCATTGTCTTGCGTCGAGTCATTCACCGTTCTTGTCACCGCGAACCTTACTGTCAAACCAAGACAGTTTGGATGGTCGCGCAACCCCTTGGGGCGGTCGCGCGTTCTTGGATGGTCGCGCAAGGCCTTGGGGCGGTCGCGCATCCCTTCAAAGACAGATTTTCAGCACTTAGGAAATCTTCAAATTTCTTTGCATTTCAGCTCATTCTAAGTTGCTTTCCTGCCATATAAACACTCATTGAAGCCATTAGATCACTTCAATTTGTTTGCCAAGATCAAAAACAAGATTGACCTAAATCTAGGTCAACAATCTCCCCCTTTTTGATTTTGGCAATCAAATTGAATTTGAAATAAAAATAATCAACAAAAATAGGCAATACTTCCCATTATGGAAAAACATAAGAAAATTCAAAAGATAATGTTCAAATTCATCAAATTCTCTCCCCCTTTGCCAAAATTCAAAAAGAGGAGGGGAGAGATGAAGAGTAATCAAGCCAATGGCCAAGACAAGATCAAAATCATTGTTTGTGTGACTTTATAATAGAATTCAAAGCCAATGGCAATCACCATAAACAAAATTCACAAATCTAAGTCATATACTTAGAAAAAATAAAAGTACCAATCAATGAAAATATCAAAATCAATGAAAAATATGTTAAGGATACCAATTGATTGGATTATACTCCCCCTCAATTGATGATCTCCCCCTCAAGAAGTGAAAAACTTAGAAACAATTGAGATCCATTTTTATCAAAATATTCAAGTTTTCTCCTCTCTTGTTGGAGTCAAATCAAGAGGAATATAAAAAGAAAATTAAATACAATTCAAGAAAGTGATTGACTTAATTATGAACAGATTTAAAATATAACAAAAATAATTTAGTCAACCATAAAATCATTTTTCAACCTTAATGTCAAACATAACATGTAAAGTAAAAATTAAAAGTATAAAATTTCAAATGTTGTAAGGCAAGAATTGTTACCAATTTTTTTAATGCCAATTGCCTTACTATTAGCATTGTTGGACTTGGTTTGATGGAGTACTCATTCTCCTCCATCTTCATGCCATTTGCCCTTGTCAATTAAGGGATTTTCCTTGATAACCTTTTCTAAGCTATGTTTGCTTTTAGATATTTGTTCATTTGAGGTTTTTAATTCTAAAGTAGAATTTTTTAAACATACAAAATCCTCTTCTAGTTTAGAGCATTTGTCCTTATGAAATTTTATCTTAGAAAAATATTTTTCTACTCTAAAGTTCATATGTTCAATTATATCACTATCATCTAAAGCATCATCAATATTGTTGTAATTTAAATTCATGTTTAAAGATTGGGTACCTACCTCATTGGAGTGTTCATCATCTCCCATAGCCATGAGACATAGATTTTCAATTGCTTGCTCTTCTTCTTCTTCTTGCTCTTCTTGCATTTCCATTGCCATCTCATGTGTGAGTAATTTGCCAATGAGGACATCCGTTGGAAGCTTGCTCAAATCATGTGCTTCCTCAATGGATGATACTCTTGCTTCAAATTCCTTCTTTGTAAGAATTCTAAGGATTTTGCAATTTATGTCTTCCAAAGAGTATACTTTGCCAAATTTCCTCAAATCATTGACAATGGCAAGAAGTCGGTTGGTCATCTCCGTGACATCTTCAAAGGACTTCATTTTGAAGAGTTCATACTCTTGAACAAGCATTTGGGCCTTCATGAATTTTACTTGATTAGTACCCTCATGATAATTCTCCAAGGTCTTCCAAATACTATAGGCATTTGAGCATCCAAGAATTCTTCCACATTCTTCCTTTGGCAATGAGCTTAGAAGAATGAAAGAAGCCTTTTTATCTCTCCCATTGCTTCTTCTTTGTTCTTCATTCCACTCTTTTCGTGGAATCTCTTTTTCTACACCATCAACCACTCTTGTAGGAATCTTCCACTCATTTTCAACATAATCCCAAAGCTCTATTCCTTCACTATCTAGGAGCAAAAACATCTTGTGTTTCCAATATGAATAATCAAAGTGAGGTATAACAAGGGATTTTGAGTTTCCATAATAATGAGCCATGGAATTGGAAGAGAAAGTTGATGTAGAGGTATTAGTGGGTGTGGTTGCCTTTGAAGATCAAATTTCACAATTAAGTTTAAGAAATTTCAAAGCTCTGATACCAATTGTTGTCCCAAGATGGCAACCAAGAGGGGGGGTGAATTGGTTTCTTCAAGAAATGATAGCAAATTGAAAAACTTCAACAAATAAGAAATGTAGAAGATTGAGTAGAGAGTAGAAAAATCAACACAAGAGATTTATAGTGGTTCGGATTCAACAATCCTACATCCACTCCCCAACCTCAATTGGGTATTCCACTATACTTGAAGTTTTACAAGCTCACTTCCAACTTTGGTGTTTTTACAAGCTCACACCTAACTTGACAAGTGTTTTACTAAGGCTAACACTCAAACCACTCACAAGAGTTTTACTAGGCTCACTCTCACAACCTTTACAAGAGTTTTTCTCAGGCTCACTCTCATAACCTTTACAATTGGTGTTTTAATGGCTAACACTCAACCTTACATGAAGAGATAAATAGATGAAAGCTTAAGTAAATAACTTGCAAGAGTTTGGACAATATTAGTATTTATTCTCTTGCTATAAGACTTGTTTGAGGTGGTATTTATAGGCCTCAAACTAGTTCTGCCCGTTGGTGAAGTGGGTAGAAAAGTGAAACTCCAACAGCTACAAAATCTTCTTGGATTTTTGTGTCAGACTGTTGGGATGGTCGCGCACCACCTTTGGATGGTCGCGCATCCTGGGATGGTCGCGCACCCCCTTGGGGCGGTCGCGCATCTGTTTGTGCGGGCATCCCAGCAGTCTGGTGCAGTCGCGCAATTCAAATCTCTAACGGCTACTTGACACATGGCATCTTCTTATTAATTCTTTAACTAGCCGTTGAAGCCCACCAACGGCTATATAAATGTAGCGGTCGCGAAGCCACATTGGGCGGTCGCGCATTGTCTTGCGTCGAGTCATTCACCGTTCTTGTCACCGCGAACCTTACTGTCAAACCAAGACAGTTTGGATGGTCGCGCAACCCCTTGGGGCGGTCGCGCGTTCTTGGATGGTCGCGCAAGGCCTTGGGGCGGTCGCGCATCCCTTCAAAGACAGATTTTCAGCACTTAGGAAATCTTCAAATTTCTTTGCATTTCAGCTCATTCTAAGTTGCTTTCCTGCCATATAAACACTCATTGAAGCCATTAGATCACTTCAATTTGTTTGCCAAGATCAAAAACAAGATTGACCTAAATCTAGGTCAACATTATACTTTTTTAAATATTTTTAATTGTATTAATTTTAGTTATCAAACTAATATTTTTAATTCAATAGGAGTCTATCCTAAATTGGCCACTAAGCAGCTATGAATTGTTTGTGCATATGCACACCAAGGGTTATGACGGGCATTCATTTATGGATTAGAGGTCCCAAGATGTACATGTAGGTAATTTTATAATTTTTTTAATTAACTTTTATATCAAAATTTAAAAACTAAAATAATACTTTTTTTAATTATATAGGATTATTTCATTGCATCTCGGGATGAGGCTCAGTTTGGCATGTCTGTTGATGAGGATGGCTTATTTTTATCTGTTGTGGGTGAAGAGAAGAAGAGAAGTTGAATGGACTTTGGACTATGTCAGCACAACTTCTTCTTCTTCATCTTCTAGTTCAGTTGCTTTACAACAGGAGATTGAATAATTAAAGGAACAATTAGCGAAGCATGATCAGTCAGTTCAGCAGCAGATATAGAAGCAGGTGCAGCAGCAGCTGCAAGCATTTATGACCAACTTTATGCAAGGGATATTCGATCCATCAAAGCATCATCCTCCGGGTCATCATCCTCCACCTCCACCACCTCTTAATTCTAGATCCTAGGATTTTTTTTTTGTATTTCATTATTATGCACATTTTAATGTATTACATTTATTTTTTTATTTTTTATTTATAACATTTTAAATTTTCATTTAAATATAATTTTGATATTATATATTAATTTCCTTTTAATGTCATAATTTTAATATTATATTTTAAATTTGATTTAATATTATTATTCAATATAATTTTAATATTTAAATTATAAAAATATAAAAATTGAAATTATGAAAAAATATAATTTGATTTACTCACCGATACATTTATTCTGTCAGCAAATAAAAAACCAACATGGCAACATTTATCGACCAAATTTTTGTTGGTAATATCAATATATAAGCTTCTCTCAATAAGTTGTCGATAAGTGGATCTATTGGTCTTACCGACAAATCATTATTCTGTCGATAATAATGACAGAAAATTTCTGTTGGTATTATCGACAAACAAATTATATGTCACTGTTATTGGCAGAATATCTGTTTGTATTACAGATAGATGATATATTTGATAACAATCTCAAGTTCATCTTTTATGTATCCACTGATAGAGTTTCTTTCAATATGACTGACTAAAGATTCTTATGTCGGTAATACAGACAAAATCGTTACTTCATTCAGTAATATTTACTGACAGTTAATCTCTCAATAATGCAGAGTGTAACACCCCCTACATAGACCATACACTTACCTACATAGGAGATGTTACCTAACATTTACAATTGTTCTATGTATGTACTAAAGAAATAAAGTCATAAAACCTTTAAGCAATAATGCAATTGTTAAGTTTTCTATATTACACACATATATCCATATATTTATAAAGCACTCTTAATGAAAACTTACATTATGATAAAATTCTCAAACTACTCTCAAACTAGTACAACTGTCATACAAAATTAGTTTTGCTATGTGAACCATAAAGATTACAATATTTACAATATTGTTCATTGAACCTTGATGATGCAGTTGATCAAGAACGCAAGTCTCTCACTCTGCGGTCTTAACTCTCCTTGTTTGATCTGTGCGTCCGAAAACAATTCTAACACGCTAAGCAAAGCTTAGTGGTGCTTATGTATTTATAATATGCAAAAAAATTTAATAAAAAGAGGTCTAGCAATTAAATAATTTATAAACATCGATTTGTATTACTTTCCGAGTGTTAAATAAAGAAATTAACTAAATTCATTGTAAATTGAAATACTAAGCACAATTAGATTTAGAATTGAGTAATTTATCGACAACTGAATAAAACATTGTTTTCATTATATATAACTATTTTAATTATGCCCATACATACTGAACTCAGATTCTAAATTTGGATAACGGGTCACTGATGGCAACTTAATGCCACTGTATAGAATTTTGGCCAATGGCCCACTATGACACCAATGCCCACTGAGTATGATGATACAGAGTGTCTTTTGATGGCACAGAGTACCCACTAACACTTTGGATATCCTCCCTTTTGGCTAGCCATTCAATCCCAAGGTAGATCTAAAATTAGTATGATTAGGGCAATTCATTAGTTTATAGTTAACACTGAATTGTATATATCATTTCAATGAAACAATACTTTCATCAACATTTAGTATTATATATATTTATCACAAATTCAAAGTTTATCACTCTTTTTCATACTTTCAATACTTACACATGAATTCCCAACACAAAAGTAATAAACATAAACATATTAGCCTCATACTAGGCCCGTATATCACAAGATACAAGTCAAAAACACCATTTAGGTACCCCACGACCGTGGCATCTCAACCCCATGCTCATGGGATACAAAATGAAGCTATAAAATAATTTTTAAGACCCCACGGTCGTGGTCTTCCAGGGCCACGGTTCACGACAGTGGCATTGAGAACGGCTCTGTTTTTTTCAAAATTCTTAAAGAAACAGTCACGTTTTCGATCCCACGGTCGTGGCACTCATTTGCCACGACCGTGGCATTGATTTTGGGTCTGTTTTCGGAATAATTCTTCCTCCAACAGTTTCAACTTTGATGCCACGCCCGTGGCACCTTTAAGCCACGCCCATGGCATCCTAAAATTATGTCTTCTGCACTTTTAACTTCATGAAACACAAACATATTGAGAATCTAAGCTAATAATATATCAAACTCAAACTTTTGACATAAAAAGAATTCATATCAAATATTTTACTACAACTTCACTTAATCAAACTTTCAATCATTTCATATGGATAAAAACAACATCAAACCATTCAATTCTCATAAAGGTTGAGTTAAGAATCAAAACCCATCATATAAAGGTTATTTTTCACTCAACAATCCATTTAATCAATATTTTCAAGAAATATATCATTATAAAGAATAAATCATTAAAACTTATAGAAATTCATATATTTGCAAATTATAAATCAAAAGCACATACCTCTTCAAACTCTTCTTTTTCTCTAATTACTTGTTAATAATCTCAATTTTCTACTTTAATCTTCTCAAAACTTATAATTAAACATTATTTTCTCTTTAGTTTTGATCAAAATCTTGGAAGGAAGGATGCAAGAAGGAGTTTTGATGGTGAGAATGGTGTGAACGTGGGAAGAAGAAGAGGAAAGAAAGAAAGAAATGCCTCTAAGCATAACACCTGTCCACACACCTACACACACTTATATATATATATATTAATCTGGTGTAGCCAATCTCATCTTAGTTATGGTGTACCCTCTTTTTTATCCTTTGATTCTAATTCAATTTTAAATCTTGTAAAACAGTAAAAATAAATATTTACTTCAGTAAATTTTTGAGATTCACTATTTATATCACTTATCCAATTCTCTTATATCACACTTCATTATTAATTATCACTATTAATTTAAAAGTTTATTATCTACAATTTTAAACATTACACAGAGAGAAAGATTTCTCTTAAGAATTTACCGAAAAATTATTTTTTTCATCTGTAACTTTATTACAAACAAACAATATGACTAGAGAAAAGTTATGTTGGCAATTTGTGGGTAAATTCAAAAATAAGGATTATCGATGAATTTTTTCATCGGTAATCCTTGACATTCTTGTAGTGGTATGCTTAAAATGTACAACCAATGAAAGTATTTGAGTAGTAAATAGTGGATGCTTAAGGCATATGACTGGGAATGCAAAAATTTTCACAACACTTACTTATAAGCAAGGTGGTAATGTAACTTTTGAAAATAATGCTAAAGGTAATATTATAGGCATTGGTTCCATTGGGTCTTAGTAAGAATTTGATAACTCTTCTTTTTCTCTAATTACTTGTTAATAATCTCAACTTTCTATCTTAATCTTCTCAAAACTTATAACTAAACATTATTTTCTCTTTGGTTTTGATCAAAATCTTGGAAAGAAGGATGCAAGAAGGAGTTTTGATGGTGAGAATGGTGGTGAACGTGGGAAGAAGAAGAGGAAAGAAAGAAAGAAATGCCTCTAAGCATAACACCTGTCCACACACCTACACACACTTATATATATATTAATCTGGTGTAGCCAATCTCATCTTAGTTATGGTGTACCCTCTTTTTTATCCTTTGATTTTAATTCAATTTTAAATCTCGTAAAATAGTAAAAATAAATATTTACTTCAGTAAATTTTTGAGATCCACTATTTACATCACTTATCCAATTCTCTTATATCACAATTCACTATTAATTTAAAAGTTTATTATCTAAAATTTTAAACATTACACAGAGAGAAAGATTTCTCTTAAGAATTTACCGAAAAATTATTTTTTTCATCTGTAACTTTATTACAAACAAACAACATGACTAGAGAAAAGTTATGTTGGCAATTTGTGGGTAAATTCAAAAATAAGGATTATCGATGAAATTTTTCATCGGTAATCCTTGACATTCTTGTAGTGGTATGCTTAAAATCTACAGCCAATGAAAGTATTTGAGTAGTAAATAGTGGATGCTTAAGGCATATGACTGGGAATGCAAAAATTTTCGCAACACTTACTTATAAGCAAGGTGGTAATGTAACCTTTGAAAATAATGCTAAAGGTAATATTATAGGCATTGGTTCCATTGGGACTTAGTAAGAATTTGATTGACAATGTTTGATTAGTTGATGGTTTAAAGCACAATTTACTAAGTGTGAGTCAATTATGTGATAAAGAATACAATGTTAATTTTGAATCAAAAGGATGTAAGATCATTTTAGCAAATAGTGAACTTGCATTTAAAGGAGGAAGAATTGGTAATAGTTATAAAATTGATATTTTAATAATACTTTTGAATGTTTAGTTACAATTAGCAATGTTGATCGGCTTTGGCATAGAAGATTGGGACATGCTAGTGTGGGCCAACTTTAATGTCTAAGTAAGGAAGAGCTTGTGGATGGATTAACCAAGATGAAATTTCATAAGGATAAGGTATGCGAGCCATGTTAACTTGGGAAGCAACGCGAGAGCTCTTTTAAGTCTAAAACTATTGTAAGTACCTCTAGACCTTTAGAATTAATTCATTTAAACTTGTTTGGACTTAATAGAGTTGCTAGTTTAGGTGGTAAACTATATACATTTGTACTTATGATGACTACTCTAGGTTTACTTGGGTATTCTAAGCTCATAAGAATAAAGCTTTCAACTTCTTTAAAATTTTTGCAAAAAAAAAAAGTTCAAAATGAAAAAAGCTATACAATTACCTCTATTAGAAGTAATCATGACAAAAAATTTGCAAATGAAAATTTTGAAAACTTTTCTAATAAACTTGGCATTTCACATAATTTTTCTGTTCCTAAAATACCACAACAAAATGGAATAGTGAAAAGAAAAAATAGAACATTAGTAGAAATAGCTAGAACAATGCTCAATGAGTGTAATCTTACTTTATACTTTTGAGTCAAAGCCATTAATACCGCATATTATATTTCAAATAGAGTTTTTAAAAGACCTTTAATGAATAAAACTTCTTATGAGTTATGGATTGGAAAAAAAATTAAAGTTTTATACCTTAGAGTGTTTGGTTGCAAATGCATATATTAAAAATCAAGGACAGTCTTGAAAAATTTTCATCCAAATCAGATGAAAGAGTGTTTTTAGGTTATTCCTCTACTATCATAGCATATAGAGTTTTTAATAAAAGATCTTTAGTAGTTAAAGAATCAAGCATGTTATATTTGATGAAACCTCTAAGCTTGATTATGGGAAAGATAGTGCTCTTGATGATCTTGTAGGCACATTTGAAAACTTTGAAGATAATGATGCTCCAAATGAAAACATGGATGACTAAGAATAAATAGTGCAATAAGAAGAATCCAAAATAGAAATGATTCAAGAGCTACCCAAAGAATGACAATATAGAAAGGATCATCCTGAAGAACTTGTCATTAGGGATACCTCTAAGGGATTAACTACTAGATTGAAACTCAAATATCTAGATTCTAATATAGCTTTTGTTTCTCAAATTGAGCCAAGAACTAATGAGGAGGCTCTTGGTAATGAATTTTGAGTAATTGCTATGCAAGATGAACTCAATCAATTTGAGAGAAATAAAGTATAGAAACTTATTCCTAGACCTAAGTACCATATAATCATTGATTGCAAATGGGTATATAAGAATAAACTAGATGAAGATGAAATCATTACTACTAAAGTTTATAACTAAGAGGAAGACATTAATTATGATGAGACATTTGTTCCCGTTGCTAGATTAGAAGTTATTAGAATCTTACTCGCATTTACATGTCATATGAACTTTAAAATTTTTCAAATAGATGTTAAAAATGCATTTTTAAATGGTTTTATTAATGAAGAAGTTTATGTTGAATATATTTATAGTTTTGAAGATTATAGACTTCCAAATCATATTTTCAAACTCACTAAAGCATTGTATGGATTGAAACAAGCTCTAAGAGTTGGTATAATAGGCTTAGTGTATATCCATTGGAAAATGATTTTTCTAAAAGAAAAGTTGATGCTATACTTTTTGTTAAAAAGAAATTACATGACATTTTGATTATTCAAATTTATGTTGATGACATTAAATTTGGTGCTACTAATGAGGCCTTGTGCCTAGAGTTTTTTCATGTATGACTAAGAAATTTGAGATGAGTATGATAGGAAAACTCAAATTCTTTCTTGGTCTATAAATTAAGCAATGGAAGGATGTGATATTTATTAATCAATCCAAATACACTAAGGAACTTCTCAAAAAGTTTGGCATGGATGGTTGCAAGGAAAGTAAAAGACCAATGAGTACATTTTTGAAGCGAGACAAAGATGAAGTTGGTAAGAATGTAGATGAGAAAAATATAAAGGTATTATCGGATCACTTCTTTACTTTACTATTTCTATACCGGATATAATATATAGTGTCTATTTATGTGCTAAATTTTAATCATACCCAAAGGAATCATACTTAAATGCTACTAAATGAATATTAAAATACTTAAGTATTACATTACATTAAGGACTTTGGTATCCAAGGGATACTTCATTTGACATTTTAGGTTTTTTAGATATGGATTTTGTTGGTAGCCTACTAGATAGGAAGAGCACAATTGGTGCATGCTACTTTCTTGGCAATTGCTTAGTTTCTTAGTTTAGCAAGAAATAAATTTTGACTGCTCTATCTATTGCGGAAGCCGAATATATTACGGCTCACTTTTATTACACACAAGCCATATAGATGAAGCAAAAATTGTTAGATTATGGTAAAGCGTTTGATCATATTCCCATCAAATGTGACAACACCAATGCCATCTTTATCCAAGAATCCCATCCAACATTCTAGATCAAAGCATATAGATATAAGACATTACTTTCTAAGAGATAATGTTTAAAACTAAAATGTTATTTTAGAATTCATTGATACTCAAATCAATTTACAGATATCTTTATAAAACCCCTGAATAAAGAAAGATTAAATTTCATAAAATAATAAATTGGGATGATTGATGGAAGCACTCTAGATTAAATATGACTACATTTGCTTGACATTTGCATTTTCATGTGTATTGTTGTCTTCAGTTTGCCATTATGAATTGATTAAATTGAATGCCTTATGTTATTATTTGATATTGCTTTAATTGAACGATTGGTGATTAAATGATTTAAGATTCATGTGAAACCCCAATTTTTACATCATTAAATTCTTAAATCATATCAATTTTGATAATGACAATTGAAGTTCATCATAAAAAACTTGTTTATTAATTTTTTTTTATGATTTTGTAGTCTTACAGTCACCTAACAACTTGGATGGTCGCATAAACAATAACCTGATGAAAACCTCAGAAGGAGCTGTCGTGTAGTCAAACATATAGTTAAGCAATCACACAAATTAAAAATTTTTCGATCATCATCTAATAACTCAGTCTATAGCAGTTGCTTCCATGTTCTAACGGTCGTAAGACACATCTTACAGTCGCACAACATGTTGAGTGGTCGAACACAATTCAAAACTGTCAAAAAATATATACATTGGAAATCCCCCAATTCTGCCAATTTTACCCCTAACGGTCATAACACGATTATTTTTTCAAATAAGTCTATAAAAACATCAAATTTTTAGTATAAAAAACTTTTTCAAACACTCAAAACCTCTCTTAAGAATTCTCAAGCCATTTCTCTTTAAAGACTCTTTAGTGAAGATTTGAAGTTACATCAACACTCTCTCTTCTACATTTCTTCTCTTTTTCTTCATTTTTTTTTTGAAAAACAATGGCCCCCAAAAACCAAAGGCTCTAAAAAGAAACTCACAGCCACTAAAAAAAGAAAGGGAATTGTCTTTAGAGAAACCCAACCTTAAGCCAAACCACAATCACTACCTCTAACCCGTAGGAGCATTCAACCTCACAAACCAAGTTATAAAAATAATGTGGAGAAAACCAAATATTATATGCTTAAAATGAAGAAATTAGAGGCCACCAAAATACCTAGTAATGGGATGCTCTTAACGCTCAATATAAAATAAGAAATTTATGCCTTCTTAGAGAGAATAGGTTGGAGACACGCAACTTTTCCCAAAGAATTATGATATCCTAGCTTTACTGAAGAATCCCTACTGGCCCTAAGGCTTGAAAAGTGCCATAAGCCAAAATTGATTATTATGGTGTCTACTTCCACCTTTTTAATCAAGAAATTGCTCTATCATTTGACTAACTTGCTAAAGTTTGGGGATTCCAAACCGTTGGAGCCTTTTCCTACACCGAAAAAGACTACCTCTTGACCAATTTTACTAGATTTTGGAAAGAAATCTCAATAGAAACTAAATATGACAACCAAAACACAAAAAACAATCCATTTCAAGTCTTTAACCTTTTGGATTCTTCATAGAATTATTACCTATATTGTACATCAAAGGAGTGATGACAATGAAAAAGTCACTCAACATGACTTGTTCTTCATGTATTCCATGATTCATGGTGCGCAAATTCAAACCACTTGTTACTTAATTGATATCTTTCTCTACCACAGAAAGTATAGAGTTGGAACATTATTCTTGTCTTCCCATGTCACACAAATTACTAGATGCCCAGGTTTGGTTATACAGGAAAACCTAGCAACTCTTAGTGATCATCTAGATCCATCCATCAACTCAACCAACCTAGCCTATCTTAAACATGCTAGGTTTATTTGATTGTGAAAGTCAAAAAGGGAGAGATTATTGGCCAAATTATTGGATAACAAACTCTATTTTGATCATTGACAATTAAATTGATGAGTACTAATGGTTTAAATAAGTGTTTCTTTTTTAGATTTTCTAAAGCTCTTAAAAAATGCATTATGCGATCGCACCAAGGACTAGTACGACCGTACAATAACATGAGAGAAGTGAACTCGAAGCACATAATAGATCATGGTCTCTAGTGCGACGAGAAATTTGACCACAAGGCTTTGTGTGATTGTACGAGGCATCGAGCGACCACACAAACACTAAAGAAAGCTATAAGACTTATAGTATAGTTTGCATTCAACATAGCAGTGGAAGAGCTGGATGCCAAACTTGTTGTGCGACCATACCACTTCTAGAGCGACTGCACAACTGCTGAAGCAAAACCTCAACTTTCACAAAATAGTTTACAGTGACGCTGAGTAGTGAAGACCTCAGCTTGTGCAACCACAAGAATTCAAAATATTTGAAATTTAGTGCCAACCTTATTAGCTAGTGAAGGATTGACATGTTGAGAAGAAAATTATTGTATAACGGCAAATCCACTTAGTGTGCGATCGCACAACCAATTGAGCTATCATTATACATGGATAGCCTGGTGAGGAGTGGAATCACAAACCTATTAGCATAACTTGCACTAATTGGTGGAGAGATCCGTTGGACAAAATTCAAATATCGTGACCACCCAAGGTTTAGGGCCATCGCATAAAGTGTTGAACGACCACACGAAGTACAATGTCGCCGCTAGACATCTGCAAATAATTATTGACTTAAAAGACTTTTTGAAATCCAATCGTTTTCTTTTACAATGGCTAGTTGGACCTTAAATGACTATAAATGCTTTTAAAAATCTCATGTTACAAGTAGAACTAAGAGCCATTTTAGCTAAGAAAAACATAGTTTCATTGCTTTGTATTCAAATCTTCATTTATTGTATCTGATTGTTGGGTGTAAGCATTAAACATCATTATAAAAGTTTGATGTGAACCTTGAAATACTAGATTTTAGAGTGAGCCTAGGTAAAACTCTTGTTGCGTTGTGAGAATTAAGAATTTTCAAACCTTTGTAAAAGTTCAGTGTGACTTTATGAAAATATCAAGTTAGAGTTAGGCTTGTAAAAACTCATAGCTAGTAGAACCTCATAGCTAGTAGAACCTCAACAAGTTATTGAGAATATGGATGTAAGATCGAGGAATCTGAATCACTATAAATCGCTTGCGTTAATTATCTTATTCTCTACTCTTCTTGTTTGCTTAAAATTTTTAATTTACCCTCACCTTCACCAAACAACAATTCACAAATTCACCCCTCTCGTGCGATCGCACAACCAGTTGAGCTACCATTATACATGGATAGCTTGGCGAGGAGTGGAACCATAAACCTGTTAGCATAACTTGCACTTATTGGTGGAGAGATCCGTTGGACAAAATTCAAATATCGTGACCACCCAAGGTTTAGGGCCATCGCATAAAGTTTTGAGCGACCACACGAAGTACAATGCCGCGCGCTAGACACCTGCAGATAATTATTGACTTAAAAGACTTTATGGAATCTAATCATTTTCTTTTACAATGGCTAGTTGGACCTTAAATGACTATAAATGCTTTTAAAAAATCTCATGTTACAAGTAGAACTAAGAGCCATTTTAGCTAAGAAAAACATAGTTTCATTGCTTTGTATTCAAATCTTCATTTATTGTATCTGATTGTTGGGTGTGAGCATTAAATGCAACACTCCCGTACCTCATATACGCATAGCGCATACACCCACACAACATGTGGTATACGTATAGAGGATATAACAGTTCATTTTAAACAAACTAAACTTTAATCTTTAAACATATAATTATCTTAAGTCAGTCTGAGTAAACTTAAAACATTTAACCTATATTCTAAATAGTAATAGATAAAACATTCCTTCGTTAAAATACATAGATATATAACATTAGTACCCAAAAGTTTATCCAAAATAGTCTGTTCAAAACATTTGTTAAATAAGCAGCGGAAAATACATATGTATATATATATATCAAAATCAATGTTTACAAAATTTTAAAATTTATACATGCTGGCAGTTCGTCTCTGATCTTGATGTCCACAACTCAATACTGCTCTCACAAACTCAAGCCTAGACTCGACTCGGTCTAGACGAGCTCTTCGGCACAACCAAATCTACCCTGTCATCTGCGCGATGAACCACAATCGCGCTAAGCAGAAAGCTTAGTGGTACAAACTTTGATTCAATATAGATTAATGCGATGCTCATGCACAATATATATGAATATATCAACTCATTGCATTATATCTCGACATTTTAATCATTTGCATCACATTTCATAATTCACATTTAAGTAAAGACAAACATGGGCCCAAAAAGAATCTAATATGCTATTCAAAGTTCAGAGTTACTGCTTTGGTCTATATTGACACCTTGTGTCTAGCCCCATAGGCAATATATATATATATACCCATGGATAATGTAACAAACCCAGTCTCTTAGACCTCAACCCGGCTAGACTCTTGGGCCTCAGTATCTTGGTCCTCAACCCGGCTAGACTATTACAGTTTTTGAGACTTACAACCCGATCTTTTCACCCCAAAAACATCACATTTATCAGCTGGGCTCGGCTTACGACTCGGTCTTTTTACCTGCCCAGTAATTCATAGGCATGCCGCCAAACCCAGAACTCTGAAAATTGAATAACATACTAGGCAAATAATTAATTCATTTATCGCATTATCAATCTCTTTCACAATTTATTTCTCAATTCATTTCTCATAATCAAACTAGGCTCATTGCCTTAGTATATCATCTTTTCTCAATTTTCTCATTCATCTATTTTATCTCAATATCGATTGGTTACATTATGTTTTCATATATCTCATCATGTTATTCCACATTCCCTTTCATTTCTAACACATTACTCAATTGCTTTGAGTATTTTCACATAATATATATATTTCACATTGTACACAATTTAGCCATTATCAATGGCTTTTCACAATGCATTTAACACATATATGACATTACAAATGTCATAGCACATTATTCATACTCAATCAATGAACCAAGTAACTTAACACATTTTTCAACCAAATGTGTTAAGCCCAAATGTCATACAAATATAAACAATATATTCAAAGTTTGTACATACCTCTAAAAGCAACAACACCACTCTATCAACTCCTCTTCCAAGATAACTCTCAACACTTGAATTAAGGTAGCTCAAATCTCTTCAGAACCTAATCCAAAGGTGATCATACACACTCACTTAGAGATACACATAAGAAAATAAGGAAGAGAACTTTCTAGGGCAAACTCTAAACTTGACAAGCTCAACAACACGAGTGTATCCCTGATCGTGCCCTAAACCCACAACACAGAAGCTTTGACACTCTCAGTGATATGGGCGTGTCACTGCACGTGTCAATTCTCCTCCAACACAGAAGCTATGACACGCTCAGTGACATGGGCATGTTACTGGACGTGTCAATCAACCAACAATACAGTAGTTATGACACGCTCAGTGACATGGGTGTGTCACTAGCTGTGTCAATGCTACTATAACACAGAAGCTGTGACACGCTCAGTGACATGGGTGTGTCACTGCTCGTGTCAATAACCCAGAAAACAGAACCAATGACACGCCCAAAGAAATGGACGTGCTAATGGGCGTGTCAGGCCAAAAACCCTGAAATCGACACCAAAGTGCCACAACCAACAATCATCTTTCTATACCCTTATCAACATCACACAAACTCAACCAAATCCATCAACATACCATATAATACTTGAGTAAATCTCAAAACAACTCAAACTTACACAATCCACACACTTGCCTCTTTCACCAAACTTAACATTTTTCTCTCTTCAATCCAACCCCAAAAATCAAAGTTAACAAAATAACACAACCCCAAAAATACCAAATCAACCATAAATACATCTACAACAACCAATCACCAAACTCATAAATACAACTCAAAAGAAAACAAAGAAACAAGTTTGAAACTTACCAAAAATGAAGAAAATCCTTAAAACTCCAACTTGATCTCTTGAAACCCTTCAATTTCTTGAGCTTGGAAGCAACAAAATCTCTCCCTCTTGAAGATGGTGGTGATGGCCGGCCAAGGAAGAAAGAAGAAGATGAAGATGAAAGAAGAAAATCCAAAGTCAACCCTTAAACCAAACACTCTCTCCTCAAATCACTCTCCACCAAGCAATTACATAATAAAATAATCAACTCACTTACATCATCTTCCACTAACAATATTTAATAATATAATTAAAAATCTCTTGACCAAAATAAACCCATTAACTTGTATATATTTTGTATATATCCTCATATATACAACATATACACATCTCCTCTTTTTTTTTCTTTCTTAATTAAACATATACTTAAAAATCCTTTAATTCCATTTCAACCATTAACATTTCCAAAACTTTTAGGGTATCATTAGGGATATTACATTAAACATCATTATAAAAGTTTGGTGTAAGCCTTGAAATACTAGATTTTAGATTGAGCCTAGGTAAAACTCGTGTTGGGTTGTGAGAATTAAGAATTTTCAAACCTTTGTAAAAGTTCAGTGTGACTTTATGAAAATATCAAGTTAGAGTTAGACTTGTAAAAACTCATAGCTAGTAGAACCTCAACAAGTTATTGAGAATATGGATGTAAGATCAAGGAATCCGAATCACTATAAATCGCTTGCGTTAATTCTCTTATTCTCTACTCTTCTTGTTTGCTTAAAATTTTTAATTTACCCTCACCTTCACCAAACAACAATTCACAAATTCACCCCTCTCGTGCGATCGCACAACCAGTTGAGCTACCATTATACATGGATAGCCTGGCGAGGAGTGGAACCACAAACCTGTTAGCATAACTTGCACTAATTGGTGGAGAGATTCGTTGGACAAAATTCAAATATCGTGACCACCCAAGGTTTAGGGCCATCGCATAAAGTGTTGAGCGACCACACGAAGTACAATGTCGCCGCTAGACACCTGCAGATAATTATTGACTTAAAAGACTTTATGGAATCCAATCATTTTCTTTTACAATGGCTAGTTGGACCTTAAATGACTATAAATGCTTTTAAAAAATCTCATGTTACAAGTAGAACTAAGAGCCATTTTAGCTAAGAAAAACATAGTTTCATTGCTTTGTATTCAAATCTTCATTTATTGTATCTGATTGTTGGGTGTGAGCATTAAACATCATTATAAAAGTTTAGTGTAAGCCTTAAAATACTAGGTTTTAGAGTGAGCCTAGGTAAAACTCTTGTTGGGTTGTGAGAATGAAGAATTTTCAAACCTTTGTAAAAGTTCAGTGTGATTTTGTGAAAACATCAAGTTAGAGTTAGGCTTGTAAAAACTCATAGCTAGTAGAACCTCAACAAGTTATTGAGAATATGGATGTAGGATCGAGGAATCCGAATCACTATAAATCGCTTGCGTTAATTCTCTTATTCTCTACTCTTCTTGTTTGCTTAAAATTTTTACTTACCCTTTCCAGTTGCTATCAAAGGACAGTAGTAAACACACTTCTTGGGATTAGCATGAGGTTATATTTCACCACTCTCTTAAAGAAACGCTTTAGGTTGTAAAAGTGTTACTCTCTTATATCCAACTTGACCATCATATCATCGACATATGCCTCAACCTCTTTATACATCATATTATAAAACAAGGTCATAGTCATCCTCTCATAAGTTGATCATGCATTTTTCAATTCGAAAAGTATGATCCTATAACAAAATATACCACATACAATTATAGCCATCCTCTAACATTTGCCATTGACACTTTTAAAATATATTTTAAAATTGGAATTTAAATGGGATAGGATTTTAAAACCTTTTAAAGTATTGATTTTTAATTTTATTTTAAATAATTAAATATAATTTATTAATTAATTATATTAATGGTTATACTTAAAATTATATTATATATATATATAGAAAAACTTAGATTATTCATGTATCAAAATAAAAAATAAATAAATTATATTCTTGGAATTATACAGAATGTAC
This sequence comes from Garcia nutans, assembly GCA_947685225.1. Lineage (NCBI taxonomy): Eukaryota > Viridiplantae > Streptophyta > Magnoliopsida > Malpighiales > Euphorbiaceae > Garcia > Garcia nutans. The sequence goes on from CANTUV010000007.1 coordinate 59,099,095, forward strand.
CAAACATAAAACTGAGCTATGGCAATGATTTATTAGATATTTATAGCAATTGATTTATATAATGGCGGAGCCATATGTTGCACATGGTGGACAATTGACTATCTTGATTTTTGGATAATTCATATATATATATATATATATTATTGTCTCCTTTGAAAAAATATTAATTAATATTTTATATTGTTCCTTATATAATGAAAAAGAAAATATATTCACTATTTATCCTTTTCCTTACATAATAAGGAAAAAGGCTATATAATCGATAAAAAAAAGAAGGAAAATGTTATATATAAATTTTTTTAATTAACTAGAATAACAAAAAGAAGTGGAAAAAAACAATAATAATCATCAGCGGCTTATGGCGGCACAGCTTCATCTAATATTTGATAGAGGTTTGACCCTTTTTAAGTTTCTGTGCGCGAATAGTTTTTTTTTTAAATATTATTATATTTTGTTATATATATATATATATATATATTTTAGAAGCTCGAATATTTGACATATAATTTTGAAGGTTCAAATTTCTGAGTTTTTGCTAGAAGGGTAATATCAGGTGGCCAATTAAACTATCCCAACTAGTTTATCATATATATATATATATATATATATAAAGTTAGATATTTCTTATTTGCGAAAAATAGAATCCGTTTTCAATAAAATTATTTAAAGAAAATTTAAATTTGGCGTTTAATTTTCAAATGTTTTAAATAAAAATTTTAAAATAATGTTTCAAGCTTTTCAAAATTACACTGTGACAAATTATTTTATAGTTTTCACTCTTTTTTAAAATAAGTAATTACCACAAATAATTGTTATGTATTTAATTTTAAAAATGGAATCCTAAAAATAATAACAAAAAGAAGTAGAGAATTTTTTTTATTAAAAAAGAAGTAGAAAATTGGATAAAATTTTAAATAGAAAAAAATTTAATATTTTTTTTAAAAAGAAGTAGAAAAAAATAAAAATGTTTATCCTAGGAATAATGATGATTTTAACAAAATATAAGTCTATTAAAATCTTTAATTTTTCTCATTTAGTTAATTTTTATATTAATTTAATTATATTTATTTTATGCAGTTACTTTTAACTAATATTTTAAGACACTCAATAGAAAAATCGTTTAATACTATTATATATATATATATTAAAATTATAAGATTGTGAATTATTCGAATTAAATAAATTTTTTTTTGAAAATGATGTAATAATAAATAGTGGATAGGCGGTTGTGGATAAATGTGATGTGATATGATGTGGACGGCAACAGCATGGAATTCATGAACCACAAAAGAGAAAAGTCATTGTTGGTTTTCCTTATCATCTTTCTTTGCCTTTGCCTTTGCCTTTCATTGGACTCTTTTTCTTCCTTTCCAAGTCTCGTCACTCTCACATTTGCTTTTTTTAATTTCTCTAAATTAATCTCCTTAATAGAGAATATTTATATAGTAGTGAAATCAGAAATTAATTCAAGAGGGGATAAAAATTTACATAAAAAATTATTGATAAATAATTACAAAATTATAGTTTTAATTTTATTAATTTATTCACAATTTATAATTTCAATTTTATTAACCTAATCACAATTTACATTAAATTTTTATTTTATATTTAATATTTTAATTTATAATTTATAATTAATTTAACCTAAAATTTAAAATATTAAATCAATTCATTATTCAACCCAATCACAATATAAATTATTTTAAATAAATTAAAAATATAAGTCAAAATTTTTAAGTAAATTTATAATTTACATAAAAAATATATAAAAAGATTCAATAAAAATTTTAAAGTAGAAATAAAATTAAAAAAATTACTTATTACATTATCATAGTAATAGTATATAATGTTAATCTTAATAGTTGACAAATCAAAAACTTGAGAGATTAAGCATTATATAAGCATAAATATTATATATACTTTTATATATAATTATATAAATATTATATAGATATTATATATATTTATATATAATTATATATTATATAGATATAATATAAATTATATGTAAACTATATATAACTATATATAGATATATTATATAATTATTTATAGTTTGTATATATATATATACACACATAAAGGAGGGATATATAATTATGTATAATTTATATATAAAAATATATATATACATGTGGTGTGAAGGCAGAGGGGATCCATTACCCCCTGTGTGTGTGTGTGTGTATATTTAACTATAATTATATACTATATAGAACTTGCATTTGAAAAAGAAGTTATCATTTAATTTTTAATTTTTTTCAAAAAATATCTTTAATGGTAAAAGAAAATATTTTCTCAAGTTTGGCTTCATTAAATTTTGATGTTTTCAATTAACATTTTTTTTATTAATAATTTATTAAATATATAAATCTTCACATATTAAATATTTCAGTTAAAAAAATTTTTAATAATCAATAATTATTAATTATTAATAATTATTTATTTATTATTAATCTATTAAATATGTGATTTTTTTATCTTTATATACTAGTTATATATATATATAATAGATATTTTAAATTGTAAGAAAAAAGGTTTTCTCAAGTTTGACAATTTATTTTTCTCCTAATACATTTTATGAATAGGTTTTCAATATTTCAATCATAAATGTTGTTCTTGAATCTCAAATTTAACATTTATACCTCCCTCGATTTAGATATGCAAATTTCTTGACTTCTACTGGAAATTTTCCATTTTTGAGAAGTGCTTGAAATCTTTTTATTTTGTCTTTTTAAGATATGAATAATTTTCTTTATATGCTGAAAAATAATACAAAGGCCAATTAATATTATTGGACCTATATAACTTAAACCTAAGTGGGTCAAACTCTTTCTTGACCAACGAAAGCCCAAACTTAAGTTCACAGTAAAAAAAAATCAGGGAAAATTTACATATTTAACCTAAAAATGAAACCTTTTTCTTTTAATAAAAAGATGGTATTTTCATAAATGTTTCACAAATATGGAAACAAAATAAATAATTACAATGCACTTTTTTTTTTATATAGACGTAAATTTGATTCTCCTCCTTTATATTGTAATTCTAAAAAAATTAAATAATAGCAAATTTATAAAATCTCACCAAACGAAAAAATGTCTTTGTTATATATATATAACAAAAAAAAAATTATGGAAACAATGGGGTAGCTCAACTGGCCACCTGTTGTTACTTTCAATTGAGATGGCAGGGGGTTCGATCTTCATAAAAAGCGTATTTCGAAGGTCAAGCTTTTTAAAAATATATATATCTATATTGTATTTGTATCAAAAGTTTTATATATCTCCATTATGTCTCTTATATGTGATGTATATATTTATATACGTCATGTATATGTATTTTATATTTACTTTTGGTAAATTGTAACCAATAAAATAATATATCTCTGTTATGTGTCTTTTGTATTTGATATATATATTTTTGTATACATGATGTATATGTATCGCATATTTATTTTTGGTGAATAGTAACTGATAAAAAATATATGTTTGTTATATAGAACTTATATTTGATAAGTGTGTATACTTTTGGTGAATCGTAACTGATAAAAAAATATACATCTTTGTCACATGCCTCTTATATGTGATGCATATGTTTTAAATAAGCTGTATTATGTATATTTACCTTTGATGAATAGTAACTAATAAAAAATATATCTTATTGTGGTTAATATGTTTGTATACATGATATATATGTGTTGTATATTTATCTTTGTTGAATAGTAACAGACAAAAAAGTCTATTATAATTAAATAATAAAATATTATTTTTAAAATATGGAGAGAAAATTATATTAAAATAATAATATATATTATATATATATATGAGTATATGTGAATATATATAGATATATGTAATATATAATAATATATATTTGCTGAATTTATAAAAAAATATATAGTATACAACTGTTGTATATTTATTTATATATATATATATCACATATATTCACTGAAATTATAAAAAATTAAAGTGCTATATATTTGAAAAAAAAAATAGTTGTATATAACTATTTTTATGTTTAGATATAAGTATATAAAAGTGAGAATTATGTTATATATTAAAAAAGATTATTTTTTAAATAATTTTTATAGTATATGTTAAATTTATTTTAAAAATATAAAAAAATATACAATTATTTTTAACCATAAAAAGTTTCCAATTAATTAAAAAATTTATTGTATTTGATAAATTAAAAAATTTATGAAAAATAATCCATATTTTTGCAATTATTTTTTTTACATAAAAGTGAATTTTCTTTTTTTGAAAGGTAGTGTATTTGAAAATAATTTTACTTCTTAGGTTAGATTTGTAAATATCCATTTTGTAAATGGGTCAATACTTTTCGACAAAATTACACTGGATATAGCAATTCATTTTGTCTTTTGTAAAAATATGGATGAAACACTTTTTTTTCAAAAGAGGGAGATGCGTTTTCTCTTTTCATTTTTCATTTTTAATTTTTTAACGCTGATTTTTTTTTTCTATTTCATTTTATTTTGTTTTTTGTTTTTATTTATGTTACTTTATTTATTTTTTTTAATTTTATATTTTCAATATACACATAAAAAAATAATTATATAAACAATATATATAATATAAACACAACAAAATAAATAACATCTACCACATCTATTAAATATGTACGAAATATTTACTAAATATTTATCAAATATTTACATATATTTTTAATATAATTTTTTTAATTTTTTTATTCTCACAATATTTACACAATATTCACATAACATACAAATAATAGCTATATAAAATATATATAACATACATAATAAATATATAACATACATACAATATCTACTAAATATACATAGAACATCTATTAAATATATACACAATGTATACATAATAAAATTCATATTTTTTAACTTTCTTTTTTACCTATATAATATGTAAAATTTGTTTAAAAATAAATTTAATAATTTTTATTAATATATTTTTATATACTTTTCTTTTTTAGTTTTTTTTTAGTGTTATTTATATTTTATAGTCAATATTAAATTTTTTCTTTAAAAAATTAATAAATTTTATATGTTGAAAATATAAATTAAAATATTCAATTTTTATTCTTTTATCATAATATATTTATTTAATAATAAAATTTGAAAAATAATTAAAGTAAAATATTGACTATAATGAGAGAAATATTAAAAAAAAAAGAAAAAATTCTTATTTTGGTGAGAAATAAATTATTTTTAAAATTTTGCTTCAAATTTTTTTAAAAGCATAAATATTTTTTTATATTTTTAAAATAAAATTTGTTTTCAAAATAGTCTATAAATGAAAATATTTACAAAACTACCCCCAAAAATTAAAAGAGTTTTAAAAAATATGATGCCTAAAAAAATTTTCAAATTTACGATATACGTATATTTTTTTCTTCTGTAAAAATACGAGAGGACAAATAATAAAGTTTTAACCAAGTCAACAATTTTAATTGGTTTCTTCTATTTATTGGCCACGCTCTTTCCAAAATGGCCACTATTTTTAGAAAAGCAGTGGCAATTTGTTTTTGTTTTTTTCGTCTTTTAATTTCAAAATAAAATTTTAAAATATTAAATTAAAAATATTTATATTAAAATTCTATTTATATATAACATAATCATACATATCCACATATACTCTCATTTTAAAAATAAAATTTTTATTTTTATTTATATTAATATTAATATATTTTATTTAATTTAAATTTTTTAAAATAATTTTAGCATATACTATAAAAATTATTTTAAAATATTATTTAATATAAATTACAAAAATGTTAGCTTATATATAATATATATTGACATATATCAACATATAATAATATCAATATATATTAGTTGATTTGCAATAAAATATCAATATACAAATTAATAGATATTATTATATGTTTATATATTTTACATATAACAATATATATTAGTTGGTTTACAAAAGAAATATCATTGTACAATTGATATATATTGATTATATTATATATAATAACATATATTAGTTGATTTGGAATAAAATTATTAATATATAAATTAATATATATTGTTATATGTTCATATGTGTTATATATAACAACATATATTAGTTGATTTGTAAAAAAAAATATTAGTATACAATAGATATATTTTGATATATATTCATACGTGTTACATATAACAACATATATTAGTTGATTTGCAAAACAAATATCAATATACAAATGATATATGTTATTACATGTCCATACATATTATATATAAGAATATATATTAATTAATTTTTTTTTGAGAAAATATATCAATTGATTTAAATGTATAAACTCATATATATTGTTATATGTTCATATATGTTATATATGATAATATATATTAGTTGATTTGCAAAAAAATATCAATAAACAACTAATAAATATTATTATATATTCATATATATTATATATCATAACATGTATCAATTGATTTCTGATAAAATATTAATATATAAACTAATATATGTTGTTATATGTTTATGTATTGCATATAACAATATATATCAATTAATTTGTAATAAAATATCAAATATACAAAATGATATGCGTTGTTATATATTTATATATGTTACATATAAGAACATATATCAGTTGATTTGCAATAAAATATCAAATATGCAAATTGATAAATATTGTTTTTTGTTCATAGATATTACATATAATAATATATATCAGTTAATTTGTTAAAGAAATATCAGTATACAATTGATATATGTTACATATAACAATACATATTAGTAGATTTGCAATAAAAATATCAATATACAAGTTAATATATGTTGTTATATGTTCATATATATTAAATATAACAACATATATTAGTTAATTTGCAAAAAAATATTAATATATACCTAATATATGTTACATATAATAACATATAACAGTATATATTAGTTTGTATATTATATTTGAACATATAACAATATATATTAGTTTGTATATTATATTTTTATTGCAAATTAACTAATATATGTTCATATATCTTACATATAACAATATATATCAATTGATTTGCAATAAAATATCAATATATTAACTGATATGTATTGTTATATGTTCATATATATTACATATAACAATATACATTAGTTGATTTGCAAAAAAAAAAATATCAGTATATAATTGATATACGCTATTATATATTCATATATGTTACATATAATAATATATATTAATTAATTTGCAATAAAATATCAAATATACAAACTAGTATATGTTGTTATATGTTCATATATGTTACGTATAACAATATACATTAGTTGATTTGCAAAAAAAAAAATATCAATATAAAACTAATATATGTTAATATATATATTATATATAACAACATATATTAGTTGATTTTTAATAAAAATATCAAAATACAAATTAATATATGTTATTATATGTTTATATATATTAGATATAATAATATATATTAGTTGATTTATAATAAAATATCAATATAAAAATTAATATATGTTATTATATGTTTATATATGTTATATATAACAACATATATTAGTAGAGTTTAAAAAAATATAAAAAAATATAAATTTTTATTTAACTATTCTAACTTTTAATTAATATAAAATATTTTGAAAATTTTAATATAATTAATTTATATTTAATTTTTATACGAGTGAATATATTTTGTCCACTAAATCATATGATTATGGTCCCTATTGGAAGAAGACCCTTTTACATTACCTAATAAGGATTACAGATTTTATTACATATCCATGGAATAATAAACAATCTCTTTCAAGCTTTTCTTATCCTCCATGAAGTCACACAAGGCAACTACCACTTTGCATTTGTTGTTATTCTTCTACAAATTTTCATGTCTTTACCTAAATATAGATAATAATTACTTATTTTTATTCCTAATAGCCAAACAGAATCTTCATTTAGAGACTAATCAAACAAGATATAAAAATTTAAGTTTTGCTTTTCCTTTCCTTCAATTTGAAACAAATGAAGAACAACAATAAGAGAAAAAGGATTTAGATTTCTTATTCTAAATATGGAAACAAAGGGAGAAATTATTTGAAGTACCAAGAACTATTTGATGGAAAACTAAAAAAAAATGAAAAATTATTTCTTTGCAGCATTTTATCGAATTAGTGGTATGCATTATATTTCAAAGAATAAAAAAATCTCTGAATCATTATATTTGAAACTTAAAAATAATCCCCTCAATGTCAGTGCATGTCCATGGTATCTTCTTGGCTTGGCCTTGGCTGCCATTCCAATTGTTACATTAAAAACACAAATTTCCTTAAAAGGGTCACTGGAAATTCCCTCCAATCTGGTAGCCATGGACGTATTATCGACAACCATATGACATGCAAAGCATTTGGGTCATAGTTTTTATTAGCATGTGACCCATAATTTCCTGCCATCCAAAATGCCCATTTCATAGTATGCATACTCATTTTCTTCACATATATTAGTTGGAATTATTGGAGTAGAATAGTCCAACCATTTTTAATACTAAAAATCAATTTTAATAAACTTTCGTTGACGTGTCTTTTTGGATTTGTTAAAGCCATTCAAAAACACCACACCTATGGAAAGACTCCAATCGAAATCGATAAACTATAAAAATTAATTTTTCAAACTCAAAATGAAAGCAAAAAATCAAAGAAAACTAGAAAAGAGTGAAGAAATTTGAAATTTGATTTGTTTGACATATATAATACCAATAGTAATTCTTCATCGGAGCATAATTTTTAAATAAAGAAGATGAAGTGAAGAAGACGCCAAAAAAAAAAAAAAAAAGAGAACACCGTATATAAAAAAATTAAAATTAAAAATTAAAAGGATAAAATTAAAAAAAATTAAGTACAGTAAAATCGAAAAATGAAAATTAAAAAACAGTATATGATGTAATTGCCTTTTATAATTGTTCCATAGTTTTCTGTTTGTTGGATCTAAAACCCAATCATAATTGAGCCCAAATATCTTTAACCCACGAAAGCCCAACTTCAATTTTACAAACCCAAGCTCAAGAAATCAGATGTTGTGCTTGTTTACAGAATTTGTCAAGGACCCTACTAATTACTTGAAAAATACAAAAAAAATATATATATATATAAAAAGACACCACTAAACATTAATAATTTTTTAAAAATAACTTAAAAACTAATTAATTAATTATTTTGATTTTAATGTTCATCTACGTGTTGGATTACAATATGTTTTATTTAATAACATTAAAGTTCAAGACATTAATGTATTACCTTTTAAAGAAAATATGAATTTATGATTTTTAAAATTGTTTTAGCATTTTATTTTATTAATGCATTGTTTTAGAATTTATGATTTTTAAAAACAACTTAAAAACTATTTAGATTACATATTTTTTTTTTCTGGTCTAACCATCTAAATATCCTACAATTCAGAGATTACAAACTAATATAGATTCGTATTAAGCCGGCGCATCAAGAATAAAACACTCATTCTCAAGTTGTAATGATATTTTATATTTAAGAGTCAAACTTAAAATTTTAATAAAGAAAAAAGAAACTTCTACCATCTAATTTGAGGATTATTTATGTTGATTTTAATGTTCATGCAGCAAATTGCACAACTATTGTACATTTTTTCACCAAGCCAAGGTTGGCCTCTAGTGGTTGTCTCTTTTGGTAGCCCAATACAATCTTGGCCTTTTCTCTTGCTAATGTGAAGTTAATTAGGTCTTTTCTATCCTGCAAAAGTTTAAAAAAAAAAAGAATGAAAAGAAATTATGTTTGTTATTTCTTTAAACTCTTTTATCTCCTTCTTTTTGTATTAGGCAAAATAAAAAACTAAAAACGTGGTTTGAAATTTCTCTTCTCAAATTCACTCTTATTTATATTGCTCCTACACGCTTCACTAATTTGAGACAAGAACGTAAGATCAAATAAATTAAGGTTAAATATTGTCTTCCATTAAATATCTCAATTGAGCAAGTATGCCTTGCACAGTTATCCCATTGGGAATTACAGAGGAATCCACTAGAAATCCAAATTGGGTTTGGCCACCTTTTAACGGTAGAAGACATTTTACACATTTTGCATTTACTTGCTCTTTTAATTTAATTTTTCCACTCACAGCCAATGCAAGACAGGAAGCAAACCTAATTTTCCTGGATAAAACAACTGATCATATTAGGTGCTACTTAGATTTAATTACATGTTGTATGAGAGTTGTGAATAAGCTAAACTATTTGAAATCAACTTGGCTCTTGACTTTATAAAAACTCATTCAAATTCAAGCTCGAACTGGTCATTTGTTAAATAAGCTAAGTTTAAATTAAGAAATACTCATTTCGTTAGCTTGCAAGCTGGTTCATTTAAAAATTTCGTGAATTAAGCTCGCAAGCGAGCTCGTTTATTATGTTGAATTAAAAATATATATAATTTAATTTATATATATTAAAAAATTATATAAAAATATATTAATTTTTTGACTAATTTAATTTATATAATTTATTAATATATAATATATGTGATAAATAAATTAAATAATATAAAATATAAAATAACAATTTATAATAAAATATAAAATTATAGTAATAAAATATTTTATTTTTATTAATAAATAATCATATTTTTATCTTTCATAGAAATATTAATTTTAATACATTTTCTATGAAAATATAGAAAAGATAAATAAAAAATAAAACTGAAATATGTACATTGAGCTCATTAAACTTATTTAAGAGCTTTTGACAAAAATATAAAAATAATTAAAAATAATTTTAAATTTACCATATTTATAAAATATTTATCAAAATACTATAATTTATAAAATGTTTACCAAAATACCAGATTTTTATTAGTTTACAAAGAATTTATAAATTTTACACAGTTTATAATGAGTTTATAATAAAATGACTAAAATACCCATGATAAAAAAGTAAAAATTTTAAAAAATACGGTGAAGGGTGTCATTTTCTTATTATTTAAATCAAACTCGAGTTTAAAATAAAAAAACATGATATATGAGCTAATTTGATACAAGCTCAAATTTGATTTGAGTTTGAGCTCTGTTTGAGTATTTTATAATGAGTCGAGCATAAACTTTTTAAAATTCGGCTCGAATTAGCTCAATTATAACCCACTTATATTCAATTATCCCCGTTTATTAGTTAGAAGTTTAAATACTTACACTACAATAAACTATCATCTCAGTCTCCATGCCTGACAGTAGTTGATATAGTATTTACTTAATAACAGTTTTAAATAAATGAAAGAATATCATAAATAAAGAATACCTTTTATTGCTATTAATTTAAGGAATAATTAGGTTACAAATTGCGACTTGCAGAGCATATTACACTAACAATACTTACAGGGTTACCCTTATAATTATAATAAGAAATTTTTTAAAAAATGTAATTTATTCTAGTGATTTATTAGAATCGTATTATAAATTTGGATCTATTCACATTGATTAATGCTCTAAATTTAGGCCCGACAAAAAATTGAGTTCAGCTATCATTTTTGGATTGACATTAACATGAACAATTAGTATTTATCAGCTAATAAACAACTGTTAAACTAGTTATCAGTTACTATAAACAATTAAATGGTGGCTAATTTCTGAAATTAGAAACAATTTGAGTGATACTGCCATTTAGATTGTACACTTCTTTTATTTATTGATTAAAAAAAAAAGATAATTGAAATGTCAATATATAATTAATCTCCCAATTTGTACAGGTAAAGAACACATTCGAAATGTCTTTTTTGGAAAAAAAAAATGCCCATTTTAATATTTTGAAAATAAAAAATACATGACATAATGAAATTAAATAAATATATAGGAAGTTGGTAAAGAGGCACCTACCTCCATTGCTTTTTTCTAAATAACATTGTAGATTGAAACTCTTCAAAATATTAATTGTTTAAAACCTTTAACTTAAATTAATGATTGACAAACCAAATCCTTAATATTCTGGAGAAACACATATTGTTGTTAAACTTACTCTCCCATCCCCTCAAATAAGTCCTAATAAGCTTAACAACCCACTAATAAAAAATATATAATTAATCAATAAAAAATAATTAATTATAAGTTATGATGGTTGATGAGATATATACTTTGAATAATTAATTCCTTAAATTATAAAATACCCAAAAATATATTTTTTTTTGGAAAATTAAAAGGATATATTAGGGTTCAACTAACACATGTAGTATGTCCCTTTGTAGTGTTATTTGGAGCAAACACATATGCTCAAACTCAATTATATATTTATGTGATTTATAATTATTAGGGCAAGTCTACCTGTTTTATCACCTGCTTTTTTTTAGCGTATGTTGGAATGTAAAATATTATTGATAATTTAGTATAGAATAATTGTCCATGAAAAAAAAATATAGTTATATATATGTTGATTTTTTAAAAAAAAATAATTTTCTTGTTAGTTGAGATGGTCTCATCAATCTATAGAAATCCAGCTGTGAATTATTCACTTGCATTCTATCATTCATTCAAACATTTTCAATGTATATTATAAAATTATAGGCAAAAATAAGTATATTGCTTCAAATATTTTCAATGAAATTTTTTATTTTCAAGATGATTACCAGTCTAGTTTTTCATAAATTTCTACTTTTGACTTGGATGAATCATCTTTATATGTTATATTTATATATTACATTTATATATTTACAATTTTGTATTTGTTAAAATACCATAATACTATAAGCTTTTAAATACCACCTAATCTATATCTATATCTATATTTTTGTAGTAAAAATTAAAACTAAGAGTTATTTGTAAAATTTTTTGCATGTACTAAGAAACTTTTTCAAAAAATTAAATTTATATGAATTGATCTCATTAATATTTTTCTACGTTATTGTTTTTCTATTGGTTCTAATAAAAACATATATGCCAACATATATAATATTTTTTTATTATTTTTCAGTAGATTCATATATAAAAATTTGATTTGGATATTTTTTATAATATTAAAGGGAAATGTTTTAATTTAATAAAAATAATAATATCGGTTTCCAATATTAAAAAAAATTTAAAAATATATAAAATAAAGAAATACATAAAAATAATCCATATAAAGTACCAACCAACTACAAGTGATTAAATAGAAATAATATTACTTTTTTTTTTAAAAGTTAAAGAAACTTTTAAAACCTTATATTCTTTCTTTTTAATAGTTAATATAAAAGAAGTGAAAATTACACAGTATTAAATCTTCCAAAAATAACAAGTACCCACAATTATTACCATCAATACATTTTTAATTTTTGTAAGATGTGAAAAACAACTGACTATTCAGTTATAGTAGAATGTCAGTGCTTATGATTAAATATTTCATTTCCGACTGAAGTCCGATTACGTAATTTGCCAACTTGAAAATGCTTAGGGACTGTTACACAAATCATGTTTCTCATAAAATTATATAAAGAAAAATAAAAAAATAAAAGTTTGTTTTTTAGTTAGAAATTTTTTTATTGGAAAAATTTAAAAATAATTTTCTATATTTATTAACTAATAGTTGAGTATTAGAAAATTATTTTTAGTTGTTCAATAAATGAAAAATTCAGAGTCCTAAAAAAATTAACATTTAATTATGATTTTATTTTTAATTTGAATATATATATATTTAGATTATGAAATTGTTTATATAATTATATTTTTACATAAAAATATTTTAGAAAAAGGTTGTTTAAATGTAGATTATATAAAATTGAAAAATAAAAATTGAAAAATAAAATTAAATGAACATGTTTTTAACTTTTTCAATTTCTATTTGGAAAAATCGTTAGAAAATAAAATTTTAATTAAAAAAATAGAAAAAATAGAAAATAAAATGAAACATATTCTTTCCAACTAAATAGCACCTTGTTATTTTTTCTAGGCCAACAATAAGTCATTTTTATTTATTAAAAACAAGTTATTTAGTTAATAAAAATAAAACAAAAAAATTATTTTAGTACTTAGTCCAACATCAAAAGGTAAAAAATTAGGAAATATTTTGAAAAAATAAAATAAAATAATTAAATAGAGGACATGAATGAAAATAAATAAATAAATAATATGAAAAAAGTTCATGTCTGGCCTGGGATCCGCATAAGAAGTGGAAGTAGACTTGATATGCTTGTGGTTTCAATTTTTGAATCGCAGTTTTAGCTTTAAAAAAAATTAATTTAAATCAGACTGTCTATAAGGCGATTTTAGAACAATTTTAGAATTGTGATAATGATTCAAATTATTATTCAAGAAAGCAACTTGAAGCATGATTTAGGACAATTCAAGAACAATTAAGGAGATCAAAGAGACTGGTTCACAAGTAATTTTAATTAAAGAAAAAGAAAAAAAATTGAAACTAAGATTAATAAAAAAAAATAAAAACATTAAAATTAATTTTTCCTAAAAAATAATAAAAAAATGAATTAAATTTTTATCTTATTCCCCTGTATTGATCACAGAAAATAATTTTTTTTTTCTTGTCTTTTGCCAAAGCTTATATTTGAATAAGTCACACGTACACTCTAGTACATATTTCTTAGTGTTAAGGACATCACCCAAGAGTAAGAGATTTAGTAAAGTTACTTACTGATTATCATCTGTTTCTATATGCTAATAAGTTGTTTAATAATTGATATATTGAATCATATTCAAGATGAATTAGTTTAAATCAATTATAACTCGGTGATTATGAATTTTCTATATTAATATATTAATATTATTTTTACAATAATAATCAACTTTGTTATAATATTAATATAATATTAAATTGAAATAAACTTTTGGTAAGAAAAAAGTCTAATGAAATTAATATTATGATTTTGTTCAAGAGTTTTTATTTGGGCTGTTCATGCCATTCATACACAATGTTTTAAACTAAAATTTTAAATCTTACATGTTTCCGCATTTCTATTCTTAACTATTTGAGAAACAGAATGAAGAGAAGAAGATGATGGAAAATTAAGTTTTTCTCATTGATCTCAATTGTTACATATACAGAATCGTATGCTAATAAAGGAAATACAATAATTCTGTTTATTGTTCTTAATTTGTCTGTGCAGGATTTCCTAATTCGTAGGATTGACTTGGAAGCCAAATATGGGAAGTGATGAATTGTAATCTGATCCCAAATCTTCTGGATTTTGCTAACACTCCCCCTCAAGTTGAGTAGTGGGATCTCCAATGCTCAACTTGCTCAAGATATTTCCAAATAACCTTCCATTGACTGCTTTAGTCAAGATATTTGCCAGTTGGTCTTCAGATCTAACATAGGGTAATTCAACAATACCAGACTCAATTTTTTCTTTGATGAAGTGTCTATCCACCTCAACATGTTTGGTTCTGTCATGTTGAACTGGATTCTCTGATATACTAATAGCAGCCCTGTTGTCGCAGTAAATTTTGCAAGTCTG
Organism: Garcia nutans; assembly: GCA_947685225.1. Classification (NCBI taxonomy): domain Eukaryota; kingdom Viridiplantae; phylum Streptophyta; class Magnoliopsida; order Malpighiales; family Euphorbiaceae; genus Garcia; species Garcia nutans. The sequence continues at coordinate 59,114,469 of CANTUV010000007.1, forward strand.
TGAGGGAGTAAAGCCAATCTCTGTAATTAACTTTCTTAACCACAGGACCTCTGCAAGACCCCTCGCTACTCCCCTAAATTCTGCTTCAGCACTGGATAGGGCGACTACTTTTTATTTTTTACTCCTCCAAGTTACAAGGTTTCCACCAACCATAGTGAAGTATCCTGAAGTAGATCGCCTATCAATAGGATTGCCTGCCCAGTCAGCATCAGTGTAGCTTTGAATTTCAAGATGACCATGTTTCCTGAAAACCACTCCCAATCCTGGAGTTCCTTTGAGATACCTTATAATCCTAAGAACAGCATTCAGGTGATGTTTTTGAGGTTGATGCATGAACTGGCTAACGACTCCAACTGCATAAGCAATGTCAGGCCGTGTATGAGACAAGTATATAAGCTTCCCCACAAGTTTTTGATACCTCTCACGATCAGTAGCTTCAGCACCCTCGATGATCTGCAGTCCATGATTAACAATCATAGGAGTATCAGCAGATTTACAGTCAATCATACCTGTTTCAGCCAAAAAATCTAGAATGTATTTTCTTTGACATATGAAAATCCCTTGTTTAGATCTAAGGACTTCAATGCCAAGAAAATATTTCAGAGCCCCCAAGTCTTTCATCTCAAATTCAGTAAACAATTTCTCTCTAAGTCTGGCCATTTCTTCCATATCATTTCCTGTGATAATCATGTCATCGACATAGATTATCAAGCAAGTGACTAAATCATTACGCCGTTTAAGGAAAAGAGTGTGATCTGAATTGCTCTGTATGAACCCATAATTTTTCATTACAGTGGTGAACCTTCCAAACCATGCTCTGGGTGACTGCTTCAGCCCATACAAAGACTTCCTCAAATGACATACTTCCCCACTTTGGTACTTATCTGAAAAACCAGGCGGTGTCTCCATATAAACTTCTTCTTTGAGATCTCCATGCAAGAATGCATTTTTTACATCAAACTGATGAAGAGGCCATCCTCTGTTGGCAACAATAGAGAACAGCACCCTTATAGTGTCTATCTTGGCAACTGGAGAAAATGTCTCTGAGTAATCAATTCCGTAGGTCTGAGTGTATCCTTTTGCAACCAAACGGGCTTTATATCTTTCAATAGTCCCATCAGGCTTGTATTTTATGGTAAAAACCCACCGGCACCCAACAGGCTTCTTTCCTTCTGGTAACTGACACTTTTCCCAAGTTCCACTCTTTGTCAATGCCTTCATTTCTTCTTCCATAGCCTTAGTCCAACTTTCTAATTTCAAGGCTTCCTCTACTGTTTTGGGAACTTCCTCTGTATAAAGTTTAGTCATGAAGGCTCTGGCAGTCTCTGACAAATTTCCTTCTCCACAATTATCAAGAGGATACCTTGAACGCCGAACTTCTTTGTATGGAGAATATCTTTTAGGCGGGACTCCTCGATTGCTTCTAGGAGGAAGGGTATACCTGTCTGTAACTCCCTCTGGTTCTGGAATTTCTTCAATTGTCACATGATGACTATTTTCTGTGTCACTGTCAGTGTTATATGATTCATTATCCAAATGTTCATGTGAGACAGAATTCCTTACCTCATGTATTGGAGTCGAGGGAGATACATCTTCGAAAGCACTAAGTTCCTCAGATTGTACTATTGTTTCAGAATCTCGCCCGGTGGTGTTGTTAACCTGTTCTTTTGGGTCCACTATCGGACTTGATAACCAACCTAGGGTGTCACTCTCACTACTCTCCCCCTGACCACTTGGTTGGTTATGGTAAAAAAATTCTGTTTCCAAGAAGTCACAGTTCATTATTGTGTACATACGTCTGGTTTTTGGATCATAACACCTATACCCTTTCTGGTTCACCCCATACCCTAGAAAGACACATTTAATAGCACAAGGATCAAACTTGGTTCTGTCAGTCTTAGGTATATGAACGAACACAGAGCATCCAAAAATCCGGGGTTCAAGGTTTAAAAAAGATGGAACTTGGGTTTTTTGTGCTAGATTTTGAATAGGTGTTGTAAGTTTAAGGATTTTTGTGGGTAGTCTGTTAAGAAGATAGGTAGCGGTGGCAACAGCTTCTGGCCAGAAAGATTTCGGTACATGGGATTCAAACAATAAGGCTCGGGTCATTTCTAAAATGATACGGTTCTTTCTTTCTGCAACACCATTTTGTTTTGGTGTATGTGGGCAAGTAGTTTGATGAACTATGCCCTTTTCTTGGGTAAAGGTTTGAAGGGAAGAGTTTACAAACTCCCCTCCATTGTCGGATCGCAGGATTTGAATGCTTGTTTTAAATTGGGTTTGAACCATGTTATAAAACAATATAAATGTACTAGTAACCTCAGACTTGTGTTTCAAAAAATATACCCATGTCATGCGAGTACAATCATCAATAAATAGTAAAAAATATCTAAAACTTTGACCTCCCATTACTGGAGCAGGTCCCCACACATCTGAATGTACTAGAGAAAAAACAGTTTCTGTTCGGGTATTATTAAGATGATAAGTATGTCTATGACTCTTAGAAAACACACATGTCTCACAATTCAAACAATCAACAAACTTAAAAAACTTTGGGAAAAGTAATTTTAAATAACCAGTTGAGGGATGCCCTAGACGACGATGTCATAACCAAGCTTCCCGATCTGCAGTCCCGTGAGCAAGCATCACAGCACCTTGTTGAGCAACCTCATCCACATAGTACAATCCATTTCTCTCAGTGCCATGCCCAATGATCTCCCCCGTCCGGATATCCTGAAATAGACAAAATGTAGGAGCCATTAGAACAGTACAATTCAATTCTTTTGTCACATGACTGATGGACAACAACTTGTGAGATAAAGAAGGAACATAGAGACAGTTGGAAATTCTCAAACTAGGAGATATTTCAATAGACCCAGCCCCTTTTACTGGTGCAACTCCTCCATTTGCAGTTTTCACATGAGATTTCGTAGGTACAGAGGGTTGAATAATATCATCAGCATCATTAGTCATAGTATCTGTAGCCCCGGTATCTAATACCCACTCTTCCTCCTCACATTTATTTTGTACTAGATTTACTTCACCTATTTTTTCAAGTTCAGAGACTAACTTGTCATTTCTGGAATTTTTAGGGTCTGAATTATAATTTTCTGGGCCTAAATTCATACTACCATAAGCAGAAGGATCTTGAACAGCATAAAAAAGATTATAGGTTTTAAACAAAAAAGGTTCAAAAGTTCGAGGATCTGAGTGTAATTTCCCAGATCCTTTACCTATAAAACCAAAATAATTCCCTTTTCCTTCTTCAACCCTAGCCGCTGCCACCATAGCAGTTCCCTCTCTCCCATTTTTATGGCTGCTGTCACCGCTGCTAGTAGCACCGCCGTCGGTGTTGCTCACGGCGGTGGCGGCCTTTCCTGCAGTTCCTTTGTTTCTGTTCTTCTCAGTCCACCATTCAGGATAACCCACGAGTTTAAAGCACTGGTCTTTAGTGTGCTTGGCTTGACCACAGTGCGAGCACCGGAGTTTACTCTTGTCCGGCCGATGTGATGATTCCTTAAACTTGGATTCAGATCGGCGTGGTTGTCCTCTGGAAATAAACCCCGTTGCCTCTGTGTTTTGAACAAGCTCCATCTGCCCAGAAGCAACAAGACCCTCGCCAATACCCTGTGATGTTTGATCGCCGGTGGAGCCTCCCAGAATATTGACTCTCTAGGCTTCCTTTCTGATTTGGGCGTATGCCGCCTCCACTGCCGGTAAGGGATCAGACCTCAATATTTCTCTTTTCACCTGATTGTATTTGCTGTCAATCGCATTCAAGAACTGGAATAGCTTCTGTTCTTGCTTGATTGCGTTGAACCTGGCGATGTCTACAGAACACGACATAGGATTTGATTCCCTTCTGTCGATTTCTCCCCAAACCCCTTGTAAGATCAGCCAAAAATCCTCCAATCTCATGTTTCCCTGTTTCATTCCATGGATTTTTGCATGTAAATCAAAGATCTGGAGTTTGTCCTTACCGCTACTGTATGTAATTGCTAATGCGTTCCATAGGTCTCGTGCGGTAGAGAATTCAGTCAGGTTTCCGGCGATCTGAGGCTCGATGTTCTGGATGAGCCATGAAAAGACGAGAAGATCGTCTTGTTCCCATTGTTATTAATCTGGGTCTTCGATCGGTGGAGGGTTTAAGGTTCCTGTTATGTGACCTAGGTAGGTCTTAGACTTGCCTCCAATAGCCACCCTGATCATCCGAGACCAGAAAGAATAATTGTGATTATTAAGCTTTAAACTGAGGGTAAGATCATCTGAGTTATGTTGCTTCTGGGTTGTCTGTTGCGAGCCATTCTTGATCAGATTGGCTATTCTACGGGTTAGTTCTTCATCTGTAATATTTGATGATACTTCATCTGCCATTGTGAACAGATGCTATTACTTTGATCCTTTTGTGACAGGTAACTGGTAGATGATGAGTTTAAAAGGTATTTCTTTTTGCTAGACGAAATACCTGCTCTGATACCATCTAACTATTTGAGAAACAGAATGAAGAGAAGAAGATGATGGAAAGTTAAGTTTTTCTCATTGATCTCAATTGTTACATATACAGAATCGTATGCTAATAAAGGAAATACAATAATTCTGTTTTATTGTTCTTAATTTGTCTGTGCAGGATTTCCTAATTCGTAGGATTGACTTGGAAGCCAAATATGGGAAGTGATGAATTGTAATCTGATCCCAAATCTTCTGGATTTTGCTAACATCTATATCCAAAATATGGAAGAAATAAATATTTTTCATAACTCCACCATTTAGTCAATTATGTTCCGTGTAATTTAGTGGCCAGAAACATATATTATTTTTGCCTAAGTGTCAGGCTCGAGTATATTAAGTTTTCTCCTCCTCATATGTAATTTATATATAAAAAAAACATATATCTCCCGTGATGTTAAGGGATAGAGAATCTTTATCTTACTACGATCCACTTTCAATATTGCATTTGGAAAAAAGTCATCTTTTTTCAATAATACATTTACTATAAGAATAAATTTGATAAATACTAATAATTTTTAAATAAGGCTAAATAATTATGAAGTCTCTGATATTTTACATATTATATTAATCAGTCTATGTATTTTTAATATCTAATTTTTGCATCCTATATTTTTAAAAATTAAACTGTTTAGTCTTTTTGTCAATATTTTTATTCTAAAATAATTAGTCAACTACTTTGATATTATAAAATTAGTTTTTTATATTTTCTTTAAATATATTTATCTTTGTTATTTATTAAATTCATTTCATGTTTAATTTTATTTTATATATAGATCGTCTGTAAAATAATAAAAAATATTATTAGTATTATTTGAAATTATTTTTTAATAATATCTATAAAATTAAAATAAATTATATATATGAATTATCTGCAAAATAATAAAAAAATATTATCCGCATTGTTTAAAATTATTTTTTAATAATATTTATAAAATTAAAATAAATTATGTGCAAGAAATATAAATAAAATTTAAAATAAACATGACTTAATAAATAGTTAAGGAAAATATATATAAAGGAAGAGTAAAAAAAATTATTTTATTATATCAAAGTAGTTGACTAATATTTTTAGAATGGAAATATTAACAGAAGAACTAAACAATTTAATTTTTAAAAACAGAAGGATGCAAAAATTAGATACTGAAAATATAGAAATTGACTAGTGTAATATATAAAACTTTAGAGATTTTATAATTATTTAGACTTTAAATAAAGTATTAGAATGGACAAATCAATTAGATAATGAAATTCTAGTTTTAAGCTATTTATGCATGAAGATTTTATTTGAAAAATTTCTGCCCCTCTGTTTATCTGTAAGATGTTTTGATTTTTCAAAATTCTCTGAACATGCAAAAGAGAAATATTATCTCCATGTGGATAATTAAGGTGAAGCAGAATCACAAAAAATAAATTTCATGATCATGAATAGATTACTACAATAATTATAAAACATATGTATTGTTTTTTTTAATTTCTATATAAAATAGAAGTTAACTATACTATTTCAAAACTCTAACAAGGAACATTAGATTTATCATAAATCAACAATCCAAGGGATCTCATAAAACTTGCATTGAAATCAAAGTTTAGGACCCCATCTGACATTTTAAAGTACTAAATTAAATCTCATGAATGTTTTATCCTTTGTTCAATTCCTCAATATTTTTATTTTTACACAGATTTTTTTACAGTATATATATATATATATATATATATGTCTGTGGGAGGTAAATGAATTATTCAACATTCTAATAAGGATTATTACTACACTCATTCCATCCACCATTTCCCTGAAGAAAAAAAAAACCTCCATTGAATGAGCCATATTTTATGAAATTTAAACCCTAAATACTTTTGAAGTGCTTTTAAATTGCTTAAATTAATATGTTGTTGGATTTAATTATACATGTTTAAAGCTTGGGAACTAAAATGGAAAAATATATTTTTTAAGTTGATAAGAAATTATATGTGTTAGAGCATTATAGGCTAGTAGACAATATTAGAATTTAGGGAAGCTTGGGAACTAAAATGGAAAAATATATTTTTTAAGTTGATAAGAAATTATATGTGTTAGAGCATTATAGGCTAGTAGACAATATTAGAATTTAGGGAAAATTGCACTCTATAGCATATTTTTAAATTTTTTTTAAAAAATATCTTATATTTTTTGTATATTTTTAATATACTAAATATATATTCAATGTATATTTTTAAAAATTAAATATATCTTTAATATACTAAATATATACTAAAAATATACCTCTAAAAGGGTATTTTTAAAATTAAAAGTTAAAAAATGGTATTTTTAAAATTGAAATTAAAAAGGGGTATTTTTAAAAATATTTTTATTTTTAGGATATTTTTGAAAAAACCCCAATTATTTATTTATAAAATTTCTTTTCATAATAATAAAGAAATTAATTTTTACTTACACTTCGTATATGTACTAATTAAATAATATAATAATATTTACAAAAAAAAAAAGAGTGTTCTTCGTAAAAAATTATAAAATTATATTGATTAAATATATTTTAACTTATATATTAATTTTTATATATGAGATAAGAACATGCACTTGGTATTGATAAGAATTTAAATATATATATATTTTTAAAAGGAGATAAATTATTTAAGATTAAACATATAATATTTAGAATTTTTTTTTATTAAATCCTGATTTATTCCTGATATTCATTTCTTCTAAAAGTTTTTTTTTTTTGTGCCCATTTTCAAATTGAAGAGAACCATGTACCGAAAAAAATTTTATTTTCCTCCCAAATAAAGAAGAAATTCAGAGAAGGATTACATGAAAAGGTGAATTTTTACTATTGTAATTATTGGCATATGAAGAAGAGAAGAAGAAATTGGAAAAAAAAAAAAATCAACTTACATGTATATTAAATAATAATAATAATAATAAAAAGAATCAGATCTCATTTTAAGGTTAAAAGTTATATTACACGTCTTCAATTAATGCTCATTAATATTATATCGTATTTTTTCAGAAAAAATCTAAAAGAAATAAAAATAAATAAGGGATAAAAGTCTCATTTTTCAAGTGGTTAAAATTTAACTAAAGTTAGGTTTCTAATTTTTATAGGTTAGCTAATTAAGCAAATTGCCAGCACATTTTGTTATACGCTGGCATTTATCCATAATCTAACCATCTAATAATTTCTTAAATTAAAAATAAAAAATTTTCAATCATTAATATAGAAAATAAATAAATTATAATATTATCAATCATATACATGTTATATTATACGGAAGAATTAATTTATATAAATGATTAATATAAAATAAAGAAAAGTAAAGTTAAACTAATAAAAATATTCAAATATATATATATATATCATATATTTAAACCAATATTATATATATATATATTTAAATATAAATCATTTTAAAGGTGTAAACAAGATGCTAGTTTTGATTAGCACGGATAGAACAGTGAATAGAACAAATTCATAGGAAAACAAACAATATCAACAGTACACCCACAGAACAGTAAATATCAATAATAATAGTTATTAATTAGGTTTTCAACTTTGTGCTTAGTGGTCCTCAAAATAGCACTTTCCGTCCTTATAAATATTTGCAGTAACCTTTCTATTACATTTAATTATCTTAAAAAATCCTTTACTTTTTTTAGCTTTTCTCAATTTTAGCTCTTTCTTTTTATATTTTGACAACTAGATTCAAAAATCTTTAAGGTTGTATTGATTTTAGCCAACAATCAAAATTTTGCAAAATTAATGATCAATATATATATATTTTTTAAATTTAAGGATTTATTTTATTTATTTTTAAATATATTGGAAAAATATAACTTTTATTTACTTGATTAAATATAAAATGAGTTTCAAATTAAATATAACTGATGCTACTCCTCTATTTACCGAGCTCTATATCTGGTCATCTTTATGATCGGACTCTCAGCAGTACAGTAAACTTCAATTTTAGATACTCTCAATTCTACCAAGCTCTTTATGTATGGCAAACACTCCATCGATAAACCCGTAAATTATGCTGACATATGTCATATTTTGTCTCTCTGCATCAACTATAAATAGATGGTCACCTCCACAGATAAAAAGGTTTCATTTTCACTCTTTACTCTATGTATTCAGACCGACTGAATTCTAACTTAAGCATTGAAGCCTTATTCTGGGGAGCTCGAGCTCCTCTTCTCTCGTCTTGCAAGTAGGAGAGCTACAACAACAGTACCCAAATCTGAATTACTGAAGCTAGTACTAATCTTGAGGAATGCCCATCTTCAATAACCAAAGGATAATTAATACAATTTTAAAAAATGTATATATTTAATAATTAAAAATAAATGAATAGGCTAAAATTGAATATGTATATATTTATATATCAAGGAGATTAGTGAATGAATTTCTCACTCCTTTCGAGTTCAAATTTTGAATTATAAAGGGCTTAAATTATACAGAAGGTTAGACTTATAATAAGCTATAAATTAATAGCAGGAATTTCATAGTCTTGAATTCAATTTCTGTTGGAATATTAGGAGATGGTTATAGAAAGGGAAAGGGTGAAATTAGTAATATTAATCCTTTATCTTTGCAATGTCGCAATATATATCTTATGTTAAAAAAAATGAATGGACTTCTAATCTAATTAGTCAAATTGTCACGTAATAAATTATTGGTTTGCAAATGATTTATGAATACATGAAAACAACTTTTATCCTTTATATATTTGACATTTTCCCAACATCTACAGCATTTCTCCAACTTTTTCTGATTAGAATTTGATCACAAGTTAGTTGCGACTATGTTTATAATGCAAAGATTAGGATCATGTTAAATGTAAAATCAATAATTGAGATTTTCTTATGAACTACAATTACTTCCTGAAAATTTCTGTTAATTTCTAATAATTATAATTCAACAATTAAGATTAGATTAATTAAAATTAATCATATTTTGATAAAAATTCGCATAGTGATAACAAATCAAACCTTTTAAAAATTTTAATATTTTTCAAACTCAAACTCGGTCTATTTGTAGTTATATTTGGGGGGTGGTAAAAATTGGCAATTCCATCTAAATTTAGGATTTCACATCATGTTCACTTTAACATAAACAGATGTAATCCATTTAACAGAAAAATAAATGTCTAAAAGTAGTGGGATAGCTTGTCTAACTCAGCGAAGACTACAACTGAAAAACTTGTTTGACAAATATTCACTGTAAAATATTGCTATTGATAAACAGTTTCATTTATAGATAATATTATATGTACATAGCCAGCAAAAGTGGTGGTTAAGGCTAGGATTTACTAATTAAGTACCTAATTATGAATAATAATAATAATATCTCTTTTATCTTTTAAAGGATTTAAAGGTTGAACTCTTCATGATTTAACCTTCAGGCAATTGCAGATGAACTAGTATGATGGGTCGGTCTCTACTCTCTAATGCACAGTGGTCAAAGAAGAACTCCTTGTAGAGATTGAATCTTGTGGAGAAATGGAGAAGGAAGTATCACATTCATATTCAAGATCTTCAAATCCCCAGAATTCTTCTTGTTCTTGTTCTTCTTCCTTTGGCATTGTCCACCTTTCTTTATCAATTTCTTCTTCCTCTTCCATTACTTCTAATACCTGCCAATATTCATCATTTGGTTTATCAAACATTTTGACCTCTCACTTTCTAAACCAACATTATTCTGCATGAGAAATTATGTGTTCAATTTTAAAACAAAAAATTAAAAATAAAAACTTGGAATTCAACATTTAATTCATCAACACAAAATAGACCCCATTTATTATAAAGGGGTAAAAAATTTCAAAAATTATTAGCATCTTAATACAGGTGTAAGATAAAGCCAATGAATATGATGCCTAATTTATCAGTGTCCCTTCTTAAAAAATTTTTATGTATAAAAATAAATTATTGCAATACCAAGTCAAAAGAGGACCTGTGTTCTCAATCATACTGATAATATGACATTATCATCTTCTAATCACATGTGATATCCATATTAAATGGCATGTTTAGCTTAAAGATTCAAGTTAGGTGGGACAAAACATCTTCTGCCTATTTGAAATTGCGTGAAAAATCTCAAAACATATTCCATCCAACAACGCCTAATATTAGGACCAAATCTAAGTTTACATGTTGCAGTCTTTCTTAACTACTAGTGAAAATGATGTGCAAAGTCATCACAAACAATAGACAACCACCAAAATATCAGAACATGACAGCTTCTAATAAATATTCTCCATAAAAACACATGAGAGTCAGCCTTACTCCAAATGGTAAGGGTTGGTAATGGTTTAAGTTGTAGAAACAGCCTCTGGGCTCTCCCCGGCTAGTCTCGGCACAGCGAGAATGGCCTTTAATTATAATATCAACCATATAAAAACACAAGAAACTTACGCTCCAAGTGTAGAAATGATCGCTTAACCAGTCAACTAAACTAAGAATTAATTATTGGAATCATGAACATGACACAAATATATATGTGATGCAATGATCCTTATCAAGAAGTTTTAGTTTACTTTTTTTAATAATATGAGTACGGCTGTATGTGAAACATTTTCAATTGCAAACAAGACTGAGTGGCGTGACATTTGAACCTCCTCTTATATCAGCAAAATAAAATAAACATATCAGCAAGAACAAAGACTAGGGAGTTTTGGACATTCCTTGGAATGAAATCATCATACAAGAAATGCATTATTTGCTAATAATTTGAGCAAACTTAAAATATAAACATAGTGATACTTTTAAGAAAGTAGAAATTGATTAGTGTGTGGTGCAGAATCAAGAGAGGTTTATTGTCAAATACAGCTAGCTACCTCATTCATGGTAGGGCGCCACATCGACGATGCTCGAATACAAAGAGATGCTGCAAAAGCAAGTCTTTTCAGCTGAGTAGCATCATAGGCCCTTCCAAGTCTTGGATCTACAAGTTTTTCAATCTCTTCTTGGTTCTTCAATATTGGTTTAGCCTGTTAAAGTCAATGCTTAAAAAATTTAATTAATACAAACTCTAATAAGGGGGTTACCTACTGAAATGGGCGGCTTTTTTCAAATTAATAAATGTAATAAAATGACAGGTCTGAAAACTGATGACCTTACCCAGCTGTGTATGCTTTGGTGACACCCATCAACTGGTTTCCTCCCAGAAATTATTTCTAACAGAAACACTCCAAATGCAAAAACATCTGTTTTCTCATCCACTATTCCGTGCATATAGTATTCAGGTGCTAAGTGCCTACAATGAAAGAGCAAAATTTGCAAAATTTTCCATTACAATCAAATTGCAATATAACCCATTATAGATTTTCATCTCCTAAGAATTCATTACATACCCAAAAGTTCCTTCAATTGGAGCAATTGAATGGTGAGTCCATTGAGATGGAAGCCATTTTGCCAATCCAAAATCGGATATCTATTATTACATGAAGATCATAAAAAACACTAACGTTAAAATCAACATTAGATAAAGATCATGATAAAGAGGGGAAAAACACTAATTCCATACTGATACCTTACCAATGGTTCAAAATCAGCTGTCAATAAAATATTTGAAGATTTAATGTCACGATGAATAATCCTTCTTTGACATCCCTTGTGTAAGTACTGAATCCCTTTAGCAGTCCCAATGGCAATCTTGCACCTTGTTTTCCAATCCAAAACTGGAAATTTTTCATCTAAAAGAAGAAATTTAAGACTATGAGACATCAAAACATTGCAAGAGAAACAAAACCCAGGAAGGAATCAAATTGAATATGGTCTAAAACTCTTAAAAAAATAACCATTTCTGTACCATGAAGAAGGGAAGCAACTGAGCCATTAGAGGAGAAATGGAAGATGAGATAAAGCCCATTATCGATACAACAACCTAACAAAGACAACACATTTGGATGACAAACATGACCAACTGTCCCAATTTCTGTAAGAAATTCCTTCTCTTTTCTCTCATCATTACAACTTTTTGTTAGCCTTTTTACTGCAACATTTTCTCCATCTCTTAACATTCCCTTGTAAACTTCTGCATAGCCTCCTTTACCCACCAGGTTCTCTAAAACCCAAATAATAAAAACACAAACTTTAGCATAAAAACCACAGAAAATATTTTAAAATATATATATAGCTTACACATATACACAGTAAACCTGAGCTAAAACCATTGGTAGCTTGAACAATTTCTTCATAGGAGAAACATGTCCAAGCAGGTCTTGGAGAATGCTCTGTATCTTGAACGAATTTGGAGATTCCATTTTTGTCTTCTTCAACGGTGATTACCTCTTTAAGTCCACGTCTTTTCAAAGAGAAAAGCCTTTTCAAGCTATTAGTTCTAATGTACTTCATTGTAAAAGTGGAAAGTGAAGAAGAGCAGAGTACTCTGTTTCATGCAGAGATAAAAAAAAAAGACGAGAAACAGAGTATTGATTGTTTGTGAAATGATTTTCTAAGAAAAAAAAAATAGAGAGAACAAGAGAGAATCAAAGGGATGTTCTGCTTTGTTTCTTAAATATTGCTTTAAGAAGAGAGGCTCATTGTCAATGAGTCGTTGATTTACTTGTGGTGCTTGTGATGAAGGAAATAGAGAGGTGTCTCTGTTGCCAAATTTATGCTAATTTTCCACTTAAAAATGTTATATAAATTTATAGATAATTGATTAATGAAGCTATTGAGTTTTCTTGAAATGAAAATGATGGGAGAGGGGAAGGTAATGTGTGGCATTGGCTGGGCAAAGGCTTTTTTCTTTTTGGGTCCATTGTTTAGCTTAGCTCTTTTCTATCCACAAATAGCTTTCATTTCCTTTTCCTATTTTCTTTTCTTGTTAATTAATTATTTTTCCAGGAAATTTTTAAAATTAAATAATTTTTATTTTTTTAAAATAAACAAATTAGCCTTCATAATCTAATTTTGGCTGCAAAAACATCCGTCTTTTAACTTTTCAATGAAATATTATTTCCTTTTAACCTTTAAACATTTTATTTGAACATCTTATTCTCTCCTATTATTACTTATAAGCTAATATGAACTTATATAAAATTTTAAATAGTTATATATTTATTTTAAATACTTATAAATAGCTAATAAATACTTAACATATTTAGTAAAAAATAATTTATAAATATATTTATATTTAAAATAACTAAAAGAGAGATAAAATTATATTATTAAGTAAATTATTTGATCATATTAGTTTATAAAGTAAATACTTATAAACTGATTAGAGCTTCTAAGCTACTCTAACCAATTTATAAATTAAACCCAATATCCTCTAAGTTGTTGGGAGCTAAACTATGGATTAAGAATGGTTCCTAACAGCTAACTTAACCCCTTTTAATCAATAAAAAAAAATTAACTGTTGTCATAGATTAAGAATAGTTCCTAACAGCTAACTTAACCCCTTTTAATCAATAAAAAAACAAATTAACTGTTGTTAGCAATTAGATATTCCAAAATACAAATTCTAAAAATTATATTTGAGAACTTTTATCAGCTAATAACTTATACTATATTTTTTACTTTATTACCTTATCGTATTACTTGTATAAAAAAATTATAAGAAAATTAATCTTCATTTGGTTTCTTTATCTATATATATATATATATTTGTTATTCCACAGGTTTCATCACTAATATCTGTTTAACGGTTTAGATATATGACTAATCTTATTCGAAGGACTGAAACCTGTGGATAGAAAAGAGTTAAGCTAAACAATGGAATGATTATATATAGATGAAAGTTAAATATAAATTCTTTCAAATAACTTTCCTTTTCTATCCACAGATAATTTCACCACTAATATAGTATATTTGAATTCTTATCTCCTCCCACTTGCTCAACTCTGCTTTTCCAACTAAGCTATTTCTCTTAAATTTTATTTATAATTTCTTAAAAAAATAAATAACTATATAATATTTGAAATAATATTTAAAATAATTACTATATTCATATCTTAAAAACTAATATAAATATATAAAAAATTAAGTATAATTTTTTAACTACAGCTTTTTCTAAACTAAATATTTTTATATTATTGAGTACATCACTCTAATTTTTTTTCGTCAAAATTTTACTCTTCTTTTATCTAAATTCTAATTACGTCACTGGATGATTATCGTATATTTAATAATAATATATGATCACAAAGTGCATAATATTATTCATACTATTTATAAGAATTTCATCTTATTTTAATGATATTTTTCGTTCAACTATTAGATTCTAATTGTGTTTTTATTTGAAAGATGCAAATTGAATATTGGAGCTAAAATGAACTTGAAACTGAACATGCAAAATCAAATAGAAAGTTTGCAATTTTTGGAGAATTGTTTGAGTTTAGAAGATGGGTAAAAACAACATGGGTATGCCCTATCAATTTTGGACCTAATGGAATTAAATATAAATTACATCTGGAAAGAGAGAAATTTCAAATAAACCAAATAAATAAATTTATTTGGGCTGTTTTCTTAAAAAATATTTCTTTTAATTTGATCTGTAAAATATATAAAGTTAAATATTAATATTAAAAATATAAATAAATCTATTTTCTTATAAAAATAAGATTTTAAAATAAATAAATAAATAGAAATCTAGGTGTTATATAGTTAAACAATAATTTTAAATTATTTTTCACCATTCAGTAAGATGTTTATAAAAATTACAATTTCCAACTGGCCTTTATAAAAATAGCAATTTCGAACTTAATATCAAAAGAAATAGAAAGAGAAAGAACGGAAAATTTCCACTTGAGCATATTTAAGAACTAAAGTACAGAGAGAGAGAGAGAGATATGCAAGTAAAAAATCAATTATATTTTTTTTTAAACAAGAGATGTTATGTTAATGTAATCATAATTATTGCAACAAACAAATTCAACTGTCAAATTTAAAAAATATATATAATTAGAACTGATTAAATATAGATGAAAGTTAAATATAAATTCTTTCAAAATATCTCGATTTAATTTTAGAATTATTATTAGATCAAAATTTTACAAGTGAAAATGTCGAAAAATTTATTCTATTTACAACTTAAAGCATTCACAATATGAATTATATCATTCTCATTATTTTCTCCCTTATTGCACTCTTAATTACACATTAAAAAGCTTCCCCTAATGAACTACATTTAAAAAAAAAATACACTAGCATAAATTCATATATTATATCATAAAACATATAATAACATGATTTTTTTTTTGAATTTTACTAGTATTTTTTAAAATATGTTAAACGAATCTTGACTGCCGAGTGTTGATTTGCAACTCTTATCTCTTTATTTACACTTTTCCAATTTCATTTAAAATAAATTCAATTTCCCTTATTTTCTCTTGTTTGTTATAAGAGATGATAGGATAAAAAGAAGTAAAGAAAAGTAAATTTAACCTAAATTTAATTTCATCTCTAATTTACCCTCCTTTCATTCATTAAAGTAAATTCAATTGCTCCTCTAATTTACTCACATCCAAACATAGCCTTAGTCTTCAATTTTTTTTGCCAAATTCCAGCTAAGTTGTCTACTTTTTAGAAAATAATTATTGGATAGTGAGAGGCTGAGAGCATGTGGATTTTTTCCTAAAAAACAGATTCAACCCAACCCCCTTCATGTCCCTTGTCTCGTTGTTGTGGCTTTCAAGCTAGCTAATAAGGTTATCCTTTTTCAAAAAATTTATTGGCAACTCCAAGCCCACCATAGCCAAAAAATTGCTTTTGGCATAGCATAAGATCAACGAAAAACCCTTCAATGATCACAAATATAAATTGTAGATTTTATATAGTTGGAGCTTGCTCATATATATATATATATATAACTCATTTAACTATCTTCAATTAAAATTATATATATATATATATATTTCGAGTTTATACTTTAAATAGTCAAGTAAAATTTAGTTACTTAATAATTATATTCAAAAATATATATCATACCAATAAAGATATAAACCAACAAACATTTATATAAATACTTATTAATCACTTTATCTCTTATATTTATATATGTTATAATACAGGTAGTATTATTATTATTTATATATGTGTCGAGTATGAAATAAATAAATATATGAAATAAAGTGATGAATATATATATATAAGTATATGTTAATATAAAATAAATAAATAAATAAAATGAATAAAGTGACTAAAATAAATAAGGATATGGACAACACATAATACTATTTAATTAAGTCTTAGTTAATCTTTTCATGAATATTACATATACGAGTATCTAATAAACGTGAATGCATTGAAATTATTATTAATTTATGGTAGCTTTTTGATGGTTTTAAGAAAGAAAATGGGCGGAGCGTGGACATGTGAAGTGTGAGTGCTTTTTAGGGTTGAATTGAATTGGCAGTGTTGTGTTTCGCTTTCAGTGGTCCATTCAATGTGTTACTATTTGCATGCTTATTAAATAGGGACGTTTAACTGCTTTTTGTTGTTATCGCTGCACGCATGCATCAACCTTACTATGTAATAGTAAAATATCTTATTAAAATATTTATTATGAATCAATATTCAATAAATAATTCAATAGCTCAATGCAATAATAATAATAATAATAACAACAAGTTCAAGAATTTAATAGATAAAAATATAATAAATTCTAAATTTCGAAGTCAAGATGATTATGTACTGAAGTCATTGTGTTTTTCTGTTTGATATTATATATATATATAATTGAAAAATATTAATATTTCATTATAAATATTCGTTATCTTAAGCTATTACTAAACCATCCAATTGCTAAAAGAATATATTATAGTTGAATTTACGGCATTTAAAAAATAAAATTGCATTTAAATTTAAAGATTGCTTTTTAAGCTGTAATTTTAAGAAAATCTATGCACTTTATAAGATTAAAAAAAAATACGAAATTGACATAATAGAAAATATTTATTTAGAGTTAGTTATTGTTGTTCAATAAAAGGTACGAAAAAAATTTATTTTCTTCTCATTTTTGAGAAATACCTCTTTTTTATTATTTTAAGTTCAAATGACTAAAAAAATTAATATTATTGAATTTTTTTTTAATAACCACATGACTAAATATTTAAGATTATTAGATTTTTTATAATCACAACTACATAGTTGGATATTTAAAATTATCGGGTTAGACTTGTAGTACATAATTGCAAGAAAAAATAAAATAAATTACACAATTTGTCAAAATTTTTAATATTTACCAAATTCTTTTTTTAATTTATAAATAGTTTATACAAAGTTTATTATGAATATGTTATTTACTTTTATAAAATAATCATAAATCCTGATAAAAGATGAATTTTTTTAAAAAAAAAATCCAGTAAAAGGCATGATTTTCCCAAATCTATTTATTTAAAAAATAATTTACACAATAAATATATTATAAGAAAATTAAAAAATTTCCCCGCAAATATATCGATATTCTGCCCTTGTTTATAATAAGAATATATAGTTTGGTATATTATTTTTAAAATAAGAATCTTGTGATATTATATATAAAAATAAAGAAGTGTTTTCAATATCTTATATATGAATATAGATTACTTTATTTTTATTTTTATAATTTATTATATTTATAAATTAATTTTATTATCGAGATAGTTATTAAAATTATTATCTGAAAAATTTTACAAAGAATGTTATATATATATATACACACACACACACACACACACACACACACACACACACACACGTTTGTGTGCGCATGCGTGCAAGTAGGACGAACATCCTCAAAATATTACATGACAACCACTCGATTATAAGTTACTCCGATCATATTATGATACAACCAACGTTTCATCTCATCCGAAGGATGATCCAAAATATAAATGCCTAATGGGAAATCCATGACATATGTAGCCATCCAATCTAAGTTTTTATATACGGTTTGATTTCAAACCAATATGTAATTAATAAGTTTAATTTATAAAAATTAATTAGCTTGGCGTAGAAACTCACCTTCTTATAAATTTTTATAATATTTTAATATAAAATTTAATCTCCAATGATATATATATGTAAATATAAAAAATCCATAAAAAATATTTTTTTAAATACTGTGCAAAATATTTAAATAGAAATATTCACTTTCTTTTTTTCCTTTTAAATTTAATTAAAATTTACAGTTTCAATTTTAAAGTGTTAATTTTCAATTTATAATGTTGGTTTATCAAAAACATTTACATTTAATATATCACTGCATAGTATAACTCTGTATAAAAGATATAAATATAATATATTCTCTATATATTTAAAAAATAATATTGATAATTTTTTTAAAAAATTTAAAATATACACATAATCTAAATTCATTTTATATTTTTGACATTAAAAATTCAAAATTGATTGACTAAATAAAGAAGAGAGGATTATCATCGACTAGGCCTAGCCCAATTACACTGAATATCCATTTCTCCGTACAATTTTTTTTTCTTTGCACTTACCCGGGTTCATTGTTAAAGAGTCCTGACCACTAAAGTATAACTTGATAGTTAGAAGTACATATTACTCTCGTTTAAATCTTGGATTCAAATCTTCTAAACTTGATAGTTAGAAGTACATATTAAATCTCGGATTCAAATCTCCTAAACGTTCTCCCTCTCCGTATATAATTAATAAAAAAAATTGTTAAAGAACCCAACTAAAGCAGCTTCTTGAAAATCAGCGGATTTAATAGAATCAGGTGTATTTAGAGTGTGATTTTGTACAAAGGGAGGGTCTTCCACTTGATTTTTTGAAATGGAAGGTTGAGATAAAAGTATTAGATGTGGTGGTGGTGTGTGAAGAAGATGGATTGGTGGTGTTGTTGAGCCAACAATTGGTTTTAGCTATCATTTGAAATGCTGTAGTGTGAAAAAAAAAATTCATTTGATTGATGTTGAACTACAAGTTAAATTCAATATAGTGAACTCTGTTTAGTTTTGGTATCTTTGTTAATTTCTAAATTATCTCTATTGCTTTTTATTTTTGCTGCCTAGATTGTCCTAAATTTCTATTGCTAGTTATTGGATCATATGCTAGTTATTTGAATTGCATAAAATGACTTTTTTTTTTTGCTTAATTTAATGGATATGATAAGTGTATTGCATTATTCATAGTTATTGTGCAGTCCAGTAGTTCATCAATGCTCCTCCTTCAAGATATAAGAGGTACCTTGTTTTTAGTACTATTATCCTTTGTTTCTTTTGTGTGTGCCTCAGCCCTCAATCTGTCATGATTTGTTATTTTTATTTATATACTTTTTTTATTTTTTTCATTTTATTGGATACATATGGTAGTCCAAAAATTGATTTTGAAACATTCTATTAGCTTCTTTAAGTGCTTGGTTTCTACTACTTGCATTTTGACTGTCCTAATAATGATTTTTCTTTAATTATGTATGAAAAAATTGTTTATTTCCTAAATTTAATTGTACTCAACTCACTTTAAATTTTTGTAAAGTAACGTGTTAATCTTACTACAATCAGATTGATATTTCTATTGATTGGGTGTAATATGTTCATAATTTTGGAAGACGTGAAGGCAAAGATAGTTAGCAGATTAAGTGGTGTGATAAAAGCAAGTATTTTTAGTTGCAGTAGCTTAAAATATTTTTATCATTTGTAAATCAGTTATTTTTATTTTTTTACATATGAATTTAATTTGTTTTAAATGTATTGAATGAGTAATTTATTGTTAATGATATGGTTGTAAAATGTATATTTATTTTTATTTGTTAATAAAGTAGTATTAAGTATTGATTTTTGTGCTTTAAATTCATTTTATTTAAATAAATAAATAAATAAAATTTTGCGACGGTTGTGGACTGTTGCCAAATTAATAATATAAAATATAAATTATGATATGATTTTAGATCATTACAAAATAAAAATAAATAAAATAAATTTCGTGACAATTATGAACCCTCACAAAATTCTATTTATTATGTGAAAAATATTTATTGACAAAATATTGCGATGATTTAATAACCATCTCTATTTTTTAAAATAAAATCTAAACTGATTTTTGCGGCGATTTTATCAAGTGAAATTTAGTGAGAACAATAGAACCATCGTAAAATAATATTTAGTGACGGCCGTTGCTATTTAATCTAGCAGCGCCTTAATTAAAGACGATTTTTAAATCTTCAAAGAGGTATTTAATGACTGTTAAAATCATAGTTAAATATCTTTTTTATCCATTGCCAAATTTCCAATTTTTTGAAGTGAAGGTTTGAAAAGTGGAAAAGAAAATATAGAAATATAATATTAAATGACCTGTTTTTTTTTTTTTTTGGAATTATTCACAATCAAAAACCCATTGAGATTGAGCTTTATATATATATTTGATTTTATTTTATTTATGATATCTCAAACTATAAAATTTTGTGTTTTTCTAAAGGATCTAAATTGTAGTGGTTTTATATGGAACACTGCAAATTAAGTTTATGAAATTTGTAGCACTTTAATTATTATTAAACACGTTTATTTTTTTTAAAATCTAATTTGAGTGGAAAATGGTTTTCATTATTTAACCATTTTCAATTTGTATATGAAAATGTGGTTGAATTTCCCACATGCATTAGAGAATATGAAATGTGCAGAAGTGATATAATATTCTTATGTCTTAGATGGTGTGTTGATATTTGACGTGAAGTAATTATTTTAAAAATATATTTCTTGTTTTTATTGCTTTAATCATATTTCGAAATAATATTTCTATTTCAATGATCATGACGAATTTTTTTTATGATTTTTATTTTATAGAATTAAATATTAAAAATTTTATTATTTTGTGACTGAGAATTAAAAAAATTTTAATTAAATATTATGTTATTATGTAATGAAAAATTTCTGTTAGTTTAAGATAATGATTTTTTTTTTCATATTTTGTTAAATATAACACGATAAATAAGAAATATGATAAGGATAGCATAGTCATTTTATTGTTATGTCTTGTTCTGTTCAAGACTTGGCAAAATGCAAGACGAGACAAATATTTTCTTGTGATTTCTTGTCTTATGTTATCTTGTCTTATGTTATCTATTGATGCCCTTCATTATAGCAGCTTTCACTAATCGTATATTTATATACTGGCTTCCACTCATGTATTGCTTGATTAATAATTATTTATTATATTTATTCAAAAACTAATGATTTTTAAATAAAAATGGAAAATCACCTGAAAAATACCCTTTTATATAGCTTTAACTTATTTTAGGCTCTATTCATTTTAAAAAGACTTTTTAAAAAAAAAAATTCATACCATTGAATTTAAAAATCTTCAGCAAAAAAAAAAGAACAAAACTTATTTACTTTGTGAAACGCAAACTTTGAAAATTCTTTACCTAAAACTTTTATTTATCTTCTTTTTGAAAACTCTATCTTCTCTCTACTACTCACCTTTGGCTACTAATTTTCTTTTTTCCTAATCGTAATCAAGACCATCAAAATCCAATCTCTACTTTGTGAACCTATACCATCTAAGCTCTTCACCATTTTTTCAATAAAAGTTTAAAGCTCGAAATCTCTTTCATTTTATCATGTGCTCTATCATTGCTTTGTCAAGATATGTGATTCAACTAAGTTCTTTGCTTTTATTATTTATTTGAAATTTTATGCTTTTTCAGAAAATGTAATTCGTTCTTGATGAAAGCTTCAAGTATTTTAGAATGAAATCTCATAACAGTATTACTAAGTCAGCAAGATAGCAATTGTATATTATAATAATGTTATTGTATGCCTAACACTACTATGTTACCATAATAAATTAGCATGCATTGCATAACAAAGTTATAAATAGCATAATAGTGTTATAAATAGAATATTTAGTTTGGTTTCTTATTTTTAAAATAAAAATCTTGTGATATTATATACAAAATCATTTAATTGGATATAGGATTACTTTTTTTTTTAATAATTTATTATGTTTGTAAATTAATTTTATTATAGAGACAGTTACAGAAATTATTGTCTGAAAAATTTTAGATTTAAGGTTTTTTTTTTGTTATCATTATTATTTCACCAAAGCTAGTCATGGTACAAGTAGTCAAGTACAATCACATTGTGATATTGCCAACTGAGATAAAATCATTAATTAATTAAATTTATAAAACTACGCTAAATTTATAAATGAATCATTTTATTGGATCTTTTAAAATCAAAGATGATTACACATTAAAGTGATTGGCTCATAATGACACATGAAATGTCCTTTTTTTTAATAAATGACACATGAAATGTTAATACCATGAGTTCGAACCAATATGGGATTAATAAGTTTAAGTTATAAAAGTTAATTAGCTTCGCGTTGAAATTACTCACCTATTTATAAATTTTTATATAATTTTATAAATTTTATGCAATTTTATAATATTTCAATATAAAATTTAATCGCTACTAAATGTATATATTTTAAAAATATTGGGAGAGGAGAAAATCGATCTTGGATGTATTGTACATGGGAGATGCACTTACCGTTAGACTATACTTCAACGTGCCACTAGTAAATATATATAAATATAACAAACCCATAAAAATTTACCACCTAAACGATTACACCTAAATGAATTGTTTTTTTTTTCTTTTGGAATTATTCACAATCATAAACCCATTGAAGAAGGTGAGATTAATTGTAGTGGCTTTATATGGAATAACACTGCAAAGTTTGTGAAATTTGAAAGTGGGCAAGTATTGGATGGATATTAATTAAAGGTTAAACTGTTTCTTTCCCATATCGTTAGCAGTTATTTATTCCTTTTATCTCTTTATTCCACAAGCTTTGTGTTGGATTTTCAGGCTTGAAAACCAATTTATTTGTTGGAAAAAAATGAATTTACGAGGAATATATAACTCTAAACAATTTTAAATTTATGTTCTTAAAAATTTTTAGTTGGAATGCGATGTCAAACTCATAAATATATTTTCGCAATAAATCTATTAAGAAAAATTTTCAAGATATTGGATAGGGCTATTCAACCGGTTCGAAAACTAGACCAACTTGGTCTGATCTGGCTAGATTGAGCCGAATTAAAAAGGTTGGGCCAAGACTCTGGTTCCTAGGTATGAGGTGAAATACCTCATGCTGGCCCGACCCAACTTAAAGATATTTAATTTTTAAAAATGTAATAAATAAAATGGTGCCATTTTGATAGTTAATGCAAAAAATGATGCTCTTTTTAATAATGAACAACCATACTAACCTAAACACATAACACTCGACAGCCCACTCTACTCTCATATAGGGATAAAAATGGGTCGGATATTTTTTAGTTTCCGATCCGTTTATATAGAATATAGATAATTTATAAATGGGTTTGGGTAGTTACGGGTAGTGTTTTTACTACCTATGATGGATTTGAGTCGAGTTCGGATATTTTTCCTTGGGTACCTATTACCTAAAATAGATTATATATTTTAATTATATTTTATTATGTTAGGATTGCATACGGAAATAAAATATTTATCCATAAAAAATATGATAAATAAAATAGAAAAAATAACTAAGAATACATAAATTTACATGATTCTGCATTACCCTACATCCACTGGCGAGGGAGAGATCGAAATCCATTAATAAATTGAAAATGGTACAAATTTAGAGAAATTACACTCATAACCTTAAATCCAATTACACCCAATGCACTCACTCACTAAATTGATGAGCTCTCAAAACACTTGAGGAAAATTACTCAAATAATTTTATTTTACAAGCTTACATCACTCTCAACTCTATATATTTACAAATGAGCTGCACATCTCTATTTATAGGGTGTTGGGGAGGGTCAAAATAATATAGTCATTTGTATACAAAAAAATTTTCAACATTTGTAGGCCCAAAATTGTCAAAAGGTTCAGCAAATGGTTGGCTAGAAATTGTCAATAGAATTCAGCATTTGTGGGTGCCAACTTTTTGACAACAATTTGATTGGGTATTATTTTGTCAACAATTTTAGAGGGTGTTTCTCAAAATTGGAGCTTTTCAGCTTATTGTGAATAAGTGATTTTTAGATTATAATCAGATTAAAAATAAACAGTTAAGCGTTTCTGTAAATTAGTTAATAATCAGCTGATAATCAGTTAAGTGTTTCTGTAAAATCAGCTTATAATCAGTTTTTAATAGCAGAAACTGTCAAAATGATCAAACTGTCTCCGAGTTTATTTATTGTATAAAAAAGATTTTTTAAATGTCAATTCAAAGGATTACCGGCGGTGGTCCTCTATTGTGGTGTTATGGACAACGGCAGCTTCTATGGTGGTAGAGAGTGTCTGCGCAGCTATTGCCTTAAGAGAGAAGAAGAAACGTAAAAGAATTTTGATGGGAACTAAAGTGTATAGGGTGGGCAAATTTGGAATATTGAATATTAGGTAGGGATAGTATGGTCTTTTACTTGGTCAAAACTGCTTAAAAAATAAGTGCTTAAAAAAAAGTAGCAAAACCCAACTTTTAAAAAACTGATTAAAATCAGATTATAATCTACTATTTAAGTTTTCAGAAACACTTAAATAAACAACTTATAATTTAAAAACTGCTTATAATCAGTTTTGACCAGCTTTTAAGTTTTGAGAAACATCCTCTTAGCATTAGTGGGTGCCGACGTTTGACCAAATAAATTCAAGGCAAATTAGCAAATCTCCACCTTGACTTGAAATCATTGTATTAAATTTAGAGAATTTCTCTTCACCTTCTCCAAATAGCCCCTCAAGGTAAATTTAAATGTCACAAATACTAATTAAGTCCAAGCAGTGCTTGAACTTACTAAAAGAGACTTAGTCATCATATCGGCGAGATTATCTGCAATACTTATCTTCTTAATAATGATATTTTCTTAAGAGATAATATCTCAAATAAAATGATATTTCACATCAATGTGCTTTGTCCTCTCATGAAACATTTGATCCTTTGTTAAATCAATAGCTCTCTGACTATGATAATGGATAATAGTAACTCCCAAATCCGAGCTAACCTCTCTAGATAAGCCTCTTAGCCAAATTGCTTCATTCACAACTTCAACCACTATTACATACTCTGCCTATATAGTGGATACTGCAACTGTAGAATGTAAAGTAGTTTTCCAACTAATAGCATAATCACCAAGGATAAACACATAACTAATGATGGATCTTCTTCTATCAAGATCTCTTGCATAATCAAAATCGACATAACCAATCGTATTTTTCTTATCTTTTCCAAATTTTAAACAACTATTAGTAGTGCCCCTCAAATATCTCAATATCCATTTCACAACTTGCCGGTACTCCTTTTCTCGGATTAACATATATCTACTAACTACACTGATTGCATAAGTAATGTAAGGACTATCCTTGATCACAGTTCACAGCGGTTCGGTTTATGAACTGGACCAGAAGAGAAAAAATCAATTTTTAACCAGAACCAAGAGTGGATTATAAATATTTGGTTCAGGTTTATGATTTCTTGAACCAAAACTAGCAGTTCAGAACCATGAAAAATAAAAAAAATAATATATATTGTAATTATATAATTTTTAATATATATAATATATAATTTTTTGTTCAAAATTAAAATCTAGAGTTAATGTTTTTAATTTTTTTTCCTACACTTCAATCGTAGTATTAAATATTTAAAATTATGCAGTTAAATACATGTATTTATAATGAAAAATTATATTTGTAAAAATTTATCATTATTATTTATTATTAATATATTAATAGTAATTATTGTTAATTCGTTATTTTTTAACAATTAATATTGTTTAGCTTAATTTATATTATCAATTTTATGAGTCAAGTGTTTAATTTCATGAAAAATATAATCAATTATAGTTATTTTTATCAAAAAAATAAATTAAAAAATTAATTTGAACCGGCGGTTCAAATCGAAACTGTCCCACCTTTTAAGGGTATGAACCTTAACCAAACCGGCTCTTGCCGGTTAAGGTTAAGGTCCATATTTTTTATGAACTTGAACCGATAGTTTCGGTTAACCGAACTGTGGTCATAGTTAATCAGGACGAGTATAAATTATGACATATATAATACTACCAATAGCACTAGAATAAGGAACATGTGATATGTACTTAACATCTTTTTTAGACTATGGTGATAAAGCATCAGAAAGCCTAAAATGAGCAGCAAATGAAGTACTTATAGATTTAGTGTTTTTCATTGCAAAACGCTCTAAAACATTAAAGCTCATTTGAGCTAGATAAAGTTTACCTATAGTCATTTCTATTTAAATCTCCATACCTAGAATTTTTTTTGCTGCTTCCAAATCTTTTTTTTTTTCAAATTCACCAGTTAGTTCCTTTTTCAACATGTTAATCTCAGATATATCCGTGGCTACAATAAGCGTATCATCAACATAAACAAATAAATAAATGAGTCATTATCAAGTTTTCTCAATTACACACAAGTATCATATTGGCTCCTAGAATAACCATGTCTAACTATAAAGGAATTAAACCTCTTATACCACTGTGAAGGGGACTGCTTCATACCATACAATGATTTCTTCAATAAGCACATATGGTCTTCCTTTCCTTCAATCTCAAAATCCTTAAGTTGTTGTATGTAAATTTTCTCTTCAAATTCACCATGCAAGAAGGTAGTCTTAACATCCAGTTGTTCCAACTCTAAATCATACATAGCAACTAAAGCAAGCAAAACATGAATAGAGCTATGTTGGTGAGAAAATATAATTAAAATCAATTCCTTATACCTGATTATAGGCCTTAGCAACCAACCGTGCCTTATATCTTACATCTTCAACACTTGGAATGCCATCTTTCCTTTTACAGACCCATTTGCAACCAATAATTTTCTTATCATTAGGTGGTTTCACTAATTCCTAAGTTTTATTCTTATGAAGAGATTCCACCTTCTTTTGCATAACAATCAACCACTTAGCAGAATCATTACAAGAAATGACTTCTGAATACATGGAAGGTTCATTAGTTCCTTCAATTTCTTGTGCAACAATACATGAAAAACTAACATAATCTGCTAATCTTGGAGGCATTCTTTTTCTCTCTTTGTGGCCTACTTCTAACAATGGAATATTAATCCTCTTATGCTAACTCTTCTACTTTTGTACAAGCAGGTAATTGAACTAGGCTTTGAATGGAATTTATTTGTGAAGATTTCTTCTCCACCTCAATCTCAACCTCCATCTGCTTTTCTGAATTTTGCACGACTATGTCAGAAGAAACAATAGACTCTTTTCCTGAATGGAGATGGTAGACTCATCAAATATAACATTCCTACTAATAATAGCTTTGGGTGATTTTAGATCAGGAAGTCAATCTCTATATCTTTTTACACCATATGGGTAACCAATAAATATGCCATTTCTAGGCTCAAGTTTTCCATTATTAATATAAACATAAATACGGCAACTAAACACGTATAAATCAAAATAATTAGCAGGATTACTAGACTATACCTCCTCTGGAGTCTTGCATTCAATTGATGCATATGGAGAATAATGCACCAAATAGCAAGTCGTAGAAGCTGCTTTTTGCCAAAAATGTTGTGCTAAACCTGAATTAGATAACATGCACCAGACATTCTCCAATAGAGTTCTGTTCATACGCTCGACTACTCCATTTTATTGTAGAGTTTCTCTAACTATGAGATATCTCATGATACCCTCGTTTTTACAAAATTTATTAAACTCACCATCACAAAACTCTAACCCATTGTTAGTGTGGAGACGCTTCACTTTCTTGCATGCCTGCTTTTCGACCAAAGCCTTCCATTGCTTAAAAGTAATAAAGGCCTCATTTTTCTATTTAAAAAAGTAAACCCATACCTTTCTTGAGTAGTCATCAATAAAGATAAGCATATACTGAGTACTTCCATTCTAAGGAATATGTTCTGGTCCCCAAAGATCTGAATGAATATAACCCAAAGTATCTTTAGTTCGGTGAACTCATGTACTGAAGCTGACTCTTTTGTGCTTGTCAAAAACATAATATTCATAAAACTACAACTTTGATTTACTTTGACCATCAAGAAGACCCTTTTTACTCAACATTAGTAGACCTTTCTCACTCATATATCCTAGCCTTATATGCTACAACTTTGTCACATCTGAGTATGGCATAGAAGAAGAAACTACAACCGATCCCGTGACAATAGATCCTTGTAATACATACAATTTACCAACTAGGTTGGTTTTCATCACAACTATAACACCCTTTAAAACTAAAAACTCCACTTTCACCAGAAAGTCTGTACCCAAGATTATCCAAAGTAGATAAGGAGATGAGATTCTTTCTCATATTAGGAACATACCGAACATCAGTCAATGTTCTGATCACACTATTATACATCCTTATTTTGGTACTACTAATTCTAGCAAGTTTACAATTATGATCATTGCCCATCAAGACAACTCCTTTGTCAGTTAATTCATAAGAGGAAAATCAATCTCTACAGAGACATATATGAAATGAGTAAGCATAATCTAATATCCATGCTTAATTGGATTTGCCACCATCTTCAATCATAGTGCAGACATCACTAATTTCAACCTCATCCTGATCAATATTGGCTTTAGCAGGTTTCTCAACTTTTTGATTCCTTTATTTTTTTTTCTAAAGCTTAAAACATTCAATTTTAATGTATCCTTTCCTACAATAATTGCAAGTTAGATGACTATTTTTTGACTTCGATTTTGATCTCGATCTATTACTGCTAGGCTCCCCTTCCTCTAACAATCAAACCCTATGTTCAAAATGGCTAGTGGGGAGTTCTTTGCCAAATAGCTCTTCAGAATCACATCCTCCAATTTTAGAGACTTATTATTGTAAATCAATGTTACTCTAAAGTTCTTTTATGATGGAGGTAGTGAATGAAGCAACATAAGAACTTGATCTTCATCTTTGTATTTAATCTCCATATTCGCCAAGTCTAAAAGACTAGAGGAGAACTCATCAATATGAGATTTGATAGATGTACACTCCACCATAGAGAGTGTACAAATGGTGCTGGCAATCAGCTTGGTGGTAAGATTCTTTGTGATATACAAAGATTTCAACTTGTCCCATAAATCCTTAGCTATCATCTGATCAATTGAACAAGCAAAGTTAAATCGTAGATAGGCCTTCTCATCAATCTCTGAATTTTTCTCTTTATGCATCATAATAGATAACTAATCCTTATCTGGTAGTGCTTTATGCAAACGGTTTTGCGTTAAAATTACTTTCATCTTAACTTGCCACATAACAAAACTCATGCTATATTCAAATTTTTCAATATCAAATTTTGTTGTTACCATAACTAATACCAAATAAATATTAGCAAAGCTCTAATACCAATTTGTTAGGATTGAACGTGAAAATAGAATATTTATCTAGGAAAAATAAGACAAATAAAATAAATAAAATAAATAACACACAAATTTATATAATTCAATGTTAGCTTATGTCTACTAGTAAAGGAGAGATCGAAATCTACTAATAAACTGAAAGTAGTATAAAATTAGAGAAATTACACTCGCGACTCTAAACCCAAATTAGAGAAATTAGAGAAATCACACCAAATGCACTCACTCACTTAATTGAGGAGCTCTTAAAATACTTAAATGAAATAACGCAAAGAATTTTATTTTACAAGCTCACACCACTCCTACTTTTATATTTTACAAATGAGCTGCACATCTCTATTTATAGGTTATTGGGATCGGTCATAATAATATGGCTATTTGCATACAAAAAATTTGTCAACATTTATTGACCCAAAAATTCTCAAAAATTTCAGCAAATTGTTGGCTAGAAATTGTCAACAGAATTTAGCATTTGTGGGTGCCAACTTTTGTCCAAAATAAATTGAAGTTGATTGGCTATTATTTTGTCAACAATTATAGTAATGATGGGTGTCAACTTTTGACCAAAAAAATTTAAAGCAAATTAAAATATTAAATTTTAATTATATATTAATTATATTTTATTTTAATTATGGCATTGTGTGGTATGAAATTATTTTAATAGAATTAT
This sequence comes from Garcia nutans, assembly GCA_947685225.1. Lineage (NCBI taxonomy): Eukaryota > Viridiplantae > Streptophyta > Magnoliopsida > Malpighiales > Euphorbiaceae > Garcia > Garcia nutans. The sequence continues at coordinate 59,144,918 of CANTUV010000007.1, forward strand.
GTTAATATTAAATATTTATTTGTAATTATTTAATTGAGATAAGTATAATTTTATTTAAATTTTATAATATTTTAAAATTTTTATATTTAAATAAATAATTAAATGAGCTCGGATAGTAAACGAATAGTATCAAATGAGTTTGGGATGGATACAAATAAAACTATAATCATATTTAAATCATTTAGAAAGTTTAAAAATTAAATAGGTTTGAATTTGGATAAGACAATTTTCGTGGGTATCTTACGGTTGCCACTCCTACTCTCACAACCTCTATTTGCTCTCGACAACCCACCCCAACCCCTGCCCCTCTTCCTCACCATCACCATGCCCACGCTGTCACCGTCCAATCCAATGCCAATGGCAGCGCTATCTAGTCGATCAGTAGAGGTAAGTTTTTTTTTTAATTTTTTTTAATTTTTTAATTTTAATTATTTTAGTATTTGTTTTTCCCTAAAATTAAATTTTCAGCTTCTTTTAATTTTAGATTTTGTTATTTTGTTATTCCTTCTCTTTTTAATTCATTTTTTTGTTTAAAATTTCAAATTGACTGATAATTGGTAGCACTTATTAAGCTTTGTTTAATTTATGGGCTACAATATTGTTCCTTTTAATAGTAATCAACTTGTTCCATTAAATTAATTGTTCAACGTTTAATTTTCTGTCCAAGTAAATTTGTATGAGAATAGTAGACAGATTAGGGGCTCTATGATTGTTGAGATAAGGAGTGCTTAATTCACGAAGTGAATGGCTTAAATAGTGGCGGAATTAGAAATTTACTGAGGTAGGGGCAAATTTTCCATAGAAGAAATTGCATATGTGTTTACATTAACTAAAAAATTAAAACACATTCTATATTTCTCAAAAAATCCCAAAATTAATTAAACCCTAAACCTAATCACATAAAATATAAATCAACATAATAAAATGAAAAAAAATAGCTAGAGGTACAAATACCTCTTACCTATGAAAATCTAGTGAAAATTCTGCCTTAGTTGGTAGAGTGCTGATCTTTGCTCTGCAGGGCCTCTCTCTCATCAAACCAATGAGGAGAGCCCCAAAAATAAATACTCCACCATTTATATTTTTTAAAGTACCCCAGCGAAACGACACTGTTTCGCCAGGGAACTGTTTATTTTTTTTAAATACTTCAGCGAAACATCATCATTTCACAGAGGTAATTTTAAAAAAATTAATATACCTCTAGTAAAATAATGTTGTTTCACTAGGAGTATTTTTTTTTAAAAAAAATAAACAATAGAGCGAGGTTGTCTTCGACCTCACTCTATCTGCTGCAAAACCTAACAGCAGCCAGAGAGGGGCTGGCGAGGGGCTGTAACAACCGACGGTCAAAAGTCTCTCCTCTCCCATAAGATCTTGTGGTTGCCGGTGAGGGCCTTTCCCACCCGCAGTAATTTCACCCGTGGGCTTAAAGATGGTTGGTTCATAATCTTGGTGATTTAACAAATGAACTGTCATATGATACATATAGTTCTATAGTTCTATATTGAAATATGTCTATCTTCATGTTGCTGTTAATTAATTTTGAGTAGACAATATATAGATAAATTAATTAATTTTTAATTGAATAATGTTAAAATTGTTATATATATATTGTAATAATGTTTCGTATTTTTTTTCTCAAAACAAATTGAAATAATTGGCATAATAAATAATTATGACAATGAAAATAATTATAACTTGTATTAATGTTAATTACATATTTCAATTTTTTTATATGTTTTTTAAAAAATTAATAAAGAACAATTAAAAACTGAAGGAAATATTTTCTATGTTTCTCATTCCAAAAAAAAAACAAATACAGTACAAACTACAATATATATATACAAAACCAAGATAATACCTTGATTTAAAAAACTTATCTAAACCTAATCATGAGTAGCTTTTATTTTGAACTAACAGATATACACAAACTTGTCACACTTGAATTTCAAACCACTAAACACAAATCCTCGTGAGTCTCCTTATCTCTTCAACAACCTTATCACTCCACCTTATTTCTCCAAACTCACATAAGCATTTTATTTTCTTTAATATCCCCCCGCAAACTATGCCGAGGTTGAAGGCATAGTTTGGTAGAAAAGAATGGGATAGTTGTCTTTGTTGCAGGTTTAGTAAAAATGTCTGCAATCTGCTTATCAGAGGATATATGTTTAGTAATTAAAAATCCTTGTGCAACACGCTCACGTACATAATTATAGTCCAATTCAATATGCTTGCTACGTGCATGGAAAACAGGATTGACAGTCATATATAATGCACTAATATTATCACAATATAAAACTGGAGTTGTAGGCAAAGCAATATGAAGATCAGAAAGCAAATATTGTAGCCAAGTAAGCTCTGCTGCGGTATGAGCCATAGCACGGTACTCAGCTTCAGTACTAGAACGTGAGACTGTATGTTGTTTCTTTGCACACCAAGAAATTATATTTTTTCCAAGAAAAGTACAGTAACCTGTAGTAGAATGCCGAGTCACAGGACATCCTGCCCAATCTGCATCAGAATATGCAGACAATTCAAGTGTAGTATTAGATGAGAGTTGCAAACCATTATTAATAGTGCCCTTAACATAACGCAAAATACGTCGAACAAGCTTAAGATGAGCAACTGTTGGAGCATGCATAAATTGAGAAACAAAGTTGACACTAAAAGAGAGATCCGGTCGTGTCAGTGTAAGATACTGTAATGCTCCAACAATTCCACGATAATAGGCGGGATCTTCGAGCAAGGGTGAGTCAACATCAAATTTGGCTTTGACCTCCATAAGCGATGGCATGGGTTGACAATGTGTCATCTCAGCACGGTCGAGAATGGATGCTGCATAATGAGATTGGGAAAGATGTAGCCCGTCATGAGTTGAAGTGATTTCAACACCTAAGAAATGATGTACAGGTCCTCAATCCTTCATAGAAAATTTAGCACTTAATGTACGGACAAATTCTTGAACAAGCTTGGTGGAAGATTTGTAAGTAACATATCATCTACATACACTAACAACACAAGCATACCATTAGTAGTATGTGAAATAAACAAGGATGGATCAGCAAGACTACAGAAAAAACCAGTTGAAATAAGAAACTTGCTCAAACGATCAAACCAAGCTCGAGGAGCTTGCTTAAGACCATACAAAGCACGTTGAAGCTTACAAACATGTGTGGGATTTTTTTCATCAACCATACCTGCTGGCTGCTCCATAAAGATATTCTCAGTAATCGTACCATGTAAGAAAGCATTTTTTACATCAAGTTGACGAATAGTCCAATGACGAACCAAAGCAACAGACAAAAGTAACCTTATAGTACCTGGTTTAACAACAAGTGAAAATGTTTCTATATAATCAACCCCATCTACCTGATGATACCCATTAGCTACAAGTCTTGCTTTTAGTCTATCTAACGTTCCATTTGGTTTTAATTTAGACTTAAAAACCCTTTTTGAACCTATAACATGCATATCTAAAGTACGTGGAACTAACGACCAAGTTTTATTCCTATGTAATGCATCTAGTTCATCAATCATAGCAGATTTCCATCCAGGATGAGCCAAAGCATGTTTAACACTCTTAGGTTCACTAGGTACAGTTGAGGAAATTATAACAGATAGTGCATACTTAGGATTTGGCTTGAAAGTACCAACCTTTGACCGAGTTACCATGGAATGTCCTTGCACTTGGGGCTGATCTGAACCATCTTCCACATTTTGATTTGTGAGACAATCATCTAGTGCTGGAGTAAACAAAGCTGGTTCGAAAACTTCTATTGGAGAATCACTTGAACTCATCACTAGTGGAAGTACTGATTCTGTCGATGAAGCGAGTTGTCCCTGTTCAAAACTGAATTCTGAACTTTGTAACTCTTGAAATTCAGCTGCTGGTGAAACCGAAGGTGGAATTATCAGTGCTACTGCTGAAACTGAACACAGTTGCTGCTGCCCATTCGGAGGCATTTCTATAGAAGGCTGAAGTTGCTGCTGCAAAGCTGTTGGTTCGGACTGCAGTGATTGATTGGAAGAACTGCACACTTCAACATCTGCATGGGGTAAGGGAATAAAAGGAATCTCACGTTGCTCTTCACCTCCTACATTATGAGAAATATCAACAGATGGAATCCAAGAATCAAAAATATCTAAAACATGCTTAGAATTAGTAAAAGAAGACTTTAATCGAAATGGAAAACTAGACTCATCAAAAACAACATGTCTAGACACTTAAATTTTCCTGGTAGAAGGATGAAAGCATTTATACCCTTTATGTTTCTCACTATAGCCAACAAACACACATAAGACAGTTTTAGGATCAAACTTATGAGATTTAGTATCCCATGTATATGGAAAACACTTTGAACCAAACACACGTAGCGAAGTATAATCAGGATGTGTGCCATGTAATTTAAAATAAGGCGTCTCAAACTTAAGTGCAGAGGATGGCAATCTGTTCAGTAAATACACAGCGGTAGTAAAGGCCTCCACCCATAAATAAAGAGGAGAATGACTATGAAAGAGCATTGTCATACCTAACTCGCGTATAACTCTGTGTCGTCGTTCAACAACACCTGTCTGCTCAGGAGTATATGGACATGAAAGTTGATGAATAATTCCAGTATCACGAAAATGTTTAGACAACCGAGAGTTAACAAACTCTCCACCACCATCAGAATGAAAAACCTTAATTTTTTTTACTAAATTGATGAAACACATATTTCTCAAAAGCCAAAAACACATCAAAAAAATCAGATTTATATCGCAACGGAACAATCCAAGTATATTTAGAAAAATCATCCACAAAACAAGCATAAAACCGAAATTTTCCAAGAGACAAAATAGGGGCTGGACCTCAAAGATCACAATGTATTTTTTCAAAAACACCAGAACTAACATACGTAGAGGAGCTAAATGGTAACTTACTAAGTTTACAAAGCTGACAACTATCACATAAAGTATCTAATTTCAAAGAACCATCAACAGTAATCAAATTTTTATTGTTTAACAGTCTAACAGCCAAAGCTTGTGGATGCCCTAAACGTTGATGCCACATATCTGCAGTTCCAGTGCAAAACCGATTCAAAAAGTTCCCAACCGGAGTGTCTGAAACAACATAGAGATTATTTTTCCGTGTTCCTGTTATCAACAAATGACCTGTTTGTCGTTCCTTTACACAAAAATCAACATCAGAGAACTCACAATTAACAGGATATTGTGTAGTCAATTGACTAATGGAAAGTAAATTTTTCTTTAAATTTGGTACTAATAATACATCATCTAAAGACAACTCATGATTTTGTTTTATAACAGACTTACCTATACCAGCTATTGGAAGTGAAGACCCATCACCTATCATTATAGAATCAGACCCAACATAATCTTGAATATTAGAAAGTAAAGCATGTGTACCTGTCATGTGATTTGAAGCACCAGTGTCAACAGTCCAATCCGTATCAACAATAGAGTTATCTAGAGTAAGTGCAGCAAGAGCCTGTGGGACTTCATTATTTCGAACTGACTGTTTTATTATCCACTAGCAAATCCTAGCGATGTGCCCAGACCTGCCACAGTATTGACAAGTTTCGTTCTTATATAACTCTCTTTGCTCAGGAGTCATGCGTCGTTGTCCTAGAGGAGGCGGACACCTCTGCTGTATTCCACCTACGATACTCTCACTTTGAACTGAACCCCGTTGAGCTTGGAACCCACAACCACTTGAAGAAAAACCAGTACCATTAGATGTATTTGGAAATTGGCTTGAATCATTCGACCTATAGTAGGTAGATCGATTTGAATATTGCACTTGTGGTTGATTTGGAGCTGGAAGCAGCGGAGGCAAATGGTTAATTTGTTGTTGCCCATAAAAAGCAACGTGTGCAAGGGAAGACCCCTCATTACTCTCACCATACCAATTCCGATGTTGATCGAAGTTCTGAAGCTGTGATATTAACTCAGAATACGAGGGACGTGGTGGTTTCAACATTGATGTTGTGAATGTTTCATACTGAGACCCTAGACTAGTGAGAAGGCAAAATACCTTTTCTTTGTCAGACAGAGGCTTCCCAATAGCAGCAAGATCATCACACAACCTTTTAAACTTTCGAATATGATCTCCAATAGACTTGGTGTTGTCCTTGCGACAATATGTGAGTTGTTGACGCAAAGAAAATTCACGTTCTTGTGAATCTTGTGCAATTTCATCCTTTAAAGTAACCCAAACAGCCTGAGCTGTATCTATACCAACAACAAGTCCGAGTGTCTCCTCTGAAAGTGTACCAAGAATCCAACCACGAAGGAGACGATCAGATTTCTGCCAAGCCACGAACTCATCCGTCAACTGAGGTTCTGAATTTTCTTGTGCAGAAACCTTAAATTTTTCTGGTACTGGAGTGTCACCATTGAGATGCCCAGCAAAGAGCTTGGCTTTGTGCTAAACTCAATACTTGTTCCCTCCACAGTGGATAGTTAGTCTCCTTAAGCTTCAAAGTCACAAAGTTGCTAACATTCAAAGAAAGAGAACCCATTGCAGAGAGACGATGACAATTTTGCAAGGAAAAATAAATTGAGAAAGGGACGATTTTGACTTAAACAGCAAACTGAAACTTCTTAAATCGAGAAAAAGAAATAAATAAATTTGGAATGTGGAATTGAAAACAGTAGAAGACAAAAGATAGATATTGAAGATTGGAATTTGACAATTAGAGAAGAAGACAAAAAAAAAATTGAAAGAGGCTTTGCAATCTGGATTTTTTAAAATGGAAAAGGATGGAGACGAAAGATAGAAAGAGAAGATTGTAATTTGGGAATTAGGGATTTGTCTTTTTCTATGTGGATGAAGAGTATTTTTTTATGAGCTTAGTAAGAGGAGTGCGTTTTAAATTTTGATGGGATGCGTTTCGAAAAGCAATTCTGTAGCTTAACCTGCTCTTATACCAAATTAAAAACTGAAGGAAATATTTTCTATGTTTCTCATTCCAAAAAAAAAAAACAAATACAGTACAAACTACAATATATATATATACAAAACCAAGATAATACCTTGATTTAAAAAACTTATCTAAACCTAATCATGAGTAGCTTTTATTTTGAACTAACAGATATACACAAACTTGTCACACTTGAATTTCAAACCACTAAACACAAATCCTCGTGAGTCTCTTTGTCTCTCCAACAACCTTATCACTCCACCTTATTTCTCCAAACTCACATAAGCATTTTATTTTCTTTAATAAGAACAAGTAATTAGATGTTTATATTTTATTGATAATAATACATGTATTTTTTATTTATATCTAAATAGCATATTTTTGTGTATTAAAGAATGTATCTATAGGTTTTTGCTGATTAATGGTCTCTTATATTAATTTCTCTCTCAAAAATTGGGTTTACTTATTGTCGTAGCAACGGTGGAGCCACCAAGAATATATATTTAATTGGATTTTGTCGTCTTATGTTTAGTTATTATTTTTTTATATGTGTGATTCAGAGAGTTGACTGCGTGTAGGGAAAAAAATACCCTACGGCGTCCAAAATTATTACTATAATTATTGTATTATTTTTTTATTTATAAAAAAATTATATTCACAATCTGAATATAAGTTCTAATTATATATATATATATATTACTATTGTATTGACTGTGAAAACAAATATTTTTTTCATTAAAATTTATTATTTTATCTATATTATTTTTAATAATTTTATTACTTTTATAGGCACCTATTTCATTAATTAATTAATTATTTAGTTTTTTTATTCACTACTTGAATATAAAAATTTTAAGGCTTAATATTTGTTAAATTTATGATTATTATTTTTTAAATTATGCTCACTCTCTGGACATAACTATTTTAATTCTATATTTTTATTAAATATTTTTATATCTTTTATTTTTGCTATTCACTAATTAATACATATTTATTATTTTTTAAGAAAAATTTATTTATTTTTATTGACGTGGATTTGAGTTCGAAACTTGATTTTGAATGTCTATATATCCGCTTGATGGAATCAAAGTTTCCGTAGTTTGATTTTTTTTTGTTGTTTGTATTTGATTCACAAATTATTTTAGTTTATTATTGATTTTATATTTGTTATTTGATATCCATATTGGCTATCCAAATATAATTATTGTGTCTATTTTAATATATTCATATGTATTTTTAAAATATTAGTATTAAATTTATTTATTATATCTACTATATGGATACAACGACTATTATTTTATCTTAATTTTATTGTCAACTAATAAAAAATGTGATATGGGATACTTTTATTATAAAGGATTATGAAGGTTGACAATAAATTAATATGTTAGAAACTTTTTAATTAAAATTCATAAAAGATTTATATATTATAATAGTTCCAAAAAAAATAAATAATAGAATCATTTTGATTTTATACATCTTTTTATTATTTATTTATTATTTATCAAAAAATAATAATAATAAAATAAAAAATAAAATAAAAGAATAAATATATGGACCAATAGATTTACCAATAAAAAAAATTAATACAATAACACGCTAATTTAGCAATGATAGAATAATCTTGATATAATGAGTATAATTTCTTTTATTATTTATTAGATTATTTAAAAACAAACAACTAGTGGCGTTAACAGTGCCACAAGTTTCAAGAAAAAAAAGATTCGAAATGGGCATTATATTTTCTAAGCCATCAAATGACAAGGGTTGACATCAAACATGCTGCTTATCTCTTTTTTTTTTTATTATTTATCAATAATTAAATAAGCAACATGAGTCCAAAATGCACAATTTTAAGTGAAGCTCTAGATTACTACCATATATATATGCATTATTTCCCTATTAATCAATATTTTCTTCTTGCCTCTGCTATCTATTTTCCTCTATTTCTGTCTTCCCCTCTCTACAAACATGAAATTACTTATATTTTCTTTTTACAAAGTAGAAATTGTTCCAAATATTTATACATATGTTTAGATCCACGTCTTCCACCTCTATTTGCTAGGCCTTGTCCTCCTGTCCATCAACAAGCAATGTGGTAAAAACTAAAATTTTGTTTATTATTTTTTTAATTTCTCTTTTCTCTTTTTTTATGTTAAATATTTTAATTTATATTTTATTTTTGAATTTTTATTTTTAATCTCGCACAGCAGGGATTTTTTTTTTTGCCATACATATTTATTTTTTAGTTTGATTTTTCGTGTATATATATGTTTACATTTTAAGTGTTATCATTTTATTACTTTTTTTTAGAAAGTAGATTTCTTTAGGGTTTAAAGTTAAACATATTTCTACTCAAATTTATTTTCATTGTCTAATTTTTATTTTTATTGATCTAATCAAATTTATATTTTATAACATATATTCCGATTTATTTGTATAAATGATGTGTTTAAAGGATTAAAGAGAAGAGAAAGAGAAGAAATTGGGTAATTTTTTATTATATTTTTTTATTATGTTGAATTGTTTACAGTAGATATAGGATTCAAAATTTACAAAATAGAAAATTATAATAATAATAATTCCATATCAAATGCAGACTTGTAGTGATCTGTTCCCTAATTAGGGATTTGTTTCCTTTTTTTAATTTCTTACTGTAAACACTCCTCCTCAAGTTGAACAGTGGGATTTCCAATATTCAACTTGTTTAAAGCTTCTTGAAAGGATCGAGCCGTAACTCCTTTTGTGAGTATGTCAGCAAGTTGTCCTTCAGATCTGACAAATGGAAGTTCAATAATACCTTCTTCAATTTTTTCTTTGATGAAGTGTCTGTCTACTTCCACATGTTTTGTTCTGTCATGCTGAATAGGATTTTCAGAGATGCTAATGGCTGCTTTATTATCACACTTCAGCTTAGCTGGTAAGCCAGTAGACAAGTCAAGTTCCTCAAGTAGTTTCTTGATCCACAGAATTTCAGCCACTCCTCTAGCAATTCCCCTGAATTCTGCTTCTGCACTAGAGAGAGCAACTACCTTTTGTTTCTTGCTTCTCCAAGTGACCAAGTTACCTCCCACCATGGTAAAGTATCCTGCAGTAGATCTTCTGTCATTGGGATTTCCTGCCCAATCAGCATCAGTATAGGCCTCAATCTCCAAATGCCCGTTGTTTTTGAATAAGATTCCATCTCCCGGTGTCCCTTTCAGATACCTTATGATTATCATCGCTGCTTCCATATGTTCCTTCTGAGGAGAGTGCATGAATTGACTGACAATCCCAACTGCATATACTATATCAGGTCTAGTATGAGACAGATAGATTAGCTTCCCAACTAACCGCTGATAAAGGTCTTTGTCTGCTGGTTCTCCATCTTCTTTAATTGTCAGTCCATGGTTAACTTGTATGGGAGTATCAACTGGTTTGCAATTCATCATCCCAGTCTCAGCAAGGAAGTCCAGAACATATTTCCTCTGAGATATAAAGATTCCTTTGTTGGACCTTAGAACCTCTATACCCAGAAAGTATTTAAGACCACCAAGATCTTTCATTTCAAACTCAGCAAACAAATTCTTTTTTAATCTCGCTATCTCCTCTCTGTCACTCCCAGTTATAATCATATCGTCCACGTAAATGATAAGGCATGTAATAAGACTCCCCCTCTTCTTCAGAAACAGAGTATGATCAGAATTGCTCTGCTTATAACCATATCTTTTCATAGCTTCAGTGAATCTTCCAAACCAAGCACGTGGAGACTGCTTAAGTCCATATAAGGCCTTTTGTAGACGACACACTTCATTTTCTTTAAAGTCCTTTGCAAAGCCTGGTGGAACTTCCATATAAACTTCTTCTTTTAGGTCTCCATGGAGGAAGGCATTTTTAACATCAAATTGTTGCAAAGGCCATTCCTTGGTAGCAGCTATTGAGAACAAGACCCTGATAGTGTCAATTTTAGCTACTGGAGAAAAGGTTTCTGAGTAATCAATACCATATGTCTGTGTGTATCCTTTTGCCACTAGTCGAGCTTTGTATCTTTCCACAGTTCCATCTGCTTTGTGCTTAATTGTGAACACCCACCTGCACCCGACTGTCTTTTTTCCATATGGAAGCTCACATTTTCTCCAAGTACCATTCTTCTCAAGTGCCTTCATTTCTTCTTTCATTGCTTGCCACCATTCTCCCTTTTTCTTTGCCTCTTCAACACTTCTAGGAACTTCTTCATGAATTGCAACTGCAAAAACTTTAACTGCTTCACTAGTTCTTCCCTTCACCATATTTTCCAGGGGATATCTTGTTGTTCTTGAAGTTCTTTCCTGTGAGTACCTTCTTGGTGGAATTCCACGAGTACTTCGGGGAGGCAGCTGATATCTCATCTCTTGACAAGTTCCCTGTTCATTGTTAATTTCAAGTAAATCATTATTACTAGGAGTTGTTTGTTCTTCACTTACCTCTCTTTGGACATCTTTAGAAGGAGAATCATTGGGGTTGCGTGGTTCTTCAAGTGGTACTGATCTTGTAACTGATGGCGCTTCAACTTCTATAGTCACTTTGTCCAGCCATTCTAGGAGTTGTTTGTTCTTCACTTACCTCTCTTTGGACATCTTTAGAAGGAGAATCATTAGGGTTGCGTGGTTCTTCAAGTGGTACTGATCTTGTAACTGATGGCGCTTCAACTTCTATAGTCACTTTGTCCAGCCATTCTAGTGAGTCACCATTGCTCTCCCCCTGACTGCTAGAATGGGTAAGAAAGTAATATTCAGTTTCTAGGAAGTTACAATCCATAGTCACATATGTACGTCTTGAACTTGGATTGTAGCACCTGTATCCCTTCTGGTTGAGGGCATATCCCATAAATACACACTTGATTGCACAAGGATCTAACTTTATACGATCATGCTTTTGAATATGTACAAAGACTGAACAGCCAAACACCCTTGGTGGTAAGGAAAGTGCTTGTGGAATATCAACTTGAGTTCCAAGTATATGTAGGGGTGTCTGGTGGCCTAAAATTTTTGTTGGCAAGCGATTTAGGAGATAGGCTGAGGTAGCTAAAGCTTCTGGCCAGAAATGTTTAGGGACTTTGGATTCTATAAGCATTGCCCTAGTCATCTCCAGAAGGGTTCGATTTCGTCTCTCAGCTACTCCATTCTGCTGGGGTGTATGTGGACATGTTGTTTGATGAACAAGCCCATTTTCTCGAAAAAAATCTTTCATTGACCCATTTACATACTCAGTTCCATTATCAGATCGCAAAATTTGAATTGTCCTATGGAATTGAGTTTGTATCATTTTAAAGAAAGCAACAAATTTCTCATAGACTTCAGACTTATGTTTCATAAAATAAACCCATGTCATCCGAGAAAAATCATCCACAAAGAGCACAAAATATTGAAAACCAGTGTTGCAAGGAGCTGGACCCCACACATCAGAATGTATCAATGTAAAAGCACTATTAATTCTAGTACTATTTGAAGGAAAAGAAGCACGATGGCTTTTTGCAATTATGCAAGTTTCACAATTCAAGCAAACATCTTTATTTCTAAATAAAGTAGGAAACAAAACCCGGAGATAACTAGATGAAGGATTCCCCAATCTTCGGTGCCATAACCAAATCTGCCTATCTTCAGTGCCATGAGTTAACAAAGTAGTTCCCCTTCTCGTAACTTCATCGACATAGTACAGTCCTTCAAATTCAGTACCACGCCCAATGATCTCCTTCGTAAGAATGTCCTGTAAAAGGCAGAAATGAGGATAGATTAGAACAACACAATTTAACTCCTTAGTAACATGACTAACAGACAGAAGCTTGCAAGAAAGATCGGGAACATAAAGACAGTTTCTGAGTTTCATTTTTGAATTAAAATTAATGGTCCCCCCACTAGCAACTTTGGATAAACTTCCATTTGCTGACTGTATAAAATTCCGAGGAGGAGTTTCAGGGTCAATAATGTCCGAAGGATCATGAGTTACGGTATTTGAAGCCCCCGAGTCAAGAATCCATTCATCACTCTTCTTTTTCTCGGGCTGGGTCTTATTTTTCTGGTCAAAAAAGGCTGCATTTGAGAGACTTGGGCTTGCTGGGCTTGAATCTGCTGCTGGGCCCATTTGATTCAGCCAGCCCCTTTTACAAAAAAACGGGTCCTCCTCCTTTTCTTCATTCATTTCTGCACAAAATGCTTTACCTTCCTTATTTGTTTTTCTAGGGTTTTTACCTCCAAAGCTGCCGCTTGCCATGGCTGCAAAACCTTTCTGTTCTGCTCCTCCACCGCCATCGACGCCATCTTCATGAGTGGTTTGGTTTCCTTCGCCACTGTTGCTGGTGACCGCTTGGATGCCCACAGTGGTGTTGGCTTTACCAAAACCTCCTCTCTTCGTTCTATTATTTTCCTTCCACCAATCGGGATATCCTATCAATTGGAAACAACCTTCTTTAGTGTGTTTCTTCATCCCACAATAGGTACACCGCAATTTTGATCTATCCTCTTGCGATGAAGAGAGCCTTTTCTCTGAGCTCTTATTCTGTCCAGTGGCTGTTTTGTTCTGATCGACTACTTTGGCTACTAACCCAGTTCCCAGTGATGTGTCTGGTTCGATGGCGGTAGCGGGTTTCATCACCTGGAGTCGCGCGGCCTCCCGCCGGACAGAAGCGTAGGCAGCTTCTACTGAGGGAAGAGGTTCTGCTTTCAATAAATCTTTTCTGACTGAATCATATTTGTCATCTAACGCTGTCAAAAATTGATACAATCGCTGTTCATTGATGTATTTGTTGAAGGCAGCGACGTCTTCTGGGCATTTCATAGGATTTGGTTGTCTCTGATCAATGCTTATCCACATGCCTTTAAGGTGATTCCACAAACTTTCTAATGATCCCCCTGCTTGTCTGATTGAAATTGTTCTCCTATGCAGATCATATGTTTGTAATGGATCGAGGCCACTGCCGTATGTGGTAGCAAGCCCATTCCAAAGATCTCTGGCTGTCGGGTATTGTATCACACTGTTTGCAATTGAGGGATCAATATTTTGTATGATCCAGTTGAACACTGTTTGGTCTGTCTGCTCCCACTGTTCATACAGTGGATTTGTGATTTCTGGAGGAGGTGAGGTAAGAAAACTTGTTTTCCCTCTTCCACCAATAGCAACTCGCATCATACGAGCCCAAAGTGGATAGCTCTCTTCGGTTAATTTTGTACTGATGGTGAGGGTATCATTATTAAAGCTCTGTTTTAGCAGATTTGCAATCTGCAAGGTTACATTGTCTGGTATTGAGGAGTTTGTTTCTCCAGATTGGTTTGATGAAGCTTCTGACATTTTTGGTTGGATTTTGATTTTTCAGGTTTGATTAATGGTGGATTGGGTATATGATGAATGCTGGTTCTCTCCTCTGGGATTGTAGAACCTGCTCTGATACCATGTTTAAAGGATTAAAGAGAAGAGAAAGAGAAGAAATTGGGTAATTTTTTATTATATTTTTTTATTATGTTGAATTGTTTACAGTAGATATAGGATTCAGAATTTACAAAATAGGAAATTGTAATAATAACAATTCCATATCAAATGCAGACTTGTAGTGATCTGTTCCCTAATTAGGGATTTGTTTCCTTTTTTTATTTCTTACTGTAAACATGATGCAAATGGAAATATATCTTGTAAAACTAGGTTTTTATTATTTCTATTATATTTTTCCACTTCTATATTTTTTGTTAATTTCATTGCTTATTGATTTTTTGACAATATTTTGCTTATGTATATAATTTTTTTTACTAATAATAACTTGTGTATTTTGGAATGTTGTAGACAGATTTGGGAATTTAAATGTGTGTTTAATAAAATGCACTTCCTGCATTTTTATTTTTTTAGTCACTACCTGGCTATATTTAGTTATACATATATATGCTTAATTGAAATTATAGTATAAATACAAATCACAATAACATAATAATAGCTAAATGAAATTAGAGTAAAGAATCAAAACTTATGTATTACTTGATAGATGAACTTTTCTTACCTGAGGTTTTGATGTGTGATCTTTGTTGCTCACCAAATACACTACCTATATTAGGTGAGATTTTGTTCGCTTACTTCTCTTTTAGTTTCTATAAAAAAAAATATTTGCTAATTTCCTCTGCCAGGAAATTCAAAGATTTCTCTTCTCTTCCTTTGTATATTTTTAATGAATTTTGTTTTGAATTTTCTAGTATTTTTTTGTCTATTTTTCAAATTTTTATGATTTTCTTAGATCTATATTTGTAATATCCCGAAATAGACCCTAAGAGTTTTGGAGTTATTGTTGTTATATTTGGATTTAATGTAGATGTGTATATGGGAAAATATAAAGATAATATATATAAGACATATACATATACATCATATATACATGGGATATAAAATAGTGTAGGGAAAGTGAATTGTATATATATATTTGTATAATTAAGTAATAATAATAATGATAATAAAGACAAAAAGAAAAGAGAAGAAGAAAGTCAAAGAAAGAATATGTGGTGGAGATTTAAAGTATTATTATTATTATTATTATTATTGTTATTGTTATTGTTATTATTATTATTATTATTATTATTATTATTATATATATATATATAAGATAAGAACGAAGGAAAGAAGTAGAACCTTCTTTCTTCTTCTGTTCCTTCTTCTTCGTCTTCTTCTTTTCTGCTTGGTCGAGAGAGAGAGAGAGAGAGAGAGAGAGAGAGAGAGAGAGAGAGAGAGAGAGAGATGATGATGATGATTTTGAGAGGATTGGAGATTTTTATTGAAGATTTGGCATATTAACCAAGTAAGTATTCATTCCTTTACATTGATTTTTATGTTTTGAGTTTGGATTTGATGAGGTTTTTGTGAGGATGATGATGAATTGTTGAGATTATTGAGTAAGGATTTAGTGTTAAATGAATTGGGGATTTGAGTATTTGATATATGAGTGATGTATGTTGGTGTTTAAGGAAGTTGAAAATATAAAATATATGAGTTTGATAATTGAATATTTGTATTGGAATTCAAGTATCTTATTATTTGATTTGAATTAGGTTGTGAAGGAAATGGATTGCTCTAGTTTAAGTGGTGAAGAGCTCTTGGAAGGTAAAGTGAATAGATTTGAGAATGGTTCTTAAGGTAAGTAAACTATCTAAATTCATATATTTACATGATGTGGAAACATAATACATAATCATTTGTAAATGTGTTAAGGAATCAAATGTGTTGTTGATGTGTTTTGGTAATGTAAATAGGGTTGTGTATGTAAAATAAGTGTTAGTGATGTTGATCAAATTCATTGGAATGATGTTATGATGTGTATGGAGTATTTGAGAGCAACTAAAGGAGATTTGTAAATGTTTGGGGTTTAAATTCATGAGTGACACGGCCAAAAACAAGGAGAGACACGGCCAAGTCAAGGGAATTGGTTTAATTTTGGAGAGACACGGTCACAGTCTCAGCCGTGTTCTCTGCCCGTGTTTGTCACTGCCAGATTTTTGGGGAGAGACACGGCCGTGTCCCTTGCCCGTGTTTGTGACTGTATGGTTTTTGTTGTGAGACACGGCCACTGGCTCAGCCGTGTCACTTGCCGTGTCACCTACTGCCTGAAATTATGTTGAGAGACACGGCCGTGTCGCCTGGCCGTGTTCACTACTGCCAATTGTGGTTGAGAGACACGGCCACAAGCTTGGCCGTGTCCCTCAAATGGTGTTGGCCGTGTCCCTCAAATTTGTTAGTTAATGATTCTTATTCTTGATTATACTTGTCTTGTTGGATCCTCTAAAGGTATTATTATATCTACACTTCAAATAGATGTGAAACAAATGTATGTTGAGGATTCCAAATCTAAGAATAAGGTAAATTATATATGTGTATATCAATGATGATCATTCTTGATGAATGTTTAATGTGCTTGATTATGAATATTTAAGTAATGAAGTATTTTAATGTGAATGGAGACTAAATGAAATGTAATGTCTTTGTGATTGGTAATGATGATATATGAAATGTGTAATATATGAGATAAATGATTGTGTATTTGAAAGATGAAATGCTATGATATGAATTGAAATCAAATGAAATGTGAAGCCATTGTTATTGGCTATGATAATTCAAATGATATAATGATTTAAATGAAATGTGAAGCCATTGTTATTGGCTATGATGATTTAAATGAGATGTGGAGCCATTATTCTTGGCAATGATAATTCAAATGTGATATGAAGCCATTGTGATTGGCTATGATGATGTAAATGGAATATGAAGACATTGTGATTGGCTATGATGATTCAATTGAGATAAATGAGGCATGTTTGCCTAGTAAATGATGGGAATTGAGAATGCAATTGATAATGAAACCATAAATGAATTGTGTGTCTAATATGTTGATTCAACTTTCAGAGTTCTGTATTTGGCGGCATGCCTATGAATCACTGGATAGGCGAAATGGGTGGCCCGTAAGCCGATTCCAGTTGAAAAATGTGATATTGGAATGATGGTGAAATGGGAGGCCCGTAAACCACTTCCAATTGAAAAATGTGAAATGATAAATGTGAATTAAAGTAACAGTCTAGCCGGGTTGAGGATCTCCTCGATTAGTCGGGTTGATGGTCCAAGAGACTGGGTCTGTTACAGGTAACAGTCTAGCCGGGTTGAGGATCTCCTCAAGCATGTTGAGTTGATGGTCCAAGAGACTGGGTCTGTTACCCTATCCATGGATAGAGATATATATGTTTCGCCTACGGGCTTGAGTATAATGAAATAAGATCAAAGCATTGACTCTGAACTTTGAATAACATATTAGTGTGTTCTGGGCCCAGGTCTGTCTAGGTTTTTCATTGAATTTATGAATTGTGAAATAAATGAATAATGAGTTGTATGTTTGTCCTTGTTTTAATGTGGAATGATGAAAGGAAATTAATGTTGTGTGATATATAGTGATGACTATGGAATGAGATGCATACAATACATAAGTGAATTATTGAAGATGAGTATAGCTTGAGAAGCTATGTGAAATGATGAGTTTATGATATGTAAATTGTATATGATGATATATAATGTGTGAAATGTATATGAATGGGAAATAGTGGATATTGTTTCAGGAAGACTTTGATAAGTCATTGGATTGTGAATTACTGAAATAAAATGTATGAATATGTATATTGGTAAAATATTAGTAGAAGTATATATATATGAAAAGTATAGCCAAAAAGGGAAAAAACATGGTAAGAAAATAATGACATAATAAGTTAAAATGAAAATATGATTTTCTCTATTGTATGTGTATATGATTTATTTGTTTTACTAAGCTCTCGGGCTTAGCGCGGTTGTGTGATCGCGCAGGTAATTATGCAGTTGACCGTGAAATCAAGCAGTTATGCCACGAGAAGGGTAAGAGTGTTCTGAGACCAACTAGAAGGTGATGCATACATGTAAAGTATAATTTTGTTATATTATTTACAATTATATATCCATAGGTATAATGATTTACTAAATGTTATTAAAATCTAAAGATAGTATTTTTTGAACTTGAATAAGATTTGTTTTCTAATTAATTAAAATTAAAAGTGACATTCCTATACTTTATATACGTATTGTATGTATACTAGGTATATGTATAGTACCTATATAGAGCATGGGGGTGTTACAATATTTTCTTTTTCTTCTTTGTGTTTTTAGTTCTCCTTTTATACTAGATAATTTTTTTCTTGTTTTCATATTTGACTAATTTTTCTTTTTCTTTTTTTTGTTACATTTCTTTAGGAATTATTGTAGAAAACATTGTAAGAAATCAGAAAACTTTTGCAGGAAATCAAAAATTGATTCTTTCCTTTTCTTGTTACTTCAAATTTTTGTCTTATATTTTGGTGTATATATGTGCAAAGAATAGCAAATAAAGGCCATTAACATTTTTTAATAATTTTTTTTATCTGACATTATTTAATTTATGATGTATTTGCTCTATTGGTGTAATTATTAGTTTTGTAGTTAATATTAATTAGAGTACACACTCTTTTCTTGAAGAGTATTTCAATAAGCTATTAATAAATTCAAATAAGAGACCACAAATTAGTAACAATTAAGTTAAGCAAGAGGCTGTAATTCTCTAATTGATTGTAATCCTAAAGTGAGGCCTAATTTGCTTTTATGTTTAAACAAATATTTAATTCAACTATTACTAAAAATTTCAAGAAGACTTTGCTTTGCAATTGCTAGTTACCGCAAAATATGTGTTATTTTTATTTATGAAATATTAATTAAGCCATTTATAAAAAAAAAAAAAAGTAAAAAAATGTGTTACTATAGTTGTCTCTGCTCCCCCTTCCGCCCTTTGCATACTTTAATTAATTAAAGTTGTGCAAAAGGTTAGTGGCTAGCTATTTTCTAAGGATTGACCTGAATACTGCTTAAAATTTAATTTTGATTTTTTTTTAAAAAAATGAGACCTAAGATTCGATCTTAGGAGCATTTAAAGTTTGATTTTAGGAAACCAAAAGAAATCCAAAACTTGACCCTAGTATCCAATGCTCAATATTAGAAACTTTTAGAAAAAAAAACTAAAAGGGAACCTAAGGCTTGACTCTAGGAATACCTAATACTCGATATTAGGGACTTGATAGAAAACAAAAGAAAAATCTAAAACTTGATCCTAGGAGTGCTTAATGTTCAACATTAGGGACCTCTCTCCTTAAAAAAAAAACAGATGAAAAGGAATATAAGACTCAACCTTAGAAATACCTAATACTCGACTTTAAGAATTTTTGGAAAATAAAAAAAGAACTCGAGGCTTAACCTTAGGTGTATGTAATGCTTGACATTAGGATTGCTTTTTTGAAACAAACAAATAAAAATTCAGAGCTTGACTCTAGGATTATTTGAAAAATAATTTTTGTATGCAGACTTTTTTGCTTGTATTTATATAAATCTAAAATTTCTTGAAAATGTTTAAAACTCGTATGTCATGCATGCTTGCATCTAAGTGTTTAAAAAAGGTATTAATTTTCTTTAAAAATCATATTTTTGTAATTAAAGAATTTTCTTTTTGGAATAGAAATATAACATCAAAATTGCAATAATCCCTGAATCTAGAATAAATCTAGTACTTAACTTAAGTTACATGATCCTTAAAATGTCTTCTTAGGTTTTGTTCAAGCAACAACTGTGGATCTTAGAACAACATTATCTGTCATTGTCTCTGTAAGTATCTTGTTAGTAATTTTTTCACCTATTACGCCCTTTTCATTCCAATTTTATAATTTTTTTTGACTCACATACAGATCTGCTAAGCTTAGTTCTACCATCGTTTAGCATTGCACTCCTTTTCCAAGTATTTCAAAAATAGTTTTCAATAAAATATATGCCTTAAAGCATGGTGATAGCGAGAAGAATTTACTAATATTTGTAATGATTATTCAACCTAATATAATGAGATTTTACTAATTTTGATATATTTTTGCATAGGTTATAGCTTGATAAGAAAAAAGAAGCTAATTTGATGGAAAGTGGTGAAAAGTTGCTGAAAAAAAGTCTTGGGTGTGACCTTTGGGCAAGGAAAGTATCTGAGGCAGGTCTGATTCTAGAAGATACAAGTAAAAAGTGTTAAAAAAGAGCTGATGGGAGCCTAAGGTAAGGAAACATACATATTTGATGCAAAAATTGGATAAAATTTACAGTTGGATTTCCAATCTCTTTGGAAGAGATATATTTCAATTTTTAAGGTGATTTTAGAAGACTTAGTTTAATTTTTATTCCTATTTAGATAAATATTAAGTTAGAATATTAATTATTTTGTTTTCATTTTATAAATTTTTCCTAAATTAGATTTTAAATATGAAGTTTTTTTAGAAGATAGTATAAATAGTGTAACACTCTTATATCCTATATACGTACAATACATATTTTTAGCATATGTAAAATACGCATATACGGTACAAAAATATCACAGACCGGTTTAATAAAAAATTTTCACATTTCCAATTTAAAATTTCAAATTTTAAATATATAAAAATTAATTAGAATATAAATATTCTTTATTTATTATAAGAACCCAAAATAAATAAAATATATAAAAATCTCTGAAAAAAAATTTGCCAGAGTTTTGTCTGTAATTTAGATATCCCAAAATTTAGAAATTTCAACCTGCAAAAAGAAAATACTCCCAAATAATTTTCAACCACCATCTCAACCATACTTCTCAATTTCACCAAGTTTCTCAAATATTTATATATATATATATATATATAATTTAAAACACACTTATTCTCCTATTTCAAATACATTGACCCAAACATTCTTTATAATATACAATACGTAAAATTCAAAATATAATATATTATGCATAAAACTAAAAAATGTACAATAACATAAAAATATATACATGCTGCTGGTAGTGTTTCTGATCTCGATAGCAACTCAACAAGCTTAACTGCAAGTCTAGATCCGACCTGGTCTAGAAGAACTCTCTGGCTCAGCTGGGTCTACCCTATCACCTGCGCTATGAAAACAATCGCGCTAAGCAGAAGCCTAGTTGTACAAACTTTGATAATAACAATATAATTCAATGCAATACCAATGCACAATGCATTTAGATGTCACATCATTCCACTTTCTTATATTTTTCAAATATTTCATAATTCACATTAAAACAAAGACAAGCATGGGCCCAAAAAGGATCTAATATGCAATCCAAATTTCAGAGTTACTGGTTTGGTCCATAATGACACCATGTGTCTAGCCCCGTAGGCAATATATCCATGGATAATGTAACAGCCCCAGTCTCTTGGACCTCAACCCGGCTAGACCCTTAGGCCCCAGTATCTTGGCCCTCAACCCGGCTAGACTACTACAATTTTTGAGGCTTATGACCCAGTCTTTTCACCTCAAAAATATTATATTTATCCGCTGGCCTGGCGTACGACCCAGTCTTTTCACCATTCCAGTGTGTAGCCCGTAGGCAATCATAGGCATACCGCCAAACCCAGAACTCTGAAAATTGAATAACATACTAGGCACACACTTTATTCATATTTCTCATTATTAATCTCTTTCTCATTTTTACATATTCAATCTAGGCACATTGCCTTATTTTCACATTTTTTTTCTCACTTTTCTCATTTTTCACATCTTTCTCATTTTTCTCACTTTTCTCATTTTTATCAATATCAATTCATTTAATTATTACACATATCTCATTTTTGCATTCACAACACATTACCCAATTACTTTGGGTATTTTCACATAATATGTATATTTCACATGTTACACAAATTAGCCATTATCAATGGCTTTTCACAATGCATTTAACACATATATGACATTACAAATGTCATAGCACATTATTCATACACAATCAATGAACCAAGTAACTTAATACATTTTTCAACCAAAATGTGTTAAGCCCAAATGTCATGCAAATATAAACAATATAATCAAAGTTTGTACATACCTCCACTAGCAACCCAAAGCAAGTTAAAAACAACCTTCAATCCAATCTTTCTAACTTGCCCTTCACCACTTGGATGAAGCAAATCAACCTCCCTCAATGCTTAAACCAAATGTGATAACAAATAATCATTTAGTATCACATTTAATGGCATTTCCAACATTAAACTATAATTACACATCACTCCTATAAATTTTCAAAAATTTAGTCTTTCCTTACTTCAACATTGGAATTCCATTATACTACAATTAAATTAGTGTTTTAAGTTTATTTATATTATTAAAACATATTTTAATACATTTAAATAATTTACACTATAAAAATACACTCTTATACACAAAATCTCAAAAATGGCATAACCTTCCCCTATTGAAGGTTTTCTATTCCAACACAATCCATTACTCATTCCAAGCTTATATTCATCACTTTTAACACTAAACAACATGCTTAAACAAGTAAAATCACACAATTCAACCACTTTGGAAAATCACTTTTCCAAAACCCTAAATCTCTACTTCCATTCTCAAACTCCAAACCAACACCACCAAATCCAATATTTGACTTTAAAATACTTGTTTATGAATCAAAACAACTCATTTAGAACCAATTTTCACAATTAAAGTTCACGTTTTCAAAATCCCAAAAATTCATAACCCTAAATTCTCTCTCTTCACCATTCTTTACCAAACTCCATCATCTATTCAATCTAACCTTAGAATCATTGTTAACTATCCAAAATAACATCATACACACCAATTTCAACAATTATAATACACTACATCAAAATCTCAAAACTCACATAATCCAAATTTCCAAGGAATTCAAAGAAAAGAGATGGAAACTTACTAATTTTGGTGGAGATCACCAAAAATCCACTTGCAACTTGTTAATTCCTTCAATTTATGGAGTATGGAAGAAGTAGAATCCTTGGTCTAGCTCCCATGGAATTTCGGCCAAAGGAAGAAGAAGAAGAAGAAGAAGAAGACTTTAATATTTCTTTTCCTTTCATCTTTTTTAAACCACATATATATATATATATTAAAATAATTTAATATTTAATTATTTTTTAATAAATTAAAAGTCCTAATTTTCCTCTTCCATTCAAAAATAAATTATTTTTGAATTATTTTATTAATTTTGAATTTATAAGATTTAATTACCAAAATACCCTTTTCTTTTACAAAATGTTGACTTTTATATATGTTATGTATATTTTGCATATATATCACATATATATATTCCACTTTTTCATTTAAAATCCCTTCATTTTTTATTTAAAACCATTAATTTAATTTATCCTTTTAAATTATAATTTATTTTATCAAATTTTTCAAAAATTAGAAATTTTCAAAAATATTAGGATGTTACAATTCTCTCCCCCTAAAATAAATTTCGTCCTCGAAATTACCTGTCCTCAAGTCTGGAACAATTGGTGAAACTGATTCTGCATCACCTGCTCACTTTCCCATGTCGCCTCCTTAGTGGCATGGTTCCTCCAAAGGACTTTCACAAGTGACACCCTCTTATTCCTCAATTCTTTAACCTCTCGTGCCAAAATCGCCACTGGTTCTTCCTCGTAAGTCAGATCTGGACTCATCTCAATGGACTCCACTGACAAGTTATGAAATGGGTTGGACCTGTATCTCCGAAGCATCGAGACATGAAAAATATTATGTATTCGATCCAATTCAGGCGGCAAAACTAGTCTATAAGCCACTCGACCAATTCTCTCCAACACCTCATATGGTCCTATGAAATGAGGACTCAACTTTCCTTTGCGCCAAATCTCAAAATCTTCTTCCATGGAGACACCTTTAGAAACGCTTTATCTCCCACGCTAAATTCTATGTCGCTTCTCTTTAAATCTGAATAGGATTTCTGTCGGTCTGAAGCTGCTTTCAAACGATCCCGAATCACCTTCACTTTCTTATCTGTTTCCTTAATCAAATCGGGACCAACTAGTTTACCTTCTCCAACCTCATCCCAACACAAAGGTGTCCTGCATCTCCTGCCATATAAAGCCTCATAAGGAGTCATCCCAATACTCGACTGATGACTGTTGTTATAAGTAAACTCAATTAATGGCAAAAATATGTCCCAATTGTCGGTAAAATCAATTATACAGTTCCTCAACATATCCTCCATAAATTGTATCACTTTCTCTGACTGTCCATTTGTCTGAGGATGAAAAGCAGTACTAAAATACAATTGAGAATCCAAAGCATCATGCAAACTCTTCCAAAACTTCAAAGTAAACCGGGGATCTCAATCCGATACCAAAGAATCTGGGACTCCATGCAACCTGACTATCTCGTTGATATACAGCTCAGCTAACCTCTCAAGAGAATAATCCATCCGAACTAGAAGAAAATGAGCTGTCTTCATCATCCAATCAACTATCACCCAGATTGCATCATGCTTCTTCTGGGTCAAAGGCAGTCTAGTCACAAAATCCATTATCACTCGCTCCCATTTTCACTCTAGCACTGATAAAGATTGGAGCAACCCTGAAGGAACTTGGTGCTCAGCCTTCACTTTCTAGCAAGTGAGACATCTGGATACAAACTCCGCTATGACCCTCTTCATTCCTGACCACCAATAATGTCGCTTCAAGTCCTGATACATCTTGGTACTCCCAGGGTACATAGCAAAAAGTGACTGATGTGCTTCCTCTAATATCATTCTTTTCAATTCTGTATCATCAAGAATACACAATCTATCTCTATACCATATACTGCCATCATCCCTCACATAAAAGTCTCGACTTTCCCCTTTCTGACAAACCAAGATAATTTTTTGAATTCTCTCATCTGCCAACTAAGCCTCCCTAATATGATCCAACAAGACTGGCCTCAACTGCAACTGAGCCATCAAAGCACCATCATCAGAAGATTCAAATCTAGCGTGCAACACTCTCAACTCAACAAGAAATGAGAGCGAATAAGCAGTCAAACCTACCGAAGACTTTCGACTCAAGGCATCAACAACAACATTTGCCTTACCAGGATGACAATAAATCACACAGTCGTAGTCTTTAATCAACTCTAAACACCGTCTCTGCCGAAGATTTAGCTCTCTCTGAACACCCAGGTATTTTAAACACTTGTGATCCGTATAAATGAAACACTTTTCCCCATACAAGTAATGCTGCCAAATCTTCAAGGCAAAAACTATTGCTGCTAATTCCAAATCATACGACGGATAATTCAGCTCATGCGGTTT
Source organism: Garcia nutans (assembly GCA_947685225.1). Taxonomy (NCBI): domain Eukaryota; kingdom Viridiplantae; phylum Streptophyta; class Magnoliopsida; order Malpighiales; family Euphorbiaceae; genus Garcia; species Garcia nutans. Next base: position 59,170,490 of record CANTUV010000007.1, read on the forward strand.
CAACTGTCGAGAGGCATAAGCAATGACTCTACTCTCTTGCATCAGAACACAACCTAAACCACTATGTGAAGCATCACTGTATATCACATATGGTTTACCTTCCACAGGCAGGGTAAGGACAGGAGCCTGAGTCAACATCTCCCTCAGCTGCTCAAAACTCACCTGACACCGATCAGTCCACACAAATTTAACTCATTTCTGAAGTAATTCGGTGAGTGGTGTAGCTATTATAGAAAAACCCTTCACAAATCGACGATAATAGCTTGCCAATCCCAGAAAACTTCTAACCTCTGTCATAGTCTTCGGTGGACTCCAATTCAAGATGGCCTCAACTTTACTCAGATCAACTCTAATACCCTCTGCTGAAACCACTTGACCAAGAAAAGCTACCTGATAGAGCCAAAACTCACACTTAGACAGCTTAATATACAACTGCTACTCTCTTAGAGTTTGCAATACGACCCGCAAATGCCTATCATGATCCTCCTCATTACGCGAATACACCAAGATGTCATCAATGAAGACTACCACAAACTGATCTAAATATGGCCTGAATACCCTGTTCATCAAATCCATAAAAGCTGCCGGTGCATTCGTCAATCCAAAGGGCATCACCAGAAACTCATAATGCCCATACCTCGTGCGAAAAGCTGTCTTGGGTACATCCACATCTCTGACTCTCAACTGATGGTACCCTGATCTCAGATCAATCTTAGAGAATACTGCTGCTCCCTTCAACTGATCAAAGAGTTCATCTATCCGAGGCAAAGGATACTTGTTCTTGATGGTCACCTTATTCAACTGCCTATTATCAAGACACAATCTCATGGTGCCATCCTTCTTCTTCAAAAACAATACAGGTGCTCCCCACGGGGACTGATAAACCCTTTATCCAATAACTCCTGCAACTGCACCTTCAACTCTCTCAACTCAGCAGGTGCCATCTGATAAGGGGTAATAGAGATAGGAGTGGTACTAGGCAACAAATCGATACCAACCTCCACTTCTCTCTCAGGAGGTACCCCTGGCAACTCATCAGGAAAAACATCTGGAAACTCGGCAACTGTGGGTATACTTTCAAGTAGGGATCCCACTACTCTAGTATCTGCAACATAAGCAAGATAAGCATCACATCCCTTCCGAATCATCCTCCCAGCTGAAACAGCTAAAACAAACATAGATGAAAGATACCTTTGCTCACTAGATACCATCACATCCCTACCATCACGTATTCTCAAAGTAACACATTTCTTCTGACAGTCTACCACAACCCCATGCTTGGATAACCAATCCATGCCCAAAATCAGATCATATTCCCTGAAAGGCATCTCAATCAGGTCACCGAGAAGCTCCTCATCCTGAATAATAACTGGACTATCTCGGTGTACCTTACTCACCATAATACTATGCCCTAAAGGATTTGTCACCAAGACATCAAATCCTAGGGACTCAGAATGCAATTTAGTCACAGGCAAGATAGATGCACTTATGTATGAATGCGTAGATCCAGGATCTAATAGAGCAAGGATTGAAATACCAAATAAAGAAAATGTACCTGCAGAGACGGCTAAGCATCCGGCTGCCTCTACATCACATAAACCCGCTGAGATGGCCCAACCTCATCTGGCCTACTGCCTTCGGATGTAGAGCCTCCTCTCTGACTAAACTCAGGTCGACCACCTCTACTAAAGCCTCTGCCACCACGATCCCCTCTGACACTGGGTCGAGAAGATGCAGTATCTGCCTGCCTAACCTCTGTGGCTCGGGACAATCTCTGATGAAATGGTTTGATGACCCACATCTAAAACACACTCCCGAAGCACCTCTCCACCAGCAGACACTTCTGTGTACTCTACCATAATGAACGCAAGTAGGTGGAGTAGGTCTTTGAGCCACTGGAGTCAGAGTACTAGCCACTAAAACTACAGGTCTCTGTCTTTGTCTCTGTCTCTGCTGTTGTACTGACCTGCCAAACTACCCCTGACTCCTACTAAACCTCTGAAAATTTTCCCCTCAGCCTCTCTTCACTGAGTCTCCTAACTCTAGTCTTCTCAACCCTGGTAGCTGTTGCAAGACTCTGCGCCCTCTCAACACTCCTGGTAGCTGCAACTAACTGGGAGAAATCCTGATACTGAGAGCCTGTGATGATGCACATGATAGAGGGTCTCAGTCCCTCCTATCAAACTCGTCAGAAATGATCCCACCAGCATAGTGACTCAACCGGATAAACTCGATCTCATACTCGGTCACTGTCAGGTATCCTGTCTCAGACTCAGGAACTCCATCTTCTTTGCATCTTTATACTCTCTTGGAGTATACTTCTGCTCAATTTTTTGCAGGAAATCATCATAGATCAGGACTGGTGGATCATCCAGAGCATGTGGAACCGTCTTCCACTAATCATATGCATCTCTCTGTAGAAGAGATCTGGCATAATCAAAATTCTCTTCTGGACTAGCCTGTAACTGAATAAATATCCTCTGAACCTAGTCTAGCCATTGCTCTGCTACAGCAAGGTCTGTAATAAAGTCCTCAGCTCCATACTTTCTCAGTTTATCATACTACCTCACCGGCAACTGCGGCTGCGGCTGTGGCTGTAGTGGCTGCTGAACTGGAGCCTGCCTCAACAACTCTACCATATACCATACCCAGCCAGGCAAAATCTTATCAGCTGCTGGTCTCACAGGTACAGAAACAGATGCCTCACCAGCAGATACAACTCTAGCTCCATCTCTACCCTCATCTGGAGCCACACTCTCTGCACTACCCTCAGCAGCCTGATGCGACCGAGACGCCATAACTACCTATATCTGCAAACAAAGCAGAAAATACTATATTAGAGATCAGAAACTGCCAGTGTCAATACATGTATTACAATTAAAACTATTTTTCAAATCCCCCATTTGCTCTCTCTATCATCCCACCTAGGTCAAGAACCTCAAATCTAGGCTTTGATACCAAAATAAATGTAACACCCTTATACCCTATATACGTACAATACATATTTTCAGCATATGTAAAATACGCATATACGGTACAAAAATGTCACAGACCGATTTAATAAAAAAATTTCACATTTCCAATTTTAAATTTTAAATTCTAAATATATAAAAATTAAATAGAATATAAATATTCTTTACTTGATATAAGAACCCAAAATAAATAATATATATATAAATCTCTGGAAAAAATTTGCCAGAGTTTTGTCTGTAATTTGGATATCCCAAAATTTAGTAATTACTCAACCTGCAAAAAGAAAACACTCCCAAATAATTTTCAACCGCCATCTCAACCATACTTCTCAATTTCACCAAGTTTCTCAAACATTTATATAAATAGATATATATAATTTAAAACACACTTACTCTTCTATTTCAAATACATTGACCCAAACATTCTTTATAATATACAATATGTAAAATCCAAAACATAATATATTATGCATAAAACTCAAAAATGTACAATAACATAAAAATATATACATGCTGCTGGTAGTGTTTCTGATCTCGATAGCAACTCAACAAGCTTAACTATAAGTCTAGACCCGACCTGGTCTAGAAGAACTCTCTGGCTCAGCTGGGTCTACCCTTTCACCTGCGCGATGGAAAAAATCGAGCTAAGCCGAAACCTAGTGGTACAAACTTTGATAATAACAATATAACTCAATGCAATACCAATGCACGTATTTAGATGTCACATCATTCCACTTTCTTATATTTTTCAAATATTTCATAATTCACATTAAAACAAAGACAAGCATGGGCCCAAAAAGGATCTAATATGCTATTTAAATTTCTGAGTTACTGCTTTGGTCCATATTGCCACCATGTGTCTAGCCCGTAGGCAATATATCCATGGATAATGTAACAGCCCCAGTCTCTTGGACCTCAACCCGGCTAGACCCTTAGGCCCCAGTATCTTGGCCCTCAACTCGGCTAGACTGCTACAGTTTTTGAGGCTTACGACCTAGTCTTTTCACCCCAAAAACATCATATTTATCCGCTGGCCTGGCTTACGACCCAGTCTTTTCACCATTCCAGCGTGTAGCCCGTAGGCAATCATAGGCATGCCGCCAAACCCAGAACTCTGAAAATTGAATAACATATTAGGCACACAATTTATTCATATTTCTCATTATTAATCTCTTTCTCATTTTTACATATTCAATCTAGGCACATTGCCTTATTTTCATATTTTTTTTCTCACTTTTCTCATTTTTCACATCTTTCTCATTTTTCTCACTTTTCTCACTTTTCTCATTTTTATCAATATCAATTCATTTCATAATTACACATATCTCATTTTTGCATTCACAACACATTACCCAATTGCTTTGGATATTTTCACATAATATGCACATTTCACATGTTACACAAATTAGCCATTATCAATGGCTTTTCACAATGCATTTAACACATATATGACATTACAAATGTCATAGCACATTATTCATACACAATCAATGAATCAAGTAACTTGACATATTTTTCAACCAAAATGTGTTAAGCCCAAATGTCATGCAAATATAAACAATATATTCAAAGTTTGTACATACCTCCACTAGCAACCCAAAGCAAGCTACAAACAACCTTCAATCCAATCTTTCTAACTTGCTCTTCACCACTTGGATGAAGCAAATCAACCTCCCTCAATGCCTAAACCAAATGTGATAACAAATAATCATTTAGTATCACATTTAATGGCATTTCCAACATTAAACCATAATTACACATCACTCCTACAAATTTTCAAAAATTTAGCCTTTCTTTACTTCAACATTGGAATTCCATTCTACTATAATTAAATTAGTGTTTTAAGTTTATTTATATTATTAAAAATATATTTTAATACATTTAAATCATTTACATTATAAAAATACACTCTTATACACTAAATCTCAAAAATGGCATAACCTTCCCCCATTGAAGGTTTTCCATTCCAACACAATCCATTACTCATTCCAAGCTTATATTCATCACTTTTAATACTAAACAATATGCTTAAACAAATAAAATCACATAATTCAGCCACTTTGAAAAATCACTTTTCCAAAACCCTAAATCTCCACTTCCATTCTCAAACTCCAACCCAACACCACCAAATCCAATATTTGACTTTAAAATACTTGTTTATGAATTAAAACAACTCATTTAGGATCAATTTTCACAATTAAAGTTCATATTTTCAAAATCCCAAAAATCCATAACCCTAAATTCTCTCTCTTCACCATTCTTTAACCAAACTCTATCATCTCTTCAATCTAGCCTTAGAATCATTGTTAACTACCCAAAATAACATCATACACACCAATTTCAACAATTATAACATACTACATCAAAATCTCAAAACTCACATAATCCAAATTTTCAAGGAATTCAAAGAAAAAAGATGGAAACTTACTAATTTTGGCGGAGATCACCAAAAATCCACTTACAACTTGTTAATTCCTTCAATTTATGGAGTATGGAAGAAGTAGAATCCTTAGTCTAGCTCCCATGGAATTTCGGCCAAAGGAAGGAGAAGAAGAAGAAGAAGAAGAAGAAGACTTTAATATTTCTTTTCCTTTCATCTTTTTTTTAAACCACTTATATATATATATTAAAATAATTTAATATTTAATTATTTAATTATTTTTTTAATAAATTAAAAGTCCTAACTTTTCTCTTCCATTCAAAAATAATTTTTTTTGAATTATTTTATTAATTTTGAATTTATAAGATTTAATTACCAAAATACCCTTTTCTTTTACAAAGTGTTGACTTTTATATATGTTATGTATATTTTGCATATATATCACATATATATGTCACTTTTTCATTTAAAATCTCTTCATTTTCATTTAAAATCATTAATTTATTTTATCCTTTTAATTTATAATTTATTTTATCAAATTTTCTAAAAATTAGAAATTTTAAAAAATTTTAAGATATTACAAATAGAACATCAAGTATCAACCTTAAATGACTTTGGTTGAGGACTTTAGTATAGACTTTTGGCTATTATTTTTCTTTGTTTTTTTTAAAGTTTTCTTCTTTCAAGTATGTGCACTAAACTCAAATTCAGTTGAAGGGGTAATCAAGATTTTCAACTCGCCAAGATTTGTGAGATCTAATCAACTCTTTGTTTATTTTCTTTAATTTCAGTATTTTTGTATCTTCTGTTGTTTAATTTCATTATTTTTTGCTAATTAAATAATAGGGCTCATCGCTTGATTAGCTGAATCATCTACTGCCATTCAAAACTTAGAATCTGTAATTATTCTTAAGCTTTTGATACTTGTGGCAATTAGGCATAGTACTAAGAAAGATATGCAATCTAATTTAAAAAAATTCTATGGTAGAATTTGCTGATTAGAATTATGTCCTTCTAAATGTTAAAACTATTAGTGAATTAAATTCTATAGGGCATCCATATAGGGTTATTCAATTACAATGGTTAGCTATAGAGTGTCTCTTAACTAATTTATCAACTAAGAAAGTATTAGCTAATGCTAGCATCTTGGTTAGCTAGAACTAATTTACTGAAGAATTAAAAAAAATATTTTTGTATCAATGATTAAATCTAAGGATTGAAAGCAAGATTATTCCCTTTGACTGAAATCATCAACATTATTTTTTTTTTCAAATTTAATTTGCTGCTGTCTATTTATTTAGTTTTAATTTTAGTTCTGAATTTATTTTAATCGTCAATAATAAAATATCCTATTTAATTTTATTAAGCATACACTTTTGGTTTTCAAGAGAAATTAATTTAAATAATCATTTTCCTAAGGATTTGATCATATTCACCGCTTTTATAATTTTATTTTGTCCAAGAATAAGTTTTTATTTTTGATAGATTCGACACCTATCAAATTCTAACACCGTTGCCGGGGATTGCTAAGTCAAAGAAGAAAAAAAAGGGAAAGTAAATTTTAGAGACTTTACACAAAGTCAAGAAGCTGAAGTGGGAAGTAACAAACTCTAGCATAACAATCATCTTCTCTTTTCTTAGGAGACCACTGATATTTATTTATTTTTTCAGGTCTACAATGGAGGAAGGGTTAGTAATGGTGATTTTTAATATGGGCAGTTAGTAACATTGTTTTACATACTTAAAATGGGAGCTGACACTTTAAGAAGAGAAAAGACAAATAAAAAAATAAAACATTAAAAGTGCATGATGGGTATTTTACATAAAATAACTTAAAAACCCTATAACTTCTTTTCTTTATATTCCTCTCTTTTATTTCAGCCACCGCAGACATACCCCTTTTCCCATCTCTCTCCTCTCCTCTCCATCTTCTCTCTTACCCAAACCAAGTTGTCAACCATTTTAGATTTGTCTTCAATTTCTCTATGGTTGCAGCAGTAATAGAATGGTTATGGAATCACAATCTTCACTGCTAGAAATTTCAAAAAGTGGAGAAGGAGCTTCTTGTTTGAGAAATTGTAGTTCTTCTTATTGTGAATGTTTCTCATTTTGCATAATTTGAGGTTCTTTTTTGCTATTTTTGCAGCAGAACAACAATTTAATTGAGTTTATGGTTGTTAATGTTCAAGTTTCCCAAGCATAAAAAATATCAACCAACAACAACCCTCCCGTCATGAGAACCAAGTTAGGTGCAAGGCATGGCACACCATCTTCGAACCCTTTGCACAAACGCCCTTGCCTAATAGATGAGAATTCTGATGAAGAATCTAACCACCAGCAACCATCTTTTAGTCGCGATAAGGAAGCACAAAACCCAATCGAAAAACCCTCTTTTGAACCAAGGAAGAGTTGTTCACATGCCAAGAAGGGAAGGTTTATGGGCCAATTCAACAATATCTCTAAATCAAAATTTGGAGTTTGAAAATCCCACAAGACAACAAAGGTTTGAACAAATCAGTGAGTGCTCTATCCTTCTAGGTAAGTGTGCCCACTTCTTAACACTTTGCTTTTTGAATATTATTGGTGAATGTATGGATTTGATTAAAGGTATTGGGTGGGGTTCATTTTTTGTGGAATTAGTTAGAGGATTCTATGCAACCTTTGATTTTATCAAAACTTATCAGTTTAATTTAAACACTCCAAATTTGGTTAAATTCCATTTGATGGGTTAGAAGGTTTGGTTTCTCCTTAACTGAATGTAATATGGCTTTGGTTTTCAAAGGAAAAGCAACCTACTGTGATTTTTCAGATGATTTTAGTAGTTGCTGATGTTAATGATGAATTTTATACCTGATAAAGTTAACCAAAGCAAGTCTAAAGATCTGTATTTTAAAGAACCAAAATTTTAAAAATGTTCATGGGTTTTTAGCTTATTTTTTTTAGTAAGAAAGATGCAGCATGCATCATGTTTTAAATTGAATTATTTTTTTTCATAGTGCATGAGTTAGGAAAAAAAAGTTATCTTAGGAACTGGTTAGTGACACAATTTGATAATATTATTTCTTTTAAAATGCCATTAATCCTAGGTTGAGTTATCATTTAGTTGTTCATGAGCAAGTTAGTTGATTTAACAATGATGATTTGCACTTTTGCATCTTTGGATTGGAAAACTTTGGATGAGATGGGTTTATTGTGCAAGGAGAACTATGTTTTTGCTTAACTCTACCAGGTTCAATTACTCTAAGAGATCAAAAAGTATTTAGAAAAAGCTAAAAGAAGTGCCACCCCTGCTACTACACTTGATGTGATGTCAGACCATTTTTTGATGCACTCCAAATTACAATTATGATAACTAGAAAGAAAAAGGATTATAAGGTTGGAAGATAATGATGTTTAGTTGGAAGATAATGGTGTTTAGTTGGAAGATCATGTTGTTCAGATGGTGGCACAACCCACTAAGATGGAGGAAATGCTGATCAGTATAGCATAAAAGATTAATATGACTTCTCTAGTAACACTGGCGTGCTCTTGGCATCGCTCTCCCTCAAAGAAATTTAAGGAAGTCCTCTATGCAAGATTTAAGTGTGTGCGAGGGGTACTTAATATTTGGTTTTAAAATTTTGAAAATTTAGATTCTTTAATACTTTTTGGTTAAAAATTATCAATTTTTCTTAAGGTTTTGCTACTTCTCTCCATTTTATTTTCCAATTTTAAATCAAAAGTCTCATTTTGTCTTTAAAAAAAATTCAAACTATGATGTTTTGAAAAACAATTATAAAGGCAACCCTTAACTAGCTTTTCTAGATTGATTTTCATTTTTCCACCTATTATGAATTGTTATTTTTTATTTGGTATTATTTATATGAAATATTTTAAGTTTTGATCTAACTAACCTAATTAATTAACATTAAATAGTCATCAACGCATAGTTATTCTTCACTTGGTTTGCTTGGATTTGTTCTTAAATTTTAAAAGACTTGTGCTAAGAACTAAATAGAAATAAAAAAATGAATAAGAGCACAAAAAAAATTTTGAAAATGAACAATTTATTCTGCTGGTCAAAAGACTATGAGTAGAGCTAGTAACCACTTAAAAATGTGACCAATTGAGTAATCAAGTATCGACATTATAAATGTTTGCCTTCACATCAAAAGGTTGTTGACATTTTAGGCAAACCTTAAAAGTGCTCAAAGTATACTAAACTAAAATTTCTTGGTTCTTGGCACAAGTCTAATATATGAAATATATATATCTTGATGGATTGGGTATTATTTTGCTATGTATTAATTGACTTTCAAGTGAAAACTAAAATACATACTAAAGGTTTTTTTTGTAAGACTATTTTTTTTCATTTTACGTTTGTAATATTTATCAAATTAATCATTCATTCTTGTGGAATTATGAAAATCTTATTACTATGAGCTATTAGTTTTTGGTTGCCTTTCAATTTGAGTTTTGAAATATTGTAGGTTGGGTTATGATTGGATGGATGTGTGTATAATAGTTTGAGATTGTGAAGTGCTTAAGGGCAAGCATAATTCAAGTATGGGGGGATTTGATAGTGAGCAGAATTGTCTAATATTTGTAATGATAATTCAGCATAATATTATGAGATTTTACTTATTTTGATATATTTTTGCATAGGTTATAGTTTGATAAGGAAGAAGCAAATTGGAAAACAATTGGTGAAAAGTCGCTGAAAAAAGCCTTAGGTGTGACCTTTGGGCAAGGCAAGTACCTGAGGCATGTATGATTCTAGAAGATACAAGTGAAAAGTGTTAAAAAAATAACTGATGGGAGCCTTGAGCATAAGCTTTGTATAAGGAAGTGTATACACCACATATAAAAATTGGATAGAATTTACAGATGGGTTTGCTACCTTTTTCAAAGAGATATATTATTATTTTTAGGGTAATTTTAGAAGACTTATTTTAGTTTTTTATTCCTATTTAGATAAATATTAAATTAGGATATTAATTATTTTATTTTATTTTTATTATTTTTTCTAAATTAGATTTTAAATAGGAAGTTTATTTTTAGAAGATAGTATAAATAGAACATCATGTATCAACCTTAGATGACTTTGGTTGAGGACTTTAGTCCACTATTTTCCATTATTTTTTAAAGTTTTCTTCTTTCAAGTATGTGCACTAAAATCAAATTCAGTTGAAGGGGGGTAATCAAGATTTTTAATTCACCAAGATTTATGAGATCTAATAAACTCTTTACTTATTTTCTTTAATAACAGTATTTATATATCTTCTATGGTTTAATTTCATTATTATATTTCTAATTAAACAATAGGGCTCATTACTTGATTAGCTGAATAATATACTGCCATTCAAAACATAGAATCTGTAATTATTCTTAAGCTTTTGATATGTGTGGCAATTAGGCATAGTACTAAGAAAGATATGCAATCTAATTTGAATAAATTTTATGATAGAATTTGTTAATTAGAATTAGGTCCTTCTAAATTTTATAGCTGTTAGTGAATTAAAATCTAAATGGCGTCTCTATAGGGTTATTCAATTACAAGGGTTAGGTATAAAACGTCTCTTAACTAATTTATCAACTAAGGAATGATTGGCTAATGCGAGCGTCTCGGTTAGCTAGAATTAATTTACTAAAGAATTAAAAGAAATTAATTTTGTATCAATGATCAAATCTAAGGGTTGAAACCAAGATTATTCTCTTTGACTGAAATCATCAACATTGTTATTTTCCAAATTAATTTGCTACTGTCTATTTATTTAGTTTTAATTATAATTCTAACTTTATTTAATCTTCAATCATAAAACTCCCCATTAAATTATATTAAGTATATACAATTTATTTTGTCCAATAATAAGTTTTCATTTTTGGTGGATTCGACACCCATCACATAGGTTGGGAAGGAATGTTAGTTTATCAAGTCTCTCGATAGTCGTTTTATCAAAAAAAATTTGTCACCTATTTTTTATCAGTATCTGGGGTTTTTGAAGGGTATCTCCTATTTTTAAGATATATCTTGATATCATGAAACCATTGTTTACCATCACATTCTTCTTCAAGGTTTGTACAGTAAGCATTGACCCCTATGGTTTCAATATTGATGGGTGGCATTTTCCTCAAGTGTCCAGTTGAAATATTTCAGCTAATATCTGCAATTTGGTTTTAAATTCAGGAAACATGATCGAAACTTATGAATTCGAAGCTTTGAGCTAAATCAAGAATATATTCTTGATAAGGCACTAATTTTGGATCTCTAGTTTCCCAATCTCCTCTCAACTAGTTAATTATTAATGTTGAATTGCCATACACTTTTAACCTTTTGATTTTCATATAAATAGTGGCTTGTATTTCTAAAGTACAAACTTCATATTCAACCATGTTATTAGTGCATTCGACATACAATTTGGCTGTCACAGGAAAATATTTTTCCTTTACGGAGATTAGAATCACTCCTATCCTACTTCTTAAGGAATTTAAAGCTCCATCAAATTTCATAATCCAATTTCTTTTTTATCCTTGTTCTTCTTCACCAGCATGATTTCTTCATTGGCGAACTCATAATGTATTGGTTGATAGTCTTCAATAGCTCAATCTGCTTAATAGTCAGTTATAATGCTCCATTTTATCTCTTTTTGGGTGATATATATTATCTCATACTCAGTCAGAAAAAACTGGAGCAATTCTCCCAATTAGAGCTAGCTTTTCAAAAATATACTTAATGAGATCCATTCGAGTTATCAAAAAGGTAGTGTAATATAGCATGTAGTACCTTAATCAGTGAGCAGCCCATGCTAATGCAACATAAGTTCTTTCTAACATAGAATATTTTGCTTCGTAATTAGTGAAATTTTTACTTATATAGTATATGACTTGCTCCTTCCTGGTTCATCATGCTGCCCTAAAACACCTCTCATCAAGCTCACAAAAACTGTCAAGTACAAAAGAAGAGGATAACCGGGTATAGGTGGTTGTGGAATTGGAGGAGTTTGCAAATAATGTTTGATTTTATCAAAGGCAAAATTGACATTCTTCATTCCTTTTCTCCAGATTATTATTCCTTAAAAGCTTAAAGATAGACTCATACACAACTGTCAATTGTGATATAAATCGAGCTACATAATTAAGCCTTCCTAAAAAGCTTCGAATCTCCTTTTTGATTTTAGAGGCTGGCATTTCAACTATAGCACTAATCTTATCAAGATCAATCTTAATTTCCCTCCTACTGACTATAAACCCTAACAATTTCCCCAATAAAACTCCAAATATGCACTTTGCAGAATTTAATCGGAGCTAATATTTCCTTAACCTCTTAAAAAATCTTTTCGAAACTGCAACATTGTCTTCACCATGTTGAGATTTTGCTATCATATCATTGACATATACTTCTATTTTTTTTATGAATCATATCATAAAATAGGATAACCAATGCTCTCTGGTAAGTTGTCCCTACATTCTTCAGTCCAAAGGCATCACTTTATAACAAAACATTTCCCAGAGAGTAATAAAAGTTATTTTTGTCCTTATTATCAGAATTCATTTTAATTTGATTATACCCTGAGAATCCATCCATTAATAAGAACATATGGAATCGAGTTCTATTATCTACTAGCACATCAATGTGTAGAAGAGGAAAATCATTTTGGACACTTGGCCACTTCTAGAAAACTTGCCTCAAACTATTTTTTTACTTCTTTTATTTTCAACAAAACATCTGATTTTATTTTTCTCAAATTTTGTTTTACGGGTTTACATTTTGGCTTCAATGATAAACGATGCACAACTATGTCCATACTCAGCCTCGGCATATCCTAGTATGTTCACGCAATGACTTTGATAAACTCTCTTAGCAATTTAACCATCCTTTCTTTGAGTTCCAGAGGTAGGGATGCACTAATCTTTTTCCTTCTTATTTTCTTCAGTTCCTAGGTTTACTATCTTTACTGCCTGTTCTGAAGGTTGTACAATTTTTCCATCATGTTCCATTATCCCAATTATTTCATGTGAGAATCCCTCTTCATCTTCTTCATCAAATGTGATTTTAAAAATAAAATTATCAAAATCATACCCAGACTTAATTTCATCAAGAGATTTAATTAATCATTGATATTCCTGGGTAAATTGAGTATAAGGGAAAAAAAATACCAAGATACAAAAACTAAGCAGAAAGTAAATGAATGAAAGTAGCAAGGAGAGTTCAAGAATGGAGATGAAACATGCACTTTATTTTATTAAAAATTATTTAGAAACATTTGAAAAAGGAAGCCCATACTAACACTTTCCTAAGATATTGGGTAAAATCATAGAAAAATAATTATTTGGATTACTTTGATTAAGATGACAATTCATAAGCTTTCCAATTGTTCAGATCTTGTCCTGATAGCAAAGGTGTAACCCATAAAGCTACTTTATTATGAGGCTCATTTTCATTCACCATAGTCATCAATGAATTTCCTAATATTACCTCCATATCTAGAGGATCTCCTATTGTTTCTATTTCTTCATAGAAAAAATCAACACTTCTGAAGTTTTGCCTTAAGGGTGGGAATATCATTTTCTCCATTGAAGCTTCTTGATTTGCCAATCTTGCCATTCGACGATCCTTTTTCTCATTCTAAATTCTCTTCTTATCTTTTCTAGTAATCTTGTATCCCAATCTAACTCTATTATCGATATTGGGAGAATGTAGAAAGGTATTAATTCCTTGTTTATGTCTTTCTAAATCTTTTCCTGAGGAATAGCTTACCCTTAACATTTCTCTTGCCACTATTGTAGCTGCAGCTTATAATCGAGGAGTTGGAATGACCAATCCTTCTCCAACAATTGAAATGTTTGCTATTTTAAAGGATTGGAAAGAACTTTCAAAGGCTTATGTTGTTGCTTCAACATATGGGGTTGAGACAGGTTGAGTGATCAAATGGTCTTCTTCTCCCAAAATTTCAATTATCTTTCCTTCGATGATGAATTTGACTTTCTGACGTGGAGATGATGGTACTGCTCCTACCGAGTGTATCCATGACCGTCCCAATAATATACTATAAGTTGGTACCATTTCCATCACTTGAAATGTGATATTAAATGTGACTGGACCTACTTGGACATGTATTTTGATATCCCCTAAAACCTCTCTCCTAGTCCCATCGAAGGCCCGAACTATCATAAAGTTGGACTGCATGTATGTATCATCGATTGGTAGCTTTGAGAGGGTCAAGGAAAGATATTCAGGGATGCCCCATTATCACTAAAACCTTTGCAACAAAATATCCTTTGACTGATATATGTAAAGCTTTTGTATGCCCAGTCCCTTCTAGAGATATTTCATCATCAGTGAAGGATATGTAATTAGCTACTATTTTCACTCCCAGCTATGTTGTTCAAGCTATCTATAGAGTTGCCTTGGTGAGATTATAAATTCAAGATTAAAGATAGTAGTGAAATTCTAGTTGGGGTTTTATTCAATTGCTCAATCATCTTATATTCACATTGTTTAACTAATTTTAAGAATTCACATGCCTCATTTTCAGAAACTAGCTTCTTTACTTCCAATTGTGAGATATTTTTATTGGTTGCATCTTGGAATTGTCTAACGTCAATCTATTTCACCAATTCTCCTTCCTTAGCTTTCCCTTTCTTATACCTTTCCAATTCTTCTTTTCTGCGATTCTTTACTTTTTTTTACGTATAGCAGTGCCCACTTCTCGTCATACCACCTACACTACAAATATTTATCACCAACTCAATTTCATTACTTGCTTAGAATATAACAGGATTTTGGCTCACTACCTCACACTTATACTTCTAAGGCATTTCTTTTGAATCCTTATATTCAAAAGGAGATGATATTTTGATTACAAGTTTTGAGATTTGTGAAGACATATCATATTTTTTTATTTTCATTTCTCTCGACGAGCATGATATTATAATAGGCATTGGAATGGAAAGATTAGTAGACATTATATTCACATCTTTTCCTTTCCTTCTTTCTATTCCAAAAATCACAATTTTAGAATTTATCAATTCTTAAACTTTCATCCTGAATTGTGAACATTCATTGATTGTATGATTCGATGTCTCACCATAGTAATCCTAGAAAGGTTCTTGTTGAGAGGAAGGTCTGTCTTCTGATTGCCTTTTAAGAACTAATCCAACTTTGATTAAAATTTGAAAAGCTCCCTCATAGGCATTTGAATATCCTCTACCTTCTCCTTATCTTGTCCAACCTCATCCTCAATAATGGTATTTATTTTTCCCCCTTATTATTTGGCAAGGCTCTTTAACTCTTGGTTAAATTTTAACAACACCGTATTTAAAAGACTTTGAACCTTTCTTTTACATACAGTACAATTTTAGATAGAATGCACAGGTGCCCCCCGCATGGTATTCACACTTTGCATTAGGGTCACACCATTTGGGGCAAGGTGGTTTCATTAGTTCAAATGGTGTCAAACACACTTGTTGTCCTTATAGTAGTTGAGGCAACAATTATGCATAAGTTATCGGGATAGGATCAAATGATTCTATTCTCCTTTCCCGTAGGCAATTATTTTGTTGCCTTCCATAATTAGGTTGATTTGTTCTATTATTTGCTCCTTGGGCAAGCGTAAAAGCACCAGTGGAGTGGAATAAAGAGTATTTTAAGAATTCATGAATTAAAAAGTGTGATAAGGGAACTGATTCCTTTTAGGCCTTACATTTGCCACATAATGTGGTGGAGGATGATGATAGTGAGTTTTTTTAGGTTGTAGATATCCTCCTATCATGTGGGTTTCTCCTTCTTTCTTTTTACACAAATATTGTCTTTTTGAGTTGTTCCCTTCGGTACCGTGCTCCTTAAATTTTCCTTTCTTCATGCCTTGCTCAATCCTTTTCCTAACTAGGACCAAATATGAAATGTTGGTGGTTGTGAGATTCTGAATTCAAGATTAAAGATAGTAGTGAAATGCTATCTAGGGTTCTATTCAATTGCTCAATCACCTTATATTCACTTTGTTTAACCAATTTTAAGAATTCACATGCCTCATATTGGGAAATCGGCATCTTTACTTCCAACTGTGAGTCAATTTTATTGGTTGCATCTTAGAACTGTCTAACTTTAATATGTTCCACTGATTCTCCTTCCTTAGCTTTCCTTTTCCTATGCCTTACAAATTCTTCATTTTGCCGACTTCTTCTGATGTATAAAAGTGTCCACTTCTTTCCATACCACATACATTAGAAATATTGACCGTAGATTCAATTTCATTACTTGCTTAGCATATACCAGGATTTTGGCTCATTATCTCACACCCGTACTTCCAAGGCACTGCTTTTGAATCCTTATATTCAAAAGGAGCTAGTGAATTGATTACAAATTTTGGGATTTGTGAAGACATGTCAGATTTTTTTCCTTTTCATTTATCCCGACGAGCTTGATATTATGATGGGCGCTGGAATAGAAAGATTAGTAGACATCATATTCACATCTTCCACTTTCCTTCTTTCTATTCCAAAAATCACAATTTTAGCATTCATCAATTCTTGAACTTTCATTATGAACTATGAACATTCATTGATTGTATGATCTGATGTCTCACCATGGTAATCACAGAAAGGTTCTTGTTAAGGGTAAGATTTGTCTTTTGATTGTCTTTTAAGAACTAATCTAGCTTTGATTAAAATTTGAAAAAGCTCCCTCATAGGCATGTGAACTTCCTCTACTTTCGCCTTATATTGTCAAACCTAATCCTCAATAATTGCATTGATTTTGCCCCCCTCATGATTTGGAAAAGGATTATTGTTCACATTAGGGGTCTTTAACTCTTGGTTAAATCTCAACTACCTAGGATTTAAATAACACTGAATCTTTCTTTTCAATGCAGTACAATTTTTTATAGAATGCCCAAGTTTTCCCGTATGGTATTCACACTTTGCATTAGGGTCATACCATTTGGGGTAAGGTGGTTTCATTGGTTTCAATGGTGTCAAGCACACTTGTTGTACTTGTAGTAGGTGAGGCAATAATTCTGCATAAGTTATCGAGATATGATCAAACATTTTCATTCTCTTTTTCCGAGGGTGATTATTTTGTTTTCCTCTGTGATTGGGTTGATTTGTTCTATTATTTGCTCCTTTGGCAAGCATAAGAGTACCGGGTGGAGTCAAATAAAGAACATTTTAAGAATTAATGAATCGAGTAGTGTGATAAGGGAGCTGATGCATTCCAGGCCCTACATTTACCATATAATGTGGCGGAGGATGATGATAGTAAGTTTTTTTAAGCTGTGGATGTCCTCCTATCATATGGTTTCTCCTTCTTTCTTTTTGTCCAAATATTGTCTTTTTGAGTTGTTCCCTTCAGTACTGTCCCTCAAATTTTTCTTTCTTCATGCCTTGCTCGATCATTTTTCCAACTACAATAAAATTTGAAAAGTTGGTAGTTGTGTTAGCTAGCAATATGTTATAGAAAGGATGTCCTAATTGTCCAAGAAATTAGATATCATTTCCTTATCCGTAAGAGGGAGACTGACTTGTGCTGCTTTGTCTCTCCATTTTTGTGCATATTTCTTAAAAGTTTCATTGTTTTTCTTTTCCATCACTCTCAAATAATCCATGCTAGGTGCCATATCTATGTTATGTTTGTATTGCTTCATGAAAGCATCTGCCAAATCTTTCCATCTTCGAATGTGTGTTCGATATAAACTCATGTACCACCTCATTGATGGTCCTGTAAGACTTTCTTAAAAAATATGAATTAGTAATTTCTCATTACAGATGTATGTTGTCATTATATTATAGAACAATGATAGCTGACTTCGAGGACAAGATAGTCCATCAAAGTTTGGAGTCCTGAACTTCACTGGTATAGTCACGTCAGGTACCAGGCACTGTTATGATGTGTCAATGGTTCCATACACATTAATCCCTTCAATTACCTTTAAATGCTCTTTAATCTATTATATCTTTTTTGAAATAGGTTCAGGACTAGCTCTTTTAAAATTGCCTTAATTTATTTGAGCTTCTCTTGCATGCCTCCCTTGTGGCATTCTTTTAAAAGGTTGAGAAGCACCAACATTTTTTGTTGGATGAGTACTGCTACTTTGTCCTCCTTCTACTGGCTTATATTATAGGATAAAACATAGTGGATATGTAGGATCCCCCATGGCACCTATAAAAGGACGGGTTATCGGGGTTTCCGATCCTGGGGCATTAGGCACAATTTCTATGGTGTTCTTCCCTTTAAGTAATTCCATAATTTATGCCAATTGGTTTCTCATTTCTGAAACTTCTTTCAAATTTTCCTTTATCTAGTCAATATCTCATCTCATTTCTTCCTGGGCTTGGTTTTCCATAAGCCTAGTATTTGAACAAGTTCCATAACGATGAGTTAAGTCAGATTTATTTTTCGAAAGATGGTCTATGTTGACGTTCCGGGTGGTATATTCATTTTTCATTAGAAAATGTTTTTATTTACCATTTTTCATTTGAATCATGATGCAACAATTATACAAACTTATTTTTTCAAAAAAAAAATAAAAAATAACATAAATAATTGGTCATTCTTCAACACATTACAAAAAAAAAATATATATTTTGCTTATCAAATTACCGAAGGAATCAAATTATGTTAACTCTTTGTGACGTTCATCTGAATCTTCCGTAATAGGAAAGCTCTTGATACATCTTTTCCAATAGAGCTCCTGTCCATATGGTCCTGCTGGTATACAAATTATCTTTATGTGGTTCACCTCTTGGGCTATGAAGCTTACTTGTTGAGTTATTTCTTTTAATTTTTCAGTGAGATGATCAGTCTGGTTGCATACCTTTATAAAATTATATTGATAAAAGATACAGTCTTCCTTATATGCTCTCAGGAGTGCAGCTAAATCATTTTTCTCAACCAAAATTCTATCTATAAAAGTAATCAATTGATCCATCTAGTCTTGATAGGCTTGTATTTTTCATAAAAAATTTTGGAAATTAGTTTGTTGCCGGCATGATTTCTTGACTAGAGCTTTTATCTTGCTTTTCATGCTTTCTTCCCTTTCTCTATACCCCTTTAACAGTTGTTGGAATATAAAAATTTCTTCTTTTAACTTATTATTTTCTTGCTCTATTTCAAAAGCTCTTCTTTCGACTTCCAAGATTGTTACCTTCCTTTTCATTGTGTTGGACTCCTCCCATATTCCAATTAAAGGAACCCATGAAAAGTTGCCACAATTGAATATTAATGATTGTCTATCTTTCCAATAGGCTAATTAGGATATATTTTCATCTTTTATCTGTTGTAGAAATCATAACTATTGCTTTTTATTCGGGGTTGTCCTAGGCCATTCTGTCAATCCAAATTTTGCAAGATGGGTTTTTATAGCATTGCATTCTGGTTTATACTCAATAGTAGGAAACTGGAATTGAGGAAGGCACTTGAGATATGTTAGAGCCCATGTACTAAATAAAATGGCACAACTTGTGAATAGTCAGCTTCCTTGCTTCCTGAAATGGTTCAAAGACCTTACTATTTCTGCTAGTATACTAATGACTGGATCTATTCCTCTTGTTACACTGATAAAGAAGGTGATCACTTTGGGATCTATGGAGTTCAATGCTTTCAAAAATAGGACCATTCCATAAATGAGCAAAGCTAAAATTTGGAATCCTTCCTTTCGATCCTGATTATTTTTCATGAATCCTAGTAAGGGTTCCGCAGGAATGATCTTGGATTGTGGACTTTCCCATCCTTCTACCACACTTGCATGCACATACATGATCTTAGCCAATTATCTTCTACCTAGTTTCCTCTTATTTTGTGCATATGACTTAATATCTTACTTTTCTAATTTGTTGTTAATGATGCGATACTCTTCTATTGTAGGTGTTAAATCTAATTATTCAATTATGAAACAATGGTAGTATGGGTCCCAGTAATTTAGCATGGCCTATAGCATGGGCAAGAATAATAGAGTGTACATAAAGTAAGCAATCCACCCAAACTGCTCATTAAATTGGATCCTTTTGTGGTCTCATACTATCCCAAATTTCTTTTAAAACCCTTAAATCATTTTGTTGGAAGTATACTTTCCCTAATGTCAGAAATTGGACCATGACTCCAATGGGAACACAATCCCTATCTATTTTTTGTGCTGACTTTGATTCTTTCATGGCCTCTGCTTCAGATATATTTAAAATAATCCTATTACGGTGATTCATTTTGGATGGTCACAAGAGTGCGAAAGTTCTCCTTTTGCAATAAAAAAACAAAACACACTTATTAGCCATTTAATAAATTATTATATTTGTATACAAATTTGTTTATTATAAATGTTGAAATATTATGTCATGCAAAACTACAATGATATATGATAAAAAAAATCATAATGCCATGTGATGTAAAAATTATGCAACATTTATTAAAAAGGCATTTTATCATTGATTATAGGGAGGGTTTCTAAGAAAAGGAAAAAAAATACACCATGACTTGAAAAATAGAGAGCAAATAAAGAAGCTCGAATATAAATTTATTTGTTTATTGATCTTAAAAGAATTTGGAATAGGCTATAGCATATTTACCTAAAGGTGTAAATAGTTAAGTTCTATTCCTAGCGGATCCACCTTATTTCACCGGGCTTTGAGATTTTTAGACTGTGGGCAATCCCACTATCATCACAATTTGGACTAGTAGGTTCTCTCAACCATTATGTAATGGCTAAAAAACAGTCTGAGTGAGAATTTTTCATACTAAGCTTATTAGGATAATAGGTCACTTCCTCACCTTTAAGTGAATATATGATAAGAGACTTGTAGATTGAAATACGTAAATAATAATATGGACATAATTAATATTTTAGAAATATACAAAAAAAAATCTCAAAACATAATCAATAAATAAAACATAAACATCATAATAATATATATAGTTTAACCCCTCTATTTACTAGTCCCAGTAGAGTCAATAGCTATCATGCAGGGGGACGATAGAGCAAGCAAGAATATATATTTAATTGATTTTTGTCGACTTATGTTTAGTTGTTATTTTTTTCATGGGTGGTAGAAGTCGCAACCAATTAATTATAAAGTTTGATTGGATACCCAGTAATGGTCTGTGTTTCTAGGTTTGGGGGGTTGATTACATGTAAGGAAAGAAAAACACCATACAACACCCAAAATTGATATTATAATTATTGTGATGTTTTATTATCTATTTTTTTATTTGTAAGAGGAAATATATTCACTGTCTGAATATAAATTCTAATTATATTTTCTTATTTTTTTACTATCGTATCTAATATCTAGAAATAAATATTTTTTATTAAATTTTTTTATTTTATTTTATTATTTTTAATAATTTTATTACTTTTGTGGGCACATAGTTCATTTATTAGTCAATTATTTAATCATTACATTCACTACCTGAATATTAGGATTTTATGGCTTAATATTTATTATATTTATGATTATTATTTTTTTAAATTATGTCCACTGCCTAGACATAACAATTTTAATTCCATATTTTAATGAAATATTTTTTCTTCACTAATTAATATATATTTGTTAGTTTTTAGGAATTAACCAAAAAAATACCCACACAAATCACTATTAAATTTTAGACTATACTCACCTTAAATATACCTAATTTGACAAAAGTAGCCTTTAACGAAAAATATCCGCTCATTCTATTTCCTAAAAACACACTATTACTGTCAAATTATTTTCAAAAATCTCAAAATCCCTAGCTCATTTGTCCGATTGAAATAAACCGCTCTCTCTTTCTTCTAAAAGTTTTATGCCGATGTTGCATCATTGAGCGAGACCGTCGACCATTGAGTGTTCTGTCATTGTTGTTGCCGTTGTCGACTCCTTCATCTCAGGTATGGTTTCTCTCTCTCTCTCTCTCTCTCTCTCTCTCTCTCTCTCTCTCTATTTCTCTGCCATTATTGTGTTTGATGTGGGAAAGCATACAAATTGAGTGCTAAATAGATTTTAAAAATGCTAAAAAAAGGAATGGAAAGGCTGAGAAGGAAAGAAAGTTAGGAATTACTTAGCTAAATATAATAACATAAATAAAAATAAATAATAAAAAAGAGGAAAACAATAAAAAAAAATCAAAGTTATAATACGGTGACAGATATCACATTAAAGAAGAAGTGGAAAAAATGGAGAGTTTGTAGAGTTGGGTAGGTCTGGATTTTTAATTGTACTTTGAAGTCTTTATTTATTTTCTTTTCTTGTTTTCTCAGTATTTTATTTACTATTAGCCTATGCTTTTGGGTACTCTTCAATTCAATGTTATATAATGTAGAAACAATAATATAATCTTTGATTCTAATTTCTTTTTTTAGTGGAGAAGCCCCTGTTTTGTAGGTTTATTTAAGCACTCTTAACTCACCTTATTTAATTTCTCACCATTAAATTGAGAAAGAGATAGGGAAAGAAAAATAGAGAGAGAAAAGTCATTTTCTTGGGGTTTATGGTGCAATTGATTTCAAGAAAAAAAAATTCGATTTGATCTTTGGCTTATTATGATTTTTGATATGTCATAATTGGTGCTATTGTGCTAGTTTGTTTATTTTTTTTTCTTTGTTGAATGAATGAGAAATGGGTTTTATATCAAGAAATATAAAGTTCTTTTTCTATGAAGAACAAAAAGTCTGATGTTGATGAACACATTTTTGAATCATTATTATTTAAATGGCATATCTTTTGTGTTTTATTGATTGATATATGTTGATCTTCTATGATATGGTTGATATATTTTGACCTAAATTTATAAGGTTTGTTATGGAACTATAAAAGCACATAGCATTTGTGTTCCATATGCTGTTTAAATGTCTTATATAATGAAGAACTGTGATTTTGTTGACTGATATATGCTGATCTTTGATGATATGTCATGATATGGATTAATATGGTTAGAAATGGCTTGATGTGGGACTTCTAAAATATAAATCATTATTGTTATAGATTTAATTGACTGAACAGTGTTGGTCTTTCATGATATGGGGTGATATGTCTTGATATGGGTTGATATGTTTTCATATGGCTTGATATGGGACTTCTAAAACACATAGCATTTGACATATGTTGATGTTTTAGGCAGTAAATAAAAGTGTTTTATTAACTGATATATATTGATCTTTGGTGATATGAGGTGATATGTCTTGATATAGGTTGATATATTTTCATATGGGTTGATATGAGACTTCTAAAATAAATAGCATTTAAGTTTTGTATGTTGTTTAGATATTTTATATAGTATAAAAAATTATTTTGTTGACAGATATGTGTTGATCTTTGATGATATGGTGTGATATGTCCTGATATGGAACTTCTAAAATAGATAGTATTTGATTTCTATATGTTGTTTAAATATTTTATATAGTAAATAAAATTATTTTGTTGACTGATATGTGTTGATATTTGATGATATGGTGTGATATGTCTTGATATGGGTTGATATTTTTTCATATGGTTTGATATGGGACTTCTAAAACACATAGCAATTTGAAATTTATATGCTTTTTTTTATGTTTCAAACAGTAAATAAAAATATTTTGTTGACTGCTATGTGTTGATCTTTAATGATATGGGGTGATATGTCTTGATATGGGTTGATATGTTTTCATGTGACTTGATATGGGACTTCTAAAACACATAGCATTTGACATATATATATTGTTTAGATGTTTTATGCAGCAAATAAAAGTATTTTTTTGACTAATATGTGTTGATCTTTGATGATATGGGGTAATATATTTTGATATGGATTGATATAAGGCTTCTAAAATAGATAGCATTTGAGTTCTGTATGTTGTTTAGATGTTTTATATAGTATATAAAATTGTTTTGTTGACTGATATGTGTTGATATTTAATGATATGGTGTGATATGTCTTGATATGGGTTGATATATTTTCATATGGATTGATATCAGACTTCTAAAATAGATAGCATTTGAGTTCTATATATTGTTTAGATGTTTTATAAAGTATATAAAATTATTTTGTTGACTGATATGTGTTGATATTTGATGATATGGTGTGATATGTCTTGATATAGGTTGATATATTTTCATGTGGCTTGATATGGGACTTCTAAAACACATAGCATTTTGACATTTATATGTTATTTTTATGTTTCAGACAGTAAATAAAAGTGTTTTGTTGACTACTATGTGTTGATCTTTGATGATATGGGGTGATATGTCTTGATATGGGTTGATATGTTTTCATGTGGCTTGATATGGGACTTCTAAAACACAACATTTGACATTTATATGTTATTTAGATGTTTTAGACAGTAAATAAAAGTGTTTTGTTTACTGTTATGTGTTGATCTTTGATAATATGGGATGATATATCTTGATATGTATGGGTTGATATGTTTTCATATGGCTTGATATGGGACTTCTAAAATTGATAGCATTTGAGTTGTATATGTTGTTTAGATGTTTTATATAGTAAATAAAAGTGTTTTATTGACTAATATGTATTGATATTTCATGATATGGGGTTATATGTCTTGATATTGGTTGATATGATTTCATATGCCTTGATATGGGACTTCTATTATACATAGGATTAGACTTCTATATGTTGTTTAGATGTTTTAGAAATTAAATAAAAGTGTTCTATTGACTCTTATGTGTTGATCTTTGATGGTACGAAGTTATATATTTTGATATGGGTTGATATGATTACCTATGCCTTGATATGGGACTTCTATAATACATAGAATTTGACTTCTATATGTCGTTTAGATGTATTTGATAGTAAATAATTATGGTTTTGTGAATTGATCTGTGTTTATATTCTATGATATGTCTTGATATGGGTTGATATGTCTTGATATGGGTTAATATGTTTTTATATGGGTTGATGTGAGACTTCTAAAATAGATAGCATTTGAGTTCTATATGTTATTTAGATATTTTATATAGTATATAAAATTATTTTGTTGACTGATATGTGCTCATATGGTGTGATATGTCTTGATATGGGTTGATATGGTTTCCTATGCCTTGATATGAGACTTCTATAATACATAGGATTTGACCTCTATATATTGTTTAGATAATTTTGATAGTAAATAAATGTGCTTTTATGGACTTATACGTGTTGATATTCTATAATATGTTTTGCTATGTGATGATATAGGTTGATATATTTTCATATGGGTTGATGTGAGACTTCTAAAATAGATAGTATTTGAGTTCTATATGTTGCTTACATGTTTTATATAGTATATAAAATTGTTTTGTTAACTGGTATGTGCTCATCTTTGATGATATGGTGTGATATGTCTTGATATGGGTTGATAGAGTTTCCTATGCCTTGATATGGGACTTCTTTAATACATAGGATTTGACCTCTATATATTGTTTAGATATTTTTAACAGTAAATAAATGTGCTTTTGTGGACTTATATGTGTTGATATTCTATGATATGTTTTGATATATGATAATATGGGTTGATATGTCATGATATGGGTTGATATATTTTTATATGGGCTGATGCGAGACTTCTAAAATAGATAGCATTTGAGTTCTATATATTGTTTAGATGTTTTATATAGTATATAAAATTATTTTATTGACTGATATATGTTCATGTTTGATGATATGGTGTGATATGTCTTGAAAAGGGTTGATATAGTTTCCTATGCCTTGATATGTTACTTTTATAATACATAGGATTTGACCTCTATATATTGTTTAGATATTTTAGACAGTAAATAAAAGTGTTTTGCCAACTGATCTATATTGATCTTCTATGATATGGGTTGATATGTGATGATATGACTTGATATGTTGCTAATAAAATTTCATTTTTTTTCCATGTTGGTTATATGTTAAAATTAGGCTACAATTTTGTTTTGCAGGCATAAAATGACAATTTTGTCTAAATCAATGTCCAATTCCAGTAGTGAACAATCTCCTATAAGGGAGGATAAGGTAGTGCTGAAAAATGCTAGCCCCAGGGCAATGTCTATAACAAGTCCCAAAGGCTCATAACTTAAAAAGAGAATATATACTCAACTAGAAGGTACGAAAGGAAAAAAAAGTCAAATGTGTGCTATTTCCAAAGCCAAAACATGATGAAGATGAATATAAAAGAAATGATGATGAAGATGTAAGTAAATATCAATACTTTAATTTTCCATATTTTGCTAGTGTTCTATAATTTAATGATTAAATTTATTACAGGTGCCTAAATATGTTATTGCAAAAAATACATGAAAGCATCAACAAGTCAATACTGTAGGTTATGGCTTGAAGACCCTTAGTATGATTAGAGATGTCATCGGGGACGACAAGGAGAAGGTTTGTATATTATCAATTGTTTTACAACTTACTTGTATTAAAACATTGTTTGGCCTTGACTATTCCATGTCAGCTGTTTAATGCCTTAAATTTTTTTTTTAGGTGGCGGCCTTTCACCTATACAAAGTAGGCCATCTTATAAGTGTTGATCATTCAAAGTTTTAGAATTGGCCCGGATTAATCCATTGGCTTTTCATTCAGCAAGTGCCGAATACAAAGCCATATGAGATATCATTTAAAATTGGGCAATCCGTCATCCACTTCAGGTTCAAAGAGTATTGCTTAATAACTGGATTGGAGTACTCCGACGTAGAGGATATGGATATGGATAGTTCACCTCTTGTGGGTAGATATAGGGGATTAACCCGTAAACAACTATATGAAGAATTCAAAGCTTGCAGGGATCTGGAATTGCAAGTTAAACTAGGTGTTGCATGCTTCATTGAGTTTCTAATCCTTTGGAAGTGTAAAACGTCAAAAATAGACCCAAAAGCAATGGCCTGTGTGGATGATTTGGAGGCCTTTAATAGCATTGCTTGGGGGTTTGTGGGCTGAAAATTTTTATGCCCACATTTTAAGAAAGTGTTGAAGAGGTTTGAGGAAAAACCAACTGGCAGTGGGTATTCCATGACTGGATTCTTCGATGTCCTCTCTATATATGCAATGGAGGTAATCCTGGCTCTATCACTAGTTAGAGCGAAGAAGATATCTTCTGCGTTCCCTCAGATGAATAACTGGAGCTTTAACAAGAAACATGCATTTGCTAAGATACGGATTTTGTTGGCGTGTCAGGTAAACACAACGTTTCTTTGTTTTGTTCCTCTTAAGTTGTAATATATTTGATATCAATACATATTAGTCCATATAAATTATTTACATTAATTTCAAATATCAATGCATAGGAATTGTATGCGGTGCCTATGAAGATGACTACTTTCTAATCCGCACATCCTGCTATGCTAGGATTCAAAGTTGAAGATGAACACAAGGAAGAAAAGGGCATTCCTAAGAATAAGGAGAAGATGAACACTGGAAAACCTCAAAGACAGAAGAACCTGCTGATCCGGCTCAAGGTAATCCTTCAAATATTTATAATGTAACAGGTGGTGTTGTCATGTTGTAAAGATAAATTTAATTTTATTAACATTTAATCGTTTAGGATTCAAAAAGGACAAAATTAGATGCACTTGAACAATGATGCATATATCTGGAGAAAAAGTGCAAGAATCTGGAATATGAAAATAAAGTAAACACAAGTGTGATCAAAGATATGAAGGCTACTATAGGATTACTGAGTGACAGAATTGTAGCCTTGGAGGAAGAAGGTAGAAAAAAGAAGAAAGAGGATAGTCCAATCACTCCCATTTTTACACCTTACACTCAGTACGTTTTGTTAATTAAATTATAATTATTTGTATTAATTTAGCATTGTGTCATTGCATTTATAATATATAAGTAGCCTGAATAATGATCATTTTTTCAGCAAAGATAATTTTATTGAAAGAGAAAATGAAGATGTTGCACTGGCCAGCCAATCGATAGTGGAGGTTTCACACACCGCATTTGAGATGGAAAAAAAGAAAAGGGTTTCTGTTCCAAAGAAAAGAGTGCCTGTTCCAAATCAAAAGTACCTCAGAGATGAATGAACACCTGAGGGCAGAGGAGGACAAAGGAACAAGACCAAACGTTTACATGTAGAATATCGAAAGATGGCAGATGAAAGTACTTATGCTCCTGTACTTCCACTAGACCCTTTATCTTCTCCATCTCCACAACAATCTTCAAGTTTTGGTGAATGGTGGAAATTGCATTTTCATAAATATAAATTGTAAGTCTCTTATACTTATAGTTCTTCATTATTCAATATAATTTAATAACATAGTTTTTTACGATTTTGGATTTTTATTTATAACAGTGAGCGTAACAAATACGATGAATTGCCATCGGGCGAAATGTATGACTTCACTGTTCGAAAAACAAACTCAAAATCATTTTGGTATCATCTGAGGGTGACGGATGCATGGCTTTCAAATTATGTAAGATTTGTTCAATTTTTTAAAGTCATATTTGCTAATGATGTATGCATATATATATCAAATTAAATACATTGTTCTATGATTTGAAGGAGATTGACGTCATCCTTTATTATGTGCTCCAAAAGCAGAAGTATTGTGATGAATACTTCAACCAGCGTACGACATGTGGATCATGCAACAAAACTGCAATGTTTTTCCACGGGTATAAAAGATTTCAGGAGAAGTAGGACCCTCCATCAACTCTTCTCAAATTTGTGCAAGGTAAGAGCCAATATGGAAAATATTTTAAAGACGTTGACCTGGTATATCTTCCAGTGAATCATGAATGCCAACATTGGTTCCTTATTAAGATTAATCTTTCCAAATGGACAATTACTGTATATGATTCACTATATAGTCATTCCCATATCGAAGAGAGAACTAATGATGTAGAATCCATAGCTGCAATGTTGTTCTCTGTGCTGGAGAAAGTTAGCTTTTTTGTTCAAAGGCCAGAATTGGAGAAATATAAGCAGTGCAGATTTAAAATCAGATATGAGAAAAATGCTTATCCGTAACAAGAGGGGTAATATACTGTATTTTGATGCCTTATTTACTATGCATATAAATTTGTATGTTTTAGTTTTTTAATACTTGTACGTTATTACAGAACTGATTGTGGGATGTTCTTTATGAAGTTCATAGAGCATTTCATGATGATAGGCTTAAATTTTTAGTATTGCACACAACAACTTATGGACACATTCAGATACAATACAACAGTTCACCTATGGGTACATGCAACTAACAAGAGAGAGGTCACTTATCATAGTGAGGATGAAAATGATGACGATCTCGAGTATTTTTTGTTAGCCAACAAGGATGTTATAATTGTATATTGTGAATATAAACATTTGTTGATTTAGATGTAAATATAAACATTTGTTAATTTCAATATTGATATAGTTGTTATATGTGCTTCCAATTTATTGGGTTATCACATGTTGGAATGTCGAGTTAATATTTGTCTTACAGGTTGAGATGGATGTGTTGCAGGTTATTGTGAATATGTTATTGTTGAGCATTATGTGATGAGATGTTGTTTAGGATTTCTCAAGGTTGTTGTTTTATGATTGATGTTATGGATTGATATGTTGAGTATTATAATTGATATTGATAATGGAAGTGGGATGGATGTCTTGCAGGTTCATATTAACAGGTTGAACTGATATGTGATTGTTGAGCATTATATGATGATATGTAATTGAGATTTCTCAAGGTTGTTGTTTTGTGACTGATGATATGGATTGATATATTGAGTTGTGATGATGGATATTGATAATGGAAATGGGATGGATGTCTTACAAGTTCATATTAACAGGTTGAAATGATATGTGATTGTTGAGCATTATGTGATGATATGTAATTGAGATTTCTCAAGGTTGTTGTTCTGTGACTGATGATATGGATTGATATATTGAGCTGTGATGGTGGATGTTGATAATGGAAATGGAATGGATGTCTTACAAGTTGAGATTATTAGGTTGAACTTTATATGATGAAATATCATCCTATATCAGCCCATATCAACACATACATCACATATCAACACATAAAAATTCATATAAAAGCCCATATCAATCCATATCAAGACATATCAGTCCATATCAACACATATTATCACATATCAATCCATATCAATCCATATAAAAGCCCATTTCATCCTATATCAGTCCATACCATCACATATCAACACATAAAAATTCATATAAAAGCCCATATCAATACATATCAATCCATATCAACACATATCAATCCATATAAAAGCTCATTTCATCCCATATCAGTCCATATAATCACATATCAACAGATATCATCGCATATCAATACATATCAATCCATATCAATTCATATTAAAGCCCATATCATCCCATATCAGTCCATTCAAATCCATATCAACACATATCATTACATATCAACACATATAAATCCATATAAACGTTCATAACTACACATATCAATCCATATCAGTCCATAAAATTCCATATAAAAGCCCATTTCATCCCATATTAGTCCATATCATCACATATCAACACATATCAATCTATATCAATCAATAAAAATCCATATAAAAGCACATTTCATCCCATATCATCCCATATCGAAATATATCATCACATATCAACACATATCAATCCATATCAATGCATATTAATGCTCATATCATCTCATATCAGTCCATATCAATCCATATCAACACATATTATTACATATCAACACATATAAATCCATATAAAAGTCCATATCATCACATATCCACATATATCAATCCATATCAGTCCATAAAAATCCATATAAAAGCCCATTTCATCCCATATCAGTCCATATCATTACATATCAACACATATCAATCCATATCAATCTATTTTAAAGCCCATATCATCCCATATCAATCCATATCAACATATATCATTGCATATCAACACATATAAATCCATATAAAAGTCCATATCATCACATATCTACATATATCAATCCATATCAGTCTATAAAGATCCATATAAAAGCCCATTTCATCCCATATTATTCAATATCATCACATATCAACACATATCATCACATATCAATCCATATCAATCCATATTAAAGGCCAAATCATCCCATATCATTAAAGATCGTCACATATGAACACATATCACCATAATCCAACAATATCTAACAATATTCAACAGTCAGTCATATAATTAATTTTAACGTACATCCAACCGAATACAACAAATGATACAACATAATGTTTTATTTTTTTAACACTCGATCCTGATATGGTTTGCAAAGAGATGAGATTTTGACAAGTAGACCTATTATTTCCACGCTCACGGCAATGACTGCACTTTGGCTATGATTTTTCCTTACCTAAAGAAGTAATCTTACATTTTTTCCATCGACCAGTTGATGTGCGCACATCTGGTGGTTGAAGTGTAACATTGAGAATGTGCTCCGCAATAGACTAATCAGTAATATAAGGAATTGGATTTATGACTTCTTTGTATGTTTCATACTAAGACTCACAAGAGTAATATGGAGAACTTAACTCGTAAGCATCATATGTATTGTTTCTAACAACCACAAGAGCATGCACACACGGGAGTTAATCTAATTGGAACTTCCTGCAACAGCAAGTACTCTGAGACATATCAACAATATAATTTTTATCTACATCCTTAACTTCATACTTTCCTCTGCTAAACGGCTCCAGTTGCAAAGAAGCATTAACAAGGCCATATGATAATATCATAATTAATGGCGAATGAGGAAGAATAAAATAAAGAACTTATATTCATGTTTTGTGCTATCATCATTCTCTTTCTCAATTTTTTTTCAACTTTCGTTTACATTTTCTCTGTGGACTCTTCTACTTTGCTTCGACGTTCATAAAACCATCTTTGACACATCTTTTTGACCTCATCCATAAATGCAGTAATTGGAAGCTCTCAAATCTTTACAAGTGCAGCATTGATTGATTCAGAAATATTAGTTTTCATAATGTTATGCCTTCTTCTATGCATATGAGACCGCGTCCACTTATCAAGCCCAACACCTTTTAAATATTCTTTGGCACTAGGAATAGAAATGCAAAAACCACCAAAAAGTGTGGTGAAATCACTTATTTTATAGGCTTTAACTGTTTTGTAGTAGTGCTTCTCAAGGTCTTTGGTTATATGTTTAAATTTGTACTTCAAATTGTTTAATAAGTGATACATGTAAATCCCATGGAAAGCATTTGGGAAAACATCTGCTAAGGCCTTCTGAACACTTAAGTGTCTGTCAGAAATAAAAATATGAACTGGTCTTTCACCAAAAGCTTCCTTCAACCTCATAAGAAACCATGTTTGTGATGCATAATTTTCTGAATCACCAATCCCGAATGCTAAAGGGAATATTTGTTGGTTTGCATCATGGCAAACAGCAGTAAAAAGCACAATTCGATACCTTCCTTTCAAATGAGTGCCATCAATAGTAACTACAAGTCTATAATGTTGAAAACCCTTTATTGAAGCATTAAAAGCGAAGAAAAGATACAAAAATCTATTATCATCACCACATAGTAGATGTATAATCGAACCAAGATTCGTTTGGCCTAACATACGCAAATATGCAGGTAGAATTGAGAAAGATTATTCTGGAGTGTCCAATCTGATATTCTCATATGCACACTCCTGTCCCCTCCATGCAATAGAATAACTAATCTCAACACCAAATTTATTACGCATGTCATCAATCACATCTTTAAGTTTGAAAACTCTCCCAGAATTTATGAATCGCTTCTTAACACATTCAGCGACAACCCAACTAGTTGCTTATCTGTGTCTAGTCTGATCAAAATCAGTCAGACATGTATACTGGGTCACATATTTTGTCAGCATCTAATTACCCTTTGGGTCTTCAAGACTTTTCGCTCTCAATCTCCACGTGCAAGTTTTATTAATACAGCGCACGACCATGAAAGAAGTATTGGACTTGAAGACATTAAACTATAATTTCTCCCTAATTGCAATAAGGGATACTGTTGTCTTATTATCATTTCTTGAATTAAATATTTTTTCCTCCTCAATTATTTCAGATATAGAACTTTCGCATAGCAACTCTGGATTGCTCATTGATACAAATAACTCTATCACAGTTTCTTCATTGTCAGTAGTGGTATGATCTACCTCATTATCACAACCAACATCAATGTCATTATTGTGTTCTACCCCATTATGATGAAATTCTCATGATCATCATTAATATGTTCTACCCCGACATTACAAGCTATAGGAATCTCATTGTTATGTTCTGCCCGTTTCTCTGCATATGAATTAAGTAAATCATTTTCATTTTCATTATATTACAGGCCTACATTAATAGAATCAGTAATTGGTGAAAATCTTGCATCTGCATATTCTGGTACCTCTACTTCGACACCTTTTTTCACACCATGAGGATCATTACTATCACGTTAGGATTTATATGCACCTTCTTCAACACTAACAATCAATGGATGTTTAAGCCTATCCTATATAGCAATGCCCATAAATATCCTAAGTGACCTATCATCTATGACATCGTAAAGAGGATGTGCGTCATGACCAGTCAAAAATTTAAATTCAATTTTTGATGTATCGTCAATATGAAGTGCTTCAGATACTGATTTCTTAAGTTCATTGAATTCAGCACTCCCGCCAACATATTTGTTGATGGTCACATCAAATTTTCCCCTATATTGAATGAAAATTATTATTTCGTCCATTAAATGAATTTGTCCACCAACTAATTTGAATCCATCCATCGATACCCTACAATTACAATAACCAATTATACTTACATCATAATCCATAGATACCATAACAAACTCAAAACTTTACATCATAATCCATATAAATCATAACAAACTCAAAAAATCTCATATCAACACATATCAGCTCATATCAACACATATCAGTCCATATCAATAAATATCAACGCATAAAAATCTATAAATACACACTGAATAATAATTTAACACTTAAACAACATACAAAAAAAAAATTATTCAATCTTAAATAATCACATTTCAACCCATATCAATCCATATCAACACATATCAACCTACAATTACGAACTTCTTAAAGGTTTAAAATACCTAAAACCTCATTAAAATAAAATTAAGAGGAAAAACACTTAAACTACATAAAGAACAAAAAAATTGACTCATATTTAAACCCATATCAATATACACTGGACACTACAATTCATTTTATTCTATAGCAAAATATGGCAGGTTATAAGAAACTATACCTTTTTAAACTCTTCAAGGCTTCATACATATACATAACTAAGAAACATATAAAAACATATAAACTAAATAAAAAATATTTAAACTCTTCAATTTTTCATTCACTAAATAGAAACATACATATAGCTAAAAAACTAAAATTTACTGATTTTAATTGATGATGATGCAGATCAAGCCACCACAAAAGGAAGAAGAGATGGATATGCAAGATAAGATGAGAGCATAAAACGAGATGATAACTCCAATCGGTATGTCAAATAAAGAGAAGAAAACTTATAATAAACTTCTTAAAGGGCTGCAGCGTTTATGATGAAGATGAAGATGAGGAATAAGATGTTGCTCGACAATGTACTGGTGTAGATTCTGACGATGATAACAATAATGTTGAGCAGCGTTTGATTCGCACTGGACCTTGCATTGACTCATTCGTTGTTGAAGCTCTTGAGATACCTGGTGCTCAACATAATGACTACGAGGTCTGCATTCTCTCTCTCTATCTAGGTATTTTAGATTATGCTTGGTAGTTATTATTTTAAACTAAGCCAGAGCTTGATTTGGTTTCTGAGGAGCAAGAAACAGGCTGCAGGCTGAGGGAAACCATCTGAGTTGACTAAGCTACGGTCGGACACCATCTGATGAACACTGGTAGAAGAAACAGTGAGCGAGAGAGATAGATAGAGAAGAGAATGAAAAAAGAAATTTGTAGCTTATTGTATTTTTTTTCCTAAGGTCAAAGGGCAATTTTATCAAAATAAGTCTACTTAAGGTGAATAGGGTCTAAATTTTATTAGTGAATAGTGAGTGGGTATTTATTTGGTTAATTTTCTTTTTTTTAAGGAAAATTTATTTTTTTATTAAGGTGAAGTTGATTTCGAATGCTTACGTATCCGTTTGACAGAATTAAAGTTCCCATAATTCAATTTTTTTTATTTGATTCACAAATTATTTTAGTTTATTATTCATTTTATATGTGTTATTTGATATCCATATTCGCTATCTAGATATAATTGTTGTGTTTATTTTAATATACTCATATGTATTTTTAAAATATTAGTACTAAATTTATTTATTATATTTAGTACCTGAATCAACAACTATTATTTTATCTTAATTTTATTGTCAATTAATAAAAAATATGATATGGGATACTTTTATTATAAATGATTATGAAGGTTAACAATAAATTAATATGTTAGAAATTTTTTAATTAAAATTCATAAAAGATTTATATATTATAATCCAAAAAAATTTAAATAAGAGAATCATTTTGATTTTATACATCTTTTTATTATTTATTTATTATTTATCGAAAAAATAATAATAACAAAATAAAAAGAATAAAAGAATAAATATATGGACCAATTGATTTAACAATTTAAAAAAAATTATTTCAATAACACTCCAATTTAGCAATGATAAAATAATCTTGATCTAATGAGTATAATTTCTTTTATTACTTATTAGATTATTTAAAAAAAAACAACTAGTGGCATTAACAGTGCCACTAGTTTCAAGAAAAAAAGATTCGAAATGGGCATTATATTTTCTAAGCCATCAAATGACAAGGGTTGACATCAAACATGCTTATCTCTTTTTTTTATTATTTATCAATAATTAAATAAGTAACATGAGTCCAAAACGCACAGTTTTAAGTGATGCTCTTTTAACCCTAGATTACTACCATATATATTCATTATTTCCCTATTAATCAATGTTTTCTTCTTGCCTCTGCTATCTATTTTCCTCTATTTCTCTCTTCCCCTCTCTACAAACATGAAATTACTTATATTTTCTTTTTACAAAGTAGAAATTGTTCCAAAAATTTATACATATGTTTAGATCCACGTCTTCCACCTCTATTTGCTAGGCCTTGTCCTCCTGTCCATCAACAAGCAATGTGGTAAAAACTAAAATTTTGTTTATTATTTTTTTTAAATTTCTCTTTTCTCTTTTTTATGTTAAATATTTTAATGTATATTTTATTTTTGAATTTTTATTTTTAATCTCACACAGCAGGGATTTTTTTTTTTTGCCATACATATTTATTTTTTAGTTTGATTTTTCGTGTACATTTATGTTTACATTTTAAGTGTTATCATTTTATAACTTTTTTTAGAAAGTAGATTTCTTTAGGGTTTAAAGTTAAACATATTTCTACTTAAATTTATTTTCATTGTCTAATTTTTATTTTTATTGATCTAATCAAATTTATATTTTATAACATATATTCCTATTTGTTTGTATAAATGATGCAAATGGAAATATATCTTGTAAAACTAGGTTTTTATTATTTCTATTATTTTTTTCCACTTCTATATTTTTTGTTAATTTCTTTGCTTATTGATTTTTTGACAATATTTTGCTTATGTATATAATTTTTTTTACTAATAATAACTTGTGTATTTTGGAATGTTGTAGACAGATTTGGAAATTTAAGTGTGTGTTTAATAAAATACACTTCCTGCATTTTTATTTTTATAGTCACTACCTGGCTATATTTAGTTATATATATATATATATATATATATATGCTTAATTGAAATTATAGTATAAATACAAATCACAATAACATAATAATAGCTAAATGAAATTACAGTAAAGAATCAAAACTTATGTATTACCTGATAGATGAACTTTTCTTACTTAAGGTTTTGATATGTGATCTTTGTTGCTCACCAAATACACTACCTGTATTGGGTGAGATTTTGATCGCTTACTCCTCTTTTAGTTTCTGTAAAAAAAAAAAGATTTGCTAATTTCCTCTACTAGGAAATTCAAAGATTTCTCTTCTTTTCCTTTGTATATTTTTAATGAATTTTGTTTTGAATTTTCTACTATTTTTTTGTCTATTTTTCAAAATTTTATGATTTTCTTATATCTAGATTTTCTTTTTCTTCTTTGTGTTTTTAGTACTCCTTTTATACTAGAGATTTTTTTCTTGTTTTCATATTTGACTAATTTTTCTTTTTTTTTTTTTGTTACATTTCTTTAGGAATTATTGTAGAAAACATTACAAGAAATTAGGAAACTTTTGCGGGAAATCAAAAATTGATTCTTTCCTTTTCTTGTTACTTCAAATTTTTGTCTTATATTTTTGGTGTATGTATGTGCAAAGAATAACGAATAAAGGCCATTAACATTTTTTAATAATTTTTTTTCTAACACTATTTAATTTATGATGTATTTGCTCTATTGGTGTAATTATTAGGTTTGTAGCTAATATTAATTAGAGTACACACTCTTTTCTTGAAGAGTATTTCAATAAGCTATTAATAAATTCAAATAAGAGACCTCAAATTAGTAACAATTAAGTTAAGCAAGAGGCTGTAATTCTCTAATTGATTGTAATCCTAAAGTGAGGCCTAATTTGCTTTTATGTTTAAACAAATATTTAATTCAACTATTACTAAAAATTTCAAGAGGACTTTGCTTTGCAATTGCTAGTTAATGCAAAATATGTGTTCTTTTTATTTATGAAATATTAATTAAGCCATTTATGAAAAAAAAAAGTAAAAAAAAATGTGTTACTACAGTTGTCCCTGCTCCCCTTTCCCCCTTTGCATACTTTAATTAATTAAAATTGTGCAAAAGGTTAGTGGCTAGTTATTTTCTAATGATTGACCTGAATACTGCTTAAAATTTAATTTTGATTTTTTTAAAAAAAAATGAGACCTAAGGTTCGATCTTAGGAATATTTAAATTTTGATTTTAGGAAACCAAAAGAAATCCAAAACTTGACCCTAAGAGTACCCGATGCTCAATATTAGAAACTTTTAGAAAAAAAAAACTAAAAGGGAACTTAAGGCTTGACTCTAAGAATACCTAATACTCGATATTAGGGACTTGTTAGAAAATAAAAGAAAAACCTAAAACTTGACCCTAGGAGTGCTTAATATTCAACATTAGGGACCTCTTTCCTTTAAAAAAAATAGATGAAAAGGAATATAAGGCTCGACCTTAGAAATACCTAATACTCAACTTTAAGAATTTTTGAAAAATAAAAAAAGAACTCGAGGCTTGACCTTAGGTGTATCTAATGCTTGACATTAGGATTGTTTTTTTTTTGAAACAAACAAATAAAAATTCAGAGCTTGACTTTAGGATTATTTGAAAAATAATTTTTGTATGCAGACCTTTTTGCTTGTATTTATATAAATCTAAAATTTCTTGAAAATGTTTAAAACTTGTATGTCATGCATGTTTGCACCTAAGTGTTTAGAAAAGGTATTAATTTTCTTTAAAAATCATATTTTTGTAATTAAAGATTTTTCTTTTTGGAATAGAAATATAACATCAGAATTGCAACAAGCCCTGAATCTGGAATAAATCTAGTACTTAACTTAAGTTACATGATCCTCAAAATGTCTTCTTAGGTTTTGTTCAAGCAACAGCTGTAGATCTTAGAACAACATTATCTGTCATTGTCTCTGTAAGTATCTTGTTAGTAATTTTTTCACCTATTATGCCCTTTTCATTCCAAGTTTATAATTTTTTCGACTCACATACAGATCTGCTAAGATTAATTCTACCATCGTTTAGCATTGCACTCCTTTTCCAAGTATTTCAAAAATAGTTTTCAATAAAATATATGCCTTAAAGCATGGTGATAGAGAGAAGAATTTACTAATATTTGTAATGATTATTCAACCTAATATAATGAGATTTTACTGATTTTGATATATTTTTGCATAGGTTATAGCTTGATAAGAAAAAGAAGCTAATTTGATGGAAAGTGGTGAAAAGTTGCTGGAAAAAGTCGGGTGTGAGTTTTGGGCAAGGAAAGTACCTGAGGCAGGTCTGATTCTAGAAGATACAAGTAAAAAGTGTTGAAAAAGAGCTGATGGGAGCCTTAGGCAAGGGAGCATACATACTTGATACAAAAATTGGATAGATTTTACAGTTGTGTTTCCTATCTCTTGGGAAGAGATATATTATAATTTTTAGGGTGATTTTAGAAGACTTATTTTAGATTTTTATTCCTATTTAGATAAATATTAAGTTAGAATATTAACTATTTTGTTTTCTTTTATAATTTTTCCTAAATTAGATTTTAAATATGAAGTTTTTTTAGAAGATAGTATAAATAGAACATCAAGTATCAACCTTAAATGACTTTGGTTGAGGACTTTAGTCTAGACTTTTGGCTATTATTTTTCTTTATTTTTTTAAAGTTTTCTTCTTTCAAGTATGTGCACTAAACTCAAATTCAATTGAAGGGGTAATCAAGATTTTCAACTCGCCAAGATTTGTGAGATCTAATCAACTCTTTATTTGTTTTCTTTAATTTCAGTATTTTTGTATCTTTTGCAGTTTAATTTCATTATTTTTTGCTAATTAAACAATAGGGCCCATCGCTTGATTAGTTGAATAATATGCTGCCATTCAAAACTCAGAATCTATAATTATTCTTAAGCTTTTGATACTTGTGGCAATTAGGCATAGTACTAAGAAAGATATGTAATCTAATTTAAATAAATTATGTGGTAGAATTTGCTGATTAGAATTACGTCCTTCTAAATCTTAAAACTATTAGTGAATTAAATCCTAAATGGCGTCCCTATAGGGTTATTCTATTACAAGGGTTAGTTATAGAGTGTCTCTTAACTAATTTATCAACTAAGAAAGTATTAGCTAATGCGAGCGTCTTGGTTAGCTAAAACTAATTTACTGAAGAATTAAAAAAATATTTTTGTATCAATGATCAAATCTAAAGATTGAAAGCAAGATTATTCCCTTTGATTGAAATCATCAACATTGTTTTTTTCCAAATTTAATTTTCTGTTATCTATTTATTTAGTTTTAATTTCAGTTCTGAATTTATTTTAATCTTCAATCATAAAATATCCTATTTAATTTTATGAAGCATACACTTTTGGTTTTCAAGAGAAATTAATTTAAATAATCAATTTCCTGAGGATTTGATCATATTCATCGCTTTTATAATTTTATTTTGTCCAAGAATAAGTTTTTATTTTTGGTAGATTCGACACCTATCAAATTCTAACTCCGTTGCCGGGGATTGCTAAGTCAAAAAAGAAAAAAAGGGAAAGTAAATTTTAGAGACTTTACACAAAGTGAAGAAGCTGAAGTGGGAAGTAACAAACTCTAGCATAACAATCATCTTCTCTTTTCTTGGGAGACCACTGATATTTATTTATTTTTTCAGGTCTACAATAGAGGAAGGGGTAGTAATAGTGATTTTTAATATGGGTAGTTAGTAACATAGTTTTACATATTTAAAATGGGAGCTGACACTTTAAGAAGAGAAAAGACAAATAAAAAAATAAAACATTAAAAGTGCATGATGGGTATTTTACATAAAATAATTTAAAAACTACTTGGGGACATAAGGAATTAAGTGTGGGTATTTCCGCCTGTCACGCTAGCGATCCGGGTTCGATCCCTAGCAACAGCGCCAAAAACTTATTGTGTTCGAATTAAGTACTACTACAAAGTGGCACTCGCAAGTATATGAGGTAATTGTAGCAACGGTGATCGCCCCAAGGTCGTCTCACAAGGAAGGTGTTGTTCGTAATAGCTTGATTAACAAGTAAATTTAAAAGCAATAAGAGTGTGTTGTTTGGAATGGTGCAAGAATAATTTAAACCTAAAAGTAACGTGCGTAAGGGTTGTACAAGATCGATTCAATTCTAGGAATGGTGCCTAGGGTTGTTGGTCCATTTAATCAACGCTTAACTCTCAAATTATCCATTAACATATCCTTGTAAATTAATTTGTTCCTTAAGTTTAATTAGTCAATTACCAATTCATTAGTTTTCACATTCATGAATGAACAATAACCAATTATTTTACATTTACAAATTAATAAAACCCTAGAACTTATATTTCTAATTCATTCATAGGGTGGTTGATTTTATAGTTTTGATATCAAATTTCACCTCTCGGTCTGTCATCCAATATTAAAAGATTAATCGGTAGCTAATCTATCAACCTAACATTCAATAATACAATCAACCAATAACAAGGTACATTAATGGAAATATCAAATCAAGACATTCAATCAAATCTACTACAAACCTTAGGCATGGGTAATTTAGCTTAACATTATCAAATTAAAATAAATATTCATCTCAATACAAATCAAATCATAATTGTCCATTGAAATATTAATTCTCTTAATAAAACAATAATAATCTAGAAATGAATTAAAAGAGAGAATAGAAAAATTCCTTGTAGATGCCAAGAGTTGGACTCCTTGTCTTTCTCCTAGCTGTACATTGATGTTGATGAAGAACTCAAGCCCTCTTCAATTGGTGATTCTCCTTAGGAAGATGGAATGGAGCTTTCTCAAGTCACCAAACCTTCAATGAAGCTTTCTTCAAAACCCTAATCTTTAAGAGCTTGTTAACCCAATTTATCCCAAAGAACCAAGTTGAAGCTTGTCTATGGAAGATGGAGAAGATGGAAATGGAAGATGAGGATGGTGGTGTCTTCTTCTCCAAGAAGGAGAAGAATGGAATGTGTTGGAGAGTGTCACCCTCTCCTAACCGTGTGCCCTCTCTTTCCTCATTCTCCTCTTTTTAATTCATTCAAAACTCAACCCATGCCTTCCAACTCACACCACTCTCTCTTGTCACCCACTCTTTTCTTTGTTTAATATTACTTTTGGTAAAAACAAGACCTTTGTCCCCCACTTATCCTACACTTTGTGCAATTAATTCAAATATTCAAGGTTGACTAAGGGTGACACGACCAAGCTTCTGGCCGTGTCTCTCACTTTGCTTGGGACACGGCCAAGCTTACTGGCCGTGTCACTTGCTGCCATTTCTTTCCTTCTTTTCTTGTAGGTGACACGGCCAAGCTCCTGGCCGTGTCCTATGACACGGCCAGTGCCTTGGCCGTGTCTCATGAGGCTGTCTCTTTCTATTCT
Organism: Garcia nutans; assembly: GCA_947685225.1. Classification (NCBI taxonomy): domain Eukaryota; kingdom Viridiplantae; phylum Streptophyta; class Magnoliopsida; order Malpighiales; family Euphorbiaceae; genus Garcia; species Garcia nutans. The sequence goes on from CANTUV010000007.1 coordinate 59,212,846, forward strand.
CTAGCTTTGCTCCTTCCTTGCTTGATCTTTTATTCTTTGGCTTGAGATGGGACACGGCCAAGCTCCTGGCCGTGTCATGTGACAAGGCCAATGGCTTGGCCATGTCGCTTGCCAGTGTCTCCTTCTACCTTCTTTCTTTTCTTTCTTGGTTTTCTTCCTTAGGTGAGACATGGCCAGTGGCTTGGCCGTGTCTCTTTGGGTGTGTCAGTCTCTGCTTTATTTTCTTTGAGAGACATGGCCAAGCTTGCTTTAGCTTGGCCATGTCTTGCTTGATTCATGCTCTTCCATCACTGTTTTGATCCATCCAAGGGAGTTTTTGCACATTAACCTAAAATCAACACTTCAAACAAACTTTAAACAAAAATCAAATGAAACATTAACTAAAAACACATAATATTACTCTAAAAATACAATCATAAATGATCTAAACAAAAACCCTATAACTTCTTTTCTTTCTATTCCTCTCTTTTATTCCAGCCATCGTAGACATAGCCCTTTTCCCATCTCTCTCCTCTCCTCTCCATCTTCTCTCTTACCCAAACCAAGTTATCAACCATTTTAGATTTGTCTTCAATTTCTCTATGGTTGCAGCAGTAATTTGAAAGTGCTATGGAGAAAGAATGGTTATGGAATCACAATTTTCACTGCTAGAAATTTCAAAAAGTGGAAAAGGAGCTTCTTGTTTGAGAAATTGTAGTTCTTCTTATTGTGAATGTTTCTCATTCTGCATAATTTGAGGTTCTTTTTTGCTATTTTTGCAGCAGAACAACAATTTATTGAGTTTATGGTTGTTAATGTTCAAGTTTCTCAAGCATAAAAAATATCAACCATCAACAACCCTCCCATCATGAGAACCAAGTTAGGTGCAAGGCATGGCACACCATCTTTGAACCTTTTGGACAAACACCCTTGCCTAATAGATGAGCATTCTGATGAAGAATCTAACCACCAGTAACCATCTTTTAGCCGCAATAAGGAAGCACAAAACCCAATCGAACAACCCTCTTTTGAACCAAGGAAGAGTTGTTCACGTGCCAAGAAGGACAGATTTATGGGCAACAATTCAACAATAACTCTAAATTAGAATTTGGAGTTTGAAAATCCCATAGAACAACAAAGGTTTGAACAAATCAGTGAGTGCTCTATCCTTCAAGGTAAGTGTGACCACTTCTTAACACTTTACTTTTTGAATATTACTGGTGAATGTATGGATTTGATTAAAGGTATTAGGTGGGATTCATTTTTTGTGATGAGTAATCCAATTTATGTCGAATTAGTTAGAGGATTCTATGCAACCTTTGATTTTATCAAAACTTATCAGTTTAATTTAAACAATCCAAATTTGGTTAAATTCCGTTTGATGGGTTAGAAGGTTTGGTTTCTCCTTGACTGAATGTAATATGGCTTTGGGTTTCAAAGAAAAAGCAACCTACTGTGATTTTTCAGATGATTTTAGTAGTCACTGATGTTAATGGTGAATTTTATACCTGATCAAGTCAACCAAAGCAAGTCTAAAGATTTGTATTTTAAAGAATTAAAGTTTTAAAAATATTCATGGGATTTTAGCTTTTTTTTTAGTAAGAAAGATGCAGCATGTATCATGTTTTAAATTGAATTTTTTTTTTCATAGTGCATGAGTTAGGAAAAAGAAAGTTATCTTAGGATTTGGTTAGTGACACAATTTGATAATATTATTTCTTTTAAAATGCCATTAATCTTAGGTTGAGTTATCATTTGGCTATTCGTGAGCAAGTTAGTTGATTTAACAATGATGATTTGCACTTTTGCATCTTTGGATTGGAAAATTTTGGATGAGATTGGTTTATTGTGCAAGGAGAACTATGTTTTTTGCTTAACTCGACCAGGTCCAATTGCTCCAAGAGATAAAAAAGTATTTAGAAAAAGCTAAAAGAAGTGCCACCCCTACTACTACACTTGATGTGATGTCAAACCATCTTTTGATGCACTTCAAATTGCAATTATGATAACTAGAATGAAAAAGTATTATAAGGTTGGAAGATAATGATGTTAAGTTGGAAGATATTGGTGTTCAGTTGGAAGATAATGTTGTTCAGATGGTGGCACAACCCACTAAGATGGAGGAAATACTGATCAGTATAGCATGAAGATTAATATGACTTCTCCAACAACACTGACGTGCTCTCGGCATCGCTCTCACTCAAAGAAATTTAGGGAAGTCCTCTATGCAAGATTTAAGTGTGTGGGAGGGGTACTTAATGTTTGGTTTTAAAATTTTTAAAATTTAGATTCTTTAATACTTTTTGGTTAAAAGTTATCAAAATTTCTTAAGGTTTTGCTACTTCTCTCCATTTTATTTTCCAATTTTAAATCAAAAGTCTCATTTTGTCTTTAAAATAATTCAAACTATGATGTTTTGAAAAATAATTATTAGGGCAACCCTTAACTAGATTTTCTAGATTGATTTTTATTTTTTTCGCCTGTTATGAATTGTTATTTTTTATTGGTATTATTTATATAAAATGTTTTGAGTTTTGATCTAACTAACCTAATTAATTAACGTTAAATAGTCATCAATGCATAGTTATTCTTCACTTGGTTTGCTTGGATTTGTACTTAAATTTTAAAAGACTTGTGCTAAGAACTAAATAGAAATAAAAAAATGAATAAGAGCACAAAAAATTTTGAAAATGAACAATTTATTCTGCTGGTCAAAAGACTATGAGTAGAGCTAGTAACCACTTGAAAATATGACCAAGTGAGTAACCGAGTATCGGCATTATAAATGTTTGCCTTCGCATCAAAAGGTTGTTGATATTTTAGGCAAACCTTAAAAGTGCTCAAAGTATACTAAACTAAAATTTCTTGGTTCTTGGCACAAGTCTAACATATGAAATATATATATATCTTGATGGATTGGGTATTATTTTGCTATGTATTGATTGACTTTCAAGTGAAAACTAAAATACATACTAAAGTTTTTTTTTGCAAGACTATTTTTTTCGTTTTATGTTTATAATATTTATCAAATTAATCATTCATTCTTGTGGAATTATGAAAATGTTATTACTATGAGCTATTAGTTTTTGGTTACCTTTCAATTTGAGTTTTGAAATATTGTAGGTTGGGTTATGATTGGATGGATGTGTGTATAATAGTTTGAGATTATGAAGTGCTTAAGGGCAAGCATAATTCAAGTATGGGGGAATTTGATAGTGAGCAGAATTGTCTAATATTTGTAATGATAATTCAACATAATATTATGAGATTTTACTGATTTTGATATATTTCTGCATAGGTTATAGCTTGATAAGGAAGAAGCTAATTGGAAAAAAATTGGTGAAAAGTTGCTGAAAAAGCCTTAGGTGTGACCTTTAGGAAAGATAAGTACCCGAGGCAGGTCTGATTCTAGAAGATACAAGTGAAAAGTGTTAAAAAATAGCTGATGGGAGCCTTGAGCGCAAGCCTTGGATAAGGAAGTGTATACACCATATATAAAAATTGGATAGAATTTACCGCTGGGTTTGCTACCTTTTAGGAAGAGGTATATTATTATTTTTAGGATAATTTTAGAAGACTTATTTTAGTTTTTTTTATTCCTATTTAGATAAATATTAAATTAGGATATTAATTATTTTGCTTTTTTTTATTATTTTTTCTAAATTAGATTTTAAATAGGAAGTTTATTTTTAGAAGATAGTATAAATAGAACATCATGTATCAACCTTAGATGACTTTGGTTGAGGACTTCAGTCCAGACTTTAGTCCACTATTTTCCATTATTTGTTAAAGTTTTCTTCTTTCAAGTATGTGCACTAAAATCAAATTCAGTTGAAGGGGGGTAATCAAGATTTTTAATTCGCCAAGATTTGTGAGATCTAATCAACTCCTATTTTCTTTAATAACAGTATTTGTATATCTTCTATGGTTTAGTTTCATTATTATATTTCTAATTAAACAATAGGGCTCATTACTTTATTAACTGAATAATATACCACCATTCAAAACATAGAATCTATAATTATTCTTAAGCTTTTGATACGTGTGGCAATTAGGCATAGTACTAAAAAAAATATACAATCTAATTTGAATAAATTTTATGATAGAATTTGTTAATTAGAATTAGGTCAATCTAAAATTTAAAGCTATTAGTGAATTAAAATCTAAAAGGCGTCTCTATAGGGTTATTCAATTACAAGGGTTAGTTATAGAACGTCTCTTAACTAATTTATCAACTAAGGAATGATTGGCTAATATGAGCGTCTCGGTTAGTTAGAACTAATTTACTGAATAATTAAAAGAAATTATTTTTGTATAAATGATTAAATCTAAGGGTTGAAACCAAGATTATTCTCTTTGACTGAAATCATCAACATTGTTATTTTCCAAATTAATTTGCTACTGTCTATTTATTTAGTTTTAATTATAGTTCTAAATTTATTTTAATCTTCAACCATAAAAATCTCCATTAAATTATATTAAGTATATACAATTTATTTTTTCCAATAATAAGTTTTCATTTTTGGTGGATTTGACACCCATCACATAGGTTGGGCAGGAATGTTAGTTTATTAAGTCTCTCGATAGTCGTTTTATCAAATTTTTTTTGTCACCTATTTTTTATCAGTATCTGGGCTTTTTGAAGGGTATGCCCTATTTTTAAGATACATCTTGATATCAAGAAACCATGGTTTACCATCACATTCTTCTTTAAGGTTTGTATAGTAAGCATTGACCCCCTCTGGTTTCAATATTGATGGGAGGCATCTTTCCACAAGTGTCCAGCTGAAATATTTCAGCTAATATCTACAATTTGGTTTTAAATTCAGAAAACATGATTGAAACTTATGAATTCGAAGCTCTGAGCTAAATCAAGAATATATTCTTGATAAGGCACTAATTTTGAATCTCTAGTTTCCCATTCTCCTCTCAACTAGTTGATTATTAATGTTGAATTGCCATACACTTTCAACCTTTTGATCTTCATATCAATAGTGGCTTGTATTTCTAAAGCATAAGCTTCATATTCAGCCATGTTATTAGTGCATTCGAAATACAATTTGGCTGTCACAGGAAAATATTTTTCCTCTGCGGAGATTAGAATCACTCCTATCCCACTTCTTAAGGCATTTAAAGCTCCATCAAATTTCATAATCCAATTTCTTTTTTATCCTTGTTCTTCTTTCACCAGCATGATTTCTTCATTGGAGAACTCATAATGTATTGGTTGATAGTCTTCAAAAGCTCAATCTGCTTAATAGTCAGTTATAATGCTCCATTTTATTTCTTTTTGGGTGATATATATTATCTCATACTCAGTCAAAAAAAACTAACATCGAGCAATTCTCCCAGTTAGAGCTAGCTTTTCAAAAATATACTTAATGGGATCCATTCGAGTTATCAAAAAGTTAGTGTAATATAGCATGTAGTACCTTAATCAGTGAGCAGCCCATGCTAATGCGACATAAGTTCTTTCTAACATAGAATTTTTTGCTTCGTAATTAGTGAAATTTTTACTTATATAATGTATGACTTGCTCATTCCTGATTCATCATGCTACCCTAAAACACCTCTCATCAAGCTCATAAAAACTGTCAAGTACAAAAGAAGAGGATAACCGGGTATAGGTGGATGCAGAATTGGAGGAGTTTGCAAATAATGTTTGATTTTATCAAAGGCAAAATTGACATTCTTCATTCCATTTCTCCATATTATTATTCCTTAAAAGCTTAAAGATAGGCTCATACACAGCTGTCAATTGTGATATAAATCGAGCTACATAATTAAGCCTTCCCAAAAAGCTTCGAATCTCCTTTTTGATTTTAGAGGCTGGCATTTCAACTATAGCACTAATCTTATCAGGATCAATCTCAATTTCCCTCCTACTGACTATAAACCCTAACAATTTCCCTGATGAAACTCCAAATATGCACTTTGCAGAATTTAATCGGAGCTAATATTTCCTTAGCAGTTTAAAAAATCTTTTCGAAACTGCAACATGGTCTTCACCATGTTGAGATTTTTCTATCATATCATTGACATATACTTCTATTTTTTTTATGAATCATATCATGAAATAGGATAACCAATGCTCTTTGGTAAGTTGTCCCTACATTCTTCAGTCCAAAGGCATCACTTTATAACAAAATATTTCCCAGAGAGTAATAAAAGTTGTTTTTTCCTTATTATCAAGATTCATTTTAATTTGATTATACCCTGAGAATCCATCCATTAATAAGAACATATGGAATCAAGTTGTATTATCTACTAGCACATCAATGTATGGAAGAGGAAAATCATCTTTTGGATTTGCTCGATTAAGATCCCTTTAATCAACACACATCTTGAACTTTCCATCTTTCTTAGGGACATGAACAATGTTAGCCACTCATTTTGGACACTTGGCCACTTCTAGGAAACTTGCCTCAAACTATTTTTTTACTTCTTTTATTTTCAACAAAACATCTGATTTCATTTTTCTCAACTTTTGTTTTACGGGTTACATTCTCGCTTCAATGGTAAACGATGCATAACTATGTCCATACTCAGCCTCGACATATCCTAGTATGATCACGCAATGACTTTGATAAACTCTCTTAGCAATTTAACTTTCCTTTCTTTGAGTTCCAAATGTAGGGATGCACTAATCTTTTTCCTTCTTATTTTCTTCGGTTCCTAGGTTTACTGTCTTTACTGCCTCTTCTGAAGGTTGTACAATTTTTCCATCATGTTCCATTATCCCAGTTATTTTAGATGAGAATCCCTCTTCGACTTCTTCATCAAATGTGATTTCAAAAATAGGATTATCAAAATCATACCCAGACTTAATTTCATCAAGAGATTTAATTCATCATTGACATTCCTGGGAAAAGTGAGTATAAGGGAAAAAATACCAAGATACAGAAATTAAGCAGAAAGTAAATGAATGAAAGTGCCAAGGAGAGTTCAAGAATGGAGATGAAATATGCACTTTATTTTATTAAAAATTATCTAGAAACATTTGAAAAAGGAAGCCCATACTAACACTTTCCTAAGATATTGGGTAAAATCATAGAAAAATAATTATTTGGATTACTTTAATTAAGATGGCAATTCATAAGCTTTCCAATTGTTCAGATCTTGTCCTGGTAGCAAAGGTGTAACCCATAAAGCTACTTTATTATGAGGCTCATTTTCATTCACCATAGTCATCAATGAATTTCCTGATATTGCCTCCATATCTAGAGGATCTCCTACTATTTTTATTTCTTCATAGAAAAAATAACACTTCTGAAGTTTTGCCTTAAGGATGGGAATGTCATTTTCTCCATTAAAGCTTCTTGATTTGCCAATCTTGCCAATCGACAATCCTTTTTCTCATTCTTAATTCTCTTCTTATCTTTTCTAGTAATCTTGTATCCCAATCGAACTCTATTATCGATATTGGGAGAAAGTAGAAAGATATTGATTCATTATTTATGTCTTCCTAAATCTTTTCCTGAGGAATAACTTACCCTTAACATATCTCTTACCACTATTGTAGCTGCAACTTATAATCGAGGAGTTGGAATGACCAATCCTTCTCCAACAAATGAAATGTTTGCTATTTTAAAGGATTGGAAAGAACTTTCAAAGGCTTATGTTGTTGCTTCAAAGACAGGTTGAGTGATCAAATGGTCTTCTTCTCCCAAAATTTCAATTATCTTTCCTTCGATGATGAATTTGACTTTCTGATGTGGAGACGATGGTACTACACCTGCCGAGTGTATCCATGGCTATCCCAATAATATACTATAAGTTGGTACCATTTTCATCACTTGAAATTTGATATTAAATGTGACTGGACCTACTTGGACATGTATTTTGATATCCCCTAAAACCTCTCTCCTAGTCCCATCAAAGGCCCGAACAATCAGAAAGATGGGCTGCATGTATGTATCATCGATTGGTAGCTTTGAGAGGGTCATTTTAGGAAAGATATTCAGGGATGCCCCATTATCCACTAGAACCTTTGCAACAAAATATCCTTTCACTGATATATGTAAAGCTTTTATATGCCCAGTCCCTTCTAGAGATATTTCTTCATCAGTGAAGGATATGTAATTAGCTACCACTTTCACTCCCAACTATGCTGTTCAAGCTATCTACAGAGTTGCCTTAGTGAGATTATAAATTCAAGATTAAAGATAGTAGTGAAATTCTAGTTGGGGTTTTATTCAGTTGCTCAATCATCTTATATTCACATTGTTTAACTAATTTTAAGAATTCACATGCCTCATTTTCATAAACTAGCTTCTTTACTTCAAATTGCGAGACATTTTTATTGGTTGCATCTTGGAATTGTCTAACTTCAATTTTTTTTACTAATTCTCCTTCCTTAGCTTTCCCTCTCTTATGCCTTTCCAATTCTTCTTTTCGGTGATTCTTTACTTTTTTTGACGTTTAGCAGTGTCCACTTCTCGTCATACCACCTACACTAGAAATATTTATTACTAACTCAATTTCATTACTTGCTTAGCATGTAACAGGATTTTGGCTCACTACCTCACACTTGTACTTCTAAGGCATTTTTTTTATTCCTTATATTCAAAAGGAGATGATATTTTGATTACAAGTTTTGAGATTTGTGAAGACATCATATTTTTTCATTTTCATTTCTCTCGATGAGCATGATATTACAATAGGCATTGTAATGGAAAGATTAGTAGACACTATATTCACATCTTTTCCTTTCCTTCTTTCTATTCCAAAAATCACAATTTTAGAATTTATCAATTCTTAAACTTTCATCCTGAATTGTGAACATTCATTGATTGTATGATCCGATGTCTCACCATAGTAATCCCAGAAAGGTTCTTGTTTAGAGGAAGGTCTGTCTTCTGATTGTCTTTTAAGAACTAATCTAGCTTTAATTAAAATTTGAAAAAGCTCCCTCATAGGAATTTGAATATCCTCTATCTTCTCCTTATATTGTCCAACCTCATCCTAAATAATGGTATTGATTTTCCCCCCTTATTATTTGGCAAGGTTCTTTAACTCTTGGTTAAATTTTAACAACCCCGTATTTAAAAGACTCTGAACCTTTCTTTTAAATACAATACAATTTTAGATAAAATGCACAGGTGCCCTCCGCATGGAAATATTGACCATCGATTCAATTTCATAAGTTATCGAGATAGGATCAAATGATTATTGTCCTTGTAGTAGTTGAGGCAACAATTATACATAAGTTATCGGGATAGGATCAAATGATTCTATTCTCCTTTCCAGCGAGCAATTATTTTGTTGCCTTCCATAATTAGGTTGATTTGTTCTATTATTTGCTCCTTGGGCAAGCGTAAGAGTACCAAGTGGAGTGGAATAAAGAGTATTTTGAGAATTCATGAATCAGAAAGTGTGATAAGGGAACTGATACCTTCTAGGCCTTACATTTTCCACATAATGTGGTGGAGGATGATGATAGTGGGTTTCTTTAGGTTGGAGATATCATCCTATCATGTGGGTTTCTCCTTCTTTCTTTTTACACAAATATTGTCTTTTTGAGTTGTTCCCTTCAGTACTGTGCTCCTCAAATTTTCCTTTCTTCATGCCTTGCTCAATCCTTTCCCTAACTAGGACCAAATATGAAATGTTAGTGGTTGTGAGATTATGAATTCAAGATTAGAGATAGTAGTGAAATGCTATCTAGGGTTCTATTCAATTGCTCAATCACCTTATATTCACTTTGTTTAACCAGTTTTAAGAATTCACATGCCTCATATTGGGAAATTGGCTTCTTTACTTCCAATTGCGAGTCATTTTTATTGGTTGCATCTTAAAACTGTCTAACTTTAATATGTTCCACTGATTCTCCTTCCTTAGCTTTCCCTTTCCTATGCCTTACAAATTCTTCATTTTGTCGATTCTCTACTTCTTCTAACGTATAGCAGCGCCCACTTCTCTCCATACCACGTACATTAGAAATATTGACCATCGATTCAATTTCATTACTTGCTTAGCATATACTAGGATTTTGGCTCATTATCTCACTTATATTTAAAAGGAGCTAGTGTTTTGATTATAAGTTTTGGAATTTGTGAAGACATATCAGATTTTTCCCTTTTCATTTCTCCCTATGAGCTTGATATTACAATGGGCACTGGAATAGAAAGATTAGTAGACATCATATTCACATCTTCCCCTTTCCTTCTTTCTATTCCAAAAACCACAATTTTAGCATTCATCAATTCTTGAACTTTCATTATGAACTATGAATATTCATTGATTGTATGATCCGATGTCTCACCATGGTAATCATAGAAAGGTTCTTGTTTAGGGAAAGGTTTGTCTTCTGATTGTCTTTTAAGAACTAATCTAGCTTTGATTAAAATTTGAAAAAGCTCCCTCATAGGCATGTGAACTTCCTCTACTTTCGCCTTATATTGTCAAACCTAATCCTCAATAATTGCATTAATTTTGCCCCCCCCCCCCCCCCCCCCATGATTTGGCAAAGTATTATTGTTCACATTAGGGGTCTTTGACTCTTGGTTAAATCTCAATTACCTAGGATTTAAATAACACTGAATCTTTCTTTTCTATGCAGTATCATTTTTTATAGAATGCCCAGGTGTTCCCGTATGGTATTCACACTTTGCATTAGGGTCATACCATTTGGGGTAAGGTGGTTTCATTGGTTTTAATTGTGTCAAGCACACTTGTTGTCCTTGTAGTAGGTGAGGCAACAATTCTGCATAAGTTATCGAGATATGATCAAACATTTTCATTCTCCTTTCCTGAGGGTGATTATTTTGTTTCCCTCTGTGACTGGATTGATTTGTTCTATTATTTGCTCCTTTGGCAAGCATAAAGAGTACCGGGTGGAGTCAAATAAAGAACATTTTAAGAATTCATGAATCGAGCAGTGTGATAAGGGAACTGATGCATTCCAAGCCCTACATTTTCCATATAATGTGGCAAAGGATGATGATAGTAAGTTTTTTTAAGCTGCGGATGTCCTCCTATCATATTGTTTCTCCTTCTTTCTTTTTGTTCGAATATTGTCTTTTTGAGTTGTTTCCTTCAGTACTGTGTGCCTCAAATTTTTCTTTCTTCATGCCTTGCTCAATTATTTTCCCAACTACGATAAAATTTGAAAAGTTCGTAGTTGTGTTAGCTAATGTCATGTTATAGAAAGGATGTCCCAGCTGTCCAAGAAATTAGATATCATTTCCTTATCCGTAAGAGGGAGACTGGCTTGTACTGCTTTTTCTATCCATCTTTGTGCATATTTCTTAAAAGTTTCATTGTTTTTCTTTTCCATCGCTCTTAAATAATCCATGCTAGGTGCCATATCTATGTTATGTTTGTATTGCTTCATGAAAGCATCTGCCAAATCTTTCCATCTTCGAATGTGTGTTCGATCTAAACTCATGTACCACCTCATTGATGGTCCTGTAAGACTTTCTTAAAAAATATGAATTAGTAATTTCTCATTATAGATGTATGTTGTCATTATATTATAGAATAATGATAGCTTACTTCGACGACAAGATAGTCCATCAAAGTTTGGAGTCCTGAACTTCACTGGTATAGTCACGTCAGGTACCAAGCGTTGTTATGATGTGCCAATGGTTCCATACACATTAACCCCCTTCAATTACCTTTAAACGCTTTTCAATCTATTCTATCTTTTTGAAATAGGTTTAGGACTAGCTCTTTCAAAATTTCCTTGATTTATTTGAGCTTTTCTTGCAAGCCTCCCTTGTGGCATTCTTTTAAAAGGTTGAGAAGCACCAACATTTTTTGTTAGATGAGTACTGCTACTTTGTCCTCCTTCTACTGGCTTATATTGTGGGATAAAACATGGTGGATATGTAGGATCCCCCATGACACCTGTAAAAGGATGGGTTATCGGGGTTTCACGATCCTGAGGCATTAGGTACAGTTTCTATGGTATTCTTCCCTTTGAGTAATTCCATAAGTTATGTCAATTAGTTTCTCATTTCTGAAACTTCTTTCAACTTATCCTTTATCTAGTCAATATCTCATCTCATTTCTTCTTGGGCTTGGTTTTCCATAATCTAGTCTTTGAACGAGTCCCATAACAATGAGTTAAGTCAGATTTATTTTTCGAAAGATGGGCTATGTTGACGTTCTGGGTGGTATATTCATTTTTCATTAGAAAATGTTTTTATTTACCATTTTTCATTTGAATCATGATGCAACAATTATACAAACTTATTTTTTCAAAAAAAAATAACATAAATAATTGGTCATTCTTCAACGCATTACAAAAAAAATAAATATTTTGCTTATCAAATTACCGAAGGAATCAAATTATGTTAACTCTTTGTGACGTTCATTTGAATCTTCCATAATAGGAAAGCTCTTGATACATCTTTTCCAATAGAGCTCCTATCCATATGGTCCTACTGGTATACAAATTATCTTTATGTGGTTCACCTTTTGGGCTATGGAGCTTACTTGTTGAGTTATTTCTTTCAATTTTTCAGTGAGATGATTTGCCTGGTTGCATACCTTTATAAAATTATATTGATAAAAGATACAATCTTCCTTATATGCTCTCAGGCATGCAGCTAAATCATTTTTCTCAACCAAAATTATATCTATAGAAGTAATCAATTGATCGATCTGGTCTTGATATGCTTGTATTTTTCATAAAAAAAATTTGGAAATTAGTTTGTTGCTGGCATAATTTCTTGACTAGAGCTTCTATCTTGCTTTTCGTGCTTTCTTCCCTTTCTCTATACCCCTTTAACATTTGCTGGAATATAAAAATTTCTTCTTTTAACTTATCATTTTCTTGCTCTATTTCAAAAGCTCTTCTTTCGACTTCCAAGATTGTTACCTTTCTTTTCATTGTGTTGGACTCCTCCCATATTCCTATTAAAGGAACCCATGAAAAATTGTCACAACTGAATATTAATGATTGTCTATCTTTCCAATAGGCTAATTAGGATATATTTTCTTCTTTTATCTGTTGTAGAAATCATAACTATTGCTTTTTATTCGGGGTTGTCCTAGGCCATTCTGTCAATCCAAATTTTGCAATATGGGTTTTTATGAAATTGCATCCTGGTTTATAACAATAGTAGGAAACTGGAATTGAGGAAGGCACTTGAGATATGTTAGAGCCCACGTACTAAATAAAATGGCACAACCTGTGAATAGTCAGCTTCCTTGCTTCCTGAAATGGTTCGAAGACCTTACTATTTCTGCTAGTATACTAATGACTGGATCTATTCCTCTTATTACACTGATAAAGAAGGTGATCACTTTGGGATCTATGGAGTTCAATGCTTTCAAAAATAAGACCATTCCATAAATGAGCAAAGCTAAAATTTGGAATCCTTCCTTTCAATCCTGATTATTTTTCATGAATCCTAGTAAGGGTTCCATAGGAATGATCTTGGATTGTGGACTTTCTCATCCTTCTACCACACTTGCACGCACATACACGATCTTAGCCAATTGTCTTCTACCTATTTTCCTCTTATTTTGTGTATATGGCTTAATATCTTACTTTTCTAATTTGTTGTTAATGATACGATACTCTTCTATTGTAGGTGTTAAATCTAATTATTCAATTATGAAACAATGATAGTATGGGTCCCAGTAATTTAGCATGGCCTATAGCATGGGCAAGAATACTAGAGTGTACATAAGGTAAGCAATCTACCCAAACTGCTCATTAAATTGGATCTTTTTGTGGTCTCATACTATCCCAAATTTCTTTTAAAACCCTTAAATCATTTTGTTGGAAATATACTTTCCCTAATGTGGAAAGTTGGACCATGACTCCAGTGGGAACACAATCTCTATCTATTTTTTTATGCTGACTTTGATTCTTTCCTTTAGATATATCTAAAACAATCCTATTATGGTGATTCATTTTGGATGGTCACAAGAGTGCAAAAGTTCTCCTTTTGCAATAAAAAAACAAAACACACTTATTAGCCATTTAATAAATTATTATATTTGTATACAAATTTGTTTATTATAAATGTTGAAATATTATGTCATGCAAAACTACAATGCTATGTGATAAAAAATCATAATGCCATGTGATGTAAAAATTATACAACATTTATTAAAAAGGCATTTTATCATTGATCATAGGGAGGGTTTCTAAGACAAGGAAAAAAATACACAATGACTTGAAAAATAAAGAGCAAATAAAGGAGCTCGAATATAAATTTATTTATTTATTGATCTTAAATGAATTTGGAATAGGCTATAGCATATTTACCTAAAGGTGTGAATAGTTAAGTTCTATTCCTAACGGATCCACCTTATTTCACCGGGCTTTGAGGTTTTTAGACTGTGGGTAATCCCACTATCATCACAATTTGGACTAGCAGGTTCTTTCAGCCATTATATAATGGCTAAAAGATAGTCTAAGTGAGAATTTTTCATACTAAGCTTATTAGGATAATAGGTCACTTCCTCACCTTTAAGTGAATATTTGATAAGAGACTTGTAGGTTGAAATATGTAAATAATAATATGGACATAATTAATATTTTAGAAATATACAAAAAAATAAATCTCAAAACATAATCAATAAATAAAACATAAACATCACAATAATATATATAGTTTAACCCCTCTATTTACTAGTCCTCAGTAGAGTCGCTAGCTGTCATGCAGGGGGGACGATAGAGCCAGCAAGAATATATATTTAATTGATTTTGTCTACTTATGTTTAGTTATTGTTTTTTTCATGGGTGTTAGAAGTCGCAACCAATTAATTATAAGATTTGATTGAACACCTACTAATAGTTTGTATTTCTAGGTTTGGGGGTTGATTATGTGTAACGAAAGAAAAACACCATACAACACCCAAAATTGATATTATAATTATTGTGATATTTTATTATTTATTTTTTTATTTGTAAGAGGAATTATATTCACTGCTTGAATATAAATTATAATTATATTTTCTTATTTTTTTACTATCATATCCACTGTCTAGAAATAAATATTTTTTATTAAAATTTATTATTTTATTTTATTACTTTTAATGATTTTATTACTTTTGTGGGCACATAGTTCATTTATTAGTTAATTATTTAATCATTACATTCACTACCTGAATATTAGAATTTTATGGCTTAATATTTATTATATTTATGATTATTATTATTTTAAATTATGTCCACTACCTAGACATAACAGTTTTAATCCATATTTTAATACAATATTTTTTTATATCTTTTTTTATTCACTAATTAATATATATTTATTAGTTTTTAGGAATTAACCAAAAAAAAAACCCACACAAATCACTATTAAATTTTAGACTATACTCACCTTAAATATATTTAATTTGACAAAAGTAGCCTTTATTGAAAAAAGCCCGCTCATTCTATTTCCTAAAAACACGCTACTACTATCAAATTATTTTTAAAAATCTCAAAATCCCTAGCTCATTTGTCCGATTGAAATAAACAGCTCTCTCTCTCTTTCTTCCAAAAGTTCTACACTGATGTTGCATCATTGAGCGAGACCGTCGACCGTTGAATGTTCCGTCATTGTTGCTGCCTTTGTCGACTCCTGTAATATCCCAAAATGTACCCTAGAAGTGTTGGAGTATTTATTGTTATCATGGGATTAAGTGTATTTATTTTATTGGAAAGAGAGTTGATGTAAGAGTAGAGTGCATATGTTATATATATTGAGATATACACAACATATACAATTCTAAGGGTGAAGGGTATAAAGGAAATTAATTTGAAATTGAGTTAGTGGAATAAGATGAGTGGATTGAGATATTTTGAATATTATATTGTTTATTGTGTGGAGGAGATTGTTTTGAGGAGAGAGAAGTTGAATTGCTTTTGTACTTCTTTTCCTTTTCTTCTTTCCTTCTCCTTCCTTCGTGGCTTCCATTTCTTTTTCTTCTCTTTTCTTTGTCTTGGACGGCAGCAGCAAGAGAACAAGAGAGAGGGAGAGATTTGACCTTGCAAGATCAAGATTGAAGAGAGTTTTCAAGAGATCAAGTTGAAGGATTGAGAGTTCTTCATTTTTGGTAAGTTCTCTCTTGATTTCTTTTGTTGTCTTTGAAGTTTTGTGTGGGTTTTGATGGAGAGTTGTTGATGATGAGAGTGTGTTTGTTGAGTATGTTGTGTTTAAGAGTATTTGGTTTAAGTGGTTTTGGATTTTGGGGTTGGATTGAAGAAAAGAGTAAGTTGGTTGTGTTTAGAGTTTTGAAGATGTTTATGATTTGTGTTTGATGTGGGTTTTGGCTTGTTTTTGGTGTTGTTGTAAGTTTGAGATGGTTTTTGGGTATGTTTGGTTAAGGTTGTTTGAAGTGGATGTTGGTGGATAGAAGTGATTTGTTGGTTGTGGTGTTGTCTTGGCCGGAATCTGGGTTTTTGGCCTGACACGCCCAGGAGCACGTCCAGGTCCTTAGGCGTGTCGTTGGTTCTGTGTTTTTGGATGGGTGACACGAGCAGTGACACGCCCATGTCACTGAGCGTGTCACAGCTTCTGTGTGGTTGGAGGATTGACACGACCAGTAACACGCCCGTGTTATTGAGCGTGTCATAGCTACTGTGAGTTTTAAGAATTTACACGACCATGAGCACGCCCATGATGTTGAACGTGTCGATAGTTCTGAGACACAGAATGTATTACACGCCCAGTGACACGCCCGTGGTTATGAGCGTGTCAATGTTTCTGTGTTGTGGAGTTAGGGCACGATCAGGGACACGCCCGTGTGTGTGAGCGTGTCAAGTCTAGAGCTTGCCCTAGTTGAGTCTTAACCTTATAATCTCATGAGAGTTTCCTCATTCTTTTGGAATAGGTTGTGAAGAAGGTGAATTACCCTAACTCAAGTGGTGATAGATTCTTGAAAGGTAAGTGTTTAGAGTTGTGTGGGTCACTTTTGAAATAAGTTCCAAATACATTATTGCATACACTCATATGATATTGAGAATTGAGACATAGTTGATTATATGTGAATGTTGTGATGAGTATGTACAATATGTGTTGATACCATTAATTATATCCATGTGAATAATGAATTGATTAATGTGATGATGAAATATAATGTGAAAGATATGAAGCCATGATGGTTGGCTATGATAATGAAAATGAGATGATTAAGGCATGGTTGCCTAGTTGATTGTGGATTATGAAATGAATTGAGAAAGAAATTGATAAAGAGATAAATGAAATCATTGTGTTTCTAATATGTCTATTCAATTTTCAGAGTTCTGAGTTTGGCGGCATGCCTATGAATAACTGGATAGGTGAAATGGTCGGGCCGTAAGCCGAATCCAGTTGATAAATGAGAAATGTGATGTTTTTGGGGTGAAATGACCGGGTCGTAAACCTAAAAAACATATTATGAAACTAGATTGAGTGAAATGACCGGGTCGTAAACTCAAATCTAGTTGATTATCCATGGATATATATATATATTGCCTACGGGGCTAGACACAAGGTGTCAATATGGACCAAAGCAGTAACTCTGAACTTTGAATAACATATTAGTGTGTTTTGGGCCCGTGTCTGTCTTAGTTGCAAATGTGATTTATGAATGAAGAAACAATTGAATAATAAGATCTAATGTACAAATATGAAATGTGATATGATTATGTATGGTTTATGAATTGCATAATGGTGATATGTGCATTGCATTAAAGCATCATGTTTGTATGAGTTGCACCACTGAGCTATTAGCTCAGCGCGATTGTGGTTCATCGCGCAGGTAACAGAGTTGAACCCGAGAGTTCTTCGAGACCGAGTGAGAGTAGGCATTGAAGAGTTGACTTTTGGACTTAAAGATCAGAGAAGAGCTGCCAATTATGTATATATTTTATATTTGTGTATTCGGATTTTGATGTATAAGTATTTGTAAATATTCGTTCTATTTTTCGCTGCGTTTTGAAATGAACTTTCTATTTATTTTGTTTTATAAACTCTTTTAAAAGTTTTAAATTTGTTCACATTATATAAGTATGGTGTCAAGTGTGATTTGTAAAATGTGGCATTTCTATATTCAGTATACGTATATTACGATCGTATTAGCATGCTGTGTACGTATACGGGGTATCGGGGTGTTACAATTGTTTTGGTATCAGAGCCTAGGTTTGAGATTCTCAACCTAGGTATATTGTAAAGAAAAAGGATATTTTGATTTTAAAAGTTGGTTTTTGAATAAGATATATACTTAGTATTGGCAGTCTCTGATCTTTAATAAGGTATATTCTGCTGTATTTGCAGATATAGGTTGTGATGGATTCTCACTTGCGTCAGTCAGTTGAGGGTAGTGCGGAGAGTGTAGCTCCGGATGAGGTTAGAGAGGGAGTTAGAATAGATAGTGCTGGAGAGGTACCTGTTTCTGTGCCAGGGAGACCAGCTGGTGAGGAGGTTCCGCCAGTTTGGTTTAGGCATATGATGGAATTGATGAGGCAAGCCCCAGTACAGCAGCCACCACCACCACCCCAGCCTCAGGTGTCAGTGAGACAGTATGACAAATTAAGGAAGTTTGGAGCAGAGGATTTCTTGGGTACTATTGATCCAGCTGTAGCTGAACAGTGGCTAGATAAGATACAGAGGATATTTGTTCAGTTACAGGCCACTCCAGAAGAAAAATTTGACTATGCTAGATCATTGTTGCAGAAGGATGCATATGACTGGTGGAAGACAGTGCCCCATGCTATGGATGATCCACCTACCTTGTCCTATGCTGATTTTCTTAGGGAGTTTGAGTTGAAGTATACTCCGAGGGAGTATAAAGATGTGAAGAAGATGGAGTATTTGAGTTTGAAGCAAGACCACAGGACAGTAACCGAGTATGAGGTTGAGTTCATTCGGTTGAGCCATTATGCTGGGGGTATTATATCTGATGAGATTGATAGGTGCCGGAGATTTGAGGAGGGATTGAGGCCCTCTCTTATGTGTCATATGGCTGGTTCTAGATATCAGGATTTTTCCCAGCTTGTGGCAGTAGCTAGGAGTGTGGAGAGAGCCCAGGGCATTGCAGCATCTATTTCTGAGGAGGAGACCAGGGTTAGGAGACCCCAATTTGAGGCAGGGTCCTCATCTGTGAAGAGAGGCAGGGGAAGCTTTGTCCCCAGAATCAGTAGGAGTCAGAGGCCAGCTGGTAGGTCAGTACAGTTTCAGAGGCAGAGATCAAGACCTACAGTTTCAGTGGCTAGTGCTCCGACCCCAGTGATTCAGAGATCCATTCCACCGATGTGTGAGTATTGTAGTAAGACCCATGGAGGATTAGAGGATCAACTGGATGCTATAGATGCGGATCGCCTGATCATTTTGTTAGAGAGTGTCCTGAGTTGCAGGAACAGAGGTCAGTTGATTCGGCAGTTTCTCGACCTATTGTGAGGGGAGGTAGAGGAGGCAGAAGTTTCAGCAGAGGAGGTAGATCTGGGTTCAGTCCTAGAGGAGGTTCTACATCCAGGGAGAGTAGACCAGAGGAGGCTGGATCTTCTCAAAGGATGTATGTGATGCAGAGGCAGCCAGATGCTTCAGCAGTCATAGCTGGTACTTTCTCTTTATTTGGTATTTCAGTACTTGCTTTGATTGATCCAGGTTCCACTCATTCATATATTAGTGCATCCATATTGCCTGTGTCTGAACTGCATGCTGAATCCCTAGGATTTGATGTGTTGGTGACAAATCCGTTAGGGCATAGTGTGATTGTTAGCAAGGTGCACCGAGATAGTGCAGTAGTAGTTCAGGGTGAGGAGTTCTTGGGTGATTTGATTGAAATGCCATTTATAGAGTATGATTTGATTTTGGGCATGGATTGGTTGTCTAAACATGGAGCTGTTGTAGACTGTCAAAAGAAGTATGTTACTTTGAGAACCGGTGATGATAGAATTGTGCTGGTATCTGGTGAGCAGAGACAGCTTGCATCCTTGTTTATTTCTGCTGTTTCAGCTAGAAGGTTGATTAGAAGAGGGTGTGATGCTTATCTTGCTCATGTTGTGGATACTAGAGTAATGGGTTCTAGACTTGACAGTATACCCACAGTTGTAGATTTTCCAGATGTGTTTCCAGAGGAGTTGCCAGGGTTGCCTCCTGAGAGAGAGGTGGAGTTTGGTATTGAATTGTTGCCTGGTACCACTACTATCTCTATTACTCCTTATAGAATGGCACCTGTTGAATTGAGAGAGTTGAAGGTGCAGTTGCAGGAGTTGCTAGATAAAGGGTTTGTTCACCCTAGTGTTTCACCGTGGGGAGCTCCTATATTGTTTGTGAAGAAGAAGGATGGTACTATGAGATTGTGCATTGATTATAGGCAATTGAATAAAGTGACTATCAAGAATAAATATCCTTTGCCTAGAATTGATGACCTCTTTGATCAATTGAAGGGAGCAGCAGTGTTTTCCAAGATTGATTTGAGATCAGGGTACCACCAGTTGAGAGTCAGAGCTGAAGATGTTCCTAAGACAGCCTTTCGTACACGGTATGGACATTATGAGTTCCTAGTGATGCCTTTTGGTTTGACGAATGCACCTGCAGCTTTCATGGATTTGATGAATAGGGTGTTTAGGCCCTATCTGGATCAGTTTGTAGTGGTTTTCATCGATGATATTTTGGTGTATTCGCGTAATGAGGAGGAGCATGACAAGCATCTGCGGATTGTGTTGCAGATTTTGAGAGAGAAGCATTTGTATGCTAAACTGTCAAAGTGTGAGTTTTGGCTTGACCAAGTGACTTTTCTAGGTCATATAGTTTCAGCAGATGGCATTAGAGTTGTTCCGAGTAAAGTTGAAGCTGTTATGAATTGGAGTCCACTAAAGTCTGTGACAGAAGTTAGAAGTTTTCTGGGTTTGGCAGGCTATTATTGGCGCTTTGTGAAAGGATTTTCTTTGATAGCTACTCCACTTACCAGATTACTTCAGAAGGGAGTTAGATTTGTGTGGACAGATCAGTGTCAGGCTAGCTTTGATCAGTTAAAGGAAATGTTGACTCAAGCACCTGTTCTTACTTTACCTGTGGAAGATAAACCATATGTGATTTTCAGTGATGCTTCACATAGTGGTTTGGGTTGTGTTTTGATGCAGGAAGGTAAAGTGATAGCTTATGCTTCTCGACAGTTGAAACCGCATGAGCTTAATTATCCGACCCATGATTTAGAGTTGGCAGCCATTGTGTTCGCATTGAAGATTTGGCGACACTATTTGTATGGGGAGAAGTGTTTTATCTATACTGATCATAAAAGTTTGAAATATTTGGGAGTTCAGAGAGAGCTTAATCTTCGACAAAGACGATGGTTGGAATTAATTAAAGACTACGACTGTTTGATTGACTATCATCCCGGTAAGGCAAATGTCGTGGCTGATGCCTTGAGTCGGAAGTCTTTAGCAAGTTTGATTGTTTATTCGCTCTCGTTGCTTGTTGAGTTGAGAGCATTGCATGCTAACTTTGTATCTTGTGATGATGGTGCATTGTTGGCACAATTGCAGTTGAGGCCAGTATTGTTGGATCAGATTAAAGAGGCCCAGTTGGTTGATGAGAAATTCAGAAGATTGTTTCAGATTGCCAGAATGGAAAAAGTCGAGATTTTATTGTGAGAAGTGATAGGAGTCTTTGGTTTAAGAATAGATTGTGTGTACCTGATGATACTAGTTTGAGAAAGATTATTTTGGAAGAAGCGCACCAGTCAGTTTTTGCTATGCATCCGGGCAATACAAAGATGTATCATGATTTGAGACAGCATTACTGGTGGTCAGGTATGAAGAGGGACATAGCGGAGTTTGTGTCCAAATGTCTCACATGTCAGAGGGTTAAAGCTGAGCATCAAGTTCCAACAGGGTTACTTCAACCCTTATCAGTGCCTGAATGGAAATGGGAAAGAGTTACCATGGATTTTGTGTCTGGTTTGCCTTTGACTCAGAGGAAACATGATGCTATTTGGGTAATTGTTGATAGATTGACAAAGACAGCTCATTTTCTTCCGGTTCGGATGGATTATTCTTTGGAGAGGTTGGTTGAGCTGTATATCCAAGAGATTGTAAAGTTGCATGGTGTCCCAATTTCTTTAGTGTCTGATCGAGATCCCCGGTTTACTTCAAGGTTTTGGAAGAGTTTTCATGGTGCATTGGGTTCTCGATTACACTTTAGTACTTCTTTTCATCCGCAGTCAGATGGGCAGTCAGAAAGGGTGATACAGATTATTGAGGATATGTTGAGAAGCTGTGTCATTGATTTCTCTGGAAGTTGGGACAGATTTTTGCCACTTGTGGAATTTGCATATAACAACAGTCATCAGTCCAGCCTTGGTATGGCACCATTTGAAGCGTTGTATGGTAGACGGTGTAGGACACCTCTATGTTGGAATGAAACTGGAGAAGGTAAATTAATTGGTCTTGATTTGGTTAAAGAAACAGAAGATAAAGTGAAGTTGATTCGGAATCGGTTGAAAACGGCTTCAGATTGATAGAAATCTTATTCAGATTTGAAGAGGAGAGACATAGAGTATAAAGTGGGAGATAAAGTATTTTTGAAAGTTTCTCCTTGGAAAAAGATTCTGAGATTTGGTCAAAAAGGGAAATTGAGTCCGCGTTTTATTGGACCGTATGAAGTTTTAGAAAGAATTGGGCCAGTTGCTTATCGACTTGCTTTGCCACCTGATTTGGATAGGATCCACAATGTCTTCCATGTTTCCATGTTGAGGAGGTACAGGTCAGATCCATCTCATGTGTTGTCAGCTGAATCTATTGAGGTGAGTCCGGATCTGACTTTTGAAGAGGAACCAATTGCTATCTTGGCACATGAAGTGAAAGAATTAAGAAATAAGGAAGTGCCACTTGTTAAGGTTTTGTGGAAGAATCATGCAAAGGAAGAGGCAACTTGGGAAAGTGAGCAAGCAATGCGAGATCAGTATCCTCAGTTGTTTTGGACTTGATAACAGGTAATTTCGAGGACGAAATTCTTTTTAGAGGGGGAGAATTGTAATATCCCAAAATGTACCCTAGAAGTGTTGGAGTATTTATTGTTATCATGGGATTAAGTGTATTTATTTTATTGGAAAGAGAGTTGATGTAAGAGTAGAGTGCATATGTTATATATATTGAGATATACACAACATATACAATTCTAAGGGTGAAGGGTATAAAGGAAATTAATTTGAAATTGAGTTAGTGGAATAAGATGAGTGGATGGAGATATTTTGAATATTATATTGTTTATTGTGTGGAGGAGATTGTTTTGAGGAGAGAGAAGTTGAATTGCTTTTGTACTTCTTTTCCTTTTCTTCTTTCCTTCTCCTTCCTTCGTGGCTTCCATTTCTTTTTCTTCTCTTTTCTTTGTCTTGGACGGCAGCAGCAAGAGAACAAGAGAGAGGGAGAGATTTGACCTTGCAAGATCAAGATTGAAGAGAGTTTTCAAGAGATCAAGTTGAAGGATTGAGAGTTCTTCATTTTTGGTAAGTTCTCTCTTGATTTCTTTTGTTGTCTTTGAAGTTTTGTGTGGGTTTTGATGGAGAGTTGTTGATGATGAGAGTGTGTTTGTTGAGTATGTTGTGTTTAAGAGTATTTGGTTTAAGTGGTTTTGGATTTTGGGGTTGGATTGAAGAAAAGAGTAAGTTGGTTGTGTTTAGAGTTTTGAAGATGTTTATGATTTGTGTTTGATGTGGGTTTTGGCTTGTTTTTGGTGTTGTTGTAAGTTTGAGATGGTTTTTGGGTATGTTTGGTTAAGGTTGTTTGAAGTGGATGTTGGTGGATAGAAGTGATTTGTTGGTTGTGTTGTTGTCTTGGCCGGAATCTGGGTTTTTGGCCTGACACGCCCAGGAGCACGTCCAGGTCCTTAGGCGTGTCGTTGGTTCTGTGTTTTTGGATGGGTGACACGAGCAGTGACACGCCCATGTCACTGAGCGTGTCACAGCTTCTGTGTGGTTGGAGGATTGACACGACCAGTAACACGCCCGTGTTATTGAGCGTGTCATAGCTACTGTGAGTTTTAAGAATTTACACGACCATGAGCACGCCCATGATGTTGAACGTGTCGATAGTTCTGAGACACAGAATGTATTACACGCCCAGTGACACGCCCGTGGTTATGAGCGTGTCAATGTTTCTGTGTTGTGGAGTTAGGGCACGATCAGGGACACGCCCGTGTGTGTGAGCGTGTCAAGTCTAGAGCTTGCCCTAGTTGAGTCTTAACCTTATAATCTCATGAGAGTTTCCTCATTCTTTTGGAATAGGTTGTGAAGAAGGTGAATTACCCTAACTCAAGTGGTGATAGATTCTTGAAAGGTAAGTGTTTAGAGTTGTGTGGGTCACTTTTGAAATAAGTTCCAAATACATTATTGCATACACTCATATGATATTGAGAATTGAGACATAGTTGATTATATGTGAATGTTGTGATGAGTATGTACAATATGTGTTGATACCATTAATTATATCCATGTGAATAATGAATTGATTAATGTGATGATGAAATATAATGTGAAAGATATGAAGCCATGATGGTTGGCTATGATAATGAAAATGAGATGATTAAGGCATGGTTGCCTAGTTGATTGTGGATTATGAAATGAATTGAGAAAGAAATTGATAAAGAGATAAATGAAATCATTGTGTTTCTAATATGTCTATTCAATTTTCAGAGTTCTGAGTTTGGCGGCATGCCTATGAATAACTGGATAGGTGAAATGGTCGGGCCGTAAGCCGAATCCAGTTGATAAATGAGAAATGTGATGTTTTTGGGGTGAAATGACCGGGTCGTAAACCTAAAAAACATATTATGAAACTAGATTGAGTGAAATGACAGGGTCGTAAACTCAAATCTAGTTGATTATCCATGGATATATATATATATATATTGCCTACGGGGCTAGACACAAGGTGTCAATATGGACCAAAGCAGTAACTCTGAACTTTGAATAACATATTAGTGTGTTTTGGGCCCGTGTCTGTCTTAGTTGCAAATGTGATTTATGAATGAAGAAACAATTAAATAATAAGATCTAATGTACAAATATGAAATGTGATATGATTATGTATGGTTTATGAATTGCATAATGGTGATATGTGCATTGCATTAAAGCATCATGTTTGTATGAGTTGCACCACTGAGCTATTAGCTCAGCGCGATTGTGGTTCATCGCGCAGGTAACAGAGTTGAACCCGAGAGTTCTTCGAGACCGAGTGAGAGTAGGCATTGAAGAGTTGACTTTTGGACTTAAAGATCAGAGAAGAGCTGCCAATTATGTATATATTTTATATTTGTGTATTCGGATTTTGATGTATAAGTATTTGTAAATATTCGTTCTATTTTTCGCTGCGTTTTGAAATGAACTTTCTATTTATTTTGTTTTATAAACTCTTTTAAAAGTTTTAAATTTGTTCACATTATATAAGTATGGTGTCAAGTGTGATTTGTAAAATGTGGCATTTCTATATTCAGTATACGTATATTACGATCGTATTAGCATGCTGTGTACGTATACGGGGTATCGGGGTGTTACAACTCCTTCATCTCAGGTATGGTTTCTCTCTCTCTCTCTCTCTCTCTCTCTCTCTCTCTATTTCTCTGCCATTATTGTGTTTAATGTGGAAAAGCATATAAATTTAGTTCTAAATAAATTTTAAAAATACTAAAAAAAAGGAATGGAAAGACTGAGAAGGAAAGAAAGTTAGGAATTAATTAGCTAAATATAATAACAGAAATAAAAATAAATAATAAAAAAGAGGAAAATAATAGAAATACAAATCAAAGTTATAATATGGTGACAGATATCACATTGAAGAAGAAGTGGAAAAAATGGAGAGTTTGTAGAGTTGGGTAGGTCTGGATTTTTAATTGTACTTTGAAGTCTTTGTTTCCTTTTCTTGTTTTCTCTGTATTTTATTTACTATTAGCCTATGCTTTTGGGTGCTCTTCAATTCAATGTTATATAATGTAGAAGCAATAATATAATCTTTTATTCTAATTTCTTTTTTTAGTGGAGAGGCCCCTGTTTTATAGGTTTATTTAAGCACTCTTAACTCACCTTATTTAATTTCTCACCACTTAATCAAGAAAGAGATAGGGAAATAAAAACAGAGAGAGAAAAGTCATTTTCTTGGGGTTTATGGTGCAATTGATTTCAAGAAAAAAAAATTCGATTTGATCTTTGGCTTATTGTGATTTTTGATATGTCATAAATGGTGCTATTGTGTTAGTTTACTTTTTTTTTTTTCTTTGTTGAATGAATGAGAAATGGATTTTATATCAAGAAATATAAAGTTCTTTTTCTATGAAGAACAAAAAGCGTGATGCTGATGAACACATTTTTGAATCATTATTATTTAAATGGCATATCTTTTGAGTTTTTTGACTGACATATATGTTGATTTTCTATGATATAGTTGATATATTTTGACCTAAATTTATAAGGTTTGATATGGAACTATAAAAGCACATAGCATTTGTGTTCCATATGCTATTTAAATGTCTTATATAGTGAAGAATTGTGATTTTGTTGACTGATATGTATTGATCTTTGATGATATGGATTGATATGGTTAGAAATGGCTTGATGTGGGACTTCTAAAATATAAATCATTATTGTTATAGATTTAATTAACTGAACAGTGTTGGTCTTTGATGATATGGGGTGATATGTCTTGATATGGGTTGATATGTTTTCATATGGCTTGATATGGAACTTTTAAAACACATAGCATTTGACATATGTTGATGTTTTAGGCAGTAAATAAAAGTGTTTTATTGACTGATATATGTTGATCTTTGATGATATGAGGTGAAATATCTTGATATAGGTTGATATATTTTCATATGGGTTGATATGAGACTTCTAAAATAGATAGCATTTGAGTTTTGTATGTTGTTTAGATATTTTATATAATATATAAAATTATTTTATTGACAGATATGTATTGATCTTTGATGATATAGTGTGATATGTCTTGATATGGTTTGATATGGGACTTCTAAAATAGATAGCATTTGAGTTCTATATGTTGTTTAGATATTTTATATAGTATATAAAATTATTTTTTTTTTACTGATATGTGTTGATATTTGATGATATGGTGTGATATGTCTTGATATGGGTTGATATTTTTTCATATGGTTTGATATGGGACTTCTAAAACACATAGCAATTTGAAATTTATATGTTTGTTTTTATGTTTCAAACAGTAAATAAAAATGTTTTGTTGACTGCTATGTGTTGATCTTTGATGATATGGGGTGATATATCTTGATATGGGTTGATATGTTTTCATGTGACTTGATATGGGACTTCTAAAACACATAGCATTTGACATATATATATTGTTTAGATGTTTTATGTAGTAAATAAAAGTGTTTTGTTGACTAATATGTGTTGATCTTTGATGATATGGGGTAATATATTTTGATATGGGTTGATATGAGACTTCTAAAATAGATAGCATTTGAGTTTTGTATGTTGTTTAGATGTTTTATATAGTATATAAAATTATTTTGGTGACTGATATGTGTTGATCTTTGATAATATGGTGTGATATGTCTTGATATGGGTTGATATATTTTCATATGGATTGATATGGGACTTCTCAAATAGATAGCATTTGAGTTCTATATGTTGTTTAGATGTTTTATATAGTATATAAAATTATTTTGTTGACTGATATGTGTTGATATTTGATGATATGGTGTGATATGTCTTGATATGGGTTGATATATTTTCATGTGGCTTGATATGGGACTTCTAAAACACATAGCATTTTGACATTTATATGTTGTTTTTATGTTTCAGACAGTGAATAAAGTGTTTTGTTGACTACTATGTGTTGATCTTTGATGATATAGGGTGATATATCTTGATATGGGTTGATATGTTTTCATGTGGCTTGATATGGGACTTCTAAAACACATAGCATTTGACATTTATATGTTGTTTAGATGTTTTAGATAGTAAATAAAAGTCTTTTGTTTACTGCTATGTGTTGATCTTTGATGATATGGGGTGATATATCTTGATATGTATGGGTTGATATGTTTTCATATGGCTTGATATGGGACTTCTAAAATTGATAGCATTTGAGTTGTATATGTTGTTTGGATGTTTTATATAGTAAATAAAAGTGTTTTATTGACTGATATGTGTTGATATTTCATGATATGGGGTGATATGTCTTGATATTGGTAGATATGATTTCATATGCCTTGATATGAGACTTCTATTATATATAGGATTAGACTTCTATATGTTGTTTAGATGTTTTAGACATTAAATAAAAGTGTTCTATTGACTCCTATATGTTGATCTTTGATGATACGAAGTTATATATTTTGATATGGATTGATATGATTACCTACGCCTTGATATGGGACTTCTATAATACATAGGATTTGACTTCTATATGTTGTTTAGAAGTATTTGACAGTAAATAATTGTGGTTTTGTGGATTGATCTGTGTTGATATTCTATGATATGTCTTGATATGTCTTGATGTGGGTTGTTATGTCTTGATATGGGTTGATGCGAGACTTCTAAAATAGATAGCATTTGAGTTCTATATGTCGTTTAGATGTTTTATATAGTATATAAAATTGTTTTGTTGATTGATATGTGCTCATCTTTTATGATATGGTGTGATATGTCTTGATATGGGTTGATATGGTTTCCTATGCCTTGATATGAGACTTCTATAATACATAGGATTTGACCTCTATATATTGTATAGATATTTTTGACAGTAAATAAATGTGTTTTTATGGACTTATATATGTTGATATTCTATGATATGTTTTGATATGTGATGATATGAGTTGATATGTTTTCATATGGGTTGATGTGAGACTTCTAAAATAGATAGCATTTGAGTTCTATATATTGTTTAGATGTTTTATAGTATATAAAATTATTTTGTTGACTGGTATGTGCTCATCTTTGATGATATGGTGCGATATATCTTGATATGGGTTGATATGGTTTCCTATGCCTTGATATGGGACTTCTATAATACATAGGATTTGACCTCTATATATTATTTAGATATTTTTAACAGTAAATAAATGTGCTTTTGTGGACTTATATGTGTTGATATTCTATGATATGTTTTGATATGTGATGATATGTGTTGATATGGGTTGATATGTCTTGATATGGGTTGATATATTTTCATATGGGTTGATGTGAGACTTCTAAAATAGATAGCATTTGAGTTTTGTATATTGTTTAGATATTTTATATAGTATATAAAATTATTTTGTTGACTGATATCTGTTCATATTTGATGATATGGTGTGATATGTCTTGAAAATGGTTGATATAGTTTCTTATTCCTTGATATGTTACTTTTATAATATATAGGATTTGACCTCTATATATTGTTTAGATATTTTAGACAGTAAATAAAAGTGTTTTGTTGACTGATCTATATTGATCTAATAAGATATGGGTTGATATGTGATGATATGACTTGATATATTGCTAATAAAATTTCATTTTTTCCATGTTGGTTATATGTTAAAATTAGGCTATAATTTTGTTTTGCAGGCATAAAATGATAATTTTGTCTAAATCAATGTCCAATTCCAGTAGTGAACAATCTCCTGTACGGGAGGATGAAAAATGCTAGCCCCGGGGTGATGTCTATAACAAGTCCCAAAGGCTCACGAATTAAAAAGATGATATATACTCAACTAGAAGGTAAGAAAGAAAAAAAAAAGTCAAATGGGTGCTATTTCCAAAGCCAAAACATTATGAAGACGAATCTAAAAGAAATGATGATGAAGATGTAAGTAAATATCAATACTTTAATTTTTCATATTTTGCTAGTGTTCTATAATTTAATGATTAAATTTATTACAGGTGCCTAAATATGTTATTGCAAAAAATACATGGAATCATCAACAAGTCAACACTGTAGGTTATGGTTTGAATACCCTTAGTATGATTAGAGATATCATCGGGAACGACAAGGAGAAGGTTTGTATATTATCAGTTGTTTTACAACTTACTTGTATTAAAACATTGTTTAGCCTTGACTATTCCATGTCAACTATTTAATGCCTTAAAAAAAATTTTTAGGTGGCTGCCTTTCACCGATACAAAGTAGGCCATCTTATAAGCGTTGATCATTCAAAGTTTCACAATTGGCCCAGATTAATCCATTGGCTTTTCATTCAGCAAGTGCCAAATACAAAGCCATATGAGATATCATTTAAATTGGGCAATCCTTCATCCACTCCAGGTTCAAAGTGTATTGCTTAATAACTGGATTGGAGTACTCCAATGTAGAGGATATGGATATGGATAGTTCACCTCTTGTGGATAGATATAGGGGATTAACTCATAAACAACTATATGAAGAATTCAAAGCTTGCAGGGATCAGGAATTGCAAGTTAAACTAGGTGTTGCATTCTTCATTGAGTTTCTAATCCTTTGGAAGGGTAAAACGTCAAAAATAGACCCAAAAACAATGGCTCTTGTGGATGATTTGGAGGCCTTTAAAAGGCATTGCTTGGGGGTTTGCGGGCTGAAAATTTTTATGCCCACATTTAAAGAAAGTGTTGAAGAGGTTGGAGGAAAAACCAGCTGGCAGTGGGTATTCCTTGACTGGATTCTTCGATGTCCTCCATATATATGCAATGGAGGTCATCTTGGCTCTATCACTAGTTGGAGCGAAGAAGATATCTTCTGCATTCTCTCGGATGAATAACTGGAGCTTTAACAAGAAACATGCATTTGCTAAGATATGGATTTTGTTGGCGTGTCAGGTAAACACAACGTTTCTTTGTTTTGTTTCTCTTAAGTTTTAATATATTTGATATCAATACATGTTAGTCCATATAAATTATTTACATTAATTTCAAACATCAATGCATAGGAATTGTATGCGGTGCCTATGAAGATGACTACTTTCGAATCCGCACATCCTGCTATGCTAGGATTCAAAGTTGAAGACGAACACAAGGAAGAAAAGGGCATTCCTAAGTATAAGGAGAAGATGAACACTGGAAAACCTCAAAAACAGAAGAACCTGCTGATCCGGCTCAAGGTAATCCTTCAAATATTTATAATGTGGCAGGTGGTGTTGTCATGTTGTAAAGATAAATTTAATTTTATTAACATTTAATCGTTTAGGATTCAAAAAGGAAAAAATTAGATGCACTTGAACAACGATGCATATATTTGGAGAAAAAGTGCAAGAATCTGGAACATGAAAACAAAGTAAACGCAAACGCGATCAAAGATATGAAGGCTACTATAGGATTACAGAGTGACAGAATTGTAGCCTTGGAGGAAGAAGGTAGAAAAAAGAAGAAAGAGGACAGTCCAATCACTCCCATTTTTACTCCTTACACTCCGTACATTTTGTTAATTAAATTATAATTATTTGTATTAATTTAGCATTGTGTCATTGCATTTATAATATATAAGCAGCCTGAATAATGATCATTTTTTCAGCAAAGATAATTTTATTAAAAGAGAAGATGAAGATGTTGCACTGGCCAGCCAATCGATAGTGGAGGTTTCACACACTGCATTTGAGATGGAAAAAAAGAAAAGGGTTTTTGTTCCAAAGAAAAGAGTGCATGTTCCAAATCAAAAGTACCTCAGAGATGAATGGACACCTAAGGGCAGAGGAGGACAAAGCAACAAGACCAAACGTTTACATGTAGAATATCGAAAGATGACAAATGAAAGTACCTATGCTCATGTACTTCCACTAGACCCTTTATCTTCTCCATCTCCATAACAATCTTCAAATTTTGGTGAATGGTGGAAATTGCATTTTCATAAATATAAATTGTAAGTCCTTCATACTTATAGTTCTTCATTATTCAATATAATTTAATTACATAGTTGTTTACGATTTTGGATTTTTATTTATAACAGTGAGCATAACAAATATGATGAATTGCCATCAAGCGAAATGTACAACTTCCTGTTCGAAAAACAAACTCAAAATCAATTTGGTATCGTCTGAGGGTGAAGGATGCATGGCTTTCAAATGATGTAAGATTTATTCAATTTTGTTAAGTCATATTTGCTAATGGTGTATGCATATATATATCAAATTAAATACATTGTTCTATGATTTGCAGGAGATTTTTGTATTTGTCCCAAGATGGAAACCAAGAGGGGGGGTGAATTGGTTTCCTCAAGAAGTAATGATAATTTAAAAAACTCAACAAACAAGAAATGCGGAATATAGAGAATGTTGAGTAATGAAAGAAGAAAGAACACACAAGATTTATAGTGGTTCGGATTTACTTCAATCCTACATCCACTTCCTTAACAACTTGTTAAGGTTCCACTAGACTTTGAAGTTTTTACAAGCTCACTTCCAACTTTGGTGTTTTCACAAGTTCACACCTAACTTTACAAGTGTTTTTCTAAGGCTTACACTCAAGAACCTTTAATGGAGTTTTTAAGGCTTACTCTCACAACCCAAACAAGAGTTTTACAAGGCTTACTCTCACAACCCAAGTGTTTCCCAAGCTCACACTCAAACTTATACAATGGTGTTTTCAATGCTAACACCTAACATTCATTACAATTCAAATGTAAGTTTAAGTAAAAGAAAATTTGTTGCTTGGCTATCAAAATCTGATTTCTTGCTTCTACTCTTTTGTTTTCTCATAGAAACATTGTATTTATAGCCAATGTGGTCTTACTAGCAGTTATTGATATTAATAATAAAGTCTTGGCAGTTTAGACCTCCTTTACTTAAACTGTCCGAAGCACTTCGCGGTCGCCCTTCATACAAGGATGGTCGCGCTCATGCTTCCCGCGGTCGTCCTTTAACAAGGGACGGTCGCTGCTTTTAAAAAAGCTTCAACGGTCAAATTTTAGTGCTCTGCAGCTGGAATCTTGCCCATGCTGTGTTTGTCGGGACGGTTCTTGCCCATGCTGTGTTTGTCGGGACGGTCGTGCCTAGCAAAGGTGCGGTCGCCCTTTTTGAATATTGAAGTGGGTTTATAACGGTCATGTCACGTGTCATTCTCTGACAGGGCAGAAGAGATATCCGCCATAATTTGAATATCGCGGTCACCCTATGTAGCATCTCGCGGTCGAATTGAGGTTCTCGCGTCAAACTTCTGGACGCACCTGAGGACGCGAACACTACTGTCTCTTTGAGCGAATTCTTCCTGAATTGGTAGAGCGGTCGCGACTCTTAATGGGCGGTCGCTAATATGGTAATCGAGGCCGAGTCATTCGCCATTCTTGTCACCGCGAACCTTACTGTGATTGTAATGATTTGACTTCCTTGGTTAGCGGTTGTCCATATACTGGGACGGTCGCTCTTCGTTAGGAGCGGCCGCGACTGAGGTCGAGCTTCTGACCGCGAAACCTACTGTGATAAGGTTTCATCCTGTAATTGCGTGGAGCGGTCGTATTCTGGTCTGGTGCGATCACTAGAAGTGTTCTGTTCAGTCTTTTTGAAGCAACCTAATCCTGCAACAAGATTCTTCAAACACATGTTAAATGGATCATTCAATTTGAGTTGTCAAGTATCAAAATTGAGATCTTTTGTCTAACAATCTTCCCCATTTTGACTTTGACAATTCAAATGGAATGATGAGAAAAATAATAAGTTTAAAATACTCCCCCTTAACATATGCATGAATCATGATTAAGAGCATTGTGATTATTAGATTATCTTGGTGCAAATGTTATTGTTTGATGCAAACATTTCTCCCCCATAAACATTTCTCCCCCATTGTCAATAAACATACCTTGGTGCAAATGTTCAACAATCATTCCAAGTTATTTCATTTCTCCCCCATTGTCATAGGCAAAATGTTTATTTAGTTTAAATATTGTTTGATGATTTAAACATTGATGATTTAAAAGTAGTGAACATTATGTTTATTAAAATATAGAGAAAAATACAAGGAGATAGCAAAAAAAAACAACAAAACAAATCAAGGCAGAACACAAAATGTAAATATAAAACTATGAAAAACTATGTAAATCTAATCAGATTCATCATCCTCATCTATCTCTTCTTCTACTAAAGGAGTTTTTCCTTTATCAAGAGGAGCAATAGAGGCAGAGCTAATGCTAATGGACTCTTCTTCTTCAGGAAGGCTTTGGGTATGATCACTTATATCCCAATCTTCAAGATTGCATTGAGGCAAGTCCAGTTTGCCTTGCATATCATATAGATCATGATGCATGTGAGATATAAGGTCAATTCTTTTGTTCAAGTGCTGGAATCTCTTGGAGACACTTTTCTTGAACTTAGAGAGTTTCCTGGAGAGAGATTTGATAGCTTGGAGGATGAGTTGTGTAGAGGATGAAGTGGTTTCTTGAGCAGCTTTTGATGAAGTTGCTTTTGGAGGTAATTCCACAGCAACTTCCACAGAGTCTCCCTCTTCCTCAATTGTGTACCTTGGCCTTTTCTTTTGTCTATCCACAACTCCTTTTTTGCCAAAGTAATACACATATGATCCTTCAATCTTCCTCACACATCCAGCATGCTCTAAGTAGTCAATAGTAATGGCACTAGAGGCAAGATTGAAAGGGTTTCTCAAAGTAGCTAAGTTCAAATCATTCAGTAGGTTTAGGTGCCTAGCTATTTGAGTAATTTGTGAGGATAGGAAGAAAGTTCCAGTTCTTGTGACTGCATGATGATAGAGGGTGTCAATCAAGAACTTGGTTGTGTTTATTTTGATTTTGTGGGTGAAAGCATATAAAAAGATGAGGTCTCTTTTGGTTACTTTCTCATTCCCATCTGCTCTTTGATGGATGGTGTAGGTGATAATCCTATGGAGCATCCAATGGGTGAGAGATTTGATGTGTCTGGCTTTGGATTCTTTTTCAAAACAAGTTTCTACTGAAATTTCTTGCCAGAATTCAGAAAGAGTTTGGTTTGAGAAGATTTGGTCATTGTGGGAGGTTATACCATCAGTAGGGAAGTTCCAAATGCTGCCAAAATCTTCTAGGGTTAAGGATTGGTATTGATCAAAGAGTTTAAACCTAACCCCATACCATCCTAGTGCAGAGTTAGCACTTTTTTCTATTTGAAAAGACATTAGAAACTCCTTGCTTAAACTGGAATAACCTACCTCTTCTGGAAATACAAACTTTCTCCATCCAAGGACATCTAGCAATCTCTCAATCTCGTCCTTGATATTTAGGGCAGAAAGCATCCCACCAAAAGGAGATTTGGTTCCTTCAACCTTTTTTCTCTTCAACATAGCATACCTAACATCTTCCTCAGAAGTTTGGTGGTGAGGTTTGTGAATTTTCTCACCTCTTCTAGACTGTGGAGGAGATGGAGGATCAACTATGGGTTCTCTTATAGTGATTCCTCGAACTCTCTTGGCTTGTCCTTTTATTTTGGAAGTGGTTTTCTTTTTGGGAGCCATCAGAACAGACAAAACAGAAGAGAACAGGAAAACAGAGGGTGATTGA
Source organism: Garcia nutans (assembly GCA_947685225.1). NCBI lineage: Eukaryota > Viridiplantae > Streptophyta > Magnoliopsida > Malpighiales > Euphorbiaceae > Garcia > Garcia nutans. Next base: position 59,248,154 of record CANTUV010000007.1, read on the forward strand.
GAAACAGATGATTTTGAGAAGTTTTTAGGGTTTCAGAGGGAAGTTTGTATGTTTTAATAAGCAAAATATCAGAGAAACTGATGTAACATACTCTTAAATAGATGGAATTAAGAAAATAGCCGTTTGTGACTGTTGAAAGTTAAGAGTTGCAACCTGGCACACAGCCAACGGTTATAAAATTTCGAGCAGAGTGTACAGGGTGCGGTCGCAAATTCAACAGGGTGCGATCGCGAAATGGGTCTAGCGACCACTAACACTATCAGTACGCTCGCGAGTGAAGAATTTATCTGTAACTGTCGAAACTATTCAAATTAGTGCGGCCGCGCACAAATTTTCTCGACCGCGCACAGAGATTTTTTATTGAATGAATCTGGCAGACAAGATAGCGATCGCGAAAGGACACTGGAGTGACTGCGAAAGACTTAAAAATGAAAGATTCAAGGAAAGATGGAAGATATTTCTAGTGTTTTAAGAAAAAATAAATTCATGCACATAGAAACTTCATTGATAGGCAATTAATTCAAAGTGATTCCATCAATCATTCCTAAGTTAAGTTTGATGAAGTTAAGTCTATCTTCATTCAAGGGTTTTGTAAAGACATCAGCAAGTTGATTTTGTGTATCAATGAATTCTAGGATTATATTCTGATTTTGTACATTTTCTCTCAAGAAATGATGTCTAATATCTATATGCTTGGATCTAGAATGTTGGATAGGATTTTTAGACAAATTGATAGCACTAGTGTTGTCACATTTAATGGAGATATTGTTAAAAACTTTACCATAGTCAAGCAATTATTGTTTCATCCATAATACTTGTGTGCAACAAAAACATGCTGCAACATATTCAGCTTCCGTTGTGGATAAAGCAACCGATGCTTGTTGTTTACTATGCCAAGAAACTAGACAATTACCAAGAAAGTGACATGCTCCTGTAGTGCTTTTCCTATCTAAGATACTACCAGCATAATCTGCATCTGAAAAGCCTACGATATGAAATGATGTGTTTTTAGGATACCAAAGTCCTAAATGCATTGTGCCACTCAAATATTTCAAGATTCTCTTAGTGGCATTCAAGTGTGATTCTTTAGGACTAGTTTGAAATCTAGCACAAAGACATACACTATACATTATATCAGGCCTAGAAGCAGTTAAGTAAAGTAGTGATCCGATGATACCTCGATATTTCTTCTCATCTACTGCTTTACCATTTTCATCTTTACCTAATTTCAAGGATGTGCTCATTGGAGTTTTGCTAGTTTTGCAGCCATCCATTCCAAATTTCTTGATGAGTTCTTTTGTATATTTGGATTGGTTGATGAAGATCCCATCTTCACATTGCTTGACTTGCAGTCCAAGGAAGAACTTGAGTTCACCCATCATGCTCATTTCAAATTCCCTAGTCATACAAGAAGCAAATTCTTTGCACAAGGCTTCATTAGTAGCTCCAAATATTATGTCATCCACATAAATTTGTACAATCAAAATGTTATGCTTATCCTTTTTAACAAAGAGAGTTGTGTCTACTTTTCCTTTTGAAAAACCATTTTCAAGTAAATATGCACTAAGTTTATCATACCAAGCTCTAGGTGCTTGTTTCAATCCATATAAAGCTTTGGTAAGTTTGAAAACATGATCAGGAAATTTGTAGTTTTCAAAACCTGGAGGTTGTACTACATAGACTTCTTCGCTTATAAGTCCATTTAGAAATGCACTTTTAACATCCATTTGAAAAAGCTTAAAGTTCATGTGACATGCAAAAGCAAGTAATATTCTAATAGCTTCTAATCTGGCTACAGGGGCAAAGGTTTCATCATAGTCAATACCTTCTTCTTGATTATAGCCTTTGGCTACCAATCTTGCTTTATTTCTAATAATGTGACCATTTTCATCAAGCTTATTCCTATAGACCCATTTGCATCCTATTATAGAATGATCTGTAGGTCTAGGAGTAAGTTGCCAAACATTATTTCTTTCAAATTGATTAAGTTCATCTTGCATTGCAGTTATCCAATTTTCATCATTTAAGGCCTCCTCAACAGTCTTTGGCTCAATTTGAGAAACAAAAGCAAAATTAACATCTATATGATTAGTTTTAGATCTAGTGATTACTCCCTTAGATGTTTCTCCAATGATGAGTTCCTTAGGATGATCTTTCTTGTATTGCCAATCCTTAGGTAGATCTTGAGTCTTTTCTTCAAGTTCATACTGATTTATCTTTGGAGCATCAATAGATTCAAGAGGTTCAAGAGTACCTGCAGGGTCATTGAAAGTAATACCTTTCTTTTGATCAAGTTTAGATGACTCATCAAATACAACATGCATTGTTTCTTCTATAACTAGAGTTTTCTTGTTAAATACTCTATATGCTTTGCTATATGATGAATATCCTAGGAATATGCCTTCATCTGATTTGGATGAAAATTTTCCAAGATTATCCTTGGTATTTAATATGAAGCATTTGCATCCGAATACTCTAAAATATCCAATTCTGGGAATTCTTCCATTCCATAGCTCATAAGAAGTTTTATTAGTTAAATGCCTTTTGTAAACACGATTTGCAATGTAGCAAGCTGTATTAACGGCTTCTGCCCAAAAATAAGATGGTAAATCATATTCATTGAGCATTGTCCTAGCCATTTCAATTAAAGTTCTATTTTTCCTTTCAACTACACCATTTTGCTGTGGAGTTCTAGGAGCAGAAAAATTATGTGAAATGCCAAGTTCATTACAAAAATCTTCAAAATTTTCATTCTCAAATTCTTTGCCATGATCACTTCTAATAGATGTGATCACATATCCTTTTTCATTTTGAACTCTTTTTGCAAACGTTTTGAAGAAATTAAAGGCTTCATTCTTTTGAGCTAAGAAATTAACCCATGTGAATCTAGAGTAATCATCAACAAGAACAAATGCATATGATTTGCCTCCTAAGCTTGTAACTCTATTTGGTCCAAACAAATCCAAATGAACGAGCTCTAAAGGTCTAGAGGTGCTTATAACACTCTTTGTTTTAAATGAGCTTTTATGTTGCTTACCATGTTGACAAGGTTCACAAATCCTATCTTTATCATATTTTATCTTAGGTAAGCCATCAACTAAGTTTTCATTACAGATATATTTCAATTGATCCATACCAGCATGACCTAGTCTTTTATGCCATAACCATGCATCATTATTAGTGGACATTAAACATGTATGATTTGAATGTATGTTGACATTATAAGTGTTGTTTGTTCTAGTACCTTTAAATATGATAACATCATTTGAATTCGTGATCTTGCATTCTTTGGAATCAAAATTAACAAAGTATGCTTTATCACAAAGTTGACTAACACTAAGCAAGTTATGTTTCAAACCATCAACAAGCCATACATCTTCTATTAAATCCTTACCAATAGAACCAATGGAGCCAACACCAAGAATTTTACCTTTAGCATTGTTTCCAAAAGTTACATTACCTCCATGTTTGTAGGTAATACTTGTGAAGAGCTTTGCATTCCCAGTCATATGCCTTGAACATCCACTATCCACAAGCTATGTGCTTTCATTGATAGTAGATTTTAGGCATACCTACAAGACAATTGTGATCATCTTCTTTTAGGTACCCACATGAAGTTGGGTCCTTGATGGTTAGTAGAAAAAGTGCCTTCTAACTTGAGATGAGCCTTTCTTATATAGCAAGAAAAATTTTTGTGTCCAAATTTCATGCAATATGTGCATCGCCATAGTATTTTATACTTCTGCATTTTTCTTTTCGTATTTAAGGTATTATGCATACAGTTACAAGTATGTTATTTCTTTTGTGCAAGTTTAGTGAACAACAATGCATAATTATTTTTGGCTTTATCTCCTAGCAAACCATAAGGAGTTCTTTTAGACTTGGGGCAAGCATCTTTGATATGATCATCAGAAATTTCAATTGTAGATGCTTTTACAAATGTTGGTTTGCTTGGTGCAATGTTGGTTGAGCCATTGAATCCTAATCCATACTTTAAGGAAGGTGATCTTTGATTATTAATTAATGTGTTCAATGCTTCCTTTCCTTTATGAAATCTGGAAATTGATTCTTTTAGTTCTTTTAGTTCATGCTTCAATGTCTCATTTTCTTTAATAACTTTTTCTAAGTCTTGTGAGTTTTTATTTAACTCTCCTATCGTATTCATCAAGTGTTCATTTGAGGTTTTCAATTCTAAGGTAGAATTCTTTAAGCATATAAAATCTTTTTCTAACTTAGAGTTTTTCTCTTTATAGAGCATCATTTTAGAGAAATATTTTTCTATTTTAAAATTCATGTGCTCAATCAAATCACTATCATCTATATCATTTATATCATCATGTGCTACTAGATCAAAGGATTGAGTACTTACCTCATTGGAGTCATCTTCAATAGCCATGAGACATAGATTTGCAATTCCTTCTTCTTCTTCTTCTCCACTTGAAGAAGAGTCATCCCATGTGGCTTTGAGAGACTTTTTATTTTCTTTATCCCATTTCCTTTTGTTTTTTAATTTGTAGTAATCCGATTTGATGTGACCAGTTTTTCCACATTCATAGCACTTTACCTCATTTTTCTTTTCTTTATCTTTGAAGGAGAATTTAGGAGGTGTACCTTTGTTTGCTTGTAATCTTTTCTTCCTTTTCCATTCATTGATTCTTTTGGAGAACATTGCCATTTCATATTCATCATCAGTACCTTCATTGCTTGAGCTCTCAACTTCTTTTATTGCTTTGAGTGCAATTGGTTTTCTTTTTTCTTTTTCACCTTGATCTTCTTCTTTCTCACTGTGTAGCTCAATTGTGAGTAGTTTACCAACTAGCTCATCGGTTCTCAATGTGCTGAGATCATGAGCTTCTTCTATGGATGATACTTTGGATTCAAAGTTCTTTCTAGCTCTTAGGGCTCTCAAGATTTTACTGTTTACATCACCTTGATCATATACCTTGCCATACTTTTTTAGTTCATTGACAATAGCAAGCAAGCGATTTGTCATGTCGGTGACATTTTCATTTGGTTTCATCTTGAATAGCTCATACTCATGAACATGCATTTGTTTCTTAGTAAATCTCACTTAAGTCGTACCTTCATGGTAGTTTTCGAGTGTTTTCCAAATGCAATGTGCACAAGTTAAATGTTGAACTCTTCCACCTTCTTCTCTTGAAATGGAATTCATCGAGATGGAAGCAGCTCTATTGTTCTTGAATCGATCTCTGATATTGCTAGTTGACCATTGAGCTTTGGGAAGTGGAACTTGAATACCTTCAACTTCATAGGTAGGAGATTTCCACTCACTTTCCACGAAATCCCATAGTTCAATCCCTTCACTGTCTAGAAACAAATACATTTTGTGTTTCCAGTATGAATAATCAGTTCCATCAAATTAGGGTCTAAGAATAGAGTTAAGATTTCCATGAGAGCTTGATGAAGCAGAAGTTGCCATAGTGGATCAGATTTCACAATTAAATTTAAGAAATCTCAGGCTCTGATACCAATTGTTGTCCCAAGATGGCAACCAAGAGGGGGGGTGAATTGGTTTCCTCAAGAAGTAATGATAATTTAAAAAACTCAACAAACAAGAAATGCGGAATATAGAGAATGTTGAGTAATGAAAGAAGAAAGAACACACAAGATTTATAGTGGTTCGGATTTACTTCAATCCTACATCCACTTCCTTAACAACTTGTTAAGGTTCCACTAGACTTTGAAGTTTTTACAAGCTCACTTCCAACTTTGGTGTTTTCACAAGTTCACACCTAACTTTACAAGTGTTTTTCTAAGGCTTACACTCAAGAACCTTTAATGGAGTTTTTAAGGCTTACTCTCACAACCCAAACAAGAGTTTTACAAGGCTTACTCTCACAACCCAAGTGTTTCCCAAGCTCACACTCAAACTTATACAATGGTGTTTTCAATGCTAACACCTAACATTCATTACAATTCAAATGTAAGTTTAAGTAAAAGAAAATTTGTTGCTTGGCTATCAAAATCTGATTTCTTGCTTCTACTCTTTTGTTTTCTCATAGAAACATTGTATTTATAGCCAATGTGGTCTTACTAGCCGTTATTGATATTAATAATAAAGTCTTGGCAGTTTAGACCTCCTTTACTTAAACTGTCCGAAGCACTTCGCGGTCGCCCTTCATACAAGGATGGTCGCGCTTATGCTTCCCGCGGTCGTCCTTTAACAAGGGACGGTCGCTGCTTTTAAAAAAGCTTCAACGGTCGAATTTTAGTGCTCTGCAGCTGGAATCTTGCCCATGTTGTGTTTGTCGGGATGGTTCTTGCCTATGCTGTGTTTGTCGGGACGGTCGCGCCTAGCAAAGGTGCGGTCGCCCTTTTTGAATATTGAAGTGGGTTTATAACGGTCATGTCACGTGTCATTCTCTGACAGGGCAGAAGAGATGTCCGCCATAATTTGAATATCGCGGTCGCCCTATGTAGCATCTCGCGGTCGAATTGAGGTTCTCGCATCGAACTTCTGGACGCACCTGAGGACGCGAACACTACTGTCTCTTTGAGCAAATTCTTCCTGAATTGGTAGAGCGGTCGTGACTCTTAATGGGCGGTCGCTAATATGGTAAGCGAGGCCGAGTCATTCGCCGTTCTTGTCACCGCGAACCTTACTGTGATTGTAATAATTTGAGTTCCTTGGTTAGCGGTCATCCATATACTGGGACGGTCGCTCTTCGTTAGGAGCGGTCGCGACTGAGGTCGAGCTTCTGACCGCGAAACCTACTGTGATAAGGTTTCATCCTGTAATTGCGTGGAGCGGTCGTATTCTGGTCTGGTGCGACCGCTAGAAGTGTTCTGTTCAGTCTTTTTGAAGCAACCTAATCCTGCAACAAGATTCTTCAAACACATGTTAAATGGATCATTCAATTTGAGTTGTCAAGGATCAAAATTGAGATCTTTTGTCTAACAGACGTCATCCTTTATTATGTGCTCCAAAAGCAGAAGTATTGTGATGAATACTTCAATCAGTGTACGACATATGGATCATGCAACATAACTGCAATGTTTTTCTATGGGTATAAAAGATTTCAGGAGAAGAAGTAGGACCCTCCATCAACTCTTCTCAAATTTGTGCAAGGTAAGAGCTAATATGGAAAATATTTTAAAGACGTTGACCTGGTATATCTTCCAGTGAATCATGAATGCCAACATTGGTTCCTTATTAAGATTAATCTTCCCGAATGGACAATTACTGCATATGATTCACTATATAGTCATCCCATACCGAAGAGAGAACTAATGATTTAGTGTCGATAGCTGCAATGTTGTTCTCTATGCTGGAGAAAGTTAGCTTTTTTGGTCAAAGGCCAGAATTGAAGAAATATAAGCAATGCAGATTAAAAATTAGATATGAGAAAAATGCATATCCGCAACAAGAGGGGTAATATACGATATTTTGATGCCTTATTTACTATGCATATAAATTTGTATGTTTTAGTTTTTTAATACTTGTACGTTATTATAGAACTGATTATGGGATGTTCTTTATGAAGTTCATAGAGCATTTCATGATGATAGGCTTAAATTTTTAGTACTGCACACAACAACTTATGGACACATTCAGATACAATACAACAGTTCATCTATGGGTACATGCAACTAATAAGAGAGAGGGCGCTTATTATTGTGAGGATGAAAATGATGACGATCTCGAGTATTTTTTGTCAGCCAACAAGGATGTTATAATTGTATATTGTGAATATAAACATTTGTTGATTTAGATGTAAATATAAACATTTGTTAATTTCAATATTGATATAGTTGTTATATGTGCTTCCAATTTATTGGGTTATCACATGTTGGAATGTCGAGGTAATATTTGTGTTACAGGTTGAGATGGATGTGTTACAGGTTATTGTGAATATGTTATTGTTGAGCATTATGTGATGAGATGTTGTTTAGGATTTCTCAAGGTTGTTGTTCTATGATTGATGTTATGGATTGATATGTTGAGCATTATAATGGATATTGATAATGGAAGTGGGATGAATGTCTTGCAGGTTCATATTAATAGGTTGAACTGATATGTGATTGTTGAGCATTATATGATGATATGTAATTGAGATTTCTCAAGGTTGTTGTTTTGTGACTGATGATATGGATTGATATATTGAGTTGTGATGATGGATATTGATTATGGAAATGGGATGGATGTCTTATAGGTTCATATTAACAGATTGAAATGATATGTGATTGTTGAGCATTATGTGATGATAAGTAATTGAGATTTCTCAAGGTTGTTGTTCTGTGACTGATGATATTGAATGATATATTGAGCTGTGATGGTGGATGTTGATAATGGAAATGGAATGGATGCCTTACAAGTTGAGATTAACAGGTTGAACTTTATATGATGAAATATCATCCTATATCAGCCCATATCAACATATATCATCACATATCAACACATAAAAATCCATATAAAACCCCATATCAAGACATATCAATCCATATCAACACATATCATCACATATCAATCCATATAAAAGCCCATTTCATCCTATATCAGTCCATACCATCACATATCAACACATAGCATCACATATCAACACATAAAAATCCATATAAAAGCCCATATCAAGATATATCAATCCATATTAACACATATCAATCCATATAAAAGCCCATTTCATCCCATATCAGTCCATATCATCACATATCAACAGATATCATCAGATATCAACACGTATCAATCCATATCAATCCATATTAATCTATATTAAAGCCCATATCATTCCACATCAGTCCATATAAATCCATATCAACACATATCATTACATATCAACACATATAAATCCATATAAAAGCTCATATCTACACATATCAATCCATACCAGTCCATAAAATTTCATATAAAAGCCCATTGCATCCCATATTAGTCCATATCATCACATATCAACACATATCATTACATATCAACACATATCAATCCATTTTAAAGCCCATATCATCCCATACCAATCCATATCAACACATATCATTACATATCAACACGTATAAATCCATATAAATCTATATAAAAGTCCATATCATCACATATCATCACATATCAACACATATCAATCCATATCAGTATATATTAATGTCCATATCATCCCATATCAGTCTATATCAACACATATCATTACATATCAACACATATAAATTCATATAAAAGTCCATATCATCACATATCTACACATATCAGTCCATAAAAATCCATATAAAAGCCCATTTCATCCCATATCAGTCCATATCAACACATATCAACACATACCAATCCATATCAATCTATTTTAAAGCTCATATTATCCCATATCAATCCATATCAACACATATCATTACATATCAACACATATAAATCCATATAAAAGTCCATATCATCACATATCTACATATATCAATCCATATTAGTCTATAAATATCCATATAAAAGCCCATTTCATCCCATATTAGTCCATATCATCACATATCAACATATATCAATCCATATCAATCCATATTAAAGGCCAAATCATCCCATATCATTAAAGATCATCACATATGAACACATATCACCACAATCCAACAATATCTAACAATATTCAACAGCCAGTCATACAATTAATTTTAACGTACTTCCAACCGAATACAACAAATGATACAACATAATGTTTTATTTTTTTAACACTCGATCCTGACATGGTTTGCAAAGAGATGAGATTTTGACAAGTAGACCTATTATTGCCACTCTCACAGCAACGACTGCACTTTGGCTGAGATATTTCCTCACTTAAAGAAGGAATCCTATATTTTTTCCATCGACCAGTTGATGTGCGCACATCTGGTGGTTGAAGAGTAATATTGTGAATGTGCTCCAGAATAGACTAATCAGTAATAATGGGAGTTAATCTAATTGGAACTTCCTGCAACAGCAAGTACTCTGAGACATATCAACAATATAATTTTTATCTACATCCTTAATGTTGTACTTTCCTCTGCTAAACGGCTCCACTTGCAAAGAAGCATTAACAAGGCTATATGATAATATCATAATTAATGGCGAATGAGGAAGAAGAAAATAAAGAACTTATATTCATGTTTTGTGCTATCATCATTCTCTTTCTCAATTTTTTTTCAACATTCGTTGACATTTTCTCTGTGGACTCTTCTACTTTGCTTCGACGTTCATAAAACCATCTTTGACACATCTTTCTGACCTCATCCACAAATGCAATAATTGGAAGCACTCGAACCTTTACAAGTGCAGCATTGACTGAATCAGAAATGTTAGTTTTCATAATGTTATGCCTTCTTCTATGCATATGAGACCGCGTCCACCTATCAAGCCCAATACCTTTCAAATATTCTTTGGCACTAGGAACAAAAATGCAAAAATCACCAAAGAGTGTGGTGAAATCACTTATTTTATAGGCTTTAACTGTTTTGCAGTAGTGCTTCTCAAGGTCTTTGGTTATATGTTTAAATTTGCACTTCAAGTTGTTTAATAAGTGATACATGTAAATCCCATGGAAAGCATTTGGGAAAACATCTGCTAAGGCCTTCTGAATGCTTAAGTGTCCGTCAGAAATAAAAACATGATCTGGTCTTTCGCCAAAAGCTTCCTTTAACCTCATAAGAAACCATGTTTGTGATGCGTAATTTTCTGAATCACCAATCCCAAATGCCAAAGGGAATATTTGTTGGTTTGCATCATGGCAAACAGCAGTAAAAAGCACACCTAGATACTTCCTTTCAAATGAGTGCCATCAATAGTAACTACAAGTCTACAATGTTGAAAACCCTTTATTGAAGCATTAAAAGCGAAGAAAAGATACAAAAATCTATTATCATCACCACATTGTAGATGTATAATCAAACCAAGATTTGTTTAGCCTAACATACGCAAATATGCAGGTAGAATTGAGAAAGATTATTCTGGAGTGTCCAATCTGATATTCTCATATGTATACTCCCGTCCCCTCCATGCAATAGAATAACTAATCTCAATACCAAATTTATTACGCACGTCATCAATCACATCTTTAGGTTTGAAAACTCTCCCTGAATTTATGAATCGCTTCTTAACACATTCAGCGATAACCCAACTAGTTGCTTATCTGTGTCTAGTCTGATCAAAATCAGTTGAACATGTATGTTGGGTCACATATTTTGTCACCATCCAATAACCCTTTGGGTCTCCAAGACTTTTTGCTCTCAATCTCCACGTACAAGTTTTATTAATACAACGCACGACCATGAAAGAAGTATTAGACTTGAAGACCTTAAACTAGAATTTCTCCCTAATTGCAATGAGGGATACTGTTGTCTTAATTTCATTCCTTGAATTAAATATTTTTTCCTCCTCAATTATTTTAGATATAGAACTTTCGCCTAGCAACTCTGGATTGCTCATTGATACAAATAACTCTATCACAGTTTCTTCATTGTCAGTAGTGGTATGATCTACCTCATTATCACAACCAACATCAATGCCATTATCGTGTTCTACCCCAGTTTGATGAAATTCTCATGATCATCATTAATATGTTCTACTCCGACATTACAAGCTACAGGAATCTCATTGTTATGTTATGCCCATTCCTCTGCATATGAATTAAGCAAATCATTTTCATTTTCATTATATTACAGGCCTACATTAATAGAATCAGTAATTGGTGAAAATCTTGCATCTGCATGTTCTGGTACCTCTACTTCGACACCTTTTTTCACACCACGAGGATCATTACTATCCCGTACGGATTTATATGCACCTTCTTCAACACTAACAATCAATGGATGTTTAAGCCTATCCTTCATAGCAATGGACATAAATATCCAAAGTGACATATCATCTATGACATCATAAAGAGGATGTGCGTCATGACCAATCAGAAATTTGAATTCAATTTTTGATGTATCGTCAATATGAAGTGCTTCATATACCGATTTCGTAAGTTCATTGAAATCAACCATTCTATTCAAGAAAACATATTCAACACTCCGCCAACATATTTGTTGATGTTCACATCAAATTTTCCCCTATATTGAATGAAAATTATTATTTCGTCCATTAAATGAATTTGTCCACCGACTAATTTGAATCCATCAATTGATACCCTACATTACAATAACCAATTATACTTACATCATAATCCATAGATACCATAACAAAATCAAAACTTTACATCGTAATCTATATAAACCATAACAAACTCAAAAAATCTCATATCAACATATATCAGCCCATATCAACTCATATCAGCCCATATCAATAAATATCAACGTATAAAAATCTATAAATACACACTGAATAATAGTTTAACACTTAACAACATACAAAAAAATTTATTCAATCTTAAATAATTACATATCAACCCATATCAACACATATCAACCTATAATTACAAATTTCTTAAAGGTTTAAAATACCTAAAACCTCATTAAAATAAAATTAAGAGAAAAAACGCTTAAACTACATAAAGAACAAAAAACTTGAGTCATATTTAAACCTATATCAACATACACTGCACACTACAATCCATTTTATTTTATAGCAAAATATGACAGGTTATAAGAAACTATGCCCTTTTAAACTCTTCAAGGCTTCATACATATACATAGCTAAGAAACATATAAAAACATATAAACTAAATAAAAAAATATTTAAACTCTTCAGTTTTTCATTCACTAAATAGAAATATACATATAGCTAAAAAAAACTAAAGTTTACTGATTTTAATTGATGATGATGCAGATCAAGTCACAACAAAAGGAAGAAGAGATGTGTAACACCCCTATACCCCATATACGCACACTACATACTACTACACCTGTAATATACGTATACCGAATACAGGAGTGCCACGGTTTATATTAGATAACCCAATCTTTTTCTTCTGCAATAATATAAGAAAACTTAAAACACTTCATATTATATTATAAACTATACTAGATAAAACATTTATTCATTATGCAGCGGAAAATGTAGTGGTATTTACATATATAAATACATCAAAATCCATGTTTACAAAACATAAAGTTTATACATGTTTGGCAGTTTGTCTCTGATCTTTAAGCCCACAATCAACACTTCAAAGTCTAGACTCGACTCGGTCTAACTGAACTCTCCGGTTATACCCTGTCACCTGCGCGATGAACCACAATCGCGCTAAGCCATAGGCCTAGTGGTACAAGCTACAATAACAATATGCTTTAATGCAATGTCAATGTCATACTTTCAAGCAATAGAGATCATATTCAAAAATGCTATATTTCATAACATTACATTTCATTATCTTATTTAATTATTTTACCATTTATGATTCACATTGAAACAAAGACAAGCATGGGCCCAAAAAGGATCTAATATGTTATTCAAAATTCAGAGTTACTTCTTTGGTCCATAATCACATTCATCAAGCCCGTAGGCAATATATATATCTATCCATGGATAATGTAACAGACCCAGTCTCTTGGACCTTAACCCGGCTAGAACCTAGGGCCCCAGTATCTTAGTCCTCAACCCGGCTAGACTGTTACTATTTTTAAGGCTTACGACCCGGTCTTTTCACCTCAAAAATATCATTTTTCATATTTATCAGCTAGGCTCGGCTTACGACCCGGTCTTTTCACCTGCCCAGCAATTCATAGGCATGCTGCCAAACCCAGAACTCTGAAAATTGAATAACATACTAGGCACACAATTAATTCATTTATCTCGTTATCAATCTCTTTCACAATTCATTTCTCATTTCATTTCTCATAATCAAACTAGGCAACCATGCCCCAATTATTTCATTTGCATCATTATAGCCAACAACAATGGCTGCACATCTCATTAAAGTATACATAGCCAATTGCATTGGACATACATTTTGATTGATCATCATATCTTTCACATTATGCAAATCATAACATTAATCAAATGTATTAACAATGTAATAAATTACTTAACACATTTATAACCAAATGTGTTAAGTCTCAAAGTCATGTAAATGTATGCAACCATGTAAGTCTGTACTTACCTCAAGAGCAACTCACACCAATCTAAACACTTCCTCTTCCAAGAATCCTCCAACGCTTGGATTAGGGCAACTCAATCTCTTCAAAACCTAATCCAAAAGTGATAATACACACTCACTTAAAGATACACATGAGATAATAAGGCTAAGAATCAACTAGGGCAAACTCTACACATGACACGCTCAACAACACGGGCGTGTTCCTAACCGTGCCCTAAACTCACAACACAGAAGCTTTGACACGCTCAGTGATATGGGCGTGTCACTGGCCGTATCAATCCTCCCTCAACACAGCAACTATGACACGCTCAGTGACATGGGTGTGTCGCTGGACGTGTCAATGCTACTACAACACAGAAGCTGTGACACGCTCAGTGACATGGCCGTGTCACTGGTCGTGTCATCCATCCAGAAAACAGAATCATTGACACGCCTAAAGACTTGGCCGTGTTTATGGGCGTGTCAGGGCAAAAATCCTGATTCTGGCAACAACAACTTCACATCCAACAAACCTCTTACTTCCACCATCTTCCACTCCAAACAAACTTAACTAAACACACCCATAAACCATACTAACTTGCAAAAACATCAAAACAACTCAATACATACATCAAACACCAATTCACAACCATCACATACACACAACTCAAACACAACACTTGTTTTCTTCAAACACCAAACTTAACTCTATCTCAAAATCAACACCAATAAGATCAAACACCCTCAAATACACCATAATCAAATATACACATACCATCAACAATCAAATACCAAACTCAAAACACAAACTTAGAAGAAAACCAAAGAATCAAGTGGAGAACTTACCAAAAGTGATGAAAACTCTTAGATTTCCAACTTGATCACTTGAAACATCCTTCAATCTTGAGTTTGGAAAGACAAAATCTCACTTTCTCTCTTGCTATGGAGCTAGCCGGCCAAGGAGAAAAGAAAAGAAGAAGAAGATGAATAGAGAAAAACAAAGTCAACACTCAACTCTTCTTTCAACCACTAAAACTCCCTTTAATTCTCAACCAAGCAATTTTATTAATATAATATTCATAAAAATCTTCATCCACTTACTAATTTCCATTTCAATTAATTTAATAAAAATAAATAAATCTTCTTTTGACCTTCCATTTCTTTGACTTGTATATGTTGTATATATCTCATATATACAACATATACACTCTTCTCTTTACCTCTATTCTCTTTCCACTTAAACATATACATTTAATCCAAATACAACAATAAATATTCCAAAACTTTTAGGATATACTTTGGGATATTACAATTCTCCCCCTCTAAAATAAATTTCGTCCTTGAAATTACCTAATCTTAAATCTGAAACAGCTGGGGATACTGATCTCGCATCGCTTGCTCACTCTCCCAAGTTGCCTCTTCCTTCGCATGATTCTTCCAAAGAACCTTTACAAGTGGCACTTTCTTATTTCTCAACTCTTTCACTTTATGTGCCAAAATAACCACTGGTTCTTCTTCAAAAGTTAGATCCGGACTCACCTCAATAGATTCAACGGATAGAACATGAGATGGGTCTGATCTGTACCTCCGCAGCATAGAAACATGGAAGACATTGTGAATTCTATCCAACTCAGGCGGCAAAGCAATTCAATAAGCAACTGGTCCCACTCTCTCCAATACCTCATAAGGTCCAATAAAACGAGGACTTAGCTTCCCTTTGCGGCCAAATCTCAAAATCTTTTTCCAAGGAGACACTTTCAGAAATATTTTATCTCCAACATTGAACTCTATGTCTCTCCTCTTCAAATCTGAATAAGATTTCTGCCGATCTGAAGCTGCTTTCAACCGATCCCGAATTATTTTCACTTTCTCTTCCGTTTCTTTAATCAAATCAGGACCAACCAATTTGCCTTCTCTAACTTCATTCCAACATAGAGGCGTTCTGCATCTTCTACCATACAATACCTCATAAGGTGCCATTTTAATACTAGACTGATAACTATTGTTATAAGCAAATTCCATTAATGGCAAAAATCTATCCCAACTTTTAGAGAATTCAATGACAGCTTCTCAACATGTCCTCCAAAATTTGTATCACTCTCTCTGACTGCCCATCTGTCTACGGATGAAAAGCAGTGCTAAAGTGCAATCAAGAACCCAAAGCACCATGTAAACTTTTCCAAAATCTCGAAGTAAACTGGGGATCTCGATCAGACACTAAAGAAATTGGAACTCCATGCAACTTCACTATCCCACTGATATACAGCTCAGCCACTTCTCAAGAGAATAGTCCATCCGAACTGGAAGAAAATGAGCTGCCTTTGTCAACTGATTAACAATCACCCAGATAGCATCATGCTTCTTCTGAGTCAATGGCAAACCAGACACAAAATCCATTGTCACAAGTTCCCATTTCCATTCAGGCACTGATAAAGGTTGAAGCAACCCTGTTGGAACTTGATGCTCAGTTTTCACCCTCTGACAAGTGAGACATTTAGATACAAACTCCGCTATGTCCCTCTTCATACCTGACCACCAGTAATGTTGCTTCAAATCATAATACATCTTAGTACTCTCAGGGTGCATAGCAAAAACCGACTGATGTGCTTCCTCCAAAATAATCTTTCTCAATATTGCATCATCAAGAACACACAATCTATCCTTGAACCAAAGGCTACCATTGTCTCTCATATAAAAATCTCGGTTCTCTCCTTTCTGGCAACCCGAAACAATCTTCTGAATTTTCTCATCAACCAATTGAGCCTCTTTAATCTGATCCAACAACACCGGTCTCAAATGCAACTGAGCTAACAAGGCTCCATCATCACATGATTCAAAACTAGCATGCAACGCTCTCAACTCAACAAGCAACGAGAGCGAATAAATAGTCAAGCCTCCCAAAGAATTCCGACTCAAGGCATCCGCAACAACATTTGCCTTACCAGGATGATAATCAATCAAATAGTCGTAATCTTTGATCAGCTCCAACCATCGTCTTTGCCGAAGATTAAGCTCTCTCTGAACCCCCAAATATTTCAAACTCTTATTATCCGTGTAAATGAAACACTTCTCCCCATACAAGTAGTGTCGCCAAATCTTCAAAGCAAAAACTATGGCTGCTAACTCCAAATCATGCGTCGGATAATTAAGCTCATGCGGCTTCAACTGCCGAGAAGCATAAGCTATGACTTTACCCTCAAATATATAAATTTGTCTCTAAACCCTATTTCTTCCCAAAATACATATACATATACTTTCTCTTCTCAATTTCTTTTCTCTTACAATTTAACACATATATTCAATCCAATATATAACAATAACAACAACAACAATATGCAAAACTTCTAGGGCATAAATGAGGATATTACAATTCTCCCCCTCTAAAAAGAAATTTCGTCCTCGAAATTACCTGATATCAACTCTGAAATAGTTGAGGATATTGCTCTCGCATAGTTTGCTCACTTTCCCAAGTTGCTTCTTCTTTTGCATGATTCTTCCAAAGAATCTTCACCAATGGCACTTTCTTGTTCCTCAATTCTTTCACATCACGTGCCAAGATAGCAACTGGTTCTTCTTCAAATGTCAAATCTGGGCTCACTTCGATAGACTCAAATGGCAACACATGAGATGGATCTGACCTGTACCTCCTCAACATAGAAACATGGAATACATTATGAATACGATCCAACTCAGGTGGCAAAGCAAGTCGATATGCAACTGGCCCAACTCTTTCTAACACTTCATACGGCCCAATGAAACGAGGACTCAATTTTCCTTTCCGACCGAACCTCAAAATCTTCTTCCAAGGAGATACTTTCAAAAACACCTTATCTCCAACATCAAACTCTATATCTCTCCTCTTCAGATCTGCATAAGACTTCTGTCGGTCTGAAGCTGCTTTTAACCTGCCTCGAATCAACTTTACTTTTTCTTCAGTTTCTTGTATCAATTCAGGACCAACCAACTTATTATCTCCAAGCTCATTCCAACAAAGAGGTGTCCTACACCGTCTGCCATACAATGCTTCAAACGGTGCCATACCAATGCTGGATTGGTGACTGTTGTTGTAAGCAAACTCCACAAGAGGTAAAAACCTATCCCAACTTCCAGAGAAATCGATGACACAGCTTCTCAACATGTCCTCAATAATCTGTATCACCCTCTCTGACTGTCCATCCGTCTGTGGATGAAAAGCAGTACTGAAGTGTAGTCGAGAACCCAAAGCACTATGCAAGCTCTTCCAAAATCTTGAAGTAAACCGGGGATCTCGATCAGACACTAAAGAAGTTGGAAAACCATGCAATTTCACAATCTCCTGAATATACAGCTCAGCCAATCTCTCCAAAGAGTAATCCATCCGCACCGGAAGGAAATGAGCTGTCTTCGTCAATCTATCCACAATCACCCATATAGCATCATGCTTCTTTTGTGTCAATGGCAAACCAGACACAAAATCCATTGTCACTCTTTCCCATTTCCATTCTGGCACTGACAATGGTTGAAGCAACCCGGTTGGAACTTGATGCTCTGCTTTAACCTTCTGACAAGTGAGACATTTCGACACAAAATCTGCAATGTCTCTCTTCAAACCAATCCACCAATAATGCTGTCTCAAATCATGATACATCTTCGTATTACCCGGATGCATAGCAAACATTGACTGATGAGCTTCTTCTAAAATGACTCTTTTCAAATCAGCATTATCGGGTACACACAATCGGTTCTTAAACCAGAGACTCCCATCATCTTTCACAACAAAATCTCTAGTCTTCCCATTCTGACAATCTGAAATAATCTTCTGAATTTTCTTATCATCCAATTGAGCCTCTTTGATCTGATCCAACAAAATCGGCTTCAATTGCAACTGTGCCAATAATGCACCATCAACACAAGGTACAAAACTGGCATGCAATGCTCTCAACTCAACAAGCAACGAGAGCGAGTAAATTGTTAAACCAGCTAAAGACTTCCGACTCAAGGCATCAGCAACAACATTTGCTTTACCTGGATGATAGTCAATCAAGCAATCGTAGTCTTTAATCAATTCTAACCATCTCCTCTGACGAAGATTGAGTTCTTTCTGGACACCCAAATACTTCAAACTCTTGTGATCAGTGTAGATGAAACATTTCTCCCCAAACAGATAATGGCGCCAAATCTTCAATGCAAAAACAATGGCAGCCAATTCCAAATCATGGGTCGGATAGTTAAGCTCATGCGGTTTCAACTGTCGAGATGCATAAGCTATAACTTTCCCTTCCTGCATCAATACACACCCCAAACCTCTATGTGAAGCATCACTGTAGATCACATATGGTTTGCCTTCAACAGGTAAAGTTAGAACAGGCGCTTGAGTCAACATTTCTCTCAACTGCTCAAAGCTAGCCTGACACTGATCCGTCCACACAAATCTCACTCCCTTACGAAGCAATCTGGTGAGTGGAGTAGCTATCAAAGAAAACCCTTTCACAAACCGCCGGTAATAGCCTGCCAAACCCAGAAAACTTCTAATCTCTGTCACTGATTTAGGTGGATTCCAATTCAATACAGCTGAAACAAATAAGGAGGCTAGCTGTTCCTGCTCATTAGATACTATCACCTCTCTACCATCAACAGTTTCAAAGAAACAATTTTCTTCTTACAATCTACCACAGCTCCATGTCGAGATAGCCAATCCATACCTAAGATCACATCATATTCCTTAAATGGCATCTCAATCAAATCCCCTAAGAACTCCTCACCCTGCACCACTACTGCACTATCTCTATGCACCTTACTCATAACCACACTATGCCCTAACGGATTTGTCACCAACACATCAAATCCTAGGGACTCAGCATGCAAATTAGAGACAGGCAAAACAGATACACTAACATATGAATGCGTGGAACCCGGATCAATCAAAGCAAGTACTGGAGTATTAAATAAAGAAAAAGTACCAGCTATGACTGCCGATGTATCTGGCTGCCTCTGCATAACATACATCCTCTGGGAAGATCCAACCTCCTCTGGTCTACCCTCCCTGGATGTAGCACCTCCTCTAGAACTGAATCCTGGTCTACCTCCTCGGCTGGCACCTCTGCCTCCTCTGCCTCCCCTCACACTAGCTCGAGAAGCAGCAGAATCAACTGACATCTGCTCCTGCCTCTCAGGACAGTCTCTCACAAAGTGGTCAGGTGATCCACACCTGAAGCATACCCCTGATATACTATGCCTCCAACAAACGCCCCCATGTCTTCCACCACACTGGTTACACAAAGGTAAGGTGGATCTCTGAACTCCAGGAGTAGGAGCACTCGCTACTGAAGCTGCAGGTCTAAATCTCTGCCTCTGGAACTGCACTGACCTACACGCTGGTCTCTGGCTCCTACTACTCCGAGGAACAAAACTTCCTCTACCCCTCTTTGCAGAAGAAGACCCTGCCTCAAACTGGGGCCTCCTAACCCTAACCTCTTCCTCTGAAGCAGCTGCAATAACTTGAGCTCGCTCTACACTTCGAACTGCTGCCACAAGTTGTGAGAAATCCTGATATCTGGATCCAGCCACTAAGCACATGATCGAGGGTCTCAATCCCTCCTCAAATCGCCGACATCTATCAATCTCATCAGCAATGATACCCCCAGCATACTGACTCAGTCGAATAAACTCAACTTCATATTCAGTTACGGTCCGATGATCTTGCTTCAAATCTAAAAACTCTCTTTTCTTCCCATCTTTATACTCCCTAGGAGTATACTTCAACTCAAATTCTCTCAGAAAATCCGCATAAGACAAGGTTGGTGGATCATCCATAGAATGGGGCACTGTCTTCCACCAGTCGTAGGCATCCTTCTGTAGCAAAGATCTTGCATAGTCAAACTTCTCCTCTGAAGTGGCTTGCAACTGCACAAATACCCTCTGAACTCTATCAAGCCACTGTTCTGCTACAGCCGGATCAACTGTACCAAAGAAATCCTCTGCTCCATATTTCCTTAGCTTATCATAGTGCCTTACTGGTACTGAAGGCTGAGGGGGTGGTGGCGGTGGCTGTGGTTGCACAGGTGCTTGTCTCATAGCTTCCATCATAGGCCTAAACCAGGCTGGCGGAACCTCCTCCCCAGCTGGTCTACCCGACACCGAAGCAGGTGCCTCCTCAACACTATCAACCCTAGCTCCCTCAGCAGGAGCAATACTCTCGGCACTACCCTCAATCGACTGACGTGAGTGAGAATCCATCACAACCTAACACTGCAAACACAGCAGATTATATCTTATTAAAGATCAGAGACTGCCAATCTCAAACGTATATGTTATTCAAAACCACTTTTTAAGTAAAAATATTCTTTTTATTACATTTTACCTAGGTTGAGAATCTCAAACCTAGGCTCTGATACCAAAACAATTGTAACACCCCTTCCCGACCTACATATGTAAGCTGAGTAGAGGCGCCACACTAACCTAATGTTGCTACCAATTTTACTTAGTCAAATTTTAGTTCCGATTTTTACAAAATTTTTGCCATAGTTTCGCCTAAAAATTGAGTCCCAAGTGTCGACAAAACCGGTTTTTTTCTTATTTTTAAAAAACATTTTACACAAACCAATGCAAACAAAATCATTCTCAGTACACTCCCAATAAATCCCCCTTGTAACCTCAACTACAACCTGCAAAAAGGATTTACACTTCTAGTACAACATAAAATAAAGGTTTTATGACAACCCCCATATTTAAATATTACACAGCGGAAGTTATAAAATATTTACATATTTACAAATTCATATACATCAAAACTCAAGTTTTACAACACATAAAATTTATACATGATTGGCAAGTCTGCTCTGATCTTTAAGCTCCCAAAATGGATTCTTCAAGGTCTACTCTCACTAGGTCTTGATGAACTCTCGGGTTCAACTCTATCCACTCTACTACCTGCGCGATTAAACACTATCGCGCTAAGCCAACGGCTTAGTAAGATAAAACATGCTAACGGTATGCTTTAATGAAATGTAATGCCACATATGTTATTGATAAGATCAACATCATAAATATAAAGTTAACCACACAATTATGCATTTCACAAATCATAGTCATATGAGCATACCACATTTCAACATCTTTTCACATTCAACATTAATCAATCATACTCCATAACCAACATCTCATTTCATTAAACTCATAACATTATTTAGGACATTCATATAACCTTGACACCTATGGGCCCAACAAGTATTTAATACGATATTCAGAGTTCAGAGTTACCGCCTTGGGTTCATAGTCACAATAATCACGCCCGTAGGCAATGTATATACATGTATCTCTATCCATGGATAGTGTAACAGACCCAGTCTCTTGGATCATCAACTCAACACATATGAGGAGATCCTCAACCCGGCAAGACTGTTACAAATCATATATCTCATAGTGTAACAGACCCAGTCTCTTGGACCATCAACTCAACACCTATGAGGAGGTCCTCAACCCAGCAAGACTGTTACCTTTCATCATTTCTTAGGCATGCCACCCAAATCCAGAACTCTGAAACTGAATAACATATTAAACAAACAATTCATTTCCATTCTCAATTCTCATCACATTTAGGCAAACATGCCTTCTTTCTTTCAATTACATCATCTTAGCCAATAACAATGGCTTCACATTTCATTTCACAATATAACATCTCATTATTCAAGTATATATATATATATATATCTCATCCATGATCACATTATATCTCACATAGCATCATTCATAAATATCAACATTTCATTCCACATTACTCATGAAACACATTACCATTCACAATGCACAACATAACATTGTTCAATCTCAACAATGCAATTAGGGCAAAGAACAATTGATTATAACATTCATTGATTCAAGTGTGTTTAAAGTGTTTAGGGTTAGGTTTAAGGACCAACCTACCTTTGGAAAACCAAAGCAATGCAAGAAGAACAAAGAATTAAAACCCTAACCATAAATAGTACATTCTGGTTTTAAACTCCATTTTATCCTTATTTTGAAAAATTGTATAAAATAATCTACTTGACTAAAAATTCTAAAATTTTTACAGAATTTAGTTTTGTATCTTAAAATCATCCCTTTAAAATTTCAGATCAAACTGAATACAAAATCTTGGTCAAATAGTTCACCTAACCAGACTGCCCCAATTGCCCTGCATCCTGGCAGCAGTTCTGAACTTTGTGAATTCCATAAATCAAATTCAATCAACGTGGTTCCAAATTATTTTTCTCAAATACTAGACTCACTAAGCAACAACATATCCAAAATTCAATTGAATATGATTTTTCTACATTTTATTAAAAATTCCGAAATAGAGCTGTCTCAGTTAAGGTACCTGCTGGAACAGGTCTAATAAAAATAATCTTTCTAAACTAATAACCATTCTAAAATCGAATCAACATATTTTTCAGTCATTCTAGACTCATAGAGGCACAACATATCAAAAATTCACTTCAAGAACATTTTTCTAAAATTAATTAAAAATCATACAAGTCACAGCCTTTACTAATCCTAAAACAGAAACAATTTCACTAAACACCAATCTTACTCTTCCATCACCAACACCAACCCAACTTCTCATCTATCAAGCAAAATCAATACTTACAATCATACCATAAGCAACTTAATCATACCACTTCAAAAGAATTGAAGAAATTAGAGAAAAGATCTTACCTTAATTAAAAACTTCTTAAATCAACACTTGAACACTTAATCTTTCTTCAATTTAAGCTTGAAATCATCAAAACCATCACTTGTCTCTTTCTTTCTCTTTGGCTATGGAGGGCCGGCCATCAACAAGAAGAAGAAGAAGAAATGATAAAGAAAACACAAGTCAAACCTTCTTTAAATATCCACCATGTGATTTTATCCAAGCAATTACCAAAGTGCCCTTATTCACATAATTATCTTTTTGTCTTATATGTGCCCAATTAAGTAATTTACCAATCTCAAATAAATATCTTCTCTTGCATTGACCAAGCCTTTTGACCACTTTATATGTCATATATATTAACATATACACAACATATAAATTTGCCTCTAAACCCTATTTCTTCCCAAAATACATATACATATACTTTCTCTTCTCAATTTCTTTTCTCTTACAATTTAACACATATATTCAATCCAATATATAACAATAACAACAACAACAATATGCAAAACTTCTAGGGCATAAATGAGGATATTACAGGTATCTTGAATAATATTTCTGTTTTGCTGATGTGTTCAAGTAGGGTCACAGAACACAGAAATCCCTTGATGGCACCATTGACTAGTGAAGCACTAACTTTTCTACCACTTCCAATTCCAAATATACTGTGAAATGGTGAAGAAACCAAAGCTAAAAGGCTTAATAAAGCCCTCCCGCAGCTAGTTGCACCCGTCTTCTCAGTGACACTGCTCTAACAAACCCACGTATTCACCTCACTAACATCCAAATCGACTCCTTTTGTCCTTTTCTTGAACCGTTTCTATCATCTTTTAATAAACTACTAAGATCACATGTCTTTCTTATATCGTCTACCCTTTTTAAATTTGCTACTCTCTCTTTTATTCATCACACTCTTTAACATACTGTTTCAAGAAAATGTCTGCAGGTGCTGGAATCTTTAAAGCTCCGGTTGCTGGGTCGTCTGGTTATCAAGGCCTAAAAGCCAACTCAACAACAGAACAACTGTTCCCTGCCAAGGATTCTATTTCCTGGAACCGTAAAACAGTCTCCAATGGTTCCAAAATACATTGTATGAAGGTAATATGATCAAGAAAAAGATCCAAGATTTGCATAAATCTCGATATATGTACCACTGCTAATGATCTTTCTTTCTGTGTTGATGAAATAGACATGGAATCCAATCAACAACAAGAAGTTTGAGACTCTCTCTTACCTTCCTCCGCTTACTGATGATTCAATTGCAAAGAATATTGACTACATGATCAAAAAGGAATGGATCCCTTGCCTTGAATTTGATGAGGTAATGTAAAATTTATTTGAGGTATAAATGCCATTTGATGGTGCATCAAAAAGAAAGAAATTCATTTACATATACAAAAGATGCTGCTGTAGTCGCTCTTCTTTTTTTGGGTTTAATTACATCAAAGTTGCATCTCAATAATCCAGATTCACTAATTTAGAATATTTTGGTACAATACTCAACTATATAGTAACAAATAATACTAATTATTGTGCAGAGTTTCTGAATTTTGACCCTTTATCTCAACATATCTAATTAGGTTCTATATTTTTTTAGGATGGAGTTTTGAGTAAAATTAAGGCAATTTTATAGTTTCAACTGATTTGTTCAATTTTAGAAAAAAGAAATTTATAGCTTAAAAATAAAAATGAAAATAATACTTGATTTTATTAATTTATGTTTTGCCTTAAAATGTTAAAAAAAGGTTGGGCATGTGCATAGAGAGAATAGCAGAATGCCAGGATACTATGATGGGAGGTATTGGACAATGTGGAAGCTGCCAATGTTTGGATTCAATGATTCGTCTCAAGTACTTAATGAGATAAATGAATGCAAAAATACATACCCAAATGCTTATATACGTTGCTTAGCATTTGACAACAAGAAGCAGTGTCAGTGCATGTCCTTTCTCATTCATAAACCTCAACTCTGAACCCCTCACTCTCTTGTTTTTATGATACCACTTGTTTGGTTGGTTTTTTTTTTTTTTTTTATCAATCTATGGCTTTGCTGGTGGAGGTGGAGCTGTCATGTTATACAATAAGCTTAAAATATATAATAAATATGCATGCTTGAATTATTAACTTTTTCATTATTATCATTATTTAAAAAAAAATTAGGCTTATCACTTGGTTTCAGCGTATTCTTTTTCAAAACAACCTATTGGAATGCCCATGGTTTTGCTTCAAACAGCAACTTATTTAATTGGTTCAATTTGGAACCAATAGGATCGATTTTAGGCTCGTTTACAGGAAATAGGACCTCATTGCAATTGCCAAACCGGTAAACAATGAGTTAAAAATATTAAAGGACAAATAACACCCTTTTCTTTTATCATATTTTTTAATTTTTTATTTATTTTTATTAGAAACTCATAATAAATTCATTATAAACTATATAAACTTTATAAACTCATAATATTTTTTTATAAATTAATAAAAATTTAATATTTTAATAAATATTTTATAAATATGATATTTTAGTAAATATTTTATAAATTCAATAAATTTTAAATTATTTTAAATTTTTCTTTCCATTTTATATCAAAAGCCCAATTCTAAATCCATTTAAAGCGGACAAAATCGTATTAAACTAATCAAGCCCAATGAAACAAACCCAAAACTAGCTTGACTACTAGTACCAGTCATTACAAATTTTATGTATATTCATATTGAATCACATCCCGCATGATGAATTAGGAGCAGCGGACAATTATATCATAGAAAAATGGGCATTGTTTAAACAAATTTCAAAAATCATCTGTTCAACTTTATTAATAGATTTTTTAATCAATAATACTTTTTTTTTAAAAAATCATATTTGCTGCTGAAGTTTGAATTCCTTGAATAGTCTAGTGGTAAGACTAGCTGAAGTATGATTTAATATCCTCTGATAGAGTCGGAAATTTTTATATGCATATAAAGTCTGATATTAGGTGATCGCATGTTACCTGATGTGAAAATTTTCCGCAGATCTGAGGTAAACCAATCCACTCAAGTTCAATTCACAATCCACCTAAATTTATATAGCATTCAACTTGTACATAATACAATTTTTAAACAAAAAGCTCGAACCAATAGCAACTCGCAACCCAAAATGTCTTCCATGGATCATCCGATGAGTGGCTCAATTCGTTGATTGGCTATTGATTCGCATGTGATCCAAACCGATCTATCCGTTATCTAAAAACTGAAATGACCTTAACCCGCCTAACCCATTTGCCACCTCTAACGTTTTGGCGTAAGTATGAATTTTATGGCAGATTCATAAACAGCAGTTTCGACTATTCCAAATTTTAGAAGTACGAGAAGCTAAAATGGATATAGAATTCGAAAGCAAATGACAATCTTTTGAGTGAAAAAATTTCATCACATCACCGCCAAAATTCAAATAACTAAAGGCATTTTGCATTCTTGCAAATGAGACTCCCAGAAATCCCATCCATTTACTAACACCATTTCCTCGGCATGTGCACACCTAACTGTTTAATCGTTTACCATTTAAAGACTACTGATCCAAAGATATTCAAAATCACAAGTGATGCGATACATAACACAAAAATGCCACCTAGTCTAGGTGCCAAACCCTTACCCAATTTATTCTCAAGGAGTCAGACGAAAAGCTCATCTTCATGCTCATAAAACAATAGCCATTACCTAGTCAAAATAAAAATACAACAAACTATATTGTAAAATGATTAGAAAAATCTCTGCAATGTATCGATAACACTAGTTATCCATGAGAAAGCAGCTGACCTTCGGTTGATCTCGCTAGAAAAGTATCCACATTCAGAAACAAAATGAATTAGCTGTCTCAATTAAGTTAATATGGTCCCAAAGCAGAGCGACACTGTTACATGCAATGGCAGTTAGAACAATAAATTGAAACCTAAAATTTCAATTGCTGGGATCATCTCAGGTTGCTCAATCAAAGGGTACATCTGGCAGGGGTTAACAATCCCAAAAGCCATACTTTCTAAATCCAACAACTCTAATAAATTCTCCAGAGGCAAGTAATAAAATCAAAACAATATATCAATACAAAATACCTTACTCAGGGTAATGCAGAAAGCTCAAACTCTTACAAGGCCTTTCATCGGAATCCTATTTATTCAATCATTCAAGTTTAAGTTATGCTCAAAGATTCTTCTACCATCTATAAAAAAAAGATGGAAAATTGATGGTTAGAAAAGAACAAGAGAATAAAGAAAAATAGGAGGGGGAAACAGAAGAAGAGGAACATTCCACATAAAAGAAATAACACAGCCAGAATTATATCCACACTGAAAAAGGTGATGAAATAAAGACTTCGTATTGCAATTTGGTCCATAATCTACCATGCTCAAGTTAATACATTATCGTATTTACCTCCACCAACACATCTGCACAAAACAATCCCAATGTTCAAACAAACATGGCACTGAAAATGTTTCAAAATTTGGTGTTAGGAACTGAGTTAGAGCAGGCTTCTGGATGAATAAGAGATTCTTGCAAGTCAAGGGTAACTTGCCACTTCAAAGAGGGAAAAAGAATTTTGAAATGGAACAAACCAACACCATAGTCCAGCAGTTTCAAATATGGCACAACTTTAAAGCAACTTTGAGTAGTTTGAACTAAGATGAATATGGTTGCAGACATGCGGCCAAGAGAAAGTATATTTGCTTGGGATTTACACAACAGGCATATATATGAAAAAAAAATAAAGACTAAGAAGTCCAACCCTAAAAAATAAACTCGCACACAAACTCACCGTTATATCACCATTTTTTACCAATAACAGAAGTCCAAAATTGCACCTTTAATTAGAGAAGAAGACGCCCATCCAAAAAATAATTACTCTTTTGAGACTTCCAGAAAAACAGCATATTTTCTCCCATTTCTCACTTCAAATATAGTACATCTGCCAATTGATAATACAACCAAACTATCTTAATCACCTCTTTCCATAGTTATTAAAAGTGCAAGGTGCATGGAGCCTAACCATTGAGAGGAGAGAGAAAAGAAAACAAATTTAATAAGAAAAAGTTTGCCGAAATCATAAGAAAACTAACAGCAGTAAACACACCCTTATTTGGATCTAACAAGCACATTTTCCTTGGCTGAAGTGTCATAATATTTCAGTAGCATTACGACACTTCAGTCATCCCATGATCAAAACCATCTTGATTCCCCATTTCTTTGAATATCTGATATTTAAATGTGTACTTTAACACGCTATCACTCCATTCAAAGTAACTCCATCTTACCCTCCACTCCTTTTGAAGCTAAAATTGCAATGCATATATTTTGTTTTTGCCCTACTAAATTTAAACCCATTTGCTTGTTATGTTAATTAAGACAATGTCATGTTTAAGAATCTGCAGCCAAGGTTACATCTTGGATATGCTTCATCAATTCATTAAAAAGGCAAATAGGTACCCTATGTAAAATGTACTCCACAATGTTATAGATAAGCCCTACATATAATGTGTAACATAATTCAAATTCTCAAGTCTTTAAACATAACTTTTAACCTACCCCTAACAGTGTAATGGTACTATAGGGAATGAGGATAGAAAGAAAGGAAGAAAGATCACATCAACGGACATATAGGAGAGATGAGATTGCAGGAGGAAAAAAAAAAAGCAAACAACCCGAGGGTCCTAATTAAAAAAACGAAGACGTAGAGAATGTGTGAGAGAGAGAGAGCGGAGAGACTACTTAGAGGGGATAAGCATAGAGCATTTTCTCCTTTTTTTTCTTGGCTCTATGGTGTTACTTCGATTGAATGCATTTTAACATCCATTATGGTCTTTATCTTTTTTCCTTTTTTCTTTCCATGTTGCTTAGTTGGTTAGGCGTAGTAGTAAAAATATTTAACAAAGATCAAACCTGGATCTGAAAAATGCAAGAGCCTATCTAATAAGGTGCACTACTTAGGTAGGTCATCAGCCTGACCCCAATAGAGACATGACCTAGCACTTGTTGAGTTTGAGAAGTGCTCATTTAAGACTATGCCTCCTTTTCAGGTTACACTAATAAAAGCATCTTTTCACTTCCTTCACCATGCAAAATTTACCTTCTTTCAACCAAAATCGTTATGCATTGATTGTAATAGGTCAAAACTCCCTTTGTATTACTTCTTTAGCCTCAAAATTAACAGGTAGGAAACAAGATAAAAGTCAATTGCAACAAAACTTAACTTTAATCCTAATCTAGAAACCTAGATCAGCTCAACTACATGGATTGCAATCTAGAATTCTAGATAAGCAGCAGTAATGCCTTCTTAGGTTTACCTCTCACCTTCTTTCTACTTGTGCCAGAGTGAAACAACCATCCTTATTTTGCCCCTTTTCAACCAAAGTCTTCTCCATCAACCTCCAACAAGCTCTCTAAGCCATTCAACCTTTAGGTAAATGTTATAATATAATGATGGCCCCACCAAACTACCCACCTAAGTAAAATAAGGGACAATGATAAGAACCCTTAATGTAACCCTTCAAAAGGATTCCTTCCACTGTGTTGTTAGTTATTAAAAAAATGTCTTGGAAGAAGCAATTCTTGATTAACCAAGCATGGGCATTGAAAAACTACGAAATCCAATTCAATTCTTCAACTATTTACCAAACCACAACATCCAAAGGGAGAGCAGTTCATAGGGCAAAAAAAAACCACTGCAGTCACCAATGAAACCCAAAAGTAAGCCTATATTTGTGCAACAATTACAACTACAAGACATTTGTACTAGCCCTTGACTGTGTCATAGAACCTGTTGATAGAACCATTACCAATCATTCTCCACCAACTTAAAGAGACAAGAGATAGTTTTCTACTCTACAACATACCACATCCATAACTTCATACTTTCATATAACTACTATTTCACTTGCAATAATGCTCATTCTTTGGAAGGAATTTATATGACAACTTTTGCTTCAAAATCTTGAAATCAACATATCATTAAAATGTTTTGTTTCAATTTCTAGAATTTAGTGATATCAACTTCTTAATCCCTAGACAAATTCTTGTCAGCTAGCAGTCATAACTTATGATGACAAGGCTCAATCAAATAGGAAAAGATAACTTATGATGCAAAAAAAGTTGAAATTTAACTAATTGCTTGGTTCCAAATGAGTATGCTTGCAATATTCAATAACACAAGCATCACTTCAGTAACAAATAAATTGAAAAAGCATTCAGTCATGACACGGGAAACTCTCAGTTTTTCATTCTTTAAAAACATAATAAAGAAAAGTTTTGTGGCAGTCTATAACATAATACCAGATATGTCAAGCTCAACTCTTTAACTGTTTCCAATTCCCATTATTGTTTCATTTGCCTTCCTAAATAATAAAACAATAAGTAGCAGGGAATAACAATAGATCAGTGCAAGACTCGCTAACATTTAGTCATTTTTCCTATACATAGTTGTCGATGGGCTGGAGTTGTTCCATCGCAACTTTCATCAGAATTCCAAATACCTTTGTCCTCAAACAATTTGAAACAATTCACTGTTGGAGTGTATGAGTAGAGAATTAGATTTAAAATTATGCATAATTTTGGCTTAAGATCATATTATAGTAGAACTCTTCTGAGTTTTACTAAGAAGAATCATTAAAGATGCACGGTTTTGGTTCCTATTGAAATTAACTTGAATTTTAGCCTGCTTCTTAAAAAACGATTCGACATGGACATGGTTGGAGCCAAAAATCAATACTTGTTCCTAGCAGCGGCTGTAACCCAATTTCTAATTCAACTAGCAAAATGAATTAGTTGAGAAGCCTTAAATGCTAAGAGAGCAAAGAGAACTTATCACATATGAACAATTGTGACAAATTCACATTTTTGTGACAAAATCAGAATAGTTAGCAACAAGCACCTGATACATATAAAAAGCAAATTGCATTGCATATGAGCAACTTCAAACCAATTTAGTCCCACGTAATTCTTTGCAACAACCCATCAGTAACATCCTAATATCTAAATTGACGGTGAAAATAAGGAAAAAAAAAGAATAAATACATAAAGTGATTCCTGGGGCACAGAAATCAAACTCAAAGCTTAGAAAGCAAAATAAACAAACAAAATTCATAATTAGCTTATTGAAATCAAACAAATCAGAAAAATATAGCAATAGAAACCATTCTGCACAGCATGAAAATGCATCCAGGCAATGGCAAAGAAAAAAGAGATTCTCAAAATACAAAGTTTAAAACCCTAACCTTGCCATACTCCACAAAAGGCTACCGATTTCGCTCAAGAGGCAATGGGCGATTAAATCCTCCCCTACGGTTCATATATTGCCTGGGCTGCCGCTTCGTAACAGCTCTAACTCCACTGACATCCGCACCAGGCACTGGTTTCCCTTTCGTAGAATCAAAGTCAACTGGAATCCCTAATTTCTTCATCATCTCAATCTCGTCCTCATCCACTAAAGCTCCTTCCATATCTCCTTCTCCACCACCACCACCACCACTACTGATATTGTTATTGCCAATCTTTTCCAACTGCTCCCTTGCTATCCCATCCACAAAATCTGATACAGCTGCCCTTTGCCTGTCTCTCTCTCTTTCTCTTTCCCTTTCTTTTTCTCTGCCATCTTCCGTTTCATGACGGTTACGTTTTCGGGGAGGCGATGGCGATGGAGTACGCTGGTGGCGATGGCGACGGTGAGAACGAGATTCTGGGGAGCGCGTTCGAGATCGATGGCGTTCAGGGGAGCGAGTGCGGGAGCGAGTGTGCCGTGAACGAATGAGGTCAGGTGAACGGGTACGAGAACGGGTGATTCGAATGCGGTCTCTGTCTCGTTCACGGTCACGGTCACGATCTACTTTGTCTCGGCGTCTTTCTCTGTCTCTGTCTCGAACCCGGTCTCGGTCTCTGTCTCTATCGCGTTCACGGTCTCGGTCGCGAGGCCTCTCTCTGTCTCCCATGGCAGCCGGCAAATCGGAATAAGATAATGAGTGGAGCGAGTGGTTTTGAAGTGACAGAGCAACTCAGGAATTATAAATTTACTCCGGAAAATATTATAGGAAATCTGCTCGAATTTCCGAACGCAATAAACATATCAATACAATTTTTTTTTTTACATTCTAGTGAAATAGTAATGATTTAAATCAGGGAGAAAACGTATTTTTGCACTTAAAATTACATCGAAGATACAAATTAGCACTTAAATCAGGATTTGGTCCCCGCTCATCGCTGCTTACTAATCAAGTTTGTTCTCCGGTGGTGGCATCCAACATGACATAATTAATTATTTGAAGGAGTTTTTACCAAAAGGGTGTCTTTTTTTTTTACTCTGGACACGAAAGGGTATTTTCGGAAACTGATTATGAGAGTTTAAGAAAGTCTCATATTAGATATGAGAGTTCATGTATTTTTTTGAATTAAAAAATATACTCTCAAACCCAGTATGAGAGTACAAAGCATTAATCACAATAATTACCCACTAACTAACAATTTAATGACAGATTAAATATACTCTCATACTCAATTTGAGAGTACAGAGAGAGGAATACAAAAGGTCCAAACATAAGGTGACACGTCATTTGTCATCAGAACTCTCATACTCAGTATGAGATTTAAGTACTCTCATACTCGGTATGAGACTTTTGTGGGAAAAAGACAAAACCTAAACTCTCATACGAAGTTTGAGAGTTTCTATACTCTCATACCCAGTATGAGACTTTTGTGGAAAAAAGACAAAACATAAACTCTCATACGAAGTTTGAGAGTTTCTATACTCTCATACCCAGTATGAGACTTTTGTGGGAAAAAGACAAAACCTAAACTCTCATACGAAGTTTGAGAGTTTCTATACTCTCATACCCAGTTTGAGACTTTTGTGGGAAAAAAGACAAAGTAGCCTGACAATGTAGCACGTGAAAAATTGAACCCTAAACTCTCATATATAGTTTGAGAGTTTCATTACTCTCATATCCAGTTTGAGACTATCCAATTTTACTATTTAAGACACATTCATTAATATTTAAAATTAAAAATTTTATTTAATATTTAATTATTTTAATTTATTTTATAATATATAAGACACATTCATTAATATTTAAAATTAAAAATTTCAATATTTAATTATTTTAATTTATTTGATAATATATATCTTAAAATTAACACAACAAAATTTTTAATTTAAAATTTACACAGAATATAACAAGTGATTAAATCTTTAACTATTTTTTACAATTTAAAAATTATTTCTCTTATTTTATTTAATATTTAAAATATATCACTTAAATTATCAGTACATAATTTTTTAAATTTTTCAACGCCGTCATATTTGACCATATATATATATATAATGTCTAAAAATAATTTCCAGTGAGATCACAATAAACCTGTCTATATTCCTCATAATACGAGGAATTTTTTTTTTGGATTTATACAAAGGAAAATTGTACTATATTTTTTTAAAAAAAATTTAATTATTTTGATATATTTTTAATATACTATATGAATATTAAATATATATTTTTAAGTAAAATATATATTTAATATTCGATGTTTATTTTTTAGAATAAAATAATTTTTAAAATTAAAAATTTATAAATAATATTTTTCAAAGGAAAAAGGTATTTTTAAAAATAACTTTACTTTTCGAACCACTTCAAAGAAATTCTATTTGCACCAAGAGAAATATTAAATATGGCCAAAATTAATAGTTGAAAGTATATGAATCATGCCAGAAATAATAATAGTTATGATTTACAGTAAACTGTGAATTAACTTTATAATTTATAAATCAAACTAAAATTAAAAAAATTAATTTTTAACTAGAATCAAAATTAGATTATAAGAGTTTAGTTTCGATTCATGAACCGAAATCAGAACCGGCAATTCAGAACCATAAAAAATAAAAAAATAAAAATTAATATATATTAAAAATTAATATATTTTATATATTATATATATAATATATTAAATTTTAATATATATATATAACATATAATTTTTAGTTCAAAATTAAAATTTAGAGTTAATTTTTTAAAATTTTTTTCTTACACCTCAATTATATTATTAAATATTTTAAAATTATATAGTTAAATATATATATATATTTATATTGAAAAATTATATTTGCAAAAATTTGTCTTTATTATTACAATTATTATTTATTATTAATATATTAATAATTATTATTATTAATTAATTATTTTTTAACAATTAATATTATTTAACTTAATTCATATTATTAAATTTATGAATTAAATATTTAGTCTCATAAATGAAAGTCATGGAGATATTGGAACTAAGGAAGAATGTGGGACCGGCCACTGACCAAAGACGAAATGGGCAAATGACCATGAAAGGACAAAGCAATGAATGAATGAGACACCAAAAATCCCCTCTGAAAAGACCAAAATAGAATAATCGATCCTCTAATTTTCGGAGGAATTTCACTTTCATTGCTGCAAATTCATTTCATTGCCATTTTTATACTTTGTTGCTCTATTTTATTTGGTTTTAGCTTCGTTTTTGTCTACTAACCTACCATCAAATCATTTAGAAGTCTTAGCTTGAATTTTGCAGTTTTTTGACTATTATTTATATCAATCCATGAGAAATTCAAGTAAATTAATAAGAGAAGTTTTAGTACTCTATTTCTATTCTATTTATAGCTCTTTCTAGAATTTTATACTTTCATTTTATTTAGAATTCAGTTTGCACAAGTTGACCGAGAAATCTATAATTTTCTACCACGCTTTGTTTTATAAATATATGTTTTATTTTTGATATATGTTTAGATATTAAATACACATAATTTAAATAATACATAATTAAATATACATTCGTAATTAAATATACGTAATTAGACTAAACATTCATAATTAAATATACATAATTAAACTACAATTACAATTAAAAAAAATACATAATTCAACTACAAACCAAATTAAAATAAAAATACACATAATTAAAAAAAGTTCACATAATTTAAAAAAAAATTACAAACCATGCTCCCCATATCTATCATAAACACTATCTATTGGAGCTCTATCAGAAGGAGGATGAGAGAGCGGACATGATCTGGAATTATGATCGGGATTTCCACAACGGCTACATCTCGGACCTCTCCTAGTCTGCCTTCGGCTATGATCCATCGCGCCTTTAATTCTATTTACCCTTCTTCGGCCCGGCCCTCCATGGTGAATCATTAGGGAGTCATCTGGAAGTAGAGTCCAGTCCAAAGGAGGCCACGTCTGACTACCAAGTATAGGGGTGAAAGCTCCAGCAAACTGTGCAATCCAGCCTTCCTTAGTGTAGAACTTATCAACAAGCACCAACGGATCCTCACGTCTGCGTAAGGCTACGGCAATGGCATGTGAGCACGGAATCCTATACGTCTGCCACTTTCCACATGTGCATGCTTTGCAACTCCATCGTACTTCATGCTCGTTGCCGTATTCTGTTGCCACTTTGTACAGTAATAACATTCATTCCAGCAGCTTACTCGATGGAGTTGCGAACGGATTCTATAGCTGTTAAACACGTTCATAGGCTTCGGTGCAAGTGCAGTGTTGCAGTTTGCTATCTTTTCCCAGTCTCGCTGGAAAATAGCTACCGTTTTCTCTAATGATGACTCAACCAAAGCTCTGATCGGTAAGTAGCGAGCTCCTTTTAGGACATTGTTGAAGCTCTCAGATATGTTCGTAGTCGACAACCCCCATCTATGACATCCATCTCCAAAAAGAGTCCATTTCTCGGGATCGATGCTTTCCAAATATCGTTTGGCGCCATTGCTATTCTTGCCCAACTTCTTCCAGGCAGCTTCATACTTGTGCTCTTGCAATTCCGTACCAACTGTCTGACACTGGTCCTTCAGCCCCTTCCGCCTATATTTCGAACACATGTTGGCCTTGACGTGTACCTATGAACATAATAAAAATTAAATAACACATAATTAAAATAATAAAAATAAAATAAGACATAATTAAAATAATAGAAATTAAATGACACATAATTAAAATAATTAGAAGTAAATACACATTATTAAAATTAAAATCACATAATTTTCAAAAAATTAAAATTAAATAAAATAAAACGTAATTATAATAATTATTAAACATAATTAAAATCATTAAAAAAACTACACTTAATTAAGAAAAATACCTGTGGACTCTCATTCCGGGAAATTTTTCTAAAATCGCATCAATAGCAGAAAGGATACCCTTGTGACGATCGGATATAATGCATGTCCACCGGTCACCAAGAACATTCAACTTCAAATATTTTAGGAACCACTTCCAGCTATGTGTTGTCTCATCGTCCACGACCGCAAACGCTACTGGAAAAATATTATTGTTTGAGGTCTTGGCCACTGCTACTATCAATTTTCCCTTATAAGACCCTCGGAGGTGCGTTGCATCAATAGAAACAACCAGACGACAAGCCTTAAATGTTTCAATTGATGGGCCAAATGCCCAGAACACGTACCGAAAAATGCGTCTCGCATATGAACCGCCTTTGAACTTGTACTGGATCACTGTGCCCAGATTCTTTGCCTGAACTGCAGCTAAATATCTGGGCAGCTCCCTAAAATTTGACTCCCATGTCCCAAATAGTCCCTCAATTGCTTTTCTTCTCCCGTGCCAAGCTTTCTTATAGTTGACATCAACTCGGTATATTTTTTTCACATCTGTCTGAATTAGACGTACCTTGTAGCCTGTGTCCTCCTTAATTTTTGGAGTAATTAAGGCAGCAATATCCGAGGATGTCACATTTCTGCCTTGATTGCCTATGTTTGCTCCCGCACAGTTGTGTTCCGCAACCCACTTCACCATTCTCCACTTGCCCGAACTAGCTTGTTCCGATGCCCGTATACTCCAGTTGCAATATACTCCGTGCAGTCTTTCTTGTGGATATTTAGGACTACGGGTTTCGCATTCGACTGCCCAAGTTTTCTTTTTGCTCTCGACCTTGTGGTATGTCATCCCTCTTTTTGTGGACCATGCCGTAATAGCATTTATCACATACTGCTTGTTTTTGAAATAAGTATCGATACCAATACTCTCGGTATTGCCATCCCACATATTCGGTAAGTTTGCATTCTCCTCTTCCGGATCTTCCACGCCAATGTCTCCATAAATAAAATGACCCGAAGGTACATCAATTTCATTGCCAGAATCATACTCTGATGGCACGTAGGATTCATCGTCACTACTTGAAAAATCTGACATCTCTTCTTCACTATCCTCGTTTTCTCTTTCATCCGGACTGTTGACTGCTCCGATTTCTTCATTTTCTCCATCACCTGGACTGTTGACTGCTCCAAGTTCCTCATTTACTCTTTCATCTGTACTGTTCTCTGCCCCAGTTTCTACTTCTTGATATTCACTATCATGTGCCATGCCACTTGTTTCGCCAGCCCCACGCGGTTCAGGCGCATGATAAAAGTCAGAAATTTGTTCCGCTGTTATATATAATTCTGGCAAGTTCAACGCATACATGTATAAAAACTGAATATTCCGGTTGTCCCGAATAATGATGTACCTTCTCATTCCATTGTATTCTGTCCACACCAAATAAAAACAAAATCGCAGCATATTTCGATTACTCCCCAACCCACACTCGTTGCATACCACATCTACAAGCTGCTCAAAAGATAGCTGACAGTCAATGCATATTGTCGCGTCTGCCACGTTAGGGTTGTAACCAACCATACCGTCGACGAGAGGTAATGCACTGCTCCAATATAAATTTAACGGAAATGGAGTAGTATAAGACATTTCTCAAGAACACTGAAAAAACAGAGGGAGCCAGCTTATTATTTTTTTTTTGTGCTCCAAATGTAGCTCGTATATGATATATATTGGCTAAGAAATCTCATACTCATTATGAGAACACACTACCCGATGCTTTTTTTATTTCCCATCAACCGTGCACTTTTTCTGTTACTGTCAGAACTTGATTGTCAATGTTGCTTGTTGCAGGTGGTGAAAATTTTTCTGGGCAATGTACTCTCAAACTAGGTATGAGAGTTTTTTTGTCCTGTAGTCATTTGGTTGATGGCGTGTGAAGTTTCTTTTTTCTCCAAGTACTCTCATACTGAATTTGAGAGTTTCTGGCATGCTTCACATGTGTCTGTACTCTCAAACTAGATATTATTATTTTTTAGATATTTAGTATTTTAAAAAAATCTAAATCTATGGCTTTTATTTGTATTCGGATTATTTATTAGTAGTTAGATATAATATAAATTACTTGCATAAAATTTTTAAAAAATGAAAATTGACAGATTTGGGATATACTCTCATACTCGGTATTGGTATGATATGTTAGTGTATTTTTTTATAATTTTTTGTAATTTTTATATTTTATATTTCCTAATATTAGTTTATAATATTAATAATATTATAAAAAAATTTGTATTTTTATTTATTTATGTAGTTTGCAATGTTCTTTAATTTTTATATTCTTATTTTTAATATTAATTTATAATATTAACAATATTATAAAAATTGTTTATTAATATGATAAATTATTAATATAAAAAAATCATTTTCACTTATATTAAAATATTTTTAATATTATAATTTATAAAATTAATAAATTATAATAATATTTAAAATTATAAATTATAAATTATTTGTTAAAATTATAAATTACTATAAATTAAAATATTATAAATTGTTTATAATATTTATAAATTACTCTCATACTTGGTATGAGACTTTTGTGAAAAAAGACAAAACCTCTATACTCTCATATCCAGTTTGAGACTTTTGTAGGAAAAAAGACAAAGTAGTCTGACAATGTAGCACGTGAAAGATTGAACCCTAAACTCTCATATATAGTTTGAGAGTTTCTTTACTCTCATATCCAGTTTGAGACTAAGTACTCTCATACTGAATTTGAGAGTTCTTAATTAAAAAATTAAGAACTCTCATATCTAGTTTCCGAAAACACCCTATTTGTCCACATTTTAAAATTTTCAAAATTTATTTCCACATTTTAAAAATGGACACCCTTTATCTAAAGCACCCTTATTTGAAGGAGCATAAGTTGAATACCTTAGCATTTAAA
Source organism: Garcia nutans (assembly GCA_947685225.1). Lineage (NCBI taxonomy): Eukaryota > Viridiplantae > Streptophyta > Magnoliopsida > Malpighiales > Euphorbiaceae > Garcia > Garcia nutans. Next base: position 59,287,838 of record CANTUV010000007.1, read on the forward strand.
AGTGTTTGAGAAAGAAAAATCTTAGAAAATTTTTATTGATTGTATTTCGAATGAATATAATATTTGTGAATGGCTATATTTATGGACATAAATGTATAAGAATTTTATAAGGAAATAAAATAAGAATTTTAAAAGAAATAGAATTAAAAATATTTAAAAATAATAATAAATAAAAATACTAAAAATACTAAGATTATGAAAATAATTATCTTAGAATAAATAGAATAATAATCCTAAAGAAAATATGATTAATTAAAAAAGAAAATTCAAATTATAAATGCCTTGCATCAGTCTCTTCCACCGGAGAAAAACTTATCATTGAGTGCAAATTAGTGCTTAAATATAGTGGTGCAATATCATGATAGATTGGATACAAATCAATGACGTTAAAGGTTCGTGAAATGCTCATATCTTCTAGCGAATCAACAACATAAGCATTGTCATTAATTTTTTAAATAATAGTATAAAGACTATACTTCTTCGGCTTTAACTTGTTATAAGAACCCACTGAAAATTGCTCACATCAAAGGAATACCATCACTTGATCTCCAACTGAAAACACTTGCTTGCATTGATGTTTATCTGTTACTTTCTTATTTTTCTTATATTTGGTATTGGATGTTTCAAGTTTCAACTGAACTTCTTTTCATACATCAACAATTTGCTCCACCATGTGTTTGGTGGCCACATATTTTATTGCATCTTTTACTAAGGGCAATAAGTCAAGCGCATGTTACGGTATCTTAGTATAGATAACTAAAAATGGTGACCTTCTAATAGCACTATGAACATCACTATTATAAGCAAATTCAACATGGAATAATGTCACATCTCACTGCTTGGGTTTATTCTTACAGATGCTACGAATCAAGTTGCCGAATGTATTATTCATAGCTTCTGTTTAACCATTACATTGTGGATGTGCAGTGTCACTGAAATTCAAGAATGAATAAAAAAATTTCCACAAAATTCTCCAAAAATATCACAATTAGAAGTGATGGATTTTGGCACACCATATAAATGTACCACCTCTTTGAAGAAAAGTCTTGCAATATGAACAGCATCTAACATTTTGCAACAAAGGATAAAATGTGTCATTTTAGAAAATCTATCAACAACAACATAGATAGAATCCATTCCTCTTTGTATTCGTGGTAAGCCCAACATAAAATCCACGGATAAGTCTTCCCAAATATTGTTAGGCATAAGCAAAGGCATGTATAAACTAGTGAGTGTCCCTTTAAAGACTGACATGTAAAATATTTAAGGACAAATATGATCATATCCCTCTTTAGTTGGGGCTAATAGTATCTTTCCTTGATTGTAGAAATTGTCTTATCTCGACCTAAATGTCCTACCAAACCTCCTCCATGCAAATCTTATATAATTTTTTCTCATAATGAGGTTCAAGGAAGGCAAAGTTAATTTTCATATATTAATTACTTGTCGAATATGTAACACCCCCTACATAACCCATACACTTACCTACATAGGAGATGTCACCTAGCATTCACAATACTTCTAAATATTAATGCAGTTGTTAAGCTTTTTATAGTACATACATATATCTATTAATTTATAAAGAACTCTTAATGATAACTTACATTATTATCAAATTCTCAAACTACTCTCAAACTTGTATAACTGTCATACAAAATTACAAAATATTGCCATGTGAACTATATAGAATACAATATTTACAATATTATTCATTGAACCTTGGTGATGCAGTTGATCAAAAACGTATATCTCTCACTCTGCGGTCTCAACTCTCCTTGTTTGATCTGCACATCAGAAAATAATTATAACACGCTAAGCAAAGCTTAGTGGTGCTTATGTAAAAATTAAAGAAAAGAGATCTATACATTAAATGGTTTAGAAACAATGAAAAACCTTATTTTCATAACATTTAATAAAGAAAGTAATAAATCTATTGAACTTTGAAATACTAAACACAATTATATGCAAAATTGATTAATTTAACAATAATCATATAACACATTATTTTCAAAGTAGATAACTTCTTCAATTATGCACATACACACCGAACTCAGATTCTAGATTTGGATAACGGGTTATTGTTGGCAATTTAATGCCCACTGTATAAAATTTTGGCCAATGGCCCACTATGGCACGAATGTCTACTGAATATGATGACACATAGTATCTAATGATGGCACAGAGTGTCCACTATCACTTTGGATATCCTCTCTTTGGCTAGCCATTCAATCTCAAGCTAGATCTAAAATCAGTATATTTTGGGCAATCCATTAGTTATTAATAACATTAAATTATACACAACACTTCAATAAAATAATTCTTAACGAACACTTAGTATCACACAAATTTTATCATATATTCAAATAAATCTATTACACTACTTGTTAGGGTTAACTTTAAAAAGAAATCCTTTACACTTTGAGAACTTCTAATCATTACAACTAGAATTACAAATGAAAAATAAAACAAAAAGTTATTTTGAGCAATTTCTTCAAGTGACACGCCCAGTGACATGGGCGTGTCATAAGCTCATTCTCACAGAAATTTTGGCACGTCCAATGACACGGGCATGTCTCTGATCGTGTCTTTTAAGTTGCATTACAACAGCTACGACACGCCCATTAACACTGGCATGTCACTGGCCGTGTCATTTAAGTTGCATTACAGTAGCTACGATACGCCCATTGACACTGGCGTGTCACTGGCCGTGTCATCAATGTTGAAACACATCACCGTTGACACGCCCAATGACATGGTCGTGTCACTGGTGGTGTCAAGCAAAACTCTGTATTTCGAACACTTATAAACTTAAATTCTATATATCCAAATATATGATATCAATAGATCAAAACTAGTTTCTTTAAAATAGAAAGAGTATATATATCAAATATTTTTCAGCAAAAACTCATCAAGACAACTCAATCAATCATTTTAGACAATAAATTTATAGAAATTCAAATAGTTGCAAATCAAAAATGCATAAGCACATACCACTTTAAACTCTTTTTTTCTCTAATCACTTGTTGATAATCTTAACTTTTCTAGCTTAATCTTCTAAAACTTATAACTAGATATTATTTCCTCTTAGGTTTTGATCAAAGTCTTGGAAGGAATGAAGAAAGAAGGAGTTTTGATGGTGAAAATGGTAATGAACGTGGAAAGAAGAAGAAGAAAGAAAGAAAGAGAAGTTTTTTATATCCTTACACATGTACACACATACACACACACACACACACATATTAATCTTGTGTGGCCAATCTTATCTTAGTTATGGTGCACCCTCTTTCTTATCCTTTGATTCTAATTCAATTTTAAATCTCGTAAGACCGTAAAAATAAATAATTTCTTCGGTAAATTTTTGAGACCCACTATTTACATCACTTATCCATACCACTTATATCACAATTCACTATTAATTATCAATATTACATTAAAAGTTTTGTAACTAAAATTTTGAACATTACAGAATAAGTAGAAACTAGCAACCGAATGTCTTTGAATACACTTTCTCCTAGTATCACCAAAATCTTCATCTTTAACATAGAGTTCTTTTAGTTGTTCAAATCTTGTAATCTCATAACTCAAAGTCAAAGTAAGGCATCATGCCTACTTAAAGTATCAGCCACTTGATTTTGAACTCCAAATTTGTGCTTTATCCAAAAAGGAAATTTTTGTAAGAATTAACATTATCTTATATGCATGTCTTTGTTAATCCATGCTTGACTATTTAGGTACTTTAAGACTTCATGATCAAAATACAAAATAAATTCTTTCCCCATTAAGTAATGCCCTCATGTTATAAAAGCGTGCATGATCAAATAGAATTCCTTGTCATAAGTGCTCCATATTCTCCATGCATCACTTAGTTTTTTACTGAAGTATACTACTAATATTCTCTTTTGAGATAAATTAGCTCCAATCCCAATTCCACAAGTATCACAATCTACTTCAAATAACTTATCAAAATCAGGCAATGCAAGAACAAGTGCAATGCATTACTTCTCCTTAAGTAGTATGAAGTTGCTCTCTGCTTTTTTTCTCAATTTAACTTCCCTTTCTTCAAGCACTCTGTTATAGGTGTTGCAAGGGTACTAAAAAATCCTTAATAAAGCATCAGTAGAAAGAGGCTAATCTATGAAAGCTTCGAATCTCAAAAATATTCGTTAGACTTGGCAAGTCTCTTGTTGCTTTAATCTTTGCATCTTCCACTTGTATGCCTTTAGCACTTACTATATATCCCAAGAATAGCTCCTTATTTTCCTTAAAGCTACATTTCTTAAAGTTCAAATAAACCTTGTTTTTTCACAAGGCTGTTAGTATATCTCTCAAGTGCAATAAATGATCCTCCTCGAATTTGCTATAGACTAATATATCATCAAAATAAACAACCACAAAAGATCCAATAAAAGGCTTTAATACCTGATTCATCAATCTCATAAATGTGCTTGGTGCATTTGATAATCCAAAAGGCATGACAAGCCATTCATAAAGTCTCTCCTTTATTTTGAAGATTGTCTTCCACTCGTCTCCTGGCCTTATATGGATTTAATGGTACCCATTCCTTAAATCAATTTGGGTAAACCAACTTGCACCATGTAATTAGTCCAACTTGTCATCCAATCTTGGAAAATTTATGACCCACTGTGATTTTATTTATAGCGCGGCTATCAATACACATTCTCCTGCTTTTTTTCTTCTTTGGTGTAAGTAAAGCAAACACAACACATGAACTCATACTCTCCTTAATAAAACCTTTTTTCCATAGTTCCTATACCTGTTCTTTGAGTATTTCTTTTGGACTCATTCGATAGTATGGCAAGTTTGGTAAGCATAACTTAAGGAGTTGCAACCGTGATGTTCAAATGGATCAGAAAGACTTAGCAACAAGATGACTATTCAATGACAAGCTGATAAGTGGTAAGCAAATTTTTAAAGACTTTTTAATCTTTAGACCTTGCAACGGTGACAATAAAGATAATGATGTGAGCCTTATCAAGTGGCTAGGAGGAGGGAACCGTTACCACTTTAGCTAATAAAATGATGCCATATGGACTAGTAGTTGCTTATTCGTTAAACACAATGCAAGGCTAACGACTGCACCAAGTTGACTCTCATCGTGAATAAAAGCTCACAACCACAATACAAGGCCTATGACCGTGACAACTCTCTAAAAACCTTAAATGTAGAAGATTTTAGTTTATGAAGCTCATATCTCTCTCTACTCAACTCTAACAAGAAAAAGAAGTTATGAGGCCTATAAATACTTTACCAAACAACATTTATGTAACTTTTACAACATTAACTCATCCAAACTCTTAAATTTGATATCTTGTGCCTTTCAAGCTTTAATTTTATTGTATTTCTTGAGTGTTTGGGTGTGAGTACATTAAAAACACCTTGGTGAGGCTTGGTGTCAGCTATAAGCACTAGGTTTGAGGGTTAGCCTAGGATAAAAAACTTGTAAGGGTTGTGAGTGAGCTATAAAACTTAAAGTGTAAAGTTCAATGTGAGTTTGTTAGGGTTAAATTGTAAAAACCCAAGTTATAGTGGAGTACTCAAGTTAAGTATTGAGGGGTGGATGTAGGAGAGTCTTATTCAAACTACTATATATCGTTACATCTCTTCTTTCTTTCTTATACTCTTTAATCAAGCAATTAATTTTAAAAATCTCTCTAACTCATAAAAAGCACAAATTCATCCCCTCTTGGCAATCTAAGGGACAATAAGTAATATCAGAGCAAGGTAATCACTTAAAGTTTAAGTGCATGATTGAAGATCAATGGCCACCCAGAGTAGCAATCGCAACACAAGTGCCGTCGCCGCCACCACCATTGCTAAGAACTCTAGTCATTGCAGCCTCAATTCCCATCTAAGACCCTTCTTTGATAGAACTAACTACTCAATGTGGAAATACAAGGTGCAAATATTATTAGATAGTGAAGGATTGAGCTATGGGACTATGTGATGAAAGAGTGGAAGCCTCCAACTCAAACAACTGATGGTGAAGTCACGTTTTCAAGAGCTCAATGAAGTGAAGCACAAACTAAAGTCAACTATAAGAATAATAGAGTGGTAACCATCCTCATTAACTCAATGTCAAGAGATAAAGTTGGGAGAGTCCAACACAATATGAGCATTTATGGGATTTGGAGAATCCATAAGAATTATAATGAGGATACAACCCAAGTCAAATCCAAAAAGATACAAATGCTTGTATATGAGTATGAGCTTTTCAAGATAAAGGCCAATGAGAATGCGACTGATATGACCAACTGACTTCTTGCATTTATCACAGGCTTGAAGCAGTTTAGCAATATTTACTCTCAAGAAGATATAAACAATAGAATTCTGAGAGCCTTGCCAAAGAAGAACTTTAAACCCATGGTGCCATAAATTGAAGAAGAAAATGAACTAAGCAAGTTGAGAATGGATGAACTCATTGGAAATATATTAACACATGAGATGATGATAAAGAAAGAAGAGAACCAAGGTGAAAAGGAGAAAAAAAGAAAGGAATTGCTCTAAAAGCCTCCGCTAAAGAGGTAAAAGAAAGTGAAGGCTCAAGTGATGGGGATAGCAAAGAGGAAGATGAAGATGAGATAGCTTTGCTATTTAGAAAAGTGAGGAGATAATAAGAAAAAGGAAGAAGCCCACAAGAAGAAGCACCTCCTCTAACTCTAACACCAATTCTTCTTCCAAAGACAAGGAGAAGAAGAATGAAGTTAAATGCTATGAGTGTGGAAAGCTAAGCCACATCAAAATGAATTGTCCCAAATTGTAGAACAAAAATAAATGGAATAAGGAAACAAGGAAGGCTTTCAAGGCCACATGAGATGAAAATTCTTCGAGTGAAGAAGAACAAGAGCAAGAGGTTGCAAACCTTTGTCTCATGGCCATTGGTGATGAAACTTCTAATGAGGTAAACTCAACATCCAACTATCTTAATGATGTATTTGATGATGATGTTGAGCATATGGGTGATGATGAAATTGTTGAACACATGGCCAAAAGAGTTGAAAAATATTTTGCTAAAATAAAGTTTTATAAAGAAAAATGATCTAAACTTGAACAAGTTTTTATGAATTTGAATTAATTAATTGATTAATTTATTTATTAATGAATTAATTAATTGATTAAATTAATTTATTAGTTTATTAAATTATCTTACTATTTAAATAAGCTCCGATTAATACATGAGATCAAAAATTAAGAGGTGGGTCGCAGGCCATGGCAAGCTCACCATGACCAGCCCAATCTGAAATCAATATATTATTTTAAAAATTAAAATCTGAAAATCAATTTTGAAATTAAATCTTTAGAATTAGATGATTTTAAGTTGGATTTTATCATATTTTAAGGGGATTTTATTTTGGTTTTATAGAAAAGAGATTTTAAAAGAAAGAAAGGAGGACGTTGAAAAGAAAAAAATACATAAAACAAAAAAAATCAAGAGAACAAAAAAAAGCACAAAAAAAATTGTTCCTTTAACAATTGAAGAAGACTGCTTGAGGGTTCCAATTTCAAAGGCAGAAAAGTAGACTTTCGGACCAAAATTGCAAAGAAAGTGTATTGTTGCAGGAGGCAAAGCTCGAGTTCAGTCAAATCAAAATCAGGAATTGGTGGAACCGACGATATTAGTATGATTTCTAACCTTTTTTATGAAAGAATTTCATATTAAAATATTCTTGCGATTGTTTGATTATATTAATTATTCTAAAATTTTTCTTGATTATACCTTGGAATTGAAACTTGAAAATATCCATGTAAAGTATAATATAAACTTATTAATTCTGATTTTAGGTTTTAATTAATAGGATCGACTACATTTTCTTAAAAAATTTTATATAAATCAGTGGATAAATTTATATGAAATTATGAGTTTTTCATAGTACACAATATCTATGCTTTTTATACTTCAAAAAATAAATTTAAAAGCTAATTTTCAGAGCAGCTGACCCAATGCACAGGAGAGCCCACCGTGCCATATGGTGAGCTAGCCACGTGACATGGCGAACTCGCCATATCACATCATGACGAGCTCGCCTTGAGGTGCAGTTTTTTTTTTTTCAACTTTTGTTTTAATGAATAGTTTTTGGGATTCTTCTAGAAAAATTTCCTTTAGTTTTAGATTGAAATTAGTATTAATTTAAATATGAGTTTTTAATTTGAATACAAAATTTAGGATTTTGCCATTTTATGTATTGATTGTTTCTTGATTTGTTTTATTTAGATTCTTAATTACTATGAAGGTATTCTAGTTATTAACATTTTCTGTTTATTCTTATTTCTCCATTGGCTTGAATTAATTCATGTTTATGATGTTGATATGATGAATATTATGTGTTTATGTGATATTCTTATAATTTCAGTAATTTTATGTTTATGATTATTTATTTGCTTTAATTTTATTTTCAAGAGGATTGATGTAAAAAGTACATTTCTACTTTGTAAGTGTCTTATTTGTTTATTATATTTTTAATTTGGTTCAACTTATTTATTTTATGGATTATAGATATTTGTAAGGGTATGTTTGCACATTATGTGGGTACCCATTTGTTATTTTGTATTTTTATATTCTTTGTCTATTTTATTGAATGAATGATTATTTATTTCTTTACTTTTAAAATGCTTGTAGTATGGATAATATTTATAATAATTTAAAATTTTAATAATATTAAGACCTAAAAAGGAGGCCGGTTTCAATGAACCAGGTATATTAGGGGTGTTGGGCCATTTTTCACCTTCTCCATGCGTACCCAATTTTCTGAACTTAGTAGAAGTTGGGGATTCCTTAGGAATCGAGTCATCCGCCCCTTCTATTTTCTTTTCGGCCCATCCGAATGACGACTATAATTCTCCGGGTTTAGGTCTATATTCTCTAAGGCCCAGAGCCTAACAGTGCTAAAGTAACAAGAATCATTCTATCGGGAGTGGAGGGTAAAAATCTCCGCTCGCAGAAGGATTGAAATTAAACTATTGACTTTCTTGACACTTTAGTAGCTATGATACATTGTGAGATGTCAATCTTGATCTAATTAATAATTAATTGATATGGGAATCAATGGTAATTAAAGAGTTCATTACCAAACCCTAATTTGACTAAAGTGTAAATTTGGTATTCTGCTACCAACATATTTAGGAACTAATGGGTCACACACTTAAACGGCTAAGAATTAATTAAATTGGCTTTAAATATACTATCAAATGATATGTTAATGAATTGAATTCATTAAAGGAAGAAAAGAATGAGTTGCATGTGTTTTAATTCTTCTTGGGCCAAGATGGTGCTAATTTCTTAGGGTTATGAATTAAGGTTAGGTAAAACCCAAAGGAAAGAACTATAGCCAAAACCTAGGCTACCACTTACATTTTGTTTGGATGGCTGGCAATATAATTTATTAACATATGATATGACATGGTATTATATAGTATAGTACTATAAGCAGTATTTATTATGTTTGGATATATGGCATGATACAATATTGTTAATTAAGTTATTTTTATTTAGTTTGATGGTATGATATAGTTTCAAAACTAATAAAATAACTAGAATGCCCTCAAATTGAAATTGATATTAGCTTTAATTAAAATTCATAAGTAATTTTAATTTTAATTTTTTATAAATAATAATTAATTTTTATTTTTATTTTTTATAGTCAATAATGAATTTAAGTTTTTATTTTCTATAGTTAATAATTAATTTAAATTTTTATCTTTTATAGTCAATAATTAATTTTATTTTCTATAATCAATAACTAACGTCAATTAAAGGCATAAAAATAAATATTAAAATTAATAAAATATATTTCAAATTATTTCCTAATAATATAAATTGAGAAAATTATAATAAAATTAATGTATAAAAAATAACAGTGAAAGAAAAGATTATTAGGCTAAAATATTAATTTTGAAATATTTGTAGAGGGTATTTTTGGAACAAAACAAATTTAAACCACATAAAACTACTAAATCAGTGGTTTAAAAAACTGGAAAAAAAAACTATGATTTTAAAACCATGACAAAACCATGAAAAACTATACCGTCAAGTTGGAAATAAAATCAAATACAAAATGAAACAATACCATATTATATGAAACCATCAAAACCCATCATCCAAATAAGGGATTAGCTAATCTATATATTAGCATAAAGTGACAGTCGGTCTTAATGAAAGAAAATAACAAAAATGCCAAATACATATATAACTCCTGGACTTTACTCGTTTTGTCAATTTACAGTTTATCCATTGAATTTTTAATTTAATCATATAACCCCTTGAACTCACATTTTTCTTCTCTCATAAATACAAACTCGTTAAATCGCATTTTTTTTTAACTTCTAAACATATTTTTTCTCTCTCTAAATCCCTTTTCTTTTTCCTTCTAAAATATAATCCCTAAAATATATTTTCTTCAAATAACGCATATTGAAAAAGAATAAATAAATTGCATTTTGAGAAGGGAAATACAAGAAACATCAAATTAATAATAAAATTTCAAAAGCATTCAAAAATTTAAAAAAAAAAGAAGAAAAAAAAACCTAAAAGGAAGCATTGGGGGTTCTTTTTGAGTCTTAGTCCCCACACCATATGATAGTGGGGCGGTCCCTCCTCCACCTTATAATATTTTATTTTATTTTATTTTTTTATTTAGTGAATGAAAGGCTACCATATGGCAGACATTCATTCATTAAAAAAATAATATTTTTTTAATAAAATAATTTTAATAAACTAAGCTCCGCTTTTATTTGTATCCTAATTTTTTATTAGGTGACATGTTGGCGGGACCCACCTCATTAGGGATGCTCTTAGAGATTTTATTTTAGGAATTTAAGTTTAAGGATTAGATTTTAAATGAAAAGAAATTTAGATGGGAATGAATTTAGAGAGAGAAAAAAATTATAAGTTAAGAAAAGCATAACTCAGTATCGCTCAGCATGACTCAGTGAGTTTGTATTTATAAATTAAGAAAAATATGAATTCAGAGAGCTACATAGTTAAATTGAAAGTTCAAAAGGCAGACTGACTAAAGAAGTAAAATTTAAGGGACAATATATATTAAGCCTAACATAAATTATGTGAAACATTAAATAAAAATAAATTTCTCATGCAGACCCAAGATGTCTCCTCCTTCCTCTTCCTCTTGGGTAATATTTACTTTACTAGGGTAAATATTTCATCCAAGCCACCCCAATCGGATTAAAAATTATTTCTCATTTATATAGATATTATTAGAGACAGTCACAATTGAGGATTGTTGTGGTTTACAACAACCCAATAAGAAGAGACGGCTTTTGAAGACTTTGTCAGGTATAATCACTCTTCATCTCTTTGTCCTTATTTGTTTTCAATTTTATTTGCTTTGAGGTGATCCTAAAGCTAGGAAATTTTATTTTCTATTGTGTTTTGGTTCTATATATTTTATTTTGATCCAACATAAAAACCATAGAAAACAAAGAGGAATATGTTTTTTCTCATTTATTTTAGCTTAAGTAGGTTATTATAAGTTTATAGTCTTCAACACATGTAAAAAACTCAGAATCATTTGATTTACCTCTAACTTTCTCTAAAGCTTTCTCCTTTATTCTCCATGCTTTTACATAGTTTATAAAAGATATAATATTTATCTTTCATGTCCCAAACCATGTCTATCGATGCATATGTTGTTTTGATGCTAAGATACTTTGATTTTATGTATTTAACAACTCTATGCTTGGGAATAGTCACTTAATTTGAGATCTAAGAGGCAAGTGCGAATGTTGTTAAATTTTTGGACTATGAACATGTTTGTCTTACTATATCTTGATACCCTCAATAATTTTGCAATTTTTGTTCAATCATTTCACAATATATTCCTTTTCACAAGGTTTTGCTACATTATATTGAAAATGGTCCAAAATTTTTACATTAAGCTTGATCCATAAGTTAAGAGATGTATTTTTGTTGGCTATTTTGATCCTCGAAAAGGATATTAGTGCTATGATCCTCAAAGGAACCAACTTTGTGTAACCTTAGCTGTCTCTTTTTAAGAATCTAAATTATATAATTCAGATGAAGTTTCAACATCTTCCCTTAAGGGGGAAAATGCTAGTAAATGAAATATGTTGAAAAGGAGATAACAAAGATGTTTTTTCATATGTCAAGATACTGAGGAATATAGAGTTACCAATTAACACCATCAACCGAAGAATCATCCAACAATATTAAATCTCCTATAAACTTGAACCCCATATATAATGATTCTTGTGAAATAAATGGCAAACCTAATGAGTCTAATGACACATCCAATGATATTTCCATTTCCCCATCTCATGAGTATTCTATTTCTCATGAAAATATATTGCCAAGATATTCAAAGAGATTGAATAAAGGCATTCCAAAGAAGTAATATGAGCCCAATCCTAAGGCAAATGCCAAATATCCTATAAATAATTATGTCTCTACTGATAAATTATCTCTATCTTATGCACTTGTTATAAATCAATTATCCAATGTATTCATTCTTAGAAATGTGTAGGAAGCTCTGACAAATCCAAATTGGACAAAGGCAATAAAGGAATAGATGAAAGCTTTGCAAAAGAAATCTACCTGGGAATTTGCCACATTACTTGAAGGAAAGAAGACAATCGGATGTAAGTGGGTGTTCACAATAAAACTTAAAGCAGATGGAGATATTGACTAGTATAAAGCAAGGCTAGTCACCAAAAGATATACATAAAAGTATGAGCTAGATTATTAAGAGACATATGTACCAATAGCTAAACTTGATATGATATGTGCTCTTTTATCTATAGCAGGAAATCAAGACTAGCCCCTTCTACACTTTGATGTTAAGAATGCATTTATCAATGGAGACTTGGAAGAAGAAGTATACATGGACATACCACCTAGTGTAAAATACAGTTCTCTAAGTAGAAATAAAGTTTGTAATTAAACAAATCTTTATATAAGCTTAAACAATCTCTAAAAGCTTAGTTTGGGAGATTCTCATATATAATGAAGGTGTCTAGTTATAAATAAAGTAACTCAAACCACACTTTATTTATAAAATACAAAGAAGGGAAGGTAATAATTTTGATTGTGCATGTTGATAATATAGTGTTAACAAGAGATGATCCGGGTGAAATGAACATGCTACAATAATATTTGGTTACTGAGTTCAAAATGAAGAGTCTAGGACAACTCAAATATTTCTTGGGGATTGAAATTGCAAGATCATCTCAAGGAATTTTCCTTTCACAATAGAAATATGTGATAGATCTCTTAATTGAAACTCAAACGCTTGATTGCAAACTAGCTACTACACTTATTGAAGAAAATCATAAACACGAAATTTTCCCAAATCAAGTTTCAACTGACAAGAGTCGTTATCAATGAATAGTAGGAATATTAATTTATGTATCAAGTTCAAGGCCAGATATATAGCATATGTTGTCCATGTTGTAAGTCAGTTTGTGAATACACCAAGGAGCATTGATAATGACCAATTTATTTGTATTAATAGATTATTTTTGGGACTAAATTTTAGCTCATTATCTTATATTTCTACTAATTTAGGCATGTTTGTATAGGTGTAACTGAAAAGAGAATGAAAGAGGAAATGTGCTTAAAGAGATGAAGAACTTAGAGGATAAGCCTTGGACAAGGCTTATTACATCTAATAGAAATAAAACTGAAGACTCACAAGCATAAGCCTTAGGCAAGACTTATAAAATCTGGACATGATGCAGAATATATAACTGATGCAACTGAGATTTTCTACTTTTTAGGAAATTAATTTGTTGCGATTTTGGGAAGGATACAATGTTTCTTTTATACCTTTTTTTTCCTATTTAGAGATTAGGATGACTATTATTTTGGAATTTTATTATTTTTATAGCTTTCCCAACTAGAATTTAGGTAGGGTTTTAGGTTTTCATAAGAAGATATATATAGAACGTTAGGACAGTAGCCCTAGGATGACTTTTGCTACTATTTTATAAATTTTTTTATTTGATTTTGAGCTTTTTCTGAATCAATGATGAGTAACTAAATTTCTAATTAGTTAAAAGATTAATTGAAGTTTCAATTCACCAAAGGATTGTGAGATCAAAATATTTTATCTCTTCTCTTTCTTTAATTTTTAGTATTTTTATATTTTCTGAGCATAATAATATTATTGTTGTGCTAATTAATCAATAGAGCTCATTGTTCATTTAGTATAACAATATATCACCAATCAAAATACTTGAATCTGTGATTATTCTTATTATTTTGATATAAATGGTAAATTAGTGTGACAATAAAAAAATATATAACCTAACTTAAATAAACTATCTGGTTGAGTTTGTTAGTTAGAATCAGGTCCTTCTAATTCTTAAAACTATTGTCAGGTCCTTCTAATTCTTAAAAATATTGATGAATTCAATTCTAAGGATGTTCTTCTAGGATTATTTACTAACAAGGGTTAATTAGTGAGAATCTCTTAATCAATTTAAAACTAAAAAATGATTGATTGTTGCAGGCATCTCCAATAGCTAGATTTGGTTTATTGAAAATCCAAGAAAAATTATCTTTGATTGATGATCAATCCAAAGAATTAAAACTGAAATTATCCGTTCAACAGAAATTATTTCATTGGTTTTTTCTAATTATTTTTGCTTCCATTTAATTTTAAATTTTGATTTAATTCTTACTTATAAACCCCCCTTTATTTTATTTTATTTTTTGGGTTTTAGTTTCAAAAGAAATTAAGTTATTAATTCCTGTGGATTCGACCTTATTCATCACTACTATAATCAATTTAGTTTAGAGAATAGAAATTTATTTTTAGTGGATTCAACACCCATCAAGCATATGGATGTTGTGAACCAAATCTTAAGATATTTGAAGGGTGCTTTAGGAAAAGGCTTGTTATTCTCAAAGAATGGAGTATCACATTGAGGGTTTACGAATGTTGATTGGATAGAGGATCAAACAATTAAAAAATCCATGTTTGGATAATTCAAATTTGTGGAAGGTAATCTAGTTACCTGGAGAAACAAGAAACAAAATGTGGTTGCTAGATCAAGCACAGAGATTGAATTGTGTGGCATGGCCCATGGTGTATGTGTGTTGTTATGGATCAAAAGTATTTTGAAAGATTTAGGAATTGAATACATGAAACCTATAAACCTTTATTGTGATAATAATGCAACCATTGGGATTGCACAAAATCCTATACAGCATAATTGCACCAC
The DNA here is from genome assembly GCA_947685225.1 of Garcia nutans. Classification (NCBI taxonomy): domain Eukaryota; kingdom Viridiplantae; phylum Streptophyta; class Magnoliopsida; order Malpighiales; family Euphorbiaceae; genus Garcia; species Garcia nutans. The sequence continues at coordinate 59,303,054 of CANTUV010000007.1, forward strand.
ATATGTTGAAGTTTCGTCATTTTTATCAAGGAGAAGTTAGATCAAACGCTCATATATTTCCCAATTGTTAAGTTAGAAAATCAGTTTGTTGATATTCTTACAAAGGTTGTTTCAGGGAAGATATTTCACAAGTTAATTGATAAGTTGGGCATGATAGATATATTTGTCCAAATTGAGACCGAGTATTGAAATGAGTTGTGTAAATATATAAGTTAATCTCATAATTATAAGAATTGTATCTATTGAGCTAATCTTGTACACTAATATAGGAATTTGTTATATCTTTCCTTAAAAAAGAATTGTTTCCCACTTCAGTTGCAAATATGTCTATATATCCCTTCAAGAAAAAGAAGAATAATATATTGAAATACTACAATTTTAAGACATCATTGTTTTAGCAATTATGATTGATGATTTCATATTGTGGTGTCCGCTTCTTCTTATTTGATTTTGTTGCTTTCATGCAAAATACTTTTGCTTATCATATTTGCATAACCATGAAAAAATATTAGGGCATTTGTTGCATATATTTGTTAAATTAGGTTTAGATATTGAACTTGTAGCAATTGTTTCAATTCCTTTTGTAGATTTAACCTTGAGCATGATTTGAAAAATATGTTTTCTAATCTTTATCGATAATAAAGTTTAATTTTTTCTTCTTCAACTACAAGTAAAATAACATATTTTCATAATCTTTAACGGTGGGTACCCATTTTTTATTAGAAAAAGCTAGATTCATTCAGCGAAACAAACATTACATAAAGCCTTAACAAAAATGCTTAGGGGATCCATGTTTATATAGGCCATAAAAAGATAACAAAATAAGCTTACACCCAAAATCAACCCATGCAACCACCATAACAATGAGCATAGAAAAGAAGAAGCAAAATAAGCTACACCTAAGAACATGCCATACAACCAACAAACCTTCCACCATACAAGAAAAAGCTAGATAATAAAAAAGGAATTGGCCAAACAATTAGCAAATAACATACATAGAAGTAGATAAATATGCCTAAGAACATGAACACAGTGGACAAGACCGAAAGAGTTACATTGGTGACTAAGGTCTCACTGGTTTTTAATCTTAAAGAAAATAAACGAAGGATAAGAAAGATAACTCCCTCCTAAAGTCTTACATTAATAAGACTTAAAATTATGTAGAGAGGTTCGTAACCCTGAAGCCATAGAAAGGTGAGTTGATGTAGATTTGCTTTTAACAGCTTTCCATCCAAATAAAAGAGAGAAATGAATAGAAATGAGTTCCTCTAGTTTCCCTTCAATCCTCTAAAATTGTTTCACACCAATTTGGAGAGAAAAGGAGGGAATTAAAAAAATAAAAAATGCATGATTTATATAATTACTAAACCTAACGTAAAACCTCTTTTCTTTTTGTTTGAAAAGCTACTACAACTGCAACTAAAAAGTGGTATAAGAAACTCTTTTTGTTTAATTATACTATTTAGCTACAAATCTCATGTTGCCATAAAAGTAATATTGGGCTAAAATATTTTTTTAATAACTTGGATTTAAGAAGCCCAATGTTGGTTTAACCCATGGAACTACTACTGCAACAAACTGACCTCAAAAGAAATGCTTCCTTTACTTACACCTAATGTTGGCTGGCTAGTCGAAATATAAAAATACAGCCATGTTGGTTTTCCAGTTGCATCTGTAGTTCAATGTCCAAATAATTTGTAACTGACTTGAAATATTTGCATGCTACTCGAGAAGCTTGTTACTAAACATATACCATTTTTTAAATTACATATTCCTTCTATTACATATTTGCAAAAGAAAATCTTTTAATATCTATTTTTCTAAAAAAAATTAAAATATAAATGATATATATGTAATATAAACTAGATTATTAATATGTTCAAAATAATATAAGTTTAATTGGTAATTGAATTTTAAAATTAAAATATGTAAAACAGATTCACATTTTCACTAAAAGATATTAAAATATACTCAACATACGGTTTCATGAATTTTTGTAGAAAACATGAACTTTCTACAAAACATGAACCAACTTTCTAGATTTTGCATTTTTTTTTTCTACTTTTAAGATCTGATATTCAAAAATCAATTGTAGATTATATAAACTGCTGCAAAATTCCTACAATGATGTCGATTCATTAATTTTTAATACAAAATCGAGTAAAACAAACAGAGATCTAATGATATAAAAAAGATTAATTGTTCTTTAATTAAAACTTAGTTTGAAAGAATCAAAGCAAATCTTTTAGTTTTGTTTTCTCTATTTAATAATCATTTTTAGTTTGAAAATCATCTCTCGAAGTAATATAGGAGTTATCCGTTCATTGTTTGAGCTTTTTGTGACAGATTAGTTGTTGAATTTTTTGCCATATTTCCCTTAACGTGTAAATGTTTTTATTTAAAAAGAAAAAGAGATTTTTTGCAAGTTTTTATTGACAACAAACTTTTGTTATTCTTTTTGCTTTTTCAGGTTATTTGTGCAAATTTTCGTTGAAAATATTTTACCTAGTGAAAATAAATTTGGATCTTATTATCAAAATAAAAGAAAAATTACATAAAATATTATTTTTTTTCTTCAAAATCTTTTTTTGTATGTTATTTTCAGTTTATAAATATATATATTTTACATTTTTACAATATATAAAAAAATATACTCAATATATATAAAAAATATATCATAATTTTGTAAATTTTGGCATATGTAGTATTTTTGGTTGCACATTATTCTTGTAATTTTTTATTTTTAAAGTTATTTTTGAAATTTTCTGAAAATAAAAGGGAAATTTACACCAAATAGGGCATTTTGATACCCGGTTCTATTTGTACAGCCATTAAATTTTTTTTTTTTCATTTCTATGGTTTTTAGCTTTTTTTTTAATGAAAAATTACGTTGTATTTTTTATGTTTTTTATTTTTTATTAGTTTTTATGCTATTTGTTATTTATAGTTTTTTATCCATAAATAATTGTATTATTCTCATATTCACAACATATACAAGAAATACACAAACATATAAACAATGGAGTTAATTTTTTTAACTTTTTTTTTAATTATATATACAAACATCGTACTTATAACATATAAATAACATATACACAATATTTACAGAATATACACAAATATGTATAACATATGTATAATATTTACACAATAAACTTAATTTTTTTAACTTAATTTTTATTTGTATAATATGTAAATTTTATTTAAAAATAAATTTAATGTTTATAAAAAATATTTTTATATATTTTAATTTTTTTATATAATTTTTATGAGTATTATTTCTTATTTGAAATCAAAAGTAAAACTTTTCCTTTATTAAAAATTAATACATAAAAATTTTCCTTTATTAAAAATTAATACATTTTATATGTTGAAAATATAATTTAAAATATTAATTTTTATTTTTTTATTGAGAAATATTTATTTAATAGTAAAGGTTGAAAAAAAATGAAAATTAAAGTAAATATTATTTGAAATGAGGGATGAGATATTTTTGGAAAAAAAAATTATTTAAGTAAATAATGAGATATTTTTGAAAAAAAATATTTTTAAAGTATTTTTCAATTTTTTTAAGGTATGGCATTTTTTAAAATGAAAAATTTTAAGATAATTTTATAAATATTCCAAAACAAAAATCAAATCTTACTAGGTCAATGTCAAATTGGCCTATAAAACTTAAAAGAAAGGTTTTAGGAAGGTTAATTGGGTCAAACTTGCCATTATAAAATTGCTCCATCATTTTCAAAAGTTTTGGAAGGCCCAAATGGAGAAATTGCCCAGAGGACATTTACAAAACTACCTTTAAAAAATTAACTTTAATTCAAAAAATCCTATATAAAATAAAGATATTTACACTTTTATAAAAAAAAAAAAAATTTAAGAAAATTTTTAAAAATATCTCATTCTTTACTAAAATAAATTTTTTAAAAAATATATCTTTTCTCACTATAATTAATATTTTACTTCAAATTTTTATTTTTTTAAACTTCACGATTGAATAAAAATATTCTAATAAAATAATAAAAATTAATATTTTAAATTATTTTTTAGTATATAAAAATCATAATTTTTTATAAAGGAAAAAACTTTTAATTATAAAAAATAAATAACACTCAAAAAATATAAAAAAAGTAAAATATATAAAAATATATTAATAAAAATTATTAAATTTATTTTTAAATAAAATTTACATATTATACAAATAAAAAATTACACAAAATTTTATTATTTAAATATTTTATATATGTTTCATAGATGTTGTGTGTATGTTATATATTTATTATCTAAGTTGTATGTGTTTTATGTAAAAGTTATTGAATGTTGTATAAATGTTTTGAGAATAAGAAATTAAAAAAAATAAATTAAATAAATAATTAAAATATTATGTAGATATGTAACAGATGTTATAGATGTAGTTTATATTATTGAGTATGTATTTTATATATATTATAATTTTTTATGCATATATTGAAAATATGACATTAGACAATTTCTTACATAAAAAAACATAAATAAAATAAAACTAAAACTAAAACTAGAAAAAAATTAAACATTATTGTCAAAAAGTAATTTTGAAAAAAAAAGATCAATAGTGTCTGAACTTTTTTCATTTTTACTATTTTGATGCATGAATTTTTTTTTATTTATTTTGTTGTCTGAAATTTTATTATTAAAAATAATTTGGTTATTTCTACCTACTGATTTGATCGGTCAAAATAATTAAATTATTTCTAATAATAAAAATTTAGATATCAAAATGAACAAAAAAAATTTATTTATCAAAATAGAAAAAATAAAAATATTTAGATATCATTGATATATATTTTTAAAAAACAAAAAGTGCTTCCTTATTTATGAAAACGAAACCTCAAAGGCATACAGCATAATTTTTCCATTGCCCAAATAATTATAAGGTCTACCAAAAAAATAAAATAAAATAAGATAAAATAAGATTTTTACCAAACTAATCCTTTAATTTATATAATTATGCTCAATCAAAATTGTCGTCATGAGTTTCACATACATTTTTCTTTGCTATTGAATTTTCTTCGTAGTCAATATTTTTAAAATTAAGCCAGATATTAAACTAAATTGATGATTAATTTATAATTTAACCGATTTAAATGAATTAATTTAGACTTAATAATATTATAATTCTTTAATTTATAGATATTAATAAATAATCTAAAAATATAGAAATTTTTAAATAATAAAAATATACTTTATTAATTAAAAAATATTACATATTAAATATAATTCACGTAAAAATAAGTTTCTATAATTTTCTTCTATTATTTTTATAAAAAATACTTAAAATTTAGAAAATTAATTCAGTTTAATTTGATTCAATTCAGTCCGACCAAATCGATTTTGCCAGTTTTAATCGATTTTATGTAAATTTCATTTTTCAGTATTTTTAAACCGGATTAATCTCTAATAAATTTGGTCTAACTAACTAGGTCAATTTAATTTTAAAAATATTGTTGATAGCGTATGGTAGATGCTATTAGCTTGGGTTCCCTTTTAATAATTTCACTTTTTAAATTCCTTTAAACTCCATTCAAATTTATCTTTTAGTATTAATTAATATATTTATCCCTCTAACAACAAATCTATTTTATTTTTCAGAGGGCTATTTTAAGGTTGAGGGGCATTTAAGTAGATAACAATTATCAACACGGAAAAAATAATTTCATATGAATTTTAATGGTTCATTAAATATATTAGTAATTAGTAATTTATAAAAAATAAGGGATTTCTTAAAAAATCCAAAAAATAATTTTTATTTTAAATTCCATTTTTCTTTTTTCTTTTAAAAATATCTATTTTTCAACTTTCAATCTAAAAGATTTCTCAATTTCAAAGGTATATATCTAACATGCTAAAGGTATAATAAAATTTTAAAAATATACATTTATATATATATATAGTATATTAAATATACACAAAAATTATAAAATATTTTTAAAAATAATTTAAAAAGTGATATATAATGTAACTTTATAAAAAATAATCGTCAATTTCATAATTAAAAAGTTGAAAGAAAGTATACAATAGGGTGAAACATGAAGTGAAAATTTTTGAACGGATTCGAATAATCAAACAAAAAAAATTCAGAATAAAAAAAATTCTATTTATTTTTGACTTTTTTTAAATTAAATTATACTTATTTTTATAATATAGAATACTTTTAAAAATTATAGAACATTTTTAGATAGTAAATTATATTCGGACCTAAAATTATACCATACTAAATAATTGAAATAATAACTAATTTATTACAAATAATATAAAGTCATAATTTATTATATTTTGATTTATTACTTAATATTTAATATTATGCATATAAGTAAAGTAATTTCCTAATTTAACTAGAAATAAAGTAAATAGAAATAGAAACATAATTAATAGTTATATATGATTTTAATTTATCATTTATCAATATTGATTTATATGTTTTATAAAATTATTAAAATAATAAATATAAATTAAAATTTTAAAAATTATAATCATCAATAAATTATTAATTAAATATTTTAAAATTAAATTAGTATTCAACATGCTTATATGAGTAATTGATATCAATAATTCTTTATAATAATATTGATTGTTTAAAAAAATGATGAATATAAGTATTAATAATAATATTTAGTAGTAAAAAAAGTATTGATCTATTTTTTTTATGATACAAGTAATAAGAAATAAATTATAAATAGATTTCAAATAATATGAATGATATAAATATTAGTTATAATTTAGTATAAGCACGAAAATCTGTTAAAATTTTGTAAGACGTATTAAATTTATTTATTTATATTATATAATATATTTACTTTGATATTTTTATCATGTATATATATGATTTCTTTATTTTATATTTTATTAATTTAATATACAATCTCACTAAAATATTTTTATAATAATCATTTATAAACTATAAAAACTGTTTTATTTCTATTCATAAATATTAGTTTTTTATAGTTAATAAATATTAACTTAAAAATAAATTAATAAAAATATAATGAAGTAATTATTTTTCTAATTTAATTACAAAATAAAATATCAATAAAAATAAAAATATAATTAATGGTTAAATTATGTATAATTAAAGTAATTAAATATATAATTAAAAGTTATATATAACTAAAGTAAATAATATATTGTTCAAAGTAAAAAAAAAATGAGTTGAAACTCTTAATCTCTAAATCCTGCTGAAACCGAAACAAAATATATATATATATATATATATATATATAAGAATCGAATCTTTAAATCAAATCATTTTGAAAAATCACAGCAATACAAATATAGAGATATATTTGGTTTAGTTTCAAAGATATTATTTTTAAAATTTCTAAAATTTGATTTGGATTCAAAGGTTTTTTAATTTTTAGATTGTTTCCGACTGTGATCAACGACCACTCTTATATTAATTTTCATCAAAACTCCGAATTTTTTCACTTTTCACACTTAAAAAAAAACATTGAGAATATGGTTTGACATTATTATTATTATTATTATTATTATTATTATTATTATTATTATTATTATTCAAATTAAAAAAATTTTAATTCTAGAGTGTTATGTTTTATACATACACAATATTAATTGAAAAATGAAATTCTAATAATATAGGATTTGGCTATTAAAATAACAATAATGAATAGGGAATAGTAAATGTAAACAACCTTTGCTTAACTGGCATTAAGAAAATGATTAGCATCTTTGACTAAAACACAAAGACAATACAATACTTTCCAATTGGAATTTTGGAGGTGTAAGTAAGAAATCAAAATTTTCAGACAATCAACCGCACGCTTCGCGGATCAACTCAGTCAAGGGGGCACGTGCGGCCTCATTACTATATCATTATTAATACAAAGCTACATGCACTCTAATTCATTATAATAATTGCAACTATAGATTATATTTTATTTTAAAAAAATAAAAAGTTAAAAAAAATTGAAATGAGTATAATCTGTCCTTAAATCACGATTTCTTGTTCCCATTTATAAAGGCAAACTCCAATTCTATAATCATTAAATAACCAAAATAAAAAAAAAAAAGTTGTTTTTGCATTACTAAGATATGAGTATATTTTATACTATATTGAACCATTTTATTAATTTTTTATTTTTAATATTTTATAGAGTTTATTTGTAATGAACACGATATAATCTAATGAGAATTATTTATATGATTTGAATAATGAATTTATATTTATATAATTAGTCTTTTACATATTAAAAAGAAACTTAATTCATAATATTTGATTAGTAAAACTAAATTTCATTTATTGAATTTTCAACTTAGTAATAGCAATGTTTAATTTAGTAAATTTTTTTTTTCCTAATATCTATTATCTTGAAAACATATGGTTATTATTATTATCATTATATTATTAATTTTTAAAATCGAATTTTAATAGAATATTAAATTAAAAATTCTCTTAAAAAATTATAAAGATTCATGTCAAAAAATAAAAGGCATTAAATATATTTATGTAATAAAAAAAATTGATATCAACTAAATATTAATATGTATCAATCTCAGTTTGTAAATTCAAAATGATAATAGTTTTGTGATTGTTTCAAAACCAACAGAAAAAGAATCTTTTTTTTATAAAAAAAATATAAAAACTAATATAGATGATAAATTTATACTAAAAACTAATTTCAGAATCAAAAGGTATAATATCAAATGTTAGAGCTAAAATGTAGTCGTATTATATTGCAGTTCAAGTACATTTCTCAATTAGATAATAATCTAAGTTAAAATTTTTATGATAAAAATAAAAATTGATTTGGAATTCAGTTTTATGATAAAAATAAAAATTGATTTGGAATTCAGTAGTTAACTTTAATAAAAAAAAATTCACATATTGATTTGTAAAATTATTACAACACTTCCTAATAATTAAAAATATTAATATTTATTTTTTTTAACATAAAAGAGCTCAAAATGATAAAAATATATAACTTACTTTTTTAATATACATTTTATATATTTAATATTAGAATATTAATTTTATATAATAAGTAGAGCTCATCATACAATATGATATGGTATTAATTATCACTTTATAATCATACAGTATGTTTAATTATTAAGTTATCAAAAGTTTTGTAATTATGTTTAATGGTTGATGATTATTGTTTGATATAAAATTATAATATTCTCACTATATTAATTCTTTTTCAATTAGTTAAAGAATAGAAGAGACCGTGAAGAAAAAATAACTTACTTCCTATAAATAAAAAAATTAAAAATAATAAAAATATCATTATCCAAATATATATTTTGAAATTCTCTAATTATTGATTAAAATTGACATGAACTCATTGTTAGATAAAGTCTCATATTTAACTAATAAAAAAATAAAAAATAAAGTCTCATATTTAGAGTGAATAAAAATATTAAAGTCTTATTTAGGTGACCAATATTTCTCAAAATTGATTATTTTATGTTATAATTGGGGCTGTAAATGAGCCAAGCTACTCGAGCTCAACTTGAATCCCGGCTCGGTAAAAGCTAGTTTAGACTCGAGCTCGAATTGTTCGTTTGTTAAATGAGTCAAGCTCAAGCTAAAAAATACTTGGCTCGTTAGCTCATGAGTTGACTCATTTAAAAATTTCATGAGTTAAGTTCGTAAGCTAGATTGTTTAGTGTATTTAATTAAAAATATATATAATTTAATTTATATATATTAAATTATGCATGTGAATATATTAACTTTTTGACTATTTTAATTCATATAATTTATTAATATATAATATATATGATAAATAAATTAAAAAATATATAATATAAAATAGATTAATAATTTATAGTAAAATATAATATTATAGTAATATAATATTTTATTTTTGTTAATATATGAACATATTATTTATTTTTTATAAAAATATTAATTTTAGTATTTTTTTACAAAAATATAAAAAAAATGAATAAAAGATGAAAACTGAAATAAGTCATTGAGTGGAATGTGATCAATTATTATTCTTTATATACGTGTTCTTATATGTCCTTTCTTTAAAAAAAACTATTTTACATTCTATTCCTTTATTTTTTTAACTCAAACATTATATATATAAGTGCTAAACCCAAGTTTAATTAATCAATAAACTACAATCAATTCTTTAGATAAATTTGCTCAAATTCAAGTTAGATTTATAGGATTTTTATTTTTTTGGGTACTACACAGAAGTCGCTCAGTCAAAGCAACAGGATGTCAAGAGAAACAAAAGATAATAATATAAGAGGGTGGTGTGGCCGACATCTCTTGTGGGTAAGCAAAACAAAAAGAGGACACTAAACAGATCAATAAAAGAGAATTATAAAAAGAAAAGGTTCCCCACAAAGTTTTAAAGAAAAGAAGAATATGATAAACTTTTGCAGTATTACATTTGACTACTAATTGTTTTAAATTTTTAGCATTTTTTGAACCTAACCTTTTCAGGAAAATGGCATGTGCTTCTTACTTTGCTTTAAATTAAAAACTCTTCTAAGTACAATAGACTTAACTATAATTAATTAATTAATTAAATAATTAGTGTTTTCAACTTTGGTTCCTACTTCCCTTTTCCTTTTAAATAAGTTATCATTCATTTTTCTCAACTAATCTCATTAATAAGTATATATAAGTGTAATGGTGGTCTAATCACATTTTTATTTAGAGTATTACTTTTAATATAAGTTAAACTCATGCGTCTTTAAATTTGAATAAATCATTAATTAGTAGGATATTTATTAATTAATTATAAGAATATTAAATGACTTATAATAAGCATTGTAATCCAACTTAAATAATTTAAATTATTTTGCATTATAAAGTTCCATTTATTATAAATTTAATATACATTACCTTAATTTCAACTTAGACTTGCCTTTATTTATTTCTGAGCCTCCGAAACATTTAAAAATTTAAATAATTTCATTATATATTATTAGATCCTTTGATTAACATATTAAAATTATAAATTATTTTTAAATTTAAGGTTTAAATTAAATAGATGTCTCAAAAAAAATTACTGTGTATAGTTGATTTAGCAAAAATAATAAATTAATGTGTAAGAAGGGCATTGGTATTCCTTTCCTCCAACATGAAAGGACTACTATTCTCAATGATGAGGAAAATAACCCTTTTTTTAGTTTTTAGAATTCATTTTATTTCTTTTGATTGCCTTAACACTGCCCTTAAGTTTGGAAATCAAGCTGTTTTCAATCATAAAAAGAAATAAATTTTTGTCGTCGTATGTGATATTGCAAAAAAAAAAAAAATTCCTCTTCTATATATATATATATATATTTACACATATACTTTAATTGCAATAAAAACTTCTCAGACATACAATATAGTTTTTAATTAGAAAAAAAATTAGCTATCATTTGAAGTGATGGTGTTGTGATAATATTAAAAATTAAATACATATGCGATGTCTTAAAATATATTCATATTTTTAGGGAAAAAAAATTAATCACATAGAAAAAAAGAGACACTCCTATAATATCATTAAAAAATGTATCTAAATATGAAAATCATTCATATTATAATATATTAGATTTTTTAAACATAGGTATAATATATTAAAAAGCATATAAATCTTATTTTTCTAAAAAAAAAACAAGTTCAAAAACATGAAAAAATATATAGGTTACCATATTACAATACATATAAATATTTTTTCTAAAAAAAGTTTAAAAATGAAAAAAAATATAAAAATAAAAATAATCATTATTAAATTAAATAGCGATTAAAAATTTTATTTTAACTAAGCTGTGGCTGTCATTTTATAAGCCTGAATTAAAGTGAAGGTCCTGATAATAAATTATTGAATTAGTCCTCTTGAAATTTATCTTGTTTGGTAGTCGAGCTCAATTTTAAAGGGATTGTCGAACTTTGTAGAATAAAATTTTTTGTTAAAAAAAATTATTTTAATTTTTTTAAAATAATAAATTTATTTTAATTTATTAATTATTGGAAGCTTTTATTCATATATATGTATATCATATATAAAACGTGACAATGTGATAATGAATATCAATAGATAGTGAAATTTATAAAATAAAAAAAATACAATAAGTATATAAATATTAAAAAAAAAAACAATAGCAGACTTAATCTCTTAACTGAGAAGTATTGTGAAGCAGCTGTCCACAGGCGCAGGCACAGCACAGCAAGGCGGCATTAGGTTAAGTAGAGCCTCAAATTGAGACCAGTAAAATGATTTTTGCAATTGGAATCACATGTGCTTTTTTCTTTTTCTTTTTCTTTTTCTTTTTAATTTTTTACATTTTCTTTTTGATAAATTCGGACATTTTTTTTAATTTTTATTATTTTTTATTTCAAATATTTACTTTTTAAAAAAAAATAATATATAAAAATATAAAAATAAAAATAATTATTAGACACGTATCACAATAAAATTATAGTAATTTTATTATGATATATTAACCCTTATATTTCTTAAACATACCCTCTTTTATCGATAAGTAGTCAGCTCTCACTTTAAATATTTACTTTTATTATAATTAAATGCTTTAATTAAGATAGTCAATACTGTAGTTTAAACAATAATAAATGTGTAAAAAATAACAAATATTATTTTTAAATCATAAAACCTCAAATAAAAAATAGTTTGAATTGATTTTTACAGCGTTGAAATTTAAAAAAAATAGAGGAAGTAATAAATTAAAATTTTTTTCTTAAATTGAAATTTTATTTTAAAACTAATAGAATAATATTTGCTTTGAAAATAAAACTATAATAAGCTTTAAGGGATGATATCGGGAAGTAGAGATCCATTTTTTCTTAATATTTTTGGTATAAAATATTTTTAAATTTTGAGAGAGAGTATTGTACATCTTAATTAATAACTCTATCCAGCATATTCAAATTAGTCAATATCCTTTGAGTTAAAAAAATTATAATAAATTTAATATTTTGTCATTATTTTTTTTAAAATATTAAAACATGGAATAAATTTTTCTTTTTTTGCATGTCATTTGTTATAGATATATCCTTATTCAATTTCTAAATCTATCAAAAAAATAAATTTTTTTTTGAGATAAGTAAGTTTAAAACAACAGCCACTATAAAATATATAAGAAAAGAGGGGAAAAAATTAGTCCTATAACCAAACATATGTATTTTATCTAATGTGTATGTAAAATTTATATTCCAAATAAATAATGGTAATTAAATTATTATTAACCTTCCCTATTATTTATTTTAATTTTTTATTACTATTATTTGATTTCAATTAATCAATAATAACCCTAAAAGCACAAATACAAAACTAATGAGTTTTTTTATTCAATGGTATTATAATTATTTTTATGGTTAAAATGTCTCGAAGTTCAATTGTAATAAAAGTTAAATTTAAAACAAGAAAAAAATAAAGATAAAATTATTTGTTTAATTTAATAATTAAACAAATATTAAATTGTTTAGTATTTGAGCATTAAAAGTGTAATTATTGATTAATTTTAAATCATTAAATCAGTAAATTATGAAATCATGGTTATTTACTGAATTGGTAAGTATTATTATTATTATTATTATTAATAAGGGGTGTAAATGTCAATAATTGGCTGCAACTGTTAATCGAAAGCAGAGGGATCAGTCTGGAAATTTGGTAACAGGTGATGCAATGCAATGTTGTCGGTATCACATGTGCCTATTTATTTTTATTATTTATAATAATTCACGTGATATGGCCATTTAGACTTAACTTTCACTTTACATCTAACTAATTTCCGATTAATCTTATCAGCTTTTGGACGTTAGTACTATTATTATCAGTTTTCAAATTGGACAATTTTAGTTTTTTACTCTAATTTCATGTTTATCTTTTTCGTCTTATTTCCACTTCTATAGAGATAAATACATTTAAAATTAAAAATTTTCAATTATCATGTTCAATGTACTTAATGCGTATATCAAACCGAGGCATTCTTTTCTTTCATTATATTAAGTATAAATTTTTTTAACAATATTATAAATATAATATTGTTAAAAATAAATCCAAATTATTTGCAATATATTACTTTGGATAAACACAAAATATGCAGGTATTTAATTTAAAAATAAATTCTCAAATTTAAACAACTAATTTTTAAAGTTAAATTTTTAAAATTTATATTAAAAAATTCATCATAATATAGAGTAAAAAATTAATTTTTATAATCTAAATTTTTATAAATTTAGATTCAAATTTTAATTATTTTCAAAATTTATTCCTATTTTATGATAGATTTTTTTTACTCGATGATAAGCTTTTAAATAATTATTTTTAGTGTGGATTATTTTTTAAATTTTAAATTTTTTATTTTAAAATTTTCTCAATTAAGTTCGTAATATAAAATTACAAATATCAATTAAATTTATAAAATATATATTGAATAAAATTTTATATTAATTAAATATAAAATATATAAATAATTAATATAAAAATAAAATTTTTAACCCTAACAGCTACATTTTAAAGTTTAAATTTCTAAATTTATATTAAAAAATTAATCATATTTTCCTTTAAAAATGATTATTAATAATAAGTAATTATTTGTAATATTCTAAGAGTGTATAATATATTAATACAAGCTTCTCTTGTCAATATCACACAACCTTCAAGGTTGAAAACTATGTTTTTCCCTTTCTTTTCAATATCGTGTCAATGTAGACACCTATTATAGTGTGTTACAGTACTTAGACTCTACTTTTATAATAGGGAATTTGGCAAAAAAAAATTATAATTGGGAAAAAATATATAAAAAAATTAGCCTGAATTATTGGCAATACCTCATTTTGAATCTTAATTTTTTTTATCTATTCATAATTTTTTTTTTTGGGTAAAAACAGAGTAGATTAGACCCAACTTAACAGAAATTAAATTATTCATTTATTTTTAATAACATGACATTATATAAGATCCACTATTTAAATATTTTAAATAAAAAAATTAAATATAATCCTAAAATATTTATAAATTTTAAATTTGATTTTAAAATTTTTATTAATAATTATTATAACTATATAAATATATTATAGTATTAGCAATATTTTAAAACTAATGTAAAAACTTAAATTAACAATCACAATATTTAATAATAAAAAAGATAAAAAAATTTTAAAATAAAAATAAATTAAATAAATTAAAATTTATTTATTTATTTCATAATATTATTTTCTTTTTTTATTTAATTTATTCACATAAAATCATTATCTCACATTTTTTAAATTATGTTTTAATACTTAATTTTTATATAAAAAATTTATATTATTTATCTTATTAATTAACTCACATTTATTTTAAATTATGTTTTAATACTTAATTTTTATATAAAAATTTTAAAAATTTATAGAAATTATAAATAGATTGGTAAGTGATATAAATAATTTTTAAAAATATTTATTTTTCATATATTAATGATTTTATTTGAATAAATTAAATAAAGAAATAATATTATAAAATAAATAATTAATTAATTAGAAATATTGATAATAATATCACACACACATATATATATATATATTCAAAATAATTTAATATAAAAATTTTAAGGTCCAATTCGAGATTTGAAAAATATTTTAGAGTCATATTTGATCTTTTTTATTTAAAATATTTAAATAGTGAGTCATATAATACACGTCATCAAAATAATAAAAATTTTAACTTTTATTAAGTTAGAGTCCAAGTTGCTATGTTTTTAATAAAAAAAAAAAGTCACAAATGGATAAATAAAATTTAGAATTTAAAGAGATATCCTAAATTATTCAGGGTCATTTTTATACCTTTTTATTTTATAATATTCACCGATATTATGCAACTCAACTCAACTCAATAAAGTTTTAATCCCAAGTTAATAGGGATCGACTATATTGATTCTTCTTTTCCACTCAATACGATTTAATGTTATTTATTCTAATAGATGTAACATCATAAGATCATTTTGGACCACCTTTAACTAAGTCAGTTTAGGCCTATTTCTATCTCTCTTAGCTATATTTACTCTAATTTATTCGATTTTACCTCTATCTCTCTTCACCGATATGGATTCACCGATATTGCTATTAGACATTAATAGTATTTTTGATAAAAAAAATTTAAAAATTTTGTAATTTAATTTTTTAGATAATAAGTTAATTTTGGAAAGAAAATTAATATTTGAAGTTTTTGCAAATTGTTATTGAATTAGATTTCACCAAATAGACGTATTAGTTCTATAAATTGATAAAATTATTCTTAATATTATCATTTTGTAAATATTAGTCAATTATTATACTTTTTTTTCCAGCTTAATATGAGTGAAACTCAAACTCTAATTAGTTCTATAAATTAATATAACTATTTTTAAAATTAAAATAATTTTATAAATTTTAGTCAATTATTGTATTCTTTAACTTAATATGATTGATTGAAAATACTATTAATATAAAATAATAAAGTATATTATTATTGAATAACTTTACCTCTAACCTTAGTCTTTAAGTAATGAATAACTTCAAAAGGTATTATTACATTATCTGTAATTAGACGTTCAAAAATAAAAACTGATTGATAATCAAAAATAATATGAAGAATGATTTTCTTTAACTGATTAGTAAGAGCTTTAGCCATTATCTAATAAATTATATTATATAATGCAATAGATCTGAGATCTCTAAGATTAAAAGGGTTGTTCTTCTTTGGTACAAGCAAAATATTAGTTAGATTCAAATCAGAAGGAAAGATACATGTCTCTCATCACTGCAGATAGTTAGAAACCACCTCGGGGCCCACAATACTCCAAAATTGTTGGAAGAAGGCCAGATTAAGCCATCAAGTCTTGATGCTATATGAGGATACATTTGAAAAATCATCTCCTTGAACTCATCAGGAATAAAGGGTCTGGATAGAAATGCATTATCTGCATTAATGACATGAGCTTGAACTCAAGAAGTAACTAATTGCCAATGATCCAGAGAGGAAGAGAACAAATTTGTAAAGTAGCAAACCACAAGTTCTCTCCTAGCATTATGATCAGTAATAACATCTCCACCATTATTATCAATAACTTTGTTATATTAAAACGTTTTCGATCAGAGGCAAAAGCATTTTCAAACTTGAAATGCCTATTCCTCTTGTGTCCCCTATTATTCAGGAGCTGTAGTAAAATAGGAGTATGGTTACTCACATAAGTCATCAAATTATGTAGAGAACAAGAGGGGAAAAATCATATGATTCCCTTGTGGCCAAGGCTCTGTTCAAATGCTCCAACACAAGATTTCCTGATCGTCTATCTTTTCTTCAAGTAAATTGGAATCCTTCTAGTGGTAAGTCAATCAAGCTGCAACTTTCAACTACTTATTTGAACTCATCAATCGAATTAATAGGATGAGGAAAACCTTTGGTCAAGTAGTCAATTTTCAGAAATCGAGAATCTTTTTCAATTCTAATGTTTGTAAGGATTATACTGCTCGGGTTACATGTACTTGTAGACCTTTATTTTTGGCACTGCATGAGCTTAGTTCTAATTAATAGGTCCGAATTAAATTTAATCTTATTGAATTAGGTCTAGTTGAAGTTGAGCTGATTGAAATACATACCAATTCGGTTCTGTTGGGTCAGTTAGGCTCAATATGAGCCAAATAGATATGAGCCAAGTAGACATAAGCCAAATAGACATGAGCTAAGTAGGCATGAACCAAATAGCCAAACATGAGCAATGCTCATATCGATTTGGGCATTGAAATAGACATGAGCAATGCCAATGTCTATTTCGGCATCCAAATAGACATGAGCAATACTCATATTGAATTGGGAATCGAAATAGACATGTGCAATGCTCATTTTTATTTCGGCATCCAAATAGACATGAGCAATTCTCATGTCGATTTGGGGCATCAAATAGACATAAGCCTAGCTCATATCAACTTGGACACTCTACGTCGACATGAGCAATGTCTCATGTTGATTTGAACACTTCAAATAGACATGAACCGGATCCATATCAATTTAGACACTCCAAATCGACACGAATCCTAATTCGGAAAGAATTTGACCAATTTAAGAATCCTAATTGTGTTTAACTTTGGGACCGGCAACCATAATTGACACATTATAAATAAACGGAGCCAGAGTTTTCAAGGGGCAGTGATAATTAGCATGAATTATTATTAAAAAAAACCTAGCAGTCATAATTACAAAAGGAGCGAGACAATCAGTAAAAGGGGTTGGTAGCAATACTAAAGGACAATTAACAATTAAGACCGAGCAATCAACACACAACAAGAAGGCAGTAGGCTCTGCCTTCACTTTGCTCAACTAAGACTTAATACTGGTGCAGGCAGGAGGTTTGGATCAACATATAATTTGGTGAAGCCAACAAATAAATATGCACTATTTTGTGTTTACTTTATTTAAGTTAATAGTGTTTTGCAATTATTTTAATCCAGTAGCATGAAGTTGTTGGTTTAATTCCAGTAACAATATATTGAAGTTGTTTAGTCCAGTAGCAAATAAAGTTTGGTTGTGATTTAGTACAAAACTTTAATAACTTGATTTAATTCAATCTCTTTGGATCCAAATCATAATTTTATAAAAACCCTAAATTTGATTATAGTTTGCATCAATGTATATATATAGACAATGCCATCAATATGTATATTCTGTCGTTATTCTTATAAATTCAAAAATCCTAATTTCCAAGTTAAAACTCTAAAACCTTAATTTCCAAACCAAAGCTCTAAATTCCAAATTAAAACTCTAAAACCTTAATTTTCAAACCAAAACCCTAATTTCCAAATTAAAACCCTAAAACCCCAATTTTTAAACCAAAACCCTAGTTTTCCATTCAAAACTCTAATTTTGTATTTAAAATCCTAAAACTATGTTTAAAATCCTATAAGCCTTAATTTAAGATGTAAACCCTAATTTTGTGTATTGAATACTTTATATAAGATTAAAAATCTAGGTTTGATTATTTAATTTATCATTATATACTTATGATGGATGATTTATTTTATTTAGTTTATAATGGATGATTTACTTTTAATTATTGTGAATGTATGAATGATTTAATTTATTTGATTTTATTTTAACGTTAATTATTTTTAGTTTCATTATGTAAGAGGTATATTTTCACATTGTGGGTACCTCATTAATTAAGTTCCAATATAATTTAATTTATTTTAGATTTTGAAATTAATGTAAAGGACATGTTTTCACCAAAAAGTGGGTGCCCATTTATTTTGTTTGAACTTGTTGTGATTTTAATAAAGTAATTACTTATTTTTATGATTGTATATAGTATGGATGATATTTTAATAAGTTATGAATTTAATAATATTTAGACCTGAAAAAGAGGCCTGTTCCAATGAACCGGACGTTATAGGGGTGCTAGGTCATTTCTTACCTTCCCCATACGTTTCCAACTTTCCGAATCCAATAGGGGATTGAGAATTCCTTAGGAATCAAATCATCCACCCCTTTCTATTTTTCCGGTTTATCCGAATAGTGACTCCATTTTTTTCGAGATTAGGCCTGTGTTTTCTAAGGCCCTGAGCCTAACAGTGCCGAAGTTGCAAGAACCATTTCACATGGGAGTGAGGGCAAAAATCTCCACTCATAGTGGCGACTCCACTGGAGATAAGAGAAGTTGATTCTGTTGGTCTTTATATGATTTTATTCTTTCTTATTATTATATTATCCATTGCATCATTTAAATTGTATTGTGTGCATGAGTTAGGACGCCCGTGTTATCTGTGTTGTGTTATGTGAGGGATACTATACTTTCACTCAAAGTATGGAGATCAAGCATAGCATAACCACTCATAGCCTTGTACTATTTGGTATATACTTGCTATATGAACCTAAGTCTTTCAATCCAAAGGCTAAAGCTCATGTAATTGGCCTAGTTACTTTCCTTACGTTTTTACCTCAAATGCTTGTTATTTGACTATGATTAATTTATCTTAATTTAAACTATGACTTATTTGGTTTGTTCTTTTTCTAATATGACCTAATCATATTGTAAGCTCAAAATAATTTTTTTCTTTAAATCTAAAAGATAAAAATTCAAAAATTCAAAATCTTCAAGATAGTCTTTTCAAGATGGGTCAAAAATCTTTTTCAACCTTATAGCCCAAAATTAAAAGCCCAAAGGCTTTGAAAATAAAATTATTTTCACTTCATCAAAAATTACAAATTATTTTCTTAAAAACAACTTACAAATTATGCAGGTCAATTATAGAATATGAAAAATCAATTGTGAGCCTAATCTATACTAAGAATCATTAATCATGGGCTTATTTTTGGCATGACTTACTAGTTACTTTTTTAAATAAGAAATCTATTTATGATAAATCTCTTAATATAGTTTTAATTTAATATAGCATAAAAGCTATTTTAATTAAGATTCAATGGATTAAAACCTAATTAATGAGAATTATCATGGATCGACTTCTATATTAGAAGATGCAACTATTGGTTAAACCGTCCGAGAAAATTTTTCGAGAGCAAAATATTCCATGTTGATATTTTTGTTGACAATATACCTAGGAAAAAAGACTCACTATTCGTGTATGAAAGTTATAAGATTGGAAAGGACGTCCTAATTATCTTTGTTTATTTGTTGCTTGTGTATACATGCATACATGGATACACTTATTGCATAACATATCATTGATCCTTTCTGGCTCACAGACCTGGAGTACAGCAGTTCAAAAGTGTACGACAACCTAACCTATGCCAGTGATGTAGAATCCAGCAGTGACTCAATTAGCTTCTCACCAAGAGCAGTGAATCCTAAACAGATTCAAAGAATGGTGGACGACGCCCTCAATGCCAAGATGGAAGAACTGAAGGAGGCCCTAGCTGAGACCATGGAGAGCCAACTGGATGCACTTTTGAAAATACTGCTGAGGCATCTGCCAGCATAAAGAAATCGAAAGACAAGGGAAAGACTAAGGTTGGTGAAGCAACCTCTGATGATGACAAAGTAATGATTAATGATGATGACTGGGTTCAATACTTCTAAGATTCGCAGGATAAGAGGAAAGAGCTGAAGGTTATGAAAAGATTAGCCGTGAAAAGATTAAAACTTCTAATGTGGAGAAGATGATTGCTGATTTAGAGAAGAAATTTGAAAAGAAGCTAAAAGCTGATGAGATGTCAGAAATAGACAAGCTGAGGAGGTCCCTTATAAGTTCAAGATGCCTTCTTTCGCTAGATACAATGATATAGAAAATTCTCACTTGTATGTTAAGCAATATATCAATGCCATATAGTCTGATAGAGCTATTAAGGCTCAAACTCTAAGGTATTTTATGCTCTCATTAGATCTTATTGTGCAGAATTAGTTCAACACCTTAGAGGAAAGTACCCAAAAAAATTGGGATACCTTGCACAAGGCCTTCATCCAACAATATGGGTATAATGTCTAACTAGAAGGGACTCTTATGGAGGTAAAATCAATAAGGCAAAAGCAAAATGAAAACTTTTTTGACTACGTGAAGAGGTGGAGAAACAAGGCCACATTACTCAAGAAGAGACCTGATGAATTGAATCAGATTAATATAATTGTAAGAGGGGGTGTTGCCTAGTCTTCATGAAAGGATGTCTCATACCCTTATAAGGGATTTTAAAGATCTTCTCCAAGCTGGATTGCAAATAGAAGAGTGAAAAAGAGAGAAGAACCGCTTTTCTGTAAAAAAAAATTATCAGTCTAGTAATCAAAGTACACATAAAGAAGTCGATGTTAATGCAACTGGTTAAGAAAGTAGAAGATAGTTTTCAGATTTGGGAAAATCTTTGTCTTGGATTTTCAACAAGTTATAGAAAAAGGGGTTGTTACAACCATTGGCTCCTCGACGCTTGACGAATCCTTTATCTCCAAACTTTGATACCAAAGCTTTTTGTCAATTTCATCAGACTTAAGCACATGAGACAGATAGATGCACCCGATTAAAGCATGAGATCCAAGGCCTGATCGACAGTGGTAAGCTACCTGAACCTGATAAGCCTAGCACAAAGGACACCTCGGGTTGAGAATCCAAATCCAGTTTTGGATCGAAAACTCAAATCACACCTCAGGTCAAGAACTCAAATCTAATCACATCTTGGGTCCAGAACCCAAAATAACTCGGGTTGAGAACCCAAATCAAATTACATCTCGGATCCAGAACCTAATCCAGTCTCAGGTCTAGAATCCAATCCAGTGTCGGATCTAGAACCCAATCAACCTCGAATCGAGAACCCATCCTTACCCAAGATCAATTCAAAATCATGTTACTTTTCGCTCTCTTCTAATAAAGTCTTAGATCACTCAAGTAGAGGGAAAAACTATAGACCTTTAATTTTGGCCCTGAATGAGCTTAGTTCTAATTAAGAGCCCGAATTAAATTTAATTTGATTGAATTAGGTCCACTTGAAGTTGAGCTTATTGAAATATATGCCAATTCAGTTTGGTTGGGTCAGTTGGGCTCAATATGAGCCAAATAGACATGAGCTAAGTAGACATGAGCCAAGTAGACATGAGCCAAATAGACATGAGCCAAATAGATATGAGCATTTACATGAGCAATGCTCATATCGATTTGGGCATCAAAATAGACATGAGCATTTCTCATGTCTATTTCGGAATCCAAATAGACATAAGCAATGCTCATATCGATTTGGGCATTGAAATAGACATCGGCATCCAAATAGACATGAGCAATTCTTATGTCGATTTGGGGCATCCAAATTGACATGAGCCTAGGACACTTCACGTCAACATGACCAATGGCTCATGTTGATTTGGACACTTCAAATCAACATGAGTAGGATTTATGTCGATTTGGACAATCCAAATAGACATGAATCCTAATTCAGAAAGAATTTGGCCAATTTAAGAATTCTAACTGCATTTAACTTCGGGACCGATAACCCTAATTGACACATTATAAATAAATGGAGCCAGAGTTATTAAGGGGTAGTGATAATTAGCATGAATTATTATTAAAGAAAACCTAGCAGCCACAATTAGAAAAGGAGCAAGACAATCAGTAAAAAGGGATGGTAGCAATACTAAAGGACAATTAACAATTAAGACTGAGCAATTAACACACAACACGAAGACAGTAGGCATTGCCTTCACTTTGCTCAACCGAGACTTAATACTGGTGCCGGCAGGAGGTTTGGATCAACATACAATTTGGTGAAGCCAATAAACAATATGCACTATTCTGTATTTACTTCATTTAAGTTTATAGTGTTTTGCAATTACTTCATTTAAGTTTATAGTGTTTTGCAATTGTTTTAATCCAGTAGCATGAAGTTGTTGGTTTAATTCCAGTAATAATATATTAAAGTTGTTTAGTCTAGTAGCAAATAAATTTTGGTTGTGATTTAGTACAAAACTTTAATAACTTGATTTAATTCAAACTCTTTAGATTCAAACCCTAATTTTATAAAAACCCTAAATTTGATTATAGTTTGCATTAAGGTATATATATTGACAGTAGCATCAATATGTAAATTCTGTCGTTATTCTTATAAATTTAAAAACCCTAATTTTCAAGTTAAAACTCTAAAACCTTAATTTCCAAACCAAAGCCCTAAATTCCAAATTAAAACTCTAAAGCCTTAATTTTCAAACCAAAACCCTAATTTCCAAATTAAAACCCTAATACCTAATTTTCAAACCAAAATCCTAGTTTTCCATTCAAAACCCTAATTTTGTATTTAAAATCCTAAAACTATGTTTAAAATCCTATAATCCCTAATTTAAGATGTAAACCCTAATTTTGTGTATTGAATAATTTATGTAAGATTAAAAACCTAGGTTTGATTATTTAATTTATCATTATATACTTATGATGGATGATTTATTTTATTTGGTTTATAATGGATGATTTACTTTTAATTATTGTGAATGTTTGAATAATTTAATTTATTTGATTTATTATTTTAACGTTAATTATTTTTAGTTTCATTATGTAAGAGGTATGTTTTCACATTGTGGGTACCTCATTAATTAAGTTTCAATGTAATTTGATTTATTTTAGATTTTTGGATTAATGTAAAGGACACATTTTCACCAAATGGTGGATGTCCTATTTTATTTAGTTTTGGATATTACACATTGGAAGGGCATGTCTCCATCCAGTATGGGTGCTCATTTATTTTGTTTGAACTTGTTGTGATTTTAATAAAGTGATTACTTATTTTTATGATTATATGTAGTATGGATGATATTTTAATAAGTTATGAATTCTATAATATTTAGATCTGAAAAAGAGGCTGGTTCTAATTAATCGGGCGTTATGGGGGGGTGTTGAGTCATTTCTCACCTTTTCCATACGCACCCAACTTTTCGAATCCAATAGGGGGTTAGTGATTTTTTAGAAATTGAGTCATCCACCCTTTTCTATTTTTTAGACTAGTCCGGGTGGCGACTCTATTTTCTTGGGGATTAGGCTCGTATTCTCTAAAGCCATGAGCCTAATAGTGTTGAAGTCGCAAGAACCATTCCACATGGGAGTGGAAGTGAAAATTTTCGCTCATAGTACTCTTGTTGTTCAATCTCCTTTGAATCATGGTAAGTTTCTAGGATTACACTTTTTAATTGGTAGAAGTTAAAGACAAATCTGTAATTTTCTTAAGGAGAGTCTCAGTAAGCGTATTAATAGCTGGAGAAATAAATTTCTTATTAGAGCTGGTGAAGAAATTCTTTTGAAAACTATGGCTCATTCTCTTCCTACTTACTGTATGAGAGTCTTTCATATTCCTTTCTCTATATGCCTTAAATTACAAAGGATGATAAATTATTTTCAGTGAGGTTAAAAAGATGTGAATGCTAGGAGTGTTAATTTGTTGTTTTGGAATAAGTTCTGTCTTAAAAATAAAAGATGGTGTGGCTTAGGTTTTCCCCATCTCCAATGTTTTAATTTTGCAATGCTTGGTAAGTAGGATTAGCAATTTATCTCAAATCTCACTTCTCTTGTTTATAGATTTTTCAAAGCTAAATATTTTTGAGGTAAGGATTTTTTAGATGCATCTTTGGGTTCCAATTATAGTTTTGTTTGGAGAAGTGTTTTACTTGCTAAGAATTTGCTTAAAAGAGATATTGGTTGGAGAGTTGGTGATGGTTCAAACAAAAATGTATGAAGAGATCCATGGTTAAATAAAGCTCGTAATTTTTGTATTTCTATTGAGGTCAACATTTAGAGGATTTTCAAATTATTAACCTTATTGATAGTCATGATTTTGTATGGAAATTTAATAGTTTAGACAACTTATTTAATAGGGAAGATAAGGCAGGTTTCTTTTTGGAGTCTCCAATTGCCACAAAAAGTTAAAGACTTCTTTTAGTGTTCTGCTTGGAAGGTTTTGCCAACTAAAGCTATGGTTGCAAGTAGAGGAGTTTTTGTTAATATTAATGGTTTAAAAGTTCGCTAGAAGATGATGGCATTTTTTGGTCTCTTATCCTTAAGCCTCTAGAAGTTGGTATTTAATTCATGTTAATATTAATGGTTTAAAAGTTCCTAACCTTTTTGCTAATTTTTTAAAATAAGATATATAACATCAATCAAAGCTTGCTATAATTGCTTAGAGCTTAATTATGGTTGCATCACAATATAGCTATTTGGAAGATATTCAAAGCTCTCTAATAGATGTTATTCATTTTGCATGGACTATCTTGGGCAATTCATGTTCTAACTTTACAGGTCAACAGAACATTAAGATGGGAAAGACTAGCTACCAATCATATCAAGTGTAATGTTGATGAACTTATTTTTGTTAGGGAAAACAAATCTAGTTTTATGGCCATTGTTTAGGATAGTTTGGATGTATTCATTGAATGCTGTTTTGGTTTTCAAGTTAGTTCATTTGAACCTAAAGTCATGGAAGTTATTGCATTAAGAGAGATTTTATTATAGGTTGTTAGTAGAAGGTGGAGGAATGTTGATATGGTTACTAATTTCCAAGTGCTTTACCAAGCTCTTTATAGTGCTATTGACTTTAAGTCAAAATTCAGTGCTATAGTTGTTGACTATCATGTTTTGCTTCTCAACTTAGAAGGCTACAAATTATTGTGGTCTGAGAGACAAGAAAACAAAATTGTTCATAACTTAGCTAGGGTATTTTTTGCTATGCTAGCTTTACTTCTTGGAATCAAGCTCCCCTTTTATTTTAAATAAACTTTTTGCATATATTGAAGCATTTAGATTGTAATTTATATATATGGGGTTAACCTACTAGCTAGAGTATAGAATAATCCTTGCTTTAGTTTGTTGTCTTTAGTTTTTTGATTAATTATATTTCATCTTTAGATTTTAAAAGAAAAAAAAACCTTAATATCATCTTTGAATTATAACATGAAATAGCTTCTTTTTACCATTATTACTAAAATACTATTTATCAATAATTACAAATATATACGCAATAATAAATATCAAATAAATTATGCCATCTCCGTATAACTTATTTAAAATAATACTATGATAAAATTAATTATCATTATTACTAAAAGTTTTTCCATTAATAGATTAATATTAAAATTATTATACTTTTACTTTATTAATTAACTCATTAATAATAAATGTATAGTTGGAAAAAAATTAATTAATTTTTTTTATTGCATAAAGTGATCATTTTAGTGGGACATTTTTTTTTTGGAAAAAGTGACAATTTTACTGAGATGGAGGTAGTATAATTATATATATATATATATTACATACAAAGGAGAACTTATAAGTCTAACTACAAAAGAGCTTTTAGATGGTAAACAACCTCAATTCTATCATCATGAGAATATCTCTTACTAAACTCCCTATCAAGTGAAGCATTTACTAGTCGATTTGTTAACCAAACCTTCCTTTAAGGCTTTGTTTGGATGACTAGCAATGTGGCTTAGTAATGTATATTGAGATCATAAGCAAAAATGAAGAAGAGCAATTGATTTCATTATTGTTCACGTGAACAAGGTGCATAATGTATACAAGTTGTAGTTCAGCTAGTTATGCCACCTGTAAACAAGAGTAGAGTTAGTTACTCTTAATTAATAAGTAACAGAAAAGCACTCAGCTACAATCAACTGAGAGAATAAATATCTTCATCACCACCTCAAGCTGGACTGTGAATATTTAACACTCTAAGCTTGGATAGGAAAAAAAAAGTAAATGTTGGATAACAATGATCCTTAGCAAACAAATCTGCAACTTGATCTTTGGATTGAAGTGGCATCAACCTAATCAAGCCTCGTTGAATCTTCTCCCTTACAAAGTGATAATCAATCTCAATATGCTTGGTTTGCTCATGGAAGACCATGTTATGAGCAATATATATTACTAATTGGCTATCACAGAATAAAAACAAGCTTCCAGCTGAATATTATGTAGATCTTGCAATAAGTAAACTAGCCACTGTAACTCATAAGAAGTAAGTGCTACGGTTCGATATTAAGTCTCTGAAGAGAATTTGGAAACTGTGGTTTGCTTCTTTGATTTCCAAGAAATTTGAAAGCTGCCAAGAAACACACAGAAACCAGTGGTAGACTTTCTAGTAATGGGACAAGAAGCCCAATCTGCATCAAAATATCCTTGAAGCTTTAGAGAAGATGAGGTTAAGTAAAAAAGGCCTTGGGTAGGAGAGCCTTTTAAATAATGAAGAACTCTATGTGCAGCAATAAGAAGATCCTCTGTAGGCTTATCAAGATATTGAGAGAGCACTCGAGTTACATGAATCATGTCAGGTCTCATATTGGTAAGATAAATAAGGACTATCAATCTTCTGTAAGAAGAGAAATTTATAAGTGAAGTAGCAATATCAGAAAATTTGAAATTGAAAATATTAGTGTGGAAACTGGTTTTTAGGCTGGAAAACCAGTGTTATTGAGTAATTTAATTTTATACTTTCTCTATAAAAAATGGATTCCCTTAAAACTTCTACTGACTTCAAGGCTTAGAAAGTATTTCAGAGTTCCTACATCCTTTTTCTTGAATGCAACATCTAATTAAGCCTTGATCTCATCAACATTATTTCTTGCAACAATCATATCATTAACATAGATGAGTAAGGATGTGAAAGATGAACAATTAGCTTTGATAAACAAAGAGGAATCAACAGTACTTTGCACATAACCTTTATGTATAAGGGCTGAGATCAGGTTATGATTCCATTGTCTGCTAGCTTATTTCAAAACATATAATGACATTAAAAGTCTACATACAGGATTGGAATCTGAAGCTTTAAAATCCTATGGTAAATTCATATAAATCTCTTTATGTAAATCACCATATAGGAAAGCATTATTGATGTCAAGTTGTTGTAAAATCCAACATTTCACTGCTATAACAACCAATAGAGTTTGAATTGTGGTAATCTTAGCCACTGGAGAGAAAGTTAAGTAAAATCCCCTCATTCCTGCTATGTATAGCTAGTTGCCACTAAACGTGGTTTGTACCTATCTATGGTTCCATTAGATTTATATTTGATTTTGAATACCCATTTGCAGCCTATAAGCACTTTCCCCATTGGTAATGAAGTAAGCTAAGTGTGATTGTCTTCTAATGCTTTGATCTCAGCATTTATGGCTTCTTGCCATTTTGGATCTTTGGTTGGATGAGAATATGTTTTTGGTTCTGTGACTGGCATGATTTGTAAGGAAATAACTCTATATACAATTGTCAAAGTTAACAAAGCATAAAACATAATTGATGAGGTGAATACAGAAACTAAGTTAGAGTGATAGTAGAAGAGTAACTGGAATCATGGCATTTTGTGTTGTTTGAACTAAATTGTAGTGATAGCCTTTTAGGTATGATGGAGGATGTCTTGATCTTTAGTGGGAGGTAGTAGTGTTTTGAGATGTATTGGTTGGAAGATCAAAGTTTGCAGTTGGTGTGGGATTATTTGTTGTTGATAAGACAAAATCAATGAATTGATGTTTGTTACTTTGATATGGAAAGATTTGTTCATGAAAAATAACATACTTGGAGATATTAAAAACTTTGTTAGACTCCAAATCAAACAGTTTGTAGCCTTTGACCCTAGGCTTGTATCCAAGAAACACATATTTGATAGCTTTAGGATAATTAAACTTGCGCTTTTGACTCACTAAAAAATATGCAAATGCTAAACACTCAAAAACTCTCAAATGAGAATAATCTGGTGGTGAGGAATATAAGATTTTAAAAGGAGTTTTATTAGCTAACATAGGAGTGAGAAGATGATTCATCAAATGTACTATGTGAACAATAGTTTCATCCCATAATGAAAGAGGAAGTTTTCTTTGAAACAATAAGGAGTGAGCTATATTCAATATATGTTGATGCTTCCTTTCGATAATATTGTTTTGTTGAGGAATTTTGACATAAGATGTCCAATGTTGAATCCCTTTCTCAACATAAAAAGATAACATTTGGAATTCCATGTCATTATTAGAACGAATGACTTTCACATTTTTATTAAATTGAACAGAAACAAAATTACAAAAATGTTACAAGAGATGTTGCCACTCTGACTTGCTTCTCAAAAGTTAAATCCAAGTGAAATGAGAGTGATCATGAAAAAAATGATGTTCATTTATTGAATTTGCAAAAGGCCCCAAATATCTACATGAATCATATAAAAACAACTATTGGAACAAGATTGACTTATAGGAAAACTTAGCTTCTTTTGCTTTGCTAAGTGACAAACATCATAGACGCCATTAGAAGGAACAAAAACAGATGGTTGTGCTTGTTTGATGAGAGAGAGGCATTTATTCGATGGATGTCCCAATCTGAGATGCCATAGGTTGTGATCACTGGTATTGTTAGAAATATAGGTTGAATTGATTTGATGGAAGGTAGAATTGATTTGAGGTTGAGAAAAGTTATAAAGACATAAAGACCATCACTGTGTTCAACTATACCAATCATCGTCCAATTGCTCATATCATGCAATATACACTTAGAATAAAAAAACATTAATATGCAACCAGATTGCTTTGTTAGTTTGCTAATAGCAACAAGATTATACATAAAATTAGGCACAAAGAGAACATTATAAAGAGTAATTTTGTCAGTCAAAACCACATCTCTAACATTTGTAACAACTAAACTGTTGTTATTGGGAAGCTTTCCTGAGAAATTCTTGACTGGTCTCTAATCGATTAGATAATGAAAATCACATGTAATGTGATCAGTAGCACCTGTGTCAAGTATCCATTGATTTTGGGAAAAAGTAATTGATGTAGCAATGAGAGCACCGACATGAGTAATAACTTCGTGTTGTGGCTGCAGAGAACTCATCAATCTATTTAAGTTTGCCATAAGCTCTATTGCATTATGTACTTGCTTGAGCTAAAAAAGATTGAGCAACTAGTTATATTGTTCTCTTTTGAAAAAGAAGACACCTTCATCTTCTTTAAGAGTGCTCATGTCAAGTTCTTGCATCTTTGTGTCTCCATTATTATTAGCTCCTTGTATCTGATTCACATAAGCATTAGTAGCTTGTCTAAATTTTGGCAAAAATCCCCGTGGGTAGCCATTTTTTTTGTAGCATCTATCTTCAATATGTCCACTTTAGCCACAATAAGTGCAACTTGATGAATTATTCTGCTGAAATTTGCTTAAGGATCTATTTTGAATAGAATCTTTAGCAGCAAATGCAACATTTGTGATCTCTGTTGTTTGCACATTAGACTTTGCTGATTCAATTTGCCTTTATGCCGAATCATTAGGGAAAAAAACTCTATTTATGTCAAGCATTAGATCCAAGAGCATGACTTACGATCTCACTGTAGCAAAATTCTCATTTAATTCTCTCGAAAAATGAACTACATAATCAGCATCTTGATAGCCCTTACTGTCTTTAAAGCCTCAAAATTGCAAGAAGGATTATAAATACAACCAAGAATAGGCCTTAGAGCCACACACTCATCCCATAGAATTCTTAATTGAGTAAAGTAATTATTAATAGAAAATTACCGTGAGTAATGTTATGAATTTCTTGTTGTAAATTAGTTATATGTATAGCATCTTTCTGTGAAAAATATGATTCTCAAATATTTCCACAATTCACTAGCAATTTTAATCCAATTCACACTTTGAGAAATCGAAGGAGAAAGTGAATTAATGATCTAGGATTAGTCAATTCTCTTTCTCGATGGGGGAAAGGGGAGGGATATAACTTAGCGGTAAAGTAACCTTGACATGGTGGCTCCATAAAGATTATCAGTAGTAGCAAGCATTGTAATGTTTAAAATTTTAGATACTAAACTTTTAAATGAATAGTGATAATTAATAGAAAATTGTGATATAAGTGATATGGATAAGTA
Organism: Garcia nutans; assembly: GCA_947685225.1. NCBI lineage: Eukaryota > Viridiplantae > Streptophyta > Magnoliopsida > Malpighiales > Euphorbiaceae > Garcia > Garcia nutans. Next base: position 59,334,341 of record CANTUV010000007.1, read on the forward strand.
ATGTAAATAGTGGATCTCAAAAAAATTACCGAAGCAATTAATTATTTTTACGGTCTTATGAGAGTTAAAATCAAATTAGAATCAACGGTTAAGAAAGAGGATGCACCATAACTAAGATGAGATTGGCCACACTAGATTGAGCTGTATATATGTGTGTGTGTGTGTGTGGACAGGTGTAAGAGTGTAGAAGCTTCATTTCTTTCTTCATCATTCACGTTCAGCACCACCTTCCTCATCAAAACTCCTTCTTGCTTCCTAACTTCTAAGGTTTTGATCAAAAACAAAGAGCAAACAATGTTTAGTTATAAGTTTTGAGAAGATTAAGATAAAAAGTTGAGATTATTAACAAGTAAATAGAGAAAAGAAGAGTTAAAGAGGTATGTGTTTATGTATTTTAATTTACAAATATTTATTTTTCTTTGAGTTTCATGTTTAAATTAGTTTATTGGGTCATTTAGAGGAGATATTTCCTAAAAATTGGATACATGAATTATTGTGTGATATAAGTAGAAATTGAAGTTGTTAATGTTGTTTTTCTTCATTTTGAATGATGATTGTGAAAGTTGATGAGTAGATCATTTGTTAAATACTTGATTAATTAAAGTTTTAGTAAGGTATTAGATATAAATTCTTTTCATGTCAAAACTTTGATGTTGATTCATTTTTATCTTTGATCTTCATTATATTTGTGTTTTATGAAGTTACAAGTGTAAGATACATGATTTTAAGATGCCATGGGAGTGGTTTTAAGGTGCCATGGCCGTGGGATCAAAGTTTGGATTGTTAGACGAAGAATTACTCCGAAAACAGTCCCAAAATCAATGCCACGGTCGTGGCCACTGAGATGCCACGACCGTGGGATTGAAAGTGATGCTGTTTCTTTAAAAGTTTCGATAAAATAGAAGGGTTTTATATGCCACGACCGTGGGTCTTCAAAATCATCTTACAGCTTCTTTTTGTATCCCACGGGCGTGGGGAACCTTAATGATGTTTTTGACTTGCATTTTGTGATATACAGGCCTAGTATGAGGCTATTATGTTTATATTTATTACTTTTGTGTTGTGTAAGTGTTGAAAGTATGAAAAAGAGTGATAAACCTTGAATTTGTGATAAATGTATAGAATACCAAATGTTAATGAAAGTATTATTTCATAGAAATGATATATACATAATTCAGTATCAACTACAACTTAATGAATTGCCCTAATCATACTGATTTTAGATCTAGCTTGGGATTGAATGGCTAGCCAAAAGGGAGGATATCCAAAGTGTTATTGGGCACTCCGTGCCATCAATAGACACTCGGCGTCATCATATTCAGTGGGCATTCTTACCATAGTGGGCCATTGGCCAAAATTCTATACAGCGGCATTCAATTGCCATCAGTGACCCGTTATCCAAATTTAGAATCCGAGTTCAGTGTGTTTGGGCATAATAAAAAATAGTTATCTAGAATGAAAATAATGTGTTCTTCAATGTCGATAAATTAGATAATTCTGAACCTAATTGTATTTAGAATTTCAATTTATAATGTATTTAGTTTGCAAGTCGATATTTCTAAATTATTTAATTGCTATATCTCTTTTATCGCTATATCTCTTTTATTTAAATTTTCTTGTATATTATAAATACATAAACACCACTAAGTTTTGCTTAGCGTATTGGAATTATTTTCTGACGCGCAGATCAAACAAGGAGAGTTGAAACCGCAGAGTGAGAGACTTACGTTCTTGGACAACTGCATCATCAAGGTTCAATGAACAATATTGTAAATATTGTACTTGTTATGGTTCACATAACAAATCTTTATAATTTTGTATGACAATTGTATTAGTTTTGAGTGTAGTTTGATAATACTTATAATAATGTAAGTTTTTATTAAGAGTTCTTATAAATATATGAAAATATGTGTGTAATATAGAGAACTTAATAATGTAGTTTCAATTAGTGGTATCAGAGCAGGTTTAGACGGTTCTAAGTTGTGGGTTAAAAGAAAAGAAAAGTACAACTGCCATTGCTATGTGAACTATACAATTGAATAAATGTTTGATGCAGTTGATTTTTTTTTTATGTTTAAAGGTATAAGATGGCCTCTGAATCCCATCAAGGTGCCGAGGATCAAGCTGTGTCCTCACACAGTCAAGCTAGTGTTTGAAATCAGTAGCCATCGGAACCTTCTGTGGAACAAATTCCATTAGATCCTCAATTTGTGAGAAATATGGGGGAAATCCTTAGGCAAATTGTGAGAGTTACTCCTCCTGCACAACCTCCACCGCCAGTACTCCAAAGATCTTCTTTAGAGAGAATTAGAAAATTGGGAGCAGAAGATTTTAAAGCTCGTGACATTGATGAGTCTTCAGTAGCAGAGTATTGGATGGAGAGGATTGTGAGAGTTTTTGATATTCTGCATTGTACTGATGAGGAAAGATTAGAATGTGCAGTTTCCTTATTGCAAGAACAAGCTTTTGCTTGGTGGGATACAAAGCAGAAAGGTATACCTGCAGGTAGACTTACTTGGGAATTTTTTCAAGAAGAATTCAAAAAGGAATATATTAGTGAGATCTATTTGGAGGAGAAGCGTTGAGAATTTTTGTATCTTAAGCAAAGGCAATTATCTGTGTCTGAATATGAGAGGTAGTTTGTTCACCTCAGTAAATATTTTCTAGAGTTGGTTGTATCTGAGGAAGAGAAGTGCAAGCGGTTTGAACAAGGTTTGAACAGTCAGATTCGGGTGTATTTAATAGCAATGAGGATTAAAGAGTTTTCTAATCTTGTTAATGCGACAGTCGCTATAGAAAATGAGATTAAACCAGCGCAGGGAAGAAAACAACAATTCAAGAAGGGATTTGCTAGTGAACAATAACAAGGTAGCCAGAAAAGACAGAGAAATATTCAAGCCCAAACTCAGAGGTTTAGTAAAGGAAGTGGAGCTAGTTTTCAGAAATCTAGAGGTGGGAGGTTTAGAGTGGCTTCAGGCTCTTCTTCAAGAATTATTACTACACCTTGTCAATATTGTGGTAAGGGTCATACAAGTGAAGATTGTTGGTTTCAAAAGGGGGCTTGTTTGAAATGTGGTTCTTTGGAGCATAAAATCAAAGATTGTCTAATAATAAAAGAATTAGAAGTTATGGAAGGACAAAGTTTTGTACAAAGGTCTCAATCAAACCGTAGGGCAGGTAGAGGTGGTCAACTCAGTGGTAGTCAGCAGAGAGGATTTGAAACAGTGGATAGACCTCAGACTCGAGGCAATGCTCCAGCTAGGGCTTATGCCATGAAAGCTGTGGAAGACCAGGATGCTCCTGATGTTGTAGTTGGTAAATTTTCTTTACTTGGTATTGATGTGTATGCATTGTTAGATCTTGGTTCTACACATTCTTATATTTGTACAACTATAGCTTCAGGAAGGAAAATGTGTGTTGATAAACTTGATTATGAGATAGAAGTTACAAATCCCTTAGGCCATAGTGTGAAGGTAAATAGAGTATATCGAAATTGTCCACTTAGAGTTCATGATGTGGAGCTTTCTGCTGATTTGATTAAACTACCATTCCATGATTTTGATGTAATCTTGGGAATGGATTGGTTGTTCCGACATCAAGTAGTTATAGATTGCTGTAGGAAAGCTGTAACTTGTAAGAGTCCGGGTTATGGTGAAATTGTAGTCCAAGGAGAAAAATAATTTTATCCTTCTAGTTTAATTTCTGTAGCTAAAGCTAGAAGGTTAATTAGGAAGAGATGTGAAGCTTATCTTGCTTATGTTAATGATACACGATATTCAAGTAAGGTTTTGGGAGACATATCTACAGTGAGTGAGTTTTCGGATGTTTTTCCGGAAGAATTACCTAGAGTACCACCAGAGAGAGAGGTAGAATTTGTTATTGATGTAGTTCCAGGTACAACACCAATTTCTATTCCACCTTATAGAATGGCACCTCCAGAATTAAAAGAATTAAAGGTGCAACTCCAAGAATTGCTTGACAAAGGATTTATAAAACCTAGTGTGTCACCTTGGGGTGCACCAGTTTTGTTTGTGAAGAAGAAGGATGGTACCTTAAGATTATGTATAGATTATCGACAGTTGAATAAAGTGACTATTAAGAATAAGTACCCGTTACCTAGGATTAATGACTTATTTGACCAGTTGAGAGGAGCGAGTGTTTTCTCTAAAATTGATCTTAAATCGAGTTATTATCAGATGAAAATTAAAGAAGTAAATATTCTAAAGACAGCTTTTAGAACTCGATATGGACATTATGAATTTTTGGTTATGCCTTTTGGTTTAACTAATGCTCCAACAGCTTTTATGGACTTGATGAATCGAATATTTAAATCCTATTTGGACCAGTTCGTAGTTGTTTTTATTGATGATATACTGGTTTATTCTAAAAATAGAGAGGATCATGATAAGCATTTGAGAATTGTATTACAGACACTTAGAGAGAATCAATTGTATGCTAAATTATCGAAGTGTGATTTTTGGTTGACGAAAGTGGCATTTCTAGGACATGTAGTGTCAGCTGATGGTATTCGGGTGGATCCAAATAAAATTGAGACTATTTTGAGTTGGCAGCCACCAAAGAATATAACAGAAGTCCAAAGTTTCCTTGGGTTGGCTGGATATTATAGAAGATTTGTGCAAGGGTTTTCAAAGATAGCACTTCCCTTAACGAAGCTCCTTAGAAAAGAAATTAAATTTGAGTGGAATGCTCAGTGTCAAGCTAGTTTTGAACAATTGAAGGCGATATTGACTGAAGTGCCTGTTTTAACCCAACCGATTCCGGGTAAAAACTATGTTATTTATAGTGATGCTTCTCATCAAGGACTTGGTTGTGTATTGATGCAAGAGGGTAGGTAATTGCTTATGCTTCTAGGCAACTAAGATCTCATGAATTGAATTACCCTACATATGATTTGGAGTTAGCTGCTACTGTATTTACTCTTAAAATTTGGCGACATTATTTGTATGGTGAACGGTGTTATATTTTCACTGATCATAAAAGTTTAAAATATTTGCCAACACAAAAAGAATTGAATTTAAGGCAGAGAAGATGGATGGAATTGATCAAGGATTATGATTGTATCATCGACTATCATCCTGGAAAAGCTAATGTGGTAGCCGATGCTTTAAGTCGAAAGACTTTAGCAGGTATGTTGTATATAGAATATTTTAACATTATATATATATATATATTACATAAACTAAATGATATCATGTGTTATGTGAGCAGAATTGAGGGTTGAACCAACCATTAGACAAAAAGTGATAGAAGCTCAAAAACAAAATAAAAAATTGTTAGAACTTTTGAAACAAGTGCATGAAGAGGAAAAGCCAGATTATGTTGTGTCAAAAGATGGTGGAGTGTATTATAGAGATCGATTGTGTGTACCTGATGTGAAGGAACTAAAGGAATGTATTCTTGGTGAAGCTCATAATACTATGTATAATGTACATCCAGGAAGCAATAAGATGTACCAGGATTTGAAATCTCATTATTGGTGGTCTGGTATGAAAAGAGATATTACTGAATATGTGACTCGATGTTTAGTATGTCAACAAGTCAAAGCAGAACATCAAGTTCCATCAGGTATGTTGCAATCTATATCAATACCAGAATGGAAGTGGGATAGAATCACTATGGATTTTGTGACTAGACTTCCAAATACCCAAAAAAAGCATGATACAATTTGGGTAATTGTTGATCGATTAACTAAATCAACTCATTTCCTTCCCATTCGAGTTGATTATTCAATGAATAAACTTGCAGAGTTGTATATTAATGAGATAGTCAGGCTTCATGGAGTACCAATGTCTATTAGCTCAGATCGAGACCCTCGCTTTACATCCAGATTTTGGGATAGTTTACATAAAGCATTGGGCACTCGACTTCATTTTAATACTGCATTTCATCCCCAAATAGATGGTCAATCAGAAAGGGTGATATAAATACTTAAGGATATGCTTCGAAGTTGTATAATAGATTTTGAAGGTAGCTGGGATAAATATCTACCTTTAGTAGAATTTGCCTATAACAATAGTTATCAAACAAGTATTGGAATGGCTCCATATGAGGCACTCTATGGAAGGAAGTGTAGAACTCCATTGTTTTGGGTGGAATTGAATGAGAGCAAACTTATAGGGCCTGATCTCATAAAACAAACTGAAGATAAAGTGAAGCTTATAAAGGATCGATTACAAATTGCAATGGACAGACAAAAATCTTATGCCAATTTGACGGTGTGATATTGAGTATAATATGGGGGATAAAGTATTTTTAAAAGTATCACAATGGAAGAAAGTTCTTCGCTTTGGAAAGAAAGGTGAATTAAGTCCTAGGTTCATTGGACCTTATGAAATACTAGAACGTGTAGGTCCAGTAGCCTATCGACTAGCTTTGCCTTCAGAATTGGCTAAGATTCATAATGTATTTCATGTGTCGATGCTTAGGCGCTATAGATCAGATCCTACACATGTGATTCAGGTAGAATCTATTGAAATTCAGCCAGATTTGAATTATGAAGAAGAACCAGTGGCTATTTTAGCTCATGAAATAAAGGAGTTGCGTAATAAGCGCATTCTTTTAGTCAAAGTGTTATAGAAGAATCATTCAATAGAGGAAGCCACTTGGGAAAGCGAAGAGATAATGAGACAACAATATCCTCAACTATTTCAAGGGTCCATAACAGGTAAATTTCGAGGACGAAATTTCTTTAGAGGGGGAGAATTGTAATGTTTAAAATTTTAGATACTAAACTTTTAAATGAATATGATAATTAATAGAGAATTGTGATATAAGTGATATGGATAAGTAATGTAAATAGTGGATCTCAAAAAACTTACCGAAGCAATTAATTATTTTTACGGTCTTATGAGAGTTAAAATCGAATTAGAATCAACGGTTAAGAAAGAGAGTGCACCATAACTAAGATGAGATTGACCACACTAGATTGAGCTGTATTATATGTGTGTGTGTGTGTGTGTGGACAGGTGTAAGAGTGTAGAAACTTCATTTCTTTCTTCATCATTCACGTTCAGCACCACCTTCCTCATCAAAACTCCTTCTTGCTTCCTAACTTCTAAGGTTTTGATCAAAAACAAAGAGCAAACAATGTTTAGTTGTAAGTTTTGAGAAGATTAAGATAGAAAGTTGATATTATTAACAAGTAAATAGAGAAAAGAAGAGTTAAAGAGGTATGTGTTTATGTATTTTAATTTACAAATATTTATTTTTCTTTGAGTTTCATGTTTAAATTAGTTTATTGGGTCATTTAGAGGAGATATTTCCTAAAAATTGGATACATGAATTATTGTGTGATATAAGTAGAAATTGAAGCTGTTAATGTTGTTTTTCTTTATTTTAAATGATGATTGTGAAAGTTGATGAGTAGATCATTTGTTAAATACTTGATTAATTAAAGTTTTAGTAAGGTATTAGATATAAATTCTTTTCATGTCAAAACTTTGATGTTGATTCATTTTTATCTTTGATCTTCATTATATTTGTGTTTTATGAAGTTACAAGTGTAAGATACATGATTTTAAGATGCCATGGGAGTGGTTTTAAGGTGCCATGGCCGTGGGATCGAAGTTCGGATTATTAGACGAAGAATTACTCCGAAAATAGTCCCAAAATCAATGCCACGGTCGTGGCCACTGAGATGCCACGACCGTCCACGACCGTGGGATTGAAAGTGATGCTGTTTCTTTAAAAATTTTGATAAAACAGAAGGGTTTTATATGCCACGACCGTGGCCCTAGAAGACCATGACCGTGGGGTCTTCAAAATCATTTTACAGCTTCTTTTTGTATCCCATGGGCGTGGGGTTGAGATGTCATGGCCGTGGGGTACCTAAATGATGTTTTTGACTTGTATTTTGTGATATACGGGCCTAGTATGAAGCTATTATGTTTATATTTATTACTTTTGTGTTGTGTAAGTGTTGAAAGTATGAAAAAGAGTGATAAACCTTGAATTTGTGATAAATGTATAGAATACCAAATGTTAATGAAAGTATTGTTTCATAGAAATGATATATATATATATATAATTCAGTATCAACTACAACTTAATGAATTGCCCTAATCATACTGATTTTAGATCTAGTTTGGGATTGAATGGCTAGCCAAAAGGGAGGATATCCAAAGTGTTAGTGGGCACTCCGTGCCATCAATAGACACTCGGTGTCATCATATTCAGTGGGGATTCTTGCCATAGTGGGCCATTGGCCAAAATTCTATACAGCGGCATTCAATTGCCATCAGTGACCCATTATCCAAATCTAGAATCTGAGTTCAGTGTGTTTGGGCATAATTAAAAATAGTTATCTATAATGAAAATAATGTGTTCTTCAATGTCGATAAATTAGACAATTCTGAACCTAATTGTATTTAGAATTTCAATTTATAATGAATTTAGTTTGCAAGTCGATGTTTCTAAATTATTTAATTGCTATATCTCTTTTATTTAAATTTTCTTGTATATTATAAATACATAAACACCACTAAGCTTTGCTTAGCGTGTTGGAATTATTTTCTGACGCGCAGATCTAACAAGGAGAGTTAAAATGCAGAGTGAGAGACTTACATTCTTGGACAACTGCATCATCAAGGTTCAATGAACAATATTGTAAATATTGTACTTGTTATGGTTCACATAGCAAATCTTTATAATTTTGTATGACAGTTGTATTAGTTTTGAGTGTAGTTTGAGAATACTTATAATAATGTAAGTTTTTATTAAGAGTTCTTATAAATATATGAAAATATGTGTGTAATATAGAGAACTTAATAATGTAGTTTTATATAGGGGGTGTTATAGGCTTTCGAATTGATCCCTCAATAAATCCAATTTTATTCATTGAAGCTAGTGCTCTCTTCATAGACCGTGCCCAAGAATGATATTTCCTACTAGAAAGACTGAAAAAACTAATACCAGAGATAGATTTTCGCTCGGATGAACGAAATAAGGATTGGATGGAGAATATTTTGATATTTGAGTAGATGAACTAAAAGTTTGAGCCGTTTGATTATTCACTGTTGTCATTTTTGGCAATGTTTGTTTCTCGAGAAAATTTTTAGTATAAAGGAAAAACAAAAAAAGAACTGAATAGAATATTCCAGATACAAAAAGGAAAAAAAAACAGAAAGAGAAAACTCTTTAGTGCTCTGATAACATGTTAAGATCACAAGCAAAAATGAAGAGCAACTAATTTCATCAGTGTGCACGTGAATGAGGTGCATATTATATACAAGTTGTAATTCGATTAGTTATGCCAGCTGTAAACAAGAGTAAAGTTAGTTACTCTAAGTAATAGAAAAGAACTCAGCTAAGAGAATAAATATCTTGATTAATATATAATATTATATGGTATGTTATAATATGACATTAGAAATAATATTAATCATGTTTAAAAAAATTGTATGGTATAATATAGTTAAGTAAAAATATTTTTATTTAATTTGATAATATTTTTAAGATTTTAATATGTTATGGAGATAAAAAATTATTTATTAACATATATTTTTGATATTTAAAAATTTTATTTTGAATATTTTTGAAATATAAAATTATAAAGCCATTAAAAATTTTCAAATTAGTGGTTTGAAAATTCTGTTAAAGAAAGCACTACTGCCAACTCATTCTCTATAGCTCATCCCTTGCCAGCCATGATAAAGAATAAAGACAGCTCAATTTCAACAGAATTTGTTATAAATATTCTCTGAAAATTTATTTTTTTGTTTTCTTTCTCTTCTTTTTGTTATATATGTCTACAACCTTGATTAGCACACCTGCACAATTCATATCCATAATTCTTTTATAATTCTCTATAAAATCAATTCAATTTTACCTCAGCAAATTAGTGGTGAGAGTTGTCCAACAAATACCCAAATTCCTTTCTTGGTTTCAGAGCTGTCATCATGGCTGGGGAAGAAGAAATATCTGCCATATATGGCAACAATCAAGGAAACACCACAACAAAAATAAATCAAGAAAGCTCTTCTGCAAATCCAATCAATGCAGCAAACATAAAAACTCTAAATCTCACAGGTAATCCTCTTGGATCCTATTGCATAGTTAAGTTGAACCATGACAATTTCTTGTTGTAGAAAAATATGATTTTACCTATGATAAGAGATAACAAATTAGAGGGACATATCACTGGTGCAAAACCTTGTCCTCCAGAATACACTGAAATTACTCATCAAGGAAACAATGATGTAGAAGTTAAAACCAACCCAGAGTATGAGGAATGGTTTGCTCAAGACCAAATAATACTAGGTTGGATCTATAATTCAATAGATGTCAATGTTGCATTTGAACTGATGGGTCATGAATCCTCAAAACAACTTTGGGATGCTATAAATGAGCTGTTTGGAGTGAAGACCAGAAATGTGGTCTATTACAAGAAAGAATTTGTAAAAGTGCAAAAAGGAAGCATGAAAATGGAAGAGTATCTAAAGACAGTTAAGAAGATTGCTTATAATCTTGCACTTGCTGGTCATCCAGTCTCCTTAGATGACTTGGTTTCTCAAGTTCTTACAGGATTAGATTCAGTTGAATACAACCCACTTGTGTGCCAAATTACTGAAAGGGAAAGCATCACCTTGATGGAATTGCAATCAAAACTACTGAGTTTTGAGAAGAGACTAGACCAGTTAAATGTTGGAATAGCTCCCATAAGTTTGGGTCAACCAGTAGCTAACTACATAACCATAAGAGGAGGTGGAAACTTCAGTAACAAGATTTAAGGTTACAGTCAATCACAAGGACACTTTGGAGGAAGATTTTCAAGAAATAATACAAGAGGGGGCAGTGGTTACAAAGGAAAAGGAGGCAGAAATAGATCAATATGCCAAGTTTGTAGGAAAATTGGTCACACTGCAACACATTATTTCTATAGGTATGACAGTAGCTACATGGGCAGTATACCTGACTCTAGCAATAAGGAACGACACTCAACCTTCATAGCATCAATACAAAATTTGGGAAACACAGCATGGTTCATGGACAGTAGAGCAAGCAACCATGTGACAAATGATCATGGAAATCTAGAGCAGAAACAAGAATTCAATGGTAAAGAAACATTAATTGTGGGCAATGGTGAGGATTTAATATTTGTCACATTGGTACTACTCTGTTGCCAACTGAAAACAATGAAACTCTTTTACTTAATGAAGTATTGCATGTGCCTGAAATTGAAAAGAACCTAATCAGTGCATCTAAACTTGTTGCTGACCATGATGTTAACATAACAATTGATTCTTCTAGTTGTTTTGTGAAGGACAAGGTAACGGGCAGAATGCTTCTATAAGGGAAACTCAAGGGAGGAATATATTAAGTCTAGTTGGACAACTAGGGCTGTAAATGAGCCAAGCTACTCGAGCTCGGCTTGGGTCTTGGCTCAGTAAAAGATCGTTCAGGCTCGAACTCGAGCTACTCATTTGTTAAATGAGTCAAGCTCAAGCTATGAAATACTCGGCTCGTTAGCTCGCGAGCTAGCTCATTTAAAAAGCTCGTGAGTTAAACTCGTAAGCTAGTTCATTTAGTGTATTGGATTAAAAATATATATAATTTAATTTATATATATTAAACTATGTATGTGAATATATTAATTTTTTGACTAACTTAATTTATATAATTTATTAATATGTGATATATGTGATAAATAAATTAAATAATATACAATATAAAATAACTTAGTAATTTATAGTAAAATATAAAATTATAGTAATATAATACTTTATTTTTATTAATATATAATTATATTATTCATCTTTCATAAAAACATAAATTTAGTTTCTCTTTTATGAAAATTTAGAAAAAGTGAATGAAAAATAAAAATTAAAATAAGTTTATTGAGTTTGTTAAACTTATTTAAATCAAGCTCGAGTTCAAGCTCGAGATACATGATATATGAGCTGGCTCTATCCAAGTTCGAGCTCGGCTCAGGCTCGATTCGAGTTCGAGTTCGAACTCGACTATTTTATAATGAGCCGAGCTTGAGCTTTTCAAAGCTCAGCTCGGCTCGACTCGGCTCGATTACAGCCCTATGGACAACCAAGATACTAAAGCCTCAATACCTGAGTAGAACACTTTCCAACCCTTTGCTTCTCAAAAATCAGCTAAGATTATGTCACCTAAGTCTCTTGAAGTCTGGCATAGGCGTCTAGGTCATCCTTCACAAAAGACATTATCAAAAGTTTTAGAGTCATGTAATCAAAAATTTATCTTCAATGAAAATATGAATTTTTGTGAGTCTTGTCAATAATGAAAATCTCATATGTTGCCTTTTACCAATTCTGAATCAAATGCAAGAGAACCCTTAGAACTTGTACACTCGGACATTTGGGGACCATCTCCAATTGCATCAACCACTGGCTTTAGATATTACATACTATTTCTTAATGATTCAGCAGATACACCTGGCTTCATCCCTTAAAACAAAAATCTAATGCAATTGTAGCCTTCACAAATTTCAAAAATCTGGTTGAAAACCAATTTGGGAAGAAAATTAAAAATCTACAATCAGACATGGGTGGAGAGTATCTAGCACTAAATAACCTAACCCAACAATTTGGCATCCAAACCAGAGATACTCATGCCCACATACTTCAGCACAAAATGGAAGGGCTGAAAGAAAACATAGACATATAGTAAAAACAGGATTAACTTTAATAGCTCAATCAAAAATTCCTTTCAAATTCTGGCCTGAAGCCTTTGAAACTGTGACCTTATTGATAAATACGCTACCAACATCAATTTTGAACAACATTTCACCCGTTGACAAACTCTTCAACAAGAAACCAAATTACAACCTATTGAAAATTTTTTGTTGTGCTTGTTACCCATGTCTGAGACCTTATTAGAACCATAAATTTTAATTCCATTCAATCAGATGTGTCTTCCTAGGATATAGTAATACTCACAAAGGTTACAAGTGTCTTAGTCCAACTAGTAAAATCTACATATCTAGGCATGTTGTTTTTAATGAGTTATTTTTCCCTTTTGAAAATGGTTTTCTAAAAACTAGATCATCACCCACAGAAACATTAGTAATTTTTCCAAATCCAATCATTCCTTCTTCAACTTGAACTTCTCAAAATACTACAAATCTGAACTCTCCAAATCACAGCTTGATAGACAAGCAGCTCCAGGCAGTTTTCCCTTGATGAATCATCCTCTCAAGCCAAGTTCAACACTACAATATCAGATGATTATACAAAGAAGTTGACAGTTGAAGGAGGTTTTGATCCTTTAGAATCAGATTTTGGAGAAATCCTAGAAGATGCAGTAGCTGACTGTGAACAATTGAATGCTCAAATAGAGGAATAAAGTAAACTCTCACTTGACCAACAAGAAGTTCAACAACAACTTGAAACAATATAAGGTCATCACATGATAACCAGATCTAAGACTGGAGTTTACAAACCTAAAAAGTTTCCACCAGAATACCAACTTCTTATTGCAGAATACAAAGTTCCTAGTGTACCAACCACTGTTTCTAAAGCCTTGAAGTCAAAATACCGGAGAGAGGCAATAAAGGATGAATTGCTTGCCCTTAAAAGAAATAACACCTAGCCACTAGTTCCTTACTCACCATCTTTAAAGGTTGTGGGAAATAAATGGGTGTTCAGAGTCAAAACTAATGCAGATGGAATTTTTCAAAGATGTAAAGCAAGGCTAGTTGCTAAGGTTGCTACTATAAGAATAATGGGGAGACCTTTATCCCTGTAATTAAGGCTGCTACTATAAGAATAATCCTCACCGTTGTTGTTTCAGAAAATTGGATTGTCAGGCAACTAAACATTAACAATGCTTTCCTAAATGGTGATCTAAATGAAGCTATTTACATGAGCCAACCTGAAGGGTTTGAAGATGTCGATAAACCTAATTACATATGCAAGCTTAATAAGGCTCTTTATGGGCTAAAACAGGCTCCAAGAGCATGGTTTGAGAAACTGAAAAGAACTTTGCTAACTTGGGGGTTCAAGGCATCAAAATGTGACACCTCACTCTTCTACATGAAGAACAAAGATCAAATTGTCTTTGTACTAATATATGTAGATGATATTATAATAACTGGTAGCAATCCTTTAACACTGCAAAGCTTCATTGAGCAACTTGACAAGATGTTTGCTTCAAAGTATCTTGGCTCCTTGCATTTGTTTCTTGGGATAGAAGTGACCAGAGATGATATTGGAATTTATCTAACACAAACCAAGTATGTTGAAGAGTTATTGAAGAAGACATGATTGTCAGATGCAAAGTGTAACACCATTATACCCTATATACGTACAATGCATATTTTCAGCATATGTAAAATACGCATATATGGTACAAAAATGTCACAGACCGGTTTAATAAAAATTTTCACATTTCTGATTTAAAATTTCAAAAACTAAATATATAAAATTAAATAGTATATAAATATTTTTTACTTATTACAGGAACCCAAAATAAACATTTTATATGAAAAATCTATGAGAAAAATTCGCCAGAGTTTTATCTGTAATTTGGACATTCCAAAATTTAGCAAAGCACAACCTGCATCAGAAAACACTCTCAAATAATTTCAAATCACCATTTTACTTATACTCCTCAATTTCACCAAGTTTCTCAAATATTTATATATATATATATGTATATATAATTTTGAACACATTTAAACTCTCATTTCAAATAACTTAACCCAAACATTCTTTATATTTTACAATACATAAAATCCAAAAACATGATATAATATACATAATACTCAAAATATACAATAACATAAAATATATACATGTTGCTGATAGTGTTTCTGATCTTGATATCAACTCTACAAGCACAACCACAAATCTAGACCCGACCTGGTCTAGAAGAACTTTTCAGCTCAGCCGAATCTACCCTGTCACTTGTGCGATGTAAACAATCGCGCTAAGCCAAAAGTCTAGTAATACAAACTTGATAACAATAAAACTCAAATGCAATGCCAATGTGCAATGCATATGGATATCACATCATTCCATTTTCTCATACTTTTTAAATATTTCACAATCCACAATTCACATAAAAATAAATACAAACATGGGTCCAAAGATAACTAATATGCTATTCAAATTTCAGAGTTACTATTTTGATCTATAATGACACCATGTGTCTAGCCCTGTAGGCAAAATATCAATGTAATAGTCCAACTAGGTCTGAGCTTACGGCCCGATAATTTCACCCAGCCTAGCTTCAAGAACTTATTTTTGAGGCTTACGACTCAGTCATTTCACCTGAAAAATATTTTCACAGTGACGCTCAACGTCTAGCCCGTAGGCAAATCATAGGCATGCCGCCAAACACAGAACTTTGAAAATTGAATAACATACTAGGCACACAATTTATTCATATTTCTCATTTATATCGATATCGATATCAATTCATTTCATTATATTTCCACATATCTCATTAAATGATACTATATTTTTGCATTTACAACACATTACCCAATTACTTTGGGTATTTCCACATAATTCACATATTAATCATATTTAATGTAATCTAGCCAATACCAATAGCTTTTTAACAATGCACTTAATGCATACACAACAAATGGCATTACCCAAATACTTTGAGTCATTTTCACATAATACACATATTTCACATTTTATACAATTTAGCCATTATCAATGGCTTTTCACAATATATTTAACACATATATGACATTACAAATGTCATAGCACATTATTCATATATAACCAATGTATCAAGTAACTTAACACATTTTTCAACCAAAATGTGTTATGCCCAAATATCATGCAAATATAACCAATGTATTCAAAGTTTGTACTTACCTCAAATAGCAACCAAAACAAGCTTAAAACAACCCCCAATATTATCCTTCCAACTTGCCCTTCACCACTTGGATGAAGCAAATCAACCTCCCTCAATGCCTAAACCAAATGTGACAGCAAATAAACCCCATCCAAACAAAAATCCAAAATTTAAAACTAACCTCAATTTAGCTTTAGATTCTCATACTAGGCCATTCATTTTAATATATTAAGTTTATTTATATTATTAGAAACATATTTTAATACATTTAAACCATTTATATTATAAAAATACACTCTTATACACAAAACCCTAAAATGGCATAACATTCCCCCATTGAAGGTTTTCCATTCCAACATAATCAATTAATCATATTAAGCTTATATTCATCACTTATATCACCAAACAACAAGATTAAACCAATAAAATTATATAATTCAACAACTTTGGAAAAAATTATTTTTCAAAACCCTAAATCACACTTCCATTCTCAAACTCCAAGCAAACACAAATAAATCTAATATTTGACTTTAAAATACTTGTTTAAGCACCAAAACAACTCATTTAGAACCAATTTACACAATTAAAAATATGATTTCTCAAACCCTAAAAGTCCATAACCCTAAATTCTCTCTCTTCACCATTCTTTATCTAAATTTAACCATTTCTTTAATCTAACCTTAAAATCATTAATAACTATCCAAAATAACTTCATACACACCAATTCTAACAATTATAACATACTACTTCAAAAATCCAAAACTCACATATTTAAAATTTATATAGAAATCCAAAGAAAAAGCTGAAGAACTTACTTTTTTAAGTGGAAATCTCTAAAAATGCTTTTTGAACCTTTGGAATCCCTCAATTTTGGAAGCTTGGAAGATCAAAATCCTCTCTTGGCATCCATAGAGATTTCGGCCCTTGATGGAGAAGAAAAAGATGAAAAAAAAACTTTTATTTTCTCTTTCCTTTCATCTTTTATTTATAACCATATGAATATATTATTTAATATTTTAATAATTAATTAATTAATTATTTATTTAATAAATTAAAAGTCCAAAAATCCCTCTTCCATTCAGAAATTATTTATTTTTGAATTAATTTAATAATTTTAAAATTTTAAGATTTAATTACCAAAATAACCTTTTTTACTTTGACTTTTGACTTTTCTTTTAAAAAGTGTTGACTTTTTATATGTTATGTATATTTTACATGTATATTACATGTATATTTCATTTTTTCATTTCAAATCCCTTCATTTTTCATTTAAAACCATTAATTTAATTTATCCAATTTAATTATAATATATTTTATCAAATTTTTAAAAATTAAAAATTTAAAAAAAAAATTGGGATATTACATAAAGCCCTGTACATCAGCTGCAGTGGCAAGTGCAATTCTAACCAAATAAGATGGAGAACTTCTAAGTAATCCCACATTGTACAGAAGCATTATAGGAGCTTTGCAGTACATCACCCATACACGCCCTGATTTGGCCTTTATAATCAACAAACTCGTTCAATTCCTTCAAAAACCAAAAACAAAGCATGTGCAAGCTGTGAAACGTGTTCTAAGATACCTTAAGGGCACTGCCAAACTCGGGTTACATATTCAGCCATGAAATCAACTGAATATCACAGGTTTTTCTGATGCTGATTGTGCTTGCAATAAGGATGATAGAAAGTTTACAACTGGCTATTGTGTATTTTTTGGAACAAGTCTTGTATCTTGGAGTTCCAAGAAGCAACATGTAGTGTCAAGATCAAGCACAGAATCAGAATATAGAGCTTTGGCTCATGTTTCATGTGAAATTACCTGACTGGAATCTCTTTTGAAGGAATTGGAATTTAAATTACAAGAAACACCAGTAGTGTGGTGTGACAACATGAGTGCAGCAGCCTTGGCAAGCAATCTCATGTTTCATTCTAGAACCAAGCACATTGAGGTGGATATTCACTTTATAAGGGATAAGGTTTTAGAAAAGAAACTTGAAATTCGTTATGTTCCCTCACAAGATCAAATTGCAGACTGTCTCACCAAAACACAATCAAGAATTCAGTTCTACAACATAAAAAACAAACTTGGTATGGTAAAAAGACCATTACCACTACCAAGTTTGAGAAGGGGTGTTAAAGAAAGCACTGCTGCCAACTCATTCTCTACAGCTCATCCCTTGCCAACCATGATAGAGAATAAAGACAAAGCTCAATTTCAATAGAATTTGTTATAAAATATTCTTTGAAAATTTATTTTTTTGTTTTCTTTCTCTTCTTCCTGTTATATACGTGTACAATCCTGATTAGCACACCTGCACAATTCTTATCTATTAATTCTTTTGTAATTCTTTATAAAATCAATTCAATTTTACCTCAGCAAATTAGTGCTGAGAGTTGTCCAGCAAATATTCAAATTCCTTTCAAATTCATAATTTTAAAACCATGAAATTATTATAGAAAATCATACCATGTAGTACAGAAGTCAAAATAAATAAGAATTAAAGCATACTATTCCGTATAAAATTATAACAAACCATTTAAAAAAAAAAAAAAAAAACAAGGCCTTAGTACGAGCGATCCAACAGAATTTCCCGCTCGTTTTGAAAGAAATAAAACAAATTCGAAACAAATTATAGCATGATCATATATAGATCACTACTGCAAAATACAACTCAACACTAACCTTATTATGTACCCTGCTGCATCCCAAATAAACATCAAATCTCGCAGAAATTATTTAGGTACATAAATAGATATATTTTGAAATATTTATAATATATTAGTGGTTCTATTGAATAATTATTATAGCATTAATAAAAAACGATTTATTATGGGATTTTATAAATGAAATATAGTTATTATTTTATGGTAAAGAAAATTTAAAATTGATAAAAAATATAGCAATAAAGCATATTAATTACTGCATATATATATATAGTATATATAGATAGAGAGAGAGAGTCAAAACAATGGTCATAAACAATAAGGGATGTGACGATGGGAATGAGGATCTATTAAGCGCCGAAAGGTACAAAATTTTATTTATTTTATCTTATTTAAATTTATAAAAGGAAAGTAAGAGTGATGCAAAGAAAGGGATATAAGAGACAAGAAAAGGACAGGAATTTTGAATTTGAGAAGTGAGGCTCTTTACATATTATGTAATTAAATAAATAAATATTATTTTTACATAAAAATAAAGTTTGGAAATGGACATTTATAAAAAGCTTGTAGACAATGTTAACAATATATATTTATAAGATATATGAGTTTTGTTTTCTGTCCTATTGTATATTATTATCTTGTCAAAGTTTGTTAGCTCTTTGCCCACTTTTGGTTTTATCATCTCACTTTTCTTAGTTTCTTTAATTACGAGTTTAGACTACTTTTTCTTTTTTCTTTTCTTTTTTTTAAGTATTATAAAGAAGAAAAAAAAAAGAGTTGGCCTCAATTTAAATTTGTCTTTTTCATCATATTGTTTTTCCATTCTCAATTTGAACATAGCATGGAGGTTTAGATATGAGTTTTACACTCTCTATATACATGAGAGATTATATAGGTTGTTTCATATATATTTTCAATAAAAATGTTATATATTTGATATATATATTAAGGCATTTTAAATCAATAATTTTAGTTTAATACAATTATAAGAAAACGAAATAATAACTAGCTTATAAACAACTTTGGAAAGTTGTTGGAAAAATTTAAAAAAAAAAAGTGAAAAATGCATGGATCCAACTTGGACGAAATACGTACATTTAAATTGATTTGGTTTCCTAGTTTGAATGTTTTATTCATTTCCATATTTAGCTTTGTATAAATAAAGATATCAAGCTGCTTTTGAGTTATATATGAATTCTATGTAACTATACACACATTGTAATAGTATTATGGTGATTTTCTTTTTTTTTTTTGGAAATAGTATTAAGGTAAAATTAAATATATTGAAATATTTAATAATTTTTTATATAAAGTTAATCTTAATTGAAATTTAACATGAGATATTTCAGTTTTGAAAACGCTAGCTGCCCACACCATTTAATAAAGATTGATTAACTAATAATTAAAATTTTAAAACTTTAAAAAAAGAAATTTTATTTTCTTGAATATTTTTTTAGAAGAAAGAACACATGTTCATAGAAAATAGTGATTAAATATATCTCACAATAAAATCACATAATAAGTTTATTATGGTATGCTAATTAATATTTTTTCTAAATACGCTTTTCTCTTATTTACTGGCAAAGACACTTATAATAAAAGGAGGCAGCTACCCCCTTCTATTATGATATATATATATATATATTATTAAAAATTTTAAAATATTTAATTGCATCCCTTTAAATTTTTTAAAAAATATATAATATTTTTATTTTGACCGTTTTTATTATAAAATATGGCGTATTAGAAAAGTTTAGGTTTCATATATACATATATAAACTTTGCAAATGGATTCAAAATATCAGGCGTTGTCGCAGTGTGAACATAAAGTCAATATCACTCACTCTCAGCCTTAGATAATTTAGGCCAGTCATTTGTAATCAACAATCAACAATTTGTAGAAAATTGTATCATTTGATTTTCAACTAATCCAATATATCAAATAGAATTGTGATCTCTGCATGGATATAAGAATAATTAAATACCCTCTTTTATCATGTTATCTCATACTAAATTAAAGGATTTTATATATAGCTAATGATCAGGGCCGTCTTAAACATTTGCAAAAATAAAAGAGACCCTGTTCTTACATTGAAATTTAGGCCCCTAATATGAAAATCACATGTTTGGATTTATATTATTGGGCCTCATAATTTTTTGAGGCCCTGTGCTATTGAACTTGTTGCACATGGTGTTAGACGGCCCTGCTAATGATTTAGTGACAAAATGTTTCAAGTGTAGGATTAGGTTTAACATGTGCTGTTGGAATTCTACGTGTGATTTACATTAAAAAGAATGAATTTAGTAAGTGAAAACAATTTAAAAATTCAATATCTTAAAAATTTAAATTTAAGTATGGTGTTAAATTTATAAATTTATTCTTTTAAAATGTTTTAAAATTTTAAATTGAAATATGTTGTCGAGTTCACAAATTTGTGTTTATTTCTGAATTTAGAAAACAGAAATTACACTCTGATAATAATAAATCTGAGAAAATATTATGCTTTCTAAGTAAGATATTTCTTTCATATTTTTTTCTCTGAGGCTGGATATAATGAGACAACAAGTCAAAGTCAAATATTGAGAGTTGAATAAAAATTTAACTTTAATTTAATACTAAATCATTTTAATTAAATTTAATGAAACTGAAATGATTTTTTCCATTTGTGGTTAGAATATATCAAATTCTTCACATGGACAATTTGATGCCAACAAGAAGACAGAAAGATTACAAAAGGATTTCTTTTTTGCATTTTTTCATTTTATACCTAAGTAAATTAATGTCAGTAGTAAAGAGAAAAAAAAAAGCAAAAAAGCAAAAGCAAAAGAGAACCAAAGACCATAAAAATAAAAAGAAAGAAAGGAACAATAAAAACAAAAAGAAAAATAAAAGAAACAACTTCAGTTAGTATAGTACGGTCAGCTCCTGCCAAAATGCCCTTTCAGATCCAAAGTTTTCAAAATTAAAATTTGACCCACCATTCTATGCATATGGAATGCATGCAAGTCCTTCACTTTCATAATTTTTTTTTGCATACATATATATAGATTCTCTCATTCCTTTGAGGTCTTATTCCATTCCAAAAATTGGTGTCTGAAACATTGATAGATTCGGCTTTGCAGATTGGTAAGAATGTAAAGATTGTGCAATCCATCCACCATAACTGGAATTCCCCTCGTAATGGCTGCCATCACTATTTAACCCAATAGGTGTAGCAAATGGGATTGAACTTGACACATTACTAGAACTAACCCCACCACCACCACTCCTTCCACCGTCGCTTCCACCACTGAAGCCACCACCACCAAGATTGGCACCATTAAATAATAAACCATTGCCATTGTTGCTGCTGTTATCATTGACATTGAAATCCATACTGAAAGTAGTACTAGTGCCCGTAAAAGATTGAAACAGAGCAGCACCATTAGCAGTAGTTGCAGTAGCAGCAGTAGTAGAAACAGTAGTATTAGTTGTAATATTGTTTTGGGTTCCAAGAACATTAGACCAATAATCAGATGGATCTTGCTTGATGGGTATTGCAAAGCTTAATGTAGAGTTGGCAGCAGCTGGAGGAGGCTGAGCTGCAAAGGTTACTGAGGATGCTGAGGAGAGGTGATCTCGATCATCGGTTGATCGACATCCGTCAATACTTTTACCGTCTGAAGCAGCTGAATCTGATGAATTCTTAGACTTGCTTGATATTCCTCCTATTGGAAGATTGCTGGTAGCTATGCTTTTAACATCGTATCGACTCATGTCGAAATTTGTTACAGCATTTAGACCTCTAAATTTGATTGCTGCAATATCATAAGCTTCTGCAGCTTCCTCTTGTGTGCCTGTTTTAATAATTAATGAAAGAAATCTATTAAATTTTATTCTATATAACAGCCAAAGAAATAATAGAACTTAGTATAGAGCTTATATTATTAGTTATTATACATAAATAATGTAAAAAATAAATTAGAAACTCACTGAAAGTTCCAAGATAAAGATCTTTATTGCCAGCAACTCTTCCAATCCTTGCTTGCCATCGACCATGTTGATGGTGCCTGCAAATCAAGAACATGCCAAGAAATTAGAGCATATATATATATAATGGAAAATGATTAAATGAAATTCAAAGATAATGTATAACAAACCTGGTCACGCCTCTATAGATCGAAGCTCCTCTAGAGAAACCACTGCTTTTCCTATTTAATATAAGCAAATGTATAACAATATTCAGTATTTAATTAACATTATCATTAGTGCTTAATTAGCATTATTATTTATATGGTTAATACCTTCTTAGTGAGGCGACGAACTCTTGCCTAGTCATGTGCTTCATCTCTTCTAGTTCTTTTTGATAGTTGGAAATCTAAGGTAAAAATAAAATATTCTCAGAGTTACATCAGATTAATAAAAAAAATACATTTATGTATAAATATTTGAAGGGTTTTTTATCGACCCAAAAAAATATTTTAAGGGTTTATATTTTTGCATATATAGAGAGTAATATTACCGGAAAATTTGTGGTGGTGGTCGGACCCCAATACTTGAGAGCTGCAAGATCGTAAGCTCGAGCTGCTTTCTCCTCCTTATCATAGCCACCTAAAAATATGTATATATAAATTGTACTATAATGAGTTCAAGAATTGATAATAATCAGTAATATTTGCAAGAAAGAATCTAAGAAAAGATTCTAAAAGAATTATTGATGAGACATCACATGCAACAGAAAGAAACGGAATCTTAAGTTACAGTACTCAAAATCTGAAGTCCAATCTGAACTAGAAATGTAAATGATTTAAGAAGTATTAGGAGAGAAGAAGAATAATGATTTAATCATAAAAAAAATGAAATTAAAAATATATAAATTAACTTACCCAAATAAACTGTTTAGAAAGAATAATAATTATATTCGTGAATCCATGGCAGCAATCATTCGTCATCCACATAATAAAAAAAAAGGAAGCAAAGAAACAAACAAAAACAGATCAGAATCTTTACAAATAGTCACTTTAGAAAAGAAAGTGAATATTGCAGAAACAAAATCTAATAATATTTGCGTTGAAAAAAATCTCTGAGAAGATCTAAACCCATTAACCATGTTTCTTGTTTTCTGGATTCAGATCATTCAGACCCAGTCTTCAAAAACCTTAATAATAATCATAATCATAAAATAAAAATAAATTACCTTGTCTGCCTTTTCTACTCTGGCCTTCTCTTCTGCAACTATTATCCCATAAATGAGCTTCATATCTACCAGTCCATCTATGCCTAAAGACAGATGAAAATGATTTAAATTGTAATATTATTTTGAACTAATTATTTTTTAACTTACTTAATATTTTGTGTATTGTTAATTACTTAATTACCTAGTGACCCCTCTGAAGATTGAAGTACGTTGGCCAAACGTGTCGACAGTTTTTCTTGGTGCAGATTCAGGCTGATGAGGTAATATTAAGAGCGATTGCTGTTTTTGGGTAATTATATCAGTTCCTTGATTATTACTAACAGAAGAAGGAAACCCACGAAAGAAACTAGCTGCTATAGTTTTAAGCTCAGAATCAAAAATCTCTGAAGCATCAGAGGTAGTAGTAGTTACAGGTTGTGGTAGTACTAATGGTTCAATATTAAACTGCGGTGGTGGTGGTGGTGGGGGTGGTGGTGCAGTGGTTGTGGTGGTGGAACTACCACGAAAATCCTCAAGCTTTGGTCCAGTTTTAGTAGTAGTAGTTGTTGTTGCTGTAGTATATATAGAAAGGTCTGTTGCTTTACTTGCATCATCTTCTTGAGGAGGAGAAGAAGAAGTGGTGGTGGTAGTGTTAAAAGCTTCAAAGAGACAGAGATGAGAAGTGTTTGAAAGAGAGAAACCAAGCCAGTTGTTATGTGAAGAAGAAGAAGAAGAGGAAGACTCCATATTTTGATTACTGGGTTTTGTTTATATGTTGTACTTGACTGTAGAAATATAAAGAAAATGAGAATATTTCAATGGAGAAAGAGAGAGAGTTCTGAGTTGATGAAGAGAAGTGGAGAGAAAGGGTGACAAAGATATAGAGATGAGAGAGAGACTTGGGCTTGCACGAGCATCGAGGGTTTTATTTATTTATTTGACAGAGGAAAGATGAGAAAATTAAATTAAAATTAAGGAAAAAAAACAATAAATAAGAAATTTAATGGAGCATAGACAGAAAGAGCTAGCAAGTGGAAGGTTTCTATGGGACGAGTGGGCGGTCTCCCTCGTCCAGTACTCTCGACCAAAATATTATCATTTATTATCATCAATAACAAATAATTTCTGATTTTTTCTTTATAAATAATTTTTTTATATTAGCATATAATAATATTATATTATTAAATATCTGCATGTAAAAACAATAATAACAATGTATTAGGTTCTAGAATTTAGCTAGTGGAGATCCACAAGCCAAATTTTTGTTTAATTTCTTATAAAATAATATGAAATTCCTTATATATATAATTGTTTAAATGAGAAGTTCTATATTAACCCCAAAAATAAAAATAATAATCACATAATATATTAAGCAACATTAAAATTTTATAGCAATATACTCCCTTGGATAGTTTTTTTTTTAAATTTTAAATTATAATTTATTTATCATTTTAATAAATTAATTAACATATTAAATATATATAATATATTTATTTGATATTATTAATTAAATATATATCATATTAAAATAAAATATAATAAAAAATTATATATAAAAATTTATATTTTTAATAATTATTATTAATTATTCTTAATTTTTTAAAATAGAAAATGAGCCTACCAATTTGGGATAAGGGGAATATATAAAATAAAACTTAAGTTTAGTAACTTTTTTTTTTACTAAATAATTATGAAGTTTATGTGATTTTATATATTACACTAGTCAGCCTCTATATTTTTAATATTTAAAATTTGTATTTCTGTATTTTTAAAAATTAAATTATTTAGTTCTTTTATCAATATTTTTATCCTAAAATTATTAGTCAACTACTTTAATATTATAAAATAACTTATTTGCTCTTTCTTTATATATATTTATCTTTATTATTTATTAAATTTATTTTATTTTATATATAGATCGTCTGTAAAATAATAAAAAATATTATTTATATTATTTAAAATTATTTTTTAGTAATACCTATAAAATTAAAATAAATAATATATATAGATTATCTGCAAAATAATAAAAGATATTATTCGTATTATTTAAAATTATTTTTAATAATATTATAAAATTAAAATAAATTATATATAAAAATTATAAATAAAATTAAAAATAAGCATGACTTAATAAATAATAAAGAAAATATATATATATAAAGAAAAAATAAATAAATTATTTTATAATGTCAAAGTAATTGACTAATATTTTTATGATGAAAATATTAACAGAATGATTAAACAGTTTAATTTTTGAAAATAGGAGAATACAAAAATTAAATGTTAAAAATATAGGGACTATTTAGTGTAATATGTAAAATTTTAGAGACTTTATAATTATTTAGTATTTTTTAAAATAGTTATATGTTATAGGTAATTTTAAAAAAAAATTATGTGTGTTAATTTTTTTATGTTCAATTAATTGCATTAATTTTTTTAATATGAAAAATTCTAAACTTATTAACATAATTTAGTGGTTATTGCTCACGTATAATTTTCTTAAAAAATTAAGTAAAAAGGTTGAGTTATTAAATGAATTTTTATTTTTAAAATTGAACCAAAAAAGGAGGGATGTGCATGAACCAAAAATTAAAGAAAAGAAAAAAGAAATTATATGAGAGTGATTAATTAAATAAATAATAAAAAATATGAATGTAAGTAAAAGAGTGGGTGCATGCAGGTGGGGAAGCAAGAGGGGAAGAAAAGGGGACACCGTGACCCACCAAAGGAGGCGAGGGCACTCTCTTTTCTCATTATTTCTATTGAAATCATTATTATTGCTACTATTATTTCCCTATTTGTGACCCGTGTTATTTCTTTATTTATTATTATTTTTTATATAGGTAAAATTTTTTTATAAAAAAATTATTCTTTTTAAATTATCATATCATATAATTTTAAAAATTAAATATATTTTTTTAACTATATTTTTATTATTAAATATTTATTAATAAAGTAAAAATATAATATTAATGAATTAATAAAATATAGTTTAATATATTTAAAATAATTTTATATAATATTTAAAAAATTTAGTAATTTTTTTACTAGATATACATGAATAAAATACCACCATTTTAGCATAATGAAAGAAATATTATTTTTTTCAAAATTCATTCTGTATTTCTATTTCAAAAATTTTATTATAAAAAATAAAAAAGCCTAAATGTTTTTTTTACTAATCATGAAAAAATAAATTTAAAAAAACAAAAGAAAAGGAAAGAAAAGAAAAGTAAGACAACTCGCGCCTCTCGGATGTTTTCATTTTTAGTTCACAAGCGGGGGAATTTGGTGCGCTTCAATTTTCTATATCATTTATGTCTTGTAATTCCTTTCTCATAACTTAAGATTTAGATTTGGTACAAATTTAAAATTTTATTATGAAGGCTTCTCTATAAATTTTGCTCCTACTTTATTTTTTTTTATTAATATTGCTATAATATATATATTCTTTTTTAGCAGTTAAATTTTTATTAGAAAATAAATAAGACTCTGTATTTGGTTGAAGCAATGGGTAAGGAAAGCACTTAGCTGGTTTATGCCATGAAGATATTGAAATGGACAACCAAATTATCTATCATGCTCTTAATGACCCAGGCCTCGATATATTAGAATTTGATGCCATTATTGGGGATTGTCGACTTATTATGAACAATATTCATGGGATTGAGTGTTCTTGGATTCAAAAATGAGTGAACTCAACTACTCACAATTTAACTAAGATAGTTATGTTTTATGCTAATCTTCATGTTTGGAATATTTTTCCTTTTATTTTTTATATTTTTCTCTAGAAACAAGTAATCAAGATCTTGGATAAGGGTGTATTGGGATCATGACTAGATTTTAAATTGATCTTGATTTTAGTTCAAGAGGTAATTAATTTACCAGTTTAATTTGAATAATATATAATTCAAAAAAAGACTATTATTTTTTTTCAAAAATAAAAATTTTTGAATAAGAAAACAATCGATTATAGGATGAGATACTAATTACAATATTATACTTTTGGACTAAAGTTCAATTTAGATTCTGAACTATAGTGAAAAGTTAAAATAAATCCTTATTTTTTTTTCTAAACTAAAATTTTCTTTTCAAATTCAAACCAAATTGAAACCTTTTTCTTTGTAATTTTCTTTAATTTTTATATTTTATATTTTTAATCTTGATTTATATTACTAATTGTATTATAAAAATTATTTATTAATATTATAAATTATTAATATTAAAAATTTATTGGCTCTTATATTAAAAGAATTTATTTAATATTATAATTTATGATATTAATAAATTATAATAATGTTTAATGTTCTGAATTATTAAATTATTAATTATTTATTAAAATTATACATTATTAAAATTATAATAAATTACATTATTATAAAAATTATTTATTAATATTATAAATTGTTAATATTAAAATTTTATTTATTAAAAATTATATATTAATAAATAATTTTAAAAATATTATATGAATATTAATAAATTATAATTTTTTTAAAATTCAATTTAAATCATGATGTTTAATCGAAGTCCAAATTGAATCTTAACATTAGCTCAATTTAATGGTTCATTTAAGATAGTGCTAATTTGGCATGAATTTGATTAAAAAAAAGCTTCCAATTTAGCTTTAATTTAAAAAAAAGTTTCAATTTAGATAAAAAAAATTACAAGGGTAAATCTTAACTTTTCGCTATAGTTCAGAGTCTAAATTGGACTTAAGTCTTTTTTTTTTCTAGTAAACTAAAAAATTAATGGTTGTTATATACACACGCGCGTGCGCACACACATGCACGCACGTGTGTGCATACATACACAAACTCCCACACACATATATATTATATTACTCACATTTGTTATGCTTAAATAAAAATTTTAAAAGTTTAGGATGTGAAAGAAATTTATGAGTGTTATCATTCCTTCATAGGCGTTACGATGTAGAATAAAAGGCAAATCAAGTATTTATGGAACAGTTTGACTGAAAAATTACTTTAGTGACGGTTTATATTAATTCTGCATGAAAATTAAAGATCGGATTTGGGTGTTTTTTTTTTGTCAAACTCATTGGAAATATGCCAATAAGCAGTGCCAAGTCGAAGATTTGAGTTACCTATACAATTTAATTTTGTTTTACCTATACGAAGTTCAAAAAAAATTTATATAATTAAAGTTGTATTCTACTTTTAGTTTAAATTATATAAATCAAAAAACAAAAATAGTGGTTTATAATTAACACTATCTGGCTTGAAATAAATTACTTGTCCTTACATCTTTTGAAGTAAAATTTTTAATTAAGTTATTACAGTGTAGTTTATCTAAATATCCATTCTCAATTGAGTCATAATTAACCCATTCAATCTCTCTTGTGATATGGTGGTTTGTTCTTAAATTGCTAAGATATATGCATACACACAATACAATCCAAATTTTTTTTTTTTGCTTTTTTTGAAGATTGTAAAAACCTTCTTTGTATAGTGAGAAGGTTCAAAAAGTGTAAGAATAAAGGATATAAAGAAGAGGAAGAATAAGGAGTCAAGTAACGACTGTGAAATCTCAACGGCCTAAGACTACCTTCATTCTCTCCTTAACCCTTTTAACAAATCCCAGCTTGTCGATCTTCCAACTAGATGTTGTTTTCTCTCTCTCACACACAATACACACACTCTCTCTCTCAGAGTTTTAGCTCTGTAAGGTATGATTTATTTCTTTTATAATGTTAATTATCATAAATATTGGATAATATTAGTGTTTGTAAAGAATTGAATTTCCTATGTATATCTGTAGCTAACTGTAACTCTCATGTATATCTCTTCCATGTTTATAGGGGTGCTGTATCTGTATTTAAATGAGACTTTCATGAATAAGAAAAGAGTCTCTCTCCTTCTTATATTAAAATCGTACATGGCATCAGAGCCCTTTTGCTTAACGGCTCAAGGTTTAATCAATCCTTTGTGATTTTCTTCTAAAAAAAAATGGCAGATGATTCATCTCAATCATCACATCCTACCATTGAAACCTCTCCTGTTGTTCAACCATCAGGCAATGCAGTGCTTGGTCTGTCTTCTGAGAATCAGCTAGTCTCCATTAATGCTACTGCTCAAGCTCCTTTGAAGCTTTCTTCAATTAATTATATGTCTTGGTATACACAGTGGTATTCCCTACTTGTTGGGTATGATTTTCTGCGTTTTGTTGAAAAGCCACTTGATTCTTATCAACTTGCACTTCCTTATTGGAAGCGGCAAGATCAATTAATCCGAAGTGCTCTCATTGCTTCATTGACTCCTGAGATAGTGTCTTTTGTTGTTGGGGAACGTACATCTTATGATGTTTAGCAGACTCTCCACAATATGTACTCTAAGCCTTCTCAAGGAAGGATAATGAGTTTGAGAGAATCCTTATTTACCATCAAAAAGGGTTCCCAATCTGTGACTGATTTTCTGCAGAAGGTGAAGTCCATCACGTCTGTTCTGTCTGTGGCTGGAGTTTCGATTTCAATGTCAGAGTTTCTGCTCTATGTTTTGCATGGTTTACCTCCTGAGTACAAAGAAGTTGCGGCTGCTCTTCGTGCTCGTGATACTCCAATAACGTTTGAAGAACTTCATGACAAGCTCACTGATTTTGAGACCCAATTAAGTCGTGATATGGCTACAATTTCTGTACCTACTACTGTTAATTATACATCCAGCCACAACAATATTACAAATACGCACGGATCTAATCGGCAGAATGGTACTTCTTCTTCTCGAGTGGTTTGTCAATATTGTGATATTCCAGGGCATGTTATGAAACAGTGCCGCAAGCTTAAAAAGAGGTGTCCATGGCTGTTTAATTCTTCAAACAATTCAGCTCCAGCGAAACCACAGATTAATTGTGCAACAACTGGGTCCTCTGCTAACTCGGCTTCCTGGTTGTTAGATTCGGGTGCGAATCAACATGTCACCAATGATCTTCAAAACTTATCTCTGCATTTTGAATATGATGGGACTGACGATGTCATGCTTGGTGATGGGACCACACATCCAATTACTCACACTGGTTCTACTTCTTTTATCAAATTCTCTCGCCCTCTAAAACTTGAGAATGTTTTATGTGTACCTGGTTTGAATAAAAATCTGATATCTGTATATCAGTTTTGCTTGCATAATAATGTTGAGATTTCTTTTAATCCATTTGTTTTTAATGTGAAGGATTTATGCACGGGAGCTCTTCTGGCGAAGGGAAAACCAATTGATGGTGTGTATGTGTGGCCTCCCGAGAAGTCCTTGTCTACTGCTTCTCAACCAACTGTTTTGAACACAATGGCAGTGTCTCCCTCTATTTGGCATCGTCGACTTGGCCATCCTTCAACGTCCATACTGAAGTTGTTAAGTTCTTTTATTCGGTTGTCTTCTTCTGTTGATAATAAATTTTATTGTGACTCTTGTAAGTGCACCAAGATGCACAAATTACCATTTAGTGAGTCTTCTATGACGAGTACTGCTCCTCTGGATTTGCTTTATTATGATGTTTGGGGTCCTGCACCCATTTCATCAATTGATGGTTTTCAGTATTATCTCTTAATTGTTGATCATTATACCAAATATGTGTGGTTGTTTCCTATGAAGCGAAAATCTGAAGTTACAAATATCTTCTCTGTGTTCAAAAATATTGTTGAGAATCACTTTCAAACTAAGATTAAGAATTTTTATTCCGATAATGGAGGAGAATTTTTGCATCTCAAAGATTTCTTTCAAACTCATGGAATATCACACTATTTATCTCCTCCGTATACACCTGAGCACAATGCTCCAGCTGAACGGCGCCATAGACATGTTGTTGAAACTGGATTGGCCTTGTTGCATTTAGCGAAGCTTCCTTTGGAGTTTTGGTCCTTTGCTTTTCAAACTGCAATATACCTAATTAATCGGATGCCAACAAGGGTTTTGAAGAATCAGTCGCCATTTCAGAAGCTACATGGGCACACTCCTAATTATGCTAAACTACGGATCTTTGGGTGTTTATACTATCCGTGGGTTCGGCCTTATAATTCCAACAAACTGCAAGATAGGTCCTTACCTTGTGTTTTTGTTGGTTATTCCACAAATCAGAGTGCCTATAAATGCTTTGATCCTGTTAATTCTAAAGTTTATGTTTCAAGACATGTTGATTTTGTTGAAGATGTTTATCCATTTGCATCACAGAATCGGGAAACAGCTCGGGTAACTGCAACAGATGTTGCAACATGGTCTCCAACTCATTTTATCATACCTACTGCCACACATTCCGCCATACACACATCACCCACGGTTTTCTCTTCACCAGCTATAGATGCTGCTCGCTCCTTGGTGCATAATTCCTACTCACAACCTGTGGATTCAATCTCACCAGCATCTGCTTCTGTGTTATCAGGTACTGATTCGGATCCTTCCCATTCTGATAATACTGTTTTGGTTCCTCAAGTATCTCATCATCCCATGGTGACGCGCAGTAAACATAACATTTTCAAGCCTATCCAGAAATTGTGTCTCACAACCACTTCTGTTTTACCAAAGATTTCTGTTCCGAAAACAATAGTACAGGCTTTGAAACAACCTGAATGGCGTCGAGCTATGGAGGATGAATACAATGCCCTTATAAGTCAACAAACATGGACTCTGGTTCCATCCACTTCAGTATCTAATGTAGTGACTTGTAAGTGGTTGTTTCGTATCAAAACAGATTCAGATGGACAGCCAATACGCTATAAAGCTCGGCTGGTTGCTAGAGGATTCACTCAAAGACCAGGTTTGGATTATGATCAAACATTTTCTCCTGTTGCAAAACATTCAACAATACGTATTGTGTTATCAATTGCTGTTACTAGAGGATGGCATTTGAGACAGGTTGATGTTAATAATGCTTTTCTTCATGGAAAGCTTTCTGAAACAGTGTTTATGCAACAACCTCCTGGTTTTGTTGATAATGTGCATCCTACGTATGTTTGTCGCTTAGGCAAATCACTCTATGGGCTCAAACAAGCACCACGGGTTTGGTATTATGAATTGCGAACATATCTCCTTAAACTTGGTTTTGTCAATTCTCATACCGATACATGTTTATTTGTGTACTCTAAGGGTGCTACATTATTGTATGTTGTCGTCTATGTCGACGATATTATAATAACTGGAAGTAATACCAAGGAGGTGGAATGGTTAATTGCGACACTAGGACACAAATTCTCATTGAAAGACTTAGGTGAGCTCAACTATCTTTTGGGTGTTGAGGTGACACGTACATCAGCAGGAGTGTTTCTTTCTCAACAAAATTATGTGCGAGAAATTTTGGAAAAGGCAAAGATGGAAGGAGCGAATGCTATATCAACACCTATGTCCACTACACAATCATTATTTCTTGATGATTCTGCTCATCTGACAGATGCGTCCAACTATAGAGCTCTTGTGGGCAGCTTGCAATACCTGCTGTTAACTCGTCCGGATATCGCCTATACAGTTAACAAGTTGGCTCAGTTTGTCTCTAGGCCGACAGTCAATTAATGGGCAGCAGTAAAACGACTACTGCGTTATCTTGTGGGGACATTTGATCATGGGATCTTTATTCATAAAAATTCAGAAAATATATTACATGCTTTCTCTGATTCAGATTGGGCAGGAAACCGTGATGACAGAACTTCTACTAGTGCTCACATTTTGTATCTTGGTCGAAATCCAATCTCTTGGTCCTCTAAAAAGCAGAAAACAGTTGCTAGGTCCTCCACCGAAGCTGAATATAGATCAATTACTGCTACATCTACTGAGATTTCTTGGGTTTCAAATTTGTTGCATGAACTTAAGGTATCAAGTAGTCAAGTTCCTGTTATTTATTGTGACAATTTGAGTGCTACATATGCTGCTGCGAATCCAGTGTTTCATTCCAGAATGAAACACATAGCTATAGATTATTATTTTGTGCGAAGTCAGGTTCAAGACAGCAAGGTCCGAGTTGCACATGTCAAATCTGAAGATCAGCTTGCTGATTTGCTGACTAAAGCCCTTTCTACAAATGTGTTTCAACGACTGCGGTCCAAGATTAGAGTCACTGCCGATCCTCCATCTTGCGGGGGTGTATTGGATAATATTAGTGTTTGTAAAGAATTGAATTTCCTATGTATATCTATAGCTAACTGTAACTCTCATGTATATCTCTTCCATGTTTATAGGGGTGCTGTATCTGTATTTAAATGAGACTTTCATGAATAAGAAAAGAGTCTCTCTCCTTCTTATATTAAAATCGTACAATAAAGACATACATTTTTTTTGTTGAAACTAATTTTCTATTGACATATAAAATTACTCATTCTTTTATAGGATTTTGGGTGTTGGTAAGTATTATTTGTCTAATCTTAATCTTAATTTTGAATTTTTTTAAGTAAAATTTTTATTTCTTTCGTTGGTGCCATTGTTAGTCTAAATAAACTCTTAATTGCTGCTTTTACTAGCTTTAATTTGCACATTACAGTTATAATCTTTTGAATAAAAATGCATTAAGATAGAATTAATAATCTACAAAATAATGTTATGGAGAATATATTAATGTGCTTATTAACAAAAGATGCAATAAGAACCAATATATTATCAAAACAATGGAGGCACAAATGGGCAATCATTCCTTAACTTGTGTTTGACACTAGTTTTCTCAATGTTTTAATATTTATAGAGGATAAGAAACTTATGATGATGACCATATATGAAGTCTGATTATTGCACTCTATATGACCAATACATATATTACATCTCGATATTCATATATTGGAAACTTATCCTAAAATTGATATATTGATTCTTTTACTCTCTAGGAAAAACATTCAAGATTCTAAACTCTAGTTATACATAGTTCAACTCCATAAATTGCCCTCCTACTTCTTTTCATGTATGCAGCTAAGATTTATGACTCTAAGTTTCTATTAAATAAACAACCGGATAAGTGTTCCTTTGATAGTAAATTTCCAATCTCATAATTTTTTTGTGCTTTTTGCAATTTCAAATAAAAACTTTCTACATTTGGGAGTTTTTCAATTTCATTTTGATCCTAAGTTTCTTACACTATGCATTTGTGTTTTTTTGCATGTTGATACATAAAGAGGATCCAATATCCTTCCATTGCAGAAGAAATTAAAAGTCTAGTCAGTGCAAATCCAGTACATCAAAATTTTTTTAGTGTTGTAAATTTCCCACAATAACCTTTAGGAATGTAAATTCACTTTAAGCCAAGTTATTTGGGACAACAGAAGCTGCATTGTGTGAATGTAATGCCATTTGTTTGGAGAAATTGAAAATTGGGAATTAGGGATTTTGCTTTCGATTGGGGGAAGAATGAGAAAAAAGAAGGAATAGGAAATTTTTAATTATAATTAGGGATTCTTAATATATTTGGAAAATATTTTAATTGATAAATCTGTCTTTATAAGTATACTTGGCGATGCACCCACACGTTGTTCCACTTCTACAGGTGAGGGTCAGTTTGTTAATGAAAATGTCAAGTTGAAGGTGTTAATTGGTTAAATTAAAAGTAAGGGAGACAAAGTAGCATATCTTGCCAAGTACAAGTGCTATAAATGTATTAGCCTTTATATTTATTATTTCACTTTGTTTCCAAGTATTTGCAGCTTGAAAGGCATAACAAGTGTTATCTATTGTTAAGAAGGTTGTTCATCCAGCTTGAAAATTCGAGAAATTCGAACTAGTTCGAGTAGTTAAGGTTGAGTTGGGCTAGGTTTCAAATATAATGGATTGAATTTTATTTTACTAAATCTAGCTCACTGTAAGTGCACAGATAACAATAAAGTAATATAGTGAAAAGTATAATATCATTCCCACGAAGAAGAAGATTGTTTCAATTATCAAACTATTAAACTTAACTATTATTTGGAGATTCATATTTTAAATTTAAAATTCTAAATAACTTAGTAAAAGAAAATTTGCAAATACTTAAAAGTGTTTAGTCACATGATCATATTTCATCAATTTGATCTCTTATGGTTTTTCTATGTTACTTTAATTAATTCAATTCAATATGATTAATGGTTGAATCTTTCTAAATTATATTCTTCTCTTTCTCAAGACCTATAACAAGTATTTATGCTAATTGCTATATTTACTCTTGTGATAATTTGAATAAACCCTTAAGTTTTATTCACTTGGACTAATATTGCATTTTCACTGTCGCTACTTCATACAATATCTAAACTCAAGCAATTAATGGCCAATTAATCATAAGAATGAGACATGAGAATAATAAATCAATTAAATTGTGTCGAATAAATGAATTTTATTTGATGTACACCATCAGAAAATTAAAAGAATCCATCTAACATTGTTTAGGGCTTTAGTTCAGCATAATGAAGATAACGACTAACAAAAGATATCTAAAAGAATTCTTGAATATTATCATCAAAATAAGAGTTCTCAAAACTGATTAAGTAACAAATGAAAAGGAGGAAAAACATTTATTTAAATTCTTGGATTAAATGGAACTCATGATCTTCACTTGGATCTCTCTTTGCTTTGAGTCGCCTTTGCTTTCTTTCCAAAGATGCATTGGAGGACTCAATTAATGAACTCACTAGTGTCGACTTGAAAAATTATTACCCCTACTTTAAATCATATCATTTAAAAAATAATAATAGGTGCATTATTTGTTAATAAAAAATAATTATTTTTAATTTCTTCTTCCCCACTCTTTCTTATTTATCTAAATAGGTCAAATGAAAAAGGCGTAATGATAAAAAATAAAAATGAAAAAGGCTTAATTAAAAAAAAAAATACCCTTGAATTTTTACTAATGGCTCTATCAGTCTTTTCATTTTTTTTGGTGCAATTAAACTTTTTAATTTTAAATTTGGACCCTGAGAATTTTGTGATTAGCAGAGTTTCTTTCTCCATTAGTTGCTTAGTTCTCAGAGTTCTTAGCCGCATTTTTGTTTATTCATATATTAATTTTCTTTCTCTTATTCTAATTTTGAAGAAATTTACATTTTAGTATATGAAAAATATCTCATCTTATATTAATTACTAAAAAAATTAAAATAAAAAATATTAATTTGCATGTTCTGTAAATTTTTTTTAAAATAAATATTTATTATAAATTTATTTGAGTGCATCAACCAATTATAATAATATTTAAATTTTTACATTTTACTTGTATTGGGTCTAACTCCAACTAAACACAACTTAAATATTATCCAAAACAATTCAAATGGATATGTATATGCCGTAACATTAAAAATTCATAAAAAGTAAATTAAATTAATTTATAATTATTTATATTTTTTATGAAAATAATCAAAATATTTGATATTTTAATTTTGAGTTTAATGTTATATATATATATATATTGTGCTTTGTTAATCAGCTGGGGTAGCTCAGCTGGCCACCTGTTGTTACTCTCAATTGAGAGGGCAGGGGTTTGATTCCCCGTAAAACCGTATTTTGGGGTCGAGCTTTTAAAAAAAAAAAATTACTGTACTTTGTCTTAAAGTTACGCACAGAAATTATATAATATATGAATCCAAAACTGTATCCAACCATATTGAATTATACTGAATTATTTTGAATTATAAAAATCAATTATATTTAATAAATTATCTTAAATATTTAATATAATATGAATTAAATTTACTCACAACTTTTAATAAAAACTAATATATCATAATCAAATATTATTTAGTATCTCATTAAATTTTTAAATATATTTAATTAATATATATAATTTAAAACTATAATTTTTTAAAAATGAGTATCAACTAAAGTAATTTATTTTAATAGTATTAATTATTATCTTTTTATATTATCTTGAGCTACATCTAATGATTCAGCACTTAAAATAGTAGTTTTAAATAAATAGTGAACTATACTATTTGAGGTGGTGATATTGAATAAAAATTATTATTGTATCATTTTTTTATTTTAAATATTTTAAATATTAAATTTTGTAAGTATTTTATTTCTAACTTTAAAATTAAATTATGAATAATATGAGTATTTAGATTGAAAAATTTTAAAATATATTTACTTTTTTATCTTTTAAGAAAATATTCTGAATATTCATATTAAATCGAATTAAATCATATTATCCTAAAAAAATTAAATCTCCATTCATATTGTCTCGAAAAATCAAGATATTATAAGATAGTAATTTTTATTTTCAACACGATTCTAGAGTTGAATTTTTTCAAATTGTTAATTTTCAAAACGGTTACATAGATTTACAAGTTTCAGAATCCAACAGTTAACAGTCCTACTTTGTCTTCTATCCTATTATCCAACTGCATGCTTGTCCATCCACCTGATGAAAATTCAGATTAATTCTCCACATTCATTGATGAAACCTTTTTATTTAATCTCACCCAAACAGTATTTTTTAATTAATAAACATAATTTAATTTTTGTGCAAAAATAATATCAAATATGACTTATCTTGAACTGTAATCGTGGATAAAATAAGCTGCAAAATAAAAATTAATTTGCAATACAATTATTAAATTACCATATTAATTATTGTTATAATATTAAAAATGGCATTTAAAAAAATATAAAAAAATATAATTGTGGACTTGGATGCTTAGGAACTTATTAAATTAAAAGTTGATTTTTTAAATTAACGATCTTTTTTTTTTGTTATAAACCCATCAAAAATTAACTTAAAAATAAGGGAGTCGATATTGAAATCTTCAGCAATAAATCTAAATATTGAAATCTCTAACAACCTAATTCCCTAGGGGAAACACATAAATTCATTGTTCATA
The DNA here is from genome assembly GCA_947685225.1 of Garcia nutans. NCBI lineage: Eukaryota > Viridiplantae > Streptophyta > Magnoliopsida > Malpighiales > Euphorbiaceae > Garcia > Garcia nutans. The sequence continues at coordinate 59,372,716 of CANTUV010000007.1, forward strand.
ATTTAAGATATAAATTTAATTTTTTTAAAATGCAAATCCGAAGTTTTTATTATAAATCGGACTTCTCATCAAACTTTGATCCATTATTTTTTTTTTTCAATTATTTATGAAATATATTACTCATGTTGTATAATATTAACATTTAGCTTTTTGAATTTGATAAAAACCTTCAAAACTATATAAACTTTGATTATCTATAAAATGCTAGAGTGGGAAAATTACTCATGAGGTTCAACTTTGACAATAAAAATTATTATTTTATAGATTATTATTATTATTATTTTCCATCCATTATTATTATTATTATTATTATTATTATTATTATTATTTTTCATCCATTTGAATATAATAAAAAGTTGAAGTGGTGCCACTGTGCTTAATTAGTTAATGCCATTTTTATTGACAAATTTTCAATTGATAAGTTTTTTTTTTAACCATATTTTCAATTGATAAGTTAGTGTGGAGGATTGAATAGTAATTTTTAAACATATTTTTTTGTATTTGTATATCATTCTTATTCTAATCAATTTATCCGTTCATATATAATAAATTTAGTCAAATACTTTCTTTACCTTAAAATTCAATATTAACAAATAGTAATATTACAAATAATAAAAATTTTATATGTGAAATTATTTTTTAAAAAATCAAAAGCTAAACAAAAAAATTGATAAAAAAAAATTCATGCAAATCATAAATTCACTGGTAAAATAGTTACTACTTGCAAAGATTAAAGAATTGAATTAAAAAATAATATGTCTTAATTTACCGATAAAAGTGAACCTATTTTTTAGATGAAAAAAGGTGACAATCCTCATTTTATTAAAATAGATAAATTATATGATTAATTATAAATAAAATATAAATTTCACAATTTATAGACCATATTTTTAAATTAACTTTTAAAAAAAAAAGCAACCATATTCATTGATTAGTTAATCAATTCGGCATAACAGTGGTAAGCATAGTTCATCTAGTGGTTATGCCATGTTATAAATTGATTTTTATGTTTTTAAACGAATCTGATTGCACAATTATAAATATCTCATCAATTATTTTTAATTATCGAAATTTTCAATATCAATCCAATGTAGGAATAATAACTTCATTAATCTCGTATAGAAATAATAATAATAATAAATTTAAGATTAAAGAATAAATATATTATATATAAAAATTAAAACAAACAAAAATTAAAGAAAAAAAAACACTAACAAAAATATGCAAACAACAAATTTAAACTTATTAAAACAAATGAAAATTAAGAAAAAAAAAAGTGAGTCAATGGGCTAATGACAACTTTTTCTTTGCTCGACTAGTCCAAAGCAAATAATGAGAAGAAAATTTTGAGACAGAGGTGATATTATTTTAGAAATGAACCCTATAATTTAAATCTTATTATATAATAATAATAATAATAATAATAATAATAATAATAATAATAATAATAATTCAAGGACGAAACTTGTGTATGTGATAGTGATTATTGGGACTGACAAATTCAGCATTGGAATGACAAATGAAGTTTTTGTCACAATTCAGATCTGTGATTCCCCCAATTAATTATAATTAAAACTCTTTTATATATATCGCAAATTATTTTTTTATTATTTAATAATCATTTAAAAAATAATTAAAATATTTATATATAAAAACGGTGACGGTTAATAACAATGAGTGATAGGTGGATGGGTTAACAAAGTGAAGCGTGCGGGGATGGCGCGTATTGTAAAATAGCATCGAAAGCAAAGAAATGGCAAGGTGGAGGAATGGAGAGTTTTGTTTAATTGAATTAGATGACTAGACACGTGTGCATTTACATTCATCTTTTCTTGCTCAATCTTACCACAAGTGTTATCTTATTGCCATTTGCTTCATGATCTCTGTCATCAGTTTTTGGATTAAATTTTTTTTTTCAAAAAAATTTATTTTGGCAAAATGGGTTTGATAATGTGAAAGATTGCTTCCATTTGTGGCCATGCATGCATATTAGTCTTTCATTTTTCTTTAAAAATTTTTACATTATTATATGTTGACAGAAAATAAGCATACAATTTCAAAATATATGGGCATACAATCACTAACATAAAGGCTTATATAATTTGAATATTAACTAATCAAATTAGATTGTTATATAAACTAAACCTAATGTTTATAGGAATATATATTGAAATATTTATTATACTAATTAATTTTAATACTTTAATTAAGAAGTAGAGAGCTTATGCAAATCACATGACATGAGCACATCCAAAGGCCAAAGGGCCATGTGATTTCATTCACTCAAACCGCTGCATTTCACATGGACACAAAATCACAATAATTTTTAGGATTAATTGTCTCTTTAGTGACTCACAAAACAATACCAACTACCACCCATTTTATCAAATATTTTATGACAATCAAATTCAAAACCCAACATTGAATTTTAGATTTTGTATTTCTCATTTCATATAAAATTGTATAAATTATGAAATAATAATTAATTTAATCTAATAAATTATTTGTTTCAAATTCAATGACTTAAAAAGCAATCATTAGAAAAAAATAATTATTTATATGATGAATAATACACCCATGTGATTTTTATATTCATTTTTTATTTAGTGAAAAATTATGGAATATTTTTTATAATGAACAATTAGATATAATTTAGTATAAATAAAATTAAAGATATGTGATTATTGAATTTGAATTGAAATTATTATAGTTTTTATTAGTTATCACTCTAATAACATTTAACAGTGGTAACTAAATAACAATGGAAATTACAAGGTGCAAAGCAAGGCATGCATTGGCTCTGGTGCTTCATATAAAAAATCAATAACTTATATATATATATATATATATATATTATTTAAATTTAATAATTTATTATGTTTTTAACTTCTTATTTCTGTAAGCAAAAGACTATAAAGGTTAATTTTAACTTCTCACTATAATGCATGGGCTAAATTGGATATAAGTCCTATATACACACATATGATAATAATATGATATTGAAGCATGACATGTTTGTTATTTTTTCAATTCCATGAGATTTATAATTTTCTATTGCTTAATAGATTAATTAGTACAAAATAAAAAAAATAACATATGAAAAAAATGGCAGTAAATTTAACAAACTGAGAGCTCTCTGTTAAAAAATAGAAATTAATATATGTAAAATAATATATATATATATATATATGTATGTATGTATGAGTAATATATGTCGAGTCAGTTATTCTATTAATATGATCATTTTCTACTTATGAATATTATTGTTCTTCATGTTTGATTCAAGAATATGGTTTATAATTTGTAATATTTTATATTTTATTGACTGAGAATTAGCATTTTTCCATTTAAGAAATAATATGATTATGCCTCAAAATACAAAATAACTTTTCGTAATATTATAATGATTTTGATACTTAGTGTTTGCTCTTATTTATCAATATTGTTAATTTTAGAGTTTAATTTCAGAATATAATTAGAATAAAATTTTATATTATATTTATTATTAATCATGTAATTTATTTTTATAAACCAAAATTATTTTTCTCCAAAAAATAATATATGGTTATTCTTTAAAATACAAAATTTCTTTTTTTTATAATATTACAAATGATACTCAGAGAGTTTGGCTAAAACAGAAATATATATATAAAAAAAGGATGTTTTTGCAAGGTGAAAGATATATTTATTTATATATGGATAAGTTTAAATTTTGTTATTTTTTTACATCCAGAGCTTTTAATATTAACAATTCAATATATAAATTATTAAAACTTTATAATATTATCACCAAACTTAAATTGGAGCCAATTTTTCAATAAAAATTGTCTATGTACACCTATTCTAAAAGTGGATTTACATAACAATGAACGAACATGACACCAAGTTTGTCTTAGAATTGAAATTTTAAGGATTGAAGATTTTATTATAAATGATATGTTTTCTTCATTTTTTTTTCTAATTTACTCTAATTTTTTTTTATTTTGACATAACACTTATAAATAAAATTATCATAATCACGTAAATAATTTTATTGAAAACATGATTATGAATTTATATTAAATAAGTGGTAAGATTGCTAAGAACTAATAGTTTTTATATCTAATTATAAAAATTAAAAAATCCATTTTGGAACAATACTATACAACATGTTTAAACAATTTTTTAAAATTAAGCGTTTAATATTAGAAAAAATTTTTAAAAAAATAATTTTAAAAGAAGTAAATAGAAAGAAATAGGTGAATCAAATTTGATTGATGGTCAAAATGTGTTTTGAAGCAATGATGTTTGTGGTCAGAGAAACGAATGACTCCTCACGTTTGCTTCCTACTGTTTTATTTATTTTTTATTATTACTTGATGATCATAACTCACATGGCAACTTTTGTTTTTTAATTCGAAGATTTTCTTCTTTATTTTTTTTTGATAGACTTATGGGCCCCAATAATATGATTATGATTCTGAATCACTTTGCCACCCCATTATGAGTCCATTCTTTAATAGGCCCTCTGAAATTTTGATTTGGCAAAAAAACAAAGACAAAAATATAAAAAAAAATTAAAAAATTTTCTAAATTTATAATATTTATAAAATATTTATCAAAATATTAAAATTTATAAAATATTTATCAAAATATTATATTTTTATTAGTTTATAAAGAGTTTATAATTAATTTATTATTAATTTATTATGAATTTATAAATTTTATATAATTTATAATAAAATAATTAAAATATTTCTGATAAAAAAATAAAATTTTTTAAAAAATATAATGAAGAATATTATTTTCTCAAAAAAAAATCTTAAATATTAGATGTATTCTATTGTAGAAATCTTATTTGTATTTTGTAGTTAACTTTGGCCTTAAGAAACCATTAATAGAAACTGAAGTTTCAACTCTCCATTATTGGTTTAAGGTGTCCGCTATACCTTAACGTTATTTATCTTTTTTAATTTAATAGGAGTTTGATTTAACTGTTAAAAATAAATTCATAATCTTTTTTTTGTTTTTTGTTTTTTTTTTATCTAACTCAATGCTTTTGATAAACTGAAATAAGACTATTATGTAACTATTTGTTAGTAAAGCACCATTTCAAAACTTTTCTACATTATGATCAAAACAACTTTTATACATTCGTTTTATTTACATGTTTATTATATTACCTTATCATATTACACTTACGAAAAAAATATTATTAAATTTTTTTACTTTCGGTTATTTTTTATATGATATTTTATTTATAATTCTTTAAAAATAATAATTATTAAAATATAATTTATAATATTTAAAATAATTGTTATATTCACAATTTAAAAAATGTTATAAATATATATAAAAAATAAAATACAATTTTCTTAATTAATATTTTTTTATTTTTATAACATGTTAAAATTAAAATTAATATATATACACAAATAAAAATAACTATACCTATAGTCTTGATTTGACAGCCAAATATATTATTAATCTAAATCACAAATTTGAATCTTAAATATTTTGACCCATTTAGTAAAAACAATAATTATATCTATTATACACCTTATCAACATACATATATATATATATATACACACATTAAATATTCATCAAGCTAACATTTTACCAATTAATATCCACGGCTCATAATTTTTCTAATAGCTAATTGTCATTGGTCACACGCTGATCGGAACTACTGTAGCTAACAGCAATTAGCATTTGAAATTCGCAAATAAATCAATTTAGGGTTTAGAATTTATATATAAATATATTCCAAAAATGATCAAATTCACTGTATAATATTGTTATACAAAATAAATTTTAAAATTAAAAGATGGATCATCAATGAAAAGAAGAAAATAAAATCTCAAACTCAACTGCCTACTACTCATTACGAGAAAATTTAGAATAAACTTAGCAAAAATAAATGACATTAAATTTGGTTTTACTCTGATACTGATGGTCCTAAAAGCAACTCCGAACGGAGTCTCCAACCCTAATATGACCGTTCAAGTTGATAAATAATTTTTAATTAGCTGCTAAGATAATTGATAAATAACGAAGGATTAAAAAGCATTGAATGTGCCCTAATATAGACTATAATTTGGTAACTCTACTCAAACAATCTTAATTACTGATCAAGACAGAAAATAGAACTAAACATACCAACAAAAATGAAAATGCTCAATCTTTGTGCAGACAAGAGGTATTTGGATAGAAAAATATCAGCATTATGACATCATCTGGAAGGATCCCGAGGCTGAGGTAGAAGAATGGCAGGGCATCAACCAAAACGTTAACTATGGTGGCTTTGAGTGTTTACTTTTTTCTCCACCATGCATCAGCATTCACATTTAGATTATATGAATAGATGAAATAAATCCTTTATAGTCAAGGATCGTAAAAAAGAGTCTAACAGAGAGATTGAGCAAGAGAATTGCAGCATAACCTGAACTAAGCTAAGATTATGTACTCATCAGTAGACGGATTATTGCTTAGGACTGTAGTATACTCCTGCTAGAAACAAATTGATGGAGAACCCAACTGATTTCTAGAGGGAGAGATTTCACTCAACAAGTTGTTACTCTATAAGCTACTAGGCATTAACAGTTGACTTGAAATGATCATCATCGATTGTCGAGTAAACAAAGCCATTGTCAACAAGACACTGTAATTCCTCCCTGACAAAGGCCAAGAAGTTCAATGGTAAGTGACAAGAAGTTCAATAGTAAGTGATTCTTCTCATGCATGTGTGTGTGTGTGCATATTGTGAAAGAGATATAGAAAGAGACAGACATAAGCTTATCCATTGGCATATTTAGCTGACGGGCAATAACATTGCGATGTACTCCATCCTCATTAGCACTGAAGCAATTAACAATATAAAGGGTCACAAAGTAAACAATAATAAATGAGGTGCAAAACAAACATTAGTGCAATGAATTTGATCGTGTTAATATGAAGAGAGTACAAACACAAGAAACTTGTACTTTTGTGGAGTTTATTACACACCCATGCAAAATAATTTTTTTAATGCACATGATGTTACTGTCACATACAACTTGCATCAAGTGAAAAGTACTTATGTTGCATGTCTTAACTTATATTCTTCAAACACTATACTAGTGCTTGCTTTATCATTTATCATTTAAAGATGGGTGTTTTGCGTGACACAAACTTGTTCCCTGAAACACCTATCTCTTCAATTGCGAAGTTAGGCATCAATATGCACTAACAAAACTAAAGGCAACAGTCATAAATCGAAATGCATGACGAGAATGGGGAAAAATGAAAAGAACTTATGGACTTGCTGAAAGTTGCCTAAAAACAACATTTTCCAACTGTAATTACTGTGGCTGCTATCATAATTGATAAAAAAAAAATGACCAAGGTGGAATTCTAGTAAGTGACCAAATGCAGTAAATGGAGAAAGAATATGATAATTATCTCAATAACTGCCTATGACTATAGGTACAACAATTATAGCTCAATCAACAGAGAATTCTTGCAACACAGTACTAAAGGCAGAAAATAATGTATGTAAACTTCTTGCTGTTGCATTTTTGTCCATAGGATAACCCTAGGCAATAAATTTGATGATCCACAAATGGAATATCAGTTGTTCATTTATAATTCTTTCCACATATTTTGTGATTTCTGTTCTTTATAACAGTTTACTAATCTTATAAAAAATAAATCTGCTAGTGTACACAGTACCAACACTGTTGATATAACTAGGGATGGCATCTTCTCCAGAACCTATTTTCCAGCCAATACCTACTGATTGCCAGATAAATATATACTCTATGTAATGAATTTGCTTAATGGGTCCATCTATATGTAATGAGCTTGCTTAATGGGTCCATCTATATGTAATGAATTTGCTTAATGGGTCCATCTAATATACAAACCTGGCAATTTGGGCGACAGAATGTATCAACTCAATTTTTCTTGTAGACTGAAAAAGATATCAACGATACTATAGTATGAGACATCAGAAGTAAATTTCAAGGCTGATCATACCAACTCAATTATCCACATAGATCAGACAGGACAGTTAGGAAACTATAAATGTTGCAACAGAAGTAAATTGCACATAAAACACACTGAATTGATGCCAAAAAAGTCAAAAGATGAAAGAATGCTATTTTTATAATGGCTCAGGTGAGGAAAAAAAATAACATATTTGTTTCAGAGTTTGAGGATATCAAATATAACTCACAGGTATAGGGGCTGCAGCAAAAAGTTCAATATCATCTGACCAAGATTATTTAGTCCATCAGCAGATGAGTAAGCAGAAGGCTGAAAATTGGTAAGATTTAAGAATAAATCAAAAATAAATTCATACAGTTAATCGGCAGAAAGATGTCCTCTTAGTTAGAATCATTACTTGATTTGGCGGGGCGCTTTGGTACCCCTTCAAAGGAGTGTTAATAGTTGAATTTGCCAACTGGGGCTGAGCAGTGGAACCCTGTGCCTTATCAGTGATATAGGAGTTTTATTAGAAAGAGAGGTCAGTGCATGAGCATAGGCAAAGCTAAGATATCATATGCCTTACATTATGTTAAAAAGAAAAGAAAATTTTAGACCATGATTATGGTCACTAAGCCAATACCTGTATCCTTGTATTGTAGAAATGGACATAAACACACTCGATGAAGTGGCTTGTAATCTCATTGAAGTCAGTAATAGGCCTGAACAGAGTGAAGCTTGAAGTCAAAACTCTAAGTGTGAACTGTTATATAAAATATTAAGAGAACAGGCACATGAATTAACATGAAATGCTGGAAAGTTTTGCGTGATCAAAGAATTTGACAGTCAGGAAATGAGACCAATAAAACAACCACCATAGTGCTACTGTCAAATGAACAGTTAACATCAGCTGTACACGCTAAATAAAACAGTTAAAACTAACTATGAAGAAAATAAATCACAGAGAAAGGTGATTCCTCACCCCATGGGTGTAATACTTTTTAGACAACATAAATCTTTTACTTAGATTATTTGAAAAATGAAATATTGCAAAAAGATTTCAAAGACAGATTAATATTGTTTAATTGATACAAACAGTAAAGTATGATGACCAGGGTATGTTATTGTTACCAAATTCACAAGAAACATCTATCATATTCACCCACACAAGAATCTAACGAAAAAACATATTGGCGTCACTTGATTACACTGTAAATTATGTAGCTTGAATGAATTTTGTTAACTAAGGGCCAAAGCCAATAAGTGGTACGAGTCAACAACAGTATATTATTAGCAAGAGGGATATAAATCATCTAAACCTTTCTCGTGCATGCTTAAATGATGACCATATATATAGCATTCTCATGAAAAAGAGCAAATAAAAAGATAAATAGCATCAAGGGGAAAAAACATTAAGTTCAACAGTTTTATTCAGGAGAGCTAACTCATTTAAATAAAAAGGAAAAAAATCAGGGAATTTATGTTACAACAGCATGGCTTGATCATATCAAGTAATTGAGATTCCATGCTGGGACAAAGTTACAGACGTGTTAACCCTTGCCACATAGAAAGGTCTTATTTGGTTGTGACTTGCTGGATTTGATACTTTCCTAGTGCAAACGTCAATATTAACAAATGCATAAAAAAAAAGAAAAAAGAAAGAGAAAACAAGTAGAAGAAAATCAAATGCATACCTAATGCAGAAGGCATTTATGAACCTTCTGCCCTGCATGCCTCTCAAGTGTCCATGTACACGAACATACTTTCCAACTCTATTGTAAAAGAAACATAGTAAAAAAAAAGTATTGGATAAACTAATTTTGAAAAAGAGAAATGGTATCACTTCAAAAACCCTTAGTGTTAGCATGAAATATCATTGATTGTCTACAAATTGAAGGAAAATGAAATACTGCTTGGACCCCATGATAGGAATTTCACTTTTCAAATTTAAAGCTCAACTTGTAGCAACTAGCCAGGCTTTCATTTCTTTCCTTACGCAATCTCACCGATCCAACCCACACACTATCTTATTTGGTTACCAAAATACAGGAGGGAAACATTATTAGATTAAGAGAAAGCAATAAAACATATGAATTGCCATTGGCCCAGTAGCTCGGTGGTAACAGTGCAGAAGGTCACGGATTCACACCTGGCAACCCCATCTATTTTAGGAATTCCCTATATAACAAAATAATAATAACAATAACAATAAAGCGTATGAGTTCATCCCTGGGTATGAAGTGCAAAGAACAGCCAGCCAAACGAATCAATTAGACCAAGTATTAACGAAATTTTTAGAAAAGAACAGAAGGCATTGTATAAAAAAGCAAACAAAGAGACGTACGAAATTCCCTCCACTTCATCTGTGTCTATGCGTTCTTGAACCCTGTAAAAACAAAGCATTATGAGTTCATAAATCGAACATATCATCAAACCACATATAGAAAATAACTAAATGTTGAAGTAAAAAAAAAATACCATCTGGTACATTCGATCTGCGCTGTCCCATCATCAACAAGGAAAGTATACTCGCTGGTTTTGTCTTCCTTTTGGCATACTCTCCCCACAATTGTAACCTGAACAGAACTCCAAATTTAGAAACCCAGTTCAAAATCGAAGACTCAAGCTGTTATAAGACTTACATTGGTGACTTCAACACCATCAATGAGGAAATTGGATTCATCATTACTCGGTAGCTCACATATCTGCTTCACTGTCAGTGCCAATAAGCATCTAGTCTCCCGATTCTACAAAGAAAATAAAAATAAATTGCTTTTTGTTGACAGAATTTTGAAATTTGAGTTGATTTTTCAGAAGCCCTAATTCATTTTTCAATCCTTAGACAAAGCTTTTTTGGCAAAATAAAAAAAAAAAAAACAATCCAGCGCTCAATTAATCAGGAAAATTGTGAAAAATGAAAATGAGAAAATAGCAAAGAAGAAATACTCTGGAAGAAGGGAAAGAGGAGGAATCCTGGAACTGGGTGGCCTGAGAAGGCATGAAACCCCCGCCCATGAAGGCGGCTGCGCTTCCATCGAATTCGCTGCTACGATACATTTGTTTTTCTTCTTGTTCCTCACTTGGTGCCCAATTTTTTCTCCTGGAATTATGAACTTGTGCAATCGTGTTGAAGAAGCCAATCTTTAGGACGGATTAAGCCTTCCCGCCATTTTCTTTCTTTTTATTTTTTTTCTTTATCTTTGGATATTACTTTATTTGAAGACTTAAAATAAAGGGGGAAAAAAAAAACAGTGATGGTACATGTATACAAGCTTTATATATGAAAATTTTCATTTTTCTCATAAACAATTTGGAGTAAATTACACCCCCTCTAGAATTCGTCACCATCAGGTCTATTTCGTTAACGACAAGCTTATGTAGTGGTGCTACCTGAATTACCATATAAGATTGCTATGTGAATTTTAGCTCTGTTTTTGGCTCTCATATAGATATCTGTGCCATATGTTCTTTCTCCAAAAACACATATGTAAGGGCTGTATACGGGCCAGATCTAGCACTAGCCTAAGGCCTAGCCCAAACTTTTATTGGGCTTGAAGCTCGATATATGTGACACTAGTAGCCTAGGCCAGCAAGGCCCAACCACTTTTTTTTATTTTTAAATTTTTTTGAGAAATTTTTTTAAATTATTTTTAAACTGGATGCTTTTAGTCTAATAAAGAATATTTTCATTTGATCTTAATTTTTAAATTGCATCAAATAAGTTTAAATATTATTTATTTTAAAATAGTAATTATTTTTTTATATTTAATCTAAATTTTAATTATTATATTTATAAATGTTCACATTATTATATTTAGCAAATTCATAACATATAAATTAAAATGAAAATAATTTATAAGTATATACTCACTTAAACTATATTATCTATATCTAATAAAATTTTAAAAAATAAAAAATTTAAATTATATAAATTATATCGGGTCGAGCTGGGCTAATCCAAGATCTTTTACTTTAGGCCTGAAGCCCGACTCGAATTCATCAAGTTCTTCAGGAAAAACTCGAGACTCAACCCAGAGTACTTACAACATGGCCCAACCGGGTGAGTCGAGCAGGGTTGCTCGGGTTGATGAACAACCCTAACATATATATCTTCTTTCTCTCATAGTATTCATAAAATAATGAATGATTTTGATCTTATTCATATTGATTTGTGGAGACTCTATTCTACCCCTTTCTTATCTGAGGCATGTTTCTTTCTAATCTTAGTTGAAGATTTTAGCAGAGCCACATGGACTTTTTTACTTGAACACAAAACAGAGACAATTACATACATCAAAGAATTTTATTTCTATGACAAACCTAATTCCATAAGACTACTAAATAATTTAGATTTGACAATGGTACTAAATTCACCAATACTCCATTTCAAACTTTACTTTCCAATCATGACATTTTACACCCCAAAAAACCACTTCTTATACGCCAAGATATAATGGTATTATTGAAAGGAAACATAGGCATTTTCTTGAGTTGGCTAAGGCATTAATGTTTCGGTCCAATTTGCCTAAATGATTTTTAGGACATTCAATCCTTACAACCACTCATATTATCAATAAACTTCTAAATAAAATACTTAATTGGAAAACACCTTTTGAATTTGTCACACCATAATTTCAGAAATATGACAGTCCTAGGGTTTAGAGAGGCTTAAAGCCACCAGGCATTACATAGAACCCAACTAAACCAATGCATTCATACATATTGATTATCTTGATTAATTGCTTTAATGTGTTAAAACTCCATTTAATAACTTTTGTTAAATACCCATAGTCTTATAATATATTTTTACACATTATTTTGATGTTATATATATATCACATACATATATCATATTATTTACATTATAGTTTACCTCCACACTCTACTAAACTTATAACAGTACTACATAGCAACTAGAATATAGTATAAACTTAGTGCTTTAATTATATATATTAGTTATTGACTAATTACATTATTTTCAGACTTCTTATTGGAATGGAGAAATCAAAAAGCTGATGGACCTGGATTACCTTTACCTAAAACCACAAATGCGCTTGGGTGAGTCGTCAACTCAGTAAAATTATAGTGCCTTAAAGGTAAGATATACAATAAAAGTATTTCAAAGTTTAAGAGCAATAATAACACAAGATAGTTGTACAATAAAGGTACATCAATAAAATTTAATCTACAAGAAGAATCCACAATAATTGGGCCAATATCACAAAATTAAATAAAAAAAATATGACAAATAAATACATAGCAATAGCACCAAAGAAAATATATCACTATATATAATATTCCATTGCTATCACACATCACACATATAAGGGTATTAGCTTTTATCCTTTTTATCACAAGTCATTATAAGCACATAGCCTAATGGTATAACCCCTACCAGGTTAAAATTCTGTCATATTGATTAAATAGATGGTTTGGTATGATCATAGGCCTAGAAACCACATCAGGTTTCACAATTCACAAATATAAGAACACAATCAACAATGGAATCAAATGACTCAAGTATTACAATGGTTCAAATTTCATCAAAGAATTCCAAAGTAACAAAGGTAAGGAGGGAAATTATAACTCACCTTGAACTAGTAAATTGGATTCCTCTAAGTCGATGATAATTATTGGTCGGTTATATGTTAATCATCGACCTGCATTCACATCCAAACATAAAATTACACACTTAAGTTTATTTTTAATTTATTATTTGTCATTTAAGTTTCTTTAACGTTTTTTATATATTAATGTACATCTTAGGGAATATTTATATTGTTATATTTAGTTTTTATTTTATTGAGTTTAAGCCATGTTATCATATGCCATTTTACATTTACATATATATGCAAACATTGGTTGGCAGTTTAGGCTATTTTGGTCACTCATAATTTACTATCTTTGTCATCATTCCTTCAATTATTCAAAAGAAACCCATGCCCTGTTTTAATACTTTAATATGTACCTAAATTCATTTTGTATTTATGGATTCAAATATTATAAAAGTATTTTGCACTAGGGCTATGCAATTATTCTTAGTACTTTCAATTTACCTATATAAACACATGGGCTTCCTCAAGTCAATTGATTTAATTATCCATTAAATTAGCATTTGAACCTTTAAAGATATTAACTACACATGTTAAGATTTATGTTCATCCATTATATACTTATGGCTATGGTTTGGTCAAATACATTTTGGTATGCTCAACTCATCTCAAGTCAACAAACACATCATTTATAACATTTGAGCAGTTTGCATTTATTCAATTGTATATTAATTTTCTCAATTCAATTTCCCCTGAAATTTTACCAGGGTGTTAATAGCATCATAATTGATTTCTTTGTAAATTTTCATGAATTTTTAAGTTCATTTACATAGGTAAAAAATTCAAATACAATAGCATAATTTTTAGTGATGTTCATTCAGGCTGTTACAATGAGTACCTTGTATTCACTTAATTGCTCACTCATTTTCCCTTATCATTTTGACTTTTCCTTTTATCAAAACCTTCCCAACATCTAAATACACCTTTTTGAAAATTTTTATGAATTTTGAAGCTCATTTTCATATTGAAATAAATAAAATATAGTAGCTAAATTATTGAGAATTTAAGAAGTTTAGTTTGGATAGATTTGGGGATTAGTGGTTTCTTGCTTTCCTCTTTCCAATTTCTTTCAATACAAACCAATTTAAAATATATTAAATAGTTAATTAACAAGTATACATAATAAATTTTAGCTCAGATTCAATAAATAATAGATTTAAAATTAGGATAAAAAATTGAAAGTCATAATTTCAGATTTCTTACCTTTAGAACTTCCTTTACTTTCTTTGCTCTTATATCACTCTGTTAACTTAATTTTCTTCTTTGGATCACTTCTAGACATAAGAAAATAGTTTAGGAATGGGCTATGGCTGATGGAAAATGTGAGAAAATTCATGATAGAAAGGAGAAGTTTTGGTAAAAAGAAGAAAAGAAGATAAGAAGTCTAAATTTTGTCTTCTTTTAATGATAAATTGTCCAAGCTCTCTTCCTATTCAAAGGAGGTGATTCACTTACCTAGTTGGGTAGAAAATTGGCTGATAATAGAGTGGGTGAAATGCCCATTTTGTCCCTCAATTCTTACTTGCTTCCTTTGTTAACTTGAATGCCCTTTTTGGCCATTTCACATAATTTGTAATTAATTTCTTTGAAATTCTTTTCACTTCTAATTTTTATTTTTAATTTATCTCATATGATTTTAATATATGTTAATATGTTAAGATATTTTTAATTAAATTATGGTGTATTTCAAGTAAAATGCTTTAAATTTTTTATACATACGAGTTACCATGGCTAAGATGTTTTAAAATTTTTATTTACATCACTTTAGTGCCTTGTAAATTTCACTTCATTGCATTTCAATGGTTCCTTCATCACTCTAGTACATCATTTTGTTTTTATAATACTTTTTATATGAATGTAATTAATTATTTTATAATTTACAATTGGTTAGTTTTGTTCACTGTTATTATGAATTATAGGGTTTCCAATTCAAACAATTTAAAGTTTTTATTTATATTACTTTCGCACATTGAAATTTTATTTCATTCAAGGTTTTTCTTCACTTTATTCTTTTAATTTGAATAACATTTATGTTACTAGACTTGCATTTCATCTAGGGTATTGCATAATCGCTCCATAATAAACAACCAAATTATACTTTTTTAAGAACCTTTGGTGTTTGTGATTTGCTTCTAATAATAAGTCACATAAAGATAAGTATGAGCCTCATGCCACAAAATGTTATTAATTGGATATGTGCCTAGCTGAATGGCTTATAAATTGTATGATTTGAGTTTCAATTCAGTTTTTGTTTCTATGGATGTTCAATTTCTCCTATCCTTAATGATAATAACTCTGTATTTGTTCATAATCTTGTTTTGCCTATTGTCTCTCATGATCTTTCCTCTGATCTTATTTCTTTTTCCATCTTGCTTTATTTCTTCTCCTCTTGCTTCTTATTCTTTTCTTCCTACTCTTTCATCCAATTTACATATCCCACTTATATACCTTCACATAACTACGACAATCAATCCCTTCCAATAATACATGTTTTAAATTCATCACATCCTTCCATAAATAGTAATGTTGTTCGACATAGCATAAGAATAAAGTCAAAGCCAAAATGGCTTGATTAATTTGTTTCTAATGTTCAAACGAGTCCTACTCCTTCACAATTGCATGAACCTTCTAATGTCTATCCCATTGTTCATATTCCCCTTTTATCATACCTTAGTTAGATTAAAATAACATAGTTGTTGTGGCTAATGTGTTTATTGTCAAAAAACCTTCCACCTACAGTCAAGTCAAGGATGATCCTAATTGGACGGAGGCTATGGCCAAAAAATTGGCAGCTCTTGAACAAAATTATGCATGAGACCTTATTGATCTGGCAAATGGAAAGAAACTAATAAAGTGTAAATGGTTTTACAAGGTAAAATTTAAGCTAGATGGGACTATAGATAAATACAAGGCTAGGTTGGTGGCAAAAGGGTATAAGTAAATAGAAAGAGTTGATTTCCTTAATAGTTTCTCTCCCGTGGCTAAGTTGGTGACTGTTAGGCTGTCTTTAGCAATTGCTTCCCTTAAAAATTGGCATGTTCGCCAATTAGGCATAAACAATGCTTTTTTATTTGGGTACCCAGACAAAAAAGTATCTATGTCTTTATCTATAGTTTACATGTTGAGGATTCTAACAAAGTTTTTAGATTACATAGAACCTCATATAGCCTAAAACAGGGCTCAAGATAGTGGAAAATTGAGTTGACTACAAAATTGAACTCTTTGGATTTCCAATAATCTTGCAATGATTATTGTTTGTTTATAAAGCATTTTGGTTCTAATTTTCTTACTTTTATAATTTATGAATGATTTTTTGCTTATTGGTATTAATGAGAGACTGATTTGTGTCTATTAAGTATGCATTGAATGAAGCTTTTATTATCAAAGATCTTGGTATTGCCAAATATTTTCTAAGTATAAAAATCCATAAAACAAATGCATGTCCTTATCTAATTTTTCTCTATGTTAGACATTGTTCATGATACTAGTTTAACTAATTGTAAACCTGCTACATTCCCTCTATCTTTTGGTATTAAGCTAGGTAGTGATGATTTTGAGTTATTTTTTGAACCTAAAAAGCATAGGAGGCTAGTTGGGAGATTGCTTTATTTGAATTTAACTAGGACTAAGCTGTCATATGCAACACAACAACTTAATCAGTATATGGCCTCTCCCAAACAAATTCATTGGGATACTGCAATTCACCTAGTTAAGTACCTAAAGGGTACTCCTTCTACTAGTTTGTTCTTTTCATCTCATTCTTCTCTTCAATTGCATGCATTTTGTGATGTTGACTGGCTACTTTCTCTATCACAGCGAAGTCTTTAACATGGTATTGTATTTTTCTGGGATCTTTTTTTATTTCTTGGAAAATAAAAAAGTAATCTACTGCTGCAAGGAGTTCTGCAGAGGTTAAATATAGGAATATGGCTTCCATCGTTTGTGAAATACAATACATTTCTTATTTGTTACATGATTTTGGGATTTCTATTCTATTGCTATTAATTTGCAATGTGATAACCAAATAGCATCATATATTGCTATTAATCCAATGTTCTATGAGCATACTAAACACTTAGATATTTACTATCACTTGGTACGAAAATAAGCTAAAGGAAGGATTCATGCATACTACCCATCTTCCATCTAAATAATAATTAGATGATTTACTTAGAAAAGCCTTGAGTGCTAAAGCACACACCATTCATTGTTGTCTAAGATGGGATTGGTTCATCTATCCCAATCTCCATTTTGATGGGAGATTGTTAAATTATGTATAGTTGAGTTACTCTTTTGTACATAAGCTAGTAATTTTATAGTATTGCGATATATTAAGGTTAAAGATATTTTTATCATTTGTATTGTATGTATATAAGCATCTCTTTTGGCTTTGTATTTTCAGTAGTTTAGGTGAAATAACACAATTGAGTTTTTCCTCTTTCTTTCTCTTCTCTCATTTTCCTCTATATTTTTAGAATTATGTTTTCACAATGGTAATGAATTACTAGAAGTAGGATCAGATGGTCTAAAATCATCAAAATCAAAGTAGAAACCACCCCTATAATTTGTGTTCTTAACTTATTGAGATTCACTTCTATTTTATTTAATCAAATTCTATTTTTATTTAGTCTCGTATAATCCTAGTTATATTTTTATGCACATCACTTTCAGAAATAATAAATTATTGCCTTACTTATCTCGTGTATTTTATTAACAATTATTATTTTTTAAACTAAATTTCTTTTAGTAATTATTTTTTTATATGTAGCGTACTGTCTAAATTATCTATTGGTGTGAGCAATTAGCAAAGTAATTTATGAAATAATTTGAAAAAAATACAAAATGGATTTAGTTTGAATTTTATGTCCAATTCTTAAGAATGAATTTGTTCCATCATGGTTTAGTATTCCAAATAGCTTTAAAAAATGCGAAAGAGCCATAGAATTATCACAAGTTTAGGGAACTATATTCCTTGATTTAAGATTATTTATTAAAATTAAAGTAAAAGATAAAAGTCTCGCTCTCTCTGTAGATCAAAGACCCGATTATTGGATTTGTGCCAGAATTTAGCTGTTATTTGCTTTTGTGGTTGGTACATTCTTGTCATCTTATGACTTACCCCAAGCTTTGGGCTCTCGATTCCTTTTGTCTAGAGTGCGGCTTCCCAGTTCTTATATTAAGGTGTGGTCTTGTAACACTCTTATACCTTATATATGTATAATACCGATAACTCGTATAAATATAATGCTTTTATAGAATACAAGAATACTATCATCTTTGACAATTATGAAATTTACCATAATTACAAGAAAACAATTAAAGCTTATAAATGTACTTTAATAAGTTCATAAGTGAAAATATGTAAATAATTTAATTAATAAAATACAAATTTCTAAGATAAATTTCTAGGAAAAAGTTGCTAGAGTTCTGGCTGTATTTTGGACTTTCTCCAAAATCAATAACTCAACCTACATAAAAATTTTGCACTCCCAAATTCATACATTCAAATATCCATTACTTCATCATCCTCTATTATTTTCTGAAAATCACACAAACATATATAAATACATATTTAATATATATATATATACAAACTTCACACTTATCCCAAAACTTTATAATTTATAACATTTTAAAATGTGCATAAATAATGTACATAATTAAAACAAGTTTTATAAGTAGATGTTTACATGCTGGCAACTGGCTAAGGTCCTGTAGTAACAATTCAAACCTTACAACAAAGTCTTGAATCCCTAAACCTGCTCAGGTCTAGCAGGGCTTTCAGTACTAAACATGTTACCTGCGATATAAACAAAATCGCACTAAGCATTTCTCCTAGTGGTACATACTTTGATATTAATGTAAATTAAAATAAAATAATATAAATTCCTTTTTCATTAAATCCAATGATGCAATATGAAATTTCCTTTCAAATTATTTACATTATCCTTACTAAATTATTATTTCACATAATCACATGCATTGGGTCCAAAAGACCATAAATAATATTTAAGTTCTAGAGATAATATTTTGGACTATTTTTGACACCTAGTATCTAGACCGAAAATAAATAATTATGATGCATAACGTCTAGCCCAAAGGCAAAACACAAAATGATGATACCCAGAGTCTAGCCCTAAGGCAAATCAAATATCAATGACGTCAAGTGTGTAATATCCCAAATTTTTTTTGAAAATTTTTAATTTTTAGAAATTTTATAAAATATATTAGAATTAAATTGGATAAATTAAATTAATGGTTTTAAATAAAAAAAATAAAGGGATTTTAAATGAAAAAGTGGTATATAAATGTGATATATATATAAAATATACATAACATATAAAAGTCAACACTTTTTAAAAGAAACGTCAAAAGTCTAAGGGCAAAATGGAGTTTGACCCATCTCATTATTTTCCATGTCTCGATGCTTCGAAGATATAGGTCTGACCCATCTCATATTCTATCAATGAAATCTATTGAGGTGAGTCCATATCTGACTTACGAGGAAGAATCAGTGGCGATTTTTGCACGAGAGGTTAACAGATTGAGAAATAAGAAGGTGTCACTTGTGAAAGTCATTTGGAGAAATCATGCTACTGAGGAGGCGACATGGGAGAGTGAGCAGACGATGCAGAATTAGTTTCTCCAATTCTTCCAGATTTGAGAGTAGGTAATTTCGAGGACGAAATTTGTTTTAAGGGGAGAGAATTGTAATATCCCAAATTTTTTTGAAAATTTTTAATTTTTAAAAATTTGATAAAATATATTATAATTAAATTGAAAAATTAATTTAATGGTTTTAAATGAAAAATAAAGGAATTTTAAATGAAAAAATAGAATATAAATGTGATATATATGTAAAATATATATAACATATAAAAGTCAACACTTTTTAAAAGAAAAGTCAAAAGTCTAAGGGCAAAATAGTAATTATATCTTATAAACTTAAAATTATTTAAATAAATTAAAAATAAATTATTTTTGGTTGGAAGAGGTAATTTGGAGTTTTAAAATAATTAAATAATTATTTATTTATTAAAATAAAATAAAATAATATTTATATATAGTCATATTTTTTTAAGTGGAAAGAAAGAGAAAATTAAAATTAGTCTTCTTCTTCTTCTTCTTCTTCTTCAAAAAAGAAATTTTATGGCCATGGGAGTGATTTTTCTTCATCCAAATACTCATTTTGACAAGAATTTTCAAGAATTAATTGAAGTTTTGGTAGATTTCCAATAGGTTAGTAAGTTTCTTTTCTTAATTTTTGATTTTCTATGAAAGTATGAATATGTGAATTTTGAAATTTTCTATTAGCATGATTTAATTATTTAATTGGGTATGAATAAAGCTATTTTGATTAATTATTAATGATTTTCAAGTTAAATGGAAGAAAGAATTAAGTTTTAGATGAGTTGGGTGAAGAGAGAATTTAGAGTTATGAAAAATTTGAATTCTTGGAATCATGTGTTTTAATTGTGCAAATTGATTCCAAATGTGTTGTTTTGGTGTTTAAACAAGTATTTTTAAGTCAGATATTGAATTTGGTTGTGTTTGATTGGAGTTTGAGAATGGAAGTGTGATTTAGGGTTTTGGAAAATGATTTTTCCAAAGTTGTTGAATTGTATAATTTTATTGGTTTAATCTTATTGTTTGGTGATATAAGTGATGAATATAAGCTTAAAATGATTAATGGATTGTGTTGAAATGGAAAACCTTCAATGGGGAAAGGTTATGCCATTTTAGGGTTTTGTGTATAAGTGTGTATTTTTATAATGTAAATGGTTTAAATGTATTAAAATATGTTTCTAATAATATAAATAAACTTAATATATTAAATGAATGGCCTAGTATGAGAACCCAAAGTTAAAGTGAGGTTAGCCTTGAATTTTGGATTTTTACTTGGATGAGATTTAATTATGGTTTAATATTGAAAATGCCATTAAATGTGATACTAAATGATTATTTGTTATCACATTTGGTTTAGACATTGAGGGAGGTTGATTTGCTTCATCCAAGTGGTAAAAGGCAAGTTGGAAGGATATGATTGGAGGTTATTTTAAGCTTGTTTTGGTTGCTATTTGAGGTAAGTACAAACTTTAAATACATTGGTTATGTTTGTATGACATTTGGGCATAACACGTTTTGGTTGAAAAATATGTTAAGCTACTTGATACATTGGTTATGTATGAATAAGTTGCTATGACATTTATAATATCATATATGTGTTAAATGCATTGTGAAAAGCCATTGATAATGGCAAAATTATGTAAAATGTGAAATATGTGTATTATGTGAAAATGACCCAAAGTGTTTGCGTAATGCCATTTGTTGTGTATGCATTAAGTATATTGTTAAAAAGTCATTGGTATTGGCTAGATTACATTAAATGTGATTAATATGTGAATTATGTGAAGATACCCAAAGTAAGTGGGTAATGTGTTGTAAATATAAAAATGTGGTATAATGTAATGAGATATGTGGAAACATAATGAAATGAATTGATATCGATATAAATGAGAAATATGAATAAATTGTGTGCTTAATATGTTATTCAATTTTCAGAGTTCTGTGTTTGGCGATATGCCTATGATTTGCCTATGGGCTAAACGCTGGGTGTCACTGTAAAAATATTTTTGAGATAAAATGACCAAGTCGTTAGCCTCAAAAATAAGTCCTTAAATCTGGGCTGGGTGAAATGACCTGGTCGTAAGCTCAGACCAGTTGGACTATTTTGCCTACGGGGCTAGACACATGGTGTTATTATAGACTAAAACAGTAACTTTGGAATTTGAATAGCATATTAGTTATCTTTGAGCCCATGTTTGTGTTTGTTTTTATGTGAATTGTGGATTGTGAAATATTTAAAAAGTATGACAAAATGGAATGATGTGATATCCATATGCATTGTGCATTGACATTGCATTTGAGTTTTATTGTTATCAAGTTTGTATTACTAGATTTTTGGCTTAGCGATTGTTTACATCGCGTAGGTGACATGATAGATTTGGCTGAGCCGGAGAGTTCTTCTAGACCAGGTCGGGTCTAGACTTGTGATTGTGCTTGTAGAGTTGATATCAAGATCAGAAACACTATCAGCAGCATATATATTTTTTATGTCATTGTATATTTTGGGTATTATGCATATTATATCTTGTTTTTGGATTTTATGTATTGTAAACTATAAAGAATGTTTGAGTTAAGTTATTTAAAATGGGGTTTAAATGTGTTCTAAATTATATATATATATAAATGTTTGAGAACTTGATGAAATTGAGGGGTATGGGTGAAATGGTGATTTGAAATTTTTTGGGAGTGTTTTCTGATGCTGGTTGTGTTTTGTTAAATTTTGAGGTGTTTAAATTACAGACAAAACTCTGGCGAATTTTTTCTAGAGATTTTCATATAAAATGTTTATTTTGAGTTCCTATAACAAGTAAAGAATATTTACATACTATTTAGTTTTATATAATTAGTATTTGAAATTTTAAATTAGAAATGTGAAAATTTTTATTAAACCGGTCTGTGACATTTTTGCACCATATATGCGTATTTTATATATGCTGAAAATATATATTATACGTATATAGGGTATAAGGGTGTTACATTTATTTTGGTATCAGAGCCTACGTTTGAGGTTCTCGACCTAGGTGGGTTGATAGAGAGAGAAAATGAGAGATTTAAAAATAGTTTTCAATTGTAATACATGCATTGACAATGACAGTTTCTGATCTCTAATATAGTAATTTCTGCTGTGTTTGTAGATATAGGTAGATATGGCGTCTCGGACGCATCAGTCTACAGAGAATAGTACAGAAAGTGTGGCTTCTGATGAGGGTAGAGATGGAGCTAGAGTTGTGCCTGCTGGTGAGGCATCTATTTCTGAGCTTGTGAGACCAACAACTGATGAGATTCTGCCTGGCTGGGTATGACATATGGTAGAGTTGTTGAGGTAGGCTTCAGTTCAGCAACCGCCGCAGTCGCAGTCACAGTTGCCGGTGAGGAAGTATGATAAGCTGAGAAAGTTCGGAGTTGAGGAATTTGTTGGTACTACAGACCTTGCTGTAGCAGAGCAGTGGCTAGATAGGGTTCAGTAAGTGTTAATTCAGCTACAGGATAGTCCAGAAAAGAAGTTTGATTATGCCATATCTCTTTTGCAAAGGGATGCATATGATTGGTGAAAGACGGTTCCACATGCTCTGGATGATCCACTAGTCCTAACTTATGATGATTTCTTACGGGAATTTGAGCAGAAGTATACTCTGAGGGAGTATAAGGATGCAAAAAAGATGGAGTTCCTGAGTCTAAAACACGATACTAGAACAGTGACAGAGTATGAGATCGAGTTTATCAGGTTGAGTCATTATGCTGATGGTATCATTTCTGACGAGATTGACATGTGAAGTAGATTTAAGGAGGGACTGAGGCCCTCTATCATGTGTATCATAGTAGGCTCTCGTTATCAAGATTTTTCTCAGTTTGTTGTAACTGTTAGGAGTGTATAGAGAGTACAGAGTCTTGCAGCAGTTGCCAGGGTTGAGGAGACCAGAGCTAGGAGACCCCAGAGTGAGGTAGGGTCTTCATCAGTGAAGCGAGGCTGAGGGGGATATTTTCAAAGGTTCAGTAGGAGCCAGTGGCAGTTTGGCAGGTCAATATAGTAGCAGAGACAGAGACTTGTGGTTTCAGTGGCTAGTGCTCTGACCCCAGTGGCTCAGAGGCCTGCTCCACCTACTTGTGTTCATTGTGGTAAAGCACACGGAGGTGTATGCTGGTGGAGAGGTGCTTCGAGAGTGTGTTTTAGATGTGGATCATCAGACCATTTTATCAGGGATTGTCTAGAGCCACCAGAGGATAGACAGACAGATACTGCAGCTTCTCGACCTAGTGTCAGAGGGGGTCGTGGTGGCAGAGATTTTGGTAGAAGTGGTCAATCTGGGACTAGTCAGAGAGGAGGTTCTACAGTTGGAGGTAGTAGACCATATGAGGCAGGACCATCACAGCAGGTTTATGTGATGCAGAGGTATCTTTCATCCATATTTGTTTCAGCTGTTTCAGCTAGGACGATGATTCGGAAGGGATGTGAGGCTTATCTTGCTCATGTTGTAGATACTAAAGTAGTGGGATCCTAGCTTAATAGTATACCCATAGTTGCCAAGTTTTCAGATATTTTTCCTGATGAGTTGCCAGAGGTATCTCTTGAGAGAGAAGTGGAGTTTGGTATCAATTTGTTGCCTGGTACCACTCCTATCTCTATTACTCCTTATCGGATGGCACCTGCTGAGTTGAGAGAGTTGAAAGTGCAGTTGCAGGAGTTGTTGGAAAAATGGTTTGTCTACCCTAGCGTGTCCCCATGGGAAGCGCTTGTGTTGTTTGTGAAAAAGAAGGATGGCACCTTGAGATTGTGTATTGATTATAGGCAGTTAAATAAGGTGACCATTAAGAACAAGTATCCTTTGCCTCAGATAGATGATCTTTTTGATCAGTTGAAGGGAGCAGCAGTATTCTCTAAGATTGATATGATATCAGGGTACCATCAGTTGAGAGTCAGAGATGTGGATGCATGTAAGATAGCTTTTCCTAAAAGGTATGGGCATTATGAGTTTCTGGTGATGCCCTTTGGATTGAAGAATGCACCAGTAACTTTTATGAATTTGATGAACAGGGTGTTCAAACCATATTTAGATCAGTTTGTGGTGGTCTTCATTGATGACATTTTGGTTTATTTACATAATGAGGAGGATCATGATAGGCATTTATGGATTGTATTACAGACTCTTAGAGAGAAGAAGTTGTATGCTAAGCTATCTAAGTGTGAGTTCTTCCTCGATCAGGTAGCTTTTCTTGGTCATGTGATTTCAGTAGAGGGTATTAGAGTTGATCTGAGTAAGGTTGAGGCTATCTTGAATTGGAGTCCACCGAAGTCTGTGACAAAGGTTAGAAGTTTTCTGGGATTGACAGGCCATTATCGTCGGTTTGTGAAGGGTTTTTCTATGATAAATAAACCACTCACCAGATTGCTTCAAAAAGGAGTTAGATTTGTGTGGACAGATCAGTGTCAGGTGAGTTTTGAGCAGCTGAGGGAGAAGTTAACTCAGGCTCCTGTCCTTACCCTGCCTATGAAAGGTAAACCATATGTGTTATACAGTGATGCTTCACATAGTGGTTTAGGTTGTGTTCTGATGCAGGAGGGTAGAGTCATTGCTTATGCCTCTCGATAGTTAAAGCCGCATGAGCTGAATTACCCGATGCATGATTTGGAATTAGCAGCTATAGTTTTTGCATTGAAGATTTGGCGGCATTACTTATATGAGGAAAAATGCTTCATTTATACTGATCATAAGAGTTTGAAGTATCTGGGTATTCAGAGAGAGTTGAATCTTTGGCAGAGACGATGGTTAGAGTTGATTAAAGACTACGACTGTTTGATTGATTATCATCCCGGTAAGGCAAATGTTATTGCTGATGCCTTGAGTCGGAAGTCTTTGGCAGGTTTAATTGCTTATTTGCTCTTGTTGCTTGTTAAGTTGAGAGCATTGCATGCTAGATTTGAGTCTTATGATGATGGTGCTTTAATGGCTCAGTTGTTGTTGAGGCCAGTCTTGTTGGATCATATTAGGGAGGCTTAGTTGACAGATGAGAGAATCCAAAAGATTGTGTTGGTTTGTCAGAAGAGGGAGAGTCGAGACTTTTTTTTATGAGGGATGATGGCAGACTTTGGTACAAAGATAGGTTGTGTATTCCTGATGATGCAGAATTAAAAAGGATGATATTGGAGGAAGCACATCAGTCACTTTATGCTATACACTCTTGGAGTAACAAGATGTGTCAGGACTTGAAGTGACATTATTGGTGGTCAGGTATGAAGAGGGATATAGCAGAGTTTATATCCAGATGTCTCACTTGCCAGAGAGTGAGGGCTGAGCATCAAGTTCCTTCAGGGTTACTCCAACCTTTATCAGTGCCAGATTGAAAATGGAAGCGAGTGACAATGGATTTTGTAACTGGACTACCTTTGACCCAGAAGAAGCATGATGCAATCTGGGTGATAGTTGATCGGATGATGAAGACAACACATTTTCTTCTAGTTTAGATGGATTATTCTCTTGAGAGGTTGGCTGAGCTGTATATTAGTGAGATAGTGAGGTTGCATGGAGTCCCAATTTCTTTGGTGTCGGATTGAGATTCCCGATTTACTTTGAGGTTTTAGAAGAGTTTGAATGATGCTTTGGGTTCTCGGTTGTATTTTAGTACTGCTTTTCATCCTCAGACAAATGGGCAGTCAGAGAGAGTGATATAGATTCTAGAGGATATGTTGAGGAGCTGTATCATTGATTTTACAGGGAATTGGGATAGATTTTTGCCACTAATTGAGTTTGCTTATAACAGTAGTCATCAGTCCAGTATTGGGACAGCTCCTTATGAGGCCTTGTATGGCAGGAGATATAGGACACCTTTTGTGTTGAGATGAGGTTGGAGAAAGTAAACTGGTCGGTCCCAATTTGATTAAGGAAACAGAAGAGAAAGTGAAGGTGATTCGGGGTTGTTTAAAAGCAGCTTCTGACAGACAGAAATCTTATTCAGATTTGAAGAGAAGAGACATAGAGTTTAGTATGAGAGATAAAGTATTTTTGAAGGTGTCTCCATGGAAGAAGATTCTGAGGTTCGGTTGAAAAGAGAAGTTGAGTCCTTGTTTCATAGGACCATATGAGATGTTGAAGAGAGTTAGTCCAGTGGCATATAGACTAGCTTTGCCTCCTGAGTTGGATCGAATTCATAATGTTTTCCATGTCTTGATGCTTCGAAGATACAGGTCTGACCCATCTCATATCCTATCAATGGAGTCTATTGAGGTGAGTCCAGATCTGACTTACGAGGAAGAACCAGTGGTGATTTTGGCACTGTGAATAAGAGGGTGCCACTTGTGAAAGTCCTTTAGAGAAATCATGCCACTGAGGAGGCAAAGTCAGTTTCTCCAATTCGTCCAGACTTGAGAGCACATAATTTCGAGGATGAAATTTGTTTTAGGGGGAGAGAATTGTAATATCCCAAATTTTTTTTAAAATTTTTAATTTTTGGAAATTTGATAAAATATATTATAATTAAATTAAAAAAATTAAATTAATGGTTTTAAATGAAAAATGAAGGAATTTTAAATGAAAAATGGAATATAATTGTGATATATATGTAAAATATACATAACATATAAAAGTCAATACTTTTTAAAAGAAAAGTCAAAACTCTAAGAGTAAAATGGTAATTATATCTTATAAACTTAAAATTATTTAAATAAATTAAAAATAAATTATTTTTTATTGAAAGAGGTAATTTGGTGTTTTAAAATAATTAAATAATTAATTATTTATTAAAATAAAATAATATTTATATATGTTCATATTTTTTTTAAGTGGAAAGAAAGAGAAAATTAAAATTAGTTTTCTTCTTCTTCTTCTTCTTCAAAAAAGAAATTTCATGGCAATGGGAATGAATTTTCTTCATCCAAATACTCATTTTGACAAGAATTTTCAAGAATTAGTTGAAGTTTTGGTGGATTTCCAATAGGTTAGTAAGCTTCTTTTCTTAATTTTTGATTTTCTATGAAAGTATGAATATGTAAATTTTGGAATTTTCTATTAGCATGATTTAATTATTTAATTGGGTATGAATGAAGCTATTTTGATTAATTATTAATGATTTTCAAGTTAAATGGAAGAAATAATTAAGTTTGGGATGAGTTGGGTGAAGAGAGAGAATTTAGGGTTATGAAAAATTTAAATTCTTGAAATCATATATTTTAATTGTGCAAATTAATTCCAAATGAGTTGTTTTGGTGTTTAAATAAGTATTTTTAAGTCAAATATTGGATTTGACTGTGTTTGGTTGGAGTTTGAGAATGGAAGTGTGATTTAGGGTTTTGGAAAATAATTTTTTCAAAGTTGTTAAATTGTATTATTTTATTGGTTTAATCTTGTTTTTTGGTGATATAAGTGATGAATATAAGCTTAAAATGATTAATGGATTGTGTTGGAATGGAAAACTTTCAATGGGGGAAGGTTATGCCATTTTAGGGTTTTGTGTATAAGAGTGTGTTTTTGTAATGTAAATAATTTAAATGTATTAAAATATATTTCTAATAATATAAATAAACTTAATATATTAAAATGAATGGCCTAGTATGAGAATCCAAAGTTAAAGTGAGGTTAGCCTTGAATTTTAGATTTTTGCTTCGATGGTGTTTAATTATGGTTTAATATTGGAAATGCCATTAAATGTGATACTAAATAATTATTTGCTATCACATTTGGTTTAGGCATGGAGGGAGGTTGATTTGCTTCATCCAAGTGGTGAAGGGCAAGTTGGAAGGATAAGATTGGAGGTTGTTTTAATCTTGTTTTGGTTGCTATTTGAGGTAAAACTTTGAATACATTAGTTATGTTTGCATGACATTTGGGCTTAACACATTTTGGTTGGAAAATCTGTTAAGCTACTTGATACATTGGTTATGTATGAATAATGTGCTATGACATTTATAATGTCATATATGTATTAAATGTATTGTGGAAAAGTCATTGATAATGGTTAAATTATGTAAAATGTGAAATATGTGTATTATGTGAAAATGACCCAAAGTGTTTGGATAATGCCATTTGTTATGTATGCATTAAGTGCATTGTTAAAAAGCCATTGGTATTGGCTAGATTACATTAAATGTGATTAATTTATGAATTATGTGAAAATACCCAAAATAAGTGGGTAATGTGATGTGAATGCAAGAATGTGGTATAATGTAATGAGATATGTGAAAATATAATGAAATGAATTGATATCGATATAAATGAGAAATATGAATAAATTGTGTACCTAGTATGTTATTCAATTTTCAGAGTTCTGTGTTTGGCGGCAAGCCTATGATTTGCCTACGGACTAGATGCTGGGCGTCTATAACACCCATATACTCTATATAAGTACTATATATATACCTTGTATATATACAATACGTATATAAAATATAAGGATGTCACGTTTCAGTATTATTTAAATCCCTTACCTTAGTTCCATAACAATGATATATTTTTAATTAAAGAACATTTACAAAACCATTATACTTTCGATTATATTACATATTTATATAAATTACATTGTCTTTTCCGAAATTTACTTATGTACATATACATTTTTATTAAAATACAACATAATAAAAGTTTACATGTATGCACCACCTTCTAGTTGGTCTCGAAATACTCTTACTCTTCTCATGGCATAACTGTTTGGCTCCTAGATCAACCATCTACTCGCTTGCACGATTTACACAACCGTGCTAAGGCCGAAAGCTTAGTATACATATAAATATCATATACATACATTACAGAAAATCATACTCACATACTAACATCATTTATCATCATATTCTTATCATGTTTTTCATTTTCAATGCACATTTCATATATTTTCACTAATTTCGTAATTTATATATATATTTAACATCAGCCACAATTCGATGGCTTATCATAATATTCATGAAATAATACATATAATTTCCACACCCATATACATATTACACATCACCTTATATTTCCATAATCTCATTTTCAATATCAAGACTTGGCTCTGCTCAAGTCTTTCAACAATTAATTTCTCATCATTTAACATATTTTCTTAAGCCACATTCCTTTTCAGTAATTTACATATGTATTGTGATCATATCATTCCATGATCACCATCATATATCTCATAGCATTATATCTTAATATATTGCTCAATTATTCCACAATTCATAATTCATATAAAAACAAACACAAGTATGGGCCCAAAAGAATCTAATATGCTATTCAAATCCCAGAGTTACTGCTTTGGTCTAAGATGACACCACGTGTCTATCCCCGAATGTAAATCATAATCAAAATGAGGATAACCTCATATGTAACATCCTAACTAGACTTCAAGGACTAGACCCAACCCAGCTTTATGAGACTACTACCTCATGTAACATTCCAACTAAGCTTCAAGGACCAAGCCCAACCCAGCTTCAAGGGACTGTTACGTCTTAGGCATGCCGCTAAATACAAAACTCTAACAATTGAATAACATACAATTTTCATTTATTACTCCATTTTTAATCTATCTCTTAAAATAATTTTCATTCATTTTTCATTTTTTTTTCACTTCCATATTTTTTTCATTATACTTCCCTTTTTCCTTACAATCTCTTATTATACACATATACATAGAACATTTCCACATGCATATACTTTGGGCCCAAAACACTATACAATCATCAAGTTCAGTTATTACAGTAACAATTTCACTGTCTAGTATTGCTTGGGTCCATTATCAATCTCAATTTCATTACATGACCTAGCTCTGTGCAGGTCAAGACCTAATATCTCTTAGGTCTACTAATACATATAATATCATTCTCAATATCACTGGACAAGTAATTGTATAAGGTAACAAACACACAATAATATTTTTTTTAATCATCCACATACACATTCATAAGTCACATTCATAATGTGACTTACTTTCCACATTTTCTTACATATCACAATTGCGTTCATATTGACAAAACTCATCTCACATATCATATACATGTATATACATAATTATACAATTATACTCAATTCCTCTTTTACATATAATATATACAAATTTAACATTTATCACATTTCAGAGAACATTAACATTTCTCATTCTTTTGACATGACTTAGGTTATTCATCAACTCAACATACATATATATATATATACTCTGACCACAACATAATTAACATCTTTCTTTTAACCACCCTTCTCTTAAATAATTTCCTTATTATATATATTTTTTATAACACTTCGCATAAATCTTAGTCACATTTCCAATGTGACATCTCTCACACATTTTTTTATGTATTTATCATACCCTTCATATCCATTTTCATCATTTCCAATCCAATTACCTAAAGTAACTCATTTTCACTTGCTTAATCATTTCCCTTTATTTCATAATAAATTTTTATATTATCAACCATGTTACGCATTGCATAGTACTTTCATAAGCAATATTATTCATTCAAAATAGCTCATATGCTTAATATACATTAAACTATCAGTATCTAAGTGATCCTCATTAAAATTTCATTAAAATTCCAAACTCTCAACTTACTACTTTACTTAAACTTCAATCTACTAATCTCATTTTTTTTAATATTTAACTTTAAAAATATTATTTGTATAGTAATATAACATCAAAACACATCATTTTCATAATTATGAAAGCCCATTTCAAAAATCTAAATTTTACATATTACCACCATTAACATGAGCCTTAACAATACTCAAGCATATCACATTTCTAACATTAAAATCACAATATTTGCATTAAAACAACACTAATATATCTCCTTACATTAACTGACATCATCTATTTTTAAAAACCTTAACTTTACTTAACCAAACCATAAATTTTCACACATTTTCCATATCAATCAACCAACCCAATATTCCCCCATACTCTCTTCATTTTAATATTCTACCCATTTTAACAATCAAATAATATTTTCTCTCTCTAGCAATCCAAACATAGTCTTTATTAGAAAGAGAACCAAGCTTTAGAGAAGAGGTACTTACTTAAATCTTGATGATTTTTTTAACTCATTTCCAACATTATTCTCATATTCATTCTCTTATAACCTATTTCACAAACACATTTCAATAATCAATAATTTTGAAATTAGTTTTACTTAAGTAAACTCCAATTCTTTAATTTATCAATTAAACTTATACAAATTTTTCCATATCATTTCTTTCTCTAGCTTTACTTTCATGTTAAGCCTCATTCACACACTATCATCCAACTCATGTAATTCAAATATATCACATCACAAATCACATAATGCCACATCCGAGACCAACCTAGATGTTAATGCATATGCATGTATCACAAGTTTTATTTTTTATTTTAGAAATTCCATCTCTTTCTTTTTTTTTTTTTAAAAAAAATCTCCTTAGGCTGAGAATCTCAAACCTAAGCTCTGATACCAAAATAATTGTAACACCCATATACTCGATATAAGTACTATACACATACCCTATATACATACAATACGTATATAAAATATAAGGATATGACGTTTCAGTATTGTTTAAATCCCTTACCTTAGTTCCATAACAATGATATATTTTTAATTAAAGAACATTTACAAAACCATTATACTTTTGATTATATTACATATATATAAATTACATTGTCTTTTCTGAAATTCACTTATGTACATATACATTTTATCAAAATACAGCATAATAAAATTGTACATGTATGCACCACCTTCTAGTTGGTCTTGAAATACTCTTACTTTTCTCATGGCATAACTGTTTGGCTCCCAGATCAACCATCTACTCACTTGTGCGATTTACACAACCGCGCTAAGCTCGAAAGCTTAGTAGTACATATAAATATTATATACATATATTACAGAAAATCATACTCACATACTAACATCATTTATCATCATATTCTTATCATGTTTTTCATTTTCAATGCACTTTTCATATCTTTTCACTAATTTCATAATTTATATATATCATTAATATAAGCCACAATTTGATAGCTTATCATAATATTCATGAAACAATACATACAATTTCCACACCCATATACATATTACACATCACATTATATTTCCATAATCTCATTTTCAATATCAAGACTTAGCTCTGCTCAAGTCTTTCAACAATTCATTTCTTATCATTTAGCATATTTTCTTAAGCCACATTCCTTTTCAGTAATTTACATATGTATTGTGATCATATCATTCCATGATCACCATCATATATCTCATAACATTATATCTTAATATATTGCTCAATTATTCCACAATTCATAATTCACATAAAAACAAGCACAAGCATGGGCCCAAAAGAATCTAATATGCTATTCAAACCCCAGAGTTACTGCTTTGATCCAAGATGACACCATGTGTCTAGCCCCGAAGGCAAATCATAATCAAAATGAGGATAACCTCATATGTAACTTCCTAACTAAGCTTCAAGGACTAGACCCAACCCAGCTTCAAGGGACTACTACCTCATGTAACATCCCAACTAGGCTTCAAGGACCAAGCCCAACCCAGCTTCAAGGGACTGTTACGTCTTAGGCATGCCGCCAAACACAAAAGTCTGAAAATTGAATAACATATTAGGCACACAATTCTTTCATAATTCCATTATCAATATCTTTCTCATTTTCTCAAGATCAAGCTAGACACAATGCCTCAATTATCTCATTTATATTAATATGGTCATCACCAATGTCTTTACATACCATCTTCAATGTAAACATAACAAATTACATTA
The DNA here is from genome assembly GCA_947685225.1 of Garcia nutans. Taxonomy (NCBI): domain Eukaryota; kingdom Viridiplantae; phylum Streptophyta; class Magnoliopsida; order Malpighiales; family Euphorbiaceae; genus Garcia; species Garcia nutans. The sequence goes on from CANTUV010000007.1 coordinate 59,406,599, forward strand.
CCCATACATTTTGGGTCATTATCATATTTTGCACATAGTTCACATTACATATAATGCATTTGTGACATCATACAAATCATAGCATATTACTCATGCACCAACAATGTAGTAAGTAACTTAACACATTTTTCAACCAAATATGTTAAGTCCAAATGTCTTACAAATATAAGCAATTATTCCAAGTTTGTGCTTACCTTATGAAACACTCCAAAATAAGCTTTAAAACTTCCTCTAATCTTCTCTTCCAAGTTGCCCTTCAATACTAAAGTTGGACAAACTACTCTCTCTCAATACCTATACCAAATGTGATCATAAACAACCATTTAGTATTACATTCTAAGGCATTCTTAATATTCAAATCATTTAAATATGAATTACAAATGAAAAACAACAAAAAGAGTTATTCTCAAGTGACACGCCCAACAACACGGGCATGTAAATGACCGTGTCATTAACTCATTCATACAGAAGCATTGACACGTCTAATGACATGGGCGTGTCACTACCCGTGCCATTCATTCTTCCTCACAAAAATTTTGACACGCCTAACAATAGGGGCATGTTCATGGCCATGTCAATTATCTTATCTCACAGTAGCCACAACATGTCCAGAGATATAGTTGTGTTAATGGTCGTGTCATCAACGTTAAACTCAGCAGCGTTGACACGCCTAATGATACGGCAGTGTCAGCCAAAAGTTTTGCATTTCGAACTCTCAACCATATGAACACAATCATTCCAAAATCAATACTACAACACCCTTAATCATCATCTTAGTTTATATTCATAATTCATCCATCAATTCAACACTTATATAACTCTAACATATCATAATAATAATCATTATATAATTCATTTATTCAATCATCAATGTATCAATTTACTCAATTCCCAACTCATTTATACTAAACCCTTACTCTTTTCCTTATCACCCTTATTCCTCAATTTCAACTACTCGTCATCATCCTCACAAATAATCATATTTTCATCACCTAAGCACCAATTCAACATATATATATACTTCAATATTTCATTATCATCATATTATTCAATTAATCATCACTTTCTCTCACTAACCATATCACATATAAACTCAAAATCTATAAAAATCAGCTCAAGAAAAAGAGCACTTACTTGAATTCTTTGTCAAATCTTCAATATCCACCTTCAATTCTCTTAAGACTCTTATGAATTTGGTGTGTATATGAACAAAATCAAACTCTTCTCTCTCTCTCTCTCTCTCTCTATTCTCATGTTCAAAGAGAAAGAAGAAGAAGAAAGAAAGAGAGAAAGCTCTCTTTTAAATTTTCATCCTTATTTATATAAAATAATATAATTATTTCCGCCTAAATTTTCCCACCAATAATATTTTTCCTTCTTTTGACTTTCATTTCTCCTTTCTCTTGTCATTATTATCATTATTATTATTATTAATTAATTATTTAAAATTAACTTTTCCTACACCAATATATACATCATGTATATGTGCTGTATATGTTGATATATGTATATGTCTTATATATTTTATTTATATTTTCCATATATTTCAAATACAATATATATATATATATAACATCCTTCATACACATCTATCTCTTATTATATTTTCTTTACCTATTTCACTAATATACTCTCTCATAACTACTATTCCAAAGTACATCAAAAATCAAGGTATTACAGCATCACTGTGAAAATATTTTTGAGGTGAAATGATCGGGTCGTAACCCTCAAAAATAAGTCCTTGAAGCTGGGCTGGGTGAAATGACTGGGTCGTAAACTCAGACCTAGTTAGACTATTACATTGATATTTTGCCTACGGGGATAGACACATGGCATCATTATAGACCAAAGTAGTAACTCTCGAATTTGAATAACATATTAGTTATCTTTGGGCCCATGTTTGTGTTTTTTTATGTGAATTGTGGATTGTGAAATATTTGAAAAGCATGAGAAAAATGGAATGATGTGATATCAATATTCATTGTGCATTGGCATTGCATTTGAGTTTAATTGTTATCAAGCATAGTTGTTAAAAGCGCGCTCTAGGCGCGCCTAAGGCGCGCTTTGGGTGAGGCTCCATCATTAGGGCTTCAACAATTGAAGCGTAGCGCACTTCTCAAAAGCCACGCATTTCTGTGCTTAGGCGTGATTCTTCCCGATTTGTTAGGCGCAGAAAAAGCGCGCTTTACATAAATAAGGCGTGATTTTAGGATTTTAAATATTTTAATTCCTATTTAGTAATTTTCCTAGTTAGTGATTGGTTAACATAAAATTAATTAAAAAAAAGAAAGAGAAGAGTCAGATATGTAAGAGATTTTACGTAAACACCAAACACTAAACGTTGGATATGAAGAGACTAGTTTCTCTTCTTTAAACCGAAAAGAAAAAAGGGAAGAGGGAGAAGAAGAGTACAGAGGCTGGTTCCATTGAAAAAGAAGAAGAGTACAGAGGCTGATTCCATTGAAGAAGAAGAAGAGGCTAGGAATAAAACAATTAGTCCTAAAGTCATGCCTTAGTGGTATTACAATATTAGTAATAAGTTAATTAAACTATTAGTAGTAGTAGTTATTGGGTTAAACTATTTTGTCATATCATATGAGACATTTTGTGTGAAATATCTATTATGCGGTGTCTTTTTTGTGTGCTTTTTATGTGTTTCATAGTTTTTATATGATGTGGTATGATAATACTTGTGTGATATGTTCTTTAGTATGGTTAACATTGTATTTTTGTAGTTATTTTATGTTTTTATTAGTTTTATAGAGTTTCATGTGTGTTTGCGCTTCACTTCGATGAAGCCCGCGCCTGAGCCTCGAGGCTCGCGCTTTAGGCTCCGGGACCCTTTGCGCTTTTTTGCGCCTCGCGCTTCTGACAACTATGTTATCAAGTTTGTATTACTAGGCTTTTGGCTTAGCGAGATTGTTTACATCGCGCAGGTGACAGGGTAGATTCGGCCGAGCCGGAGAGTTTTCTAGACCAGGTCGGGTCTAGACTTGTGATTATGCTTATAGAGTTGATATCAAGATCAGAAACACTATCAACAATATGTATATATTTTATGTTATTGTATATTTTAGGTATTATGCATATTATATCATGTTTTTGGATTTTATGTATTATAAACTATAAAGAATGTTTGGGTTAAGTTATTTAAAATGGGGGTTTAAATATGTTCTAAATTATATATATATATATATAAATGTTTGATAAACTTGATGAAATTGAGGAGTATGGGTGAAATGGTGATTTGAAATTATTTAGGAGTGTTTTCTGATGCAGGTTGTGTTTTGCTAAATTTTGAGATGTTCAAATTACAGACAAAACTCTAGCAAATCAGAGATTTTCATATAAAATGTTTATTTTGAGTTCCTATAACAAGTAAATAATATTTATATACTATTTAATTTTATATAATTAGTATTTAAAATTTTAAATCAGAAATGTGAAAATTTTTATTAAACCGGTCTGTCACATTTTTATACCATATATGTGTATTTTACAAATATTGAAAATATTTATTATACGTATATAGGGTATAAGGGTATTACACAACGTTTAGCCTGAAGGAAATTATAAGCATGTCGCCAAACAAAAAACTCAGAAAAATGACATTATATAAGGTTTCACACATATTTTGGCAATTATGTCGATTTTCATTCTTTTTACAATTTTTTCATCTTTTTATCACATTTCCAATCATAAAATTCATATTCCATCCCAATTTCATAATGTAACCAATATAAAGTTACAATTTGACATATAACATTTTTTTTATATAATCACATTTCTTAACACCATTAGCCATTCTAAAATGGCTTAAATGTTCATACATTATACAATTCATACAACACCTTAATACCCTGTATACGTTTAATTCATACATCTGGTATATGTAAAATACGCATATATAGTACTAGTATGTCACAACTCAATTTTACTAAAATTTCTATAACTTAAAATGTGGCTTAATAATTAAATAAAAATATTTATCAGTAATTTATATTCTAAAAATAAAAAAAATTAATGAAAAATCTCTAGCAAAAATTCGTAACCTGTAATTTGAATATTCCAAAAATTTTAACATTTCATAACCTGTAGAAAATATATTCACAAAACAATTTCAACATCCCATACTTCTAGAACTCCATCAATTTTCCCAAAACACTTAAACATACATACATACATATATATATATATATATATGTATATATACATAACCATTATTTACAAATTTCAAAAAAAAAACCATTATTTACAAAATATAACCTCAAGTTTTTTAAATTACATCATTTACATATTTACAATATAACATGCATATATAAAAGTTAAGTTGTCAAAATAAACATATTACATGTTTGCACAGTCCTGGTCTGTGATGGCCAACTCAAAACTCCAGAAAGTAGGAATGCTCTATACCGGCTCTGGTCTAGCAGGGCTCTTTACAGTAACCTTGTCACCTGCGCGATACACAAATCGCACTAAATAAAATTGTCTAGTGGTATATATTTTTAAATAAAGAAAATCACATAAATAATGCAAAATGTATTTCTTTCAAAATGTAAACTCGATATGCATTTCCATAATGCAAGTCACTCAATTAATACTTTCAAACTAACACATTTCTCATACACATGCATTGGACCCAAATGACCCCATATAATATTCAAATTTCAGAGATATTATTTTAGACTCACATTTGACACCCAGTGCCTGGCCCGAGGGGAAATATATTGACGTCCAGTGTTTGACTCTAAGGTAATAATAATGATACCCACCGTCTAGTCCGAAGGCAATAATAATGACATTCAGCGTCTGGCCCGAAGGCAAATGTTTGGTATACCGTATCACACCAACCCAATACTCTAGAATTTGATATTACATAAGGTTACACACATTACTTAAACCATTTCGCATTCTTCTCAATCTTTGGCAAATATGCCAATTTTAATACTTTTTCCATTATTTTTCATTTATTTCACATATTTTCATGCATTTTTCACAAACATTCATCACAATGCTTTTAGCCAACTCAAAGTGGCTCATAAATACATACATTATACATTTCAACTTTAAACAAATATCTGTGCACTTTTTATGTGAATTCACACATTAAAGTGGCATAGTCACCAAATCATTCAATCACAAAATATATTAAATAAATTCAATTTAATGTATAACAATCAAAGTATGTACATACCTTTATGCAAAGGCACTTCCAAACCAAAAACACCAATTTCACAACTTCACCAAAATTTCTTCACTTACTAAGTTGTTGGAATACCTAACAAAAATGTGAATAACAAACACACATTAACATCACATTTTAAGGTGTTTAAGCTACCAAACATCAATTAAAACTCAATCCTTTAATTTTTTCCCTTTCTTAAGCCATAAGGCACTACAACTTTGGAATTCTAATCCATCCAATACCAAATTGAGTTTTAAGCTTAATTATGTCTTAAACAACACATTTAAACACATATTAAACAATAAAACTCAATTTAAGGGCATTCCCTTTAAAAATACTAAAATGTGCCTAAACACATTTTAATATTAAAACTTCATTCTCAACATTTCCAAATTGATTTTAGAGCTTAAATATATTACAAACATTATATTTTAACACACAAAAAATATTAAAATACAATGCATCTTTCTTCCATCAAAATTTCAAAATTCAAACCCTAAGACACTTTGATTTTGTTTTAAAATTCTAACCAATTTCAATTGTTAATTTAAGTTCATTTCTATCATTTAAATCATTAAACAACATGCTTTAAATGATAAAAACTAAATAAATTATGATCTTGAATAAACCCCTTTTCCATAAACCTGACTTTACCACCACCCTCAAATTCCACCAAAACTTAAACCTATAAAACTTAGAAAATAATAAAGAAAGCTTACTAGTTGTTGGAAAAATCACCAAAAATCACTTTGATCCTTTGAAAACCTTCAAAATTTGTTGTTTGGAACAAAAATCATCCTATCCTTGGCTATGGTGAAATTTTGTGGTGGAGAGAGAAAAGAAGAAGATGATGATAAATAGTTATTTTTTTAATTTTTCTTTCTTTTAAAAAAATTTTCACCATATATATATATTTAATTCATTTTTATTTATTATTTATTTATTATTTTTAATTCTTTAATTTCCAACATCCATTCAAAAATAAAATTATTTTTGAATTATTTAATTAATTTATTTTTAAAGTAAAGTTATCATTTTACCATTCTTTTACTATTTCGCTGTTGACTTTTTCTAACTCATATTTGACTTTATATGTAATCTATATTTTTATTATATTTCATATATATACATATTATTCTCTCACTTTTAACACTTCATTTACTCCTCCAACTCATTAGTCTAATTTAATTTAATTTACTTTTAGCAAATTAACGTATGTTACAATTCATGCCTTTAAACATATAGCTAAGCACTTTATATGTGAATTCATACATCAAAGTGATAAAGAATCAAAACCAAAATATATTGTAGTAAGCCATTTACAATGCATTATAATACAATTCATTCGAAGTTTGTATTAACCTTGTTTAAATAACTTCTAAGCTACTAAAACCACCACTTCCTCACCACTTTCTACAATGCCCTTCACCACCAAAATTGGAAAAATACAATCTACTTGATAGCTACTCAAAATATAAGTATATATGATGTATTAGAATCACATTTCTACATATTCTAACTAATAAAAATCAATTTAGCACATTTCTCGTAAATTTTCAAATTTTAATCCTAACTTTCTTTAATTTTAAATATCCGCTCTACTCAATTCTAATTGATATTCTAAGTTTATTTCTATCATTAAAATTATTTAATAACATCATTTAAATCATTAAATCAAATAAATATCAATTCTTTGTTATTACTATTCCAAAACCCCAACTTCTTTACCACCTCTTTCAAACTCCATCTTTACTTAACCAAATCAACTATCTAACCATATAATCTTTGTCTCTCCATCAAAATAACACTTCATATTCCCATTAAATAAATTAAAACACACTCCATCAAAAGTTCAATTTTTACATAATAGAAATTTTAAAGAAAACTTAATAAATTCAAGAAACTACTTACTAATTTCTTGGAAAATCAACAAAATCACCCTTGATTCTTGAAAATCCCTTAAAAAACTCATGTTTAGATGAATCAAAATCCTTCCCTAGCCATCCTTGGAGGTCACACCATTCTTGAGGAAAAGAAGACGAAGAAGAACTTTTTATTTTCTTCTTTAAATTCTAACTATATATTATTATTTTATTTATTTATTTAATTTTAAATATAATTTTTTTTCCAATCAAAATTAATTTCTTTTTGAATTTTTTAAAGTATAATTACCATTTTTATCCCTTCTTTTACTATTCATCTTTTGTCTTTTTAAACTTATTTTTTACTTTATATGAATTGTATATTTCCTATATATTTTACATATACACTTCCTATTTCTCATTTCTAATACTTCATTTAATCCTCCAACTTATTAATCTAATGAATTTAATTTAATTTTAGTAAATTAATGGATGTTACAGGTCTTTGATTTCTTCAACTCTATATCTCCATTCTCAAATCTCATTACTTGCTTCCATTAAGACTTTTTGTTTGACAAATTTGTGTTCTGATTTTTTTTATTGTTGATTTAGTTTCGCTTAAACTATTTAATTTTGATAATTATATCCCCAAACTTGGCTAGACGGATATGTTGTATAACATCCACAATCTTAAATATAATTAAATAAGTAATACAGAGGGTTAGTTAATATGTTGGAAGGGTAATGTGCATGGTATATACCTAATGTATACACAATATATATAAAAAATATACATTGGATACCTAATATATATAAGGTATATACCTAACAGATACTTACCATAAACGTTGGTTACATAGTATATACCTAAAATATACATGATATATATATATATAAACATATTTATGGTTAGAAATTTAATAATAATTAATTATAAATAAATAAATAAATTATATATATGTGGATGGGAAAAGAAGTAAGAAAATGAAAAAGATTTCATCTTCTTCCTTCTTCCTCCCTTGGCCGAAATTTCTAGAGAGAGAGAAGGGTTTTGCTTCATCAAATACTCTAAATCTCACCAGAAATTTAAGGATTTTAGGGTTGTTTTGAGGTTGATACAAAGAATCAAGTAATTAATTTCTTTTTAAGCCTTGTTTTCTTTATATTCATGGGTTATGATATGTGATGGGTAGAGAGAGAAATTATTCTCTATTTTAAAATAATGTAGTTATGATGTGTCTGAGATATGTATATGTTGAATTTGAGATCAAATGATTAAAGTAAGCTTGAATTATTAAATTAGGGTTTATAGGATGAATATGTGAAATTACAGTTTTTGATGGTGATGTTTATAATTGTTGTGATAGGTTATTTTGATGTGGATGTAATGATTTTATGGTTGGTTGGAGGAAAAGAATTGATTAGGGTGAAGTTTGAGAAGGGCAGTAGAGAAAACTAGGGTTTTAATGGAGTTTTGGGTAGAAATTTGTATAATTGGTGATTTGTTTTGAAAAAAAATAAATAGAAATATGACTCTAATGAAATAATATTACCTATTATTTGGTTTAGGAGTGTGATGATCAAATTTTCTCAAGTGAAGAGGTTTAAGGTTTGGTGGAAGTAAGGCGTTGAAGGTGAATTTGGCTTGATTTTAAGGGCAAGAAAGGTTAGTATATACTTTGATTACATATAATTGATTATTCATTATTGGCACTATTCATTTGGCATACTTCAAAGAATAGTGTTATTCTTTAAAGTGACATTGTCCATTTCTTTATACATTATTGATAAAAACATGATTTATATATTATCTTAAAGAATGTTGTTTTTATGAAAAATGATAAGGTTATATATAATGTATTGAAATGTTGATATTCACATTATCTATGCATTGTTGCATAGTTGTGTGATAAATATTGCATTGGACATTTGATTATTGTAAAATGGTGTTTGGATATGATTTATATGAAATATATTAATGATAAAGTGTTGAGAGTAATAGAAATATGGGAAATTGACAAGTGAGGAGGTGATCATGGAATAATTTAGTCACTTGTAAAATGAGGGAAAAGGGGATGATATAAAATGAGAACATGAGAATGTAAAGTGACATTGTGTGTTTGTTAGCCTTACATAATTACTTATTCGAGAGGGTTGATATTGGTACTGCCTAGTTGGCATGCCAACGATACGGCGTAACATTTAATATGGCGCTGGGTGAGATACACTGGTATCATCTTTATTATTACGCCTTTGGGCGAGACACACTGGTATCATTTGGGGACATGCTTCGGGCGGTGTTATATGATGCACAGATCCCCGATGTTGATAGGGAATATGCCTTTGGGCAGTTTTGACATTTAGATCCCTGGTGTGTGATCTATGGGTCCAATATGCCAAATCAATATTTCTAGAGCTTGAATATTGTGTAGGGACTTTTTAGGTCCAATGCGTATGTTTATGATATGTTGATGAATTTAATAAGTTAAAGAATTTGTAAATGAGTGTTGCTTGTATTTGTAGTATGATGTGTTGTGGGACATGAAAGCATGCATTGATTTTTATCTGTTTTATGTCATCAAAGTATGTATTACTAAACTTTTAGACTTAGCGCAGTTGATTGTATCGCACATGTATTAGAAGCGCAAAGTAGTAAGTTCCAAACTGAGGTTGAGATTTTGAGTTTACATTTTTCTATGAGACTAACCTTGATGGTGTTGCATACATATATAATTTTGATTATTCTATATTTTGATTTGTAAATTTTAATCACTGTATATGTAAATTAAACAAGTTTTGGGATAATTATGTATATATATATGTATATGAACTTAAAACGAGTAACGCTTTTAATTATGAAACCTTTGGATGCAAAACTAATGAGGTGGTAAGTTTGGAATGAAAGATTTTGGAGTGCAATTTCTTATTACAGGTTGAGTTTTGTTGATTTAGGTATTATTGAAATTACTGACAAAATCTAGTGAATTTTTTTGCAGAGATTTTCTTTTATATATTTACTAAATTTCTAAACATATATGTATTTCTTTAATAAATTAATATAATTATATATTTAACTATATTTTTTCAATTACATCATATATATTTATAATGTTGTATTTTATATTATCAAAAGAGAGTGTTACTACAGTTAATTGCTATAGCAGTACTCTTGTATTCTACATATGTACTTTATATGGAGTATATATATATATTGTATGTATATATTATACATATATAGGATATAAGGGTGTTACATGTTAATTTTTTATTCCGTTTGTAAATTTAGTCTCTCTATGTATATGGATTGTATTTATCATTTGGTTCATCAGTGATTGCTAGTTAGTTCATTGGATCAATGTGGTTTTTTGCTACACCTATGCTAGTGCGGCTACCATAGTTTGGAAATATCAAGGATTTGGTAAATTCCTTACAAGAAATGGGCTCCATGACTCTATTCTCAAATATCAACCTAGTACTATATTTTTTAGCTGAAACAAAGCAAAAAGAAAGCTTTTATGGAAGTCTATATACACAAATTTGGGTTTGATTTAGATGATACAAAGACCCAAATGGTATAGCTGGTGGTTTAAGCTTACAGTGGAAGGGTAATTGGTTATGATCTTAATAAGAACTTCTCCATTATCACCTTTGTTTATGGACGTCCCTATAGTGAGGAAAAACTGGATTTCCTTAATGACATTACTAAGTTAAACTCTAGTCCTTCCATTCCTTAGTTCTGCTTAGGGGACTTTAATCTAGTCCTTAATTTCATAAAGAAGAGAGGTGGTAATGCTTTCAATTTCAGATGGAGAAAAACATTTGATTCATGGATAGAAGATTCGCAGTTATATGACATCAATTTCAATGGCCCTCGATACACTTAGACAAACAAGAGATTTGTTGAAGCTAATGTACAGTAAAGATTAGACAAAGGCCTTGCCAACTTTGAATGGAGAATAAAATTGAATCAAGTTGGTCCTATTCATGGCCTATTTAAAGGTTCTAATCATAGACCTCTCATTGTTCTATTCAATCTGCATAGGAAGAAAAAACGGATGAGCTTTAAATTTGAACAAAAGTGGTTGGAAAAAACTAAATGAATAAGCCAAGTCCAATAAGGCTGGGACCTCTTAGTCCAAGTGATACGAGCATGGGTAGATAATAAAAGAAAATCAAGAAGATTTTACAAGTATAACAATTTTTAGAGATTCAAAGCTAGATTGGTATACTTGTCGCTTAGGGGGCGACGGGGAGCCGGTGGAATATAAAGATTTAATTGGTTTTTATTAGCTTATGTGTAGTTGTAATTATTTTTATTAGGAGTCGTCACCAATAAATTATAAGGTTTGATTGGATACTTATTAGTAGTCTGCGTTTTCAAAAATAAGGTTCGGAGGGTAGATTACGTGTGGGGAAAGAAAAATACCTTACGACACCCTAAATTGGTATTATAATTATTGTGATATTTTTCTTATTATATAATTTATCTGAAAGAGGAATTACATTCACAATCTGAATATAAATCCTAACTATGTTTTCTTTTATTTAATTACTCTTGTATTTGTTATTATTGTAGCCACTATCTGGACACAAGTATTATTTTTTTTATAAAATTTATTTGTTTTATTTTTTTTTATTTTTCAATGGTTTTATTACCTATATTGGCATAATTTTTATTATTATTATTAGTTGGTAACTTAATTCCCACATTCACTACATGAATGTGAGAATCTTATATTATTACTTAGTTTACTATTTATTATATTTATTATTTTATGTTATTATTTTTAATGATTTTATTATCCTTATAGGCACATATTTTATTTATTAGTTAATAATTTAATCATTACATTCACTACCTGAATATAAAAATTTTATGGCTTAATATTTATTAAATTTATGATAATAATTTTTTTATTATATCCACTCCCTAGATATAAATGTTTTAGTTCTTTTAAATATATTGTTCGTTTATTTTATTTTTATAATTTGTTAATATAAATTTTTTAAAAAGTGTATTTTTTAAATTAAAGTGGATTTGAGATCGAAACTTGATTTTAAATGTCCCCGTATCCGCTTGACGGAATTAAAGTCTTTGTAGTTCGAATATTTCTTTTATTATCATTGTTATTAATGTTGTTGCTATTATTATTGTAACTAGGTCCACTTCCAGGACATAATCTTTTTATTATATTTATTTTTTATTTTTATTCTCATTATTTTTATTTGATAAACAAATTATTATTTTTTTAATTTGTTATTTAATTTTTATGTGATATTCTTATTTTTTTTATAATCACATCCAATTCATAGATATAATTAGTGAACCTATAGATAAATATTAAATTTATTTAGTAATTATTTCACTGGTTGGATATAATAATTTCTATTACTTTATTAGCAAAAAAGGAGATGTCTTTATTATAAAGGATTAAGAAAGTAAAATTTAAAATACTAATATTAATAGGCATGTCAATAGAATTTTTTATCTTATAAATTTATAATAATGACCCATAAAAAAACATTATCAACAACTTAAGTATCTCATTTTTATTCTTGGTACCCATTATTTATATTTCATTAAATATAAGAAGTAAAATGGTGAATAACAATTAAGTAATGAAAAAATGAAAGAAATAATAAAATATTTAAAAAAAAATTGAGTTGCAGTGTAAAGTCATTTCCTGATGTTACACTATATTATATACATGATAGCTGTACCTTTCTCATATAATAATAATAATAATCATCATCATCATCATCATCATCATCATCATCATCATCAAAGGGAAAAGTAACGTAGAACTATTCAAGGAGATGACATGTTGTTCCGCTCTACTTAACGCTACTATAAGTGACACTTGCAAATATACGAGGTTATTGTAGCAACGGTGATCGCCCCAAGGTCGTCTCACAAGGATGATGTTGTTTGTAATAATTTGATTAAAGAAAATAAATTAAAAGAATGAGTATATGATGTTTGTAATATTGTTGAAATTGTAAAAAAAAAATTTAAAATAGCGAGTAAATAATTATTGGTATACTTAGAATCAATTTAATTCTTGGAATTGTACCTAGGATTTGTAGATCAATTTAATTAAAGCTTGATTCTTAAATTGTCCATTAATATAACCTTATAATTTAATTTGTCTTTGAGTTTAATTAGCAATTACCAATTCATTAGTTTTTACATTCATAAATTAACAACAACCAATTGTTTTGAATTTGCAAATTAATAGAACCCTAGAACTTATATTTCTAATTCATTCTTTGGGTAGTTAATTGTATAGTTTCGATATCAAATTTTACCTCTCGGTCTATCATTCAATATTAAGGGATCAATAGGTGGCTAATCTATCAACCTATTATTCAATTCAATACAATCAACTAATAACAAGGTATATTAATGGAAATATCAAATCAAGTCATTCAATCAAATCTACTACAAACCCTATGAATAGGTAATTTAGCTTATCATCATTTCAAAATCAACATTCATCTCATTATAAATCAAATCAAAATTATCCATTAAAATATTAATATTCATAACAAAACAACAATCTAAAAATGAATTAAATGAGAGAATATGAAAAACCCCTTATAGATGCCAAGAGTTGAATTTCTTGATCTTCCTCCTAGCTCAATATGAATGCGATGAAGAACTCCTAAGCCCTCTTCAAATCTTCATTCAATTGTTCTACCCTTGAAAGAATGAGTGAAGTCTCTCTCAACCCTCCAATCTTTCAATCCAAACTTTCTTCAAACCCTAACCCTCTAGAGCTTAGTCACCCACACAAAATCCTAGGGAACTAAGTTATAGTCTTCTTTTTGGAGAATGGAATGGAAGATGAAGATCAAGGTGAAGATAATGGCTGTGGTAAGAATGGTGCCTTTTTCAAAACAAGAACAAGTCTCCCTTCACATGGTGAATCCCCCCTCTATATTCATCTCCCTCTAATTATTTAATTCAAAGATAAAAAAATTCTCTTTTCCAACTCACCTCACTCTCATTTGTCTCCTCCTTTTCATTCTTAAAATTTTCATCCCATAAAAATACCTCACTTTTCAATTATTTTAAAACAACATTCCTCTTGTCTCCCACCTTGTCCCCAACTAATCATGCTAATAATTCAAAGGAATCATAAGAGACACAGCCAAGACATGAATGACTTGGCCATGTCTATCAATTTTGCCTTGGACATGGCCAAGTCACTTGCATGTGTCCTTCACTACCTTGCATTGTATATTTCATGTGGGGAGTAACACGGGCAGAGACATGGCCAAGTCACTAGGTCATGTCCCTTGCTGCCTTCGATTCTTTCTTCAGGTGGGAAGTGACACAACCAGTGACTTGGCCGTGTCACTTACATTTGTTCACTTCTGTCTCTTTTCTTTCTCTTTTAATTATTTGCTCTCCAGATGGGACACGGCCAAGTCTCTGGTTGTGTCATGAGACACAACCAATGGCTTGGCTGTGCCATGTGAGTGTGTACTCTTTTGCCAGATTTTCTCAAGGACACGACCAAGTTGGTTTTGTCTTGGCCGTGTCATGTGACTCGACCAGTGGCTTAGTGGCTTGGCCATGTCTCTTGGGTGTGTCATTGACTGCTTCTTTTCCTTCTTTTCTTAATGAGTTTCTTGCCTTTGATGAGGGACACGGCCAAGCCAGTAAGTGTCTTGGCCGCGTCTCAATGTCTTTCCACCACCTACTTGAGATCCAACAAGTGAATTTAAACTCTATTTTTGCACTTCAAGCAATTTTAAACACAAATTAAAGAAAAAATTAATTAAAAGATAATAAAATTACCCTAAAAATATGTACATATATTATTAAAATAATTATCCCACACTTAATCCTTTGCTTGTCCCCAAGCAAAGTTGAAATCGAAATAAAAATAAGCGAGAAATTAGGTCAAGTTCAAAAATTATAAAGATGTATCAAGACTCCCTGTTCCTTAGATCCACAATCATTATCAAATCGAAAAAAATCAGTACTCATGTAATTTAGTGGCTTTCCATGCATAACAAATGTTGTTAGTCCCTTAACAATTCTTCAAAGTGTTTAAATAAGGTAGTGTTTACACTTATAACATTCAATGAAAGATTATCACCATAGACTTACTTATCAATCAAATTTCCACCACTAAATTCCAATCAATCATCAATCATAAGGCCTTTCATTTGGTTATAATGGGGCTAAGGCGAGGTCATGACATTTGGGAGTGTGAGTTTATTCACTAAGTTCAAGAGCACTTCAAGAATGAAGTAAGCAACGTAATACAACCGAACAATCCCAAAACACCTTCCACTCACCTACTACTTGATCTTAAAGAACTTGTTAAGGGACTCCACTTATTAAATTTACAATGATCATTCCTAAACTTATTCCAACCCTATGAAAAAGAATAACAACTTCTATTATATTATTTATTTCTTTTATTTTATTTTTTTTATTTTTCAATATAGGATTTGTAACTAAAGAACATGATAATTTGAAATTTTAAACCTACTAAATTTAACCCCACACTGTATTTAATACAACAATCAATCTCTAACACTCTTAAAATGCTCTTGACCTAATGAAAGAGTAATAGTTAAAGCAAAATGATTCAAGGCTAATGATGTTATAAAAAAAGAAAGAGAATGATATATGAAATAGGGTCAAAATTGGCTAACTAAGGTCAGATATAAGGTTGGTCTTTTAAGCTAAAATGGGTACACCTAATTGCCTTAATCATATTGACATCCAATTAAAATTTTTATGTAGTCTTAAAATACATGTCAAAGCAAGTTCTAACAATTCATCAGTCATGGATGTTCACACATAAAAATAATAATAAGTTGGAATCCAACTTAAAAAGGATCAATTTCTCACAAGTTAAAATGCAATGCAAGGAATATCCATCCAAATCAACAATAAGCATTAATTTTATCCAATTCTCAATTCATGCTTCAAAAATTAATAAGGTCATCTATCAATAAACTTATAGCAATTGAACTTCATAATATTCTAAACAATATAAAATAAAGCACTATAATTTAATAAAACGACTAAATTAAAACACTAGAAACAAAAATAATTTTGCACCCCACACTCTAAGATTGACATTATCTTCAATGGAAACAAGCATAATTTAAAAGAAGAAGAGTTAAGATACGACCTATTTTCTATCATTCTCTGTATGAGACAAGGGCCGCCTTATCCTTTTCATCCATAAAACATTAATTGTTCAATAATAAAATATCAATAAGGTAACAAAAGTTCAAGGTTTTAATAACTAAAAACCGTAAATAAAAATAACAACTAAAACATCCAAAAATGAAAAATAAGTAAATAAATTGTGTTCTCAATAAGTTGAAGCTGATGGAGTCTATTGTGATGTATGATGTGATGATGATGTTGCCGAAGGGTGAAGGCTAAGAATCATAGCCAAGTTGCTATTGATTTATTCTAATTGTCTAAGTACTTCGGCATGATTGCGATCAACCTTGGTTTCTAAGTTGTCAATCCTACTTATCACCTCATCGTTTCTCTGAGTTGGGGCATCTTCATCCAAACTAAGTGAATCGGAATCAGATTCATCATCAACTCATTTTTGCTTTTGTAGATCTCCCTATGTACTCAACTCCTCAAAAACCATCACATAAGCCCCTCCCCTTCTAGTAATCATGCGCATTTTTTCAAGGGTGGCTAAGTCAAGCAAGTCACTACCTAAATTTCTTGTCATGTTGCAATTATTTGGGTCAAAACCATCATCAAGTGCTATGGCAAGGGTGGTAACCAACCCACTGATACAAATTACCCCTTTTTTCTTATTAGCCACACTATCAAAAACATCGGCTAACCAATATTCGGTGCTAATGGGTATAGCATTAGTGGCACAATTCAAGAAAAATAGCTCGCTAAGTTCAACTACTCCCAGACTTTCCTTCCTATCAAAGAATCCACAAGACATAACATGGTGCAAATATCACAAATCGAGATTTACCAATTTTGTTGCTTTAGCCGATTTGGCCACATACATCCCGCCAAATCCTAATGCTCCCCACTCAAATTGTTGCTTAAAATTTTTTTGGCACAGATTTTTCCCCTTCTTGATTGAAACTAAAAATATCATTCAAACGTGCAATATCAATCACATATGGTTTCCCAAGCAATTGAAACCCTATCCTAGTGCAAATCTTAGATTCATCTCTTTCAATCTTAAGAGAGGCTAGGAATTCAATGGTGACTTCTTGAAATTGCAAAGGTTTAAGGGAAACAAATCTCTCTCATCTTAGGTTTTCCACATACCTAGTGAAATTTTCCCTAATTTGAAGAGCATTAAGAGATTCTTCACTTACATACCTTGTGGGGAAGAAACCTCTTGTAAGGAGAGCCATTTTCTTTGAAGAGGATGATGGAGGTTGCTTCCTCTTGTGATGGTACACCATCTTGGTTCTTCACATCTTGAATCTTGGTGAAAATTAACGAATGGAGTGATTAATTTGAGTTTTTATGAAGAAAAATGGAGGATTTTGGGGAAAAATTTAAAGATTTTAAGGTGGGTATGGTGGAGTTGAGAGAGAGAGGCAAGAGAGCGAGGAGGAGAATGAAAGTGAGGGTAAAATAGGGGAAATGGCTGGAAAAATTGGGTTTTAAGGTGGGTTTAAAATTTGTGTGACATGGCCAAGACATGCAGACTTGGTCGTGTCATTTGGTTTGGGCTGGACACGGCCACGAACACAGCCATATCTCATGGCCGTGTTAGTTGCTGTGAAAAATAACTTGGTTGTGTTCATGTGACACGGCCATGGACAAGACCAAGTCGTGTGGCCATGTTCACTTCTGTAAAAAATGGAAGAGTTCAGGAGTTCCTGACACGGCCAGTAACACAGTCGTGCCACCTGGCCTCGTCTTCTACTACCACTTTCTCTCTTTTTTTAAATTTAATTTAATTTAATTTAGCCGTGTCACTCATACCTAGTTTAATCATTCTTTTCTTCATTTCTTGCCCTGAAATTCATTTGCACCAAAAATACCCATCAGAGCACCCATTTTGTTTAATTTATTCCAAAACCAAGAAAAAATTAAAATTCAGAATCCAAAATACAAAAATAGGAAAGAAATACAAATAGATGGGTTGCCTCCCATTGAGCGCTTCTTTAACGTCGTGTTGTTGGACATCATTGCATCACTCGTCAATGAACACCATACTTTCTACGATTTTTGTAACTTTGATTTCTTCAAAATAGGGCTTCACCCTTTGTCCATTCACCTTAAATGTCTCATTGGTTTTCAAGTTTAGTAGTTTAATGACTCCATAGGAAAACGCTTGCACTATTTGAAGTGGTCCACTCCAACGGGACTTTAATTTTTTGGGAAACAACCACATCTTTGAATTAAACAAGAGGACTTTCATTCCCGGTTCAAAGGTTCTTCTAAGGATCAATCTGTCATACATAGCTTTTGTTTTCTCCTTGTAGATTCTTGGACTCTCATAAGCCTCATTCTTAAGCTCATCAAGCTCAGAAATTTTCAACACCCTTTGCTCTTTTGCTCTATCCAAGTCCATATTTGTGGCCTTGATTGCCCAATAAGCTTTATGCTCTAATTCCACTGGTAGGTGGCAAGCCTTGCCAAAGACTAATCTATATGGACTCATTTGCAATGGTGTTTTGAAAGTTGTTCGATAAGCCCACAGTGCTTCCGAAAGTCGGATCGACTAGTCCTTTCTCATTGTGCTCACCATCTTTTCCAGGATTTCCTTAATTTGCTTGTTGGATATCTCGACTTATCCGGATGTTTGGGGGTGATATGGGGTTGCCACCTTGTGTTGGATGCCCATCTTGGTCATCAACCTTTTGAACCATTTATTGCAAAAATGGCTTCCTCCATCACTCATGATTGCCTTGGGGGTCCCAAACCTGCTTAAAATATTTTTCTTCAAGAATTTCAACACAACATTAGCATCATTAGTCCTAGTGGGGATAGCCTCAACTGATTTGGACACATAATCCACTGTAAGAAGGATAAATTCAAAGCCAAATGACTTGGGAAATGGCCTCATGAAGTCTATTCCCTATACATCAAAATTTTTTATCATAATAAAGATATTAAGAGGCATTTCATTTCTTTTGCTAATGTTTCCTACTCTTTGACATTTATCACATCTTATACAAAAATTATAAGCATCTTTGAAAAGAGTAGGCCAATACAAGCTGCTTTGAAGAACCTTCTCAGCGGTCTTTTTCCCTCTAAAATGCCCTCCACAATACATGTGAAAAAAATTATAGCACTTATAATTGCTCTTCTTCAGGAACACATCTTCTAATAATTTCATCCCTGTAAAATTTGAACAAATATGGCTCATCCTAAAAATAGTACTTACAGGAATGTAGGAACCTCTTCTTTACCTTAAAATTCAATTCCTTTCTCACAACACCACAAGAAAGATAACTAGCAATATTGGCATACCATGGTGCTTGAGTTAAAATGAACAAGTGTTCATCCAAAAATTTTTCAAAAGTATTTTCACAAGCAATTTCTGCATCATTATCGTGAGAGTTCAATCTTGAAAGATGGTCAGCTACTACATTTTCACTTCCTTTCCTATCTTTAATTTCAACATCAAATTCTTGCAACATCAAAACCCATCTAATAAGCCTAGGTTTAGCTTGTGGTTTAGTCAATAGGTATTTCAAGGTCGTGTGGTCTAAAAATACTATGGCCTTGGAACCTAGCAAGTAAGATCTAAATTTGTTGAGTGTAAATACCACAACTAACATTTCCCTTTCAATGGTAGTGTAATTCACTTGTGCATTATTTAAAGATAAACTTGCATAATAAATTATACGCATCAATCTATTCACCCTTTGGCCCAAAACAGCTCCAATGGCATAATTTGATACATCGCACATGATTTCAAATAGCAAATCCCAAATTGGGGCAAGAATTATAGGGGCAGAAGTCAATTTTTCCTTCAAAATTTTAAATGCCTCCAAGCACTTTTCATAAAAAAAACAAACGGGATATCTTTTCCAAGTAAATTGCATAATGGATGTAAAATTTTAGAAAAGTCTTTTATGAACCTCCTATATAATCCAACATGTCCCAAAAAACTTCTTATCCCCTTAACAAATGTGGGCGGTGGTAGCTTCATGATTAAATCAACTTTAACTTTGTCTACCTCAATCCCCTTATGGGAAACAACATGTCCCAAAATAATGTCATGATCAACTATAAAGTGACTCTTTTTCCAACTCAAAGTTAGATTACATTCAATACATCTTTCTAGTATAAGAGTCTACTTATGTAAACAATCGTCAAATGTATTGTCAAAAATAGAGAAGTTGTCCATAAATATCTCAATGCACTTGTCCAACATATTGAAAAAAAAATTAAAAGCATACATCTTTGAAATGTTTCCAGCGCATTGCAAAGTCCGAATGGCATCCTCCGAAAGGCAAAAGTCCCGAAGGGCCAAGTGAAAGTTATCTTTGGTTGATCTTCCGGTGCTATTGGAAGTTGGTAGTAACCTAAAAGACTATCAAGAAAACAGTAAAAAACATGTTCAGATAATCTATCAAGCATTTAGTCAATAAACGGTAAAGGAAAGTGGTCTTTCTTGGTGACATTATTTAATTTCCTATAATCTATACACATTCGCCTCCTTGTTTGAGTTTGTGTAAGAACTAACTCTCCTTTCTCATTCTGGACCATAGTTAAACCTACTTTCTTGGGCACAACGTGAACAAGACTGACCCACTTGCTATCGGCAATGGATAAATTACCCCTTCATCTAGCAATTTAAGAACCTCTTTTTTTGACTACTTCACTCATATTAGTGCTAAGTCTCCTTTGAGCCTCTCTCATCAGTTTAGCTCCTTCCTCTAAAACTATCTTATGCATACATATAGAGGGACTAATATCCTTGATATCGTTCAACCCTTAACTAATGGCTCTGTTGAATTTTTTCAATATTGTCACAAGTTTATCTTCATCATCACTTTTGAGAGTTGCAAAAATTATCACTGGTTGGTGTTGTTCTCCCTAAGAAAAATGTACTTCAAATGCTTTGGGAGTTCCTTAAGTTCAACCACTTTTGATTGAATCTCTTCTTCCTCAATTTCAAGTCCCTTCTCATTATTCTCATCATCCAACATAGACTTGCATTCTTTAATCTCCGCATCGGAAATCTCAATCTCTTCACCCAAGGTTAGGGGCATCTCTAACTTGTCTTTACTACTTTTATGCAAGAAAACTTCTTCAATAGCAAGATTAGTAAAATCAATAAAAGAACAGTCTTCATAAACAACAGTAGTGGGAATAGGATAAGTGTTAAAAATTAAAAATTCCACAGTTTTTTCTAAGACAATCATAGCTAATTTTCCATTTTTAAAGTCAATCAAAGTATTAGTTGTAGCTATAAATGTCCTCTCTAATAAAATTTTATGTTTTGAATCCTTAGGAATTTCTTTCTCCATATCCAAGATAATAGAATCAATGGGTACAATCAAACCACCTACTTAAACTAGAACATCCTTTATGATTCCCTTAGGGTATCTAAGAGTTCGATCTGCAAGTTGCAACACCATTTTAGTTGGTTTAAGTTCCCCTAGCTCTAATTTTGAATAAATAAAATATGGCATAAAGTTTATGCTAGCTCTTAGATCACACATGCCAATGGTTTCTTTTCCATTTCCCATGAAGATCTTAACCATAAAACTACCAGAATCCTTTAATTTTGGAGGTAACTTGTGTTGTAAAACAACGCTTGTTACTTCTGAAACTATCACATTCTCATTTAACTCATACATTTTCTTTTTAGTGTTTAATTCCTTGAAAATTTTGACATAAGCTGGCTATTTTTAATTACCTTAAGTAAGGGTAGGTTAATACTTATCTTTGAGAGCATGGTATAAATTTCAGAAAATTATTTATCATGCTTCTCATTTTTTAACTACTTGGAAAGGGAATTGGCAGTCTATATGGATTTGGAGATTTATACAGCTTTGGCGCAACGGATGCCACCTCACCATCCTCATTCAGCTCACTTGGTTGAGTTTTGCCCTCATGCATTTTCTCCGCATTTTGTTGAATTGTACCTGCATCCAAAGAGTAGTCAATTTTATTATCACCGATTTGATTATCAATTACCTTACCACTTCTTAAGACTGTGATTCCTTTGGCTTGCTTTGATTGGCTTAGAAAATTTTCTTTTTGATGGGCTTGAAGTTGATTAGCCAATTAACCCACTTGAGTTTTCACCTTTTTAAGTGATGTCTCCAAAGAATCAAACCTCTTGTTGTTCACCTCTTTGTTTTGGGTGCTAATTTGAATGAAAGCATTTAAATTATCTTCAAGTGTAGGTTTCTTGACTTGCTCTTGGCTTGAAGTCTGCCCTTGAAATTGGGGACCTCTTTGATACGATTGGAAGGGCTGTTGAGGTAGGACGTGTTGCTGATTTTTTCAATAGAAGTTTGGGCGGTTTCTCCAACCGGGGTTATAAGAATTTGAATATGGATCATTCCTACCCCTTTGTTGGAAACCTTCAAAGGCATAAACTTGCTCTTTTCCCTCCTGGAATTGATCAAAATTTGAAGTTCACAAATTTGCATTATGGCCTACAATACCACATGATGTACATGTTTCTTGACTTGGTATAGGTGTGCTTCCTCTTTTATTTAGCATCTTTACTTGTCTTGTTAATTCTGCTAACCGCCTTGCTATCTTAGAATCTGAGTTCAACTCGTATGCTCCTCTTCTCCTTTCCCCAATATTCTTTTGCTGCGAATTTGCTCTCAACATTTCAAATAATGCAACAATTTTTGCAGCTGTCTTTTCACCTATTGCTCCCCTACTGTATTATCCACTGTATTTTTGCTCTACTCAGTGATTCCATCATA
Source organism: Garcia nutans (assembly GCA_947685225.1). NCBI lineage: Eukaryota > Viridiplantae > Streptophyta > Magnoliopsida > Malpighiales > Euphorbiaceae > Garcia > Garcia nutans. The sequence continues at coordinate 59,429,537 of CANTUV010000007.1, forward strand.
AAAGAACTGATTGAGCAGTTGTTGTGGATAATAATGATGAGGGCATTGAAATAACAAGGATTTAAAATGATCCCATGCCTCATGAAATGGTTCTCCATCAAATTGGGTGAATGTTGCTATACTCTCCCTAAGCTCCTTTGTTTTTCTGGTATGAATAAAATTTTTCCATAAATTTGTTATAGACTTCAGTCCATGTGGTTAAGGAATTCTCCAGTAAAGTCATTAACCACGCCTTCGCCTTATCCTTCAAACTGTATGGAAAACATCTCATTTTAAATTTATCTTCTGTTAATGCTTGCAAAGCGAATGTATGCAAGGTTTTGTAAAAATCTCAAATGAAATTGAGAGGATCTTCATTCGGCAATCCATGGAAGGAGGGCAGGATACTATAATGAGTATTTTTGAGTTCATAATTTCTTATTGCGTTGCTCAACCGAATATATGACATTGTTACTCCAATGTTTGGTCGGGCAAACTCCTTCATTGGTGGTTCCTCTACTTCACCGATTTCTACCTCCGTGTTCTCCCCAATTTGCTCTCCGGTGTCTTCTCCTTCTTGCCCCAAAGGATCTACTTTCTCGATTCTAGGAGGTCTATGAATATCATCTATAAATGAAACAAATTCATTTCTGTAGGACCTTAGTCCTTACATAAATCACTTAGGCAAATCAAAAAGAAACACTTTAAACACTTTAAAAAATTAAAATAAAAGAATCAAAATACTACTAACAATTACTTTCCCTGGAAACGGCACCAAAAACTTGTTGCGCTCTACTTAATACTACTACAAGCGACACTCGCAAGTATACGAGGTTATTATAGCAACGGTGATCCCCCAAGGTCGTCTCACAAGAAAGGTGTTGCTGTGACACGGTCAGTGGCTTGGTCGTGTCTCTTGGGAGTGTCGTTGGCTACTTCTTTTTCTTCTTTTCTTAATAAGTTTCTTGCCTTTGATGAGGGACACGACCAAGCCAGTAAGAGTCTTGGTTATGTCTCAATGTCTTTCCACCACCTACTTGGGATCCAACAAGTGAATTTAAGCTTCATTTTTACACTTCAACCTAAATCAAATACTTCAAGCAATTTTAAACACAAATTAAAGAAAAAATTAATTAAAAGCTAATAAAATTACCCTAAAAATATGTACATATATTACCAAAACACATGATAAGTAGAAAAGCTCACATATTTTTAGGTAGTCCTTTTCAGAGTGCTCTTTTTTATATAAAAAAAACTTTTTTTAAAATATAAAACCCATCTTCCACCCTTTTCATTATAAAATTTAATATGATCTTTCTACATGTATTATTTTCCATTCAAATTCACACTTTCAATAATTCTTTTCAAGCATTCTTATCATACACCAACAACACAGCGAGGTAAAATATTAAAATCTCTCTTTGATTTCTTTTTTATTTGTTTTTAAATCTCTTATGTCCTCTTATTTCCCTTTATATTGATTTCTCTATTTGTGCTGAGTTTATGACGAGAAAAAGTTAGTTTCCTCATATACAAAGTTATTTTTTCTTCTTTGATCTCCTTCCAAGCTTATTTCAGTGGTGAAACTTAATTTTGTAAATATAGTTTTGTGGGATTTGTAAATATTGTGGCCAATTTAAGATTCTTGTCTTATCTATATATTTTTGCAATCATTACATGTATTCCCTATAATTTGTAATTATTTATCTCACTATTTGTAAACAAAAATATGCAATCATTGTTTTTATTATATGTTATTTGCTTAAAACAAATAAATACATAAGTAAATGCTTAATGCTATTATAGGAAAAAAAAATTATAGTTACCTGATGTTGAGTTTTGATAGTTGAGGATTTCATGTATATTTCTTCAATGTTCACTAATTACATTATCTATACTCAGTGAATTTATAATGTCTTGTGTTGAGAATTTTCGGTCAATTTTCTCTTACCAGGAAATTATTTTGTAGTTCTCCTTGCTGTATTTTCTATATATTTTTCAATCTCTAAAATTTTTTTGATCAATAATCTCTGTAACTTTCTTTGTTTTTTTGGACAAAGATACAATTTAGATCATGTACTATAACGTGTGGATCATATTGGACCTTAAAGTTTTTTTTAAACCAAAGTGAAACTTTTTTTTTAAATTCGAGTAAAATTACAACTTTTTAATGAAATAGTTAACCAAACTAATGGCAGGATTCAATTTGAATCTTAGTCAAACATCAAGGTCCAGATTGAATTTTTTTATGATTTATCAATATTAATATAATATTTTTAAAAATAAATATTTAATATTAATAATTCATAATTTTGAATAATTAATTTTTATAATATAATAATTTATAATAATTTTAACAAAAAATTAATAATTTAATAAATTATAATATTAAAATATTAAAATTTTGTGATTTATTTTTTAATTTTCTTCAATTTTTTATTTTTTATATTTTTAAAATTTTTAAAATTATTTTCTTAAAAAAACCATTGGATTAAAAATAAAAAAATCTTGACTTAAAAATTTATAATTTATTTACGCAAAAATAGTTACACTAAATAAAATTAACAAAATGAAAAAAAAATCATTAATTCCAACATATAACTACCAATTCTACAATCTCAGAGAAGAAACCAAGGCTATAATTATTGTAAACCCAAAAAATAGTAAAAAATAAAATTAATTATTTATTATTATGAATTATTAATATTAAATACTTATTTATCAAAATTTATTTATTAATAAATAATTTCTAAAAATATTATATTAATATTAATAAATTATAAAAAGTTCAATTTGGACCTTGATGTTCAACTAAGGTCCAAATTAAAATCTGTCATTAGTTCAATTAACTGTTCCGTTAAAAAAGTTTCAATTTGACCTGAATTTGAAAAAAAAAACTATTTTGATTCAAAAAAAACTTTAAGGTTCAATTTGGTCTACATGCTATAGTACAGGATCCAATTAGATTTTTGTCCTTTTTTTATTGAAATTTTATGTCTAATTTGTGTTTTTTTTTTATCAATTTTTCTGTGTTGTTGTAAATTTTTTCCTCCTCACTGTGTTCTTCACCTTTTATAGAGGAGTTTTCCTCTTAACATTTTTTACTCAATTTTTGTTGCTGTATTTTTCCATTAATTATTGCAAAAAATATTGTAAAAAATCAAGAGTAGTTTCTTGCAGAAATAAGGAGTTAATTGCCTTTTTTCTTGATTTAATTTTTTTATATATTTTATTTTTGTTTTTTAATGTGTTTTGTATAGAATAATGCTTAACCCTAAGAGTGTTTAATGCTTAATATTAGGGACTCTTTAGAAAATAAAAGAAAAATCCAAGGCTTAACTTTAGGAGTATCTAATGCTAAATATTAGGGACCTTTTTTCTTCTTTTTTTCAAATCAATTGGAAATGAATATAAGGCTTGACCTTAAAAATATCTAAAGCTCGACTTTAGGAATTTTTGAAAAATGAAAAGAGAACCCAAGGCTTGACCCTAGGTATATCCAATGTTCGATATTAGGAACTCTTTTTTTTTAAGAAAACAAAGGGAAATTCAGATCTTGACTTTAGGATTATTTGAAAAACAATTTTTGCTTGCATACTCTTTTGCTTGTATTTATATGAATCCAAAATTTCTTGAAAATGCTTAAAACTCCTAGGTCATGCATACTTGCATCAAAGTGTTTAGAAAAAATGTTAATTTTTTTTTAAAATCATATTTTTGTGATTAAGATTTTTTTTCTTTTGAAAGAGAAATATAACATCAGAACTGCAATAATCCATGAATCTGGAACAAATCCAGTACTTAACTTTAGTTACATGATCCTCAAGATGTCTTTTTCGGTTCTGTTCAAGTAACAACTCTGGATTTTAAAACAACATCGTCTGTCATTGCCTCTTTAAGTATTTTGTTAGCAATTCTTTCACTCATCAAGGCGTGCTCTTTTCATTCTAAGTTTATAATTTTGACATATCACCTACATATATGCTAAGCTTAGTTTTACCATCTTTTAGCATTGCATCTCCTTTTTGAAATATTTCAAGAATAGTTTTCAGTAAAATATATGTCTTGAGGAATGGATTGGGCAGGAATATTAGTCTATCAATTCTCTCAATAGTCATTTTATCAATTTTTTTTATGGTCACTTATTTTCAAAAGGTGGAAATATGTATAAGGAAAAAGAAAATTTTATTAAGGAAAGCCAATGAATCATGCAATCCTAATGATCATAAGTCTGAATTAACTTTGACTAATCCCTAACTATGTTTATCACATCTTCTTCTCTTCTCCTCCTTTCAACTTTAGACATAATTCCTTTTTATAGCATCTAAGTTTATTGGATTTGGCACAAATCTTCTCCATCTATTGGTTAAAATGAGAGCTCCTCTAGAGAATACTCTCTTCACGACGTGTGGACCTTCATATTTTAGGAGTCCATTTTTTTCGAGGATCTTGATGCCTAAGAGTAATCTTTTTGAGCACCAAATCTCCTTCTTGAAACTCCCTTACCTTCATCTTCTTTGTATAGGCCTTGATAAGACATTTCTAATACAATTGACTATGACACAAAGCTGTCAATCTTTTTTCTTCAATAAAATTTAGCTAATCATAACGACTTTGCACCCATTCAACATCATCGAGCACAGCTTCTATAATAACCGTGAGAGATGTAATCTCAACTTCAATGGGTAATACTACCTCTATGCCATATACTAAGAAAAATGGTATTGCCCTAGTAGATGTTCTGATTGTGGTTTTATAAACGTGAAGAGTATAAGGAAGCATTTCATGCCAATCTTTGTATGTTATTGCCATTTTCTAAATGATCTTCTTGATATTTTTATTAGCTGCTTCAACTGCACTATTCATCATTGGATGGTATGGGGAGGAATTATGGCGCTTAATTTTAAATTTTGAGCACATCTTTGTCATATCCGTATTCCTAAAATTCTTTGCATTGTCAGTTATTATACGCTCGGGTAGGCCATATCGACATATGATATTTTGTTTAATGAATTTCAAGACCACATTCTTTGTCACATTGGCATAAGAGGCTGCGTCTACCCATTTTGTAAAATAATCAATTGCTATTATAATGAATCAATGACCATTAGAAGCTTTAGGTTATATTGGACCAATCACATCCACTCCCCATATAGAAAAAGGCCATGGGGAAACCATCACATGTAAGGGAACTGGAGAAGTGTTGATATCATCAGCATATATTTGACACTTATGACATTTTTGAAGATAGTTAATGCAATCGAATTCCATTTTCACCCAAAAATAATCTATTCTAAGAATTTTATGAGCCAACACATGCCCACTCGAATGTGTACCACATAATCCTTCATGAACTGCTTCTATCAATCTTTGGGCTTCTCTTTCATCCACACATCTAATCAGCATTATATCATAATTTTTTTTATACAGGTCATCGCCACTCAAAAAGAAATTTATTGTTAGTCGTCGAATTAGTTTTTTATTAGTGTATGAGGCTTCTGGAGGGTATATCATATTTTTTGAGATACTCTTGATATCATAAAACCATGGCTTACCATCACATTTTTCTTTAAGGTTTGTACAGTAAGCATTGACCCCTCTAGTTTCAATCTTGGTAGGAGGCATCTTTCCACAAGTGTCCAATAAAAAAATTGTAGCTAATGTGGCTAATGCATCTGCAATTTGGTTTTCGATTAGGAAAACATGATCAAAATTAATGAATTCAAAGCTTTGAGCTGAATCAAGAATATATTCTTGATAAGGTACCAATTTTGAATCTCTAGTTTCCCATTCTCCTCTCAACTGGTTGATTATCAATGTTAAATCACCATACACTTCCAACCTTTTGATCTTTATATCAATAACAACTTGTATTCCCAAGCATAAGCTTCATATTCATCCATGTTATTAGTGCATTCAAAACATAATTTGGCTATCACTAGGAAATATTTTTCCTTCAAAGAGATTAGAATCACTCGTATCCCACTTCCTAAGGCATTTGAAGCTCCATCAAATTTCATAATCCAGTTTCTTTTTTATCTTTGTTCTTCTTCCACCAAAATTATTTCTTCATTAGGGAACTCATAATTTATTAGTTGATAGTCTTCAATAGCTCAATCTGCCAAATAGTCAATTATAATACTCCTTTTTATCACCTTTTGGGTGATATATATAATCTCATACTCAGTTAGTAAAAATTGTCATCGAGCAACTCTCCAAATTAAAGCTGGCTTTTTAAAAATATACTTAATGGGATCCATTTGAGATATCAAAAAGATGGTGTAGTATAGTATGTAGTGCCTTAATCGATGAACAGCTCATGCTAATACAATACAAGTTCTTTCTAACATAGAATATTTTGTTTCATAATTGATATACTTTTTACTTATATAATATACTTACTCCTTCCTTTCTGAGATATCATGCTGCTCGAGAACACCACGCATTGAGCTCTCAAGTATAAGAGTAGAGGACGACTAAGTATAGGCAGTTGCAAAATTGGAGGAGTCTACAAATAATGATTGATTTTATCAAAGGCTATTTGACATTCATCATTCTATTTCCCTGGATTATTCTTCCTCAAAAGCTTGAAGATAGGCTCGCAAGTAGCTGTAAATTGTGATATGAATCGATCTATATAATTAAGTCTTCCCAAAAAGCTTCAGACATCCTTCTCGGTATTAGGGGATGGCATTTCAATTATAGCCCTATTCTTATCGAGATTAATCTCAATTCCCCTCATGTTGACTATAAACCCTAATAATTTCCTCGATGAAACTCTAAATATGTACTTTGCAGGATTTAATTGGAGTTGATATCTCCTTAGTCTCTTAAACAATCTTCTCAAAACTGCTTAAACAATCTCATACTCAATTAGTAAAAACTGCCATTGAGTAACTCTCCCAGTTAAAGCTGAATTTTCAAAAATTTACTTAATGGGATCCATTTGAAATATCAAAAAGGTGGTGTAGTTTACCATATAGTACCTTAATCTATGAACAGCCCATGCTAATGCAGTACACGTTCTTTCCAACATTGAATATTTTACTTCATAATTGATAAACTTTTTACTTATATAATATATGACTTGTTCCTTCCTCCCTGAGTCATCATGCTGCCCGAGAATACCACCCATTAAGCTCTTAAAAACTATCAAGTATAAGAGTAGAGGACGATCGGGTATAGGCAATTGTAGAAGTGGAGTCTACAAATAATGTTTGCTTTTATCAAAGGCTATTTGACATTCATCATTCAATTTTCCTAGATTATTATTCCTTAAAAGCTTGAAGATAGGCTTGCACATAACTGTCAATTGTGATAGGAATCGAGCTATATAATTAAGACTTCTTAAAAATCTTTAGACCTCCTTTTCGATTTTAGGGGCTAGCATTTCAACTATAGATCCAATCTTATCAAGATCAATCTCAATTTCCCTCCTGCTGACTATATACCCTAATAATTTCCCCGATAAAACTCCAAATATGAACTTTGTAGGATTTAATCAGAGCTAATATCTCCTTAGCCGCTTAAACAATCTTCTCAAAATTGCAACGCGGTCTTCACCATGTTGAGATTTTGCTATTATACCATCAACTTATACTTCTATTTCTTTATGCATCATATCATGAAATAAGATAATCATTTCTCTCTGGTAAGTTGCCCCTGTATTCTTTAGTCCAAAATGTATCACATTATAATAAAATGTTCCCTAGAGAGTAATAAAAATTAATTTTTCCTTATAATCAGGATCAATTTTAATTTGGTTGTACCTTGAGAATTCATCCATTAATAAGAACATATGAAATTGAGTTGTATTATCTACTATCACATCAATGTGCAGTAGAGAAAAATCATCTTTTCGACTTGCTCGATTAAGATCTCGATAATCAATCCTGACCTTTCCATCTTTCTTAGGGATAGGAACAATGTTAGCCACCCATTATGGGTAGTTGACCACTTCTAGGAAACCTATCTCAAACTTTTTTTTTACTTCTTCTTCTATTTTCAACAAAGCAACCAATTTCATTTTTCTCAACTTTTATTTTACGGATTTACATTCTAGCTTCAATAGTAAGCGATGCACAACTATATTTGTACTCAGCCCTAGTATATCCTAGTATGACCATGCAAAGTCATCGATAAACTCCTTTAGCAATTTAACCATCCTTTATTTGTGTTCTAGAGATGGGGATGCACTAATCCTTATTTTCTTCTTATTTTCTTCGGTTCCTATGTTTGTTGTCTCTACTGCCTCTTTTGAAGGTTGTATAATTTTTCCATCATGTTCCATTATCCTAGTTATTTCAGGTGAAAAATCCTCTTCGTCTTCTTCATCAGATGTGATTTCAAAGATAGAGTTATCAAAATCATACCCAAACTTAATTTCATCAAGATTTAATTCATTATTGGCATTCATGGGTAAAGTGAGTATAAAGGAAAAAAATTATTAAGATATAGAAATTAAGCAAAAGGTAATTGAATGAAAGTATCAAGGAGAGTTCAAGAATGGAGATGAAATTTGCACTTTATTTTTATTAAAAATTATTTTGAAACATTTGAAAAAGGGATCCAATGTTAACATTTTTCTAAGATATTGGCCAAAATCATATGAAACTAATAATTTGGATTACTTTGATTGAGATGGAAATTCATAAGCCTTCCAATTATTCAGATCTTATCCTGGTATTAAGGTGCAACCCATAAAACTGCTTCATCATGAGGCTCATTTTCATTCACCATAGTCACTAATGAATTTTCTAATATTATCTCCACATCTTGTGAATCTCCTGCCGTCTCTATTTTTTAATAGAAAAAAAACCAGCACTTCTGAAGGTTTGCCTTAGGGGTGAAAATGTCATTTTCTCCATTGAAACTTTTTGTTTTGCCAATCTTGCCACTCGACATTCTTTTTTCTCTTTCTAAATCATCTTCTTATCTTTTTCTAGTAATCTTGTATCCCAATCAAGCTTTATTGTCGATGTCAGGAGGAAGCAGAAAGACATTGATTCCTTATTTATGTCTTCTTAAAACTTTCCTTGGGGAATAGCTTACCCTTAACATTTCTTTTGCCACCATCATAGTTATAACTGATAATCGAAGAGTTGGCATGACCAATTCTTCTCCAACATATAAAGTGTTTGCTATTTCAAAGGATTGGAAAGAACTTTCAAAGGTTTCATCTGAGACAAACTTAGTGATCAAAAGGTCTTCTTCTCCTAAAATTTCAATCATCTTTCCTTCAATGATGAATTTGACTTTCTGATGTAAAGACGAGCATACTACTCTTGTTGATTATATCCATGGTTGTCCCAATAACATACTGTAAGTTTATACTATTTTTATCACTTGAAATGTGATATTAAATGTGATTGGACCTACTTGGATAAGTATTTTGACATCTCCTAAAACCTCTGTCCTAATGTCATTGAAGGCCCGAACTATCATAGAGCTAGGATGCATATATGTCTCATCAATTAATGGCATTGAGAGGGTTGTTTTAGGTAAGATATTAAGGGATAACCCATTATCAACTAAAACCTTTGTAATAGAATATCCTTTACATTGGACTGATATATGTAAAGCTTTTGTACACCTAGTCCTTTCTGCAAGTATTTTATCATCAGTGAAGGATATGTAATTAGCTGCCATTACACTCATAACTATGTTGTTCAAGCTATCTACAGAGATATCGTGGCAAACATGTGCTTGATTTAGAATCCTAAATAGTGCATTTTGATGAGATTTCAAATTCAAGATAAAAAATAGTAGTGAGACTCTAGTTAGGGTTTTATTCAACTGTTCAATCACCTTGTATTCACTTTGCTTAACCAACTTCAAGAATTTACATGTCTCATGCTCAGAGACTGGTTTCTTTACTTCCAATTATGGGTCATTTTTAGTAACCACGTCTTGGAATTCTCTAGCCTCAATATGTTCCACCAATTCTCATTTTTTGGCTTTCCCTTTCCTATGCATTTCTAGTTCTTCTTTTTGGTGATTCTCTACTTTTTCTAGCGTATAGCAACACCCACTTCTTGCCATTCCACCTATACCAGAGATATTAACTACCAATTCAATTTCATTGCTTTCTTGGCATATACCAGGATTTTGACTCACTACCTCACACCCATACTTTCAAAGAACTACTTTTGAATCCTTATATTCAAAAGAAGCTAATGTTTTGATTACAAGTTTTAGGATTTTTGAAGACATATCAAATTTTTCCTTTTTCGTTTCTCCGGAGTATGATATTACAATGGGTGCTGGAATAAAAATATTAGTAGACACCATAATCACATCTTCCATTTTCTTTCTTTCTATTCCAAAAATAACAATTTTAGCATTCATCATTTTTTGAACTTTTACCCTAAACTGTGAACATTCATTGATTGTATGATCTAATGTCTCACCATGGTAATCACAAAAAGGTTCTTATTAAAGGGAAGGTTTGTCCCCTGATTGGCTTTCAATAATTAATCCAGCTTTGATTAAAATTTAAAAAAGCTCCCCAATAGGCATTTGAAATTCCTCTATCTTCTCCTTATATTGTTGAATCTCATCCTCAATAATGGCATTGATTTTGTCCCCCTCATGATTTGTCAAAGGATTATTGTTCACATTAGGAGGTCTTTGATTCTTGATTAAATTTCAACCACCCCGCATTTAAAAGACTCTGAATATTTCTTTTAAATGTAGTATAATTTTTAATAGAATGCCCAAGTGGCCCGATGGTATTTACACTTTGCATTGGGGTCATATCATTTGGGATAAGGTGGTTTCATTGGTTCCAATGGCATCAAGTACACTTGTTGTCCTTGTAGTAGTTGAGGCAATAATTTTATATAAGTTATCGAGATAGGATCGAATATTTCTATCCTCTTTTCACGAGGCTGATTATTTTGATGCCTTCCTTGATTAGGCTGATTTGTTCTATTATTTGATCCTTGAGCAGGCTTAGGATCACCACGTAGAGTGGAATAAAAAATATTTTGAGAACTCATGAATCAATGAGCGTGAAAAGGGAACTAATACATTTTAGGCCTTATATTAGCCATATAATGTGATGGCGGATGATGATAATAAGTTTCTTTAAGTTGTGGATCTCCTCCTTTCATGTGGTTTTCTCCCTCTTTCTTTTTACCTAAATATTGTCTTTTTTATGCTATTCCCTTCAATACTTTGCTCCTCAATTTTTTTTCTTTTTTCATGCCTTGCTTAATCCTTTCCCCCCAGCTAACACCAAATTTGAAAAGTTGGTGGTTGTGTTAGCTAGCAACATATTATAGAATGGTTATCCTATTCATTCTAAGAAATTGAATATCATCTCCTTATCCGTGAGAGGGAGACTAACTTGTGTTGTTTTATCTCTCCATCTTTGTGCATATTCTATAAAAGTTTCATTGTTTTTCTTTTCCATAACTCCAAATCATCCCTGTTAGGTGTCATATTCATGTTATGTTTACATTGCTTCATGAAATCATTTACCAGATCTTTCCATTTTTGAATGTATGTTCAATCTAAACTCATGTACCACCTCATTGTTGGTCCTGTAAAATTTTTCTTAAAAAATATGAATTTCTTATTACTGATGTATGCTGCAATTCTACTATAGAACATTGATAAATGACTTTGAGGATAAGATAGTCCATCATGTTTTTAAAAGTTTGGAGTCTTAAACTTCAGTGGTATGGTCACGTCAGGTACCAGGCATATTTGGGATGCATTAATGGTTCTATACATATTGACCTCTTCAATTGCCTTTAAACACTCTTTTATCCATTCTATCCTTTTTGAAATAGGTTCAAGACTAGCTTTTTTGAAATTTCTTTGCACCATTGCGTCATCCTAGTCTGGGATTATTATGGGTTCTTCAGGAAAAATAGGAGGCCTTGGATTATTTGATCTTCTCTTGCTTGCTTTCCTTGTGGTATTCTTTGAAAAGGTTGAGAAGCACCGACATTTTCTGCTGGATGAGTATTATTACTTAGTCCCTTTTCTACTAGCTTATATTATGGGATAAAACATGATGGATATGCAGGATCTCCCATGGCACCTGTAAAAGGATGGGCTATCAGAGTTTTTGATCCTAAGGAATTAGGCAGGGTTTCTATGGTATTCTTGCCTTTGAGTAATTCTATGAGTTATGCCAATTGATTTCTTATTTCTGAAGCTTCTTTCAACCTATCTTTTATCTGGTAGATCTCTCCCTTCATTTCTTCTTGGGCTTGGTTTTCAATAAGTATGGTCTTTGAACCGTAACGATGAATCAAGTCAGATTTATTTTTTGAAAGCCGGGCTATGTTGACATTTCTGATAATATGTTTATCTTACATTAGAAAATATTTTTATTTAATATTTTTCATTTAAATGAAATCATGATGCAACATTTATGCAAACTCATGTAAAAAGATAAAAAATATATAAATAATTGATCATCCTTTAACAATAAAAAAAAATACAATATTTTGCTAAATGAGTTTATCTATACCCTCAAAGTCAGATTTCTTTTTTTATTTATCCTAAATGAGTTTAGAAAATGCTACAACAGATTTATCTAAAGGTGTGAATGGTTAAGTTCTATTCCTAATAGTATAGATCCACCTTATTTTACCAAGTTTTGAGGTTCCCAGACTGTGGATAATCCCACTATCATCCATAATTTGGACTAGCAAGTTCTCTCAGCCAATACATGGCTAAAAGAAAGTCTGAGTGATAATTTTTTTAAAGGTCCTATCGGATTTTTCCACGGAGGCAATCCTACTTCATCCTCATACTGAGCCTATTAGGGTAATAGGTAACTTCCTGATCTTTAAGTGAATGTGTGATAAGAGACTTGTTAGTTGAAACGTGCGAATAATAATATGGACGTAATTAAATATTTTAGAAATATGAAAAAATGATATTAAATAAATCTCAAAACATAATTAATTAATAAGACATAAACATCATAATATATATATATATATATATTAACCCCTCTATTTAATAACTAGCTAGTTCCCTAGTGGAGTCCCCTATAGAGATGTATTTGGTTTTTGTCAGCTTATGTTTAGTTGTTATTATTTTTGTTATGAGTTGCAACCAATTAATTATAATGTTTAATTGGATACATATTAGTAGTCTGCATTTTTAAAGATAAGGTTCTGAGGGTTGGTTACGTGTAGGGAAGGAAAAATACCATATGATGCCCATAATTGATACTATAATTATTGCGATGTTTTCTTATTATGTACCTTATTTATAAGATGAATTATATTCACTGCATAAACATAAATTCTAACTATGTTTTCTTTTATTTAATTATTCTTGTATTTTTTATTATTGTATCCACTATCTGGACACAAGTATTATTTTATTTTTTAAAATTTTATTTGTTACATTTTTTTATTTTTCAATGGTTTTATTAACTTTATGGGCACAATTTTTTATTATTAGTTGGTAACTTAATTCCCACATTCACTACCCGAATGTGAGAATCTTAAATTATTAATTGGTTTAATATCTATTATATTTATTTTTTAATGATTTTATTAGTTAATGATTTAATCATTACATTCACTATCTGAATATAAGAATTTTATGACTTAATATTTGTTAAATTTATGATCATTATTTCTTTTATTATGCTCACTCCTTGGACACAATTGATTTAGTTCTTTTAAATATATTGTTCGTTTATTTTATGTTTGCAATTCGTTAATATAAATTTTTTTAAAAATGTATTTTTTAAATTAAAGTAGACTTGAGTTCGAAACTTTATTTCATATGGCTACATATCCGCTTGAAGAAATCAAAGTCTTTGTAGCTCAAATATTTCTTTTATTATCATTATTATTAACATTGTTGTTATTATTATTATAATTAGGTGCACTTTCTGGACATAATCTTTTTGTTAGATTTTCATTGTCATTATTTTTATTATCTTTGTTTTTATTTGATTCACATATTATTATTATTATTATTATTATTATTATTATTATTATTATTATTATTATTATTATTATTATTATTATTTAATTTGTTATTTAATTTTTATGTGATATTTTTATTTTTTATAATCACATCTAATTTATAGAAATAATTAGTGAACCTATAGATAAATATTAAATTTGTTTAATAATTATTATATTCACTGGTTGGATATAATAATTTCTATTACTTTTATTTTACCTCATTAGCGAAAAACAAGATGTCTTTATTATAAAGGATTAAAAAAGTAAAATTTAAAATACTAATGTTAATGGGCTTGTTAATAGAATTTTTTTTTTATGTTATAAATTTATAATAAATGACCCTTAAAAAATAAAATGTTATCAACTACTAAAGTATCTCATTTTTATTCTTTGTACTCATTATTTATATTCTATTAAACATAAGAATTAAAATAGTGAATAACAATTAAGTAATAGAAAGATGAAATAAATAATAAAATATTTAAAAAATTGAGTTCCAATGTAAAGCCATTTCCTGATATTACACTATATTATATGCGTGATAGTTGAAACTTCCCAGATAATAATAATAATAATAATCAAAGGGAAAAGTAACATAGAACCACTCAAGGGATGACCTGCTAAGTAAAAAAAATATTTTTAGAGTGCTTTTTTTTAGATGGTCCTTTTTAGAGTGCTTTTTTTATTAAAAAAAATATTTTTCTAAAATGTAAAACATATCTTCCACCCTTTTCAGTATAACATTTAATATGGTATTTCTACATGTATTATTTTCCATTCAAATTTACACTTTTAGTAATTCTTTTCAATCTTTCTTATCTACACCAACAATACAACTAGGTAAAATATTAAAATCTCTATTTGATTTCTTCTTTATTTGTTTTTGAATCTCTTATTTCCTTTTATATTGATTTTTCTCTATTTGTGCTTAGTTTATGACAAGAAAAAGCTAGTTTCCTCATATACAAAGTTATTTTTTTCTCCTTTGTTCTCCTTCCAAGCTTATTTCAGTTGTGAAACTTAATTTTGTAAATATATTTTTTTTGCGGATTTATAAATGTTGTGGTCAGTTTAAGATTCATGTCTTATCTATTTATATTTGCATTCATTACGTGTATTTCCTATAATTTGCAATTATTTATCTCGCTATTTGTAAAAAAAATATGCAATCATTTTTTATTATATGTTCTTTGCTTAAAACAAATAAATAAATAAATAGGCAAATGCTTAATGTTATAATAGGAAAAAAAAAACTTATAATAACCTGATGTTGAACTTTGATGGTTGAGGATTTGATGTAAATTTGTCCAATGTTCACTGATTACACTACTTGTATTCAATGAATTTTTAATGTCTTGTGTTGAGAATTTTCAGTCAATTTCCTCTTACCAGGAAATTGTTTTGTAGTTTTTCTTGCTGTATTATGTATATATTTTTCAATCTCTAAAAATTTTTTTGACCAATAATCTCTATAACTTCCTTTGTTTTTTTTTTTTTTATAAAATTTTTCTCTCTAAATCTGTGTTTTTTTTTTATTATCAATTTTTCTATGTTGTTGTAAATTTTCTCCTCCTCTCTCCTATATGTGTTCTTCACCTTTTATAGAGGAGTTTTCCTCCTATCATTTTGACTAACTTTTTGTCACTGCATTTTCCCATTAATTATTACAAAAAATATTGGAGAAAATTAGGAGTGATTTTTTTGCAGAAAAATCAAGAGTTAATTGCCTTTTTTCTTAATTTAAATATTTTGAATATTTTTTTTGTTTTTTAATGAATTTGGTATAGAATAATGGCTGTATTATAAATATTTCATTAATAATTTATTTATTTACCTTTAATTATATTTTTTATTATTTTTCTATGAAAAAATGGATTACTACAATACTGAATTTGTTTGTTAAGGTTTCAGATTCGTAATAATCTTGGGGTTTTGTATCACCAAGGTACCAACCAATTCATTTTATGCCCAAAGCTAAAATCTACTGCCAAGGGTTTGAAAACATGGGACAAAGACAGTAATATGAATGCAAGAAAGAGAATAGATCAGTTGCAAGAACTTAAAAGTATATACAAGAATAATCTAATATTGGATTTCCAACACAAGAGAGAGAGAGAGAGAGAGAGAGAGAGAGAGAGAGAGAGAGAGAGAGAAATATGTTGGAATAGGGTTGGAAGAGAGTCAGAGAATGGAAGAGAAGTTTTGGTCCCAAAGATCCATACTCAAATGGCTAGCAGATGGATGTAGAAACACTAAGTACTTATATGTCACAATAGTTTAGAAAAGGCAATCTAACATCATATATAAGCTATGGACGGAGGATGGCAGATGGTTAGTAAGGAGGATGAAATCCAAAACCTAGTCCTATAACATTTCCAAAGCCTTTACAATAAGGGTAACTTAACTAATCCAAAGGAAAGTGATTGAATGTATCAATAAGCAGTGGCGGAACCAGAGACTTGTTGAGGGGGGGGGGCAAAATTACCAAGAGAAAAAAATTACAGACGAATTATGTATAAAATTGAATATTTAATATTACAATAGTTCAACAATTAATTTACATTACTAGATTGACTACACCTAAGAAGTGGTAATTGTATTCTACGACTTTGCATTTTTTGAAAACGTTGCATAATAGCTTCATTTTCAATTTTTACAAAAATTTCCTTCTCCACATAACACACCAAGCAATCGGTCAGAAAATCATCTCCCATTTTATTGCGCAAATCCGTCTTGATAATGTTCATTGTTGAAAAAGCTCTCTCAACAGTAGCCGTTGCAACAGGTAAGACTAAAGCTAACTTGACAAGCAGATATACCAAAGGAAACATAATGTCATAACCCGTCTCAACCATTTTCTGAGCAAGAGTTCCAATGTCATGGAGGTCAGAGAAAGTTGTATTCCTTCTTACATCAGCAATGTAGGTCTTAAGTTGATCTTCAAGTATCATTCGATCAGTATTGGTGAAATCATTTGGATATAGTTCAGCAAGACGAAGTAATCGAGATCGCTTGAAGTTGGAGAATGAATTTATAGGTGAAAGACAAGCAATGCATAAAAGCAATTCCGAACTTGTTTCTGTAAACCGATTTTCCATTTCTTGTGTAATAAAATCAACAACCTATTATTGAATAAAAGAAAATTAAGTTGTATTATAGAAATTTATAGTATCATAATACGAAGAAGAATAATTACCTGACAAAATATTTCCACTCGAAAGTAGTGATAATAAGTAATAGGAATACCAGCACGCTTAGAACGTAGACGACCAGGAACATTATCTTCCATATTAGGGACCGTGACATCATGATCTATGCAAAAATCATTAACATCTTGTAATAATTCATCCCATCCATTTTCCCTGAAGTCTTGCAATTGCTGTTTGACCGTTGCAATTAAATGTACAGCATTGTCCATGCATTGATCCTTTCGTTGTAAAACTTGAGATAGATCATTTGTCAGTCCTAAAACTGTCTTCATTAAGTAAGTAATGAAAATAAAATCATAACTTTCCATTTTATCAATCAAGCCCACAGCAGTCCCTTGAGTTCTTTGTTCAACTCCATCCTCTATTATGTTTTCAAGAACCGCTTTCACTGCTGACCACATAGACAGAAGCCGCACAATTGTTTTATAATGAGAACCCCAACGCGTGTCACCGGGTCGAGCCAAACTTGTTTCTTGATGTAATCCTCTTCCTGATTGAATATCACCTCTTTCCAAACGTTGAACGATTTCATCATGCTGTTTTTGACGGAGAGCATCTCTCCTTTTACATGAAACTCCAACCATATTCACAATCATTGTAACATATTCAAAAAAATTACTCACATATCTATTGCTCCTCGCTGCTGCTACAAGCACTAATTGGAGTTGATGAGCGAAACAATGAATATATCTTGCTTGGGGATTTTCATTTAAAATGAGGGTTTTTAACCCATTGAATTCACCTCGCATATTAGAAACCCCATCATAACCTTGGCCTCGAACTCTACTTAGTGACAACCCATGTTTTGCAAAGAAATCTTCAAGTGCACTTTTTAAAGACAATGCAGATGTGTCACTCACATGTACCACTCCAACTAATCGCTCCATCACTTGTCCCAACTTGTTAACATATCTCAATACCACAGCCATTTGTTCTTTTACAGAATTATCACGAGCCTCATCAATTAATATAGAGTAAAAGTCATCACCAACGTCCTTAATAATAGTTAGTGTTGTCTCTAAAGCACAAGCACTCACTATTTGTTTCTGGATATGTAGAGAAGTGAGTTGATTATTTCCAGGAGCATTTGAATTAACTACATTTCCAACATCAATATTGCGTTGACTGTACCAATTGAGAAGTTCAAGAAAATTACCCCGGCAAAAAGACTTTTCTGACTCATCATGTCCTCGAAAAGCTAAGCCATTTGCTAAAAGAAAACGTATACAGTCAACAACAGCTGTCAAACGTGTCCGATAATGCCTCTCTTGCTCTTGGCTATGGGAAGATAATATATGAGACACACTTTGTCTTTGATTTTTGAAACCAACATATAGTACTCTTGCATTATTGTGTGGACTATTGGGACCACCAACGTGTTCATTAAATCTCTCCGTGGCCTTTTTCCAATTGCGAAATCCAATTTCTGTGAATACATTGTCTCCTCGTTTTGATCCTCTATTCGAACTAAAAAGATAACACCAGAAACAAAATGCTGCATCTTTGGAAATACTGTATTCCAACCACTCAAATTTAGAGTACCAATTCTCTCTAAAACTCCTCATAATGTTTCCAAATTCTGTTTGGGAAAAATTATGGCCACGTGGTTGGCAAGGACCTTTAGCCACATATTGTCTTCTAATATCATCCATAATCTCAACATCAAACTCATAAATAGGTTTACGCAATGCGGGGTCACCCATAATATAATCAAAACTAATATCCGGACGCCTTATATCATCACTAGATACCTCCTGACTTGCATGACTACTTAATGTAGGGATCGATGTCGAAATAGGGATATTAGAGGATTCACCATATTCATTTCGTATTCTCTTAGTCTTGATCACAAATTTATCCATATCTGTTCAATTTAGAATTAGTTTAACCTAAGTTATATTCAGCATTTAAAACAATAACAAGACATTAAATTGCATTTTATATTTAAAACCTAATAACAATTCACAAAACACTAACAAAAGCAATTAATTCAACATAATCACAACACATATCATTTTAATTAAATTATTATAATTAATTAAAATTCAAATAAACAACAATATATATTTATATAGAAAATAAATTATCAATTTTTACCTAAATCTTAATAATCACAAATACAAATAATAAAAATAAATTCAATTAATACAACATAATTAATAAATTAGATTCTATATTTAAAAATCATATTGAATAAATTATACAACATAATTAATAAATTAATACAACATAATTCAATTAATACAACATAATTAATAAATTATCAATTTAAATTATACAACATAATTAATAAATCTATTTTATATATAAAAAAATTTCCAATTCTTTACCTAAAATAAAAATTTACAAATCACCATTTTTTAACCTAAAAAAAATTATCATCAATTCACAAATCACAATAAATTTAATTAATTTAACTAATTAATAAACTATATTCTACATTTAAAACCCAAAATAAAATCTATTTTATAAATAAAAAAATCACCAAATATTTACCTAAAATAAAAATTATCAAATCTCCAATTTTTAACCTAAAAATAATTATCATAAATTCACAAAACTATATTCTATATTTAAAATTAAAACCCAATATATAATCTAAATCTTTAATTTTATAAACCTAAATTATAATAATTACAAAAAAAAACAAATTAAATAATAAAATTAAAAAAAAATTACAGAAATTTAAAATACCTGTTGCTGCCGCCCCGCCTCTGCCTGCTCGTTGTGCTGTCGCCGTCGCCCGTCGCCTCTCGCCTGATCGCCTGCTCGCCGTTGCCGTCGCCCGTCGCCTTCTCTCTCGCCTGATCGCCTGCAACAACTCCGCCTCTGCCTCTCTCTGTCTTGCCTCTCTCTCTCGGTCTCGCTCGCTGCTGGCTCTTAAATTTTTTTTTAACTCTAATAAGTGAAACGGCGCCGTTTCACTTAATAGATTAAAATTTTACTCTATTAAGTGAAACGGCGCAGTTTCACTTAATAAAGTAAAAAAAAAAAATTTGAAACAGGTTGTCTTCAACCTCGGTCTCGCTCGTGCGTGGGACTTGGACTGGGAGGGGGGGGCAGGGGCGGAGAAGCAGCAGGGGCAACCAGGGGCGGAGGGCCGGCGCTCTCCCTATATATGTGTGCATTGCCGCCGGCGAGGGGGGGTCGTCCGCCCCCACACGACCCCCCCCCCCCCCCAGCTCCACCCCTGTCAATAAGATCGTTCTAGACCAACTTAATGCAACATTATGTGCTACACCTTTAGAACTAGAAATCAGAGATGCAGTTTTCAACATGAGGGATAAAGCCTTTAGTCTAGATGGATATTCGAGAATCTTCTATCATAAATTTTGGTATGTTATCAAGGAAGAAGTGATTAAGATAGTCTAATATTTCTTCATCAGTGGTAGAATTCTAAGAGAGCTAAACAAAACAAACATTATGCTTATTTCTAAAGTATTATCTCCAGAGCTTGTAAGTAAATTTAGACCTTTCAGTTTATGTAAATTCTCATATAAAATCATCTTTAAACTATTAGAATCTAGATTAAAAGCCCACATGCACAACTTTATTCATCCTTCTTAAGGGCTTTCACTCTGGGAAGAATTATTCATGAGAATGTACTTATTGCTCAAGAACTTTCCATCATCTCCATTCAAGTGGTTTAAAAAGGATCATAATATGGTTCTAAAACTTTATATGAATAAAGCCTATGACATGGGTATATTTTTGGAGAAGGTCTTACTTGCCATGAGTTTCTCTAAGAGAGTCACTAATCTATTTATGTAGTTTGTATCCACCGTGACATATAATGTTTTGTTCAATGGTAGCATCACTGGTACTTTTCATCCATCTAAAGGGTTGAGGTGGGGAGAATCCTATCCCCTTTCCTTTTCCTCTTTATTTCTAATTTCCTTTACTTGTTGGATAAAGCTATGCAGGGAAATGACATTTTTGAAATTATAATTGCTAGAACAACCCTTATTTTATCTAACCTATTATTTGTTGATGATGCTTTGGTATGTACCAAAGCTACCATTAGTGAAGTACTAAATATAGAGGTAATTTATATGAATTTCTATATTTATGTATTTTAATTCTAATTAGATTAGGATTTCTAATTGTAATTTCATTTAAATTATAAATTTTTTCCAACTAAAATAAGGAATATGACCATTGACTATTACTTAGAAATGGTCCTCAAACTCTTATTTATTAATCAAATTTTTATTTATTTTTATTTTTTTATAGCTTCTATACGTGAACAATAATAAATTATATTAACCTACCACAGGTAGAAGGATTGATAAAGCACATGTATGTATGTCAGCGAGGTCGTCAGTTCAAACCAAGATTCGTAACAATACCTCTAACGCTACAGGCAATAAATGTACTCTATGTGGAGCTCCTCCATAAGCCTAGAATAAAATGGAGGACCCTAGCTGGTGGGCTTTTGGGCTAATTTCTTTAGAGTTTACTTAGGTGGTCAGGTTCCACTCTAAAAGGGTGGTCGGGCTTAAATTATTATTATTATTATTATTATTATTAGTTTCAAGGCAAGTGACTAGAAATATAAAGATTTGAATTATCTATGTCGTTGAGGCAGGTACCCGAGCCTGATCGATATTATCGTCAATTTTTACAGGTCATTTTAAATTGGCATTTATCCTTTTCCATAATTAGTGCTGCATATCAAGAAATCAAATTAAGTTGGCATATTAATGAAATATATATTCACTACCATTTATATTACATGCTGCATTAAGTATAATTTGTGAAATGAACATCAATCAATATGATAATACATTTTATCATTAGTCTAAATGGAGATTTTATTTTTATTTTTTTAGAAAATTACATAAAATATTATATTTTCTTTCAAAATATCATTTATAACATTTTTATATTTTTATATTTTTAAATTATAAAAATATTTTTATTTTTTATGATATATATATATATCGTATTTTTATAAATTTTTTATTTACTCAGTATTTTTTATTTTTTTTAAGTTATTTCTCCTACCCACTTCGCTTCACTCCATCTAACGGACAATTGTTAAATAACAAATTATTGCCTAGAAAATTAATTAAAGGATAGAGCTTGGGATTTGGACAATCTCTAAAAAACAAAAATGTATTTTGGTATAAAAAGGTAAGCTAAGTTAAAAATAGAGAAATTTCAAAAGAAAAATTAAAAATAGAAAAAATTTAATTAAGTTTAAATATTATTAATAAGTTTTGAGAGAGTCTTTCTCCTACCCACTTCGCTTCACTCCATCTTACAGACAATTGTTAAATAACAAATTATTGCCTAGAAAATTAATTAAAGGTAGACAGAGCTTGGGATTTGGACAATCTCTAAAAAACAAAAATGTTTTTTGGTATAAAAAGGTGAGCTAAGTTAAAAATAGAGAAATTTCAAAAGAAAAATTAAAAATAGGAAAATTTTAATTGAATTTTAATATTGTTAATAAGTTACGAGAGAGTCAATAATCAATACCATTACATATAACTGCAGAGTATGAATATTCAAAATAAAATTAATAATAAACACAGCTAAATCCGAAGAAGAAGAAGAAGAAGAAGAAGAAGTTAATAAGTTACGAGAGAGTCAATAATCAATACCATTACGTATAACTGCAGAATATGAATATTCAAAATAAAATTAATAATAAACACAGAAGAAGAAGAAGGAGAAGGAGAAGGAGAAGGAGAAGAAGGAGAAGGAGAAGAAGAAGAAGAAGAAGAAGATATAAAGTTACAATTGCAAGAAAAACACCAAATTACAATTGCAAGAAAAAGAAGAAGAAGAAGAAGATATAAACTTACAATTGCAAGAAAAACACTAAATTACAATTGCAAGAAAAACACTAAAATTTTTATGATAACAATTGGAAGGCATTCAATGAATTTGCTTGGTACACTTGCAATTACATTTTGCAAGTACTCTTCTTTGCAGGCACCAAAATGGTAATACTTTTGATGACTTGATAGCACAACATTTGAAAGATGGCAATGAATCACTTGTATGAGATTGTCTAAAATCATCAAAATCAAAGTAAAAATCGGTGTTCTTTAACCTCAGAAGATTTCACTTCCATTTTCTTTTTACCAAGGCCAATTTCCTTTACTTGATTTTCTTCAAGAAACGAGTCTTAGCCTCCTTAGTTATATTAACATTTGACAATGGTAACTTGATTTCCTTTGCTTTCTTGATTTTCTTCAAGAAACGAGTCTTAGCCTCCTTAGTTATATTAACATTTGACGATGGTAACTTGATTTCCCTTGCTTTCTTGATTTTCTTCAAGAAATAAGACTTACAAGTCTCCTTTGTAGTAATAACATTTGGTAACCCAATTTCAATATTCTTGATTCTCTTCACTTTCTTGATATTTTTAAAGAAAAAACCCTTAGTTTTTTTTATTGGGAAGATTAAGAGCAGATGAGCTTGACAGGCTATAGATGGCTGGAGGGAAGGTAACTGGTGGAGAATTGTCAAGATCTGTAGCATTTCTTGGCTTTCCAGGTTGTGTTTCCCAGTTGAAAGGCACTGATCCAGGGCAACGATAAGTAGAATTTTGGCGTGAATGTATAACAGAGGAGCTCCTGGAAATTATTTTCTTGTAAAAGGCTGGATCAAGTTGGTATAAATCTGAGATAATTCTTCTCTTTGGGATTTAATGTGCTTAATAGCCATATCTTGTAAATAGATATGTTGATTGTAATTGAGCAATTCCAAGTTTATTTAGTAATTAGATGAAACTTTATATGGAAGTAAATCAAAGATATGAACTTGGATACAAAATATAATTATGCCGAATCATATTGACCAAGAATATTCACTTGTGCATTGATTTTAGCTTCTATGTTTTTGTTATCTTCAATCACCACTAGCACTAAATTTATTTATTTATTTTTGTCATAATTCCGATCTCTTTTACTTATTTTTAGAGATAGCTCTAATATTTTAGAATTAAATTAAATGCACATTTCTATTATTTATCTTTTAAAAATTTCATAATTTATATTTTTGTTTTAACTTCAGAGAAATTTAAAATTAATTTTAGAGAATAAAAAAACACATTAGTACTTTATTAAATAAAAAATATTGATACTTTAATTTGATATTCAAAAATTCTTACATTAGTAATTAAAATGTGGTCAAAACATTAAAAAAAATGTAAAATTTTAATACATATATATATATATAGAAAATAAAGATTGATATTATATTTGCATGACTTACAAGTTGAATCCTAATTGTATATATCACACATTAAATGGAAAATATGTCCTTTCTCATTGGTTGTTTCTTTTCCTTTTTTTTTCTTGGAATTTTTTTCCCCTTTCATTCTTTTTCTTGGGGAGGTGGAAGGCAAGTTGTGCATCTTTTATATTTGATTAATATATTTTTTCCAAAAACCCAATTGGAAGATGCTACCCATTTTGGTTTGCCGAGATTAAATGGAAAAAAAAAAAATTTAACCACCACCTAATAGCCCGTATATTTATTTATTTATTTACAAAAAAGATCAAAGATGTTTATTTAACATATATACACACGCATAAACATATTTATGTAGATAAATGGATGTAATCAATAAGAAATGGTTTAATCAGTTTGCATCTTAAGATAAATATTTGGTTGACAAAACAAAAGTTAATATTTACAGGTAAAACTGATTTCATTAGTTAAGGTTCTTTTCAATTAATACTTAGGGTCTGCTACTTAAAGGTCAAGCATATCAATGTTGTAGAAGAGAAGAAAAGAATGGGCAGACCTTGGATGTAGGGTGAAATAGCGAACAAACAATTCAACATTTCTAGAACTCTAAACAGTATCGATGTAATCCAAAACTAGGTGGAATGGAGGAAAAATATCCATACAGCTTTCCCTGACTAAATTGTGACCAAGAAGCTTACTGTCCATAAAGATTCCTTTTTTTCCTATCACAGAACATGAATTAGAGTCGGATAAAAGAGCCATGAATCCAAATTCAGTATACTGCAAGCCTTTATCATCATCCTTCATTGAATATAAGCATTTGCATGTAGAAAAGGACCATAATCTACACTCCCAATTAGGATCGGTGCGGCCCAATGCAAGAAAAAAGCATTTAGATCCAGGTTAAGATCCATCACTATTGCACAATCCTAGATTGCTAAAACTAATGGAGCAGCAGCAGCTGCTAAGAACCCTGATGCTGGTTATATTCCAATTTCAGCACAAAAGTATCGAATATCTGGGTCCACTCCCAGTAGCAACTTTCAACAATCAGTTTATGAAGCCTGATAACGGTTTGGGCTGCAATTCAAGGAGAACCAGTTGAAACTTGATATGTAAGCAATCTCTTTGATTAGGCAGCTCAAGAACGTTAATAACACTGGATTATGCTACAGAGACAGAGAGCAACTGGGAGCCACAATTATTCCATGGTTTCAACATAAATCAAACATATTAGCCACCTTGATGAGTTCCTCAATCCAGGCTGCCACTGACTTGAGAAACCTACATTACTCATTCTCCAATACTGATCGGATCCCTAATTGGAGCACCTCGCCATTCTACTAATTATTTATCCCAAGTACAATCTCATACAGTCAGAGACGGAGATAAAGGGGGTCCCATGGGGCCCTGTTCCCCCCTCAATTAAAAATAAAAAATTTTTAGGTATATTTGAGAATGAATATTACATTGGTTGAGATGGAACAGCTTGGTCTTACTATGTGAGAGCACGCAACTTCGATCTACGCTCCCAACATTTTTCATCCTTTTTTTCCAATCTTTAAAACTGGGCCTTTTAATCAAGCCCATTACAAACAAACAAGATTTGTCAATGACTCTGCCCATTACAAACAAACAAGAATAACTTAATTGTGACTCTTTCTCTTCTTTCTCACGTTTCTTCTTCGTTAATTCCTTTTTCTTTCTTTTTTTTTTCAGATAACAGTTTCTTCCTTTTTCAATTTCATTCTTTCACCGATTGGCACCAGCAAGGCAGCGGCAACAAGTTAAGAATAGGTACACCACTTACTTTTAATCTCATATTTATTTTGTTGCAATTTTTTTATCTTGCTAAAATGAATTGAAATTTGAAAAATAATGAATTAAGAAATTGGCTTGAATACTTGAGGACATTATAAATTTGAAATGTTTAATTTGATTTTGTAGTATGAAGTTTTTTTTTTTTGAGAAAAGTAGTATGAAGTTAAATTGAAATTATTATTTTTTTGTAGTTTATAATCTGGAATTTTTTTATTTCTTTTATAATTTGATATTTTTAATGTTTAGTATTTAAGTTGAATTGGACCCCCCTTATCTAAAATTCTGGCTACGCCACTGCATACAGTGAAACCAAAGATAAATAGAATGAACTGAAAATGTAGATGCATTAACAGAAGAGCCAATATAGTTGGTGCACCAAGGTTCAAGCTCAATAGGTGCTAGGTTTAGCACTTTTAACATGGCAGATTACCCAAATACGGAGCATTCTTTATTGCCTAGGCACACAACTTTTTTAGCCTCCATCTAATTTTTTCCATTTACTAGATGTTATTTAAACTATCAATATAAGGATGGGTATTATTTTATGGTGCATCGTAATAAATCCAATTAATTAGAAGTAACTAAAATAAACTAGTGAAGAGGACTAGATTGATACTGCAATGTTTTCAATTTAAAATCACACCAAAGATGAAACAAAAAAAAAAGAAGGGTTTTCTACAATCCCCTATCAATTACCTCTCATTATCTCTCCATTCTATTCTTCAATTGCAATCCCTTTGTTTTTAATTTTTCATTTCTTCCACTCTCCTCTCTCTTTCTTGTGGTCTTTTTTGTTTTATCTTTTCCCTCCCCATCTTCTCTCTCTATCTTTTCTCCACTCTTCCTCTCTCTTGTCCTTTTGTTTTCTTTTCATCAGATTACCTATTTTTTCTTCTATTTCCCCTTAGTTTTTCAACTGAATTACAAAAAACCTAGAATACAGTTTCCCTCACTCACAAAAAGATACATTCTTTTTGTCTCAAATACGGATTCTATTACTTTTGTCTTTATTTTTATAGCCTAAACTTGCAGAAGAGATCTTATGCATTTGCTACATCCAAAATGAGGGACAGTCACTACAAGTTAGTTTTCATATTAATGCAGCATGTCCATTATAAATTTTTTGGGATTCTTTTTTTTTTTTGGCCTCACCTCTTATGCCTTGTGGCTAGGCTTTAGGATCCCTGTCTTGGTGTGCCTTGCACCTTTATTGACTATGCTAACACTAGTGAAATTTCGCAAATTGACAAGCCCTTATGAAAACATAGATTGACAAAGAGGTGATAATCTGGAGAACAAACTTCGAAAGGCACAAAGTACCAGAAGTCAAAAACAATTCTATAATAAAGTACAATAACAGAATTGAAATAATTATGCAACTGATGCTAGAAAAAACCATGTAACTGCTCGCATGACAACAAGAATGATGGTAAGTTAATGATGAAGTATTGTTTGAGGACATTCCCAGGGATTAAAAAGTCACAGTTTCATATGTTCTTATCCTTGCATAAAAATGGCATGAACATCCTCAATACTTGAAAACATAAACTTTTTAGGACAGTTGATAACATCAGAAGACGGAATAGGTACTTTTTCTTTGCCAATGTATCTATTGGTGACATGACTCGTGGTTGCACATAATTTTTCCCCCGATAAAATATAATGGTTTCATCTCCAATAAACTGTATGGGAATCCCACCACTCAATCTGGCAATTTCCTGAGCATATTCATGCAATTGACCAGGTTTTCAATGCTTGCAAATGACCTTTACAGTTTCATGTTTCTTCCAGTGCATATGCATATTAAGAATTACACCTCCAAATACTCCTCTTCTACCAACTTCCGCATAATTGGACCTTTTCTGGGTTATCTTTTTCACAAAAAACCGTTCCTCACCCGTCAGATCATGTGGTTTGACCTCAGGACCCTGAACTTTTGGAACTTCATACAGCTTAAGTCTTTCAATTAACAAGGCTTCCTTCATTTTGGCCTGTAAGTTTAACAAAAGTAATGAATATTAAAATTGATCTCTAGCAACTATTAAGTTTCAGAAAAAAAAAAAAGTTAGCCTTGTGAGAAGAAAAAAAGCCCTAATATTACTCCTTTGGTCTGATCACAAACAGACACTAATAAAGAGGAAAAAACATGTAGAGTCATTTTTGAGATTTACCCAACCCATACTTTGGTCAAGTAATAACAATTTATTTTAAATTGGTAAGATTTGTCAATAACTCCACAATGATGATTTGGCACATTAATAATCTAAAGGTCCATTTTAATATAGCTAGTCTGAGGAAAGGTGGAGGTCGGAATAGAATGTGGCCGAACAGTTTGGCAAGGTCCCTTCCCAAATTTCGATTTGAAATTATTAAGCATTTGGAATTTGTCATCTTGCCTATCTTTTATAATTTTATGCATAAAACTCAAATTCAAAAATCCAAACAATAATTTCTAATGTTCATTTATCTAAACTGACTATAATAAAATTCCAAATTGGGCTCATATTGCATGTCTATTTTGACCAAAAAAGAAGGAAAAATGATAAAAGGGTAAAAGGAAGAAATTTTTTATTTATAAAATACTAACTAAACTATCATTTAGCAGATGTTCTTTTCAAAGAAAAGGAAAACTATTTTAATGCTATAAAACTCTCCATCACATTCACCCTCCTGGAAAACAAAAGGTATAAAATGGCTTCTTTCCATTTTCAAACTTACCAAACACTCAAGTCATAAAAACATGAAGACAACTTGGTCAATTCAATAATGTTGTGAAATAAAAAGTTCATCGGGGGATGAGAATTTTCTCAAAAATATCACCTTCACCCATAGCTATAGCAAGCATTAGGGTATAAAGAGTAATTTACCCAATTTTAAATCTTTGCAATAACGCTTCAATTCTTTTCTATTAGATGTACTATCACAACCCTCTTAATTGTTATTGCTTTCCAATAAGCAAACAAAAACAGATTTTAAATATTCAAAACAATAAACAGAAGTACCACAAATAATTCAAGCTGGAATAGCTAAGCTCAACCTCTATACATCCATACAACCATTTGCTCTGAATTCAAAATCAAGGGCTTAAACAAAGATTTTTGAATGATTTGAAATTTGTTTCCGACTAAGGGATCAAAGTGTCGCTAATATTCCCTATGTTCAATTCCCTGAAAGGCTTGATTTTGAAAAGGAAGTGTGAATTCCAAATCAAATTATTGGAGAATGTGGAGAAGTGAAGAATAAGTTGTACAAGAAAGAAAAATTTTGGTTCATTCAAGTTCTTTTATCACCAAATTTTCCAAATGGACTGTTCTTGGGTTATAAAAAATCCATAATACATTAACCTTATATTCACATTGCAATTCATGCCAAACAACCAAGAAAAGTCCTTAAGAGCAATTCTCGAAAAAAAAAAATTCGAGAGACAAATCATTTCCACAATAAGATAATCACTAAAACAATTCTCATCATTTAATATAATGCCAACTCAGAAATTTTTTCTTCCATCTAACCAAGTGTAACATTTTTATTTAGATCCTTAATCAATAAAACCCACCTTTGTCCATTTCTACAACTCTAAACCTGGCTTCACAATTAATAAGCAACAAACTTGACTTGAGAGAAAGAAGTAATCACTACAAACAGAGTTCCTCAACTTGCAAAAAAAGAGAAGTGTGTGGAAGTTTAATAATCAATTGACGAATAAAAGTGATTATAAAACTTAACATTTAACCAAAAAAAAACTTTTAATAATAACAATAAACAACATGGAATAGCCCCTAGTCAGGTAGAATTCAGCTCCATAAACATAGTCATCATGCAAAAGAAAATAACTAATATCACACAAAAGATTAAAACTCCATGAACTATCATTAATGAGAACTCACAATATAATAGAGCATTTGTATGAGGAGGTTTAATGCAGCCAGAAAGAACAGGACAGCAAGGTTATACTCAACAAATATGGGGAAAAAGAAAACAATTAGAAGTGCACTCACCCTCTCTAGCTTGTACTTAATTCTTTCTTCTGAATTTGCAAATTTCAGTTTCCTCTTCCTCTTGACAGTGAGCCTACGCAGATCCCTCTTATTAGCATCTTTTCGCATTTGCTTCTCTCTCTTTCTCTGCATTTTCAGTCTCTTCTTCATCTGCTACTTCTCCTTTTTTGGAGGATCAACCTCGTGCATTTCAAACTTGGGTTCTGTGATATCACCAAGTTTACAGTACCATGGCGCAAGTATCGAAATACCCATGGCGGCTCAATTATTATTATTATTACTATTATGTAGCTAGATTTACAAGGCAAATTTGGAACTGCTCTACAAAAGAGATCTGTTACGTTGTAAAACCAGAATCTGATTGAATTATCCATTAATGTTGGATTATCCATAAGCATTAATGGCAGCAGCAATTACTTCTGACACTGTTATTGATAGTTATAGAATTGGATAGAATTGCAAGTGCCACGCAGGCACATCACAACTCAAAACTCCTCCTGTTTAGAAACTTCAATTTTACAAAAATTTAATTTCATTTTCTTATTCTTATGTTTTGAAAAATATAATTAATTAATAGTATTTATTTTTTTTTTAAAAAAAACTGATTTTTTTAAATTAAATATTTTTAAATAAAAATAAAATGAGGAATGAATAATTTTTTTTTTTTAAATTATTCCAAATAACACAAAATTCAAATAATTTTTAGTACTCTAAAATTAATTCCAAATATATGAATTCATCGAAAACAGAATTCAGCTTACACATGAACTTTTTCCAAAAGATGGCACAATTGTACAGTTGACAAATAAAACAACTTGTTTCTCCTCTCTCTCTTCTCCATTCCTTCCCATGGTTAATTTGATTTTCACAACACTTTCTCATCTGCCAAACAAGGTAAAAAGGAAAATATGAAATTCTATCCAAGAAATGAGTCTTTAACCCTTTTTTTTTCTAATTCATTCAAAATTTCAACTTATGTATTTTAATTTCCATAAAATATGTAGGGATTTACAGCTTCAATTCTTCATACACTAGCAGGAAAATTATTTTGCATCAAGATTCAAAATTAGAAACAAAAATGGTTGTTTAACATCATGAACAGCTTAGGTGTTCATAATTTTTTTTCCTTTAAATAACTTTTTAATTAAGAAATCCTAAAATCTTTTTATTATATTTTCCCCCCAAAAAAATCCAAAATCTAGATATCATTCAAGTAAAGTCAGTAGCATAATAAGAGCAATAAATTGCACCTAATAATAAATTCCATCATATTACAAATTTATATATAATCAAACTATAGACAGAAAAAAAAAACCACAATTCAACACAAAACCCTTAACTTTTTCGAACAAACACAAATGTTAAAAGAGAAACACAACGCTATTCAGTTCAGAAACCATCTAAACTTCACTGAATAAAACATAAATCCTACCAAGAGTTGAATCATTCTGCTCCAGAAAACCAGTAACATTTGTAAAGACAAGATACACAAGCATAGCAACATTTTTTCCATTAAACCACAAATTCTCAAGGTATTTCTTCTGTTTCAATTCTCTAATGGAAATTCTTGTTTCCTTCCTGTAAAGCTCAGAGCAACTTCAAGATTTTCTCTTTATAATATGTTTTCCGAACAGAAAAGGCCATTTAGTATTTGTTCTGTTTCAATTCTCTAATACAAAAAAGGCCATTTTGCTTGATGACACCATTTTCCATGCAGCCCAATTGTGAATTACCTTTTGGTGTGCTTTCTCTTATCTTTTGTATTATATTGGATGCATGTACTATGGCATTATGTTTATCTATCTAACCTCTTAAACTAATTCATCTCACAAGCATGAAACCTAAATGAGCTTCATGGGCTAACTTGATGTGGAATGTGTAATGAAGAACTATAATCATAGGATTGCTATGATTTTCATATTTGAAGTTTTAACCAGGTTTCATATAACACAGCTCACAATAGGAATTTGTTATTCTACTCTACTACACTATTTAAAGCTTATGAAAAAGCCTACTAATTGGATGACTGATAGTTTTCTACACACATTACTGTACATGCTTCTCTTGTTTATGAACAACTTCTTCTATTTTTGACCTTCATATACTCTAAACATATCCTTTAGTTTCAATGATTTTTTATCGTCAAGTACTTTATATTATTGATACCTTTCAAAAAGTAGGCAACCATTTTGCTTTATGTTTAAATTGATTTCAGAAAATGGTGAATTCATCATATATGGAGCGATAAAAGGACATACGTATAGATTTTCTTGGTCAAGCCTCCTATTCTCCAATATCTTTCCTGCTAGCTGACTCCTCCCTCCAGATTGCATGCACTTCATCGGTTCGGAATCTCTGAGTGAAAGTTGACTCTTCTAAAGGCGTTGTTGTACCATGAGCAAAAGCTAAGAGGCCAGTATATGCAATCATTGCTCCGTTGTCAATGCAATACCTATCATCTGTTGCATACAGTGTTCCACCCCGCTCAGAACACATTGTTTTCATCATTGCCTGCAGCCGCTCATTGCAACCCACACCACCAACAATAAGAACATCTTTCTTGTCACAATGTGCCATAGCCCGTTCTGTGATCTCCACAAGCATAGCAAACACTGTTTCCTGCATCATATCATTTGGATTGGATACATCAGAATAAGATACACACATACACCTCCTCAGTAAAATTATATAAGCATATAGCTTAAAGTTTTAGCCAAACTCAGCATCAGTCATTCACCTCTAAGACATGAAGGCATTGAAAATAAATTACCTGGAGGGAGTAGCACAAGTCTGCAGGAGTACATTCATTATTCTTAAGCTTCTCCTCAGCAGTAGCCTCAATAAAGCTCAGTATTCCACTAAAAGAAACATCCATCCCTTTCACAACATATGGAAGGTCTATAAATTGCTCTCCTTTCTTAGCAAGCTGGTTAAGAAGCATATCATGAAAGTGAAGATGGGAGCACTAACATATTCAAGTTGAGCAGATATAGTGTCACAATTATATAATATGCTACAGGTCTAATCAAGTATGCACCTAATTCATATCAAATTCTAATATAAATAAAACCTTCATTTTCTGCAAGAATAGTATAAAATTCATTGGCATAGGGAAATGAATGATTCATGAAATATGCCCTAGACAGCAATAATGGTTTTTTTATGGGCCAGAGGCACCAAGCTAATCGCAGAAATAAATGGATTATAAGAAACACTAGCAAAAAAAATACAACAAATCAAGAAATGTCAAATTTTGAGCTATTGTAAATTTGTAATCATTTCGCAAAAGGTCACAAATATAGGGTTCAATAAATGTAGGTGTATCATAATTTTGGATAAAGGAATTAGCATATCTCTTTGTGATAACTACAATAACCTAACTTTTATCTTTAGAACACCCCAACTTGTGCAAAATGGGATTAAAAATTTTAACAACCTAATTTTTAGCTAACATCTCCTTGAGAAATAATCTCTCTTTAGTTAACATCTCCTTGAGAAATAATCTCTCTTTATGATAACGACAACAACCTAACTTTTATATTTAGAACAGACCAACTTATTCAAAAATGGATTTAAAAAATTTTAGTTAATATCTGCTTGAGAAATAAGTGCTAACGATAAGCAGAATTAAGACATGCAACCCAGACTAACATCAAATATATTGATTTTTAGTCATAGCACCACTTCTACCCACAAACAACAAAAACTAATCAGACAAATTGACGTAAATTCATAAACCACATCTTCCCAATGTATTATTCACTAAAGACAGTAAAAGACTAAACTGAATAGAAACAAAACACAAACCTAAAGAAGTACTTAAACTTATCAAGTATAATGCACATAAAGATTTGAATCAGAATTCATATATAAATAAATAAATAACAAATCTCTAATAATTAAAAGAAAACAATAATAATACCTGCTCAATATTATATCCAGGAGCTGGATCATTGGAAAGCTGTAAAACCCTAGCAAACCTATCCAAGCAATTCCCAACAGCAATATCAATAGTCTCACCAAAGATTCGATACCGCCCTTCACTATAAGCAATAACCTGAGTATTCCCACCACTAACATACAACACAACAGGATCATCTGCCCCAGTAACAATCCTACCCATCTCGATATGTGCAACACAGTGATTAACAGCAACAATGGGTTTATTCCAAAGCTGTGAAAGGACCCGAATGACAATGGCAGAAACTTGAAGTGGTGCTCCCATGCCAGGGCCCTTAGTATAACAAAGGCAATCAATTTCATCAGGAGTTATTTGGGCAGTTTCTAAAGCAGATTTTACCAATGGAAGCACATGTTCTAAATGATGTTGTGCAGTTTCACGAGGCAAAAATCCTTGGCCAGGAGGGGTAATGTACGTGTGACGAGGATTTGATAAAATCGTACCATCTAGGGTTACAACTCCAACTCCAATCTTGTTGGCTGAACCTTCAAATCCTAAAGCTATCATCTTCTTCATCTTTCCAAGAAACTGTAATATCTGAAGAACAAAAAAAAGTATAATATTCACTGTAAAATGACAAATAAAAAACAATATTTTTTCAAAAAAAAAAAAAGAAAACAAATTTGTGTTTCCAAGAAAATCCGAAAAGGATATTTGGCTTCTGCCTTTTTTTTGTCAAAATCCAGTAAGTTCATGAATTGTTCTACGAGTCGAATTTGAAATTTGGATTTATCATATGCTCTATGGCAGTAAAATACCAGATTTAAAATTGGTTTATCAATTTTAATAACTGTTCATCTTTCGAATTTGTAATATTAGAATATTTAAATTTTAGTCTATATCACAAAAAAATATATATTTATAATCTAAAAATTTACGAGTCCAACATAAAATTTTAACTTGGTTTAATAGTTAAACAAACTGGAAAAATAGTGTTGCAATGGTTTAACAACTAGTATTAATTCAATAACTAAACAAACTAGCAAAGCCTAGCAATTGCAATGTTTAAAAGCAAATAGATTAAGATAACTGTTGCAAAGCTCTCAGGTAGTAAAATACTAGACTTAAATCTTGAATGTTGACTAGATGGTGATGGCGCCGCAGGTGTTTCTGCTGGGTTTCTGGTGATGGAGATGCTGGCTACAATGGGTGGTTTCTGGTGATGGCGAGGGCCTGAGGGAGAGGAGAGTAGGAGTGGCAACGGGTAAAGCACCTGCAAAAAGTAATATTCATTCCCGAACCCAATTAATAATTCAATACTTATACTCATTCCAAACTCAATTAATACTACCCATTCACGACCTGATACCTGTTTAATTACCCATTTAAGATAATAAATTTAAAATGCAACAAAATGTAAATTATCTAATATATTTTTCACTAAGTCACAAGTTTTTGAGTACCATCAACAAATACAGATAATAGAATACACATATTATAATAAAGAAAAGAAGAAAAACTAAGCACAACAATTACTTATCTATGCAGTAGCTAGCGTACACTCTTAACATCTTGAGTGGAAATTGTAGGAGGGTTCCAACCTTGATTTAAGTATGGTCTTGTTTTGAAGAAATTGAACCCCCTTGTTTGTATTCCAACTCCATGATTGTGTCTATACTGCAAATCAATATTGTTGATTCAGATGAGAAATTTATTATGTAAATGTTGCAGGTGTTCTTTCAAGTGTTGTTTATGTTTTTTTATGGCAACATTCCATCAAATTCTATTATTTCAATAATGTTTTGCAACAGATATGTCCATGGAGCTGAGGATTATATTAGTAACTAAAGTGCTATATTTTTCATATATTTTGAAGTGCTATAGACAAATTTTGAAAATATATATATATATATATATATATCTAATATTCTTTTCCAGTAAAGACAAATGTAATAGCAGTGTCACTTTCTTGTATCTACACAAAGCATCCTTAAGATATTCATAAGAATTACTAAAAGGCAAATCTATTTTTTAAAGAAAATAAAACCTCATTGTTAAAAACTCAGGTCTGAGATTATGTTATCAAAATAGACTCCAGCAAACTAGTAGTGAGAGAAACTACAACAAAAAAAAGGCATATGCTAGTCCATTGATATTTGAAAAAAAAGTACAATCAAGAAAATTAGTGAAGTAGACAGTCAATTCTTCATAGCCTTTTCTTTTTCTAAAATCATAAATCTAACTAAGACAAACCTAATACGAAAATTGAAAATTGGAAAAATTAAAAAAAAAGAGTTCTCAAAACTTAAATTTCTGATTTCCCATAATCGTTGAAAACTTAAACTTAAAAAAAAAGAGTTCTCAAAACAATAAAATCAACGGCAAATACAAATTGTGCATAATC
Organism: Garcia nutans; assembly: GCA_947685225.1. Classification (NCBI taxonomy): domain Eukaryota; kingdom Viridiplantae; phylum Streptophyta; class Magnoliopsida; order Malpighiales; family Euphorbiaceae; genus Garcia; species Garcia nutans. The sequence goes on from CANTUV010000007.1 coordinate 59,466,010, forward strand.
GTTGAAAACAAAACAAAGGAAAAATCGAATATACCCGGTAACTACACAAATCATAACGGAGATGATGACGGTGGTGACAGGCAATAGCCAGTGGTGGTGAGACACGGATATGGTTTGTCTTTTGAGTTTAAGAAGAATTTGTTATTGTCTTTGGGAGAGGCGGCGTGAATTGGATTCGGGTTAGCAATAGGGCAAATAAAATCAACAGCAAATACAAATTGCGCATAATCATTGAAAACAAAACAAAGGAAAAATCGAATATACCTAGTAACCACACAAAACATAACGGAGATGATGACAGTGGTGAGAGGTAATAGCCAGTGATGGTGAGACACGGATATGGTTTGTCTTTTGAGTTTAAGAAGAATTTGTTATTGTCTTTGGGAGAGGCAGCGTGAATTGGATTAGGGTTGACAATAGGGCGGGGCAAATGGCCAATCCCCATCCCCGCCCCCGCTTTGGCAGGGATTCTCTGCCCCCGTCTGCCCCCGCCCTTACCACGGAAAAGAAAAAAAATCTTCCCCCGTCCCTGCCTCCATGGGGATCCCCACACTGTGAGGTTCCCCATGGGGAATTAATCACTCTTTAATTTTTTTAATTAAAATTTAATAATTTAAAAGCTAATACAACAACAACAACAAAGCCTTAATCCCTAGTCAATTGGAGTCGGCTATATGGATTCTTCTTTTTCACTCAATACGATTTAAGATTATCTCTTCTGATAAATGTAACATCATAAGATCATTTTGGACCACCTTTGACCAAGTCAGTTTGGGCCTACCTCTGTCTCTCTTGGCTTTATCTACTCTAACTTGTTCGGTTTTTCTAACAGGCGCATCGCTAAGCCTTCGTTTCACATGGCCAAACCATCAATCTATACTCTCTTATCTTATCCTCAATAGGTATTACCCCCACTTTTTCTCTAATGCACTCATTACGGATTCTATCCATCCTAGTATGACCACACATTCATCTTATCATTCTTATTTCCGCAACATGCATTTTACTAATGTGTTGTCCTTTTACTGCCCAACACTCACTACCATACATCATCGCAGGCCGTATTACAGTACGGTAAAATTTTCCTTTTAATTTAATTGGCATCTTTCGACCACATAGAACTCCTGTAGCACTCCTCCACTTCATCCAACCAGCTTTAATTCTATGATTTACATCTTCTTCACAACCCCCATCTTCTTGAAGAATAGAGCCAAGGTATCTAAAATAAGTACTATGAGGCACTGCTATTCCGTCTAAAATAATTTTGCCTATTTCTCTATTCTTGCTATTAAATCTACAATGCATATACTCAGTCTTAGTCCTACTTAGCTTAAAACCCTTAGATTCCAAAGTGCTTCTCCATAACTCCAACTTTTGGCTTACCTCTGCTTGAGTCTTATCTATTAATACAATATCATCTGCAAACATCATACACCAAGGGATGTCATCCTGTATATGTCTTGTTAGCTCATCCATGACCAAGGTAAAAAGATAATGGCTCAAAGCTGGACCTTAGTGTAATCCAATAGAAACGGAAAAATCTTTAGTATCCCCTCCCACGGTGGGGACACTGGTGGTAGCTCCCTCATACATATCCTTCAAGACTTGGATATATCGTATAGATATTCCCCTACGCTCTAGAACCCACCATAAAACTTCTCTAAGGACTCTATCATACACCTTTTTCAAGTCAATAAAAACCATATGTAAGTCCTTCTTTATCTCTCTATACTTTTCCATCAAATCTCTTATAAGAAAAATAGCTTCCATAGTTGATCGACCAGGCATAAAGCCAATCTGATTTGAGGAGATACAAGTATCTAACCGCAAACAGTGTTCCACAACTCTTTCCCACAATTTCATAGTGTGGCTCATAAGCTTTATACCTCTATAATTTGAGCAATTCCGAATATCTCCTTTATTCTTAAAAATAGGTATCAAATTACTTTGTCTCCATTCATTAGGCATTTTCTTTGTACTTAAGATCTTATTGAACAAAGATGTCAACCATGTAACTCTTGTATCTCCCAAACATTTCCAAACCTCAATAGATATCTCATCTGGTTTACAGGCTTTACCAACTTTCATCCTCTTCAGAGCTTCTTTGACTTCCGAAAATCTAATTCGTCTAGTGTATTTCACATTTTTCTCCAGCCTAACGTCTAAACCCTCAATGTTATCACTATGGTTACCATTAAGAAGTTCTTCAAAATAGCTTCTTCATCGTTCCTTAATATCCTCTTCTTGAACCAGAACCTTATTCTCTTTATTTTTAATGCACTTAACTTAGTTTAAATCACGACATTTCTTTTCTCTTATCTTAGCCAATTTATAGATAGCTTTTTCTCCTTCCTTTGTTCCAAGTTTCTCATACAAACTCTCTAAAAATTATGCTCTTGCTTGACTAACTGCCTTTTTAACATCTTTTTTTGCTTGTTTGTATTGCTCAAAAGCATCATTGTTATTACACTTGGGTAAACTCTTATACCATTCCTTTTTACTTCTTACCGCTTTTTGCATTTCCTCATTCCACCACCAAGACTCCTTCGAGGGATGTCCACACCCCTTAGATTCTCCAAGAATCTTTCTAGCTACTCCTCTAATTGTTGTAAACATGCATATCCACATATCATTTGATGACATACTCACATCGTCCTCCCACCCTTCAGCTTTGACCAACTCATCCTTGAGCAACAATTGTTTTTAACCTTTTAAAGTCCACCACCTAATCTTAGGACTATTGATCCTCCTTGGCCTACTAATCAACCCCTTAAATTTGATATCCAAAACCACTAATCTATATTGAGTGGTCAAAGCCTCACCTGGGATAACCTTACAATCCTTGCATCAAGTTTGATTGGCTTTTCTTGTGAGTATGAAGTCAATCTGACTTCTATTTTGCCCACTTTTAAAGATCACTAGATGTGATTCCCTTTTTATAAAATATGTATTTGCCAGAATCAAACCATAGGCTAAAGCAAAATCAAGCATACTCTTACCTTCTTCATTTCTAATTCCAAAATCATACCCTCCATGTACCTCCTCAAAACCTACTCTGTCTTTTTCTACATGTCCATTTAAGTCTCCTCCTATAAAAATGTTTTCATCATTTGGAATCCCTCGCATAAGTTCATCCATATCATCCAAAAAATTTGCTTGCTCTCCCCATCCAATCCAACTTGAGGGGCATATGCACTAACTATGTTGATGGTAACCATAGTGATAACTTGAGGGGGCAAAAGCTAATAATGCATAATAATTATAAATTGAATAACATAGTGATCCATCAATTGCATTTAATAAAACTAAAAAAAAACAAAACATAAAATGCATCAAATTAAATTAATTCCACATTTACAAATAACTAAAAAATAAATATATAATTATTCTTTTTTTTCTTCCTCCAAACTTGATAAGATCAAAACTTCAACATCTTAATTTTATTGTCATTATGTTGCAGTACAAGACAAATAGAACTCTTAATCTATTGACAATAATTCTAAACAAGACTATATAGAACTCTTAACAAATAGAACTCTTAATCTCTTAATATATCACTTATGGCCTTATTCTCTACTGACCCATAATGATTTTGTTGCTCTCTGTTCTCTACTTATTATTAAGCTCATGAACTTCTTTGCCTACCATTATCAAACGAACTCATTAAAGAAGAAACCAAAATTGATAAAGAGAAAACAGTTTCTTAAACTCTTCATTCTGATAATTATTAATTTTGTTCTATTAATGGTTGCACACAATTGGCGAGGACACTAAGAAGAAACCAAAATTGATAAAGAAAAAACAATCTCAAATTCGGCAGCAAAAGCCCATGTCATTTCTAAAGAGAAAACCAAAAGAAGCAATTTGGTTTTTCTATTTGCGATTTAGGAAAAAAAACATATAAAGTTCAATTTTCAGGAGATTAGACATTAACAAATTCTCTAGCTATTTACAGATACAAGTTATTTGGGGTAAAAAATCATTTGAAAAAAATTAAAAATAAAAACATCAATGAAGTAACCTCATTGTAACTGAATCTTACAAAGTGGAACTAACAAACAAAGAATTAGCATTTAGCAAAGGCACTGAACTAGGGGGGAGTACGGTCTGGAACAATTCGGAGATTAAAAAATCTCATGCTCCGAACCGAATTTCGGAGATTTTAAAAATGATTTCTCCAGAACCGAACCGTAACAAAGGGATCTCCGAAACGAATTGCTATGATTTTTGGAGCAATTCGGTTCTTATGGCTCTGATCCGGTTCTATTTGGATTCGGAGATTATCTCCATTTTTAAAACTCTAAATAATAAAATATTATTTAACTATTTTAGCAATAAAAAGCATAAAACTTAAACTTTTATAATCCAAAAAATACATGATAAAAATATTACAAATATCCAATATTCAATATCCATAATAAAATAAAATAAATTAGAAATATCCAATATCCAACACCAAACCATTACCAATTTAAAATAAATAAATAAAAACTTGAATGCATAAAAAAAGTAAGACAATTAAAATTAGCCAAACTAAGCTGATTAAGTCAACAGAAGTTGCATTCATTTAAAAGAAAGCATAGTAAATAATTCATCAACATCATGAATTCTTCAACACCATCAATGTATTTGGACCCACCAAATTGCCAAATGGGCTGTACAAATTTTTACACTTTATAGTGGTAACTGAACCCCTTTTTTTTTTTACAAACTGAACCATTTGGTATTCCTTTTCTTGACTATGCAGCAGAGAATAATGCTTTAGAATTAAGTGGCACGGTAAAAGATTTTAAGAAATAGTTGTTAAGGCAAATACGTTGAGAAATTAAGAATTAAAATCTCTTAATTAACTTGGCCAAAACGGAAACAAGAAAAATTAATACAAAAAATATGATATGAAAATCCGTCTTTGCTCGCAATCAAACCATAGAACCAATGGCAGAGCATCTCTTTCAAATTTAAAAATAAAAAAAAAGGAATTTAGTAGCAAAAATTCTCAATCTACTGTTAATTTTTTTTAAATGAAAGAAAACTATCAAATCTTTAATACATACCCCAACAAAAAGACAAGAACAAGCGAAAAGAAAAAGGAAAAAAAACATAAAAGAAAGGAAACGATATTAAGTTCAGAACCGATTTTGAGGTAAGTACAACAAACCAAATGTTTAGAACAAGTCATCTCAGCAACGAATCAAAGAAAAAATCGAATGCACTTGGAACTCATTTCATGCTTTTACATAACAATAAAATCAACAACAAATTATCCAAAATCTTTGAAAACAAAACAAAGAAAAAATCCAATGTACCTGGTAATCTAAGCAAAACAAAATGGAGATGATGGTGGTGGTGGTGGTGAGAGGCAGCAGAGTGCAGACAGTGACGGCGAGAGGAGAGGCAGATGCAGTTTTCTTTAGGTTTGAGAAGACTTGTTTTCTTTGGCTTTGGGAGAGAGGCGGCTTGAAGCGTACAAGTGGGAAAAGATTTTAGGGTTTGTTTAGATTTTAGGGTATGATGTATAAAATATTAATATTTTATAATATAAGATAAAATTATGTGGTTTTATATTAAAATTATGTGGTTTTAATTTAAACGTTGAATTTTTTTTAGGAATTTAATTTAAATATTATTTAATATATAAAAAAATTAAAAATATTATGTATATTATATAATACAAAATAAATATTATGAATATTATATATATAGTATATAATGTGGTATATAACACATATGTATCTATATTGTATATATTATATTATTATTATAATAATATAATATATAGTATATATTATATGCTATATAATTATATATATTATAATATGTATATGTGCACGCATGTTATAGTATGTACTATATTATATATAATATATTATATTTTTATAGCATATATATTATAATATGTATATGTGCATGTGTATTATAGCATGTATTTTATATAATATGTTATACAATTGAATTTTTTTTATTGATTATATAATATTAATTATATGTATTAAAAATAATTATATATAATATTAACTTAGGCATATAAATTATATATGCTTACTGGTATGATTTATTTATTTTTAGTTGGCCAATTACCAAAGTTATTGAATTTGTTTGGTGGTAAAATAAATTAAATTTTGTCTGGGTCAAGGGTTCAAACCTCCACAACATCAAGCTATTTTTTTATTTACTAATTTTTAGTTAATTAAATGTAAAGATTTATAATTTAAGGACTATAATTTTAATTAATTATTTAAAATAATAATTATTTACTTTGTTAATTAATTTAGATTAATTTAACCATTAAATAATATTGTTATCAATATGGATAATATTATTATTATTATGGAACTAAAGATATTTAAGTAATTATTTTATAATAAAAAATTGATTAAATAATTATTTTATAATGCAAACCTATTAAATAATATCAATAATTTGTTGAATAATATTCTTATTTTTAATTTTATTAAAATACATATATTAATTAGATTTAGTTAAAGGTCAATTATGAAATTATTTTTTTGAAGCTATTTGAAATTATTTTAAAATATATTTTAAAAAATTAAATAATTGTGTTGGAAATCTAATAACTAAATAAATAAGAAAATTAAATTACTTAACGTTGATTTAATAAATTATTATTATTGTATTGTATTTGTAAGATGTGTGTTGAGATATATTGAATCAGATTGGAAATTCAGATGGGACAGTTGATTGGAGGGTTATTGTAATCTATTTTGGAGTGTTATTTGATTGTTTTGTTTAAGGGAAAAATGTCATAATTGTAAAGGAGACTCTGCCAAAATTTTGGCAGAATCTTTAGAGTCATCCAACCGTCCATATTCTAATGATTTTTATTGTCATTTAAAAATAATTTTCAGGTATTCTTTCACCTTCAATTTGTAATTCGAGGAGAGTTATCAGGTTTTGTTTATTGTAAGTTATATAAAATAATATAATACTCGCTCCCCTAATTTATGTTTATAATTGTACTTGCATAATGCATCAATTGTTTATGCAATATATGTACAGTTATTATCACTATAAGCATAATGTGTATTGAGTAAAAGTTGGTTGTGTTTGATGTAATATATGATGCCATATAGAGTTAGGATGATGTGAGACCACACATGATCAGGAATACGGTTTATGATATGAGGATATTATGTAATGATAAGATTAGGACTGGCATGACGGCGGGGTATTTTCATACTTAGCGCTGCTTGTCAGTCAGGTAACGTTGAATGGCTATGGCTGTGATGGTGGACCCTATGTATTGGGTTCTAAAAGAAATGTATGGACTAAGAGAGCCAGATAGAAGGTAGGCTTCCCAATTTGAGATTTAGTATGACTCTATTGACTTACTCTTATCCTTGTTTGCTTATGTGATTTGTTGGTTAATTGACATTTGTATGAGCACGTTATGTATGGGATAGTTGTATTATATTAATTATTATATAGCTCATTGAGTCGAACGCTCATTTGTGTTCATTATTTTTTCAGGTTGCAGGTTGAGCATGAGAGTACTGTTTATTTAGGTCATTCTGCCTTTTTATTTCTCGACATGAGTGTTAATTGCATATATTTTATTGTATAATTATATTTTAATTATTTTCTAGAACTCCGTATGGTATTTCTTTTCTTGTCTATCTTCTTATTTATTTAGTTCTACGGTTTAGTTAAATATATTTGTTAATAAATGTCTGATAATGATGATATTATATTATATTAAAGTATAATATTAACAGACTAGTGAGTCCAGTTCAAGATAGTGACTGTTGTCACTATCTATATTTATCGAAAAATGAGTTATCAGGCTTATTACAGATTCTGAAAGTCATACGCTTTTAATTTTCTAGTGTCGGTCACGTGCTCCTGGATTGGATCGTGACAATACTTATTACTTATATCTAAATTAATTATTATTAATGCACAAACTCATCATTTTTTATTGAAAACTAATACTATTATAAAGTTTGTTAAAAAAATATTACTATAAAGAATTACTTAATAGTAATAATTCATTTAACCATGTTTAATATCAATTTAATTTAAAATATTTAATTAATAATTTGTTGACAATTAAAATCTTTTTAAATATAATTTATATTTTATTAATTTAATAATATTATATAACATATAAATCAATATTAATTAAGTGACACATTAAAAATGTTCTATTATCAATAATTATATTTTATTTTTATATATTTTATTTTTAGTTAAATTAGGAAATCTCTCTAATTTAATTATATATAATGTTAAATGTTCAAAATTAATCAATATAATAAAATATGATTTTATATCACTATTATTAATTAATCGAATATTATTTTGAATATTCGGTTTGGTCCGGTTTTCGGTCCGGATATATCCTAATCTCCAGAACCATTCCATATTATAAATATTGGTATAATTCAATTTGGAGAAAGTTAAAAGTCAACGAAATTTTTTAATTATGTATATTTTTGGTATGGTTATTAAGATTGATTTGAATATCTCTAGGACTCGTACTCAACCCTAATTGAAGTATCAAATACATATACCATATAGAAGCGACAAATCGTAAAAATAAATTTCTGTTTTTCTACTTACTATTCAAATTTTGTAGTGAAATTCAAGGAAGAGTAAAGAATAGGAACACAGAAGCATATACAGATGGTGGAGACATATGCATATGTTAGAAGTAGAGTAGTAAACACTACATTAATAATGAAGATAGTGAGAGGCGGCCAGACGATGCTATGCTATTTGGAAAGGGAAAGATGTAAGATGTTTTGGTTTTTGATTAGGAGTGACAACGGGTAAGGTACCTCTACAAAGTGCCCTACCAGTTTTCAAATCCGTTTATTTATAAAATACCCTTACATGTCCCAAACTCGTTTATAAATATATCATTATCTGTACTCGTTCCAAACCCGTTTATTATTACCTATTACTACTCGATATCCGTTTAAATATAGGTTTAAGATAATAAATTTAAAATATAATAAACTATAAGATATATAATTATAATATTTTTTCTTAAATAATTATAAATTAAAATCTAATCTACCATAATTTTAATAAATAAATTTTACACCACACATAAATTTCATAATTAAAAATAATATAACAATTAAAATATACACTTATACTTACAAGTTACTAATAAATTTAATATATTTAATATATTGTGTCATGTACTTTTGCATATCTGTCTCTTTGAAGGATGTACAAGCAAATAACATTAAAAATACTAAAATATAATAATCAATTACATTAGCAACAATATATGGTACTGATGTCTGAGAAAAAGAAATTGAAGGGTAATTCATGATTAAAAAAATAATAATGGCAATAACCTATATCACAATTTTAATATTTCAGATTAAATATATGATAAAACTAATTAATTTAATGAGGAATATTGTAATAATTAATCATTTTTATACAACAATACCAATTATTCAACTATACTATTATTTTTAGAAATAATTATCTTTGTAAACTAAAATAAAGTGTGAAATATACTGTGTGCATGTAAAATGTAATTAATAAAAAAATCAAAAAAGTACCTAACAAATTAAAGAGATTTAGACCTACTTTTGTGAATAAGGACTGGGCAAATTTGCAGGAAAGTAAAACAACTTTTGGGGCTTAATGAATAACATCTAAATATTTAAATGTAACCAATGTTATTATAATTTCCAAATTTGCAAAATGCAGTCCAGGTCTTTATACCTATAGGCTCTTAACTGCAACTATGCCACTGCCATTTTCTAAGTTCACAAATCTAATTTCTAACCATTTTCTAAAATCATATATCTAACTAAGACAAACTTAAAACTGAAAATTGAAAAAATTAGGGAAAAAAAAAGATTTCTCAAAACGTTTTTTTTTTTAAAAAAATGTACCTAGTAATGTAGAAATATCAAAACAGAAGTGGACTCGCGGTGATGGTGAGAGGTGGATTAAATATGATTTGTGACTACTGGCTTGTGAGAATGTGAACAAAATTTTGGTTTAAAAGAGTGGTGGCTACTGGCTTAGGCTGGTGAGAGAGGAGATGAGAGGAAAGTGTCTTTGGCTCTGTGTTTGAAGGGGAAAAGAGGAAGAGGAAATGAGAAAAATGAGAGGGCGGCACAAATTTGATGAAGGAAAAGATGTATGGTGTGGTTATTTGATGTTTGTTAGGTTTAGATTAAAATTTAAGATCCTCAAAACCGTATAGTTTTGAGCAAAACTACATCATTTTAAATTATTGATTTATTTTTAAATTAAATTATAAAATTATTTTTATTAGTAATAAATTAATACTTATATATTTAATTACTTTAATTATTTTTAATTTAACCATTATTTATATTTATTTAATCATATTTATATTTTGATTTGTAATTTATATATACTATATTATATATACTATATATAAAATAATATATATAGTAAAAATAATAAGATTAATATTGTAGTATATAATGAAAATAATTGATAATATATATAGTTTACATAATACATATTATATATGTGTGTAATATTGTAGTTTATAAGTATATTACATATAATATATAATATATATAGTGTAAAGCATATATATGCATAATATAGCATATACATATATTGCATATAATATATAGTATATGACCATGATAATATATATTATATATATCAACTATTCACTATAATATATATGGTAAAAATAAAGTATATCTATATAATATAGTGAAAATAATATGATATATATTAAGTAGTAAATATATTATAGTATATATATATTATATTATATTAATAAGGTGAAACTTTCTTGTTGCTTCGGAATATCTATAAATATTTATTAAATTTTTTTAAAAAATACAAACAAAAATTAGTGTAAAAAAATAATAAATAAAGGGTTTTTAACTGTTTTATTATATATATATATAGTAAAAATACAAAATTTAACAAAAATTATAAATTTTACACACAATCAGAATATATAATATATAATTTAAATTTAAATATAATAACCATAACATCAACACAAAATCAAAATACATAAAATATATTTAAAATTCAAATACAATAAAAGCAAGACTACTGTCTTAATTCAAATATTATAAATTGGGGCTTAGAAGCTAAAATATTTTAACTACTGTCTAAATTATATAAATATTTTTTATACCTAGATAAATGATTGCTTAAACAACTTATGCCGCTAGTAGAGGGATATGCAAAATATTTATTAAAATATTTACATTTAGTTTTTTTCATGAGAATTTTATCATTATTTAATTAAAATGCTTCCAAACCCATTACCTCTTTCTTTTACTACTTACATTGGACTGCTTTGTAGAAATATTTATCTTTATCGAACTATCATTATTTCTTTGAAGAGCAACACTTGTATTAGCGGTTGTAGTTTTTAAATTATCTCCGATACTTGACATCTATTCAAGTTAAAAAGGTAATTATTTTAAAGTATTGGCTATATAATAGCATTAAAGATGAATAAGTTTTATATGTTTAAATATAGTATTAAAGATGAATAAGTCTTACATTACACATTATATAATTTTAAATTATCTATTGACTTAATTTTGCTAAAGTAAAGATGACAGTATATGATCTTTCTATTAAATTAATGAAAATTCAAACAATATGCATTAATTTAAACACCCTTTTAGAGTTCTCTTTATATATACTTATATATACACATCATAACCTTTAGATGGTATTTTTATAGTATTTATAAGAATTTTTAATTATTTAATTCTTAAAATGTGCTCATGATAAGTATTTAAAATTATGAATCAACATACTCTTGTACAATTTTATCATAAATTATTTATTATCATTTAAATCATAATTTATATTTAAATTATTACTTAAACAATTAATTAGTTTTAAATTAACAAAATCTAAATACATAAATTTTAATTTATTAAACTATCAATCATTAATTATACACTTATTATATACATTAATTATATAAATTTTATTTTATTTAATTCTCGCTGAAAAAAAGGTTACTAGTTGGATTCTGGCTAAGAGCAAATAGAGTCTAAAATTTGTAAATTATATACCAAAATGAAGCTTATATAGAGAAGATCTCAAAAATACTAGTGTGGCTGGAAAACAAAAAACCGATTGGAAGTGGATGACGATGCGTGGCATGTGCTCCAACCACCGATGATAGCGAAATCGGTGGCGATACACTCATTGAAAGATGGACTTTAAAATAGTATGGGCGGTGATGGTCAGAGGTAACCGGAGAATAATAGATCGAGAAAAAAAATCAGATCTCTCTCTCTCTCCTATGTTTTTTCTCTCTCTTCAATTAATAATCTCTCTCATCCATAATAATCTGATAGAGTGATAGCCTTTTTTTTAATTTTTTATAAACTTTTTTATATTATATTATATTTTATAGATCCACATAGAACACAGATGTAGCATGAAAAGTGCGAATAGTATTTTTTTCTCTTTATTTACTATGAACAATGTTTTTTACATTTTTTACTGTAGCATATTGAATAAAATTGTAGCCTGAATAATATATTTTTTACTTTTTTACTGTAGTATGAATAGTGTAAAAAGTATTTTTTTTATTTTTTTCTTTACTGTAGCATGAATAGTATTAGTTTTGAATTATAGAATAAAAGATAGATTAAAAAAAGAGTAAATTTGGTATTTTACTGCTTTAGGTTTAAATCTATTTCTAAAAAAGGGGTAAATTTGTTATTTCAATATAGCATAAATTGTATTTTTTGCTTAAACCCTCATGTTGTCTCAGAATATCTATATATATTTTTTTTGTATTTTTATTATTGATATTTAGTTTCAACAACTTACTCATTGCGCGTTTCATTCTTTTTTAGTTTTTTACTTTCCATTTATGAAAATTGGCATATGTGATTTTGTCATATCATATATATTTTTTCATTATCATAATCACATTCAATTATATAAATCATATTAAGAAAACTATTAAAACGTACAAATATTATGAAATACATAGAAAATACTTTACTTAAGTGTATAAATTAAGCTAAACTTTATTACATTTTTTAGGTATAATATTAGACAAAGATAACTACATGTTTATATATAATAGAAAACTATTTAGGAGATATCAATAATTATGCTTACCAGAAACTTAGTTTTCTCAATTTATGTTGAAGAGAGAATCTTAGGCATACATCGGTCTAGAAGAAGCAAAATGACATGATAAAAGATTTTTGAGATTGCTTTATTCATCACTGCTGTTGTAATTTTAGAAGGAATTTTTTTTACAAAAGAAAAATAATATTAAAATTTGATATGAAGAGAATGATTACTTTTTTTAAGGAATAAATTTTGAATTAAAAATATATATAAATAAATTTCAAAGAAAATGTACCTCATTCGTGTTTTTTTAGTAGCTGATTTATCATCTTCATGTTCATAAATTTCTGTTGAGGTAATGGTTGATTCGGATGTTTTAGTAACTGAAAATATCTAGCATCTTTGTTATGGGACTTTTAGAAGTAGTAGTTGGAGTACGAAATAAAAGTTGGCTTGAACGTATAAAATATGGGCTTGGAGGTTCCTTTTTGGTGTTGGTATGACTTCTTTAAAAATATGAACAATTTTAAATGTCATTTAAGATACATCTTATACTCGATCACTAATCATTAATTGAAATATTTTTTTAAGACCACATATTTTAGATATCATTGGAGGAATATGATAATAGTCTTTACTGGAGGAACTAAATTATTGGCAGGAAGTCCAATGAGAATTGCAGCAAAATGTCCGAACTTTATGCATGGTACAGTTCTAATTTCATCTTCAATGATAATATTAAGTTTGTACCTGATAAATTTTAATATTTTAAAGTTGTTTAATATTATAGCAGTATAATTCTATAATAAAAAAAGATTTTTTTTGGTGAATATAAGAAGTTACAATGGCACATAAAGTTCTTCTAAATCTCCATAATTTTTGTATATCATTCTAGAATCATATTCTTGGACACTGCTTCAACATCTAGGGCAAGCTTGATACCACCACCCATCAGAGGAATCAACATCTTTAATTATAGCCTTACATGTATATTTGATATCTTGAAATATAATATTATTACAATTATTTAAATTGTTATGTGATTTTACTATAATAAATTAAAAAGTTAAATATTATTTTAAGGTTAAGATGAGAAACTACTCTATCAGTATTGATATCTAGCTACAACAATTTCTGCAATAGTCTTTCTATTGATCTCTTTTTCACTTTCAGGATCAAGAAACGAATTTGACTTTTTTTTTCAACTTTGATCAATTTCGTTATCGGCTCAACTAAGTTGTATGGTTTGTTGTATTATTCATATAATTATGAAATGTACAACTTTTATAAAATAAAAAAAATATATAGCATACCTGCTAAAAAAATGTCGCAACTTCAGGTAATTCTGGATTTTTAAACATTTTCATTGTAGATGTACTATTGAATATAATGTCATTTATAAAATAAAATTAATACTATTAAAATAAAGATATGAGTGGTGATGTGTTAATAATTTATAATAATAATGTAGAACTATTATTGTTATATAGTAATTATTATGAGGATGATAAGAAAATATAACCATGAAATGTCTTAATTGTTATTCCTATAAATGCAAGAATAATTAGTGTTGTTGTGGCCACTTGCAGAGGTTCCTCTTCTAGAAAATCGACAGCTAGTTTTTTCCAAAGGGAAATTGCTAATTTATCACCTCTTTAGGAAATAATCAAAACAATAGTTGTTACTTTTTTGTCGTCATTAAATTTATTTTGTAATGATATAATTACTCACTTTAAATTTTGAAGATAGAGACTTATTTTCTTTTTCACTATATTACATACATTCGTTTGAATAACATCTTTAATAATAATGAGTTATCTCGATGCATCTATTAAAAAAAGACAACAATAACTTTCAGTATATAGTTAATTATGAATCATATGAACACGTTATGATTATTTTTTTTAATGATAACAAATATTATTTATAATTATCACCATATAGATAATTGATTCAATTTTTTTTATTTCTCTAAGTTCTTCAAATCGGAGAAACTGAAACTTATCCAATGGAATGAGATAAGCATCGTCATCGACTTTTTTGATTGTTGCATTTAGAAGAAGTCTAATACGGCATTCGTGGTCACTTAATTTATAATTTTTCTAAGTCTTTTACTACAAATCTAGAGATGTAGTAGATATTACTTTGTACTAACATAGGTAAAAAATGATTAGCAATATTTGCTTATACCACTCCTTGTATTGTATCACACATTATAATATGAAAATATGTAATGCATTTTGAAGAAATAGCAACTTAGTTGATTGATTATGAAGATAATTTTTTATTGGAATATATATTTTGATAAAAAAATTATAATATATAATAGAAATAACAAAACAATATACCTGTTCATCGATGAGTATGAATTCCAAACTATTATTTTGATTAGAGCTTTACGGATTAAGAAAGTCTCAAGTTCGAGCAATGCGAACCTTTAATTGAACATTTTTACTGTTTTTGTTTATACTCGCAAGTGGAATGCACACTATGTTTGCAACTGAATTTATATAAAGTATAAATTACTAGTAATAATTATTAGTCTATACTAATTGAAGCAAAAAATTATGGATTACATTAGAATTAAATTTTCAAAAATTTCATAATAAACATGTTTTTTGTATAATTAGAAAAAAAATTCTTGATCTTCGCTATTTACATCTATAAGAATGTTAATTCTATTTTTATTTGTGACTCTAAATAAAACTACATATAATTGCTCATGTATAGAAACAGGTCTATCTAGATTTATTCCTATTTGTTTTAGTGTCTAACCTTGACCTTTATTTATTATCATAGAGTAACAAATTTTTATAGAAAATTGTCCATGCGTGTATAATGCTCATTTCTCTACTGCCCTAAAAAGAGCTATTGTTTTTTATATTACTTTTCTCTATAGCCTGTTCTCTCATACTTTAATTCATCCATATTTTTAATTAACTGAATTTAACTTAATAAAGTGTTAGTCTTAAATTAATCAAGGCCTATTATACGCATCTTTTTTTTTGTCACATGGAGCAATTATTTGCCATATTTTAAAAAAGATGTTAAGCCATAAAATTATGTTAAACCATTGTTCTATGTCCAAAATATGAAAGAAATAGGTATTTCCATGACTCTACAACCTAGTCAATTTTGTTCCACTTAATCCCTATTTCATGGCCACACATCTTTCAGGCTAAGGAATGAGAAACCTTTCTCATATTACATGAATCCAATTTTCATTTCATCCGGAAAAAGCCATCTTTCTTAACAATGCCTTTGTCATTTGATCTAATAGTGTTCCATTAGATAGGAACATATTTGATAAATACTGATAACTCTCGGATAGAGTATTAGAACAGAAAAATCCATGAAATAATGAACAATTACACTAAGCCATCTTTGGCGATGAATCAGCAATTCGAGGTGCTTTTCTTGCGTATTCTTGATAAACCAACATTTATATATAGATGTAGGAGGATCTGTTTGGGAAGTAAGAAGCCCCTTTGACATCTCTTTATCTGTAAAGAATTCTCAATATGAAAACACAGAGATAAAGGGTTGATCTTTGAATAGGAAAAAGAGTGGATTTGCAGGGTCCTAAATG
Organism: Garcia nutans; assembly: GCA_947685225.1. NCBI lineage: Eukaryota > Viridiplantae > Streptophyta > Magnoliopsida > Malpighiales > Euphorbiaceae > Garcia > Garcia nutans. The sequence continues at coordinate 59,482,649 of CANTUV010000007.1, forward strand.
AATTGCCTTATTCGAAAAAAGCCTTATTCTTTGGAAGATCTATCACGTATCTAGTAGTACATGGTTCCACTTTGCAAGAACTCTGATCATTAGCTTGAAGCTCATCCTCTTCATCATAAATAATCCACTTGTCCCGAAATGACCTGGCCCAATAGAGAAATCCTAATTCATTGGGCCTTTCGATACAATCAATAGAAAACCCCAAGGGGGCCTTATTCTAGGAGCCCAAACTATGTGATTGAATAATTCCTCCTCTATCTGTTACAGGTTGAGGACTTCTTCTCCTTCCCCTTCTTCAAACCCAGATTCATATTTTTCATAGAGAAATCTCTTATCAAAGATAGAACAAGATACATTTTGCATCATATATAAGGGACTCTTTAGTTTGGGTCGAAGAAGCAATGTCTCTCGATCATTATCAAATTGACTGCAATCTTTTTCTGTATGTGAGGATCCCACCAAAGCGCTTTCTACTTCTAATAGGCCATGAACTATATCAGAATCATTCTTAACAAGTCCATAATAAGTGATCCCATTTTTTTCATCGAGTCCAGGTAGAGACCAAAGGTCTTAAGCAACCGATCCGGTAGAATAACTCAAAAAATAAAGAAGTGTCGCTAATTTCTTCATGCTCTTTCCAAGTTCGAAGTATGTACAAATAAGAATCCCCTTCGTTACATGATTTCTTCTTCATATAGATAGATATAAGATCTATGAGGGACTTAATTAAAAACACATTTTGTGCAATAGCCCTTCCTATCTGATAGAAAAGGGTCTCATGATCCTAAACAAATCTTACCTGGGATTGCAAATCCTAAGTTTGTCTATAAAGAGCAGATCTAATTATATTAGTGTTTATAATTGATTTTTTCTATGTAATACTAATCGATATGGTAGTATTGGTAAGTGCTACAAGATCTCGTACATTGGAACCTATGGTTAAAGACCCGAATCCATTAGTATGGAACATTTTCTTTCCAAGTGAAATCCCTTAGTGTATGAAAGAGTAAAAAAGTACTTTTCGTTGTTGTGGAATAAGAAGCCTTTGTATCTTAATGCATGTATTTAATTTATTCGGAGCTATTAGAGCGGGATCCACTTTTTGAGAAATATGAGTCCAAGCAATAATAAGAATATTTCTAGTGAAACATCTTTCACAATCCCTAGAGAGATAGTTCACTAATAGACCAAGGAATAAGTAATTTGACTCATTCACATCCAGATCATGAAAGTTTGAAATCCATATTATGCAAGGAGACATTGCTTTTACTAATTCGAATTGAAGGGTGATATAAAATCGGTCTATTTTCGGCATCATATCCATAGCTAGCGCATTCATCCTAGTCAAATACTCCAGCTCCGTATCAAAGTCATGGTCGATATTGTCACTCACAGCAACATCGTCACTCATACTAATATCATCACTAGCATCAATATCGTCACTATCATTAATATCGTCACTATCATCAGTATCGTTACTATCATTAATAAGAAAGCCCTTAGGCTTGTTATCCTTGAACTTGTTCAAAAATACTACAGTGAAAGGAAGATAGGAGTTTGTTGTTAGGTATTTGACCAAATAGGATCATCCAGTTCCTATAAAACCTATCATTAAAATACCCCTATAGGGGGATATGGCTAAGCGGAGCGAAAAAGAGTTTTTCATGAGATGGGAAATGAAAACTATTTACCCTGCACAAGGTTTGTGAATAAATGGTTGTCTGATAATAAACAAGGAATATCCGTCTTTCTGTTAAATAGGGTGTATTAAACTCATAATTCATTAGATACTTTTTATGAATGTTAATTAAGTATCACAAATAAATTGCTCTCGGCTCTTCAAACATTTGATAACCAGAGTCATTCTTTGATAAATGACCACTATGAGTCAAAATCAATAAAATTTGATCAATCAATTTTTCTGTCATTAAGGTGGAGAACTGAACCAAGAATTCTCTTTCTTTATCATCAATCGAATCATTGTTCGCGACCAAGGATTATATTTTATCATAAATCCAATCACCATTCATGTTTTTTCTTTTTCTTATCAATGAATAAATCTCTTTACTTGTATAACTTAGATGTCTCGTATTTCTCAAAAAAGTGATTCGATTGATGGGATTTGGTATAATACTTATGAGATCGATGAGATTGATATTTAAAAATTTTCTTCTTAGAACGTATTGAGTTTACCTCATAAGCGGGACCACTACCTCAAACATGTTGCCGCCAGAAGCAAAACTATGTATTTCTTCTAGAAAATATCCTAATTGTTCCAGAGCAACTAGACAGAAATTCTTTAACCAGAAAGAATTTAGTTTTGATGTAGGATACTTATCCATAAGTTTTCACAACTCAATCATGTATGATGGAATCATCAAAGATTTGACCTTTTTGAACTCTTTCTATAACTCACTATAGGCTCGGTAAATAAAGAGAAGATGTGTACGAATGAGATATCCAGCAATAAGAAGAAAGAAAAGGATTGAATAGAGGAACTCCCGAACATTTGGCTATCTTAGATGTGTCAATATCAATGGTGGCTCATTATTTCGATGAATCATTTCTTTGGATAAAAGAAGATTATGTAAACACTTACTTGAAATCTCACTTATCAGATTTCATTGTGGAAGACAATTTTTTCTGAAGAATTCGCCATGATATATCTGATTCGTGCATATTATCATGAAAAATGGATGCAAAATTTTGACTACTCCTTTGTATCAATAATTGGTTCGAAAAGATATCTAAAAATATCAAATTTATATATTTGCACCCTATCAAAGTAAGGAACCATGGCATATATGTTTGGAATAGATTCCATTTTGGGAGAGTTGAAAAAGCACTATCTTGTTGAAAGGTTCTATACATCTGTCCTTTTTAACACATTTCTTTAGACAAAGATTTCATTTTTCCTCTTTTCGGATGGTAAATATTCCTCAGAATATGGAGAGTGAATCAAACCCATGTTTGAATTAAAATTGAGATATTGATGCAAGTTCTTCCCTTCTAAATAAGAAAGATTCATATCTGAAAAAAGGTTGACAATAAGTTCTTTCAAAAGAGACTATTTATCCCTCTGTTAGAGGTGTTCTAGAAATGTCTGTGATCAAATAAATAATTCTACAAACGAATGGACCAGATTGAATTGCAAAATGGAAAGATTTGTACAAGTTATACCTTTCATTACCACTTTGTGAAAAATAATTAGGTATGAATATGTTAGATACCTATGACTCGATTGGTGAAATAGTATCTCTCCCCAAAAAAACATGTTTTTTACTATTGCATAAAGAAAATATTTTATTGCGAATGAACAAGATATTGAGAAATTGTCCATACGTAAAATAATAATTCTTGATATAGGCCTTTTCCATATAAAAAAGAGAATCTTTTGTTACAATAAAAGCAGAAGTGATGTAGATTTTTCAAGAATCGAAGTCGATTTGCTTTATAAAAAGAAGATATCAATGAACTTCTATGAAATGATTTCACGGGATTCAGCCAATTGTCTTGATAGTGAGATATCATTAAGAAATAGGAATACGTATTATTAAAAGATTTCCTACGATTATTTCTAGTATGGAATGAGTCAATCATCCATTTTGGTATCTTATTGAACAAAAATAGTGATATTGTTTCTCCATTAATAAAAAATTTTGATTTTTGGGAAATATCATGATCATCCAATAAGAAGGGTTTCCATTTTTTCAAATGACCAATTTGAAGACCTATTAGTCTTAATAGCTGATTGCAGAGTTGATTCAATTCATAGATATGGATTTAGACCTATGAATGGGGATTTCCTCGAAACTTACAAAGAAAAAAGGAAGTGAGTTAGATAAAAAGAGAAGACACTTGGACAAAAAAGAAGTAACTTGGACAAAAAGAAATGAAGTGACTTAGACAAATCTTTTTTGTCCATAACCTCAGATTAATAAATTGAATATTGATTAATACGTAATTGATCGAACACTACTTGAAAAAGAAAATGGCTCTTCTACTAAAAAAATTAAATGTTTCAAATGTTCCTAGAAATTCTTGCTCCCATTAGACCATTCATTAGGATCCCAATTCATAGATCTTTCGGTTTGAGAAAGAAAAATAAGAGGATCGAACTAGTTCTTCTGACTCTGTTTCAAATTTGATAAATGTTGGTTAATCGTATATTTCATTATAGTTTTATAATTCAGAGTATCATTTTCTATTTGATCCCTTTGAATTCCATATTCAAAGTTGCGATTGAATCTATTCATTAAAAAGAATTGAGTTAATACATTTCTTATGTACCTATAGGCACTATATTTTATTTGAATCAGATTTAGGATCAATCCATATTGATTGACTGTATATATTATGTTGTTGCTAATAAATACCACTCTTTTTTGTTTTGGATCTTCTAAATCATTCTTGCAGGAGATTTGAACCCATTTTTTTATGATCCTTCGATAAAATGATTCATTATCTTCATAAAAAATAAGAGGTAGAACCAATAAAGATTTCTTTTTTTTTATTCATCTCTGGAGTTGAATACCCCATTCAAGAATTATTTTTTATCAAATCCGTAAGAATCAATAAAAAAATATAAATACCTTATTATACACCAGATTTGGCTTGGTTATTGATAGAGTGAATAGATCTACCATTTCTTAGTGTAACGTATTTCCCCCCCTACCCATTCCGATTATGGAATAGATGAAATAAATAAAAAAATAAATTTTTGTTCAAGAAAGAAATCTTATTGAAACTGTCCATATTCAGTTCATCCTTCAAAACTATATCACATCCTAGATATGATGAAATAGGATGAATTGAGGTGCTATTTTGTAAATATGTGATTATCTTGAATATATTAACTATTTCTTTATTTTTTAAATTTCTTGAAAGGGACAAAAGAAACATCTTATTTTTTCTTCAACAATTTAGTGAACCTCTCAGTAGGATTCGAACCTTGATGAAGTTCTAATGATTTATCAAAGAAAAAAAAAACGAATGGATCTTATAGGATTCCTAAGAAATTCTTCAATTTCTTCAGGAAGTAGATGATTATTCATCTCCTTCTCACCTTCTGTGAATAGTTAGGACATTGAGGAATATCTAGAGAGGTATTTAGGGAATTGGTCTGATTCTATCTCTATTTGTTCCGTTTGAAGAAAGGAAGGATCTTAAAGAATTGATCTGTCTTTTAGTTGTTGAATCTTTCTTTGATTGATCAATATGTGATATTCAGAATCCTCAGTACTAATAGAATCAAAATGATCTCTGGATTGATCAGGAGATCCCTTCAATTGGCTAGAATTCCTACCTTGAACGAAACTAGATCTTGTGGAATCATATTAAATATTCAATGATATATTTTGTGCCTTGCTAAAAAATTGATCCTTGTTTACCAACCACATATTGTCTAACCAAATCCAATTCTCTCTCGATATTTTCCTAAAAAAATTCAATTCGTGAGGATTCTTCCCCCAACTAAAGAAGACATCTTGACAGAATTGCCACATATGAAATTGAGCACAAATTTGCAAAGAAATAGCCCACTACTTTATCGAGAAGAGATGAGAAACATACTTAATATCATTTGATTGAATAATTCACTCAGCTCCTTGTTGTTTGAAGAAACCCTCCACTTCAATTGGTATTTTTTCACAAAAAGCAAACATGAGATAACAAACTAGTCTTTCACTAAGATTTCGAATAATTATCCCGAATTCAAGTTGATTATGTTTTGCCCCTTTCTTGAAGAAAAACAATCAAACAATTCCCAATCACGGTCCTTATGAATAAGATCATCCATATAATATACAAAAAAGAAACTCCAGATATTGGATATCTTTTTCATTGAATGAGATCTCAATTCTAGCAACGGTTTCATTAGATATCTTACAACTTGAATCCCTCTTTTTTCGATCTAATTAAGAAATCCTAAAATCTTTTCATTATATTTTCCCTAAAAAAATCCAAATTCTAGATATCATTCAAGTGAAATCAGTAACATAATAAGAACAATAAATTGCCCCTTATCATAAATTCCATGATATTACAAATTTATCAATAATCAAACCATGGATAAAAAAAATCCTGATAATTCAACACAAAACCATTAACTTTTTCTAACAAACACAAATGTTAAAAGAGAAACACAACGCCATTCAGTTCAAAAACCATCTAAACTTCACTGAATAAAACATAGATCCTTCCAAGAGTTGAATCATTCTACTTCAGAAAACCCGTAACATTTGTAAGGACAAGATACATAAGCATAGTAGTACTTTTTCCATTAATCTCCAAATTCTCAAGGTATTTGTTCCGTTTCAATTCTCTAATGGAAATTCTTGTTTCCTTTCTGTAAAGCTAAGAGCAACTTCAAGATTTTCTCTTTATAATATGTTTTCCCAATAGAAAAGGCCATTTAGTATTTGTTCTATTTCAATTCTCTAATACAGAAAAGGCCTTTTTGCTTGATGCGGAATGTGTAATTAAGGACTATAATCATAGGATTGCTACACTTTTCATATTTGAAGTTTTATCCAGGTTTCATTCATCTAAAAACACAGCTCACAATAGGAATTTATTTTTCTACTATATTTTTCTACACACATTACTCTACATGCTTCTCTTGTTTATGAATAACTTCTATTCTTGACCTTCATATACTCTGAACATATCCTTTATTTTCAATGTTTCTTTTTCGTCAAGTACTTTATATTATTGATACCTTTCAAAAAGTAGGCAATCATTTTGCTTTGTGTTTAAATTGATTTTAAAAAATGGGGAATTCATCAAAGATGGAGCTATAAAAGGACATTCATATAGATTTTCTTGGTCAAGCCCCCTATTCTCCATTATCTTTCATACTAGCAAATGTTTTGATCAAATATGTATATATATTTAGGTTAATTTTATTGACTTTAAGTTAATTTTTGTTTTATTTTGTATTTAAAGTTTGCTTGAAGTGTTTGATTTAGATGGAAGTGTAAAAGAATGGATTGATGGATCAAAATAGTGAAAAAACATGAGACACGGCCGAGACACTTCATAGCTTGGTCGTGTCCCTCATCCAAGGCAACCACTCATATGACACGGGCTAGGTCAACAAGGCTTGGTTGTGTCTTTTAGAATAATTGGGCAAAGGCAGATACTGACAGAAGACACGGCCAAGACATTGGCTGTGTCACATAATACGGCCAAGGCCTTGGCTGTGTCCCACTTGATGAAACTAAAGAGCAAGAGAAAGGCGGTAGAGAATACAGTCAAGAGACATGACCAAGCCACTGGCCGTGTCAAATGACACGGCCAGGGCCTTGGTTGTGTCTCTCTTGGAAAAGGAAGAAGACATTGAGACAGCCATGGACACGACCTCAAGGCTTGGTCGTGTCCCAAGAAGAATGAGTGACACTGCTATGTCACTCAAGGCTTGGCCGTGTCTCATATGATCCCTTGAATTATTTTGTACGAAGTGAGGGACAATTGGGGAGCAGAAGGCTCTTTCTTTTTAAAAAAGAAATATTAAAAATGAGTAAAAGGTGGATGGATTTATGGAAAGAAATATAAAACAAAGAAAAAGAGGGAGACAAGGAGTGGTGTGTGAGTTCACAAGAGATGGTTGGTGTCTTAAAAATGAAAAGGAATTGAAAGTGGAGGGATGGAATGACATACACGTTGGTTTTTATGGGAGATCTATCTTGTTCTTATGTTGGTTCTTGTTTTAAAGGGGAGACACCATTCTCTCTTAGAGATCATTCTTTCTTAGACACCATTCTCTCTTCATCTTCATTTTTTCACTCATCTTACATTTCTCTCATAGAGAAGATTTAATCAAGTTTAGGAATTAAATTGAGTGAGCAAGCTCTTTAGAAGATTAGTGTTTGAAGAAAGCTTGATTGGAGTTGGAAGCTTGAGAGAAATGGAAGACTCAAGTTGTTATAAGACTTACATTGGTGACTTCAACACCATCAATGAGGAAATTGGATTCATCATTACTGGGTAGCTCACATATCTGCTTCACTGTCAGCGACAATAAGCATCTAGTCTCGCGATTTTGCAAAGAAAATAAAAAAAAATAAATTGCTTTTCGTGGACAGAATTTTGAAATTTGAGTTTATTTTTCAGTAACCCTAATTCATTTTTCAATCCTTAGAAAAAGCTTTTTTTGGCAAAAAAAAAAAACCCAATCCGGCGGTCAATTAATCAGGAAAATTGTAAAAAATGAAAATGAGAAAATAGCAAAGAAGAAATACTCTGGAAGAAGGGAAAGAGGAGGAATCCTGGAGCTGGGTGGTCTGAGAAGGCATGAAACCGCCGCCCATGAAGGCGGCTGCGCTTCCATCGAATTCGCTGCTACGATACATTTTTTTTTCTTCTTCTTCCCCTCACTTGGTGCCCAATTTTTTCTTCTGGGGTTATGAACTTGTGCAATCGTGTTAAAGAAGCCAAAACTTTAGGACGGATTAAGCCTTCCCGCCATTTTATTTTCTTTTTTTTTCTTTGAATATTAATTTATTTGAAGCTGGGGTGAGCACGGACCGAAATAATTCAAAGATTTTTTAATTTTTATAATAGAATCAAATATCGAAGATTTTTAAAATAACATCTCTGAAATTACTCTAAAACTAGAAAATCTCGACATTATATTGCTCTAATTTTTCAAAAAATTTCGGTTCGAAGTTTTGGATATTCGGAGATTTATCTATATTTATCTAGCGTCTAATACTACAGTTATAAAAAGCATTATATTCCTTTTATTTAATAAATCCCAATACTTGACAAATTAGCTTTTATTTGTTTGTCCATTTAAACGATAGATAAATCACAACTATCTTGACAAGTTTGTAATCCCTTTAAAATCCTCATTAAAGTCCAATCAATAACTAATTTGGGTTCAATTAAATCAATCCAAAAAATAATTTATAAAATAACAAATACAATAACACAACTTTCATTGAATATTGAATTTGTAAAATAACAAACACAATAACATAACTTTCATACACACACACACACATATATATATATATAATTTAACAACAACACTATTAACATTGAGTTTCAAATATCCACATTAGTCTTTGACACAACATTTTTTAAAATTGTAGATTCTCAAGTAATATCTGTCCCTGGGTGGCGTGCTCCTTGTCCAACATGTGTGCCTCTATATGGTGGTCATTGGCAGCATGACAAGCAGGGATGCTCACGGTTCAGTTAACAGAACTTCTAACTATAGTTTGATGAGAAGGAATTATCAGTGGTGGTTGTATCATACGAAAAAAAGTCACGAAATTCTAGAATATTTTATATGTCTAAATGGCAACTCATCCATTATGATCATCCTATTAAATGAAAAGGCAGTATCCTTATCTACTACATATTGTTGGGACTTAAAGGCTATGGTGTTTTAACTACTGTCTAAATTATATGGATATTTCTCACGCCTAAATGAATGATTGCTTAAACAACTAATACCGCTAGTAGAGACATTTACTACAATATTTATATTTAGCTTTTTTTCTTGAGGATTTTCATCATCATTTGACTCAAAATGTTTCCAAACCCATAATCTCTTTCTTTTACTACTCACCTTGGCTAATTTTGTAACACTTTCAGAAATACTTATTTTCATTGAACTATCAAAAAAGTATAAAAATGATAATTAATTACTGTAAAATATTTAATAATTATTATTTAAAAATTTTAATTAATAACATATAATTAAAATTATTTAAAATTATACAAATACAAAATATAATTATTAAATATTCAATAATAGTTTATAATTACAATTATTTAAAATTATACACATGTAACATAATTTATAATTATTTACTACTTATATATGATTGAAATTATTTGTAACTATAAAGAATTACGAATACTAAATATAATTTAAAATATTTAATATTTATTAATTATATATAACTACAAATATTTAAAATTATACAATACAAAATATAATTTATATTTATTTATTAATTATATGTAATAAATATTTTAAATTATGCAAATACTGAATATAATTTATAATAATAAAATCAGGACAGGTTATGGTCACTGGAATTGAAATACATAAGAACCAAAGAAAAAAACACACACAGTAATAATTTAGTAAAAATTCATATATAAATTATAAAAGTAAATATAATTTAAATTAAAAATATTATATAAATATTTTCTAATTATAGTTAAATTGTAAATATTTATAATTTGTATTAAATTATTGCTATTATTAGTATTTAGTATCATATAATGAATTACCTAAATAATTTAAATTACTAAAATAACTTTAACAATTGATTAAATATATTTTGTATATATATAATTATACATTATAGTTTATAATTAAAAATAAAATAAAAATAAAAACTTTGAAAGATCAGCAAGCAGAGCACAAGCAAAATTAAATACAAACTTCTAACTTCAATAAAAATTAAATCAAACAGAAAAACAGACGTAAATCCACAACAATACTGAATCATATATATGTAGAAAATACATTCATCCACAAAACCCTTCCAACATTAAACATATATAATCAATCGAAATGCCTAGATTTATAAACTAAATGTACGAAATAAACTATAATTCGTAGATCTACTAATATTAACCACAAACAAGCACAAGCAAAATCAGTTAAAACACAGAACCAAAATACAATCAAAATGCAAAGATTTATAAACTAAATCTACAAAATTGGTAGATCTATTGATCTAACAAAGAAAACAGTCAAAACACAAAGAAATCAGTCAATAATGAGTAAAAAATTTGATTTTCCAACAACCAAAAAACACAAGAAGTAAAAAAAAAATCAAACCTTTTAAAACTTGAAAATGCACTCATTTTAAACGAAAGAGTTCAAAATCCTCAACAAGTAGTCTAAGAAGAGACAGATAAGTAATGGCGTCAATTCAAAGCCCACCAAAAAACTTGGATTAAGTACTGCTATATGAGAGAAAACGAGAAAAAGTGAAGAAATATAGTAAAAGATGATCAGAGAAGATAAAGGAAGGGCAGAGGAGAGACAAAGATGAACGGAGAGAGGAAGCAGAGAAGCTTGAGGATTATTGAGAGAGTTATAAGGCTAGGGTAAAATCAGAGCTATATAAGGATGCTTATATATGCATCCATTATATATATATATATATTAAAAATATATTTAAGTAAATATTTCGGTCGAATTCGGGTTAGAACGAAATAATATCCTAAACCCGACTAACAACCCGACAACTCCATCCTTAATCTCACCTAATAAGAGAGAAATCAAGCACTGATGGTTCGATTATGCCTCATCATTTTTATTGAAAACTAATATTATTATAAAAAAATTACTTGGTAATAAGAATGCATATAACCATGTTAAATATCAATTTATTTTAAAATATTTGATTAATAATTTATTGACAATTAAAGTCTTTTAAATGTGATTTATATTTTATTAATTTAATAATATTGTAAAACATATAAATCAATATTAATTAGTTAACAAATTAAAAATTATATATAACCATTAGTTATATTTTTTTATTTTTATATAATTTATTTTTTGTTAAATTAGGAAATTTCTTTAATTTAGTTATATATAATATTAAATGTTGAAAATAAATAGTATAATAAAATATAATTTTATATTATTATTAACCAATCAGATATTATTTTAGATATTCGTTTCGGCCCGGTTCAATTCGCTTCGATCCAGTTATCGGCCTGGATATGACTTAATCTCTAAAACAACTCCATATTATAAAAATAGAAAAAATTTGGTTCGGAGAAAGTCAAAAATCAATGGAGTTTATTGATTCTGGATATTTTTGGTCCGGTTATTCTGATCAATTCAGATATCTCCAGGACCCGTGCTCAGCTCTATTTTGAAGACTTTAAAATAAAGGTTCTGGTTTTCAAAAATAAACAAATAGAAGGGCAAAAGCAGTGAAGGCACATATATATATTATATTATATAAATAGCTCGTGAATTAAGTTCGCAAGCTAACTTATTTATTATGTTTATTAAAAATATACATGATTTTATTTATATTAAATTATGTATTTAAATATATGTGATAAATAAATTAAATAATATAAAATTAATAAATAATTTAGGTATCATATAATTCAATTCAATAAATTTTATTTGAAATTTTTTATATATTATTCTCTCATCTCGCTGAAATTGTCACTTTTAGCTCATGCACCACTATTAAGAAAGTCATTAAATTTTTTAGATATTATATAAAATTATTTTGAATAGACTAAAATATTTTCTATTAATTTATTAATATGATACTATCACTTTATTAATTAAGTTATTAATGATGAGAGTATGATTGAAAAAAAAATAATTAATTTTTCTTGATTGTATAAAGTGAGTTTAAGAGGGATAATTTTTTTTTACAAAAGTGATAATTTCAGCAGGACGGAGATAATATATCTTAACTTATGAATATTTATACTTATTTTTCAGTGAGTGAAATTTATAATAATATAATATTTATTTAGTAAAGAAATTATTAAAAGTTTTGAAAGAATAAATGATGTAGAACAGAGAGCTTTGACTTTCATGGAGCAGTTTGACCGAAAACTGCTATAGTGACACTTTAGTAATTACTGTCAAAAGCTTATGTGGCAAACTGGGCGTTCTAAGGGCCTACCCAATGGAAAATAGGCCAACAAGTCAAAGTCACAGCATTGCGGTGAGGTCCGTCATTTTTTGGCCAAATTCCATCCTTTAGGCCTTCGAAAATGCGTTTTACTATTATGATAGCTTAGGTCATATTTTTATTTCCATATTTAGAACCCATGGATCGAGACGCCATTTGGACATTTTATCTGTCTCGTTAAATAATGTCTTTCTATATTTGTAATTCTTTTATTTTAGCAATATGTTACATTTTGAAAACTTTTCTTATTTAGAATTAAGGTTTTCTGTAACCCTAAAACTTTATAATATAATGTTTGAAGAAGTGTAAGCTAGTGTTTGAGATTTTAATGACATTTCAGAAGAGAATTTTTTCTCATTTCGTGTTTATTTACTGGGCATTCATAGACTAAACAGGAATAACATTCTTTACCCTTGCTTATTTTTACTTTCGCTACGTCAATTGATATCAGAGACATGTTCTGTAATGTTTAAAATTTTAAATACTAAACTTTTAATTTAATATTGATAATTGATAGTAAATATTGATAAAAGTGATATAGATAAGTAATGTAAATAGTGAATCTTAAAATTTACTGAAGAAATTATTTTTATGATTTTACGGGACTAAAAATTGAATTAGAATCAAAGAATAAGAAAGAGGGTGCACCGTAGCTAAGATGAGAGTGGTCACACTAGATTAAACTATGTGTATATATATATATATATTTGGACATGTGTGTGTATGTGTGGAATTTTCTTCTTCTCTCATCTTTTTTCCATGCCTATTATCACCATCACCACCAAAACTCCTCATTTCTTCCTTCTTTTAAAAAATTTAGCCAAAATTTAAGAGAAAATCACATCTAGTAATCGGTTTTTAGAAGAATAAGCCGGAAAAGGTGAAATTATCAATAAGTGATTAAAGAAGAAAAAGGGATTTTGAAAGAAATATGTACTTATGTATTTTAATTTGCAATTATTTGAATTTTTATGAATTTTAGTGTTTGAATTGGTTGATTGAGTTATCTTTAATGAATTATTATTGAAAAGTATTTGATATAGACTCTTTCTATGTCTAAAAAACTAGTTTTTGATTCTTTTTTTTTATCATAGATTTGGATATATTGTGTTTAAGAGGTTGAGTGTGCGAAATACAGAATTTTGCCTGACACAACCAGTGACATGATCATATCATTGGGAGTGTCAACAATGCTGTGTTTCAACATTGATGATACAGCCAGTAACACGCCCGTGTCATAGTTACTGTGATGAAAGATAAATAACACGGCCAGTGACACGCTCGTATCGTTGGTCGTGTCATAGCTACTATAATGCAAGTTAAATGACAAGGCCAGTGACACGCCCTGTCCTTGAGCGTGTCAAAGCTTTTGTAAGAATGGGCAAACAACACAGTCATTAACAAGCCCATGTCATTGGGTGTGTCACTTGAAAAAATTGCCCAAAATAACTTTTTCTTTGTCTTTAATTTGTAATTCCAGCTGAAAGGGTTATAAGTCCTTAAAGTGTAAAGGATTTTTGAAATCAACCCTAATAAGTACTGTAACAAATTTATTTTGAATATATGATAAATATGTGTGATACTAAGTGTTAATTAAAGAATTGTTCCATTGAAGTGCTATACATAATTTAATGTTAATTAAAAACTATTGAATTGTCCAAATCATACTGATTTTAGATCTAGCTTTGATTGAATGGCTAGCCATATGGAGTATATCTAAAGTGATAGTGGGCACTTCATGCCATTAATGGACACTCTTTGTCACCATATTCAGTGGGCATTCGTGCCATAGTGGGCCATTGGCCAAATTTTATACAGTGGACATTAAATTGCCAACAGTGAGCCGTTATACAAACCTAGGATCTGAGTCCATTGTGTATGGGCATAATTAAAGAAGTTACCTATATTGAAAATAATATGTTATATGGTTATCGTTAAATAAATTGATTTTAAATTTAATCGTGTTTAGTATTTCAAGTTTAAATGAATTTATCAATTTCTTTATTTAACGTTCTAAAAGTAATAATTTTCATTGTTTCTAAATCATTTTATGTATAGTTCTTTTTCCTTTAAATTTTCTTACATATTGTAAATACATAAGCACCACTAAGCTTTGCTTCGCATGATAGAATTATTTTAAACAAGAAGAGTTAAGACTGCAGAGTGAGAGATACACGTTCCTAGTCAATTGCATCACAAAGGTTTAAAGAACAATATTGTAAATATTGTATTCTGTATAGTTTACATGGCAATACTTTATAATTTTATACGACAATTATATAAGTTTGAGAGTAGCTTGAGAATTATGATAATGTAAGTTAACAATAGGAGTTCTTATAAATTAAATAGATATATGTATGTAACATAGGCTTGATTACAATATTTCTTTTGAAAGTTTAATAATTGCATTAACATATAGGAGCATTTTGGTCTTATTTACTATATTACGTATATAGGCAAGTGTGAGTATTTAGGTGATATCACCTATATAATTAAGTGTATAGACTACGTGGGGATGTTACATTTAGCGGTATAAGAGACTAGTTTAGGCAGTCCTAAGTTGTGGGTTAAAAGAAAAGAGAAGTACAACTTTCATTGCTATATGAACTATATAATTGAATAAATGTTTAACGCAGTTGATTTTTATTGTTTAAAGGTATAAGATGGCCTCTGAATCCCATCAAGGTGTAGAGAAGCAAGTTGCATCTTTACACAGTCAAGCTAGTGTGGGGAATCGGCAGCCATCAGAACCTTCTGCGGAATAAATTCCCTTAGATCCCCAATTTGTGAGAAATATGGGAAAATTTCTTATGCAAATTGTAGGAGTTGCTCCTCCTGCACAACCTCTACCGCTAGTGCCTCAAAGATCTCCATTGGAGAGAATTAAAAAATTAGGAGCATAAGATTTTAAAGCTCATGATGTTGATAAGTCTTCAGTAGCAGAATATTGAATGGAGAGGATTGTGAGAGTCTTTAATTTTCTACATTGTACTGATGAAGAAAGATTAGGGTGTGTAGTTTCCTTATTGTAGGAACAAGCTTATGCCTGGTGGGATACAAAGCAGAAAGGTGTGCTAGCAGGTAGACTCACTTGGGTATTTTTTCAAGAAGAATTTAAAAAGAAATATATTAGTGAGATTTATTTAGAGGAGAAGCATCGAGAGTTTTTATATCTTAAGCAAAGGCAGTCATCTGTGTCTGAATATGAGAGGCAAGTAAATATTTTTCAGTGTTAGTTACATCTGAGAAAGAGAAGTGCAAACAGTTTGAACAGTCAGATCCAGGTGTATTTAGTAGCGATGAGGATTAAAGAGTTTTTCACTCTTGTTAATGCGGCAGTTGCCATATAAAATGAGATTAAACAAGAGCAGGAAAGAAGAAAATAATCAAAGAAGGGATTTTCTAGTGAACAACAATAAGGTGACTAGAAAAGACAGAGAAATATTCAAGCCCAAATTTAGGGGTCTGGTAGAGAAAGTGGAGCTAGTTTTCAAAGGTCTAGAGGTGGTAGGTTTGGAATGGCTACAGGCTCATCTTGAAGGGCTATTACTACACCTTGTCAATATTGTGGTAAGGGCCATACAAGTGAAGATTGTTGATATTAAAAAGGGGCTTGTTTGAAATGTGGTTCTTTGAAACATAAAATTAGAGATTGTCCAATGATAAAAGAACTAGAAGTTGTTGAAGGATAAAGTTCTGTACAAAGATCTCAGTAAGGCCGTAGGATAAGTAGAGGTGGTCGACCTAGTGTTAGTCAGCAGAGAGAATCTGAAACAGTGGATAGACCTCAGACTCGAGGCAGTGCTCCAGCTAGGGCTTATGCCATGAAAGTTGTAGAGGACCAAGATGCTCCTAATATTGTAGTTGGTAAATTTTCTTTACTTGGTCTTGATGTGTATGCATTATTAGATTCTGGTTCTACGCATTCTTATATATGTACAACTTTAGCTTTAGGAAAGAAAATGTGTGTTGATAAACTTGATTATGAGATAGAAATTACTAATCCCGTAGGCCATAGTGTGAAGGTAAACAAAGTATATCGAAATTATCCACTTAGAGTTCATGATGTAGAACTTTCTGCTGATTTAATTGAACTTCCATTCCATGACTTTGATTTAATCTTAGGAATGGATTAGTTATCCCGACATCAAGCAGTTATGGACTGTTGTAGTAAAGTTGTGTCTTTTAAGATTTCGGGTTATGGTGAAATTGTAGTTCGAGGAGAAAAATAATTTTACCCTTCTAGTTTAATTTTTATAGCTAAAGCTAGAAGGTTGATGAGGAATAGGTGTGAGGCTTACCTTGCTTATATTAATGATACACAACATTCCAACAAAGCTTTGAAAGACATATCTACAGTGAGTGAGTTTTTAGATATTTTTTCAGAAGAATTACCTAGAATACCACCAGAGAGGGAGGTAGAATTTATTATTGATATAGTTTCAGGTATGACAACAATTTCTATTCCACCTTATAGAATGGGACCTCCAGAGTTAAAAGAGTTAAAAGTGTAACTACATAAATTACTTGATAAGGGCTTTATTAGACCTAGTGTATCACCCTGGGGTGCACCGGTTTTATTTGTGAAGAAGAAGGATGGTACCTTAAGATTGTTTATAGATTATCGACAGTTGAATAAAGTGACTATTAAGAATAAGTATCCATTACCTAGGATTGATGACTTGCTAGATCAGTTGAGGGAAGCGGGTGTTTTCTCTAAGATTGATCTTAAATTGGGTTATTATCAGATGAAAATTAAAGAAATGGATATTTCGAAGACAACTTTTAGAATTTGATATGGACATTATAAATTTTTGGTTATGCCTTTTGGCTTAACTAATGCTCCAGCAACTTTTATGAAGTTGATGAATCGAGTCTTCAAACCCTATTTAGACCAGTTTGTAGTTGTTTTCATTGATGACATATTAGTTTATTCCAGAAATAAAGAAGAGCATGATAAGCATTTGAGAATTATACTACAGACACTAAGGAAGAATCAATTGTATGTTAAACTATTGAAATATGATTTTTGGTTGACAGAAGTGGCATTTCTAGGTCATGTAATATCAATTAATGGTATTTGTGTGGGTCCTAGTAAAATTGAGACTATTTTGAATTGAAAGCCACCAAAGAATATAACAGAAGTCCAGAGTTTTCTTGGGTTAGCTGGTTACTATAGAAGATTTGTGCAAGAATTTTCAAAGATCGCACTTTCTTTAACTAAGCTCCTTAGAATAGAAACTAAATTTAAGTGGAATACCCAGTGTCAAGCTAGTTTTGAACAATTGATGGCTATATTGATTGAAGCACCTATATTGACACAACCGACTCCAGGTAAAGATTATGTTATTTATAGTGATGCTTCTGATCAGGGACTCAGTTGTGTTTTGATACAAAAGGGTAAGGTAATTTCTTATGCTTCTAGACAATTAAAATCTCATGAATTGAATTACCCTACCCATGATTTGGAGTTAGCTGCTATTATATTTTCTCTTAAGATATGGCAACATTACTTGTATGGTGAAAGTTGTTATATTTTTACTGACCATAAAAGTTTGAAATACTTTCCAACACAAAAAGAACTAAACTTAAGGCAGATGAGGTGGATGGAATTGATTAAAAATTATGACAGTATTATTGGCTATTATCCTGAAAAAGCTAACGTGATAGCTGATGCTTTAAGTCAAAAGACTTTAGCAGGTATGTTGTATATAGAATATTATAATACTATATGTATATATAAATTAAATAAACTAAATGATATAATGTGTTATGTTAGCAGAATTGAGGGTTGAACCAACCATAAAGGAAAAAGTGATAGAATCTCAGAAACAAAATCAAAAGTTATTAGAAACTTTGAAACAAGTGTATAAAGGTGAAAAGCTAGATTATGTTGTGTTAAAAGATGGTGGATTGTATTATAGAGGTCGATTGTGTGTACCTGATGTGAAGGAACTAAAGGAGTGTATTCTTGGTGAAGCTCATACTTTTACGTATACTGTACATCCCGAAAGCAATAAGATGTATCAGAATTTAAAGTCTCATTATTGGTGGCCAAGTATGAAGAGAGATATTGTTGAATATGTGACTCGGTGTTTAGTGTGTCAAAAAGTCAAAGAAGAACATCAAATTTCATCGGGTCTTTTGCAACCTATATCAATACCAAAATGGAAGTGAGATAGAATCACCATGGATTTTGTGACTGGTCTTCTGAACACCCAAAAGAAGCATGATACAATTTGGGTAATTGTTGATTGATTAACCAAAATAGCTCATTTTCTTCCCATTTGAGTTGATTATTCAATGGATAGACTTGTTGAATTGTATATTAATGAGATAGCCAGGCTTCATGGAGTACTAATGTCTATTTTTTCAAATTGAGACCCTCGATTTACTTCAAAATTTTGAAAAAGTTTTCAGAAAGCATTGGGTACTCGACTCCATTTTAGTACTGCTTTTCATCCACGCTTTTCATCCACGGACTGATGGTCAATCGGAAAGTGTGATACAAGTACTTGAAGATATGCTTAGAAGTTGTGTAATCGATTTTAAAGATAGCTAGGATAGATATTTATCTTTAGTAGAATTTGCCTATAACAATAGTTATTAAATGAGTATTGGGATGTCACCATATGAAACACTCTATGGCAGAAAGTGTAGAACTCCATTATGTTGGGTGGAATTGAATGAGAGCAAACTTTTGGGACCTGATCTCATAAGGCAAACTAAAGACAAAGTGAAGATTATAAAGGATCGATTACAAATTGCAATGGATAGATAAAAATCTTATGCAGATTTAAAACGGCGTGATATTGAATATAGAGTAAGAGATAAGGTATTTTTGAAAGTATCACCGTGGAAGAAGATTCTTCACTTTGGAAAGAAAGGTAAACTAAGTCCTAGATTTATTGGACCATATGAAATACTTGAACATATAGGTCTAGTAGCTTATCGACTAGCTTTGCCTCAAGAACTAGCTAAGATTCATAATGTATTCTATATATCGATACTTAGACGATATAGATCAGATGCTTCACATGTGATTCAAAGAGTCTATTGAAATTCAGTCAGATTTGAATTATGAAAAAGAGGCAGTAGCGATCTTAGCTCATAAAATAAAAGAGTTGCGTAATAAGCGCATTCCTTTAGTGAATATGTTGTGGATGAATCATTCAATAGAGGAAGCCACTTGGAAAAGCGAAGAGACAATGAGACAACAATACCCTCAATTATTTCAAGTATCTATAACAGGTAAATTTCGAGGATGAAATTTTTTTTAGTGGGAGAGAATTATAATATTTAAAATTTTAAATAATAAACTTTTAATTTAATATTGATAATTGATAGTAAATAGTGATAAAAGTGGCATGGATAAGTGATGTAAATAGTGAATCTTAAAATTTACTGAAAAAATTATTTTTACAATTTTACTGGACTAAAAATCGAATTAGAATCAAAGAATAAGAGCGGCCACACTAGATTAAACTATGTATATATATATATATATATATGGATATGTGTATGTATGTGTGGAATCTTCTTCTTCTCTCTTCTTCTTTCCACGCCTATTATCCCCATCACTACCAAAACTCCTCCTTTCTTCCTTCTTTTAAAAAATTTAGCCAAAATTTAAGAGAAAATCACATCTAGTTATAGGTTTTTAGAAGAATAAGCTGGAAAAGATGAAATTATCAACAGGTGATTAAAGAAGAAAAATGTATTTTGAAAGAGGTATGTGCTTATGTATTTTAATTTATAACTATTTGAATTTTTATGAATTTTATTGTTTGAATTGGTTGATTGAGTTATATTTAATGAATTATTACTAAAATTTATTTGATATGGACCCTTTCTATGTCAAAGAAACTAGTTTTTGATTAATTTTTTTTATTATAGATTTGGATATATTATGTTTAAGAGGTTGAGTGTGCGAAATATAGAATTTTGGCCGACATAGCCAGTGACACAACCATGTCACTGGGCGTGTCAATGATGCTTTGTTGCAACATTGATGACACGGCCAGTAACACGCCCGTGTCCTGGGGCGTGCCATAGCTACTATGATGAAAGATAAATGACACGGCCAGTGACACGCCCGTATCATTGCACATGTCGTAGCTACTGTAATATAAGTTAAATGACACAGCCAATGACATGTCTATATCGTTGAGCTTGCTAAAGCTTTTGTAAGAAAGGGCAAACAATACGGTCATTGACAAGCCCATGTCATTAGGCGTGTCACTTGAAAAAATGGCCCAAAATAACTTTTTCTTTGTCTTTAATCTGTAATTCCAGCCGAAAAGATTATAAGTCCTCAAAGTGTAAAGAATTTTTGAAATCAACCCTAACAAGTACTGTAACAAATTTATTTTAAATATATGATAAATATGTGTGATACCAAGTGTTGATCAAAGAATTGTTCCATTGAAGTGCTATATATAATTTAATGTTCATTAAAAACTTCTGAATTGCCCAAATCATATGGATTTTATATCTAGCTTGGGATTGAATGGCTAGCCAAAGGGAGGATATCTAAAGTGATAGTGGATAGTCCGTGCCATCAATGGACACTATGTGTCACCATATTCAGTGGGCAATCGTGCCATAGTAGGCCATTGGCTAAATTTTATACAGTGGACATTAAATTGCCAATAATGACCCATTATCCAAACCTAGGATCTGAGTTTAGTGTGTATGGGCATAATTAAAAAAGTTACCTATATTGAAAATAATATGTTATATGGTTATCGTTAAATAAACCGATTTTGAATTTAATCGTGTTTAGTATTTCAAGTTTAAATGAATTAATCAATTTCTTTATTTAACATTTTAAAAGTAATAATTTTCATTGTTTCTAAATCATTTTATGTATAGTTCTTTTTCCTTTAAATTTTCTTGCATATTGTAAATACATAAGCACCACTAAGCTTTGCTTAGTGTGATAAAATTATTTTCTGACGCACAAATCAAATAAGAAGAGTTGAGACTGCAAAGTGAGAGATATATATTTATAGCCAACTGCATCACAAAGATTCAAAGAATAATATTGTAAATATTATATTCTGTATAATTCACATGGCAATACTTTATAATTTTGTATGACATTTGTATACCAGAATTCCTTAGAGACCTTAAACCTGAAGAATTTTGGACTGGTTGGCTACAACAGAAGAGATCATGGAATTAAAATGAGTGCCCGATGATAAATGTGTCTCCTTAGTTGCAACAAGGCTGCGAGATAGGGCATAGGCCTGGTGGCAGTAGTCCAAATTAACCAGGAACAGACAAGGCAAGGCTAAGATCATCAGTCGGGAAAAGATGAGGAAGCATTTGCTATCTGAGTTTTTGCCTCATAACTTTCAGAGGTTAATGTACCAGTTGTTGTAGAATTTGAGGTAGGGAGCTAGGTCAGTGGATGATTACACCAATGAATTCTACCAATTGATAGCCAGAAATGACATACATGAGACAGAGGATCAGTTAGTGGCAAGATATATTGGCAGTCTTAGGGGACAGATTCAGGATACTGTCAATTTGTTTGATCTTGTCTCAATCTCTGCTGCTCATCAGAAATCCTTACAGGTGGAGAAACACTCCAGGCAAACAGGTACCTATGCGTCTTCTGCTAATATGAGAGGCAGTGGCAGTGGCAGTGGCACTAGTAATAGTAGTGTAGCCAACCGAGTAGGAGGGGTGATTAACAAAGGCAGTGCCAACCAAAACCAGCACAACAAAATAGCTGGTAGTGATTTGAAGTGCTTCAGATGTGGTAAGATTGGGCATAGACAGTCTGAATGTAAGACTACAGCAGGAAAGAAAGCACTCTTTGTGGAAGCAGATGACTATGAAGATGGAGGTGTAGACCTTGTAGGAGAGCCAGTGTTTGATGACGAAGAGGTGGTTGATGAAGAGGTGGTAGAAGGAGATATAGGCGTTGCTTTGGTCGTCAGGCAATCTTGTCTGACTCCTAAGGCTATTGAAGAAGATTGGCTACGGAGTAATATTTTTCAGTCAACTTGCACCATTCTCGGTAAGGTCTGTCACTTTGTTATTGATGTTGGGTGTTGTGAGAATATTATTGCAGGAAAGGCAGTACATAAATTGGGAATGAAGACTGAGAAGCATCCTAGGCCCTACAAATTGGCTTGGTTAAAGAAGGGCAGTGAGGTAACTATTTCACAATGTGCTTTGGTAACCTTTTCCATTGGTTCTAAATATAAAGATAGTGTGTAGTGTGATGTGGTTGCTATGGATGTATGTCACTTATTGCTAGGGAGACCTTGGCAGTATGCTAGGAAGGTCATTCATGATGGCCGTGCTAATACATATTCTTTTGTATTTAATAATATAAAAATAGTATTACTGCCTAGTAAAGAGCCAGAAAAGATAAAACCAACTGAGGATAATACCAAGCTGTTGTCGTTGACTAGATTTATTGATGAGTTGCAAGGGACAAAAATGGTCTTTGCTCTTGTTGGGAAGGAGGTTGCCGCAGAGTTGAAAGTTCCTAATGAGGCAACCCCTTTAGTAGTAGAATTTGAAGATGTCTTTCCAAATGAGCTGCCTGATGGGTTACCCCCCTTACATGACATTCAGCACGATATTGACTTGGAGCCTGGTGCAACTTTGCCAAATAGACCTCACTACCGGATGAGCCCTAGTGAACATGAGGAGTTGCTGAGGCAAGTAGAAGAATTAGTAGCTAAGGGCATGTATGAGAAAGCTTAAGTCCTTGTGCAGTGTCATGCCTATTGGTTCCTAAGAAGGATGGTTCCTGGCATATGTGTGTGGACAGTAGAGCCATCAAAAAGATCACTGTGAGGTATAGGTTTCCCATCCCTCGCTTGGATGATTTATTAGAACAGATAAGTGGTGCAATAATCTTTTCCAAGCTAGACCTTAAAAGTGGGTACCACCAGATTCAGACACGGCCAGGAGATGAGTGAAAAATGGCTTTCAAAACTCGGGAAGGGTTGTATGAGTAGTTGGTAATGCCATTTGGCTTGTTAAATGCACCAAGTACCTTTATGCGGGTGATGAACCAGGCACTAAGGCCATTCATTGGCAAATTTGTTGCGGTGTACTTTGATGATATTTTGATTTATAGTGCTAACCTTATAGAACACTTACAAAATTTGCAAGAAATTCTATTTGTGCTTGAGAGGTGCTGTAGGTTGACGAGTCCAAAGTTGAGACGATTAGACAGTGGCCTCGACCTAGTACAATTACTGAAGTTTGGAGTTTTAATGGGCTTGCCTCTTTTCATAGATGCTTGATCCCACATTTT
The DNA here is from genome assembly GCA_947685225.1 of Garcia nutans. Classification (NCBI taxonomy): domain Eukaryota; kingdom Viridiplantae; phylum Streptophyta; class Magnoliopsida; order Malpighiales; family Euphorbiaceae; genus Garcia; species Garcia nutans. The sequence continues at coordinate 59,506,583 of CANTUV010000007.1, forward strand.
AGTACTATCATGGCCCCTATGACAAATTGTACGAAGGGTGACAAGTTTATATGGACAGAGGTAGCAGAGGAAGCCTTCCAACTTATTAATATACACTTGATCACTACTCCTGTCTTAGTGCTTCTTGAATTTTCACAAGCATTTGAATTACACTGTGATGCTTCTAATATGGGCATTGGGGCTGTTTTGAGTCAAAATGGGAGGCTTGTAGCATACTTCAGTGAAAAGCTCTCAAGTTCCAAGAGTAATTACAACACCTATGATGTACAATTTTATGCAGTAGTTCAAGCAGTAAAGCATTGGAGGCACTACTTGTACAACATAGAGTTTGTATTGTACACAGACCGTGAGGCTTTGAAGCACTTGCATGGCCAGGATAAGGTGTCTTCACGACATACTCCATGGGTAGCCTACCTTAAATGATTTACTTTTGTGGTAAAATATAAGTCAGGAGTTACAAATAGAGTTGCTGATGCTTTGAGCCGCAGGAGTAATTTCTTGGTTGCAATGCTAGTTGAGGTACCTGGCTTGGACTCTTTTTTGTGACTTGTTTTTTACTGATCCATTCTTTTCTACTATAATGGAAAAGGTTCAAACAGGTCAAAGAACAGATTTCTTGCTGCATGATGGGTTCTTATTCAAAGGGAACCAATTATGTATTCTAGATTGCAGCTTGCGCCTCAAGATCATTCAAGAGTTACATGGCGAAGGGCATGTCGGTTGCGACAGAACCTTGCAATTGGTTCAAACTTCCTATTTCTGGCCCACTATGCGAAGAGAAGTGGACAAGTATATGCAGTAATGTCGGATTTGCCAAGTTTCCAAAGGTACAACCACTAATGCTAGCCTATACATGCCCCTGCCAGTACCTACTCAGCCTTGGATGGACATCAATATGGACTTTGTATTGGGCCTGCCCCGCACACAGTGTGGTAATGACTCCATCTTTGTTGTTGTTGATCATTTTTTAAGATGGTTCATTTTATTTTATACAAGAGAACGACATATGTTGTCAATATAGCCAGTTGTATTTTTCGTGAAGTGTATCACCTTCATGGCCTACCTATATCCATTGTATCTAATAGAGATACCCGCTTTATAAGTCACTTATGGTGTAGTTTATGAAAAAAAGTTAATACACAACTGAATTTTAGCAATGCTTATCACCCACAGACTGATCGTCAAACTGAAGTGGTGAATAGATCCTTGGGCAATCTACTTCGTAGTTTGGTTGGTGATAATGTGAAGAGTTGGGACCAGAAGTTATGCCAGGCTGAGTTTGCTCATAATCATGTTGTCAACAAAAGTTCAGGTTTCAACCCTCTTCAGGTTGTGTATTCGGTTGTGCCTAGGGGACCCTTAGATCTTTTCCCTCCGTCTGACAAGACCAGAGTTCATGCAAAGCAGCAAATGTTGTGCCTAATCTGCAGGACGTTCATAAGGCAGTGCACACCAACTTACTATAGGTCAACGCCAAGTATAAGCAAGCTGCAGACTGTAAGTGCCGCCATGTTGAATTTGAGGTGGGTGATTTTGTATGGGTTGTCCTCACTAAAGGGCACTTCTCAGTTAGAGAATATAATAAGCTTTCTGCCAAGAAGATTGGTCCTGTGGAAATCATTAAAAAGATTAATCCTAATGTCTACCGCCTCAAATTGTCCAGCCATATATGTACTACTGATGTATTTAATGTGAAACATTTGATTCCTTTTCAAGGGGACTCTTCTGATGATGATCATGATACTGCTGATAATTCGAGGGTGAACTTTTTCTATCCCGGGGGGAATGATGTAGAACAAAGAGCTTTGACTTTCATGGAGCAGTTTGACTGAAAACTGCTATAGTGGAAGTTTGGTAATTACTGTCAAAAGTTGATGTTGCAAACTGGGCATTCTAAGTGCCTAGTCCATTGAAAAATGGGCCAGCAAGTCAAAGTTACAGCTTTGCAGTGAGGTCCGTCATTTTTTGGCCAAATTCCATCGTTTAGGCCTTCGAAAATGCGTTTTACTGTTATGATAGCTTAGGGCATATTTTTATTTCCATATTTAGAATCTATGGATCGAGACGCCGTTTGGACATTTTATCTACCTCGTTAAATAATGTCTTTCTATATTTGTAATTATTTTATTTTGACAATCTGTTAAATTTTAAAAACTTTCATTATTTGGAATTAGGGGTTTTGTAACCTTAAAGCTTTATGATGTAATGTTTGAAGAAGTATAAGCAGTTTTGAGATTTTAATAACATTTCAGAAGAAAATTTTCTCTCATTTCGTGTTTATTTCCTGAGCATTCACAAATTAAATAGGAATAACACTCTTTACTCTTGCTTATTTTACTTCCGCTACGTCAATAAATTTATTACTTTGAAAAATAAATTGCATTATATAATCTTTTTTACTTTTATTTATATAATTCAAATTATAAAAATAAATGATTATTTAATTAATAATATTATAAAAATATGATGACTTAATATATACTAAATATTTAGTCTAATATATAAGTAATAAACATTATTCAATAACTTAGTAATATAATATAACACTCTAGTAATAGAATATTTTATTTTTGTTAATATAAATATAATAAGATTGTTCATCCTTCATAAAAAAAATGTTAATTTTAGTATTTATACTTCAAAAAGATAGAAAAAGATTAATAAAAAATAAAAACTGAAATAAGCTCGTTAAACTCAGTTAAATTAAGGTCAAGTTCAAGCTTGAAATACATGATATATGAGCTAAATCGATACAAGTTTGAGCTGAGCTCGAGTTCAGGCTTAAGCTTGACTATTTTATAATGAACAGAGCATGAATTTTTCAAATCTCGTTAGCTTGACTTGATTACAGCCCTATTTAGAATAAATTACACTCATCATCCCTAAGAAAATACCTATTGTCACATTACCATCCCTAAATATATAAATATTATTCTTAAAAATATAAATATAAAATTATTATATACTTTATATGAATAACTGTTGTTTTCTAATAGATTTATGAACTGATATCTATAAATATAAAACTAATATAAAAACATAAGAAAGAGAGAAAAATGAGAATATGGAAATGAAAGTGATTAAAAATATCAAAAATATTATGCTATTCTATTTATTTATATATTTTTTCTCTTATAGTGGGATTTCTATTTTTTACTTAATTTATTTAAATAAAATAATTATATGCAAAAATTAAAAATTCTTAAAATTTTTAATTTTTTTAGTCAATACAAGTATTTCATTGCAAAAAAAAAATTGAACAATATACAAAATCATCCAATCAATTTTGGGTGCACCCCCCGGTACAACCAACATATACACTAAAAATAAAAAAAAGAAGTCATTCTATATAACAAAAATGACAAAACAGTACTAATGAACTAATAATAGGCAACCAGAGGCAGCTTGTCAACGACCAACCCAGACATCAAAAATTCACATCCACCATATGTATTCTCAATCAATCACCAAACAAAGTCAAGTATAAATAAATAACATAAACATAACCCAAAATAGAATGGCCCGTAGTAGCAAATTATAATATATCAACATATCAAATAAAATCACCACATTAGATAATAGCAACACACCAACAACCTTTTTGAGCTTCATCAATAAAATTTCTACATCTCCAATAATTACTATATTCTACTTCACTAGACAAAAACACATCATAATAAAGAATGACAAAAGACCAAGCACATCAACAGACACTTTTTCAAGTTTCGTTAGTAACCAACTCTATACCTCCACCATTTGCTTCATCCAACTTCACCATACAACCACATCTAAAGATTTAGAATGCCAGAAGTAGATTTAACTCACTCTAGTCCTTCTTAATTCCAACTATTACATCTATCAACAATCAAGCAGTTGTTAGCCACACCACTATACTTCGCAAAGTTGGTTATATTCCTACAAACTCTGAGTTTATTAACCGTGGCTTGCTAAAATGCAATTAAATTCCTTGCCCTCCACAACTAGTAAATTGTGACGTCACAATACTATTCATGGTAGAAGTCGCGACCACGCCCAATCTCTCGCCCCTGTAACCTTGCTAAGATCAGAAGTTAAACACACAAAAGAGATTGCTGTGAGCATTGTGTTGACTTTCTCGGAGCAAAAGTCATTCAGTCACCATGAACTCAAAGCAGCACAATTGTGACATTCATAAGACTTAAAGCCAGAATGCATAAAGGCCATCACGGTGAAGAATATGATCGCAACATGAAGATCGCGACAGCGATGTTGGGGAGCGTGACCACAATATTCATATAACCATTGGAGGGCTTCAATGGATAGTTGAAGAACTAACAAGAATAAGCCATGTGTCAAAGTAGTCATCAGAGATATGAAGTTCATGATAACACAAAAAGGCTCTACGACCAAGACAACTATCTAACACAAAAATCTAAAAAGATTTTATGGCTGTTAGAGTTGGACTTTTTTTACCACTTCACCAATGGACATAATTGTTTTGAGGCCTAGAAACTCATCCTTAAATAAGACTCTAAGCTATGAAGAAAGTGCTAAATGTGTTCCAACTCTTGTAATTTTATTTCTTCAGCCATAATCCTTTTTTTATTCTCTTTGTAAGATTGAGTGTTAGCCTTAGACAATATTGTAAGTGTTTAGTGTAAGTTTGAAACACTTAGGTTGAGAGCTATCATAGTACAAAAACTCTTGTAAAGAGTTTAAGAGTTAGACTTAAGAAAGCTCTTTGTTAGGTTTTGTATGAGTCCATAAAATACTAAGTTCAGTATGAGCTTTAAATACCAAGTTGAGAGTAAACTTACAAAACTCCAAGTGTAGTGAAATTCACAATTGTGGTTGGGGAGTGGACATATGGATTATTGTCCAAGTCATTATAAATCTCTTATGTCATATCTCTCTCTTCCTATCTTTTTTAGAAATTTTAATTTCCCATTGTAACCTACCAATTCATCCACATAGGGCCAACAATTGATATTAGAGTCAAACAATCACATTCAAGCTTCACTGCATGATTGAAGATCGAGGATGGTAAATAAATGGAAAAATGGTCTCTAATCACTTTTTGAATGCTTCAATTATTCTCTTTGGAAGTACAAAATGCAAATGTACCTTGATAGTGGTCCCTTAAACTTGTGGGACTATATTGTAAAAAAGTAGAAGCCTTTTACAAGAGCAGTTAATGGTGTAGAAGAAGTGATTCTAGAAGAAGAGAGGAATGAAGCTCAAATAAGGAGCAATGGGAGAGATAAAAAGATTGTGACAAATCTTCTAAACTCATTGTCTAGGGAAGATGTCAAAGGATTCTAAGCTGCCTAAATGCTTATAGTGTTTGAAAGACCTTGTAGAACTATCATTAAGGCATCAATAAAGTAAAATCTAAAAAGGAACAAATGCTTGTACATAAGAATGAGCTATTCAAAATAAAGCCCTATGAAGATGTGATGGAGATGACAAACTGACTTCTTGCTATTGTCATAAATTTGAAGAAATTTGGCAGTGCCTACTTTTTAGAAGATATCAACAACAAAATTCCTAGAGCTCTTCCAAAGAACTTTGCAGTAAGAGTAACATCCATTGAGAAAGCACATAATCTAAGCAAGTTTTTAACGGATGTTATCATTAGGAAGCGATGCTTTCATTAGGAAGCTACTCACACATGAGATGACAATTGGCAAGGAGGAAGCTCAAAAGGAGGAAAGAGGAAAATGAAAGCTCTCAAAGGTCTTCACTATAGATCAATATGAAAGAAGAGTAAAGTGACTCTTCTAGTAGAGATGAGGATAAAGAGTTGCTAATCCTTATAAGAAAAGTGAAGGAGATCATCAAAAGAAGAAAGAAATAAAAATATCCTTCCTCATCCTATTGTAACTCCTACAACAAGAAGAAATGGCGGAAAGCTAAGAAGAAAAATGTCACACCTTACCTTTAATTTGGATTAAGGAAAGGCAGGGTGAAATAGTCTTAGGATTTGGGTCAGCTTAAAACCACTAGATTCCACAAAGAACTTTCTTTAGAACTTGTTCAGATCATCTAATATCTCTGCAAAAATATATATTAATATAACTTTATTTATATGTTAATTTTATAGACATAAGTACAACTCTTATTATTATATTGTACCCAATAGAGAACTACAGAACAAAAATACGTTACGAACTTTATTTATTATTACATAAACTGCTTATAGCACTAACTAATAGAGTGAACAGCTGGAAAGTAAGAATCTAGATGCTCCAACCTATAGATCACTAATCTAAAAAAAATAATGGTGATGAGCGGTGAGTTGTCAACTCAGTGAATCATAATCTAATGTGCGGCTAGGTGGGATAATCAATAAATAACTTAAACAGAGGCTTAGGCATAGTGAGTGAGGAAAGGAGTGATTAACAAATTAGAAATAAATAAACCTTACAAGATTAAAAAAAAAAAGTCACAGACAATATATAATCACAGTAATAACAAGTAAATATTGTGATATTCAAAATAGAACAGCCATTGGTTGCATATTAGGTAGTAACTTCCCTCTTTTTGCATTTAACAGAACACAAGTATACACCATCTAATAGTTTAACCCCCTACTAGAGTTGGTTCATGTCACAATAGTGGAGATCAAACAATAAGCTTAACAAGCAATCTTATCAAAATAATTAGAGAAATTTAATAATTATAGATTCAAATCAACATAACAAAATTATAATAGCTTAACAATAAACTCAACAGAAGAATTAGAATATTAATAAAATGGAATAAATAACTCAACCGAGAGTCAGATAAAAATAGCTCAATAACAATTTGTCAAAGAATCAAATGAATGGTTAAGCAATAAATAGATAATCAAAAGCAAATATTTGAACAAATTAATTAATTAGAAAAAAGGACTCTTCAAGAAACAAAATACAAACTCGAGTAATAGAAATTGGGGTGTCAATAAAAATAAGATACTACTTAACTAGAGTTAAGCAGTGCAATGCAGTGCAGTTCAGAATAAGATATGTCAGAAATCATATTAGATTATCACTCACCTGTAGCTTCCTAAAGTGCCTTCCCTTTTTGTCCAGAGGGTTCTCTTATTTCTCTTTTTCCTACATTATATGGGTTCACTATTATTTGTCACATTTAGTCCAATTCATAGCATAGGTTACTTATGGTTTTTTTTTTTCATTATTGAGAGTCTTATTTATTTTAGGTCATTGTGTGTTACATTCCATATCCTTACAAATTACAATTTAGTTATATTTGTTTTGTTCTTTGCTATTTTTGTAACTTAATCCATAAAATTGTATTATAATTAAATAAATAATATTACCATATATATACAAATATCCTAATATATATAACCATATATATAAGATATATATATATATATATGTATAACCATATATATATATATTTGTATTATAATTAAATAAATAATATTACCATATATATATATACCGTAATATATATAACAATATATATAATTGTATTATAAGTAAATAAACAATATATATATAATTGCATTATAGGTAAATAAACAACATATTTATATATCCCGCAATATATATATATATATATATATAATTAAAATTGCCTATAATTAAATAAAAAACATACTATATATATATGTTGTGACACATGTGTATTATATCACTTTTATTTTATATATAACAATACTTATGCACTTAATTTTTTTTATTTAAATATATATAACATTATTTAAACATATGGATTTAACTATTTTCCATTTCATATATTTATTTTAATAATTATTCATATATTTATATAAGTATACATGAAAATATCGTAATATACAATGTATTTAGAGTTAGTTTATAATTAAATGTAATGAACAACATTATTATATACATATATTAGTATTAGTCCCATATATATAAATATATATATACATATAATTTAATTATTCTCCACTTCATATTTCTATTTTAATCATTATACATATAATTATATAAATATACATGTATATATCATATATATACATGTATTTAGGGTTATTCCATAATTAAAAATTTCAATTAATAATATTTTACATATCGAGATATAATAATAATATGGTTAGATAAAATATTAAATCCACATAATTATTAGAATGCTTACCTTCTTGATTTTCTTCCAAACTTAATTTAAAACTCCTAATTGGCTTGCTAAAAATTTAGTGATTTTCTATTGGTTATGAAAACCCACCATTTTTGGAAAGTGTATATTGTTTTTTTAAGGGATGAATTTTTCTTCAATTGCTAGCCTATTTATAGTGGAAGATGGCAAGCTTCCAACATCCAATTGTTGGCATTTTAAATTCATTACCTTACACTTATCAATAATCAAGAGAAGCAGACATTTAAGTGGCCGAATGGTTTTTGATCTCACCATTCATTTCTTCTACCGTGGAGGTGAAGCTTTTGTGCACTTATTGCTAATAATGGCTTAAAATGATTAAGTTTCTTTATGAGTTGTCATCTACTCATACTATCCATGCATATTTTTTTTTGGGCTTTGTTGGGCCTTAAGTAGTTAATTGTTATCTTATTTTTATCAATAAATACCAATCTTGGTCTTAAGTATTTTTAATTTTAATTTTATATTCTATTTCTTTATACCAATACATATGTTTATACCAGGTATATATATGTTAATTTTTTTCATTTTTATAATAAACTTATATTATTAATTTACATTGTAATTAAACTTCGTCTTTGGTAGGTATTACAAAAACTTCAAGTTTTTAAGTGATTAAAGCTCCTCTAATAATGATGACGATGAAGATGAGGAGCATACCTATCTTGCACTCATAGCATTAGAGGACCCTCCTCAAATTACAAGAGCCAATGTCATAAGATGGGGATGATAGGGACACCATCAAACCAAGCTTGGCATTGAAACATTGATAAAATTTATTGCCTTGCAACTTTTTAATATTTTATGCTTTAATTTTTGCTCTTGTGTTGAATTTGAGTTTTGTTGAAAATTGTTTTTATGATTGACTCAATTATTTGTTTCACATTTTGAGTTTGTTTATAATTAATTCAATCACCATCTTTAATTTTTACAACTCTCTTAATTTGATTACACCAAAGGACAAGAAAAACTTGGTTTATTTAAAATATATAGATCATAATTGTTTCTAAGTCTCCATATCTTAAGAGGGAGATCGTTAGTTGAGGGGGAGAATTTTCAATAATAATATTTTCCAATAATTGGTATTGTCAAAAATTTGTTTTAACTAAGTATATGGCTTATATTTTTCTTAATTTTATTTTCAAATTGTACCTTTTATTCACTTTTGAATGATGATTGGTTATTTACATTGATTTTGATCTTGATTCTTTTTAACTTTATAGTTTTTTAATTTATTATTATGGTTTCTTCATTTTTTTTTCTTACCCTCTATTTGTTATTTGATTGCTCTTTAGCTCTTCTCTCCACTTTTTGAATTTTGTTAAGGGGAGGAAATGTGATGAATTTAAAATCATCCTTTACAATCTTGCAATTTGGTAGGGGGAGTTTAAAATTTAAAATTTTCTTATGATTTTATTATGTCTTTGCTTGAAGGAAAACTATTGCATTTTATTAATGTTTAATTGATTAGTTTTATTATTTGTTGTCCATTTGCATATTTTTATTAGGATTATTTTTATTTTAAATTTAATTTGATTATAAAAATAAAAAAGGGAGATTATTGGTCTAGATTTGGCTCAATCTTGATTTTGATTTTGGTAAAGAAATTTAAATATTCTAATGGCTTCATTGAGTGTTATATAACAAGCAAGTAACTTAGAATGGGCTGAAATTGTTAGAAATTTGAAATTTTAAATAGTGCTAAAAACCTTATTTGTAGAGGCCTCCAAAATAGCGTAGTGACCTCTAAATAGAGATAGCAACCATGACAATGATGTAGCGACTGCAAAAATGGTGTAGTGATAGTGAAAATGGGTCTGACAACACAATACTGTTCATGGTAAAAGTTGTGATCATGCCCAAGCTCTTGCCTTTGCGACCTTGCTAAGATCAGAAGTTAAAACACACATAAAATATAGCGACAAGCATCGTGTTGACTTTCTTGGAGTGAAAATCATTTAGTCACTGTGAACTAAAAGCGATGCAATCGCGACATTCATAAGACCTAAAGCTAAAAGGCACAAAAGCCATCACAGTGAAGAATATGACTACAATATAAAGATTGTGACCACGACATTGGGGAGCGCAACCACAAGATTCATATAACCATTACAGGGTTTCAATAGATAGTTGAAAAACTATCAAGAAGAAGCCATGTGTCAAAGTAGCCGTTAGAGATATGAAGTTCATGACTGTAAAAAAGGCTCCATGACTGCAATAAATGTCTAACATATAGAGATATGGATGTTCGAGTTGGACTTTTCTATCCACTTTATCAATGAGCAGAATTGCTTTAAGGCATATAAATTCAACCTCAAACAAGACTCCAAGAGATAAAGAATATGCTAAATGTGTCTAAACTCTTGTAATTTTATTTCTTAAGCCTTAATCCTTTTTTATTCTCTTTGTAAGATTGAGTGTTAGCCTTAAATACTATTGCAAAGGTTTAGTGTGAGCCTTAAACACTTGGGTTGAGAGTTAGCCTATAATAAAAACTCTTGTAAAGGGTTTAAAAGTTAGCTTTAGAAAAACTCTTTTTTAGGTTTTATATGAGCCTGACTAAGTTCGGTGTGAACTTTAAATACCAAGTTAGGACTGAGGTTGCAAAACTCCAAGTATAGTGAAATACCCAATTGAGGTTGGGGAATGGACGTAGGGATTATTGCCTAAATAACTATAAATCTCTTGTGTCATCTCCCTTTCTTCCTATCTCCTTTAGAAATTTTAATTTCCCATTGCATATCCAGTACACCCCATTCAACTCCCCTTATTGGTGCCATCCACATAGGGCCAACACTTATGTCCAGATGTCACTGCTAAATCCATACTCAAAAAGTAAATGTTCGATAATTTCTAAATTCCAACTGCAAAAATAACATAAAGTCATCATTTACAACCTTCCCTTTCAATAGTCTAGACTTTGTAGCAAGCCTATTCAGAATAGCCAGCCAGCAAATGAAGCTTTACCTTGGTATGTTTCTCTTTCCCCAAACAAGTTTTCCATATATCATAACTTTCCTTTTAGGCCTTAATGCTTCCCATGTAGACTTAATAGAGTATACACTAGTCATTGTAAGGCCCATGGGATGGAATCTCCTGTATCCTCCTGAATTTCAAATTTTCTAACTTCTTGCCAAGCTTCCTCTATAATTTCATTCAAAGGGTTAGGAAGATTCCAAGCTCCATCCTTCCATAGCTCTTTTAATTTCATTCTCCTAGAAATATTTGTATTAGCAATGTTCAAACTAGAAAATTTGTCAACCAAACTCATCCCATCAGCCCATGGATCATACCAGAGAGATAAGTTGCCTCTCCTTAATTTGTAACTAAATAGGGGCTTGAACTTCACTCTGGCCAAGTAAATGACTTCACACCTAACTAGCCTCTCAAGGCTTTATTATTCCCCAACAAATCAATCGTTTTAATTTGTTTGCCCCTACTCAAGTGGCCCACATAGAGGTTCTTTCACATAATAGCTCATACACGTGATTCCTAACAACTGCCTCATTCCATGAAATAAGCTCCTTTACACCTAAGCCCCCTGCTAACTTTTGCCTATGAATTGTTTTCAAAGCCACAACCCCTTTTCCATATCCCTTAACTCTACTAGACCATAAAAATTCTTGCATCTTCTATTTATTTCTTTCGCTATAGTCTTTCGTAATATAAAAATGCTATACCAATACACCTGCATACTCCTGAGAACAACATTAATCAATTGAAGTCTTCCTACATAAGATAAGAATTTTAAAGCCTAAGAGTTAATTCTAGCTGTGATGTTCTCCACAAGAGTTTCACAAATGGCTTTTCTTGATACTTGTAGAGACTAGGGGCACACCAAGGTATGTAACTGGGAGGGTTTCTTCTCTAAATTGCATTTCTTGTAACAAAAACCTCTTTACTTCATCAGTCACCCCTGAGAAAAGAGATAGAACTTTTTGATTCATTTATATGCAATATGGACACTTCTTCATGATGCTTTAGAACTTTCATGAACGGCCTTACCAATTGTACATCACCGTAACAAAAGAGGAATAAATCATTTGCAAAGCACATATGACTAATCATAAGAGTTTTACATTCCTTATGATATTGAAACTTCTTGAGCACTCAATAATTCAATCCCTTAGAAAAATATTCTATTGCAACCACAAATAATAAAGGGCACATTGGATCCCTTGTTTCAATCCTTTCGCACCAGGGAAGAATCCCTCCAAATTTCCATTTACCATCATAGAGAAATAAGGGGTTTAGATACAAGCCATAATCCACTAGACGAACTTTTAAGGTTTTTAGTCAACATTTCTTCAATAAAATTCCATTAGACCAAGTCATATGCTTTCCTAAGATCCACCTTGATTGCACACTTCAATTTGCCCCTTGCTTTGTGGCATTCTCTCATTAGCTTATGTGCTAAGAGTACATTATTTGCTATTCTTCTACTAGGAATGAATGTAGATTGGGCTGGATTAATGATCCTTCCTCAAACATTCCCTAGCCTTTTAGCAATGATTTTAAGGTTGCATTAATCTACTTTAGTAGCCTTCTTGAAGAGAAAAAATCAATCACAACCTCTATAACCTATCTCCCAACAATCCTTCATAATTTCTTGAAAAATCTAAAGGGACTCCTTATAACTATTTCTGTATTCCTCCTCACAAAAACAATCAGTGGTGAATGATTAGAGATACCTAAAGGCAGAACCTCACAATCAGCCATAATATATTCCTTAGCCCAGAAATAATTCACTACACATCTATAAAACTGTCTCTGAATTCTAGAACTAGCCTCTTGATTATTCATCTGTGTAGTAACATCCCTAAAATTTCAAGTCCATTAATTACTATGTATTTATTTTTAATTTCTTTTAATTACTTAAAATTATATTAATTTTAAAATTTTTATAAAAACTAGATCAAATAATAAGTATAGAGATAGTTTCAAATTTTGTATATGTTCCTACTTTAATATAGGTATATAATAGATATGACAAAAATGAAAGAAATTTATAATGTAAAATTGAATTTTGAAAGCATTAATATTTAGTTTTTGTGTATATTGTCCTTTATTAGCTTTCTAATCTATATTTCACATCAAATATTACTCTAGAAAAAACAAAATTATAAACCAAAAGAGAATTAATTAACCGATCTAATTTTGAGATAACTATCCAATCTAATTTTATTTAGTCTAATTCTATTTTTATTCAATCTGGTATAATTCTAATTATATTTTGGTGCATATCACTTTTCCAAAATTAGAAATAATAAATTATTACTTATTTATCTCATATATTTTATCAATAATTATTTTTTAACAATATTTCTTTTAATAATTATTTTCTTATATGTACCCTAGGAAAAATTCTATCGTGCAGCTGTGATTCCAACTAGGATTTCCTAGTTGGAATGGCAAGCCTATGATATATTAACACATCATTTATTTCAAAATAAAAATAAAAATACCTTCAAATAAAAAAATCATCAAAAAGAAAATCATCAATGATAGTGCTCCCCCGTCTCTAGCTCCTGTGCCGAGCTTCTCACTGGTTCTACGTGAGTTCATACAATCTTTTTGCATCGTGAGTCAACATAGTTACTCGAGCTCATCTAAGCTCCCTTGCGTTGCACCTTTGCATTTAATATAAATGTAAGACGACCTGAGGGAGTCTAATGATACTGCCCCTCCTTTATTAAAGCTCATGGACCGAGGTCCATGACCGATTTTTCCTTGGGCAGGCTCTCAAGAAGACTTAACCTCGGCTATGGGCACCCATGTCTTACCGAGCTATCTGAACATTCTCTGATACAACAGGCACATATTCTCGATGTGGTAGGCGTACCATCCCGATATTTTAAATATTCTCTGACCCATGCAGATTTTATCCACCGTGCACTATCTATATTTAGAGGTAGACCCCAAAGGTATGTCATTTTCTCGACTCTTCTCTACATGATTACTCCCTTTATGCTCAGATAGACTGAGTCCTGACTTAGATATTAGAACCTCCCCCGAGGAGCCCTATCCGTCTCTCTCTATTGTCTTGCAGGTTACAGCCCGAGCACAGATATTATCCGATTCCGAGCTCAGAGAGCTAGGAAGACCCTCCTGTGATAGCCCCACCATCAATCAAAAATATTAAAAATTAAAAAAGATGAATATAAGTTTTGCGGATCACTACCATCAATTTCCCTTCTCCAACCAAGTAAAACATCATAAAATCTAAAAAATATATTTGATATTTGTATTTTTTTTCTTTTTGTGATTCTAACAGAAAATAAGAAAAAAAAAAGCTAGATTTTCGATAACCATCAAAACAAATTTTAGAAACAATTTAATTGTTTCAGTAGATTTAGATGCAAATATTATAGCTTTATCTTCAAATCTTCTATAGCAACAATTTAATTTGCTTGTGAAATTTATAGTTTTTTTTTTATCAATTATATTCATCTTTTTCAATTGTTTTCCTTTATTCATCTTTCTCTCTCAAACTTTCTCTCTAAATCGGCAAATCCAAAAGCTATTTGCCCTCTATATGTAATCGATCATCGTGAGTGCCACTCATCCTGCAAGAAATCCATTTGAAGTGAATTACTGGATTGATTTAGGGTTTTGTAATTAAATGGAAAAGAGAAGATGCGTAATTGGAGAGGGAGAATAAAGAGAATTATTTTTTTTTTGTTACAGGATGGTCTCTAGAAAATTTATTTTGTAATTTTATTTTTTAATTATTTTAAAAAATATTACATGTCAATATATCATAGGCTTGCCATTCCAATTAGAAAATCCTAGTCGGAATCATGGATGCACTATATAATTTCTCGTAGCTATACTAACCCACAAGTAAATTATCTATTATCTAATTCAATAATTGATGTGAGCAATTAGCAAAGTAATTTCATGAAATAATTTGAAAAAAAAAACACAAAAATGGATCTAATTTGAATCCATTTCTTAAGAATGAATCAATTCCAACATGTTTTTCGCATTCCAGACAACTTTAAAAAATGTGAAAGAGCCACAGAATGATCACAAAATTTGGAATCTAAATTCCTTTAGAGGTAATTTTGATAAATTTCTATATTTATGTATTTTAGTTCTAACTAAATTAGGATTTTGTTAGAAATCATCTTCAAACTCTTATTTATTAATCAATTTTTTTTTTATTTTTTATAATGATATTCTTCAATTTTCTAATTTACATTCACGATGATAATTTTTTTTATAGCTTCTATATGTGTGAACAATAATAAATTATATTTATTTGTAATAATAACAATAATAATATCCTAAAAAATAATAATTATAATAACAGCAGCAGCAGCAACAACAACAATAATAATAATAATTATTATTATTAATTTTTAGGCTCAAGGCAACTACTAGAGATTAAAGATTTAAATTATCCATATTGTGGGGTATGTACCCTAGCCTGATCGATAATATTGTCAATCTTTACAGGCCATTTTAAATTGGAATTTATCATTTTCCATAATTAGTGCTGCATATCAAGCAATCAAATTAAGTTGGCATATTAATAAAATATATATTCACTACCATTTATGTTATATGCTGCATTAAGTGTAATTTGTGAATGTATAGGTGCAGCATGATTTTATGATTATATATATATATAATATCTTTTTTTTTAAAAATGAACATCAATTAATATAATAATACATTTTATCATTAGTCTAAATTGAAATTTTATTTTTATTTTTTAGGAAATTACATAAAATATTATATTTTCTTTCAAAATATCATTTATATTATTTTTTTTATAATTTTATATTTTTAAACTACAAATTTTTTTTTATTTTTTATGATATACATTCAACATATACCATATTTTTATAATTTTTTATTTATTCAATATTTAAAAATTTTTAAAGTAATTTCTCCTACCCACTTCACTTCACACACCACCTCATAATTTATTGTTAAACAATAAATTATTGGATAGAAAATCAATTAATTGTAGATGGAGCTTGGGGATTTGGACAATCTCTAAAAACAAAATTTTTTTTTTTGGTATAGAAACGTGGAATAATTATACAATAAAACCGTTGTATCACAACAAGCCAATCGAATATCAACATGTGACAATGTTATGTAAAACATTGTCACATGTTGATATTCGATTGGCTTGTTGTAATACAACGGTTTCATTTTATAATTATTGAGAAATGTGAGCTAAGTTAAAAATAGACAAAATTTAATGGAGTTTAAATTATTGTTAATAAGTTACGAAAGAATCAATCACCAATTCTACTGACGTATAGCTGCAGAAAATGAACATTTAAAATAAATAAAATTAATAATAAACACATAGCTAAATCTGAATAATAATATATATAACTAAATCTAAATAATATATATATATATATAAAGATACAACTGCAAGAAAAACACTAAAATTGAAATAATAACACTTAGAAGGCATTCAATGAATTTGCTTGCTCCACTTACAATTGCGTTTTGCAAGTTGTCCTCTTTGCAGGCACCAAAATGGTAATACTTTTGATGACTTGATAGCACAACATTTGAAAGATGGCAATGAATCACTTGTATTGTTATTATTATTATTATTATTACTAGATTGTCTAAAATCATCAAAATCAAAGTAAAAATCAGTGTTCTTAACCTCTGAAGATTTCACTTCCATTTTCTTTTTACCAAGGCCAATTTCCTTTACTTCCTTGATTTTCTTCAAGAAACGAGTCTTAGCCTCCTTAGTTATATTAACATTTGACGATGGTAACTTGATTTCCTTTGCTTTCTTGATATTCTTCAAGAAATAAGACTTACAAGTCTCCTTTGTAGTAATAACATTTGGTAACCCAATTTCAATATTCTTGATTCTCTTCACTTTCTCGATATTTTTAAAGAAAAAACCCTTGGTTTTTTTATTGGGAAGATTAAGAGCAGATGAGCTTGACAGGCTATAGATGGCTGGAGGGAAGGTAACTGGTGGAGAATAGTCAAGATCTGTAGCATTTCTTGGCTTTGCAGGTCGTGTTTCCCAGTTGAAAGGTACTGATCCAGGGCAACGATAAGTAGAATTTTGGCGTGAATGTCTAACAGAGGAGCTCCTGGAAATTATTTTCTTGTAAAAGGCTGGATCAAGTTGGTATAAATCTGAGATAATTCTTTTCTCTTTGGGATTTAATGTGCTTAATAGCCATATCTTGTAAATAGATATGTTGATTGTAATTGAGCAATTCCAAGTTTATTTAGTAATTAGATGAAACTTTATATGGAAGTAAATCAAAGTGTAAGAACTTGGATACAAAAATATAATTATGCCGAATCATATTGATCAAGAATATTCACTTGTGCATTGATTTTAGCTTCTATGTTTTTGTTATCTTCAATCACAACTAGCACTAAATTTATTTATTTATTTATTTTTATGTCATAATTCCGATCTCTTTTACTTATTTTTAGAGATAGCTCTAATATTTTAGAATTAAATTAAATGCACATTTCTATTATTTATCTTTTAAAAATTTCATGATTTATATTTTTGTTAGTTTGAGAGATTTAAATTTAAAATTAAATTTTGAGAATAAAAAAAAAACCAACACACTTTGTTCCTAAATATATTTGTGAATTTGTTTTTTTTGTATAAATTATCCTTTTAGAGCCGGATATGATCACAAAAATAATAAAACTAATTCTATTAAAGTTTAATATAATTACATATTTAGAATTCAAACTCGAGACCTCTAATTAAATTAAAATAATTTTTTACAAACTGATCTACGTGCTTATTGTAAGATATATATATATATATATATATATATGAATTTAGTCACATGCTAGATCTCATAAGGAGCATATAAATCTCTTTTACTACAAACTAATAATAATAATTTCTTAGAAATAATATCTTAGAAGATTATTTACTAAATAATCAATAATCTTATCATTATCTATTCTAGCAAAACCAACAAGAATAGCTAATATTAATTGAAAATTAAACTCGAATTTTTTTATTTTTATTTTTTACAATGAGAGCCTTGAGCCCCTACTAATAAGAGCTTAGCCAACAATAAGCCTCTCATAAGCAATGCCTGTTTTGTCATGCTCTACCAACGTTGAACCCCATGAGGAGCAGAATGAAAAACATACAGACTTAATGAGAGGAGAAACGCAAAAAAAGCTAACTAATCAGTGGAAAAATAAGCTTCTCTATGCACATGATAAATCTTCACCTGCCAATTCAGCTGTAGAAGGTTCTTCATGCCACTGACAAGCATTGGCGAAGCCACCTATTAGAGAAGGGGGGCAATTGCCCCCCTTCTCTTTTTAAATATATATATATATATATAACATTTTTAAAAAAAATTTAAATTATTTATTAATTTCATTTAAAATTTTAAATTGCCCCCTCTTTTTTTTTTAATTTTTACAAGAAGTCAAAAAAATTATAATAAATTATTTATTCTATAACTAATAGTTCTCTTTTAAAAAATTGACAAAATATTAATAATATACAAATGTAAAAAAAATAATAAAAAAAGGATAAAATTTTCAACTAAATTAAATTGAACTCATTTAATGAATTAAATAATTCATTTATTTTAATTAATTTTTAAAAAATTATATATATTATTTAATTTTTTTTCTCTTTATTTTATTTTTATTGTGAATAATTTTATAATTTTAAAATTCTTTACACATATATATTAATATTTTTTTATTAATTAATTTTTTAATAATAAAATATATTATTAATAAATTTATAAATTTATAAAATATTATTAAAATAAAAAAGAGATAAATAATTACGGAGAAAGTCAAAATTTATAAAAAAAATTTTGCCCCCCTTTATTTCAAAGTTTGGCTTCGCCCCTGCTGACAAGAGATGCACAAGGAGCACAGTTTGACCTCTTGCCGGTGATATAAACTCAAAATCTTTTAATCTTAAAGAAACGTGTAGTATTACTAAACTAAAAACTTATTGATGATTAAGTTTTATTGTTAAAAAAATGAAAAAAAAGTGATAAAAAATAAATAAAACTTTCATTTAGTAATATTTTCATAATAATAGAAATTATATATTAATAATAAGGCTGTAAATGAGTCAACCTACTCGAGTTCGGCTTGAGTCTCGGTTCGGTAAAAATTCGTTTAGGCTCGAGGTCGAACTGTTCATTTGTTAAATGATCCAAACTCAAGCTAAGAAATACTCAGCTTGTTCGCTCGCAAACTGGTTCATTTAAAAAACTCATAAGTTAAGCTTGTTTAGTGTATTTAATTAAAATATATTTTAATTTATATATATTAAACTATGTATGCGAATGTATTAATTTTTTGACTAATTTAATTCTTATAATTTATTAATATATGATATATGTGATAAATAAATTAAATAATATACAATATAAAATAGATTAATAATTTATAGTAAAATATAACATTATAGTAATGTAATATTTTTATTTTTGTTAATATATAATTATATTATTTATCTTTCATAAAAATATTAATTTTAGTATATCTTTTATGAAAATATAAAAAAAGATGAATAAAAAATAAAAACTGAAATAAATTCATTGCATTCGCTAAACTTATTTAAATCAAGCTCGAGTTCAATCTCAAGATACATAATATATGAGCTAACTTAATATAAGGCTCGGTTTGGGCTCGATTTGAGTTTGAATTAAAACTTGACTATTTTTATAACGAGCTGAGCTTGAGCTTTTCAAAGCTCGGCTCGCTCGGCTTAATTACAATCCTATTTAATATAATTATATATATTATTTTCATATTGCATCTCACATTTAATAAATATATATTTCACAATTATATAAATTAATACTAAAAATTGAATTCTAATAAATAAAATAATCAACAAACTCACATTGAACTCTAATAAATAAAATAATCAACAAACTCACATTGAACCAAGTTATTCTCGGTAGAATACTTGTATTTGTATTTAAAAAAATGAGGTTAATCCTCGGAAATAACTAATATTTTTGTATTTAGGGAGGAGAACAAAGAGGGCAAGGCCTCTAGACTTTTTTTTTTCATATACTAATAGTTATAAAAAATTATTCATATTAGGGAGAATTCAAAAAATTAATATCCAAAATAATAAAATTAATAATATATCAATTGCTAAATTAAATTATACAGATGCAAAAAGAAAAATGTTATACTATCTCATTATTATACAAAATGGGATGAATATTTGAAAATTATATTACTTATTATGATCGTATAAAAATATAAATTATAAAATCTTTTGTATATCTTATAGATGTATGAATATAAAATATAAAATTTTTATTTAACAGCAAAAAAAATAAATGATTTTAAAACATGTAATTCTACATAATAGAAACACATATCAATACTTTATTAAATGAAATATTTATATTTTAATTTGACTAATAATATTTTTAATGAATTAGTAGAAAAATTCTTATTTAGTAATTAAAATGTGAACAAAGCATAAAAAAAAATGTAATTTCAAATATATATAGAAGATAAAGATTGATAATATACTGCATGTTGGAGGTTATGGGGTTGGCATTTTAGTCACATTGAGTCGGACTTTGCAGAAGTTGTATTTGCTCTATTGCCGATGTATGACGCAAAAAAATTGGAGGAATTTTGTTTCTTGGCTTGGAAAATTTAGGAAGGTCGAAATCAACTTCTATGGAATCAGCGTAATCTATCATCTAACCAGATTTTTGAATATGGCAAGTCCTCTTGGTTGGATTGGCAGGATAGCGTATCTCATCAATCCAAAGTTTCTAGTATTCAACCAGTGTGGATGCGACTATATCTGGAGAAAATGTATATATGTATATAGATATATGTATGTGTATATATATATATTCTTTTTTTTTTGTAAAATATACACACATTCATTTATATATTAAAATTTAAATGAATTTAAATATATATATATATGTATATGTATACACACACACATATATATATATATTTTATATGTATATATGAATTTATATGTATTTATTTATATATTTAAATTTAAATGAATTATATATATATATATATTTATATATATATGAATTATGTATATATATAAATTATACATATTTATATGTATGTGAATTTAAATGAATTTTATTTTAATTCATAAAATTTTCGCCAAAATTTATATATATATATAAATAATCGACTGCTTGTGCATTATGTTTAAAAAATATTTTTTAAAAAATTAAAAATGAGGTTATTATGTTAACTTTTTCAAAATATATAAAATTATAGGGTACAATTAATATTTTTTAAGCGTAGGTAATCTAATAATACAAATTAATTATTGAATTATTGTAATATTAAATGTTCAATTTTATAATGATGAATTTCTGATTATGCCATTATAAATGCACCTGCGGGTGCAGTAACAAGAGATGAGATAACAAGCAGCATCGGCGAGAAAGCTCTTACCGGCCATAGGCCAATCACTCAAATTTTCTATGAAAATTAAGCCCCCTCTTTATTGATGTTCCGTATCCGTCACCGTGGAGAAGCACGTTGGGTTGTTCCTCCTCTTTCATACTGGGAGTGCAATGTTGATGTTGCGTCTTGGTGGTGCAGAATCGATGTGGAACTGGGGGCAGTTATTAGAGACGACCAAGGCCAGTTTGTGCAAGCAATGGGTGCAACTATTCCAAATTGTGTCGATCTTAGGTTAGCTGAAGCCCTTGCCTTGCATTGTTGCTTACATTGGATGACATCTTTCTGTCACAAAGCTATTTATGGTCTTTGAAGTCGACTCACTTGCTCTATTTTTCTCCACTATTGATATGTTTGAATATGGTTTAGTAGTGGAGCATTGTGTTAAAATACTTAGAGAGCGTGTTTTGTGGTCTTTGAATGGATCCGTAGGAAGGCTAATAATGTTGCCCATATAATTGCTCAAGATTGTGTCTTGTAATGGTTTCATTGACTGGAGTTATCTGTATTGAACCCATGACGTTTGATTTGCTTAACCAAGTGTTGGGGATTTTTAAAAAAATATTGAAGCAATCTAATATATTTACTAAAATATAGAACTTGCTCCCATATTTATCAAAATATGAAAGTAAAAAATTAAACCAAAATTTAGAATTTTGGTTTAAACTTTATATATATATATATTTTTTTTTCCAAATCGAAACAATAAGTTTCGGTATGAAATAATTTTTTTAATAAACAAACCGAAACTCATTGTTTTAGTTTGCAATCAAACTGGAAACAATAAGTTTTGGTTTGAATGTAAATCTGTAATAAGTGGCTCATAAACAGTAAAATGAAAAACAATTTGCAAAGTGCAGTGTTTTACATGTATTTTTTAAGCAAATTAAATTAAAATAAATTAATAATTGAAATTAATAATTAAGTATTTATGACAATAAAATTATCAATATATAATTAAATTTAACAATATATAATTACCAATAAAAATATAGTTGGGTCTAAATATAATTAATAATTATATATTAAAAATTATAATTAATGATTTAGTATTAATAACAATATAACCATATTTGAGCTCAAATATAATTAATAATTATATATCAATAAAAATATAATTATAATTAGGCCCAAAAATAATATTGCAAAGTGTAGTGTTTTACATATATTTTTTTAATCAAATCAAATTAATAATTATATTATGATTAGTAATTATATAATGATAATTACAATTAATAATAATAGCTAATAATTAAATATTAATAACACTATAATTATCAATATATAATTAAATTTAACAATATATAATTATCAATTTATAATTGTCAATAAAAATATAGTTGGCCCAATTATATTTGGGCCCAAATATTGTTAATAATTATATATTGATTATAGTTAATAATGTAAAAATAAAATTAATAATAAATTATTATTTTTAAATTATTAATTATAATTATTAATATATAATTATTAATTAATAATTTCATAATTACTAATTATAGGTGAGCCCAAATATAATTACAATATAATTAATAATTATATTTGGGCCCAAATATAATTATATTGTAATTGATATATAATTAATAATTATAATTATCAATATAGCCCAATTATATTTTTATTGATAATTATATATTGTTAAATTTAATTATGTATTGATAATTATATTATTATTAATATTTAATTATTAATTATAATTATTAATATAATTTAATTTAATTTGCTTTTAAAAAATACATTTTTTGCAAATTGATTTTGATTTCACCCTTTATGAACTACTTACTGCAGAATTTATATTCAAATCGAAACTTATTGTTTCAGATTGAGTTTCGGTTTGTTTATTAAAAAAAATTATTTCAAACTAAAATTTATTATTTCGGTTTAAAAAAAATATAAAAAAATATAAAAAAAATTTAAACTGAAAATTTAAATTTTATTTAATTTTTTATTTTTATATTTTAATAAATATAAGAGTAAGTCTCGTGTTTTAATAAATATATAAAATTTATCTCATATTTTGATAAAAAAATGTGGAAGCAATAATATTTCACTTTTATCTCCTTTCTCATTGGTTGTTTTTTCTTTCTTTCCTTTTTTTTTTTCTCTCTTTGGAATTTTTTTTCTCTTTCATTCTTTTTCTTGGGGACGTGGAAGTCGAGTTGTCCATCCTTTATATTTTATTTTAAAAACTTTCAAACTTTCTAAATGGAATTTTTACTGTAAAAGGAAATAATGATTAATATTTGATTTTTTCCAAAAATTCAATTGGAATGTTGCCTTTATAAGTTTATGGAGATTAAAAAAAAAAAAGTTCGATGACCACCTAATAGCCGGAAATTTATTTATTTATTTTTAAATCAGAACTCCCATGTTTTTGCTTTTAGAGATAATTGTATAATTGTAATTTTTTTTATTAATGAGGAAATAAATATTTAAAATTCTAATTTAAAATTTAAGCAGAAGTAATATATATTTTTTGCTATTAAATGATACATTGGTGATTAATTATAATGTCTAGAAATTAAAATTAAATGCTTAGTTTTATTGTTTATCTTTACATAATTTTTATTTTTATTTTAGTTTTAGTTTGAGATTTAAATTTAAAATTATTTTTACTTGTATTTGAAAAATTAAAATTAATTTTAGAGAGTAAGAAAAGACAACCACCACATTTTATTCACAAAATATATTTGTAAATTTCGTTGCATGCTGTATCTCATTAGCAACATATATATCTCTTTTAGCTCAAAGTAATAATAATTTCTTACAAATAATATCTTAGAAAATGATTTACTAAATAATTAATAATCTCATCATTACGTTTCCTAGCAAAACAACAAAATAAACTCAAAATTTTTTAATTAAAAAAATGGATAGTACTGAACCAAAAACTTATTAAATATTAAGAGATGTTGGTTTATGTTGTAAGTTTTTAGTTTTTATTTTTCAAAATAATTTTTTTTTCATTTTTTATTTTATATTTTTTAAAAAACCTATTTTATATTTTAAAAAATTATATCATAATTTTTTTACCATTCACTTATTAGAAAAATTATATTGCTTATTCTAATGATATATAATAATATTAATGAGATATTATAAATAATTATTAAAATAAAAAATTATTAAAAATGAAGAAAATATTTTTTAAAAAAATATAAACTTCTTATTTTATAATTAAATTTGAAAAAAAATATATACAAAAAATAAAAAATATTAGAGAGAAAAAAATTTACTGATATATATATCTTCTCAGAATCAAAATGTAATATCCTAAAATTTTTAGAAATTTCTAATTTTTAAAAAATTGAATAAAATAAATTATAATTTAAAATGATAAATTAAATTAATGATTTTAAATGAAAAATGAAGGAATTTTAAATGAAAAAGTTAAATATATATGTGATATATATGCAAATATACATAACATATATAAAAGTCAATATTTTTTAAAAGAAAAGGGTATTTTGGTAATTAAATCATATAAATTTAAAATTAATAAAATAATTCAAAAATAAATTATTTTTAAATGGAAGAGAAAAATTAGAACTTTTAATTTATTAAAAAAATAATTAAATAATTAAATATTAAATTATTTTAATATATATATATATATATGGTTTAAAAAAAAGATTAAAAGGAAAAGAATATAAAAGTCTTCATCTTCATCTTCATCTTCTTCAATGACGTGTTTTTCATGGGAGTTTAAAGACCAATGATTTTGCTTCTTCCATACTCCATAAATTGAAGGAATTAACAAGTTTCAAGTGGATTTTTGGTTATTTCCACCAAAATTAGCAAGTTTCCGTCTCTTTTCTTTGAATTCCTTGGAAATTTGGATTATGTGAGTTTTGAGATTTTGATGTAGTATGTTATAATTTTTGAAATTGGTGTGTATGGTATTATTTTGGGTAGTTAACAATGATTCTAAGGTTAGATTGAAGAGATGATTGAGTTTGGTTAAAGAATGGTGAAGAGAGAGAATTTAGGGTTATGGATTTTTGGTGTTTTGAAAACATAAACTTCAATTGTGCAAATTGATTTCAAATGAGTTGTATTGATTCATAAACAAGTATTTTTAAAGTCAAATATTGAATTTGGTAGTGTTGGGATGGAGTTTGAGAATGGAAGTGGAGATTTAGAGTTTTGGAAAAGTGATTTTCCAAAGTGGTTGAATTGTGTGATTTTATTTGTTTAAGCATGTTGTTTAGTGTTAAAAATGATGAATATAAACTTAGAATGAGTAATGGATTGTGTTGAAATGGAAAACCTTCAATGAGGGAAGATTATGCCATTTTTGAGATTTTGTGTATAAGAGTGTATTTTTATAATGTAAATTATTTAAATGTATTAAAATATATTTTTAATAATATAAATAAACTTAAAATACTAATTTAATTGTAGTAGAATGAAATTCTAATGTTGAAGTAAGGAAAGGCTAAATTTTTGAAAATTTGTAGGAGTGATGTGTAATTATGGTTTAATATTAAAAATGCCATTAAATGTGATACTAAATGATTATTTGCTATCACATTTGGTTTAGGCATTGAGGGAGGTTGATTTGCTTCATTCAAATGGTGAAGGGCAAGTTAGAAAGATTGGATTGAATGTTGTTTTTAGCTTGCTTTGGGTTGCTAGTGGAGATATGTACAAACTTTGAATATAATATTTATATTTACATAACATTTGGACTTAACACATTTTGGTTGAAAAATGTGTTAAGCTACTTGGTTCATTGATTGTGTATGAATAATGCGTTATGACATTTGTAATGTCATATATGTGTTAAATGCATTGTGAAAAGCCATTGACAATGGCTAAATTGTGTAAAATGTGAAATATGCATATTATGTGAAAATACCCAAAGTAATTGGGTAATGTGTTGTGAATGCAAAAATGAGATATATGGAATAATGAAATGAATTGATATTGATAATAAATGAGAAATGTGAGAAATGTGAGAAAAATATGAAAAATGTGAAAAATGAAAAAAATGAGAAAAAAAAATGTGAAAATAAGGTAATGCGCCTAGATTGAATATGTGACAAAGAGAAAGAGATTAATAATGAAAAAAATGAATAAATTGTGTGACTAGTATGTTATTCAATTTTCAGAGTTCTGGATTTGGCGGCATGCCTATGATTGCCTACGGGTTACACGCTGGAATGGTGAAAAGACTGGATCGTAAGCCAGGCCAGCTGATAAATATGATGTTTTTAGGGTGAAAAGATTGGGTCGTAAGCCTTAAAAACTGTAGCAGTGTAGCCGGGTTGAGGACCAAGATACTGGGGCCTAAGGGTCTAGCCGGGTTAAGGTCCAAGAGATTAGGGCTATTACATTATCCATGGATATATATATTGCCTACGGTGCTAGACACATAGTGTCATTATGGACCAAAGTAGTAACTCTGAAATTTGAATAACATATTAGATCCTTTTTAAGCCCATGTTTGTCTTTGTTTTAATGTGAATTATGAAATATTTGAAAAATATAAGAAAGTGAATTGATGTGACATCTATATGCATTGTGCATTTGGTATTGCATTGAGTTATATTGTTATTATCAAAGTTTGTACCAATAGGCTTCGGCTTAGCGCGATTGTTTTCATCGCGCAAGAGACATGGTAGATTCAGTTGAGTCAGAGAGTTCCTCTAGACCAGGTCGGGTTTAGACTTGTAGTTAAGCTTGTTGAGTTACTATCGAGATTAGAAACACTACCAGCAGCATGCATATATTTTTATGTTATTGTATATTTTGAGTATTATGCATAATATATTATGTTTTGGATTTTACGATTGTATATTATAAAGAATGTTTGGATCAATGTATTTGAAATGGGAGAGTAAGTGTGTTTTAAATTATATATATCTATATATATAAATGTTTGAGAAACTTTGTGAAATTGAGAAGTATGGTTGAGATGGTAATTGAAAATTATTTGGGAGTGTTTTCTTTTTTTGCAGGTTGTGTTTTGATAAATTTTGGGATGTCCAAAATACAGAAAAAACTCTGGCGAATTTTTTCAGAGATTTTTATATATATTATTTCTTTTGGGTTCTTATAACAAGTAAATAATATTTATATTCTATTTAATTTTATATATTTAGAATTTAAAATTTTAAATTGGAAATGTGAAATTTTTTTTTAGTAAACTAGTCTGTGACATTTTTGTACCGTATATGCGCATTTTATATATGCTGAAAATATATATTGTATGTATATAGGGTATAAGAGTGTTACACAAAACCCCCAAAATCATGTTTTATGAGTTTTATATTTATTCAAAATCATTTTTTATCTAATAAAAATAAAATCTAAAACAAAAAATTATCTCGAATGCATCCTTAAATTGTTTTTTTTTTGACATGGAAGAAAAAAATTTCCATTAGAAAAAAAAATAGAAAATATTGATCGAAAACTACACTTAGATTAGCAAACCTCCCAATTACACCTAAATTCTATGATGCTCGTCTACCCTCTTGAATTAAATCAGCTTTCAAAATATAAAAAATATAATGGGAAAAGACTCCCAAACATAAAGATTTGCATAAAATTTAGTCACCCTGAAAATGAGCAACTAAATTTTAAATCTATTAACCCAATAGAAACTTAACCCGTTAAAATTGGCCCTTAATTCCTTATAGTCTTTAACAACAATACCAAATTTAGAATGATCTAGACTATAGAAGCATAAAACATTATACAACTCTAAACAATCAATCTCCTTAATAAAAAAACAAAAAAAGTGACAAAACATAATTAAAACTTTTTATTTAGTAACATATTCATAATAAGGAAAGTATTTTTCAGTCAATTTATATGTTTACTAAACATTAAATTTATTTTATTGAGCCAAAAGACACACATTTCGCATATTTAAATACTATATATATTGATACTAAAAATTAAACTATAATCAATAAAATAATTAACAAACTCACATTAAACCAAGCTATTCTAGGAAGAATACTTGTATTTGTATTAAAAAAAAAAACTCAGGTTAATCCTTGGAAATAGCATGTATTTGTATTTAGGGAGGATATCAAAGTGGGTCAACCCTCCAAACTTTTCTTTTTTCTCATATTAACGAGAGTTAAAAATAAATAAATATCCAAAATAATAAAATTAATAATATATTGAGATACTAAATGTATTGTATTGCTTTTTTCTATTGACTCTCTCCATTATAATTTTGACCTATTAAATTCCTATATATTATTGTCTTATATTAAATTAACCATTTTTTAATAAATTATTTGCGCTTGAAGCAAAAATATCGAGAAATTTGTGTAATCTAAATTTTTAATATAAAAAAAAGCAAAAAGCATAAATTGACTTGTGTACTATACTATTTTTTCTATTAACCCATTCTATTATAATTTTTTAATATTATAGTTAAGGCATCTTTGTATAATTTTCAACAAAAAAAATATTAAAAAAGAACTAATTTAACATGAGATAACAATGTACAGGGGATTAATAGGTCAAAATTATAATAGAAGGGCTCAATAAAAAAAAACAATATAAAACAGGAGCCAATTGATGCATTTTGCCTCATATAAAATGCAAAATAAATAAATGTTATTCTCTATCTCATTATTATACAAAATGGTATGAATATTTGAACATTATATTACATCTTATGATCTTATAAATATATATATTATAAAATCTTTTGTATGTTTTATAGATGCACTAATATAAATTTTAAAATTTTATAAAATTTTATCTAATAATAAATGATTTTTGAACATGTAGCTCAACGAATTAAAACACATTAATACTTTATTAAATTCAATATATTGATATTTTAATTTGATTAATAATATTTTTAGTGAATTAATAAAAAAAATTCTTATATTAGTAATTAAAATGTGGACAAAACATAAAAAAAGAAGTAAATTTCAAAATATACATAGAAAATAAAGATTGATAATCACACACACACACACACACACACACACACACACAAAGAGCTTTATAGATAAAGAAAAACAAAGATACAACCCAAAAGGGCGTGAGCAAATACAAGATTATCAATATAAGCTAACTAGAATGCACCTAAGGCGCCCCTCCGATCAACAAACACAATCTCTTTGAAGAAACTAACATAAAGATAAAAACAAATAATACAGGTGTTAGAAGAGTATAAAGAGCCATCTAAAAAACATAGCACCATAAAAAACTCATAAAAATGGACTCACTGTAAATCAAGTCGGTGAGAAAGAGGTTGTATAGCTTAAAGACTAGGTTCAAATTTTTTATCGGATATGATCTACATCCACTTTATGATGTTTGGATATTTAGTGTATTCCTTAACTTTGCTACCAAGAATAAAATGAAGCATTTGCTGATTGTTATTATTGAATAATGTGCTTTTAAATATGGACACAGTAGCAATGAGCCATCTCCATCAAAAAAATTATCGAAGGAGAAGTACTTAGCCTTGATTCAATACCAGTGATCAATATCATGATAACGTAATTACAGATATTGATGCAGAAGCAAGGTTATCACCGGTGAATGAAGGCATCCATGTTGCCCCTGAATATGTTGCATATGAAGATGATGAACATGATTATGATGTGTCTAATTGTGCTCCTGACTCAAGGCCTTCGCATACAATAGATAATGCCAAGTTTTGTGACATGGAGCAGGCAAAAAATAGTTATGAGTTTTATAATATTGATGTGGAACATACCACCAAAGTTCATATACATTGTAATATTGGATAAGAACAAATTAGGGGCATTAAGGACACTGTTACAAAATTATAGGAATCCTGAAGTAACCTAGCATTTACATTGTTGTGACATTTATGACTATAAATTCATAAGAATCGTCATTGGATAGCTTTTGTTCATTGTCTTTGCATTGTATTATAAATAAATATTATAATTAAAAAATTTTGTCTACACTAATCATATACAAAAATAATTCATAATGACGTTACTTACTATTTAAATCTTTTGAATGTAATGTCTCACCACTCATTTAATTGTGTTTGTTCATTAAAATTACGGCTTTGAAGTGGTTTAATGGGAAGCACAAGATTATATTCTTCATTATCTTGCTTTCTCTATAGAATTTGAGATTTGAAATCTCGTCTCCCTTCCTCTTCTGTCTAGAGTTCACTCATCTCTAACATATCTTGGATTTGACACTTTTTTCCTCTTTGTAGCCCCATCATCAAATGCAGTATGAGAAATTGTCATATGAGAGGGGCTCCTACTTGTTTCTCTTCCTCAAACTTTTCAAATCTAACATTAATAACATTTGGAAATTTCTGTTAAACAAACTAAAAACTAAAATAAAATTAACTAATAAAAGATTATTGAATGAAAGATTAAGATTACTATCCATGCTGGGGTGTAAACATCTGATAAATTTGCTCATTTATTTTCGTTGTGCCCTCAATAGCTTTTATTCGACTAGATAGAGATGCAATCTCTGCTTTGAGCTCTTTATTTTGTTCAAAAACATGTGTATACAATTGTATATTTTTTGTTTTTAACTCATCCATTTCTTTATTTTATTGAGTAATAAGTACCTCCAATTGAATATTCTTTTGTCTAAACTCTTCAGTTTTCGTAGTTTTTTCTTCAACAATCTAAGTTCTTTATTCTCCTTTTCAAGGGATATGCAATGTCTCTCTACTTTAGAAACTCGCTGAAATATTTTTTTTACATCTGTAGATTGAAATCCAGATGGAGAATGATATTATGTGAGGTTCACTAGATTTTTGAAATTCCTTCAGGGGGTAGCAACATATAAAGTTTAATAATCGCCACCTCCCTATTAAGGTTTATCCCAACAAATCGAATAAGGAATATTATGATGGATAGACATACAAAATTATTCTAATCCATTCTCTAAATAGGAATGAGAAGTTACCATTACTGAGAATTTCATTTCGATAACAGGGTATGAGTCTTTTGAGCTGATCTTCCAATTAAGAATTCTTACGATCACTTTACCAATTCTCTTAGACTCCATTATATCTAAAACTGGCAGGATCTCCATTGCAAATGTTGATAAGACATCAAAGAACCCATTGAAAGAATATCCCCTCTCCTTCTTGATATTAGGCTTGAAAATAGGACCTTTTATATTAGTGCATAGGAAATTTTAGTTCAAATTTCGCTAAGCAATATGTTGAAAGATTTGACATTCTCGATAAGAGCTATAATTCTTGTATCCACCTTTGCAATTATAGCTCTTCCAAAAATAATTAGCTTAACAAGATAGGTGACACCTAACTTCACATGCATATTTAGATCTTTGCACTCCTTGAATACTTCAAGTAATGCCTTGCGTGTCTCCTCTCCATATTTCTTTACAAGAGGAGTGATGCTCCCAGACAAATCATCACATCCATTGTATTTTAACCTAGAAATTAAACAATATTGCGCAACTCTCATATTCATAATATCATTTCCAATTTTAAAAGAAAGCTTATCGACTTTTGGATAATTCACTTAGTGCAGGAACATGTAATGAATCAAACTCAGCCAATGGACAAGATTATTTTCTTTAATGCTAAGCAAGTGGCCTACCTTGTATTTGCAAAATGCTGCCACCTGCAAAATAATATTGGAATTACATTTAATCATGTAAAAAAGACAATATAAAAATATTTCTATTGGCTTGTGTTTAATAAACTATAATTACATTCTCTTCATTACTAGAAATGATACTATGTATGATACGTATAATTTTCAAACCCAAACCAACTATGTTGACTGGGTGGTGCTTCTACCTAGATGGACGAATGATATATTCAACATCTTTATTAACTTTCTTAATATTTTCTTTCTTCCGTTCTTGTTGGGCCTTCTCATCATTTGTGAATGTCACAACCCTCTTTCTCTTTTTAGCATCATTAGTAAGATGGTTATCTTATCTTCTTTTAAAAACAAAACATAAACCATTTTTAGACAATTCCCCTGGACTAATTATTGTCTTGTCAATGGTAAATGGTGATCTTTCTCTGCTAAAATATGATGTAGCAGTTTTATTTGAACACAATTTATAAACAACATTATACAAACAGAAGATAAACACTGAAAAGATAAATTTAAGCAAACACAATCATTTTTCATTTGATAATTTTCATATATGTTAGGGAGTAATATGAAGTGCATTAAATAAGAGTTAGAGGTTGTTATAATGAAGTTACGAGCAGTTAGGTGCCTTTAGAGATTGTTTAACAAGAAATTTTTATATAACTATCACATTCATCAAACACAATCTTATTTCAATTCCGAGTTTCCAGAGTGAGTTACAGATGAATATGAAGTGCATTCAACACTAGTTAAGCTCTGTTAGAAGGTAGTTAGATGCAGTTAGGGATAATTAGAGGCAGTTATGGGGTGTTTAAAAGAAGAAATTTTTCATATAATAATGACATTCATAAAACAAAATTCTATTTCAACTCTTAGTTTTTATATTGTGTTAGAGAGTAATATAAAGTATTTTAACTACCAATTAAGGGCTATTAGAAGGCAATTAGGGATAGTTAAGGACAATTAGGACCATTTATGGTGTGTTTCAAAGAAGACAATTTACATATAACTTCAACATTCATCAAACACAATACTATTTCAATTTTGAGTTTCCATAGTTAGTTAGGGATGAATATGAATTGCATTATATATCGTTTAAGGTCAGTTAAAATGCAGTTGGGGACAATTAGAGGTAGTTATGGTATGTTTAAAAGAAGAAATTTTTCATATAACTATGACATTCAACAAACCCCATCCTATTTCAATTTCAAGTATCTAGAGTATATTACGGAGTAATATAAAGTGTTTTAAAAATAGTTAGGGAGCTATTAGAAGACAGTTAGGGGCTAATGGTCTCTACTTGCCCCTGACTGCCCTTAAGTTCTCTTAATTGCCTCTAATTTTAGTCTGACAAATAATAACTCATCAGAAAGACTCAAAAATACAAAAAGCGCATAATTTAAAATAACCAGTCATCATTAATGTAAAAAACAAAATGTTCATAATTATCACTTATTGCCCTTAATGGTCTCTAACTTTACTAATAAAATCATAAAAAATCTATCAACAAACGGTTCAACACATTCTACTATATTCATCAAGCCAAATGCTTCAATACATGCATTACTTATCTTTCATAATAAATCATTATGCATTCAACACTATTCGTTTAGAAGAAAAAAAAATTCAAGAAAAACCTTTAAAAAACTTATTGTGAGCTACTGTTGAAGAATGAGACTTGCGTTATTTCAATTAAAGAATTAAATTTCAGATGAATAAACTAAGAGTTTCATAGGATTCCTTTTGCAATTTAGATTAAAGGAGAAAAATAAGAAAGCAAAGATTAAAGATTTCACAGAGTTATGGCAGTTTCAATTTTTTGAAGTGAAAGAAGAAAAGTTTGTTGGATTTCCTCTCTCAATTCGTTTTGTATGCCAAGAGCACTTATTTCAAAAATAGTGCAGTTAAGGATTTGGGGTGCAAAAAATATTAACTGTGTATTTTATAGGTAAAATCCCAAAATTGGAGGGGACAAATATAATAAATTTATTAATCTGAATTCTCTCTCTTTCCTTCTCCTTAGCTCTCATTCACATTCAAACACGGCGTAAGATACATTTCTGACTTCTACCATGTCTTACCGTTACACCACTCCTATCTCTCCACCTTCTCTTCTCCACCATATCCCTACCACCACCAAACCCCCAATTCTCCACCCTCGGTTCAACTTCACCTCCCGGTGCAATCTCGTAATCCGTTCGTCGGTCAAACCAACAACCACCGCTGATCAGCCTCCGACCTTGCTTCAAGTTGCTGCTACTTCCGCCGTATTGTTCTTGAGCCTAAGCGTTGGTGTTTGTCAGGCAACGGCATCTACTCCAATTCTTCATCCTGTGATGCAAAATGCAGTCACTCAAGCTAATCTTTATAATTATTATAATTTTCCTATTTGAATTATAAATAATTTTTCTTTTGTTTCAATTGCAAAACAATATTTTTATGGACACAGATAGTGATGACACTAATACCAATGAGAAGAGTGTGGAAACTATCAAAGATGAAGAGTTGAATAGTGAATTTGAAACCTGGAAATCAAAAACATTTCCTTTATCTGTTCCTCTTAGAATTGTTGCTCTTCGTGGTTCTTTGCCTCCTTCCTGGGTA
This sequence comes from Garcia nutans, assembly GCA_947685225.1. Taxonomy (NCBI): domain Eukaryota; kingdom Viridiplantae; phylum Streptophyta; class Magnoliopsida; order Malpighiales; family Euphorbiaceae; genus Garcia; species Garcia nutans. The sequence continues at coordinate 59,541,298 of CANTUV010000007.1, forward strand.
AAGGTATAAACTTTCCTAGCTGTTCTAACTGGCTTTTAATACATTCGGTATGATTTCTTCTATATTTTTCATTTTATTTATCTAAATTTTTTTGGCTAGTTGTATTACAAGCCAACCCAATTAATTTTGGGACCAAAATTAACAAAATTAATTGTGGTTGGTTACATGGATTATTTGTTTTCACGCTTAACGATTTTGTGCTACCTCTTCCTCCTATAGTTGTAATCCCTTTTGAGTATATTGTAGTTCTCTCCTCCAAGTAATACATTTTAGAAATCTGGTATTCTTGGTTTACCTTTATTATGGTGTAATTGAAGAATGATACTGAATGCTTAATGCTTTTATTTGCTGAATAATGTAATCAGTTTATATAGCTTAATGTGGATGGAGTTAGAATGTTACAATAGCTATTTTAATCTTGCATTTTCTATTTTTGTTTTTATAATGTTCAAGTTTTAAGAACTTTCTTTATGTAGCTTAATATTCTTCTTAAAGTGTAGGATTTCACCCAATGCCAAGGAAAGAGATTAAGACTTCGCACACAGCTCCTGGGAAGTATTGACAACATCTTTTCTGACTTGTCAATGTCCTTTAAAAAAAACAAGATTAGTCCTGCATCTGTTATGGCTGCTGATCTGGTTAGTATTGGTGACTCCTGGCTTAGTTTTGCCATTAAAAATACTACGATTGAGCCCATTAAAGGTGTAGAAGACCAAGATTGGTTTAAAGGGTTGAGTGACAAATGGAAGGTAAGTGTACACAAATCTTTAAACTCCATGTTTTAGTGTGTTTTACATGTTTAAAGTTTTTTGTGATCCGAATTATTCTAACATCTCTGTATTCTGTTAAGGTCTTCCTTCCCTTCTTTCTCTGGTGTTATTGCAATTTATCCTAAAGACTCAGCATTCTATTTTTTCAGGGCTAGTAACTGTTTCATTATTGAATCTCAACCATCTTACACCACATTCAATTCCCAATTTTATCACAGCCTATCCTATCGCAGAACATTGATAAATAGAACATTGCGTGTATGCAGAGCAGTTCTAATATTTTGAACAGTGTCTTCAATATTTTGGGATTCTATGAGGTTATTTTATGGAGAAATTAATTAGGTCTGGTATTTCCCCTAATTGAAAACTAATTTTGGTTATGTTATGCTGTCACAAGTGTTCTACAAACCATTACTACCAAAGTTTAGAAGTATTAATAGGATTTCTTGCATTGGTGTATGTTCATTTTATTTTGGATATGTTAATCATTGCTAAAAAATGATATTTCCTTGAATCCTTGAATGTACTATTTTTCCTGCACATGAAGCAGTTTATCTTTTGCTGGTTACCACTTGTCCATGGTGTTCCCTTTATCCTCAACTGAACATGTCTCAGGTATACTTACGCAGGAATAGTGAGGGGAAAATAGATCCAAATGGTGAAATATGGGCAGCTCCATATCGATGGGGAGCTATGGTGATAGCCTACAAGAAAAATAAATTTCAGAAGAACAAAATAGCTCCAATAGAGGTACTTGTATATTTGTTTTTCTCTCTTTTTCTCCTACTTCGTCATCTGAAAGGTTATTTGCAGTACCCACAAAATGCCTATTCATTGGTCATTAGTTTATTTATGATCATCCATGGTTTGTTGTGGCCATAAAAACTGTAGTTCAGGTTTTTTTCCTCTTTTCAAGCAAAAGGACATAGATTGATGAAAGAAGTTAGATTTGCCTTTAAATTTACCATTTTTATCTGGGCATGCCAAATAACAGGATGCCATTTAACTGGTGAAAACATGTTTTCTGAAGTGGTTGTTATGTCCAACATTCTTTAGTGCCTTTCCATATTGGGATGCCCTATGATGTATCACTGTCGCTACTTTCAAAACATGTTAAAAATTTGAAATTTACTATCTCTAATCATAATAGATGAAAGGAAAAAATGAGGATAGTTAAGGGAACTATAGGCATTTTCCCAGCAAACTGGAATGTGGACATAACAACTGGTGTATCAATTTAAATTGTGCAAATACTATTACAACTGATTGTTACAATGAAGTTGTTGGATATGTTAACATGGCTCAAACTTTTACTTTATAAATAATCCTATTGCTTCTGTTGATATTTTGTTAAGAAATTTATTTGTATAAAAATATTTCCAATTATGATAACTAGTAACAACTATTGCAGGATTGGGCAGATCTTTGGCAGCCTAACCTTTCAGGGAGGATTTCTATGGTTGACTGTCCTAGAGAGGTTGTTGGTGCTGTTCTGAAGCGTATGGGGGCATCGTATAACACAGAGAACATTGAATTAGAAGTTCCTGGTGGGAGGAAGGCAGTGCAAGAAAATCTTGCGTTCTTTGCTAAACAGGTAGTTTGCTTTGATTATTGCAAGTTATAATAAGAGCTCGATATGGGTAGAGAAAATAATTGCAAAAATAACTTGTCTCCTTAGCATTTTGTTCATGTATGAGCAAGTGCTAAAAGAAAACTACTACAACAATAACTTCCTACCACTACGAAAGGAAATTAATCCCTCGTTTATAGGGAACACATGGGAATTCTAGAACTGAATAATAAAAACAATAAAACTAACTAACTAAGTAGATATTCATGCATCAGATTTGTTCAACTGTTGTTTTGACTTGAACCTAAGTTGGATTGTCATGTAAGCTCCTAACAGAAACTAATAGAAAAAACTGGATTTGATTATCAACTACTGTTATTGGAAAGATGATTTCCTATAGATTCAAGCCATAGCATGCGGAGTGGTTAGGGGTCTATAAAAAGGCAAATGGATATAACAAAATCCTTCATGATCTCAAAAGGCCAAACAACAAAGTGGGCATTGGAAACTAGGATTGTCTAAATGGTTGGTAGGCCGTATTTGTACCATGTTGACTCACTCTGGTGACATGATTATAGTTAATACGAATATAACTTATCTATTAGTCGTGTCAAGATATTTTAAACCTAAAAACCAGCTAAGAGGCTTCTTATGTCATCTAAAATATGTCCCAAGTAGGCCATATTTGTATTTTTGTTGAGAGATTGACAGTCACTCTCAATTATAAGATCAGGTAAAAAACAAATTCACCGGTTTAGATCATAGGGAATTGTGTTTGCTATGTTAGATCAAGAAGTCATATTTTCTCAATATGTTCACAGGCAACTGCCATCGCCTCTCCACCTAACTTTTGAAAAACTGCCTCTCTTTTTCATTATTATCCAATATGGCAGCATCAACATTCATTTTGATGCAATTATCCAGACATTCACAGGTTTGGATAGAGTTCACCCATTCGAGCATTCTGGTAGTCATACAAAGAAACAGCAGCCTGAGAATAAACCTACTAATAATTTTCTTTCTCATTCAATCATAAAGGAAAAAAATGTGGTCTTTATCATTCTGACTCTTTTATTGAAAGAATATTAATGTTATCCATGTACTACAATCACCAAAAAGTAATTTCTACTTGATTTTCAGTATTATGATCAGATTGAAGAATCCATTTCTTGCTGAGCAACTGAATGAATAATGATTTAAGATATGGAACTGATAGAATTAATAATTTAATTAATGGTGATATGAAGTTTATACAAGCAAATGACAGGGATTGGAAAGAAGAAATAAGATGTGAAGAAGTTGTAAAGGAAAGGACAGCTTTGCTTGTATTAAAAAAATAGTCAAATCTGGTTACTTTGTGGCAGAACAAAAAAGCATAATTCTAACCAAGGCTTAGCCTCCACATCAGGTTATTGCACTGATTTGTCATGAATGGTATGGAAGATTAAAGGTCCACCAAAGACAAAGCATTTCTTTTGGAGGCTTATTATAGATATACTACCATGTGCCTCAAATTTACGAAGAAGAGGAGTGGCCGCTGAACTGAGGTGTTCCAGATGTAATTTTTTTGATGAATCAAGCTCCCACATTTTTAAGGTTTGCAGGTGGGTTAAGGAAGTTTGGAAAGCTGTTCCTTGGTCTCTACGAGTGGATAATTAGCTGCCTATGGGATGGGAGATTGGTGTCAAATGGTATCCAAGATTCTGTCCAGGCAGGATTTTGAACTCTTTGTTATCATTCTCTAGCATATCTGGTTTGATAGGAATCAATTGCAACATGGCAAAGCTGGTTTATCTGTGGACAGGTCATTGGAGTTGGCTTTCTCTAAGCTGTGTAGTAATGGTGATAAACAAGTCCAAAAGGGTAACCAGCAGGAGAGACGAGTAGAGCGGTGGCAGCCCCCTGCCCAAACTTCATTTAAGCTTAATGTAGATGCAGCAGTGAGACGTGATAGTGCTGGTTGTGGTATCATCATTTGCAATAACATGGGACAAGTCATGGTGTCAGCTGGCAAGCCACTTCCTTAGTGCCCATCTGTCTTCGCTGCTGAGCTGTATGCTCTCCTCCTAGGATTACAAGTAGCTCGTGACTGTGGATTTGGCAAATTATAAGTGAAATCAGATGCAACCATGGTAATTAAGAGTATAATGGGAGAAGATAATTTCCTGGATACGAATGGTTTGATGGTAGACGATATAAGGCAAATGGTAGATAACTTTGTTTTTATTTCTTTTAAACATGTGCACAGGAGTGCAAATGTAGTAGCTCATAGTTTAGCTCAGTGGTCAGTTTCAGTAGAAGAACTGTGCGTTTTGATGGAGGAGGTTCCAAGTCTGTTGGAATCTATTTTGTTGATGGACTATCTGTTTTAATTAATATATTTATCATTTTCGTGAAAAAAATTATATAATAACCTGAAACTTTCTGTCACTTCATGTTCCAAAGAAATATTATAATCTTGTCATTTTTTGGCTATCTGCAGGTTCGATTATTTGACAGAACGCACTATCTGAAAGCATTTGGGGTGGGAGATGTATGGGTGGCTGTTGGGTGGAGCAGTGATGTTCTTCCTATTGCCAAGCGGATGTCTAATGTTGCAGTTGTAGTCCCCAAGTCTGGAGCTAGCTTATGGGCTGATCTTTGGGTATCCTGATTTATCTGAGTGTAAAGTTGACAATCACTTCGTTTTCTTTTTAATGTTAGTGGTTTCGTAGTTGCTAATGCATCATCTACTCAGTCTAAGCATACACTTATTAGGATGGCAGTAGCACACTGGTATGCCTGAAAGTCTTACCTATGATCCAATTATACCGCAAAAGATTAAATCTTTACCAATCCTGAATTATAATAATAGTAAATCTATAATATTTAGTTTATGCTTATTTACAAGTTATATTTTTGTGCAGGCAATCCCTGCTGCCTCTAGACTTGAGACAAACCTAATTGGAGGACGAGTCAGAGGACCATCACCATTAATCCATCAGTGGATAGAGTTCTGCTTGCAATCTGCAAGAGCACTACCCTTCAAGCAGGAGGTAATTCCTGGCGCAACTCCATCTGCTCTTGAAGGTATTCCGGTTGAATTCCCTAAACAGTTAACTAGGGATAAACCAAGGCTGGACACGAATCTTACTGCTGGAGTACCTCCACCTGAAATTTTGACTAGATGTGAGTTCTTGGAGCCATTGTCTGATGCTACATTATCAGATTATCAGTGGCTGATTAGTATGCAGAAGCCTGATGCTGGTGTAATCCATAGAACATGTAATTATATTTTGTCGAAAATTCGGGGGCTGTGGGGCTAAAGCTACATGCGAAGGTTTGATGGATTTATCCGTCCATTTAAGATCAAGAAAGTAACTTCCAAACAACAGAGATAAGGTTTGGCGGACAGGTTTCTGGTTCACATCTGTGGGTACATTGGAAACAAAGCCATTGATATCAGATCAAAAAACATGGATTCAAGAGTAAATGCCACTCACTAATGTTAATACTGTGCATGCTGATTGTATTTGATATTCATTGGCTCTATACAGGTGATGGAATAGTAGAGAAATGATATGAGAATAGTTATCCTTTGCTTTCTATTTTTCTTGGGTTCAAATTGGAGTAGTTTTAATATTCTTGGGTTCAAATGTTCAATTTAGCTCTCCTCTTGAGGATTTTTCAGAAGGTCCAATCAGCTCCAAAATTATTCTAGATCTCAAGTTGATTATTATATGCTCATTTTTTTTTAATAAAAAATAAGCCTAATTACACCATATATACGGCGCTTCTAGTTCAACTGAATGTTAAATGAGAAATTAATACTATAATGGTAAAGTATAAAACGTAACCAAGCTTGTCTAGAAATACCAAAGTACCCTTAGATATGCTATTTCATAGGGGAAATATCGAAGGGTATTATAGTCATTTAAAGTTAGCTTCAAATGGATTAAGCACAAGCAAATAACATTCTCCGCGCTGCGATTTATATATTTTATATTATTTTAAATAAAAAATAATTCATATATTAATAGAATTAGTATATAAAAAATAATATTATATATAAATGTATATTGTATTATAAATATTATAAAAATATTTATAGTAAGATATGTCTGATGTATTAAGATATTTTTAAAATTTTTTAAGATGAAGAATTAAAATATTAATATTTAACTTTATTGTTTTAATTAAAAAGAAAAATTTGAAAAATAATTAAAATTGGTAATTTGAATAAAAAAAATAAGTGAATTTATTATCTATTAATTTTTTTTGAATAAAAATAAAAATTATAAATTTATCTTAAAATGATATGGTAAAGAGAAATATAAAAGTAGTAGAAGAATAAATAAATATATTAAGAATTAAATCATATTAATACAATAAGAATAAAATCTTTAAGTAGAATAAAAAAAATTTAGCTATTGATACTCGGATGCACTCTACTTTCTGATTTTTAATATTCCACTTAAAAGATGAAAGAAAATCTATTAAAAATAAAATAAAATAATATAGAACTTTACATCCAAACATAATTAATAATATGTGTATTTTAAATTATTTTTAAGATAAATAAATTTATATTATCAATTTAAAATTTAATAAAATAATAATAAAGAATAAAAATTTTAAAAAATTATTAATCTATAAATTATGACTCAAAATTTATTAGAAGTTAAAATAAATATTTGAGAAGTCACTCTTCTTGAAATAATAATTGTATAACATTTTAGTCTATATAATATAATAATAAGAAAAAAAGGTACAAAAATGATCGTGAACTATTTGAGATATCTCATTTTGGACTCTGATTTTTTTTTTTAAATCCATTTGTGACTTTTTTTTAATCAAACCAAATCAAATTAGATCCTAACTTAATAAAAGTTAAGTTGTTCGTTAATTTTTTATGATGCTACATTATGTGATATCCACTATATAAAGATTTTATATAAAAAAGAGCAAATATGACTTGAAATATTTTTCCAATCTCAAAATTTTTATAGAAAATTATTTTGAAGATATATATGTGATATTATTATCAATATTTTTAAACTAATATGAATACTGAGATCACCAAGTACATAATATTTAATAATAAAAAAGATAATAAAATTTTAAAAAGAATATAAATAAAATGTATCAAAATTTAGAGGGAAATAACAATACGTAAAAATCATATGTTTACTCATACAATATATATGTTACATATATATTGCATATCATCTGTTATATATTATATATATTGTATATAATTTGTTAAATTTGATAAAAAAAAAATTTAAAACATTTTATTCAACATATGGAGTGCTGTAAAATATAGCTGGAAATAGAATCTTATAACAAAGGAAGGAGGAAACAAAAGAATGATATATATATTAAATAACCTGAGTTGTGCATAAAACACTGTTCTTAGAAATTATTTGTTAATCCTCCAGGATTAAATAAGCTCTTCTTGAAATTATTCAAGGCAACAGAATAGTAAAAGAAATTTATAATTATACCTAGCAAATAAACAAAGACAGAAAAGGTAGAGAATGAGAGAAGAAGGCATGTATTTGTATATGTTTAACTTTAGAAATATCACAAGTATTTATAGGCAAAAAAATATGAACGTTAGCATAAACGTTATGGAGAATAAATAGGAGAAAGAGGTGCTGCGTTAGTAGGCAATCTATTGAGAGATGATAGAGGTGGTTGAAAATTAAAATTTCTAATATGTGGAAATACGTATTTTCAGATAAGGGTTAAATAAAAACTAAAAGACATAAAAATGGGCTTATACTGGGCCTCACATTTTATCTCCCATGTAGGGAGGGTGAAATCTACTGATTTTCATACGAAATTGGGCTTTTGACCCATTCCTCATATGCTCGAGGCCCACCCCTCTTTCAATCTTTTTACAAGCTTATAAACACAAGGTTATATATAAAGTGGATGAAGGTTATTTAATCTTTCTATGTAGGATAGTGTTCTTTTGAAATAGCTTGAGAATATACATATATTTCAACAATCCCCCACATATTTCAAAAGAATTATTTTTTGCTTGGTATAATTATGAGTGTATATAATTCAAATATGGTGTCTTTTGGACTATGAACCAGACCTAGACTGAAATGACATAATATACAGAGTTATAGTAAAGTTTAGAACTTTTATGAACTTGTAACTCTTTTTATATATTAGAGTCTAATCAATCATAATACACCCCCACATTTCCTACTGTTAACGTTGTTTTGCATTAATAGGCCATGCACACGCCTGGTATTCCATAAATGCTCTAGAGATTTTGCCACCATCTCATAGGAGCGATCCCACTCCACATTGACATAGGTGATTTCATCAAGTGTATATTACATTACATAGACCACCCATAAGGGAAATGAAACCATTAAGAGTTCTTTAACTCATCCTCTCACTTAATGAAATCTAGCACCACTCTTATCATAGGAAAGGACCATGTTATTAGTGCTAGCAAAAATAACATAAGACTTGTTATTATCCATATGAACCTTTTCATGGGATCTCCAATCACAAAGGTTGGGTTATCTCCAATCTCCAATCCCATCCTTTTGCAGGTGCTTGATCACATCATGCCTCAAATGAATATGTCTGTTTTTACCAATGAAAGCTTTGTTCTTTGCAATGGCTATTGCCTCTTGGCAATCACAATGTAAGGACACAGATGATGTCAGTTTTATTCCTAATGGATTATTTGCTAAGAAGTTTTTCAACCATTCAGCCTCATTACCAGCCAATTCTAGAGTGATAAACTCTGACTCCATTGTTGACTTTGCAATAATTGTTTGTCTAGCCGATTTCCAAGTAATAACTCCACCTTCAAGGGTGAACACATAACCACTGGTGGATTTTGTCTCATCTGAATATGAAATTCAGTTTGCGTCGCTGTATCCTTCTAAATACAGTGGGAAATCCACCATATAAGATACCATAATTCATGATACCTCTCAAATATTTCATTAGTCTGGCTAATACATTCCAATGCTCATTTAGATTATGTGTGTATCTGCTCAATCTACATATAACATATGCAATGTTAGGTCGAGAAAAATTCATTAAATGTATTAGGCTTCCAATAACCTGTGCATAATTAGACTGAGCAATAGGATCACCTTTATTTTTCTTTAATTGAGTATTAACGTCATAAGGAGTGCTTACTGGTGTGACATCATAATGTTCAAACTTGAGAAGTTTTTTAATATAATGTTTTTGTGATAGCATTATACTATCACATTTTCTTATGATTTTAACACCCAAAATCACACTTGCTTCACCTATATCTTTCATATCAAATTTAGAAGTAAGAAAACATTTGGTTTCAAGCACTAATTCACGACTAGTACTAAAAATGAGCATATCATCAACATACGAACATATAATCACACAATCATTATTAACAACCTTGGTATAAACACATTTATCTACTTCAACAGAAGAAAAACCATCACCAAGCAAAACTTGATCAAATTTCTCATGTCACTGTTTAGGTGCTTGTTTTCAGCCATATAATGATTTAAGAAGTTTACAAACTTTGTTTTCTTGACCAGGAATCACACAACCTTCAGGTTGTTCCATAGAAATTTCTTATTCCAATTCACCATTTAAAAATGTTGTTTTGACATCCATTTGGTGAATAAAAAGTTTGTAAATAGAAGCCAAAGCAATCAAAATACGAATAGAAGATATTCTAGTTACAAGAGAAAAAGTGTCAAAATAGTCTACATTTTGTTTTTGTAAAAAACCTTTTGCAATAATTCTAGCTTTATATTTTTAAATGGAACTGTCAGTATTATTTTTTTTAAAAAAATCCATTTGCAACCAATAGGTTTTGCTACAGGAGGTAAATCAACTAATTTTTAAGTATTATTTTGTAAAATATAATCAAGCTTTGCTTTAATAGCTTCTTTCCAAAACGGTGCATTAGAAGAAGAAATTGCATTAGAAAAATTCAAAGGATCATTTTTCACAAGATAAGTATAAAAATCATTTCCAAAGGAATTTTCTTTCCTTGTTCTTTTACTTCTTCTCAAATCCTCGTTTTCATACTCATTTTGAATAATAGGTGCATGAGAAATATTATCAACTTTTAATGGAGAATATGCTCAAAAAATTCAACATTCTTAGTTTCTATAATAGAATTATGTTCAAGCACATCACTATTTAAAACAAAAAATCTATATGCAACACTATGTTCAGCATAACCAATGAACATGCAATCAGAAGTTTTAGAGGCTATTTTTCTCTTTTTAGGATCAAGTAGCATTACTTTACCAAGACACCCCCACACTTTTAAATATTTTAGATTAAGTGTAACCCTTCCACAACTCATATGGTGTCTTACCAGTTTTCTTATATGAAATCATATTTTGTAAGTTATATATAGATAATATAGTTTCTCCCCAAAGGTTTTCAGGTGCATTAGAACTAACAAGCATACAGTTCATCATTTCCTTTAAAGTTTTATTTTTTCTTTCAGCTATGCCATTTGATTCAGGTGAATATGGAAGAGTTACTTCATGAATAATACCTTCTTTTTCACAAAAATCATTAAATAGAATATATTCACCGCCTCTATTAGATCTAACCTTTTTAATCTTTTTGTTTAGTTGGCTTTCTACTTCAGTTTTGTATATCAAAAATGTATCAAAGGCTTCATATTTATTTCTAAGCAAATATACTTTAGTATATCTTGAAAAATCATCAATAAAGATTATATAATATGTTTTCCTTCTCTAGTCATTGTTTGTTTAAGATATCCTAAATCAGTATGAATTAAACTTAATAATTTCGATTCTTTTTGAACAAACATACAAGTTTTCTTAGTTAATTTAGATTCAGCACATATTTGGCATTTGTCCATGTTTATATTACTAATATCGGGAATTAAACTAAGTTGTTGCACCTTCTTCATATAAGAAATACTAACATGTCATAATATAGTATGCCACATATCATAAGAGTCAATCAAGTAAGCAGAAGAAGATGCATTTTCATTTATAACTTAAAAAATATTGAGTACAAGGAGTTCCTAATTACAATGCCCCTTGCCAACAAAAATATTATTTTTTGTCATTATAATCTTGTCAGATTCAAATGACACTTTAACCCTAACTTTGCCTAATAAAGCCATAGAAACTAGATTTGCTCTTATGTTAGGCACATGGAGTACTTCATTGAGAGTCAAGGTCTTGCCAGATGTGAGTTTGAGAAGAACTTTTCCTTTGCCAAGAACATTGATAGTTCGAGAATCACCAAGATGTACATGTTTTTCTTCTTCTGGAGTGTATGAGGAAAATGCACATTTATTTGCATAAATGTGTTTGGTAGCACCAGAGTCTACCACCCATTCTTTCACATTGGCCACTAAATTTGCTTGAGAAATGATTGCAATAATAATCTCATCTCCTTCAACCAAGTTTGCCTTGGTTTAGGAGGATTGTCATTTCTCACTTTTTTTCTGCACTGAGGTGCATGATGACCAGGCTTTCCACAAACAAAACAAGAACCCTTCTTTTTGAAAGTGGGATTAGAAACTCCAGGTTTGTAATAAGGTTTCTTTATTTCATACCTTTTGTGTTGCTTGCGATTGTTGTCTTACACTAAGTTTGCTTTCGAAGTTAGCTCCTTTGTTCTTGCATACTTGAGCTACTTTCGGTTGGTGTCTTCAATGATAATATGAGTTATTAAATATGCAAGTGACAATTATTTGTGTTTGTGCTTGAGTTGTTACTTGTAGTCCTTCCACGAAATTGGTAATTTTTCAATCAATAGTCCAGCAACAAACTCATCATGTAAAGTGATATTTTCCACCCTAAGGTTCTCCAATAGTTTGTGATATTCATTAATTTGCAATTTGATGTCTTTGTCATCTACCATTTCCCATTTGTAGAAGTTTCCAATTATGAACTTTTGTTTTTCGACATCTTCAGCGGTGTACTTAAGGTTCATTGAATCCCATATCTCCTTTGCTTCTTTGTAGGAGCAATACACATCAAAGAGAACGTTAGAAGGTACTAATAATTGTGTCTACATACCTTGTTAGCATGTGCCCAAGCATCCAACACTTTGGAATTAATAGAAGCTGTAGGTTTGGAGTCAGAAAGTGTAGTAGCCACACCATGCATATCAAGAATTGAGTAGATGCGTTCTTGCCAATGTTTGAAATTCTGATCACCAAAGACCTCAATCTTGGAAATATCTGGAAAATGTTTTGCGAATGGGAACTATTGTATAACAAAGGCAGCAGGTTGATAAATAACAGTACCACCAGAAGATTGTAGAGCAGCAGCGTTGGCAGTGGCAACATCAGTGGCAGCAGCAGTATCATTGACAGTACTAGTAGCTTTAGCAGAATTCGAATAAGTAGCATCCATTACGAAATAATTCCTAAGATTGTTGTAAAATATACCTGGAAATCGAATCTTGTAATAAAGGAAGGAGGGAACAAAAGAATGGTATATGAATTAAATATCCTGAGTTGTGTATAAGACACTATCCTTAGCCCACCCCCTTTTTCAACCCTTTTTATAAGCTTATAAACATAAGGTTATATATAAAGTGAACGAAGGTTATGTAATTTTTTCTATGTGGGATAGTGTTCTTTTGAAATAACTTGAGAATATACATATATTCCAACATGGAGTGCGTTATATTTAAAAAATAAAAAAAAAAATCCCTACTCATCATATTTGAAATCCAAAGACAATCAAGACAAATAAAATTAATATATTTACAAACAAAAAAACCGAAACTAAAATAAAAAAAAACCATAGTAAAATCCGGTTTCTAATTCACTTTGATGAAACAAAAAAAAATAATAAAAGGAACAAAAGAAACAAAATATACAGATAAAGAGATGATAAGAATAACAAGAAAATATACTTAAAAATCCAAAAAAAAAAAGAAATTTTATTTTTGAAAAAAGAAGCCAATATCACCGAGAATATGAATGTACAGCTTGGGGGCTCAAAGAATAGCTAGTGTTGATCAAATGGTATTTCATTACTAATCTCAATAATGGGTAGTGAAAGGATAAAAGTTTCACAAATAGCAGCGAGAAATTGAATCTGAGCTGAAGAGAGACAATAACTATATTGGGTAATTCCACTTTTATTTCATCCACTTAACAAAGAATGGTAGCTTTCTCTTTATTCAAAAATATTGTTCGACCCAATTTTCTGTTTAGTCACTAAGAAAAATGAGAAGGAACAAAAAGAAAATCAAAACCAAAACCAAGAAAAAAAAATTCAGCTTGGGTCACAAGCAATATCAATGGCTTCGCTTCTCCATGATATGATCAGAGCCACAAAAGCAACCATATTTTAGAGAAAAAAAAACAGAAAAATGTAAAAACGAAAAATAAAAAATAAAAAAGTGAAAATATATATACAGTATTTTTTAAAAACAAAACTTAAAAAAAATAGCAAACCATGTAATTTCCTCTTAGTTTTTTTTGACAAACATTTGAGTTGAGGGCTTTTGCTCTCAATTGTTGTGTGTTAAAGAAAGTCAGCTGAGAATGCAATAATTTCAATTTTTGAGAGTTTGTGAGTGCATTGGATGAATTTTGGTATAAAAATTTGAGTATTATTTCCTTTTTAAAATTTTGTATCTCTCTATAGTTTGATTAATAAATTTTTCTTTCATCCACCAACAAATGTAGACTTACGTCTAATAATGTAAAATTTGCTTTTTTCTCTATTTTTATATTTTGTTATTGTATTTTTTATATTATCCTCAATTAACTTTATGATTATTGAATTTAGCAAATAAATGAACTAAAAAAAAATGAAAAATTGAAGTAAAAATGATTTTATTGAAAATTCTATTACTATTGATGCAGTTTTTCCTATATTATTAATTTTTAAAAGAATATATAACAATAATATAGTTTGATTTCTTTTTTCTTTCTTTTTTTTTCTAATTATAAACAAATATTTTAGTTTCCTACAAACAATAAATAACTCATTGAAATGGAAATTTTAGAACAAAGCAAACTGTATATGGAAGATCAAGTTCAAATTGACACATGATTTTTCATTTATTTCAATTGATTTTTTTATACAAGCAGTAATAGTTAGAAAAATTCTTGATTTATGTATTTATATTACAAAACACAATAGAAAAAGTGAAAAGAGACACAATAATAATTAAGCCATATAATTAAGAAATTCAGAGATGCAAATTAATTATCAAACTTATTACCATATTGCATAACACATACAAGAAATGAAGTAAAATTCCAAGGAGAATATGTAGTAGTAGTACTGCTCTCTAATCTTGAAGATTGCCTTGAATTGTGAGTACCATTAGAACAAGACATTGAAGATGAAGATGAAAAGCTCGAATTTCAAGTCGAAACCATGAATTCATCATCACAGCTACAAAATTCAAACCCATTATGAAACTTATTATCACAGCCACCATTGCTAACATTTCCAAATTATTGATGTACTAATTTCTTCTTGTTCTTTCTAACTTTCTTGATATGTTTCCAAAACTTAATCCTTGATCTTATTGATATCTTATTATCAAGATTTTCTATGTCAATGCATGGCTTTGGTAGGGCTAAACTGTACACAGCAGGTGGTGGACTAAGCTGCGGGATTATTTCTTGTTTTGGTGGTTCTTTAGGAGTTCCAGGCTGCATCTCCCACTGAAAAGGCACACCTTCACCATTACTCCGGTAGTAGAAAACCCGAGAAGAACAACCAATTGATGAATTTCTTGAAATAACTTTATTAAAGAAAAAGTCATTGCCTTGAAGAACAGAAACTCCTGATCTTTTCTTTGCAATAAGATCCATAATCTTTTCTTCCTAAAGAAATTTCAATAATTTGAATGTAAATTGATATATATATATATATATATATATTTCTTTTGTATGTTAATATGCAAAGTTGTTTTGTTAAGGGTGTGTATGATATTCTATAAAGAGAGTTGCATAGGCATATATTTATTTATATAGAAAGAAGGAGAAAGGTTGCTGTTTATTAGGCTAATGATGGAATATTAGGGCACATGATTCTTTGTTTATTAAATTTCTCAGTTTGACTTTAGCTTTTTGATGTTACTTTTTATGTGAGTGATTAAAACACTTTTCTTTCAGATAAGCAATTATAGGATTTGATTAATTAGTCTTTGTTCTTAAGATTTTCATTAAAATTTTTTATGTTATGTTTGGGCGGTTTCTGAATTTCTTTTGCACGTGGGAATAACCAAACCCTCAAGACATGGTCAACTTTTCTTGTTTTTCACCTTTCCATTTATTACTCTAATTGCACTATTATCACTAATTAAAATAAAACTTGACCATTAATCCTAATGGGCTGTTTGATTGGTGAAAGATTTTAATTGATAAATAAATTTGCTTTAATTTTTATTTGTTAAAGTTTGGTTAAAAGCGTGTGTTACTCTTATTTAAGTTTCGAGTTCGAATTATGCATGTTCTCAACAAATTATAATAGATTAATAATCTATCCAAGATGTCCTAAATGTCCTTCATAAATAATTAATAAAAAAATAGATTATAAATTATGAGAATATAACTAAATTAAAAAATAAACACGACGTCGAATGCATATGATTTATCTTTTAACTAAATTAAAGAATATAACATACAAACTTTCTATCACATGCGATTTTAATTGAATTAGAAAAAAAAAACAAAATTTGATCATAAACATACAAATATGATGAATAATAAAAAAAATTACAAATTAATTTCAATGCCAACTATCGTTACATATGAATTGCCATTAACCTTTTGTAGAGTTTTTTAAAAACCAAAACAAGCCCTTTATTTAAAAAAAATAATTAATTAAATTTCATGGAGCAATAAAAGTGCCCTTTTCCAAATGAAAGAACAAGTTTCTAATTTGGAGATACCTCAATGATTGATTCATTGAATGTTTCTTCATAACATACATTTAGTTGACTAAAATTGAGGTTTTCCTCTTGTTTTTAATTTCTTTAACTTGGGATTTTCACTTTAGCAGGTGGATATTATATATTATTTTTTAGAGAGAAATAACAAAGGTTGCTAACCAAATCATTGAAAAGAACAAGCTATCCATGTTCTACCAAAGTTTTAAATGCAGAAAAATAATCCCTCCCAAAATTAATATTTTAATAGATATATATTTTTCAATATTATACTTTATAAAAAAAATTATGTTTTAAATTATATATATGCTAAATTATAAATTATAATAGTTGTTTTCAATATATTATTCTCACCGACCTTTTTAAAAAAACAATTCATGCAGGCACCTTTCTATACATACTCGTTTCTTTTATGTAAAATTTAGAGGTTTAATAATCAAATGTTAACCTAGAAAATGCCTTTTAATTTTTTTTGAAAAGAAAATCTTTTTCTTTTTTTTATTCATTGATTCGATGAATAAAAATGATTCTTTTTTTTTATTAATTATATATGGGAGAGAAAAATATTTAGAATTTAAACTTAAAATTTAAATAAAAGTAATATACACTCTTGGCCACCATGCTCTATCTTTTAAATAAAATTATTGTATAAACTAACTAAAAATCTTTCAAAAATCAAACTCTATTAGACATTGGTTTAAATCATTTCAGTTTTTTATAACCATGTATTCTATTCAATAGTTATCCAGCTTAATTATTATACTGAATTTTAAGTTAATTTATATTAATTAATTTAAATTTGAATTTAACCCTTAATTTTTTTTATAATGGCCATTTTTTCAAACAAAATTTCATTTTTTCAATCCTTGACTTATATATATATAGTAATAGAGGACAGTCAGGTTCCACTCTTTTTTACAAAAAAGAGGCACCAAATTTATTGATTTTCTTTTGTTTAAATTAATTATATATGTTCAAACTCCATGTGTTGCATTTTTATTATATTTTTATTTTCTGCTCTTTTTTATTTATTAATTTTCTTGAATTATAGTATTGATTATTTGTTTGTGTAGAGCATTTGAGTGATTTTCAAACTTGCAGTTTATATTTATTATTAAAATCTGTAATGATTAAATATATTCATTAACCAATTGATTATTTTATATTGATATTATATTTTAAAGTGTAATACTAAATAAAACATAACAATATAAATGCAATAATATTATATATATTTTTATTTATGTTGTTCCTATTTAGATTTCAAATTTGAATTCTGAATATTTTTCTACTCATATGTAATTAATATAAAATAAAATATAATAATCAATAACGAAATCAGAAACTGAATAAATGAGAGTAAATTTTTCCAGCAAAATAAATTATAGACGAATTAAAGATAAAATTAAACATTTAATATTATAATAAAATTTAGATTTTTATTATAAATTTCTATAAAAAAAATTTATCTATTAAAATTTATATTATTTATTAAATTTGAAAATTTTATTAAAATTTTTAAATGTCTTTTCATGTTAATTATTGGATCTATTAATTATTTGTTATATTTTATTAAATTAAATTTTATAAAAATAATATTTTAAATGAAAACATTAGTTTTACTCAATTCATAATTAAATTATAAAATTTTAATATTAAACTAAATACATAATAACAAAATTCTAAATATCTACTAATTAAATAAATATATAAAATTATATATATATACACATAATTCTAAACTAAAAAAAGAGAAATATATATAATGAAAAACCAATAATTTATGGACATATAAATATATATAATTATATATATATACACATACACGCATGCGTGGTGGGAGGGGGAGCGGGAGGGGGTCTATTGCCCTAGGAACCACTCTCTTCGCCCTTGATAACAATATACTTGAGTTTGTCTACTTTTCTTATGTAATTTTATTAAATTAATAACAACTATTGTAATAAATATGTAATATTTTCTCTTTAATTATGCATAAAAATTAAATAACTATATTATATAAAATACCAAAAAAAATTTAAAGAATGAAGGGGATGAGTAAAAAAAGTTTGAAAAAAATAAAGAAAGTTGACATAATAGTGATTGAAAAAATTTGAAACATAATCATGTAATAACTATTATTTAGAATCTTTGTTGGAAAATGAAATATAAATCTATATGTAATTAGGAATATGAGTGATTAGTTATCACATCATGATAATAATTCGATCAATATAAATAGTATAATTAAATAATAATAAATTTAATTATATATTTTATTTCTTTCTAAATATTTTTTTATTCAAACAAATTAAAAAAATGTTTTTTTAAGTTTAAATTAAAAGTCATAATTAGGTGTTTATATTTAATTTGGCTTTTTACAAAACTATTTATAAAAATAAAAGAAAAAATTATATGATTTGTTACTTTTTAAATTTTGTTTTAAAAAATGCTACTTATATATATTTTTCACTTTTTTATTTTTTATTTTAATCTTTTTTATCTTTTATTTTTTAAAAAATACAACGTTTTCTTCTTCCACCTCTTCTTTCTTTTTGTTGACAGTTTCTTTTTTCATCGATGCCTTTCGAAATGAAAACACTTTTTTTTCTTCCATGATCAATTCCAGATTAAAAAAATAAGATGTGTTTAAGGGATTATTTAAGAAAAAAAAATTTTGAATTACAATTTTGATCTCTCTGCATTGGGTATAGTTTTGTAAAAAAAAGAAGCTTGCAGAGATGAATGCTTTAAGAGACTGCTACTGTGAAGCTGTTGTTTACAGGAGCCAACAATGCAGAAAGCAAAAACTTAAGATCTAGGAAAGAGGAACTCAATAGTCCTTCGACAAGTTTTACAGGAGTCTCCATCATCTTCATTTCTTGAATCCTTTTTCTAAGAACAATCATGTTTTCATCTATCAATTTACCATCATAATCCCCTCTTTTTGATGCGGATTGATTTTGATGGATTCATTACTGTTTTTTCCCCTCAACAAATGGGTTGCTAGAGGAGGTTGATTATGGCTAGAATTTATAGGATTTTCAGCTATAATAATTAATAACATTATTAACACGCATAATTTGACAGATTAGAAGAAATATCATTGAAATTTTGGGACTTGTTTTTGCTATTGATTGTGCCTCTGTTTGCCCTTCATGAAAATACCAGGAAGCTCTTTTGTGGCTTAGCTGCCACCATTTTCTCTATCGTCATGTATGCCTATCTATTGGTAATTTATATTTATAATTTATATTCCAATTCAAAAATATAAATATTCTAACTAGAAATGATTATTTTGGGTTTTAAATGTATTGATTGGGTTTCAAATATATAGATTGATGATTTTTTTTGTTCTTCTAATGCAATGCACTCAACATATTCGATAAAATACTCTACAAAAATAATTTTTTATTTTTTAAATTTTCAACAAATTTAATAGATTATATCAACTTCTATAATAGATATATTTTACAAATAAATAACTAAAGAATAATAGTATATATATGTTATTATATGTTATATATACTTTAATAAAAAATAACAATATATGTGTGTATATGGGTGTATGTTATATATACTTTAACTAAATAATAATAGTTTATGCTGTATATATCAGTATATATTGGTATATGTAGATATATAGTTGTATATATCGGTATATGTTACATATGTTTTAACGAAAAAATGTTATTTTTGTAAATATAAACTCTGTATTTTTGACAGTACGTGTGTATATAATAGTATATGTTATATGTACTTTTACTAAACAATAACATTTTTGTAATTATTGGCTCCGTGGTTTTAAAGTCCAAATCATTACCGTATTTTTGAAAAAAAATTTGTTAAAAAGTATTTCTGTTGCATTTTTTTTGTAGTATTTTTGAAAATAATTTTTTTAAAGTTATTTTTGTAATTAACCCACATAGAGAAAATTACAATAACAACATATGCTGGTATATGTGGATATGTGTAAATATATAACTATTTTATATATTTATTTATATGTGAGTATATGTTATATATAATTAGATATACTGAAAAGACTAACAATATATGCTAGTAATAATATATACTGGTATATGTTACATATAATTAAATATATGTGAGTATATATTGTAAAAGAATAACAATATATATTACATATATGCTGGTATATATTATATATACTTTAACTAAAAAATAATAGTATATGTCGGTATTTGCCGACATATACTAACATATTACATACACATATGTAATATATACAAATTTAGTTATATATAATATATACCGACATACATCCACATATACCATTATTCTTTAGTTAAAATATATATAATATATACCGATATATATCTACATATATGTAACATATATTATTATTATTTTGCAACGTATACTCAAATATATCTAGTTCTATGTAACCAATACCAATATAAATTGTTATTCTTTTAAGTATATATAGTTATATGTAACATTTATATATATAAATAAAAATATAAAATAATTTATATACATACACATATCCACTTATATCCACATATACTAACATATACTCATATATATTATTATTCTTTAATTAAAGTATATATAACATATATTCACATACATGTAACATATATTGTTATTCCTTTACAACATGTACCCAAATATATCTAGTTATATATAATATATACCAATATATATTATTATTCTTTTAGGTATATCTAGTTATGCGTAATATTTACCCATATATAAATAAATATATAAAATAGTTATATACCAAAATATATCCACATATACCCACATATATTATTATTCTTTAGTTAAAGTATATGCAATATATACTAATATATACTGACAGATACCAACATATATGTTACATATATTTTAACTAAAGAATAATAATATATGCAAGTATATATCGGTATATGTGAATATATGTTGTTATATAACTATTTTATATAGCCAAATAGATGGTACAAAGAAACTTTATTTTAATATTTATCACTCAAATTGAAAAGACATTTAACTTAAATTTGAGTATCTATGATGTAGGGATATTTGCTTAAAGTCTACCATAAGATGACACTTGTAGCGACTATTTTAAGGCTTTGAGCGACCGCACATGATATTGAGGAAAAGAAAAGGAAATACAATAGTGTTCGCGATGAGAAGCCTGACCTCAAGGACGACTGCTAAATAGGTAGGTGCGACCGCACCTGAAGATGAAGAATTCTCAAAACTCACAGGAGAGGATGAGATCATTAACGCGGTGAAGAGAATGGGCGCTAACAAATTACGAGCGACCCCCCCATAAAGAATGTGTGATCGCATCTCAACCTTAAAGCAAAAATCAAAAAGTTGGCAATACGGTTCGCAGTCTTAAGCAAGACCTGAAGCTCGATGCCAGAGCCCATGTTCAACAACTATTCAGACAAGGGGTGATTGCACTTTTCAATCTTTGTCAGTTTTTTCTCTCCACAAATAATGCATTGACAAGTGGCATAATGATTTAGAGGAAAATTTCAAATTGCTTGAGGTGCAACAACACTAAGCTCAGGAGTGACCACGAGTGTTACAAAGTCTGGCGTGCAACGTTTCACTTTGACCTATCAGAGCTACGTGTATTAGACATTAAAGCTAGCCATTACACATAAATTCAAGACTCGCGATAGTCCAAAGCGTGAGGCGACCACTAAGCCTTGATGTGAGACTGCACTAACAAGGTAAATGACTGTGCATCTCTGAGGGGATTTAATGCAAGAGATTTGGTTAGTGAAAATCTTAATCTTCTTCTACTCAACTCTAGTGAAATTTTTTGATAAAGATAGCTATAAATACACCACTAACCATTATTTTAAGAGACTTTTGACCATATATTATCCAACCTATTGCAATTTTATTTCTCATTGTGCATTGTATTAAATTTTCCCATATATTGTTTAGTGAGTTTTAGGTGTGAGCATTAAACACCAAGTGTTAAAATTGGTTTAAAAGTAAACCAAAGGAAAAAACTCATATTTGGGTTGTGAGGATATACATACCTTGTACAAGTTCAATAAGATCTTGTAAAAATACCAAGTTAGGATTTAACTTGTAAAAATCTAAGTCTAGTGGCATACTCAACTTGTTGTTGAGGAGTGGATGCATGATTAGTTTAATCTGAACCATTATAAACATCGTGCTTTTTATCTTCTAACCTTATCCTCTTGTTTAGTTTTAAAATTTTAAATTTGTCTTAAATTGCCAAATCAACTAATTTACCCCCCATTTTGGTTGTCAAGTGGACTAACATATATTTATTTATATATTGGTATATGTTATATATATTTAGGTATTTGTTGGTATTTGTCGATATATATTGGCATATGCTGACATATATTTTAATTAAAGAATAACAATATATGTTGTATATGTCAGTATATGTGAGTATATATAGATATATAATTATTTTATATATTTATTTATATGTCAGTATATATTATATATATGTAGGTATATATTGATATTTGTTTGTATCTGTTGGTATAGGTATATGTAAGTATATGTTGATATCTGTCGGCATATGTTATATATATTTTTACTAAAAAATAATAATATATATGAGTATATGTCAATAAATGTAGGTATATGTGAATATATGTCAGTATATTACTATTTTATATATTTATTTATATGTGGATATATGTTATATAAATGTAGATATATATTGGTATCTGTCGGTATATGTTAATATGTGTTATATAATTTAACTAAAGATTAATAAATTCCTCAAAAAAAAAACCTAAAGATTAATAATATATATGGTTATATGTCGGTATATGTAGATATATCTCGGCATATAACTACTTTATATATTCATTTATATATGAGTATTTGTCAATACATAAAAATGTATAATTAAAATTATCACGTATAAATTAAATAAACTATATAACAATGTATAATTAAAATTATTACATATATATTAAATAAAATATATAAAACTATTATATATTTAGTCATATATCAATATTTGTTATATATAATAACATATACTTATTATATTTTTTTAAAAATAAGGATATAAAAGTAATATATGTTATATATATGTAGATATATTTTAGTTATAGAATATAATATATGTCGTTATATGTCAATATATGTTAATGTATGTTTGGTCATATATTGATATATATTATATATAATTATATATACATACATTAAAATGTGAATTATGTTATTTATTAAAAATATTTTAAGTAATTTTTATGACATATGTTAAAATTATTTTTAAAAATAAATTTATTAATTTGAATATAATTTATCTAACAATAAATATCTTATATATATATATTTAAAATTTAATTAATATTTAAGTAATTTTATTTCACAATAAATTTTATATAGTATTTTTTTAATAATAATATTATATTAATTATTTGCACTTATAGAAATTTTATTGGGTATTGAGTGGGACCCAAAAGCCCATAAATTCATACATTTGCATTTGACCGAAGGGCCTTACTCACCGATGATGCACCTTTAGCAAAATTAGCTTTTTCGGCCTAAACTACTGTAATTTTGTAATCAAATTTTGTCTTTAATGTAATACTGAAAAATTTTTTTAGACACAGTAAAAATAAAAATGATTTTAGTTTTTAAGTTAATTTAATAAAATAATAAAAATAAATATTTTAAAATATATTTCTAACCAATAAATGAAAGGGGAAGAAAACTTGATTCCCCTAAACCTTAAAACATACATAGATCACTAGATTATTCAAATTAAATTGCAAATGGTAGAATTGCATACTTGACATCATCGTATGTTGAAGCTGAAGACGATTTTGGAATTTGTCGCCTTCCAGGAGATACACACTTTAAGTTTAGCGGAAGCACTACTGAAGGAACGTAATGTTCTCTCAAAATTGTTATGTTCCTCCGGAGACCACGACCCTTTATTTATAACTGATGATGATGATTAATTTCTATTTTGGTCCTTCAACAAAACAGAAATTCTTATCGGTCTCTACACTTATAATCCTATTACGAGTAGGACACCTCAATAGTCAACAATCCTAATTTGATCAAAACTTTAATTGACTATTTTAATTTAACTGCAATACATATTTAATATTTAAATATATTTAGCCCATACTTATGATTAATTAGAGGATTAATTTTATCAATATAAAATTAATTCTAACAATCTCCCATTTGGGCTAACATATATTAAATATAAATGTATATACCTTAATGAGCTCATAAAAGCAGTCATACTAAAGGTGCCTCAAACAATCTCGTCCATTGATTATATTGATAAAGGACTGAAGGGTCAGTCGCCACATTCATCGTGACTCAAACCACCA
This sequence comes from Garcia nutans, assembly GCA_947685225.1. Taxonomy (NCBI): domain Eukaryota; kingdom Viridiplantae; phylum Streptophyta; class Magnoliopsida; order Malpighiales; family Euphorbiaceae; genus Garcia; species Garcia nutans. The sequence continues at coordinate 59,565,837 of CANTUV010000007.1, forward strand.
TCAATCACATTACAATACTCTCAAATGACATAGATCAATAATAGGAGTGTAGCATGGAAACTACATGTAATGTGATCTAATCATGCCTGTTTCCAATTGGTCATACTTTAGTGAGATCAATCAATAATAATATAGAGTGTAACAAAATAAATACTTTATTTTCTGCAGAAGCTGAGTATTAATAACATAATATATCCATTACAAAACAGAGTATAACCATAATGAACAAACTCCCACTGAAACTAAATAGTCTCAAATAATGTGACACCCATATGAGCAGTGTGCTCATGAAAAACTTTCGGTATCACAGCCTTAGTGAGCGGATCCGCAATCATGGAGTTCGTTCCAATATGCTCTATGGATATCTGTCCACTCTGTACTCTCTCCCTCACAGCCAGAAACTTTATCCCAATGTGTCTCGATTGAGAAGAGCTTCTGTTGTTGTTGGAGAATAAAACCGCTGAGTTATTATCACAGTATAACTTTAATGGCCTTTCAATGCCATTCACAATGCGCAGCCCTATGACAAAGTTCCTCAGCCAGATTGCCTGATTGGATGCCTCATAACTTGCTACAAATTCTGCTTCCATGATGGAGGTAGCTACTAGAGTTTGTTTCACACTCTTCCAAGAAATAGCACCGCCAACCAAGAGATATATGTAGCCTGATGTGGATTTCCGACTGTCTTGGCATCCCGCGAAATCAGAATCAGTATACCCAATGATCTCAAGCTGATCTGATCGCCTGTATGTGAGCATATGTCCCTTAGTTATCTGAAGATACCTCAAGACTCTTTTGGCTGCTTTCCAATGATCCATTCTTGGATTGCTGAGATATCGTCCTAACATGCCAACTATGAATGAAATATCTGGACGAGTGTAAACTTGAGCATACATCAGACTCCCAACTGCTGACGCATAAGGAATCTTCTGCATCTCCTGAATCTCAAGTTCACCATTTGGACACTGATCAAGACTGAATTTATCTCCTTTAGCAACTGGGGTATCAATTGGTCTACTGTTGTGCATACTAAATCTCTTGAGCACTTTCTCAATATAGCTCTTTTGTGATAATCCAAGAATACCTCGAGTACGGTCTCGATGTATTTGAATCCCTAATACAAAAGAAGCTTCACCTAAATCTTTCATCTCAAAGTGTTTTGAGAGAAAGACTTTGGTCTCGTGCAGCAAGTCCTTACAGTTAGTAGCAAGCAATATGTCATCCACATATAAGACCAAAAAGATAAACCTACTCCCACTGAACTTGTGATACACACAATCTTCCACAGTATTTATCTCAAAACCAAAAGAGACAACTACTTCATGGAACTTGAAGTACCACTGACGAGAAGCCTGCTTGAGTCCATAAATGGATTTCTTTAATCTGCATACCAGTCGCTTTGGGTCTCCAGACACAAAGTTTTCTGGCTGCACCATATAGATAGTTTCATCAATGTCTCCATTGAGAAACGCAGTCTTCACATCCATTTGATGTAACTCAAGATCAAAATGTGCAACTAGAGCCATGATTGTCCTAAAAGAGTCCTTCGATGATACTGGAGAGAAGGTCTCTTTATAGTCAATCCTTCTTTCTGAGTGAAGCCTTTAGCTACAAGACGAGCCTTATATTTTTCCACACTACCTTTAGAATCCCTCTTGGTTTTAAATATCCATTTGCAACCAATGAGTTTCTTTCCTTCAGGTAATGGAACAAGATCCCAAACTTGATTATCTTGCATTGACTTAAATTCTTCACCCATTGCCTTAATCCACTTCTGAGAGTTGGAATCCTGCATGGCATGATGAAAGCTGATAGGATCATCTTCCACCATGTCTACAGTGTCCTCATGTTCCTGAAGATATACTACATAGTCATCTGGAATAGCATGTCTTCTCTCTCTAGTGGACCTTCTTAAAGGCACATGTTCTGGCTCAAATTATTGAGATTGTTGAGCTTGTACTTGAGGAAGAACAACTTCTTCATCCTGATGGGGAAGTTGATCAACATTGTCTTGTATTGGATCCGGAATTGCTTCTGGGATATTAACAATTCTAGGAACCTGAACAGTCCCAGGAGCAAAGATAGGAATCGACACTGAGTGTTCCTGACTCGATCCCTCCTCAAAGACAATGTTTCTAACCTTATTTCTCCCCCCAAACTCAACATCCTCAAAGAATGTTACAATTCCCGTCTCAAAAATAGATCTGGAAGTAGAATTATAAAACTTAAAATCTTGAGATCGCTCAGAATAACCAACAAAGTAGCTACTAACAGTTTTGGAGTCCAATTTTGTCTCATTAGGCCTATAAGGCCTAGCCTCAGCAGGATATTCCCAAACATGAAGGTGCTTTAGACTGGACTTGCGTCCAGTCCAAAGCTCATAAGGTGTCTTTACAACTGCTTTAGTTGGTACTCTGTTAAGAAGATAGACTGCTGTCTTTAATGCTTCTCCCTACAGAGACTCAGGTAAAGAAGAATGACTAATCATACTTCTAACCATATCCATAAGAGTCCTGTTACGTCTCTCAGATACACCATTCATGCTGGGTGTACCAGGCATGGTGTATTGAGGGACTATACCACAGTTCTGTAGGAAAATAGCAAATGGTCATGGACGTTGTTCACCTGAACCATCATATCTACCGTAGTACTCACCTCCACGGTCAGATATAACAGATTTAATCTTCTTTCCGAGTTGGTTTTCAACTTCGGCCTTATAAGATTTGAAAACGTCCAGAGACTCAGATTTCTCATGAATGAGATATAGGTACCCGTAACGTGAGTAATCGTCTATGAATGATATAAAGTATCTTTGGCCATTCCTTGTTGCTGTAGGGAATGGACCGCAGATGTCCGTATGTATCAACTCTAAGACGTTTGATGACCTATTGGCACCTAATCTCTTTTGTTTAGTCTGTTTACCTTTAATACACTCAACACAGGAGTCCAAATCTGTGAAATCAAGTGTATTTATGATACCATCTGACACAAGACGCTCTATTCTAGATTTGGATATGTGACCCAAACGTCTGTGCCATAGAGCAGCTGAGTTATCCATATTCAGCTTCCTTTTGGTACCTATAGTACTAACTTGCATGGTCTCATTATAAGAGGCATCGATATCTAACATATATAGATTATGAAGTGCATACAAGAAACCAGTACCTAAAATTTTTGAATCCATAGATAAAGTAACTTTATTGTTTCCAAATGAACAAGTAAAACCAGATTTTTCCAAATGGGAAACAGAAATTAAATTCCGCCTAAAAGACGGAATAACAAAAGTATCTACTAGATCCAAAAAATTTTCAGTTCTTAAACGCAATCTAAAATGTCCTATAGCCTCTACTTCTACCGGTTCGCCAGTTCCCATATAAACGTATCTTTCACCGTCAGTTGGCTTTCGGTAACTTAGGCAACCCTGCATTGAAACACTTATGTGACTAGTAGCACCAGAATCTATCCACCAAGTGTTTCTAGGTACCGAAGTTAAATTAACTTCAGAACAGACTAAAACCAAATATTTTCCCTTATCAGCAGTCTTATTATTAGTATTTTCATTCATAGGGACAAAGTTGGGATTACACGGCATGCTAGCTGAATTCAGAGAAAATAAATAATAAATAAATGACATAAGCTCACAATCCACAAAAAATTGAAACAAATCACAGAAATAGAGTTTAAATATTGGAAACAAGATACCGGACACAACATTAATATTCTCATCTTTGGACATAAAATATTAACTGTAATTGGTATCTCAACGCAGTAATCAAATATTGACAATTCAGTCCTGTCAAATAATAAACCTTCCTTTGGGTCGATTTATTATCCACATGGATGAACACATAATAATTATCACATATTTATTACCGCAATGTATTCTCAATTCAGCCAGATAGCAACCTTCCTTTGGGCCGGTATACTACCCGCAATGAATTTTAATACACATGTCTAATATCCCAAATAAATTAATTTACACAATAGATGTCACTTTGGTAACTTTTTGCTTCAATTAATTTATTATTAAAAATATTAGACACAATCAGGACTAAAATACTAAAATTTAAACTCAATAAAATTCTTAAATTATGATAAATGGGTTGCAATATTTTAATTAATTAAATTTAAACTCAATCAAATATTGCAATAAAAATAAACTTTAATTAATTAATTAAAAAAAATTTTGGGCCAAAAATGAATAAACAGAAAAATTTGGGTTTAAAATTAAATTATTAAAAGTTTTGTGGGTGAAAACAGAAATTATAAAACTTTCTAGGTTAAAATCGAATTATCAGAAGTTAAAGGACCTGTTTGCAATATTTTTTTTTTCGTCCTGTCCTTCCACCTTCCACTGCTTGGAGCCCAAAGTTCCCGAAACTGTTTCAAAACAGTTTTTTTTAATCTTTAATTAATTAATTTACATAATTAATCAACAAAAAAATTAATTAATTTCAGAAAAAAATCACAAACACAAATTCAAGTCCAGAATTTGTTTTTCTTTTAGAATTAATTAAATAATCTCAGTAATTTAATCCAAAAAACAAATCAAACCAAAATTGATTTTAGATTACCAAATTCGATTCCAAATTAATTCTAGAAAATTACAATAATCGAATTAATTTTCTAGAATCAAAACAATAATCAATACAGCAATTTAATCGGAAAATCTAGCAACCTAGCACAGGGCTCTGATACCAATTGAAAGGGGGAAGAAAACCTGATTCCCTTAAAACTTAAAACATGCATAGATCACTAGATTATTCAAATTAAATTGCAAATGGTAGAATTGCATACCTGACATCATCGTATGTTGAAGCTGAAGACGATTTTGGAGTTTGTCGCCTTCCAGGAGATACACACTTTAAGTTTAGCGGAAACACTACTGAAAGAACATAATGTTCTCTCAAAATTGTTATGTTCCCCCGGAGACCACGACCTCTTATTTATAACTGATGATGATGATTAATTTCTATTTTGGTCCTTCAACAAAATAGAAATTCTTATCGGTCTCTACACTTATAATCTTATTACGAGTAGGACACCTCAATAGTCAACAATCCTAATTTGATCAAAACTTTAATTGACTATTTTAATTTAACTGCAATACATATTTAATATTTAAATATATTTAGCCCATACTTATGATTAATTAGAGGATTAATTTTATCAATATAAAATTAATTCTAACCAATAAAATGTAATATTTTTTTAAATAAAAATTTTAATTTTAATTATAAATAACAAACACTTAAAAAATATTTAAGAAGTAAAATATCTAAAAATATATTAATAAAAATTATTAAATTTATTTTTAAATAAATTTTACAAATTATACATATAAAAAAGTTTAAAAATATTAATTTTATTGTGTAAATATTATATACATATATGTTATATAGATATTATATAGTATTGTATTTATTTTATATATTTATTGTGGATGTTGTATGTGTATTACGTACATATTGTATGGATTTGTGTGTGTGTAAAATTAAAAAAATATTAAATAAATTGTGTAAATATTGTGTAGATTATATGTATATGTTTAATATATGTTGTGTACATTCTACTTTTTATTGTGTGTGTATGTATATATATTGTATTTTTTGTGTATATTAAAAATATGAAAATAAAAATATATTTATAAATTAAAATATAAATAAAGATAAAAAATAAAAAACAGGAAAAATAAAAAGGGCATTGAAAATAGTATAAAAATGGAAAAAAAAGGTGCTAAGCTGTATATATGAAAAAAAAAAATGTGGGCCTTATATAGTGAAAATGAAAGTTGAAAATCCATATTTCATGCACTTTCCTCTATTTAATCAATGTTTAGAAGGTGATCACATAATAAATATTTAAATTAGTATAAATTCATACGTGATTAGGAATATGAGTAATTGATTATTATATTATGTTAGTCCAATAAACCAAACTAAATATTAGCAATAATAAATTTATATATTTATTTTGACTTAAAATAAAAAATCTAATCCTATCAAATTAAAAAGTGAATATATTCTTATATTTTATATTTAGAATCATATCTTTTTAAAATAATTAAAATTTTTTATCTTTTAAAAGACTTTATATTGTATAATATAACTACAAATTAATATTTTTTTTTATTTTTTAATCGTATATTTACCTTCAATTATGAATTCACATAAAATAAGAAAATATTAGTCTTGTGCTGAAAAAAAAAATGAAATCAACACATAGGATGTAATCGAGTTAAGCCGAGTTGAGTTTTGGAAAGCTCAAACTCGACTCGTTATAAAATAGTCGAGTTCAAACTCAAACACGAATCGAGCCCGAGTTTATATTAAGCCAACTCATATATTATATATCTCGAGATTGAACTCGAGCTTGAATGAGTTCAATAAACTTTTTTCAGTTTTTATTTTTTATTTATTTTATTTATATTTTTATAAAAGATATATTAAAATTTATATTTTTATAAAAGATAAACAATATGATTATATATTAACAAAAATACAATATTATATTACCATAATTTTATATTTTACTATAAATTACTAAGCTATTTTATATTATATATTTTTTAATTTATTTATCACATATACTATATATTAATAAATTATATAAATAAATTGGTCAAAAAATTAATATATTCACATATATAATTTAATATATATAAATTAAATTATATATATATTTTTAATCCAATATACTAAACGAACTAACTTACGAATTTTTTAAATAAGTCAATTCACGAGCTAATGAGTCGAGTATTTCTTAGCTTGAGTTTGACTCATTTAACAAACGAGCAGTTCGAACTTGAGTTTGAATGAACTTTTACCAAACTGAGATCCAAGTCGAACTCGAATAGCTTAACTCATTTACATCCCTATCAACATATGTATAATTTTGATTGATCCATGCAAATTTCAAGTTTGTTATGTTAAAAACGGGTGGATTCAAATTAGATATGTTAAATTGCCCCGATTTTGAACTTTATTTTTCAGTTATTAGATAATAAATTAGAGAAATTTACACCATTTACGTAATTTTCTCGCCCGATTTTCAAACATACGCGGCCCACCATGTTTTATTTAAAGTTATATGGATTTTGGATTTTTTTTTTCAAATTTAGTTTTACACGTTACTTTTTTTTTTATTTTGGTAAATTTTAATTTTTTATTATTTTATTTTATTTATAATTTTTATCTAAATTTTTTATGTCATATTTTTTAATATATACAAAAAAAAATATATATATATATAATTTATACATAGGGACGGAAACAAGAGGGGGCATGGTGGATCTATTGCCCCCTTGGCTCCTATGTACATATACATACATATATATATATATATTTATATATTTTTTTATAAAAAGTGTGTATTTATATACATATATAATTAATATACTTATATTTATATAATATAAAACTATAATTAATTTTATATTTATATAATTTATAGTATTTATATATTGAAATAAAAATAATAAAAATTTTATCATTTAATTATTTAATATAAAAATAAAATTGAATATAAATTCGTCCGTAATTTCTTTTGCTTGAAAATTTTGTCCCCCTTCGTCTTTGTCTTGGTTCCGCCACTGTTTATACACAACATATAAAAAAATACACACTCAATAATATAAACTACATTTACAATATCTACAACACATATAGAATATATCAATAATACATCTACAATAAATCTACAACACATCTGCATAATATTTTTAATATTTGTTTAATTTTATTTATTTTAATTTTTTATTTTTAAAATATTCACACAATATTTATATAATATTAACACAACATTCAATAATTTTTATATAAAATATATATAATTTTAATAACCAAAATATAATATACACACGACATCTACAATATCTATAATACATCTGCAATACATCTATATAACATCTACATAACGAAATTGTGTGTATTTTTTAATTTTTTTATGTATATAATATGTACAAATTGTTTAAAAACAATAATAATTTTTTATTAATATAATTTTGTATATTTTATTTTATTTTTAGTATTATTTATTTTTTATAATTAAAATTAAAATTTTTTTGTAAAAAATTATTATTTTTATATGATGAAAAATAATTTAAAATATTAATTTTTATTAATTTTTATATTTTTTATTTAGTAGTAAAGTTTGATAAAAAAAATGAAAAGTTGAAGTAAAATATTAATTGTTTTGAGGAAAAAAATATTTTAATTTTTTTTTTGTTTTAATAAGGAATGATGAATTTTTGAAATTTTGCAATAACTTTTTATAAAAGTGTAAATAATTTTAGTTTTTTGTAATAAAATTTATTTTTAGGGTAGCTATGTAATATCCCAATAAATTTTTACTAGTTTTGAGACTAATATTTTTTTTAAATACATTAACTAACTTAAGTGTTGTATTAAAATTATTTTTCAAATGAATTTCAAAAATAACTTAAAGTAAAATATATAAGACAATTCAGTAAAAATTATAATAATTACTTTTGATTAAAGCCTGTTATAAGTAGCGCATCTAAAACAAAAAATAAGCAACCCTTAATTCATAGTGTTCCCACTACCTACTTCATATTTACTGTTCAAACTTCTTAATTAGTTGCCAACAGAATTTATTACTAAAAATATAAAATATGCAAGCAACAAAAAATAGTTTACCAAATAAATAGACATCAAATAATGATCAAATAAATAGTTTTACTGCCTTTTAATTTAACAAAAAAAAAATACTGAAACTATTTGACTCTCAATTTACTATATCTATGGAAGAAAAAAATGACAAGTAAAAATAAGAATCAGTCAAGCCATTCAGTGATCAGCAACTCTTAATCAATAGATCTGCAATGAGAGAAATCACAATCCGTGAATTAGAACTTCAATTCAACACACCAAAACAACTCCACCAGCTTAAGCTACTCAACATACTTAGATTCATCATCACAAATTAGAACCTTGATTCAACACAACAAAACAACTTCAGTAGCTCAATAGTCAAAACACTCAAAACCTCAATTCTAAGAAGCAAAATAGCTTACAAAAATTTATATGTGCATTGTGCACCAAAAAAAAGACAATTCAAAACTCTGATTCCACAAGCCTGTCATTCAGAAAATATTGTAGGCAAATTAAACCTTCCTTTCATAGGCAAAATAAACCATTAGCAAATAATTCAGCCAATGAACTTACATTCGATCATGAAGCTAATTTCATTAACTGTAATTCAGCCAATGAACTTACATTCGATCATGAATCGACAATGTTTCTAACCTTATTTCTCCCCCCAAACTCAACATCCTCAAAGAATGTTACAATTCCCGTCTCAAAAATAGATCTGGAAGTAGAATTATAAAACTTAAAATCTTGAGATCGCTCAGAATAACCAACAAAGTAGCTACTAACAGTTTTGGAGTCCAATTTTGTCTCATTAGGCCTATAAGGCCTAGCCTCAGCAGGATATTCCCAAACATGAAGGTGCTTTAGACTGGACTTGCGTCCAGTCCAAAGCTCATAAGGTGTCTTTACAACTGCTTTAGTTGGTACTCTGTTAAGAAGATAGACTGCTGTCTTTAATGCTTCTCCCTACAGAGACTCAGGTAAAGAAGAATGACTAATCATACTTCTAACCATATCCATAAGAGTCCTGTTACGTCTCTCAGATACACCATTCATGCTGGGTGTACCAGGCATGGTGTATTGAGGGACTATACCACAGTTCTGTAGGAAAATAGCAAATGGTCATGGACGTTGTTCACCTGAACCATCATATCTACCGTAGTACTCACCTCCACGGTCAGATATAACAGATTTAATCTTCTTTCCGAGTTGGTTTTCAACTTCGGCCTTATAAGATTTGAAAACGTCCAGAGACTCAGATTTCTCATGAATGAGATATAGGTACCCGTAACGTGAGTAATCGTCTATGAATGATATAAAGTATCTTTGGCCATTCCTTGTTGCTGTAGGGAATGGACCGCAGATGTCCGTATGTATCAACTCTAAGACGTTTGATGACCTATTGGCACCTAATCTCTTTTGTTTAGTCTGTTTACCTTTAATACACTCAACACAGGAGTCCAAATCTGTGAAATCAAGTGTATTTATGATACCATCTGACACAAGACGCTCTATTCTAGATTTGGATATGTGACCCAAACGTCTGTGCCATAGAGCAGCTGAGTTATCCATATTCAGCTTCCTTTTGGTACCTATAGTACTAACTTGCATGGTCTCATTATAAGAGGCATCGATATCTAACATATATAGATTATAAAGTGCATACAAGAAACCAGTACCTAAAATTTTTGAATCCATAGATAAAGTAACTTTATTGTTTCCAAATGAACAAGTAAAACCAGATTTTTCCAAATGGGAAACAGAAATTAAATTCCGCCTAAAAGACGGAATAACAAAAGTATCTACTAGATCCAAAAAATTTTCAGTTCTTAAACGCAATCTAAAATGTCCTATAGCCTCTACTTCTACCGGTTCGCCAGTTCCCATATAAACGTATCTTTCACCGTCAGTTGGCTTTCGGTAACTTAGGCAACCCTGCATTGAAACACTTATGTGACTAGTAGCACCAGAATCTATCCACCAAGTGTTTCTAGGTACCGAAGTTAAATTAACTTCAGAACAGACTAAAACCAAATATTTTCCCTTATCAGCAGTCTTATTATTAGTATTTTCATTCATAGGGACAAAGTTGGGATTACACGGCATGCTAGCTGAATTCAGAGAAAATAAATAATAAATAAATGACATAAGCTCACAATCCACAAAAAATTGAAACAAATCACAGAAATAGAGTTTAAATATTGGAAACAAGATACCGGACACAACATTAATATTCTCATCTTTGGACATAAAATATTAACTGTAATTGGTATCTCAACGCAGTAATCAAATATTGACAATTCAGTCCTGTCAAATAATAAACCTTCCTTTGGGTCGATTTATTATCCACATGGATGAACACATAATAATTATCACATATTTATTACCGCAATGTATTCTCAATTCAGCCAGATAGCAACCTTCCTTTGGGCCGGTATACTACCCGCAATGAATTTTAATACACATGTCTAATATCCCAAATAAATTAATTTACACAATAGATGTCACTTTGGTAACTTTTTGCTTCAATTAATTTATTATTAAAAATATTAGACACAATCAGGACTAAAATACTAAAATTTAAACTCAATAAAATTCTTAAATTATGATAAATGGGTTGCAATATTTTAATTAATTAAATTTAAACTCAATCAAATATTGCAATAAAAATAAACTTTAATTAATTAATTAAAAAAAATTTTGGGCCAAAAATGAATAAACAGAAAAATTTGGGTTTAAAATTAAATTATTAAAAGTTTTGTGGGTGAAAACAGAAATTATAAAACTTTCTAGGTTAAAATCGAATTATCAGAAGTTAAAGGACCTGTTTGCAATATTTTTTTTTTCGTCCTGTCCTTCCACCTTCCACTGCTTGGAGCCCAAAGTTCCCGAAACTGTTTCAAAACAGTTTTTTTTAATCTTTAATTAATTAATTTACATAATTAATCAACAAAAAAATTAATTAATTTCAGAAAAAAATCACAAACACAAATTCAAGTCCAGAATTTGTTTTTCTTTTAGAATTAATTAAATAATCTCAGTAATTTAATCCAAAAAACAAATCAAACCAAAATTGATTTTAGATTACCAAATTCGATTCCAAATTAATTCTAGAAAATTACAATAATCGAATTAATTTTCTAGAATCAAAACAATAATCAATACAGCAATTTAATCGGAAAATCTAGCAACCTAGCACAGGGCTCTGATACCAATTGAAAGGGGGAAGAAAACCTGATTCCCTTAAAACTTAAAACATGCATAGATCACTAGATTATTCAAATTAAATTGCAAATGGTAGAATTGCATACCTGACATCATCGTATGTTGAAGCTGAAGACGATTTTGGAGTTTGTCGCCTTCCAGGAGATACACACTTTAAGTTTAGCGGAAACACTACTGAAAGAACATAATGTTCTCTCAAAATTGTTATGTTCCCCCGGAGACCACGACCTCTTATTTATAACTGATGATGATGATTAATTTCTATTTTGGTCCTTCAACAAAATAGAAATTCTTATCGGTCTCTACACTTATAATCTTATTACGAGTAGGACACCTCAATAGTCAACAATCCTAATTTGATCAAAACTTTAATTGACTATTTTAATTTAACTGCAATACATATTTAATATTTAAATATATTTAGCCCATACTTATGATTAATTAGAGGATTAATTTTATCAATATAAAATTAATTCTAACCAATAAAATGTAATATTTTTTTAAATAAAAATTTTAATTTTAATTATAAATAACAAACACTTAAAAAATATTTAAGAAGTAAAATATCTAAAAATATATTAATAAAAATTATTAAATTTATTTTTAAATAAATTTTACAAATTATACATATAAAAAAGTTTAAAAATATTAATTTTATTGTGTAAATATTATATACATATATGTTATATAGATATTATATAGTATTGTATTTATTTTATATATTTATTGTGGATGTTGTATGTGTATTACGTACATATTGTATGGATTTGTGTGTGTGTAAAATTAAAAAAATATTAAATAAATTGTGTAAATATTGTGTAGATTATATGTATATGTTTAATATATGTTGTGTACATTCTACTTTTTATTGTGTGTGTATGTATATATATTGTATTTTTTGTGTATATTAAAAATATGAAAATAAAAATATATTTATAAATTAAAATATAAATAAAGATAAAAAATAAAAAACAGGAAAAATAAAAAGGGCATTGAAAATAGTATAAAAATGGAAAAAAAAGGTGCTAAGCTGTATATATGAAAAAAAAAAATGTGGGCCTTATATAGTGAAAATGAAAGTTGAAAATCCATATTTCATGCACTTTCCTCTATTTAATCAATGTTTAGAAGGTGATCACATAATAAATATTTAAATTAGTATAAATTCATACGTGATTAGGAATATGAGTAATTGATTATTATATTATGTTAGTCCAATAAACCAAACTAAATATTAGCAATAATAAATTTATATATTTATTTTGACTTAAAATAAAAAATCTAATCCTATCAAATTAAAAAGTGAATATATTCTTATATTTTATATTTAGAATCATATCTTTTTAAAATAATTAAAATTTTTTATCTTTTAAAAGACTTTATATTGTATAATATAACTACAAATTAATATTTTTTTTTATTTTTTAATCGTATATTTACCTTCAATTATGAATTCACATAAAATAAGAAAATATTAGTCTTGTGCTGAAAAAAAAAAATGAAATCAACACATAGGATGTAATCGAGTTAAGCCGAGTTGAGTTTTGGAAAGCTCAAACTCGACTCGTTATAAAATAGTCGAGTTCAAACTCAAACACGAATCGAGCCCGAGTTTATATTAAGCCAACTCATATATTATATATCTCGAGATTGAACTCGAGCTTGAATGAGTTCAATAAACTTTTTTCAGTTTTTATTTTTTATTTATTTTATTTATATTTTTATAAAAGATATATTAAAATTTATATTTTTATAAAAGATAAACAATATGATTATATATTAACAAAAATACAATATTATATTACCATAATTTTATATTTTACTATAAATTACTAAGCTATTTTATATTATATATTTTTTAATTTATTTATCACATATACTATATATTAATAAATTATATAAATAAATTGGTCAAAAAATTAATATATTCACATATATAATTTAATATATATAAATTAAATTATATATATATTTTTAATCCAATATACTAAACGAACTAACTTACGAATTTTTTAAATAAGTCAATTCACGAGCTAATGAGTCGAGTATTTCTTAGCTTGAGTTTGACTCATTTAACAAACGAGCAGTTCGAACTTGAGTTTGAATGAACTTTTACCAAACTGAGATCCAAGTCGAACTCGAATAGCTTAACTCATTTACATCCCTATCAACATATGTATAATTTTGATTGATCCATGCAAATTTCAAGTTTGTTATGTTAAAAACGGGTGGATTCAAATTAGATATGTTAAATTGCCCCGATTTTGAACTTTATTTTTCAGTTATTAGATAATAAATTAGAGAAATTTACACCATTTACGTAATTTTCTCGCCCGATTTTCAAACATACGCGGCCCACCATGTTTTATTTAAAGTTATATGGATTTTGGATTTTTTTTTTCAAATTTAGTTTTACACGTTACTTTTTTTTTTATTTTGGTAAATTTTAATTTTTTATTATTTTATTTTATTTATAATTTTTATCTAAATTTTTTATGTCATATTTTTTAATATATACAAAAAAAAATATATATATATATAATTTATACATAGGGACGGAAACAAGAGGGGGCATGGTGGATCTATTGCCCCCTTGGCTCCTATGTACATATACATACATATATATATATATATTTATATATTTTTTTATAAAAAGTGTGTATTTATATACATATATAATTAATATACTTATATTTATATAATATAAAACTATAATTAATTTTATATTTATATAATTTATAGTATTTATATATTGAAATAAAAATAATAAAAATTTTATCATTTAATTATTTAATATAAAAATAAAATTGAATATAAATTCGTCCGTAATTTCTTTTGCTTGAAAATTTTGTCCCCCTTCGTCTTTGTCTTGGTTCCGCCACTGTTTATACACAACATATAAAAAAATACACACTCAATAATATAAACTACATTTACAATATCTACAACACATATAGAATATATCAATAATACATCTACAATAAATCTACAACACATCTGCATAATATTTTTAATATTTGTTTAATTTTATTTATTTTAATTTTTTATTTTTAAAATATTCACACAATATTTATATAATATTAACACAACATTCAATAATTTTTATATAAAATATATATAATTTTAATAACCAAAATATAATATACACACGACATCTACAATATCTATAATACATCTGCAATACATCTATATAACATCTACATAACGAAATTGTGTGTATTTTTTAATTTTTTTATGTATATAATATGTACAAATTGTTTAAAAACAATAATAATTTTTTATTAATATAATTTTGTATATTTTATTTTATTTTTAGTATTATTTATTTTTTATAATTAAAATTAAAATTTTTTTGTAAAAAATTATTATTTTTATATGATGAAAAATAATTTAAAATATTAATTTTTATTAATTTTTATATTTTTTATTTAGTAGTAAAGTTTGATAAAAAAAATGAAAAGTTGAAGTAAAATATTAATTGTTTTGAGGAAAAAAATATTTTAATTTTTTTTTTGTTTTAATAAGGAATGATGAATTTTTGAAATTTTGCAATAACTTTTTATAAAAGTGTAAATAATTTTAGTTTTTTGTAATAAAATTTATTTTTAGGGTAGCTATGTAATATCCCAATAAATTTTTACTAGTTTTGAGACTAATATTTTTTTTAAATACATTAACTAACTTAAGTGTTGTATTAAAATTATTTTTCAAATGAATTTCAAAAATAACTTAAAGTAAAATATATAAGACAATTCAGTAAAAATTATAATAATTACTTTTGATTAAAGCCTGTTATAAGTAGCGCATCTAAAACAAAAAATAAGCAACCCTTAATTCATAGTGTTCCCACTACCTACTTCATATTTACTGTTCAAACTTCTTAATTAGTTGCCAACAGAATTTATTACTAAAAATATAAAATATGCAAGCAACAAAAAATAGTTTACCAAATAAATAGACATCAAATAATGATCAAATAAATAGTTTTACTGCCTTTTAATTTAACAAAAAAAAAATACTGAAACTATTTGACTCTCAATTTACTATATCTATGGAAGAAAAAAATGACAAGTAAAAATAAGAATCAGTCAAGCCATTCAGTGATCAGCAACTCTTAATCAATAGATCTGCAATGAGAGAAATCACAATCCGTGAATTAGAACTTCAATTCAACACACCAAAACAACTCCACCAGCTTAAGCTACTCAACATACTTAGATTCATCATCACAAATTAGAACCTTGATTCAACACAACAAAACAACTTCAGTAGCTCAATAGTCAAAACACTCAAAACCTCAATTCTAAGAAGCAAAATAGCTTACAAAAATTTATATGTGCATTGTGCACCAAAAAAAAGACAATTCAAAACTCTGATTCCACAAGCCTGTCATTCAGAAAATATTGTAGGCAAATTAAACCTTCCTTTCATAGGCAAAATAAACCATTAGCAAATAATTCAGCCAATGAACTTACATTCGATCATGAAGCTAATTTCATTAACTGTAATACAACATTATCAACAAAGATCCAATAAACTTGAAACATAAATCTAACCAGCATACAACCAATTAAAATATTATAAAATTCAATAGCTACCAAAAAGAAGCTCCGACAACTCCAAGTCTCTAGCCCCACCTCAAACAAAACTTTACCAATACCAACTCTAACTCAAACTAAACTCAAGCAAGTAAATTAATTGTAGCTAGCAGCAAGTTTTATCAAAAACAATTTACAGCAATATAACAATTAATTGAAACAACTTTCACATATTCATATTAAATCACCAAATGCAAATTATTTAAATTCACAACAATATATATCAGTTTGCTACAATTCACAATAATATATATAAAGTCACAACAATTCACAACATTATATATCAATTCACAATAATCAATTAATTAAATAACTAAAAAAACACATGTACATTATAATAGAGTAAAAATTCCATGGTATTAATAGATAATGTCTCGACATTAAATGTTTGTCCACTTAAAGTGGCGAGTTGTTTGGGGATTGAAATGTCTGAGCTAGTGCCTTTCGATAAAATTGTGAGGGCATATGATAACACAAGGAGGGAAGTGTTGGGAGTTGCTAATATTAGAGTAACAAGTGCCCTCTACAGCAAGAAATCCTTTTTCAAGTTCTAGATGTCTCGGCATTCTTTAACCTATTATTAGGAAGACTTTGGATCTACCAACTGAAAATCATACCATCCTCTCTTCATCAGAAACTCAAATTCCCATATAAGAATGGAGTGGTTACCATAAAGAGGGACCCAAGTGGGAAGTTCGATCTCCCTCCTCAAGTATCAATTTTGGAAATTAAGCCAGAACCCTCAGTTACAGCTCTGTCAAGATTCACTTTTGATTCAATTCAGTTCATAAAAAGGAGAGGCAGGTAAAGAGTTGGTTCCCTTTGACTTTGATCCATATGGAAACCCAGCAGTTGCTAACATTCTTAAACATATGAAGTATTTTCCCGAGATGGGGTTAGGCAAAAATCAACAGGGAATATAGCAATTCCTAGATTATCCTTCAGTCTAGCCATCATTTGGTTTGTGCTATAAACCAACACAAGAAGATGTAGAGAAGATGGAAGGGAGATCCAAACAGAGATCCCAAATAAAAAAGATAGGGAAAATATTTGATTGGCCCATGAGACCCTAATTCAGAATTTTAAATGGATATTTTGTTAAAGAGGGAAAAGACTCCCTTTATTATGAATTTTCTGAAACATGGTTGAATCCCATTACTAATAAGCTAATCCTAGGGTTTGAAATTTTCTTTGATGTCGGGCTTATCTTAAAAGATAGCAGGCTTGCCTTGGAGATGGGAGAAGATTTTGAGGACAACATAGAGCTCGGTCTATTTCAAATAGTTATGATAAAACAAAAAGCATAACAAGATTTCAGCCACCTAATCCAATCAGCTGCGGGAATGCCCAACAATTAGTGTTTTGAAAGGAATGACGGTCCATCATCAGAGTCTATCCCACCCACGATACAACCAAGTGTCCAGCCAAATCAAGAGTCCAACCATCAGTTAGATTCTCAGCCCGTGTCAGACACTAAGCTAAGAGTCCACTTCGAGTTTAAGGTCAAGTCAAGTTCTGATTCAGTAGCCAACACTGAGTCCGAGTTTGTGTATAAGTCTGAGTCTGAAACTTCTAGTTCATAGTTTGAGTCTATCATTTCTGAGTTCGATTCCCTAGAATCATATGATTTTGAGTTTATCAGTAAAGAAAGACCTTGCACTCATTTCTTCATCAATAAAAGTTCAAAAGTTTCCACTTATTTTCCCTTGAGCATTATGGAATATTCAATATTAATGAGATTAATGAAAATAAAGAAACAATAAATCTAGGAACACCAGAGACGCCAAAAAATACATTCATTGCTTCCTCATTCACTCATAAATAAGAATTGAGGGCACTTCTTGAAAAATTTCTAGATTATTTTTATTAGGAAGTAAGTGATATGATAGGATTGGATCCCTCCCTAGTAGTGCACAAGATTTTAACATTTAACCACATAAAGCTATTCAAGCAGAAACTTTGACGGCTTAAGCCGGAATGGTCCTTAAAAATCAAGGAAGAACTAACCAAGTTGTTGGAAAACCAGTTTATTGAACCCATCATGTACCCTCAATAGGTAGCTAATATTGTGCCAGTTCTAAAAAAGGATGAGAAGGTTCACATGTGTGTAGACTATAGATTTCTTAACAAGGCATGTCCGAAGGATGACTTCCCTCTACTCTACATTAATCTCCTAGTCAATAGGTTGGCAAAATCTGAGGTGGTTTCATTAACTGACCTCTATGCAGGATATAATCAAATCTTAGTTCATCCTCTGAATAAGGAGAAGACAACATTCATTATGGAATGAGGCATATATTGTTACATGGTTATGCCTTTTGATCTCAAGAATGCCGGGCAACTTATCAAAGAATGGCCACTACACTTTTCCATGACATGATGCACCATGATGTAGAAGTCTATATGGATGATATGGTCATCAAATCAAAGAAAATTGATCCCTGTTCTTTCTCAGACTCCGTCAATACAATTTAAAACTTAGCCCTATCAAGTGTGTGTTTGGGGCAGCCTCGGGAATATTCTTAAGGCATATGGTTAGCTTTCGAGGAATTGAAGCAGATTTTGCCAAATCTAAAGCAATTCTTGAAATGCACTCCTAAAATAGAAAAGGAAATCAGGGGATTCCTGGGTCACCTACTGTATATTAGTCGGTTCATTTCTTAAATGGATGATGTATGTAAGCCCATCTTTAAGCTACTTAAGATGGATACCCTAATCAAGTGGAATGACAAGTGCCAAGAGGCATTTGAAAAGATTAAGTAATACCTATTGTCACCTCCAGTCCTGCAACCTCTAAGGCTTAGTGATCCTTTATTCCTTTATCTGTCAGTAACTAAAGAAGCAATGAGGGTTATACTTGCTCAAAATGAGGAAAGATCGAGGAGGGAGTTTGCTATCTATAATCTTAGCAAAATGTTATTAGCCTATGAGCTCAAGTACAATCAGATTGAAAGGTTGTGCTTAGCATTGGTACGGGTATGTCAAAAACTGCATCACTATATGGCTTCTTACACCATGTAAGTAATTGCGGATCAGACCCCTATGAATTCCTTATGGAAAGGATGGTTCTAAATAGTAAGATGGTGAGATGGCTTGTGGTTTTAGCCACTTTTGATCTTAAGTTTTTGGCATGCAAAGTAATAAAGGGAAGTGTAGTCGCTAAACAGTTAGCTGCCGCTCCTATGCCATATGTGGTTAAAGAACCAAAGTTTCTAGATGAGGATATCCTAGGTATTGACAAGGAAGTTTGGGTTATATATTTTGATGGTGCACCTAATCACAAAGGATATGGTACGAGCATTGTCCTTATTACCCCAAAAAAGGAACAAATTCCTTTGGTGATTAAATTGGCCTTCAAAGTCACCAACAATGAGGCAGAATATGAAGTCTGTATAATCGAGTTGGAAGTGGCCTTGAAGTTGAAAGTTAGAAGCGTATAGGTATATGGGGATTCTACCCTTATTGTATATCAAGCATTGGGAAAGTGGAAAATCAAATAAGAGTGTCTGGTTCCTTACCATCGACACTTAGAAGACTTAGCACATCAATTCAAGGAGGTTTCATTCCATTACTTGCCTCAAATAAGGAATCATTTTGCTGATGCTTTGGCTACCTTGGCTTTTATGACCTATATAGGAGAAGAAATGATAGTTCACCCCATCGTCATTCATGTGAAAACTTAGTCGGCATATTATACTATAGTTTAAGTTATAGATAAAAAGCTACGGTTCTAGGACATCTTCAATTTTATTCACAAAGGTGAGTACCCTGATCAAGCCTTAAAAATAGACCGAAGAACTTTAAGACAGCTGGCAAGCCAGTACATTTTGAATGATGATGTGTTATACAAAAGATCCTAGAATAATATTCATCTTAAATGTGTGAACGAATCCCAAGCACAACAAATAATTGAATGGGTGCATGGCGATGAACAAGGTCCCCACATGTATGAGATTGCTTTAGCAAAAGAAATCACTAATTTGGATTATTATTGACTCACAATGAGAGATAATTGCTCAAATTTTTTCAAGAAATGTCACAACTGCCAAGTATATGACAAGTTTCAAAAGCAACCTCCAGTTCCTTTACATCCTACTACAACCCCTTGGCCATTTGCAACATGGAGAATTGATGTAATAGGAAAAATCACTCCAAGGTCATCTAATGGGCATGAATACATATTAGTAGCCATAAACTATTTCACCAAGTGGGTAGAAGCAGCTTCTTACTTTGTTCTCACTGCTAAAAAGGTGGCCCAATTCATTCGCTCTAATATCATCTGTCGGTACAGAGTTCCTTTTGAAGTTATTTTAGACAATGGGGCACACTTTTACAAAGAGGTGGTTCAACTATTGACAAAATACATGATATAGCATTATAGATCCTCCCCTTGCCGATCGCAAACTAATGAGGAAGTTAAAGTAGCGAATAAAACCATAAAAAATATCTTACAAAAGATTATGCAAGGCCACAAAAATTGGCATGAGCATTTTATTTTTGCTCTTTAGGTTACTGGACTTCAGTTGGAATACCAACTAGAGCAACCCCTTATTCCCTTATATTCAGAATGGAAGCAGTTCTACAAATAGAGGTAGAAGTTCAGTAAGCCCAGACGCTACATGAAGGCCAAATTGATGAAGTTGAATGGGCCAAGGCCTACCATGATCAATTAAATGCCATTGATGAGAAAAGAATGGATGCCTTGTACAAGGTGCAAGTGTATCTATAAAAAATATCTTGACATTATGATAAGAGGGTCAAAGTTCGAGGATTGCAAGAAGGGCAATTGGTTTTAAAAGAAATAAGGGCCCCAATGTAAGACCCTAAAGGGAAGTTTAGACCAAATTGGACAGGACCATACTTGCTTAAGAAAATCTTATCAGGAGGGGCTGCAATATTCATGGACTTGAATGGCATCGAGTTTTCAAGTCCATGCAACATGGATAATCTCAAAAGATATTTCATCTAAATTGCATCAACATGCTTGTAATAGAGCTACGTAGACTTGATTTGAAAAAAAAAGGCTCGGTGAGTTGAAAACCTAAAAGGGTGGCTTGGGCAAAAATTAGGGCAATGAAAATGAAGAGATACATAGGAAGTCCTCTTTAGGTTTGGTCCAAATAATCACATAACATACATCCCATGCAACACATTGAAAAAACAAGTAGGGAAATAAAGTGATAATACTTTTATTCCATAATTCTCATAAAGGTTTCTCTTTACAACCTAGGGTCTAAAATTGCAAAAAATATCAAAAAACTAGTTGTCTTCCTAAATAGTTTACCAAAAAGTAAGCCCTAGAAAACTAGATAGTCTCATCAGTAGTCCCCACCTCCAGCTCATTAATTAGAGCCAGTCGTCAAACTTTCTCTCTAGGTCAAACCATGGTAATAAATCAACCCCTATACCCATCAATAGTGTCAATCAGCCTAGTTGACTATCCCACATGAATACCTTGGGCCCAGCCATTCAGAATAGCTCAGGCAGAAGCAAGGGTGCCAACCCCGGGAGTATGAGCTATTCCCATCAAGTGGGTCTCCTTGAGAATGGCCCATCAGTCCAATCTGAGTCCCATGGTAGAATGTCGACATAGACAAACCTAGCAAGTAAAAAACCTTATAGCTGAAGCTCATAGTCAAGAAGAAGCAGATCTGATACCATGGGTAGTACCATAGAACCTCATCAGGACCAAGTTCCAGTAGTCGATAGGACCATGCCCTCTCTGAATCATGGCGGATAAGAATATGTTTATTCCTATAGGCAAAGGGTGAATAGGGCAATCAAGATGGCATGGCCACAATGCGAAGGTGATCCTTCAGCCAAACCTAAAAGCAATAATGCAGGTTAAAAAAGAGAGAAGAGAGAGAGAGAGTGAGAGAGAGAGAAATGCATCCACTTACATTACTTATTATCAGATTATTGAAGATGGTCCCACACCTCGAAAGTCCAAGTTACATGTTTGAGCCTTGTTGCTTGGCCACCGGTGACTGCCTATAGGAATGATTTCCAAATGTGTTATTTCCAGGCTAGGCACCAAATCAGGTATGTATTCATAAGCCCATAGCTGCAAAAGTTAATGAGGATCAATATGAAAGTTATATGAAAATTTAAAAAGGGTACAGATGCAAACCTCTTAGAAAATATATGTTCCTCCAATAGAGTGGATTTGTCCCTAGGATAATTGACCTATTTTCTTATACATTGTGGCAAGTACAACACCGCCCTAGTTGAATTCATGAAGATAGGTTGGGTGCCCTAAGCTCATAAGAATAGAAAAGTTAATGGTATCATGACGGGTATTTCAAAAGGTACATCCCAGCAGTAGCAAAACTATATTACGGGCAATATGTAGAGAGTGGTCTTGAAGATTACCATGTCTACTCAACAAGAAATTGATGTTCCCTCTTAACCAAGTTTGGGTAACTACAGGATCGCCGGTCTCAGGAATAGATGGGATGGCCCCAAGTAGGTCCATAGTCTACTCTTTAGGCAAACCTCTCCAGTTTAGGAATAGTTTCAAAGGATATATGCCAAATGGGATGCCAATTAATAAATATAAATCTTGAGCCATCATGGTTAATTCACCGTAGGGGAAATAGAAGGAATTATTAGTATCCCACCACCTTTCAACCAAAACCCGTAATGGATCATGATTTGCTGGCCCAGTGCAATCAAGGGACAAGAGCTCCATAAAGTCAGTGGGAAGCAACAATTCCCTTTCATTATTAGGAAGATTGAGGTTTCCCAAGTTGGATTGACCATCTCGCAATTTCAATTGGGTGTGTTGTTAAAATTGTAATAAATAATAAAATTATTTGATTTAATTTAAGCCATGAAAAAGGTATTTTATTTCGCAGTAAAATAAAACAAGGCATACTTACATAGCCCCAGTTTATGAAGCATGGGCATGATGATCCATAAGCAAGTCTCTAATGGCTGGCATTTCGGCAACGTCGAGAGAAGAAGCAAAGGATTGCAACATCTTGAGATGGATGTTGAATGGATGCAAGGAAGTAGGTGAGAAGAAGGGTGATAAGTAAATGCTCCCCTCCCCCCTATTTATAAGCTTGTCAACCAAAAGGCAGTCCAAAAAATACAGTGCCAAATATGCTCAAATGCATTCCAAAAATTAAAGAATGATGTGCCTATCATGTTCATTTTATCTACTCAGGTTCATTTTATCTACTCTCCCTTGGTTCATGCCATTGCATTAATTTTTTATAGTAAAATTAATGCAATGGAGGGTAATTGTGAACCTCTAATTTTGCACCTAGCCGAGATAATTTGAAAAAGTCAAATTAAGAAAAATACATTTCCTTTTTTATTATTAAAAAAAGGCAGCCTTGCACAGAGCAGCTGCGCGACACCTAGCAAGATCGGGTGCAGTGTGGCTAGTCCGCACAACACTGACGGCCTCAACTTGCAGCAGTGGCCGAGCCACCTGTGGACATCCGTAACCCATGCAGATCATCCACATCACATGCAGCTCGGTCCTAATTTTTAACTCCTATAAATAAGAGCCTACCCCTCTTGTTTGAGGATTGAAATTTCTGATCTCAAAACTCTGCCAAATTATACCTGTGATAAAAATTAATTAAATACGTAATTTTCTTGGGCTATTATTGGACTTTTAATTCATTATTAATCCATCATGCTTGATTTTCTGCACAAGTGGAGCTTCGAAGCGACAAAGCTTTTCAACCATTTGTCAAGAAAAAGTACTTACCTAAGGTACGATGCACTCTCCAATATCATTTTCAATTCGGTAATTAATCAACTCATAAAATTGGTTAATTCGAAGCCCTTTTGCAATCAAAGGCAAAAACTACTTACAGCTCTGATTCCCTTTTAAATGAGATAAGCAGGCACATTTAAAATATTACTCCGAGTGATGAGCCCACACAATGGGCCCTTTTTAATTTCTTCTTATTAGTTTTCAATTATTATTTTCAATGTTATTGTTGTTCTACTTTTTTTTATTAAATCCTGATTATATCGAGGCTCCGTTTGCAAATTTGGTGAGTTTTGCAAATGGACACCCTGTGGTTATGCTTATTTTCTTTTTTTTTTTCCTTTCTTTTGAGTTTATTTATCAATTGGGGATTTGTGCTCAACCTAGGACTCATAAATGCTAGAGTTGAAGCTACCCTGATATTATTATTTTGATGTAATATTATATTATTTAGTATTGCATTTGTGAAATGTCACTATTATTAAATATTCATGCATTATAATATATTGTCATTTATAATTATTATGGCATAATCCATAAAAATTATATTTTTCCCATAAATTAATTAAAAGAAGGACAAAATGAATCAGAGAGAAATAAAAAATTATTTTTGGTATGAAAACTTAGCCTGACACCTATCGTGAATGGTTTCGAAATAATTTCCTTTTTAGGTAAAGAATTAACTTAATTTAGTGGGGTCAACTAAACGAATTTTTTCTTAATATTTCCACACAAACATAAACTAAGGTGACGACTCTCTAATTTTGGTTTTTTAAAATAAAAGGAGATTTTTTTTTCTTATAAAAGAAATAAAATCTTTTTAAAATGAAAGATAATTTTAAACCCATACTTATCGAACCGACTAAAGACTATACGGACTAAGCCCAAAAGAGCGTTATGGCTCCTCCTCATTGGTAGGTCGGACCTTTGACGCTATGATGAAACCTCACACAAATAACATACAATAACAATATACATATAGCAACAATATTTATATAACAACAATATACATATAACAAATAACACACATATATATATATACACAAAATATATCATATATTACAGGCTAATTAGTAATTACAATTTACAATATTAACAAATTTATCACAAAATATCATTTTACAAAATAAAATAGCCATTTCATAAACTAAAAAAATTTACACAAAACATAATTTTAAAAAAATTAATATAGTCAATTTAAAAAATAATAAATCAAACACTATCAATAACCAATCATAATAAAAGAATAAAGAATTAAAGTTAAAGAAAATGTACCCTCGAGTAGGCTCTACTTTATCTCTATACTTCAATGTTGATTTTGGCCACTATTCACTCACAATGTAAATGAAGAAAACCAATATTCAAATGGAAAAAAAAAACTTATTATATAATCACCACAAAAATATAGTAAATAGCGATAATTTTTTAGCAGCGGTTAACGAAAATCATCGCTATATTTTTATTATTGCGACAGTTTAGCAACCATTATAAAATAAATTTATTTAGTGATAATTGATATAATATTATGATGGTTTTAACTATTACAATATATAAAATTAATTTAATGACCTAGATTTATTTTTTGCTACGTATAATATCGTTGCTAATTACTAAATCAAAATTATGTCGTTTTGATTTAGTACTTTTCTCTATTATCGCAGTTTAAGTTAATGGGCTTTCACATCTTCATATTCCTTTCTTCTCTTCAATTTTATTTCTCTATTCTCTTCAATTTCTTTTCTCTGCTGCATTGCATCACTTTGCTCTCTACTCTTTGTTTTTCTCTCTTGAGGAATAAATTAAGTTAGGGTTTTTGCAATTCAAGTAGCTACCATGTCCTTTTTATATTTGGTGCTATTTTTAATTTATGTTTTGGTTTTTAGAATGGTATAACTTATATCTTGTATAAATTCTTAACATGATGATTGATTAGTTAGGTTTTGATTGTTAGTTTTACTCTTTGTTATGTTTTGTCATATCGACAATGCTGGGGCTACTAACTTGGGTATAAATTCTTTGTACATGTTCTCTTAGAGAGAAAGAAAGTCATGTATAAATTCTTTAAATCTATTGTGATATAGCTATACAGTTAACTTGTTGAGGCTACCGATTTGGGTTATTTCTCTTAATAATGATGAGAATTTATATATTGTCAGTCCAAGAATTTATATATTAGCAGTCTTAAGCTATATGATTTTCACTTAAGGTTCCATAGAATTTAAAATTGCCACAAGTTGGTCATTGGCTTGCTACTCTTCATAGGTAGGACCATTAACTTTTTGGTTAATATAACCAAGTTTTGATTCTCCATCAAGAGAGATGGAGACCTCCCTTGACTAGCCGCAAATTATTCAACCCATTCAATGGAACTGAGGTGAGTTTAGCATATTTGGATAAGCCCATTAGGTTCATATATAATTGATTTATTTGAGGTGTTTACAGTTTCATCCATGACTGACACCAAGATTTCAATGAGTAGTATTTGTTGATGACATTTTATCACAAATAAATTGGTTAATATAAATCTTTCTCTTCAATTTTGTGTGGACTAGTATTATCCATCAATCCAAGTTAAACAGGAATTTCAAAACCAAATTTATTTAGGCAACTTCATTTAATGAATATAATATTTTCCTTTGTCATGTTGGATCTGTTGTGAAGTTTGAATCTTTCGAAGGACAAAGAGCAACAATCCTCACTCTTCTTCCTTCTTCTTTACTACTTTGTCTTTCTTAGTATGAGTAACCTTTAATTAAGTTTTCTTAGGTTCTTGATTAGAGGGATCTAGTTCATTATTGTTGGTTCTCAAATGAGTGTAACTTATTTCTTTGTTTTTAAATATGGGTTTTGAAGATTTATTAGTATTGTTTGAAAAATCGAGAAAATGGCTTAAAAATTGAATATTTCATAGTGGTGGGCGAAGGATTGCAAGTAGGGTACTTTAGTGGTAATGAAAAATGGAAAACCTAACTACCTTATTATAGAAATCATATATTTTATTTTGATATTAATTATTGACATATTCACACGGCTTGAAACCCTCAAGAAAAGGTTGATCTTTAAGATGAGGAGATACAATGGCTACTAAGAGGTTACTACTAAGAGGTTTGGTAATAATTTTGTGGTTTAAAAAATTCAAATATAATATCATTCATGCTTTAGATTTTTAGAAAATGAGAAAATTAGCCAGATCACATTTAAGATAAAAAAGATTATAAAACAACTAGTTTACTAACCAGATGCCAAGATTGATGAGTATCTATCACTGTTTAAGAAGTACCAACTTAAAATATTTATTTTCTTGCTAACTTAGCAATAAACATTAAATAATATATGACAGAAAGAGAGCCAGTGGCTTTGCTTCATTCTAATTTCCATTATGTGGCTTTGTATTTAGTCAAGATTGAAAATTGTGGTTTTGTAGGAATAATAAATTAATTATGTGAACTAGTTACAATTCAACATTTAATTGGAATTGTGAACCCCTAATTTTACACCTAAATCAGGGTGAATATGAGTGTGGTTCTGAAAAAATTGGAATAGCAAGAGTTGGAATTCAGATGGGCCTGAGCAGTCCCTAAAAATTATTGATTATAGGCATGAGGAAAAATAATCAATTTTTACTCTAAATGAAATATCATTCAATGATGAATCCAACGCAACTGGAATTACACAAATTGGAGGTCAAATGAGCCCAAAATGGCAAAAACAGTCTGAGGTGTGCACGGCAGCCGCGCTGGCCGCGGACGTGCTGTGGTGCACTCGGCAGCCGCACAGTACGTGGCTGTCCACAATGGCCGTGTTGCGGTTCGTCAAATGAGTTTGAGGCCTGGGGTCATTCTAGTCTAATTTTTTCTGACTTTTTCACTATAAATTGAAGTTTTCTCCTCTAAAAAGAGATTTAGAGTTTTTGATGCCAAAACTTTGTTAAAATTAATTTCGATACCAAAACACAATAAAATTCATCTTGGATTAATTTAATCAAATTAATTTTGATTCTCTTATAATTTTTAGACTCAAAGTCATTTTTGCATTTATTTTAACTGCACATCCAAAGGAAACGGGTACCTAAGGTACAAATTTTCTTAGCTTACTGTTTTCAATTTGGTAATTTAAATTAACTAAAAATTAGTTAATTTAAGTCCTTTGTAATCAAAGGTATGAACTACTTAAGGCTCTGATTCCCATTCAAACGTGATAAGTAGGCACACTCGGAATATTACTCCTAGTGGTGAGCCCATATTTTAACAACCAACCGTCCCCTAATTTGGGTATTTCCTTTGCTTTATATGCTCTTTAATTTTCTTTTATTGAATTTAATCTTTGTGGTCTCTTTGCAAGTTTTGGTAATACCTTGCAAAGGAAATGCTTTTGTAGTTTTGATTATTTTCTCATATTTTATCTTTCCTTTTGAGTTTTATTATTTTAGTTAGGGATTTGTGCTCAACTTAGAACCTATAAGGGCTATAGTTGAAGCTCCCTGGAATTGCCATTTTGGAGGCATTGCAATAGTTATATACTTATTATTTGATACTGCAATTGTGGATGCCATACTATAAACGGCTCATGCATTAATATACTCTGTCATTCATAATTATTGAATTAATATTCATAAAAACAACATTTTTTCTTCTAAAAAACTCATTTGAAGGAATTTGAGAATCAATCAAAGAGAAATAAAAGAATCTTTTTCTTTAAAATTTGGTTTAGAAAATGTAGTTCGGGACCTATCGTACTTAATTTTAGAATAGTGTCATTTTTGGATAAAAATTCATTTAAATGGAGTCAACTAAAATGGGTTTTTCTTAATTTTTCCCTCATAAAAATAAAGGCGGCAACTCTCCAATTTCAGATTTTAAAATAAAAGCCACCAATAATTTTCAGAATAAAAGAAGAGTCTTCTTTTTAGAAAAAAAGACATATTTAAAGCAGTACTTACCGAACCAACTGAAGATCATATGCGGCGGTGTTGTGTGGGACTTAGCCCTCAAAAGAGCCTCTCTTGGCCTCCTCATTGGCAGACTGTGACCTAGTGCTTAGGCAAGGCCTCATAGCTAGCCACTCTACCGGGACTTTAAAATTTTTAAAATAAAATTTTGATGGGCTCTTTTCAAAAACCATTTTCTCTTTGATTGATTTTCTCCTTTACCATGCATAATGGTTCCTTGCCCTCTAGTTTTAGGAAATCCTGGGTAGCAAGTAGCATCCACTTGATAATCTTTATTAGGTATGTTGGGGTATGGCGAAAGCATCTAACTCACGATGAATCCTTAATCCTTTTAAGGTGTAACAGAGATGCACGTACTGCTGGACCCATACCAAATTCATTATCTATCATGTGGTTAGGTATATCATTGTCCTAGTGTGATGGGACCTTTTGACTAAACTGCCATTTGCATGTAAAGGCCATAGATCCTACCCTTTAATAGGTATGCACCATAATCCTAAACCATCCTCATTAAATTATTTTCATTAAGGCATGCATTTCATCCATACCATCCTGATAATTTTAAGGAACCATTCCTTTAAAACTCAATCCAAGTTAAACCACATTAAGCCTAAACAATATTAGCACATACCCAAGCCACATTGGCTTATCCCTAAACATAAACCTTCAACACATTGGTTTACCTCATAAACCTAGGTCACATTGACTTAGCCTATCAAACATGAACCTAAGTTATATTAGCTTGACCCATGGAGCACAAACCTACCCAAAGCTAGATCGACTTGACCTATAGGACACGAACCTGACCCACATCAGTTCACCACATAAACATAAGCCATATTGGCTTACCTATCAAACATGAAACCAAGCCTATAGGCTTGACTCATCAAACATGAACTAAGACATATTAGATTGACCACTCAACATAAAATTGAGTCTGAAGCTACATTAGCTCCAGCAATCACATTCAATCTAAGCTTCGTAGGCTTAACCCCTCAAATCAAAGCCATAATTGGCTGGATCCTCAATCTCCATAACTAAGCTACACTCGCTTAACCATCTAACCTAAACCACATAGGCTTAATCCACGTCATAGGTTTAACCCATCAAATCAAGCCATATTAGCTTGACCATCACATCTAAACTAACCCACATTAACCTAACCCATCCAAATGAAATTAATGTCACATGGGCTCAATCGTCATCAACTCCACTGAGCCATATGCCTTAAACAATTAGGGACCATACCCTATCTAGCCACATGGCCCAACTATTAGGAACCATACCCTACTCCACTAAGCCATATGGCCTAAACAATTAGGGACCATACCTTATCTAGCCACATGGCCTAATCATTCGGGACCATACCCTATCACAGCCACATGGCACAAACTATTAGGGACCATACCCTATCTGGCCATGTGGCTCAACCATTAGGTACCATACCCTATCTTCACCGAGCTACATAGCTTAAATCATTATGAACCGTACCCTATTTTCACTCGAGCCATATGGCTTAAACCATTATGGACCGTACCCTATTTTCACTCGAGCCATATGGCTTAAACCACTGGGGACCATATCCTATTTCACCGAGCCTCAATGAATTGCACCATTAGGGACCACACCCTTACCTCACTGAGCCATAAGGCCTGAACCATTAAGGATCGTACCTAGTTTTCTCTCACCCACATAGATTGAACCAATAGATATCATAACCAGCCTCCTCGAGCCATAATGGCTTAAACTATGATCGACCCCACTGGACCTCACTAAGCCATATGTAAACCCTTAATTTTTGACCCAGTTTAGTCCAATATATTTTATTTAGTCTAAAATAATTTTTGTGTTTTCCAAAATATTTTAATTGGTCCAAAATAATTTTTGTTATCTTAATTAAATAATTTTTGCTTTAGTATCTAATTTTTATGAATAAAAAATAAAAACAAACAAATAAAAATAAAAAAAATAAAAATAAAAATTCGGAGATGAAAAAATTATCGCCGAAAACCAGCGTACGGGGCATGGCCGTGGGACATTTCGCCCGCCCGCAGGCCAGCTCGCTCGCCCACTGCCGCAGCCAGCTGTGGCAGCGTTTTTGCCAGCGCATTTTTTCCGCAGCAGTTTTTTTTCGCCAGAGAAATTTTTCCGACGCAAATTTTTCGAAACCTAATGCAATTAGATTTCAGTTTCCTTTTCTTAATGAATAATAGATGTCATGAATAACTAGAATTAGTCATATAAAACTTCTATAAATAAGATAAAAAACAACGCAAAAATTAATCAAGAAATAAAGGAAGAAATCGGAGGAGAAATTGATCAAAAATTGAATCCGAAACTAAGTAGGAAAGACAGTGAATCAACCTGATTTCTTATTTTTTGAGAGAGCAGAAAAATAATTCAAGCAACTCAAAGGTAGCAAAGCTTGTCTTTGTTTTTGTTCATCCAAGAAGCAATTTTTGGTGTAACCTACGAACCAAGGTTTGAGTTCTTAATTTATTTTTGTTTTTTCACAGTAGCTTAATCATCTGTTTTTTTTTTCAATTCAAAAACCCTAGAACCTCAATTCACTTTTTCTAAAGTTCAAAAACCTTAATTCGTTGCTTTGTTTTCCAAAAAGTTTAAAGTTGTTAGTTTTGTTTCTTCAAAACCCCAAAACCCTAATTTGCTTTTTAAAATTTCAAAACTCTAAATTGAGTTCTGTTCCTTTCCAAAAGCCCTAAAAACTTCTTTTTTTTTTTGCTTCTATAAACTTTAAATCATTTTCATAAAACTTCATAAAGCTATCAATTATTTTTTCCAAATTCTAAAAATTAATTCGTTCCCCGAAACCCTAAATCAAAAATCCTAAAACCCTAATTCAACTCCAAAACCTAAAACAGTGAACCGTAACTCTCTTAAAACCTAAACCCTAAAATTTTCTAAACCCCAATCTTTTAAAACTTTAAAAACCATATAAACATAATTTTACACAGTAAGCTCAAAACGATAACTCAGTAACCGAAAATCATAAATCTAAGTGTTTTAAAATGTCCAAAACCTAATTTCATGATTATATATCTCAAACCCTAATTTGGTTAATCAAAGAACTTTACCAACCTTTTAAAACATAAAACCTTAATCTATTTTAATTCCTTTAAAAGCTCACAGTAGCCAAATTCCATAAATTTCAAAACCTTAAACACATGAAATAAAGAATCTTAAATAGAAACAATAGCCCTAATTTGAATTTTTATTTGCCTTATTCAATTATATATTTGATTGCGCTTTGATTTATTTTATATGCATCAATTTATTTAAGTTCAATGCTTGGTTTATTTAATTTATCATGGATGGATGTTTACTTTCTATTGATGTTTAATACCTTTGATGAATGATTTATTTACGATGAATGGTTATTTACTTTTATCGATTTATTTAGAATTCCAAATATTGTAAGAGGTATGTTTCCACTTGTTGGGTACCTCATTAGTTAAAGATCATGTAATTTAAATTGCTTTTCTATTTTAGAACCAATGTAAAGGACATGTTTCTACCTTTCGGTGGGTGTCCTATTTAGGCATGGGATGTAAGGACATGTTTCCATCTTCAGATGGGTGTCCATTTATTTTTTTTGCTCGGACATTGTTTTGATTTTCAATATATCGATGCTTTATCTTAATTATTGTATGTAATATAGATAATATTATTATATTTAAGAATTTTATAATATTAAGACTTGTAAAGGAGGCCGGTTCCAATGAACCGGGCGTTGTGGGAGTGCTGGGCCATTTCTCACCTTCCCCACACGTACCCAACTTTTCGAACCCATTAGGCGGTTGGGGATTCCTTAGGAATCGAGTCATCCACCCCTTTTTTTTCCTGGCCTGTCCGGGTGGCGACTCCATTTTCTCCGGACCTATGTCCGTGTTCTCTAAGGCCCCAAACCTAAACAGTGCCGAAGTCGTAAGAATCATTCCACTGGTAGTGGGGAAAAAATCCCCGCTCACATCATATAACTTCAATCGTTTGCCACGTGGTTAATCTTTTAGGAACAAAAACATTGAACCTAGCCGCAGTGGCTCACAATCCAACTTATCCATATGCCTTACCTTTTGGGAGCACACCCATCCATCTTACCTCACCTTATTACCTACTCGCATGGCTCATCTTTTGGGAACACACCCATATAAACTTACCCACAATAACTCACCATTTAACTGAGACACATATCTCATCTTTTGGGAACACACCTAACTGGCCTTTTCATTATTCAACCGAGCTATATGGCTCACCTTTTTGGGAACATATCCATCCATCATTCAACCCAGCCACATGTCTCACCTTTTGAGAACACGCCCATCTACTATTCAACTTAGCCATATAGCTCACCTTTTGAGAACATACCCATCCATCATTTAACCCAGCCACATGGCTCACCTTTTGGGAACACACCTATCCACCACTCAACTTATCTATATGGCTTACCTTTTAGGAACATACCCATCTATCATTCAACCCAGCTACATGGCTCACCTTTTGGGAACATACCTTGTTATCCCAAGATAGTAACTAAGAGGAGAAGGGGGTGAATTGGATAATTTGAAGAAGTGGTGGTAAATTGAAATTTTAAGATAAAAAAAAGTAATAAAGGGCTAGAGTATAGAAGAATGAACACAAGGAGTTTATAGTAGTTCAGATTACCTCAATCCTATATCCACTTTCTTAAAAACTTATTAAGGTTCTACTGACCTTGAGTTTTTACAAGCTTAACTCTAGCCTGGTGTTTTCATAATCTCACACCGAACTTATACAAGGTTTGAAACTTTCCATCATAACCCAATAAGAGTTTTCCTAGGCTCACTCTATAACCTAAGTATTTCAAGGCTCACACTCAAACTTACAATGGTCTTTCAATGCTTACACCCAATACTTAAAGAATACAAGTATATATTTTGATGCAAAGAAATGAAAGATGTTAAACTTGGCTCTTACAATCACAATATTACTAAAAAAATGCAACTTCTTATGGTATTTATAGCCTTCAAGTCTTCAACTAGCCATTTGGAGCAGGAGCTAGCATGTTTGATTCTTGTCTCCCACTAAAATCACTTTTCTGAGCTAGTTTATGGTTGGACTGCCTTTTTTCGGTTGGCTTAGGCTCTGCATAGTCAAACTTCATTAGGTCTGATCAAATTAGGGTCTGTATGGCGGAACTGAGCTAGGTCTGGTCGTGTTTTTCATTTTTTTTGATAAAATTTCTTTAATGGCTTGTACACATGGCATCCACTGATTGAGTGGATAGATAACACCTATATTTTTTAAATTCCAAACTGGTGTTATGCTCAGAACTAGTTTGGACCGATCAGTCTTTGTCTGGTATGTTGAGATTCTGAGAGTGTTGACGACTGTGAGCATTACTGAAACTTCTTGGATTTTTAGCTCTGGCTAGGTATGGTTGGATTGCATTAGGTCCAGTCATGCCTACCATGGTATGCTGAAGCTTTCAGAGTACTCAGTGACCGTGAACATTAATGGGACTTCTGAGGATTTATCATGAGCTCGGTATAATCAAACTTTATAGTGGTCTGGTCGAGACATGTGGTCCGTTAATCAAGTGGGAGTGACATTGAGCATGAGCTCTTCTGCATACTTTGTCTTAAATCAACTTCGATCATATTCATCCTTGGTTCTATCACCTTAAGGCTCGGTATGTTCAGTTCATTGCTCAGTTCATGCTCTGTCTGGTAAGCTCATGCATTGTCTAATCAAGTCGTGCTCTATGTGATCAGCTCATCCTTAGTGCCTTCTCCAGATCAGTAGGCTCAGTTTTGGAAAGTTCATATTCTCCACTTCATTACTTGTCATTTCAGCGAAGGTTCACTGACTTTTTAGTCAGTTCGGTCAAGCATGACAAGCTATACTTAGCATCATCATTTCTGAGTTTGGTATAGCGAGCTGCTTCGCTGACTCTGGTCAGTTAGGTTGGTAGTCTAGTTGACCTTAGAAGAAATCCTGCAAAAAATAACTTGGTATAAATATTAGTCCTTTTCAATTTGATTGCCTAAAATTAAAATGGAGGCCAATTGTTTGGCTAATAATCTTCCCCATTTTGACTTTGGAAATTAAATTGAATTGTTTAAATAATGAGCATTAAAAGTTTTCATGTCTGATGAGTATTTTTGCTCCCCCCTTAATATGTGTCACTACTCCCCCTCAACATATGCAATTCTATTCTAACAATTCAAATAATTTCTCCCCATTTGACAAAGATAAAGAATAAGAAATCAAATGCAAGCATTAAGTAAAAATTTTGTTAAAATTAAGAAAATAACAAGAAAACATGTATGTATGATCATTTGCATTTAAGGGCCAACAAAATATAAGGAGATCATATAAGAAAATAGAAATACAAATGTTAAGGTAAAGGTGTATAAGGAGGATAATCATGATCACTATTTCTATTTCCCTCTTCCTCTTCTTCTTCTCTTAAAGCATCATTAAAGATGTCGGTTGACATCATTCCTTCTTCTCCTTCTTCATCCGATGGGGGACATTTAGGAATGCCTATGAATTCTTGCATATCCCTAAAGTCCATGTGAAGGGGTGAGACTCTCTTGGTAAGTTCATCAATATGAGAGGTTTGGAGGAAATTTAGTTTTGAATTTGATGGAGGATGTCATAGATGGATCCTTGAGTTATAGAGGTTTTAAGTCTTGAAAATTCTAACTGAAAAGACTCTTGGCTCTCATCAACAATTCTTGGCGTTTTTCTTTGTCTGGTTCTAATTGTTTGAGCACAAAAGCATAATGGTATGTGCCATTAACTTTTACTATGCATCTAGAGTATTTCAAGTATTTAATATTAATGAGAGTTTTGGTCGAATCAAGAGGATTTGAAAGAGTGGCTAAATTTGTTGGTGCAAGAGCATTCACATATCTGGCAATGTGAGTGATAAAAAATGTGATCATAAGTGTCCCGGTGGATTTGTTTCGGGGAATGAGAAATTGGTCAATTAAAAACTTACCGGTTTGAATTTTTACTTTTTTCTCCAAGCAATAGAGAAACAAAAGATCTTTGTGAGTTACTTTTTCATTGCTTTCACCTCTTGCATTGATGGTATAAGTGATAATTCTATGGAGATCCAAAGTGGTATGGTTCTAAGATGTTTAGCATTGGAGAACTTGTGAAAATCAATTTCTAGGAAAATTTCTCTCTAAAAATCAATTAAAAGAGGATCAAAAATGGAGGGATTGAATAAATAAAAGATACCTTCCCTGTTGAATCCCCAAATGGAAGAAAATTCTTAAAAAGAAAGTTTATAGGATATATTGAATAGTTTAAATGTGATATAATAAGGTCCTTGGGATTCCAAGTCTTTCTTTTCAACAACCAAAGTAGTAAGAAATTATGTGGTTAATGAGTCGCATCCAAGATCATTTTTTTAAGAAAATAAATTTTTTCCACCCAAGATATTAACAAGGCTTCATGAATGTAGGATTCAATGCCTAGGGATTCTAGAGTGAAAGAAGAAGGAATTTTGTTTGGTTCACATTTCTTATTTTGAATAATAGCAACCTTTGTTTTTTTTCTTCACTTAAGTGTCTAGGTTTGTGTGTCCTTGACCTAGACTCTTCCATAGGAGTGGAAGAAGTGGCAATTCTCTTGCCTTTCTTAAGTCTTGAAGCTTTCTTCTTGTAGGTTTAAGGATCCATGAGAATGATTATGATGAAATTGAAGGAGAAATAGATAGTTTAGGTGTTTATAAGTGAAATCAATTGTAAAATATCATAAAATTTGAGTGAAAGGGGGGTTTATATATAGTTTAGAGGTCAAACTAGCCGTTTATAGCTATTAGAGAGGAGTATGCATGTTTTGGAAGGTTGCCAATGGCTAGAAATTTTAAAAATTTTGAGGCTATTTGGGTAGACCATTTATAGTACGGTTAGACTGAGCCAGATGTTTGATAGTCTGAGTGTGCACAAATGAGTTAGAGTGGACCGAGCAGAGTGTAGCAAAATGGTTAAAATGAATTTTAAGAGTGCTCAATCGTGTACAATGTAATCTAGAAAGACCGAGCAAACTGTAATGAAAGGGTCATAAAGTTTTGATGGAGCTCGACTGGACCAGGCCTTAGTGTGTACGGTTGAACAAGACGAGCTATGGTTTGGTCAGCCCAGCTCTAGTACAGTCATACTAAGACAGTACGGGTGGGCTAAGAAAATTTTCAAAAAAAAGAAGATTTGTAGATCTCAATTTGTGGCCTTTTAATGCATGATCAAAATAGAAGTAAATGAGGAATATATGACATGTTAAAAAATACTTTTGCAAGCATTCTTAATTCCATCATTAATATGTATATGAAAATAAATTTAATTAAGAGTGCTACCATCTATCATGCCAATATGTTGTTTTATGAAATTTAATCTTTCTTCATTCAAGGGTTTTGTAAAAATATCAGCAAGTTGATTTTGAGTGTTTATAAATTCCAAAATAACATTTTGATTTTGAACATTGTCTCTCAAAAAATGATGCATAATATCTATATATTTTGACCTATAATGTTGGATTGGATTTTTTGATAGATTATTGGTACTTATATTGTCACACTTAATGAGAAGGTGATCAAAATTTTTACCATAATCTAGCAATTATTGCTTCATATATAAAACTTGAGTGCAACAAAAATATACAACAATATATCCGGCTTTTGCGATAGAAAGAGCAACCGACACTTGTTTCTTACTAAACAAAGAAACAAGGCAATCACCAAGAAAATGGCATGCAATAGTTGTGCTGCATCCTAAAAACCTAAAATATTAAATGATGTATTTCTAGGATACCAAAGTCTTAAATGGAATGTTTCACTCAAATATTTTAAAATCCTTTTAGTGGCATTCAAATGTGATTCTTTAGGGTATGATTGAAATCTAGCATAAAAATAAACACTATACATTATATATGGTCTAGAAGCAGTTTGTTGCCCCAAGATGGCAACCAAGAGGGGAGGGGGGGGGGGGTGAATTGGTTATTTGAGAAGTTGATGGCAAATTGAAAATTCAACAAATAAGAAATGTAGAAGATGTAGAAGATTGAGTAGTGAGTAGAAGAAAGAAGATAAGAGATTTATAGTGGTTCGGATTCAATAATCCTACATCCACTCCCCAACCTCAATTGGGTATTCCACTATACTTGAAGTTTTACAAGCTCACTTCCAACTTTGGTGTTTTTACAAGTTCACACCCAACATGACAAGTGTTTTCCTAAGGCTAACACTCAAACCCCTTACAAGAAGAGATAAATAGATGAAAGCTTAAGTAAATAAATTACAAGAGTTTGGACAATATTAGTATATTTTCTCTTGCTAGAAGACTTGTTTGAGGTGGTATTTATAGGCCTAAAACAAGTTCTACCCGTTGGTGAAGCGGGTAGAAAAGTGCAACTCCAACAACCATAAAATCTTCATGGATTTTTGTTTCAGACTGTTGGTGCGATCACGCACCACCTTTGGATGGTCGCGCATTTGTTTGTGCAGTCATCCCAGCTGTCTGGTGCGGTCGCGCAATTTAAGTCTCTAACAGCTACTTGACACGTGGCATCTTCTTATTGGTTCTTTATCTCCAACAGCTATATGAACTTAGCGGTCGCGTAGCCACTTTGGGTGGTCGCTCATTGTCTTGCATCGAGTCATTCACCGCTCCACGCCACTGCGAACCTCTCTATCAAACCAAGATAGTTTGGATAGTCGCGTAACCCCTTGGGGCGGTCGCACATACTTGGATGGTCGCGCATACCCTTGGGGCGGTCACGCCTCCCTTCAAAGACAAATTTTCAGGAGTTAGAAAATCTTCAAATTTCTTTGCATTTCAGCTCATTCTAAGTTGCTTTCCTGCCATATAGACACTCATTGAAGCCATTAGATCACTTTAATTTGTTTGCCAAGATCAAAATCAAGATTGACCTAAATCTAGGTCAACAATCTCCCCCTTTTTTATTTTGGCAATCAAATTGAATTTGAAATAAAAATAATCAACAAAAATAGGCAATACTTCCCCATTATGCAAAAACATAGGAAAATTCAAAAGATAATGTCAAATTCATCAAATGCTCTCCCCCTTTTCCAAAATTCAAAAAGAGGAGGGGAGAGATGAAGAGCAATGAAGCAATTTTAGAAAGATGATATAAGAAATAAGGAAACATAAACATAAGACAAGATCAAAATCAATGTTGGTGTATAACTTTATACTAGAATTCAAAGCCAATAGCCAATCACCATAAACAAAATTCACAATTAACACAAATCTAAGTCATATACTTAGGAAAAACAAAAGTACCAATCAATGGAAAAATATCAAAATCAATTGAAAATATGTTAATGATACTAATTGATTGGATTATACTCTCCCTCAATTGATGATCTCCACCTCAAGAAGTGAAAAAACTTAGAAACAATTAAGATCCATTTTTATCAAAATATTCAAGTTTTCTCCTCTCTTGTTGGAGTCAAATCAAGAGGAATATAAAAAGAAAATTGAATACAATTCAAGAAAGTGATTAACTTAATTATGTAATAAAAATAATTTAGTCAATCACAAAATCATTTTTCAACCATAATGTCAAACAAAACATGTAAAGTAAAGAATTAAAAAGTATAAAAGTTAAAATTTTGTAAGGCAAGAATTGTTACCAATTTTTTAATGCCAATTGCCTTACTCTTAGCATTGTTGGACTTAGTTTGATGGAGTACTCATCCTCCTCCATCTTCATGCCATTTTCCCTTGTCAATTAGGGGGTTTTCTTTAATAACCTTTTCTAAGCTATGTTTGTTTTTAGATATTTGTTCATTTGAGGACTTTAATTCTAAAGTAGAATTTTTTAAACATACGAAATCCTCTTCTAGTTTTGAGCATTTGTCCTTATGAAATTTTATCTTAGAAAAATACTTTTCTACTCTAAGGTTCATATGTTCAATTATATCACTATCATCTAAAGCATCATCAATATTGTTGTAATTTAAATTCATGTTTAAAGATTGGGTACCTACCTCATTGGAGTGTTCATCATCTCCCATAGCCATGAGAGATAGATTTGCAATTGCTTGCTCTTCTTCCTCTTCTTCTTACTCTTCTTGTATCTCCATTGCCATCTCATGTGTGAGTAATTTTCCAATGAGGACATCCGTTGGAAGCTTGCTCAAATCATGTGCTTCCTCAATGGATGATACTCTTGCTTCAAAGTCCTTCTTTGTAAGAGTTCTAAAGATTTTGCAATTTATGTCTTCCAAAGAGTAGACTTTGCCAAATTTCTTCAAATCATTGACAATTGCAAGAAATCACTTGGTCATCTCCGTGACATCTTCAAAGGACTTCATTTTGAAGAGTTCATACTCTTGGACAAGAATTTAGACCTTCATGAATTTTACTTGATTAGTGCCCTCATGATAATTCTCCAAGGTCTTCCAAATACTATAGGTATTTGAGCATGCAAGAGTTCTTCCACATTGTTCCTTTGGCAATGAGCTTAGGAGAATGAAAGAAGCCTTTTTATCTCTCCCATTGCTTCTTCTTTATTCTTCATTCCACTCTTTTCGTGGAATCTCTTTTTCTACACCATCAATCACTCTTGTAGGAATCTTCCACTCATTTTCAACATAATCCCAAAGCTATATTCCTTCACTATCTAGAAGAAAAAATATCTTGTGTTTCCAATAGGAATAATCAAAGTGAGGTATAAGAAGAGAGTTTAAGTTTCCATGATAATGAGCCATGGAGTTGGAAGAAAAAATTGATGTAGAGGTATTAGTGGGTGTGGTTGCCTTTGAGGATCAAATTTCACAATTAAGTTTCTTGAAATTTTGAAGGCTCTGATACTAATTGTTGTCCTAAGATGGAAACCAAGAGGGGAGGGGGGGGGGTGGTGAATTGGTTGTTTGAGAAGTTGATGGTAAATTGAAAATTCAGCAAACAAGAAATGTAGAAGATGTAGAAGATTGAGTAGTGAGTAGAAGAAAGAAGATAAGA
The DNA here is from genome assembly GCA_947685225.1 of Garcia nutans. Classification (NCBI taxonomy): domain Eukaryota; kingdom Viridiplantae; phylum Streptophyta; class Magnoliopsida; order Malpighiales; family Euphorbiaceae; genus Garcia; species Garcia nutans. The sequence goes on from CANTUV010000007.1 coordinate 59,606,951, forward strand.
GATTTATAGTGGTTCGGATTCAATAATCCTACATCCACTCCCCAACCTCAATTGGGTATTCCACTATACTTGAAGTTTTACAAGCTCACTTCCAACTTTGGTGTTTTTACAAGTTCACACCCAACTTGACAAGTGTTTTCCTAAGGTTAACACTCAAACCCCTTACAAGAGTTTTCCTAGGCTAACTCTTAAACCCAACAAGTGTTTGTGGCTCACACTAAACTTTACAATTAGTGTTTTAGTGGCTAACACTCAACCTTACATGAAGAGATAAATAGATGAAAGCTTAAGTAAATAAATTGCAAGAGTTTGGACAATATTAGTATATTTTCTCTTGCTAGAAGACTTGTTTGAGGTGGTATTTACAGGCCTAAAACAAGTTTTTCCCGTTAGTGAAGTAGGTAGAAAAGTGCAACTCCAACAGCTACAAAATCTTCATGGATTTTTATGTCAGACTGTTGGTGCGATCGCGTACCACCTTTGGATGGTCGCACACCACCTTTGGACGGTCGCTCATTTATTTGTGCGGTCATCCCAGCTATCTGGTATGGTCATGCAATTCAAGTCTCTAATGGCTACTTGACATGTGGCAACTTCTTATTGGTTCTTTAACTAGCCGTTGAAGCCCTCTGTTGTCCCAAGATGGCAACCAAGAGGGGGGGGGGGGTGAATTGGTTTCCTCAAGAAGTAATGACAATTTAAAAAACTCAACAAACAAGAAATGCGGAATAGAGAGTTGGTTGAGTAATGGAAGAAAGAAAGAACACACAAGATTTATAGTGGTTCGAATTTACTTCAATCCTACATCCACTTCCTTAACAACTTGTTAAGGTTCCACTAGTCTTTGAAGTTTTTACAAGCTCACTTCCAACTTTACAAGTGTTTTTCTTAGGCTCACACTTACAACCCAAACAAGAGTTTTACAAGGCTTACTCTCTCAACCTAACAAGAGTTTTACAAGGCTTACTCTCACAACCTAACAAGAGTTTTACAAGGCTTACTCTCACAACCCAAGTGTTTCCCAAGCTTACACTCAAACTTATACAATGGTGTTTTCAATGCTAACACCTAACATTCATAACAATTCAAATACAAGTTTAAGTAAAAGAAAATTTGTTGCTTGGCTATGAAAATCTTTTCTCAATAATGTCTCTTCTTTGTTTTCTCATAGACACTTTGTATTTATAGCCAATGTGGTCTTACTAGCTGTTATTGATGTTGAGAATAAAGTCTTGGCAGATTAGACCTTCTTTACTTAACCTGTCCGAAGCACTTCGCGGTTGCCCTTCATACAAGGATGGTCGCGCTCATGCTTCACGCGGTCGTCCTTTTAACAAGGGACGGTCGCTACTTTTAAAAAAGTTCAACTGTCGAATTTTAGTGCTCTGCAGCTGGAATCTTGCCCATGCTGTGTTTGTCGGACCGGTTCTTGCCCATGCTGTATTTGTCGGGACGGTCGCGCCAAGCAAAGGTGCGGTCGCCCTTTTTGAATATTGAAGTGGGTTTGCAACGGTCATGTCATGTGTCATTCTCTGACAGAGCAAAAGAGATGTCCGCCATAATTTGAATCTCGCGGTCGCCCTTGGTAGCATTTCGCGGTCGAACTCACATTGTCGCGTCGAACTTCTGGACGCACCTGAGGACGCGAACACTACTGTCTCTTTAAGCAATTTCTTCTTTGAATGGTAGGGCGGTCGCGACTCTGAATGGGCGGTCGCTAAAATGGTAAGTGAGGTCGAATCATTCACCGTTCTTGTCACCGCGAACCTTACTGTGTTTGTAATGATTTAAATTCCTTGAGTAGCGGTCGTGCAAATATTTGGACGGTCGCTATTCTGTAGGAGCGGTCGCGACTGATGTAGAACTTCTGACCGCGAAACCTAATGTGACAAGGTTTCATCCTGTAATTGCATGGAGCGGTCGTATTCAGGTGAGGTGCGACCGCTATAAGTGTTCTGTTCACCTTATTTGAAGCAACCTAATCCTGCAACAAGATTCTTCAAACACAAGTTAAATAGATCATCCATTTGATTTGTCAAGGATCAAAATTAAGATTATTTTTCTAACAATCTCCCCCATTTTGACTTTGACAATTCAAATGGAATGATGAGAAAAATAATAAGTCTAAATTGCTCCCCCTTAACATATGCAACAATCATGGTGAAGAGCATTGTGATTATTAGATTATTTTGGTGCAAATTGTTTTAGTTTGATGCAAACATTTCTCCCCCATAAACATTTCTCCCCTATTGTCAATAAACATACCTTGGTGCAAATGTTCAACAAATTTCAACATGTATACTTGTTTATTGTTTTCATTCTTGTTCTCCCATTATTGTTTCATTCCATTTTGGTATTTTCTCCCCCATTGTCATAGGCAAAATGAAACAAATGTTTAAGCAAAACAATTAACAAAACAATTAAAGGGTATTTAAACATTATATTTATTAAAGTGGAGGAAAGTACAAAGCAGAAAGCAAAGCAACAAACATAAAGCAAACAATAAGAAAAATCTAAGCTATGCTGAGTCATCATCTACATCTAATTCTTCTTCAACTAAAGGAGCTTTTCCTTTATCTTGAGGTGCAACAGAGGCAGAGCTAGTGCTAATGGACTCTTCTGCTTCAGGAATGCTTTGGGTATGATCACTTATATCCCAATCTTCAAGGTTGCATTGAGGCAAGTCCAATTTGCCTTGCATGTCATAAAGATCATGGTGCATGTGGGATATAAGATCTATTCTCTTGTTCAAGTGCTGGAATCTCTTGGAGACACTTTTCTTGAACTTAGAGAGGTTCCTGGAGAGAGTTTTGATAGCTTGGAGGATGAGTTGTGTGGAGGATGAAGCAGTTTCTTGAGCAGCTTTGGATGAAGCAGCTTTTGAAGGTAATTCTACTGCAACTTCTACAGAATCTCCCTCTTCCTCAATTGTATACCTTGGCCTTTTCTTTTGTTTATCCATAACTCCTTTCTTGCCAAAGCAGTATACATATGATCCTTCAATCTTCCTTACACATCCAGCATGCTCTAAGTAATCGATTGTGATAGCATTGGAGGCTAGAGTGAAAGGGTTTCTCAAAGTAGCTAAGTTCAAATCATTCAGAAGGTTTAGGTGCCTAGCTATTTGAGTAACTTGAGAGGATAGGAAGAAAGTACCAGTTCTTGTAACAGCATGATGATAATGGGTATCAATCAAGAACTTGGTGGTGTTTATTTTGATGTTGCGGGTAAAAGCATAGAGAAAAATAAGGTCTCTTTTGGTTACTTTCTCATTCCCATCTGCTCTTTGATGAATGGTATAGGTGATAATCCTATGGAGCATCCAATGAGTGAGAGTTTTAATATGTCTGGCTTTAGATTCTTTTTCAAAAGAGGTTTCAATGGAAATTTCTTGCCAGAAATCAGAAAGGGTTTGGTTTGAGAAGATTTGGTCATTGTAAGAGGTAATACCTTCAGAAGGGAAGTTCCAAATGTTGCCAAAATCTTCTAGGGTTAAGGATTGGTAGTTGTCAAAGAGTTTAAACCTAACCCCATACCACCCTAATGCAGAGTTTGCACTCTTCTCTATTTGGAAAGACATTAGAAACTCTTTACTTAGACTAGAGTAGCCTACCTCTTCAGGGAAGACAAATTTTCTCCATCCAAGGACATCCAACAATCCTTCAATTTCATCCTTGATGCCCAAGGCAGAAAGCATCCCACCAAAAGGTGATTTGGTGCCTTCAACCTTCTTTTTCTTTAGCATGGCATACCTAATGTCTTCCTCAGATGTTTGGTGGTGAGGTTTGTGAATTTTTTCACCTCTTCTAGACTGTGGAGGAGATGGAGGATCAACAATGGGTTCTCTAATGGTGATTCATGGAGCTCTCTTGGCTTGACCTTTAATTTTGGAGGTGGTTTTTCTTTTGGGAGCCATTAGAACAGAAAGTGCAGGAGTAAAATGGAAAATAGAGGATGATTTAGAAACAGAAGTTTTTTAGGGTTTCAGAAGGAAGTTTGTGTGTTTTAATAAGCAAAATATCAGATAAATTGTTGTAAAATACTCTTAAATAGATGGAATTAAGAAAATAGCCGTTTATGACTGTTGAAAGTTAAGAGTTGCGACCTATCACACAGCCAACGGTTATAAATTTTCGAGCAGAGTGTACAGGGTGAGGTTGCATATTGAATAAGGTGTGATCGCGACATGTGGTCCAGCGACCATTTTCAAGATAGGTACGCTCGCGAGGGAAGAAACTGTCTGTAACGGTCGAAACTATTCAAATTGGTGCGGCCGCGCATAAATTTTCTCGACCGCGCACAGAGATTTTTATTGAATAAAACTGGCAGACGAGATAGCGATCGCGAAAGGACACTGGAGCGACCGCGACATACTCAAAAATGAAAAATTCAAGGAAAGATGGAAGATAATCCAAGTGTATTAAGAAAAATTAACTTCATGCACATAGAAACTTTATTGTAAGGCAAAAGTTTTAATTAACTCAAGGTGATTCCATTAATCATTCCTAAATTGAGTTTGATGAAGTTAAGTCTATCTTCATTCAAGGGTTTTGTAAAGACATCAGCAAGTTGATTTTCTGTATCTATAAATTCTAGGATTATATTCTGATTTTGTACATTTTCTCTTAAGAAATGATGTCTAATATCTATATGCTTGGATCTAGAATGTTGGATAGGATTCTTAGACAAATTGATAGCACTAGTGTTGTCACATTTAATGGAGATATTGTTAAACACTTTACCATAGTCAAGCAATTGTTGTTTCATCCATAATACTTGTGTGCAACAAAAACATGCTGCAACATATTCAGCTTCCGTTGTGGATAAAGCAACCGATGCTTGTTTCTTACTATGCCAAGAAACTAGACAATTACCAAGAAAGTGACATGCTCCTGTTGTGCTTTTCCTATCTAAGATGCTACCAGCATAATCTGCATATGAAAATCCTATGATATGAAATGATGTATTCTTAGGATACCAAAGTCCTAAATGCATTGTACCACTCAAATATTTCAAGATTCTCTTAGTGGCATTCAAGTGTGATTCTTTAGGATTAGTTTGAAATCTAGCACAAAGACATACACTATACATTATATCAGGCCTAGAAGCAGTTAAGTAAAGTAGTGATCCGATGATACCTCGATATTTCTTCTCATCTGCTGCTTTACCATTATCATCTTTACCTAATTTCAATGATGTGCTCATAGGAGTTTTGCTAGTTTTGCAGCCATCCATTCCAAATTTCTTGATGAGTTCTTTTGTATATTTGGATTGGTTGATGAAGATCCCATCTTTACATTGCTTGACTTGCAGTCCAAGGAAAAACTTGAGTTCACCCATCATGCTCATTTCAAATTCCCTAGTCATACAAGAAGCAAATTCTTTGCACAAGACTTCATTAGTAGCTCAAATATTATGTCATCCACATAAATTTGTACAATCAAAATGTTGTGCTTATCCTTTTTAACAAAAAGAGTTGTGTCTACTTTTCCTTTTGAGAAACCATTTTCAAGCAAATATGCACTAAGTTTATCATACCAGGCTCTAGGTGCTTGTTTTAATCCATATAAAGCTTTGGTAAGTTTGAAAACATGATCAGGAAATTTGTAGTTTTCAAATCCAGGAGGTTGTTCTACATAAACTTCTTCATTTATAAGTCCGTTTAGAAATGCACTTTTGACATCCATTTGATAAAGCTTAAAGTTCATATGACATGCAAAAGCAAGTAATATTCTAATAGCTTCTAATCTGGCTACAGGGGCAAAGGTTTCATCATAGTCAATGCCTTCTTCTTGATTATAACCTTTGGCTACCAATCTTGCTTTATTTCTAATGATGTGACCATTTTCATCAAGCTTATTCCTATAAACCCATTTGCATCCTATTATAAAATGATCTATAGGTCTAGGAGTAAGTTGCCAAACATTATTTCTTTCAAATTGATTAAGTTCATCTTGCATTGCAGTTATCCAATTTTCATCATTTAAAGCTTCCTCAATAGTTTTTGGTTCAATTTGAGAAACAAAAGCAAAATTAACATCAACATGATTAATTTTAGATCTAGTAGTTACTCCCTTTGATGTTTCTCCAATGATGAGTTCCTTTGGATGATCTTTCTTGTATTGCCAATCCTTAGGTAGGTCTTGGGTCTTTTCTTCAAGTTGATTGATCTTTGGAGCATCAATAGATTCAAGAGGTTCAAGAGTACCTCCATGTTTATAGGTAATACTTGTAAAGGGCTTTGCATTTCCAGTCATATGCCTTGAGCATCCACTATCCACAAGCCATGTGCTTTCATTGATAGTAGATTTTAGGCATACCTGCAAGACAATTGTGATCATCTTCTTTTAGGTACCCACATATCGTTGGGTCCTTGATGGTTAGTAGAAAGAGTGCCTTCTAAATTGAGATGAGCTTTTCTTATATAACAATAGAAATTTTTGTGACCAAATTTCATGCAATATGTGCATTGCCATGGTGTCCTATGCTTCTGCATTTTTCTTTTTGCATTATACATACAACTACAAGTATGTGATTTCTTTTGTACAAGTTTGGTGAACAACAATGCATAATTATTTTTGGCTTTATCTCCTAGTGAACCATAAGAAGTTCTTTTAGACTTGGTGCAAGCATCTTTGATATGAACATCAGAAATTTTAGTTGTAGATGCTTTCACAAATGTTGGTTTGCTAGGTGCAATGTTGGTTGAGCCATTGAATCCTAATCCATATTTCAAAGAAGGTGATCTTTGATTATTAATTAATGTGTTCAATGCTTCCTTTCCTTTATGAAATCTGGAAATTGATTCTTTTAGTTCCTTTAGTTCATGCTTCAATGTCTCATTCTCTTTAATCACCTTTTCTAAGTCATGTGAGCTTTTATTTAATTCTCCTATTGTATTCATTAAGTGTTCATTTGAGGTTTTCAATTCTAAGGTAGAGTTCTTTAAGCATATAAAATCCTTTTCTAACTTAGAGTTTTTCTCTTTATAGAGCATCATTTTAGAGAAATATTTTTCTATTTTAAAGTTCATGTGCTCAATCAAGTCACTATCATCTATATCATTTATATCATCATGTGCTACTAGATCAAAGGATTGAGTACTTACCTCATTGGAGTCATCTTCAATAGCCATGAGACAAAGATTTGCAATTCCTTCTTCTTCTTCTTCTTCACTTGAGGAAGAGTCATCCCATGTGGCTTTGAGAGACTTTTTCTTTTCTTTATCCCATTTCCTTTTGTTCTTTAATTTGTAGCAATCCGATTTGATGTGACCAATTTTTCCACATTCATAGCACTTCACCTCATTTTTCTTTTCTTTATCTTTGAAGGAGAATTTAGGAGGTGTACCTTTGTTTGCTTGTGATCTTTTCTTCCTTTTCCATTCATTCATTCTTTTTGAGAACATTGCCATTTCATCTTCATCATCAGTACCTTCATTGCTTGAGCTCTCAGCTTCTTTGATTGCTTTGAGTGCAATTGGTTTTCTCTTTTCTTTCTCACCTTGATCTTCTTCTTTTTCACTGTGCAGCTCAAAAGTGAGTAATTTACCAACTAGCTCGTCGATTCTTAATGTGCTGAGATCATGAGCTTCTTCTATGGATGATACTTTGGATTCAAAGTTCTTTCTAGCTCTTAGGGCTCTCAAGATTTTACTGTTTACATCACCTTGATCATATACCTTGCCATACTTCTTTAGTTCATTGACAATAGCAAGCAAGCGATTTGTCATGTCGGTGACATTTTCATTTGGTTTCATCTTGAATAGCTCATACTCATGAACATGCATTTGTTTCTTGGTAAATCTTACCTGAGTTGTACCTTCATGGTAGTTTTCAAGTGTTTTCCAAATGCAATGTGCACAAGTTAAATGTTGAACTCTTCCACCTTCTTCTCTTGAAATGGAGTTCATCAAGATGGAAGCAGCTCTATTGTTCTTGAATCGATCTCTGATATTGCTAGTTGACCATTGAGCTTTGGGAAGTGGAACTTGAATACCGTCAACTTCATGAGTGGGAGATTTCCACTCATTTTCCACGAAATCCCATAGTTCAATCCCTTCACTATCTAGAAACAAATACATTTTGTGTTTCCAGTATGAGTAATCCGTTCCATCAAAGTAGGGTCTAAGAATAGAGTTAAGATTTCCATGAGAGCTTGATGAAGAAGAAGTTGCCAATGTGGATCAAATTTCACAATTAAGTTTAAGAAATCTCAGGGCTCTGATACCAATTGTTGTCCCAAGATGGCAACCAAGAGGGGGGGGGGGGGGGGTGAATTGGTTTCCTCAAGAAGTAATGACAATTTAAAAAACTCAACAAATAAGAAATGCGGAATAGAGAGTTGGTTGAGTAATGGAAGAAAGAAAGAACACACAAGATTTATAGTGGTTCGGATTTACTTCAATCCTACATCCACTTCCTTAACAACTTGTTAAGGTTCCACTAGTCTTTGAAGTTTTTACAAGCTCACTTCCAACTTTACAAGTGTTTTTCTTAGGCTCACACTTACAACCCAAACAAGAGTTTTACAAGGCTTACTCTCTCAACCTAACAAGAGTTTTACAAGGCTTACTCTCACAACCTAACAAGAGTTTTACAAGGCTTACTCTCACAACCCAAGTGTTTCCCAAGCTTACACTCAAACTTATACAATGGTGTTTTCAATGCTAACACCTAACATTCATAACAATTCAAATACAAGTTTAAGTAAAAGAAAATTTGTTGCTTGGCTATGAAAATCTTTTCTCAATAATGTCTCTTCTTTGTTTTCTCATAGAAACTTTGTATTTATAGCCAATGTGGTCTTACTAGCCGTTATTGATGTTGAGAATAAAGTCTTGGCAGATTAGACCTTCTTTACTTAACCTGTCCGAAGCACTTCGCGGTCGCCCTTCATACAAGGATGGTCGCGCTCATGCTTCACGCGGTCATCCTTTTAACAAGGGACGGTCGCTACTTTTAAAAAAGTTCAATGGTTGAATTTTAGTGCTCTGCAGCTGGAATCTTGCCCATGCTGTGTTTGTCGGACAGATTCTTGCCCATGCTGTGTTTGTCGGGACGGTCGCGCCAAGCAAAGGTGCGGTCGCCCTTTTTGAATATTGAAGTGGGTTTGCAACGGTCATGTCACGTGTCATTCTCTGACAGAGCAAAAGAGATGTCCGCCATAATTTGAATCTCGCGGTCGCCCTTGGTAGCATTTCGCGGTCGAACTCACATTGTCGCGTCGAACTTTTGGACGCACCTGAGGACGGGAACACTACTGTCTCTTTAAGCAATTTCTTCTTTGAATGGTAGGGCGGTCGCGACTCTGAATGGGCGGTCGCTAAAATGGTAAGCGAGGTCGAATCATTCACCGTTCTTATCACCGCGAACCTTACTGTGTTTGTAATGATTTAAATTCCTTGAGTAGCGGTCGTGCAAATATTTGGACGGTCGCTATTCTGTAGGAGCGGTCGCGACTGATGTCGAACTTCTGACCGTGAAACCTACTGTGACAAGGTTTCATCCTGTAATTGCATGGAGCAGTCGTATTCAGGTGAGGTGCGACCGCTATAAGTGTTCTGTTCACCTTATTTGAAGCAACCTAATCCTGCAAAAAGATTCTTCAAACACAAGTTAAATAGATCATCCATTTGATTTGTCAAGGATCAAAATTAAGATTATTTTTCTAACACCCTCCAATGGCTATATGAATTTAGCGGTCGTGCAACAACTTTGGGCGATCGAGCATTGTCTTGCGTCGAGTCATTCATGACTCTACGCCATCACGAACCTCTATGTCAAACAAAGATAGTTTGGATAGTCGAGCAACCCCTTGGGGCAGTCCCGCATACTTGGATGGTCACGCATACCCTTAGGGCGGTCTCGCATCCCTTCAAAGACAGATTTTCAGCACTTAGAAAATCTTCAAATTTCTTTGCATTTCAGCTCATTCTAAGTTGCTTTCCTACCATATAGACACTCATTGAAGACATTAGATCACTTCAATTTGTTTGCCAAGATCAAAATCAAGATTGAACTAAATCTAGGTCAACACTGTTAAATAAAGTAGTGATCTGATAATACCTCAATATTTCTCCTCATCAACTTTCTTACCACTTAAATCTTTTTTCAATTTCAAGGATGTACTCATGGGAGTCTTGCTTGCTTTGCAACAATCTATGCCAAACTTCTTGAGAAGTTGCTTTGTATATTTGGATTGATTGATGAAGATTCCATCCTTGCATTGCTTTACTTGTAGACCAAGGAAGAACTTAAGTTCACCCATCATGCTCATCTCAAATTCCCTAGTCATACAAGAAATAAACTCTTGGCACAAAGATTCATTAGTGGCACCAAATATATTGGCATCAACATAGATTTGCACAACTAAAATGTTATTCAATTTCTTTTTAACAAAAAGTGTAGTGTTAACTTTTCCTTTTGTAAAACCATTTTCTAATTAATAAGCACTGAGTCTATCATTCCAAGCTCTTGGAGCTTGTTTCAATCCACAAAGTGCCTTGGTTAATTTAAAAACATGATTTGGAAGTTGGTAATCTTTAAAACAAGGGGGTTGTTCAACATAAACTTCTTCATTGATAAAACCATTCAAAATGGCACTTTTGACATTCGTTTGAAAAAGTTTAAAGTTCATATGACATGCAAATGTAGATAAAATTCTAAATGCCTCTAATCTTGCTACAGGGCAAATGTCTCATTATAATCAATGCCTACCTCTTGGTTATAGCCTTTGGCTACCATTTTAGCTTTGTTTCTAGTAATGAGACCATCTTCATCAAGCTTATTCCTATATACCCATTTGTAACCAATAATTGGATGATCCTTGGGTCTAGGAATAAGTTCCCACACTTTATTTCTCTCAAATTAATTGAGTTTATCTTACATAGCAATCACCCAACATTCATCATTAAGAGCCTCCTCAATGGTCCTTGGCTCAATTTGAGAAACAAAAGCAATATTGGAATCTATGTATTTAAATTTTGATCTAGTAATTACTTCCTTTGAAGTGTCACCAATGATGAGTTCCCTTGGATGATCCTTTTGATAATTTCAATCTTTGGGTAGCTCTTAGGTTCCTTCTTATTCTAAAATTATTTCACCATCTTGTTCTTTTGGAACATTGCTTATTTCAAGCTCTTCAAATATACCTACAAAATCATCAACAACACTACCTTTCTCATGATTAAGCTTGGATGATTCATAAAAAATAACATGCATTGATTCTTTAACTACCAGAGTTCTTTTATTGAATACTCTATATGCTTTGCTAGAAGATGAGTAACCCAAAAATATTCCTTCATCCGATTTGGATGACAATTTCCAAGGTTATCCTTGGTATTTAATATGAAGTATTTGCATCCAAATACTCTAAGGTATAAGATTTTAGGTTTTCTTCCTTCCCATAGCTCATAAGAAGTTTTGTTCATTAAAGGTTTTTTGAAAACATGATTTGAAATATAACATGCGGTATTAACAATTTCTACCTAAAAGTAGGAAGGTAAATCATACTCATTGAGCATTGTTCTAGCCATTTCTACCAGTGTTCTATTTTTCCTTTCAACCACACCATTTTGTTGTGGTGTTCTAGGAGCTGAAAAATTTTGTGAGATTCCAAGTTAATTGCAAAAATTTTCAAAGTTATCATTTTTAAATTCTTTGCCATAATCATTTCTAATAGTTGTGATCACATACCCTATTTCATTTTAAACTTATTTTTACAAAAATTTTGAAATGATTGAAAGCTTTATTCTTTTGAGCTAAGAAATTAACCCATTTAAACTTTGAGTAATCATCAACAAGTACAAGTGCATATAATTTGCCTCTTAGCCTAGCAATTCTATTAGGACCAAACAAATCCAAATGTATTAGTTTTAGAGGTCTTGATGTATTTACTAAATTTTTAGATTTAAAAGAACTCTTATGTTGTTTCCCCAATTGACATAGTTCATAAATTTTATCTTTATTAAATCTTATCTTAGGAAGACCAACTTCAAGTTCTTCTTTACATAGATAATGTAATTGATCCATATTAGCATGTCCTAATCTTCTATGCCAAAGCCAAGCATCATTATTAAAAGTAACTAAACATTCAACTGCATTATTAGAGTGTAGGTCAATTTTATATGTGTTATCAATTCTACTTCCATTGAATGCAAGCTCACCACTAGAATTGGTGATTTTGCATCCTTTGGAATTAAAGTTGACATTATATCCTTTGTCACATAATTGATTAATACTAAGCAAATTATGTTTTAATCCATCAACTAACCACACATTATCAATCATATTTTTGCCAAGCATACCAATAGAACCAATGCTTATAATTTTTCCTTTAGCATTATTTTCAAAATTTACATTACCTCATTGCTTGTATGTGAGTGTTATGAAATTTTTTTCATCACCAGTCATGTGCCTTAAGCATCCACTATCTACAAGATAAACACTTTAATTGATAATAGACTTTAGGCTTACCTACAAGATAATGAAATTTACCTTCTTTTAGGTACCCAATGAACTTGGGTCCTTGCGGGTTAGTAGTAGAAGGATCCTTTAATTTGAGATGAGCCTTTCTAATGTAACAAAATTTGCTTTTGTGTCCATTTTTAATGCAATATTGGCAGTGATACAAGGTATTATATTTTTGTATTATTTTTTGATTGAACCTTGAATAATTAAATTGACAAACACATATGTGTGTGCGTGATTGTGAGAGAAAATTTTTGCTCTCACTCCCATATGAAATGTGTAACGCCCCTATACTCCATATAAGCACTATACATATACCTGGTATACATACAATGCGTATATAAAGTATAAGAATGTCACTTTTAGTTTCTATTTAAAAATATTTATCCGAATTCAAGCAACATTATGTTAATTTAAGAAACATTTATAAAAATCATGATTCTTATCAAAAAAGTAAATCATAACTAAAAATCACACATGTATGCATCACCTTCTAGTTGGTCTCGAGACATTCTTACTTTTCTCGTGGCATAGCAGCTAGGCATCCAGATCATCCGCATAAATACCTGCGCGATTACACAACCGCGCTAAGCCCGAGAGCTTAGTAGTACAAATAAATAATAAAGTATACATTACAAAATAATCATACCTTATAATTTTAGCATCATGTTTTATTGTTCTCTTACCACGTTTTCCTTTCTCAATAGATTCTTCATATATTGCCACTAATCTCATAAATTAAATACATCATTACATAGCATATTCACAACACAATACTTACCCTTTCTATTTCATATACATATATATATGTATATATATTGTTACAACAAAACACCATTCAAACCTTTATAAGAACAATTCTCACATTCACAAACATGTTACACATCACACAACAATTCCATAACCTCATATCTCAACAGAACTCCTTAAGCCATGTTCACTTTCAACATTTCAATACACATATTACAAACTCATACTTCATAACATCATTTTATTTCCATAACCTCATATCTCAACAGAACTCCTTAAGCCATGTTCACTTTCAACATTTCAATGCACATATTACAAACTCATACTTCATAACATCATTTTATTCACAATTCATTAATCATGAAACACATTTCCATCAAAAGTATTCATAGATCTCATTATTCATTTGTTTCAACATTGTTTCCATATATCTTATTTATCAATCATGTTACCATTCATGACTCACATTACACAAAGACAAGCATGGGCCCAAGACACACTAATATGCCATTCAATTTTCAGAGTAATGCTTTGGTTTATTCATCACATTTATCATTATCATAGACCCAACTAGGCTTCAAGGATTAGGCTCAACCAAGCTTCAAGGGGAACAAAGCATGCTAAGTATCAACCCAACTTGGCTTCAAGAACCAAACCCAACCTAGCTTCAAGGGTTGTAACATCTCAATTAGGCTTCAAGGATTAGACCCAACCAAGCTTCAAGGGGAGTAAAACATGTTAAACTTCAACCCAACTTGGCTTCAAGGATCAAATCCAACCTAACTTCAAGAGATTGTTACTAATAGGCATGCCACCAACAACAAACTCTGAAAATGGAATAACACATTAGTCACACAATTCATTTATTATTTCATTATCATTTCTATTCTCAATTCTCATCATCATTTAGGCAAACATGCCTTATTTCTTTCAATTGCATCACCATAGCCAATCACAATGGCTTTATATCACATTTGAGTCATCATTGCCAAGAACAATGGCTTTATATCACATTATATCTCAAATCACATTTCAAGTTTCATCATTGAGATATGCAACATCAATTACATTACTAAACAAACATATCATGAATCAATCATACCATATAGGCATGCTTCAATCATAACATTAAAGTAATTCATCATCAATGATCTCATGATATTCCACATTATACACAACATGCCATTATTCATATGCACCATTAATCTACATATAGTACAATACAATTCATGAGATTGACAATGCATAAAACCTAACATGGTTCATATAATATCAACATTATCATCAAATCATATTGATCAATTCAATTCATCACTCAAGTATACATATACATAACAATTTACCTTATTCATGGATTTAGAATCTTCCATATACATTTGGTTGGATCATTACTGTTTTAAATGTGTTTAGATACAAAAGACATTTGAAGATCCAATAATGTTTGATGACCAAGTAACAAACACAATAGCAAACACCCTCAAGGGACACGGCCAAGCTTGTGGCCGTGTCTCCTAGTATAACATCCAGTAGCCAACACGCCCAAGGGACACGGCCAAGCTTGTGGCCGTGTCACTCAATATCAATTCAAACAGCAGCAAACACGGGCAATGGACACGGCCAAACCAGTGGCCGTGTCTCTCAACACAACAATCCAGTACCAGACACGGGCAAGGGACACGGCCGTGTCTCTCAACACAAATCAGACAGTAGCAAACACAGGCAAGGGACACGGCCAAGCCAGTGGCCGTGTCTCTCCAAAACTCATCCAACACGACCAAATTTGCCCTAACTTGGCCGTGTCTCCCATAACTTGGCCGTGTCCTTCAATAATTCAAAGACCAAACACTTCGAAATTCATCTAAACCAAACTCTAATTCAACATTTCATCATTTTCCTCACAATTTTATCAACTCATCATCACTTAGATATCAATTCCACACATTTACATACTTCAATCTCTTGTTATCATCATTTTACACACCAATCATACCCAACATAACCTCAATCCAAAAGAAAACCACACAAGAAGGTATATACTTATATATATGTATAATCAATAAAATTCATTCAAGAAATGTGTACTTACCTGTATAGCTTGCCAAATCTTCATCTCCATCTTCAATACTCTTAAAATCCTTAAGAAATTTGATGAAGATCAATCTCTCTCTCTCTTGTGCTCTCTTGTCCACGAAGAAGAAACAGAAGAAGAGGAAGAAGGAAGGTTCTCCATCCTTCCTTCGTTCTTATCTTATATATATATATATATAATAATAATAATAACAATAATAATAATAATAATAATAATAATAATAATAATACCATTAAATCTCCACCACACACAATTCCTTTTGACTTTCTTCTTCTTTTCTCTTTCCTTCAATACACACATTGAATCCAAATACAACAGTAATCCCAACACTTTTAGGGTATACTTTAGGATATTACAAAATGGTTCTTGCGAATTCGGCATTGTTAGGCTCAGGGCCATATAGAATATGGGCCTAAACCTGGAGAAAAAGGAGTCGCCACCTGAATGGGCCGGGAAAAAGAAAGGGGTAGATGACTTGATTCCTAAGGAATCTCCAACCCCCTAATGGGCTCAAAAAAATTGGATACATATGGGGAAGGCGAGAATGACCCATCACCCCCATAACGCCCGGTTCATTGGAACCGGCCTCCTTTTCAGGTCTAAATATTATTAAATTCTTAAGCATTATAATATTATCCATAATACATGCAATTATCAAAATAAATAATCATCCATCACCTTTATTAAAATAAAAAAATTAAAATAGGCACCCATCCAAGGATGAAAATATACATTTACAATAGTTGTTTAATGTTCAAAACTAAATAAAATAGGACACCCACCATTTGGTAGAAACATGCTCTTTACATTAATTCAAAACTCAAAATAAATTAAATTATGTTAAACTTAACTAATGAGGTATCCACATAATGAAAACATGCCTCTTACATCTTCAAAACTTAAATAATCAAGCAAATTAAACCATTCAATCATTCACCATGAGCAAAATAAAAAGAAATCATTCATAAAAATAAAACATTAATAAATCATCCATCAAGACATAAAACAATAGTATCTAAATTTTAATCTTAATTAAAGCAACAAATACATAAATTTAGGGTTTACATCTTAAATTAGGATTTTAGGGTTTATTGATAAAAAAAAATGGGGTTTTTTAGGATTTAGGAAATTAGGATACAGATTTATGGTTTAGCAAATGAGAGAAAACAAGTTTAGGGTTTTTGGTCTTTAGAAACAGATTAGGATTTTATCAAAATATGATTATTATAAAAACTCTAAGACCACCTTTACATGGATTTTTGATAAATACTTATATGTAATATGTTACTCGAATTCAAAACATTGTTTGAATAATCTAGTGCTGTGGTGATTTAATGGAACGAGCTACTGGTCAAGTAAACAATAAAAAGAAGCTATTGGATGTTTTATATAAAATCAAAGGCAGGCTACAAAGTTAAAAGAATAAACTAATGAACAAAGACAATTAAATGAGTAATAATAAGTGAACTATTGTAAAAAATAAATGAGTTAAGTTACAAAGACAAACCTCCATTCGTTGATTCCTCCAAAACTGAAAGTGTATTGATCCAAGTTTTTTGCCTTACTGGCCTGCACCAACTTGTAGCTTTTGTTGGATGAAGCAACTTAAGATAATGATCAATGGTCACTGCCCCTCAATTGCTGTGTGTTAGCTCTATTTTTCATATGCTTTTCTCTCATGTTTCCTAATTGTTTTTGTCTGCTCCCTCCATGTTAATTCAAATATTCCTCTGCTAATGATTTTTTATCCTGTATTTATAGAAAATTATATTAGGTTAAAACCTTATAACTGAGTCTTAGCTTCCTATTTAAAAATAGTTTCTTGAGGCATATCGAATTAGATGGTTTTTAATTCGCGAGAAACCGTGAGCATGTTGGTTTCAAAACAAATTAATTCGAGACAAACTAAGACCATGTCGAACTAAAAAAATTCTAATCCGACATGGAATCAAAGTCTATTTTGAATTGGCAATCATAATTCATCAAGGATGAGCTCCATATCGAATTAGGATTGCCATAATTCGATATGGAGTCTGCCTGATTGGTCCCATATTAAATTGGGTCCCAATTCAATATGGGAAAGCCCCATATCGAATTGGGGGCATCCCAATTAGATATGGGGTGTCCCATGTCGAATTGAGATGTTCCAATTCAACATGGGTACACCCATACCAAATTTGAAATCCAATGTAAGGCCCACATCGAATTAAATACAACCAAACCTTCAAATCAGACCTATTTAGGGTTTTAAAGGTTTAACTAGCTTATTTTAGGCCTTATAGAATTGTACCAATCTAATAAAAGGTTTTAATATTGGTTCAAACCATTAAGAATGGACTAAACTTAACTAAGCCTTCTTTAATTAGGATCGGACTAGCTAGGGCCAAAATCAAGGGTCTACAGTTTTCTCCCTACTTGAATAATTTAGAATTTATTCAGAGAGTGAAAAGCAATATGACTTTAAGCTAATTTTAGATAAAGATCGAGTTCAGAACCCATTAACTAAATTTAGGTTCTCGACCCGAGGCTGGATCTATGTTCTTGACCTGAGCTAGGACTTGGGTTCTCGACCCTATACTATATTTGGGTTCATGACCCTATACTTGATTTGGATTATTGATCCAAAACTGGATTAGTTGGGTTTTGGACTTGAGGTTAGTTGAGTTCTGGACCCGAGATTGGATTACTTGGGTTCTAGACCTGAAATTGGATTGGTTAGATTCTTGACCTGAGGTTGGTTGGGTTCTGGACCCTAGATTGGTTTTAATTTGGATACTCGACCAGATCCTGAATTTTGGGTTCTTGACCAATGATTGGATTTAATTTGGGTATTCGACCCGATACTAGATTTTGGGTTCTCGACCCAAGACTGGATTTGGATACTCAACCTAAGATTGGATTTTAGATTCTCGACCCAAGACTGGATTTTGGGTTCTCAACCCAATACTGGATTTGAGATCTTCTAGCTTGACTGTCCCTTTGTCATTTAAAAATTCTAGCTTTCTTCTGGCCAATTGGTGCCATTCTTCAATGGATTGTGGATCTTCACCTTTCAAAATGGATCTTCATCCTTGGACATTGGGTCTTCACCCTTTAAAATGAATCTTTATTCTTGGACTTTGGGTCTTCATCCTTCAAAATAGATCTTCATCCTTGGACTTGGGGTCTTTATCCTTCAAAATGGATCTTCATCCTTGGATATCGGGCCTTCACCCTTCAAAATGGATCTTCATCCTTGGACATCGGGTCTTCACCCTTCAAAATGGATCTTCATCCTTGGACATTGGGTCTTCACCCTTTAAAATGGATTTTCATCCTTGGACATTCGGTGTTCACCCTTCAAAATGGATCTTCATCCTTAGATATATATACTGTATTGACTTCAGCTTTTCTAGTTGGATTGATCTTTTGTCTTTTGCATCTTCATTCTTTTGGGGTTCTTACTTTCTTCTTGTCTTGTTCTTTTTGTTCCATTCTTTTTGCAAAAAATTCAACTATTTTTTAGCTAGTCCTCATATCCTCTCTTTACCTCCTGCTCGGCAAAATATTGAAGGTGAGTCTAAAAATATTTTATACACACATAAACTCAAAAATTAAAAGGAGAAACTTTGCCGAACTGTATAGGCTCAAACCAATAATTTTGTTCTCATGCTTGCTCATATTGATGTTTGTATTTTATCTGAATGCCATGTATATGCACACATCTCCATTTTTGTAAAATGACTGGATCTTCTTCAAGAAATGGGACTTTCATGCCCTCTGATTCCATATCTAATTCATGTTTGCTTCATAGAGTATTTGTTGGTCACTTTGACAAAGAATAGACAACGCAAGACAAAAAATGCAGTGTGATATGCTCATGTATGCGTGAATAATACTTGTAGTGATTCCATTAACTCATAGACTACGACGATTAGCTGAAGTGCTCCATTAATTTATTCCAAATGCTCATTCAGATCTTGTATTAGAATATTAGAAGACTTCACATTTATGGCTTTTATCTTCAAGATGTTGAAAACATGAGTAGTGGGGGCCCAAGCAGCAGAGATGCATCCATTTCAAATTATGATTCAGCATGCCAGTTAGTAACTTCTTCATAACCTTGCAAATAATCATTTATTTTGTCTAATGTATCCTTTGAGGTTAGGCGATACAACATACTTCCCTTAACTTGAAGGTTTATGCAATAAGAATTTTTTATATATATTTTTAAATCAAATGTTGACTTTGTCAAATCAGTGTCATTGTATCTCAGGACTCGATTTTCCAAATTAACATATCTATAATATAACAACCCTAGTTACCATACTAAACTTGGGAATCATTTCCATTTAAGCAAAAAAAAAATTGTTGCACTTCAGATAGGCACATACACATTACTTGGCCAAAGGTCTCATTGAGTTTGAATATTGTTTACCTCATATGCATGCTTATTCAAACTATCTCCACTAATAGACTCTACCTACTGAGAGAGACCAACATGTCTTTAATAGGCTTAAAATGGGGTCTATAAGGGACATGGGTTAGATGAAGGGCATTTTTAGATTAGAGCTGATGTGACACTGCTGACAAACCTTCACACTACAATCTTCTTATTGGAACCATTTTCAGCTTCTGGACATCACTTTTATCTTTTAACTTCATGAAAATATAAAGCTTGAATGTCCTTCCTTCTTCTTTACAGAAATCTGAATCTTGATTAGGACAATCTTTACCTTTGCAAAAAGCTTGAGACCCTCATTCTTTTCTTTTTCTCTTTCTCTCTTTTTCTTTTGGCATTTCATCATTTTGTCCTTTTTCTCTATAGGGTTGTCAAGTGCAGGACTTTTAAGAACTAGATCACCTTTCTCCTATTTCTCTAATTTTGGTTGAATCTTTGGTTGAGTTGGACCAATTAAAGTCAAATTGTCGTTAACTAAGTGGAAGTCTTCTGCTGCTTTAGGTAAAAGAGAACTTGGTTGGCTTTCTGAACTACCTTTTTGGATTTTATTTTCTTTCCTTATTTCCTTATTTTCTTTTTTCCTTCTTATTTTTTTTCCTTCTTATTTTTTTTCCTTTCTTTTCTTTCCTTTTTTTAGGTTCTATCTCTAAAAGAATTGTATTATTTGTACCAACTTATATTTCTAATAATGGATGAGTGGAGTGGCATAAATCTACTTTAGTCCTGACTTTATCTCAATAAGCCTGTGATATTAGGTCTAATATCAAGTGAAATTCAACTATCCTTATGGTCCTGACTATGCATTCCTTTCTTTGATCTTCTTGCCTTTTCCCCTTAGTGATCATCAGATTTGTCATAAGTATCACAACAGCTTAGGGTAGGTTATCAGGATTTACAAGCCAATGAAAAGTAAGTTAAAATCTTATGAAGGCTCAAAGGGACAAACTAGGGATTGATGTTAATAGGGCAGATAATAGTTGTTGCTTACCAAATAATGCCTAGATCATCTTTCTCTTAAATAAGCAGAGTTTAATTTCATCTCGAAAGTTCATCAAAGCATGTTCTAAGATGGACTAGGACCTAGACAAAGGTCATTATGCAGGAGCCCTCTCTAAGTAAGCATATACAACTCAATGCTATAGAATAATTTTCTCACCTAGTAAAGTCATTCGAATTATAATGTATAGATATACTAATTTATGATTATCAAGCTAGACTCATCATTGTTTGAGCACCAAAATGAACAAATACCAACATAAACAAAAATTTTGATGAAAGTAATTTATTCAAATAATCTTAATTTGAAAGACATAATTGTTCCAAATAAGTATTAAAGAAAGCAAAATAAAAAGAGCAATACTTTAAGCTAAAGGAGGTTCATTGAATGAAATTTCCCCTTACTTCACATCTTCAATACTACTTTCTTGAAAGAAGGATAAGACAAAAATTTCATCCAATCCTCCTCCTACCATTAAGGTTGCTGATGGTGACACTCTTCCTAATTTAGACAAAGGATTGCTCTTGGTATTGGGCTTATCCTACTCAGGTAGCTTACCACTATCTATAAGATCTTGAATTTCATAACTTAATCAAGTACATTTATCTGTCTCATTCCCTTGTATTTGATGGAATTAAAAAAAGGCCTTGGCATAAAAGTTTGATGATAGAGGATCGTGTAGCAGTCGAGGAGCCAATGGCTGTAATAATCTCTTTTTCTGTAACTTGTTGAAAACCCAAGATAAAAGTTTCCCCAAATTTGAAAATTGTCTTCTATTTCCTTAGCTAATAGTTGCATTGAGATCCATTTCTTTTTTTGCACTCTGACTGCCAGATTGGTAGTTTCCTTTTTCATTCCTCCTTCTAGAAAAGCGATTCTTCTCCCATTCCCACTCTTCTATTTGCAAGCCAGCTTAGAGAAGATCTTTGAAATATCTGATAAGGGTGTGAGACAGTCTCTCACAAAGGTTGGGTAGCACCCCTCTCATAATCATCCTTATATGATCTGATTCATCGGGGCTTTTCTTGAGCAATGCAACTTTGTTTCTCCAGCTTTTCAAGTAGTCAACAAAGTTATCATTTTATGTTTACCTGATTGACTCAACTTCCATCAAAGTAACTTCCAACTCAGTATTGCACCCATACTGTTGGAAGAAGACTTTATATAGTAAATCCCAATTCTTTTGAGTACCATCCTCTAAGGTGTTGAACCAATTCTGGATAATAGGATCCAATGAAAGTATGAAGTACCTTAGAGTTTGAGCCTTAGTAGTTTTGTAACACCCCCATATCTAATGCACACACACTACAACCACAACAATGTAGCATAAGTGCACCAAACATAGGGATGCTACGGTTTTCTTAACATTCAAAACACTTTAAATTTGATACAATACCCTTATCATTATACATTATAGAAAAGTAGATCATTTACTTATAAAACAAAACATATTAGTTATATATATATACATTTAAATATTACACAGCGGAAGTTATAAAATATGTACATATTTACATATTAAACATTTCTTTACAAAATTTAAAGAAGTATACATGATTGGCAAGTCTGCTCTGATCTTTAAGCTCCCAAAATGGATTCTTCAAGGTCTACTCTCACTTGGTCTTGATGAACTCTCGGGTTCAACTCTATCAACTCTATCACCTGCGCGATTAAACACTATCGCGCTAAGCCAACGGCTTAGTAAGATAATCATGCTAATGATATGACTTAGTGCAATGCAATGTCATTTCTCAATCCATAATATACATGTAACACCATATATGCAAAACTAACAACATACTTTCACATTACATATCACATTTCAATATCTTTTCATATACCTCATTAGTATTCATTTAACCATTCATATTCAACACTAAACAAAGACAAGCATGGGCCCAAGACACACTAATATGCCATTCAATTTTTCAGAGTTAAAGCTTTGGTTTTGTTATCACATTTATCAATATCATATACCCAACTAGGCTTCAAGGATTAAGTTCAACCAAGCTTCAAGGGGAGCAAAGCATGCTAAGCTTCTACCCAACTTGGCTTCAAGAACTAATCCAACCTAGCTTCAAGGGTGGTAACATCTCAATTAGGCTTCAAGGATTCAATCCAACCTAACTTCAAGAGATTGTTACACTTATTAGGCATGCCACCAACAACCAACTCTGAAAATGGAATAACACATTAGCCACACAATTCATTTATTATTCAATTATCATTTTCATTCTCAATTCTCAACAACATTTAGGCAAACATGCCTTATTTCTTTCAATTGCATCATCATAGCCAAACACAATGGCATTGTCTCATATCATGTCTTATTTGAATTATCATTGCATCTTTGATATACATTTCAATGTATATTACTTATGAAACACATTACCATTCACAATGCATAACAAAACATTGTTCAATCTTAACAATGCAATTAGGGCAAAGAACAATTGATATGATTCATAGTTTTAGGACCTTACACATGCATTTGATTATATCATTCATTGACTCAAGTGTTTTTAAAGTGTTTAGGGTTAGGTTTAAGGACTAACCTACCTTTGGAGAACCAAAGCAATGCAAGAAGAACAAAGAATTAAAACCCTAACCCACACAATTGAGGAACACGGGCAGCCACTTGAGGGACACGGCCAAGCTTGTGGCCGTGTCACTCAACCCAATTGGACAGTAAGCAACACGAGCAAGGGACACGGCCAAGCTTGTGACCGTGTTTCCCAAAACCAAAATCCAGTAGTGAACACGGCTAAGGGACACGGCCGTGTCTCTCAAAAACTCAACCAACACGCCCAAATTTCCTTGGCTTGGCCGTGTCTCTCCTTTCCTTTGGCCGTGTCACTCATCACCAAAACCCTAAATGTAACCAACACTCTTCCAAATGCATTTTAACATATAATTCCCAACACAAACTCACTCAAATGGATATAACTCATGTCATAACACATATTCATCACAATAACCACTTAAACAACACATTTGAACACAAACCATCTCAAAACCCTAACTCAAACTTTACTCTTGATTTTCCACTATCAATCTTCATTTATTTTTCCATAATCACAACCAAACCAACACCAATTCCAATTTTTAACTTTAAATCAATTCTAACACTTGCAAACACATATCAACTACACCAAATCATTACATCAACAAATCACACTTCACTTTAAACATAACTTCAAAATTAACAAAGGAAAACAAGAGATTTCTTACCTTAGATGAAGAATTTCCACAAATCTCTAACCAAACCCTTTGATTGCCTCTTCAATTTACTTCTTGCCTCAAGAACACCTCCCTTTCTCTTTTCTATTTGGAGAGCCGGCCACTTCAAGAAAGAAAGATGAAAATGCACAAGTCAAACACCTTTTCTTCTTTTAATCTCCACCATGCATTTCATTTCAAGCAATTACTCATATACCCCTCATCACTTAACTTAGCTTTTGTCTCTTATAAACCCAATTAAGTAATTTCAAATGCCATATAAAAAATCTCCTCTTGCATTGACTCTCTCTCTTTGACCATTTTATATGTTATATATATCACCATATACACAACATATAAACTTGTCTCTAAACCCTATTTCTTCCCAAAACACATATACATATACTTTTCTTTTCTCAATTTAAACCAACAACAACAACAACAACAACCACATACAAAACTTCTAGGGCATGCATAGGGATATTACAAGTTTAGACAGACTGCATAGCAGTGATGTATTGCTTAACATGTAAGTGAGGATTCCCTATACTGTTGTACCTAGCGAAAGAGGGCATCTTGAACTTGTAAGGAACTTCTTCATCTTGCTCAAATATCTTGTCCACTTCTAAAACCTCTTCTACTTTCAACTTCTTTTCAAACTTATTTTCTAATTTAGCAATCATTTTCTCCACATCCGATGCTTCAGTCTTTTCTAAAGTTGTCTTCTCCATAGTTTTTTCTTCTTTATTTTTATCTTGTGAATCTTGGAAATACCGAGTCCAATCATCATCATCCATTACTACTTTGCCTTCATCAGAGGTTGCTTCACTAACCTTATCATTTCCCTTGTCTTTCTACTTCTTAGTACTAGTAGATGCCTTAGTAGTGTTCCCTAAAAATGCAGCCAATTGGCTCTTCATGGTCTCAGCTAAGGCCTCCTTTAGTTTTTCCATCTTGGAGTTGATTGTATCATCCACTATCTTCTGAATTTGTTCAGGTTTCATTACTTTTGGTGAGAAGCTAATTGAGTTGCTACTGTATTCTACATCACTGGCATAGGTTGGGTTGTTGTACACTCTTGAACTGCTGTACTCGAGGTCTGTAAGCCAAAAAGGATTAATGCCATGTAATATAATGCGTGTATACGTGTATGCATGTATGCACAAGTAACAAACAAAGATAATTAGGATGTTCCTTCCAACTTTATGACTTCCACACACAAATAGTAAGTCTCTTTTCCTAGGTATATGGTCAACAAAATATTAACATTGGATATTCTATTTTCAAAAAAATTTCCTCGAATGATTTCAATCAATAGTTATATTTTTAAACATAAAAGTCAGTCTATGATAATTCCCATTATATTCTTTAACCCATTGAATCAACTAAAAATAGCTTTTATGCTATATTGGATTAAAACAAAATTAAGAGGTTTATCATAAATAGATTTCCAAGTTGAAAAAACAATTGATGATTCATGCAAAAAATAAGCCCATAATGAATGATTCTTGGTATAAATTAGGCCCACCATTGATTTTTGGTATTCCATAATTGACCTAAATAATTTGTAAACTCAAAAAGATGGTTAAGGAAAATAATGTTGTTTCAAAGCCCATTGTTTTTTAAAAAATGAATTTTGGGCTTTGTATTTGGGTAATGAGGTAGAAAAGAATTTTTAACCTATTTTAAAAAAGTTTTATGTCCAAAGACCATCTTGAAAATTTTGAAAATAGTTTTGGTATTTTAGATTTAGAGGGAAAAATTATTTTGAGTTTACATTATAATTAGGACATATTAGGAAAAGAATAAACCAAAAAGGCCATGGTTCAAACCAAGATATATCTATCATAGTCAAATAACAAGCATTTGGGTAAAAACTTAAGAAAAGTAACTAGGCCAATTACTTGAGCTTTAGTCTTATGAGTTGAAAGGTTTAGGCTCCCATAGAAAGTATATACCAAAAGGTACAAGGCTATGAGTGGTTATACCATGCTCGATCTCCATACCTTGAGTAAAAGTATGGTATCTCTCATATAACACAACACGGGTTATAAGGGCGTCCTAACTCATACACACAATCCAATCTAAATAATGCAATGAACAATATTATAATAAGAAAGAATAAAATAATATAAAGACTAATGAAATCAACTTCTCTTATCCCTAGTGGAGTTGCCACAGTGAGCGGGGATTTTTGCCCCCACTCTCATGTGGAATGGTTATTGTGACTTCGACACTGTTAGGCTCAGGGCCTTAAAGAACACGAGCCTAAATCCGGAGAAAATGAAATCGTCATCTGGATGGGCTAGGAAAAAGAAAGAGGTGGATGAATCAATTACTAAGGAATCCCCAACCCTCTAATAGATTCAGAAAGTTGAATACATATGGCAATGGTGAGAATGACCCGGCACCCCTATAGTGCCCGGTTAATTAAAACTGGCCTCCTTTTTAGGTATAAATATTATTAAATTCTTAAGTATTATAATATTATCCATAAAACATGCAATTATCAAAATAAATAATCATCCATCACCTTTATTAAAATAAAAAAAATCAAAATAGGCACCCATCCAAGGATGGAAACATGCCTTTACAATAATTGTTTAATGTTCAAAACTAAATAAAATAGGACACCCACCATTTGGTGGAAACATGCCCTTTACATTAATTCAAAACTCAAAATAAATTAAATTATATTAAACTTAACTAATGAGGTACCCACATAGTAGAAACATACCTCTTACATCTTTAAAACTTAAATAATTAACCAAATTAAATCATTCAATCATTCACCATGAGCAAAATAAAAACAAATCATTCATAAAAATAAAACATTAATAAATCATCCATCAAGACATAAAATAATCGTATCTAAATTTTAACCTTAATTAAAGCAACAAATACACAATTTTAGGGTTTACATCTTAAATTATGGCTTTAGGATTTATGGATAAAAATGGGTTTTTTAGGTTTTAGGAAATTAGGATACAGATTTATGGTTTTGCAAATTAGAGAAAACATGTTTAGGGTTTTTGGTCTTTAGAAACAGATTAGGGTTTTATCAAAATATGATTATTATAAAACTAAGACCACCTTAACATGGATTTTTGATAAATATTTATATGTAATATGACTACTCGACATTCAAAACATTGTTTGAATAATATAGTGCTATGGTGATTTAATGAAACGAGCTACTAGTCAAGCAAACAACAAAAAGAAGTTACTAGATGTTTTATATAAAATCAAAGGCAAGCTACTGGATGTATTATATAAATCAAAGGTAAAAGACTAAAATAATGAACAAAGATAATTTAATGAATAATAATAAGTGAACTACTATAAAAAATAAATGAGTTAAGTTACAAAGACAAACCTCCATTCATTGATTCCTCCAAAACTGAGAGTGTGTTGATCCAACCTTTTAACCTTACTGGCCTGCACCAACTTGTAGCTTTCGTTGGATGAAGCAACTTGAGATGATGATTAATGGTCACTGCCTCTCAATTGTTTTGTATTAGTTCTATTTTTTTTGTATGCTTTTCTCTCCTATTTCTTAATTATTTTTAGCTGCTTCCTCCGTATTAATTCAGATGTTCCTCCTTTGTTAATGGTTTTTGCTCCTGTATTTATAGAAGATTATGTTAGGTTAAAACCTTATAACAGAGTCTTAGCTTCCTGTTTAAAAATGGTTTCCTGAGGCATATGAAATTAGATGGTTTTTAATTTGAGAGAAACAATGAGCATGTCAGATTCAAAACAAATCAATTCTAGAAAACAAAGACCATGTCAAACTAATTATGCGACGTGGAATCAAAGTCCATATTGAATTGGAAATCTTAATTTGTCAATGACAAGCTCCATATCAAATTAGGATTTCCCTAATTCAATTTGGAGTCTGTCTAATTGGTCCCATATTGAATTGGTGTCCTACTTAGATATGGGAAAGCCCCATATCGAATTGGGGAAGCCCCATATCGAATTGGGGAAGCCCCAATTCGATATGGGGTTTGAATCCCTAATTCGATATGGGCTTCCCCATATCGAATTAGGGCTTCTCCAATTTGATATGGGGCTGCAATATGTTGAATTGGGTGTCCCAATTCGACATAGGGTCATCCCACATCAAATTGGGGGCATCCCAATTCGATATGGGGTGTCCTATATCGAATTGAGATGTCTCAATTTGACATGGGTACACCCATACCGAATTTGAAGTCCAATGCAAGGCCCACATTGAATTAAATCCAACCAAACTTTAAAATCAGACCTATTTAGGGTTTTAAAGTTTTAACTAGCTTATTTTAGGCCTCATAGAATTGTACCAATCTAATCGAAGACTTTAATACAGGTTTAAGCCATTAAGAATGGACCGAACTTGACTAGACATTCTTTAATTAGGATCAGACTAGCTAGGGCCAAAATCAAGGGTCTACTGTGATAAGATTGTCTATGTGCATGCTTGTGATTCTGTTCATGCCTTTTGTACATATATGCATAATTTTCTCTTAGAACCTTAGCTATTGAGCTAAAAGTATTATTTTTTAATGATTTTTGACTTAGAGTGTGCTTGTGCATTCTTTAAAACTTCAACACTTGAAGTTTGAGTTGTAGATGCTTTAATAAATGTGGGTGCATTAGATGAAGTAGTAGATAAGCCATTGAACCCCAATCCATATTTAGAGGAAGGTGGTCTTTGGACACTAATTAATTTGTCCAAGGCTTCCTTGCCCTTATGAAAATTTGAAATAGAATTTTTTTAGCTTATTTATTTCTTCTTTCAAATTGTGATTTTCCTTAGAGATTTTTTCTAAACTAGATGAATTTTTTGATATTTCATATAAGCATTTCATTAATTGTTCATTTGAGTTTTTTAATTCTATAGTAGAAATTTTCAAAGAAATATAGTCCTTTTCTAGCTTAGAGCATTTTTCTTTATAAAACTTTATTTTTGCAAAATATTTTTCGACCTTAAAGTTCATTTACTCAACTATATCATCATCTAAAGCATCATCAGCATTATCATCATGGGCATTAGAGTTTAAGGATTGAGTACCTACCTCATTGGTGTGATCATCATCATCTCTAATAGCTATGAGACAAAGATTTGAAATTTCTTGCTCTTCCTCTTCCTCTTCTTCACTTGAGGAGTCATCATCCCATATGGCTTTAAGAGACTTCTTCTTCTCCTTGTCCCATTTATTTTTGTTTTTGATCTTGAAGTAATCCGCTTTGTTGTGACCCAGTTTGCCACATTCATAACATTTTACTTCATTCTTTTTCTCTTTATCTTTGATAGAATATTTTGAAGAATTACCTCTATTTGCTTGCCATTCGCTCTTTCTTTTCCATTCATTTAGTCTCCTAGATAGCATGGACAATTATTTATTATCATCACTATCTTCTTTACTTGAGTTCTCATCTTCTTTGATGACTTTAAGAGCTATGGCTTTCATCTTGTCTTTCTCACCCTTATCTTTCTCTTTTTTGATATGTAACTAAAAGGTGATGAGCTTGCCAACTAGCTCATCAGTTCTTACAGTACTAAGATCATGAACTTCTTCAATTGAATAGACCTTTGAGTCAAAGTTCTTCTTGGCTCTTAGTGCTCTCAATATTTTGCTATTGACATCACCTTAATCATATACTTTTCCATATTTCTTCAAGTTGTTGACAATATCAAGTAATAGATTTGTCATTTCAGTAACATTTTCATTGGGCTTCATCTTGAAGAGCTCATACTCGTGTATAAGCATTTGGGTTTTAGCGAATCTCACTTAGGTAGTACCATCATGATAATTCTTAAGAGTTTTTCAAATGCTATGTGCACAAGTAAGATGTTGGAGTCTTTCAACTTCTTCTCCAGATATAGAATTCACCAAGATGGAGGATGCCCTATTATTTTTGTAGTAAGCTCTTTCTTGAGCATCCATCCACTTTTCTCTAGGAAGAGGCACTTGAATACCAACTACTCATGAGTAGGAGGTTTTCACTCATTTTTTATGAAATTCAAAAGCTCAATTCCCTCACTATCAAGAAATAAATTCATTTTATATATCAAATAAGAGAAATCCTTCCATCAAAGTAAGGTCTAAGAAAAGAATTGAGATTTCCATGAGAGGTTAAGGTAGATGAAGAGGAGGTTGCCATTGTGGATCAAATTTCATAATTAAGCTTCTTGAAATTTTAAGGCTCTGATACTAAGTGTTGTCCCAAGATAGCAACCAAGAGGGGGGTGAATTGGTTGATTTGAAGAAGTGATGGTAAATTAAAATTTTAAGATCAAATAAAGCAATTAAGGGGTAAAGTATAAAAGAATAAACACAAGGAGTTTATAGTAGTTTAGATTATCTCAATCCTACATCCACTTCCTTAATAACTTGTTAAGGTTCGACTAATCTTGAATTTTTACAAGCTTAACTCTAACTTGGTGTTTTCACAAGCTCACACCAAACTTATACAAGGTTTGAGACTTTTCCTCAGAACCTAACAAGAGTTTTCCTAGGCTCACTCTATAACCTAAGTGTTTTAAAGCTCACACTCAAACTTTCAATGGTATTTCAATGCTCACAACCAACACTTAGAGAATATAAGTATAGATTTTGATGTAAAGAAATGAAAGATGTTAAACTTGGCACTTGCAATCACAATCTTACTAAAAAAAATGTGACTTCTTGTGATATTTATAGCCTTTAAGTATTTAACTAGACATTTAGAGTGGGAGCCAATCTGTTTGATTATTGTCTTCCACTAAAATCACTTTTCTCAACTAGTTCATGGTCAGACTGCTTTGGTCCAGTCAGCTCGGGCTCAGCACAATTAGACTTCATTTAGTCATATTGGATCGGGTTCTACATGGAGGAACTGAGCTCAGTCCAGTCGTGCTTTTCATATTTTTTTTCAAAAGTTCTCAATGGCTAGTACACATGGAAACTAATTGAGTGGATAGATAACGACTATATTTTTTAAAGTTTGAAATGGTGGTATGCTCAAAACTATTTCTGTCCGGTCGATCTTCATATAGTATGTTGAGATTCTAAGAGTGTTGATGACTGTAAGGATTACTGGAACTTCTTGAATTTTTAGCTCTGGCTCAGTGCAATCGGACTGCATCAGGTATGGTCATGCCTGCCATGGTATACTGAAGTGTTCAGAGTGCTCAGTATCCGTGAGCATTTCTAGGACTTTTGAGGATTTATCATGAGCTCGATATGGTCAGACTTTATAGTGGCCCAGTCGGGACATGTGGTTCGTTCATCAAGTGGGAGTGACATTGAGCGTGAGCACTTCTGCATACTTTGTCTTGAATCAAGTTCAATCTTGTTTGTCCTTGGTTTTATCACCTTAAGGCTTGGTATGTTCAGTTCGTTGCTCACTTCATGCTCTGTCTGGTCAGCTCATGCTTTGTCTAATCAGGTCGTGCTCTATCTGATCAGCTCATCCTTCGTGCCTTCTCCAAATCAGTTGGCTCAATTTTGGAAAGTTCATGCTCGCCACTTCATTACTAGTTAGTTCAGTAAAGGTGCATTGACTTTTAGTTCGTTCGGTTAAGCATGACAAGCTATGCTCGGTATAGCGAGCTGCTTTGCTGAGTCTAGTCGGTCCAGTTAGTAGTTTGGTCAGCCTTAGAAGAAATACTGTAGAAAATAACTTGGTACAAATATTAGTCCTATTCAATCTGATTGTCTAAGATCAAAATTGATGCCAATAATTTGGCTAACATACCCATCCATCATTCAACCTAGCCACATGGCTTACCTTTTGGGAATACATCTATCAACCACTCAACTTAGCTATATGGCTTACCTTTCAGGAACATATCCATCTATCATTCAACCTAGCTATATGGCTTACCTTTTGGGAACATACCCATCCATTATTCAACCCAGCCACATGGCTCACCTTTTGGGAACACATAATTCAACTTAGCTATATGGCTTATCTTTTGGGAACATACCTATCTATCATTTAACCCAGCTAAATGGCTCACCATTTGGGAACACACTCATCCACCACTCAACTTAGCTATATGGCTTACTTTTGGGGAATATACCCATCCATCATTTAACCAAGCTACATGGCTCACCTTTCGGGAACATACCCATCCATCAAGGTGAGCACACACCCATCCACCATTCAACTTAGCTATCTGACTTACCATTTTGGGAATATACTGATCCATCATTCAATATAGCAACATGGCTCACCTTTTGGAAACACATCTATCCACCATTCAACCTAGCCATATGGCTCACCTTTACACTAGGCCACATGACCGCATGAACCACACCTATGTGAACCACCCCAAACCTTATACCAATATCGCTAATCACTTACCACATGAACCATATTCATGTGAACCATTTCAAGCCATGGACCATAGCCCATATGTATAACCACTTGTCCACATTAACCAAGCTCATAATTCATGCTCCTAGCCATTTGGCCTTAAAAAGCTAGACTTCATAACTACGACAAGCGAACTGTGCCACATGTGCCTAACCATTTTGTCACATGAACCATGACCCATTGACTAGCGGTTTGACTATACCCGAATTAAAAGCATTACCTACCCTGGCCTACATATGGCCATTAACCATGAGCCACCCATCAACAGTGTCCTACAGACTGGGCCTATCTGTGTAAGTCTCTAAACATAATATTGAACTGTTGAGCAATTCAGCCTTTCTCAAAGCCTTTCTAGACCTAGCCCTTTCATGTAAAGGTACCCATGGCCCAACAAGGAGACAATACTGAGATTCCCATTTACTTGCAAGTTTTGCTTAGAAAACTAGAAGACAAATTTCAAATGGCTCTTAATGCCCAATAAGCTTACCTTACTAACCTTCTCAAAAAGCAAGAGAAGAATTTTCAGACAACTTTTGCAGCCCTAACAAGTATCAACCA
Source organism: Garcia nutans (assembly GCA_947685225.1). NCBI lineage: Eukaryota > Viridiplantae > Streptophyta > Magnoliopsida > Malpighiales > Euphorbiaceae > Garcia > Garcia nutans. The sequence continues at coordinate 59,639,824 of CANTUV010000007.1, forward strand.
TTCCTCTTCCTTAGATCATTTCCAAGTTAGAGGAAACAACTTCAATCGTCAAAATTCATGGAGCATGACACAACAAAAATGGATCCCTCTAGTATAGGCGAGCATTTCAAGAAAGGTAATACCAAAAGGGAATTTATAGAGTTAGGGATGCCATTAGGCCTGGTCTAAGTTAAAGATTTAGAAGCTCATCTGACGACATCTCTAAAACCAAACAAGCCTCAAAGCTATTGTGGACAACACCAAGGGTATAGACACAGAACTAATGAATGCAAAGGCCCAAGGCATATGATTCAAAACCTCATTGGTAATGGGATGATCATTTTGCCCACAAGCAACCAACATTGGTAACTCTTCCCAACCACCATTAAAGCTAGACTAAATATGCTTTGATCAAGTGAACCTCCCATATCCACAAAGATGGCAATTATAATTCCTAGCCAAACTTGGAAAATAACTCCTTTCATGCCTACCAACCATAGATCTTTTAGCAACTATGAGAAGGCTGAGTCTTATTCCAATGTCCAACACCCATGTCAGATATCAAGGCAAAGCCAAATCTAAGCTTGTGCTTAATACCGAGTCAAAGCTAAATCCAAGCCCATGTCAGATACTGATTAAAAGCCAAGTCTCTAGAAACTAAGTCGAGACTCGAGTTGATCAAAATCAAAATCTAAGTCTAGTTTGAATCCCAAAGAGTTCGAGTCAATCAATATCGAGTCAATGCTAGAGTCAATCTAGGTCAAAGTCAGAGTCTATCCCGAGTCAAAGCCTATGTCAAATATTGAGGCTGCAAATTCAATATCTTTTGTCATAGTCTATTAATAAATTATAGAAATTTCATTATCTTTCATGCATTATTAAAAAAAAGAAGAAAGAAACAAAGAAAGAAAAATATATAAAAAATAATGACCTTAGCATTACATCGTCATAGCAAATGAGGATCAGTCCTCTAGAAGGACTTACAAGATTAAGATCCTGAAGCCTGTCAAAAAGAATTCCCACTTGGGATTCTAAAAGAAAAAAAAAAGAGAAGAGAGAGAGAGATAGAAGAAGAAGAAGGAGAAGGAAAAAGTCACTTCAAAAATCCAACAAGATGTTCAAAAGTGTCCACAAAGATATCAAGTAGGCCTAGTAGAAAATAGTTGACAGTGACTCAAATCAGCTCAAATGTCCGAACATCACATCATGAAGCTACAAGAACTCCATTCCCAAAAGGACATAGGAGCATCATCTTATTCCATGGATGGCGATAATCTCACCAATCACGACAGAAATAGAGTTAAAAGGGCCATAAACTAAAATTAGCCTGACAATTCAATAGAAAGGCCATCCCAAACATCCTTTGAAGTAAGTACATTGCCTATAGAGCTCCTATCTTTGTAGACTTAGATAGGATCAAGATAAGAACTACGCTGACATTATTCTTTTGCAAATGCAATTGATATGTAGGCAGCCCCATTGGGCTCGGTCCCACTTGTTCCAATAGAATCTAAGTTGGTCCAAGTAATGCCAAATCTTTTCATGCCAAGGTTATGTATAAAAAAAAAAAAGCTTGCTAAGTTGAAAACCTGAAAAGGCAGCCTAAACAAAAATTAAAGCAAGCTCATTGAGTTGAAAACCCTCAAGGGCGGCTCGGGCAAAAATTAGAGAAAAAAATTAAGTTTTACTCAAATTAAGGCTTGCCAAAGTTAAGCCTCCAATGAAAGAGTCAAAATCTCATGTCATATCTCTCATAGGGCATACCCCAAAGTTATCATTTAAACCTTAGTTGTAGGTACAGTTTCCTTCCTAATGTCTCCCTCTAAGCCAGTTCCAAGGTTTAGTTGTTACACCTTCTCATAGGACCATGAACCAAACAAATGTGACCACCCATATTGTTACACTCTAAACCTTGTCCCCGAATTAACTCACTAATCATTTCCACTTGAACCATAGTCTTAGAAAGCTCATCTCATGAATGACTAAGATCATATCATTCCCCCCCAGCAGAAGAGGCCTTTAATAAAAGATGTCTGGGTGCACTAATCTCATTTTCCTCTGTAAAGGGCCAGACATAATGGTTTACTAATGGTTAGCTATGAGCTCATTGCTCTAAAAATCATTCATTAAAAAATCATCAAAAGCTAGCTTCTTATGCAAGTGCAAACCAATTTTCCTTAAACCATACTTACACAGGCCTAAGCAACCACTCTGCCTTACTACCCATCTTCCAAACCGTCCTCATATATAAGAACCAAAACAAGTTTGTGAGCCACGATTGGACAGACCAAGTGGTGTTCCTACCTCATTATCCAAATTCTTTAGGGGCAAAGCCCATGACCAAGACAAAAACACAAGACTAAACTTGAGCTACCCTTGGAAAGACTAAGGTCACAAAAATTTCAATCTCCAAAAAGCCCTTCCTTGTACCAACCGAATAAGCCTTCATTCAGATCTAGGATTTTATTGGGGCATGAATAAACCTTTACTCAAAACCTAAAATCCATTTTGGCACAGCCTTCCAAATCAAACCATGACCAAAGCCTTGAAACCGAAACCAAAGCCTTAGAAATCAAACTTGTCGATTTAAGCAAGTTTAAGCCAAATCAAATATTTTCCTTAACCACTCACCCAAAGGTCAAAGCCAAATCCCATCCTTCGTGTTCTAAATACTAGCCTAAGCCTTCAAAGCCAAGCATTCCCAACCAAATTTTAATGGCAGCCCATCTAAGGAAATTATTTTTTTTTTAAATCAGCTGGCCATAATTTGTCCAAGAAAAATAAACCACAAATTCCAAGCCAAAGTTTGATATCCTGATGAACTAACTCATCCCAAAATCAAGCCAAAGCCAAGCCTTCAAGCTAAGCCAATTCGAGGATAAGCCCTCGAAAACCAATTCAAACCTGATATCAAAACTTCCAAAGCTAGTCAAGCCTCTTAAAATAAGCTAATTTGAGGATAAGCCCTCCAAAGCAATTCAAACCTAGCGTGAGGCCAAGCCCTTTTAAATAAGCCATCCTTGAGCCAAGCCCTCCAAGATAATTCAAAGGAAATGCCCAAGGCCAAGCCCTTTTCTCAAAGTCAAAATCTGAGTCATGAACCGAGCCCCTTCAAAGAAACCTTGAGGCTAGAGGCTCGTTAAGACAATTCCAACTTACCAAGCCCTCTAGAAGCAATTTAAACCCAAATCGACCCAACCATGGTAAAATCCCTCATTGAAAGATTAAAACTAGTCACAGTTGCTAATGCTTCACCAAAGCACCTCTAGTCTTACCAAAATTGAATGTTCCATCAACCATGCATACTTAGCAAGTCGAATGGCTATACCTTGAATTCAGGGGGCACCTCCTAGATCCTGAATACTATCAAGCAAAAGTTTAGGTTTTAAGGTGCCTAAAGTCCTTATTTTTATTCCTAAGTCAAACTTATGATTGATCCTTACCATCATTCCTGGTAAGAGCCCTAGAATCCAATTTTCAACCTATTCTAGGTTAGCACCTTAGAGCATAACCAAGGTTAGCACCTTAGAATGCAGCTTTCAAAAGTCATCCTAGGAAAAAACCCTAAAATTATCATTCTAGGTTAAAAGCCTTAGAATCTAATTTAAAATACATTCTAGGTAAATGCCCTAAAACTCAAACCTCAGTTTAGTAACCATGATGGCAACATCATCATAGAACAATTAACATAAGACTAGGAGCCAATTGGCAATTTAAGTATCTTAAGGATAGGTTTACATAGACATTTTAGGTCAAACCAAGAATGAGCCTTCCGTTACCCCCTTTAGGGTAGGTTTACATAGATATTTTAAGTTAAAACTAGAATGGGCCTTCCCTTACCCCTTTTAAAGTAGGTCTACATGGACATTTTAGGTCAAACCTAGAATGAGCTTTCCCTTAACCCTTTCAAGTTAGGTTTATTTAGACATTTTAGGTTAAACCTAGAATGAGTCTTCCTTCACCCCTTTAGGGTAGGTTTATATAGACATTTCAGGTTAAACCAAGAATAGGCCTTCCCTTATCCCTTTAGGGTAGGTTTGCATTGACATTTTAGGTCAAACCTAGATAGGTCTCCTCTTACCCCATTAGAATAGGTTAACATAGATATTCTAAGACAACCTTAGAATGCACCATCCTAAATATCCTAAAGTGAACAATCATCTCATTACATGACATGGCATGGCATCTCGCAATCAAAGTCATAGTGTTCACAACATTATGGTTACTTTTCATATAAAGAAACCATGATGAGGGAAGCTATAAACCCCTAATTTTGCACCTAAATTAGGGTGAATATGAGTGCAATTCCTACAAAATTGGAATCGCACGAGTTGAAATTTGGCCAGGCCCGAATGGTCCCCAAAAATCCTCAATTTTGACTCCAAATGAAATCCCATGCAATAAAGAATCCAACACAACTAGAATCATGCAAATCAGAGGTCAAACTATCCGGAAATGGCAAAAATAGTCTGCAGCGTGCAAGGTAGCCTCTCGGCATGCAGTTATTTTTGCTAGCCTCTGATGGGCTGTAGTGCATGCAGCCCGTCCTGTAATATCCCAAAATGTTAAAATAAATATTAATTTTGAAAATTAATTAAAGTATTTAAAAGTGTATAAATTTAATTAAGTGAAAAGAAAGGAAAAAGGAAAAAGGAAAGTGTGTATATGTTGTATATATGAAGATATATACATTACATACAAGACAACATGTTTAGTTGGTCAAATGATATTTTAAACTATTAATATACTACTATGTTATGATAGTGGAAGATGATATTATAATATAATATTATTAATGCTTAGTGGAGATTAAAAGAGGATATTTGTGTGGTTAAATAGAGAAGTGGTTGGTTTGAGTGGAGAATGACTATTTTCATCTTCTTCTTTCTTCTCCAAGAGGGTCGGCCATCACCATTACTATCAAAAGGAAAAGAGGTTTTGTTTCTTCCTAACTCAAGCAATTGAAGGATTTCAAGTGATCAAGTTTGAGTTTTAAGGATTTTTCTTCATATTTGGTAAGTTTCCAACTTGTTTCTTTAATTTCCTTTGAGAGTGTGTTTATGAGTTTGTTGGATGTTTGATGTAGTTGTGTTTATGGTTGATTTTGGTATGTTTAAAGTTCTTTTGTCTAGTTTGCTATGAATTTGGAGTTGGATTAAAGAAAAGTGTTAAGTTAGGTGAAAAGAATAAGAGTTGTGGATTGTGTAATTGTTGAGATGTGAAGTCTTAGTTGTGATTGTGTATTTTTGTGTTTAATTGAGTTGTGTTGATGTTTATACAAGTATTATGTGGTAAAATGATGGATTTGGTTGAGTTTGTATGGAGTTGGAAAGGGTAATGAAGGATAATAGTCGGATGTGGCATTTTTGTGTCGATATCATGTTTTTGGCCTGACAAGCCCAGTTTGATTTTTACCCCCGCTCCCAGTGGAATGGTTCTTGCGACTTCAGCACTATTTAGGCTCGGGGCCTTAGAGAACACAGGCCCAAGCCCGGAGAAAATGGAGTCGCCACTCGGACGAGCCGGGAAAAAGAAAGGGGTGAATGACTCGATTTCTAAGAAATCCCCAACCCCCTAATGGGTTCAGAAAGTTGGGTATATATGGGGAAGGTGAGAAACAGCCCAGCACCCCCATAATGCCAGGGTCATTGGAACCGGCCTCATTTGCAGGTCTTAATATTATAAAATTCTTAAGTATAACAATATTATCCATATTACATGCAACAATTTAAAATAAAGAATCATTATATTAAAATCAAAGCAATGTCCAAACAAAGCAAATAAATAGACACCCATCCGAGGATGGAAACATGTCCTTACATCATCCATGTCTAAAACTAAATAGGGCACCCACCGAAAGGTGGAAATGTGTCCTTTACATTGGTCCAAAACTTTAAAATAAAGTAGATTACATGATGCTCACGACATGAGGTATCCAAAAATATGGAAACATACATCTTACAATATTTTGAAATCAAAATAAATCAATAAAAGTAAACAACCATTCATCATAAATAAATTATTCATCCAAGATATCAAACATCAATCAAAATATATAATAAACATTCATCCAATTTAAATAAAATAGTAAATATATTAAATTTAAGGGTTTATGCATCAATTAGGGGTTTATAGGGTTTTATGTTTAATAACTAGGGTTTTGCATATACTAGTTTAATTAGTTGAGAAATATTTTAAAGTAATAACATAGCTACTCTGTTTTAAAGATTTAGGCTTTTGGATGTTTTTATGAAAATAATGCTACTATGATTTAAAGAATAGGTTTGGTTAGGGTTTTAAGCAAATAGATTATTGTTTTGATTTCTAAAAAGGTGTAATTAGGATTTTAGATTGAAAAATGTTAGATAAATGATCTCAATTTTGATCATTGATAACTCAAATTGAATGACTTATTTAACATGTGTTTGAAGAACCTTGTTGCAGGATTAAGTTGTTTCAAATAAAGCTGAACAGAGCATGTTTAGCGGTCGCACAAGACATGGAAACGACCGCCCCATTCAAATTGAAGAATGAAACTATATCACAGTAGGTTTCACGGTCAGTAGCCCGACCACAGTCACGACCGTACTTACATAAGAGAAACCGTCCTACATTCATGGATGACTGCCACACAAGAAACCCAAATCATCCTAATTATAGTAAGGTTCACGGTGATAAGAACGGCGAAGGATACGGTCTTGCTTATCACTTTCGCGACCGCCCTTTCACATCTGCGACCGCTCTGATGATTCAGGAGAAATCTACTTAAACTGACAGTAGTGTTCGTGTCCTAAGGTGCGTCCAGAAGTTCGATGCGAGTGTCTCAACTCGACCGCGAGATTGCACCTAGAGAGACCGCTAAATTCATATTTAGGCGGACTTTCATTTTTCCCAGTCAAAGAATGCCACGTGTGATGACCATTATAAACCCACTTGAGTATTCAAAAAGGGCGACCGCACCTAGCTTATGTGCGACTGTCCCGACAACTACAGCATGGGCAAGATTCCTGCTACAGAGCACTCAAAATCGACAGTTGAAGCAAATTTAAATGCAGCGACCGTATCTTGACCAAGGACGACCGCGTGAGACATTAGCGCGACCATCCTTATATGAAGGACGACCGCAAAATGCTTCGAACAGGTTACTGAAGAAGGTCTAAACTGCCAAGACTTTATTCTCACTATCTATAACGGCTAGTCAGACCACATTGGCTATAAATACATAGCTACTCTAAGAAAAATAATATGATGAAAAAGAGAGAATCAAAGAATTCATAGCCAAGCAACATATTTTACTTACATTTGAATTGTAATGAATGTTAGGTGTAAGCATTGAAACACCATTGTATAAGTTTGAGTGTGAGCTTAGAAAACACTTAGGTTGTGAGAGTGAGCCTTGAAAAACTCTTGTAAAGGTTGTGAGAGTGAGCCTTGTAAAACTCTTGTATAGGTTGTGAGAGTGAGCCTTGAAAAACTCTTGTAAAGGTTGTGAGAGTGAGCCTTGTAAAACTCTTGTATAGGTTGTGAGAGTAAGCCTTGTAAAACTCTTGTAAAAGTTGTGAGAGTGAGCCTTATAAAACTCTTGTATAGGTTGTGAGAGTGAGCCTTGAAAAACTCTTGTAAATGTTGTGAGAGTGAGCCTTGTAAAACTCTTGTATAGATTGTGAGAGTGAGCCTTGAAAAACTCTTGTAAAGGTTATGAGAGTGAGCCTTGAAAAACTCTTGTAAAGGTTTTTGAGTGTAAGCCTTAGCAAAACACTTGTCAAGTTAGGTGTGAACTTGTGAAAACACCAAAGTTGGAAGTGAGCTTGTAAAACTTCAAATATTAGTGATACCTTAACAAGTTGTTAAGGAAGTGGATGTAGGATTGAAGAAAATCCGAACCACTATAAATATTTTGTGTTCTTTCTTTCATTCACTACTCAACCATTTCTCTATTCCACATTTCTTGTTTGTTGAGTTTTTAATTTGCCATTATTTCTTGAGGAAACTAAGTGCATATTTTCTTGAAAATGGTTTTTCAAAAGGAAAAGTAGATACAACACTCTTTGTTAAAAAGGACAAGCATAACATTTTGATTGTACAAATTTATGTGGATGACATAATATTTGGAGCTACTAATGAAGCCCTGTGCAAAGAATTTGCTTATTGTATGACTAGGGAATTTGAAATGAGCATGATGGGTGAACTCAAGACCAATCCAAATATACAAAAGAACTTATCAAGAAGTTTGGAATGGATGGCTGCAAAACTAGCAAAACTTCTATGAGCACATCCTTGAAATTGGGTAAAGATGAAAATGGTAAAGCAGTAGATGAAAAGAAATATTGAGGTATTATCGGATCACTACTTTACTTAACCGCTTCTAGACCTGATATAATGTATGGTATATGTCTTTGTGCTAGATTTCAAACTTGTCCTAAAGAATCACACTTGAATGCTACTAAGAGAATTTTGAAATATTTAAGTGGTATAATGCATTTAGGACTTTGGTATCCTAAAAACACATCATTTCATATCATAGGCTTTTCATATGCAGATTATGCTGGTAGTATCTTAGATAGGAAGAGCACAACATGTGCATGTCACTTTCTTGGTAATTGTCTAGTTTCATGGCATAGTAAGAAACAAGCATCAGTTGCTTTATCCACAACAGAAGCCAAATATGTTGCAGCATGTTTTTGTTGCACACAAATATTATGGATGAAACAACAATTGCTTGACTATGGCAAAGTATTTAACAATATCTCCATTAAATGTGACAACACTAGTGCAATCAACTTGTCTAAAAATCTTATCCAACACTATAAATCCAAACATATAGATGTTAGACATCATTTTTTGAGAGAAAATGAACAAAATCAGAATATAGTCCTAGAGTTTATAGATACACATAATCAACTTGCTGATATCTTTACAAAACCTTTGAATGAAGATAGGCTTAACTTCATTAAACTTAATTTAGGAATGATTGATGGAACTACTCTGAATTAATAAAAGATTGCCTATCAATAAACTTTTTTCATCACAGTGTATAAAGTTTTTGCCTAAAAAATTAAAAATCCTTCATCTTTCTTTGACTCTTTCATTTCTGAGTCACTCGCGTTCTCTCCAATGCCTTTAGCGATCGCTATCTTGCCTACCAGATTCATCTAAATTAATATTTCTGTGCGCGGTCACAATAATTTGAATAGTTTTGATCGTTACAAACATTCTCTGCACCTGCGAACACACTAATCTTGCTAATGGTTGCTAGAGTACAGTTCGCGATCGCACCTATGCAAATAAGCGACCACACTCTGTACACTCTGCTTGAAATTTTGTAACCGTTGGCTATATGACAGGTCGCGTTTCTTAACTCTCAACAGTCATAAACGGCTATTTTCTTAATTTCTTCTAATTAAAAGCATTATACATCAGTTTCTTGGATATTTTACTTCTTATAACATACAAACTTCCCTCCAAATCTCTAAAATCCTCTCAAGATCATCTCCTTCTAAAAACACTCTCTGTTTTCCAGTTTTCTTCCTGTTCTTCAACCCTAATGGCTCCCAAAAAGAAAATAACCTCCAAAGGGAAAGCGAAGGGAAAGAAACCTTCAGGAATTATCATAAGAGAACCAACAGATGTTCCTCCATCTCCTCCACAGTCTAGAAGAGGTGAGAAAATTCACAAACCTCACCACCAAACCTCTGAGGAAGATGTGAGATATGCCATGTTGAAGAGAAAGAAAGTTGAGGGAACCAAATCTCCATTTGGTGGGATGCTCTCTGCCCTCAACATCAAAGATGAGATTGAAAGTTTACTTGATGTTCTTGGCTGGAGAAAATTTGTATTTCCTGAAGAGATAGGCTATTCTAGTTTAAGAAAGGAATTTCTCATGTCTTTTCAGATTGAAAAGAGTGCAAATTCTGCACTAGGGTGGTATGGGGTTAGATTTAAGTTATTTGACCAATACCAAGCCTTAACTTTAGAAGACTTTAGCAAAATCTGGGACTTTCCTGTTGATGGAATAACCTCCTACAATGATTTAAACTTCTCCAACCAAACACTCTCTACCTTTTGGCAAGAAATCTCTGTGGAAACTACTTCCAAAAGCTATTTCATCTAAACCTACTCAGGAAACTACTTCATCCCCTACAAAACTCATTCTCAAAGCTATCAAATCTCTCTCCAGGAAACTCTCTCGATTCAAGAAAAGTGTCTCCAAGAGATTCCATCACTTGAATAAGAGAATTGACCTTATATCTCACATGCATTATGATCTCTATGACATGCAAGGCAAACTGGACTTGCCTCAATGCAATCTTGAGGATTGAGATATAAGTGATCATACTGAAAGTCTCCCTGAAGAAGAAGAATCTATTAGCACTAGCTCTCTTTCTAATATTCCTCTTGATAAGGGAAAAGCCCCTTTAGATGAAGATTCTGATTAGTTTAGTTTTTTTTAGTTATGTTATGTTGTTTTTGTTTTATCTTGTTCCTATCTTTCTTTAAACCGTGTACTGCCCTCTATTATTAAACATTTTGTTTGTTATACACCAAGTTGTTCATTATCTTTACATATTATGCATTTTGCCTATGACAATGGGGGAGAAAGAAAGATAGCCAAAAGATTGGAATGTTAGCCAAAAGATTGGAATGATTGTTTTTACTAATGAAAGATAGTCAAATGATATTAAATCACAGAATGGGGGAGAAACCAAGTTATACTCCAAACTAAAACATGACTCATGCATATGTTTTGGGGGAGCATTATAACAAATTTATTAACATTCAACACATGAGCAATTTGAATAAGGAAAGATTGTGAGCCAATCTAAGTTATATCTTTGTTAATTTATATCATCATTCCATTTGATTATCAAAGTTAAAATGGGGGAGATTGTTAGACAAATGATCTCAATTTTGATCCTTGACAACTCAAATTGAATGACTTATTTAACATGTGTTTGAATAACCTTGTTGCAGGATTAAGTTATTTCAAATAAAGCAGAACAGGGCATGTTTAGTGGTCGCACAAGACATGGAAATGACCGCCCCATTCAAATTGAAGGATGAAACTATATCACAATAGGTTTCGCGGTCAGTAGCCCGACCACAGTCGCGACCGCACTTAATAAAGGAATTCCATCCTACATTCATGGATGACCGCCACACAAGAAACCCAAATCATCCTAATTACAGTAAGGTTCGCAATGACAAGAATGGCGAAGGATACGGTCTTGCTTATCACTTTCGCGACCGCCCTTTCACATCCGCGACTGCTCTGATGATTCAGGAGAAATCTACTTAAACTGACAGTAGTGTTCGCATCCTAAGGTGAGTCTAGAAGTTCGACACGAGTGTCTTAACTCGACTGCGAGATTGCACCTAGAGCGACCGCAAAATTCATATTTAGGCGAACTTTCATTTTGCGCAGTCAAAGAATGCCACGTGTGATAACCGTTATAAACCCACTTGAGTATTCAAAAAGGGCGACCGCATCTAGCTTATGCGCGACCGTCCCGACAACTACAGCATGGGAAAGATTCCTGCTGCAGAGCACTTAAAATCGACCGTTGAAGCAAATTTAAATGCAGCGACCATACCTTGACCAAGGATGACCGCGTGAGACATTAGCGCGACCATCCTTATATGAAGGACGACCGCGAAATGCTTCGAACAGGTTACTGAAGAAGGTCTAAACTGCCAAGACTTTATTCTCATTATCTATAACGGCTAGTCAGACCACATTGGCTATAAATACATAGCTACTCTAAGAAAAATAATATGATGAAAAAGAGAGAATCAAAGAATTCATAGCCAAGCAACATATTTTACTTACATTTGAATTGTAATGAATGTTAGGTGTAAGCATTGAAACACCATTGTATAAGTTTGAGTGTGAGCTTAGAAAACACTTAGGTTGTGAGAGTGAGCCTTGTAAAACTCTTGTATAGGTTGTGAGAGTGAGCCTTGAAAAACTCTTGTAAAGGTTGTGAGAGTGAGCCTTGTAAAACTCTTATATAGGTTGTGAGAGTAAGCCTTGTAAAACTCTTGTAAAGGTTATGAGAGTGAGCCTTGTAAAACTCTTGTATAGGTTTTGAGAGTGAGCCTTGTAAAACTCTTGTAAAGGTTGTGAGAGTGAGCCTTGTAAAACTATTGTATAGGTTGTGAGAGTGATCCTTGAAAAACTCTTGTAAAGGTTGTGAGAGTGAGCCTTGAAAAACTCTTGTAAAGGTTTTTGAGTGTAAGCCTTAACAAAACACTTATCAAGTTAGGTGCGAACTTGTGAAAACACCAAAGTTGGAAGTGAGCTTGTAAAACTTCAAATATTAGTGATACCTTAACAAGTTGTTAAGGAAGTGGATGTAGGATTGAAGAAAATCGAACCACTATAAATATTGTGTGTTCTTTCTTTCATTCAATACTCAACCATTTCTCTATTCCGCATTTCTTGTTTGTTGAGTTTTTAATTTGCCATTATTTCTTGAGGAAACCAATTCACCCCCCCCCCCCCTCTTGGTCGCCATCTTGGGACAACAAAAAATATGTTTTAAGGCTATTAAAGTTTTAGGGTTTTACGGTTAAGATATTAGGGTTTTATGGTTTAAAATTTTGATTCTATAGATTATGATTTTGCATTTATAATTTGATGCTTTTCTGTAATTAAAGTTGAGTATGCTTTTAATATTGACTATATCAACTACTTATGTATTTTTAGGTAAAACAAATATAGAAAGCCAAATTTATTGTTGAAAGATTAAAATATTTCACTGAATAAAATTATAACAAAATAGCTACTGTGAAGGTTTTAATTAAGATTTAGGGTTTGAATAACTTAGGGTTTATGAAATTAGATTCATGTTGAATGATTATATTATTTACTTTAATTAAGATCTTAAGTATTATATGAATTAATTCATGCTACTGCCTAGACTAGATTGAAGGAAGAATTAAATAACTAAGGCAGTGTGATGATGGCTTAAAAGGTGAAGATGATTAATGATTCAATAAACTAAAGTTAGAGCAATTTACCTACGTTTGAAGGCTCCACCAAATTTGAAGAGATTGAACCAAGTTGTTGCCTGCTTCAGATTTGATTTTGGTTGAGCAAAGAAATCAGGAGATGATTGCTTGTTGCCTCCTTTGGTTGCTGTCTCTTGAATTTCTCCTTTCTTGCTAGGATTTTCTTTTGGCCGAAAGAATTTTTGAGAGTCCCAAGTTTGGTTCCTAATTTTGAAAGATCTAAGTTCGGTCTCCCAAAGTCCAGATCCCTCGCTGAAGTATTTTAATGTGGTATTTATAGGAAAAGTCCAAACCTAATTCTAATTGTCTACGAAAATTAAAACCATTTAGGAAAAGAAATCAAAACTAAATAGAATTCGATTTCGAAAAAAAATTACGCTGGCGAAAAAATTACTGCGGGCCAGCACAAAAATTGCAAGCGGGCAACCAATTCGCCGTAGGAATTTCCTGTGGCCAATTGGCTTTCGCCCAATTCGCTGCAGGCCCAAACCAATTCACTTTCGGCGATGAAAATTTTTCGTCACCAATTTTTTCGTCGCCGATTTTTATTTATTTATTTATTATTTTTTTACTGTTATCCTTTTTTATTTTTATTAAAAATAAATATTGTAAGTAATGATTATTAAAATAAATATTATTTAATTAAAATACCACAAAAATTATTTTGGACTGTTTTAAAAATATCGGACTGGACCGGGTCAAAAATTAAGGGTCTATAGTTGCTTGTTGAGTTGAGAGTGTTGCATGCCAGATTTGAGTCATGTGATGATGGTGTATTAATGGCCCAGTTGCAATTGAGGCCGGTGTTATTGGATCAGATAAGAGAGGCTCGGTTGGCAGACGAGAAAATCTAGAAAGCTGTATTGGATTGCAAAAAGGAGAGAGTTGAGACTTTCATGTGAGAAGTGATGGCAGTTTGTGGTTTAGAGATAGATTGTGTGTTCCTGATTATGCAAGACTGAAAAAGATAATTTTGGAGGAAGCACATCAGTCAGCGTGTGCTATGCACCCTAGGAGTACCAAGATGTATCAGGACTTGAAACAATATTATTGGTGGTCAGGTATGAAGAGGGACATAGCAGAGTTTGTATCTAGATGTCTCACTTGTCAGAAAGTGAAGGCTAAGCACCAAGTTCCTTCGGCATTACTTCAGCCATTATCAGTGCCAGAGTGGAAATGGGAGCTAGTAACAATGGATTTTGTGACTAGTTTGCCTTTGACTCAGAGGAAGCATGATGCAATTTGGGTGATAGTTGATCGAATGACGAAGACAGCTTATTTCCTTCCAGTTTGGATGGATTATTCTCTTGAGAGATTGGCTGAGCTGTATATCAGTGAGATAGTAAGGTTGCATGGAGTCCTAATTTCTTTGGTGTCTGATCGAGATTTTCGATTTACTTCGAGGTTTTAGAAGAGTTTTCATGATGCTCTGGGTTCTCGGTTGCATTTTAGCACTGCTTTCTATCCTCAGACAGATGGGCAGTCAGAGAGATTGATATAGATTTTAGAGGACATATTGAGAAGTTATATCATCGATTTCTCTAGGAGCTGGGATAGATTTTTGCCATTGATTGAGTTTGCCTATAACAACAGTCATCAATCTAGTATTAAAATGGCACCTTATGAGGCCCTGTATGGTAGAAGATGCAGGACACCTCTATGTTGGGATGAGGTTGGAGAAGGTAAGTTGGTTGGTCCTGATTTGATTAAGGAAATGGAAGAGAAAGTAAAGGTGATTAGGAATTATTTGAAAGAAGCTTCAGACCGACAAAAATCATACTCAGATTTGAAAAGAAGAATATAGAGTTCGGTATAGGAGATAAAGTATTTTGAAAGTGTCTTCTTGGAAGAGAATTTTTTGTTTTGGCGCAAGGGGAAATTGAGTCCTCGTTTCATAGGACTTTATGAGGTATTGGAGAGAGTTGGACCAATGGCCTATAGATTAGCTTTTCCATCTGAGTTGGATCAAATTCACAATGTCTTCTATGTCTTTATGCTTCGGAGGTACAGATCAGACCCATCTCATATTTTGTCAGTGGAGTCCATTGAGGTGAGTCCATATCTGACTTATGAAGAAGGACCAGTGGCTATTTTGGCATGTGAAGTGAAGGAGTTGAGAAGTAAGAAAGTTTCACTTGTGAAGGTTCTTTGGAAGAATCATGCTACGGAAGAAGTAACGTGGGAGAGTGAGCAGATGATACGGAATCAGTATCCCTAGCAGGTAATTTCGAGGACAAAATTTATTTGTAGAGGAGGAGAATTATAATATCCCAAAATATTGAAATAAATATTAATTGTTGAAAATTAATTAAAGGATTTAAAAGTGTATATATTTAATTAAGTGAAAAGAAAGGAAAAAGGAAAAAGGAAAGTGTGTATATGTTGTATATATAAAGATATATACATTATATACAAGTCAACATGTTTAGTTGGTCAAATGATATTTAAACTATTAAGATATTAATATGTTATGATAGTGGAAGATGATATTATAATAAAATATTATTAATGGTTAGTGGAGATTAAAAGAGGATATTTGTGTCGTTAAAAAGAGAAGTGGTTAGTTTGAGTGAAGAATGATAATTTTCATCTTCTTCTTTCTTCTCCAAGAGGGTCGTCCATCACCATTACCATCAAAAGAAAAAGAGGTTTTGTTTCTTCCTAACTAAAGCAATTGAAGGATTTCAAGTGATCAAGTTGGAGTTTCAAGGATTTTTCTTCATATTTGGTAAGTTTCCAACTTGTTTCTTTGATTTCCTTTGAGAGTTTGTTTATGAGTTTGTTGGATATTTGATGTAGTTGTGTTTATGGTTGATTTTGGTATGTTTGAAGTTCTTTTGTCTAGTTTGCTATGAATTTGCGGTTGGATTGAAGAAAAGTGTTAAGTTCGGTGAAAAGAATAAGAGTTGTGGATTGTGTAATTGTTGAGTTATGAAGTCTTGATTGTGATTGTGTATTTTTGTGTTTAATTGAGTTGTGTTGATGTTTATACAAGTATTATGTTGTAAAATGATGGTTTAGGTTGAGTTTGTATGGAGTTGGAAAGGGTAATGAAGGATAATAGTTGGATGTGGCATTTTTGTGTCGAAATCAGGTTTTTGGCCTGACACGCCCAGTGACACGGCCATGTCTTTAGACATGTCGATGGTTCTATTTTCAGTGTTGGTGACATGATCAGTGACACATCCATGTTAGTGAGCGTGTCACAGCTTCTGTGTTGTTGTAGTATTGACACGTGAAGTGACATGCCCATGTCACTGAGTGTGTCATCGCTTCTATGTTGTTGGAGAATTGACACGTACAGTGACACGCCCATGTCACTGAGCATGTCAAAGCTTCTATGTTGTGAGTTTAGGGCACGGTCATGGACACGTCTTGTTGAGCGTGTCATGTATAGAGTTTGCCCTAGATAGTTCTCTTCCTTATTTTCTTATGTGTATCACATAGTGATTTGTTATAATCACATTTGGTTTAGGCTTGAAAGATATTTGAGTACCCCAATCCAAGTGTTGAGGGATATCTTGAAAGAGGGGGTTGAAGTGGTGTTGTTGCTTTTAGAGGTATGTACAAACTTTGAATGATTGCATACATTTACATGGCATTGGGACTTAACATATTTGATGGAAAATGTGTTAAGTTACTTAATATATTGTTGATGAATGAGAAAGATGTTATGAAATGCATGATATGAATTATGTTAAAGTATTAAGGTAATTGAGTAATGTGTTGTAAATGAAAAGAAATGTGGTATAATGTGATGAGATATGTGAAAATAAAATGTAATGAATTAATATTGATATAAATAAGAAAAGTGAGAAAAAGATGATATAATAAGGCATTGTGCCAAGTTTGATCATGAGAAAATGAGAAAAGAATTAATAATGGAATCATGAAAGAATTTGATAATGAGAAATTTGAATAAATTGTGTGCCTAGTATGTTATTCTATTTGCAGAGTTTTGAGTTTGGCAGCATGCCTATGAATTGCCTACGGGCTAAACGCTGGGCTGGTGAAAAGACCAGGTCGTAAGCCTCAAAAACAAATCCTTGAAGCTTGATTGAGTGAAAAGACCGGGTAGTAAGCTCATATCTAGTTGGATTATCCATGGATATATTACCTATAGGGCTAGACACAAGGTGTCATTATGGACTAAAGCAGTAATTGTGAAATTTGAATAGCATATGAGATCCTTTTGGGCCAATGCTTGTCTTTGCTTTAATGTGAATTATGAATTGCGATACAATTGAGCAATATAATGAGATATAATGTTATGAGTTGTGATATATATATATATATGTTGTGCATTGACATTACATTTGGACTATATATTGTTATCAAAGTTTGTACCACTAAGCTTTGGCTTAGCAAGATTGTGGTTCATCGCGCAGGTAGCAGGGTAGATCCGGTTGTCCCGGGGAGTTCGTCTAGACCGAGTCGAGTCTAGGCTTGAGACTTTGAGATTAGAGTTGTTAGTGGAACATCAAGATCAGAGACAAACTGCCAACGTGTATAAATCTTATATTTTTGTACATATTGATTTTGATGTATATATATGTATATTCCGCTGCATATTCCGCTGCTTTATATTACATATATGAGTGTATGTAGTGTACGTATATTGGGTATAAGGGTATTACACATTCGACTTGTATGCCGCCTAGGGTCATTCTGGTCTGATTTTTTCTGAATTTTCACTATAAATTAAGGTTTTCTCCTCTAAAAATGGGATTCGAAGTTTTTGATGCCAAAACTTTATCAAAATTAATTTCGACACCAAAACACAACAAAATTCATTTTGGATCAATTTAATCAAATTAAATTTGATTCTCTTATAATTTTTGGACTCAAAGTCATTTCGACATCTATTTCAATTGCACATCCAGTGGAAATGACTACCCAAGGTATAAATTTCCTCACCTTACTCTTGTCAATTCGGTAATTTAAATTAACTAAAAATTAGTTAATTTAAGTCCTTTACAATCAAAGGTACAAACTACTTATGACTTTGATTCTCGTTCAAACGGGATAAGTAGGCACACTCAGAATGTTACTCTGAGTGGCGAGCCCATATTTTAATAACCAACCATCCCCTAATTTGGATCTTTCCTTTGCTTTACCGGCTCTTTAATTTAATTTTATTGACTTTAATCTTTGTGGCCTCTTTGCAAGATTTGGCAAGACCTTGCAAAGCGAATGCTTTTGTGGCTGTGATTATTTTCTCATATTTTATCTTTCCTTTTGAGTTTTATTATTTTAGTTGGGAACTTGTGCTCAACTTAGAACCCATAAGGGCTAGAGTTGGAGCTCCCCTGGAATTGTTATTTTGGAGGCATTGCAATAGCTATTTACTTATTATTTGATACTGCGATTGTGGATGTCATGCTATAAATGGCTCATGCATTAATATACTCTGTCATCCATAATCATTGAGTCAATATTCATGAAAACTGCATTTTTTTCATTTAAAAACTCATTTAAAGGAATTTGAGAATCAAACAAAGAGAAATAAAAGAATCATTTTCTTTAAATTTTGGTTTAGAAAACTTAGCCCGGGACCCATCGTGCTTGGTTTCAGACTAGTGCTCTCTTTCGATAAAAATTTATTTAAATGGAGTCAATTAAAAGGGGAATCTTCTTTTTAGAATAAAAGATGATTAGAGATCGTACATGGCGGTATCGTATGGGACTTAGCTCCCAAAAGGGCCTCTCCCGACCTCCTCATTGGTGGGCTATGACCCGGTGCTTGGGCGAGGCCTCATAGGCATATCCTCCAAACACATTTTGAATTAGAATTAAGTCATTAACATGATTCTAATTTTCATTGTTTGTGTTCATTTATTTATTGATGACAGATTAAGTTAATAAATATCTTATAACATTCCTGTAGCATGAAAAATTTTCTCTAATAATCAGTTTATTAATTGTAAGAGCATGTTTAATAATTTACTATTTGAATTTATTTTTAGTGTTTGAATTTAAAATGAAGAATATATATTTACGTTGTAGCTAAATTAAAATTTCATATTTATTGGTAGTGTTGTTTGGTTATCACCTAAGTCATCTATCCAAAAATAAACAAAAGTTGGATTTCAAAGCCATGTAATACATTTGAATATCATGAAGGGTTGAACCAATTTCTAGATTTTACATTTGCAAAAAAGTCATATGATAATAGAATAAAATGCCCTTGTCCTCATTGTGCTTTTAGAAAATGGGAGACTAGAGAAGTGGTTTAGGATCACTTGATTTGTAGGCTATTTTTGAAAGGGTACACTATTTTGTTACAACATAGAGAGTTAGGTATATTAGCAGCCTTAATAATTTGTTGCCTTCAACTGCAAGTGCATAGGTCATTCACAAGTAATACAATGATAAGTAGAGTATCGTTCCCACGAAGAAGGTAAATCTAAGTACCAAATAATTAAACTGATTATTATTTAGATGAACAAATTTTGAAAATTAATAATAAACTTAAAAAATTGAAATATTATGTAATTTAAATTAATGAAACTATAAAACTCTAACCAAACTATTATAATTTGCAGTAATTTTTACCATGGATAAATTGTTGTTTGAAGCTTGAAGAATGTTTGGTTAGGTAGAGGTTTGGAGAGCTTCTTTTTAAATCTGGAAATAGTTTTATAAATTCCCTTGGACCATGGAGGGTTTTGCTCCTTAAAATCAGGTTACCAATAACTTTTGTGCCCTCGGGCATGGTTTTTCATGCCATGGTCATGGCCTAGTGGATATGTGATGTCTCGCCAACTTTCAGGTACCTTTTTGTCTCCCACGAGTGTTGTTTTTGGGTGCCATGATTATGGCTTTTATTTAGCTTTTGTGACTTTGGATTTCTTTCTCTTCCCTTTTTGGATAATGAGTGTTTCTATCCCACGGTTGTGGCTTTTGTATTAGCACAGTCATGGGATTGCAAATGATTATGGAACTCCATCTTCTTTTGTTCTCTCCCTTAGGCAGTAGTGTTTTCATTCCCACGGGCATGGCCTTTGGTTTTCCACAGTCATGGGATGCATTTGTCTTTTGTAATTTTCTCTTTCTTTGATCTTTTCACTTTGGCAGGTTACATTCCAAACCCATGGTAGTGGAATTCAAAAGCCACAGGAGTGGAAATTGATTTTTCTGCTTTTTTTCCCCATTTTTCTCCAGTTTCACATGAATTTTAGTTAGAATCTTGTATCTTGATCTTCCATGCTAGAATAAGGGGAATTCTATCTTTCAACAAAGAAAATTCATCAAATTCAATTGAAAATGATTAAAAATAAAATTAGAATAACCCAAAATATTAGTCAAGATTCGATTCTATCAACTCCCCCAAACTTAAAACTTTATTTGTCATGAAGTAATCCTTCATAATATAATTTATATGTCATATATATGTACAAAAATTTATTCTTTAAAAACTTTTAAAATTTGTGATTTAAATTTAGCTCCATAATCATGCTTACTTTATTCTCACCTCTTTTGCTCAAGAAATTTAATCAAAAGAACCAATCATTGATAATTTAAACTTTACCTATTCTCATATGCATGTTTAATTGATCTTTCTCCACCAATAGACCTTACTACCTCAAGAAAAATTAAAATAGACCTTACTACCTCAAGGAAAATTAAAAGGTCTTTTTAAGCTTGTGATGGGGTCTATTAGGCTTTTGCCTAAAATAAAG
The DNA here is from genome assembly GCA_947685225.1 of Garcia nutans. Classification (NCBI taxonomy): domain Eukaryota; kingdom Viridiplantae; phylum Streptophyta; class Magnoliopsida; order Malpighiales; family Euphorbiaceae; genus Garcia; species Garcia nutans. The sequence continues at coordinate 59,660,496 of CANTUV010000007.1, forward strand.
CTTAAAAGGAATAATGAGTTTCTTATTTTCCAAATTACCTTCCAATTTATTCCTTTTTTAAAATGTCTTGTTCCCTTTTGCTAATGTACCTAGATTGGAGGAATCAACTATACATAAATTATTCTTTATATATATATATATATTGGTTAGAATATGAATTTCCCCTAACTTTTGGTTTTGAAAAAGATCCTTAGATAAATGACAATTTTTTTATGAGCATAAAATAGAAGGAAGGTAAGATTGATTTATTCTTTAGAAGAACTAAAAGCTCAAAAAAAAATTAATTTTTGGCTCAAAGGGGAAAACTAGAGGCAATGTTTAATTTTTTGTAGATATAAGATTTTGGCTTACAAACAATGCCTAAATGATTTTTTCCTTTACTTAGCAAGGTTCACTTTCGTCTCAAAAGCCCTTTTAAACATTTTCTAAGCCTAGGTAAAAATAATCTCTTAAAATAATACGACTTTATTCTAAACTTTCACAATTGATCGCTTAATTAAATGTCAAGAGCTCCACTGGTTCAAAATCCATAAAGCATTATTATTTTGCCAAACTTTGATTGAAAGATTTTAAAAAATATATGTTTAAATGAAAATTTTGAGTATATAAAATAAAATGAAAATTTTATTATGAATTAATATTTTAAAATATAAAATTAAATAAAAACATTCAAAAAAAACATTCAAAAAAAACATTCAAAACATAACATAATAAAATATCCAAAATCAGAAAGTATTCACAACGCAATCATAAAACTAAAAATATCCAAAAACATAAATAAAGCATAAAAATATCCAAATAAACATTTAAATAAAAATAAGTTTTAGGCAAAATCCCCCAAACTTTATATACCATTATCCTTAATGATCACTGTCGCCAGGAGGAGGGTGTTGCTGCGGTGGCAGCTATTGCAATCCAAATTAAGCAAAGAAACTATTGATTTGTTTACTCAATCATATCATCTGCATGGAGACTATTTGGACTTTGTGCTCAACCCCTCCAAAGCGTTCTTCTATGTTTTTTAATCTTTGCTCCCAAGCATCATTCCTACAATTCATTTCTTGCTAGAAAAATCAAGTATGTTAGATATAAATTCAAATGAATTTAGGGGCATGGAGGGTCCTGCTTCAGAAGGGCAAGGAGGTGAATGATGTTGTTCCTTAGTGTCCTCAAAATGTTCCACATCTCTCATCAATTCATCCTTATCAATTTCAACATTAGCATCAGAAGGTCCCAATGGCACAAACATATGTCCTTTCTTTTAATCTAATTTCATTGCAGGAACTGTTACCATATCAATAGTGGTTTTTTCTGGAACTAGTGTAAGATTATAATATCGAATCCCCAAATAATCAGCAATTTTGGTTATCATTCCTCCAATTACAATTTTTCCCGATTGTTTTGTAACTTCCTCACATCCTTTTGTAAACCAAAATCCTGAATTAAAAGGTTTTTCTATTAAGGGATAATAAAAGAAATATAATTCCTTAGAATTCACTGCGCCTTGGCTTTTCCCCCCTTACAAAAATTATATTGGCTAGAACCACATGAATATACCTATTCAAAGGGTTGGTAAAATTTGAAGCTTTTGAAATTTTGCTATTAAATCTATCAAAGCCTCCCAATCTAGTCCATGTCTACTTTTCATCAAAACCTTACATTCTTCCACTAGTTCCTTGCAAATCAACCAAACCAATGAAATTTTCAAATTCTATTACACTCCAATGATAGTTTCTATTGGCAAGCCAAAAGTCCATTTTACCATTATATACAGCATGCCTATCAGGTGGTGTGAATGAAAATGAACTTAAAAATTCCAATGTTAACTCAACATATGTTAGAAAAATGCATGGATGCAAACATAATCCATTGCATATCAGTAAATATTTTCATCAAATCATTATTCTAATCTAGCTTCCTAATCACATCTCTATCAATAAAGTGAGAAGGCATAATTCTTTTAGAGTTAAGATCATGGTACCTTTTTCTTTAAATTTTGTCTTTGAATTGTACCTAACGAGGATACATGTTTAGCCATTGTGGTGGTGGAGATGATTGACTTTGCCTCTGTGATGGTGTTGATTGAGTGGGAAAGGGTGATGATGGTGGAGAAGTCCCTTGGTTACCCCTTAAGCTTTCTCCTCTTGATTTTCTTCCAAAAATCTTTGTTCTAGGCATTTTTTAAGATTAATTTGATGAAAATTAGTGAAATTTAGATGAAAATTAGAGTTTAGGAGTGAGGTAGGGCATGGGATGAGAGAAGAAAGTCATGGGTTTCAAATATGAGCTGCCAGGGTTTGCAAAAAGTGAAAGAGAGAGAAAATAAGATGAAATTATACTCTCAGAGGTGCCATGGGCGTGGGCTTGGATGCCATGGTCCTGGGTTGATTTTGATTGGTCAGCCTCGTGGTTATCAATAATGCCATATTTGTGGGCCTAGATTGTGGGTTTGAAATTACTTCTGCCACTTTTGCTTCATTTCATTACTTTAGTTGGATAGAATCTGAATGAATCCCACATCATGGGTTTTGATGATCATGGTCATGGGTTTAAATTTGCCTCTGTCTTCCAAAATTTTCTTCTCCTGCTCATTTTTTACAAATTCATTTCTAATCCCACAGTCGTAGGGATTAATTATCATGACCATGGCTTTCATTTTGCCACTGGTTTCTTCTTCTCTTTCAGTCCAAATTACCCACAAACAAATTTTAATGCATATTTAATCAAAATGTATAAAAATTATATAAAAGAAAATCAAACTATAGAAAATAATTGATTGGGTTGCCTTCCAACAAGCGCTATGTTTATAGTCGATAGCCCGATTTTTTGCGATTGGTTATTTACTAAAGTAGTAGACACTCCCCTTATCTACTGGATCACTAATGTAATAAGGCTTCAAATGCTAGCTATTTACTTTAAAAATGTCTTCTCCTTGATTTTGAATGTCAATTGCTTTGTAAGGTTGCACTTTTACAACTTTAAAAGGTCCGGACCAATGGAATTTAAGTTTTCCTGGGAACAACTTCAACCTTGAGTTATACAAAAAGACATGTTGGCCTTCATGGAATGATCTTGGTTGAATATGCTTGTCATGTGATGCCTTTGTTCTTTCTTTATAGATCTTGGAATTCTCATATGCTTGAAACCGAATCTCATCCAACTCACTTAGTTGTAACAATCTCATGTCCTGCTACATCCAAATTCATGTTCAATTGCTTGATAGCCTAATATGCCTTATGATTAAGTTCAACAGGTAAATGACAAGCTTTTCCAAACACAAGTTGGTATGGTGACATGCCAATTGGTATTTTGAAAGATATTCGATAAGCCCATAATGCATCATCAAGTTTGAGGGACTAATCTTTACTTAAATTTTTGACTGTTTTCTCCAAAATCCATTTAAGTTCCCTATTTGAAATCTCTACTTGACGACTGGTTTGAGGATGGTAAGGAGTTTTTACCTTATGGCATACTTTATACCTTTTCAAGAGAACTTCAAAGCTTCTATTACAAAAATGAGCACCCTCATCACTTACTATAGATTTAGGTACTCCGAATCTTGTAAAAGTATTCTTCTTGATAAATTCGATCATTATTCTTGAATCATTTGTTGGACTAGCCTTTGCTTCCACTCATTTTGACACATAATCCATTACCACTAAGATATATTGATTGTTGAAGGATGATAGAAAAGGTCCCATGAAATCCATCCCTCAAACATCAAAACGTTCAACTTTAAGAATTGAATTGAGTGACATATCTTGTCTTTTGGAGATGTTTCCTATTCTTTGGGACCAATCAAAGGCTTGAACAAAAACTCTTGCATCTTTATACATGGTTGGCTAGAAAAATCCAGATTGTCATATCTTAGCAATCATCTTTGAAGTGCTGGAATGACCACCTCATTCCCTTGAATGGAAAAAATTTAAAATGCTTTGATTTCCTCTTTTGGTAGACATCTCTAAATCATTCCATCCCCGCAATATTTAAATAGTAGAGATTCATCTCATAAATAATGTTTTATGTCATAAAGGAATTTCTTCCTTTTAGAAAAAGACATTTCATGTGGGATAATACCGCTCACTAATAATTAGCAATGTCTGCATACCAAGGGATTTGATGTTTAAAAGAATAAAGATACTCATCTGAAAATGATTCATTAATGGGGGATTCTTCTTTTTTATCATTCTCCAATCTTGAAAGATGATCTGCCACCATATTTTCTGCTCCCCTTTTGCGTTTGATTTCCAAGTCAAATTCTTATAATAGTAAAATCCATATGATGAACCTTGGTTTTGCTTCCTTCTTGTTTATGAGATATTTGATGGTTGTATGGTCAGTGTAGACAATGACTTTGTACCCCAACAGATAAGATCAAAATTTATCAAGAGCAAATACTATAACAAGCAACTCCTTCTCTGTTGCAGCATAATTAATTTGAGCTTCGTCAAGAGTTCAACTTGCATAATATATAACATGGCTCTTTTTGTCCTTTTTTTACTCAATATAGCTCCAATTGCATAATCACTTGCATTACACATGAGTTCAAATGGAAGAGACCAATCTAGTGGCAAGATTATTGGAGTTGTAGTGAGGTCCTCCTTTAATATGTTGAAAGCAAATAAACATTCATTAAAAAAAATTAAAAACAACATCTGTGTTTAATAATTCACACACGGGTTTAGTAATTTTAGAATAGTCCTTTATAAAGCACCTATAAAACCCTATGTGTCCCAAGAAACTTCTAATTCTTCTAACATTGGTTGGTGGTGGTAATTTTTCAATTATTTCCACTTTAGCTCGATCTACTTCAATTCCTTTTTGAGACACTTTATGTCCTAATATTATGCTTTCTTGTACCATGAAATGACACTTTTCCCAATTAAGGAAAAGGTTTGTATCTTCACATCTTCTTAAAACCTGCCCTAGGTGTTTCAAAGAATCATCAAAAGTAGAACCATAAAAAGTAAAATTATCCATAAAAATTTCAACAGTTAGTTCTATAATATCATAAAAGATTACCATCATACATCGTTAAAATGCGGCCGATGCATTGCACAATCCAAAAGGCTTCCTATGATAAGCAAATGTTCCATAAGAACATGTGAAAGTAGTCTTTTCTTGATCTTCAGGGGCTATTAGGATTTGAAAGTAGCCGAAATAACCATCTAACAAATAAAAATAAGCATTTCCCGCAAGTCATTCTAACATTTGATCAATAAATGGTAAAAAATGATCTTTACGGGTTACTTTATTTAGTTTCCTATAATCTATACAAACTCTTTATCCTATAACTATTATAGAGGGAATTAATTCATTATTTTTATTTGTTATTATAGTCATTCCCCCCTTTTTAGGTACAACGTGAACAAGACTTACCCAATGACTATAGAAAATGGGATAAATTATTCCCGCATCTAATAACTTAGTCACTTCCATTTTGACAACCTCTTTCTATTTGGATTTAACCTTCTTTGTTGATCTATCACAAGTTTAGCATTTCTTCCGATAATATTCCATGCATACAAATTGATAGGATAATTCTCTTAATATTTGATATCGTCCAACCTATTGCTTTTTTATATTTTCCAATCAATTCCAAGGTTTGACTCAATTGATGTTCATATAAATTAGCATTCACAATTATAGGCAATGAATCATTTGGTCCAAGAAATGCATACCAAAGATGACTAGGAAGAGATTTCAATTCTGATTCCAGGGCTTTCTTAATAGATGGAAGGGTAAAGGCTTACCTTTTCTAATTTCTTCAAATGTCTGAAAATGCATGATTGAAGTTTCTTCTACGGCTAAAGCATAGGAAATCAACTTTTTGATTTTCATTGTTTGGTGTGGAACTTTATACAAGATAAGCTTCTAAGGGATCTTTAAGAAATTCTTGTTCAAACACTTACTAAACACATTCATAAATAATGTCAATTCTGAAACATTCATCCATAAAAGTAGGATTTTTAGTAGCTTTATTCAAATTAAACTGTACTCTTTCATCTCCTACTTATAGGGTAAGCTTTCCTCCACGAACATTGATCATCGCTCTAGTCATGGCCAAGAATGGCCTTTCAAGAATGAGTGGTATTTCTACACATTCATCCATATCAAGGATCATTAAATTTACTGGAATGTAGAGTTTATCCACTTTCACAAGAATATCTTCAACTTTCCCAATTGGGTATTTGATTGAGTGATTTACTAGTTGAAGAGACATCATTATTGGTTAAAGTAGGGTGAAGCCAAGTTTTCTGCAAATTGAATTGGGCATTAGACTAACACTAGTACCTAAATCACATAAGGTTTTAAAAAAATCTACTTCACCAATAGTACAAGGAATTGAAAAACTCCCTGGATCTTTAAGTTCTGAATGAGGCTTATTTTGGATTTCTACATTGCATTCTTCTGTAAGTATAATCTTGGCATTGTCTTCTAGCTTCTTTTTATTGGATAAAAATTCATTGAGAAACTTCACATTAGTTGGCATTTGTGCAAGTGCTTCTGCAAAAGGAATATTTATGTTAAGTTGTTTAAAAATTTCCAAAAAATTTTTCATATTGCTTATCCAATTTTTGTTTTTTTTTTAATTTTTGAGGGAAAGGAATAGGAGGCACATATGGCTTGATAACTTCTTTTTGTGCTTCTTTTTCTTAAGCTTCAATTTCTACTTCTTTCTTACTCTCAATGGTTGGAGTCTTCTTTGGTTGAGGATCTTCAAGTTGCAATCCACTCCTTAATGCTATAGCTTTGCAATGCTCCCTAGGATTGATCTCGGTTTGGCTTGGCAGAGCCCCTTGATTGCGGGTGTTAAAAGAACTTGCAATTTCCCTACTTGTATTTCAAGGCTTCTGTTTTGAACTGAGAGTTGCTCAATTTTTAGTTCAAGCTTGTCTTATTGCTTCTCAAGCTTTTCAAACCTTTATGATGTAGCTCCAATAAACTTTTCCAAGGCTGACTCATATGATGGCTTTTCTGGAGGAGGGAGGCATTGATTTTGAGTTCTCATAAATGGAGGTTGATATGGTACCTTCTGGTCATTTTAACAACCCCGTGAGAGACCTGGGTGATTCCTCCATGTGCAATTGTATGCATTGCTTTGAGGAAAATTAAGACCCCTATTTTGATTGTCCAAGAATTGAACTCGCTCCATGATTCAACAATTTGTAGTGTCATGATTTCCTCCGCATCCTTCACAAGTTGATGAAGATGCTAAATTGACTTGATCTAGTTTCTTGGCTATTTCATCAACTTAGGCTACAAGCAAAGAAAAATTATCAATTTCATGAATACCGGCAATTCTTTTTGGATTACTCTTTTCTGATGACCAATGATAGTTATTGGATGCCATTTCTTCAATTAATTCAAGTGCATCTGAATGAATTTTGTTCATAATGGCACCACAGGCTGCTGCATCAATTGTACAATTGATTGAAGGATTTAAACCATTGTAAAAAGTTTGTATCAAGAGCCAATTTGGTACTCCATAATGGAGACATCTTCATTGAAGATCACTGAATTGCTTCCATGCTTCATATAGAATTTATCCATCGGATTGAATGAAACTGGTTATATCATTTCTTTGCTTAGTAGTTTTTAAAGGTGAAAAATATTTTACCAAGAAAGCTGAAGCCAACTGATCTCATATAATGAATTTGCCCGGTGCTTTTGAAAGTAGCCACCTTTTTGCTTTATCTTTTAATGAGACTGGAAAAGTCTAAGATGAATGGCATCATTAGAAACTCCATTGATTCTGAATGTATCACACATTTCCAAAAAAAGTGGCTATGTGTGCATAAGCGTCTTCATTATCCAAGCCATGAAAAATTGATTGTTAGATTAGATTGATGAGTGAAGGCTCGAGCTTGAAATTATTTTCTTGAACTGATGGACTGGTTATGCTTAACCCAATATCTGCAGTGGGCAAAGCATAATATTTTAGAGTTCTTAGTTGAGGTTCTCCCATGATTTCTTTTTCTTTATCCCCTGCCAATGAAAGTTCTTCTTCTTCTAGCATGTTTTCAACTGAAGTTCCTTCTCCTCTTTGTCTTTCTCTTCTTTCCTTGAATTGCCTTCTGCAAAATTTTGCAATTTCATTATTATAGCTTACAAGTTGAGTATTTGGATTATTGCACATGTAACCTTAAAATTTGTAAGGAAAAAAAATGGAAGGACTTAAACTAAAAATAAAAATCCAAAGAAATAATAATTTAATATTATTGATAGTAGAATAGTTGTCTTCCCTAGCAACGGTGCCAAAAACTTGTTAGCGACCTTAATAGCTTGTTGCTTTAAATTGCAAGTGCACAGGTTGTTCACAAGTAATACAATGATAAGTTGAGTATTATTCCCATGAGAAGGTAATTCTAAGTACCAAATAATTAAACTAAAATTAAAATTAAAATATTATGTAATGTAAATTAATGATGATAAACTTAGGGAAGGCCACCTTAATTAATTTACTATGAATTTTCTAAAGCATTGATTTAATTTAAGTTCTTTCTTGATCAATGGTTGGATTTACCTTAATTGAGTTTTAGTTTCTCTCAAGTACAAAAACTAATATTGAATTTGATCTTATGTTTACTCTTGTGATCATAATAATCAAATCAATTCATTAAGCTTTATGAAACTCTTATATCAACCTCTTAACTATTTACCTTATCTCTAAGTGAAAACTTAACCTAAGATTGTTAACTTCTTGGACTAATGTTATGCTTCCACTTTCGCTCCATCATACAATATCTCAATTCAATTAATTATAGGCCAGGTAATTAACGCATTAAAAATTAAAGATAACATTAATCAAAGAAAAAACTTAATTAAATCAAGTAAACATAAATTACTCCATAGTAAATATAATATAAGGGGACAACCCTAAATAGAAATTTAGTTCTTCATAATGAAAATAAAAGCAGGAAAATGATTAAAGACAATAATTGTAAGTATATTAATTTAAAGAAACAAAAAAGATCAAACTCTTATTCTTCTTTGGGTTGATGAAGAGCTCCACTTGAAACTTTGAATTTCTTCTTAGAACCAAACTTCACTCTTTCTCTCTAAAGAAACTATAAAACTCTATCCAAAATATTATAATTTTATAGTAATTTTTACCATGGATCAATTGTTATTTGAAGCTTGAAGAATGCTTGCTTATATAGAGGTTTGGAGGGCTTCTTTTCAAAGTGGGAAATAATTTTTATAAATTTCCTTGAAACATGGAGGGGTTTGCTCCTTAAAATCAGGTTACAATCATTTTTTTGTCCCTACAAGCGTGGCTTTTATGCCATGATCGTGGCCTAGTGATATGTGATGTCTCGCCAATTTGTTGGTGCCTTTTTGTCTCCCACGGGCATGGTTTTTAGGTGCCATGACCGTGGCTTTTATTCATCTTCTGTGACTTTGGATTGCTTTCTCTTCCTTTTTTGGACAGTGAGTGTTTTTATCCCACGGTCATGACTTTTGGATTGCCACGGTCTTGGGATTGCAAATGATTCTGAAACTCAATCTTCTTTTATTTTCTCCCTTAGGCAGTAGTTTTTTCATTCCTATGGTCGTTGCCTTTATTGGATTTGGGGTTTGGTTTCTTAATGATATTCTATTTCTACTCATTATTGTTTGGAGTAGGAGCTGAATTGAATTTGATTGTTATTTGGATGGCTATTTTGAGGTAGTTAGGGTTTTTTTTTTTTAATGTTAAATACTTGATCTAAATGATTTGTTGTTTTAGATAATATAATATTGAAGTTTGTTTCTCTTATTGAACATTGATAAGAAAAATTATTGGATGTGCATTTTGATTAAATTATATAAGCGTGAAATAGGTGCATAAATATGGATACAGGTTGTGTAAATGTGAGCGATGGTTTTAAAATTTTATAATGATTATTTTTTGAAAATAATTAAAATTGTAACTGTCACAAAAAATAATATAAAATATATAAAAAAAATTGCGACAGTTATAACTGTCGCTAAAAGACATAATATAAAATATATAAAAATTATGATGGTTATAAATCATCGCAAAAACATCATATAAATTATATAAAAATATTATGATTGTTAATAACCGTTGTAAAAAGAAATAATATAAAATATATAAAAACATTGAACTATCGTAAAAACATATTATATAAATTATATAAAAAAATTACCACGGTTTTCTTAAATATTTATTAAAAAATATAACGATGGTTTCGCTAACAATCATAAAATTTTTTAAAAAAATTAAAATTAACAATAGCGACGATTTTGTTAAGTGAAATTTAACGACGGTTAACAAATCATCGTAAAATATTATTTGCAACAATTATTCCAACAGTTTGCTAAAACCACCACAAATTACCCTCGCGACGCCTTAGGCTCTATTTGGATGGAGGTATCCTACGGTTTTATAAAGTATGGTAAGGTACAATAAGGTAGAGTAGAGTAGAATAGAGTAGAGTATTAGTTTTTATCATGTGTGGAAGGAAGATATGGTATTTAAAGGTTCAATACATTTTGTTTGTTTAGTTGGAAGGTATCATAAGGTAAGGTTACATATAAAATTACAAATATATCCTTGCATAGTTTAACTCTTGTTTATCTTGAAAAATATCAATGTTATTATTTTTAAATAATGTAAATCTTAATAAATCTTTAATACTAATATATTATTTTTAAATAAAATTGATATATTTTTCAAATTTATATTTTAATATCATGAATAAATATTTATTATTAGTCCCAACAAATATTAATATAATTTTAGGCAAAAAAAATAAACCTTTTTTACATGTCAACAGATTTAAAGAAAAAAGCAAAAATAAAAAAATAACGATATAATTAAATCTGCATATTTTTTTATCATGAATAAATTCGCATATTTAAAAAAAAAACATAACATAATAATCATCAAAATAATAAAAAAATAAAGAAAATACTTACCTTTTTTTAAAGATTAAGCTTAACTGAAACAAAATCCACCACCAATCAAATGAAAGAAAATGAGAAGCAACAAAGAGGTAAAAAATAATAATAACAATAAAGACATGAAATATAAGAATGAAATGTAAACGGACTGGTTAGTCGGTTGATTTAATAAATTTAAGTATTAAATGCTTATTTTTTATCAGATGTATTAATTGCTTGTTGGTTGAAAAAATAATAACAAATAACTATGTAATAATTTTAATATGGAATGGTTAATATTGGAATAAAAATTTAGTTAACCTCCAAAAACCACCATTTTGGAGGTACAATATAATGGAACAAAATTCAGCTTTTTTAACCATTCAAAAACTCCATTTACCTTTTCATACTTTATTAAACCTCCAAATACTGCCTCCAAAAGACAATGCAAATCTTTCAATACTTTATAAACCCTCTGACTAACTCCATCCAAACATGCCCTTAATTGGCAATTAATGGTTTACAAACCGTTAGAAGAGGTATTTAGCGACGGTCTTTAATCATTATAAAATCCCCATTTTTTGTAGTGAATAAAATTTAAAAAAAATGTGTAATATATAATAACATGGTAATATATAATTAATTATTTATAAAAAAGCAGTATGCTCTTAAATTATATAATTAAAATATAAATTCATAATATACATAGTATATAATTATATTAAACAAATCAATAATTATAAAAAAAAAAGTATACAATTACTTTTTTTTTAGAATATTATAGAATTACTTTTAATTTATAAACATTAGGTATTGTTTTCTGAAAGGTAATTTGGGAAAATATTTAAATTTGATATTTATTATGTTTATTTTTAAATGGATTTTATAATTAAAAACTAAAAAATTAGATAAAATTATTCCATATCTAATTAAAATATATCCCACCCAAATATTTTATGTTCAAATAAGTAGAAATATCATTATTATAAAATAAAAAGAACAAATAAATAAAATAATCAAACTAATCGCAATATTTGAGCAAAAAATCTCAAAGAATACAATATGCAAATGCAGATATGCAATATAAACAAAAAACTAACAACATGCATATGTAGATCTAAAACAGAAATACTAAAATAGTTATTAATTATCATAAAACTTTAAAAAAAACACACAAAGTAAAAATATATAAAACAAACATACACATATGCATATACAAGAAATATAATAGATACATAAAAATAAAAAAATCCTAAGTCAAAAATAAAATTTCCCAGATCTAGACTAAATACTAATTGCAACAAAAGAAACAATTAAAAACACCAAACAATAGCTAAAATACACTAAAAACCTAACCATATCTATAAAAACCCTAATAAAATTCGAAACTTTTAGACAAATATTAAAACACAGGCCTATAAACAAACCCCAAATCAAACAATTTACATATTTATAACAATCCGGAAATTAAAATATCTAGATTCATGACTAAAAACCAAAACCATAAACTAAAACAATTAAAAAAAATATACACAAACTTTTATATCAAACAGAAAACACAATTACACAAACATCATCAAAGTGATACAATAAGAAATAAAACATTAGTCGAAAGAAATACTCACAAAAATAAAGAGACTGAGAGTGAGTATCTTCTTTCATCTAAGAAGGGGAAGAGTTAGACAAGAGTGATTGGAGAGGAGAAAGAAGCAGATCATAGAAGAAAAGAAATTTTGACAAATAGAGAGAGAGAGAATGAAATTTTGAGAGAGAGAATTTCAAAGAGTTTAGAGAAGTGAACTAAAGTGTATGTGGTCACTAGGGTTGTGCTTCATAAATTAAGATGCTTATTTAAGCTTAAGAAATGGCGTCATTTTTTATAAGATAAAACAATGTTGTTATATATATAAATTTGTATCGGTCAATTTCGGGTTCACTCGAAATAAGAAATCTCAAATTGACCACCACTCGAACCTAATGTACCATTAAATCTCCCATCCACTCCCATTTGAGAATTGATATTGGACTTATCAAATTTGCAATGAAGCATGCGAGTGGTTGGTTTCAGTCGATTCTTGATTTTCTACACAGCCCTCCTGAATTGGCAGTTTCAAGTTCAAATAAGAAAATAAAAGGAAAAATTATGCTTCTCACCATTTTTTTTTAATTTGTATATATTTTATTTTATATTTTTTAATGATTTTACAAAAATTTATAATAAACTCATAATAAATTTATATAAGTTATCACTTGTATAATAAACATATAATAAATGTTTTATATATTGTATGAGTATATTAAATTTATAAATTGAAAAAAAAATCAGATAAATTTGAAAATACTAATAAAATTTATAACTTTTTTTTAATTTTTTTGACAATTTTATAAAAAAACCAAAGGGAGTTATATAAAAATATCATAAAAATGAAATTTTTTTCAAAAATATAAAAATACTCAATTATATATATACCAAGTACATACACATACACAATATATTTTTTATTGAAATTTTAAAAATGGATTTTTATTTTTTTATTTAAAAAAATATATAACATTAAAAAAGGTTAAAAAATGAGATTTCATGCAATTTCTTAAAAAGAAAAAGAGAGAGACAAATCCAAGAGAGGCGTGCGCTCTTAGCCTAATTAATGATCATCTGTGCAAGTGACCATGGTGTCTCATGTAATGATCACTGGTGCAGATTACCATTTTTCACCTTCTCTTTTTTTATCAAATTATTATTTATTATTTTTCAATTTTACCCCTATTAATAACTAATTTAATAATGGTCATAATCAAAGGTACTTTGTGGAAAAATTATAAATTTTATAGATACCCCATTCAACTTTACTCTTCTCATACAAAAAATTCAATTATCTCTTGCATCTTCGAATTCTCTCAACTTTTAGGCTCTCTAGGGGAAATTTTTGTGTGCATTATTCTCTTGATTTTGAGATTGTAAATTAGGCATTCTTTTTTTTCATTCAAAGAGTTGTTTTTGCAAAATTGATGTCTAACCTATTGTTTTTAAGAGAATTTGCAAATGTAAGGGAATTGCATATGTTGGTGCTAAAGTGGAGAAATGTTAAGGAAGAAAATGAGTGTTGAAGTGGATCTAAGCTGAAAGGCCATGTGGCACTGTTGTTCCACATGCGATTAGCATGGTTGTCTAGATTAAAGTTATTTTGCCTTGAAGAAACTGAAGTCCAGAGGGATTGCAATTTGGCACAGGTCTACTAAACAATAGTGAAACAACTGTGCCAAATCAATAACTATTGGTCAAAGAAAAGAAAGAGAAGAATTGGCATGACTATGCCATGGTAATTATGCATGACCGTACAAATTGGAAAGTTACTGTCTGCGAGAAAATTGGTCAAATCCTTCAAGAAATTTGCTTCCTAACCTTACTAGGAAACTTGATATCACTATATAACTGACCTGAAAACCCTAGGGGAGAGGCATTTGGATATTTTTGGTGATTTTGAGAGAGAAAGGAGGAGGCGAAGTCAAGATCTCCATTCAATCCAAAACCAAGATTCCTGATTTTTTCTTTTAACTTTCTCAACTCTTTCTTTTAATATATTGTTAATTTAGTTCGTAAACATGTTTAAAAACAATTCCTAATTAGTTTTAGTTTTGTTCTTGATTTTCAATATGTGAAACTAAAACCCTTAGTAAAGTTAGATGGATTTAATTTGATTTATCTATAGTGAGCTTGGTGGATATTTAATTCAAAGTTATTCAATTTAATTGTTTTATTATTCTTGTGATTATTGCGTATGATTAGCTGACCATTAATTACATAATCTAAGACATTATGCAAAGTAGAGAAAGTAGAAGTACAATATCAGTTCAAAAGAATAATAACCTTAGGGAATTATATTCAGAGATAAGGTAATACTTAGGAGATTGGTTAAATAATCTTCATCATTTCTAAAGAGTTAAATCAATTCTTGTGATAATGAGAGTAAACATAGGTTTTTGTTTCAATACTTGTTTTAGATCTTGAGAGATAATAGAATATAATTAGGAAAAATTCAATCAATAATCATAAAGAATAAATTTGGATTAATAATATTAGAAAAGCCATGGGGAATCAATTTGATGAAATCTAACCTTGTGATTTTATTACATATGAAGAAAGTCAATTTAATTTAGGAATATTAATTGAAAATTTGAATTTTTGATAATAGCTAATTTAGTGGCTTGTACTTGATTTAATCACCTTCTTTATGAGATCGACATTTTACTTATCACTATATTACTTATTTGCGAACTGTGCACTTGCATTAGACTAAATTCATAGCAATAGATTTCTTAACCACCCCTTCATCAAACTTTCCATTTTTCTATTCCATTATCGTGTTTTCAATTCAAACTCTTCATTTCATTCCATCGTCATGGCTATTTATCATAATTTCAATTATCGTCCATTTATTATCTCAATTTTTACTTACTTCATCTTTATTTATATTCAAATGGCAAGTCTAAAACGTGCATTCAATAAAATAAAAGCATTGATAAGCAATAAATTCCACAACAAAATTATATTCCAACAAAATTATATCGATGTGTTGGATGGAAAAAAAAAAAAAAGGAAATGGATGGTCAACAAGCAACAAATTTGAGCCAAGATAATAAATTGAGAAAATTAAAATATGATATTTTCCTTTTGCATTTTAATAAACATTAAAATGTGGGAGACACAATGAGAGCAAGCATAAGAAAGTGAGCATATGGATGTGTTAGATGAAATAAGAAGAAATGGAAGGCTAACAAGCAATGAATTCGAGCAAAGGTAACAAATTAAGGAAACTGAAATATAATATTTTACTTTTGCATTTTTTAGTAAACATTAAAATGTGGAAGACACAATGAGAGCCCATTGCAACTATTTCATAAGACCTTATGTTTAATTTGAAAAAATGGAAGAAATTTGAGTTGGAT
Source organism: Garcia nutans (assembly GCA_947685225.1). Taxonomy (NCBI): domain Eukaryota; kingdom Viridiplantae; phylum Streptophyta; class Magnoliopsida; order Malpighiales; family Euphorbiaceae; genus Garcia; species Garcia nutans. The sequence goes on from CANTUV010000007.1 coordinate 59,676,336, forward strand.
TGAGAGGTTTTGAGAGTGAAAAAAGAAAAAAGAAAAATCAGGCATGATAAAATAAAGTTTGGAAGCTTTGAGACATTCTAGCAATCTTTAAAATGAGAGAAAATGAGTTAAAATTCATTTTTGGCCAAATTACTATTTATTATTAGCTTCACAAGGAGTGGAAACATGTCAGTAGCAATATGGACTTATTCTTTAGGCATGGTCACCTATAAAATTTAAAAATATTGGAAAATTTAATATAAAAGCAACATAGATGAGGTTATTCATCTGACCCGTCAACCTGGATGACCATATCCAATTTGGTCAAATTGAGCTGGATTAAAATGAAAATGGGCTAAGTCTCAGGTTTCAAATAAAAATTTGAGGTATCTTTAGATCCAGCCTCAGACCCGAGTAAAACAACCTCGGGCCAAACCGGCTATGCCCAGGATAAACTAATCTAACCTAGCACAACTATTCCTTCCTCGTTCTGCTTCCTTGATGAAAGCCCTCCAGCCCCCTCACTAGCTCACCTTACTCTTTCCCTTTAGCTAACCAACCCTCCATTATGACACTACTGTCATCTAGCACTAACAGAGATCTTCCTTTCGTTGTTGGTCAACTAGTCAGAAGGTAGTTTTATTTTTTGTTTTTATTTTTCCTAAATTTCTAATATTATATTTATTTTTCTCCTCTACTCTTCTAGCTTTTTTTTACCCACAAGGCACACATATCTCCTCTCTCTCTTTCTCTCTCTCTCTCTACACACACTCTAACTTGTATTTTTTTTACTTTTTATTTAAATTTTCATTTTGGTTTTTTAATTAAATTGGATATTTGGTTACTTTTTTTATTTTTTTTATCAGTTTTTATTTTGTTTATCTAAACTAAGTGTTATTGCTTCTATATTTTTTTTTTAATTCTAGATTGTGATTGACTGATTATTAAGTATTTATGAAGTATCTGTGGAGCATTTTAGATTACTGTAATTTATGTTTTCGGTGCAAATAAGGGTTGTTTTAAAATCTTATTTTTTTATTCTTGTGATGTAAATATTTCTAAATAGTGAATATTTGTTGTTTCACTATGACAAAAAATGATTTTGTCAATCTTTTTATTGGGTCAAAATTAAGAAACATCAACCCTTCCAATTTTTTTAAACTCATGGGTCGACGCTTTCAAATTGGGTTGGCAATGTGCAATTGCGCATTAACTTTAGAAAAAAAAAATATTATTTTGGACGAAAATAAATTATAAGTTCAAATTAAAAGGTTCCATATGTTTACAAAAAACAAAAGTCCTCTTATTATTTTATCTGTATACAAATCTCATGCTCTCAATCAACTCCTTTTCCATCAAATATGGATCTCCATGTCCTCTTCTTTGTAGCTATCCTAAGCTCAATAGAGAATTAAATTAGTGTGAAATCAGTTGCATCGGTGCTTTCTTTCTAGGTACGAGGAAATATATTTGGATTGGAAATTTCAGGTTTTTTTTTTGTCTTGGATTCTTCTCATAAAATTTATGTGGTTATCAATTTATTTGGAAATGTTTTTGTTTAATCTTACTGGAAGCATAGTTGCATATGTTAGTTTTATATATTATTGAAAATTAATAGAATTTGTTTAAGCTTGTTTTTGAATTTGATTGGTGGCAAATGCCCAAAGGGGTTTTATTGAAATAGATCTTATAGTGTAATTGTTTCCAACATCAACTACATTATCTATGATATTGTGTATTTGATTTTTTTGCGGTTTGTATTTTGAATTTCCTTTGGATTTCATTCTAGATTGCTCTAATTTATGTTTTCGGTGCAAGGAAGGGTTGTTTTTAAATTTTAAATTTTTATTCTTGTGATATGAATATTTCTAAATAGTGAATGTTTGTTGTTTAATTTGATATTCTAACCTTCCAATAGTTTGTTGTGATCAGGATGAAAATGGCTAACCCTTAGTAAGTAATAGAAGTGAAATTGTAAAATCTTTCTTACTTGAAATACCCATATGTGTATATTATTCTAATATTCACATGGTTGCATAATCTTTGAATTTATTTATTATGTAGTAATTAAGTTCATGCTTTTATTTTTTTTTTTTCCTTATCTGCAAGGCGTTTATGTACATTTCTTTTTTGAAATGTTGAATTATATATTCTATTTTATTTTCGTGAGTAATTACATCAATTTTTATATATAATATTTTGTACAATGAAAATTGTAGAATGTATATTAATATATATATACATAAGAAAATCACTAATGAAGAATATTTTAAAAAAATAAAAATATATATATAGGCATAAAAACAGTTGGGCCCGAGTGATCCAAGTGGACCGGACTACTAAAGCCACAACATGGACTTCAAGCTCATTCCTGCAATCTAAAGAATATTTAGACTGGGCCTTAGGGCATAGACAATGGTATATTGCTCAACAACATGGCTATATTCAGCAACATGGGTATGTTGGTGAGCAATATGGCTACGTTCAACAATATGGCATTATGGCTATGTTCACTACTATGTTAATCTCCAACAATGATAATTACTCCATTTCTTTCCAATCTAACATAAAATCCATATCTATATTTATATATAATACTAAAACAGATAACGTTGTTATAATATTATGTCACATGTCTCGCCCTCATTTTGACATGTGTATTAATTTCTTAAAATTTCAAATTAAGTTATTATTTATTATAATAAATATTTATTTGATATTTATTTAGAGAATTTAAATAAAATTAGAATATTATTTTTGATATTGATAAAAATTAGCTATTATCTAATAATATAAATTAATATTTTATATTAAATTTAAAAAAATTAAAAGATTGGAAAAAAATAATTACGAACAAAGTAAAAAGAATTGGATTTTGTTACAAAAATTATATTATAGTATCAATTCCAAGGCAAATAAATTTAGAATCATTGGTGTTTTTATAGTTTTTTTTTTTAAAAATAGTAATAGATAATAATTATAATGTCTGAAATTTTAAATATTGATTTTTTACATTAAGTGTATATATAAGTATAAATTGGATTGATTATAATATTATATGTGATTTGTGTATTTAGAATTGATAGAAATAAAGTTGATTAAGCTTTAAAATGTAAAAAATTAAATTTAAGTATGGATTTAATCGGTAATTCTATAAAATAATTTTAAAGGGACAATAAATTATGGAAATGCACTTATGGCCCTGAAATGTAATTTTATTGTAATTGGAATGTGAAATATGAATAATGGAGCTTTAAAATAATTAAAATAATTACTTTTACGATTTTACGAAATTAAAAAATTGGATTAAAGGAAAATTAAATAAAATAGGTGTATCGAAATAAGAATATGAGCAAGTGTATAGAATTAAAACCCTAAATAATATAAAAAGTGAAAATTCTCAACACACTTCCATCATTTTCTTCTTCCTTGGCCGAGACACCCTCTTCACCAACACCATCTTCATTTGTCTTCTTTCTTTTCCATCTCTTTACTTAAAAACTGAAGGACCCATGCATAGTGCATAACCCATATTTTTAATAGGATTTAGTAATTTTATGAGTGAATTCACAAGAAAATCATCTTCAAGTCCAAGGATTGAATAGAAGAGTGATGGAAGAGCAATTTTAATAAGGTTAGTGCTTGTATATTACATATTTTTCTATTATTTGAGTTTTATTTGAATTTGAATTGCTTATGTAACATTTGATTTGATTAAATGGAATTATTGTGAAATAAATTGTATATTGATGGTTTGTAAAGAACATGAGTATGAAATTGTATTTCTTTGATAGTAAAATCATTGTTGTAATGCACAAAGAGTATATTTATTGGTTTTTAAATGAAATTGTTTTTAAATTAATTAAAGAACCATTCAAATATTGATTTAGGGTTTTGGAACCAATTTAAGGTTTGGAAGTTTAGGGTTATGGAATATCTAACTTTGAGAATATGTATATTATTGAAAGAGTGTTTATTAAATGATTGACTTAGAACCAAGTCTAGAAGAACTTTAGAAATAATTAAAAGTGGATTTATATGGTTATGGAGGAATTTGGTATTTAGAAAAGAAAATCATTTACTTTGATAATTATGGTTTAAATGATAGTTGGAGTTACTAGAATGTTAAATTAATTGATTTTGAACTGAATTGTATTTATGGATCTAAATGATTATTTAAAGGTTAATAGTTGGAGAATTAAAATGTTGAATTATTTGTTTATGGATAGAAAATGTATATGGAGCTAATGGCTATTATATATTTAGATAACTTTAATTTAAGTCATATTAAAAGTTAATTATAATAGCATTTATAGAATCATATGATTAAGTTATGCATAGGCAAAAGAATATAAGGGAAGGAAATGAATACTATCATTGAATGAGAACTGAAGTGGAAATGATTAACTTGAGTAAGAAAGACTAGTATTTAACTTAATATAATTTAATGTAAGTATATTGAATTATACTTGATTGATTTATTTATGAAAGTTTAGATTTGAATTTGATTGCATTATTAGAGTGCTGGATATTATTTAATTGATTTAAGCGAACAAAGTCAGTAGTGATATCTTGATTAAATATTGAAAATAATTATAGTTATCGGTAGGTTGTCTATAAGATTGAAATGATGACAATCCATCAAATGGTAAACTTAGAAAGTAACAAAAAAAAATATGAGGAAAGTATTAATATATGACTTTGGATATTCAAAATAAATATATAGTTAGAAAATGGATAAATGATGATTGCATAAGATTATTAGATTTTGGATTATTTTTGGAGAAATAAGATAACTTGATAAACAAAGAAAGAAGATTGATAGAATGATGAATAATCAGTGACTTAATACAATTTAGAAAGGAAGATAAAGAAAACAAAGAGGAGAAGTGAAGGATTAATTAAGTGATGAAAGCTATAATTTGAAAATAGTATATAAATATAAAAACTGTATACCTAATATATACCTGACATCAACATTATTGGGTGACTTAAGATAATTTATAAATTGTATATAGAAGTGCTTGGTGAATTAAGTGAAAGTGAAAATTCCATTTGGAATTTATTGTTACAATAAGAATGTAACACCTTTAATTTTTGAAAATTAAATAAAATAAATTAAAATTAAATTGGATAAATTAAATAAATGATTTAAATAAAAAATGAAAGGATTTTAAGTGATAAAGTAGAATGTATATTTTAAATATATTTGAAGTAAATGTGACATATATAAGACATATACATATACCTAAGATATACATCACATATATATTATGTATAATTATTTGTAGGAAAAGTTTATTTTTAATTAATTAATAATAATAATAACAAGAGAGAGAAGTGGAAGCCAAAATATGGAAGAAGATGATTGGTGGGTTGTTATTAATTAATTAATAAATATATTAAATATATATATAGATAAGAATGGATTGAAAAGAGAAGAGTTATTTCTTTTCCTTCTTCTTCGTTCCTTGAACATGAGCTAGAGAGAGAGAGAGAGAGAGAGTAAGGGGAGCTTCATCCTTCTTCCATACACCAAGGAATTTCAAGAGATTTAAAAGTGGATATTGAAAGTTTAGCAAGAATTCAAGTAAGTATTTATCTTTAAGCTTGTTTTTATGTGATTTCATATATATATATATATATGTATAACATGGTTAATGAGAGAAAGTGATGATTGATTGAATAAGATGATAGTTATGAGATGTTGGAATTATATATGTGTTGAATTGATGGGTAAATCATGGGTATTAACTAAAGTTATGAATAAGGATTGTGTAGAGATGAGTTTGGGAATGATTGTGTTAAAATGGCTGAGTGTACGAAATGCATAATTTTTTCTGATACAGCCATGTCATTGGGCGTGTTAACGGTATTGAGTTTCAATATTGATGACATGACCAGTAACACGGCCATGTCTCTGAGCATGTCGTAGCTATTGTAAGGCAAGATAATTGACACAGCTAGTAACATGCCCGTGTTATTAGGTATGTCAAAATTTTTGTAACGTAGGAGTAATGACACGGGCAACAACATGCTTTTGTCATTGGACATGTCAAAGTTTCTGTAAAAGTGGGTTAATGACATGGTCATTAATACGCACATGTTGTTGGACGTGTCACTTGAGGATATTGCCCAAAATAACTCTTGTCTTTGTCTTTCATTTGTAATTCCTAATTTAAATGGTTTGATGTTGAGAATGTCTTAGAATGTGATATTAAATGGTTATTTATGATCACATTTGGCTTAGGTATTAAGAGAGAGTAGTTTGCCCAACACTAGAGTTGAAGGGCAACTTAGAAGAGAAGGTTGGAGGGAGTTTAGAAGCTTGAGTGCTTTCTAAGGTAAGTACAAACTTTTGATAAATTTGATATGTTGGCATTAAATTAGGCTTAACACATTTTAGATGAAAAATGTGTTAAGCTACTTGATACATGAACATTGTGTTGTGACATGCAAATTGTCATATATGCATTATGAAAAGCCATTATTGATGGCTAGATTGAATAAAATGTGAATTATGTGCAAAATGTGAAAATGACCCAAAGTGATTGAGCAATGTGGTTTTTTTTATGAAATATCTTATGTTGAGATGAAATGTTGAAATGAAATGGCATTGATATGAATGAGGAAAAAAATGGGAAAAATGAGAAATAAATTGATGGTGGAAAATGTAAATTAATTGTGTGCCTAGTATGTTATTCAATTTCAGAGTTCTGTATTTGGCGGCATGTCTAAAAGGTTATTCTCGCTATTTGCCTTCGGGGCTAGATGCTTGGAGTCACTATGATATGATTTGCCTTCGGGGGTAACTTTTGAGCATTTCTTGATTTGCCTTCGGGGCTAGATACTTGGTGTCATTATGGACCAAAATAGTAACTCTGAAATTTGAATAATATATTAGTTTATTTGGGCTCATGCTTGCGTATGTATTTGTATGAATTATTAATTGATGAAAGAATATATTTAATAGTGAGCTTGGATGCCACATTGTGACATAGCATATAAGCATTTTACATTGGCATTATTTTTAAAGTTTTATTATTATCAAAGTTTGTACCGCTAGACTTTTGGCTTAGCGGGATTGTAATTTATCGCGCAGGTGACAAGGGTGATCTAGTAGAGCTGGAGAGTTCTACTAGACCTAGTCAGGTCTAGGCTTGCGTTTGTTGAGCTTTAAGTGTGTTGCTACATCAATATCATAGCCATTTTGCCAGCATGTATATATTTTATATCATATTACTTTTTAATATTATGTATATTATATTATGTTTTGGAGTATAAATATATATATTGTAAATTATAAAGAATATTTTGAATAATTGAGTAAAGTGAGGTTTTATATATTTATATATATATATATAAATATATATGCATAAATGTTTTAAGGAATGGGAAATAAGAAAATTTTTATTAAACCGGGTTGTGATATTTTTATACCATATACGTGTATTTTACATATACTGTGTGTATTATACTTTTATAGGGTATAAGGGTCTTGCATTTATTTTGGTATTAGAGCCTAGATTTGAAATTCTCAACTTAGGTGGATTGTTAGAGAGAGAAAATAAGGATTTTACATATGGTTTTCAATTGTGATACATTATTTGGCACTGACACTTTTTGATTTTTGATGTGGCAATTTCTATTGTATTTACAGAAATAGGTGGTTATGGCATCTCAGATGCATAAGTCTGCAGAGGGTAGTGCAGAGAGTGTAGCTCTTGATGAGGGTAGAGTTGGATCTGGTGTTGAGTCTGTTGGTGTGGCATTTGCTTATGTGCCTATTAGACCAGCAACTGAGGAGATTTCACCGGACTGGGTACAATATATAGTGGAGCTGTAATATCCTAAAATATACCCTAGATGTTTCGGGTTTTACTATTTTTATAATTGGATTTATTGTATATGTTTTATTGGAAGAGAAAAGGGTTTTTAAAGAGAGTGTATATGTGATGTATATTAGAATATATATATATAACTTATATTTAGGTCAATGGAAAGTCAAAGAATGGAGATAGTGGAAGAAGATATTTATTTGTGTTTAAATTTATAATTAATTAATAAGGAAATAAATGAATGGAGGAGGTTTATTTGAATTGTTTAATATTTTAAGTGCTTGGATGAGAGAGTTTTGAGGAAAAAGGGAGTTTGACTTTGGGTTTCTCTTTCTTCTTTCCTTCTCCTTGTCGTGGATCATCTTCTTCTTTTCTTTGCAATTGTTTGGCCGGTTATTCAAAGGGAAAGAGAGCAAGAGAGGTGTTTGAACTTCTAAACTCAAATTGAAGGAAGAATCTAAGGATTAAGTTGAAGATTTGTGAAATTTCTTTATTTAAAGTAAGTGTTCTCTTAATTTCCTTTGTTGTTTTTGAAGTTGTGATTAAGTTTGGTTGTTGATAGTTGATGTTAGGAGTGTGTTGCTTGATTGAGATGTGTTTTTGAATGTGTAAGTCTTTTGGTTTTGGATTTTGGGGTTTGATTGAAGAAAAGAGTAATTTTGTTGGTAAGGTAGAGATGTGTTGATGTTAAGGGTTTGGAGTGATGAGTATGAATTGTGATTTGTGTTTGATGTGTGTGTGTTTTGGTTTGTTTTGGTGTTGTTGCAAGTTTAAGATGGTTTTTGGGTAAGTTTGGTTAAGTTTGTTTGAAGTGGATGTTGGTGGAAAGGATAGAATTGTTGATTGTAAGTTGGTGTGGCCGAAATCTGAGTTTTTGGCCTGACACGCCCAAGAGCACGTCCAGGTCTTTAGGCATGTCAATTGATTGTGAGGCAGTAGGTGTGACACGACCATTAACACGCCCGTGTTAGTGAGTGTGTCATAGCTACTGTGAGTTTGGAGAATTGACACGACCATGAACACGTTCATATGGTTGGACGTGTCAATACTTCTGAGGGACAGAATATATTACACGCCCAGTGACACGCCCGTGTGGGTGAGCGTGTCAATATTTCTGTGTTGTGGAGTTAGGGAACGGTCAGGAACACGCCCGTGTGGGTGAGCGTGTCCAGTTTAGGGTTTGCCCTAATTGATTCTTAGCCTTATGATCTTATGAGGGTTTCTTCATTCTTTTGGAATAGGTTGTGAAGAAAGTGAATTACCCTAATTTAAGAGGTGTTAGATTCTTGAAGGAATAAGTGTTTAGAGTTGTGAGGATTGTTGTTAAGGTAAGTACAAGTTCTTCATTTATGCATATATTTATATGATCTAGAGGTTTATCATATGTGATTGTAAATGTTATGTTGTGTATATTGCGAATTGCTATGCATACATATATATATACACTTGAATAATGAAATATGAGATGTGAAACTAATGTGGTTGATTATGATGATATGGAATTGGAAATGTGAAAGGTATGAGTTATAAGATCATGATTGTTGAGGCATGATTGCCTAATGGATTGTGGATTGAGAAATAAAGTTTAAAATGAAATAATTGTATGTCTAATATGTTGATTCAACTTTCAGAGTTCTGTATTTGGCGGCATGCCTATGAATCACTAGATAGGCGAAATGGGATGGCCCGTAAGCCGATTCTAGTTGAAAAATGTGAATATGAATCACTGGATAGGCGAAATGGGATGGCCCGTAAGCCGATTCCAGTTGAAAAATGTGAAATGTGAATTAAAGTAACAGTCTAGCCGGGTTGAGGATCTCCTCGATTAGTCGGGTTGATGGTCCAAGAGACTGGGTCTGTTACACTATCCATGGATAGAGATATGATATATGTTGCCTACAGGCTTGATTATTGTGATTATGGACTAAAGCAGAAACTCTGAACTTTGAATAACATATTAGTGTGTTGTGGGCCCTGTCTGTCTTGGTTTTCAATGTGGTTATTGTATGATGAAGTAATGAGTAGTGATAATACATATAATGTCATGAAATGATTATAATATATAAGCAACCATATGAAATATGAATATAGCTTGATAAGCTATGATGAACAAGATATAACTTGAAATGCAATATTCCTTTGAACAATGCATAAAACTTGATTGTATGACATGGACATTGCATCATAGCTTAATGATACTATAGCTTGTATTACTAAGCCGTTGGCTTAGCGCGATTGTGATTCATCGCGCAGGTGACAGAGGAGAACCCGAGAGTTCTGCTAGACCGAGTGAGTCTAGACATTGAGGAGTTGCTTTAGAGCTTAAAGATCAGAGAGAGTCAAGCTGCCAATCATGTATATATTTTATGTTTTGTAATCTTTGATCTTAATGTATATGAAATTGTAAATATTTCTAAAATTTCCGCTGCGGAGTCATTAAACGTTTTGTTTCTATCTATTGGGACGTATAATTTCTATTATACATTTTATATTTGTTTTACTTGATTTTATTAAAGATGTGTCTTGTGTATTTTGTAAACTGTGACCTTTCTATATTCAGTATACGTATATTACGATCATTTAAGCATGCTGTGTACGTATACGGAATATAGGGGTGTTACAATTATTTTGGTATCAGAGCCTAGGTTTGAGATTCTCAACCTAGGTCAACTATAAGGAAAAGAATCTTTTGGTTTTAAAAAGTCGGATTTTGAATATAATACATGTTTGGTATTGGCAGACTCTGATCTTTAATAAGGTGTATTCTACTATGATTGCAGATATAGGCTGTGATGGATCCTCATTCACATCAGTTTGTTGAGGGAAGTGCGGAGAGTGTAGCTCCAGATGAGGGTAGAGATGAGGCTAGACTTGATAGAGCCGGTGAGGCACCTGCTTCTGGGTCAGGGAGACCAGTTGGTGATGAGGTTCCACCAGCTTGGTTCAGGCATATGATGGAAATGATGAGACAAGCACCAGTGCAACCACCGCCGCCGCCACCTCAGCCTCAGGTACCAATGAGACAGTATGATAAGTTGAGGAAGTTTGGAGCAGAAGATTTTCTGGGTACTGTCGATCCAGCAGTGGCTGAGCAGTGGCTAGACAAAGTACAAAGGATATTTATCCAGTTGCAAGCCACTTCAGAGGAAAAATTTGATTATGCCAGGTCATTGTTGCAGAAGGACGCCTATGATTGGTGGAAGACTGTGCCTCATGCCATGGACGATCCACCTACTTTGTCTTATGCTGATTTTCTCAGAGAGTTTGAGCTGAAGTATACTCCGAGGGAGTATAAAGATGTGAAGAAAATGGAGTTTTTGAGTTTGAGGCAAGATCACCGGACAGTGACAGAGTACGAGGTTGAGTTCATCCGGTTAAGCCATTATGCTGGAGGTATTATATCTGATGAGATTGACAGATGTAGAAGGTTTGAGGAGGGATTGAGGCCCTCAATTATGTGTCTTGTGGCTGGTTCCAGATACCAGGAATTCTCCCAGCTTGTTGCAGCAGCTAGGAGTATAGAGAGAGCCCAGGGCATTGCAGCATCTGCTTCTGAGGAGGAGACTAGAGGGAGAAGACCCTAGTTTGAGGCAGGGTCTTCATTTGTTAAGAGAGGCAGAGGGAGCTTTGTTCCCAAAGTTGGGAGGAGTCAGAGGCCGGCTGGTAGGTCAATGCAGTACCAGAGGCAGAGACCGCGACCTACAGCTTCTGTGGCGAGTGCTCCGACCCCAGTGATTCAGAGATCCACTCCACCGGTATGTGAGCTTTGTGGTAAAATTCATGTGGGTGCTTGTCGGAGGATGGGTGGATCAGGTATGTGCTTTCGTTGTGGATCGCCTGACCATTTTATTAAAGAGTGTCCTGAGAGGCAGGAACAGAGGTCAGTGGATTCTGCAGCTACACGGCAGAGTTTTAGCAGGGGAGGTAGAGGAAGTAGAAGTTTTGGTCGAGGAGTTAGATCTGGGTTCATTCAGAGAGGAGGATCTTCATTTAGAGACAGTAGACCGGATGAGGCAGGATCTTCCCAGAGAGTTTATGTGATGCAGAGGCAGCCAGATGCTTCAGCTGTCATTGCTGGTATTTTCTCTTTATTTGGCATTTCAGTACTTGCTTTGATTGATCCAGGATCTACTCATTCATATCTTAGTGCATCTGTATTGCCTGTGTCTGAATTGCATTCTGAGTCTTTAGGATTTGATGTGTTGGTGACAAATCCTTTAGGGCATAGTGTGATTGTTAGTAAGGTGCACCGAGATTGTGCAATTGTGGTGCAAGGTGAGGAGTTCCGTGGTGATTTGATTGAAATGTCATTTAAAGAGTATGATTTGATTTTAGGCATGGATTGGCTGTATAGACATGGAGCTGTAGTAGATTGTAAGAAGAAGAGTGTGACATTGAGAACTAGTGATGATAGAATTATGATGGTATCTAGTGAGCAGAGGCAACTCGCATCCTTGTTGATTTCAGCTATTTCAGCTAGGAAGTTGATTAGGAAAGGGTGTGAAGCTTATCTTGCTCATGTGTTGGATACCAGAGTGGTAGATTCTCAACTTGACAGCATTCCCACAATTTCAGAATTTCCAGATGTGTTTCCAGAGGAGTTACCAGGATTGCCTCCTGAGAGAGAGGTGGAGTTTGGTATTGATTTGTTGCCAGGTACCACTCCTATCTCTATTACTCCTTATAGAATGGCACCTGTTGAATTGAGAGAGTTGAAGGTGCAGTTACAGGAGTTACTGGATAAGGGATTCATTCGCCCTAGTGTTTCGCCATGGGGAGCTCCTGTTTTGTTTGTTAAGAAGAAAGATGGTACTATGAGATTGTGTATTGATTATAGGCAATTGAACAAGGTAACTATCAAGAATAAATATCCTTTGCCTAGAATTGATGATCTCTTTGATCAATTGAAGGGAGCAACTGTGTTTTCCAAGATTGATTTGAGATCAGGGTACCATCAGTTGAGGGTTAGAGCTGAAGATGTTTCTAAGACAGCTTTTCGTACAAGGTATGGACATTATGAGTTTTTAGTAATGCCTTTTGGATTGACGAATGCACCTGCTGCTTTTATGGATTTGATGAATAGGGTGTTTAGGCCCTATTTGGATCAGTTTGTGGTAGTTTTCATTGATGATATATTGGTGTATTCGCGGAATGAAGAGGAGCATAATAAGCATCTGCGGATTGTGTTGCAAATCTTGAGAGAGAAGCAATTGTATGCTAAGCTGTCGAAATGTGAGTTCTGGCTTGATCAAGTAGTTTTTCTCGGTCATATAATTTCAGCAGATGGTATTAAAGTTGATCCGAGTAAAGTTGAAGCTATTTTGAATTGGAGTCCACCAAAGTCTGTGACTGAAGTTAGAAGTTTTCTGGGTTTGGCAGGCTATTACCGACGGTTTGTAAAAGGTTTTTCCCTAATAGCTACTCCACTTACCAGACTACTTCGAAAGGGAATTAGATTTGTATGGATTGATCAGTGTCAATCTAGTTTTGAGCAGTTGAAAGAAATGTTGACTCAAGCGCCAGTTCTTACTTTACCCGTGGAAGATAAACCATATGTGATCTACAGTGATGCTTCACATAGTGGGTTGGGTTGTGTGTTGATGCAAGAGGGTAAAGTGATAGCTTATGCTTCTCGACAGTTGAAGCCGCATGAGCTTAACTATCATACCCATGATCTGAAATTAGCAGCCATTGTGTTTGCATTGAAGATTTGGCGACATTATCTGTATGGAGAAAAGTGTTTTATTTATACTGATCATAAAAGTTTGAAATATTTGGGGGTTCAAAGAGAGTTGAATCTTCGGCAGAGGCGATGGTTGGAGTTGATTAAAGACTATGACTGTTTGATTGATTATCATCCCGGTAAGGCAAATGTTGTTGCTGATGCCTTGAGTCGGAAGTCTTTAGCAGGTTTGACTGTTTATTCGCTCTCGTTGCTTGTTGAATTGAGAGCGTTGTGTGTTAGTTTTGTATCTTGTGATGATGGTGCATTGTTGGCACAGTTGCAGTTGAAACCAGTGTTGTTGGATCAGATTAAAGAAGCTCAAGTGGCTGACGAGAAGATTCAAAAGATTGTTTTAAATTGTCAGAATGGAAAGAGTCGAAATTTTATTGTGAGAAATGATGGGAGTCTTTGGTTTAAGAACAGATTGTGTGTACCTGATGATGCTATTTTGAGAAAGATTATTTTAGAAGAAGCACATCAGTCAGTGTTTGCTATGCATCCGGGCAATACAAAGATGTATCATGATTTGAGACAGGATTACTGGTGGTCCGGTATGAAGAGAGACATAGTGGAGTTTGTATCCAGATGTCTCACATGTCAGAGGGTAAAAGCTGAGCATCAAGTTCTAACAGGGTTGCTTCAACCTTTGTCAGTGCCTGAATGGAAATGGGAAAGAGTGACAATGGATTTTGTGTCTGGTTTACCATTGACACAAAGGAAGCATGATGTTATTTGGGTAATTGTTGATAGGTTGACTAAGACAGCTCATTTTCTTCCGGTTCGGATGGATTACTCTTTGGAGAGGTTAGCTGAGCTGTATATCCATGAGATTGTGAAGCTACATGGTATCCCAATTTCTATAGTGTCTGATCGAGATCCCCGGTTTACTTCCAGGTTTTGGAAGAGTTTACATGGTGCTTTGGGTTCTCGACTTCATTTCAGCACTGCTTTCCATCCGCAGACGGATGAGCAGTCTGAGAGGGTGATACAGATTATTGAGGACATGTTGAGAAGCTGTGTCATTGATTTCTCGGGAAGTTGGGATGGACTCTTGCCACTTGTTGAATTTGCTTACAATAACAGTCATCAATCCAGTATTGGTATGGCACCATTCGAAGCGTTATATGGTAGACGGTGTAGGACACCTCTATGTTGGAATGAGCTTGGTGAAGGTAAGTTAGTTGGTCTAGATTTGGTTAAAGAAACTGAAGAGAAAGTGAAAATGATTCGAGATAGATTGAAAGCAGCTTCAGATCGACAGAAGTCTTATTCAGATTTAAAAAGGAGAGACATAGAGTTTGATGTTGGAGCTAAGGTATTTTTGAAAGTGTCTCCTTGGAAAAAGATATTAAGGTTCGGTCGAAAGGGAAATTGAGTCCTCGTTTCATTAGACCGTATGAAGTTTTGGAGAGAGTTGGGCCAGTTGCTTATCGGCTTGCTTTGCCACCTGAGTTGGATAGGATCCATAATGTATTTCATGTTTCTATGTTGAGGAGATACAGGTCGGATCCATCTCATGTGTTGCCAATTGAATCTATCGAAGTGAGTCCAGATTTGACATTTGAAGAGGAACCAGTTGCTATCTTGGCACGTGATGTGAAAGAGTTGAGAAATAAGAAAGTGCTTTTGGTGAAGGTTCTATGGAAGAATCATGGAAGAGAAGAAGCCGCTTGGGAGAGTGAGCAATCAATGCGAGATCAATATCCTCAACTATTTCAGACTTGATATCAGGTAATTTCGAGGACGAAATTTCTTTTTAGAGGGGGAGAATTGTAATATTCCAAAATATACCCTAGATGTTTTGGGTTTTACTATTTTTATAATTGGATTTATTGTATATGTTTTATTGGAAGAGAAAAGGGTTTTTAAAGAGAGTGTATATGTGATGTATATTAGAATATATATATATAACTTATATTTAGGTCAATGGAAAGTCAAAGAATGGAGATAGTGGAAGAAGATATTTGTTTGTGTTTAAATTTATAATTAATTAATAAGGAAATAAATGAATGGAGGAGGTTTATTTGAATTGTTTAATATTTTAAGTACTTGGATGAGAGAGTTTTAAGGAAAAAGGGAGTTTGACTTTGGGTTTCTCTTTCTTCTTTCCTTCTCCTTGTCGTGGATCATCTTCTTCTTTTCTTTGCAATTGTTTGGCCGGTTATTCAAAGGGAAAGAGAGCAAGAGAGGTGTTTGAACTTCTAAACTCAAATTGAAGGAAGAATCTAAGGATTAAGTTGAAGATTTGTGAAATTTCTTTATTTAAAGTAAGTGTTCTATTAATTTCCTTTGTTGTTTTTGAAGTTGTGATTAAGTTTGGTTGTTGATAGTTGATGTTAGGAGTGTGTTGCTTGATTGAGATGTGTTTTTGAATGTGTAAGTCTTTTGGTTTTGGATTTTGGGGTTTGATTGAAGAAAAGAGTAATTTTGTTGGTAAGGTAGAGATGTGTTGATGTTAAGGGTTTGGAGTGATGAGTATGAATTGTGATTTGTGTTTGATGTGTGTGTGTTTTGGTTTGTTTTGGTGTTGTTGCAAGTTTAAGATGGTTTTTGGGTAAGTTTGGTTAAGTTTGTTTGAAGTGGATGTTGGTGGAAAGGATAGAATTGTTGATTGTAAGTTGGTGTGGCCGAAATCTGAGTTTTTGGCCTGACACGTCCAAGAGCACGTCCAGGTCTTTAGGCGTGTCAATTGATTGTGAGGCAGTAGGTGTGACACGACCATTAACACGCCCGTGTTAGTGAGTGTGTCATAGCTACTGTGAGTTTGGAGAATTGACACGACCATGAACACGTTCATATGGTTGGACGTGTCAATACTTCTGAGGGACAGAATATATTACACGCCCAGTGACACGCCAGTGTGGGTGAGCGTGTCAATATTTCTGTGTTGTGGAGTTAGGGAACGGTCAGGAACACGCCCGTGTGGGTGAGGGTGTCCAGTTTAGGGTTTGCCCTAATTGATTCTTAGCCTTATGATCTTATGAGGGTTTCTTCATTCTTTTGGAATAGGTTGTGAAGAAAGTGAATTACCCTAATTTAAGAGGTGTTAGATTCTTGAAGGAATAAGTGTTTAGAGTTGTGAGGATTGTTGTTAAGGTAAGTACAAGTTCTTCATTTATGCATATATTTATATGATCTGGAGGTTTATCATATGTGATTGTAAATGTTATGTTGTGTATATTGCGAATTGCTATGCATACATATATATATACACTTGAATAATGAAATATGAGATGTGAAACTAATGTGGTTGATTATGATGATATGGAATTGGAAATGTGAAAGGTATGAGTTATGAGATCATGATTGTTGAGGCATGATTGCCTAATGGATTGTGGATTGAGAAATAAAGTTTAAAATGAAATAATTGTATGTCTAATATGTTGATTCAACTTTCAGAGTTCTGTATTTGGCGGCATGCCTATGAATCACTAGATAGGCGAAATGGGATGGCCCGTAAGCCGATTCTAGTTGAAAAATGTGAATATGAATCACTGGATAGGCGAAATGGGATGGCCCGTAAGCCGATTCCAGTTGAAAAATGTGAAATGATAAATGTGAAATGTGAATTAAAGTAACAGTCTAGCCGGGTTGAGGATCTCCTCGATTAGTCGGGTTGATGGTCCAAGAGACTGGGTCTGTTACACTATCCATGGATAGAGAAATGATATATGTTGCCTACAGGCTTGATTATTGTGATTATGGACCAAAGCAGAAACTCTGAACTTTGAATAACATATTAGTGTGTTGTGGGCCCTGTCTGTCTTGGTTTTTAATGTGGTTATTGTATGATGAAGTAATGAGTAGTGATAATACATATAATGTCATGAAATGATTATAATATATAAGCAACCATATGAAATATGAATATAGCTTGATAAGCTATGATGAACAAGATATAACTTGAAATGCAATATTCCTTTGAACATTGCATAAAACTTGATTGTATGACATGGACATTGCATCATAGCTTAATGATACTATAGCTTGTATTACTAAGCCGTTGGCTTAGCGCGATTGTGATTCATCGCGCAGGTGACAGAGGAGAACCCGAGAGTTCTGCTAGACCGAGTGAGTCTAGACATTGAGGAGTTGCTTTAGAGCTTAAAGATCAGAGAGAGTCAAGCTGCCAATCATGTATATATTTTATGTTTTGTAATCTTTGATCTTAATGTATATGAAATTGTAAATATTTCTAAAATTTCCGCTGCGGAGTCATTAAAAGTTTTGTTTCTATCTATTGGGACGTATAATTTCTATTATACATTTTATATTTGTTTTACTTGATTTTATTAAAGATGTGTCTTGTGTATTTTGTAAACTGTGACCTTTCTATATTCAGTATACGTATATTACGATCGTTTAAGCATGCTGTGTACGTATACGGAATATAGGGGTGTTACAGGAGCTGTTGAGGCATGCTCCAATTCAGCAACCACAGACACCACCACAGCCGTAGCCGCAGCAGCAGTTCTAGACATAAAAAGTATGACAATCTGAGGAAATTTGGAGCCACAAATTTTATTGGCACTACAGACCTTGCTGTAGCAGAGAAATAGCTGAATAGGGTCCAGAGAGTATTTATTCAGCTATAGGTTAGTTCAGAGGAGAAGTTTGATTATGCTAAATCACTTCTGCAGGGGTTTGCCTATGAGTGGTGGAAGACGGTTTCCCATGATACAGCTGATCCACTAGTTTTGACCTATGCCGATTTTCTAGGAAAATTCAAGAAGAAGTATACTCCGAGGAAGTATAAGAATGCTGAAAGGATGGAATTTCTAAGTTTGAGGCAGGACACCAGGACATTGATTCAGTATGAGATTGAGTTCATTTGGCTGAGCCAGTATGCTGGAGGAATTATTTCAAATGAGTTTGATAGATGTCGGAGGTTTGAGGAAGGGCTGTGACCCTCTATCATGTGTTTAGTGGTAGGTTCTCAGTATCATAATTTTTCTCAGTTGGTTTGCAGCTGCTAGGAGTGTAGAGAGGGCATAGGATTTGCAGCAGCAGCCAGAGTAGAGGAGAGCAAAGGTAGGAGATCCCAAGGTGAGGCAGAGTCTTCATCATCAAAGAGAGGCCAAGGGGGATATCCTCAGAGGTTCAGTAGGAGCCAAGGGTAGTCTGGCAGGTCAGCACAACAGCAGAGGAAGAGATCTGAAGCCTCAGTGGCTAGTGCTCTGACCCCACTAACTTAGAGGCATGCTCCACCTACCTGTGTTCATTGTGGCAGGGCACATAGAGGTGTTTGCTGGAGGATAGGTGCACCAGCAGTGTATTATAGATGTGGATCACCAGAAATTTTCTCAGAGATTATCCAAAGCCGCTAGATGATAAATAGACAGATACAACAGTTTCTAGACCCAGCATCAGAGGGGGTCATGGTGGCAGAGATTTTGATAGAGGTAGTCGATCAGGGTCTGGTCAGAGAGGAGGTTCTACAGCAGGGAGTAGACCAGAGGATACAGGGCTATCTCAGCGGGTTTATGTGATGCAGAGGCAGCCGAATACTTCAGATGTTATAGCCGATAATTTTATTTTATTTGGTATTGTAGTTCTTGCATTGATAGACCCCAAGTCAACTCATTCATACATTAGTGCATTCATACTGCCTATGAGTGATTTGCATTTTGAGTCCATAGGATTTGGTGTTTTGGTTATAAATTCTTTAGGGTATAGTGTTGTGGTTAGCAGGGTGTACCAAGATAGCCCTATTGTTCAAGATAAGGAGTTTCTCAGTGACCTAATTGAGATGTCTTTTAGGGAGTATAATCTGATTCTGGGCATGGATTGATTATCCAGGCATGGGGCTGTATTAGACTATCAGCGAAAATGTGTTACCCTGAGAACACGTGATGGTAGAGATGTGGTGGTATCTGGTGAGCAGAGATACCTTTTATCCATGTTTATTTTAGCTACATTAGCTAAGAGGATAATCCGAAAGGGATGTGAGGCATATCTTGCTCATATTGTAGATACCAGAGTAGTAGAATCCCAGTTCGACAGTATACCTACAGTTGCTGAGTTTTCAGATATTTTTCCTGATGAGTTGCCGGGGGTGCCTCCTGAAAGAGAGGTGGAGTTTAGTATTGATCTGATGTCAGGTACCACTCCCATTTCTATTATCCCTTATCGGATGATACCTGCAGAATTGAAGGAGTTGAAGGAGCAGTTGCAAGAGTTGCTTGACAAAGGATTTATTCGCCCTGGTATGTCTCCGTGAGGAGCACCTATTTTATTTGTGAAGAAGAAGGATGGGACCTTGAGATTATGTATTGATCACAGGCAGTTGAATAAGGTGACCATCAAGACTAAGTATCCATTACCCCAGATAGATGATCTCTTTGATTAGTTGAAGGGAGAAGCAGTATTCTCTAAGATTGATATGAGATCAGGGTACCATCAGTTGAGAGTTAGAGATATAGATGCACCCAAGATAGCTTTCTGCACGAGGTATGGGTATTATAAGTTTATGGTGATGCCCTTTGGATTGAAGAATGCATCAGCATCATTTATGGATTTAACCTTGCTTAGATTAGTTTATGGTAGTCTTTATTGATGATATTATGGTGTATTTGCATAATAAGGAGGATCATGTCAGGCATTTGCAAATTGTATTGTAGACTTTGAGAGAGAAGCAGTTGTATGCTAAGCTGTCTAAGTGTAAGTTCTGGCTCGATCAGGTAACTTTTCTCGATCATGTGGTATCAGCAGAGGGCATTAGAGTTGATCCGAGTAAAGTTGAAGCTATCTTGAATTGGAGTCCACCTAAGACTGTGACAGAGGTTAGAAGTTTTTTGGGTTTGGCAGGCTATTATCGTCAGTTTGTGAAGGGTTTTTCTATGATAGCTACACCACTCACCAGGTTACTTCGGAAGGGAGTTAGATTTGTGCGGATAGATCGGTGTCAGGTGAGTTTTGAGCAACTGAGGTAGATGTTGACTCAGGCTCCTATCCTTACCCTGCCTGTGGAAGGTAAACCATATGTGATATATAGTGATGCTTCACATAGTGATTTAGACTGTGTTCTAATACAGGAGAGTTGAGTCATTGCTTATGCATCTCGATAGTTGAAGCCTCATAAGCTGAATTACCCGACTCATGATTTGAAATTAGCAGCCATAGTTTTTGCATTGAAGATTTGGTGACATTACTTGTATGGGGAGAAGTGTTTTATTTATACTGATCATAAGAGTTTAAAGTATTTAGATGTTCAAAAAGAGTTGAATCTTTGACAGAGACGATGGATAGAGTTGATTAAAGACTACGACTATTTGATTGATTATCATCCTAGCAAGACAAATATTATTGCTGATGCCTTGAGTTGGAAGTCTCTAGTAGGTTTGACTGCTTATTCACTCTCGTTGCTTGTTGAGTTGAGAGCATTACATGCCAGATTTGAATCTTGTGATGATGGTGCATTGATATCTCAGTTGCAATTGAGGTCAGTGTTGTTGGATCAAGTTAGAAAAGCCCAATTAGCAAATGAGAAGATCCAAAAGATTGTGTTAGATTGCCAAAAAGGGGAGAGTCGATACTTTCATGTGAGAGTTGATGGTAGTCTATGGTATAGAGATAGGTTGTGCATTTCTGATGATGCACGATTGAAGAGGATGATACTAGAGGAAGCACATCAATCAATTTATGTTATGCACCCTACTAGTACTAAGATGTATTATGATTTAAAATAGTATTATTGGTGGTCAGGTATGAAGAGGGACGTAGTAGAATTTGTATTCAGATGTCTCACTTACTAGAGAGTAAAAGTTGAACACCAAGTTCCTTCAGGGTTGCTTCAGCCATTGTCAGTACTAGAGTGGAAATGGGAGCGAGTGACAATAGATTTTGTGACTGGATTGCCTTTGACCTAGAAGAAACATGATGCAATCTGGGTGATTATTGTTTGAATGATGAAGACAGCTCATTTTCTTCTAGTTCGGATGGATTACTCACTTGAGAGGTTAGTTGAGCTGTATATTAGTAAGATAGTGAGATTACATGGAGTCCCAGTTTCTTTAGTATCGGACCAAGATCCCCGGTTTACATTGAGATTTTGGAGGAGTTTACAGGATGCATTGGGTTCTCAATTGCATTTTAGTACTGCTTTTCATCCTCAGATAAATGGACAGTCAGAAAGAGTGATACAGATTCTAGAAGATATGTTGAGGAGTTGTATCATTGATTTCACAGGGAGTTGGGATAGATTTTTTCCACTAATTGAGTTTGCGTATAACAACAGTCATCAATCTAGTATTGAAATGGCACCTTATGAGACCTTGTATGGTAGAAGGTGCATAACACCTTTATGTTAGGATGAGGTTGGAGAAGACAAACTAGTTGGTCCTAATTTGATTAAGAAAACAAAAGAGAAAGTAAAATTGATACGAAGTCCTCTGAAAGTAGCTTCAGACCGACATAAATCCTATACATATTTGAAAAGGAATGATATAGAGTTCAGTGTGGGAGATAAAATATTTCTGAACGTGTCTCCGTGGAAGAAGATTTTAGATTCGGTCACAAAGGAAAGTTGGGTCCTCATTTCATAAGACCATATGAGTACAGGTTAGCTTTGCCGCCTCAGTTAGACCGGATACATAATATCTTCCGTGTCTCTATGCTTTAGAGCTACAAGTCAGACCCATCTCATATTTTGTCAGTGGAGTCCATTGAGGTGAATTCGGATCTGACTTATGAAAAAGAACCAGGGGCGATTTTAGCACGAGAAGTGAAAGAGTTGAGGAACAAAAAAGTGCCACTTGTGAAAGTCCTTTGGAAGAATCATGTCACTGAGGAGGCGACATGGGAGAGTAAGTAGTTGATGTAGAGTCAGTATCCCTAGTTGTTCTAGAGTTGATAGCAGGTAATTTCGCAGACAGAATTTTCTCAAGGGGAAGAGAATTGTAACATCCCTAATTTTTGAAAATTCAATAAAATAAATTAAAATTAAATTGGATAAATTAAATAAATAATTTAAATGAAAAATAAAAGAATTTTAAGTGATAAAGTAGTATGCATATTTGAAATATATTTGAAGTAAACATGATATATATAAGACATATATATATACCTAAGATATACATCACATATATAGTATGTATAATTACTTATAGGAAAAGTTAATTTTTTATTAATTAATAATAATAACAAGAGAGAGAAGTGGAAGTCAAAAGATGGAAGAAGATGATTGGTAGGTGTAGACCCTTAATTTTTGACCCAGTCCGGTCCGTTATTTTTTTATATAGTGCAAAATAATTTTTATGGTATTTTAATTAAATAATATTTATTTTAGTATTTATTATTTATAATTTTTAATAAAAATAAAAATGGTGAAGTTAATAAAAAAAATAATAATAAATAAATAAACAAAAATAATAATAATAATAAATAAAAATAAAAATCGGCGACGGAAAAATCAGCGACGAAAATTCATCGCCGAAAATGGAATTGGCCAAGGCCAATTCGCCTGCAGGAATTTCCTGCAAGCGAAATGGCCATTTCGCCGAAGGAAATTCCTGCGGCGAATTGACTGGCTGCCCAGCCAATTTCGCACCAGATCTCACAATTCTTTTCCAACGCATTTTTTTTCGAAACCAAATACTATTTGATTTCGGTTTCTTTTCCTAATTAATTTTAGTTTCCTTAAACAATTAGAATAAGGTTTATGATTTTTCCTATAAATAACACTTTAAAACTCAAAATTAGGGACTTTGATAGGGGAAAAAATTAGTGTGATTGAAAATTGGACTTTTGAACTTGGATTGGATCGGAGTAAAGAAAAGACAGAAAACCCTAGCAAGAGACATTACCAACAAGCAAGCAATCAACAATTCATCAAAGGCAGCAACCTTGCCTTTGTCTTTGTTCATCCAGAAAGTAATCTTTTGGTGGAACCAACGAACAGAGGTTTGAATCTCTATTTTCTTTATATATTTATTTACAGTAGCTTCATCATACAAATTGATCAAAACCTTAAAAAACCCTAAAACATTTCTTCTAAACCTTAGAACCCTAAATTGTTTCTTCTGTTTTGAAAACCTTAAAAACCCTAAAACGTTTCTTCTAAACCTTAAAACCCTAAATTATTTCTTCTGTTTCCAAAACCTTAAAAACCCTAAAACGTTTCTTCTAAACTTTAAAATCCTAAAATTGTTTCTCTTCTATTTTCAAAACCTTGAAACCCTAAAATTGTTTCTCTTTTGTTTCCAAAATCTTTAAAACCCTAAATTGTTTTTATCAACTATTTTCATCTACACCATAACTTTTTTTTTCCAAAATCTCCAAATATTTTCTTAAATCCCCAAACCCTAATCTTTTTTGCGTTTTCTAAAAATCATAATTATTTTATAAAACTCTAAATTGTTTTCTTAAATCTTCAAACCAAATATGTTTTCCAAAATACCAAAAACCCTAACTTTCTAAAAAAAAATCAAAACAGTAAACCCTAAGCTTTCCTAAACCCTAATTCAGTGAACTTAAAACCCCAAACTAGTTAATCTCAACCCTAAAGCCGTAATCTAATAAAACTAAAATCACAATACAGTAACCATGAATTATAAACCCTAATGTCTTAAGATTCCAAAACCCTAATTTCATAATATTACCCCTAAACACTAATTTGATTAACCAAAAAACCTTACTATTATCTTAAATTCATAAAACCCTAATCCATTCCAATTTTTCAAAACCTTTACAGTAGGCTAAACAAATAATAATAATAATACTAAAATCCCAAAACCCTAAATGTTAATTAAAGAACTTTAAATAGAAATAGTAAACCCTAATTTGTATCTTTACTTGCCTTATTTAATTTTAGATTTGATTATGTAGTTTATTATATGCTTTGATGGTTGATTAATTTAATTTCAATGCTTGATTTATTTAATTTATTATGGATAGATGTTTTCTTTATTGTTATTATTTATTTGTTTTAGTATTAAAATTGTAAGAGGTATGTTTCCACTTTGTGGGTACCTCATTAGTTAAATATTATGTAATTTAAATTGCTTTTATATTTTGGACCAATATAAAGGACATGTTTCCACCTTTCAGTGGATGTCCTATTTAGCATAGATATGAACGATGTAAGGACATGTTTCCATCCTCGAATGGGTGTCTATTTATTTGCTTTGTTTGGACATTGCTTTGATTTTACTATAATGATGTTTTATTTTAATTGTTGCATGTAATATGGATAATATTGTTATACTTAAGAATTTTATAATATTAAGACCTGCAAAGAAGGCCGGTTTCAATGAACCGGGCATTGTGGGGTTGCTGGGCCATTTCTCACCTTCCCTACATGTACCCAACTTTTCGAACCCATTAGGGGTTTGGGGATTCCTTAGGAATCTAGTCATCCACCCCTTTCTTTTTTCTGGCCCGTCCGGGTGGCGACTCTATTTTATCCGGACTTAGGTCCGTATTCTCTAAAGCCCCGAGCCTAAACAGTGCCGAAGTCACAAGAACCATTCCACCAGGAGTGGGAGTAAAAATCCCCGCTCACAGTGGCAACTCTATTGGGGATAAGAGAAGTTGATTCCGTTTGTCTTTTTATTATCCTATTCTTTCTTATAATGATATTATCTATTGCATCATACTATATTGCATTGTGTGCGTGAGTTAGTACGTCCGTGTTACCTGTGTTATGTTATGTAAGGGATACCATACTTTCACTCAAGGTATGGAGATCGAGCATGGAATAACCACTCATAGCCTTGTACCATTTGGTATATACTTTCTATGGGAACCTAAGCCTTTTAACCCAAAGTCTAAAGCTCATGTAATTGGCCTAGTTACTTTTCTTAGGTTTTACCCCAAATGCTTGTTGTTTGACTATGGTTAATTTATCTTGGCTTAAATCATGGCTTAATTGGTTTGTTCTTTTTCTAATATGGCCTAAATACATTGTGAGCTCAAAATAAATTTTTCTTTAAAATCTAAAAGACCAAAGCTATTTTCAAAACTTTTCAAGGTCGTCTTTGGACATAAAACTTTTCTAAAAACAAATCAAAAATTCTTTTGCTCATAACCTAAATACTAAGCCCAAAATCCATTTTTTTCTAAAATCTTTTACAATGGTCTTAGAAACAAAATTATTTTCATAAAAATCTTTTCTTACAAAGAGCTTGCAAATTATTTAGGTCAATTACGAAATACCCAAAAATCAATTGTGAGCCTAGTTTATACTAAGAATAATTAACCATTGGCTTGTTTTTGGCATGAATCATTAGTTACTTTTTCAAGTGAGAAATCTATTTATAATAAACCTCTTAATTTAGTTTTAATCCAATGTAGCATAAAAGCTACTTTAGATGGTTGAATGGATTAAAACCTAATTAATGGGAATTATCATGAACTAATTTCCATTTTGAAAATATAACTATTGGTTAAAATGTCCGAGGGAATTATTTGAAAAATAAGATATCCCATGTTGGTATTTTGTTAACCATATGCCCAGGAAAAGAGACTCGTCATTCGTGTGTGGATGTTATAAGGTTGGAAGGAACATCCTACTTATCCTTGTTTGTTAATTGTTTGTGCATACATGCATACATATATTTGCATCTCATATCATTGATCCTTTCTGGCTCACAGCCCTGGATTATGACAGTTCAAAAGCTTACGACAATCCGACCTACGCCGAAGATGAAGAATCTAGCAATGACTCAATCACTTGCTCACCAAAAGCAATGGAGCCCGAACAAATTCAAAGAATGGTGGATGATGCCCTCAATGCCAAGATGGAAGAAATAAAAGAGGCCTCTGCTGAGACCATGAAGAACCAATTGGCTGCAATTTTAGGAAATCATGCCAAAGCATCTGCCAGCACTAAGAAGCCAAAGGACAAAGGGAAGACTAAAGTTGGTGATGTGGTTTTTGATGATGATAAGGTGATCATTGATGATGATGATGATTGGGCTCAATACTTTCAAGATCCTCAAGACAAGAAGAAAGAACCAAAGATTGTTGAAAGATCAGCTATGGAGAAAATCGAAACTTCTGATGTTGAAAAGATGATTGCGGACTTAGAAAAAAATTTGAGAAGAAACTAAAAATCGAAGAAATGTCCGAAGTTGACAAATTATTTGAGCTAGATGAAGAAGTTCCGTACAAGTTCAAGATGCCATCTTTTACGAAGTTTGATGGAACCGAAAATCCTTACCTCCATGTGAAGCAGTACATCACTGCTATACAGTCTGCCCGAGCTACTAAGGCTCAAACTCTAAGGTACTTTATGCTCTCATTGGATCCTGTTATCCAAAATTGGTTCAATACCTTAGATGATGGAACATAAAAGAGTTGGGATTTGCTATACAAGGCCTTCATCCAACAATATGGATACAATGTTGAAATGAAAGTTACCTTAATGGAAGTGAAGTCCATTCGACAAAGGTCAAATGAGAATTTTGTGGACTACGTGAAAAGATGGAGAAATAAGGTTACTTTGCTTAAGAAGAGGCCCGATGAATCCGATCAAATAAGGATAATTGTGAGAGGGGTGTTACCTAGTCTTTGTAAAAGGATGACTCATACACTCATCCATGATTTCAAAGATCTCCTCCAAGCTGGTCTGCAAATTGAAGAATGGGAAAGAGAGAAGAACCGTTTTTCAACAAGAAGAAACAAGAAAGGAAACTACCAGTCTGGAAATCAAAGCATGCAAAAAAAAGTTAGTGTTAATGCTACTAGCCAAGGAACAAGAAGGCAGTTTTTAGAATTGGGAAAACCGCTGTCTTGGGTTCTCAATAAGAGCTATAAAATAAGGGATTGTTACAACCCTTAAATCCTCGTCCTTTGCCTAACCCTCTCCCACCTAATTTCGACACTAAGGTATTTTGTCAATTTCATCAAATGCAAGGACATGACACGGATAGATATGTGAGGTTGAGGCATGAGATCCAAAATTTGATTGATAATGGAAAGCTACCCGAACCCAACAAGCCAAACACCAAAGACAATCCATTGCCAAGGTTCAATAGAGTACCACCACCAGTAACCTTCATGGTAGGAAAAGGATTGGAAGAAGATTTTGTTTTATCATCCTTTCAAGATGGGAATATTAAAGATGTGAAAGGAGAAGAAGCTTAACTCAACAAACTTTCCTTAGCTTGAATGTTGCTTTTCAATTTTGCTTTCTTTAATATTTAATTGGAACAATTGTGTTTCAAATTTTAAAGTTGTTTGAATAAATTACTTTCATAAAATTTTGTGTTGGTCTTTGTTCATTTTGGTGCTCAACCAATGAGGAATCTAGCTTGATATTCATAAATTAATGTATTTAGGCATCATGACTTGAATGACTTTACTAGGTGAGGGAATTGCTCTATAGCATTGAGTTGTGTATGCTTACTTAGAGAGGGCTCCTACATAATTACCTTTGTCTAGGTCCTAGTCAGTCTTAGAACATGCTTTGATAAACTTTCGAGACGAAATTGAACTCTACTTATTTAAGGGAGAGATGATCTAGGCATTGTTTGGTTAGCTAACAACTTGTATCCACCCTATTAAATATCAATCCCTAGTTGTCCCTTTGAGCTTTCATAAAATTTTAGCTTTCTTTTCATTGGCATATAATCCCAACAATCTACCCTGAGCTGTTGTGATACTTTTGATAAGTCTTATGATCACTAAGGTGAAGAGGCAAGAAGATCGAAGAATGGAATGCATAACCAAGACTGTAAGGATAGTTGATGCTCTCAAGACCATAAGGATAGTTGAAGTTCTCCTAATATCTCTAATCTATCAAGACAAACATCAGAGTAACAAATGATTTATCCCTGTTAAAGAAGATTTATGTCACTCCACTCATCCATTATTAGAAACCCAAGTTGGTACAAACAAGACAACTCTTTTAGAGCTAGAACAAAAAAAAAGAAAAAAAAAAGAAGAAAAGAAAAGAAAAAAGAAGAGAAAAGAGACAAAGGAAAAAAAGAAAAAAAAAAGAAAAAAGAAGAAAAAAGATAAAACCTAAAAAGGCGGTTCGAAAAGCCAACTGAGTTCTCTTTTATCTAAAGCAGCAGTAAAAGGCTTCCATTTAGTTTATAAGGATAGTTTGACTTAAATTAGTCCAACCCAACCAAAGATTCAATCAAAATCAGAGAAAAAGGAGAAAGACCATTCAGTTCTTAAAAGTTCTGTACTTGACAGTCCTAGAAGGAAGAAGGACCAAATGATAAAATACTCAAAATACTCAAAGAAAGGGAAGAGTAGGGAAAATAAAAAGAAAGAAAAGGGAGATGAAGGAAATAAATGAATTGAGTACCAAACCTTTTTGAAAGGGTAAAGACTGTCCCAATCAAGATCCAGATTAATGCCAAGAAGATAAAAGAAATTTGGAGTCTAGCATGATTGCTCCCAACTGTCTAAAGTTCCAACAAGAAATTTATAGTGTGAGGATTTATCCATAATGTCACAACGGCTCCAACTTACAAATGGCCTTCATTTAACCCATGTCCCTTATAGACCCCATTTCAAGCCTATCAAAGACATGTTGATCTCTCTTGGTAGGTAGAGTCTATTAGTGGAGATAGTTTGAATAAGCATGCATATGAGATAGACAATATTCAAACTTAAATGAGATCTTTGATTCCCGAGTTTAGTACGTTAACTAGGGTTGTCATGTTATAGATATGTTAATTTGAAAATCAAGTCCTGAGGTACATTGACATTGATTTGGCAAGACCAACATTTGATTTCAAAAAAAAAAAAAGAGAAGAGTTGCAGTAAAGATAAAAATTATATATTGTCATTATTATTTTTATACTTATTATACAATATTTCCTCAATTGATACAACATTCATAGATCACTAAGAAAGAGGTGGTAGATCATCGAATAAAGCTCTAAAAAAATCATCGCCTGTTGGAGGAAGAGGCACATCACCCGTCCCAAGTCTGCCTGAAGCAGGAGTACCAGAATCTCTATTACCTTGGAGTTTTGATCTGTAACGGTCCTCATCAGAAGTAGACAAAAGGATCTCATGATCATCAGTTTGGGGGCCTCTAGATAATGAAGCACCAGGATCCCTCATCCCCTGAAATTGGAAGTCTTCAAAAATTTGTTCTAATTGATGGTACAAATTTTTAAAATGAGAAACCTCTTGACGACTAGCGGCCAGCTCTTCTTAAAGTTTCTTGTTTTTTTCTTCAAGCATCTGCTGTGAGCCAGAAAGGAAAAGAGTAAGAGCATACATAATCATGCATACATATAGCATAATTTACCATGAAACAAGAAAATTTACCAGGTAATTGATATCAATACCCTGTGGATGAGATGACATATCTGGTGGACTAGAATGAGAAAATGAAGGAGCAGTAAAAGAAGGTCCAGCCTCATGATCAAATGGGCCAGCAGCCTGCAACAATCATTAAAAAAGTCAAAACAAGTTAAGAAAGAAGCGATTACAATGGAAAAATGGTAAAAGTTTACCTGAGAAGTGCTAGCCCCGAGATGTGAAACAAACTCTCCTCCCTCTCCGTGATGTTCCTCTTCATTTCTATCCTCATTTTCTTTAGAAATCTCCCGTACACCAAGAGGAGATACGTCAAAGTTCAAAAGCCCAATTTGAATAAACTGGGTATAAGATGCACCCGGTGGATAGAGAAATGTTTCAACATCATAACTGTGCCGGGCCAACCACCATGCATTCTCCGGCATTGATGTGATATTCAAGGTATATTTCGAATAATGCATCGGGATCCTCCACTGCTCGGGACTAAGAAACCACTCATATACTCTCTCTCCGAGAAACCAGCCACTAGACATAGGGCTGCGATGACTCGGCGAGTATGTTGAAAAGGCAGTGCAACATTCATGGAGGAAGTCTAGTTTGTCTGCTCTTCTGGGTTCCACTAAGATAAATTTACCTACAAAAAGACATAAGGTAAGTAAACTTTTATATAAATTTTAAAGTATACTAATGCTATTTTACCTGGTCCCAGGATAGGTAGCTCAAGAAAAAGCATTGGGTATGCACATGGTGAGAGCCGGGAACTTTTACACGCTCTGACAATCAAAAATTTAATCTCAGATACCCGACTCTCTCTCGAAAAATACCAGGCACCCTCACAAGATTGTGCTCATATGTCCATGCCTACAACAATAATAAAAATCAAATTCATGCAGGAATAAGAATGGAATTGACATTGGTGGAAGAAGAGTACCTCGACAATCGCCATAAAGCCAACAAAAGACTTCTTATTTCGACAAATTTTGTCAAGGCCATGGTAAAGACAGGCAAGGCCAGCTTCACCCCAGCCGTAAAGTGGTACCATACTCATATAAGTAAGGGCCCTTAACATTGACAAATGGATGGCGGATTCGGTGCTATCTAAAATGGTTGACCCGAGCAAATATAACAAAAATTCTCGAGCATACTGTTGGGTTGTGTCTCTGTGGATCCATCCTTCGTAGTTCATACAATAACTACGAATTGGCTCGATTTTTATCTTAAAAGGCCCTTTATATGATGGTTCCATACTAATTAATTGTTGAATTTCTTCAAATGTCAGAATATCGTTGGTAAGAGGAACTGGAAGACCATCATACCGAATGCCGGTTATAGCAGCAAAATCAACCGGACCAACTGTCATCTCTCCAATGGGCAAGTGAAAAGTATGAGTTGTGTCCAACCATCGTTCTGCAAGCGCCTGGATCACGCTCCGGTCTATCGGATACTCCTTGGATGGTAATTGCAAGATAAAGCTCTCAAAACTGCAATCTTGAATAATCTGTCTTACCCGAGAAGGCGCTATATCATACCATTATCGGGCTTTATAGATACACCCCCTGCCCCTGAACAACGCAACGAGCACGCTAACACAGAGCCAGGTAAGTCAACACGAGGTAAGTATATCATTATATCAATACCATCGATTTTTAGGCTAAATTAATTTATATTCTATCTACTTAAATTCTTAAATTAATATATTTTTCCTAAATTTCCTAAAAAACAGAAAATATGAAGAAAAAAGAAAAACAAAATGAAAAGAAAAAAAATGAAAAATGAAAAAAAAAAAGAAAAACAACAGAAAAATGAAAAAAAGAAAAAAAATATATAAAAACGAAACGAAAACAAATATATAAAAAAACGAAACGAAAAAAAAAAAGAAGAGAAAAAAAACACACAAAAAAATAAAAATAATTTGTTGTTAAAATAAATAATATCTTGCTTTTTGATTTGAACTACGATGAAGCGGCATCCCAGCTAGTAGACCTATATTTCCATCTTCATGCCGCCGAATAAATTTCAATAGCTCAGCATTAGAATGAGTTCCTGATCTTGAAGCATGCATTTTTTTTTAAAACTGTATGCTAAACTTGAAAGGCTTATAGAATGAAAAGATTGCTGTCTATGAATGAAATAAAGAAATCGGTCATTTATATAGAGGAACGGCAAAGGAAAAAAATAAAATTCAAAAAGTAAATTTTACTATTGATGAATAGTAGATTACTATTTACAAATAGCAGGTTACTACTTACAAATAGTAGGATAATATTTATAAATAGTATATTACTATTTATAAAAAGTAAATAGTGCATGAACAGTGACCACACAACAATTAAATAGGAAACTCAATTACTTAATTTAATCATTCAAATACTTGCGTGTATATAAATATTGTTGCACTTTTAAAATATTTTTACACGCAGGGGGCAAGGAGAAGATATGTGCAAAAAAAATTAGAAAATTAGCTAAATTTTTTGCAAATAAAATTTATATACTACTGACTATAATTATTTTTTGCAGATAATTAAATCTCTCTTAACTCGGATCCAGAACCCAAATTATCCTTAGGTCCAAAACCTAAAATCTCTTTTAAGTCTAGAACTTAGCTCGGGTCCAGAACCCAAATTATCCTTAGGTCCAAAACCTAAATTCTCTTTTAAGTCCAGAACTTAGCTCGGGTCCAGATCCCAAATTATCCTTAGGTCCAGAACCTAAAATTCCTCTTAAGTTAAGAACTTAGCTTGGGTCCAGAACCCAAATTATCTTTAGGTCCAGAACCTAAAATCTCTTTTAAGTCCAGAACTTAGCTCGGGTCCAGAATCCAAAATTACCCTTAGGTCCAGAACCTAAAATCTCTTTTAAGTCCAGAACTTACCTCGAGTCCAGAACCCAAATTATCCTTAGGTCCAGAACCTAAAATCTCTTTTAAGTCCAGAACTTAGCTCGGGTCCAGAACCCAAATTATCCTTAGGTCCAAAACCTAAAATCTCTTTTAAGTCCAGAACTTAGCTCGGGTCCAAAATCCAAATTATCCTTAGGTCCAAAATCTTAAATCTCTTTTAAGTCCAGAACTTAACTTGGGTCCAGAGCCCAAATTACCTTTAGGTCCAGAACTAAAATTATCTTTAAGTACAAAACTCAAACCGGGTCCAGAACCCAAAACCTCAATCATCTCAAAAATTAAGTCTTATTATTTTTTACTCTCTTTAGCTGTAGTCTTAGATCGTTCAAGCGGGGGGCAAACTGTAGACCCTTAATTTTTGACCGAGTCCGATCCGTTATTTTTTTTATATAGTCCAAAATAATTTTTATGGTATTATAATTAAATAATATTTATTTTAGTATTTATTATTTATAATTTTTAATAAAAATAAAAATGGTGAAGTTAATAAAAATAAAAATAATAATAAATAAATAAATAAATAAACAAAAATAATAAATAAATAAATAAATAAAAATCGGCGACAGAAAAATCGGCGACGAAAAATTCATCGCCGAAAATGGAATTAATTCCTACGGGCGAATTGGCCTTGGCCAATCCAGCCAATTTCGCACCAGCTCTCGCAATTCTTTTCCAACGCAATTTTTTTCGAAACCAAATTCTATTTAGTTTCGATTTCTTTTCCTAATTAATTTTAGTTTTCTTAAACAATTAGAATTAGGTTTATGATTTTTTCCTATAAATAACACTTTAAAACTCAGAATTAAGGGACTTTGATAGGAAGAAAAATTGGTGTGATCGAAAATTGGACTTTTGAACTTGGATTGGATCGAAGTAAAGAAAAGACAGAAAACCCTAGCAAGAGACATTACCAACAAACAAGCAATCAACAATTCATCAAAGGCAGCAACATTGCCTTTGTCTTTGTTCATCCAGAAAGCAATCTTTTGGTGGAACCAACGAACGGAGGTTTGAATCTCTATTTTTTTATTTATTTCTTTATAGTAGCTTCATCATACAAATTGATCAAAACCTTAAAAAACCCTAAAGCGTTTCTTCTAAACCTTAGAACCCTAAATTGTTTCTTCTGTTTTCAAAACCTTAAAAACCCTAAAATATTTCTTCTAAACCTTAAACCCTAAATTTTTTTCTTTAGTTTCCAAAACCTTAAAAATCCTAAAATGTTTCTTCTAAACTTTAAAATCCTAAAATTGTTTCTCTTCTATTTTCAAAACCTTGAAACCCTAAAATTCTTTCTCTTCTGTTTCCAAAAGCTTTAAAATCCTAAATTATTTTTACCAACTATTTTCATCTACACCATAACTTTTTGTCCAAAATCTCCAAATGTTTTCTTAAATCCCCAAACCCTAATCTTCTTTGCGTTTTCTAAAAATTATAATTATTTTATAAAACTCTAAATTGTTTTCTTAAATCTTAAAACCAAATATATTTTCCAAAATACCAAAAACCCTAACTTTCTCGAAAAACCAAAATAGTAAATCCTAAGTTTTTCTAAACCCTAATTTAGTGAACTTAGAACCCCAAACTAGTTAATCTAAACCCTAAAGCCGTAATCTAATAAAACTAAAATCACAATCCAGTAACCATGAATTATAAACCCTAATGTCTTAAGATTCCAAAACCCTAATTTCATAATATTACCCCTAAACCCTAATTTGATTAACCAAAAAACCTTACTACTTTTTTAAGTTCATAAAACCCTAATCTATTCCAATTTTCCAAAACCTTTATAGTAGGCTAAACAAATAACAATAATAATACTAAAATCTCAAAACCCTAAATGTTAATTAAAGAACTTTAAATAGAAACAGTAAACCCTAATTTATATCTTTACTTGTTTTATTTAATTTTAGATTTGATTATGTAGTTTATTATATGCTTTGATGGTTAATTTATTTAATTTCAATGCTTGATTTATTTAATTTATCATGGATGGATGTTTTCTTTATTGTTATTATTTATTTGTTTTAGTATTAAAATTGTAAGAGGCATGTTTTCACTTTGTGGGTACCTCATTAGTTAAATATCATGTAATTTAAATTGCTTTTATATTTTGGACCAATGTAAAGGACATGTTTCCACCTTTCGGTGGGTGTCCTGTTTAGCTTAGATATGAATGATGTAAGAATATGTTTCCATCCTCGGATAGGTGTCCATTTATTTGCTTTATTTGAACTTTGCTTTGATTTTAGTATAAAGATGTTTTATTTTAATTATTGCATGTAATATGGATAATATTGTTATACTTAAGAATTTTATAATATTAAGACCTAAAAAGGAGGTCGGTTCCAATGAATAGGGCGTTGTGGGGGTGCTGGGCCATTTCTCACCTTCCCCACATGTATCTAACTTTTCGAACCCATTAGGGGATTGGGGATTCCTTAGAAATCGAGTCATCCACCCTTCCTTTTTCGCAGCTCATCCGGGTGGCGACTCCATTTTTTTCAGACTTAGGTCCGTGTTCTCTAAGGCCCCGAGCCTAAACAGTGTCGAAGTCGCAAGAACCATTCCACCGGGAGTGGGGGTAAAAATCCACGCTCACAGTGGGTTATTATTAATTAATTAATTAATATATATATTAAATATATATAGATAAAAATGGATTAAAAAGAGAAGAGATATTCCTTTTCCTTCTTCTTCTTCCTTGAATGTGGACTAGAGAGAGAGAGAGAGTAAGGGGAGCTTCTTTCTTCTTCCATACACTAAGGGATTTCAAGAGATTTAAAGGTGGATATTGAAGGTTTAGCAAGAATTCAAGTAAGTGTTTATTTTTAAGCTTATTTTTATGTGATTTCATATATATATGTATAACATGGTTAATGAGAGAAAGTGATAATTGATTGAATAAGATGATAGTTATGAGATGTTGAAATTATATATGTATTGAATTGATGGGTATTAACTAAAGTGATGAATAAGTATTGTGTAGAGATGAGTTTGGGAATGATTATGTTGAAATGGTTGTGTGTACGAAATACAGAATTTTATCTGACACAGCCATGTCGTTGGGCTTGTCAACGGTGCTAAGTTTTAATGTTGATGACATAACCAGTAACACAACCATATCTCTAACCGAGTCGTAGCTACTATAAGGCAAGATAATTGACACGATCAATAACACACCCGTGTTGTTAGGCGTATCAAAATTTTTGTAATGTAGGAGTAATAATACGGGCAGTGACACGCCCATGTCATTGGACATGTCAAAGCTTCTATAAAGTTGGTTAATTACACGGTCATTAACACGCCCGTGTTGTTGGGCATGTCACTTGATGATATTGTCCAAAATAACTCTTTTCTTTGTCTTTCATTTGTAATTTTT
Source organism: Garcia nutans (assembly GCA_947685225.1). Classification (NCBI taxonomy): domain Eukaryota; kingdom Viridiplantae; phylum Streptophyta; class Magnoliopsida; order Malpighiales; family Euphorbiaceae; genus Garcia; species Garcia nutans. The sequence goes on from CANTUV010000007.1 coordinate 59,712,386, forward strand.
AATTTAAATAATTTGATGTTGAGAATGTCTTAGAATGTGATATTAAATGGTTGTTTATGATCACATTTGGCTTAAGCATTGAGAGAGAGTAGTTTGCCCAATCCTAGTATTGAAGAGCAACTTGGAAGAGAAGGTTGGAGGGAGTTTTGAAGCTTGTTTTGGAGTATTTTCTAAGGTAAGTATAAACTTTTGATAAATTTGATATGTTGGTATTAAATTAGGCTTAACAAATTTTAGATGGAAAATGTGTTAAGCTACTTGATACATGAACATTGTGTTGTGACATGCATTATAAAAAGCCATTATTAATATCTAGATTGAATAATATATGAATTATGCACAAAATGTGAAAATGACTCAAAGTGATTGGATAATGTGATTTTGTTATGAAATATCATATGTTGAGATGAAATGTTGAAATGAAATGGCATTGATATGAATGAGGAAAAAAATGAGAAAATGAGAAAGAAATTTATGATGGGAAATGTGAATTAATTGTGTGGCCAGTATGTTATTCAATTTTCAGAGTTCTGTATTTGGCGGCATTCCTATGAGGTTATCCTCACTATTTGCCTTTGGGGCTAGACGCTTGGCGTCACTGTGATATAATTTGCCTTTAGGGCTAGACGCTTGGCGTCACTATGATATGATTTACCTCCGGGCTAGCTTTTGAGCATTACTTGATTTTTCTTTGGGACTAGACACCTGGTGTCATTATGGACTAAAATAGTAATTATGAGATTTGAATAATGTATTAGTTTGTTTGGACTCATGCCTCTGTATGTGTTTGTGTAAATTATTAAATGATGAAAGAACATATTTAATAGTGAGCTTGGATGCCACATTGTGACATAGCATATAAGCATTTTGCATTAACATTATTTTTAAAGTTTTATTATTATCAAAGTTTGTACCATTAAGTTTTTGGCTTAGCATGATTGTAATTCATCGTGCAGGTGACAAGGGTGATTCGGTAGAGCCGGAGAGTTCTACTAGATCTGATCAGGTCTAGGCTTGTGTTTGTTGAGCTTGAAATGTGTTGCTACATCAAGATCAAAGCCATTTTGCCAGCATGTATATTTTTTATGCCATGGAACTTTTTTATATTATGTATATTATATTATATTTTTGGAGTATAAATATATATTGTAAATTATAAAGAATATTTGGAATAATTGAGTAATGTGAGGTGTTATATATTTTGATATATATAAATATATATATATATGTATAAATGTTTTGAGGAATGGGGAATAAGAAAATTTTTATTAAATTGGGTTATAACATTTTTTTTACCGTTTACTCATATTTTGACATATATTATATATGTGTATTATATGTTTATAGGATATAAGGGTGTTACATTTATTTTGGTATCAGAGCCTAAGTTTGAGATTCACAACCTCGGTGGGTTGTTAGAGAGAGAAAATGAGGATTTTAAATATGATTTTCAATTATGATACATGCTTTGTTACTAGCACTTTCTGATTTTTGATGTGGCAATTTCTGCAGCATTTAGGTGGTTATGGCGTCTCGAAACATATAAAATGTATTCCGTCGCTAAAATTCTGAACAAAAACCCCGCTTATATTTTAAATATTTAAAATTAGTGATGGAACATAGTTTCGTCACTAATTAGCTATGTAATTAGTGACGAAATTATATCACGTCGCTAAAAGCAAGCACAAAAAATCCGCCTCTATTTTAAAAATATTTGAAATTAGTGACGATTTTTTGTGATGAATATTTAATACTATCGCTAAATGTAAGGCGCCAATGGTTGGTGCCAGATTTAGCGACTAATTTTTTCTGTTGCTAAATTCATCGCTAATCTGTCGCTATCGTAGCCAATTTGTCGCTAATTAAAAATGGATAAAAATCTGTCGCTAATTTCCGTTGCCAATTTGTATTTTTATTATAGTGTTTATTTTATTGATTTATTTTCAAGAATTGTAATTTACTATTTTATTGTTACAAATTTTACTTTGAAATGAGAAGCAAAGTATGTGTACAAATATTATTAAGCTATAAGTTTAGCGTGTTAGAATTTTTCTGATACGTAGGCAAGATGGATCATAGCGGGATTATCAATTGATGAATAAAAGTTTCAACAATTGGTTGCAGAATAGACAAAAGATTTTATAAATATTATGAATTATAGATTATTAACATTGTATTATTTATTTGGATAAATTCGAAGATTGTGTAAATTATTTATACGAACGATATATTTGTACATACTTGAGTTTGAAATCACTATATCTAGTGAATGATTATTAATTTAAGTATTATTTTATATTTGGAGATTTATGTGGATAAGTTATTTAGTTAATTTGAGATGGATATTAGGTTTATTGGAGCTATTAGAGTTGAGATCAGTTGTCTGATATTTGGAAGTGTTTTTATATAGGTTGTATTAATTGTTGAAATTTTTGGATAATGATTATTGTAAAGGAAACTTTACTGAAAGTTTTAATTTGTTTATTATTTAAGTTTATTTTTAATTGGATATTAGATTATTATTGAATTGCTTAGTGAATTTGGTAGCGCGTTCTGGTAGTTCTATGAGAGGATTGTGAGGAGGTGTTATAATAATTATCAAAAATATGTCATATTAATATTTCAAATTAAATTTATTATTTATTATATAATAGATATTTATTTAATATTTATTTGGTGAGTTCCAATAGAATTATGATATTCTATTTGATATTAATAATAATCATATTTATTTAGAAAGTTTAAATATAATTATAATATTCTATTTGATATTGATAATAATTAATTATCTATCTTTATATAAAATACAAAAAACTATAACTACTATACAATTATTCTCTTCTCCCACAATAATATTCATTTTTAAATAATAATATTATTGTTCAACTATTATGTTATTGTTCAATTGAAGTGGAGATAATATATTATATTTTTTATATTTTTGTTTTTATTTTTTATACTTTTCCTATATTTTATTGATCTATTATTTATTTATTTTTATGTTATTGGATTTTTTCCCATTTTTTACTCTTTTTTTGTTATTTTTTTATTATGTAATTTTTTTAGATTGATTTTGTGTTATTTGATTGTTATATGAATTTTTATGTGTGTTCTTGGTAATGTTTTGAGTTGATTGCTTTTGTTATTTGTTTTTTATGATTTTTTTTTAGCTTTTTTCTGAGTTTTTTAATTAATTATTTTTATTTTATTTTGGGTAAAATGTAATTTTGTTTTAATTTATGTTAGGATTTTTTTATGCTAGGATTTTTTCATTTATGTAATTTAATTTTATGTTACTTTTTTTTAAAAAAATTTCAGTTACGTTAGCCCTTTTATTTTAATTTTTGTTTAAATTTATTATTTGATTAGGTTTTTTTTTTAATTTATGTTAAACTTTATATTAGGTTCATGTAATTTTTTATTAGATTTATTTTTTAATTGCTATCATTTAAATTTTGTTTAGATTTAATTTTGTAGTTTTTGTAATTTAATTTTTCATTTTATTTATTTAAAATTATTATAATATTTGAAATTTGTATATATATATATATATATATTGAGTAAGAATACCCGCAATAATGCACGAGACCTTTTCTAGTCATTCACCTAAAATTTCTTAACACGTACTATCATTTATCAACTCTATCATAACACTTAGAAACTATTTATCTTGGGATGAATCATTAATAGTTTAGGTTAAACGGGTTAATTAGAATACAATCTTAACTATACATACTCATGCAATTTCTAATGCAAATCATAATAATTTAAAATCCAATTTGTAATGCAACTTATCTATTCATGTTTAAGAGACATTTTTAGACTGTGCAACAAGCAATAACCTTATGTCTTATCGTTAGATGTGGAAAATGGGGACTATCATAGAGAAAGCCTAAAGGAGATCAGAGGTTGCAATCATTTGAAATTGAATGATTTTTGCAAAACGAATCAATATTTGAGGCTAAACATAAATTTAGCATGTAAATTAGTCCAATTATATTCAATGGGTGAAACTACCAAATAAATTTTTCATCATAGGATATATGGATCATACAATATAACAACTTCCCGTTAGATTAAAATATAATTAGACTACGATTCTTACTTGACAAACATATTATTAATATATAGTATTATTTATAATTTTTTTTATTTTTAAATATAGAACTAATTTTTTAATTCAAAAGACTCTAAACTAAGTTAATTTAAAGAGAAAGACAATCAATTCTTTCATTATAAAGTAATTTATTTTTCGAATAAACTACATAAGCCAATTATACTTATTAAATATCGTCATTTTTCTGTTTAATGTCATAAAAAAAACTATCTTAAAAACTCAATTTTATTATAAAAATTCAAAACTATGTGTAACATTTTACACAAGCCAAATACTCTGATTTGTTTTATGTGTTATTATTATTATTATTATTGTCTTCCTAATAGCTATACCATAATTTTCCCCCCAAAACTTCTACTGAAATTTAAAATAATATATATATACATACATATATGTATGATTTTAGATTGCCAATTTCTAAAAATATATTATATATTTATATAAATATCGTTATATAAGATATATAATTAAGGTTTACATGTGAGAATAATAATACAGAATAAAATTAGTATCAAAATATAATAATCTTATTTAGATATAATAAAAAGTTGTAATAGTTAATGAGGCAGAAGCTTATCGTTAATAATTAAAATAATTTCAGATAATTTAAAAACTTTACGATTATCAGCAGAGATAGGGCTAACACCAATAGGATCCCTTCTATAGATATTTTCACATTCAATAATTTTATTAGTTCCATCTCTTACCCAATTTATTACGTCCCAATGAGCTTTAACTCCGGCAGATTGAAATGCACGTTGGAAATTACCAGATGCATCGTTATAGTTAGATCAACAAACGGCAAGTCGTTGCTTTCCAACAGGATCAGTAATTCTATTGCTAATACTGGAAATTGTTTCTTGCGTGGCATGCACTTGAGAGATAGCAAGTGAAGTTGATATTACGACTAATCCATTCAAGTTAGCACTATAAGTACGTTCATCGCTCCATAAAGTTTTACTGCAGAAGTCATAATCTTGAGATTGCTTGCATATCTCATCAATATCAGATCGAGAAGCTGCTTGTGTTTCAAATGCATTCAAGATAATCATAATTGATACAAGAATTAGATATTTTAGAGGAAGAACAGAAGCCATTTTTCTTTTTCTTTTTTGCTTAATTTATGAAATAATTAAGAATTGATAATCTTAAATGGATAGATGAAATCGGTGTAATATATAAAAGATGTAATATACTATTTTAGGAGTTTTGTTAAGCTTAGTGATGAAAACGATTTGCTATCTTAAGAAGAATTGTTTTTTTTATATATCTTGTAGGATTATTAAAAAAAGGAAAGACATTTCAGTTTTTATCCATCTTATTAATGGATTTGATTTAATGTATATAAGTTTATTTAAATTTGAATTCCGCCCTTAAAATATTTAATAATATCCATTTTTTAAAAGAAAAAAAAAAGGTCATTTCTTCAGTATTCATTATGGTTATATGCAAATATATATATATGCATTTTATTAGGAATATTTACTGTTATAGTTATAAACAAATTGAAAAATATATGAATTTTATTAGTAACACAGTAATTATGTATATATGTTTATTTATTTATTTTAATAATTTTTAAAATCTATTAATTTAAAGTAATCAAATTAATACTTAAATACAGGCTGGTTTTTTAGGTACGGATGGAAGATTTTCATTTTGCCTACATAGTTAAGATGAAAATACTTGACTTGCTCGAGTTTGGAACAATGTAATGCTTTTTCTGTTTTTAATTTTCATTCAATGAATGCCTTTCTGGAATCACTTACACCAATTTTTTAAAAATATTAAAATTAAGTGTAGGGTTACTGCTACTTATATCAATACTAATTCAACTGCTATAGCCACCACTTCTATCTCAAATTGTTTTCCTTCTAAGCATATAATCTGTCGATTCAGCCAGCAAAACTACGGAAACATCTCGATGAAGTATTTTTATACCTCTGTTGATGAAGAATTGATAGATTCCCTCTCAAAATTGACGTGTTGGTACTTAGTCTCTTTCGCCTAAATGCTTAGAACCATCTAAATGAAACCACTACTTGAAAGAATTAATGTGAAAATACCTTGGCCTTTCCGACTTAGCATAATGTTTAAAATTACAAAAGTGACCTAAGTTGGAGATAAATATAATAATTTCCTCTTATTTGTTTTGTAACACCCATATACTCTATATAAGTACTCTACATATACCATATATACATATAATACGTATATAAAATATAAGAATGTCGCGTTTAATTATTGTTTAAATCTCTTACCTTAGTTTCATATCAAATATGTATTTTTAATAAAAGAATATTTACAAAACCATTATATTTTTTATTATATTACATATATATATATTACATTGTCTTTTTTTAAATTCACTTAAGTACATATACATTTTTATCAAAATACAACATAATAAAACTGTACATATATGCACCACCTTCTAGTTGGTCTCGAAATACTCTTACTCTTCTCGTGACACAATTGTTTGACTCCCAGATCAACCATCTACTCACCTATGCGATTTACACAACCGCGTTAAGCCAAAAACTTAGTGGTTCTAATAAATAGCATATACATACATCACAGAAAATCATACTCACATCACTAACATCATTTATCATCATATTTTTATTATGTTTCTCATTTTCAATGCATTTTTCATATCTTTTCACTAATTTCATAATTTATATATATCTTTAACATAAGCCATAATTCGATGGCTTATCATAATATCATGAAACAACACACACAATTCTCACACCCATATACATATTACACATCATATTATATTTCCATAATCTCATTTTTAATATCAAGACTTAACTCTACTCAAGTCTTTCAATAATTCATTTCTCATCATTTAGCATATTTTCTTAAGCCACATTCCTTTTCAATAATTTGTATATGTATTGTGATCATATCATTCCATAATCACTATCATATTTCTCATTTAACCATCACAGATTTTATATATAATAGGTACCACAACATCACATACACAAGCATAGGCCCAAAGATAACTAATATGTTATTCAAATTTCAGAGTTACTATTTTGGTCTATAATGACACCATGTGTCTAGCCCCGCAAGTAAAATATCAATGTAATAATCCAACTAGGTCTGAGCTTACGACCATGTCATTTCACTCAACCCATCTTCAAGGACTTATTTTTGAGGCTTATGACCCGGTCATTTCACCTCAAAAATATTTTCACAGTGACGCCCAGCGTCTAGCCCGTAGGCAAATTATAGGTATGCCGCCAAACACAGAACTCTGAAAATTAAATAATTGTTGTCCCAAGATGGCAACCAAGAGGGGGGGGGGGTGAATTGGTTTCCTCAAGAAATAATGACAATTAAAAAACTCAACAAAATAGAAGTGCGGAATTAAGAGATGGTTGAGTAATGGAAGAAAGAAAGAACACACAAGATTTATAGTGGTTCGGATTTTACTTCAATCCTACATCCACTTCCTTAACAACTTGTTAAGGTTCCACTAATCTTTGAAGTTTTTACAAGCTCACTTCCAACTTTGGTGTTTTCACAAGTTCACACCTAACTTCACAAGTGTTTTTCTTAGGCTCACACTTACAACCCAAACAAGAGTTTTACGAGGCTTACTCTCACAACCTGACAAGAGTTTTACAAGGCTTACTCTCACAACCCAAGTGTTTCCCAAGCTCACACTCAAACTTATACAATGGTGTTTTTAATGATAACACCTAACATTCATTACAATTCAAATGTAAGTTTAAGTAAAAGAAAATTTGTTGCTTGGCTATGAAAATCTTTTCTCTTGTATCCTCTTTTTTGTTTTCTCATAGAAACATTGTATTTATAGCCAATGTGGTCTTACTAGCCGTTATTGATATTGAGAATAAAGTCTTGGCAGTTTAGACCTTCTTTACTTAAACTGTCCGAAGCACTTAGCGGTCGCCCTTCATACAAGGATGGTCGCTCTCTGGCTTCACGCAGTCGTCCTTTAACAAGGGACGGTCGCTGCTTTTGAAAAAGCTTCAACGGTCAAATTTTAGTGCTCTGCAGCTGGAATCTTGCCCATGCTGTGTTTGTCGGACCGGTTCTTGCCCATGCTGTGTTTGTCGGGACGGTCGCGCCAAGCAAAGGTGCGGTCGCCCTTTTTTGAATATTGAAGTGGGTTTACAACGGTCATGTCACGTGTCATTCTCTGACAGAGCAAAAGAGATGTCCGCCATAATTTGAATCTCGCGGTCGCCCTCGGTAGCATTTCGCGGTCGAACTCATATTCTCGTGTCGAACTTCTGGACGCACCTGAGGACGCGAACATTATTGTCTCTTTAAGCAATTTCTTCTTGAATGGTAGGGCGGTCGCGACTCTGAATGGGCGGTCGCTAAAGTGGTAAGCGAGGTCGAGTCATTCGCCGTTCTTGTCACCGCGAACCTTACTGTGATTGTAATGATTTAAGTTCCTAGAGTAGCGGTCAACCATGTTTTGGGACGGTCGCTATTCTTTATGAGCGGTCGCGACCGAGGTCGGGCTTCTGACCGTGAAACCTACTGTGATAAGGTTTCATCCTGTAATTGCATGGAGCGGTCGTATTCAGGTGTGGTGCGACCGCTAGAAATGTTCTGTTCACCTTTATTTGAAGCAACCTAATCCTGCAACAAGATTCTTCAAACACAAGTTAAATAGATCATCCATTTGAGTTGTCAAGGATCAAAATTAAGATCATTTGTCTAACAATCTCCCCCATTTTTGACTTTGACAATTCAAATGGAATGATGAGAAAAATGATAAGTTTTAAAATGCTCCCCCTTAACATATGCATAAATCATGGTTAAGAGCATTGTGATTATTAGATTATCTTGGTGCAAACATTTCATTATGTTATGCCATTTTCTCCCCCATTTTCTGTATACCATTTTCTCTTTCTCCCCCATTGTACTATTTTCTCTTTCTCCCCCATTGTATATACTATGTTTCATTCCATTATGTTATTTTCTCCCCCATTGTCATAGGCAAAATGTTAAAAGCAACAGTCAAAACAAATAAGGATAGAGGAAAACAAATAACATTTGCAACAAACATGTTTATTAAGGATAGAGGAAAGTACAAAGGCAGAAAGTAAAGCAACAAGCATATGAAAATGCAAACAATAGAGACAAAAAAGGTTTAAGCTATTCAGAGTCATCATCTACATCTAACTCTTCTTCAACTAAAGGAGCTTTTCCTTTATCTTGAGGAGCAATAGAGGCAGAGCTAGTGCTAATGGACTCTTCTTCTTCAGGAATGCTTTGGGTATGATCACTTATATCCCAATCTTCAAGGTTGCATTGAGGCAAGTCCAATTTGCCTTGCATGTCATATAGATCATGGTGCATGTGAGATATAAGGTCAATTCTCTTGTTCAAGTGCTGGAATCTCTTGGAGACACTTTTCTTGAACTTAGAGAGTTTCCTGGAGAGAGTTTTGATAGCTTGGAGGATGAAGTAGTTTCTTGAGCAGCTTTTGATGAAGTTGTTTTTGGAGGTAATTCCACAGCAACTTCCACAGAGTCTCCCTCTTCCTCAATTGTATACCTTGGCCTTTTCTTTTGTTTATCCATAACTCCTTTCTTGCCAAAATAGTATACATATGATCCTTCAATCTTCCTTACACATCCAGCATGCTCTAAGTAATCAATTGTGATAGCACTAGAGACAAGATTGAAAGGGTTTCTCAAGGTAGCTAGATTCAGATCATTTAGAAGGTTTAGGTGCCTAGCTATTTGAGTAATTTGTGAGGATAGGAAAAAGGTACCAGTTCTTGTAACAGCATGATGATAGAGGGTGTCAATCAAGAACTTGGTTGTGTTCATTTTGATGTTGTGGGTGAAAGCATATAAAAAGATGAGGTCTCTCTTGGTTACTTTCTCATTCCCATCTGCTCTTTGATGGATGGTGTAGGTGATAATCCTATGGAGCATCCAATGGGTGAGAGTTTTGATATGTCTGGCTTTAGATTCTTTTTCAAAAGAAGTTTCAATAGAAATTTCTTGCCAGAAATCAGAAAGGGTTTGGTTTGAGAAGATTTGGTCATTGTAGGAGGTTATACCATCAGTAGGGAAGTTCCAAATGCTGCCAAAATCTTCTAGGGTTAAGGATTGGTAGTGATCAAAGAGTTTAAACCTAACCCCATACCACCCTAGTGCAGAGTTTGCACTCTTCTCTATTTGGAGAGACATCAGAAACTCCTTACTCAGACTAGAATAGCCTACCTCTTCTGGAAAGACAAATTTTCTCCATCCAAGGACATCCAGCAATCTCTCAATTTCGTCCTTGATGTCCAAGGCAGAAAGCATCCCACCAAAAGGAGATTTGGTGCCTTCAACCTTCTTTCTCTTCAGCATAGCATACCTAACATCTTCCTCAGAAGTTTGGTGGTGAGGTTTGTGAATTTTCTCACCTCTTCTAGACTGTGGAGGAGATGGAGGATCAACTATGGGTTCTCTAATAGTGATTCCTGGAACTCTCTTGGCTTGACCTTTTATTTTGGAAGTGGTTTTTCTTTTGGGAGCCATCAGAACAGAAAGAACAGAAGTGAACTGGAAAACAGAGGGAGATTGAGAAACATATGATTTTGAGAAGTTTTTAGGGTTTCAGAGGGAAGTTTGTGTGTTTTAATAAGCAAAATATCAGATAAACTGTTGTAACATACTCTTAAATAGATGGAATTAAGAAAATAGCCGTTTATGACTGTTGAAAGTTAAGAGTTGCGACCTGTCACACAGCCAACGGTTATAAATTTTCGAGCAGAGTGTACAGGGTGCGGTCGCAGATTTAAGAAGGTGCGATCGCGACATGTGGTCTAGCGACCATTTTCAAGATAAGTATGCTCGTGAGTGAAGAAACTATCTGTAACGGTCGAAACTATTCAAATTGGTGCGGCCGCGCACAAATTTTCTCGACCGCGCACAGAGATTTTTTATTGAACGAAACTGGCAGACGAGATAGCGATCGCTAAAGGACACTGGAGCGACCGCGACAAACTTAAAAAAATGAAAGATTCAAGGAAAGATGGAAGATATTTCTAGTGTGTTAAGAAAAATTAAATTCATGCACATAGAAACTTCATTGATAGGTAATTAATTCAAAGTGATTCCATCAATCATTCCTAAGTTAAGTTTAATGAAGTTAAGTCTATCTTCATTCAAGGGTTTTGTAAAGACATCAGCAAGTTGATTTTCTGTATCTATAAATTCTAGGATTATATTCTGATTTTGTACATTTTCTCTCAAGAAATGATGTCTAATATCTATGTGTTTGGATCTAGAATGTTGGATAGGATTTTTAGACAAGTTGATAGCAATAGTGTTGTCACATTTAATGGAGATATTATTAAAGACTTTACCATAGTCCAGCAATTGTTGTTTCATCCATAATACTTGTGTGCAACAAAAACATGCTGCAACATATTCAGCTTCCGTTGTGGATAAAGCAACCGATGCTTGTTTCTTACTATGCCAAGAAACTAGACAATTACCAAGAAAGTGACATGCTCCTGTTGTGCTCTTCCTATCTAAGATGCTACCAGCATAATCTGCATCTGAAAATCCTATAATATGAATGATGTATTTTTAGGATACCAAAGTCCTAAATGCATTGTACCACTCAAATATTTCAAGATTCTCTTAGTGGCATTCAAGTGTGATTCTTTAGGACATGTTTGAAATCTAGCACAGAGACATACACTAAACATTATATCAGGTCTAGAAGCAGTTAAGTAAAGTAGTGATCCGATGATACCTCGATATTTCTTCTCATCTACTGCTTTACCATTTTCATCTTTACCTAATTTCAAGGATGTGCTCATAGGAGTTTTGCTAGTTTTGCAGCCATCCATTCCAAATTTCTTGATGAGTTCTTTTGTATATTTGGATTGGTTGATGAAGATCCCATCTTCACATTGCTTGACTTGCAGTCCAAGGAAAAACTTGAGTTCACCCATCATGCTCATTTCAAATTCCCTAGTCATACAAGAAGCAAATTCTTTGCACAAGGCTTCATTAGTAGCTCCAAATATTATGTCATCCACATAAATTTGTACAATCAAAATGTTATGCTTATCCTTTTTAACAAAGAGAGTTGTGTCTACTTTTCCTTTTGCAAAACCATTTTTAAGTAAATATGCACTAAGTTTATCATACCAAGCTCTAGGTGCTTGTTTCAATCCATATAAAGCTTTGGTAAGTTTGAAAACATGATCAGGAAATTTGTAGTTTTCAAAACCAGGAGGTTGTTCAACATAAACTTATTCACTTATAAGTCCATTTAGAAATGCACTTTTAACATCCATTTGAAAAAGCTTAAAGTTCATGTGACATGCAAAAGCAAGTAATATTCTAATAGCTTCTAATCTGGCTATAGGGGCAAAGGTTTCATCATAGTCAATACCTTCTTCTTGATTATAACCTTTGGCTACCAATCTTGCTTTATTTCTAATAATGTGACCATTTTCATCAAGCTTATTCCTATAAACCCATTTGCATCCTATTATAGAATGATCTATAGGTCTAGGAGTAAGTTGCCAAATATTATTTTTTTCAAATTGATTAAGTTCATCTTGCATTGCAGTTATCCAATTTTCATCATTTAAAGCTTCCTCAACAGTTTTTGGTTCAATTTGAAAAACAAAAGCAAAATTAACATCAACATGATTAATTTTAGATCTAGTAATTACTCCCTTAGATGTTTCTCTAATGATGAGTTCCTTTGGATGATCTTTCTTGTATTGCCAATCCTTAGGTAGATCTTGAGTCTTTTCTTCAAGTTGATTGATCTTTGGAGCATCAATAGATTCAAGAGGTTCAAGAGTACCTGCAGGGTCATTGAAAGTAATACCTTTCTTTTGATCAAGTTTAGATGATTCATCAAATACAACATGCATTGATTCTTCTATAACTAGAGTTTTCATGTTAAATACCCTATATGCTTTGCTATATGATGAATATCCTAAGAATATGCCTTCATCTGATTTGGATGAAAATTTTCCAAGATTATCCTTGGTATTCAATATGAAGCATTTGCATCTGAATACTCTGAAATATCCAATTCTGGGAATTCTTCCATTCCATAGCTCATAAGAGGTTTTATTAGTTAAATGCCTTTTGTAAACACGATTTGCAATGTAGCAAGCTGTATTAACGGCTTCCGCCCAAAAATAAGATGGTAAATCATATTCATTGAGCATTGTCCTAGCCATTTCAATTAAAGTTCTATTTTTCCTTTCAACTACACCATTTTGCTGTGGAGTTCTAGGAGTAGAAAAATTATGTGAAATGCCAAGTTCATTACAAAAATCTTCAAAATTTTCATTCTCAAATTCTTTGCCATGATCACTTCTAATAGATGTGATCACATATCCTTTTTCATTTTGAACTCTTTTTGCAAATGTTTTGAAGAAATTAAAGGCTTCATTCTTTTGAGCTAAGAAATTAACCCATGTGAATCTAGAGTAGTCATCAACAAGAACAAATGCATACGATTTGCCTCCTAAGCTTGTAACTCTATTTGGTCCAAACAAATCTAAATGAATGAGCTCTAAAGGTCTAGAGGTGCTTATAACACTCTTTGTTTTAAATGAGCTTTTATGTTGCTTACCATGTTGACAAAGTTCACAAATCCTATCTTTATCATATTTTATCTTAGGTAAGCCATCAATTAAGTTCTCATTGCAAATATATTTCAATTGATCCATACCAGCATGTCCTAGTCTTCTATGCCATAACCATGCATCATTATTAGTGGACATTAAACATGTATGATTTGAATGTATGCTGACATTATAAGTGTTGTTTGTTCTAGTACCCTTAAATATGATAACATTATTTGAATTCGTGATCTTGCATTCTTTGGAATCAAACTTGACAAAGTATGCTTTATCACAAAGTTGACTAACACTTAGCAAGTTATGTTTCAAACCATCAACAAGCCATACATCTTCAATTAAATCCTTACCAATAGAACCAATGGAGCCAATACCAAGAATTTTACCTTTAGCATTGTTTCCAAAAGTTACATTACCTCCATGTTTGTAGGTAATACTAGTAAAGAGCTTTGCATTTCCAGTCATATGCCTTGAGCATCCACTATCCACAAGCCATGTGCTTTCATTGATAGTAGATTTTAGGTATACCTGCAAGACAATTGTGATCATCTTCTTTTAGGTACCCACATGAAGTTGGGTCCTTGATGGTTAGTAGAAAAAGTGCCTTCTAACTTGAGATGTGCCTTTCTTATATAGCAAGAGAAATTTTTGTGTCCAAATTTCATGCAATATGTGCATTGCCATGGTATCCTATACTTCTGCATTTTTCTTTTTGTGTTTAACGTATTGTGCATGCAGCTACAAGTATGTGATTTCTTTTGTGCAAGTTTAGTGAACAACAATGCATAATTATTTTTGGCTTTATCTCCTAGTGAACCATAAGAAGTTCTTTTAGACTTGGTGCAAGCATCTTTGATATGAACATCAGAAATTTCAATTGTAGATGCTTTCACAAATGTTGGTTTGCTAGGTGCAATGTTGGTTGAGCCATTGAATCCTAATCCATATTTCAAGGAAGGTGATCTTTGATTATTAATTAATGTGTTCAATGCTTCCTTTCCTTTATGAAATTTGGAAATTGATTCTTTTAGTTCTTTTAGTTCATGCTTCAATGTCTCATTCTCTTTAATCACTTTTTCTAAGTCATGTGAGCTTTTATTTAACTCTTCTATCATATTCATCAAGTGTTCATTTGAGGTTTTCAATTCTAAGGTAGAATTCTTTAAGCATATAAAATCTTTTTCTAACTTAGAGTTTTTTTCTTTATAGAGCATCATTTTAGAGAAATATTTTTCTATTTTAAAATTCATGTGCTCAATCAAATCACTATCATCTATATCATTTATATCATCATGTGCTACTAGATCAAAAGATTTAGTACTTACCTCATTGGTGTCATCTTCAATGGCCATGAGACATAGATTTGCAATTCCTTCTTCTTCTTCTTCCTCACTTGAAGAAGAGTCATCCCATGTGGCTTTGAGAGACTTTTTCTTTTCTTTATCCCATTTTCTTTTGTTCTTTAATTTGTAGCAATCCGATTTGATGTGACCAGTTTTTCCACATTCATAGCACTTTACCTCATTTTTCTTTTCTTTATCTTTGAAGGAGAATTTAGGAGGTGTACCTTTGTTTGCTTGTAATCTTTTCTTCCTTTTCCATTCATTGATTCTTTTGGAGAACATTGCCATATCATCTTCATCATCAGTACCTTCATTGCTTGAGCTCTCAGCTTCTCTGATTGCTTTGAGTGCAATTGGTTTTCTCTTTTCTTTCTCACCTTGATCTTCTTCTTTCTCACTGTGTAGCTCAAATGTGAGTAATTTTCCAACTAGCTCGTCGGTTCTTAATGTGCTGAGATCATGAGCTTCTTCTATGGATGATACTTTGGATTCAAAGTTCTTTCTAGCTCTTAGGGCTCTCAAGATTTTACTGTTTACATCACCTTGATCATATACCTTACCATACTTCTTTAGTTCATTGACAATAGCAAGCAAGCGATTTGTCATGTCGGTGACATTTTCATTTGGTTTCATCTTGAATAGCTCATACTCATGAACATGCATTTGTTTCTTGGTAAATCTCACTTGAGTCGTACCTTCATGGTAGTTTTTAAGTGTTTTCCAAATGCAATGTGCACAAGTTAAATGTTGAACTCTTCCACCTTCTTCTCTTGAAATGGAATTCATCAAGATGGAAGCAGCTGTATTGTTCTTGAATCGATCTCTGATATTGCTAGTTGACCATTGAGCTTTGGGAAGTGGAACTTGAATACCATCAACTTCATAAGTGGGAGATTTCCACTCACTTTCCACGAAATCCCATAGTTCAATCCCTTCACTGTCTAGAAATAAGTACATTTTGTGTTTCCAGTATGAATAATCAGTTCCATCAAAGTAGGGTCTAAGAATAGAGTTAAGATTTCCATGAGAGCTTGATGAAGAAGAAGTTGCCATAGTGGATTAGATTTCACAATTAAGCTTAAGAAATCTCAGGGCTCTGATACCAATTGTTGTCCCAAGATGGCAACCAAGAGGGGGGGGGGGGGGTGAATTGGTTTCCTCAAGAAATAATGACAATTAAAAAACTCAACAAATAGAAGTGCAGAATTAAGAGATGGTTGAGTAATGGAAGAAAGAAAGAACACACAAGATTTATAGTGGTTCGGATTTTACTTCAATCCTACATCCACTTCCTTAACAACTTGTTAAGGTTCCACTAATCTTTGAAGTTTTTACAAGCTCACTTCCAACTTTGGTGTTTTCACAAGTTCACACCTAACTTCACAAGTGTTTTTCTTAGGCTCACACTTACAACCCAAACAAGAGTTTTACGAGGCTTACTCTCACAACCTAACAAGAGTTTTACAAGGCTTACTCTCACAACCCAAGTGTTTCCCAAGCTCACACTCAAACTTATACAATGGTGTTTTTAATGCTAACACCTAACATTCATTAAAATTCAAATGTAAGTTTAAGTAAAAGAAAATTTGTTGCTTGGCTATGAAAATCTTTTCTCTTGTATCCTCTTTTTTGTTTTCTCATAGAAACATTGTATTTATAGCCAATGTGGTCTTACTAGCCGTTATTGATATTGAGAATAAAGTCTTGGCAGTTTAGACCTTCTTTACTTAAACTGTCCGAAGCACTTAGCGGTCACCCTTCATACAAGGATGGTCGCTCTCTGGCTTCACGCGGTCGTCCTTTAACAAGGGACGGTCGCTGCTTTTGAAAAAGCTTCAACGGTCGAATTTTAGTGCTCTGCAGCTGGAATCTTGCCCATGCTGTGTTTGTCAGACCGGTTCTTGCCCATACTGTGTTTGTCGGGACGGTTGCGCCAAGCAAATGTGCGGTCGCCCTTTTTGAATATTGAAGTGGGTTTACAACGGTCATGTCACGTGTCATTCTCTGACAGAGCAAAAGAGATGTCCGCCATAATTTGAATCTCATGGTCGCCCTCGGTAGCATTTCGCGGTCAAACTCATATTCTCGCGTCGAACTTCTGGACGCACCTGAGGACGCGAACATTACTGTCTCTTTAAGCAATTTCTTCTTGAATGGTAGGGCGGTCGCGACTCTGAATGGGCGGTCACTAAAGTGGTAAGCGAGGTCGAGTCATTCGCCGTTCTTGTCACCGCGAACCTTACTGTGATTGTAATGATTTAAGTTCCTAGAGTAGCGGTCAACCGTGTTTTGGGACGGTCGCTATTCTTTATGAGCGGTCGCGACTGAGGTCGGGCTTCTGACCGCGAAACCTACTATGATAAGGTTTCATCCTGTAATTGCATGGAGCGGTCGTATTCAGGTGTGGTACTACCACTAGAAATGTTCTGTTCACCTTTATTTGAAGCAACCTAATCCTGCAACAAGATTCTTCAAACACAAGTTAAATAGATCATCCATTTGAGTTGTCAAGGATCAAAATTAAGATCATTTGTCTAACAATAACATACTAGGCAGACAATTATTTCATATTTTCATTATCAATCTCTTTCTCATTTTCTCATGATCAAACTAGGCATATTGCCTTATTTATCTCATTTATATCAACATCATCATATAATCATAATCACATTTTATACAATCTAGCCATCACCAATGGCTTTAAATAATATCTTTAATGTATATACGACAAACCACATTTCCCATTTCATATTTTCATCCTGCAAGCATGAGCTACACTCACCATATGACTCATCAACATACCAACATTTTGCATAATCAATATATTTTATCACAATTATTCATTTTATAATCACATATACATTTTCAATTCAATATATATAAAGACATAGCTATACAAGCTATTTACTATGCCCGTATAGTATAAAATATAGCAATAAACATCAATAAAGCAACCCCACGACCGTGGCATCCAATAGTCATGCCTGTGGGATGTGAAATGAAGTTGTAAAATACTATTTAAGACCCCCAAAATCGTGGCATCCAAAGGCCACTCCGTTGGCATTCATTTCGCTTTTGTTTCTTCACTGTTTTCACATGAAACAGCCCCTCGTCCTATCCCACGACCGTGGTCTTGCATGGCCACGCCCATGACATCCCAGAATCACTCTTTTACACCATTTTTAACAACAAAACACACCTAGCAACTTAGAATGACGCAAACCAAAAATAAGAGCATGATTCAAGTATATACTTACTCAAGACTATATGTACAAATCAAATAAATTATATGTATAAACCTTGGTTAATCCAAGCTTACTCTTCTTCTCTTGATCCCCCTTAGCCTAAACACAAAATCATAATAATAATCATAATATAATTCATTCATACAATCATTCATATATCAATTTACTCAATTTTCAACTCATTTATACAAAACCCTTACTCTTTTCCTTATCACCTTTTCCCCAATTTCACTATATATCATCTTCTCTCACAAATAATCATATATACTTTATCTATGCATCAATTCAACATATCATTCTTATCATTTAATTCAATTAATCATCACTTTCTCTCACTAATCATATCACATATACATATGTACTTAAAATCCATTAAAAAATTAGCTTAAGAAAAAGAACACTTACTTGAATTATTTGTTAAATCTTCAATATCCACCTTCAAATCTCTTAAAACTCTTATGAATTTGGTGTGTATATGAACAAAATCAAGCTCTCCTCACTCTCTCTCAATTCCCACATTCCAAAGAGGAAAAAGAAAAAAAAAAGAAAGAAAGCTCTCTTTAAATTTCCATCCTTATCTTATATATATATAATAATATAATTACTTTCTACCTAAATTTTCCACCAATAATATTTTTTTCTTCTTTTGACTTTCATTTCTCCTTTCTCTTATCATTATTATAATTATTATTATTAATTATTTATTTAAAATTAACTTTTTCTACACCAATGTATACGTCATGTATATGTGATGTACATGTTGATATATATATGTCCTATATATTATATTTATATTTCCCATATATTACAAAAACATAATATATATATATATAACATCCTTCATACACATCTATCTCTTATTATATTTTATTTACCTATTTCACCAATATACTCTCTCATAACTACTATTTCAAAGTACATCAAAAATCGGGGTATTACATGTTTTATGTCACAATTCATTTATATATATTATTTAAAGCCACATCATCTTGAGACCTTGGCCATTACAAAAATTTCAAATTTTTAGAACATTTGTTGTTACTAAAAATTATCATAAATCATGGTTCAAATCTCTCATAACATTTAAGAAAAATGGGAACTTTCATAAAGAAAGGCTGAAGAAGAAAGAGAGATTTTGGAGAAAGGTTAATGCTAGATTGTTAAATTCTACCTCTTAATATTGTTTTGGATTAAATTCTTTTTAACATAGATTTTAGAGTATTAAGGTTGTAGAGTTCAATACTAAATTAATTTGGTCATTTATTTATATTTATTAGATATGTCTTAACATAGAAAATAGCATAATCGTGATATCTCGTTTTGTATGAAAAATTATAAAAAAAAAATTGAATTAGATGCCATATGTGTGTTCCTACAGTGTGATTGAGAATGAAAATGGACAAAAATATCTATTGTTGCAATCAAACTGAAATCGAATGATTTATGCATAACCAATCAATAATATTTGATCAAGCCAAGCATAAATTTATCATGTAAATCAGTTGAATCATATATAATGTGAAACTATCATATTGCTTTTCCATAGGATATGTGGAACATATAATTAAGGTTTACATGTGAGAATAATAAAAATACTCAAATAATAAAAGAGATCATTATTTATATTATTTATTTATATAAATATTATTACATAAGATATATAATTAAGGTTTACATGTAAGAATAATACTATAGAATATAATTAATTAAAAAATAATAATCTTATTCAGATATAATAACAAGTTTATTATTTCTGTGTAAATCATCTTTTTAGAGCTAACTCAGGTAGGATCCCAACAATGGAGAAACTCTCCCTACCAAGGATATAATAACAAGTTAAGTTGTAATAATTAATTGATGAGGTATAAGCTTATTGTTAATTATTAAAATAATTTCAGATAATTTAAAAGCTTTACGATTATCAATAGAGATAGGGCTAACACCAATTAGATCCATTCTACAGATATCTTCACAATTAATAACATTATTAGTTCCATCTCTTATCCAATTTATTACATCCAAATGAGCTTGATTAGTGGCAGATTGAAATGCGCCTTGGAAGTTCTTTGATGCATTGTTATAGACAGATTCACAAACGGCAAGTCGTTGCTTTCCAACAGGGTCAGTGATGTTATTACTTATACTGGAAATTTTTTCTTAAGTAGCATGCACTTGGGAGATGGCAAGTGAAGTTGATATTGTTAAGAAAATTACACCATTTGAAGAGTAAAAAATGGAGGCATATTTTTGGTCAAAAATGGAGGTGCCTAACTTAGGTAATTCTTAGTCCAAAATGGAGATGCCTAACTTAAGTTATGGTAGTCAAAAATAGAAGTGTCTAACTTAGGTAAAAGGGTGCCTAACCTTTGACAAAATTTCACCAACCCAATTTTTGAAGCCTATATAAACCCTTAAGATCTCATTTGAAAATCATCCTAAAATTAGAGAATTAAAGAGAGTTTGAGAGAAAAGTTTAAGGTTGAGTGTTAACCATTAAAACACTATTATAAGGTTTAGTGTGAGCCATAAACACTTGTTGGGTTTGAGAGTTAGCCAAGAAAAACTCTTGTAAGGGGTTTGAGTATTAGTCATTAAAATACTATTGTAAGATTTAGTGTGAGCCATAAATACTTGTTGGGTTTGAGAGTTAACCTAAGAAAACTCTTGCAAGGGATTTGAGTATTAGCCATTAAAATACTATTTGTAAGGTTTAGTGTGAGCCATAAACACTTGTTGGGTTTGAGAGTTAGTCTAGAAAAACTATTGTAAGAGGTTTGAGTGTTAGCCTTAGAAAAACACTTGTAAAGTTCTATGTGAGCTTATAAAAATACCAAGTTGGGAGTGAACTTGCAAAATTCTAAGTATAGTGGAATACCCAATAGAGGTTTGGGAGTGAATGTAGGATTATTAAATCCGAATCACTATAAATTTATTTTTGGTATAATTGGCTGTGGGTTGTGAGTTGTGAGTATTGTGAACACTTTATATACCTTCTCTCTTTAATAAAACAATCTCTAGGGATTCGCAGACGTAAGCACAATTGGCCAAACTCCGTTATCAAATTTGTGTGTGTATTTTTTGCTGTTATTTTGCACTCTCACTAATTTGATTTTTAGAAAAATCTGCGTAATTTTTTCAACAACTGGCATCAGTGCTGCTGGTTGAGAATTTTGTCAATTTTCTAATTACCAGAAAAGATCCAAAGGAAGTCAAATTCCAGTGGAAGTGATGACTACAAAGGCGAAGGCAGGGGCAAAAAGAGTGGTACTCTTTACCTGACAACAGGGGCATGCTGTTCAATTGCAATTGCAGTGGAAAACCAAAATTTGAATTTGTGGCACCAGAGACTTGGCCACATGAGTGAAAAAGGAATGAAAATTATGCACTCAACTAGAAAACTTCCAAGTCTACAGTCAGTTGAGATAGACATCTGTGAAAATTACATACTTGGAAAGCAGAAGAGGGTCAACTTTCAAACAAGTGGAAGAACTCCAAAAAAAGAGAGGCTTAGAATAGACAATGGAGGTGAATTTAAAGACACCATATTTAAGAAGTTCTGCTATGAGCACGGGATCAGAACGGAGAGAACCGTGCCAGGTACGCCTCAATACAATGGTGTAGCATAGCATATGAACCGAATGTTGACAGAAAGAGCCAAAGGCATTCATATACGATTAGGTCTACCAAAGCAGTTCTGGGTAGAAGCAGTCAACACAGCAGCTTACTTGATCAACCGAGGCTCATCGGTTTCATTGGAGCATAAAATACCAAACTGTCACACAGATCTGCCGAGCTAAGAAAAACCAAACAGAAATACGCATGTGCTGAGTAGCGAACCAAACTAAAACATAGAGTGTGAAGCTGGATTTAGAACTACTGAGCTAAGAGAACCGAACTAAATGAGCTAAAAGCAGTTTGCCGAATCAACCAAGCTAAGCATGCAGTGTAACTCGACACAGAGCTAAGACTAGCCAACTACGACAACTGAACTAAGTCCACAAATTACAGAAAGGATCATATTCTCAGTGAGCGGTGAAGTAAGGATGCCCAGTTGTCATGCGACCATACAAGTGAACCGAGCGACCGCACTAGGTCAAAATAAAAAATTTATAAACTCACAGAAAGAATAACGGTCTCAGTGAGCCGTGAAATTATGACGTCAGAACTTCGGACGACAGCCCAACAAGCCCGAGCAACCGCATGTAACAAATAGCTAAAGTACTAAAAAGAACATAAGAGATAGCGGTCGGCTTTTGCGGTGCTTCCTCGACTCCCAAAACCTTGTGCTTCAGCACTGAAAGACCGAGCGACCGCACAAGTTCGGATGATTTAAATCTTAGCGCTAAATAACTTGGATCAATGATAACCGAACACGTGGATAAAGAAATTTGAATTCAACGGTAACCTTGTGCTGAGTGACCGCACTCTGTGCCTGGACGACCGCACGACAAAAAGATATAGGTAGCTAGATTCTGTCAGACACTGAGATCTGACCATTAGAACTAGCCGTTACACAGAACTTTCAAACCGTGCGACCGCACACCGAACTCCGGACACAGAATTAGTGGAAGACAAGTACTAAACATGTGAAAATCACTTCAAACAGCTACAATAAGCCAAATGGCTATAAATACCACATTAAACTTTATTTTTGTGGTTCTATTATAATTTCATTGAATAATATTTTTCATTGAACAACATTTTCATTTTAAAAAAATAAAATATTAATGTATTATATGTTGTATGTATTAGAAGAACACAAAATAAAAATGTTGATGTAGTGTTGATGTATGATAAATGTTTTGATGTATTGTAGATGTCTTGTATGTATTAGAACACAAAAAAAAATTATTGATGCAGTGTTGATGTATGGTAAATGCTTTAATGTATTATAGATGTGTTGTATATGTTATATATTTGTAAGAATATTGCATCAAAAAATAATATTTTTGGATAAAGCAATATAAAAAATTTAAACATAAAAAATAAAATAGAAAATAAGAAAAGAGCAAAAATTAACATCAAAGAAAAAAAATAGAGAAGTTAGAAGGATTGTTAACACTGTTAGGAGCTAGAGGTAAAAATGAAAAAAAAAAGTTCAAGAAAATATAAAACTAAAAAAAATAGTATAATTGAAAAAGAAAAAATTGTGAAGAATATTTGAAAACTAAAATTAGAAAAGAGGTAAAAAGTATAAAATCCTCTTATTAATTTGAGGAAAGAAATATTTTTAGGCTCTTAATCTTTAGCCCGCCATATCTATCACATACGTATTTATATATTATAATTGCTATAATTACAAAACTAACTTTAAAAAAAAAGTAAATTTCAAAAATATGGAACATCAAAAAAAGTTTCAATTTCACGTAACGGAACATTTTGAATTATGAAAGTGGATGGTTTACTGAAAAAGAAGTCATTGAATTTGCAATATTTAATGTGTTTTCTGTCATTTGGTATCAATTTTTTGTCATTTAGTGTTAATAAAGTTGCAATTACTTTTTTAATTATATTTTAAAAATTTTATATAATTAAAATTAATTAATTAAATTAAAACATAATTTATGTTAAATAATTTTAAATAATATTTTATATATTTATTTTTTACATATATTTTTTTGTGATTTTTATCTTTTTTATTTTTATTTTTTTATTTTTTGTGTATTTATTTTTTGTGATTTCAATTTTTTTCATCTTTTTTTTATTTTTTAGTCAATTTGTTTTTTTTATACTATTTATATTATTTATAATGTTTTTTTTCAGAAAAATTTAAAGTTAATTTATTTATACTATTTATATTTTTTTAAGTTATATATTATCATATGTACCATATACCGATATATAACTAAATATATAATAGTTTTATACTTTTATATTTTTTAAAAAAAATTTAATATATATATGCTGTTATATGTAACATGTACTGACGTATAACTAAATATATAATTAGTTTTATATTCTTAGTTTTTTAAAATTTAACACGTATACATTATTATACATAATATATACTGACATTTAACTAAATATATAATAGTTTTATATACTTATCCTTTTAAATTTTAATATATATATATATATATATCGATATATATAACTAAATATATATCACTTTTATACTCTTATTTTTTTAAAATTTAATATGTATATATTATTATATGTAACACGTACCAACATACAACTAAATATATATTCACATATATCTAGTTATATGTAACAAATACTCACATATATTGTCATTATTTTCAAATTCAACATATATATTTAATTATATGTAACATATAATCACATAAAATTGAACATATAATAGCTATATTATGTTATTATTTTCAAATTTAATTTATATATCTAGTTACATATGACATATACCGATATATATCTACAAACACCGACATATACCTATATATATGTAATATATTTATAGTTATATGTAATATATAATAATATATATCAACATATACTAATATATACCGACATATATCAATATATACTGATATATATTCACATATACCAATATGTACCCACATATAATATTATTCTTTAGTTAAAGTATATATATAATATATATCAATATATACCTACATATACCTACATATATGAAATATACATAACATATATATACATATATATATTTGTATATATGTCTATATTAATATATACTGGCATATACCGACATACATATAATATATATTGCTATTTTTTTACAACATCTATCCACATATATCTAGTTTTATGTTATATATACCAACATATATTATTATTTTTTTTCAATATATCTAGTTATGTGTAACATATATCCTCATATAAATAAATATATAAAATAGTTATATATCGACATATATTCACAGATATCTACATATACCCACATATAAGTATATTATAACTATAACTATATATATATTAATTATCTTTCATAAAAAATATCAATATGCAGCTGTAATATATTAGTACTTGAAGGTATATGTGGTATATATTTACATATATTTACATATATTATTATTCTTTAGTTAAAATATATGTAGCATATACTATATATATTATTATTCTTTAGTCAAAATATATTTAACATATATCAATATATACATATATATATATATATTCTTTTGCAGCATTTACCCATATATATCTAATTATATATAACACATATCAATATATACTTACATATATCATGTTTTAGTGTATAATAAACTATATTTATATTACATGTTAGTGTATAATAAACTATATTTATATTACATAGACTTAATAAATTTATAAGTTACCTAGTATATCTCATTTCTTTATTGCTCATTATATTGCATATTTCATTAGATGATATGATTTCATTACTAGTGTATTTATGATATTTTTCATTATTTTCTTATTTTTCAAGTTTTTTCTCAATTTTTTATATTTTTATTATTTTTCATATTAAAAATATACATTCATATATATTAGGAATAAAAAAATTCATAAAAATTTAATTTAAAAAATAAAAAATTTAATATAAAATTACATATGCTAAAATAAAAATATGCATGAAACTGTAATATCTGGATTTTAAAACTATATACATGTTATATGGCTCATTTTTATACGTTGAATAATATGAAAATTTAAAATGATTTTTATTCATATTAAAATTATAGTGAATTTATAATTTATTCATTTATATAAAAAGTTATCACATTAAAATTATTAATTTTTATTCATATTAAATTATTGTGAATTTTTACTTTATTCATTTATATAAGAAATTATTACATTAAAATTATTCATTTTTATTCATTTTAAAATTATTGTGAATTTATAATTTATTTATATTAAAAATTATTACTTTAAAATTATTTATTTTTATTCATATTAAAATTATTGTGAATATATTCATTTAATAAAATTCTTAACATGGCCACTAAAGCAACTAGAAAAAAGTACTAGATGGAAAGTCAGTAATAAAACAATCCGTATAAAAGAAAAAGTAGAATAACATATAATTGTAAAACGAAAAGTATAAATATAATATATATATATATATATACATATATATATGTGTGTGTGTGTGTGCAGCCATAAAAATGAAATCTAAAAACAAAAGGCAGTATATGATGTAAATTCTACATTTTAATTTGGGTAGTCGTGTTAAATCATATTGGCCACCTTATGTTCATAAGAGTTTGGCTAACTGCTTCTAAGAATTGGCCCAATTAGCAATTTTCTAAAATTATATGGGCAATTACAATGTGGGCTCTAATTCTTTATTTGACCTATTTACGAGGTTTAGATTTTCTAATATGGGCTTTTTGCATTATTTAAAGAAATTTAGCCTTAGTAATTATAGGTCCTTGTTTAAATACATATGTATCATCAAATTACACTATGTGTTAATATTTACATGTAATATAGTGGTTCTGGAGTTTCCCTAATTTCAAATCAATGGCGTAATTAATTTTTTTGCAGTCAAATTATTTTTTGGGTCGGGGTGTTACTATATGTATATAATCACATAGAGATCAGATCAGGCCAGCTTTGTCTAAAATCCGACTCAAATTTTTAGTTTGGGCTTCAAAGTTAAATCTAAGGCCCTGTTTAAACAGCTTTTAAGTCGACCAAACCCATCAAATTATTGGGCCACGCCTATTTTCTTGTATTTCTAGCCTTTATGAATATTCCTATTAAAATAATGAAAATTAATTCATTCTCCGTCATATTTTTAAAATTTTTTACTTTTTTATTAGAATATTTAGTTATTTTATTATAAATTCATAATAAACTCATTATAAATTATATAAAATTTATAAACTTATTATAAACTCATTCTCATTATAAACTAATTATAAACTCATTATAAATTCTCCGTAAACTAATAAAAATTTGATATTTTGGTAAATATTTTATAAATTCTCGTATTTTAATAAATATTTTATAAATATAGTATATTTAAAATTATTTATAATTTTTTTTATATTTTTATTAAAAGCCCTAAAATAATTGAATTTCATTGAATTTCTATGATTTTATATTTATCTTATATGTTGTATATATATATACATATATATATATATATATTATGTATGTTGTATATATATACCTGCATATATTATATGTAAGTCATGTGTATGTTCTCTACATGCCAAATGTATTACAATTGAAGAATAGAAATAAAATGAAAGAAAAGATAAAATCCAAAATAATAGTAAAAATAAAATGAAAGACAAAAAAAAGAGCCAAAATAAGAGCAACGGTAGCGAATAAAGGAAAAAAAACTGAAACAGAACAATTATATGACGCAGAAAACGTAATTCAATATGAAAAAAAAATATTGGAGGATAAAATAAAAACCAAAAGAAGAGTAAAAAGAAAATGGAGGACGAAAGAAGAGTAACAATTGCAAATGGACAAAAAAAATAGAGCAAAAGAAACTTGATAGAAATAACCTCAGTAAATTTGAGAACAAAAGTTAAAGAACGATAAGTCATGTAAATTTCTCAAAAAATATATTTTTATAAAATATTCTAAAAACTAAAATATTTTCAACGATATTCATTTTTCTTTCAAAAATACCAACTTTCCAATATCGGTTTTTAAAATACTCACTTCTAGAGGTTTACGTGTAATATATTTTCAGTTATTTCTTTAAAAGAGATATTTTTAAGTTTAAACTATATAGTACTTTTGGAATAAAAAAATAAAAAAGTTATGCATATAATTTCCTACAAGAGAGAGAGAGAGAGAGAGAGAGGCACAAAGAGGCATGGTTGCCTAATAGAGTTGTGCACAAGACGAGTTGGCCTGGGTTTAGCCTTGCTGGTAGCCTAGCCCGAGCTTTCTTTGGATTAGTAAAAAAGGCCCGAAACATGTCATGTAGACCGAGTAGCTCGAGCCACTCAGGCCGACAAGCAGGGTCTTTCGGGTCTAAACTCCCTTTTTTTTTCAAAATATTCATGAAAAAATTGTAAACATTATGTAATTTCTATTAGTTTTAAGAAGTCTCTTGGTAAGCTAATTAACTGTAAAAGCTTTTCATTAAACTATTGAAATTTATATGATTGGATTGAAAAATTAAAAAAATCAAAAGACACTATTTCCTTAAAAATCAAAATCAAAAATCAAACTGAAAAATCAACTTATTCTATCCTAATATATGTACATTTAAAAAAAAATAACCTTAAGCCAGGTCGGACTAGTCTATAGTAATTTATCTCAGGCTCACGACCCACCCCGAAGTGACCTCGAGTTCTATTATAGGACTTGAAACCGACTTCTTCCTTTTAATCAGCTCAACTAATCCAAGTTAGACTGAGCTAGGCTGAGTAAATCAGGCTGGCAAGCCGGATACACGACCCTGCACCCCAGGCCAGGGTCACCTACTTAAGTGACCTTTGTGCCTCATATAATGGTCACATGTTCAAAGTGACCATTTTCACTTTTTTTAATTTAAATATTATTTATTAATTTTCAATTTTACCTCTATTAACAACTAAAAAATGAGTCATATTGAGGGAGTATTTTATGGGGAAAAAATTACAAATTCAATAATACCCTGTTCTATTTCACTCTTCTCACACCAAAAATTCAATTATCTTTCAATCTCCAAATTCTCTCAACTCTTCTAAACTCTCTAAAATCTCTAAACATCAAGTTCATCAAGCTTTCCATTTTTTTATTCCATCATCGTTCAAACACTTCATTTTTCATTCCATCAAATGGCAAGTTCGTTCCACTTTTTTACTTATCTTAATCTCAATTACTGTTCATTTATTATCTTTTTTTTTTTTTTTTTTTACTTTATCTTCATTTGTATTCAAATGGCAAGTTCGAGTATTGTATTTAATAAAATAGAAGTGATGATGAGTAACAAATTCCACAATAAAATTACATTCCAATATAAAAATGCGAACACATCAATGAGTTGGATGAAGAACAAGAAATGGGCAAGCAATGGATCCGAGCCAAGCTAATAGATCAAGAAAATTGAAATCTAATATTTTTATTTTACATTTCAGTCATCATCAAGTGGATGATATATAGTGAGAGCCCATTTCAACTATTTTTTTAAAATCTTATGTTTGATTTGAAGAAAATGAAGAAATTTATATTATAATGAGAGACCTAAGAGATAAAGGAAGAATGTAGTAGGCTTAAGAGGGCAAAGTTTGGATGCTCTGGAATGGTTTAACAATTATCAATATGTGAAAAATGGGCTAAAAATCATTTTGGCTGAGTTACCATGCATTCGTCATTATCTTTTCTGGGAACACGAACACATGTTGTTGGCAACATAGAATTGTTCTCTAGACGTGTTGGCCACTATTAAAAATCTCAAATTTTTGGAAAATTTAGTGTTATTAGCAACTTGATCGTGTTGCTGAACAACATAAATGGTTGTTTTGTAGATAGCATGGGCATATTGCTCAGTAATATGGCCATGTTTACTACAAATTTAATTTTCCAACATTAAAATTACTCAACTTTTCCAAACCAATATCTGACAAAATTATATACCTAAAATTCTTTACATTTACGATGAAAATCATCAATTTAGAAACAATACATCTCAATAGCTAAAGAAATATGATATATATGAAATACAAATTAACACCCTATTCAAAAATAAATTATGGCTAAATTTTACTTGTAGTCCCTGAACTTATATTATTGTAATGTTAATATCCTTAAACTTCAATTTACTAGTTTGAAATCATTGAACTTATAAAATTATAAATTATAGTTTCATCCATTTTTATTAACGATGAGCTGAATTAGCGTCACGTGACGTTACATCAACTCGTATCTCACTAATAAAAAGGTGATGTGGCGCCATGTAGAAAAAATTTGAAGGTGATATGATGCCACGTAAGTATTCTATCTAATGTAAAAAAAATAAATTAAAAGTGTTAGGATTTGAGTCTAATACATTTTACATTTTTAAGTTATTTCTTACTATTAAGCTATATTAATAATAATGCTACTAAATTATATATTATTATTATATTTAATTTAATTAATATAATTTATAATTTAGAACATTAATTAATAAAATAATTTATGATATATAATATTAATATATTAAAAATGATAATAATTATTTTTATAATTATTAATAATTTTTATATAAAAATATATAAATATGTAGTATATTAATATTTTATATTTAATAAAATAATTTATAATTTATAAATTATTAAATTATACTAATAATATATATAATTTATAAATTGTATATTATTAAATTATTAAATTATACTAATAATATATTATAAATTATTTTATTAATCTATGTTATAAATTATAAAATATATTAACATCTATAGTTAAATAAAATATAAAAAAATTTAATTATATTATTGTTAGTATAGCTCAATAGTAACAAATAATTTAAAAGTGTAAAAGATATAAAGTTTAAATTTTAGCACCTTTAATATTTTTTTATTTTAATTAATATTAGATAGGATATGTTGATGTGGCGTGTGTCATATCACCTTTTCATTTATAAGGTGGAAGTTGATATAGTGTCACGTGGCACCATATCAGCTTTTGGTTTGTAAGGATGATGGAAAATTGACGAAATGACTATAATATTATAATTTTATAAGTTCAAAAATTTTAAAGTGACATTAAAATTTAAGGATATTAACGTTATATTAGTATAAGTTCAGGGACTACGGATAAAATTAAGCCTTTAAATTGTTCAAGAATGAAGTAAGATTAATTAACTATTTTGATCACTTTTATCAATGAAATGATGATTAAATAATTAAAATAACACTTTAATTTTCTCAAAATACCACAAAACAAAGAGATTTAATAAGTTAAGAATGAAAGTAAAGATTTTGAGATTTTTGAAAGTCACGAGCTAAACAGCTTGATAAATTTCAAAGTTCATGCAAGAACTTAAGATGATAAAATATGCATAATAGTTCAAAATAATTTTTATATATTTCAATTATACGTTTACAAAAGAAATTAAGGAAATCAACCTTGTTTATATGAAAAAGGTTATATACAAAGAACATCAGTATTAAGTTCATATGTAACTCCCATATTAATTGACAGTCTCGTTACTCCTAATAAATAAAATCATTACTTAGCCAATTAACTCATACTTAATAAAATTAAATCACAATAAAAGCAAAAATGCACAATTAAAATATAAATAGTCTTAAACAGCATGTTAATTTGCATTGGGTCATTAGTCTTTTAGACTTTAAGACCATAGTCAAACTACATTTTATTATTTAAAATGGACATAAATATTCACTCTCATAAGCTTGGATTTGGGCCTTCCATAGTTGGATTTACTTGAATTATATTGATCAACTTAAGCTCTTCTTGCATCCATGAAATAACCTTAAACAAATCTTATGCAATTTATTTTCTCCAAATCTGATACACGAAGGAAATTAAAACTTTTTTCAATTTATCAACCCTAGACCTTGTTATTGGTCTTTCGTGTATGTCTAATGGATTTTTGGCGTGTTGGTTCATGTCATCATTAGAAGGTTGGTGTTTGGCCAATTGTTGATAAGCTTGTAGTTCCTCATCAATTTATATACATCACTTAGAAATCATCATAAATTTTGGTTCAACTCTACGAGTTCATTTATATATTAATGTGGACCTTTGTTTATACTTATAAGACATGAGATTTCTCAGATTTGTTTTTTGTTTATAGGGTAATCATAACATAGATAATAAAATATTCGTATTATCTTGTTTTGCATGAAAAATCATAAAAAAAAATGTCGAATTAGATGCCATATATGAGTTCCTGCAGTGTGATTAAGAATGAAAATCGACAAAAATATCTATGGTTGCAATCAAATTGAGATCGAATGTTTTGTACATAATCAACCAATATTTGATTAGGCCAAACATAAATTTAACATGTAAATTGGTTGGATTATAATCAATGTGGGAAACTATCATACAGCTTTTCCATCATAGGATATATGGATCATATAATATAACAACTGCCCATTAGATTAAAATATAATTAGACTACTTAGTTATTACTTGTCAAACAAACTATTAATTTTTTATTTTTACATATAAAACTAATTGTTTAATTCAAAAAAGACTCTAAACTTAAGACAATCAATTCTTTCATTAAAAATCATTATAACAATCTTATTGAGATATAAATTAACGAGGCAGAAGCTGATCGTTAATTATTAAAATAATTTCAGATAATTTAAAAACTTCACGATTATCAGCAGAGATAGGACAAACACCAACAGGATCCCTTCTATAAATATTTTCACAATCAATAACCTTATTTGTTCCGTCTCTTACCCAATTTATTACATCCACATAAGCTTTACGACTGGAGGTGTGAAATGCGCCTTCAAATTTCAATAATGCGTCGTTATAGTTAGATTTACAAATGGCAAGTCGTTGCTTGCTAACAGAGTCAGTTATTCCCTTACTGATGCTTGGAATGGTGTCTTGTGTACCATGCACTTGAATTATAGTAAGTGAAATTGATATTAAGCCTAACACACTCATGTCTGCATGATGAGTACGTGCATCGCTCCATAAAATGTTAATGCAAAACTTGTGATCTTGAGATTGCTTGCATAGATTTTCAATTTCAGATAGAGTAGCTGCTTGTGTTTTAAATACATTAATCAAGATAATCATAATCAATACAAGAATTACGGATTTTGGGGGACGAACAGATGCCATTTTTTTCTTTCTTTTTTCTTAATTTATGAAATAAGAATTGATTATCTTATAAGGATAGATGAAATTTGGTGCAATATATAATGCACTGAATTAAAAGGAGAAAATATTAACAGCTCAATAATGAAGATATTTTACCATTTAAGTAGATAATTTACCATTATTAGATTGATACTAATGCATTTGATATTCAATGTATATTAGTTGATGCAAATTTGAATTCGACCCTTAAAATTTTTAATAGTTGCCTTTTTTAAAGAAAAAAAATTCATTTTTTTGATATTCACTATTATGATTGTATATAAAGAAAAAATGGGTTAAAATCATTTTGGCTGAGTTACTATTCGTTACTATAGCTTTCCAGGCCACAACAAAAAATTTCAAATTTTTGGAAAATTTAGTGTTTCTAACAACATGATTGTGTTGCTTAACAACTATTGGCTGTTTTGTCGACAACATGGGCATATTGCTTAGTAATTACTATGGCCTTATTTACTGCTATTTTAATTTTCCATTTTCTTACAAACCAATATCTAATAAAATTATGCACCTAAAACTCTTTACATTTATATATATCACTTAGAAATTATCAAAAATCATGATTCAGCTCTATCATAACATTAAAGAAAAATGGGGACTTTCGTCGATAATGGCTGAATATCAGAGAGAGGTTTTCGAGAAAGATTAATGTTACATTGTTAAATTCTACTTTTAATATTAATTTAGATTAAATTTCTTTTAATATAGATTTGAAAGTGTCAATCCTAAGAACTATCATTTTTATATTAATTTAATTATTTGTTTATACTTATTGAATATGAGATTTCTAACGTTTATGTTTTGTTTACATGGTAATCTTAACATAGAGAATAACATATTCGTATTATCTGGTTTTGCATGAAAAATTATAAAAAAAAATGTAGAATTAGATGCCATGTATGTGTTCCTGCAATGTGATTAATGAAAATCGACAAAAAATATCTATTGTCGTAATCAAACTGAGATCAAATGATTTTACATAACGAATCAATATTTGAAGTTCCTTTTCTCTATTCGGTTTAATTTTATTGATAATTGTTTTCTTTTGCATTTTGAATTCTTTATATATGAATTTATTAGTGTCTCTACTTGTTATGGTACCGCAATAGAATTACGAGAATAATAAAATAGCGGAATAATAAAATATGATACGCAGAAATTAACGTGATACACTCTTAATTATTTAGGTCTAAGTCCACGGGATAAAATCTGAATAATTCTTCCACTATTACAATAGTAGACTTACAAAGAGATTATACAAAAAATAGTGACACTCAAAGTGTTTCCCAAAAACAACTTAAACTTATCCTCACTATTTTTCTCTCCCCTAGTTTTAGAACCGTTTCTAAAACTGAATAAATCTCAAACACATATTCACAGGCTTTTCTTTATTTCTTCTGTGAGATATGTAAAACTGAAGCAGAAAACCTCTATTTATAAGATGTTTTATACGCGTAAATGAACTGTGTACAACTCATTTACAATTCATGCTTGCCTTTTTATTTTTCTGCTTTCGGTGCTAAACTTTTACTTTTCAATTGCAATTTGCAATTGTTTTAGCGGCCTCATCTACTAATTTTGAATTGCATTTTTCTTTTTTTTTTTCAAAAGGTGGGTCTCACCACTCAACACTACTATACCAACAAAACCACTAGTCAACAACAACAGCAGCAATCAGTAACAATAACCTTTGAATACTTAATATTAGTGAGTAGATAATTTTCAAGAATAAAAAATATTGCTCGTTATATTGATTAAGTTGTATAGATATTAATCTAGGTTACTTATTTTAAATATTTTTATTTAATTTTTTTATAATTATTTAGTTTCTAAATTTAATTATTTTAGATGATTATGAATTTTATGATTTTATTTTAGTCCATAAAGAGTCTTCCATTCAATAATATAGTTGAATAGAAAACTTGATATATAATATCTAAACTGAGTACTTATCTCAAAGTGGAAATGTGGTAACTGATGGGAGTTTTCAATCCTTTTACTTGGATTAAGTTATAAGAATCTTGTTATTGGATGCTTTTTCTTCTTGTTTATTTTATTCTCGTCTTTTGTTTGATTTCTTATCTTTTTTATATTGGCTACGCGGATAGTAAATTTATATTATTATTTTCGCATTTATCTATTTTTGGTATTATTATGTTGCTTTTCTTATGCTACTTTTTTCCTAATAAAGTAGATTTT
This sequence comes from Garcia nutans, assembly GCA_947685225.1. Lineage (NCBI taxonomy): Eukaryota > Viridiplantae > Streptophyta > Magnoliopsida > Malpighiales > Euphorbiaceae > Garcia > Garcia nutans. The sequence goes on from CANTUV010000007.1 coordinate 59,747,606, forward strand.
TTAAAATTTATTATTGTTAACTTTATTATTATTATATTTTTAAATTTAATTCATTAAATATTTATTGGTGAAACTAATTTGATTTAGAATGACTTTATCTAAGTATCACACATAGACGATATTCATTCTTTGATTTAGAGAGGATAAGTGTACTTATATTTGGGGGCAGCTATTGTCTTTTTTTATCAAAGACAACTTTTATCTCTAATTTTAAAAATAATTTTCATCTTTAGTTTTTAAAGATAATTTTTATCTCTTTATATGTTATCTCCATATATATGAACGATATTCATCCCTAATTTTAGAGACGATTTTCATATGTAGATTTAAAGATGATTATCGTCCCTTTAATTAGGGACGATTATTAATTCTTATATTAAAAATAATATTATAATTTATTGCCCTTTATAGAATATGGAATGAAGGTAAATGTGACAACTAAAGCCGTCCCCACAATTTTTATAATATTGAAAGACAATTTTATAAGTCCCCTGTACATTTTTTAGTATGTAAATTAATCGTACTATATTCAACGGGCAAAACTATCATACAACTTTTTACGCTAAAATATAGCCTAACAATAAATGCACCTCTATTGGAGTCACTAGACTCAACATCAATTTACCCTCCCTTTCCATCAAAGGATATATGCGGATCATATAATACAACCACCCGTTAGCTAGTAGTTGTCAAGCAGATTACTATTTTTTTTTTTTCATATCATAAAACTAATTGTTTAATTCAAAAAAGACTCTAAACTTAGTTTAAAGTGCAAGACAATCAATTATTTCATTATTTCATTCAATATCGTAATCGCCATATATAACAATCTTATTGAGATATAAAGATAAGTTAAGTTGTAATAATTAACGAGATAGAAGTTTATCGTTAATTATTAAAATGATTTTAGATAATTTAAAAATATTATGATTATTAGAAGAGATAGGACTAACACCAACAGGATCCCTTCTATAAATATTTTCACATTCAATAACCTTATTAGTTCCATCTCTTACTCAATTGATTACATCCAAATAAGCTTTATCACCGGAGGATTGAAATGCGGCTTGGAAGTTCCTTGATGCATCGTTATAGTCAGATTCACAAACGGCAAGTCGTTGCTTTCCAACAGGGTCAGTTATTTTCCTACCAATACGGGAAATAGTCCCTTGTGCACTTTGCACTTAAATTACAGTAAGTGAAATTGATATTAAGCCTAACACACTCATGTCTGCAAGAAGAGTACGATCATCGCTCAGTAAAATGTTAATGCAAAACTCGTAATCTTGAGATTGTTTGCATAGATTTTTAATTTCAGATAGAGGAACTGCTTGTGCTTCAAATACAATAATCAAGATTATCATAATGAGTACAAGTAATGGAGATTTTGGGGGACGGACAGAAGCCATTTTTTCTTTCTTTTTTCTTAATTTATGAAATAAGAATTGATTATCTTAAAATGCTAGATGAAATTTGTAAATATATAGAAGATATAATGCATGGAATTAAAGGTAAAATATATTAACAGCTCAACTATGAAGACAATTTACCATTTTAGTAGATTTGTAAAGCTGGATCATGAAAATGATTTGCTGTCTCGAGAAGATTTGTTCTTATCATGAAGGATTATTAAAAAAGGACAATCATTTCAGTTTTTGTCATTTTAGGTTTTCTCCAGTTTGTCAATGAATTTGATTTAAAGTATATTAGTTGATTTAAATTTGAATTGCACATTTAAAACTTTTAATAATGGCCATTAATTTTTTCAAAGAAAATATCTTTTTTTAGATATTCACGATTATGGTTATATACAAATATACATGATGTATTTTATTAGGAAATGTACTGTTACAGTTATAAAACAAATAGAAAAATATATGCATTTTATTAGTAACATAGTGATTATTGATGTTCTGTTAAAAAAAATTGTAATTATTCATGTTCACTAATATATATATATATATATATATAATTAAGGAAATAAAATTATTTTGAAGTTGTCACATCATCAATTTTTCTAAAAACTGTTATTTTTTTCTTATTTTCAATAATTTTTCTAAAAATTGCTATTTTTTTCTTATTTTCAATTAATTTTTTGTTTAATTTTAATAATTTATATAAAATTTAAAATTTAAGAATTAATATATTTTTTTTTCTGATTTTTAATCTTATATTAAATAATTACACATTAAAATAATTTAATAATATTGATTAAATAAATTATATTTTTTACTTTTAATTTTTTATAAGTTAATTACACATTAATATAATTTAATAATATTTATTGATTTATATTTTTTAGAAATTTAAAAAATATATATGACTCTTAACATTTATAATAAATTAATTATAAATTAAATAATTAATTTATAATAATTAATTTATATTTTTTAAAAATAAATTAATTATAAATTAGGAAGCTATTTAAATAATTCATTTAATTAATAATTTATTTATAATAAGAATAATTAATTTATATAGAAATATTAAAATTTAAATAATAAAATATATAATTTTAATCTTTCTAATAAATTAATTATATATTGATAACTTATGTAATGATAATACTAATATATAAATTAAGCTAAGAAAAGAAGAATTGCTATGAGATTGCTACGTCATCATATTTTAAAAATTAACTAATATATATATATATATATAAAAGCTAAGAAAAGAAGAATTGCTATGAGGTTACAACATCATCATATTTTAAAAATGGTTAATTTATATTTTTATTAAATTTTTTAATAATTTATTTAAAATTAAATAATTAATAAATTATTGCTTCAAAAAAATAATAATTAATAAATTATATTTATAACTTTTAATCTCATATAAATTAATTATGTATTAATATAATTAAATAATATATTTATATTTTTATTAGAAATTTAAAAAGTTATTAAAATATATATAACCCTTAACCTTCATAATAAATTAATTATAAATTAAATAATTTATTTATAATAATAGTTAATATATATTTAGAAATTTAAAAAATAAATAATAAAATATATAATTTTTAACATTTCTATAAATAATAATTACTTTGAGGCTGCTACATCATCAAATTTTAAAAAAGGCTAATTTATTTTTTTTTAATTAATTTTAATATTTTTTTAAATTTTAAAATTTAATAATTAATAAATTATATTTGTGACTTTTGACTTTCTATAAATTAATTATTTATTAATATAATTTAATAATATATTTATTTTTTAAAAAATTTAATAAAATATATAATTTTTAACATTTCTTGTCACGACCCAACCCGGGGGCCATGACCGGCATGCAGCCAAACCGAAGTCCGACCACATAAGCCTAAAAAAAAACATTCATAACAGTCTAAGTGCAAAACAGTTCAATACTTATGAAATCCACAATCCTAATTCAAATGCAAACCATCAATATAATCAATTCACAATAAAATCATTAGGGAAATCTAATGCAGACAAGTTCTACTTATTACACAAAAGGGATTCGGATTCAATCCGCCCAAAAGTTCAATATCCGGAAATCTCTAAGCAGAAAGACCAATGACACAAGCGGAAAACCTGATCGACTTTGCCAAGAAGAGAAAGAAGATAGACGAAGGCAATCACTGAAAACCTGCAAGACAATCTGTAAGGGTGTGAGCGCTTTATAGACGCCCAGTAAGTCTATGAGAGGCAGAGAAACATCTAACAGTTATATAAGCAGTACATATAATACAATCACAAATTAAGCAAACAAGATGGTGTGTCGGGGTCACCAATCAGTAAATAGTACAGTAATCATATCAGTCACATCCGCCCTTATAACTTCTCAGTACAGTACAGTAATCAGTAATTAGGCATGTAGCCTCAGTAAACAGTATAGGCATAAGCCTCAGTAACAGTATAGGCATTAAGCCTCAGAACAGTATAGGCATTAAGCCTCAGTAACCTCCTTCCCCTTCATGACACACCATCACACAGCACAAGTAATATCACATTTAATATTAGCACATAAATACAATCACATGCAAGTTTCTCTGTCTCCTAAAACATACGAGACTGGGTTCGAAAGAATAGTATAGTGAATATATAGAAAGGATAATATATATAAGAAGGGTTTATATAAATATAAGTTGTTAGCAAGTAGCACAACACAAATAATCACATACACCCATAGAACTTACCTGGTCTAACAGTCAGCTAAGCAATCCGCCACCCTAAGTCTGAGGTGCTGCTGGACCACCGCCTAACCATTAACCATCAATTAACAATCACCCTTACAAATGTATGCAAGTGCAAATGAAAATACATGACGTGAATGCACACAATTCAATAATTTCCACAACAATGTTAAACATTTTTGTCAACCAATCACAACTTAACCATCATAATACCACACCTTCAAACTTGTTTTCCAGAATATAAAACATCATTAAAAAGTCCTTACAATTTAAATTCATCAAGTACCTTACTTAAATAATCAATAAACACAAGATACAATTTTACCGATAAACCTGAATAACGAGTGTCAACTTGTAAAATTAAAAACAATTAACCTGTAAATGAAAAATTTATAATTTTCAACCAGAAGCTAATTTGATATCTTAAAAATATCATTCCAAAATTTCATAATTTTTCGAGACTTAGAAGTCCCTCAACCAATTTTTATTTATAACAGTATACAGCTCACAAGGTATACTGACAGCAGTATAAAGATTTAATTATTTCAACAATATCACAAACAGAAACATAACCCAACATATTTTTCTTGTAAACTAGACTTCCAGAGCTTCAACATATATGAAAATCAAATCAAAAACATTTTTACACATTTTAATATGAATTTCAAAAGTTACAGTTGATGCAATTGCATCAACAGCACAGTTTGTCAGACAACAGTAGCAAACTTGAATTTTCCAGAAATATACGATGCTCCAAAATCCCAAAAATTATTTTTCTCATAAACTAGACTCAATTTCGAGCCACAAATCCAAATTTTAGATTTTTATCACGTTCCAATAATTAATTAAAAATTGGACAACATACAGCACTAAAATCAAACTTCAGCAGAGAATTAATTCATCCAAAAACTCAAAGAAAACAATTAATTCACAAACCCTAATACCCAAATCAATTCAATCAAACATTAATTCAATATATTCATCAAGTTCCAGAACCCACACATTAACCCAATCAATTTAATTCAACACCAAATCCACCAAAACAATAAAAAACTCAAAACCTAACCTATTTTGTAAAAATCAATTTAATTAAATAATAATTCGAATTTAGCCAATTTAATTAAGAAAAATATCAAACCAATATGATATTAATATGAACTAATTAAATGGAAGTCGAAATAATGCAAAAAGAATCAAGAAAAACCTTAAAAACACTCAAAAACTCGAAAAATCGAGCTGCTGGAACACTGGCCAAACGACACCTGCGAGCCACGTCGCCCAGCCGCCGAACGACGAGCTCCACACGCCGAACGACAGGAGCACGCCTCGCCGAACGACGCTCCTCCCTCGCCAAACGACACCGGCTACGCGCGCGCACAGGGACCAAACGACGGCCGCACAGTTTTTCTTCTAAAACCCTAATTTTCTTCCCTTTTTTCAAAATACCCGAAAATAAAACACCAAAAACCCTACCCAATCCGATTTTTGGCCTATTTATAGGAAAATAACTTTCCAAAATTATAATTTTACCCCAAACTAATTTATTTTAATTAAAAACACCCCAAAACTCTTTAAAAATTCAAAAAAACACCCAACTAACTTATAAAAATTTACTACTAACCCCAAATTTAATTTATTTAATTTATTTTAATTAAAAAATTAATAAATTTCCGAAAAATTTCCGAAACACAACCCCTAGCAAAATTATACTTAAAATAACCGTAACGACATCACGGTCACCAAAATGACATCAAAAACAGTAAAACGAAACCCGAAAATTTTCCGACGGCCAAAATGACCAAAATACCCCCCGAAGCCAAAAACACAATATTATACTCAAAACGACCGTCTCATTGCCCCGAGTATCAAAAAGACATTCAAAGGGCACAAAATTACCATTTTGCCCCTAAGATGCAAAATTACCATTTTGCCCCTAGACTTAAAATCATACAAAAAACCAAGGGTTTTACAATCTAACCCCCTTAAAGTAATTGCGTCCACGCAATTAAATCCAACACAATCATTATCCATCAAAACTGTCATTACAATAGTTATACACCAATCCGGATGGTATCGTCTACTTAGTATATGTCGTTATGGTTGATCAGGCCATAACTACAAGATACCAAGCACTAATGACCATTCCAGGTTTGATCCATTAGAGTTCATTAAATAAAAACCAATTTTCAGATAACCAAAACAAAATCAATGAATAGCGCTTAGCGCTCAACCCAGTCAATATCAGTGTCAATCAATCAAGTACAACATCATTACACATACACCTTTTCAATAAGATCCATTGCATACAATTGTCAATCATCAGTCACAAATAATATCATGCGATGTATGAGTATGATGTTATGCTGGTATGCAAGTGCTCTAACACTAAAACTGAAAAATATTACAGTCTAACCCCCTTAAAACGATTTCGACCTCGAAATCTAAAACATACCTGAAGACTCAAACAGATAGGGATATTTAGCTTTCATAAGCTCTTCGGCTTCCCAGGTGCATTCTTCAACAGAATGATTGCGCCAAAGGACTTTCACAGAAGCTACATCCTTAGAACGCAACCGCTTGACCTGACGGTCCAGAATAGCCATTGGCTGCTCCTCATAAGAACAATCATCACTAATCTCTACAGTGTCCGGAGCTAGCACATGATCAGGACTAGGTACATACTTTCTCAACATCGAGATATGAAATGTCGGATGCACAGAAGCCATCTGAGGTGGTAAATCAAGCCTATAAGCAACATCACCAATCCTCTCCAGAATTTCAAATGGACCAACATACCGTGGAGCTAATTTTCCTTTCTTACCGAACCTCATAACACCCTTGAAAGGTGAAACCTTCAGAAACACTCTATCCCCGACAGCAAATTCCAGACTCCTTCTTTTCAAATCAGCATAGCTCTTTTGTCTACTAAAAACAGTCCGAATACGGTCTTGAATCACTGGTACAACCTCAGCACTGTATTGCAAAAGTTCAGGACCCTCAATTCGACGTTCACCAACCTCCTCCCAATATAATGGAGTCCTACACCTTCTGCCATACAGAGCCTCAAATGGAGCCATACCAATACTAGCCTGATAACTGTTATTATAGGCAAACTCTACCAAAGGAAGATGATCTGCCCAACTACCACTAAAATCAAGAACACACAATCGCAGCATATCTTCCAAAGTCTGAATAGTCCTCTCCGACAAACCATCTGTCTGAGGATGAAAAGCAGTACTGAAATGAAGATTAGTTCCCAAACCTTCCTGAAGCTTCTGCCAAAATCTAGAAGTAAATTGTGGTCCTCTATCAGAAACTATAGAAACTGGGACCCCATGAAGACTCACAATCCTGTTGAGGTACAGTTTGGCATACTGCGACACTGTGTACTTAGTATTTACTGGAAGAAAATGAGCGGACTTAGTCAATCTGTCAACAATAACCCAGATCGAATCATGCCCACCAGGAGCTTTAGGCAAACCGACAACAAAATCCATATTTATTCTCTCCCATTTCCACTCAGGCAGTGGAAACTCCTTAAGCAATCCCGCAGGCTTATGATGCTCATACTTAACTTGCTGACAAGATAAGCATTGAGAAACAAACTGTGCAACATCATTCTTCATCCCTTTCCACCAGTACAGCTGCTTCAAATCCCGATACATCTTGGTGGAACCTGGGTGAACTGTGTACTTAGAGAAATGTGCATCCTTAAGGATATCAGTCTTCAAATCATCTACCTTAGGAACACACACCCTAGTACCAAACTTGAAAACACCTTTATCATCTATAACAAACTCCTTGTTCTCACCGGCTAAGACTTTCTGTCGTAAAATTTCCAAGTCCGCATCCTTACTTTGCTCAGAAATAATCCTGTCGAGAAAATTTGGCTTCATAGCCAAACTAGCAAGAAACACCCCTCTACCATTCACAACTCCTTTGTCAGACATATTAAATGTCCAACCCTCATCAAGCAATTGGTGAATCTCAGAAATCAAGGACCTCCTCGTCAAACAAATATGTGACAAACTCCCCATAGACTTGCGACTCAAAGCGTCTGCCACAACATTTGCTTTTCCAGGATGGTACTGAATATTATAATCATAATCTTCTAGAAACTCTATCCACCTCCTCTGCCTCAAGTTCAGATCCCTCTACGAGTAAACATATTTGAGATTCTTATGGTCAGTAAAAATCTCACATGTAACACCATACAGATAATGCCTCCAGATCTTTAGTGCAAACACAACAGCAGCCATCTCCAGATCGTGTGTAGGATAATTAACTTCATGCTTTTTCAACTGTCTTGAAGCATAAGCAACCACCCTACCATGTTGCATCAACACACATCCCAAACCAATACCAGATGCATCACAGTAAACAGCATAGCCTTCATTGCCCTCCGACAAAACAAGTACAAGTGCAGATGTCAACCTTTCTTTCAGAAGGTTAAAACTCTCCTCACAAGCATCATCCCAAACAAACTTAACACCCTTGCGAGTGAGTTTAGTCAAAGGTGCTGCAAGTCGAGAAAAATCTCTAACAAATCTTCTATAATAACCAGCCAAACCCAAGAAACTTCGTATCTCTGTAACTGTCTTTGGTCTTGGCCAATCCATGACTGCCTCAATCTTCTTTGGATCAACCTGAACACCCTCAGAAGATATAACATGACCCAAGAACACAACTTTATCCAACCAGAATTCACATTTCGATAACTTGGCATAAAGTTTATGTTCCCTCAGAGTTTGCAAAACCAGCTTCAAATGTTCCTCATGCTCTTCTTTAGTCTTGGAATACACCAAAATATCATCAATGAACACCACAACAAACCGATCAAGATATGGACTAAACACCCTATTCATCAAGTCCATAAAAGCAGCAGGGGCGTTGGTAAGTCCAAAAGACATTACCAGAAACTCATAATGACCATACCTTGAACGAAAAGCAGTTTTAGGTATGTCACTCTCTCGTACCCTTAACTGATGATAACCAGACAGAAGATCAATCTTTAAGAAAAACTTTGCCCCTTGCAACTGATCAAACAAATCATCAATCCTTGGTAATGGATATCTGTTCTTGACCGTCACCTTGTTTAGCTGCCGATAATCAATACACAACCTCATGGAACCATCCTTCTTTCTCACAAAAAGAACCGGAGCTCCCCAAGGTGAAGTACTCGGTCGGATGTACCCCTTCTGTAACAAATCATTCAGCTGCTCCCTCAACTCTTTAAGCTCTGCCGGTGCCATTCTACAAGGTGGCATAGAGATAGGATTTGTGCCGGGTACAAGATCAATAGAAAACTCGATCTCCCTTTCAGGAGGTAACCCAGGCAAATCCTCAGGAAAAACATCCACAAAATCTTGCACTATAGGGATGTCTTCTGGTTTAACTTCTTCTTTTTGCACATCCCGAATAGATACAAGATAGGCATCACAACCTTTACGCAACAACCTTCTAGCTCCCAAAGCAGAAATCATCTGACAAGGACCAATGGTCTTGGAACCATGGAATGTCACTGACTTACCTTCTTCATAATCAAATCGGACTATCTTAGCCCTACAGTCAACATTAGCTCCATGACAAGCTAACCAATCCATTCCCAATATCACATCAAATTCCAACACTGATAGGACAATTAAATTTGCAGCTAAATCCGCATCCTCAACTCTGACCATACAGTTACTATAAACATCCACCGTCTCTATCTCATCCCCCAGTGGTGTATGAACAAACAAAGGCTCAGCTAAAAGTTCATGTGATCTAGATAATCTAGATGCAAAGCTAGGTGATATGAATGAATGAGTAGCTCCAGGGTCAATAAGAACATGTGCATCAAATGAACATATAGAGAGTGTACCTTGCACCACATTGTTATCAGCCCGAGCTTGCTGAGCATTAAGATTAAACACCCGAGCATAATTCTGATTCTGATTCTGGCCTTGGTTCTGATTCTGAGCATTGTTCTGACCTGCTGGTAAAGCGGGTACAACATTCTGCTGCTGATTATTCTGGTGATAACCCTGATTCTGCTGACCTTGGTAGCATCGATAACCTCCATTCTGCCGTCTGCCATTCTGATTACCTCGGTCTCCATTATAACCTCGACCACCATTACCTCTGCCATTACCATTACCGTTGCCACGGTTGTTGTTACCCTGATTTCCTGCTGGTCTCACATGATTCTGCTGCCCTCCTTGATTATGACCACGCCGAGAATTAGGACAATCCTTCACCTGGTGATCCATCTGTCCACAACCTAAACATGCTCCCATCTGTCTCCAGCAATCTCCTGGATGACGGTTACCACAAAACCTACAAACAGGATGCCCCTGATTCTGATTCTGCAATAGGTAAGTCTGTTGCTGACCACCTCTATTATTACCTCTCTGATCCCTGTTCTGCCCTTGGTAGCCATGCAAATCATTAGGTCTACTTCTCTTCCTACTAACATCAGTAGTATCCTCAGTCTTGTCAGTCTTACCTCTGTTTTCCAAACCCAGAGCTGTGTTCCTAGCCAAATGCAACTCAGTGTAGTTATGGCTAGCAACAAAACCATAATACTTATTATTCAGTCCCTCCACGAATCTGCGAGTCATCCGAGCCTCATCCTGAATCAAGTGTGTAGCATACTGCCGCAGATCCTGAAACTTCTCATAGTACTCAGCTATGGATCTATCCCCTTGCTTCAACCTCTCAAACTCTTGGCCTTTTTGCCACATAACATTCTCAGGTATGAAATTCCGCATGAACAAGTCCCTAAACTCATCCCAGAAATGAACCCTATCTCTGATCTCATCATCGAACCACGCCTGAGCTGACCTTTTTAACTGACGCCCTGCCAACTCTATAGATCTATCATCAGTACAGTTGAGAGCTAAACAAATCCGACGTACCTCATTGATGAAGTATACCGGATCCTCAGTAGCAGAATTGGAGAATGTAGGTGGGTTCACTCTGATAAACTCGTTTAACCTCACATACTGGGGTTCAACAGTAGGTGGCTGATCATTGGCTTGCCCAGCATTCTGATTCATATTCTGCACCAACTGAGCAATTCCATTAGCAAGAGTCTCCATAGACCTACCCATGGTCATCATAGTAGTCATAAACTGCTCCTGACCCACTGCAGCAGCCGGTGCAGCCTCAGGTACATGATTATTCCCAAGAGTAGGTGGCTGAGGATCAGGCACAACTCCTGCAGTATTAACATTCCCTGCTGCAGCACTAGGAGGTCTCCCACGTCTACGTGGAGGCAGATTAGCACCATCTGCAGTTCTAGAAGTTCCAGCACCAGAGGAACCTCCCCCTATCCAAATTCCAGTACTTCTTTGAGACATAACTCCTGATATTAGTATAAGCATATCGGTTAACGCGGAAGCAAAAGAAACACAGAAAGAATTTTTCCTAATGATTTCCGGATACAACTAGACAAATTATAAGTGTGACTGAATCTAACCTTGCTCTGATACCACTTTTGTCACGACCCAACCCGGGGGCCATGACCGGCATGCAGCCAAACCGAAGTCCGACCACATAAGCCTAAAAAAAAACATTCATAACAGTCTAAGTGCAAAACAGTTCAATACTTATGAAATCCACAATCCTAATTCAAATGCAAACCATCAATATAATCAATTCACAATAAAATCATTAGGGAAATCTAATGCAGACAAGTTCTACTTATTACACAAAAGGGATTCGGATTCAATCCGCCCAAAAGTTCAATATCCGGAAATCTCTAAGCAGAAAGACCAATGACACAAGCGGAAAACCTGATCGACTTTGCCAAGAAGAGAAAGAAGATAGACGAAGGCAATCACTGAAAACCTGCAAGACAATCTGTAAGGGTGTGAGCGCTTTATAGACGCCCAGTAAGTCTATGAGAGGCAGAGAAACATCTAACAGTTATATAAGCAGTACATATAATACAATCACAAATTAAGCAAACAAGATGGTGTGTCGGGGTCACCAATCAGTAAATAGTACAGTAATCATATCAGTCACATCCGCCCTTATAACTTCTCAGTACAGTACAGTAATCAGTAATTAGGCATGTAGCCTCAGTAAACAGTATAGGCATAAGCCTCAGTAGCAGTATAGGCATTAAGCCTCAGAACAGTATAGGCATTAAGCCTCAGTAACCTCCTTCCCCTTCATGACACACCATCACACAGCACAAGTAATATCACATTTAATATTAGCACATAAATACAATCACATGCAAGTTTCTCTGTCTCCTAAAACATACGAGACTGGGTTCGAAAGAATAGTATAGTGAATATATAGAAAGGATAATATATATAAGAAGGGTTTATATAAATATAAGTTGTTAGCAAGTAGCACAACACAAATAATCACATACACCCATAGAACTTACCTGGTCTAACAGTCAGCTAAGCAATCCGCCACCCTAAGTCTGAGGTGCTGCTGGACCACCGCCTAACCATTAACCATCAATTAACAATCACCCTTACAAATGTATGCAAGTGCAAATGAAAATACATGACGTGAATGCACACAATTCAATAATTTCCACAACAATGTTAAACATTTTTGTCAACCAATCACAACTTAACCATCATAATACCACACATTCAAACTTGTTTTCCAGAATATAAAACATCATTAAAAAGTCCTTACAATTTAAATTCATCAAGTACCTTACTTAAATAATCAATAAACACAAGATACAATTTTACCGATAAACCTGAATAACGAGTGTCAACTTGTAAAATTAAAAACAATTAACCTGTAAATGAAAAATTTATAATTTTCAACCAGAAGCTAATTTGATATCTTAAAAATATCATACCAAAATTTCATAATTTTTCGAGACTTAGAAGTCCCTCAACCAATTTTTATTTATAACAGTATACAGCTCACAAGGTATACTGACAGCAGTATAAAGATTTAATTATTTCAACAATATCACAAACAGAAACATAACCCAACATATTTTTCTTGTAAACTAGACTTCCAGAGCTTCAACATATATGAAAATCAAATCAAAAACATTTTTACACATTTTAATATGAATTTCAAAAGTTACAGTTGATGCAATTGCATCAACAGCACAGTTTGTCAGACAACAGTAGCAAACTTGAATTTTCCAGAAATATACGATGCTCCAAAATCCCAAAAATTATTTTTCTCATAAACTAGACTCAATTTCGAGCCACAAATCCAAATTTTAGATTTTTATCACGTTCCAATAATTAATTAAAAATTGGACAACATACAGCACTAAAATCAAACTTCAGCAGAGAATTAATTCATCCAAAAACTCAAAGAAAACAATTAATTCACAAACCCTAATACCCAAATCAATTCAATCAAACATTAATTCAATATATTCATCAAGTTCCAGAACCCACACATTAACCCAATCAATTTAATTCAACACCAAATCCACCAAAACAATAAAAAACTCAAAACCTAACCTATTTTGTAAAAATCAATTTAATTAAATAATAATTCGAATTTAGCCAATTTAATTAAGAAAAATATCAAACCAATATGATATTAATATGAACTAATTAAATGGAAGTCGAAATAATGCAAAAAGAATCAAGAAAAACCTTAAAAACACTCAAAAACTCGAAAAATCGAGCTGCTGGAACACTGGCCAAACGACACCTGCGAGCCACGTCGCCCAGCCGCCGAACGACGAGCTCCACACGCCGAACGACAGGAGCACGCCTCGCCGAACGACGCTCCTCCCTCGCCAAACGACACCGGCTACGCGCGCGCACAGGGACCAAACGACGGCCGCACAGTTTTTCTTCTAAAACCCTAATTTTCTTCCCTTTTTTCAAAATACCCGAAAATAAAACACCAAAAACCCTACCCAATCCGATTTTTGGCCTATTTATAGGAAAATAACTTTCCAAAATTATAATTTTACCCCAAACTAATTTATTTTAATTAAAAACACCCCAAAACTCTTTAAAAATTCAAAAAAACACCCAACTAACTTATAAAAATTTACTACTAACCCCAAATTTAATTTATTTAATTTATTTTAATTAAAAAATTAATAAATTTCCGAAAAATTTCCGAAACACAACCCCTAGCAAAATTATACTTAAAATAACCGTAACGACATCACGGTCACCAAAATGACATCAAAAACAGTAAAACGAAACCCGAAAATTTTCCGACGGCCAAAATGACCAAAATACCCCCCGAAGCCAAAAACACAATATTATACTCAAAACGACCGTCTCATTGCCCCGAGTATCAAAAAGACATTCAAAGGGCACAAAATTACCATTTTGCCCCTAAGATGCAAAATTACCATTTTGCCCCTAGACTTAAAATCATACAAAAAACCAAGGGTTTTACATTTCTAATCTATATTACATATATATAAGTGTAAGGAAAATGAAAGCATTATATGATTTCACTAAATATATATATGCATAATGTGAAAAAAATAAAATAAAAAAAATTATATTTGTTGCATTTAGTAAAAAAGAAAACTTATTAATATATGAATATAAAATATGATGCATTTAATAAAATATTAATAATATTTTTAACTTATATTATTAATTTATAAAGATAAATGTAAAATATTTAATAAATTATTAATATATAGGATTATTAATATATGAAAATAAAAAACTTATATATTTAATAAATTATAAATATAAATTTGATAATTGAAAATATTAATATATAAAAAATTAAAGGTTATACATTCAATAAATTATTAATAAATATTTTAATTGAAGCTATTAATAATGAAGATAAAATATTATATATTTAATAAATTATTAATAAATTAATAGTTATTAATAAATTTTTAAATGAAACTATTAATATATGAAGATAAAAGATCTTATATTAAATAAATTATTAATATATAAAGATAAAATATTTTATATATAAGAAATTTATTAATCAAAATTGAAAAATAAATAAAAATTAGGTTATCACGTAAAGTATATATACAATATAAAAATGCTATGTGTTATAGTTATTTAATTATCTCTTTATATATTATTGGTATCTCATAATTTGTTTTATGAAACTATTAATATATAAATATAAAATATTAGATCACATTTGAATTTTATTTCCTACAACTATACTAATGATATTAAATTTAAAATTTATTAACTAAAACTATTAATAGATAAATATAAAATGTCATCTATTTAATAAATTATTAATATATAAATATAAAATGTCATAAATATAATAAAATTTTTATAACACGATAAAAAATTGTATCCACATATCACTCAGGTACATAACTAGTTATATATTAGTAAGGGTGGACGGAACCACCACAAAATTTATTAATGAAATTTAATGTATGGAAGACTCATACTATCAGTCAATACAATGCCCTTAATATAGTTGGGCAATGAAAGAAAAGAATTGAATGATTTGGTGATACCATTAATACGACTATAGTATGCTAAGAAATGAGCCGCTTGATTAGCTTCTCTGTAGACATGAGTGAGAGAAGACAAACTAGAAGTTAAAGCCTCCTTTGCTCTGCGGAATTGAGAACTATTAGGGCAGGCTAAATTGATCAATTGAACCAAGGTAAGTGAGTCCACCTCTACCTGTAAACCTGAGAATCCAGCTGCAAACACCCAATCAAGGGCAATATTCAAAGCCTTTAATTCCGCCTCTAAAACATTGGCAGCATCCATGAGAAAGGCTTTAGCCATAATGAAATTACCATCTTCATCGCGGATGACCGCGCCACCAGCCACCTGCAACCTGGTAAAGGAGGCGTCGACATTTACCTTATACGATCCACGAAGAGGCTTAACCCAGCTAACCAGCTTCGGCTTCAGTTTTCGAAGGCCAAAACCAACTGATAGATGGTCAGAAAAATAGTCCAACGGTGATGCAATTTTGTCTCCAGCATGAGCAATACCCCAACTGAGAATAAACTTGGAAGTCTGAAATTCAACTTGATAAGAAGAGAAAGTCTCACCTCCCCAGCTACATCTACAATACGCATTCCATGTCATGTAAAGGATAACCTGAGGAATAAGCTTGCATAGTCTGCCCCGTATTGAATTACTACAGTTTAACCACCAAATAGATAGCTCCTGCCTCAACGTTGTATCTCCAGACCTGTTGTGCCGTGATGGAAGGAAATATGCAGCATAGTAATTCCAAATCCTTTTAACAGGAATACATTGACAGAAAATATGATCAAAATGACGCGCCATTAGATAAACAAAAGGGGCAACCTTCTGCCAATGATATTCCTATACGCTGCAGTCTACAAGGAAGAGGAAGAGCAAAATTGAGCACCTTCCACAATAATACCGACAGTTTTAGAGGAACGACAGTATCCCATAGATCTTTCCTTGACATCGAGACATTCCTTTTGGGCCTAACAACCTCATATGCAGAAGCAAGACTAAAAACCCCATTAGCATTCCCTTTCCAAGTAATCAAATCACCATTAACCTCAAAATAATCCGAAAAGTGAAGAAAAATTTATAGGCCGTGGCGGTCATGTAAGCAAATAAAATAACAAAAATTATAAATTGTTTTAATTTATTATTATAAAAATTACAATTAAAAAGTGAAGAATTCAAAAGGTCAAGAATTTAAAAAGACAATAAATAATTAAATATTATTTATTATTATTTAGAAAATATAATTAACGAGTGAGAATTTTAAGTCAAGAATTTTTAATTATAAATATAGATATCTAAATATGCATTTTTAACTTAAGAAATTATATATACAATAGTAGTTAAATTGAATTTTAAAAAAAATATTTGAAATTTTCTTCTCTTTCTTTTGGGACAATAATGGCTTATTGTGTTATGCTAAAATAGTACAAGTAATCTCTTTTTTTAGGACAAATAATATATATATTTATAATATGCATAAATGACAAAAATTAATTCAATGCAGTTGCACAGTTTATCAACATTATTAAGATTTTTTACATATATTATGTAATAATAATAAATAAATGTAATTATTTCTCTCACCTTCTAATCTATTATATCTAATTTATAATGAATTTATTATTAAATATATAATAAAATAATCTTTTCAATTCTTTATTAATAATTATTTATCCATGTATATTTCTATTTAATTTATTAATTATCAATGTAAAAAATTAATCATACTCATAATTAAATAAAAAATATTATATCCACACACATACACGCTATGACTAATTTTTAATAATTTTTAAAATCTATTAATTTAAAATAATCAAATACTTAAACATAGGCTGGTTTTTCAGGTATCATTTGGAGTGACAATAGGAGGTGTTAGAATGTAATTGAAATGAAAATACTTTTAACTT
The DNA here is from genome assembly GCA_947685225.1 of Garcia nutans. Lineage (NCBI taxonomy): Eukaryota > Viridiplantae > Streptophyta > Magnoliopsida > Malpighiales > Euphorbiaceae > Garcia > Garcia nutans. Next base: position 59,765,074 of record CANTUV010000007.1, read on the forward strand.
ACTGGATTTTGAATTAAAGTAATGCTTCTTGTATTTATATTTTTCATTCCATGATTGCCTTTCTGCAATCACTTACATCAACATCAGCAGTAGAAATTCATTGTATTTCATGGTACGTTGCAAGTATTTAAACACAGTTGTTATGAGTTAAGAGGGCACCTCTCAATTCAATGCTCAATACAAGAAATTAATGCTTTGTTTCTTACCTCAGCCTTAATTTTGTGCATAACAATAAGAACGAACACTAAATTGGAACCATAATGCTGTGGATTAGGCTAAGCCAACTTCAAAGCATAAAGCTAACCAGAGTGCATAAATTAAAAATATTACAAATTCTGTGTAGGATTATTATTGCTACTTCTAAAGCTACCATTTCTATTAAGCACTGAACAAAAACATCTCAAACTGTTTTCCTTCTAAGCACATAAACGTACGATTCAGCCAGTGAAACTATAGAAATATCTCAATGAAGTATTTTTTTTTATACCTCAGCTGGTGAAGAAATGATAGATTCCCTGTCAAAATTGAAGTGTTGGTAATTCAGTCGTTCGCATAAATGCTTACAACCATCTAAATCAAGCCACTACTTGAAAGAATGAAAATACCTTGGCCTATCAGACTTAGCAAGATGTTTAGACATAATGGATGCCTGGGCAAAAAAAAAGATCCAGTATTATATGTCTACTTATCAAACCAAGAAATAAATAATGCAAGGAGAATGATATTTTTATGGTCTATTTATAACAAATTAATTTTACAAATTACAATTCTGTATATTTTGTTATTGGAACAAAAACATATTCATTTCAGTTCTATGAATTACATTTTGTGTCATTAAACATAACTAATTTTTGTTAAAATAAGTGGAAAATTTCCAAATGAACTCTAAAACTAATAAAACAAATTTGCACAAAAATACCTATATGGCTATATCATCCCATTTTTTCCTTTCTCACTCACACTGTGTCCACGTGAAGATATGGATTACAGAATGTCTCAAATTATGTCATTCCAAATAAAAGAATCCATTTACAAATAAATTGTATGTTTTATATTTATTTGTTTCAAACAAACTCTTAGCCATAATTACACAAACAAAACAAAACAAAATATTATAGTTTTGAACTTTGTATTCTTTTTAATATAGTTTTGAATAATGAGATTAATTATGATGGGACAGGGACGTTCCAAAAGCAGATAGCAAACTACCACAGCATAGCATGCTTAATAGTCGCATAATATCGCACTAAATCTGATAACCGATGCATGTATAAGCCCCATCAAATTAGCATAATCCAGATAGAACACTAACTAGAAGCCTTTAGACCCAACAACTGATTTGCACAATGAAAAGATATATTACCTGTTCCTGGATTATGCTTCTTGCCTCAACCAGTTGAGCTTCAAGTTCAAGCTCTCTCTCAGTTGCTTCAGATGTGACTTCTGCTCCTTTTTGTGCATCTTGTAGTTGAACCATACGCCCCTTCAGATTTAAAAGCACAAAATTTCAATAAATTTTTATTACCAAGATCCCTTCTTCACAAGGACGCGATGGCAATGGAAACAAGAATGAACCTTTATGGAAGCCATCTTAGTTCGGAGACTTTCCTCAATTTGATCTCTAGCCATGTGAAAAGGCAGGTCAAAAACATCCTGTACATTATGAAAGTACTCAGTGGTTAACTGGTTATGGATAGCACTTGATCCAGCGAGGATAAATGAAAACAACAGATAAGTTGTCATACCGTCCTTCCACCTAAGGGAGACTGTGAGGGGTCACTGTCAACTCTTTCATTGACAGGCAAAGATTGCTTGGCTGAACCATTTGGAGCATTAAAGAAATCACGCATATCAACCTGAAAGCCAGGCTGGCAAACTGAGATCAGAATATGCCCAAGCCCAAGAGTGCAAGTAAGACGTTTATATGCTAAAATAACTGTAAAATTCCAGAGCATAAAAGACCTACATTCAAGACCATCAAGCATGATATGTGGGCATGCTGTTTTTTCCTCACTTTCATTTCATTTTTTTTTTATAGTTAGCCATATAGTGCTTCAATCCGCCAAAGAGAATAATAAGCATTATAGTATAGCTGATTATCAAATCAATGTTCAATGTCAAATTGAGATTTAGGAAATACCATAAAATCCATAATAATATCAACATGCAAATAACATAGAAAATCAAAACATTCACATACATAAGACAAATAACATTTACATTCAAATTCTTTCAAAAGGTAAAATTACTCTCTAGAAAAATCAATAGAATAAGTTTTGCCTTCAAATTCTTTTACTTCCTTTTTGTATCGTTTTTTCCTCCCCCTTCTTCTCCTTCCAAGAAGAAAGCCATTTCCAGTACCCCAATTTACTTTTAAGGGAGGAGAAAAAAACAAGAGGCATTCAAGGAAAAGTTAAGTTTACTTAGCAGGGTAAATTTCATCCTTTACATAGTTTATCCTATGTTCGAGAAATTGGCATCTCTTCCTGATAGGGAGGCTGTAAACCTTAGTTCCAACAATAATAACCAATTCTTGGCATTAAATAGATTAAGCAACAGAAATTTGCATGTTTAACGCTATTTGATATGAACTAATACAATCCCAATAGCCAAACTGATTTGTATAAAATGTACCAACTATGCATGTGCTCACCAAATCAATTATCCATAAAAACAAAAGGACAACCAATGAACATTGGCTTGGTTTGAGGAGGGTTACACTACTTAGCCTTCATGACTCATAGCTATTTTAATGTTTTGAACCTGTGATACCCATATCAATGTTGAGTAACCAAAACATGGGGCCATAAAACCCCCACTCTTTGATAAAAGGAAAACTATGATTATTGGACATAAACACAATAGCAACACAAGTTTTTATACAATAACAAAATCATATTGTTGTAACTACGAAAGCATACATATACACCAATTGAGGAGCCACATAAAAGGGTAACTCTGAAATAGCAATGGAATCATAGAAATAAACCTGCATTGACCGCAACAATGCCCTTAAATCAGTATTCTCTTGCATTAGTTCTTGATTCTTAGACTCATAGGCATCCACCTGCCAACAGTATACCACAATAATGACTCACCAGTGGATATGAATTCCCAAGTTAATCACCATACATACTATTTTCTTATAGAAATCATTATCAGTATTCTTCCCGTTCCATGTTCCACGCTGCCTGCCTTCTTTCTGCAATCACAAAGTTCATTAGCGAGGCAGGTTATAAACCACAATAGGAGGATTGATATGTACTAATTCAATTAGTACCTGAAGTAAATTCATTATCTCCATGCCTGATCTTGATTCCTTCTTTTTCTCCATCAATACTTGATTCAGCCTCTCCTGCAAATAATTACCGTTTTTGTATCTTCATCCTTGATAAGCACTCGCGTCATGACATCCTTGGCACGAATGCAGAAAGCCAATCAATTCTCTTCATACATTTAAGAATGTGAAAACATTAACTTACCTGCAGCTTTATGTAATCCTTTTCTTTTTTCTTCATTTCATGTATTTGCTGGGTCCTTACTTGCTTTAGTAAATCAATATATCAAAAAGCACTTGTTAGGACCTGCACGTTCTCCACATCAGCTACACAAAAAAAAAAATAAAGTACAATATGCCCTGACCTGATTCCCAATGACCATCCTTTGAAATTCATCTCGTTCCTGTTGAAGCTTTTCAATTTGTGCCTTAAAAGCAGCCGTAGCTTTGGCTTCCTATTCAAAGGATAGTTCCAAAAGAATCAACAAACTGATCAGAGTTTATAGCTAATATTCACTTCCTAAAACTACAAGTCTCTAACCGTTCGGGTAATTGTTGCAATCTCCCTATCTTTAGCTTGTAACTGTGACTCAAGCCTCTCAACTTTTGCCTCCAATCTCGATATATCAGATAGCAGTCTGTAAGATAGAAGTCATTCATGTTACTCAAGATAGCAGAATTCTCAAACTATCAATCATGGAATGCACCCAAAATAATACATAAACTTATAAGCATTGTGTTCAGTAAAAGAAGCAAAATCCAATAAACAATTGCTCAAAATTCGAAACACCATAAACAAATTCGCAAAAAAAAAATCCAAACAAAAACCGATTAAAATGCGGGCAAGCTGAATTTCGATCAAAACCTCGCTGGTTTTATCAATTAGAAATGAAATAAGCATAAGTATTAATATTTTTTAAAACAAAAATTATAAGAACGTAATTCCTAATAATAGATACATCAAAAACAAAGAAAATAAATTTCAAAATATATATACATTTAGTTAGAATTACCTCTGCCTCTGCTCACTAGCAGACTCTCTAAATTCAACATCACGCTGTCTCTGTTGAAGCAAAGAGTATATACAATTGCAGGTCCTCGCAATTGAAACCTAACCAAACCAAATGAAAAAAAAAAACCATAAAAATCACAAAAAAAAAAGCAGAAACCAAAAAAAGGAGAAGAAGAAGAAGGAGATGAAGAAGAAGATCGAATAAAACGCACCGGATCATTGGCAAAGAGGTCGAGAGAAGCAGGGAAACCAAAAGTAACAAGAGTTTGGTTCAAGTACTTAGCACAGTGTTCCAAATTACTCGCATCAGCAAATGTATAATCTCTGGAACCACAAAATTAAACAAACCCCTAATCCCAAATCAAACAAAACATATGAACAAAATATAAAAAGAATAAAAAAAAGACTAGGAGATCAAAGAACATATGGAATGCAGGTCAAGAGAAAGCATAGAAATTAAAGAGAACTGACCCGATTAAGAAGATAGAAGCAGTGGAAGTCTGCAAAAAAGAAAGAGAAGAGTTTTAGCATCATAAGAGTTCTGAGATTGAGATAGAGAAAGTGAAACAGAGAGAGAGAGAGAGAGAGTACTCTGAGATCCAAGTCTTTATCAGTAGCTGGCATTGTGGAGAGAGAGAGAGAGTGAGTTTAGTTCATAGAATGAATGAATGTCTCCCTGTCTCTGTGTTTTGGCAGATATGGCGATGAAGAAGGTGAAATTTGAAAACTGGAATTGTGTTTGGCACAACTTGTTAATTTAAAAATGGAGGTCACTGTTTAATTTCCGAAACTTTTACACTCTATCAACTTGCTTCTTTCACTTAGGTGTCAAATCTCTATTACGTGGCAATTTTTCATTGCGTTTTTTTTCTTATTTCCTTATTTGTGAAATAATACAAATATTACTGTTAAATAATCTTCCTTTTTTTATTAAAATATCTTTCTTAATAAATACATTTATAATAAATATTTTTTAATAAATAAAAATAATTATTCTCACTAAAATAAATAACTATAATTAATATTTTTCGTAATTATAAATCACTCAAATTATTCTATCTAATATTTTTTATCTTCTTTTATAGCATTTGCGGAGAAAATTTTAATATTAATAAAATTTTAACTCAGTATTACTTTTTTTAAAGAGAAATCATACTATTTATATATCTTATGTTTACACCCATTTTACAACTCATTAATCTTTTAAGTATATTATTTTTGACAATTTTACTCTTTCAATTTAAATCTCTAACTCTACTTTCTCCTCTCTTCTACTTCTTTTTCTTTTTCTTTTTTTCATCTTTTTCTCACCACTTTTCTCTCATCCTTTTTTAAAATATTTTCTCCTTTTTTTCCTCCTTTTTTTCTTTTATTTTCTTCTTCATTTCCCCTTCTCCCTCCTACAATCACCACACATCTCCCATTTCCAAGGTTTCAATTTTTTTATTTTCATCTTCTTTTTGAATTTTAATTAGGTTTAGTTTTACATATGGTCGCGAATGGTACAATTGTTTAATTATATGACTACAAAACTTTTGATTATGAGTGTTCTAGATATGTGCTTTGAATATGTTGGTGTGGATAATGAATATTTCATACTAAATATAAAAAAAAACATTAATTACACCATGGCCTAAAGAAATTTGGGCCATAGTTATTGAATATTAATAGTAAAGCAAAAATAGGATTAAAATTTGTTACTAGAAATCCTAAAAGACTTCATAGGGTATTGTTGAAAATAGATAACTTAAGATGTTCATGACTATTTCTTGTGAAGATAGAAATAAGCAACCATTGATTATAGTTGATGAGGAAGCATTAAAATTTGGTCATGAGAGTAATGATCCATATGACTCAAAAATTACACTAAAAGAGATGTAACTGGCCTTGATTCTATAGCAAAAACTCAACATTATACTAAGGGGACATACAAATATAAAAGGCAAGCACTTGTTCAACTGATTTTGACCAGATTAGACATAGGCAAGTAATAGTTTTGTATTAGCGAATGTATTAAAAAATAATGATAAATTTGAAAGAGCTCTTCAAACTAAGGGATGTGATAGATGATATGTGGTAGGAATTTGATACAAAAATAAGTTATATTATTGAACCTTAGATTAGATACTTTAAAACAATCTTATGGTATTCTCCCCAAATATTTATATATGTTGAGGAAAACCAACTCAAGTACGGTTATTCATCTATATTATAGTGATGACAATAAATTTCTCTATCCTTTGTTTACCTTTGATACTTGAATCAAAGGTTAATATTACTATAGACTCGTAATTATTATTGATGGCACACATATAAAGGAAAATATATATCATAGTATGCCTTTTCAATCGTCTGTCGCAATATTAATCAACAGAGATTCACGTTGGCATTTATAATTGGTGATTCAAAGAATGATTATCATTGTAACACCCTGATACTCCATATAAGTACCATACATATACCTAGTATACATACAATACATATATGTAGTATCAGAATGTCACGTAAATTTTCAGTTTATTTACCTTTAACCGAATTCATAAAATTTTACATTACTTTAAAACACATTTATAAAATCATTGCTCTTATTAAAAATGCAACATAATTAAAATCATATATGTATGCATCACCTTCTAGTTGGTCTCGAGACACCCTTACTCTTCTCGTGGCACCACAGCTAAACTTCCAAATTAACCTCATAAATACCTGCGCGATTAAACATCCGCGCTAAGCCTGAGAGCTTAGTAGTACTAAATAAAACAATAATAAAATAAACTTTGCCAAAAGAATCATACCTTAAATTTTTAGCATTTAGTTTTATTGTTTTCTTACCACGTATTCCTTTCTCAATGCATTCTTCAGAAGTTCTCACTATCTTTGCAAATTTGATATATAATTACATGGAACATTCATAACACAATTCTTGCCCTTTCTATTTCATATATATATATATAACATACATCATTTTAACAAAACACCATTCAATGATCTATCCAAATTTTCATAATAGCAATTCTCACAAATTCCACCTTCATATACATTTTACACATCATACAACATGTTCATAAGCCCATATCTCAACAAAGTCCCTCAAAACACATTCCTCTTCAATACATCAATGCACATATTACAAAATCATACTTCATAACATCATTTTATTCACAATTCATCAAGCATGAATCACATTGACAACAAAGACAGACTTGGGCCCAAACAACATACTAATATGCCATTCAATTTTCAGAGTAATGCTTTGGTTTAATTATCACATTTATCATTATCATAGACCCAACTAGGCTTCAAGGATTAGGTTCAACCAAGCTTCAAGGGGAGCAAAGCATGCTAAGCTTCAACCCAACTTGGCTTCAAGAACCAATCCAACCTAGCTTCAAGGGTGGTAACATCTCAATTAGGCTTCAAGGATTTAATCCAACCTAACTTCAAGAGATTGTTACACTTCTTAGGCATGCCACCAACAACAAACTCTGAAAATGGAATAACACATTAGTCACACAACTCATTTATCAATTTTATTCTCAATTGAATTATCATAACCAATAACAATGGTTCACATTTTATTTGAATCATCATAGCCAATCACAATGGCTTCATCACATCACATTAAAATCACCATAGCCAATAACAATGGCTCACATCTCATTTGAATCATCATAGCCAATAACAATGGCTTCATATTTCATTTGATTTCAACTCACATTTCATCTGTCATCACAATATCACATATTTTATATTTCATGCTTCATCACAACATCACATCATTCATATAACACATTACAATTTACAAAGCATAGAACATAACATTATTCATATAATATCATCAAATCATATTGATCAATTCATCACTCAAGTATACATGATCATTATATCTTCCACATTTCCTATACCATCATTGTTAGATACATCACACTTTACATTATTCATGGATTTATAATCTTCTATATACTTTTGGTTGGATCATTATTGTTTTAAGTGTGATTAGGTACCAAAAGACCCTTTTAAAGATCCAACAATATAAGAAGAATATATAACAATGTAAGAAGGACAAAGAATAAAACATTACTTAACACATTTGAGGGACACGGGCAGCACACTTGAGGGACACGGCCAAGCTTGTGGCCGTGTCTCTCAACACAATTTTGGCAGTAGCGAACACGGGCATGGGACACGGCCAAGCTTGTGGCCGTGTCTCTCATCACAATTTCAAACAGACTCAGACACGGGCAGAGGACACGGCCGTGTCTCTCAACAAAAGTCAGGCAGTAGCAAACACATTCAAGGGACACGGCCAAGCTTGTGGCCGTGTCTCTCCAAAATCCATCCAACACGGCCAAGTTGCCCTAACTTGGCCGTGTCTCTCATAATTTGGCCGTGTCCTTCAAGAACTCAAAGACCAAACCATTTCCAAAATTCATACCACAACCCTTTTAATCATCATCTTTGTTCATATTTATCAATTCCATATCACTTTAACATTTATATAACTTCATTATATCACCATAACAATCAATATATATACATCACTATAATCAATTACTCAAAATACCATTTCATTCATATCAAATCCTAACTCAACAATTCATCATCATCATCACAAATACCCCAAATTATCAACACTTAAATACCAATTCAACACAATTACATACTTCAATCTTTCATTTCCATCATCTTAAACACCAACCATACCTCAATCCAAAGAAACCCAAAACAAGAAGATAAAAACATATATATACATAATCAATAAAATCAACTCAAGAGAGAAGTACTTACTTGAATAGCTTGCCAAATCTTCAATATCCATTTGCAAGCCTCTTGATAACCTTAGTCTTTGGTGTAATTAGAAGTAAAATCCCCTTTCTCTCTCTAGCTTCTCTCTCTCTCTCTCTCTCTCTCTCTCTCGTTTACTAAGAAGAAGGAGACGAAGGAGAAGAAGAAAGAACGTTCTCGTTCTTTCCTTCATCCTTATCATATATATATAATAATAATAATAATAATAATAATAATAATAATAATAATAATGCAATTAAATCTCCTCCACACAAACTTCTTTTTGCTTTCCTCTTTATTTTCCTTTTTGTCCTTATTATCATTATTATTATTATTAACTAATCATACAAATATATATATATACAACTCACTTTTCCTACACCATTTTATACCTCATATATATGTTACATTTTATAATTCCCATATCTTCTCTTCACTTCTTTTCTCTTACCCTTCAATACACACATTGAATCCAAATACAACAATAATCCCAACACTTTTAGGGTATATTTTAGGATATTACAATTCTCTCCCCCTTAAATAATTTCGTCCTCGAAATTATCCAGCATACTAACAACCCATTTAGAACAAATCACCATCTTAACTTTCATATGAAGATAATCGTATCGTACATTATAATTTTATCAACTCACATAACTTCTACTCTCCCCCTTAGAAATAATCATCTTCTCTGAATTTTCACAATTCATCAATGTATAGATATATATACCTTTATATCTTATTACTTTCTCAACAAAGCAATTAAGATAACTCATTACATTACCAATGAATTTTATCTTTGTATTAAAGTCAAATTATCACATTATCTCTTTATAGATATTCTTAACTTTAACTTCAAATATCAATATCTTAACATTGATTATTCCATTCTTACTATCACTTTCAAAATAACATTTACCAAATCTCAATGGATAACAATATTTTTAATTCCTTTAACTTACTTTTCACTTAATATAAATATTAATACCAAACTTTTAAACTTACTTAACAGATAAACAACATTTCTCTTTTCCTCATCAAACACAATTGATATAATTCAATTTATTTATATTCATTCATATGCCAGAATATTATATCATACACATTACCATTTAGATTCTACACTCCCAATACAACTGTACGTATTAAATCTCAATATTGACTTGCAACTTTAGCGAAATCTAGATCAATCGATCTATTACACACAATATACTAATATCTCAACCTTATTTGATTCAATCCAACAATTATCTTATCCACATTTATCATTGGATTTTACAATATATACATATATATATCCTAATCTCATTAGATCAAACTTATATTCAAATTCTTGTCTTTTCAGATTCATATACTCAATCAATAGAAATCATACTTATAAATATACTTTTCATTATTACTATAAGTATATCATCATCTCTCATACTCATGCAAAGTATATCAATATAATCAACAACTATAGCTTCATAAACAAACTTTCCTTCGACCAGGTCGGTAGTCCAAGTTCGGTTGCCCAACACAATGGGTCCGCTTGGTTCCACAGGAGGTAGACAAATCCGTTCCTTATCTTTTCACCATTTATTTCTCATAATCAATTAAGCATTTTACCTCATTTATAATTCATTTCCAACATCCTTGTCAATAATCATAGTTTTTCATCATATCAAAGTAGTATACACATATATCATTAACTATATTGAACATCTCATTATTCAATCATATTATCTAGACAAGCTTAAATCATATCTTTTAACCATGTTTATAGGAACATATTTATCCATCTCACCAAAACTGTACTACAATTATATTATCTCAGCTCTAACTCTGAAGATAATAAAACCAACCAATTAATCACACTAACCAACTCATATGACCATGATATATTAACAATCACACCTAGGATTTGTAAATCAATATTGTTCTTCTATTATTCGATTTCCAGCCATCACAATTATAAAGCTAGATTGTATCACAACAATTTATATATATACTTTAAACTTTTATTACACCAAGAGTTAACACCTTTTTAGTTTCATCTCAACCAGTTTACTTTTAATTATTTGATCATCATAACCTAACTCATGTTCCATAATATAATCTTTAACATTTTCTACACTCAACCTTCAATCAAATACAAATCTTGCACATATATCATTCATTACTCCATTTTCAATCCATCTCCTTTAAAAATTTTTTTTTTTTAAAATACATTATTCTTTCCTTACAATTTCCTATTACACTTATACATAAAATATTTCCACACACAAATACTTTAAGTTCCCAAAACATCTTATGATAACCTGATTTAGTTATTATCATAACAATTTCATAGCCCCATATTACCTAAATTCATTCTCATTTTCTATTTCATCACATAATCTATTCTACGAAAATTTAATCTTTATTAAATCCACTACTATATGCAATCTCATTTCTAATACCATTAAACATACAATGGTATAAAATAATAAACATATCATATATGCATTCATAAGTCACATTCATAATGTGACTCACTTCCCACCTTTCTTATATATATTCATGTCGAAAATTCCTCTTACATATCCTTTATATATATACACATAATTATGCAATTTATTAAATTTCTCTTTTGCATATAGTTTAGACAAATTTAATATTTATCACTTTCCTTGGACTATTATCATTCTCATACTTTTAACATAACTTAAATTATTCCTTAACTTCAATAAATATATACGCTCTACTTATAATATTATTTTACAAAGATCTTAATCACATGTCCAATGTGATATCTTTCTCACATTTGTTTTTAAATACCTTTAACATATCTTTCCTACCCATTTTCTTCTTTTCCAATCAAATTACTTAAAGTAACTCATTTCCATTTACTCAATCCTTTTTTTTTTCTAATCAAATTTTCCTATTATCAATCTCATTCCCCAATTCATAATACTTTCATGTGCACTACTATTCATTTCATATATCTCATGTATTGAATACATTAAACTATCAATATCTAAATAATCTTTATCTACATTCCATTATAACCATAAGTTCTCAACTTATTAGTTTACTTAAACTTCCATTTATTCATCTCATTCTCTTAATATCAATCTTAAAACATCTTGTATATATATACTACTAAGCAACATCAAACATATATGTTTCACCATTACCAAGCTCATTCCAAATATTTAAGTATCATATATTATCACCATTTACAAGAGCTTTTACAATATTCAAACATATCACATTTCTAACATTGAAATCACCATGTTTGCACTAAATTAACAATACAATCAACACCAATATCTCTTTATATTTAACCAACATCATCTCTTTTTCCTCTTAAGCAAACCTTAGTTTTTCATGTCCATACCTTAAATTATCATACTTAATCTATACCAATCAACTCATTCAATAATCCACTGTAATCTTTTCATTTAAACCATATATCTTTCCATATTACTCATCCAGCAATATTTCCTCTTTCTAGAAATCTAAACATAAGTTTATTAGAAAGAGGTTCAAATAATAGAGGAAAGATTACATACTTTAATCTAAATTCTGTTTTTAACTCATTTCCAACTTTATTCTTTTAGCCATTTCCTTATATGTCATACACATGTCAACAATTACACTTTTACTTATAAATTCCATATCATTTCTTTACATCACAATCACTTTTCAATTATCAACATTTTAAAATTTTACTTTCATATGAAACCTCATTTACATACTATCATTTATCTCATGTAATCCAAATACATCACAATTCACATAATGCCACGTTTGAGACCAACCTAGATGTGAATGCATATGCATATATTACCAATTGCATTTCAAAACTCTTCTTTTTGATTCTCATTTAAATTTTTCAAAAATTTTCTTTTTAATTTCACTTAGGCCGAGAATTTCAAACCTAAGCTCTGATACCAAAATAATTGTAACACCCTGATACTCCATATAAGTACCATACATATACCTAGTATACATACAATACATATATGTAGTATCAGAATGTCACGTAAATTTTCAGTTTATTTACCTTTAACCGAATTCATAAAATTTTACATTACTTTGAAACACATTTATAAAATCATTGCTCTTATTAAAAATGCAACATAATTAAAATCATATATGTATGCATCACCTTCTAGTTGGTCTCGAGACACCCTTACTCTTCTCGTGGCACCACAGCTAAACTTCCAAATTAACCTCATAAATAACTGCGCGATTAAACATCCGCGCTAAGCCTGAGAGCTTAGTAGTACTAAATAAAACAATAATAAAATAAACTTTGCCAAAAGAATCATACCTTAAATTTTTAGCATTTAGTTTTATTGTTTTCTTACCACGTATTCCTTTCTCAATGCATTCTTCAGAAGTTCTCACTATCTTTGCAAATTTGATATATAATTACATGGAACATTCATAACACAATTCTTGCCCTTTCTATTTCATATATATATATATAACATACATCATTTTAACAAAACACCATTCAATGATCTATCCAAATTTTCATAATAGCAATTCTCACAAATTCCACCTTCATATACATTTTACACATCATACAACATGTTCATAAGCCCATATCTCAACAAAGTCCCTCAAAACACATTCCTCTTCAATACATCAATGCACATATTACAAAATCATACTTCATAACATCGTTTTATTCACAATTCATCAAGCATGAATCACATTGACAACAAAGACAGACTTGGGCCCAAACAACATACTAATATGCCATTCAATTTTCAGAGTAATGCTTTGGTTTAATTATCACATTTATCATTATCATAGACCCAACTAGGCTTCAAGGATTAGGTTCAACCAAGCTTCAAGGGGAGCAAAGCATGCTAAGCTTCAACCCAACTTGGCTTCAAGAACCAATCCAACCTAGCTTCAAGGGTGGTAACATCTCAATTAGGCTTCAAGGATTTAATCCAACCTAACTTCAAGAGATTGTTACACTTCTTAGGCATCAAGAGATTGTTACACTTCTTAGGCATGCCACCAACAACAAACTCTGAAAATGGAATAACACATTAGTCACACAACTCATTTATCAATTTTATTCTCAATTGAATTATCATAACCAATAACAATGGTTCACATTTTATTTGAATCATCATAGCCAACCACAATGGCTTCATCACATCACATAAAAATCACCATAGCCAATAACAATGGCTCACATCTCATTTGAATCATCATAGCCAATAACAATGGCTTCATATTTCATTTGATTTCAACTCACATTTCATCTGTCATCACAATATCACATATTTTATATTTCATGCTTCATCACAACATCACATCATTCATATAACACATTACAATTTACAAAGCATAGAACATAACATTATTCATATAATATCATCAAATCATATTGATCAATTCATCACTCAAGTATACATGATCATTATATCTTCCACATTTCCTATACCATCATTGTTAGATACATCACACTTTACATTATTCATGGATTTATAATCTTCTATATACTTTTGGTTGGATCATTATTGTTTTAAGTGTGATTAGGTACCAAAAGACCCTTTTAAAGATCCAACAATATAAGAAGAATATATAACAATGTAAGAAGGACAAAGAATAAAACATTACTTAACACATTTGAGGGACACGGGCAGCACACTTGAGGGACACGGCCAAGCTTGTGGCCGTGTCTCTCAACACAATTTTGGCAGTAGCGAACACGGGCATGGGACACGGCCAAGCTTGTGGCCGTGTCTCTCATCACAATTTCAAACAGACTCAGACACGGGCAGAGGACACGGCCGTGTCTCTCAACAAAAGTCAGGCAGTAGCAAACACATTCAAGGGACACGGCCAAGCTTGTGGCCGTGTCTCTCCAAAATCCATCCAACACGGCCAAGTTGCCCTAACTTGGCCGTGTCTCTCATAATTTGGCCGTGTCCTTCAAGAACTCAAAGACCAAACCATTTCCAAAATTCATACCACAACCCTTTTAATCATCATCTTTGTTCATATTTATCAATTCCATATCACTTTAACATTTATATAACTTCATTATATCACCATAACAATCAATATATATACATCACTATAATCAATTACTCAAAATACCATTTCATTCATATCAAATCCTAACTCAACAATTCATCATCATCATCACAAATACCCCAAATTATCAACACTTAAATACCAATTCAACACAATTACATACTTCAATCTTTCATTTCCATCATCTTAAACACCAACCATACCTCAATCCAAAGAAACCCAAAACAAGAAGATAAAAACATATATATACATAATCAATAAAATCAACTCAAGAGAGAAGTACTTACTTGAATAGCTTGCCAAATCTTCAATATCCATTTGCAAGCCTCTTGATAACCTTAGTCTTTGGTGTAATTAGAAGTAAAATCCCCTTTCTCTCTCTAGCTTCTCTCTCTCTCTCTCTCTCGTTTACTAAGAAGAAGGAGACGAAGGAGAAGAAGAAAGAACGTTCTCGTTCTTTCCTTCATCCTTATCATATATATATATATATAATAATAATAATAATAATAATAATAATAATGCAATTAAATCTCCTCCACACAAACTTCTTTTTGCTTTCCTCTTTATTTTCCTTTTTGTCCTTATTATCATTATTATTATTATTAACTAATCATACAAATATATATATATATACAACTCACTTTTCCTACACCATTTTATACCTCATATATATGTTACATTTTATAATTCCCATATCTTCTCTTCACTTCTTTTCTCTTACCCTTCAATACACACATTGAATCCAAATACAACAATAATCCCAACACTTTTAGGGTATATTTTAGGATATTACAATCATAAACATGGTTTCACATGCATGAGATTAAAAGAAACTTTTAGTGAAAGACTCAACCATGTCATTACTTCAAATAGGCATCGCAGCATTATATATTGAGGCAGTGTCTAATGTTTTTCCAAACGCATTCCATAGTTTATGTACGTATCACCTCTTAATAAACTCAAGAGTAAGTTCAAAAGTAAAACAAACAATTATAAAATAACTAAAGCATATAAATTACAAGATTTTGAAATTCTTTTTTTTTATATAAATTATGCATTGTTGTTCTTAGAGCGAAAGTGCTAGTATCTAAAAGTTGTTAGTTTGGAAAAGTGATCACACCCATTCCCATGTATGGAGATATAATATCATAATGACAAATATTTCTGATGACGGGCTGATCCTCAGGTGTAGTCCTAACTCCTATAGTTCAGGTTCGAGTATAATTACTATTGTTGCTCTCCTACCTGCAAGACAAGAGAGAAGGAGGACCGGGCTCTTCGGGAGAAAGCTCTAATGTCTAAGTCAGAGATCAGATGATCTGAGTAAAAGAAAGTAAGAGAGAGAGAGAGAGAGTAGAGATCCTTTACCTGTAGGGGGTTAATCCCTCTATTTATAGTTGATGCGAAGGGGACAAGGTCTGGCCTATGTCAGCATAATTTGCGAATATATTATCTACTGAAAATCTGAAGCTTGGCAGGACTGATAGTGCCCGAAATTGATGTCCACATACTGATGAGGGTCCAACCATAAGAATGACCAGATAAAGAGCTCAGATGTTGAGCTCGAAAAAAGAAGTAGCATCAATTTCAAAATCAATTAATGCAATATTGGTATGGAGCTTCAAATAACTCCGTTTGTTAATAAGGTCTAATTATTGTATAAAAAATGATTTTGTGAATATCGAAATAAATCACAACAGTGCACAATAAAAAAAGGGCCACAAAAATGGATGCAACAATCACAATGTTATAAGTGTTGATATTTTTTTACTCATTATATATTTTTATTCGCACGATCATATGTTTATGTATTTCTATGCTACAGATAAAATATGTTGATAAATACAAATTCAATGTGGTTGACGTAGATCAAAATTAATGCATTATTATATTGTTTTAAACATGAACTTACATAAAATTTTAATTAGATCAACTTTCATGCAGAGTATATAACTAGTATGATTTGTACTCTTATATTCACAAAAATATTAATATAAATCATATAAAGACGTGATTAATCTATTACTTACAACTCGAACTTTTCTATCCTAAAACATATTTCAAGCTTTAATCTTAAAACACCTAAATATTCGTATGATAATTAACAGATGGAGAAAATACATGATTCGTTTGTAAGTGAAAAACAATTTCAGTTTAAGTGCAATAGTCATCAACCAGTGACAAAGCAAGAATTCAAGTCATTTAAGACCCTCATTTTCATAGTATCCATAAATCCATGAAAGTTTATTGTATTATATTATCATTAAATAAATATATAATTTATAGTATAATTGTTAATCATATCATAATAAATATGCCAATAATATAAATTATGATTTGATGTGATATCAAATTAATTGCAAAGTAATTAATTTTTTATTTTTTTAATTAATTAAAAAATATTTTTATTTTATAAATTTTACCAATTATATCAACATATGATTTTACTCATACTAAATATGTGCATGAATTTAATTAAAATGTTAATTATATCATAATAAAACAATGTTATTTTAGAATACGAGGATATGACACTGCCATATAATGATATGATAGTTCCATATAGTATGATATTGATATATTACGATAGGCGCCATCTATGACAATAAGGTTGTCTAATATAGCAATATGGCAACACTATATCTTATAATCCTATTTAACTTTTCCATCAAAATTTAATTTAGATCTAGAATAATTAAACCTTAAAATTATAGTAAATTATCTAAAATATTATAGTTCTTCAAATCCTTAAGTGTGTGTAGATCTAAGCAAGTTTTTTTTTTTACATTTTCTTATGTAGAAATCATTTAAACCTAAGTATTAAAAAAATCGTAGGTCTCTTTTAAGAAAAACATTAAATAAGAGAGTTTTGTAATTTATTTTCTCTTAAAATTATTATGATGAGTTGTTTTAAACTTTTAATATCTATCACGATCCGAACTTGAGGGCACATAACCAGCACTAGGGAACGAAAAATGCATGGCTTTCATAATCCATAGTTAAACTGACAACTCATTATCCGAGGAATCTAAATTATGACAGCCGTCATTGTCTTAAAATCGAGCCCATGGGCCCAATCAGTACCATATCATATCATTACCATCAGACATTGGTTAACAAATATATCTAACTAAACAGTGGAACTTAACAAAAAGATAGATAAGGAAAATAATACCATGCAGAGTTCTAAAATACAATAAGTATAACATAATCATACAATAAAATATATAAATAATACTCCTGCGGAGAAATAAAAGGCAAGATAACTTAATAAAATATTTCTCCCCAAGCTCAACCTGCACTCTAGGAAAAAAATGGTGAATAAGGATGAAAGTTCAACTTAGTGAGCTATATAATGGTTAATATAATACAACATTTAAATGCAACAATATAAGTGCAATGTCAGGTAAACAAACAATTATATAATCAAACAATGATAAAAATCAGTCGATAGGAACCACACTGAATCTAAACTAGGGAGCCGATCTCCCTATTTAGTTCTCTTAGTTTACACATTTTTTCTTAGAATTCAACACATAGGGTTCATCGTCACTGGCTTTAGCAAATAGCGCTACCCAACTGACAAACAGTGATAAGCATAAGAAAGCTCCCACCATCACGCTAGCCATAGCTCATCATCATAACTCAATTATCATATCATAAACTAAAATATATCACAAATCATGTGTGGTTCTATGTCATCCTAATCCTATCTAGCAAACACAAGTAAAATGTACATTCACAATCAACTAATCAACCACATACATATGTTTTTTCTAACATAATATTGATAATGATAATTATACATATAATATACAATCATTCGATGCAAGTGTGCAAGAATAAATATAAAATGATTGAGGGAAATAGGATATTATATTAAACTGTATAACTCACAAATAGATGAAAACTAAATGAGCTCTCCTCGAAAATGATGATCAAGTGATAAATGAGAAGACAACTGAAATACAAAGTTTGGATAATAGATATAATTATTGGAAAAGATAGACTAAGGACTCTAAGGATCCTACCCCTAAAACAAAATAAATTATTTTACAATTCCGAAAAGCTCACGATAGTCAAGATCAACTTAATTAGCCTATCTGGACCTTCATCATAATTTTCAACAATCTATTAAAATTTTTGCAAGTCCAAAGTTTGTCACGATATACTATTAAATTAATTTGATTCATTTGTTTCAATATTTTAATAACAATAATTACATTAATAATAAATTTACTTAACTGAACTTTTAAAAGTATTTATTCAATCTTTGGTATAAAATAATAATTTGATTTTCCTTTTATAAATAAAACACATTTTAACTTAGTTTAAATCATTTTAAGAGATTAACTTATCCAATTATAATAATAATAATAATAATAATAATAACATTCACTTAGATATTAACATTATCTGGTTAATTTTTGTTATAAAACAATTACCCAATTTAATTGTCCTTCACATGATCAATTAAATGATATATTACTTTATTAACCTTTAATATATTTGGAATAATTAAAACTTCTTTACCTTAGTTCACTCAAAACTTTATAAATTTTTCTCCTAAACTTATAGAAAACCTTAATATCATGCATAAACTTTAATATAACATTTTATCCAATTCTAAGATCATTTACTCATAAAAATGGAAAGAAACCACAAAACTCCATAAATCATTCCTATTAGAACTCCGATGGATAGTTTACATTGCATGATTTAATTTTCCTACCAAATCTTATCATTTTAATCTAAAATTTCTAGACTCTTTCTTGACATATTTATAGGATTCCATATAAAATTTTATTCAAAAAAAAGCACATTTACCCCTTAAAAAGTACAACTTCCTATGGCCTACAAATCTGCTCCTGCATAGAGCATTATTGGCATCCTCAAACTTCCAATCTATTTATCCTTGAATCCATGCTTCTTTATCACTCAGTCACCTTGAATCCTTCCATCCAAAACTTGATTCTTAAAGAAAATAAAACAAGAAAAGGAAGAGGAACAATCGGCCATAGAAGGTTAAAATTAGGTAGGAAATGGGTCCCTCCACTTCAGAAAAATAAATCTTAATATTTTATTACTTATACTTAAATGATATTTCCACAAGTCAACTTTCAGGAATTATTTATTTACATTTTATGTCCATTTTCAAATAAATCCTTAAATATCAAATTAAAATATAAAACATGCACTCTAAATTAATTAATTATCCTTTGTTTTAGTCATCAATCAAGTCATCTTAAACCCTTTATCATCCACTTAGTAATGCCATCACTCAAAATCACATATCTAGGTATTAAGTGTTACATTCTCCACTCCTTATTAAGAATTTGTCCTTAAATTCTCCAAAACACAGCCACAATACTACCGCTACAAAATTTTTTATACTTATCTTATTAATCTCATCATCATACTCTATACATATAACATATCGTTCTTACTAACCATTGCTTTGATACCAACTTTGTCAAGACTCAAACCTGAGGGCATATGACCCGTACTAGGGAATGAAAAAGCTTATAGCTTTTAGAACCCTTAGTAAATCTGACAACTCATTATTTGAGAAAATAGAATTATGATATTGTTCGCTATCCCAAAACCAAGTCCATAGGCCCACTAATTATACAGAATAAGTACCACATTACATCATAATCATTAGACATTGGTTAACAAATATATCAAACCAAACAGTGGAGCTAAATAAAAAGATAGATAAGGAAAGTAATACCATGTCGAGTTCTAAGATACAATAAGTATAACATAATCATACAATGAAATATGTAAATAAAATTCCTACCGAGATATGAAAGGCAGGATAACTTGATAAAATATTTCTCCTCAAGCTTAACTTACACATTGGGGAAAAATGGTGAACAAGGATGAGTATTCAACTCAATGAGCTATATAATGATTAATGTAATATAACATTCAAATGCAATAATGTTTTTGTAATGTCAGGTGAACAAAAAGTCATATAATCAAATAAGGATAGAAATTAGTTGACAAAAACTACTCTGAATCTAAACTGAGGAGCCGATCTCCCTATATGGCTTTCTTAGTCTACACATTTCTCTTAGAATTCAACACATAGGGTCTGTCATCACGGCCTTAGTCAAGCAGTGCTACTTGATTGACAAGTAACATTGAGCATGAGAAAGCTTGCTTTGTCACACCAGCCATAGCTCATCATCATAACATAATTATTATATCATAAACCAAATCGTATCTCAAATCACATGTGATCCTATGTCATCTTAATCTTATCCAGCAAACACAAGTAAAATACACATTCACAATCAACTTATCACCCACACACATATGCTTTTCTAACCTAATACTAATAATGATAATTATACATAAATAATATACAATCATTCGATGCAAATGTCCAAGAATAAATATAAAATGATTGAGAGAAACAAGATATTATATTAAAATATATAACTCACAAATTAAAGAAAACCAAATAAACTCTCCTCGGAAATGACGATCACCTGATAAATGAAAAGATGTGAGGTCTCACTCAAGCATCGATCCAACCTGCTCGAGAATTGGAGCCAAAATGTTCATTTGTGCTTAGTTTTACACAATGCCGTCGTGTACAGTCTCCAATCAGTTCGGTAAGCACAGGTTTAAAAATTAATTTTTTATTTTGAGAAAATATTTTACTTTCCTTTTTTTATTATGAAAAAGAAGATGAGGTTTTTGTTTTAAAAAGTATTGATTGGAGAGTCATCACTTTAAATTATTTTAGTTTGAAAAAATTAAAGAAAAAACTCATTTGGTTAACTCCATTAAATTTAGTTTAACTTTTACCCAAAAAGGTACTAGTCCGGGAACAATCACGATAAGTTTTAGGCTAAATTTTCAAATAAAATGTAATTAAAAGGTGATTCTCTTTGATTGATTTAACCTTTATGGTTGGAAATAATTTTTATGTTAATGACATAATTAATAATGAATGGCAATTAAATATGCATGAGCAAATAATTAATATAACATCCATAATTGCGATAAAAATAAGTTATTACAACCCTAGAAATATCACAAACATGAAAACTTTGACTTTAGCCCTTATGGGTACTAGGTTAAGCATAAATCCCTAACTAAAATTATTAAAAATAAATAATATCAAATAAATATGACATTCATTCAAATTGAATTGCAATATAATGAAATAGCAAGATTAAAGGAAAAATAAATTAAAACAAATTCAAAAGGACCAATTTTTAGGTGAGGGATCTTTACTTAGAGTGATATTCTAAATGTGCTTACTTATCCTGTTTGAATGAGAATAAAAACCGTAAGTAGTTCATGCTTTTGGTTACAAAGGATTTTAATTAACCAATTTTAGTTAATTTAATTATTGAATGGAAAAGAGAGATAAGTGAGGATAAATCCCTAACTAAAATTATTAAAAATAAATAATATCAAATAAATATGACATTCATTCAAATTGAATTGCAATATAATGAAATAGCATAAATCCCTAACTAAAATTATTAAAAATAAATAATATCAAATAAATATGACATTCATTCAAATTGAATTGCAATATAATGAAATAGCAAGATTAAAGGAAAAATAAATTAAAACAAATTCAAAAGGACCAATTTTTAGGTGAGGGATCTTTACTTAGAGTGATATTCTAAATGCGCTTACTTATCCTGTTTGAATGAGAATAAAAACCGTAAGTAGTTCATGCTTTTGGTTACAAAGGATTTTAATTAACCAATTTTAGTTAATTTAATTATCGAATGGAAAAGAGAGATAAGTGAGGAAATAAATACCTTTGATGACCGTTTCCTCTTAATGTATGGTTGAAGAGCCTTGCACTTTGTAACTCCACTTGGCAAACTCCAAAAATTAATGATGCAATTAATTTGAATGAAATAAGTGCGGTGGTGGCGGTGATTTGATTTGAGTAATTGAAGAAAGGATGAAATTAATTAAGTTTTAGTGAGTCTGAAATTATTTTAACAGAGTTCTTTGCCTAAAATTTGGACCCTTTAACTAAAAAAAGGACCCATATTTATAGGAAAAGGACAAAATTAGGTTAGATAGGTGTTTGGCCCGTGTATGCGTCGGCCTGGTCGCGCTAGGTTTGTCGCTCCAGCCTAATTTAATTTAATTTTTTAATTAATTGATTAATTATTTATTTATTTGAAAAATAATTATTTGTGCCAAAAATTAATGTTCATGCCTAGTTTCTAAACTAGGTGCAAAATAAAAGATTCACTGAAGACAAACAATATACAAATTTTGGATAATAAATATAATTATTTGAAAAGACGGACCAAAAACTATAAGTATCTTACCAAAATTTCAGCAGAGCCTCTCTTATAATTAGAATATTTTCCCTGAAAAAAAAATAAATTATTTTACACTTTTAAAAAGTTTATAATAGTCAACATCAACTTAATTGCCCATCTGGGCCTCCATCACAATTCTCAACAACCAATAAAATATTTGCAAGTCCAAGGTTTGTCATGATATACTATAAAATTAATTTGATTCATTTATTACAATAATTTAATAACAAGAATTACATTAATAATAAATTTTCTTAACTAAACTTTTAAAAGTATTTATTCAATCTTCGGCATAAAATAATAATTTGATTTTTCTTGTATAAATAAGACACATTTTAACTTAATTTAAATAATTTTAAGTGATTAAGTTGTCCAATTATAATAATAACAACAACAATAACAACACTCACTTAGATATTAACGTTATATGGTTAATTTTTGTTATAAAACAATTACCTAATTTAATTGTGTTCACATGAATTAAATGATATATTACGTCATTAACTTTTAATACATTTGGAATAATACAAACTTCTTTACTTTAGTTCACTCAAAACTTCATAAAATTTTCTCTAAAACTTATAGAAAACCTTAATAGCATGTATAAACTTTAATATAAGATTTTATCTAATTCTAAGATTATTTACCCATAAAAATGGAAAGAAACCACGGAACTATACAAATCATTTCTATCAGAACTTTAATGGATAGTTTACACTCCATAATTTATTTTCCTTACCAAATTTTTTCATTTGAATATGAAATTTTCTAGACTCTTTTCTTGACATATATGTAGGATTCCATATAAATTTTATTCAAAAAAAAAAAGCTCATTTACCCCTTCAAATGTATAACTTCCCATGGCCTACAAATTTGCTCTTGCATAGAGCATTATTAACATCCTCAAACTTCCAATTTACCCTTAAATCCATGCTTCTCTGTCACTCAATCACCTTGAATCCTTCCATCCAAACATGAAGAAAAGAAAACAAGAAAAGGGAGAGGAACAATCGGCCATAGACAAAGTAAAGAAAGAAGAAGAAAAACGTAAAAGGTCAAAATTGGGTAGGAAATAGGTCTCTCCACTCGAAAAAAATTAATCTTAATATTTTATTACTTATTTATTGAAATGATATTTTTACAAGTTACCTTCCAAGAATTGTTTATTTATCTTGTATGTCCATCTCGACCGAGACCAAGAGCCTAGCTAAAGGACAAAAAAAAGGCCCCATTGTGATACCTCATTTTAAAAAAAATCCTTAAATATCAAATTAAACTATAAAACATGCACTCCAAATTAATTAATCATCCTTTGTTTTGCTCATCAATTAAATCATCTTAAATCTTTTATCATCCACTTAGTAATACCGTCACTATAAATCACATATCTAGGTATCGAGTGTTATAATATCCAAGCAATTTTTTTTTTCAGAGTGAAAGAAAATAAAAGATAACGTGAATAAAAATATACTAATTTAATTGAATTACCTATATATTTATATATATTTAATTTCATTTTATAGATTTACAATTTATTTTCTTAATCTATTCGTGAAGTAAAAAAATAAAATTTATTGCCAAATAAAATAAATCCTTATATAATAAAGTAAATTTTAGATGATATATTATTTTAAAAATTAAGAAATTAAATTAGACAATATTTGTGAGGCCTCGCCCAGGCACCGATCCAGCCCGCTTTAGGAATCAAGAGCCAAAATGCTCATTTGGACTAAGTCCCATGTGATATCGCCGTGCACGATCTTCAGCGGTTCAGTAACTTTTACTTTGAACAAATTTTATTTTTTTTTAACTAAAAGAGACTCTCCTTTTATTTTGAAATGAGATTGTGACTTTTCTTTGAAAATTAAAGATTTGAAAAATTGTCACCTTAGTTTATTTTTGTTTGAAAAAATTAAGAAAAAACCTATTTAGTTAACTCTATTAAATTAGATTAATTTTTACCTAAAAAGGACACTCGTACAAAACTAATCACGATAGGTCATAGGCTAAGTTTTCATACCAATTTTGATAAAAAAAAAAGAAGTTATTTTTACTTCTCTTTAATTGATTTTGTCCTCTTTTAATTGATTTAATGAAAAATATAATTTTTTTATGTATTATGCCACAAATAACTATGAATGATAATATATATATATATATTATAATGCATGTATATTTAATAATGACATCCACAAATACAGTGCTGAATAATAGAATATTATAATTCCCTCGAAATAGTGATTCTAAGGGGGCTACAACTCTAATCCTTATGGGTCCTAGATTGAGCACTGATGACAAGGTGGACTCCGAGGACTCCGGCTCTGGTTTAAAAGTTTGAGTTCTGCTTCTGCCAGCCGTACCACCTGCAAAATCAAAAAATAGGGGATCGAGCTCCAGTGGGGAGACTTCAATGCCTAAGTCAAAAATCTACAGAATGGACGAGCTTAGAGTAAGGAAAGGGAAAGTGTTTTTAGATCCTTTCCTGTAGGGGCCTATCTCTATATATAGTAAACGGATGTGGGACCATACCTGCTAGGGTCAGCGAATTTTTCAGATGTCACCATCATTTCTTTTTATCGCATCATACCAACTATCGTAATGGTACAGTAGTTTGGATAGTATCACTAGTCCCTCCCTAGTGAGCTGGCATTTATGTTAGGAGTAGTGACGGTGGCAAAGTGGCAATGTTGTAGAGAACACGTATCATTTACCAGTGGATGTGATGTTCGGGCTACTAAATAGTGTTAAGGCAGGAAAAAGAATTTGGTTTTCCCACCCGACGCCATAAATGAGGATGGCTATAAATAGGGGCTTAAAGGACGGTCGATAAGCACTTAGTTTTCAACTTTTCAAGTTTAGTTGCTGTAAGGAAATTTCGTGCAGTGTACTGAGGTTTGGTGTTAGAGGAGATAAAGTTGATGGTTGATTGAGGCTTCTGGCAGCAACTGGTGAGTTTCGTTTTTATCGTTTGATTTTCGCCATATTGTGTTTCATATGAAATGAGTTTGGAGAGTGACTGTGTGTCCATAGATGAAAAAAGAGTGAGTGAGGGGTACATGGAATATAACGATCCCTCTAATTCAAACAGTAAGGTGGGTAGCTCTTCGGATGAGGGTAATTTGGCGAACATTAAGGTATTGGGATATGTTATGCTTGATGTACAATTGGGAGATGGCCCAACAATTCAAAATTGCAGAACTTGTTTTATGGTAGTGGATTTGAGCCTTGCCTACAATACAATCTTTGGACGCCCGTTGCTGGTGGGTGTGGACACATGCATCTCAATGGGAAGCCTACTTATGAAAATACCAACTCCTCAGGGTCCGACAGTTATGAAGGGGAATCAACAGGTATCCAGGGATTCTTATGTGGTTCTACTTAAGGATGCGAACTTAGCACTCTCGATCAATTTTTTGGAGCTGCCAGATAACTTAAAGCCCTAGGTGAAGCCCGTTGACATGTTGAAAGACATAAAAGTCGGGGAACACAGAACATTCAAAATTGCGAGTAATGTCGGGCATGAGAAGGAAACCGCCCTGACTCGAGTGTTGATTGATCATCAAGATGTCTTTGCTTGGAACTCGGCTAAAGTTGAGGGCATTTTGCTCGAGTTCATGATCTATGAACTCCATATGAATCCTAATGCTACTCGAGTAAAAAAAAAAAGAAATCTCAGGCCAGAATAATAATTAGCAGCGGAGCAAAGAAGTCGAAAAGCTCCTACATACAAGTTTCATCAAGGAAGTGTTGTTTCCAGAATGGCTATTGTTAGACAAATGATCTTAATTTTGATCCTTGACAACTCAAATGGATGATCTATTTAACTTGTGTTTGAGAAATCTTGTTGCAGGATTAGGTTGCTTCAATTAAAAGTAAACAGAACAATTATAGCGGTCGCACCTCACCTGAATACGACCGCTCCAAGCAATTACAGAATGAAACCTTGTCACAGTAGGTTTCGCGGTCAGAAGTTCGACCTCAGTCGCGACCGCTCATACATAATAGCGACCGTCCTAATATTTGCCCGACCGCTACTAAAGGAACTTAAATCATTACAATCACAGTAAGGTTCGCGGTGACAAGAACGGTGAATGATTCGACCTCGCTTACCACTTTAGCGACCGCCCCATTCAGAGTCGCGACCGCCCAACAATTCAAGAAGAAATTGCTCAAAGAGACAGTAGTGTTCACGTCCTCAGGTGCGTCCAGAAGTTCGACGCGAGAATGTGAGTTCGACCGCGAAAACCTACCAAGGGCGACCGCGAAGATTCAAATTATGGCGGACATCTCTTTTGCTCTGTCAGAAAGTGACACGTGACATGACCGTTGTAAACCCACTTCAATATTCAAAAAGGGCGACCGCACCTATGCTTGGCGCGACCGTCCCGACAAACAAAGCATGGGCAAGAAACGGTCCGACAAACACAGCATGGACAAGATTCCAGCTGCAGAGCACTAAAATTCGACCGTTGTAGCTTTTTCAAAAGTAGCGACCGTCCCAGGTTAAAAGGACGACCGCGAGAAGCATGAGCGCGACCATCCTTGCATGAAGGGCGACCGCGAAGTGCTTCGGACAGTTTAAGTAAAGAAAGGTCTAATCTGCCAAGACATTATTAAAACATCAATAACGGCTAGTAAGACCACATTGGCTATAAATACAATGTTTCCATGAGAAAACAAAGTGATAACATTATTAAGAAAAGATTTTCATAGCCAAGCAACAAATTTCCTTTTGCTTAAACTTGTATTTGAATTGTTATGAATGTTAGGTGTTAGCATTGAAAACACCATTGTATAAGTTTGAGTGTAAGCTTGGGAAACACTTAGGTTGAGAGAGTGAGCCTTGTAAAACTCTTGTTTGGGTTGTAAGTGTGAGCCTTAGAAAAACACTTGTAAAGTTAGGTGTGAACTTGTAAAAACACCAAAGTTGGAAGTGAGCTTGTAAAAACTTCAAAGTCTAGTGGAACCTTAACAAGTTGTTAAGGAAGTGGATGTAGGATTGAAGTAAATCCGAACCACTATAAATCTTGTGTGTTCTTTCTTCCTTCATCACTCAACAATCTTCATATTCCGCACTTCTTGTTTGTTGAGTTTTTTAAATTGTCATTACTTCTTGTGGAAACCAATTCACCCCCCCCCTCTTGGTTGCCATCTTGGGACAACAATTGGTATCAGAGCCCTGAGATTTCTTAAACTTAATTGTGAAATCTGATCCACAATGGCAACTTCTTCTTCATCAAGCTCTCATGGAAATCTTAACTCTATTCTTAGACCCTACTTTGATGGAACGGATTACTCATACTGGAAACACAAAATGTATTTGTTTCTAGACAGTGAAGGGATTGAACTATGGGATTTCGTGGAAAATGAGTGGAAATCTCCTACTCATGAGGTTGACGGTATTCAAGTTCCACTTCCCAAAGCTCAATGGTCAACTAGCAATATCAGAGATCGATTCAAGAACAATAGAGCTGCTTCCATCTTGATGAACTCCATTTCAAGAGAAGAAGGTGGAAGAGTTCAACATTTAACTTGTGCACATTGTATTTGGAAAACACTTGAAAACTACCATGAAGGTACAACTCAAGTAAGATTTACCAAGAAACAAATGCATGTTCATGAGTATGAGCTATTCAAGATGAAACCAAATGAAAATGTCACCGACATGACAAATCGCTTGCTTGCTATTGTCAATGAACTGAAGAAGTATGGCAAGGCATATGATCAAGGTGATGTAAACAGTAAAATCTTGAGAGCCCTAAGAGCTAGAAAGAACTTTGAATCCAAAGTATCATCCATAGAAGAAGCTCATGATCTCAGCACATTAAGAACCGACGAGCTAGTTGGTAAATTACTCACTTTTGAGCTGCACAGTGAAAAAGAAGAAGATCAAGGTGAGAAAGAAAAGAGAAAACCAATTGCACTCAAAGCAATCAAAGAAGCTGAGAGCTCAAGCAATGAAGGTACTGATGATGAAGATGAAATGGCAATGTTCTCTAAAAGAATCAATGAATGGAAAAGGAAGAAAAGATTACAAGCAAACAAAGGTACACCTCCTAAATTCTCCTTCAAAGATAAAGAAAAGAAAAATGAGGTAAAATGCTATGAATGTGGAAAAACCGGTCACATCAAGTCGGATTGCTACAAATTAAAGAACAAAAGGAAATGGGATAAAGAAAAGAAAAAGTCTCTCAAAGCCACATGGGATGACTCTTCCTCAAGTGAAGAAGAAGAAGAGGAAGGAATTGCAAATCTTTGTCTCATGGCTATTGAAGATGACTCCAATGAGGTATGCCTAAAATCTACTACCAATGAAAGCACATGGCTTGTGGATAGTGGATGCTCAAGGCATATGACTGGAAATGCAAAGCTCTTTACAAGTATTACCTATAAACATGGAGGTAACGTAACTTTTGGAAACAATGCTAAAGGTAAAATTCTTGGTGTTGGCTCCATTGGTTCTATTGGTAAGGATTTAATTGAAGATGTATGGCTTGTTGATGGTTTGAAACATAACTTGCTAAGTGTTAGTCAACTTTGTGATAAAGCATACTGTGTTAAGTTTGATTCCAAGGAATGCAAAATCACAAATTCAAATGATGTTATCATATTTAAGGGTACTAGAACAAACAACACTTACAATGTAAGCACACATTCTGATCATACATGTTTAATGTCCACTAATAATGATGCATGGTTATGGCATAGAAGACTAGGACATGCTGGTATGGATCAATTGAAATATATTTGTAATGAGAATTTAGTTGATGGCTTACCTAAGATAAAATATGATAAAGATAGGATTTGTGAACCTTGTCAACATGGTAAGCAACATAAAAGCTCATTTAAAACAAAGAATGTTATAAGCACCTCTAGACCTTTAGAGCTCATTCATTTAGACTTGTTTGGACCAAATAGAGTTACAAGCTTAGGAGGCAAATCATATGCATTTGTTCTTGTTGATGACTACTCTAGATTCACATGGGTTAATTTCTTAGCTCAAAAGAATGAAGCCTTTAATTACTTCAAAACCTTTGCAAAAAGAGTTCAAAATGAAAAAGGATATGTGATCACATCTATTAGAAGTGATCATGGCAAAGAATTTGAAAATGAAAACTTTGAAAACTTTTGCAATGAAATTGGCATTTCACACAATTTTTCTGCTCCTAGAACTCCACAGCAAAATGGTGTAGTTGAAAGGAAAAATAGAACTTTAATTGAAATGGCTAGAACAATGCTCAATGAATATGATTTACCATCTTATTTTTGGGCGGAAGCCGTTAATACAGCTTGTTACATTGCAAATCGTGTTTATAAAAGGCATTTAACTAATAAAACTTCTTATGAGCTATGGAATGGAAGAATACCCAGAATTGGATATTTTAGAGTATTTGGATGCAAATGCTTCATATTGAATACCAAGGATAATCTTGGAAAATTCTCATCCAAATCAGATGAAGGCATATTCTTAGGATATTCATCATATAGCAAAGCATATAGAGTATTTAATATGAAAACTCTAGTTATAGAAGAATCAATGCATGTTGTATTTGATGAATCATCTAAACTTGATCAAAAGAAAGGTATTACCTTCAATGACCCTGCAGGCACTCTTGAACCTCTTGAATCTATTGATGCTCCAAAGATCAATCAACTTGAAGAAAAGGCTCAAGATCTACCTAAGGATTGGCAATACAAGAAAGATCATCCAAAGGAACTCATCATTGGAGAAACATCAAAGGGAGTAACTACTAGATCTAAAATTAATCATGTTGATGTTAATGTTGCTTTTGTTTCTCAAATTGAACCAAAAACTATTGAGGAAGCTTTAAATGATGAAAATTGGATAATTGCAATGCAAGATGAACTTAATCAATTTGAAAGAAATAATGTTTGGCAACTTACTCCTAGACCTATAGATCATTCTATAATAGGATGCAAATGGGTTTATAGGAATAAGCTTGATGAAAATGGTCACATCATTAGAAATAAAGCAAGATTGGTAGCCAAAGGTTATAATTAAGAAGAAGGTATTGACTATGATGAAACCTTTGCCCCCGTAGCTAGATTGGAAGCTATTAGAATATTACTTGCTTTTGCATGTCATATGAATTTTAAGCTTTATCAAATGGATGTTAAAAGTGCATTTCTAAACGGACTCATAAATGAAGAAGTTTATGTTGAACAACCTCCTGGTTTTGAAAACTACAAATTTCCTGATCATGTTTTCAAACTTACCAAAGCTTTATATGGATTAAAGCAAGCACCTAGAGCTTGGTATGATAAACTTAGTGCATATTTGCTTGAAAATGGTTTTTCAAAAGGAAAAGTAGACACAACTCTTTTTGTTAAAAAGAATAAGCACAATATTTTGATTGTACAAATTTATGTGGATGACATAATATTTGGAGCTACTAATGAAGCCCTGTGCAAAGAATTTGCTTCTTGTATGACTAGGGAATTTGAAATGAGCATGATGGGTGAACTCAAGTTTTTCCTTGGACTGCAAGTCAAGCAATGTAAAGATGGGATCTTCATCAACCAATCCAAATATACAAAAGAACTCATCAAGAAATTTGGAATGGATGGCTGCAAAACTAGCAAAACTCCTATGAGCACATCATTGACATTAGGTAAAGATGATAATGGTAAAGCAGTAGATGAGAAGAAATATCGAGGTATCATCGGATCACTACTTTACTTAACTGCTTCTAGGCCTGATATAATGTATAGTGTATATCTTTGTGCTAGATTTCAAACTAGTCCTAAAGAATCACACTTGAATGCCACTAAGAGAATCTTGAAATATTTGAGCGGTACAATACATTTAGGACTTTGGTATCCTAAAAACACATCATTTCATATTATAGGATTTTCAGATGCAGATTATGCTGGTAGTATATTAGATAGGAAAAGCACAACAGGAGCATGTCACTTTCTTGGTAATTGTCTAGTTTCTTGGCATAGTAAGAAACAAGCATCAGTTGCTTTATCCACAACGGAAGCTGAATATGTTGCAGCATGTTTTTGTTGCACACAAGTATTATGGATGAAACAACAATTGCTTGACTATGGTAAAATGTTTAACAATATCTCCATTAAATGTGACAACACTAGTGCTATCAATTTGTCTAAGAATCCTATCCAACATTCTAGATCCAAACACATAGATATTAGACATCATTTCTTAAGAGAAAATGTACAAAATCAGAATATAACCTTAGAATTCATAGATACAGAAAATCAACTTGCTGATGTCTTTACAAAACCCTTGAATGAAGATAGACTTAACTTCATCAAACTCAATTTAGGAATGATTGATGGAATCACTTTGAGTTAATTAGAATTTTTTGCCTTAAAATAAAGTTTCTATGTGCATGAAATTAATTTTTCTTAACACACTTAGAATATCTTCCATCTTTCCTTGAATCTTTTATTTTTGAGTATGTAGCGGTCGCTCCAGTGTTCTTTCGCGCTCGCTACTTCGTCTGCTAGTTTCATTCAATAAAATTCTCTGAGCGCGGTCGAGACAATTTGTGCGCGATTTTTCTTATTGTTTGCATTTTAAAATGCTTGTTTTAATCCTTCTTTGTACTTTCCTCCACTTTCATATATATAATGTTTATATTCCCTTTCATTGTTTGCACTTTTATATGCTTGTTTTGCTTAACATTTGTTTCATTTTGCCTATGCCAATGGGGGAGAACAATACCAAAATGGAATGAACCAAGTGGAATGAACCAAGTAACAGTATACAAAAATGGGAAAACAAGAATAAGAACAATAATGTTGAATATTTGCAATAGGGGAGAAATGTTTATGGGGGAGAAATGTTTGCATCAAACAATAACCTTTGCACCAAGATAAACTATTAATCACAATGCTCTTAACGATGATTGTTGCATATGTTAAGGGGGAGTATTTTAGACTTATTATTTTTCTCATCATTCCATTTGAATTGTCAAAGTCAAAATGGGGGAGATTGTTAGACAAATGATCTTAATTTTGATCCTTGACAACTCAAATGGATGATCTATTTAACTTGTGTTTGAGAAATCTTGTTGCAGGATTAGGTTGCTTCAATTAAAAGTAAACAGAACAATTATAGCGGTCGCACCTCACCTGAATACGACCGCTCCAAGCAATTACAGAATGAAACCTTGTCACAGTAGGTTTCGCGGTCAGAAGTTCGACCTCAGTCGCGACCTCTCATACATAATAGCGACCGTCCTAATATTTGCCCGACCGCTACTAAAGGAACTTAAATCATTACAATCACAGTAAGGTTCGCGGTGACAAGAACGGTGAATGATTCGACCTCGCTTACCACTTTAGCGACCGCCCCATTCAGAGTCGCGACCGCCCAACAATTCAAGAAGAAATTGCTCAAAGAGACAGTAGTGTTCACGTCCTCAGGTGCGTCCAGAAGTTCGACGCGAGAATGTGAGTTCGACCGCGAAAACCTACCAAGGGCGACCGCGAAGATTCAAATTATGGCGGACATCTCTTTTGCTCTGTCAGAAAGTGACACGTGACATGACCGTTGTAAACCCACTTCAATATTCAAAAAGGGCGACCGCACCTATGCTTGGCGCGACCGTCCCGACAAACAAAGCATGGGCAAGAAACGGTCCGACAAACACAGCATGGACAAGATTCCAGCTGCAGAGCACTAAAATTCGACCGTTGTAGCTTTTTCAAAAGTAGCGACCGTCCCAGGTTAAAAGGACGACCGCGAGAAGCATGAGCGCGACCATCCTTGCATGAAGGGCGACCGCGAAGTGCTTCGGACAGTTTAAGTAAAGAAAGGTCTAATCTGCCAAGACATTATTAAAACATCAATAACGGCTAGTAAGACCACATTGGCTATAAATACAATGTTTCCATGAGAAAACAAAGTGATAACATTATTAAGAAAAGATTTTCATAGCCAAGCAACAAATTTCCTTTTGCTTAAACTTGTATTTGAATTGTTATGAATGTTAGGTGTTAGCATTGAAAACACCATTGTATAAGTTTGAGTGTAAGCTTGGGAAACACTTAGGTTGAGAGAGTGAGCCTTGTAAAACTCTTGTTTGGGTTGTAAGTGTGAGCCTTAGAAAAACACTTGTAAAGTTAGGTGTGAACTTGTAAAAACACCAAAGTTGGAAGTGAGCTTGTAAAAACTTCAAAGTCTAGTGGAACCTTAACAAGTTGTTAAGGAAGTGGATGTAGGATTGAAGTAAATCCGAACCACTATAAATCTTGTGTGTTCTTTCTTCCTTCATCACTCAACAATCTTCATATTCCGCACTTCTTGTTTGTTGAGTTTTTTAAATTGTCATTACTTCTTGTGGAAACCAATTCACCCCCCCCCCCTCTTGGTTGCCATCTTGGGACAACAGCTATCTAATATCATGTTAGTAAGAAAAGCGAACGACAAATGGAGAATGTATATGGATTTCACTGACTTGAACAGGGCATGCCCCAAAGACTCATACTCACTGCTCAACATAGATCGCCTGGTTGACTCTACGGTGGGTTATGCAGAGTACAATTTTATCGATGCATCAGCTAGATACCATCAGATCTCCCTGAAGGTTGAAGATCAGAGTAAAACTTCATTCATCACTGCCAAAGGGACTTATTGTTATATAGTCATGTCATTTGGCTTAAAGAACGCGGGGGCCATATACCAAAGGCCTATAAATAAACTCTTTCAAGATTAAATAGGCCGCAATGTTAAAGTTTATATCAATGACATGATTATAAAATCCCAAACTTCAGTAGAGCACCCAAAAGATCTGGCAGATATTTTTGCTATACTCTAGCAAGCAAATATGAAGCTCAACCCAAAGAAGTGTGCCTTTGGAGTTTAGTCCGAAAAATTCTTGGGATTCATCATATCAGAGAGAGGTATCGAGGCTAACCCTAAAAAGATAAAAGCGGTAATAGACATGGAACCCCTGAAGAGTGTTAAAGAAGTGCAGAAACTGAATGGCAGAATCACCGCCCTCTAAAGATTTATCTCATGTTTGGCAAAAAGACGCTTTCCATTTTTTAAACTTTTGAAGAATCTAAAGAACTTCCAATGGACGGAGAAATGTCAATAGGCCTTTGATGGTCTAAAATAATTTTTGAGCTCACCACCCTTGCTCAGCTGGCCCGTTCAAGGAGAAATGCTTTATCTTTATCTCTCAGTCGCACTTGGAGTTGTGGGTTCAGTTTTGTTTAGAGAAGACATTGGTCAGCGGTACCCAATTTATTATACTAGCCACGCCCTAAAAGGGTCAGAACTTCGGTACATACCGTTAGAAAAGTTGACACTGGCACTTCAATCTGCTTCGTAAAGACTCCTTTCGTACTTTGATGCACATACTATCACTGTACGAACTAATTCCTACTTGAAGAAACTTCTTCAATGGCTAGAAACTTCAGGTCGCTTAATAGAATAGGCAACACGATTGGGCAGATTTGATATAAGATACAAGCCTAGGCGAGCTATGAAAGCACAAGTCTTAGTAGACTTCGTCACCGAGTTATATGAACAACCCCTTGATTCATCATCTGTGGGAGTATGGACTCTTTATATAGATGGAGCTTCTAGAGTAGAGGGGGCTAGTATTAGAGCAGTACTTATAAGCCCGAAAAAAATGCAAGCAAAATACTCGGTGAAACTTAACTTCACAGCTTTCAACAATATGGCTGAGTATGAGGCCATCTATTTAGGACTTAGACTTGCTTCAGAAGTTCGACCAGAGTCAGTGCAAATATTCTCAAATTCTCAGCTGGTAGTTAGCCAGTTAACAGGGAAGTATAAAGCTCAAGAATCAACCATGATCTTATACAAAGAGCACATCGCCGAACTCTTGAAGGCTCTGGAGAAGAAAGGTTGCTCTTGGCATATACACTAAATAGTCCGAGCAGAGAATGAGCAAGCTGATAAACTAGCTAAAGCCACTGCAACCAGAGAGGGAGTCCGCAAGCAAGGAGTTCTCTTTGAAATTATTGAGTGTCCAAGTTATGAAGCCTCGTTTGATCTAGCAGTTAAAGTGATGGATGGGTGGAGACTTCTAATTTACAAGTTTTTGGATTATTGCGAACTTCCAGAAGACCTAGTAAAAGCTAAGAAAATTGTCAGGAAGTCCAGTTTGTATGCCATCCATGATAGGCTCTTGTATTGGAGATCATTCTCAAATCTATGAAGCAGGTATATATCCAAAGATGAGGGCAATTACCTAATTGAAGACCTTTGATTTTGGCCCTAGCTAATCCGATCCTAATTAAAAAAGGCCTAATCAAGTTTGGTCCACTTTTAATGGCTTAAACCTATTTTTAAAGCTTTCAATTAGATTGGAATAATTTAATGAGGCCTAAAATAAGATGGTTCAACCTTTAACACCCTAAATAGGTTTGTTTTGAAGGTTTGGTCAGCTCTAATTCGACGTGGGGGATTAATTTCACTTCATAAGAATATTCATGTCGAATTGGGAAAGGCCCAATTCGATACGGTATGGGACAACCCATATCGAATTGGGATACCCCAATTTGATATAGGATAGTCCCATATCGAATTGGGATCTCCCATATTAAATTGGGAAGCCCCAATTTGATATGGGGAGGTCTCATATCGAGCTAGGCCTTTCCCAATTAGATATGGGACCCTAATTCAGCATGGAAAATGATTTTGTGAACTCCATATCGAATTAGGGAAATCCTAATTCGACATGGAGCTTATGGATTTTGATTCCATATCAGATTAGAATAGTTTAAGTCTGACATGCTAACTGTTTGGGACGAATTAAAATCAATCTAATTCGATATGCCTTAGAATTCGTTTTTAAAATTGGAAGCTTTAAAAGTTTTAACCTAATATACTATTCTTTAAATACAAGTTTAAGAAGGGAAGAGCGGATTAGCAACCTCCAGCACCATTGAAGTATCACACAACAACTAAATAAATATTAAACAGAAAATGAAAAGTGATCTAATACAAAGAAAGCATCATCAAACAAGGCAGTAGCTACTGTCTTGGCTTTGTTCAACTGAGATTCTACAACTGGTGCAAACACAAAGCTTGTATCAATGGGAAATATCAGTAGAACCAACAAACATAGGTTTTAAATTCCTCATCTAATCTATTTTAAAATTCCAATAGTTCATCTATTGTTATTTCATTGAATTATTTCACTTCGTTCTTCTTTTCTTTTCTTTTTTCTATAAAATATTCAGTAAACTATTTTGAAAATCTATGTCTATAAAACTTATTTTGAATATTTAGTAACCTAATTTATCCACGGTAGCTTATTTAATTTTGATTCAATATTACAGTAACCTTAATTCAAATATCACAGTAGCAATAACAATTGATTTCATGCAATATTAATTTTAATTAAAATATAATCTAATGATCTAAAATTTATAAGTATAGTTACAAAAATCCTATTTTCTAAAAATCAAAGCCCTAGTTCCATTCTTTAGAACCAAAACCCTAGTTTTTAAATCAAAATCCTAAAAATCCTAATCTTGTTTTTCTAAACCCTAAAAACCCTAATTTAGTTAGAAAAGTTCTAAAATCCTAATTTTATCCAAGAAACCCTAATCTAAGATGTAAACCCTAAATTGGTATATTTGTTACTTTATTTAAGTTTAGAGTTTAGATGTGATTATTTTGTGTCTTGAATGGATGATTTATTAATATTTTATTTTTATGAATGATTTTTTTTATTTTGCTCATGGTGAATGATTGAATGATTTAGTTTGATTAAATATTTAAGTTTTAAAGATGTAAGAGGTATGTTTCCACTTTGTGGGTACCTCATTTGTTAAAGTTTAATGTAATTTTATTTACTTTAAGTTTTGGATTAATGTAAAAGGCATGTTTCCACCAAATGGTGGATGCCCTATCTTATTTATTTTATTTTTGAACATTGGGCATTGTAAAAGGCATGTTTTCATCTATGGATGTATGCCTATTTTGTTTGTTTCATTTTAATAAAGTAATAAATGTTTATTTATTTTGATAATTATATGTATTATGGATGATATTATAATATTTAAGAATTCAATAATATTAGACTTGAAAAGGAGGCCAGTTCCAATGAACTGAGCAGTATGGGGGTGCTGGGTCATTCTCATTTTTTTCATATGTACCCAACTTTCTGAACCCAATAGGGGGTTGAAAATTCCTTAGAAATATAGTCATCCACCCCTTTCTTTCTTCCCGGCCCATCTAAGTGGTGACTCCATTTTTTTTTTTTCGGTTTAGGCCTGTGTTCTCTAAGACCTTGAGCCTAACAGTACCGAAGTTGCAAGAACCATTCCATATAGGAGTGGGGGCAAAAATTCCCGCTCACACTACTGAGAGAGATTCTTGAAAGGATATGTAAGGTATATGAGAAAGCCCAGGCTATAGCTTGGAAGGCCCTTCTCCGGGGTTACTTTTGTCCCTCAATGGGTATTGATGCAAAGGGCTTAGTAGAAAAGTATGAGAAGTGTCAGAAGTTTGCTAACATACAACACTAGCCATATGTTGAACAAAGACCGATCAGGAGCCTATGGCCTTTTTCCCAATGGGGGATGGACATCTTAGGTCCTTTCCCCCAAGCCATAACCCAAAGAAATTTTATGGTTGTAACAATTGATCTTTTCACCAAGTGGATAGAGGTTGAGCCCCTAGCATCCATAACTCCTGCTATAGTTATAAAATTCTTCAAGAAGTATGTTATCACAAGGTTCGGTATCCCACATGCCTTAATCACTAATAACAACAAGCAATTCGATTACAAATAATTCAGGGAGTACTGTGCCGAACTCAAGATTGACCTCAGGTTTACTTCGGTCTAGCACCCTTAAGCTAATGGTCAAGCCGAGGCCATAAATCAAACTATCTTAGCAGGACTGAAAAAGAGAATTGATGAGGCTAAGGGTATATAGGCAGAAGAACTTTATAACGTCCTTTGGGCTTACTGCAATTACCTGTGGACTTCTACGAGGGAGACTCCCTTTACATTAGCTTATGACATTGAAGCAGTTATTCCCATTGAGATCGGACTACCATTAGTTAGAACTCTTAATTTTTCAGAAGAGCAAGAATCAGACTCCAGATACAACCTGAACATGCTGGAATATAAGCAAGAGCAAGCTAGTATCAGAGCTGAAGCATATAAAGCTTGGATGGCTAATTTCCATAACAGAAGAGTTCACCCTAAGTAGCTAAGCAAGGGAGATATATTCCTGAAGAGAACTATTGGAACCCAGGGGTTGGAAGGACCTTGGAAACTTGGGGCAAACTAGGAAGGCCCATATAAAGTCGCCTAGGTACTTAAAGGAGGAGCATACAAGCTGCACACGATAATTGGCAAGGAGATTCCAAGGACCTGGAATGCCAACAACTTAAAGAAGTTCTTCCAGTAAGCCCTTACAAGTGTTTCAGTTGTAAATTTTTTATTTTTATTTTCTTGCACTTCTCAGAATTGCTCATGATAATTGTATTATGTACTCATGCAAAGTAAGAAAGTAATACCAGGCACAAAAAAAGCCTACGTACTGCTATAATTTAGCATTTTAATATGCTTGACTCTTAACAGACGCAGATAAATTGTACATAAACACCGAGCTATTAATACAAATCAAATTATGGCACATTTAAACTCTTGAGATAACCTCATATAACAAACAACTCACCATGCCTCGCACACCAAACTCTTTAGCGCCAGTTGCGCCCATCTTAAATAGCTCACCGTGCCTCGCACACAGAGCTCTTTAGCACCCAGTTGCGCCCATCTTAAACAGTTCATCGTGCCTTGCACACCGAGCTCTTTAGTGCCTAGCTGTGCCCATCTTAAATCGTTGTGCCTCGCACATCAAGCTTTTAATGCCCAGTTGCACCCATCTTAAACAGCTCACTGTGCCTCATACACCGAGCTCTTTAGTGCCCAATTGCGCTCATCTCATGTACCTTACTATGCCTCACACTGAACTACACTTACGTTTGAAAGTTACTTTAATATATTTTTGCCGCATTCTTAAGTTTGAAATAAAAAGAGTGACATAATGGCTATGCACATGCGATCTCATGCTTAAATTGAAAAGAATGATATCACCACCCAACACGTATTTTATACCCAAAAAGAAATCAAAATGTAAGCATATACAGGTTGGCTCTTATATAAACAACAAATTAGTAAAAACAAAATGTAAAGCTCCATACCGAGCTAATAAAGCTCCACACCAAACTTACTAAAGCTCTTTATCGAGCTAAATAAAAAAAAACTACAAACTAAATAAACAAACTAAACTAAAGTCCAGATTCAGCAGCCCCATTCCCTTCATCACTGTCTCCCTCCTGAGCTTCTTCTTCCAGATTAATTATTGGAGCATCTGGAGCCTGGTCGGGATCCATGTCAAATACCCAGTCAAAATCTCCTTGAGGAAACCTTCCTTTTAGCTCCTCTACAATGAGCTCTTGAAACTTTATGATTCCAAGAGCTATTTGATCACTCATTTTATCTTGAAGCGTGACCATGGCTTCTTGCTCCTTGGCGAATGACCCTTGGGCTATGGAGAGGTCTCCCTTCGCCTAGTCGAGATTCCCTTTTGCTTGGTCGAGCTCTTTTCACTTGGTCAAGCTCTTTTGTTACTGCATCAACACGACGCTCAGCTTCGACAGCCCGACCATCTGCTTCTATAGCTCTCTTCTCAATGTTGGCCAAGCGACGCTCGATTTCCACTTGCTTTTTCTTCAATGACTCAAGCTTAGTTCGGGTCTCTCCATAGGCCGATGCTACCCCAGTTTATTGATCGCCGATGCTCTGGCATATGAGATCAAACTAAAAATAAAAAAGAGAAAATTCTAATCATTAATACATGTATCAAAACTGAACTACACTATAGCTAAAACGTAAGTGAATTGTATATCGAGCTCCACTTACCTCTATAGCTGTAGCTTGGAAGGACTCTAAGAACACTCTGGGAGACATACAATCAAAGTACTTGTTCTCTTGTGGTATGTTCCTTAGGTATTCTCGACTAAGATAGCCGATCTGGAGGTCCTTGAGGGAGAAATTCTTGTCATGTCGGGACACAAACGACCTCGCTAAAGCTTGCACCAACTCTTTAGGCTTGAACTCATGCACAATCTCATAGCCTTAAATCCCTTCAGCCCAAACTTCAGAAGATCCTCCCCCTTCTCGACCCTCTGCTTGATCCATGCTTCCCCCAATGTCAACCCCTTCAGCACCCTGGTTTTCTGTAGCAGGCAGAGTGCTCATATCGGCCTTGATTCCAATTTCTTTTCATTTGTCCTTTTTCTTTCTTTTGGAGGGCTCTGTAGCCTTATTGCTGCTAGGGTCGGTGCTTTTCCTTTTTTCCCTAAAGGCATCCTGGGTGATCTTCTTGGCCTCGGCTTTTGCCATCTGCATTGCCTTCACTTGTTCTTTCATTTCTCCTTTTTTCATTTCTGCACACAAATAAAAAATCAGAATATTATTACCAAATAAACTTATCAGAAATATCAAACAACGACTTTACTAGCCCGATCCTCAGGGTGAGGCTCAGTTGGACCTCTCCTCAGAGGAAAATATCTCGCAATTAGTTGCAAGACATTCAACTTCCCCACTTGAATGTCCTGAGCTATCTTATCAAAGATAGCCTAGTCGTGAGCATTCAAGTTTCCCTCTTTATATTTGGCCATACCCCACCCCGGCTCCACTTAGTAAGGCAATCAAACCCTCCGGGCCTCTCTAAAATGAAAAACCAATCTTTTCAACCCTTCATCGAATTTGGTTTTCCACTGAAGAGGGAGAGTCTTGGCCATGCCTGGAGGTACAAAAATCCTCATATGATTTAGGCTGAGCCTTGATGAAGCAAAATGCATCCAGAACCCTAGGTGAGGCTTCGATACCTAGGAGCTTGCTAAGTAGCTCGAATCCCACCACAGTTCTCTAAGCATTCGGACTCAGTTGTCCTGGCAAAATGCTGTTAGTATTTAAAAATTGTATGATAAAAGGGCGCATTGGGAACCAAACTCCTATCCTCAGATCTTCTTCATATATTATTATCGGGTTCATTCCAGGAGTATCGTCACCCCCGAACTGTTCCCTCTAGCAATATCTTATTATTGGGGGTATTTATATTTTTCTTGAATCCCTTCCAGGTCTTCCTTTGTTAAAGTGCACGCAATATCCCTGACACGAGTTCGGTTAGTAATAGCTCAGGAACTCATATCTCTCTCTCCTTCCACCTCTTCGTCTAGAAGGGCAAGACCTGCTGTTGTGATCCTGACCTCTGGGGCTTCGACCACCTCAATATTTGCCAAATTACCCCCATTTGACAAGCTACCCACCCCACTGTTTGAATCAGAGGGATTGTTATATTCTGAGTACCCCTCACTCACTCTTTGTTCATCTATGGACACACAGTCACTCTCCGAACTCATTTTATACGAAACACAATATGGCAGAAATCAAATTATAAAAATGAAACTCACCAGTTGCTGCCAGAAGCCTTGGTAAACTATCAACTTAGCTTCCCTAACATAAAACCTCAGTACACTGCACGAGATTTCCTTACAACAACCAAACTTCAAAAGCTGAAAACTGAGTGCATATCGACTTTCCTTTGAGCCCTTATTTATAGCAGTCCTCATTTATGGCGTCGAGCGGAAAAACCAAATTCTTTTTCCCTCCCTAACATTGTTCAGTAGCCCGAATATCGTACCCACTGATAAACGACACATGTTCTCTACAGCATTGCCACTCCACCACCGTCACTACTCCTGATATAAATGTCAGCTCACTAAGGAGGGACTAGTGATACTACCCGAACTAGTGTACTAGACTCTGAGCTGTCTGAATGATCGATATACAATTCCAGATGACTTGCTTAGCCGAACTCCTCTGCGTCCGGATGATAGTTGGTATGATGTGATAAAAAAATTATGGTGACAATCGAAAAATCCGCTGACCTTAGCAAGTATGGTCCCACATCCGCTCACTATATATAGGGGTAGACCCCCACAGGTAATGGATCTTAAAAACACTTTCCATTTCTTTACTATAAGCTTGTTCATTTTGTGAATTTCTGATTTAGGCATTGGAGTCTCCCCATTGGAGCCTGGTTCCCTCTTTTCTGATTTTACAGGTGGTACATCTGGCAAAAGAAGAACCCGAACTTCCAAACAAGAGTCGGAGTCTTCAGAGTCTACCTTATCATCAAGCACAAATCTCCAGCAAATGAATAAACTCAAAGGAAAGGACCAAGGATAAAACAAGCATAACCATAGGGCACCCGTTTACA
Source organism: Garcia nutans (assembly GCA_947685225.1). NCBI lineage: Eukaryota > Viridiplantae > Streptophyta > Magnoliopsida > Malpighiales > Euphorbiaceae > Garcia > Garcia nutans. The sequence continues at coordinate 59,808,776 of CANTUV010000007.1, forward strand.
AAACTCACCAAATTTGCCAACGGAGCCTCGAAATAATCACAATTCAATAAGAAAAGAAGAACAATAATAAAATCAAAAATGAAAACCGAAACCAATAAGAAGAAATTAAAATAGAAGGAGCTGGTTGTTTGTTAAAGTGTGGGCTTACTACTCAGAGTAATATTTCGAGTTCGTCTACTTATTCCGTTTGAATGAAAATCAGAGTCGTAAGCAGTTCGTGCCTTTGATTGTAAATGACTTTTAATTAATCAATTTTATAATTGATTAATTATCAAATTAAAAATGAGATTGAAAAATATATCATATCTTGGATAAGTGTTTTTTCTTGACAAAATATTAAAGAGTCTTGTCATTTTGCTTCTCCACTTGATATGTGGAAGGAAGATTGATATGTATTTTCCTAATTTTATTTTTTTTCACAAGTGTAAAATTAAAAGTTTACAACATTTAAATTTTAAATTTTTTTTATTTTTATTGGTTGAGCATCAATTATTTTTTCATATATTCATTAAAATGGAAAGAAAATTTTATTATAATTGAGATAACATATAAAGTTAAATAAATAATAAATATATTTAACAAAAAAAATATTTCTCTATTTTTTTTAATAAAAAAGCAAGCGAATTTCTCTGACACTATATAAATAATTTGTTAAAAAAAGCATTATCTTTTTAAAAAACATTTAGTAAAAACAGATATTATAATACACACAGCTATAAAGTAGGCGTAAGGTGTATGTATAGCATGAGTAATAGATTAAAGTTGTATCTTTTATTTTAATTATATTAACAAATAATAAAAATTATAAGTGATGACAAGTCCACTCGATCTCAAGCTGGATCCTAGTAACCCTTCTGTACCTAATAAGATTATTCTTGCTACCTGGAAAATTTCTACAGGCTTCAATGTGGTGAAAAAGGGTAAAAACATTTTTGTGTTTGAATTCAATGATTCAGCACTTGGATTTTTAATGAAGCTCCATGGAATGTCACTAAAGCTTTGAAAATATAGTAGCTGCCTTATGGGCTAGAATTAAGAGCATTTCTTGGAGACTCAACTCCATCGAGACACAAAACCATGCTTAGCAATGCTCGATTGGAAAAAAATCTCACTTCCAACAGTCCAGCAACTCTTTGTCTTCTAGTTCCGGCCACCGGAGAATCACAGACAGTGGAATGTGAGAAAAAGCAGAAAAGCCATCCAAAAATGAAATCTCAACTTTTACTGACATGTGATGCGGAAGGAACGGATGAAAAATGACGATTTTAAGATCATTGGGGGGTCAATGTATCCAACCAAGGACAAGGCACATATTCTTTGAGCTCCCAACCCCACTTCTCAACTGAAAACAATTAATGAGAGGAATAGTTCCAAGGACATTTCAAATCTTAATGGTTCAAAGAACCTTTCTCCTGACAATAATGTTTCCCTTCCTGATTTTATCAAGTAATGTCAAAGAATCTATAGAAGCCCTGTCAATGTCAAGCCCAACAAATGTTAATCCCAAGCCCTACTCACCCTTTTGCACTGGGCTTATACCTAGCTATTGTTTTCAAAGAAGCCCAGTCATTAGTGAAGGGCCTATTTGCCCAACTAAAAAATGAAAAATTGAATGTGAGCCCAATAGCCCAATCCTTTAGCTCATCCTCACAAGGAAATACAACTGTCTCTTGAACCAAGTGAGCAGAATGCACTGGACCTTGCTTTTCACCTATTTTTGGATAAACAACTGTTGGGCTTGACATATGAAGGAACAACCCCAACTTTGTCACCTAATGCAACTAAGAAATGGAAGGCGAAGGAAAGAACTCATAAAGAGGTAAATGTTGGCTCTGAGGATTATCAAGAAACTTTTTGTGATGATGGCTCGCCTAAAGCCACCAGGGAGAAATGATCCCTCTCTGGGCTTCCGGTCAGGACGAGTGGCGGTCCTTGACTTCATTATGGTCTATATTGACACTATCTAGCGCTCTTTTTGTGAAGAGATCACCTTCAACTTCCCATGTTTTGGGAACTTTTATTATTCTGCTCTTTGGCTTGATTGTTTGGTTTTTTTTATGGTACTTTTTGTAGGTTAACTCTAGAAGCAAACCGATATCCTTACTGGTTTTTATTGTTAACTCTTTCTATGTTAAGGAATATATATTGGGCAATCTAAAGGCTATTTCTAGCTACACTACACTTTGCATTGATCTCGTCATCTGTAGCTCTTCTATCTGAGATCTTGGAAATATTCTCCCTTCAAGCTATCAAGAGTCTATTACTATGAGAATTTCTTGTATTTATGTCACACAACAATTGTTATCATCGGCGAGACTCTCTTCTTGGAAGGAAGAGATGTGTTAGTCATTCGTTTGGAATGATCGGTTTGTTGTCTTCATCTATCCAAGCCTGGGTGATTTTCTACCCTTACATTGGCAAGGGTTTTCCCAGGTGCACAAATGGTCTTTTAGTTTCCTTGTTCTATGCCGTTACACACAATCTTGTATTTTTTTCAACGTATTGCTTAGCTTCTGGGTTTTTGTCCCATTTGGGTATAGATCTAACCCATTTTGGGTGTTTGCACTCTATTTTATTAATAAATCTTTCATTTACTGGCCAAAAAAATCTTTATGGCAGTAAATAAATCAAAAAATCATGCATTATTTTTAATTTTCAATTTTATTCTTTCAATTTGTTTATTTTTCTTTTTTGCTTTCTTTTTCTTTGCTTTCCACGAGGAACAAAAGCCATACTTCTGTTTTTGGTTTTCATTTTTTTTTTGCTTCAAGGCAATTAAACATTAAATAACAATTTAAGTAATTAATTTAATAAATTAAAGTTATAATTTAATAGCATAATATTAATTACTATATTTATTATAATATATATTAAATGTTGCTAAATTAATAGAATTAATTCAATAATTGGTAGTGCAATTATTAGTCATTCATGTGAAAAATAGAAGTGAAAATATATATTAAAATTTCCCATGATAACTTTACGGATATTTCAATAAAAATATATAAGATTTAAATTTAATTTTGTAAGATAAATATGTCAATCAATAATTAATTAATACATATATTTAGGATTAATCTTATTAATAAAAAATAAATATAAAATTAAATAGACAATAAAAATTATATAATAAATATAGATGCATTTAGATTACAACGGTATCCTTAAATGGAAATCAATTAAAAAAAGTATACAACTAAAATTAAAACACAAAAATTGAATTCCATGAATCTTGTTCTTATATAATTTATATAATTTTTTTATAATATAATATAGTGTAATTATATATGATAAGGATCAATATTTAAAAATTTTAATTTAAAATAATCAAAGAAAAAATGAATCTTTTAGTAAAATATATAATTAACTTGAACTATAAAATATATATTAGACTTGAATTTAAAATAATATATAAAAAGTTTATCAAATCTTTAAAATTTGGTTGATTAAAAGTATGATGAAGGAGTTACATTCTATTATAATTTTACTGATAACTTATGAAAATAAAATTAATATATATATTATTTTGAAATTAGGGTTGAAAACTTGAAATATATATTAAATAAAAACAATTTTGTTAATATATATATATATATATTATTATACAAATTTAATAGTTAATATTTGCTAATTATATTTTCGTTCTTTTATAAAATAAACACTTTTACGTAAAAAAAATAACAAGTAATAAAATTTTAGGTGAATTTATAATTCTTTCCTTTTGTCTTAAAAAATTTAACAATATATTATCACTTATTTAAATTACTAATTTCAATTATTTTTCTAATTTATTTCTTTTTTAATTAAAATAATAAATTTAAAACTAATATTTTGATATTTTTCAATCAAGCAATTTTCAAATCAATTCCAAAAGTTTCTATATATTAAACATATGTTCATAAATATTTTTATAATATATATGTGAATATAAAACTTTTTAACACTATGTGAATTTATACCAATGATATTATTTTTACATACTAATTATATTAATATATAAATTATTTTTTCATTTAAAATAGTATAAAACATTATAAATAGCAGCGCAACAAAATTTATTTACTTTTATAATATATTACTTATACCATGATCATAACACAAAGATAACTTGATAATTATTAGACAATATAATTTCATTATTATAATTAATATATAAATTATTGTCAATATTTAATTTTGACTGAAACTTTTAAAAAATATTAATGGATGATCTTGCAAATTCCTAGTTCAAAAATTGAACTCTCTAAAATTCAAACAATATTATTAAATTTGTTATAAATATAAGAAAAATAGGTAGAGAAATAGAAATATGAATTTTTTTTTAAATTGTCTTTCATACACCACCTATAATTGATATATATAGTAATGTAAGTAGATTTTAAATAAAAAATAGAATATTATAACTATCATAAAGTTATTCTTAATTTGAATATGATAAAAGTAATCATAATTTTGATAAGATAAGTTTAATCCAAAGTAGTTATCCACATATCTCATAATACTTCTCATTGGATGACTACTCCTATGAAAATGCCTCGTTAAAATTTTACTAAAAAAAATTTAGTGCGGATAAAAACATGACGAAGTAAAAATAGTACAATATTTATAGATAACTTCCTTTCAAAAATACATCTAACTAAAATATTTTAAGCGAACTCATTCCAACGGTGTATACATATCTTTTGAAGACTGATGTAGACAGTGTCTTTGTAAATAAATTTGCTGGATTGTCATTTGAATGAACTTTGCAAATATTAAAATTTTTTTCTTCATGAGTTCATGAGTGTGAAAGAACTTTGGTGATATATATTTAGTTCTATCATCTTTTATGTAGCCTCATTTAATTTGTATTGCATTATCTTCATGCATTATTGTCGGTTTGTTGCCTTTTATATGTGATCCACAAGCTTTTATAATATGTTTGATTATGGTTCTCAATCATATACATTCATAATTGGTTTCATAAATAGTTCATAACTCTGAATGATTTGATGAAATAACAGTAATTGTTTGCTTCACAGATCGCCATTTAGAACCGAGTTTTATGAGGATAAGAAAGATATCCACCATCAACATATTCTACCAATTCAGACTATTCCTTTCAAAAAAAATAAAACACATAGTAGATGTGCCACATAGATAGTGTAAAACATATTTAACTAAATTTCAATATCTTCTAGTTGGTGCAGAACTAAACCTTGTAACCAACTTAACTGTAAAAATAATATATGGTGTTGAATTATTGATAAGATATATAAGTGTCCCTATTGCATTGAGATAAAGTACTTTAGGACCAAAAATCTCTTCATTATCTTCTCGTAGGCTAAAAAAATCTCTTTTTACATAAAGAGAATGAGCAACCATTCGAGCATTTAATGGATAAGATTTATCCATAAAAAATTATTTCAAGATGATGTTGAATGATAAAAATTCTATTTAACAGACACTTAACTTGAAATTCAAGATAAAATTTTATTTTTTCAAGATCCTTAATTTCAAATTCATTCTTTAAATAGTTTACAGTAATTGAGATCTCTTCTAAAATTTTTAATATATTTAAATCATCAACATAAATTGCAACTATAACAAATTTTGAATTTATCTTCTAGATAAAAATATATGGGCAAATGAAATTATTTTCATATTTATTTGCTCTAAGTATTCAAATAGGCGATTATACCACATTCGCCTAGATTGCTTTAGCTTATATCAGGATTTTTGGAGCTTAATATAGTATATTTTTCAAGGTATTATATGCTTCAGGCATCTTAATGCTTCAGGCATCTTGAATTCTTCAGGAATTTTTCTATATATATCATTATTTAATGAACCATATAAGTAAATTATCACAACATCTATCAAATATATGTTGAGTCTTTCAGAGGCTGCCAAACAGACTAAAAATCTAATGGTAATAACATATATGATAGGAGAATATATTTCATAATAATTTATATAAGGTCTTTGTGAAAATTCTTATACTATAAGTTGTATCTTGCATTTTACAATTTCATTTAACTCATTTCTCTTACGAGTCATATGAGCAAGTTGTCATAATGTATGTTGAGGCCTTCAGGGGTTGCCAAAGTGACTCTAAGAGTAACTACATTCATAATAGAGGAAATATGCTCTTTTTATAATTTTATTTGATTCATTTCTTTTAAATACAATACTACATGGGTCTGACATTTTCTGATGTCTGAATTACTGGTCCAAATATTATACATTTAGCAAATGAATGTAGCTCAACGTGGATGACTTTCCATTTTTTTCAATCACTTTGACGTCGATAATTTTAAATATTTTTAGGCTCAATCATATTTCGATAATTTCAGCAGCAACATATGCAAATGTATTATCAACAATAGTTTTTTTTTCCTTTTTCACATATTTCTAGATTTTAATGAGATCTCAAAAATTTTTAGTACCATAACTACTTCTGAGGTTATTTCTCTAGAAATATAGGGTTGTTGATTTATGTTGCTTTTGATCTCTTAAGGAGTATCATTTTGAAATTATTCATTTTTTCTTCTTTCAAAGAATAGTATTTTGAACCAAATGGTCCATCACACTTCAGGCGTGTATTAGATTTATGGTTGCTATACTAATAAGATATTCTACAAGGACAATCAATCAAGGAGGAGTATTAGCAGCTGGAACATATAATTTAGATATCTTCTGGATATCTATAAAGACATATGGTAACTAATTGATAATATTTTGCAAACGAATTAGTTTTTGAACTTCTAGTTCATATTAATTTGTGCGTGTATCAAGATTGAACAAAGTTGGTGTATTTCAATTAATCTCTTATGCTTTTAATCCTTTATTTTTATCTTCCTCTAATGGTAGAAAATCCAACTCACTAAAAATATTACTTTAGAAAATTTATCGTTAAAGGTTCATAATATCTAATGTAGACAATCAAAACTTACATAGATATCAAGATAATGTTGATAATCCATTTTATTTTTTTTGAGGGGATGCATTAATAACATGTGCACGACAACAAGAAATTTCAATATCACAAATTCTAAATAAGATATATTATGTCAGATAAACACAAGTTGTAAAATGAAAAACTTGTGATATGTATGCAGTCAATTATAAATTAAAGAGGTAATATAAATAATAACATGTATCCAAGCATATATAGAAAATTTTAATCAACCATCGCTATCTTGAAGAACATTGTTGTAATGTTGATCTGAAAACAATTGGCCGTCAGACTTAATCAACCAAAATCCACTTTGTAAAGCTGATAAATTGCAGCATAGGATTTAATATTTTTCATATTTTACATTTCGATTTGTACCCAATAAACCTTTTACACAAATACATTATTTTTCTGTTGTTCATTTAATTACATATACATATTAATCGTGATTTTTATCTTCCACGATAATGGTCATATCCATTGGTTTAGTTTCTTTATTTGTTTATTTTTTTTAGGTACAAGTACCCCATTTTCTTTGAAAAGTACTTGGCTCAAAAATAAGTGAATGTTATTTAATTTATTTTTGATAAAATAAAATAAAATAAAAATCATTACAAAATTTATAATTTCTAAATAAGAGCAAATACAATGATAATTAACTTTTTTTAGATTCTAATAAGTATTTTATAAAAATGGCCCCAAAATCACTAAATTTTGAAAATTTTCTAATATAATTGCTGAAATAAATTTTCATAAGCGCATACCTAATCTCACCAGAGTAGGTGACATGGCATATCCACATCAGATAATTTTGTTTGTGTAAATAATAATTGAGCCGGGTAGAATCATAAGGGTACTAAAATTTTCTCTACCGAGTTTTAGTCTAGTTGCATATGAATTCGAACTTGAGACTTCTTATTAAGCTTAAAAAGTCTCTTATCAATTGATATCAGATAAATTTTTAATGATTTCATAAAAAACTCCTAAAATGTAGTAAGTTTTAGGTGATATTTTTTACTTTTGATTGTTTTAAGTTTTTTTTTTCCATGTAAAATATCTTTTAATTTGTTTAGTTATAAGAAAGTGTTTAATTATTTTCACTAATTTACTGAAATTAGCTTAATGTGATGTAGTCCCCTGAAATTAAATTGCAACACATCTCGTGCTACGGATGAACCAAAGAAATAAGACTTAGATGTCTATATGCCCTTATTTGGATGATGGCAGCATGTGTTAGAAATACAACTTAGATCATATTAAATTTATTTTTTTTAGTTGAAAAATTAAATTCGATTAAAACATAAAAAAATTATTAAAACTTTACAAAAGAAGAAGCTAGGTTTTTATAAAAAAGAGTAGCTTAAAAATATATTTGGTATTCAGAAAATTTCTTGAGAACATTGGAAGATAAAATTTTTAATTATAATAAAATTCATTAATATTCATACTTTTCAAACTATGAAATTATTATGAAAAACTAAATTAATTTGTGTTGTATTTAATAAACAATCATGACAAATCGTGAAATATATAAAGTGTAGAATAAGGAAAGAAATAGTGCATGAAAATAGATTTGTGGCTGGCAGCCTATTTCAGGAAAGGATAGCTTTTAAGAAAATAGGTTAAATTTTATGTGGGGGGTATCAGGCAATTCATGAACTGTAAAAGAGTCTTGCAACTTTTTTTTTTCAAAAAAAAAAATATATTAAACACATTAAGATGTCAATTTTAGCAGAATAATAAAATATGTATTATGAATAATTGAAGACATTAATATTGAATATTTTTCATTATCTCTTTAATCATTTTATCTTATCTCCTAATTATTTTATCTTGTCTCTTTAATTATTTTATCACTTTATTTCTTTTATTATCTTAATAATTAATATGTAATATTTTATTTAATTTTTAACTCTATAAATGGAAGAGTTGTAAGGCTTTTAATGATAATAAAAAAAAGTGAAAAATATATAAATTATTCTCCCTCTAAATTGCTTCTTAAGATAATTAATTTTTAATTTTTATTTTATTTTATTTATCTATAATTTTATCATTAATTATATAATACGTTATCGACATGATTGCTCTATATTATTAATCTAGTTTCAATCTTATTTCATCAAATGTAATATTCTTATATTATTCATGTTTGTTTTAATTATAATTGTTCACTTGTTACATTCAATTAATAATGGACTAAAATTTTAAGTGTTAATATTCTACTATATAAATATATTTTTGCAATTGGTAAAATAAAATAAAAAATTATGTGATTATAATTTTTGTGCATAAATTATTTTTTTAAATTTAGTTTATATATATGATTTTTTTTTCTGGTCTATAAATTATATATATATAATTCTTCTTATCACAAGTTAATCATCATTATAAGATTTTGTTTGATGTTCTTATAGAGAGAAACTTGAATAACTATAATAATAATAATAATAATAATAATAATAATAATAATAATAATAATAACAATAATCATTATCATAATAATAATAATAATAAAACTCTTGACTAGAATAAATTATAATTTTAACTATACTATTATTTTTATTTCTTCTATATGCATAAACTAATAAAATAACATAAGGGTCATATAATTAAAAAAAATTAAAATTAAAATTATATACTTGTTGTATATATATTTTATACTTATTACATATAAACTTAATACTGTTACAATTTTATAATAATAGATATTTAAGTGCTCCATATCAACCAAAGAATTATGTTTCCATTATTACCTTTAATTAAATAACATATATACTTACACTTATGATATGTTTTTTTTTTTTTTTATAATCTTATACTAGTTTATACATCTACATATGCATTAATTCATTTATAATTTTTCTTTACTTTTATTAATATATTTTAAATTCTTAATATTAATTATATTTATTTCTATTTTTGAAGATTAATAAATTATACACTATTGATAATATATATATATATATATAATTTATATCTTTTACTTGATTTAATTTGTTATTACTTTACATAATATATTTAAAGTAACATTGTAGTGACTAATTATAATTTTATATAGTGATCTACATGATGTCAAACTTTAAAATACTTGAGTTTGTTGCACTTGATATAGTAAGAAATAATTATTTGCCTTAGACTCTTGATGGTGAGATTCATCTTGACGCTATGAATTTTAAAAATACAATTCAAGAAGAAAATGGCGCATTCCTGCAGTATCGCGCAAAAATAATGATATTCTTTCGTCATCATCTCCATAAAGGATTAAAAGCTAAATATTTAATAGTAAATGACCCCTTTGAACTTTGGAAAAATTTTAAAAAAAAATTGATCATCAAAAACTAATTATTCTTCCAAAAGCTCGGTATGATTGGATGCACTTGCGATTGTAAGATTTCAAAACTATTAGGAAATATAACTCTGTTGTCTTTAAGATTACTTCTCAAATAAAATTATGTGGTGAGAAGATCACTAATCAAGACTTGTTGGAAATTTGTTTTCAACTTTTCATACGTCGAACATGCTCCGGCAACAGTACTATCGAGAGCGAGGTTTTAAAAAATATTCCGATTTGATATCATGTCTTCTTGTTACAGAACAAAATAATAAACTTTTGATAAAAAATCATCAATCACAACCAAATGGGTCTGAACCATTCCCTGAAGCAAATGTTATAATATCAAATAAGTCTGAACGAAATCAAAATTATAATCATGGTCACAATCATGGTCATGGCAGTGGCCGTGGTCGTGGTCCTGGCAATGGTAGAGGTGGCAACCATAATAATTATCGAAGATATAATAGTCACCACAATATCAATTTTAGAAAGACTAATGATCATAGTGAAAAAAATGAGAAAGGAAAGAATTTACAAAATAAAAATGAAGAAATCATTTGCTATAAATGTGGCATGGAAGGACACTGGTCTCGTACCTTTCGTACATATAAACATCTTGTGGATCTTTATGAAACTTCTGTAAAAGGGAAAGGAAACATTGTGGAGACCAATTTTCTTGAACATAATGATCCAATTGATTTCACACATCTTGATGTTTCAGACTTTTTTGAAAATGCTAATGGAAAAACTGATAATTTAATGGTTGATGAAAATTCTCATTTTGATGCTCATATTGATTAATGTATTTTTAATATCACGTATTTTTATTTGTTTATTTTTCAAGTATGTTAAGTATAATATTAAGTGTAATTTTATTTTTAATATCTAAGTGCATTTTATTTTAAATTTTATCTCTATGTACTTTAAATAAAAATATTATGACTCATTTATAATATTTTATTTTGAAGAAAATGAAATTATCCAGTCACTTAGTTTGTGCTGGTGGAGATTTATGTCTAGCAAACAATGTAACAACACATACTATTCTAAAAGACAGAGCATATTTTTCTTATATTCAATTAGCTAAGGCTAATGTTAATACAATTTTGGTGCTGCAAATTTAATTGAAGGTTCTAGAATAACCCATATTATATTATCCAAAGGCACAAAATTAATAATAAATGATGCATTGATATTTAGTAAATAAAAAAGAAATCTCCTAAGTTTTGGAGATATATATTTCAATGGTTACCAGATTGAGACTAAAGATGAAAATAATAATGAATATTTTTATATCACATCTATAATCTCAGGAAAGAAGCATATAGTGAAAATATTGCCAACATTTTCTTCTGGATTATGTTACACATATATACATCCAATAGAATCTAACATTGCAATTAACCAGAAGTTAATTGACTCAAGGAGTTTTATTTTATGTCATGATCTTTTAGATCATCCTGAAGCTATAATAATGAGAAGAATTATAGAACATTCGTATGGACACCCTTTAAAGAATCAGAAGATTCTTTCATCAAGTTAATTTTCATGTATTGGTTATACTCAAGGAAAATTGATTACTAGACCATCTCAAAGTAAAATCGGATTTGAATCTCCTCATTTTTTAGAACGAATTCATGGAGATATATGTGGGCTTATCATTCCATCTTGTGGCCATTTTTGATATTTTATGATTTTAATAGATGCTTCTATAAGATAGTCATATATTTATTTATTGTCTACTCGCAATGTTGCATTTACGAGACTATTAATACAAATCATAAAATTATGAGCATAATTTTTAGATTATACACTTAAGAAAATTCATTTTGATAATTTAGGAGAATTACATCCTAAGCATTTAATGATTATTATGTATCAATTGGGATTATAATTGAGTACCATGTGACTCACACTCATACATAAAATGGTTTAGTAGAATCCTTTATAAAACAACTTCAATTAATTTCTAGACCATTACTTATGAGGACAAAACTATCTAGTTCAGCTTAGAGATTTGTTATATTACACGCATCATCACTAATCAAAATTAGACCAACTGTTTATCATGAATTCTCTCCATTACAACTTGTATCTAGTTATGAGCTCAATATTTCTCATTTGAGATTTTTTTGTGCGGTATATATTCCGATTACTCCACCACAACACACAAAAATGGGCCCACAAAGGCGACTAGGAATTTATGTTAGTTTTGAATCACCGTCAGTTATAAGGTAACTTGAACCAATGACAGGTGATATTTTTACAGCATGGTTTGTTAATTGTCAATTTTATGAGACTGTGTTTCCAACATTAGGAGGAGAAAAAGAAAAGTTAGAAAAATAAGATATTTCATGCAATGCATCATCAATCTCTCATTATGATCCTTAAATAAATTGAAGTGAAATTAAAGTTAAAAAAATTATTCATTTATAAAATATTGCAAATCAGTTACCATACGCATTCACTAATACAAAAAGGGTAATTAAATCACATATACTAGCATTCAATGCTCATACTCGAATTGATGTAACGAATGAAAAATCTACCACTATCCCTGTGGATATATTCGATATATGCCAAAAGCATGGTAGACCTATCGGTTCCAAAGATAAAAATCCTAGAAAGAAAAGAGAGCAAAATAAATAAGTTAGTGCTTCGGAAATTAACATACCAAAAGATATTATGATAAATAAATAAATAAATAGTAGACACAATTGATCAAATGCCTCTAGAAGATGAATAATTACCTAAAAATAATGAAGTTATGGATAATTCTAAAAATGAAGTGATATCAACAAGTTATGTTTATACAAGAAAGAGATGGAGTCGAGATAAAGCTATCAGTGATCAAAAAGTTTACATATGCAGTAGCTATTGATATAATAAATGGAAGTAATGATCTAAAACCAAAATTCATTGAAGAATGTCAACATCAAAATGATTGGCAAAAATGAAAAAATGCTATTCAGGCAAATTTAAATTCGCTTACAGACCAAGAAGTCTTTGGACTAGTAGTCCTAACACAAGAAAATATTAAACTTATTAGTTACAAGTGGGTGTTTAAGCGAAAATGAAATGAAAACAATGAGATTGTAAAATATAAAGCACGATTTATAGCTTAAGATTTCTTGCAGAGACAATGAATGTGTGTGGTTAAGATCATTAGTTCAACATATTCATGATACGTGTAATCTCTCATCTACTGAAAGGAGCCCAACAATCTTGTACAAAGACAATGCTGACATTTAACTTATTAGTGTTCGAAACGGATCAATCCATTCATAACAAGACTTTAAATGGGTCATGTAGTGGGTTGATACGCAAACTCGCTACAATCTGTTTAACCAAAATGACGCAGTTTTAATATGACTCAAAACTACGTTATTTTATTATTATTTGCTCTAAAAAAATAAAAATAAGTTTTATATATTTATTATATTATTATATAATGTATTATTATTATTTTATTTAGAAATAGTTTATTCAAAATTTCAATTATTCTTATTAAAAATTTATTAATTTCATCTAGTTACTAAATTATTTTTAATTATTTTATTAATTAATTTAAATTTATTTTTTTATGAATTTTAGAAATCATTTTCTAAATTAAATATTAAAAATTAAATAATTTTTATGGTTTAAATAATCTAATCTTTATATTTTATACCAACTTTTTTTTTAATTTAGAATTTAAAATAGAGTTTATAAAATGAAAATAGAATAGAAAATAAAATAAAATTTTCAAAAAAATTTATTGCAAAATTTATATTAGCAACTATATATTATCTCCTTAATTAACTCTATTTTTTAATAAGTCATAATACTAAAATATATCAAACTCACCATTTATTTCATATTAGTTGTGTTACATATTTTATGTTTTGTGTATTTTTAAGAAAATTTTTTTATACATTTATATTTTTAAATTATTTTAATCATACTTTTATTATATGAATATTTTTTCAATTGATTATTTAAGAATATAAAATTATTTTAGATTAATTATATTATATGGATTAAATGGGTCGTATCGGTTGTTAATTTGTATATAATCTATTCAAGTAAAAATGTTATACGTGTCGTATTCATATAACCTACTTAATTTTATTTTGTATTCGTATCGACATGATTAACATATGAGTCGTGTTTGTGTTAACTTTTGGTACCCCTATATCCCTAAGCTTTGTCCTTTGAACCAAAAATTCCAAAAGAGGTTGCAGTGAGGCTCACGGGCCATCCAAAGTTCTTGCAACCATGCTAATGTTTTCATAATTGCAACACTAAAGAAGATGATCACTTTAGACACAAAAGAGAATGTGCTTTGCCGTGTGCTCTCTACATTCTCCACAATGGAGATCTCACGATTGCAAAGTGCAAGAGTGTGACCATGATGAAGCTTCATCCCTTAAGGTGCGAATTGGTAAAAATATACGTGGTGAGCATTGGGCTGAGGTTCAAACAGTGAGTAGTCCTACCCCACTGTGATATTAAAGGTTCATGATCGTGATGTTCAAACAAGTCAAAAGACTTTGGTGGTATTTTGATAGGGTTGGCAATAGGGCAGGGTGGGGGCGGAGGGCCAATCCCCATCCCTATCCTCACTGTGATGGGGAATCTCCACCCCTGTGCCCACCACATTGATGGTGACAGGTTTAACCCCGTCCTCATCCTCGCAGGTATCTACATGAAAATTTTTCTTCATTTTATCTTTTACCTTTTTTGAATTAAAATGCAATAATATAAAAACCAATAATTCATAATAATTATACAATCATCAACATAATAATCTAATAATTGTACATAATAAAATTCAAAAATATAACAAGATAACATATATCAAATTGAATTTATTTCACATGTAAAAATAACTAAAACAACACATATAATAATTCTATATTTCCTTCCTCTAGATTTGAGAATATCATAACTCTCAATTTTACTTGTCCTTATAACACTATGCAACCTTCAATAAATTAAACAAAATAAATCAATTATAAATAGAAAAAATGATATACATAAAAATTAATAAAAATAATTGTATTCTTCAAGTATATCCAACCCAACTCAACTCAACTCAAGAGTGCAAAATAATTAAAACAATTTGTTTACCTCTTTCTCATTATCAACATATTCATAAATTAATGTACAACATTTAGAATGAGTAGTTGAACAAATAGCTAAAAAAATGTATATTAAGTAAATACAAATAATAATTTGTAATACCTTATAAAATTTTAGTGTAAAATTTTATTTTTTAACATTTTATTTTTAACTAATTTATTATAATAATAATAATAATAATAAATAGAATAATTAGATAAAATAGTAATAAATATAAGTGAAATAATTAGGTAAAATAGTAATAAATATAATTATATATATAGCGCTGTGTATAGTAGTACCAATATAAAAAAATAATAAATTAAATATATATATATATATAATTAAAAAACAAATAAAAGTTAGGTAAAGAAAATAACTTTAAATTTAGATCTATCATTTTGGTTTAGTGGATTTTGGTGGACAAACTATTAAAATTGTGTTTACTAATTAATATGCTATTAGTTTGTAAATAGAAATTTAGGAATGAAAATTTATAAAAGAAAAAGAAATAGAGAAAGAAAAGAAAAGAAAACCGAGAGAGAGACATTGAGACTAAAAATTGGAAACAATAAAGAGGGAGAGGGAGAGAACATGGATCAATAATTTTATTTAGCACCGTTCGTCGATTTCTGATGACCTTTTAGTGTCACGCATCGGGCATTGGTGAAGCCAACTCGACGAACTTTTCAACGCAATCAAAACCTTCTTAATCCACCTGCTGAGACTGCCGCACGCGCCACCCAATTGGCTGACCAGAGCTCACGCCGTCGTCGTTTTTGGAGGGCTATTCTAACCACTTTCTGGTGACTTTTTTTTCGACAAAATGGGTATTTTTAGAATCATCTCATCTTAAGCTTCGATTTGGTATATTATATATGAATTATAGATGACTATTTAAGAAACTTTATATATATATATATGTATATTAGGATTTATTTAAACAGAAATATAAAAAAATAATAACAAATTTTAATTAATTAAAGAAATTAAGATTTAATTTATATGTAAAAATTTTGATAAATTAGAAATAAATAAAAAAATTAGATTTTGAATATTATAAGTAAAATTTATAAATTGATAAACTAAAAAAAATTAGTAAAAAAATTAGTGAAATTAGTAAATTAAAATTATAATATTAATTGATTAATTAACTAGTTATTAAAGGTAAAATTAGAGTAAAAGATAATTAGTTAATATAGATAGTAAAAATATAAATGAAATATTAAGTATAATTAAAATAATTAAATATTGATTTAGATATTATTAAGTTATAGAACAAATTAAAATATAAATTGAATTAATAAAAATAAAAATAAAATAGTTATTAGTTAGTTATGAAATTATATATATATATGAATATATATGTATATTAGTTTAGAATAAATATATTGATAGTTAAATTAAGTTTAATTATTGAATTATAAATTTTATTAGTAAATTACAAAATAAATTTATAGTCTTTTAGGTATAAAGATATAAATAAATATATTTGTGGAATAAATAAATTAATTGATAATAAATAAATAATTTATTAAATTAAGTTATATTAAATATTACTATTAAATTATTAACTATATAAGAATTTTATTTTAAAAATTGAATTAAGTTAATCATATTATTTATAAATAAAAAAGTTAATTAATTATTGAATGATCAAATTAGGGATAAATAAAATATAATTTAAGTTATAGAAAATCATGAAACTAATTGTTAATTAAGATTTGTATTATTATAGTTATAATAATTAGGTTTTATTTATTTAAGCATGAGTTATAATAATTGCTAAAATATAAATTATATTAAGTAACAATTAATTAATAATATTGTTAGTATTTTAGTAATAAAATATTATTATTAAAATTTTATAAATAATAATAATTTTTAAAATTAGTATAATAATTAATACCATTATTATTATTATTATTATTATTATTATTATTATTATTATTATTATTATTAAGTATATATATATATATAAATTTGAATGATGGTTTAATTAAAAGTTTATAACTATTATTATAATTAAATATTTATTATTATAACAATATTTGAGATTATAATTACCACTATTAAATATTTACTTAAAATTTGTTATTATTACAAAATAGTCTACTAAATGTATATTTAAATAGTTATATTTTTATTATTATTATCATTGATATAATTGAATAATAAATTTAATATAAGTTACTAATTTAAGACGGTAATTAAATAATTATTTAAATAATATTATTATTTTTAGTAACTTTATTATGAGTAATTGCTAAAAAATAAAAATAAAGTATTATTAAGTAAATAATATTATTGCTATTTTCTTTTTCTAGCATTGTTATTATTAGCACAAATTTATTTATTAAAGCTAAGAATATATAAATATATTGTAGATTAAAAATTTATAATAAATAATACGAAAATAAATAAGTTAGTTAATGAATAAATATTAATAATAGCAATAAACCATTAAAATGAATAAACTAAAATAATGTAATATAATTGTGTATAAAATTATTATAAATACTCAGTAAATTTTTATAGTTAAAATTTTATTATTGAAAATATTTATTTGAAGATTTGATAGATAATTGTACCTTAAAAATCAGAAAAAATCATTGTAATATTAATTTAGAAAATGTAAAAATTTTAAAATTACTGAAATATCATTAGAGTTTAAGAACTCAAAATTACATACCATAGTTATAACATACATCTATAGTGACTGGGATATACTTTAAATTAAATAATATTCTTATATTATTATATGAACAAATCCAGTTGCAGCTATAGAATATGAAATAAACCTTGTTGATTAAATAAATATAGTATTTAGCCAAGGTGAGTGGGTAAATATATAATATTGTATTTGCTTAAAGTATTATATTTATATATGATTTTTGAGAAAAGTATTTATTAAGTGAACTTATTCACAGTAGTAATTTATTTCTGAATGTTAATTATTTTCTTATTAAGCGAGAATAAATAATAGTAATTTAAATTTTTATATGTGCAAATAATTGATTTTATTATGATGGATAAATTAGTTTATATACACTTTTAAAAATCTATTTGATTGCACATTGATGATGGATGTTTATATAAATTTAACAGTATTATAAATTTATCCTTAGCCGGCATAATTTGCTCTGTACATTTGTATTAAAATTATTTCTCCTTGGGCTTGCGAGGTAAGTCATTATGCGCCCTTGAATTAAAGTTAGAACAGTAAGAATTTATATTTGAGTGTATATAAAAGATGATTGAGAATAAAATTATATTTATCTAGCTAGAATATAGATAATGTTTATATTATATATATTATTAAACTTTATTTGTTCTCCCTTGTTACATATATATCTATTCACTGAGTAGTTGGAATCATCATTTTATATATATAACATTTCAGATATTGAAGAATAAACTAGTAGAATATCTCTACCTTATATCTATTTACTGTGTAGTTAAAGTCGGACCAATAAAATTATCATTTAGAATTATTTAAAAATTATCTATATTATTATAGTAAACAATAATAAGCTGTATTTAAGAATATTAATATCTATTGGATTGTGTAATGAAAGAATGTTTAGTAAATTAAATTATGAGTGATATTTATTTAGTAAACTAATATAATGATAGATTGTAAGATAAGTCCACCCTTAGAATTGAGAGAATGGGTGTGACATTTTATGGTATTAGATAATATGTTATAGATTCTGTAGACTTCTATAAAAAGACCAATCAGAGCATATGTTTTGGATTCTGTAGACTTCTATGAAAAAACTAATAAAAAAATTTTTTATTTAGAAGAATTAGGAATAAGAAAATTATTTTAAGTTAATAGTATAATTGGTAAATTTCTCTGATTAAAGGGCAAAATTATTTTTAAAGTTGCATATTGGGGGAAAATTCTGCATGAGTCAAAAGAAATTTTAAATTTTAAATTCATTTGCAACTCATTTTATTTTAAATAGCATTTCAGTCATACATAATAAAAAATATTTAAATATTTATGAATATTTGCCCAAGAATTAGAGAAATTTATTATGATATACTAATATATATAATTATAATTATACTGTGAAAAATAAATAAATAAATAAATAAATATTATATATTTAGGAATATCGCATAGCTAACTTATGTTATGCAATCTATTTTTGTAGGAAAATGCAACCATGAATACGAGGTGATAGAGGCCGTGATAGAAATACTGGCCGACGAAATCGAATAGTTAGACTAGAAAACATTGGCCAATCTCATAGGGATCCTACTCCACCTCTTTCCGATGAGTCAATTAGTTATGAGGTATCCGAGAGCAGTGAACAAAATACTTACACATGTACTGCTTCACAAGAGGACTCATCTGGAGTAAATCCACCTTCTCCACCTTATGTACCTCCTGTTCCACCAATCCATGTTGATGTTGGTGCTACTTTTACTCAGGCTATTACAGTTGCTATAACTATAAGAGAATAACAACAGCGACCATGGGCTATAATTTCTCATTGCCGTAATTGTGGAGCAGAGAAATTTGATGGTACTCTAGACTCTGAAAGGTGGATGATAGGCTTAAGAAATTGAAGAAAGCTTATTCTTTTTATGGGGATTGTTGATACAGAAAAGCTAAGATATATTCGAGCTTTCTTAGGGAATACAGTTGATGGTTGGTACACTCTATTAGTTCAATCCTATGGTGTTGAGTTGACATGGAACACATTTAAGATGGAGTTCTGTAAGCAGTACATCACTGGTAATTATAAAAGAGAAAAGGAGAGCATGTTCTTCCAACTGAAATAAGACAGGATGATAGTCCTTCAATATGTGGACAAATTTGAAGGATTGTATAGATATGTGGATCATATAGTGTCTAAAGAGAAAGACAAGTGTAATAGATTTTATGAGGGTCTGCATATAAATATTCATAAAGGATTGTCGCGGGATCAAGCTAAATCTTTTCGTGTTATGGTATATTGTGCTTTGGAAAAAGAGAAGTTATTAAAAGAAGAAACTGAGTTCGATAATAAAAAGAGAAAACATACTCACAGTTCTTTTCAGGGATTGGCTGATAGACATATTAAGAGAGGTGGTAGTTCCTACAATAGACCTTATCTTGAGAACATTAGAGGTCAATCTGTGAGATCAAGTCAGCAGATAAACTAACCACAGATCAACCAAAGTTTAGTGCAACAATCAGTGGGTAACTTTACCCATAAACTAAGAGTTGGACATGGTGGTAATTCAGGAGCTAATTATATACCAAAACATTTATGTTCTACTTGTGGTAGACATCAAAGTGGGGGAGTGGAGGGCAAATTTTAGAGGATGCTATCAGTATGGTGATACGGGTCACATCAGAAGGGACTGTCCAATGTTAGTGAGGTCTAGTGAGTCTGTTCAAGCATCATCAACATTTGTTCCTCGGAGAGGGGGCACAACTCAATCACAGGCAAAAGAGCTTGGAGAGGAAACAACAATGGTATTGATAGACATGATAGAATCATATCATCTGGTCAGACAGGTAAACCTCCTACACAAGCTTGGGTTTTTGCTATTACTCAACAAGAAGCTCTAGCCTCACCAGAGGTGGTCACTAGTACGTTGGTGATTTTTGGAAGAGATGCTCATATTCTTATTGATCCTGGCTTCACTCATTCATTCATATCACATGCATTTTGCCACATATGCAAATGAGAAACTAAATTCCTTAGACAATGAACTAATAGTGAGTATTCCAGTGGGAACTTCTATGATGTGTGAGAATGTGTATAGAGATTCAACAGTTCGATTAGGTGATTTTGAATTATTAGCAGATCTTATTCCCTTGCCTATACATGTTTGATGTTATTCTTGGGATGGATTGGCTATCTCACCAACATGCCACTTTTGACTGTTTTGAGAAGAAAGTAAATTTTAGTCTGCCTGAAAATTCTACCCTTACTTTCTGTAGAGAGCGAGCCATCTTGTATTATTTATGCTATGATAGCCCACAAATTAATTAAGAAGGTTTGTTAAGCATACTTAGCACATGTAATTGGCACATAATTAGAAGGGCCTAAATTAGAAGATATTCCTATAGTATGTAAATTTCCAAAGTTATTTCCAGAAGAGCTTCCAGGATTACCTCCTAATAGAGAAGTTGAATTCTCTATTGATGTTCAGACAGGCACAACTCCTATTTCTCAAGCTCCTTACGGAATGACTCCTACAAAGTTGAAGGAATTGAAGGTGCAATTACAAGAATTATTAGATAAAGGATTTATTAGGCCTAGTATTTCACCTTGGGGAGCACCTATGTTATTTGTGGAGAAAAAGGATGGATCCATGAGATTGTGTATTGATTATAGGCAGCTAAATCGAGTCACTATCTGAAATAAGTATCCTTTACCCCGTATTAATGACCTTTTTGATTAACTTCAAGGAGCTAAAGTCCTTTCTAAAATTGACTTACGATCAGAGTATCATCAACTGAAAATCAAGGAGTCGAATGTGCCAAAGATAGCATTTAGGACTCGATATGGGCATTATGAATTTCTAGTTATGCCATTCAGGTTAACTAATACTCCAACTGTTTTTATGGATTTTATGAATAGAGTATTTCACCCTTATCTAGATAGATTTGTAATTGTATTTATTGATGATATTCTGGTGTATTCTTGAAGTAGAGAGGAGCACGAGAAACACTTGAGAATTATATTACAAATCTTGAAGAATAAGCAGTTGTATGCCAAACTTAGTAAATGTGTGTTTTGGCTGGATAGAGTGGTATTTTTAGATCATGTCATATCAGTAGAAAGAGTTTATGTTGACCCTAAAATAATAGAGACAGTGATGAACTGGGAACCTCCAACAACTCCTACGGAGGTAAGAAGTTTCTTAGGCTTGGTGAGATACTATCATCATTTTGTGCATAATTTCTCTATTATTGCATCACCATTAACTAAGTTGCTAAGGAAGAATACGAAGTTTAATTGGACTGAGGAGTGTCAAAAAAGCTTTGAAAAATTAAAAGCTTATTTGACATTCGCTCTTGTTCTTACTTTTCCTGAGGACAACGGTGATTTTATGGTGTACAGTGATGTTTCACAGAAAGGTTTGGGTTGTGTCTTGATGCAACATGGAAGAGTGATAGCTCATGCATCTAGATTGCTTCGACCATATGAATTGAATTATCCTACTCATGATCTAGAACTTGCTGTAGTAGTTTTTTCTTTAAAAATTTGGAGGCATTATCTTTATGGAGAAAAGTATTAGATATTCACAGATCACAAGAGTTTGAAGTATCTTCGTCCTTAGAAGGAGTTGAACTTGAGACAGAGGCGATGGATTAAGTTGCTAAAGGATTATGATTGCACTATTGAGTATTATCTTGGGAAGGCTAATGTAGGAGCTGATGCTTTGAGTCAGAATTCACATGGTATTCTTTTCCATATCAAGACTGTACTGCTTCCATTACTACTAGATCTTCGATCTTTGGGAGTAGATTTGACAATGAATAATTCTGGAGCACTGTTGGAAACTTTTAAATTCAGACTGATTTTGGTAGAAAGAATTAGAAAGGCTCAAGTTTTAGATGAAGAGATGAAGAAGATTCTTGATGGTGTAAAAATAGAAACTCATACAGACTATGCTACTAGGGAGGATGGTACTTTGTACTTTATAGCAGATTGTGTGTATCAAATGTTGATACTTTAAAAAGAGAGATAATGAAAGAAGCTCATTGTTCTATTTATTCTATGCATCCAGGTAGTACTAAGATATATAAAACTCTTAAGAAAAATTATTGGTGGAAGGGTATGAAGAAGGATGTAGCAGATTTTGTGGCAAAATATTTAGTGTGTCAGCAAGTTACCATTTAGTGTGTCAGCAAAACATCAGCATCCTTCGGGACTTTTACAACCACTTTCTATTCCTGAGTAGAAATGGGAGCACATTACCATGGATTTTGTTTCAGGTTTGCCCCGTACTCAGCAAGGTCATGATGATGTTTGGGTAATTGTAGATAGATTGATAAAGTCATCTCATTTTCTACCCATCAAAATAGATTTCTCTTTGGATAAACTTGCAGAGATCTATGTGAAGAAAATTATGACATTGTATGGTGCTCCAGTATCTATAGTGTCAGACAGGAATTCACGGTTCACTTCTAGATTTTGGCCTAGTATGCAGAATGCTATGGGTATAAAAGTGAAGTTCATTACTTCATTTCACCCTCAAACTAATGGGCAATCAGAGCACACTATTCAAACCTTGAAGGATATACTTAGAGCTTGTGTTATGAAATTTAAAGGAAGCTAGGATAAACATTTACCATTGATGGAATTTGCTTATAATAATAGTTTTCATTCAAGTATAGGCATAACACCTTATGAAGCTTTATATGGAAGAAAATGTAGGAGTCTAATATGTTGGAATGGAGTCAGAGAAAAAGAATTGGTGGGCCCAGAATTAGTTCAGGTTACTGCTGATAAAATTCAACTGATTAGAGACAGATTAAAAGTTGCACAAGACAGAAAAAAGAGCTATGTAGACCTGAAGAGAAAGAATATTGAGTATGATGTGGGGGATAAGGTATTTTTGAAGATCTCTCCATGGAAAGGTGTAGTACGATTTAGTAAACGTGGAAAGTTCAATCCTCAATTTATCGGGCCTTATGAAGTTGTGGAGAAAATCGACCCCGTTGCTTATAGACTTGCTATACTACCATAATTATCTCAAATATATAATGTTTTTCATGTATCTATGTTGAGAAAGTACAGAAGTGAGCCTTCGCATATACTTCAGAGACAACCAATGGAATTACGAGAAGATTTGACTTATGAGGAAGAACCAATTGTAATTTTAGCCTGAGAAGAAAAAATTTTAAGAAACAAAGCTATGCCTCTGGTGAAGGTATTATGGAATAATCATTCAAGGAGAGAAGCAATTTAAGAAAGAGAGGAAGATATGTTTGCTCGATATCCTCATTTGTTTCAATCGACGAATTAGTGAAAATTCGGGGACGAATTTTCTTTTTAAGGGGGAAAGAATGTAATACCTTGTAAAATTTTAGTGTAAAATTTTTATTTTTTAACATTTTATTTTTAACTAATTAATTAAAATAATAATAATAATAAGTGGAACAATTATGTAAAATAGTAATAAATATAATAATATATATATAGTGGTGTGTATAGTAGCACCAATATAAAACAAATAATAATAAATTAAAAAATATATGTATAATAAATAAATAAATAAAAGTTAGGTGAAGAAAATAACTTTAAATTTGGATCTATCATTTTGGTTTAGTGGATTTTGGTGGACAAACCATTACAATTGTGTTTATTAATTAATAGGTTATTAGTTTGTAAATAGAAATTTAGGAATGAAAATTTATAAAAGAAAAAGAAACAGAGAAAGAAAAGAAAAGAAAAACTGAGAGAGAGATATAGAGAGACTGGTCTGAGACTGAATTTGGAAACAATAAAGAGGGAGAGGGAGAGAACTTGAAGCAATAATTTTCTTTAGCTTCGTTCGTTGATTTATGGTGACTTTTTAGTGTCATGCGCCAGCCATCGGTGAAGCCAACTCGACGAACTTTCCAACGCCATCAAAACCGCCGTGATCCGCCGCCTAAGACCGCCGCGCCGATTGATTGCCTGACCCGAGCTCACACCGGCGTCATTTTTGGAGGACTATTTTGACCACTTTCTGGCTATTTTTTCGGCGAAATGAGTATTTTTAGAATCCTCTTGTCTTATGCTTCGATTTGGTATATTATATGCGGATTATAGATGAGTATTTAAGAAACTCTATATATATGTACATTAGGATTTATTTAAACAGAAATATAAAAAATAATAATAAATTTTAATTAATGAAAGAAATTAGGATGCAATTTATATGTAGAAATTTTGATAAATTAGAAATAAATAAAAAAAATTAGATTTTGAATTATTATAAGTAAAATTTATAAATTGATAAACTAAAAAGGAATTAGTATAAAAAATTAGTGAAATTAGTAAATTAGGAATTAAAATATTAATTGATTGATTAATTATAGTTATTAAAGGTAGAATTAGAGTAAAAGATAATTAATTAATATAGATAGTAAAAATATAAATGAAATATTAAGTTTAATTAAGATAATTAAATATTAATTTAGATATTATTACGTTATAGAACAAATTAAAATATAAATTGAATTAATGAAATTATGAATTAAATAGTTATTAGTTAGTTATGAAATTATATATATATATATATATGTATATTAGTTTATAATAAATATATTGATAGTTAATTTAAGTTTAATTATTCAATTATAAATTTTGTTCATAAATTACAAAATAAATTTATAATATTTTAGGTATAAAGATATAAATAAATATATTTTTGAGATAAATAAATTAATTGAAAGATAATAAATAAATAGTTTATTAAATTAAGTTATATTAAATATTACTATTAAATTATTAACTATATAAGAATTTTATTTTAAAAATTGAAATAAGTTAATCATATTATTTATAAATAAAAAAAGAGTTAATCAATTATTGAATGATCAAATTAGGGGTAAATAAAATAAAATTTAAGTTATAGAAAATCATGAAACTAATTGTTATTTAAGATTTGTTTTGTTATAGTTATAATAATTATGTTATTATTATTTAAGCATGAGTTATGATAATTGCTAAAATATAAATTATGTTAAGTAACAATTAATTAGTAATATTATTAGTATTTTAATAATAAAATATTATAATTAAAATATTATAAATATTAATAATTTTTAAAATTAGTATAATAATTAATACTATTAGTATTACTATTGTTATTATTAATATTAAGTATATATGTATAAATTTGAATGATCGTTTAACTAAAAGTTCATAACTATTATTATAATTAAATATTTACTATTATAACAATATTTATGATTATAATTATGACTATTAAATATTTACTTAAAATTTATTATTATTATAAAATAGTCTACTAAATGTATATTTAAATAGTTATATTATTATTATTATCATTGATATAATTGAATAATAAATTTAATATAAGTTGTTAATTTTAGATGGTAATTAAATAATTATTTAAATAATGTTATTTTTTTAGTAACTTTATTATGAATAATTGTTAGAAAATAAAAATAAAGTATTATTAAGTAAATAATATTATATTATTCTAACATTGTTTTTATTTGCATAAATTTATTTATTAAAGCTAAGAATATATAAATATATTATAGATTAAAAATTTATAATATATAATGCGAAAATGAATAAGTTAGTTAATGAATAAATATTATTAATAGCAATAAACTATTAAAATGAATAAACTAAAATAATGTAATATAATTGTGTGTAAAATTATTATAAATACTTAGTAAAATCTTACAGTTAAAATTTTATAATTGAAAATATTTATTAGAAGATTTGATAGATAATTATACCTTATAAATTAGATAAATAATCATTTTAATGTTAATTTAAAAATTTTAAAAATTTAAAAATTACCGAAACATCATTAGAGTTTAAGAACCCGAAATTATATGTCATTTTTATAGCATAAATCTATAGTGACTAGGATATACTTTAAATTAAATAATATTCTTATATTATTATATGAATAAATCCAGTTGCAGCTATAAAATATCAAAAGAACCTTATTGATTAAATAAATACAATATTTAGCCTAGGTGAGTTTGTATTTTCTTAAAATATTATATTTATATATGATTTTTGAGAAAAATATTTATTAAGTGAACTTATTTACATTGATGATTTATTTCTGAATGTTAATTATTTTCTTATTAAGTGAGAATAAATAATAGCAATTATATAAATTTTTATATGTATAAATGATTGATTTTATTATGATGGGTAAATTAGTTTATATACACTCTTTTATAAATCTGCCTTATCATACCTTAATGACAATTGTTTATATAAATTTAATAATATTATAAATTTACTCTTGACTCGGGTAATTTGCTCTGCATATATGTATTGAAATTATTTCTCGTTAGACTTGCGAGGTAAGTTATAATGCGCCAATAAAATTGTCTTTTGAAATTATTTAATAATTATTTATATTATTGTAGTAAACAATAATAAGTTGTATTTAAAAATTTAATATCTATTGGATTATGTAATTAAAAAATATTCAATAAATTAAATTATAAGTAATGTTTATTTAGTAAACTAATATTATAATATATTATAAGATAAGTCCACCCTTAGAATTGAGAGAATGAGATGTGACATAATTAATCGAAAAAAGAAAGTAAACAATACTTTTAATTAAAATTTTTATTATTTATAGTACATTTGATTTTAGCCTATAACCAATATTATACACACATTAAAGCTTTTAAAGTTTGAGGATGAAATCTATTTGGATATGGACTTACAAACATATGGAAAATGAAAAATGAAATTTTAATATTTAAAAATGAAAAATAAATTAAAAGTATATCATGAGTATATATTTAATATTTAAAAAATTTATTGATAATATTTTTTTAAAAAATGAAAATTTAAAACTATGAAAAATCATTAAATTGATGATTTAAAAATTTATTACAATTTATAATTTTTAAACCATCAAATTACCATGAAGATTGTATCATAAAAATAAAAATTAGAATAAATAAAAATTATATTATAATATATCTTATAAAATTATAGCTAATATAATTATGGAACAAATAGTTCCTAAACAATACCTAAAGGTGGAAACTTATTTGCCCATGCTTCGAAGTGTGGCTATCAATTATGTTTCTGAGCGAAGCCGAAGATCCATAGTGGAATGATTGTTTAAATAATGGACTTATTATCTCATCCACGATCATCATCTCCAACCCTGTTAACAAATTTTTTTTAACAAAAAAGAAGCCAATAGATTTATAACGTAATATCTCAAATTTTTGAAAATTTTTAATTTTTAGAAATTTGATAAAATAAATTATAATTAAATTGGATAAATTAAATTAATAGTTTTAAATGAAAAATGAAGGGAATTTAAATGAAAAAAGTGGAATATATATGTGATATATATACAAAATATATATAACATATAAAAGTCAACACTTTTTAAAAGAAAAATAAAAAGTCAAAGTAAAAAGGGTATTTTGGTAATTAAATCTTAAAAATTCAAAATTATTAAATTAATTCAAAAATAAATAATTTTTGAATGAAAGATAGATTTTTGGACTTTTAATTTATTAAATAAATAATTAGATAATTAATTATTAAAATATTAAATAACATATATATATGGTTTAAAATAAAAGATGAAAAGAAAGAGAAAATTAAAAAGTTTTTCATCATCTTCTTCTTCTCACAAGGGCCGAACCACCATGAGAATTTGATTCTTCCATACTCCACAAATTGAAGAATTTAATAAGTTTAAAGTAGATTTTTGGTGATTTCCACAAAATTTGGTAAGTTTCCAACTCCCTTCTTTGAATTCCATGGAAATTTTGATTATGTGATTTTGAATTTTTAAGTAGTATGTTATAATTACTGAAATTGGTGTGTATGATGTTATTTTGGGTTGTTAACAATGATTTTAAGGTTGGATTGAAGAAATGGTAGAGTTTGGGTAAGAATGGTGAAGATAGAGAATTTAGGGTTATGGACTTTTAGGGTTTGAGAAATCATAGTTTTTAATTGTGCAAATTGGTTCTAAATGAGTTGTTTTGGTGCATAAACAAGTATATTAAAGTCAAATATTGGATTTGGTTGTGTTTGGTTGGAGTTTGAGAATGGAAGTGGAGATTTAGGGTTTTGGAAAAGTGATTTTCCAAAGTTGTTGAATTTTTTGATTTTATTTGTTTAAGCATGTTGTTTATTGTTAAAAGTGATGAATATAAGCTTTAAATGATTAATGGATTGTTGGAATGGAAAACCTTCAATGGGGGAATGTTATGCCATTTTAGGATTTTGTGTATAAAAGTGTATATTTGTAATGTAAATGGTTTAAATGTATTAAAATATGTTTCTAATAATATAAACAAACTTAATATAGTAAAATGAATGACCTAGTATGAGAATCTAAAGTTAAAGTGAGGTTAGCCTTAAATTTTAGATTTTGGTTGGATGGGGTTTAATTATGGTTTATATTGGAAATGCCATTAAATGTGATACTAAATGATTATTTGCTATCACATTTGGTTTAGGCATTGAGGAAGGTTGATTTGCTTCATCCAAGTGGCGAAGGGCAAGTTGGAAGGATAGGATTGAAGGTTGTTTTAAGCTTGTTTTGGTTGTTATTTGAGGTAAGTACAAACTTTGAATACATTGGTTATGTTTGCATGACACTTGGGCTTAACACATTTTGGTTGGAAAATGTGTTAAGCTACTTGATACATTGGTTATGTATGTATAATGTGCTATGACATTTGTAATGTCATATATGTGTTAAATGCTTTGTGAAAGCCATTGATAATGGCTAAATTGTGTAAAATGTGAAATATGTGTATTATGTGAAAGTGACCCAAAGTGTTTGGGTAATGCCATTTGTTGTGTATGCATTAAGTGCATTGTTAAAAAGCCATTGGTATTGGCTAGATTATATTAAATGTGATTAATATGTGAATTATGTGGAAATACCCAAAGTAATTGGGTAATGTGTTGTAAATGCAAAAATGTGGTATAATATAATGAGATATGTGAAAATATAATGAAATGAATTGATATCAATATAAATGAGAAATATGAATAAATTGTGTGCCTAGTATGTTATTCAATTTTCAGAGTTCTGTGTTTGGCGGCATACCTATGATTTGCCTACTGGCTAGACGCTGGGAGTCACTGTGAAAATATTTTTGAGGTAAAATAACCGGGTCGTAAGCCTCAAAAATAAATCCTTGAAACTAGGCTGGGTGAAATGATCGGATCATAAGCTCGGACCTAGTTGGACTATTATATTGATATTTTGCCTACGGGGCTAGACACATGGTGTCATTATAGACTAAAACAGTAACTCTGAAATTTGAATAATATATTAGTTATCTTTGGGCCCATGCTTGTGTTTGTTTTATGAGAATTGTGGATTGTGAAATATTTGAAAAATATGAGAAAATGGAATGATGTGATATCCATACGCATTGTGCATTGGCATTGCATTTGAGTTTTATTGTTATCAAGTTTGTATTACTAGGCTTTTGGCTTAGCGCTATTGTTTACATCACGCAGGTGACAGGGTAAATTCGGCTGAGCTGGAGAGTTTTTCTAGACTAGGTTGAGTCTAGACTTGTGGTTGTGCTTGTAGAGTTGATATTAAGATCATAACACTATCAATAGCATGTCTATATTTTATGTTATTGTATATTTTTGGTATTATGCATATTATATCATATTTTTGGATTTTATGTATTGTAAACTATAAAGAATGTTTGTGTTAAGTTATTTAAAATGGGAGTTTAAAGGTGAAATGATGATTTGAAATTATTTGGGAGTGTTTTCTGATGCAAGTTGTGTAATTGATAAATTTTGGGACGTTCAAATTACAGACAAAACTCTGGCGAATTTTTTCTAGAAATTTTCATATAAAATATTTATTTTGGGTTCCTATAACAAGTAAAGAATATTTATATACTATTTAATTCTATATATTTAGTATTTGAAATTTTAAATCAAAAATGTGAAAATTTTTATTAAATTGGTCTGTGACATTTTTGTACCATATATGCGTATTTTACATATGCTGAAAATATATATTTTACATATATAGGGTGTAAGGGTGTTACATTTATTTTGGTATCAAAGCCAGGTTTAAGGTTTTCGACCTAGGTGGGTTGATAGAGAGAGAAAATTAGGGATTTAAAAATAGTTTTCAATTGTAATACATTCATTGGTACCGTCAGTTTTTGATATATGATATAGTAATTTTTGCTGTGTCTGCAGATATAGGTAGTTATAGCGTCTCAGACGCATTAGTCTGCAAAGGGTAGTGCATAGAGTGTGGCTCCTGATGAGGGTAGAGATGGAGATAGAGTTGTGTCTGCTAGTAAGGCATCTGTTTCTGTGCCTGTGAGACCAGCAGCTGATGAGATTCCATCTGGCTGGTACGACATATGGTAGAGTTATTGAGGCAGGCTCCAGTTCAGCAGTAGTCGCCGCCATAGCCGCAGCCGCAGTTGCCAGTGAGGAAGTATGATAGGTTGAGAAAGTTTGGAGCTGAGGACTTCGTTGGTACTACAGACCCTGCTGTAGCAGAGTAGTGGCTAGACAGGGTTTAGAAAGTGTTCATTTAGTTGTAGGCTAGTTCGGAAGAGAAGTTTGATTATGCCATATCTCTTTTGCAGAGGAATGCATGTGATTGGTGGAAGATGGTTCCATATACTTTGGCTGATCCACCAGTTCTGACCTATGATAATTTCCTGCAGGAATTTGAGTAGAAGTATACTCTGAGAAAGTATAAGGATACAAAGAAGATGGAGTTCCTGAGTCTGAGACAGGATACCAGGACAGTGACAGAGTATGAGATCGAGTTTATCTGGTTGAGTTATTATGCTGGTGGGATCATTTCTGATGAGATTGACAGGTGCAGGAGGTTTGAGGAGGGACTGAGACCCTCTATCATGTGTATCATAGCAAGCTCTCAGTATCAAGATTTTTTTTCAGTTGGTTGCAGCTGCCAGGAGTGTAGAGAGAGCACAGAGTCTTGCAGCAGCTGCCAGGGTTGAGGAGACCAGAGCTAGGAGACCCCAGAGTGAGGCAGGGTCTTCATTAGTGAAGAGAGGGCGAAAGGGATATTTTCAGAGGTTCAGTAGGAGCTAGGGGCAATTTGGCAGGTTAGTACAACAGTAGAGACAGAGACAAAGACCTACAGTTTCAGTGGCTAGTGCACTGACCCCAGTGGTTCAGAGGTATGCTCCACCTACTTGTGTTCATTATGGTAAAGCACACGGAGGTGTCTGCTGGTGGAGAGGTGCTTCAGGAGTGTATTTTAGATGTGGGTCATCAGACCATTTTATCAGAGATTGTCCAGAGCCACCAGAGGATAGACATGCAGATACTGCAGCTTCTCGATCCAGTGTCAGAGGGGGTCGTGGTGGCAGAGGTTTTGGTAGGGGTGGTCAATCTGGGACTAGTCAGAGAGGAGGTTCTACAGTCAGAGGTAGTAGACCATATGAGGCAGGACCATCACAGTGGGTTTATGTGATGCAGAGGCAGCCGGATGCTTTAGCTGTTATTGCTGGTACTTTTACGTTGTTTGATACTTCAGTTCTTGCATTATTAGACCCTGGGTTGACTCATTCTTACATTAGTGCATCCATCTTTCCTATGAGTGATTTATATTCTGAGTCTTTAGGATTTGATGTTTTGGTCATAAATCCTTTAGGGCACAGTATTGTGGTGAGCAGAGTGCATCGAGATAGCCCAGATGTTGTTCAGGATGAGAAATTTCTCGGCAACCTGATTGAGATGCCTTTCAGGGAGTATGATCTGATTTTAGGCATGAATTGGTTATCCAGGCATGGGGCGGTGGTAGATTGTCAGAAAAAATGTGTTACTCTGAGAACATGTGATGGTAGGGATGTGATGGTATCTAGTGAGTAGAGGTATCTTTCATCCATATTTGTTTCAGCTGTTTCAGCTAGGAGGATGATTCGGAAGGGATATGAGGCATATCTTGCTCGTGTTATAGATATCAGAGTAGTGGAGTCCCAGCTTGACAGTATATCTATAGTTGCCGAGTTCCAGATGTTTTCCCTGATGAGTTGCCAGGGGTACCTCCTGAGAGAGAAGTGGAGTTTGATATCGATTTGTTGTCTGATACCACTCCTATCTCTATTACCCCTGATCGGATGGCACATGCTGAGTTAAGAGAGTTAAAGGTGCAGTTGTAGGAGTTGTTGGAAAAAGGGTTCATCCGCCCTAGTGTGTCTTCGTGGGGAGCACCTGTGTTATTTGTGAAGAAGAAGGATGACACCTTGAGATTGTGTATTGATTATAGGTAGTTGAATAAGGTGACCATCAAGAGCAAGTATCTTTTGCCTCGAATAGATGATCTCTTTCATCAGTTGAAGGAAGCAGTAGTATTCTCTAAAATTGATCTGAGATCAGGGTACCATTAGTTGAGAGTCAGAGATGTGGATGTACCCAAGATAGCTTTTTGCATGAGGTCGGGCATTATGAGTTTCTGGTGATGCCCTTTGGATTGACGAATGAGCTAGCAACTTTTATGAATTTGATGAACAGGGTGTTCAGACCATATGTAGATCAGTTTGTGGTGGTCTTCATTGATGATATTTTGGTGTATTCATGTAATGAGGAGAATCATGACAAGCATTTATGAATTGTATTGCAGATACTGAGAGAGAAGCAGATGTATGCTAAGTTGTCTAAGTGTGAGTTCTAGCTCTATCAGGTAGCTTTTCTCAGTCATGTGGTTTCAGCAGAGGGTATTAGAGTTGATCCGAGTAAGGTTGAGGCTATCTTGAATTGGAGTCCACCGAAGACTTGACAGAGGTTAGAAGTTTTCTGGGATTGGCAGGCTATTATCGTCGATTTGTGAAAGGTTTTTCTATGATAGCTACTCCACTCACCATATTGTTTTGGAAAGGAGTTAGATTTGTGTGGACAGATCGGTGTCAGACGAGTTTTGAGCA
Organism: Garcia nutans; assembly: GCA_947685225.1. Taxonomy (NCBI): domain Eukaryota; kingdom Viridiplantae; phylum Streptophyta; class Magnoliopsida; order Malpighiales; family Euphorbiaceae; genus Garcia; species Garcia nutans. Next base: position 59,842,760 of record CANTUV010000007.1, read on the forward strand.
GCTAAGGGAGATGTTGACTTAGGCTCCTATCCTTACCCTGCCTGTGGAAGGTAAACCATATGTGATATATAGTGATGCTTCACATAGTGGTTTAGGTTGTGTTCTGATGCAGGACGGTAGAGTCATTGCTTATGCCTCTCGACAGTTAAAGCCACATGAGTTGAATTAGCCGACGCATGATTTGGAATTAGCAGCTATAGTTTTTGCCTTGAAGATTTGGCGGCTTTACTTGTATGGGGAGAAGTGTTTTATTTATACGGATCACAAGAGTTTGAAATACCTGGGTGTTCAGAGAGAGCTAAATCTTCGGCAGAGACGGTGGTTAGAGTTGATCAAAGACTATGACTGTTTGATTGATTATCATCCTGGTAAGGCAAATATTGTTGCTAATGCCTTGAGTTGGAAGTCTTTGGCAGGTTTGACTGCATAATCACTCTCGTTGTTTGTTGAGTTGAGAGCGTTGCATACTAGATTTGAGTCTTGTGATGATGGTGCTTTGGTGGCTTAGTTGTAGCTGAGGCCAGTCTTGTAGGATCATATTAGGGAGGCTCAGTTAGCAGATGAGAGAATTCAGAAAATTGTGTTGGTTTGTCAGAAGGGGGAGAGTCGAGACTTTTTTGTGAAGGATGATGGCAGTCTATGGTACAGAGATATGTTGTGTATTCCTAATGATGCAGAATTAAAAAGGATGATATTAGAGGAAGCACATCGGTCACTTTATGCTATGCACCCTAGGAGTACTAAGATGTATCAGGACTTGAAGCGACATTATTGGTGGTCAGGTATGAAGAGGGATATAGCAGAGTTTGTATCCAGATGTCTTACTTGCCAGAGAGTGAAGGCTGAGCACAAGGTTTCTTCAGGGTTGCTCCAACCTTTATCAGTGCCCAAGTGAAAATGGAAGCGAGTGACAATGGATTTTGTGACTGGACTACCTTTGACCCAGAAGAAGCATGATGCAATTTGGGTAATAGTTGATCGGATGATGAAGATAACTCATTTTCTTTTAGTTCGAATGGATTATTCTCTTGAGAGGTTGGCTGAGTTGTATATCAGTGAGATAGTGAGGTTGTATGGAGTCCCAGTTTCTTTGGTGTCGGATAGAGATCCTCAGTTTACTTCGAGGTTTTGAAAGAGTTTGCATGATGCTTTGGGTTCTCGGTTGTATTTTAGTACCGCTTTCCATCCTCAGATAGATGGACATTCAGAGAGAGTGATACAGATTCTAGAGGATATGTTGAGGAGTTGTATCATTGAGTTTACCGGAAATTGGGATAGATTTTTGCCACTAATTGAGTTTGCTTATAACAACAGTCATTAGTCTAGTATTGGGATGGCTCCTTATGAGGCCTTGTATGGTAGGAGATGCAGGAAACCTTTATGTTGGGATGAGGTTGGAGAAAGTAAATTGGTCGGTCCTGATTTGATTAAGGAAACGGAAGAGAAAGTGAAGGTGATTTGGGGTCGTTTGAAAGCAACTTCAGACCGACAGAAATCCTATTTAGATTTGAAGAGAAGAGACATAGAGTTCAGTATGGGAGATAAAGTGTTTCTGAAGGTATCTCCATGGAAGAAGATTCTGAGGCTCAGTCGCAAAGGGAAGTTGAGTCCTCATTTCATAGGATCATATGAGGTGTTGGAGAGAGTTGGTCCAGTGGCTTATATACTAGCTTTGCTGCCTGAGTTGGATCGAATTCATAATGTCTTCCATGTTTCGAGTCTTCGGAGATACAGGTCTAACCCATCTCATATCCTATCAGTGGAGTCTATTGAGGTGAGTCCAGATCTGACTTACGAGAAAGAACCAGTGGCGATTTTGGCACGAGAGGTTAAAAAAATGAGGAATAAGAGGATGCCACTTGTGAAAGTCCTTTGGAGGAATCATGCCACTGAGGAGGCGACATGAGAGAGTGTGTAGGCGATGCAGAGTTAGTTTTCCCAATTGATTCAAACTTGAGAGCAGGTAATTTCGAGGACGAAATTTATTTTAGGGGGAGAGAATTGTAATATCCCAAATTTTTAAAAATTTCTAATTTTTGAAAATTTGATAAAATAAATTATAATTAAATTGGATAAATTAAATTAATAATTTTAAATAAAAAATGAAGGAATTTTAATTGAAAAAAGTGGATATGTATACAGAATATATATAACATATAAAAGTTAGCACTTTTTAAAAGAAAAGTCAAAAGTTAAAGTAAAAAGGATATTTTGATAATTAAATCTTAAAAATTTAAAATTATTAAATTAATTCAAAAATAAATAATTTTTGAATGGAAGATGGATTTTTGGACTTTTAATTTATTAAATAAATAAATAAATAATTAATTATTAAAATATTAAATAACATATATATATGGTTTAAAATAAAAGATGAAAGGAAAGAGAAAATTAAAAAGTTTTTCATCTTCTTCTTCTTCTCACAAGGGCCGAACCACCATGAGAGCTTAGACTAAGGTTTTGATTCTTTCATACTCCACAAATTGAAGGATTTAACAAGTTTAAAGTGGATTTTCGGTGATTTTTACTAAATTTAGTAAGTTTCTAACTCCTTTCTTTGAATTCCATGAAAATTTTGATTATGTGTGATTTTAAATTTTTAAGTAGTATGTTATAATTATTGAAATTGGTGTTTATAATGTTATTTTTGGTAGTTAACAATGATTTTAAGATTGGATTGAAGAAATGGTTGAGTTTGGGTAAGAATGGTGAAGAGAGAGAATTTAGGGTTATGGACTTTTAGGGTTTGAGAAATCATATTTTTAATTGTGCAAATTGGTTCTAAATGAGTTGTTTTGGTGCATAAATAAGTATTTTAAAGTCAAATATTGAATTTGGTTGGAGTTTGAGAATGGAAGTGGAGATTTAGAATTTTGGAAAAGTGATTTTCCAAAGTTGTTGAATTGTTTGATTTTATTTATTTAAGCATGTTATTTAGTGTTAAAAGAGATGAATATAAGCTTGAAATGATTAATAGATTGTGTTGTAATGGAAAACTTTCAATGGGGGAAGGTTATGTCATTTTAGGGTTTTGTGTATAAGAGTGTTTTTGTAATGTAAATAGTTTAAATGTATTAAAATATGTTTCTAATAATATAAATAAACTTAATATATTAAAATAAATGGCTTAGTATGAGAATCCAAAGTTAAAGTGAGGTTAGCCTTAAATTTTAAATTTTTGCTTGGATGGGGTTTAATTATGGTTTAATGTTTGGAATGCCATTAAATGTGATACTAAATGATTATTTGCTATCACATTTAGTTTAGGCATTGAGGAAGGTTGATTTGCTTAATCCAAGTAGTGAAGGGTAAGTTGGAAGGATAAGATTGAAGGTTGTTTTAAGTTTGTTTTGGTTGTTATTTGAGGTAAGTACAAACTTTGAGTATATTGGTTATATTTGCATGACATTTGGGCTTAACACATTTTGGTTGAAAAATGTGTTAAGCTACTTGATACATTGGTTATGTATGAATAATGTGCTATGACATTTATAATGTCATATATGTGTTAAATGCTTTGTGAAAAGCCATTGATAATGGCTAAATTGTGCAAAATGTGAAATATGTGTATTATGTGAAAGTGACCCAAAGTATTTGGCAATGCCATTTGTTGTGTATGCATTAAGTGCATTGTTAAAAAGCCATTAGTATTGGCTAGATTATATTAAATGTGATTAATATGTGAATTATGTGGAAATACCCAAAGTAATTGGGTAATATGTTGTAAATGCAAAAATATGATATAATGTAATGAGATATGTGGAAACATAATGAAATGAATTGATATCGATATAAATGAGAAATATGAATAAATTGTGTGCCTAGTATGTTATTCAATTTTCAGAGTTCTATGTTTGGCAGCATACTTATAATTTACCTACGGGCTAGACGCTGGACGTTATTGTGAAAATATTTTTGAGGTGAAATGACCGGGTCATTAGCCTAAAAAATAAGTCCTTGAAGCTATGCTGGGTGAAATGACCGGGTCGTAAGCTCAGACCTAGTTAGACTATTACGTTGATATTTTGCCTACGGGGCTAGACACATGGTGTCATTATAAACCAAAATAATAACTCTGAAATTTGAATAGCATATTAATTATCTTTGCGTCCATGCCTGTGTTTGATTTATGAGAATTGTGGATTGTGAAATATTTAAAAAATATGAGAAAATAGAATGATGTGATATCCATACGCATTGTGCATTAGCATTGCATTTGAGTTTATTATTATTAAGTTTGTATTACTAGGCTTTTGGCTTAGCGCGATTGTTTACATCGCGCAGGTGACAGGGTAGATTCGGCTAAGCCGGAAAGTTCTTCTAGACCAGGTCGGGTCTAAACTTGTGGTTGTGCTTGTAGAGTTGATATCAAGATCAGAACACTATCAGTAACATGTATATATTTTATGTTATTGTATATTTTAGGAATTATGCATATTATATCATGTTTTTGGATTTTATGTATTGTAAACTATAAAGAATGATTGGTTTAAGTTATTTAAAATGGGGGTTTAAATATGCTCTAAATTATATATATATATATATATATAAGTAAATGTTTGAGAAACTTGGTGAAACTGTTGTGTAATTGATAAATTTTGGGACGTCCAAATTACAGATAAAACTCTGGCGAATTTTTTTCAGAGATTTTCATATAAAATATTTATTTTGGGTTCCTATAACAAGTAAAGAATATTTATATACTATTTAATTTTATATATTTAGTATTTAAAATTTTAAATCAGAAATGTAAATTTTTTTATTAAATTGGTCTGTGATATTTTTGTACCATATATGTGTATTTTACATATGCTGATAATATGTATTATATGTATATAGGGTATAAGGGTGTTACATATAAAGTCCAAGACAACATTTTAAATTGCAGTGTTTAGTGCATAATCATCACAATAAAATTGAAAAAGAATTATTGTATTAAAGTACTGTACGTGGCATCAAATGTAAGAGAAACATGTCTGAACGAAAAATTAGCTTTTTATTCACAAAGCTAAAGTATGAAAAGAAAGCTAAATTTATGTTCAATGCTTTAACTAAATTATTTGAAAAGCAACTTATATATATATATATATATCTCAAGCAAGAATCAAAGGCACTTGGCATACCATACTTATGCATGGTGATTCTACATTGCTCTAAATCTCTGATGGTAAAAATTATAATGGTAATCAATAGTTAAAATCTTGTATTGTTGGCTCTCAAAGTTGTTAAAACCTTATATGACAATAAAACAAAAAAAAAACATATTGCAAAAGACAATAAATTTCAAGAAGAAGATATGCTACAAGAAAATAGGTCTGTGTTGACGCAAAAAAATGCTGCGTTGCTAAAAAGATTACAGCTTCTTTAAATGTAGCGTCGTCCCTTAAATAACAACGCAAAAAATTGCATGGGTAAAATTTTTCCCAACACTTTTTTTGCATTGAGAATTGTTATTTTGCAACGCAATAGTCAAGCGTCGGTAATTATTACCAATAAAAATTAAGCATTGGTAAATTACACTTTCGACGCTTTTGTTTGCGTTGGAAATTGATATCTAGCAACGTAAGTTCCAAGCGTTGGTAAATATTTCAGACGCAATTAAAGCATTGGTAAATATTTCTAACACAATTAAGGCATTGGTAAATACAATTTAACAATGCAAGTAAACATTATTTTGATGACATAACAAACATGTCGCTAAATTATTATTAACGAATTGCATAGCTATTTGAATTTCATCAATGGTTATTTTGTATGAGTACATTATATTTAATTTCAAATCATAATATTATCATAAATTATTTTTTTCCACATAATTATAATCAATAAGAATATTTTAATAATAAAATATAATGAAACCATACATTAATTATAATTTCTAGTTCAATACAAACAATACATCTCAAAACTATCAAATACAATTCCTTTCATGAGTGGAAACAAATAAAAAATGTCAAGACATTACATAAACAACAATTGAAAAAAAATCTCATACTCCTTTATTTAGTGGAATATGTTATATCCATAAAACTCCACCAACCTTCAAAAAGAAAATAAAAATACAAAATGTTAGTATCATATAAAATTGCTAGTAATAGAAGGTTCTAACTTCTACCTTATAGTCTTAATAATAATTTAATTATACATTGTTTTGATAATTTATGTACATATTTTTATGGTAATTTTATTAGTTTTTAGTTAATCTTTTCTTTAATTTGTGTTCAAGAATGCTTGAAGTGTTTGTTTTAGGTGGAAGTGAAAAATGGAGCTTAAATTAACGTTGTCGGATCAAAAATTGATGAAAAGACATGAGACACGACCAAGCCAAGACACCACTGGCTTGGCCGTGTCCCCTCATCCAAAGCAAGAAAGAGGACACCCTCACATGACACGGCTAGGAAAAATCAACTTGGCCGTGTCCCTCAAAAAATTTCAGCAGACACACGTAAGAGACTCGGCCAAGTCACTGGCCGTGTCACATGACACACCCACTGACTTGGCCGTGTCACACCCGAAGAGAGCAAACTATCTAGAGAGGCAAAAGAAGCCACGACCAGATGACACGACCATGTCACTGGCCGTATCACTCCCACATGAGACATACAATGCAAGGCAGTGAAGGACACAGTCAAGTGGCTTGGCCTTGTCCAATGCAAAATTTATAGACACGGCTAAGTCATTCATGTCTTGGTCATGTGTCATATGATTCCTCTGAATTATTAGCACGATTAGTGGGGGATACGGTGGGAGATAAGAGGATTGTTGTTTTAAAAATAATTAAAAAGTGAGGTATTTTTATGGGATGAAAAATTTAAGAATGAAAAAAGGAAGAGACAAATGAGAGGGAGGTGAGTTGGAAAAAGGGATTTTCTTTTTATCTTAGAGTTAAATGATTGGAGGGAGAGGAATTGAGGGGGGAGTTGTTCTTGTTTTGAAGACACCATTCTTACCATAACCATTATCATCATCTTCATCTTCATCTTCATCTTCCATTCCATTCTCCAAAGGGAGGACTATAACTTAGTTCCTTGTGATTTTGTGTGGGTAACCAAGCTCTAGAGGGTTAGAATTTGAAGAAATTTTGGATTGAAAGATTGGAGGCTTGAGAGAGACTTCACTCATTCTTTCAAGGGTAGAACAATTGAACAAAGGTTTGAAGAGGGCTTAGGAGTTCTTCATTGCATTCTTGTTGAGCTAGGAGGAAAAATAAGAAATTTAACTCTTGGCATCCACAACGGGTTTTTCATATTCTCTCATTTAATTCATTTCTAGATTGTTGTTGTTTTGTTATGAATATTAATATTTCAATGATAATTTTGATTTGATTTATATTGAGATGAATGTTGATTTTGAAATGATGATGAGCTAAATTACCCATTCCTAGGATTTGTAGTAGATTTGATTAAATGACTTGATTCGATATTTCCATTAATATATCTTGTTATTAGTTGATTGTATTGAATTGAATAATAGGTTGATAGATTAGTCACCTATTGATTCCTTAGTATTGAATGATGGACCGAGAAGTAAAATTTGATATCAGAACTATACAATCAACTACCCAAAGAATGAATTAGAAATATAAGTTCTAGGGTTCTATTAATTTGCAAATTCAAAATAATTGGTTGTTGTTAATTTATAAATGTGAAAACTAATAAATTGGTAATTGATAATTAAACTCAATGACAAATTAAATTACAAGGTTATATTAATGGATAATTTGAGAATCAAGCTTTGATTAAATTGATCTACAAACCCTTGTACAATTTCAAGAATTAAACCAATTTTAAGCATCCCGATAATTGTTTACTTGCTATTTTAATTTTAACAATATTGCAACCATCATACACTCATTTTTTTAATTTATTTTCATTTATCAAATTATTACGAACGACACCTTCCTTATGAGATGACCTTGCGGCGATCACAGTTGCAACAAGAACCTTGTATACTTGCGAGTGTCGCTTGTAGTATATTAATTAGAGCGCAATAAGTATTTGGCGCCGTTGCCGGGGAAGACAATTGTTAGTAGTAGTTTGATTCTTTTATTTTAATTGTTTAAAGTGTTTCTTCTTGATTTTCCTAGGTGATTTATGCAAGGACTAAGGTTCCATGGAAACGAACTTGCTCCATTTATAGATGATATTCATAGACTTCCTAAAACTGAGGAAGTGGATCTTTTGGTGTAAGAAGGAGAAGACACTGGAGAGCAAATTGGGAAGAACACGGAGGTAAAAATGGGTGAAGTAGATGAACCACCTTTGAAGGAGTTTGCCTGACCGATCATTGAAGTAACAACGTCATGTATCCGGTTGAGTAATGCAGCAAGAAATTATGAACTCAAAAATACTCATTATAGTATGCTGCCATCCTTCCATGGATTTTCGAATAAAGACCCTCTCAGCTTCATTCGTGATTTCTACGCAACCTTGCATTCATTTCCTTTGCAAGCATTAACGGAAGATGAACTTAAAATGATATGTTTCCCATACAATTTGAAGGATAGGGCAAAGGCATGGTTGATGACTTTACCAGAGAATTCCTTAACCACATGGACCATAGTTTATAATAAATTCATGGGAAAGTTCTATTCATACTAGAAAACAAAGGAGCTTAGGATAAGTATTGCAACATCCACTCAATTGGATGAAGAACCATTTCATGAGGCATGAGATCACTTCAAATCCCTGTTGTTCCAATTCCCCCATCATTATTATCCATAATAATTACTCAATCGGTTCTTTTATGATGGGCTTACTCAGTAGAACCAAAATACAGTGGATAATGCAGCAGAGGGAGCAATAGGTGAAAAGATAGCTGCGAAAACTGTTGCATTATTTGAAATATTGGGAGCAAATTCACAGCAAAAGAGTATTGGGGAAAGGAGAAGAGGAGCATATGAGTTGAACTCAAATTCTGAGATGGCAAGACAGTCAATAGAATTAACAAGACAAGTGAAGATGCTAAATGTAAGAGGAAGCACACCTATGCAAAGTCAAGAAACATGTGCATCATGTGGTATTATAGGCCATAATGCAAACTTGTGCACTTCAAGTTTTGATCATTCTAGAAGGGGCAAGAGCAAGTTTATGCCTTTGAAGGTTTCCAACAAAGGGGGTAGGAATGACCCATATTCAAATTCTTACAACTCCGGTTGTAGAAACCACCCAAATTTCTCTTGAAAAAATCAGCAACACGTTCCACCTCAACAACCTTTCCAACCTTACTAAAGAGGACCCAACTTCCAAGGATAAACTTCAAATCAAGAGAAAGTAAAGAAACCTACACTTGAAGATAATTTGAATGCTTTCATTCAAATTAGCACCCAAAACCAAGACGTGAATAGCAAGATGTTTAATTCTTTAGAGGCATCACTAAAGAAGGTAGAAACTCAAGGGGGACAATTGGCAAACCAACTTCAAGCACACCAAAAAGGAAAATTTTCAAGCCAGCCAGAGCAAGCCAAAGCAATCACAGTCTTAAGAAGTGGTAAGGTAATTGATAAGAAAATTAGTGATAATAAAATTGACTACTCTTTGGATGCAGGTACAATTCAAGAAAATGAGGAGAAAATGCAAGAATGCAAAACTCAACCACGTGAGCCGAAAAAGGATAGCGAGGAGGCATCTGTTACACCAAAGTTGCATAAATCTCCAAATCCGTACAGACCGCCAATTTCTTTTCCAAGCAGGTTAAAAAATGAGAAGCATGATAAATAATTTTCTGAAATTTATAACATGCTCTCAAAGGTAAGTATTAACCTACCCTTACTTGAAGTGATTAATAAATACGCCAGCTTATGCTAAGTTTTTCAAGCAATTAAACACTTAAAAGAAAATGTATGAGTTGAATAAAAAGGTGATAGTTTCAAAAGTAACAAGTGCTATTTTACAACACAAGTTACCTCCAAAGCTAAAGGATCTTGGCAGTTTCATGGTTAATATCTCCATGGGGAATGGAAAAGAAACCATTGGCATGTGTGATCTTGGAGCTAGCATAAACTTGATGTCATATTCTATTTATCTGAAATTAGAGCTAAGGGAACTTAAACCAACCAAAATGGTGCTGCAACTTATAGATCAAACTCTTAGATACCCTAAGAGAATCATAGATGATGATCTAGTTCAAGTAGGTGATTTGATTGTACTTGTTGATTTCATTGTCTTAGATATGGGGGAAGAAATCCCTAGGGATTCAGAATATACAATTTTGTTAGGGAGGCCGTTTATAGCTATAACTAATACTTTGATTGACATTAAAAATGAAAAATTAGCTATGACCGTCTTAGGATAAACTGTGAAATTTTTAATTTTTAACACTTCTCCTATTCCAACTACTGCTATTTATGAAGACTACTCTTTTATTGATTTTGCTAATTTTGCTATTTAAGAAGTTTTCTAGCAAAAAAGTTGTAAAGACAAGTTAGAGATAGCCCTAACCTTGGGTGAAGAGATTGAGATTTCTGATGCAGAGATTAAAGAATGCAAGTCCATGTTAGATGATGAGAACAATGAGAAGGGACTTGAAATTGAAGAAGAAGAGATTCATCCAAAAGTGGTTAAACTTAAGGAACTCCCAAAGCATTTAAAGTATGTTTTTCTTGGGGAGAACAACATACAACTAGTGATAATTTCTGCGACTCTCAAAAGTGATGATGAATATAAACTCGTGAGAATATTGAAAAAATTCAAGAGAGTCATTGGTTGGGGGTTGAGTGATATCAAGGGAATTAGTCCTTTTATGTGTATGCATAAAATAGTTTTGGAAGAGGGAGCTAAACCAATTAGAGAAGCCCAAAGGAGGCTCAACTAAAATATGAGTGAAGCAGATAAGAAGGAGGTTCTTAAGCTCCTTAATGAGGGAGTGATCTACCCAATAGCCCATAACAAGTGGGTTAGTCCCGTATATGTGGTGCCAAAGAAAGTAGGTTTAACTGTGGTCCATAATGAGAAAGGAGAGTTGGTACCTACACGAACTCAAACAGGGTGGCGAATATGTATAGATTATAGGAAATTAAATAATGTCACCAAGAAAGACTACTTTCCTTTACCATTTATTGACCAAATGCTTGATAGATTATCTGGACATTTTTTTATTGTTTTTTCAATGGTCTTTCAGGTTACTACCAAGTCCCAATAGCACCAAAGGATCAACCAAAGATAACTTTCACTTTCCCTTTTGGGACATTTGCCTTTCGAAGAATGTCATTTGGACTTTGCAATGTGCCAGGAATATTTTAAAGATGTATGCTTTCCATTTTTTTTGATATGTTGGGCAAGTGCATTGAGGTATTTATGGATGACTTCTCTATTTTTGGCAATTCATTTGATGATTGATTGCATAAATTTACTCTTGTACTAGAAAGATATATTGAATGTAATCTAACTTTGAGTTGGGGAAAAGAGTCACTTTATGGTTGATCATGGCATTATTTTGGGACATTTGTTTCCTATAAGGGGATTGAAGTAGACAAAGCTAAGATTGATTTAATCATGAATCTACCACCGCCCACAACTATTAAGGGGATAAGAAATTTTTTTGGGACATGCTGGATTCTATAATAGGTTCATAAAAGACTTTTCTAAAATTTTATGTCCTTTATGCAATTTACTTGGAAAAGATGTTCCGTTTGTTTTTTATGAAAAGTGCTTAGAAGCATTTAAAATCTTGAAAGAAAAATTAACTTTTGCCCCCATAATTGTTGCTCCTAATTGGGACTTACCTTTTGAAATCATGTGTGATGCATCAAATTATGTCATTGGGGTTATTTTGGGCCAAAGGGTGAACAAATTGATGTTTGTAATTTATTATGCAAGTTTATCTTTAAATGATGCAAAAGTGAATTACATCACCACTGAAAGAGAAATGTTAGCTGTGGTATTTGCACTAGACAAATTTAGATCTTACTTGATAGGTTCCAAGGTCATAGTATTTTTAGACCACACGGCCTTGAAATACTTATTGACTAAACCACAAGCTAAACCTAGGCTCATTAGATTGGTTTTGATGTTGCGAGAATTTAATGTTGAAATCAAAGATAGGAAAGGAAGTGAAAATATAGTAGCTGACCATCTTTCTAGATTGAACTCTCATGATGATGATGCATAAATTGCTTTTGAAAAATTTCCAAATGAACACTTGTTCGCTTTAACTCAAGTACCATGGTATGCCGATATTGCTAATTATCTTTCTTGTTGTGTTGTGAGAAAAGATTTGAATTTTTAGGAAAAGAAGAGGTTCCTACATTCTTGTAAGTACTATTTTAGGGATGAGCCATACTTGTTTAGAATTTACAGGGATGAAATTATCAAAAGATGTGTGTCTGAACAAGAGCAATTACAAGTGCTATAATTTTGCCACAACATGTATTATGGAGGGCATTTTAAAGGAAAGAAAACCACTGAGAAGGTTCTTCAAAGCGGTTTGTATTAGTCCACTCTTTTTAAGGATGCTTACAATTTTTTTATAAAATGTGATAAATGCAATGCAGTGGATTATGTGTATGGGAATATTAGCAAAAGGAATGAAATGCCTCTCAATATTTGTATTATGGTAGAAATTTTTAATTTATGGGGAATAGACTTCATGGGGCTATTTTCTAAGTCATTTGACTTTTAATATATCCCTCTTACAGTGGATTATGTGTCCAAGTGGGTTGAGGCTATCCCTACTAAGACTAATGATGCTAATGTTATGTTGAAATTCTTGAAGAAAAATATTTTAAGCAAGTTTGGGACCCCAAAGACAATCGTGAGTGATGGAGGAAGCCATTTTTGCAACAAATGGTTCGAAAGGTTGATGACTAAGATGAGCATCCGACACAAGGTGGTAACCCCATATCACCCCCAAAATGTCCAGATAAGCCGGGATATCCAACAAGCAAATTAAGGTGATCTTAGAGAAGACTACGAGCACTACGAGAAAAGACTGGTCGATCTGACTCCAAACATTTCCCTATCGAGTCGTTGAATTACAAAACTTGAAAACCAATGAGACATTTAAGGTGAATGGACAAAGGGTGAAGCCCTATTTTGAAGAAATTGAAGTTGCAAAAACCGTAGAAAGTATGGTGTTCACTGACGAGTGATACAACGAAGTCCAGCTACAAGATGTTAAAGAATCACTCAATGGGAGGCAACCCATCAGTTTGCATTTGAATGTTGGTAATATTGCAAACAATTTAGTTTAGTGTTGAAAATTATTGGCATTTATAAAATCTTTTCAACGCCTTTATAAAGCATTGATAAAATTGTGTTGGCATAGACCCCTTTTCTTGTAGTATTGTACGTGACGTCAAATGTAAGGGAAACATGCCTGAATGACAAATGAGCTTTTTATTCGCAAAACTAAAGTATAAAAAGAAAGCTAAATTTATGGACAGTGCTTTAACTAAATTATTTGAAAAGCAACTTAAATATATATGTATATCTCAAGCACAAATCAAAGGCACATGGCATACCAAACTTATACATGGTGTTTCTACATTGCTCTAAATTTCCAATGGGTAAACATTATAATGGTAATCAATAGTTAAAATATTGTATTGTTGGCTCTCAAAGTTGTTATGACCTTATATGATAATAAAAAAAAAAAAAAAAACATATTACAAAAGACAATAAATTTCAAGAAGAAGATAGTAGACAATTTCAATAGGTTATATGGGAAAAGTTCTACGATGATTAAACACCAAACTATAAAATGATTAATATAAAAATAAGCTTTCTAGCCAAAACAAATAACTTTTGAAATTAGCATTCCCATATCTCAAATTGATATTAAAAATTCAACACCAAGTTATTCTCATCTCTTGTTTAATTTGAGAGAGAAGTTGAATCAATTTATGACTAAATGTATGTATGTTATCTCAAAAGTTTTATTTTTTCAACTACAAACAATTTGCAATTTTTTATATATACATCCCCCCCCCTTTTTTAAATTGTAATGCTATAGGTGCTTCCTCTATAGCCTATGATCTTTTTCTTTGAATAAGTCATAGTCTTATCCTTATACATGCACCATTTATTTTCAACTTCAGTAATGTTATACTATTAATTAAGTCAATTAAAGATATATCACTTAAAGGTTTATACTCATGATAAGAAAAAAAGAATGCATAGAGTAGTATAAACAAACCAAAGATTATTATCATACATAAACACAATGAAGTTAACCAGAAAGATTTTGGCATGACTAGAAGGAAAAATTATAACCACAAAAGGTTGAACCAGTAAGAAAAAAAAAAGCCAACTTTAATTAATACAACAACAATGATAATTCTGTAAAGCAAACCAGGGACCAATCAGCTCAAGTACACTAGTAGAATTGCAAGGTTAAATTTATGACAACAAAATTAAAGAAAATTTTCCATTAGACACTCACAATATCTGTGCATTGAAAATATAAGTTTTTAAGAGAAATCTTTACAAATTTGTTAAATTTTTATTATCATTATTAATTGAGGGAGGTTGATAATTATATGAGAGTATTATGGATATAATACACACATATTGATATATTAGTTACTACCATAACTAAAATATTTTTTTTAGTACTAGATACTTAGATGATAGTCCCTCATCGTATATTAACTCAAATATTTTTTAATTTCAAATTAATGTGGGATTATCTTAATACTCCATTGTAGAGTTTCTCTCTCTATATATGTATGTTTCTCTCTCTATATATGTATAGTTTCTCTCTCTATCCATTAGAGCTCTTCAATCCACCCTTGGATTCTTTCATTGCCATTAATATACACCACAACCTCAATCACACAACCTCCTTCTCCCTCTTTTGGTTTCTCCCACCTATCCTCTTTATCTCCTTCCCACCAACCTTATAGAAGATATTAATGAAGGAATTGTGATATTATAACCAAAACCAACTCACTTGTTTGTACAGACATCACCTTTAATCTATAGCCAGACCCAGAAAACCTAATGCTATACCCAGGTCCTTTACTAGTAGGGAAACTTATTTCCCAGAAGTCCTTTAATGCCAATACCGTCAAATCCATTTTAAACACAAAAAGTGGTCAAGGTTAAAAAATAGAACTGGAACAAATTTTTGATACATCTACAAAAAGAAGAAGATGTCAGTTAGATTTTTGAGGAAGTGCCTTGGAATATTTCAAATTCCTTGTTTATTCTCCGCAAATGGCATCTAGGCCACACTTTTGGTAGTATAGACTTTTCAAAGTCCCCATTTTGGATACAAATTCACAATCTCCCTCCTTGTCTAATGATTGGGGTGAATGCAAGGAAAATTAGTGACAAATTTTTGGGACTAATAGAAATGGATGAGCATCATCAGCATAAGGGTGAACGGAATTCCTTTTTTCATATCAAGGTATGGGAGATGGTTGATAATCCCCTAATACTGGGCTTTTACAATGAAAAAACAACAAAGACCCACTCTGGGTCTCCATAAGGTACGAAAAATTGGGTGACTTTTGTTTCAATTGTGGAACAATTTGTCACATAGTCTGTTACTGTTTTCAGAAAAAATCAATAATGAGAGTGGCTCAACAATTTCACTTTTCGGTCCTTAGCTAAGAGCCTCTTGGAGTGGATCTTTAACCTATAGAATTCTTCCTAACCAGCGAGAATTGGCTGCCGTCAATCACATCATTGCCCATCCTCCTTTATTATAGTATCATGAATTGGGTCAATCCAACCCATCTACCATGTCGCGTGATACTCATACTTAATCTAGTAAAGTAAGACCTCTAATAGTGGGTAAAGAGGTTACTGAAAACAATCAACCCTAACCACACCCTAAAAATCAAATAACAGTTCTTCTTTGAGCTCCTTAACACCTTCTCAAGGTATACCTTGACACCCAAATTGCCCTGCCCATCAGTAGTGGAAGTAAAGTCTAGAAGACCTTATCTCCAAAGCCCCAACCTTCATTCCACTAGAAAATTCTCTATGTCCAGACTATCACTCCCCTATGGAAAAGATAGAACCTCATAACTTCACCATCCCCCAAGACTCAGCTATCACAGACATACCTCTATCACAACCCTCCTAGTCCATCTTCCCAAACCTTTAACCTAAAAGAATTCAGAAGATTATGGAGGATGAAACAATTGTGATTATAAAATTTAAATGCAATAATGATGGCAATGGTTCATTTGGTAATATGATGTCCTGGGCTTGCAAACTAGTAAAGGAGAACCTAGATTTTAAATTTCTTCCTAGCTTAATAAATCACTAGATGATAAGCTTTTTTCAATGAATACCCAACCATCTAGAAATAATTTGAGATTAGAGCTATTAAAGAAGAAAGTCTATATATAGAATAGAGTATCAGGAAACTGGTTCCTAAGTGGCCACAAAAAGCACAAAGAAGTGGAAAAGGCTTGCTAAATCTTCTCAATCTCCCATTACTCCCTTTACTTATATTCAAGGCCTCGGTGGCTCACCTAAACCACCCAAGTTCCATGAATACCATAGCTTGGAATTTCATGGTTTTGAGCAAGCCTTGACAAGAAGGGGCCTTGACGACAACATCCATAGATATCGCCCCATACATAGTGTTCTTATCTTAAACAAAAAAAAGGAGGGATTTGATGGACACCTAACATGGGAGAATGGGCTTTGATTTTGGAGACTAATTTGATCCTCAATGAAAAGCTGGAGGACTTGCTCTTTGATGGAGAGGTAACTTATCAATTCAAATATTAGAAAAAAAAAATTTTAATTACGTTCATGTGGTAGTTCAAAAAT
Source organism: Garcia nutans (assembly GCA_947685225.1). Taxonomy (NCBI): domain Eukaryota; kingdom Viridiplantae; phylum Streptophyta; class Magnoliopsida; order Malpighiales; family Euphorbiaceae; genus Garcia; species Garcia nutans. The sequence goes on from CANTUV010000007.1 coordinate 59,859,490, forward strand.
CTAATGTATATTGTTATTTGATGACTTTTATTTATGGTTGCCTTTACAAACAAGGGAAAAAGGAGGTGTTTAATAATATGGAAAAATTAAATTTGGGACACAACACTCCTTGGGTTTACATATGAGACTTCAACCAAATTACATCTCAAAATGAAAAAGAAAGGAGGTGGTCCATTGGATAGGTATTGGAGTTGCTGGTTTGCTGATTAGACTAATCAAGTGGAATTATTAGACCTAAAATTCAATGGTCTTAAATTCACATGGTCAAACAAATAAGAGGGAATATTGAATACATAACAACGCCTGGATAGAGTTTTAGTTGACCTGGAATGGAGGCTTCTTTTCCAGAAGGCCTTTGTAATACATGGAGACTTCCTTGGCTCAGATCATAGGCCATTGATACTTATATGCTCTCCTTCAATCACAACAGAGATAGAAGTTTTAGATTTAAGACTAAGTGGTTACTCTTAAGAAAATGTGAGAACATCATTCAAGAAATATAGGGACAAAATAATCAAGCATTTGATAAACAATTTTTGAAAGATAAACTGAATTTGCCAGCAAAGAATGTGGTTGACTGGAGCAAAAGGAATAACCTCAAAGCTAGAAGGCAAATTGACCAAGTAAAATCAGAAATAGAGAAGTTGTATTCCTGAGTAAAAGCAGAATTAGAGAAGTTGTAGCCCTGATCGAATGCTATAAATTATCATGATACAAAAAAATTCCTTCTAGAGAAGCTGGAATTAGCCTAGAAAATGGTGGACCAATTTTGGCATCAAAGATGGCTTTAAGTGGGAGATAGGAAAATTAAATTCTTCCACACTTCAATAATTCAAAGAAAAAAAACTAAATTTAATTGTTAAATAAAAGGACACGACAGGTGTTTGGATTGAAGGGGATAAGGAGATCCAACAGGAAGCTTTGAGTTTTTTCGAATCACTTTATATTGCAGGGAAAATAGATTGCCATGAACACATACTTAATAATGTACTAAAACTAGTAATTAATCAGTACAACCACATCCTTTGCAATGTTCCCTTAGAGTCTAAAATCAAAACAACAATTTTAAATCCTGGAAGTCTCAATGCACCAAGGCCAGAAGGCTTTACAGGCCTATCTTTTTAGAAAATTTGGGAGCATGTCAAGCATGATTTAATCATGATGGTGCAGAAGTTCATAGAAACCAGTCTACCATTGAAGCTTAATCAAAAAAACATTATCCTGATAGCAAGGTGCCCTTTCCCGAGTCTACTTCTCATTTTCACTCGATAAGGCTTTGCAATTTTAGTTATAAAATCACTTAATAGATTATTGTTAATATACTCAAATATTTTTGAATAAGCTGTTTATTAGTCACAAGGGGCCTTCATATTGGGTAGAATTATGCATGACAACATTCTCATTGCACATGAAATATTCCATAAGCTTAAGACCATTTTCTCTAAAACTTTGCATCAGCTAGTGATAAAGCTTGATATTAATAAACTTATGATAGGATAGAATGGTCATTTTTTAGAAAAGTGCTTAGAACTATGGGTTTTAGTGAGAAAACAATAAGGATATTCATGTAATGTCTCACCATAGTTAGTTATTCAGTGAAAATCAATGATTGTTTATTTAAACCCTTTCAACCAATCAGAGGTTTAAGGCAAAGGGATCCCCTCTCGCCCTACCTATTTTTGTTTGTAACAAATGCACTATCATCTATGCTTGACCAAGCTTTACGTACCAAGCAAATTAGAGGCTTCCAAATAGCAAAGTCAGGCCTCAAAATAAAACATATACTTTATACGGATGACACTTTGATTTGTGGAAAATCCTTTCATCAAAAAGCTTCATCCCTCCTACATATCCTCCAAACATACGGCTTAGCCTTTAGCCAAACCATTAATTTAGATAAATCTAGAGTTTTCTTTAGTAGGAACATTCCCCTAATATGACGAATTCTATAATCAATTTATTGAGCATTAAAAAATGACAAATAATGAAAAATATCTAGGTATACCTACTATTTGGGGCAAATACAAAATTGAGGCTTGTAACTTTATCCTTGAGAGGGTAAGAGCTAAAACCCAGTCATGAAAACTTAATTTGTTATCCTTTTCAGGAAAAAGTTCTTTAAAGACTATCCTCGATGCTATCCCAACCCACATAATGTCTTTTTCCAAACTCCCCAAAATGTTTTGTTAAAAACTCAATAATATCATTTCAACCTTTTGGTGAAGTAAAAATCAGAATAGGAATGGATTACTATAGACCCTTAATTTTAGACCTAATGCAGTCTAACCCTAATTAAAAGGAAGTTAGATCAAGTCTAAAGGTTTAAACCGGTCTTGAACAATTTTATAACCCTAAAATGATCTGGTATAATATTAAAATCCTAAGACAAGTAGGCCTAGGCCCAAATTTTATCGAATTGGCATGGCTAATTTGCCATAGGCCTGTGGCTGGGGCGAATTGGCATGGCCAATTTGCCACGGTCTACTAATCCTTAATAATTTCTTACTTGAGAGTGGACTTTTTCTTAACCGTTGAATAAAGAGTATTAGGGGTTTGATTTGCCTATAAATAAAAAGGTTTTAATATTGAAACATGCATCAACAATTATTAAGAAAGTAACACGGATTAGCAATTAACCTAGCAGCAACACAGACACAACAATTCAATAAACAAGGCAGTCTCAACCAAAATTAAAATTGGTGCAGGCAATTTAAAAAGGCTTGGATCAATATATTCAATCTTGGTGGAGCCTTCAAATGCATGTTTAACTTCCTAATACAATTAATTTATTCAGTATTTGCAAATCATCTTTTAAGATATTATCACTGTAGTTCGTTTATTCAACTTTGCTATGTCCAAATAATTCTAGTAGCTTATACTCATCATGTTTTAATTCATATTTGTTTCATTAAAACTTGTCCAGTGGCTTATATTTGTTGATTTCAAATTTATGATAGGTTATTCATTCAACTTTATTTTTTGTCCGGTAGCCTAATTAGCCAACGTCCATTGTTTATTAATTTAATTCCATAGTTGCTTAAGATCTAATTAAAACCTTAATTCAAACCTTAAAATCCTAATGCCTTAAATCCTAACCCCAAACCTTCTTCTTAAAACCTAAATCCCAAAACCTTAAAAACCCTAATTTCACCTAAAAACCCTAATTCCATCCAAAACCCTAAATCCAAATACCAAAACCCTAATTTTCACATCCAAAGCTCTAAAGCCCTAATTTTCATATCTAAACCCCTAGTTTTCAAATTAAGACCCTAAAACCATATTGTTAACTTTATAAACCCTAAATTTAATAAGTAAAAACTAATTTTTATTATTTAATACTTTAAACCCCCTAGTTTTGATTATTTAATTTGTTACATGCTTTTATGATGGATGATTTATTTTATTTGATTATAATGGAAGTTTTGTTTTTTTTAAATAGTTTAATTTCTTTGGTTAATTATTTTTTCGGATTTTAAAGTTATAAAAGACATGTTTCCACTTTATGGGTGTCTTACCTATTTAATTTGTTTCTTTTATTTTATTTAGGGATCAATGTAAGGGGCATATTTTCACCAATTGGTGGGTGTCCCATTTTATTTATTTATTTATTGTACATTGGACATGGTTATAAGGTTATGTTTTCATCTTCAGATGGGTGTCCATTTATTGTTTTGTTTGAACTTATTTGGATTATGATATAATGATTATTTATTCCAATATTTGCATGTAGTATGGATAATTTTTATAATATTTAAGAATTTAATAATATATAGACCCGAATAGGAAGCATGTTCTAATGAACTGGGCATTATGAGGGTACCAGGTCATTCTCACCTTCCATATACGTACCAAACTTTTCAAACTCATTAGGGGGTTGGGGATTCCTTGGGAATCGAGTCATCTGCCCTTTCTATTTTTTTAAGCCCGTCCAAGTGGTGACTATTTTCTCTGGATTTAGGCACGTGTTCTCAAAGGCCCTGAGCCTAAAAGTATCAAAGTCGCAAGAACCATTTCGTATAGAAGTAGGGGCAAAAATTTCAACTCACAGTGGTCACTCCACTGGGGATATTATTTTATTCTTTCTTATTTTATGATATTGTCTTGTTAGTTTTATATTATTTTATTCTTTCTTATTATGATATTGTCCATTGCATCATTTAGATTATATTATGTGCATGAGTTAGGATGCCCGTGTAATCCATATTGTGTTATGCAAGGTATAGAGTCGTGCATGGCATAACCACTCATAACTTTGTACCTTTTGATATATACTTGCTACAGGAGCCTAAACTTTTTAACTTAAAGACTAAAACTCATGAATTGGCCTAGTTACTTTCCTTAGGTTTTTACCTCAAATGCTTGTTGTTTGACTATGATTGATATATCTTGGTTTGAACCATGGCTAATATGGTTAATTCTTTTTCTAATATGACCTAATTATATTATAAACTTAAAATAATTTTTTATCCTTTAAACCCAAAAAACCAAAACCATTTTCAAAATTTTCAAGATGGTCTTTTTGGATATAAAACCTTTTTAAGATGGATCAAAAATGTTTTTCCACCTTATGGCCCAAACTTAAAAGCCTAAAATTCATTTCTAAAAAAACCTTGTTATAATGGGCTTTGAAAAAATATTTTTTACTTCATCTAAAATTATAACTTCTGCTTAAATGAGCTTACACCTATTTAGGTCAATTATGGGATACTAAAAATTAATTGTGGGCCTAATTTATATAAAGAATTGTTAATCATGGGCTTGTTTGTGGCATAAACCATTAGTTGCCTATTTTCAATTGAGAAATCTATTTATGATAAACCCTTTAATTTAGTTTTAATCCACAATATAATATACAAGCTATCTTTCAGTTGACCAAATGGATTAAAGCTTAATTAGTGGGAGTTATCATGGACTGGTTTCTCTATTTAAAAATACAACTATTGGTTAATTCATTTAAGTGACTTAAAAATGAAGTATCCAACGTTGATATGTTGTTGAACATATACCTCAGAAAAGAGACTCGCCACATGCGCGTGGAAGATATAAGATTGGAAGGGACGTCCTGACTTTACTTGCTTGTTTGTTTGCTACATGTGCACACATGATGTATACATGCATATATGCATTACATTAACCTTTTCTGGCTCACAGACCTGGTGTACGACAGTTTACGGGCTTATGATAACCCAGCCTATGACTCAGAATTCAGTGAGAATTCAATTAGTTTCACATCAAAAGCAATGAATCCTGAGCAAATTCATAAGATGGTAATTGATGCCATTAACTCCAAGATAGAAGAATTGAAGGGGGCCCTAGCTGAGACTATGAGAAGCCAACTACTTTCACTATTAGAGGATAACAATGTTAAAGCATCTACTAGTAACAAAAAGCAAAAGGATAAGGGAAAGGCTAAGATAGTCAAAGTGGCCTTTGATTAAGACAAAAAAGCTATGGATGATGATGACTGGGAACAATACTTTTAGGATCAACAAGAGGACAAGAAAGAAAATAAGACTACATAAAAGAAAGTTGAATCCACCGATGTCAAGAAGATGATTGCTGATTTGGAGAAGAAGTTTAAGAAGAAGCTAAAGGCCGAAGAAGTGTCAGAGGTGGACAAGTTATTTAAGCAAGATGAAGAAGTTTCTTACAAGTTCAAGATGTCATCTTTCTCTAGGTACAACAATGTACAAGTAATCCTTACTTGCATGTTAAGCAGTACATCACAACTATGTAGTCTGCTAGAGCTACTAAGGCTCAAACTCTAAACTATTTCATACTCTCATTGGATCCTGTTGTGCAAAACTAGTTCAACACCTTAGAGCAAATTACCTAAAAGGATTGTGATATGTTGTACAAAGCCTTCATTCAATAATATGGGTATAATATCAAATTGGAAGTGACCTTAATGGAGGTGAAAAATATCAGATAGAAGCAAAATGAGAATTTTGTTAACTATGTGAAGAGGTGGAGGAATAAGGCTGCACTACTTAAAAAGAGGCTTGATGAGTCTGACCAGATTAGGATGATAGTGAGAGGTGTCCTACCTAATCTGCGTAAACAAATGTCTCATACTCTCATAAGAGATTTTAAAGATCTTCTCTAAGCTTGCTTGCAAATAGAAGAATGAGAAAGAGAGAAGAATCATTTTTCTGGAAGAATGAGTAAAAGGGGAAGTTATCAGTCTAGCAGTTAGGATACACAAAAGTCAGTGGATGTCAAAGCAACAATTGGTCAAGCATATAGAAGATAATTTTCAGAGTTGGGGAAATCTTTATCTGGCATTTTCAATAAGTTACAGAAGAATGGGCTATTATCGCTATTGGCTCCCCGACCTTTGCTAAATCCTTGGCCATCAAGCTTTGATGCCATGACCTTTTATCAATTTCATCAAGTGCAAGGGCATGAGACAAATAGATGTGTTTGCTTAAGACATGAGATCCAAGCCTGAAAAACCCAACACTAAAAGCAATCCATTACCTAAGTTTGGAAGAGTAACACCACCAGCAACCTTCATTATATTATTTTATCCAAGATCAGCTTAAAGTCATGTTGCTTTTCACTTTAAGTCTTAGATCGTTCAAGCAGGAGGCAAGACTGTAGACCCTTAATTTTGGACCTAATCCAGTCCAGCCCTAATTAAAAGGAAGTTAGATCCAGTCTAAAGGTTTAAACCAATCTGGAATAATTTTATAAGCCTAAAATGGTTTGGTACAATATTAAAGTCCCAAGACAAGTAAGCCCAGGCCCAAATTTTATCAAATTGACATGCCCGATTCACCACATGCCTTGCCTAGGGTGAATTAGCATGGCCAATTCGCCATAGTCCCATGCCTATGGCTTACCTGTGGCGAATTGGCCAGGCCAATTCACCACAGGCTCGTGGCTAGGGAGAATTGGCATGGCCAATTTGCCACGATTCCTAATTGAGAGTGGACTTTATCTTAATCGTCGGATGAAGTGTATTAGGGCTTTGATTTGCCCATAAATAACAAGGTTTTAATATTCACCCAAAAACCCTAATTCCATCAAAAACCCTAAATCCAAATATCAAAACCCTAATTTCCCAAACACCAACCTCAAAACCCAAATTTTCATATCCAAAGCCCTAAAATCCTAATTTTCATATCCAAAGCCCTAATTTCCAAATTAAGACCCTAAAATCATATAGTTAACTTTATAAACCCAAAATTTAACATGCAAATGCCAATTTTGTATATTTTATGCTTTAAACCCCTAGTTTTGATTATTTAATTTGTTAAATGCTTTTATGATTGATGATTTATTTTATTTGATTATAATAGAAGTTTTGTTTTTATTTAAATGATTTAATTTATTTGGTTACTAATTTGTGATAGTGGATAAATTTAGTTTATATTTTGCAAAGATATTTAAACTTTTGCTATATATTTATACTTATCTTGGCATATTTTTGCATAGGATATAAGTTAAAGAGAAAACAAGAAGAAAATGAAGAAAGTTGCAAGAAACTGCTGAAAAAGAACTGAAAAGAGCCTCGGGTGTAACCCTTGGACAAGGCTTGTGCCCAAGGATATTTGATACTTGAAGATTTTATGGGTCAGCTATGAATTTTGATTTGTTTGGGTTATTTGAGATACAATTTTTGAGCAGACATTAAGGTGGAATTTTATTAGGTGTTAAATTCTATTTTATTTGTAATTTTTTTATTTTCATTTTCTTAATTAGGGTAGAAAACCAATATGGTATAAAAGCTAACTTATTGGCAGCACTGTTCACGATTTTACAGCGGCCATTAATATAATTTCAGTTTTCTTTTCTAAGAGCATGTGTAACTATACTTAAATTCAGTTGAAGGGATAGTCAAGATTATCAATTCGTCAAGAGTTGTGAGATCTAATCAATTCTTCTTTTATTTTCTTTAAATTCAATATTTATATTTTTTCTGTAGCTTATTACTATTATTATTTTGCTAGTTAAACAATAGGACTCATTGATTAATTAGTTAAATAAATATTGCTATTCAAAACTAAGAATCCGTAATTGTTCTTTATCTTTTGATACTTGTGGCAATTAGACATAGTACTAAAAAGATGCATAATCTAATTTAAATAAATTTTGCGATAGAATTTATTAATTAGAATTAAGTTCTTCTAAATCTTAAGTTTGTTAGTGGGTTAAATCTTAAAAGGCGTTCCTATAGGATTATTCAATAACAAGGGTTAGTTATAGAGCGTCTCTTGACTAATTTATCACCTAAGGAATGATTGGCTAATGCGAGCGTCTTGGTTGGCTAGAACTAATTTACTGAATAATTAAAGAGAAATATTTTTGTATCAATAATCAGATCTAAGAATTGAAATCAAGATTAATCCCTTTGACTGAAATCATCACTATTATTATTTTTCAATTTTATTTAGCTGCCATTTAATTATTTTTAGTTTTAATTTCAGTTCTAAGTTTATTTTAAATTTCAGATATAAACTCTCCCCATTTATTTTAGTTAAGTTTTATTTTAGGCTATCAAAGAAAATTAATTTTACTAATTAATTTTTCTGAGGATTCAACACCATATTCACCGTTATTACAATTTTAATTTTGCCCAAGAATAGGATTTTATTTTTAGTGGATTCCAAACCCACCAATTTGTTCAAATTTTAAAGTTATAAAAGGCATGTTTGCACTTTGTGGGTGTTTTACCTATTTAATTTGTTTCTTTTATTTTATTTAGGGACCAATATAAGGGGCATGTTTCCACCAATTAGTGGGTATCCCATTTTATTTACTTATTTTTTGCATATTGGACATGGTTATAAGGGTATGTTTTTATCCTTGGATGGGTGCCCATTTATTATTTTGTTTGAACTTGTTTTGATTATGTTATAATGATTATTTATTCCAATATTTACATGTAGTATGGATAAATTTTTATAATATTTAAAAATTTAATAATATATAGACATGAAAAGGAGACCAATTCCAATGAACCGGACGTTATGAGGATGCTGGGTCATTCTCACCTTCTCCATACATACCCAACTTTCCGAACCCATTAGGGAGTTGGGAATTCCTTAGGAATCGAGTCATCCATCCTTTTCTATTTTTCCAGCCCGTCCGGGTAGCGAGTCCATTTTCTTCGAGTTTAGGCTCGTGTTCTCTAAGGCTTTTAGCCTAACAATGCCGAAGTCGCAAAAACCATTTCACATTGGAGTGGGGGCGAAAATCTCTACTCACAATTATCATAGAGAAAGATGGGAAATGTTAACAATGTCAAAATATAAAGGGGGGCTTGGCTTTAAAGATTTTGAATTATTCAATTTTGCCTTATTGGCAAAACAGTGCTGGAAATTATTTATTGAAATTGATGGTATATGGTTTAATATTATGAAATCTCTATATTTTCCTACTACAAACGTTTAGGAAGCAAAAGTAGGAAGTATACCTTGCTGTCAGTAAGAAATTTCATTGTGGGAGGTATAAGATGGCTCATGAAGAGAGGCAATTAGGTATGCATATGGGGTGACCCTTGGGTACCAGATTTACCAAAATTTAAAGTTTTTCCTATAAGACCAGCCAATGGGGGGGCCTTACTGAGTTTCAAATTTATTAAATAACCAAGATGATTGGAATTTGAACATGATTTCATTTATTTTACTAATCTATAAACATCTACCATTATGAAAATAGTTATGAAAAATGTAGCTAAATCTGACAAGATTATTTGGCATCCAAGAAAACATGAAAAAATTTCAGTCATATTAGTCTATCAATATTTGAACAATATGAGGGATATCTCAATTCATTATAATGGTGTTAGTGTAACTCAGAATGATTATTGTTGATACATGTTATGAAAATTGAAAATTCCTCCAAACTTACAAAATTTTCATTGGAGAGCATGTGCCAATGCTCTTCCAATATGCATGCTCTTCCAATATGTGCTAATATGTTTGAGAGGAATCTCATTAAATCTAAAACTTTCCTAATCTGTAACATGGCATAGGAATCAGCTGTTCATATTTTTTTTTATGTGATCACTGTCGAGCATCTTGGCTATTATCCAATATTGGGCAAAGACCTATAACATTTAATACTTCTACATTTATGTGTCGGTGGTTTGATATTTTGATGAATTTGAAATTTAATAACTAATTAGATGTTTTAGCGAGAATAGCCTGCTTATGCTGGAGCTGGTGAAAAGCAAGAAATAAATTCTTTTTTAAAGTTATTACACAAGATCCTATATTTAATGTACATCAAGCCTCCTCCTTATTGGTTGAATACTCAAAAGCTCAATCTGACAGAAGCTCTCTCTCAATTGATGTGGCTCATGCTACATCTTTCTCCAACCGGATAGGGAATGAGAGATGGTCCCCTCCGCCTCCAGATTGGCTAAAATTTAACACTGATGCCAATTTCACCTCCTCCGCTGACTTTGTTGGTGCTACTATAGTAGTAAGGAACTCAAGTGGTCATGAATTGATGATTGATGCAGTTGCTTATTTGATTCATTCCTTTTCACCTCTTAAAAATGAAGTTCAAGTCATGCTCAAGGCTATATAAAGGGTAGCAAACTTTAATCTGCAGATATGCATCTTTGAATCAGAAAAGTTGCAACTTATTCAAGCCACTAATTCACAAAATTTATGCCCTCATGAGGTTCCTTTGATCATTATAGTTTTGTTTTTGCAAGAAGATCGTGTAATAAGATTGTTGATTAGTTAGCATTAGTAGTTTGTAATTCAAAGCTTAGTCATGATTGGCTATATAATTGTATACCTTTAATTTTGGCCTTAGATAAATATGGTCAAATTTCAAAAGCCTAAACAATTCTGGTCTCAATTGAAAAATACCTTATCAAATCCAATTTTGATTTAAAAAGCCCAAATTGAACCAATGCCAATTAAAAGCCCAATTAAAGCTTGAATTACAAAAATAGTTCTAAAAGATCATGTCGAATTGGCCATTTTCATGGCTAATTGGCCATAACCCGGTGCTTTAATTTTTTAATTCTACTTAAATTTGGGCTTATTAAGATAAATACAAGATTTTGTGATACGATTTAGACTTTCCAACTAAATTAGGCAAATGTAAACCTAATTAACACTATAAATACAAAGCAATTAATAGAGGATGGGAGAAAGCAACATCAGACAATAACAAAAAAATGAGAGCAAAATAAAATCAGAGACAGAGAGCAAAAATAAAGGAAGCTTGAGACACAATAGCCAAACCAAAGCTTGTTTGACTCAAATCAATTGTAGAACTTCAAGGCAGAACCCTACATTAATCTTTACAAAGGGATTCTGCAATTGAAAAAGGCTTGGGTTGTTATTGTTTGGTGGAATCTACAAAGAAGGTATGATCTTCTCAACCAAATCTATTATTTAACTTAATTGAGTGTCATCCTTATTTAGTTATGCAAATTCATTGTGTTTTTAACTTATTATTAATTTAATTCTATTTACATCGTGATTCAAAACCATAATTTTATAAACCAACTTCAATTGCATGTTAAGGCCCCAATCTGATTAACAAAACTCTAGTTTTAGGATTAAACTCTAAATTATGATTTAAAACCCTAATTCAATTACGATTATGGCAAATTGTTCAAATGTAAATATCATTATTTTGTTATTAACATGATTAATAAAATATATCTTGGAGGAAACAACTCATTCAACAAGTATGGTAAATCGTTTATCTTTCAGGGGTACTGTCCCCCTTAACCCCCGCCTGCTAACTGGCTAGCGGGACTATCGTATGCGTTGCGCCTTATATTTCGTTAATGGATTAATATTAAGATATATTTATGGATTGCAATTTTTGTGATTAATCTTAATTTTCTTTTAATTAAGTCCTAATTTTATAATTCTTTATATGATGATTATTTATATTTTTGTAGAATATAATTTTTATTAATTAGGTTGTAAAATTGTAAAAGACATGTTTTCAATCTGTGGGTGCTTTATTTAATTTGCTTTTTTTATTTAATTTATATTTGAAGATTAATGTAAGAGATATATTTTCACTCTTTTGTGAGTGTTCCATCTTACTTTATTTGTATTATGGACATTTAAACATTATGATGGCATGTTTCTATCCTCGAATATGTGCCTATTTTATTGTTTGTTTATTTAATTTATGGTATAATTATTTTTACATTATTTATCTTCAATTATTTGTAATATGAATAATGTCATAATAATTTAAGAATTTAATAATATTTAGACCTGAAAAAAAGATCGGTTTTAATGAACTGTGCATTATCATGGTGCTGTGACATTTCTCACCTTCCTCATGTGCACCCAAATTTCGAAACCCAGGAAGGATTAGTGATTCATTAGGAATCAAGTCATATACCCTTTCTATTTTCTTTCAGGCCTGTTCAGGTAGCGACTGCTATTCTCCAAACTTAGGCTCGTATTTTCTAAGGCCTATAGTATAATAGTGCTGAAGTCGCAAGAATCATTCCACTAGGAGTGAGGGCAAAAATTATCACTGACAATAATTCTCCTCAAAAGCTTCATAGGTTATATCTGCTGGACTTTTCTTCTTCTTAATCAATTCTAATACTTTCAGTTCAAAAAAAATTGAGAATACACATCCAATTGTACCTAATAGTCATTTGGACTAGATACTAGATCGACGATTATATGAAAGAATTAATGTCACAACACACATATTGATATCTTGAGTACTCTCATAACTAAAATGTCTAGTACTAGTCACTTAGGTAACAGTTTTTCACCGTATATTAATTTATATATTTTTTTCACCCCAAACCTAAATGGGATTACCTTAGTAAAATCCTATATATAAGGGGAGTGATTAATAAAATGCAACACAACAACTACAAAGAAAACAACAAATCTTAGCTGCATTACTTTAATTAATAATTAGCTGGTTCAGGTATGTTTATGCAAATATATAAGACAACGAGGTCAATTTATTACGTATCAATTAGCTAGAATCCCACTATATAAAAATTTCTATGCATCCTTCAATATCTTGCTTAGTAGCAAAGTGCTGAAGTAGGCGGCACTTCCATTATTATCTGTAACATCATGCTAATAATCAAATTAAAAACCAACTAAAACAAAAGGTTGATTACAAGAAAAACAGACGCCATGCATGGTCATTAAATCATATAAAATTACATGGCAGAATTCACGGATTAAAAAAAAAAAACTAATAATGTGTATCAGAACAAAGCATTGCATGAAAATATGATAATTTTCATTTGGCAGAAGGCAATGGAACTTAGTTTCTCCATTTCCTATAATTTCATTATTAGAGCATATGAACCTTTCTAATATCTCCTTTTTATTCACCTTTTTTGCATCTCTTTCATAAAAGAAATATATATATATTATTTCTTTTATGGTGTTTTAAAAATTTAGTTTTAATAGATATTAATTAGACAAGCATAAATTACTTATAAGAAATATATGGTGTTTAATAAAACTGAAGATTAAATTATTGAAAATTTAAGTGTTGAATAATATTAAGGATGCAATTCTTAAATTATAAAAATATTTAAAAATTTTAATCACTTATTATATTTATACAACATTTAAATTTTAAAATTTTAATTTTTGAATAATTTTTATTTTAATTAAAAAAACTTTAAGACTATATTATTTTTTTTTATAAATTATTCTTTTAGAGTCTAATCGAATAAGATCACAATGGCAGTAAAAAATTTTTTTATCGAATTATAATATAATTATATATTTAAAATTTGAATTTAAACTCAAAACTTGATAAAATTAAAATAATTTTTTATTAATTGATTTACCTGTTTAATAGTTTTAAGGCTATATTATTAAATAACTCAAAATAATCAAATATTAAAAATTATAATTTTATACAGTCAAATGTCACATTCGATGCCTGCTAGTAATTAACCTTTTACGTTTTTCTAACAAAAGTGAATATTGTTGTTCGAGCTGGCACTAATCCCTCAAGCAAATATCACAGCTTTAATAATTAAATTTTGTCATCCAACCCCTATAATTAAGTTTGAATAATTTTTTTTTTCAATTAAACATATATTTTAAATATTTTACAGTGTCAAAAAGATAGTTATATGCTTAAAAATTTCTTAAAATATTCAATATTAGTTATCGAATTAAACAACCATCGTGATCAACCATTACTATAGTCTAGCTTAAATAATTTATATAATCATGATAAATCTGTTTTACATTTAAGTTTCAATTTTTTTTGTTCTCAATCTCAAGTTTAATTCATAGTTATTGACATTCCAATCAATTTCACAAGCCCAAACCCAATTAATGAGCTAATTTCTAGTAAAGCAAGTTTGAAGGACCGACCAACTTTTGGACTTAGGTTATGAGACTCTCTCTATCTCTCATAATATATATATACATTGAAAAATTTTGGAAAAAATACAAACTCCACTATATTTTTAATTTTTTTTTACTTTTTTACCATAATTATTTTAATCATTTTACTATAAATTCATAATATTATAAACTCATTCTAAACTCATTGTAAACTATAAAAATCTTATATTTTGATAAATATTTTATAAATTCTGGTATTTTGATAAACGTTTTATAAATATGGTAAATTTTAAATTATTTTTATATTTTTGTCAAAAGCACAAAAATTTTTATTGATTTGAATTTATTGGCTTTGATTTAGTTTGAAAATCATATTCAGACTGCACCAATTATATCATATAGCTTCAATTTGCTCTTGTTATATATAATTATTTGGTATATAAAATTAAAAATTCTAACAATATTATAATTTCTCAAAAATAATATCGAATCCAAACTAAAATTATATAATTTTATGGTAATAATGTTCTTAATTTGAAAAGGTGGATTTGTTTTTTTGAGCAAGCTTGAAAAAGTGGATTTTATTCAATAATATTTGTTTAATTTTTCAAATGATTTTTCTCCTAGATTTAAATATTAATAATATAACTTTAAATAAAAATATCTTTTTCACAAGTTAGATTCAACTATTGATCAAATAACACAAAACAACAAAAAAAAAAAAAGAAGATAGATACACCTTAAAAATATATAAAGAAATTAAAAAAAAATCTATCAAAAAGAAAACATAAAAAATCAAATATGCTTAAAATAAGAATAAATTTAAAAATAAATGATACATGTAGTGTTTTGGTTTTATAATTTTAAACTTCTTTTATATATATATATAACAGAAGTTCAAAGATAGTTTTCATTCATTTTCTGTTGAGACCCATAACTTCGCTGCCCATCCATTAGAATGCTTTTCATTTTCTGTTTCTTCTCAACAACTTTAATTAAAACAAAGTAAATTAATTTTTATTTTTTGTTAATTTATGTCTTCCCACAAGACAATTTATTTAATCTTTGTTAAAAAAAATCAAAAATAATCAGATAAGACTAACATTTTACAAATTAATATTTCTGTCATTTCAACCTAATCTCCGATCAAGACACATCAGGAGAAAGATGATATTACTTATGAGTCAACTAAAATTATAAATTAATTATCTATTCAACTTTTGAATATTAAATGCTCAATAAATATTAGGATTTAATGAGTTAGTAAAATGTCAACTAAAAATATTTTTTGTCAAAGTAAATAATTAAAAATTTCAAAGCTAATTAATAATGGCGAGGTAGTTGGTCTTTTGGTTGTTAATATTAATGGTTGGTGAAGTTGGGGCTCCAGCTGAACTTAAAGCTATGCTTCACTTCATTTGTTTACAGTTGGGAAGATGAGTTTGTGGGCAAGTTCTGGTAAAAGTGGACTCTAAGGTGGCCACCTATAATTTATACCTATATATTCTTTATTATGTGTATTATATTTTTATCTCAACAAGAAATATTTTTTAATACAAAATATATTTTCATTATCAAAAAATATATTTTTAAAATACAAATAAAATTATATAATTTTAAAATATATATAATCAAATAAAATTAATGAATTTTTA
Source organism: Garcia nutans (assembly GCA_947685225.1). Classification (NCBI taxonomy): domain Eukaryota; kingdom Viridiplantae; phylum Streptophyta; class Magnoliopsida; order Malpighiales; family Euphorbiaceae; genus Garcia; species Garcia nutans. The sequence goes on from CANTUV010000007.1 coordinate 59,875,436, forward strand.
TAAATTTTTTTATACAAACAGTAGATAATACTAATATATCGCGGATAATCTAGTTTTCATAGCGACTCTCATTTTATCTCACATATGTAGAAATATATAGAATTATCTTCTATAAAAAAAGATGCTTCCGTTTGAGAAGCATAAAATTTTTTTATTAAAGAATAATAAATCTCTATTTGAAGAGAACACATAACTTTCAAATAAAAAATAATAAAAATTTATATTAAAATTTTAAATTTCATTCATTTTTATTTTAAAATATAAAAAAAATATGAAATTAAACGTTAAATTTCAAATTTGCTATGAAAACTATTTTGAAAACAAATTCTAAAACAAAAATACACAAAATTGAAGAAAACAATAATACAAAAATTTAATTAATAGTTTAGAAAGAAAGGTAAAAAAAAGAGAGGAGATTGTCACTTGTTAATAAACTGAAAATAATTTTATTCTGAAATTAAGATGGGAAAAAACCTATATAAAAAGATATTTAATTAATATAATTTTATATTTTTAATTAAATAATATATACATATATATTTTATAAATTTATATAGCCAATATATATATATAACTGCTATTTTTGACACATGCGGTAGCAATTAATAAAATATCATCTGTACTGTTAACAAGAGAAAATATTTGTATTCCTAAAAATCACATTCTCTCCATATGTTTTATTATATAAATTATTAACAAAGAAAAAAAATATTAATAATTGTCTTTCTAAATATCATATTCTCTTATTTTTTCAATATTAATAATCAAAATATCAATGGCCAAAATTTTAAAAGATAATAATAAAAATAAGATGAAGGTTTAAATTCATCATTGAAGACAAAAAAAGAAAATTTGAAAGTGTCTATAGTGTTTTATACTTCCGTCTAATTTAATTTTTTTTTAATTAATATTTTATTTCTTGAATAAATGCGTTATTCAGGGAGAATTTTTTTTTTCACAAAATAACATTCAATCTCTCTTTTATGTCTGTCCAATATTTTGTTTATAATTTTTTAAGATTAAACATTTTTATAAGTTGATTTTTATTTAAAATTTATTTAAATATTAAAACATCTAAAAAAGTAAAATAATAATAATTTTGAATACTTTATTTGTAATTATCTTATATGTATATATATATATATGTATATATATTGTACTAAAAGTTTTAAAACTTTATTTTTGAACTATATTTTGTATATACTTTAGTAATGTTTACGTTTAGCCTCTCTAATTTTTTTAGAACTTTTTTTACATGCATTTCATGATAATTTATATAAAAATAGTATATATAAATATTTTTATTATATAATTATGGTATTCAAAAATTTAAGAATTTTTATTTTTCTTTATTAGATTATATATATGTATATTAATTTCATAAATTTGGAAATTTTGATACTGCCATTGTAGCGATTATATGGAACCTTTAAGGATTTTGACATATACCTTAATTAATGACGTGATCCTAAGACCAATAAGGAAACATAGTCGCCATTATTTTTTTTTATCGGAAATAAGAAAATAACATTAAGAAATAACCCACAATACAAACCATTCTTTATATGAGTGTGAGAGACCAAATAAAGACACAAATTCACATAATAACATCAAATTTTCCCTAAGAATACAAGTCTCAGACCCTAAAAAAGAAATCTCCTTGCATAAAAACTGCCTAAACTAATAGAAAGGCCAACAAAAAATGGCAGGGCAACAGCCCAGAAGCACCACAACCAACCAATAATAGTATCAACTAACCCCAGATATTAGAGAAATGAGGGAAAAGTGGGCCAAAAAAGGCATATCTGGGACTCGTGAACTAGCAGCTTTGATAAGAAACTGAAGGAGAGCTGAGGGAAGAAGGTAAACTGCTCCAAAGATTGGTCAAAAAGCAAGAGTTTTGACCAGAGGACCGGCAGAAGGCAACGCACATCGACTTGTAGAAACCCAGAGGAAGAAGAAAATTCTTATGAAAACAAAACACTTACCAGAAATCTTGCGTTCCAAAGATGTTCCATTTAAAGAGAAGACCTCCAAAGATGTTCCACCAACCAAAAATAGCTTTTGGACAACAAGAATCTTCCATGGGCAAAAAGGCAAAAAGGCGAAGAAGACTAGATCTAGAAGAAAACATGTATAAAACCATAAAAACAAATAAAATAACAACAAAAAACGATATAAAAGACTAACAAACAAGAGATTAATGTTTTTTACCGTCCATTCCAGCTCAAGGCCAAGAAAAAACAGGAGCGCCTCTAGCTAGAGAGAAAAAATGAATTTTCAAAAACCGAGCCTACCAAGCAATGAATTAACATGGTAGCTATTATATTACAACATTATTACGGGCAAACAATGGATAGTGAAGAAAGCAATTTGTACAGAGAAGGAAACATAACAAGTTAAGGTTGTCTTTGAGATGATTTTTGTTTTTTATTTTAATTTTTTAAAAACAAATAAATAAAATGCATTCCACGATATTATTAAGTTTTTAAATTTTCTTTATTAAATAAAAATTATTTTCACAGTAAATATTGAATCCATAAAATATAATTTCGGCGATTTTGGTTTTAAGAAAATATTTTATTCAACAATTTTTTTTAATACAAAGATTAGTTTTTTTTTTCTTTTTGAATTGTAATTTTTACAGTTTTTCTAAATATTTTTTGTATTTTCTACATGCATTTTTTACTCTTTTATTCTTTTAGAAATTTAATCATAAAGATTATAGTTGATGTTTGTCTTTTTTTTAATTTTTAATTTATTTTTTAATAATTAATATTTTAATTATGATATAGTTTTTAAAAATATAAAATTTATTTCTAAAATATAAAGCAAAAACTAAAATAATTTTTAATTTAAAAAAAAAATTGAAAACTGAAAATCTACAACTGAACGAAGTCAAGCCAATCATATTATCAAACGAATTTGGTTTTCATGTGCTCAACTATTGAAGTAGCATAATTAGAAAATTTTATTTGGAGTGAGAATTAACAGAAAAATAAAATTTTAATTTTCTAATTTTTAATAATCAATTATATTTTTAAAAAAATATATTTTCAATTAAATAAAATTTTATTATTTTTTTATTCATAGAATGAAAATAATTAAAACAATTTTAATATTTGAAAAAATATTTATAAAAAATTAATTTTGAAGAGAAAATTTAAAATTTTAATTAAAAATATAGCTAATTATGTACATTTCCAAATAGGTTGAAGAGGGAAGACTTTGTTTTTCCCCTTGATGATGCCCTTGTATTTAAGGATCTTTTATCATTTATGGGTAGATTAATTAAATTACTGTGATCCTCCTTGAAACTTTATCTAATAGTTAATTCCTTGTCTTATGTATACATACATACATATATATATATATATAAAGAAATTTATGAAAATCATTTATATTATATGATGGAAACAATAATAATATTTTGCTACTGAGTTGTTGAGGAAGTTTTTTGTGAACTGTTTTGCAAGAAAATAAATTAAAACAATATACAAATCAATAATAGTAAATATTAGTAGGCAGGGATAGCTCAAAAAATTTAAAGGCATAAAGCAAAAAAATAAAAATAAAAATATTATAATTTATTAAAATTCAAAAAACTTATTTAAAATTTATTTAAAATTGCTAACATATTCATTTAAGAAATATTCACAAATATTTTGTATTTTATTTTTTTTTATTTATGAAAAATTTATCAAGAGCTCTTTTAGAGATTGCATTAAATTTTTAATTCTCTTCTTTTTTTTTTTTTTTTGAAATTTCGAATAGTCAGATTCATATTTTCTAGTTGATGTAATTAAATTTTTATAATTTATAAGCAAATAAACTTAAAATAACAAAAAAAAAAATTTACTTCGATGGCTGTAAGTTGAATAACAGGAGAAAAGATCTCGTTGAAGTCAATATCTTCCTTTTAACCACCAATCTTACATGATATCTTTCTACTTAAGTATTGCCATCTCGTTTGATCTTGTAGATCTACTTGTTACTGATGGCTTTCTATCTAGGTGAAAGTAGAACAAGTTTCCAAGTTTTGTTTTTATTCATGGCTTCTATCTCTTCACGCACTACTGTCATCCATAGAGAACCATCAAGATCATTGATAGCCTCATGAAAAATTAATGGCTCTCCATTTTCTATTAGAAGACAATATGTAACATGGCCATCCATTTCATCATTTGAATGCTAAGTTGGTTTCTTCATCTATGTGTTGATCTTTGAATTTTTCCTATCATTAGCCTTGACCATTTCTTGTTTCTTATGCTCTATTGCTACTTTAGAAGAAACTTCTTATTTTGATTGTCTTCTATTTGAACTGTCACAGTCTCCATTAAAGTGCTAGCCTATCTTAGCAATTCATCATTTGCATATATCACATCTCCACCGATGATAACCTTGTGGATAGTGGGATCCCACAAGTAATACCCCTTAACTCTATCAGCATGTCACAAGAATATGCATTTCTTGGACTTTGGATCCAACTTTGTTCTTTCTTAGGAATTGAAGATTATATATGTCAAACATCTAAATATATAAAGAGAAGAATAATCACTTAGCTTTCCTATCCATATCTCCATGGACTTCTTCAAATTAATGGTCATTGATAATGATCAGTTTATTAAATGGTACGCAGTGTTGACTGAATCTGCCTAAAATGACTTGGCTAGAATTGCAGCCTTTAACATTGCCCTTATTCTCTCTGGTAGAATGTTATTCATTAGCTATACAACACCATTTTTGTTGGCGGTAATGATAGTATCTTGTGAATATATTGAAAAAAATAGATTGGTAAATAAGATGACTTTCTAGTATTTCAATTCTAGTTTTAGCATTCTGTATAAAAGAATAAGAATGTCTATGCAACGTCAAATTGTCTTCGAATACTCTCTTATAAGCAAAAAGCTAAAAAATTGTCATCCATATATTCTCCTCCTTTGTCCATCCTCAAACACTTTATCTTGTTTCCAGATATAGGTTATATTTGCTCTTTCTGAATACTGGAAACTCATCTAACTTCTTCTTATTTGGAAATACCTATAATCTTTTAGAGTAGTCATCATTAAATGACACAAAATAGTTTGCCACTCCCAGAGATGAAATTAGTGATTCCGACACACAGAATGAATCAAGTTTAGTTTTTGCTTCTAGCGTCAAATCTACCGAACATCAATTTATGTTACTTGTTAGTAGCACAATCCTCATAAAAGGCAAAGAAAATTATTTAAGCCTTAGAAGGAGATTACATTCTAAAAGAACCTTTGATCCTCTTTCGAATATATTACCCAACTTGTGATTCCACATTGTTATAGAGTATTTTTGGTTAATAGCTGCAACCGCTGTATCTACCTCTTTCAACGTATCTCCCAATAGCAAAAATAGATTCATAACAATCTTTTGAGCCTTCATCACTGTAAGCTTTCCTTTGATAATTTTGATTAATACATCTTCTATGTAATTCTGAAATCTAGTTATCTAAAAGACAATAGGTTCTTTCTCAAGCCCTTCACATGTCGTACTCCTTAAATTGTGCACGTTGTACTATCAAACATTTTTATTTTGATAGTACCAATACCAATAATCTTCAAAGTGCAATCATTTCCATGCACATAAACACCTCTAGAGACATGTTTATATGTTAAAAACCAATCTCAATGAGAAGTTATATGCCTTGTAGCTCTTGAGTCCATTCTTCATGCATTAATTAGTTGGTTTTATCTTTGGAGTTATTTTCTCCTTCGCTATATAAAATTTTAGAACTACTTACCATACATTCTTGAGAATTTGCTTTGTCAAGACTACTCACTACAATCCTCTTATTGTGCAAACAATCCTTCTTGACATTTCCTCTTTTATCACAATTGTAGCATTAGACTTTTCTCCTTCTTGACTTGGACCTATCATGATGTTTACTGCCACTAGGGCCATATTCCATTGAATTTCCTCTCATCATCGGTAATAACTCCATTTGTGAATTTACTAATCTGCCTTCCTTGCTTTTGCCCCTTGACTCCTCTTATAGCAGAATAATTGATACAACATCATTGAAAACTAGATAGTCCATGAGAAGATTATTTGTAAAGTTGATAATGAATTAATCATATAAATATGGCAAACTTTAAAGTAGAATTTCAACATGTTCATTCAAGGCTATTTTGCGATCCAACACTGAAAGTTAAGAAAATAGAGTATTCAAATTTTTGATGTGATATGTCACTGAAGTGATTCATTCATTTGAAGAGTAGATTCTTCTATTTGAGAATATCTTATTGGGAAGTGGCTTGATCTCATTTAATTTTGTGAGTGGGTCTTAGATTTCCTTTATTTCTTCTTTTTAACAACACTTGATAGTATTGAATATGCTAGTCCTAGGATAATATTGAATATGCTAATCCTAGGTGCAAGTTGGCAACAATGTTATTATCCATTTTCCTCTATTTATCTTTTATTATTGCTTTTGGTGTATCTCTTTGAATTGTTGCTAGGCAGTTTTTTTTTTTTCAAGATTGCCTTCATCTTTAATTTCCACAATGAGAAATTACTCTCATTGGACTTCTTTATCTCATCTTGTTGATTTTGATTTGTTTCTCCATTAAACTGGCACTTACTATTTACTATAAACAGTAATTATGAAATTTAACTTTCCTCCAAAATTTCAACCTAATTTTGATACCACTTATTAAGTTGATGTGGAATCATTTATGAAAATTTTGGCAAGAAGGTAAATTGAAACAAAATACAAATCAATAACAGTGAATATTAATAGCAATATTAGCATATGACTCAACCAATCATATAGCTGAATAAGGTGGCAAAGTCAACCGTATAAAAAGTTAGATGGTGTAACCAAAATAGGAGGAAATGCCTATCATATAAAATGGTTGAGATAAAAGTTGCTAGAATACCATAATATTAAATAAAATAGAAGAATTTAATTACGAAAGAATTTAAATACTCTCTTTAATAAGAGAACATCATTCTCTTTTATAATTAGAGAATTCATAAGAGAAAATATATTGGAGAGACTATTATAGAAAAAAATCATTTTATTACTATTATTTTTTATTATTTTTGGAAATATTTTTTCCCTTTATCTATCTTTTTTTTTCTCACTCACCTCACACAATTGCACTCACTCTCACACACATTCAATAATAATAATATCGCATGTAACAATAGAAGGCAGAGAGGTTTTTTATAGACCTCCCCATCAACTCAGCCAAACTAACTTTGGCCAAGTCGGTTAACATTTGCATGACAAGTGTTTCTATCACAAAAAAAATTTATATAAATTAATGTATTGGAAACTAAATTACTATATGAGTATCATAGCCTATTGTATGCACAATCACAATTCAATAATTAGATAATACCTAAATCTAAATAATAATTTATAAAATTCAAAAAAAAAAAAAAACAGGATAACAAAGCTCAATATATGGATATTATTTAGGATTTGCTCAAATTTGAGGTTTCCAGGACCTTTAATCACATATTTAATGAATTAAATAGCTAAAATAGCTAATGCATTTATCACTTTTTTTTTATAGGAATGGTCACAATTTGATTAATTAAATTATTAATTTCAATTTTTAAATTTTTTTAAGTCAAATCAAATCATAAATAAATAATTAGACGATTATCAATTAACTATTTAAAATAAACAATCAAATTGATTATCAATTAACCATTTAAAATAAATAATTAACTGATTTTTTTATTTTAAATCGTTTTATTATACACGCAAAAAAAACTTAATATTCAGCAAATTTCATACATATATATATAATCAAATATAGCTCATAAAATAATAAATCTTAATGTTTTGGTTCGATTTTCAATTAACTGTTACCGTTCCTAACTTTTCTCCATTTATTGATTCAAATTGGCAATTTAGGGATAGAAAATTTTCAATTGAATTTGATCTATTAGTAATTACCAACAAATATTCACAAACATGAGTATATATCAGAAAAAAAAAATTGTCGATAAAATAGTACCGCTTGCTGATAGATTTTCGCAATAACGGTAATATATGTGGAATTTACTCACAGATTATCAATTTGTCAGTATTTTTTTAATATTTGAGTTAACATTTTTAAATTTTATTGATAACAATCTATTTTATCGATAAATTATGTGAAATATACCAAAACAAAAATTTTGTCAATAATATTTATTTAAATATATTTATAGAAATATGTTTAATTTTTAGAAAATATATAATAAATTTAATTTATGTAAAAATATATTTATTTGTATTTTTTAATATTTGTTTAAATTTTTTTATAAAAGTTACCAATGAAAACATGTTATGTATCTTTACCAATATTTTTAAAATCGAAATCGACACAGAACTAGATTGATGATTGGTTTATGGTTCAATTGAATTGACTTCGGTTTAATACTATAATAATATTATAAATTTTTTATTTATAGATATTAATAAATATTTGAAAATCATAAAAATTTTAAAATAAAAATTTAAAAATAATAAAAATATATTTTATTTATTAAAAATATCACATATTAAATATAATTCATATAAAAAAATAAATATAAAATATTTTTTTTTATCTAATTTCTATAAAAAAAATAATTAAAATTTATAAAAATATAATTTGACCAAACTAGTTTTGATCAATTTTCTGTAAATCTAATTTTTAATAATTTTAAATTATACTAACCTCCGGTTATCAGTTAACTCGTTCGATCGGTCACATCAATCTAGTCTTAAGCATTCATCCTGGTTGAAAAAAATTTTCAATAATTTATCATTTTCTACACTTTAAACTTCATTTTCTTATTGGATGAATAACAAAGATTATTATGATTTACTAACTTGCCATCTAAAACTTCCTAACTGACCTTAAATAATTTGAAATCTCTATCAATTTTGAATAATAACAATAATAAAAGAAGAAGAATCTGAAAGACAGAACAAGAAGACGTCTGAACGAATGAATTGAATTTTTAATTAATAAAAATACATCTATGATGCAATTTATAAAATATATTAAGTTACAGATTGTTAATGTTGCATTTTAATAAAATTTGAAAGCAAAATTATGTGGTAGATGAGATTTACTTAATTAATAAATTCTCAAATCAAATCTAAGCATGTCCAGTGGCGAAACCACTCTTTAAACAAGGGGAGCAACTGTCCTCTTTTATTTTTTAAGAAAAAAATTATACATATATTTTTTTATTAAAATTTTAAAATTTTTATTTACCTCCTTCAAAGTTTTTACTTGTCCCCTTCAAACTCATTAAAAATTAATGTAAGATTAAAATTTTTATTTTTTTAATATATTTTTACTTTTTACTTTTTTATTTTTATTTTATTATTTATACTTTTAACATTTTATCATATAAAAAATAATTATAATTTTTTTTATCTATAAAAGAAATTTTTATATATTAATTTAAAAAATTTATAAAAAAAAACTATTATTTATATTATTTTTAATATATATAATATTTTTTATTTTTACCCTCTTCTATTAAATTTTTAACTTCGCTCCTGAGCATGTCATATAACATAAGAGCATCTAATTCATGATCATATTATATATATATATACATATAATGGTATAATTTATTTATTTATTTATAATTTACTAAATAAAAAAAAAAAAAAGAGAAGTTGCTTTTTTTTTTTTGTCCACAAAGAGCTCTTGGCAGTTGGAAAATAACAGTAACGAGAAAGGCATGCCCCTTTATTAATGGCATTGCCCTTCAGCCAAGCTTTTAAGTTATTATATTGGCATCTGAAAAGACAGCTTTGTCCTTGTTCACCCCAAATTTTAGAACCCATTAATTTCATTAATTTATTCATTTTATGATTATCGCAGTCTTTTTTTTATGAACAGAATTGTTATCATATTCTTTATGAATACTAATAATAGAGTAATAATCTTTAAACGGTTGTCTCAAGATGCTTTAATCCTTTCTTGACATTTTTATCATTAATTTTTTTTAGTTCACTTGACATTTTTATCATTAATTTTTTTTAGTTCATGATTATTAAAATAAATAAAAATAACATCATCAATTATAAAATAAAAATAATACTCTTTCATAATTATGCTCAACCAATAAACTTATCTTAAATTTTATATGATTGTTTTGAACATTACAATATAGAAAGGGAGAATCAAATTTAAATCTATGTAAAAAAAATACAGTTGCCGTTAAACTTTATTTTAACGTACAAATTTCTTGTAATTTTAATAATTAATTAAATTTTTTCTATATCAATTATGTTATACTTTGAAAATTTAATTATAATACTATATTTTATAATTCTAAGAAGAGTAAATCATATTGATTGTGTTTAAATTTTGACCAAACTTAATATTAATCTCTTTAATTTTATAAAATTTAATTAATTGACACGTTATTTATCATTATAATTTCATTGAAATTTGAACACTAAAACAAAATTTTATAAAAATTATGAAATTATATTAATAACCTAAAGTTATGTTTGACCATTTATTTTATATTGCATAAGATTAATATTGATGGTTTAAATATATATATACATATTTACTTTTTAAAAGTTTTCCACAAAGCAAGTTAAGAATTTAATATGTATACGTTTTTTGTTTTATCAATTAATATGTATACGTTTAGAAGCTATGTATAAATAAAGAAAAAAATTACAATGATACATAAATCTCACAGTCCCACTAGAAAGCACTGTCTTTTTTTTTTTAAATAATAATAATAATAACTTTTTTTTTTTAGTTTATAGGTTTTGAACTTAAACAGAAAACTGGAGGGTTGGCAGATCTTGGGATCGGATATATTAATATAATATGATATTTGCACACAAAGTGCTGATGAGATTTTTATAAAATAAAATCGAATGAAAATATCACACGACAGAGATCCAAAACCCCAAAAATCTGACTCACTTCGACCAATTGGGGATTGCTCTTTGCTATATAAAACAATTTCCAAGATTCTCACCAACTGGAAAATCATACCATAGATTATTGAGTGCATTTATCAAATTGGTTAGTTTATTTGCGCATGATATGCACCATATGAAAACAATAATGAAATGGACAAAAATGGAGATTATTATTATATTAGATATGAGAAAAGCTTTCAAGAGGATTGAATAGAACGTTTTGGGTTTTGAAGCATAATGGTTGAACCAGGTTACACAGTGTTAGTAATAATCTCAAATTGGAAAATTTGGGCTATTTTGAACCATCCATATATTTCAGATACGAGGGTCTTTAATCTTCATATTTACAATATACATTTGGTTTCTCTAATATGTTCGAGCAAGCAGTCGCATCTTTAGATATGCATCTAATAAAATTGTAAAAGAGATGTCCGACAATCTCATATCTTCAATTTATAGATGACTCACTAATCCTTAGAAAAGTTTATCAATTAGAAGTTGAAAAAAATAATTACTATCATGATTCAAAATTGAGGCACGTGACTAGTACTAAAGTATGGAAAGATATAAGAAACTGGTATTTTTTTTTTTGTGATAATTGTAATTGTCATATTTTAGATTTATCGATTAATGATAATTATAATCTTGCATGGTCCTATATATCTAATTTCATCCAATACTTACAATCAACAAATATCATCAACTATCATGAAACATGCACAAGCATAAATATTTTAAATAATCCATAACTTATATTCATACAATTATATGTATACACAAATGTACTAGAAAGTTAACTAGCTCTGTTTGTTGTGTCAGTAAACTGATAGCTAAAGAGAAACCTAAAACGCCATACCTATATTGAATAATGGATAAAGAGTATCAATCTCAATCCTTAACCTTTAAAGCTACGCTAGAAGACTAAAGGTTATCAAAACATCAACAAATCTCACTTGCAACTAGAATATTTCTCCACTAAAACAAAAGAAACAAACAATTCTTGATAGCTCTCAAGATTTTTATCAATTGATAACTAATACTACCCCTTAGTATTGGGCTCACTAACCAAGTCCAGTGCCTCACTAGCTCAACACAAACTCTCGAGAAATGACAAACCTCGATACCGAACCTTTGAAGACTATTCAAACTCCTAGTGTCCAGGAGATAGGTCCCTGACACAGCCATCATATGATACTGACGCATTCGAAAAATTCGTTGCTACACTCAGAATTTTTCCTTTGCCCTTCACCTATGAATATGGGTGAACCCTTAAAGGTAAAGGATCTTTTCCACTTCTCTTGCTCTCTTATTTGCAGACGAACCGAGATAACTTAGGTATCAGAGTCTCTCCATTAGAGCTTGGTCCTTTCTTTATCTTGCAGGTAGGTGAGCCGAATCGCTATACCAGACCCCAAACTCTAGAGTCTACTCAGGTCCACTTATCATAAGTTGTGCGGGGAGCGTGGACAAGCTAATCTCTAAAAATGGACACATGAATCAAGACATGCCTCATGATACACAAGATAACACCCATGCACCAAGCAACAGATTGTCATTACCACCATACACACCTCAATACTACAACATGACATAAAACGTTCTGCCTAACCTAAACACTTACCATCCAGCGGAACCCTTAGCGGCTAGACATCCCATGTCTGGACCCTCAATAGCTACACCATCTATGACTAACCCTTCCTCATCTGGACCCTCTACTCCATACAACCCATTAACCTAGATGGCCCTCGCAGTCCTACAATCACTAGGCCTCATTGAACAAATAGCCCAGCAACTAACAACCACCCTTAAGGACTTCATATCCCTTTGCAAACAACAAACTAGGAGAGCCCCATCAGACCAACAAATGTAAACACCTCCAGTTCCCATACTATCAAATACCACCACCTCCACTAACTTATTACCAACCACCCCCTCCATCCAAAGTCAACCCACCCTATCAAGTAGGAACCGCCTCTCCTAAGTCAGAGCATGAGACTAGACGGAGGATCTTCATACCTGAGCCCTCTATATCTCAACCACAACACCATTCAATCCAGCACCACTTATGTCAAAGGGGAAAGACATCTTAATTTCACAAGGGGATCTTAGCGCTCTAGTTGATGAGTGTATCAAGCGGATGCATAAGGGGACAATGGTATAATGATGCCACATTCCACTCCCCATTAGCTCAGGAAATCCTTTAAGATGCATACCTGAGCTTTAACATGCCAAAGATCAAAAGAATACAAAGGCTCATTTGACCACCGAGCACATGTAGATAGCTTCTTTAACACTGTTATGGTGTACATAAACTCAGACTTTGCTTTATGCAAGTTCTTCCATACTCCAAAATTGAAGAGATTTTAAGGATTCAAGTGGAGTTTTAGAAGTTTCTTCATCAATTGGTAAGCTTTCTTACCAAATTTTCAAATTCTATGAAAAAGTGTGTTATGTAAATTTTGGAATTCTATAGTAGCATGATTTAATTGCTTGATTGGATATGAATGAAGTTGTTTTGATTGGTTATTAATGATTTTAAAGTTGGATTAAAGAAATGGTTGAGTTTGGGTAAGATTGGTGAAGAGAGAGAATTTAGGGTTATGTAATTTTTGGGGTTTTGAAATCATGGTTTTTAATTGTGTAAATTGATTCCAAATGAGTTGTTTTGATACATAAACAAGTATTTTAAAGTCAAATATTGGATTTGGTTGTGTTTGGTTGGAGTTTGAGAATGGAAGTGGAGATTTAGGGTTTTGGAAAAGTGATTTTCCAAAGTGGTTGAATTGTGTGATTTTATTTGTTTAAGCATGTTATTTAGTGTTAAATGTGATAAATAGAAGCTTGAAATAAGTAATGGATTGTGTTGGAATGAAAAACCTTCAATGGGGGAATATTATGCCATTTTTGAGCTTTTATGTATTGTTATAATGTAAATGATTTAAATGTATTAAAATATGTTTTTAATGATATTAATAAACTTAAAACACTAATTTAAATGGCTTGATATGATTTTTCAAAGTTAAAGTGAGGTGAAGCTTAATTTTGGGATTTGGTTTAGAGTGATGTTTAAATATGGTTTGATGTATAGAATACCTTAGAATATGATATTAAATGATTATGTATGATCACATTTGGTATAGGCATTGAGGGAGGTTGATTTGCTTCATCCAAGTGGTGAAGGGCAAGTTGGAAGGATAAGATTGGAGGTTGTATTAAGCTTGCTTTGGGTTGCTAGTAGAGGTATGTACAAACTTTGAGTATAATGTTTATATTTGCATGACATTGGACTTAACACATTTTGGTTGAAAAATGTGTTAAGCTACTTGGTTCATTGATTGAGTATGAATAATGTGCTATGACATTTGTAATGTCATATATGTGTTAAATGCATTGTGAAAAGCCATTGATAATGGCTAAATTGTGTAAAGTGTGAAATATGCATATTATGTGAAAATACCCAAAGTAATTGGGTAATGTGTTGTGAATTCAAAAATGAGATATGTGGAGTAATGAAATGAATTGATATTGATAAAAATGAGAAAAAATGAGAAAAGTGAGAAAAATGAGAAAGATGTTAAAAATGAGAAAAATGTGAAAATAAAGCAATGAGCCTAGTTTGATTATGAGAAGTAAAATGAGAAATGAATTGTGAAAGTATTTGATAATGAGATAAATGAATTAATTGTGTGCCTATTATGTTATTCAATTTTCAGAGTTCTGGGTTTGGCGGCATGCCTATGAATTGCTGGACAAGTGAAAAGACCGGGTCATAAGCCGAGCCCAGCTGATAAATGATAAATATGATATTTTTGGGGTGAAAAGACTGGGTCGTAAGCCTCAAAAATCGTAGCAGTCTAGCCGGATTGAGGACCAAGATACTGGGGCCTAAGGGTCTAGCCGGGTTGAGATCCAAGAGACTGGGGCTGTTGCATTATCCATGGATACATATATTGCCTACGTGCTAGACACACGGTGTCATTATGGACCAAAGCAGTAACTCTGAAATTTGAATAGCATATTAGATCCTTTTTGGGCCCATGCTTGTCTTTGCTTTAATGTGAATTATGAATTGTCATACAATTGAGCAATATAATGTTATGAGTTGTGAGTATGAAATATTTGAAAAATATAATAAAGTGAAATGATGTGACCTCTATATGCATTGTGTATTGGCATTACTTTACATTTTTATTATTATCAAAATTTGTACCACTAGGCTTTGGCTTAGCGCGATTGTAATTCGTCGCGCAGGTGTCATGGACGTTTTAGTAGAGCCGGAGAGTTTTACTAGACCTGGTCGGGTCTATGTTTGTATTTATTGAGCTTGAAGAGTTGTTTTGGGTACATCAAGATCAGAGCCATTTGCCAGCATGTACATTTTTTATATTATGTATGTTATGATATGTTTTTGAAGCATATATTGTAAATTGTAAAGAATGATTTGAATAATTTTATTTAAGATGGGATTTTATATATAATGTTGATATATATATATACCTATATATAAGTATTTTAAGAAAATATGGAGAAATTGAGAAGTATTGGTGAATTGGTGAATTGATTTTTTTTTTGGAGTGTTTGTTTTATGCAGGTTGTATTTTGTTGAATTTTGAAAACGTTCAAATTACAAACAAAACTCTGGTGAATTTTTCCCAGAGATTTTCATATAAAATATTTATTTCTGATTCCTATAACAAGCAAATAATATTTATATACTATTTATTTTATATATTAGTATTTGAAATCTTAAAACAGAAATGTGAAAATTTTTATTAAATCAGTCTGTGACATTTTTATACCGTATATGCGTATTTTACATATGCTGAAAATATATATTGTACGTATATAAGGTATAAGGGTGTTACAGTGGGAATGCATACTACATCATGTAATCTCAAGGTATCACTCGATTTAACAGTTCCTTGCTGATGAACACTAGTGACAAGGCCATTTGGAAAATATACTCTGATATTTTGGTTTGTGTTACGTAAGGAATGGAAAAGTTTCATATCTGCATATATATGTGTTGAAGCTCCTGTATCTATAATCCATAAACCATAATCATATGCATTTCAGTTTAAGATAAAATAAGTTATCATACCTACAAACTCCACCTCTGCAAAATTCATGTACTAATTATCCACTTTCTTGCTGTAATATCCCAAAATATACCCTAGATGTTTTAGGTTTTATTATTAATTTAATTGGATTTATTGTATATGTTTTATTGGAAGAGAAAAAGGGTTTTTAAAGGGAGTGTATATGTGATGTATATTAGAATATATATAACATATACCTAAGTCAATGGATAGTTTAAGAATGGAGTTAGTGGAAGAAGATATTTGTTGTGTTTGTGTTAATAATTAATTATTAAGGAAATTAATGAATGGAGGAGGTTTATTTGAATTGTTTAATATTTTTAATTGCTTGGTTGAGAGGATTTTAAGAAAAGAGGTGTTGACTTGGAGTTTTCTCTTTCTTCTTTCTTTCTTCTTGCCGTGAATCATTTTCTCCTTCTCCTTCCTTTGTTTTGTTTGGCCGGACAACAAAGAAATAAGAGAACAAGAGGAGTTTTGATCTTCCAACTCAAGATCTAAGGAAGCTTTCAAGAGATTAAGTGGAAAGTCAAGAGATTTCTTCATCCTTGGTGAGTTCTCCACTTGATCCTTTGATTTCTTTGAGTTTTTGAGTTGAGTTTGTGGATGGTTTGTGAATATGTTGTTTAAGATGGGTTTAAGGGTGTTTGGGTAACTGATTTTCTTGTTTTTGGGGATGGTTTGAAGGAAAGAGTAAGTTGTTGGAAGTGATTGTTTTGAGGTTGTGTTTTAGGTTTGTGTTGATGATTTTTGATTTGAGATTTGAAGAATGTTTTAGTTGTTTTGGTGTTTTTGTGAGTTTATTATGGTTTTTGGGTATGTTGAGATGAGTTTGGTTGAAGTGGATTTTGGTGAAAGGAAGTGTTTTGTTGGTTGCGGTGTTGTCTTGGCCGGAATCTGGGTTTTTGGCCTGACACGCCCAGGAGCACGTCCAGGTCCTTAGGCGTGTCAATTGTTCTGAGTGGCAGTAGGTGTGACACGGCCATTAACACGCCCGTGTTGTTGAGCGTGTCATAGCTACTGTGAGTTTTGAGAATTTACACGGCCATGAGCACGCTCATGATGTTGGACGTGTCGTTATTTCTGAGAGACAGAATGTATTACACGCCCAGTGACACGCCCGTGGTTCTGAGCGTGTAAATGTTTCTGTGTTGTGGAGTTAGGACACGGTCAGGGACACGCCCGTGTGTGTGAGCGTGTCAAGTTTAGAGTTTGCCCTAGTTGATTCTTAACCTTATGATCTCATGAGAGTTTCCTCATTCTTTTGAAATAGGTTGTGAAGAAGGTGAATTACCCTAATTCAAGTGGTGAAAGATTCTTGTAAGTGTAAGTGTTTAGAGTTGTGTGAGTTTCTTTTTAAGTAAGTTCAAACCACATTATTGCATACATTCATATGATATTGTGAATTGAGATATAATTGGCTATAATATGAATGTTGTGATGAGCATGTAAAATATGTGATAATGCCATTGATTATATCCATGTGAATAATGAATTAATTAATGAGATGATTGAGATATGTTTGTTTATATGATGATGAAATGTGAAAGATATGAGGCCATGAGTGTTGGCTATGAGTATGGAAATGAAATGTAAAGTGAATTGAGAAAGAGATTGATAAAGAGATAAATGAAATAATTGTATGTCTAATATGTTTATTCAATTTTCAGAGTTCTGAGTTTGGCGGCATGCCTATGAATAACTGGATAGGTGAAATGACCGGGTCGTAAGCCGAATCCAGTTGATAAATGTGAAATGTGATGTTTTTGGGGTGAAATGACCGGGTCGTAAACCTCAAAAACATATTATTGAAACTAGATTGAGTGAAATGACCGGGTCGTAAACTCAAATCTAGTTGATTATCCATGGATATATATATTGCCTACGGGGCTAGACACAAGGTGTCAATATGGACCAAAGCAGTAACTCTGAACTTTGAATAACATATTAGTGAGTTTTGGGCCCGTGTCTGTCTTAATTGTAATATGTGATTTATGAATGAAGAAACAATTGAATAATAAGATCTAATATATAATTATGAAATGTGATATGATTATGTATGGTTTATGAAATGTATAATGGTGACATGTGCATCGCATTAAAGCATCATGGTTGTATTAGTTGCACTACTGAGCTGTTAGCTCAGCGCGATTGTGGTTCATCGCGCAGGTAACAGGGTTGAACCCGAGAGTTCTTCGAGACCAAGTGAGTCTAGTCACTGAAGAGTTGAGTTTGGACTTAAAGATCAGAGAAGAGCTGCCAATCATGTATATATTTCATGTCTTGTAAATTTGGATCTTAATGTATTTATATTTAAAAATATTTGATTTATTTTCGCTGCTTTTTAAATGAATCTTTTATCTTTTATCTTTTATCATTTAATTTAAATGATTTAAATTTGGTTATGTTTTTAAAAAGGGAATGTGTCATTTGTTAATTATAATGTGGCATTTCTATATTCAGTATACGTATATTACGATCGTATAAGCATGCTGTGTACGTATACGGGGTATAGGGGTGTTACACTTGCCAATCAGCATCTTGCTCAGCTCTTGTTGAATTATTTCTATCAAAGACTGATTATTCTGAAGTTGCTTTTTTACTATCATCTATTGCTTCATCCATTGGAGACTCTATCATATGCACTTGTCTACCTTTGAAAGATACATATTCATTTTGTTTCTTCTACTTAAAATCCTTGAACCAATCAAGATAGCCATGAAGCTTAAAATACTTTTCTTTTTCTTGACCTGCTGTGTTGCAATAGTCACAAAACCTATCCTCTTTCCTTTTAAAACATCTCTTATCAGGCCTAGTCCTCCTATACTTAGTAGAAACATGCTTATCATTGTTGTTATTTCTAACTAGCATTGCTCCAATGTCAAGAGTATCATTGTGCATCATGTTAATTTGTCTTTATTTCTTTACCCTTAGTATCATCGAACATGTACATTTGGTAAGGGATATAGAGTTAAAATCTAGCTCCTCAAATTATCAAATGATTGATTTAATCCCATCAAGAACTGTAAAACTTTATCTTCTCCATCTACTTTGGACAACTTTTGATTCAGATCACAATTACATCCAGCATAAGTACAAGTAGGAATAATTCTCAATCGTTTATATTCATCCCACAGTTTATTTAATTTGTTATAGTATATAGTAATAGTATTATTACCTTGCTCAATAGAACTAATTTCTCTTTTCAACTGATATAAAAGGTCTATTTCTCTCACCATAAATCTCCTTAATCTTATCCCATAAATCCTTAGAACTTGGATAGATGAAAAAATCAGAAATATCCTTAAAAATTGAACTAAGGATCCAAGATTTTACCATACAATCAACTTTGCGCCATTGTTTGTACTATGTAGCATTGTTAAGAGCTGAAGGAGCCAAATCACCACCAATAAACCCCAATTTATCTTTATCTTCAAGTGAAGTCTTGATTGAAGTGATCCATGACAAGTAATTACTTCTTGTCAAAGGTGTTGTGACCAAGAGCATCCCAGGATGATCTGAATTGTGTAAAAAGAAAGGATCTCCATCTGTCTCCTGTGTGCTATTATTAGCTCTCTCATTCTGATTATTTATTGTTTGATTTATCTCTAACCATGGAAGAGCACAATTTTCAATCAAAGCAAAAAACAAAATTCAAGAAAACCTTAAAGGTCAATTAGTAATGAAAAAATGGATTAGAATTGTTGCTATGATACCATGAATAAAACAGTAAACTCAAAATTGCATAGTAAAACAGTGGAAGAAGCAAACTCTAATAGAATGAAAAGTGAAATTGTATTCAACAAGCTACTATAGAAGAACTTCAACTATGTTTTATATATAAGTATTACCAATTCTACACTATGCAATATACAGTATATTAACTCCCACTGACTTCTAACAGATTTTCTCTCTCCTAATAACAAACTTTCCAGCTAAGTATAATTAGTTATCTAACTAACATCCTACTAATTAAACGTTAAATAATTGGGACCACTTGTATATCTTCATAGAGACTATATTGATAGATTCAATAAGACTATGGCCAAGATCCCAAGGGTAAACTTTGAATTGGCCCTAGAGGTAATGATTAGAAAAACCATAAGTGAAAAGTTCTTGGACTCCCTAAGCAAGAGTTCACCTGAAGATTTTATTGAGCTTGTGGACCGAGCTCACAAATACATTCGCATAGATGAAAATACTTGCCTCTAAGAAGAATTCCAAGCCTTGCTCCAGGGCCAAGCCTCAAACACCCCTACAGAAGCCCCCAAATTAAACCCCCCCCCCCTAAACCATATTCATCTAGACCCTCCAAGTCGGGCTCCTCATGAAGAAACTATGGTCGTAATTTAAGCAAACTCCCTAGCCACCAAACTCCCACCGAACTTACCACATCTCAAATATTCCTAAACAGTTCACCCCCTTAACTGCATCCTAAGCTAGTATTCTTCGTTGTCTTAAACAAAACATAGAGGTTAATTGGCCTAGGAAGATGAGGGAGGACCATAATAGAGACCACTCTAGGTACTGTAGCTTTCACAAAGATCCTGGACGTAAAACCGAAGAACATGGTAAATTGAAAAGGGAAATGGTGAGGCTGATCTAGGCTAAAGAACTAAAACAATTTGTAACTGCATCTTAACCAAACTCAGAATTATCTGAGAGAAGCTCCAAAAGGCCCTTACTGGGGTAATTCATGTAATAGTTATAGGTGAACACTATGATGCGGTAGGTGGGTCGAATAAATACAAGGCCAAAGAAGTATTCTTGCAGGCAGAGATCCCCAAGTCTAAAAGCCCAGTAGTGACCTTCCATCCAAAGGAGTCACATCAGGTAATAGGGTCGCACACTAATGCCCTAGTCGTAGAAGCCATAATTTAAGATTACATGGTCTAGTGCATATTGGTGGATAGTACTAGTGCAATAAACTTCTTAACCCTAGAAGCTTACAAAAAGCTCAGCCTATTTGCAAATATGCGCAAACCAGTGTCAGCCCTACTAATAGGTTTGTCTGGACACAACGTCCAAGTGGTAGCCTAGGCCATGCTAGAAGTCTAATTGGGAGATGATTCAATTGTTAGAGGCACCAACATGGTGCTCCCCGTTGACTCCCTTGATCTCCCAAAAAACTCAGAATCCAAAGCTGAACCAGCAAATATACTGAAGCATGTACAGGTTGGAACTGACAAAAAGTTAAAGATCATAAGCTCCAACGAAGCTGAAAAGGAGCTCGTCCTTTCCCAAGTTCTAGAGCAGTATCAAGATGTCTTTACTTAGTCTCCCACAGATGTGAAAGGAATCTCATCCAAGCTCACGATGCATAAGCTTCACATGGATTCTTAATCCGGCCATTGCCATCACTAAAAGTTCAAGATTACTTCTATTCTTGGTTAGTTATTTGTTATATCTTGTTAGATTTGTTTAATTATTTGTTATATTTTGATTATACTGTTGTTTACTAGATTTATTTATTTTTTATAGAGTTATTTATTTTTTGTTATATATTTGTATATGAATTCAAATTTTTAGATATGTATATATATAGAGAGAGCTATTGGTTAGTTGTTGAATTGAGAGAACCTGGTTAAAAATAGAGACTGGAGTATTTGGCAAACCAGTGCCGATTATTTCTTTATTAGCAAGCAAGCATTGGAGTATGTTCACACAGATATTTCAAGTCCAGCACAAATTGCAGTAAAAAATTGAGCCAGATATTTTATAACATTCATTGATGACTTTTCTAAAAAATTTTGGGTATATTTCATAAAGGAGAAAGACAAAGTACTCTCAAGATAAAGTTTTAGATTCAACCTCCAAGGTAAATGTAAAGCTTGGGTTGGACAGTCCTTCGAAATTAATTTAGCCAAATGTTAAATCAGAGAGCATTGATGATGATTCAAAGAGTACAAAAGTTCAGTATCATCAATATGAGTACAATATTGCCATAGATAAACCTAGACGCATAATCAAACCTCCAGCCAAGTATCTTGAAGATGATGATTCAACTTTTTTTGCTTTACTAACATGTGAAGTAGGACTAAATTCTTTTCGGGAAGCAGTATAAGTTCCAGGAAATGAGAGATTGTTTGGAAACCACGCAAAAAATAGAAATATAAGATGAAATAATTAGTTGACGATAAAATTTTAAAACTATATATTATATAAAAAATTGACTAAAAAAATAGAAGAATTTTTAAAAATAATGATTGGAATAATATATTGTTTATTAATAAAAGTTATATTAATTGAATAGAATGATCTCAAAAAGGAAAGTTAAAGGCATGTAAGCCTCCACCGGATCCTTCATGGGTCCTCCGTGATTTATATTTTTTAATCCACTAGAGGCACATGTTATTTGTGGTTTTTTCTTTTGTGAAATTTCTTTTAATAATTGTTTTGATTGTTTGTATTTTTTTGGTAATAGATCTTCTTTTGGTGCAAAGTGTCTATTATTGCTTTACAAAAACCTATTATAATTTTTTTAATATGAGTTCCTATTATAATTTTTTTTAGATCAATGACCAAAAAAACAAAAATTTAGTTAGATTTGTAGAACTAAATGAAGAACAAATTTAAACACTAACCTTATAGATTAAAAGGTTATCCAAATAAAATGTTATAATTTATAGTTTTGTAATTGTAAAATAATTTTTAAAATTTAAGATTGAAAAAGTGTTTTTTGAAGTGTTATTGAATTTATTTGAAGAATGTCCCTTGTATTAAAGTAACACAAAAAATAAAAATGTATGTTAAAATAATGCAAAATATATATATGGTAATATAATAAGTTTTCGGTTATTGATAAAAAAAATAATATTAGGCTTTTGGTTTGGTAGTACTTGAGTTGTTATATATAATTTTAATCGTCAAAATTAAAATTATTTTTAAAATATTTGAATACAACTTAAAAAGTGCATTATAAAATAAAATTTAGGATTTTTTATAAGTATCACAATATAATATTTATTATAAAGATGTAATATAATACATATTTTTAATTTAAATATATTACCACTAGTCAGGGGCAAAATTAAAGAGATTTTGGGTGATTCATGAACTCCCCTGATCAACGGTAAGAAGCTCTTATGGGACTTTTTGCCATCAAATAAAGCCTTCTTGTCGTCGGTTGTTACGTCTTTAGAAGTCTAGAGGAGCTCATGATCTTACAACCCGGGTTAATATTTATTAAAGATGCAACGTTAATTTGTATTAAATTTGTCTGCAGCGTTAAAAGAATTACTTTTATTCAATTTTATTTTAAATTTATTCGCAATAAATGTATATGTTGATTACTTTTTTTTATTTCAAAATTTTGATCATCCTTTATTTGAATTCTAATTTTGCATTCTAATTTCGCCACTATCACTAGTCAATGTTCGCATAAATTTTATTTTTTAAAGTAAAATAGTGTAATATATTTAATTTAATATAGTAGATTAAATGCACTAAAATATCTTACCCGATATTAAAATCTAAACTCCATATATATATATATATACCTATATATAATTTGATTTACGCCCAACTTTGTTTGATTACAATTTATGATATCTTATTCTAAATTAACTATTATATATTATTGCCATATGTTGTCATTCACACCACCACCTATTCATATCATAGTCTAGACTTGTTTTTGTAGCAAGACGGGAAATGAAATCTAGACTTGTAGAGCTAACGCTTCCATAAAACCAAGCAAAGTTCCTCACTTTCTCCTTTCAATTAAAGGAATTATTAGGTGCCCATTTGGTTAATCAACTGCTTGTTTGAGTTGAATACCTGAAACCTTAAAAATAAAATTTTCAGTAAGTTAGGCATCTTACTAGATTTTTTTGAATTTTTTTATTGATAGTTTTTTTGTCATTTTGTAGAGATGTATAATAAACTTACAAAAATTATCTGTGTATAATAAATTTATAATATATTTATCAAATTTTATATCTAAAAACTAATTATTAAGGTTGAACAACTTAATTTTATATTAAATGTGTCATATTTTTATATTTCTTAAATGTAAAATTATTCAATTAATACTTTACAAATATACAGTTAACACTGAACCATTCGAATAAGGATATCAACTCTGATATTATATTAAAATTTTTATATTAATTTTTTTAATATAAATATGAGAGAATTAACTCTAAAAGTTAGAGAGCATATTTTTAAATTAACTATATCATATTATTTTTATATTTTTTAAATATAAGTTATTATAGAGTAGTTTAATAAAATTTTATATAAACCATATGGAACCGATAAATTTAAAAATTGATGAATAAATTATGATAAATTTAATAATATTTTCTGAGCCAGTAAATTTGTAATATCATTGATGTTTTATAGTAATTTTGAAAAAAAAATCTAAAATTTTCGGCAAAATTAAATGTTTGATTCAATTTCCTAATATAACAAGTGTAAGAAAGCATCAATTTCGAAGAAATACCAAATTACCAATCATTTTTTTTTTACCAACCAACACATATAGAACAATAATTGAATCTTCTGAGTTCTTTATTTAATTTGATTTCCAGTTGTCAGAGCAGAAACAGAAATTTACTAATTTTGTTCTTATTGTAATAAAAAAAAATGAAAATAAGAATGAGTTATCCCTTTATAAGCACATGATGATGGATGGATCTATTTTCTCATTTTATGATTTTTTTTTTTTATCCACACGTTTTGAAGATGTGTTATGATACACAACAACACCACCTACTTGCCAGAGCAAAACGTAACAAATATAATTCGATTATTTGATAACCGATCGAAGAAAAGAATGTTTCAGAAAAATATTCTTTCAAATCAATCATATTGTTTTTATTAATTGTGATCAGAACTTATTAATTTTATCATCACTCATAATTTAAATAAATTAATATATAACTCTATTATTATTTTATTATTGAGAAAGTTAATTTACAGTTGTTTGATTAACGATTAATAATTGGATGTTATAGTTTCTAGGACAAAAACTAACTAATAAAAAATTATAATTTAAAGCATTTACATTATAAGAAAATTATGAGCAAAAATGTTAAAATTTTTAGATAGTTGTTATAGAAATTATAGTCATTAATTGAAAAAAATTACAATAGCATGATTTACATATTATAAAATTAATGTAATTGGAGTATTATTGCCATTAAATCTTTTAAAATTTAATTAAACTTTCGACACTATAATGATAAAAAAAAATATTGTGCTAATTCAAAAAAAATTATCAAAGAATTCCATATTGAAAAGAGGACAAAAAAAAAGTTACAATAAAATATGTCCTTAATAATATTTTTTTTCTTTAAAAAAATTAAGGTTCAATAACTAAGTGTCGCAAACCCCATTTTGCCATTATTCTTTTACCATTTTAAGACTTAATAAATAAATGAATAATAAAATAAATTTTAAACAGCAGATGATTATATAATAAATTAAAAAGTAAAGCAGAAAAATGAAAATAAATGAGCAAAAGAAAATAACAAAAAGAATAAAGTTTCTTTTGTCAAAAAAGAATAAAGTTAATAGTTTAAAAAAGTTGCAATGATTTTTTTTTCAGTAAAGTCAAATTTTATTGTCAAAAAGAATATATGTATAAACAACCAACAAATTAAAGCCAATAGTGCAGCAACAACTACTGCACAATCCATCCCCATTTGCAACAAGCATTCAAAAATAAATTTGTAAAAGAAATTTTCATTAGAAAAGGAAATTTTAATATTTGTGATATTTGAAATTTAATATTTAAATCAAAATACAATTAAAATTTAAAAAAAATGGCCAATTCAAACTGATTAGAGTTTTTTTATGTAATATATTAAGTTGATCCTCTTTTATTAATCTAAATTAGATGAACAAATTGCATCAAAAAGCCAACTAATGATAATTACAATATAAAAACAATGTTACTTGTAATTTTTAACTTTAAATTATTAGATAAAAAGTTAGTTAATATCAGTGGCAGAAGTATGATTATGATGAAGGGGAACAAAATTTTTAAATAAAAAAAATTATAAGCAAATTTATATTTAAATTTATTTTAATATTAAAAAATAATTCAAACAGTTGGCATTAATATTTATATTCAATTTTATTTTCATATAAAAATTTAAATATTAAAATTTTTATCATTTTTTTAATATTTAAAGTTACTTTAAAAAATTACACGATATATGTTATTTTATATATACACACACACAAACATGCTTGGTGGAGGGGGTCATGGACCCCACATGCTCCTAGATCCTTCACCATTAGTTTTCAAAGTTCATTGAACACAATAAATTTTACATATATACATATATATATTGATATTACCCCCTAGTTACCGAGCTCTCGGACCGAGCCCGATACACTCTGAAGCTAGGAGCGAACTATCGTTAGGCGGTAGGCTTTGTTGCTAAGCTCTTCAGGCTGACCGAGCTCCTTATATCTAGAAGACAGATCCTTGACACAACCATCTTGCGGCATTGACACTTCCATACTCCAACAGAACACTGGGCCTATTGCACCTCACTGAAGACGACAACTGGATAAACTCTCTTTGCACTAGCTTATGGCATTGAGGCAGTTATCCCAGTAGAGATTGGACTCTCGACATGAAAAACTATTAATTTTGAGGAAGATCAGGAACCCAGCTCCAGATATAACCTCGAGATGCTTGAATTCAAGAGAGAATAAGCATGCATCATAGTATAAACTTACAAAGCTCAAATTGCCACTTTCCACAATAGGAGAGTACGCCATAAACAATTTAGCAAAGGAGACCTAATGTTAAGAATGGTCATCTTTTCTCGTGGATCCGCCGCACTAGGAAAACTGGGTGCCAACTGGGAAGGACCATACAGAGTAGCTGAACCGGTCAAGATTGGGGCATATAAGTTCTAGACAATAGATGGAAGAGAGATCCCAAGAACATGACATGCCAACGACCTAAGGCTGTATTTTCAGTAGCTCATCTTAAGAACATCAAGGTCCTTATGTAATTTTTTTTTTTTTTGTATTTCTTTAAGTCTCTATGTACTTATATACATCATACAAAATGAAAAGGAAAAAAGGGCACCGCTAACATGCCCACATGGCATTACTCATAATTGCTTGTAAAATAATCACATGTATGGAACACACAAACACTTATCACTTCGGATTCATAATTAAAAACTGAGCATCGAGCTTAAAAATACTTCAACACCCTAACCATGCAATAAAGTAAAGCACTCTAATAGTGCTTCCATTCAAATAAGCAATGCACTTTAATCGTGCCTTAATCCAAACACTCTAACTGTGCATTAAGGTAA
Organism: Garcia nutans; assembly: GCA_947685225.1. Taxonomy (NCBI): domain Eukaryota; kingdom Viridiplantae; phylum Streptophyta; class Magnoliopsida; order Malpighiales; family Euphorbiaceae; genus Garcia; species Garcia nutans. The sequence goes on from CANTUV010000007.1 coordinate 59,902,747, forward strand.
GCACTTTGATCGTGCACTGAACTCAAAGCACTTTAACAGTGCAGTACTCTTAGCACTTTAATCGTTCATCAATCCTGGCACTCTAACCGTTCATTAAACTAAGTACTTTGATCATGCAATAAATTAATTCATGCATCATTGTCATGTAACCTAACATATTTGAATACCTTCATTATACATTCAATTGATTATCACACCTCGGTTATGCAATTTATTCAGTATAGGCAAATAAAATCATTTAAGCAGAAAAATGCAAGTAAATAAAGTTCATGCAACACACATATAATGTTCGGTACCCAAACTATAACGGACAACTATTTAAAATAAAAGTGAGAGCATCATAAGAAAATTATCATTTCATTTACTTGAAATTCAAATTACAAGTTTGAAGAGGCTAGTCTTTACATCAACATTAGACTAACCTCGGTTGAGGTTAAGCTTTCTTTTGTATTGAAAGCTATATAAAAGAAAAAAAAAATAAAAAGCTCTATACTGAGTTATATAAGCTCCCTATCGAGCTATACAAAATAAAAGAAACAAAGAAAAAAAAAGGAAAAAAGCTCTATCAAGCCATACAAAAATAAAATAAACAAAAATAAGATGAAGGCCAGGAGCCTCGTCCTATGACTCCTCGCCCCTATCTGGGTCCTTGTCCTCTTTTGGATCCAAATCCAAGACCCAGCTAAAGTCTTCCCTAAGGCATCGCTTCCTTCAATTCCTCAACAACTTGCTCCTGATATTTAATGATGCCCTAGGTGATCTTGTCATCCTTTTGGTCCTAAAGAGCGAATAAAGCCTCCTTCTCCATAGCCAGCAGTGCTTAGGCTTGGGTGAGGACTATTATAACCTCAATAAGCTACTTCTTGGCTTCAATATCTCGCTTCTAGGTCGCCTCCACTAGTAGTATGCCTTTAGCAATCTCCTTCTCTGCCCATGTAGCTCGAAGCTCAGCATCAGTAGTCCATATAGCTTAACGCTTAGCAGCTTGAGCTCGGCTCTCAACCTCATCCAGCTTTAACTTCATTGCATCAAGTTCCTGCTTTGAGATCTTGTAGCCACTCACAGCTCCAGACAAACAATCCCTGATGTGCTGGCAAAGAAGATCATACTACAACAAAACAAAACACAAGTTAGTCAAAATTAATTTCACCTAAATACATATTTAGTACGGTATTTATCCAGGAGGGCCATCATGCTTAGGCCCAAATACTCTTTGTTTTTCTCAGGAAACCCCCCTTAAAAGAACATAGACAAATAGTCTGACTGCATGATCAGCCACCGAGAAGTTGTCACCATACCGAGCTTTGAAATCTTAGAGCAACATCTCTTGGACATCTAGGAACTGGAGCATGAATGCCTAACCTTTGAAAATGCCTTCCTCCTCTTGGTTCAGCACCAGTATAGAGGCAACAGTAGTCCCACCGTGATTTTTTAAAACACGGTCTAGCACCTCGGTCTACCCAGCAATGCCCTAGGCAGTAAGGGCTCCTTCAACCTCGACCTATACCTCGGTCACCTTCTCTTTTTCCTTCCTCTTGGAGGAAGTGTCGCCAATCTTCTCATTAGTAGAGGCATCAATTTTCTTCCTCTTCTCACATTTCATTTTCTTAACCTGATCTTTTAAGCTCGGATGCTTTCCCTTTTCTTTATCCATTTCTGCACAGAAGCAAGAAATCAGAAAACATTATTACTAAGTAAAATTAACTTGAAAAATGAAAAGAGAATTACAAGCCTGATCCTTGAGATGTGGTTCAATCGGATCCTCCCCGATTAGGAAATATTTCTTTATTAATTTTAGGACATTCAACTTCTCTCTCTGAATATCCTATTCAATCCTATAAAAAAATTGCCCTTTCGGCGTACTCCAAATTCACTCTTTTCAGCTAGGGCCAGCTCATCATCCTATTCCACTTTGTCAAAAGGCCGAACCCCCTAGCCTTCTCCAAAAAAAAAAAAAAACTATCCTTCTAGCCCTTTATAGAGTTGGGCTTCCCAAGCTTGCTGAAAAGCCCGAGCCCTAGTTGTCCATGAAGAAATAAAAAAAATCTTCATCAAATTTGAGCTTGCCTTGAGCAGGTAGAGTATGACCATGACTCTTGGGAAAGGCTCTACTTTCAGCAGCTTACTTAGCAGCTCAAACCCTACCATGGTTCTCCAAGTGTTCAGGCTTAGCTGCCCTGAAGAGATGTCATTCATGCTTAGGAAGTGTTTAATGAACAGGTGTAGAGGAAACTGGACTCCTACTCATAGGTCTTCTTCATAAATTTTTATTTAACTGACCCTTGGAGTATCGTGGCCCCCAATATTCTCTCTAAGCACCAACATCTAGTACTCATTCAGTATATTATACTTCTCCCGAATGCCTGCTATGTCCGTCTCGGTCAAGATGGAAGGTATGTCCTTGACCCGAGCCCGATCTATTGAGACTCGAGCACTGACTTCTTCTTATTTTTTATCTTCTTCCTTATATATTAAGGTAAGGTGAGCCAATGTAACTTTCCCCGTGACCTTGGCCACCTCGGCCTTAGCCATATTACCACCTCCCTAGCTCTTACTTATAGACAAGCTCTCAGCATCACTATCGGACCGAATTGGGTCACTATGTTGCAGGTGTTGCTCAGTGACCCTCTTCCCCCTTATATACATACTCTCACTACTCGAACTCATTTTATGTATGCAAATCAAGAAAAACAAATTTAACTATAAAATGTTATAACAACAAGAGCTCACCTATTGTAGCTAAAAGTAGATAACAACCTCGGTGGGTTGAAAAGCACTAAGCCACTCTTTAGAACCTTCTCACTAAAACTGAGCAATGAATGGTAAACTTAGCAGAGTAACTAAAATCTCACAAATCTCATAAGTGACAAATGACCGATAATTAACCCTTTGTTTATAGTAGTGATGTCAGTAGAGGCATTAAATGTCCTGGGCAGGAAACTAAATTCATTTTCCCGCCCATTCCACTCTATATCAAATGTTATGTCACCCCTTTGCAGCCAACACGTATCCGACCCAACCAAGCTCTAGAGGTGACACCTGCTCTCATTTGACATCAATGTCAGAAGACTGGGGGAGATTAGTGATACTACCTCCTAGTTACCAAGCTCTCAACATATACTTAGAAAAATTAACACTATAGTTGCATATAAGTGTTTATTTAATACAAAATATACAAGTACAAGGGGCAAAGTGATTAACATGTGATTATATAAGTGTCTATTGAAACAAAATAGATAAGTACAATGGTCGATATGGCAAATGCATAAATGACTAAAGTTACCAAGTTCAATGGGCAATTGATGTATTAAGCCTAAATGAAACATAATTTACAATTATAAAATTATAAATCTCAAGTCAAAATAAATATATATATATATATATATCATTAGTACAATACTAATTGTAGTATATTTAAGAGAGACTAAGTTGAAAAAAAAAACATCTAATTTATTTTGTACTCTTATATATAAACTATATTTAGAGACACTGAGTTTGTCTTCACTACCTTGTTGTTTATTACTCCGATTAGGTAGGAAACTTATGATTTTAAAACATGATTTTTTGATGTGCCCTCCTTTTCTACAATGCTCACATTTTCTTTGATAAAGATTTCCTACACTTTGGTTTCCAATTATACAATCCCTCTTAGTGTTAACAAGATCAAAATTTATTACAAAAATTACACTCCCTAAATAACCACGGCCACAGGCTAATTAATCAGACCTGTCGATTTGAGCTCACCGGTTTGGGCCTACTAATCGGGGCTTATCAATTTTGTTCTATGGTCAGGTTGAACCTTAATCCTTATTAGTAAGAGATGATTTAATTAAGGTTCAGGTCTGCACTACACAAGTCAGCTCTAATTTTGGTTTGAATCGGCAGTTCAATTTGATTTTCTTTTAGATTTTTTAAATTAACCTATGATTAATAATATTTTTCATCAAGTTGAATACTTGACTCATAAATTATATTTAATATTAATTAAGTTAAAGCAAATAATATTAATGATTAAAAATAATAACAAATTAACAATCATTATTATTACTATTAATAATAAATAATATTATTAATAACAATAAATAAATAATGACAAATTTTTGCAAATATAATTTTTCATTATAAATATATGTATTTATAACTACATAATTATATATATTTAATATTCAATATTATAATTAATTTAAAGATTTTAATTTTTGAAGTAAAAATTATATATATTATTCTAATATATGTATTAAAAGTAATATTATATACTAATCTTAATATACATATGCTAAAATATATATATATATTTTTTTTTTATTTTTCTCGATTCAAAGCCAAAACTACCGAGCCAGTTCCGGTGCAGAAAACTAGGAACTGGGACTAGACTCTTATAGGTCGGTCTTGATTTCGATTTAGACCGGGTTCTTTCGGTTTTAGTTTGGACTAGTGAATCGAACCTCTAATTTTAGTCCGAGCTAGTAAATTGTACTAACAATTTTGGTCTAAGCAGGTGAACTAAACAAATGGTTTCGATCCGATCATGGTTCACAGAGAACCACAGTCATAGTTACCTTTAAAGTTGGTGTTGGTTGATCATTCTGTTGTTCTTCTTACTAAGGCTAATGAGAAAATTCTATTGAGTGATGGAGTTAGCTACATTGACAAAATATGAAAACTTAAGCAATTAAACTTGTTATTGTCCAAATCTAATAAAAACTATTGTGCTTTCCCTATCGTCTCTATTGATGTTTCTTTGCAGCTTCACATTCAAATTGTAGTAATTGATCGCAACTTGTAATTCTCCATAAAATTTTGAACTTTGTAAAGTATTGTGTGAGGGGCTAATTGTCTCCTTGTATAAGATTAGAAAAGTCCTTTTAAATCTTGTACAAAAGAAGGGCATCGTTTTATCCATAATTTGAATGGAGGCCTATCCAAATTTCTTCATGTGTCATTTTAGCATACACTATACTTGTCATAACCTGAAACTGAGTGCATATGATCAACATTAGGAAACTAGAAATTACATGACTTTTAATATTGTGTAAAGTATTATGTGAGGGGCTAGTTGTCATCTTGTATAAGGTTAAAGTCCTTTTTATTCTTGTACAAACAAGCGGCATTGCTATGTCCATATTTTGAATAGTCCTATCCAAATTTCTCCATGTTTTGTTTTAGCATTAGTATTGTGTCACGACTTGAAATCGAGTGCATGTGATTATCATTAAGGAACTGGAAGCTATATGACTTTAGTACCTGCAATTAGCTAAATAACTTACAAATCGAAAAAACTAAATTATCAAAACAATCATTGTCACAAAAATAAGGCTATAGATCCGCCTTTTAAGTAGAATATGTACAATATCACTTCAAATATTGCTTAACAGAAGCATCACAAAGGCTAACTAGTTTAATATGAAATATAAATAAAGGAGGATATATAATGCAAAGTTCTAGAATACAAACCAACATGAAATGATTACATATAGTGAAATAAATAAATAAATTCTCTTGCCAATAAATAAAAAGGTAAGATAATAAAACTTACTCTCACGCTCAACTTACAACTAGAGGAAACATAGTAAATAGTGAACAATCAACTCAATGAGCCATATAGTTATTAATGTAATACACCATTCCCAAACAAACAATGCTCATGCAAATGTTAAATATTCAAACAAATCACATAAATAATATGAGGATAGAAATCAGTGTATAGGAACCACACTAAACGCAAACTGGGGAGTCGATTCCTCCCTATCTAGGATTTTGAATATACACTTTTCTCTTAAAATCCAATACATAAGGTTAATCATCACGATTGTAGCTAAATAGTGATATCCAACAACACCGAGCAATGAGCAAACTCCCGTCATCATGCATGTCCTAATTCATCATAATATCTCAATCATCATATTAAAACCAATATTCCTGTATCGTGTGTGGTCCTATGCTATTCTAGCTTTATCTTGTAATCATAAGTAATATGCAACTTTCACGATCAAACTTAAGCACCAAACACCAACATACATTATTAAAATAAATTAGGAGAATTGGGCATTATATTAATTTATATAAGTCATAAATTTGATAATAAAAAAAAAACCAAATGGGCTCTCCTCAGAAGTAACGGTTACTTGATAAATGGAAGGATACCAAGCATACAAGTTTTGAGTAACAAACATATTTACTAGAATTAGGATGAACTAACAACTTCAAAGATTATGTTGAAATTTTGATAGACTTTTTTCTATAATTAGGATTTTTTCTTTTAGACAAAACAAAAAATACAAACACTTCAAAATAATTTCTGAAGTCCATAATCATCAATACAATTCAAATGCCTATCTAGGCCTCCAAGATCAATAGACAATCCATAATCATACCCAATTTAATACCAAAAAATATTACAATTGTCCAAAATTCTCCAATAATACATTATACAAAATTAATAACTTAATTCCTCAATAATTTCCAAAAAATAGCCATTCATTAATTAATTTATTATTCTCAAGTATAGTCTAAATTATATATATTTTTCTAAAATTAAACATTTCAAAAATTAGATTTTAAATCAACATCCAAGGTTTCTAGAGGATCGAGTCATAGCTATTAAAGCATCAAAAACATTCAAATGAAAATTCTAGAATGGATCATTAAAGCCGCCATCGACTACCCAACCATGTGTCACCACTATCAATGGTTTTGGAAGACATGGTCGGTACAATTTTGCTTATCTCATAATCAGGAGTTCAATGGTGATGATCATGCGCCACCACTTGCTAACATTTGGCCAAAATCTACTAGAGAAGGTCCGACCAATATAGTTTTTCAATTTCTTTCTATGGGCAACAATAAATGGCAAAGAGAAAATTACACTATATGTCTCTTTTTAACTTTTTTTTTCAAAAATACCCTATTATTTTTATATACCTTTAATACACCAAGTGTATACTAAGTATATACCTATAAAGTATAGTATATCTTTAATATACTAAATATTTATTAAACCTATACCTCTAAAAAATGAGTATTTTTAAAATTAAAAGTTGAAAAGTGATATTTTTTAAAAGAAAAAAAAGTAGATTTTTTTAAGATAATTTTATTTTTAGGAGTATTTTTGAACAAATACTAATGGTATAATGGATATCCAAATGAAGCTATGGAATAGAGGGTTCCAATGCCACTAGAATCGTCATGAATAGAGGTCAAAGTAGGCCAAAAATGGCTTGGAAGATCTCAAAAGGTAGGTTGATCGAACGGCAAGTGCGCTGCCATCTGGTTGTTGTTCGTAGTGTTTATTCTTCGTCTGAGATCATCAAAGGACATGCTTCATGATGGTGTGAGCGGTGATGACAGAAGGTTGTTGGACGACGATGAATCAAGATTACCATCGATTCTCCTTCTCTCACTTTATCTCTCTTCCCACATTACACAATCTAATTAGGCTTGTTGGTTATTTATAAAAAAAATAATTGAATTTATATAATATGTATTAACTAAAAGAATTTATATCAAAAAGATGAAGTGGTCCAAGTGGTAAAGAAGCTTGCTTGAGTTCTAACAACAATATATATATATATATTGAAATCAGTTTTAAATGATTTTCTCTTTTTTTTTATTTCAAAAATTAGGCAAACTAACATCAATCTTTCTACCTTTATTTTTGCATATAGAGCTGTCACCCTGAAATTTTTCTACGCTGCAAAATTTTCTCTAATGATTGCTATTGTAAAAAAAATTCCAAATATGAGTAATTTAAAGGGTGGTGGACATATAAGGACTTACTTTTACTTATTTTTTTTATTGGAAAACACAAATTTAATCCTAAGTTAATCAAGATTGACTATATGAATTCTCTTTTTTTTTTCACTATGAGCAATTATGGGTTATATCTTTAAAAGATGTAGAACTGTAAGATCATTCTAAACTATTTTTATCCAAGTTGATTTAGGTCTATCTCTATCTCTCCTAACTATATCTACTTTTACTTGTTTAATTTTTCTAACATATCACTAAATTTTTGTTTCGCATTGCTAAACTATTTCAATTTATATTCTCTTATTTTATCCTCAGTAGGAGCTATCCCCACCTTTTCTCCAATGTATTCATTGTAAATTCTATTCATTCTAATATATTCACACATTTATTTTAGTATTTTTATTTTTAGTAACACGCATCTTACTCATGCACTATCCTTTCAATTTTTAACACTGGCTACCATACATCATAACAGACTATATTATAGTGCTTTGAACTTACTTTTTAATTTAACTAGCATCTTCCAATCATATAAAATTTCAGTGGTATTCATCAACTTTATCCCTATCTACTTTAATCCTATAGCTAATATCTTCTTTTCAATTTCCATTCTCTTGAAAAATTAAATAAAGGTGCTTGAAATGAGTGCGATGAGATATTATCATTTCATACAAAATAACTTCGTTGTTTTCTGCATTTGATTTCTTGATTAATTAATTAAGTTAAATTAAATTTTAATCACACATTTAACCAATAAATTTAATTAACATATTATATCATTAATAATATTTTATTAATAATCAATTGGTAAATTAGAGCATATTAGTAGAAAAAACAAATAAAAATATTAGAATTTAAATTGAGTTGATATACTAATATATTTAAGTAGGATAAAAAAAATTTACTTGTTAATATTCAGATACACTCTCTATTATTTTAGCATTTAATTTTTTATTCAAAAGTGGATAGAAAATTATTAGGATCTAGCTTAGCTAACTGCAAGTGTATAAATGGTAAACAAGTAATATAGTAGTGAATGAGTATCATCACACGAGGAAGAGTATCTTAAGTACCAAATAATTAAATATTTTATTATTTGGACAAAAAAGATAGATTGGATTTAAAACTAAGTAGACTAATTAAAACTAAAACTACGTGGCTTTAGGGTTTAACTCTAATATTTTTGAATTTAGAGTTAGACTATCTTAATTGATAAACTATGTATTTTCTAAGATATTGATTCAATTTTAATCTTCCTTTGATTATTGGTTGAATTCTCTTAAATTAAGTTATAGTCTCTCTTAAGCACTAAAACTAATATTGAACTTAATCTTATGTCTATTTTTATGATCATAAGTGATTAAACCAATTCATTAAGATTTGTAAAAATCTTTTAATCAACCTTCTAAGAGTTTACCTTATCTCCAAGTGAAAACTTACTTAAGATTGTTATCTCTATATAATAATATTATGCTTTCACTCTTGCTCCATCACACAATATCTCAATTAATTATTGGCCAGATAATTAATGCATTAAGTATAAAGATAACAAAAATAATCAAACAAAAAAACTTAATTAAATCAAATAAATATGAATTACTCCATAGTAAAATCAACAAAAGGGTCTAACCCTAAATTGGGTTTTAGTTACTCATACTTGAAAAAAAAACTAAATGAAGAATTTGTAAAAGAAAACATTGAAAACAAAAAGGAATAAGAACAATAAATCAAACTCAAATACTCATTTGTATTGAATGGAACTTTTCAAGGAACTTGAATATTTTCCTTAAACCAAGCCTCGTTCTCTAAGGTTGAAGAAGATAATTGAATGAATAATGGATGATCAATCTTAGAAGGAGGCTTTGCTTATATAGTGGTCTTGAGGACTTCTAAATTGAATAGGAAAAGGCTTAGAGTCTTCAAATTTTATTAGGAATGCAATAGATTTGGGGACTTTTTTCTTAATTAGGAAACCAAATAGGGCAAGAAATTGCATAAGGATTTCTACGGCCTTGCTTTTTAAACACCACGCATGTGCATAATTGTACCGCTCAAACTCCACGAAACTTTCCTTAAAATAGTATCAAATTGTGCATTTTGATTTGTATGGCTGTTGATATCAAAACGCCTCTGGTCTATCTTGATTCGTCACTTAAAATTTTGGACAAATTCATTTCAAAAAAAATGATATGTGTAAATTGAAAACACATAGCCTTGGAAATCAAAATGATTCGGGACATCTCTATTTCTGTCATCTAGTGGTATTTTTAAGTGCATATCAATATATAATGATTTATATAGCCATGTAGAATCATTTTCTTTCATTTTTTAGCCCGTTCAGCTACCCTTTATTTTTTTTGAATTTCTAATCATTTAGACTAATTTACATCCAAATTTACAATTTGTAAAACCAAACCTAAATATCACAATTATCTAGCCTTCACAATAAAAACTCATTAAATTTAATTTATTATAATAAAAATATAACTAGAATAATTACTAAATAATATGTAAAGTATGACTTTATTAAAAATCTATTAAAATTAAATAATACAAAACTCTAAATTCAAATATAATTAATAACATGATTATTTTAAAATATTTAAATTTATTTTGGGAATTTAAAGGTCAAAATAAAATAATAAAAATTAAAAATTCTAAAAATTTACTATTCTAAAAATTATGACTTGTAAAGTTCATTAAAAGTTAAGGTGAAAAAAATAGAAGTTTGAAAAAAAAAAAGGCTTATGAGTTAAAAGAGGGCAAAATATAATGACTTATGAATCAAAAGAAAAATAAAATTAGTTTATTAGTTTTTTTGAGATTAAAATTAGTTAATTATTTTTAGATAATGTATTTATGTAGGGAATATTAAAAAAGAGAGGGAAAATTTTATATTTTAAAAGAAAAACAAAATTAAAAAAAGAGAAGAAGAAGAAGCAAAAAAAAAAAGCACAATAAAATAATTAAAAAAGGAGATAAAAAAAAAAAAAGCAAATTGTGCAAAATAAGAAAGAAACATAAGATGAAAGAAGAAAAAAAAAGGAATTAAAAGGAAACTAAAAAAGACAGGGGTAAAATAGAAAATATAAAAAAGACCCATGGTATATTTGAAAATTCACTATCACAGATAACAGTGTTCGTTGCAGCTCTTTTGGTATATAATATAATATTCGAAGGAAACTGACCCTTGTTCATTCGACTTTCCCTCCGAGGACAATGAAAAATATTAACGTTTAATCACATGAAATTTGTCAATAGAATTATACGGTTAGTCAATATGTATATTTTAAAGAAGTAATTAAAGTTAAATGTATTAAAATCATAAAAAAAAATTAAAATTATGGTAAAAATATTATAAAAAAAATACATACAGCTTTATCACAATAATAATGAGAAGAATATACGAAAAGAAAAAATAATAAGAAAAAGACACAAAATGAAAATTTAAAAAAATCAGCCAAGAATTTAAAATTTATTATATCAATTAGCAATTTTTCTTATTTTTAATTACCAAATTTTTAAACAAAATTAACAATAAAAAATAAATTGTAAATTCTTTTGAGTTAAAATTAATAGACAATATAACATATACTTCACCCACAATAATTTCCATCCTTTAATATATATATACCTTATAAAAGTGTTTACAAATCTAAATAAAATATTATAATAATAATATTATCAATCATATTAAAAGACTTGTTTAATCATCCAAATCATGAATCTGTTAAAAAAAAAGGCAAAATCTTGTAAATATATGTTTGACCTTGCTTACTGCTCTTAATTATCTAGCTTGTTTACTGCACATTATTTACTTAAATACATAAAAATTGCAACACAAGTAGAATTATTTGTGCATGTTAGATTGGAAATTATCATAAAAATTACTTATATAACTATCGGTACATTATACAATTAAAAAAATCATGACACTCGTCAAGAAAATAAATAAAAATAAAAAAAATTAATCCTTATCAAACAAATTGAAACCTTTATTTTCTAGGTACTTAATTATGACAAGAAGTTCAATTAATAACAATAAATATGTAAATTTATAATTTACATATATAATAAAAATATAATTCATATAAATAAATAGATAGCCTCACAATTTTTATTTTATTTTATTTAGGTTAAATATGAAGGATTGTTTACATAAAAATGCTAATTAAGAGAAAATATTGCGTATTTTTAGGATATAATACAATAAAGTTTTTAACTTCAAATAAAATTATCTAAAAATTAAAAATAAGAGATAATTATAAAAAAATATAAAATTTGAGTATATTTATATATTAAACCTGAGAGCAATGTATACTATTGTTAATCCACGTTCTAGTTGACCTATTTTTGGGTTTCATGTTTATTAAATTATTCTTTATATATATATATATATATATTGTCTCTCAAAAAAAAATATATTGTATTCTTTGTTTAATACTACTAAATAAAGCCATTTATAATGTATAGAACATAATGTATAGTCTCTTGAAAGTTAAAAATTATAATAATATAACGGCACTATTAAAAAGTTTTTAGTATTTTTACTATTATTTTTATTTCTATAATTTATTATAATGCTCACTTACCTCTTTACATATATGTATATAGTTTTTCAAACTAAATTTAGTATTGTGTAATAATTTTTTGTTTATCTCATAAATCATTTTTATCTGATTAAAAATACTAAACTCTTCATTAATCTCCTTAATTATTAATTAAAATTTTAATATATTAGACTCTTTCAAACACGTTGCATCAGCTATATTATTTTAATAAATCATAAAAAAATAAAAAATATTTTTTTAATTTAAAACTATTTAAAAAAATAAAAAATAATTTAAAAGTTATAATCTTAATAAAAAAATTGTACTATTTTTTAACAAATTCAAAAATGCCAATGCCAATAAACATATTTTTAAAATTTTACGAATAAATATTCTTGTATAAATTTAATTACATTATCACCGCTTTTTTAAGTTAAAAATATATGTTAATAAAAGAAAATATCACCATTATGTAGCATTAAGAGTACTATTTAGTATTTACATTAAAGAATATGTATAGAAGAAGCATCATTTTTATTGAAATTAATTAAAATTAAAATATGAATATAATAAGTAGTTTAAAAAATAAAATTATTTATTATATTCATATTAAAATTATAATAAGTTAACACACACGATTTGCCTTAATTACGAAGATAATTTAATAATAATATATTTACAACTTTGACTTTAAAATAAAATAAAAAAAAGGAGGTATTGTTGACTACAAAACCACATGATGAGCTTTCATGGCGAGTCGGTCACGAGGCTATATTGACGGCTCAATATGGCCATTGACATTAGCAGAGAGGAAGACCTCATGGCTCATTACTATTTGTTAGTATTGAACGAATGGCGTTGGCGGCTATTAACAATTTTTAAGTTTTTTTATTGATTTTAAATTCATTATATTTCAGCGAGTTTTTTTTTTAAGTGAAGATTTAAAAAATTAGAAGAAGTTTGAATAGACCTTATAATTAATCACTAGTTTGAAAATATTTTAGTGAAGAAAAGTCAGTAAATGGATTCATTATTAAACTACGTCAATCATGTAATTTTAGTCATACTTGATGGAGTCTGTCTGGAATTAAATTCAAACCTCCTTTTAAAAATTAAATTTTGTTTTTTTTTTGTATATTTTAAATATTTTTAATACATATTTTGAATAAATTAAAAACCTAGTTTCTTCAAAATATTTTTCTTAACACTTGTGGAAGTTAAAAACTGTTTACTAATATTTTTGTTTTAATTAACAATAAAATGATATTACCAGTTTATTTTAATATATCAATTTATTTTTTTTATAGGTCAAGATATTCATATATGTTAAACTCTATTAAATGCGACTAGCATATTAAGGAGATAAAATAATTGATATATTTTGATTTTCCTCTTCTAAAAATGGGCATGAATGAACTCAAACAAAATTTTATCAAAAGTCAAAACTTAAGGATTCATATTGTATTTAACTCAATTCAAAATCACTATATATTTTGAACCAAATTTTGTTTTTAAAGATAAATAATTAAACAAAAATTTCAAGTTTGGATTGTATAATTTGAGATCTCCAAAATTTGTTATTATTATTAGTGCTATACATTTTAGTCATGGTAGTATTTAGTATATTAATATGTGTATATTTTATTATCTTAATACTCTTCTATAATTGTCAATCTCCCTCAATTCAATAGTAATAATAAAAAAAATTTAATAAAGCCTTCTAAAATATATTAGAAAATTTTTAAAAATAATGTTATATAAATTGAATTTTAGGTGTTATTTAACACAAGACAAAAGTTATGTATATATAACATATGATAATTGACACGGAATGATCAATGATTTATAATAAGTTTTTAGACTATTAGAATAAATAAAAATTAAAAATAAAATTCAAAAAAGAAATTTTTATGCAACTCTTGATCTAAGATGGCTTATAAGATTTATTTTATGAAAAAATATTAATTTTTAAGTTTTATAATATCATTATGTTGTCAAATTAAGATGAATTCACCTCGAAGTCTAAAATTGCTCATTTAAATTGTTTTTAAGTTTTTAGTTTTGACCTGCAATTTTAATTTTGTTTTATCATATTTTATTTTTTTTGCCTTTTTTAAAAAAAAAAAATAACATAGAAAAACACACATATAAAAAATAGTGATTGAATTTATCTCACAATAAAATATGATAATTTTATTTCGGCAATTTCCTTATCTTATTTTATTATTGTGAAACATATATAAATCATCATTTAATATTTTAGAGGTAACCATTAATTTTAGGATTGGACTTTACCCAAAAAAAAGACTTTGAAATTTTCTTTTTAAAGGACTAATGTTTTTTTTTTTTATCATAGATACCTTATATTTACATGGGACTCAAGCTTATTTCAGTTTTAGTTTATATATATTTATTAAATATGAAAAATAATAATTAAAAAAAAAGTGATTTGTATATAAAAATATACATAAGAAAATTCACTACAAAAAAAAAGGCAGAAATAATAATGGATATTTATAACAGAAAATTTCATTACAAATTGCAATGGCTTTGTAACATATTAAGAACGATCACATTGACTAGCAACGGATATTTACGACTACGAAAAATGTAATAAAAATATTGGCGGCAAGAATTTTATAATAAATTTGCAACATATTACCGACACATTAATAAAGAAAATTTGAAATAATTACCTTTCCATGAGAAAATGATGGCATGAACAGATGGCAACTAATTTACAACAAAATTCTCCATTGATAGGGCTGTTCAAAAAGCTTGTGACCCAAAAAATTCAGCCCAGTCTAAAGGGTTCGGGCTGGGTTGGGTCGGCCTGAATTTATTATCGGGTCAGGTTTTAGGTTCTAAATTAAAATCAGATATATACTCAGGTTGGGTTTCAGGTTGAGGTTACAAATTTTCAGACCGGCCCGGCCCGAAATAATTTTTTTTATATATTTTTTTAAAAATATATATTTTGATAATTTAAATTTCATATAAAAAGATTTTAAAATTTTAAAATATTGTATGTATTTTATGATATTTGAGATTTTTAAAATTTTAATCCATAAAAATTAATTTTATATTTTATATTTTTTTACTTGAATAAATAACTAAATAATTAAATAATTTAGTTATTATAAATATTGATATAATAATTTATATATTATTAGATATAATATGGTATAATAAATTTTAAAGTAATATTTATGGATAAATTTTATTGAATTTTTTAAAAAAAATCATCCTTTTAATTTTTTAATTTCAAAAAAAAAAAAGGCCGACCAGACCTGACCCGAATCCCAGTGAGGCCCGAAGTGGCCCGGCCCGACTGGGCTTAGGGTCGAGCTTGGGCCGGGCTTCTGGCTGGGGTAAAACCCAGCCCAACCCAGCCCATGAACACCCCTATCCATTGCTATTAATGACGAACATGAATCCATTCCAAATATTTTTAAATATATAATTTTTATATTTAACTCAAATAGCAACCAACTGACTCTATTTCCAATAGCGATAAAATTGAGGTTGCATTACTAATATCGATAACTATTTAGTTACTGTTATTAGGTTAGAAAGGTAATAATTAAAATATGTAGAAAAAGGTACGATGGAATGCGGTCCGCTACAGATAACGATAGTTATTTACTGTTGATACTACTTGCGATGATTTGTTGTTTTCCATCATTAATGATTAACTATTATTTTTTTTATTTATCAACGAGCTTTCATTTTCTGTTACAAGTTGAGACAGATTTGTAACGAGTTTCTTAATCATTACTAATTGAGATAGATTTTATTGTGGATCTTTACGATTAATGAATCATTTGTAAGGTTTTTTTCTTTGTTATTTTTAATAGATATAAACCCTTCTCTGATTGTTTTTCCCTTCTTTGAGTTTTTTCCTCTCCATCTCGCTTTCTCCTTCCTTGGCTTTTCCTCTACATCTCCATCTCGCTCATTCTCCATCTCCATCTCACTCTTCTTTTTCTCTGATTCTCCTTCTTTTCTTGGTTCATTCTCTGTGTAATGAAGAACATTTCTCTATTAGGTTGCTCTCATCAGTTTTGGTAAGTATTTTTTCTTTTATTTAGTTTTTTTATTTAATTTAATTATTTTTGTTATATGTATTAAGCATTTATTTTTTTTATTAGGTTTTAGTTTTTCTTAAGATTGTGGGTTTTAGGGTTTGTCGTGAGTTGGAGTTTCTACTGTTGGATTTTAGAGTATTAATTGGGTTTTTTTTTGTTGAAGTGGTTTTATGGGTTTGGAATTTAGAACAAGTGGGTTTTGTGGGTAATATTAAATAATTATTAAATACTACTACCATTTTGTCACGGATTTAATTGATAATTTGTCACCATTTTCGAAGGACAATAAACAATTACAAATTCGATTCCATTTACAACTAAATGTTCGTTAGAAAATCATTCCAAATTATTATGGATTTGTAATAAAAACTTTCATAACAACTTGTAACCAATGTTTCTGTCGTTATTTTGTTATATTTCGGAACAAAATATTTATTCTTATTGAGTTGCAAATTATGATGGAAAAGAATGTGATTACGATGTTAACAACAATGACAAAAAAAATTCATTTTAAATCCATACCAAACTGTAACAAAATAGTATGGCAAAAAATGCTACAAATTAGCGACGCAATGTTGTTATAAATTTGTCATTAATAATAGTGGTTCCATATAGTTCTGGTCCATTTCCTTTGTAACAAAGTCATCTATCTATTGCTATTTATACCGAAAATGTGTTACAAATTCGTTGTTGATAACAACGGTTTGCTCTTGTTCTAGTCCATTTCCTTTATAACAGTCATTTTTTCCATCATTATTTGTAACAAATTTTTGTTACAAATTTGTCGTAAATATAATGATGGTAACATTTTCTGCGTCTAAGATATTTGCGACTAATATTTCAATGACAAAAATATTATTGTCGTTAATCCGTTACAAAAGTTATTAGCGATGAAATAGTAATAAATTTTTCTGTAGCTATTCTGCGAAAATTTTGTAGTGATTATTATATTTTAATTTAGTATAATATAGTTATTATTCTAAAAAAAAGTATAACATAGGTAATAAGTATAAACATTAATTTGTAAGCCTAAAGATATGGGAGGCTTAGGGTTGTGTTTTGCTTCCAATAGAAATAAATCTGGAAGGGTGAGGAAGCTCTCTGGACTATAATTATCCAATATAAATATTTGCACAATACTAGAATTTTAGGAGACCATCATGGAATCAGGCATAAATCCCATGTTTGCAGGAATATAACCAGTGTTGTAGATGAGTTCAAGAAAGGCCTAAGATGGTCAATTGAGAATGAGAGAATGATCATGTTTTGGAAGGATATTTGGGTTTAGGATGCTTTTGATGCAGAGCAGATAGCACTGAATTTTCTAGAAGACGTTGACCGCTGTAAAATTTGAGGCAAACTGTACAAAATGTCATAACTTTTGCATACAAAGTTTGATTGGGGCCCACGATAACTTTCCGAAAAGGGTTTCGCAAGATGGATAATTTTAAAAAGTGCAATATGATGCCGGTAGGGCCTATTGCAAACTTTTGATGGCCAAATTTCACTGTTTAGGGGGTCAAATTACCATTTTTAATTATTTGAGGATTGTTGTGTTAATTTTTCTTCCGCTTATATAAGGTAAACTATGTATTTTTAGCAGGGTATTATTTTTGATGGAATTTATAGACTTTCTCTAAACCTAATTAGGATTTAATCTATCTTGAACGTTTTTATGCTGCATCAGGTGGTATAAGAGCATAGCAATCGGCGGTGATGGCGGTGTTCTCCGTGATGGTGATCAGGAGGATGGAGCCCCATATGGGGACAGGGTGTTGCAATGATTGGAGCAATGTCTTGAGAAACGAATGGATCGCATGTCCAGGCATTTCGAGGAATGTTTCAGGAGCTTACAGATTATTTGGATGCTTGCGGTCTTGGACCAAATAGAGGAAGGAATGATGATAGGAGATAGCTAGGATATGCTGCTCTTGGTGAACCTATCAACAGACCTGAACCTCCACGTAGACAACCTGCCTACGAAGATGATTCTGAAGAAGAGTTCGATTTAGAACCACATCGGTTTGATCAAAATCCAAGGGGAAATGAATATGGGCATAGATGGAAAGAAGATCGAGAAGGTGGACATTTTCGATTAAAGGTAGATATTCCTTACTTTAATGGTAGTTTGGGAATTGAGGAATTTCTAGGTTGGATTGCGGAAATAGATAGGTTCTTTGATTATGCGAAAACTCTGGCAGAAAGGAGGGTATAATTGATAGTATGCCATTTGAAGGGGATGGCTTCGGCTTGGTGGGAGCGAGTTCAATCCAGACAAGAGAGGGAAGGAAGACTCCCTATACAAACCTAGTATAGGATGAAGCATCTGTTGAAACTAGAATTCTTACCCCCAGAATATGAACATATTCTGTTTCAACAGTATTAGAGATGTCAGCATGGTAGCAGGATAGTTCATGAGTACACAATTAAATTTATGAGGCTGGCCGAACAAAATAATCTGATAGAGTCTGAAGGGCAGCAAGTGGCTCGCTATTTAGAAGGGTTACAGGTGAATTTGAGAGATGGAGTGCAAGTAATTCGAACTTTAAGTGAAGCGAAGAATTTAGCTTTGAAAGCTGAATTGATACAGCAAGAACGAGGTAGAAGGAGTTTTGGTGGATACAGGGATAACGCAGGGTCAGGAGATGGCAATAAGGCTGCTGTAAATCAACCTAATCGTGGAAATAATTCCAAGAACTGGAACCGGCAGCCCGTGAAAGATAAGGCAGTCGGCAAACGTCCCATGAATGAGGGGCGAGATAGAGAACCTAAAAAGATAGATAATCCCTATGCAAGGCCTACTGTTGGGAAGTGTTTCTGGTGCAACCAGCAGGGACATAGATCAAATGAATGTCCTACCAGAAAAACAGTCAATGTGTTGGATCGAGAGGAAGAAGATGGGGAGATTTACTGTGAACTAGATGGGGTTGAAGAAGAAGAGGAGTATGATGAATATGAAGGGCATGCTTATGTTATATGGAGGATAATGTTGGCCCCTAAACATGAAGAAGAATCACAACAACACCAATTATTCTGAACTCGGTGTACTATTGGTGATAGTTATTTGGTGCTATTGTTGTTAGTGGCAGCTGTAAAAATATTATTGGGAAGGATACTGTGAAGAAGCTGAAGCTGCCTGTTAAGAAACACCTGAATCCTTACTCACTAGGGTGGATTAAATCTGATATGAAAAAAATTGACGTGACAAAATGTTGTAAGGTGCCTTTCTCCATAGGTAAATACCATGATACTGTTTATTGCGATGTAGTAGATATGGATGTGTGTCATCTTCTATTTGGAAGACCCTGACAGTATGATGTTGATGCGCAGCATTCTGGAAAGAGTAACATGTATAATCTAGAGAAGGATGGCGTGAAGTTCTCATTGCTCCCTTTGAAAAATAAATCTTTTACGCCAGAGAAGAGCACATTTTTTACCTTGGCAGACAATTTTGCAGAAGAGGCTAAAGAAATAGGGCATATTTATGTGTTGATAGAGAAGCAAATTCTGTTCATTGAGCTTGAATTGCAAGTGGAGGAGCAACCATAATTAGTTTGTCCTTTGTTACAAGAGTTTAAAGAGATGATGGGAGAGGAAATGCCAGATGGATTATCACTAATGAGAGATATACAACACCAAATTGATCTTATCCCTGGTGCTAGTCTTCCTAATCTACCCCATTACAGGATGAAAGTGATATATTGAGAGAGAAGGTAGAAGAGTTGTTGAAGAAGGATCTGATTCGGGAGAGTTTGAGTCTGTGTGTAGTGCCAGCATTATTGACACCAAAGAAAGATGGTAGCTAGAGAATGTTTGTTGATGGTCGAGCAATTAATAAAATTACTGTGGGTTATAAATTTCCTATTCCAAGGTTGGATGATATGCTGGACAGGTTGCATGGAGCACAATGGTTTTCGAAGCTGGATTTGAAGAATGATTATTGTCATATTCAGATCAAGCCAGAAGATGAGTGGAAGACAGCTTTCAAGACCAAAGTGAGGCTTTATGAGTGGCTGGTTATGCCCTTCGGGTTGTCAAATGCTCCTAGTACGTTTATGAGGTTGATGAATCAGGTACTTAAACCATTTATTAGCAAGTTTGTTGTGGTTTATTTTGATGATATTTAGCTGTAGTGAGAAAGAGCATATGACACACTTGCGAGCTGTGTTAATAGCTTTGAAAGATAACTTGTTGTATGTCAATCTCAAGAAGTGTAGTTTTCTTACAAATAAATTAGTGTTCTTGGGATTTGTGGTTTCGGCTAATGGTATTCATGTTGATGAGCAGAAAATAGAAGCTATCAAAGACTAACCTACTCCTAAAAATGTGTCTGAATTGAGGAGCTTTCATGGGTTGGCCACCTTTTATTGGAGATTTATCAAAAACTTTAGTAGTATTGCTGCCTCAATGATAGAGTGTCTAAAGAAAGGGAAGTTCCAGTGGGGAGAAGAAGCAGACAATAACTTTGCTATCCTTAAAGAGAAACTGTACACAACACCTGTACTTGCACTTCTAGATTTTGAGAAGTTGTTTGAAGTGGATTGCGATGCTAGTGGAGTGGGTGTAGGGGCTGGTCTTTCACAAGAGAAGAGGCCAGTTGCATTTTTCAGTGAGCAGTTTAGTGATGCAAGGCGCATATGGAGCACCTATGACAAGGAATTCTATTCTATGGTTCATGCTCTAAAAACGTGGGAACACTACTTGATTGGGAAAGAGTTTGTGCTTTATTCAGATCATAAGGCTTTGAAGTACTTAAACAATCAGAAGAGAATTAGCAATGATATGCATGCAAGGTGGTGTCAGTTTTTACAGAAATTCTCTTTCAAGCTGAGGCATAAATCAGGTGTACAGAATAGAGTGGCTGATGCATTGAGTAGACGAGAAACATTGCTATTGACTTTAAGCCAAGAGATTCTAGGTTTTGAGCAGTTAAAAGGGAAGTATGCAGAATATGATGATTTTGCAGAGATATGGGCCTAAGTATTCAATAATCACCCATTTTCTTCTTTTTATTTATCTGACGGTTACTTGATGCATGAAAACCAGTTGTGCATTCCAAAAATATCTCTGAGGGAGAAGGTGATAAGTGACTTGCATGGAGGTGGATTAGCAGGTCACCTGGGTCGAGACAAGACTTTTGCAGCAGTGAAAGAAAGATTCTACTGTCCACGCTTGAGAAGGGATGTTTGTAGATTTGTGCAGAAGTGCTATACTTGCCAGAGATCCGAGGGTTAGTCCAAGAACACTGGATTGTACATGCCTCTACCAGTTCCAGAGAACATTTAGGAAGATCTTTCCATGGACTTTGTGTTGGGATTGCCTCGAACACAAAGAGGCGTTAATTCTGTTTTTGTTGTGGTTGAAAGGTTTTTCAAGATGTCACATTTTATTCCTTGCAGGAAAACCTCAGATGCAGTTGTTGTTGCCAGGTTATTTTTCTGACATGTTGTTCGACTACATGGGGTCCCAAAGACTATCACTTCGGACCATGACAGCAAGTTCCTCAGCTACTTCTGGAAAGCACTGTGGAAATTGTTTGACTCTTCTTTGCAGTTCAGCAGTACAACTCATCTGCAGATAGATGGGCAAACTGAAGCAGTCAACCGAACTTTAGGCAACCTGATTCATAGTCTTTGTGGGGACATACCAAAGCAGTGGGATCTAGTTCTTCCACAAGCTGAGTTTGCTTACAACAGTGCAGTCCATAGTGCTATTGGTTGTTCACCTTTTTCTATTGTCTACACGAAGGTGCCACAACACACCCTGGATTTAATCAAGCCGCCTAAGAGTGGAGATGTGAGTGTTCCAGCCAAGAATATGGCAGAGCAAATTGTGGAAGTTCAGAAAGAAGTCAAGCAGAAGCTAGAGCAGGCAAATCAGAAATACAAGAAAGCTGCTGACAAGTATAGATGGCAAGAGGTCTTCCAAGTTGGAGATCAAGTGATGGTGTTCTTGCTCAAGGAGAGGTTTCCAGTTGGTACATACAACAAGCTGCAGCCCAAGAAGTATGGACCTTATTTAGTGTTAAGGCGCATCAATGACAATGCTTATGTGATCGATCTTCCAGATAGCATGGGTATTTCCAAGACATTTAATGTGGCGGACATATCCATGTTCCATGATGCTGATGTTCCTTTGTACCCAAACCTTCTGCTCAACTTGAAGTTGAGTTTTTTTCAGTGGAGGAGGCTGATGAGGAGCAGATAGCACTGTATTTTCTAGAAGACGTTGACCGCTGCAAGATTTGCGGCAAACTGCACAAAATGTCATAACTTTTGCATACGAAGTCCGATTGGGGCCCATGATAGCTTTCCGAAAAGGATTTCGCGAGTCGGACAATTTTGAAAACTGCAACTGGATGCTCGTAGGGCCTGTTGCAAACTTTTAATGGCCAAAATTTTTTGTTTAGGGAGGTTAAAATGCCATTTTTAATTATTTGAGGACTGTTGTGTTAATTTTTTGTTCGCCTATATAAGGCAAACTATGTATTTTTAGCGGAAAATTATTTTTTATAAAATTTACAGACTTTTACTAAACCTAATTAAGATTTAATCTATCTTGAATGCTTTTATGCTGCGTCAACTTTGTTACTGCATTTGCCTAGATGCATGCCTCCTATGTCTCAATTGGATTGGAAGGTGATAGATTATGTGAATTCTAATCGTGAATGGAAATGAGAGTTGTTGGAGGATTTGTTTGATGAGTCTACTCTCCTCTTGATTTCTAGTCATTCCAAACGAATGGGATATACAAGATTCTCAAGATTGGGGTTTTATCAAAGAGTGAAGTTTTCACCATTAAGTTGGCTTGTATCAGTCTGCTCGATAATCTAAATCAATTTAATAGTCAATTGTGTCAGAAAGTTTGGAAATTGCATATTACTTAGAGAATGAAAGTATTTTTGTAGCTTTATGTAAAAGGTAGGATCCTGATTAATATGGAGTGGCCTAAGGGACATTTTACACAGGTGAAATAATTGTTCCAGATGTAATACATAGAGGAAATCTATAACCTATGCAATAAGGATTGTCGCTTTGGCATATTTGTATGGGAGGAAATTATTCTGAATCAATTTAAGGAGATGCTCTTTAAAAAGCATGAGGATGAACGGTTAATATAGGGCTTAACTAATAAAGGACTTCGTTCTTATATTTCCAATTGAGATATCCTCTTTCCAACGACAGTGTGTGAACTTGTGGGAATGGAAGAATGCTTAAATATTTGGGCAAACTGAGCGAATCTCTTTTAATCATATCAATAATATTGGCTTGTAGGTGTTTGACATTATTTCAGCTTGGAGATCCTTTGATAGGATCATCTCGAAAAGTAAGAAGAAAGAAGTGTTGGTGGGTGGGAGAAACCATTGGCAGGCTGGATGAAGTTAAACATAGATGGTTTGATCAGGGACCCTTAAGTAATGTAGGAGCGGGAGGTATTATTAGAGATTACATGGGGGATTTGATTTTAGCCTTTGTGTATAATGTTGGAACAGGGGAAACTTTTTTTTGGCTAAATTGTGGGTTTACTTTCAAGACTTCGACTAGCTTTTAGTTTAGGTATAAATCAGTTGGTTATAGAATTTGATAATCAAGAGGTGATTAATAGTATTTTTAAAGCTTCTAATGAGAGAGGGTAGTATAGAAGCATTATTGCTGCTATCCGTGAATTGCTAAATGTAGATTGGAGAGTAGAGGTGAGGCATGTGTTTAGGGAAGGGAATTGCTGTGTTAATTTATTAGCAGGGATAGCCATGGATTTCCCTTATGGTGTAACGGTTATAGAAGAGTTGCCACTGGAGCTTAGAAGGTTAATGTATGAAGATGTAGTTAGGGTTTCCTGGTCCAGAAATATTAGGTGTTTGTTGTGTTTTTTTTTACTTGTTTACTAAAAAAAGTAAACATTAATTTGATATGTGTTCACCCAAAGCAAAAGGAAGTTATTTTAAAATTTTGACAAGAAATAATAAAAATATTTAATTTTCACAAAAATAAAAATAAAAATAAAAAATATTTTGATATGACAATGGCTAAGTTTTTTGAGAACTTAGGGGTGTATTTGTTTATGCTGTAGTTATTTATTTTTTTATCTTTTTAAATAAAAAGCTATTTTATTTTTTGCTTTATATTTTTTAAAAAATTATTTTATATTTTTTAAAATTCTATCATAATTATTAAAATTTTAATTATTAAAAATAAAAAACTAAAAATTTAAAAGGCAAATGTTAAATGTAATAAAGAAAACAGTTTTATTATTATCAAGCGTGTTGTATAAAAAAATTATAGATATAAAATATTTTCTTATAACCAAAAGCTCTGAAAATTATATTTTTTAAATTCTGTATTTAATATGAAAAAATTTTTTATGTAATAAAAAAATCTATAATTTTAGTATTACCGGATGCATTTTATTTATTTTTTTAAAAAATTAAAATAAAAAATCATCCTGAATAAAGCCCAAATGAATTTAAAAGAAATTTTCATATATAAATATAAATTCAAAAATAAAAATTTTAATATCTTGGAACTGTTGTTGGTTGGTATTTGCATTGTTTTTACAATTTTACTTTTAACTTAAAATTTTTATATTATTTTTATTTATAGTAAATAGTAAAAAAACCTAATATTGGAGCAGCCAGTGGAATAATTAATTTGATTGCGACAGTCAGAATTGAAATTAATTGCATCAATAATTATTTTAAATAAACTTTAGTAATAATTTATTTATATTATTATATACTTTTTTTTGGTTTAATCGTTATTTAATTTATAAGTAATTGTAATTATAATAATAAGAATATTCAACTGTCACAAAAATAAAAATAAAAATAAAAATATTTTTATATAATAATGGCTAAGTTGTTTGACAATTAAATGAATTTAAAAGGTTTTTTCATATATAAAATTAGCATTTAAATTCAAAAATTAAAATTTTTAAATAATTTGATTGAGACAGACTAAAGTTCTGTATTGAAATTAATTGAATCAATTATTATTTTACATAAACTTTAGTAATAATTTAATTATATTATTATATACTTTTTTGGGTGCAATAATTATTTAATAAGTAATTGTAGGAGTTTAAAGCAGTCCTTTCCTGCTTTCCTTTATGGTTTTATTAAAATGAAATCTAGGGAAAAATGATGCATCATAATTCATGGGTAAGTAAGCTACAATCAATTGCTTAAATAGCATTTTTTTTAAACTAATTTTATTATTAAATAAGTTTTACATATTAATTGCATCATAAAAACATTACTTATTAATCTCATATATTTTATTTTGTTGACTTTCAATATCAGATTTTATTTGTAATAAACCAATTTGAGATTTTTTTTCTGATATAAACAATTCACAATTTTTTTTAATAGCATGATAGATTGAAGACTGTCTCACACTCTTGGTACATAATATAATTATTATGACTTAAAATGCTCTTAAAAATTGCAAATAAAACCAAATTATAACTATAAAATTTTTGGTAAATTATAATTTTAATGTTATATAATATTTCCTGTCCATAAATTATATTGCATACTTGTTTTAAATGTCAAAAAATAATTTATTTTTCTTTTAAAATTAAAATTTCATTATTATATTTTTAAATATATAATTCAAATCATTATAATCACGGAAAAATTATATTCTATGTCATTTTTAATTTTTAAATTATTTTATAGTTTTTAAAAATTTTAAAATATTCCTTTGTATTAAATTTGAGTATTTTTAAAATTAAAAATTAAAAAATAAATATTTTTAAAATATTTTCACTTTTTAACATACTTTATACAAATTTCTATAATCAATTATGTTATGTTAGAGTAATTAATTCTATTAATATTCATAATAATAATCATATAATGAAAAATTTTGAATATTTTCTTTGTCTAAAAAAAGATGTCATTCATTTCAAAAAAAAAGATGTCATTTTTTAAAATAAATTTTAAGAAAATATAATTAATGTATTGATAATTTATATATATATTTATTTTTATTTATATAATAAATTATTTTAAATTTATCTTGAAAATAATATAAACTGTTATTAATTTTTTTTATTTAAAATGCAAAATTATTATATAATAAAATAAAAAAATTAAATATATATTATAAATAAAAATGAATAATTATTTTAAAATATTCATAAAATAGGAAGTACTAAGACAGTACAATAAATTGAACAAAAGCAACCTAAAGATAGAAATGAAAGAAAATGAAATTTTACTGTTTTAAAAAAAGAAAATGAAATTTATTTTATTTTAGCACAGACAATGGCAGATCTGCGTACATTTTGCACTTGAATAACAAATATTCTGGGGATAGAAAAGGGCATTTTCGGACGTCCAAAAGTTTACTTATTTATTAAAATACAAAATTACTTTTCTACCCCTGTACTGTAAAAAACTCGGGCTATAGTTACATTAACCATAGTTAACAGAGTGTTAGGTGAGTTTGACCAGTCTGGTTTGGTAGGCGCTACTCTTCTAACGCCTGTATATAAATTCATTTCTCTCCTAACCTCATTTTCGTTCTCAGGGAAGCACTTGCATTCCTACGGCTACTGTTGGCTCTCTAATTCTCTTACCTACATTTTTCAACAACCACCAACCATAAAAAGCCTCCAGCTTAATCGCTAAACGCGATTTCAATTTATTTGGTTGGTGGTTTGGTTCATTTTGATTTTGCTTCTTGGAACTTTCTTCAATTGCGTGCTTTGTGTTGGCGATTTGAATTGGTTTGGTTTGGTGGATTTGATAAATCTTTTGAAATTAAGAATGCAATCTTCAACTGGTTCAATGAAAGTTTCGCCATTTGATCTGATGTCGGCGATTATTAAGGGAAATATGGACCCGTCTAATGTGTCTTCGGATTCTGGTCTTGGTATTGAGATGACAACTATGTTTGTTGAGAACAGGGAATTTGTTATGATTTTAACGACATCGATAGCAGTTTTGATTGGCTGTGTTGTGGTTTTGGTTTTGAGAAGATCTAGCAGTCAGAAACCTAAGTCTGCTGGTGTTATTGAACCTCCTAAACCTTTGATTGTAAAGGAACTTGAATCTGAGCCTGATGATGGTCAGAAAAAAGTTACTATTCTTTTTGGTACTCAGACTGGAACAGCTGAAGGATTTGCTAAGGTTTTGTTTTCTTTTATTGTGATTAGCTGACCAGGTTTTGGTTTTGGTTTTTTGAATTTTTTTTACTGGAATTTTTGTAATAGGCTTTGTCTGAAGAGGCAAAAGCGCGGTATGAAAAAGCAACATTTAAAGTTGTTGATTTGGTAAGTTTGAATATTCTTTCTTTTTAATTTTGTGGGTTTTATTTAGATTTTTTCGATTGGTTTAATGTGCTTTCGGGTTGACTTGTATTTTTAATGTTGATAGGATGATTATGCAGCTGATGATGATGAGTACGAAATGAAATTGAAGAAAGAGTCTTTAGTTTTGTTCTTTGTAGCTACGTGAGTAATTTTTTTTTACTTTAGTTTTTTCAGTTTTTGTGTTTGCTTGTTTCAATCTTTTGTTAACATATTGTGTTGATGGGGTTATAGATATGGAGATGGTGAACCAACAGATAATGCTGCGAGGTTCTATAAATGGTTCACAGAGGTAAATTTTGATCGGACTGAATTGAATTTGTTAAGTGTTTGTTTCGGTTTGTCATGGATCGGGCTATAATTCTTGGTTTATTGATTGTGTAAATAATTACGTGGGCAGGGAAAAGAGAGAGGGGAATGGCTTCAGAATATTAAGTTTGGAATTTTTGGCCTTGGAAACAAGCAATATGAACATTTCAATAAGGTATGGGAAGTGAACCGATAAGCTTAAGCCCTTTTTTTTCTTTATAAAAGCTAGATATTGTTCTTTTCATCTGTTGATTACTTGATTTGGTTGATTGATGTTTCTCATTTCATGCTTTTGTTATTATCAAACAGATTGCTAAGGTTTTGGATCAGAACCTTGAAGAGCAGGGTATGCTTTTCTGTTTCCTTTATTCTGTTTTGTAGACTCTGGGATCACTTCTTATTTAAGTGCTGATACTTCATGAATTAGAATTTGAAAGCTAGACTTGATGCTTAGAGATGAGCTTGTCTCCGTGTGCTAAAAAAAAAAAGTAACATGCAGAGGTTTGTTGTTGCATGGATCATATCCTTCATGTTACTTCCTCGTTGACTTCCATTAAAATTTATTCTATGCTTCCTCGTTGAACTCTGGTAGAATGTGGAAAAGAATCCATACAATTGTGTAATTGATGAGTTGCATCTCAGAAGTACTCTACCTTGTGTCTGTTTGAATAACATATCTGCTACCTATGTTAAATGGCATTTGTATTTGATGTTTCTTTAGGCTTATTTTTCAAATATACTCTTATCTGCTTGGCAGGTAAAATGTTACATATTTTTTTTATTGAAAAGACAAAAGTGTTGGAAAGTTGCATCCATTTGACATGTAAAAAACACCTGAATCAACTGGGATGTCTCATTTTGGGAAAGCACTCAATAGTATTGCTTTTGCAGCTACTGATATTCATTTGCAGAATTCTACTTTGCTTACCTAATAAACAGGATTACAAATTTGTCAAAATGAAGATTATGTTTTGCATTGTGATGTCTGATTTTGAAGTGATATTTGTATTCTGCCCAAAGTGCATGTATCTTAGAACAAAAATCACCTAATGGTGAAGGTGTCTGGAGATAGCTGTTACTCTTCCGCAGTTTCTGTGCAATGATTGACAATGTTCCACGTTTTGCTAATTAATGTTATTTTGTTGTCCTTACCTTTAAGTTCTTTTCATTAATAGCATTTGCTCTTTGCATTTGCAGGTGCTAAGCGCCTTGTGCCAGTGGGTCTTGGAGATGATGACCAATGCATTGAAGATGACTTCACTGCTTGGTATTAAGATCTTGAATCTTTCTTGAATCAAAAGCATGACTTTCTTATAAACGTAAGTGAGACTCATGTCCTGCCCTTTGTTTTCTACTTGTTATTTCAGGAGAGAATTGCTGTGGCCTGAGCTGGATCAGCTGCTCCGGGATGAGGATGATGCACCAACTGTTTCTACGCCCTATACAGCTGCTGTTTTAGAGTATCGTGTTGTATTTTATGATCCTGAAAATGCACCAGTAGAGGATAAAAACTGGAGTGATGCAAATGGCCATGCTGTATATGATGCTCAACATCCATGCAGGTATCACAAAAATTATGCACACTATATATATTCTGGTGGAATATTCTTTACTTTTTTCCCTTTTCATCAAAATCTATTCTGTTTGCAACTAAGGTCTAATGTTGTTGCTGTTGCTAATGTTGCTGTTTTTTTTTAAAAAAAGGTCTAATGTTGCTGTGAGAAAAGAGCTTCATACTCCTGCATCTGATCGATCTTGCACCCATTTAGAGTTTGACATAGCTGGCACTGGACTCACGTAAGTTGTTGAATTTGAAGATTGTGTTCTCACTTTCAATATCAGTGAGCTCTTTGCATGTACTAATGACTATTTCATTCTTCAGATATGAAACAGGTGATCATGTTGGTGTATACTGTGAGAATCTTTATGAAACTGTGGAGGAAGCACTGCAGTTGTTAGGTTTATCACCAGATACATATTTCGCCATACATAGTGACAAAGAGGATGGCACACCACTCAGTGGAAGCTCCCTGCAACCCCCTTTCCCACCATGCACTTTAAGAACAGCTCTTAAAAGATATGCAGATCTTTTGAGTTCGCCCAAAAAGGTTAGCTTAGCTTAGCTCGAGGCTTTTCATTGCATCTCTGTTTAAGTATGCTTAATGTGAATTTTGCTTTTATTTTTATATTTTGAGTAATTGAATGTTCTAATTGTCTGGTTTCCAGTCCGCCTTGCTTGCTTTAGCAGCTCATGCCACTGATCCAACTGAAGCTGATAGACTAAGGCACCTTGCTTCCCCCTCTGGAAAGGTTGTGAATCTATTCAAAATGTTCTGTTATCAATTTAGTTTCACTATTATTCTTCTCATTATGCTGATATGAATTTTTGTTTTACACTTGATATAGGATGAGTATGCGCAATTGATAGTCTCCAATATGAGAAGTCTCCTTGAGGTCATGGCTGAATTTCCATCAGCCAGGCCTCCACTTGGTGTCTTCTTTGCTGCAGTTGCTCCCCGTTTGCAACCTAGATACTATTCTATCTCATCATCCCCGAGGTGAATACTTTTCTATCTTTTCTTTGTGGAAAGTTACAACTTATTGGAGTGTTTTTCAACTGAGTTATCTTATGTAAAACGAAATGATTATTTGTATTTCATCATCGTTCTTTATTTAGGTTTTAATGTACTTTTCATATCTGGAATCTTCTGTGCTTACCGCTTGAATTATGCTTTGCAGTATGGCACCATCTAGAATTCATGTTACATGTGCACTGGTTCTTGAGAAAACACCAGCAGGACGGGTACACAAAGGAGTGTGCTCAACTTGGATGAAGGTACTTTTTAATTTCTCTGGCTGTGTTTCTTTGCTATTTGTTTTCTTAATTTTTTTGTGTGAAGTGTTTAGTCTGCATATGTTACACTGTCCAACTCTGGGGCAAGCACAATCCAGACTGATGTATTATTTTATTCCTTAACATCCATGTTACTTCTCCGACATGGATTTACTTTTTTATGAATATCACTCATCTCTTTCCCTATTCTCCCTGCAGAATTCTGTACCTATGGAGAAAAGCCTTGAATGCAGTTGGGCATCCATTTTTGTTCGTCAATCTAACTTTAAGCTTCCTGCAGACACCAATGTCCCCATCATTATGATTGGCCCTGGGACTGGTTTGGCTCCTTTCAGGGGTTTCTTACAGGTTTTTAACTTGCAGACTTAACTTGTCTGTTTGTCATCCTTGGTCTTGTTGATATATCCAAGCTAATTGTCTAAATTTGTACATTGCCTTTAACAGGAAAGGTTAGCCCTGAAAGAAGCTGGGGCAGAACTGGGATCCTCCATATTATTCTTTGGTTGCAGGAACAGCAAGATGGTGAGTAAATGTCCCTTGTCAGTTCTAGTGTATGGCAATGCTACACCTTCAATCCCAATAATTAACATTGTTAATATTTACAGGATTATATCTATGAAGATGAGCTCTGCAACTTTGTTGAAAATGGTGCACTTTCTGAATTGATTGTTGCCTTTTCACGTGAGGGACCTACCAAAGAGTATGTACAGCATAAAATGATGGAGAAGGTATTAGATCTGATTCACCTGCAACTGTGATAGGAGATTAAGATATCAGTGTATTCTGTTTCAGTTGATTGATTAATTGATTAAGTTGAAGCAATCAGTCCATGTTGCCTCTGTATCTGACATTTTGTTCACGTTTATAGGCTTCAGACATCTGGAACATGATTTCTCAGGGAGCTTACGTATATGTTTGTGGTGATGCCAAAGGCATGGCTAGAGATGTCCACAGAACACTCCACACTATTGCACTGGAGCAGGTACGCAGCTACAAATGAATTTTAGTGGGACATTGTATTAATTGTGACACGTTGGCAGTTTCTTCATCACTAGCAAACCATTAATGAATTGTGCTTCAAAAGAAGCCACGTAGTTTGATTTTGTGTTGATAAGAGCACATAAAACTAGCCAAAAGTTCTAGAAATGGCTATTTGAACACAACCCCACCAATGAGATTGACATTACGTGTGTAACTTTTTTCTTTTTTTGGGTGATTGACAGATGTTTTGTCTGTAGAAAACACATTATCCTCCTCTTTTGTCAATCAATAAACACCACATTTTCTCTTGCATCCTTCACATGTGCCTTAGAAGTTTAAAATCTGCATCATAATACAATACTGTCGCTTCCATTGACTATTTTTTAACCATTGCATTGTGTAATAGATGTTAGCCTGAATACCTGGGAGGGAATTGATAGGTGTATATTGATTTAAGATTTAGCCCCCTATATTGATCAATTGCTGCTTGCTTATTTTTCCAGGGATCTCTGAACAGCTCAGAAGCGGAGAGCATGGTCAAGAATCTTCAAATGAATGGCAGGTATCTGCGTGATGTATGGTGATGAACAAACCTCGCCCTTGCCCCTCGGGGCAATGCGAATAATAGTAAATGCTACGCTGTAATATATAAATACCAAGCCATATTGGAACGAAGAAAATTTATCAGATAGTCACTCAGCGATGTCTGTTAAATCATCCCCTCAAAGAGTGCCACCGAAAGTTTTATCATGGTACTTGTGAAATTCTTTTTATGCTTCTGAAATCAAGGATTTTTTTTTGTTTATGTAATTTATGTATACAAGGTATAATAATAATAATAATATTTAGGCCTAATTAATTAGTTTTATGAGTTATTATTTTTCTTTTTGAATGAACCAACAATTGGTTCAAATGACAGACCAAACTTCTTCTCCCATATGTAATTGTTTGGATGGAGAACTGTGAGTTTCAAGTTTGGTATTTGGTAATTATTATGATGTTATTATCATGGTTTTGGATTTTTCGTTTTCACTTTTCTTACGTAAAATAATTATTGATGTGGTCGATTGTGTGTTGTGGATCCTAAACTATGAGTTTCAAGTTTGGTATTTAGTAATTATTATGATGTTATTATTATGGTTTTGGATTTTTCGTTTTCACTTTTCTTACGTAAAATAATTATTGACGTGTTCGATTGTGTATTGTGGGTCCTAAAACAGTGAGTTGCCAGCTTATATTCTGAATCAATGAAAATACGGAAAGTCTCACGTAAATGTTGGTGCTATCACGTGCTATATATATAATAATATAATTTATATATGGATTTCTTTATAATATAAAAATTCATCATAATAAAATTTCAGTGTACACTTATAAACTAGTATCATTTAAATATAATTACTTGAATAATAATTAATGTAAATCAATCTTATTAAAATGTGATTCTGTCAATATTCATAATATAAAAATAGACTAAGTTGATAAAGTTAAGTATCATATTCAAAATCCCCTTCACTAATTAATAAATATATAAATGGGTAATTTGAATCTGTCAGAACTAAAAACTAGAATAGGTCTCATTTGTCTTAAGATTTGGGGAAATCTCAGTCGACCCTGTTAAAAAAAATTAAAATTAAAATGCCATTTCTCTGTTTATTTATTTAATTATTATTGTGCAATCAATTATGATCACGGATCAATTATTATGTCATATTAAATAATTTTCTTCAATATAATTAGTCATAAATAAGCCACTAATACAAAGGCAAGAGATACGTTATAAAATAAAAATGGCTAGCAATTTAACTTCAAAAATTAAAATCCTAATAAATAAACTACCAATTAATGAATAAACTTTTTAACTAGATTAAGCGTTCGTTTGGTATTTCTATCAAATTTATTGTTGAAAATATTGCTTAAAAGTGTTTAGAATTAAATTTATTTTCAAATTCAAAATTTAATTTATTTCTAAGGTAAATATAATAGTTTAAAATAATATCTAAAATAATATTATATATATATATATATTTCATTTTGAATAAATTTTTATATTTATATTCTCTGTATTTTTTTTAAATAAAAACATATTTTAATTGGAGGAGACTTAAAGTAATTTTTTTTAGAGCCACAAAAAAATGTCAAACAAAAAGAAGTTAATTAATCAAAGACAAAAGATGTGGGCACCCATTCGATTTGAGTTTGAGAAGACTTGGCACTTAGCGAATAATTGTAAAACCTACACCATAATATATGAATACCAAGCCATATTGGAACGAAGAAAATTTATGAGATGACTACTCAGTTAAATCATCCCCTCAAAGAGTGCCACCGAAAGTTATATCATGGTGCTTGAGATTCTTTTTATGCTTCTGAAATCAAGGAATTTTTTTTTTGTTTATGCAATTTATGTATACAAGGTATAATAATAATAATAATAATAATAATAATAATAATAATAATAATAATAATAATAATAATAATGTTTTAGGCGTAATTAATTAGTTTTATGATTTATTATTTTTCTTTTTGAATGAATCAACAATTGGCTCAAATGACAGACCAAACTTATTCTCCCAAATGTAATTATTTGGATGGATAACTATGAGTTTCAAGTTTGGTATTTGATCATTATTATGATATTGTTATTATTATGGTTTTGGATTTTTCTTTTTAAATTTTGTTAAGTAAAAATAATAATTGATGTGTTCAATTATATATTATGGATCCTAAAACAGTCAGGTGCCAGCTTAGATTTTGATTCAATGAAAATACTGATCCCACATCTTTTATTTTATGGTCTACATCTTCTCAAAAAATGTTAGTGCCATCACGTGCTATATGTATAATAATAATAATAATTTATATATATATGAATTTCTTTATAATATAAAAATTCATTATAAAAAATTATAGGGTACACTGTTTTGATCATTTATATATGTATTTTTAGGATAATTATATTGACTTTTAGTTAATTTTTCATTTAATTTATGTTTAAGATTGTTTGAAGTGTTTGATTTAGGTTGAAGTGTAAAAATAAAGCTTAAATTCACTTGCTGGATCCAAAGTTAGTGGAAAGATATTGAGTTACGACCAAGACACTTACTGGCTTGGCCGTGTCCCTCGTCAAAGGCAAGAAACTCATGAAGAAAAGAAGAAAAAAAAAGCAATCAATGACACACCCAAAAGACATGGCCAAGCCACTGGCAGTGTCACATGATACGGCCAGGATAAAACTAACTTGGTTGTGTCATTGAGAAGATTTGGGCAAAAGAGAACACATTCATAAGACAGCCAACATGACACGCCTAGAGTCTTGGTTGTGTCCCACCTGAAGAGCAACTAAAAAAAAGAGAAAGAAAAGAGACAAAAGTGATCACATGCAAGTGACAAGGCCAAGTCACTGGCCGTGTCACTTCCCACTTGGAGAAAAAATTAAAGGCAACAAGGCACACGACCTCATGACTTGGGCATATCTCTGCCCGTGTCTCCCAATAAGAAAATTATATTTGAAAGGAAGCAATGGACACGGCTTCATGACTTGACACTGTCAAGACTAATCTGACTTCGCCGCGTCAGTGTGATCTTCATTGAATTATTAACATGTTTAGTGGGGAACAAGATTGTAGATAAGAGAAATTTTGTTTTTCTTTTCTTAGTTGAAAGGTGAGGTATTTTATGGGATGGAAGATTTTAGAATGAAAAAGGGGGGACAAATAGGAGGGAGGTGAGTTGGAAAAGAAATTTTTTTTTGTCTTAGAATTAAAATAATTAGAGGAAGATGAATATATATGGGGGCTGATTGGAATGAGGGAGACACCATTTTTTTTAGCTAGAGAGATTCAACTTGTTCTTGGTTTTGAGGGTTAGGGGTTTGGAGAAAGTTTTTGATTGAAGAGTTAAAGGCTTGAGAGAGTTTTCTCTTATTCTTTCAAGGGCGGAACAATTGGTTGAAGGTTTAAAGAGATCTTGGGAGTTCTTCATCATATTCAAGTTGAGCTAGGAAGAAGAACAAGAAGTTTAACTCTTGACATCTTAAAAGGGATTTTTCTTGTTCTCTCATTTAATTCATTTCTAAATTATTGTTGTTTTGTTATGAACATTAATATTTCAATAGATAATTTGGATTTCATTTATATTGAGATGAATGTTTACTTTGAAACGATAATGGGCTAAATTACTCATACCTAGGGTTCTAGTAGATTTGATTGAATGACTTGATTTAATATTTTCATTAATATACTTTGTATTGATTGTTTGAATTGGATTATATGTAATGTTGATAGATTGGCCACTTATTGATTCCTTAATATTGAATGATGAACTGAGAGGTAAAAATTTGATATTGAAACTATGTAATCAACCACCTTAAGAATGAAATAGAAATATAAGTTCTATGGTCAAATTAATTTGTAATTTCGAAATAATTACTTGTTGTTAATTCATGAATATGAGAACTAATGAATTGATAATTCCTAATTAATCAAAAGAAACAAATTAAATTACAAGGTTGTATCAATGGATAGCTGAGAATTAAGTTTTAATTAAATTGATCTATAAACTCTAGGTATCATCCCAAGAATTTGAATTTATCTTAAACAAATACTACTCCTTTTTACTTTTAAATTTTAATCACATTTTACCATTTCAATAACATTCATTCAACTTTAATAATTGTTTTAATCAAACTATTATGAACAACACCTTCCTTGTGAGATGACCTTGGTGTAATCACCATTACTACAATAACATTGTATACTTGCGAGTGTCGCTTTATAGTAGTATTTAGTAGAGTGTAATAAGTTTTAGCGTCGTTGCCAGGGAAGGCTGTTTTTAGTAATAGTTCAATCCTTTTATTTTAATTGTTTAATTGTTTAAAGTGTTCCTTTTTGAATTGCCAGGTGATTTATGCAAGGACGAAGATTGCAAGGAAATGAGCTTCTTTCCTTTGTATACAACATCCATAGATGTCCTAGAACCGAGGAAGTGGATCCTTTGGAACAAGAGGGAGAAAATACCATAGAGCAATTCAGGGAGAACACGAAAGTAGAAATGAGTGAAGTAGAGGAACCAGCCATGAAAGAGTTTGCCCGACCAATTATTAGGGTATTATGTATATGGTTGAGCAACGTAATAAGAAATTATGAACTAAAAAAATACTCATTATAGTATGTTTCCCTCCTTCCATGGATTGCCGAATGAAAATTCTCTCAACTTCATTCGAGATTTTTACACAACCTTGCATACATTCCTTTTGCAAGTATTAACGAAATATGAACTTAAAATGAGATGTTTTCCATGCAGTTTGAAGGATAGGGCGAAGGCGTGGTTGATGACTTTACCGAAGAATTCCTTAACCACATGGACTGAAGTGTATAATAAATTCATATAAAAATTTTATTCACACCAAAAGACAAAGGAGCTTAGGTGGAGTATTGCAACTTTCATCCAATTTGATGAAGAATCATTTCATGAGGCGTGAAATCGCTTCAAATCTTTATTGTTTCAATGCCCTCATCATTACTATCCACAATAATTGCTCAACCAATTCTTTTATGATGGACTAACTCAACAATATAAAAACATAGTGGATATTGTTGTAGGGGGCGCAATGAGTGAAAAGAAAGCTTTGAAAATGGTTGTATTGTTTGAAATATTGGGAGCAAATTCACAGCAAAAGAGTATTGGAAAAAGGCGTAGAGGAGCATATGAGTTGAACTCAAATTCTGAAATGGCAAGGCAGTTAGCAAAATTAACAAGACAAGTTAAGATACTAAATGCAAGAGGAAGCACACTCATGCTAAGTCAAGAAACATGTGCATCATGAGGGATTTTAGACCATAATGCAAATGTGTGCTCTTCAAGCTTTAATCAATTCCAAGAAGGGCAAGAACAAATATATGCCTTTGAAGGTTTTCAATAAAAGGGTAGAAATGACCCATACTCAAATTCTTACAACCCCGATTGGAGGAATCACCCAAATTCTTTATGGAAGAATCAACAACCTTCCAACTTTATCAAAGAGGCCCCCAATTTCAAAGACAAACTTCAAGTCAATAGCAAGTTAAGAAACCTTCACTTGAAGACAATTTGAATGATTTCATTCAAATAAGCACTCAAAATCAAGAGGTGAATAACAAGTGATTTGACTATTCAGAAGCATCGCTTAAGAAAGTAGAGACTCAAGAGGGGCAACTAGCTAATCAACTTCAAGCTAATCAAAAAAGAAAATTTTCAAGCCAACTGGAGCAAGCCAAGGCAATCACGGTCTTAAGAAGTGGTAAGATAATTGATAATAAAATTGGTGATTCTTTAGATGCAAGTAAAATTTAAGAAAATGGCGAGAAAATGCAAGAAGACAAATATCAACCAAGTGAGTCAAAGGAGGATAATAAGGAGACATCAACTCCACCGAAGCTGCACAAATCTCCAAATCCTTACAGACCTTCAATTCCTTTCCCAAGAAGGTTAAAAAATGAAAAGCATGATAAATAATTTTGAAATTTATAACATGCTCTCAAAGGTAAGTATTAACCTTTCCTTACTTGAGGTGATTAAAAATATGTCATCTTATGCTAAATTCTTTAAGGAGCTTAACACTAAAAGGAAAATGTATGAGTTAAATGAGAAGGTGATAGTTTCGGAAGTAACAAGTGTTGCTTTACAACACAAATTACCTCCTAAGCTAAAGAATTCTGGAAGTTTTATAGTGAATATCTCTATGGGGAATGGGAAGAAAACCATTGGCATGTGTGATCTAGGAGCTAGTATAAACTTGATGCCATATTCCATTTATTTGAAGTTGAAGCTAGGAAAACTTAAACCGACAAATAATTTTACAGCTTGAGGATAGAACTCTTAGATACCCCAAGGGGATCATAAAGGATGTCCTAGTTAAAGTAGATGGTTTGATTATTCCTGTTGATTTTATTATCTTGGATATGGGAGAAGAAATCCTTAGGGATTCAGAACATATAATTTTATTAGGGAGACCTTTTATGGCCATAACTAATACCTTGATTGATGTTAATGAAAAATTAACCATGACTATTTTAGGACAAACTATTGAACTTTTAATTTTTAATACTTTTTTTTATCCCCACTACTGCTATGTATAAAGATTGCGCTTTTATTGATCTTACTAATCTTGATGTTGAATAAGTTTTATTACAGAAAAGTAGTGAAGACAAGTTAGAGATAGCATTAACGTTGGGTGATGAGATTGAGATTTTCGATAAGGAAATTAAAGAATGCAAGTCTATGTTAGATGATGAGAGTAATGAGAATGAACTTGAAATTGAGGAAGATGAGACTCAACCAATAGTGGTTGAACTTAAAGAACTCTCATCACATTTGAAGTATGTATTTCTTGGGGAGAACAACACCCAACCAGTAATAATTTATGCGATTCTTAAAAGGGATGATGAAGATAAACTTGTAAAAATTTTGAAAAAATTCAAGAGAGCCATTGGTTGGGGTTTGAGCGATATCAAGGGAATTAGTCCATCTATGTGTATGCATAATATAGTTTTAGAAAAGGGAGCTAAACCGGTTAGAGAGACTTAAAGGAGGCTTAACCCAAATATGAGTGAAGTAGTCAAGAAGCAGGTTCTTAATTAAGCTCCTTGATGAGGGGATGATCTACCCAATAGTTGATAGCGAGTAGGTTAGTCCCATACATATGGTGACAAAAAAAGCTAGGTTGACTATAGTCCAGAATAAGAAGGGGGAGTTGGTACCTACATAAACTCAAACTGGGGGGCAAATGTGCATAGATTATAGGAAATTAAATAACGTTACCAAGAAAGATCATTTTTTCTTACCATTGATTGATCAGATGCTTGATAGATTATCTGGTCATACTTTTTACTATTTTTTAACGGCCTTTCAGGTTACTACCAAGTTCCTATAGTACTTGAGATTCAACCAAAGATGACTTTCACTTATCCCTTCGGGACATTTGCCTTTCGGAGGATGCCATTTGGACTTTGCAATCCATTAGGGATGTTTCAAAGATGTATGCTTTCCATTTTTTTCAACATGTTAGATAAGTGCATTGAGGTATTTATGGATAACTTCTCTATTTTTGACAATTCTTTTGATGATTATTTGCATAAGTTGACTCTTGTACTTGAAAGATGCATTGAATGTAATATTATCTTGAGTTGGAAAAAGAGTCACTTTATAATTAATCATGACATTATTTTGGAACATGTAATTTCCCATAGGGGATTGAAATGGACAAAGCTAAGGTTGATTTGATTATGAATCTACCACCCTCCCACATCGGTTAGAGGGATTAGAAATTTTTTGGGACACGCTGGCTTTTATAGGAGCTTCATAAAATATTTTTCTAAAATTTCACGTCCTTTGTGCAATTTACTTGGAAAAGATGTCCCATTTATTTTTGATGAAAAGTGCTTAAAAACATTTAAAATTTTAAAGGAAAAATTAACTTCTGCCTCTATAATTATTACCCCAAATTGAGATTTGCCATTTGAAATCATGTATGATGTATCAAATTATGCTATTTGAGCTGTTTTGGGCCAAAGGATGAACAAATTAATGTGTGTAATTTATTATGCAAATTTGTCTTTAAATGATGCAGAAGTGAATTACACAACCACTAAAAGAGAAATATTAGTTGTAGTTTTTACACTCGACAAGTTTAGATCTTATTTGTTAGGTTCTAAAGTCATAGTAT
Organism: Garcia nutans; assembly: GCA_947685225.1. NCBI lineage: Eukaryota > Viridiplantae > Streptophyta > Magnoliopsida > Malpighiales > Euphorbiaceae > Garcia > Garcia nutans. The sequence goes on from CANTUV010000007.1 coordinate 59,943,295, forward strand.
TTTCGAACTACACGGCCTTAAAATACCTATTGACTAAACCACAAGCTAAACCTAGGCTCAAGAGATGAGTTTTGATGTTGCAAGAATTTGATGTTGAAATTAAAGATAGGAAGTGAAGTGAGAATTTAGTAGCCGATCATCTTTCTAGATTGAATTCCCATGATCATGATAAAAAAAATTGCTTGTGAAAATGCTTTTGAAAAATTTTCAGATGAACACTTGTTTGCTTTAACTCAAGCATCCTGGTATGCCGATATTGATAACTATCTCTTTTATGGTGTTATGAGAAAAGATTTAAATTTTCAGCCAAGGAAAAAATTTCTTCATTCCTGTAAGTATTATTTTTGGAATGAACCATATTTGTTTAGAATCTGCAGGGATGAAATTATCAGAAGATGCATGTAAGAAGAAGAACAATCACAAGTGTTGCAATTTTTCCACAACATGTATTGTGGATGGCATTTCAGAGGAAAGAAAACCACCGAGAAGGTTCTTTAAAGCGGTTTGTATTGGCCTACTCTTTTCAAAGATGCTTATAATTTTTGCATAAGATGTGATAGATGCCAAAGAGTAGGAAATATCAGCAAGAGAAATAAAATACCCCTCAATATTTTTGTTGTGGTGAAAATTTTTAATGTATGAGGAATAGACTTCATGGGGCCACTTCCCAAGTCATTTGACTTTGAATATATCCTTTTTTCTGTTGATTATGTGTCAAAGTGGGTCAAAGCAATTCCCACTAGAACCAATGATGCTAATGTTGTTTTAAAATTCTTGAAGAAAAATATTTTAAGCAGGTTTGGAACTCCCAAGGCAATCATAAGTGATGGAGGAAGCTACTTTTGCAATAAATGATTTGGAGAAAACAGTGAGCACAATGAGAAAGGATTGGGCAATTCGTCTTCCAGAAGCACTATAGGCATACCAGACAGTGTTAAAATCACTTTTGGGAATGAGTCCATATAGATTGATCTTTGGCAAGGCTTGCCACCTACCAGTGAAATTAGAGCATAAAGCTTATTGGGTGATCTTATTGGGTGATCAAGACTACGAATATGGACTTAGATGGATCAAAAGAGCAAATGATGTTTCAACTTTCAGAGCTTAATGAGCTTATGAATGAGGCGTATGAGAGTGCAAGGATCTACAAGGAGAAAATGAAAGCTATGTATGACAAAATAATCTTTACAATAACCTTTGAACCTGGAATGAAAGTCCTTTTGTTCAATTCAAGGATGTGGTTGTTTCCCAGAAAATTAAAGTCTCGTTGGACTGGACCCTTTCAAGTAATTCAAACATTTTCATACATAATTGTTGAATTGTTAAATTCAAAAACCAATGAGATGCTTAAAGTAAATGGACAAAGGGTGAAACCTTATTTGGAAGCGCTCAAAGTTGTCAAAACTATAGAAAGTATGGTATTCATTGATGAGTGATGCAACATTGTCCAGCTACATAATGTTAAAGAAGCGCTCAATGGGAGGCAACCCATCGATTTGTATTTTTTTTCATAATTAAATTTTCATATTTTGAAATTTCAATTTTCACTTTTGGTGTGTAATAAGTGAATGGAATGAGTGCTCTGATAGGTATTTTATTTTGGTTGAGTTTCAGGGCAATAAATGAAGAAAATATTGAATAAATTAGGCATGGGTTACACGGCTAAAATAAAAAAAATTAAAAATTAATAAAACCCAAAATCTAACACGGCCAAGAGTCTTAGCCGTGTTCAACCAATGACAATTTTTCTTAAGAAGCCCACTCTTGAACAAACTTTGACTCGACCAGTCATCTTGGCTGTATCCCCAAGCCATGTCGATCTTTTTAAAATGACCCAATTCTACCCAATAGCAGACACGACCAATTGTCTTAGCCGTGTCACCGAGCCGTGTCAACCAGCATTTTTCTTTTAGAAAACAACAATTCTCCCAGTAGCAGACACGACCAAGAGTCTTGGCCGTGTCTTGGCTGTGTCCCCTCACATGGCCAAGGCAATTCAATCTTGGCGATGCCTCTCACCTTTTAAAACTCTTAAAACATGGGTTTCTCTCCCTGTTTTTCATTTTTCAAACCCTAAAAAATTTTCCCTCTTTCTCTATCACCATAGCCATACCAAGATCACCCAAAACCTCAAATCTCAAGTTTTTTCCACCAAGATTCATTGCTTTCTTCACCAAATCAAGAATAAAACACTCCAATCTCCATTTCAATCAAGATTAACATGCCGAGGACCAAGATGGTTTCTCACTATATGAGAAGAGCTCCACCATCAACCTCTTCATCTTCTTCAAGAAAAATGACAATCCAAGCAAGTGGTTTCTTTAGCTCAAGGTATGTTAGCAATGATGCTTTGAATGCCTTACAAATTAGGGATAGTTTTGTTACTTATGTGAAGAACCTTAGTTGGGAGACATTCATCTCTTTGAGACCCAAACAATTTGAAGAATTAACTCTTAAATTTGTTCCCTCACTTAAGGTAGAAAAAGATGAATCAAAACTTTGCTCTAGGCTAGTTTTCAAATTAAATGGAAGGCAGCATAATCTTTCAATGGAAAAGTTGAACGACATTTTTAGATTTTCTCTTGAGGGGTACAAGACAATACCCAAGGACTTCAACCAACAATCAGCATGGGCTGACTTGGGTTCGGGGGGATGTATGTAGCTAAATTGACTAAGGCAACATAATTAGGAAACCCCGCATTGAGGTATTTACATCGGTTCATGGCTTATAATTTTTTTGGTCGGAAGGAAAGTCCCAGAGTTGTTGAGGTTAATGAATTATTCTTGTTGTCATGTGCTTATCATGCTACCCCCATTAGCACTGTATTTTGGTTAGCGGATATCTTGGATAATGTTGCTCATAGGAGGAAAGGAGCAATTTGCATTGGAGGGATAGTGTCAACATTGACACTTGTTCTAGATGAAAATTTTGATCCTAAAACTTGTGGAATGTAATGAATTTTGGGCAATGATATGCTTGATATAACGACATTGGAGAAAATGCGCATGATAACAAAGAGGAGCGAGGGAATTGGGATGGCTTCTGGCGAGCCTAGTGCTAGAGATGAAAGACAAAAGTGGGTTCGAGTCGATGATGACTTCGATTCTGATTCATTGAACTTAAATGAGGATGGTCTAGTTCTAGAAAATCAGGAGTTAATAAGCAAGATTGAAGCACTTGAAGATAAAGTGGACCACAATCATGCTCAAGTGCTTAATCAACTGGAGCTTATCAACAACAACTTGGCTAGGATTCTTAGTCTCCATCCTTATGCCGCATCATCTTCACAACCTCCACCACAATAGTTTTAGCTTGATTCTTGAACAAACCTTTATTATCGGATTTAGTTGTTATTTGCTTAAAGTTTTAATTAGTACATTATGTCTTAATGTTTTTTTGTTACTATTATTACTATGTGTTTTTAATATATGAAGTTGTTACTTTAAATTTTATTTTTTTTACGAGCAATTTGTATGTGTTTCAAGTAAGGTTGAAAGTACCAATTTGTACCACACAAAGGGATGATAAAAATATGTACTATCTAAACTTACATTTGTTTTATTATTATTTCTTCACATCGGGGACAATGTTAATCTTTAAGTGTGGGGTATAAAGTTTTTGTTTTAAATTGAGCTACTTTATTAATTGAAGTACCTTATTTTATATTATTTTTTAGAATGATGAATAGTTTAATTGTTATAAGAATATTGACAAATGACCTTTTAATTTCTGAAGCATAAATTGAGAATTGGATAAAATTGGTGTTTATTGTTGATTTGGATGGATATTCTTTGCATTACCTACTAACTTGTGAGGAAATTGAGCTTAAGTTGGATACCAAATTATTTTTCCTTGTGTGTGAGCATCCTTGATCGATGAATTGCTATAAATTACATTGACATTCATTTTGAGACCACATAAAAATTTCAATTAGACATCAATATGATTAAGACAATCAGGAGTACCCATTTTAGCTTAAAAAGCCCAACTTTATATACGACCCTAGTTCACCAATTTTGAGCCTATTTCATTTTTCCTCTTCTTTCTTTTTTGCAACACCATTGGCCTTGAACTATTTTATTTTAACTATTATCCTTTCATTAGGTCAAGAGCATTTTAAGAGCTTAAGTGATAAGTGTTGTGTAAAATAAAGTGTGGGGTATAATTTAGTAGGTTGGAAGTTGCAAATAAGCAAGTTGTAATTATTGTATCTTTTATTAGATTTTCTTTCTCTTCATATTATTGCTTAAGTAAATCTAAAATAGGAACTAATTCAAATCCTATTTATTATGATTTACCTTAAAAATATATATATAATAGAAATTGTTATTCCTTCGGGTAGGGTTGGAATAAGTTTGGGAATGATCTTTGCAAAGAAAATTGGAGTCTTTTAAAAAGTACTTTAATGACGAGAGTTAAGTGAGCAGAAGGTATTTTGGGATTGTCTAGTTATAGTACGTTGCTTCCTTTATTCTTGAAGTGCTCTTGAACTTAATGAATAACTCACACTCATAAATGTCTTACCTTTACCTTAGCCCCACTATAACCAAATAAAAGACATTATGATTGATGATCGGTTGAAATTTAGTGGTGAAAATTTGATTGATAAGCAAGCCTAAGGTGATAATCTTTCATTAAATGTTAAGAATGTAAATACTACCTTATTCAAATACTTAAAAGAGTTGATAGGGGGGGGGGGGGTGATAACATTGGTTATGAATGGAAAGCCATTAAATTACATGAGTATTAATTTTGTTTGATTTGATAATGATTATGGATTTTAGAAAAATGGAGTTTTGATATATCCTTATAACTCTTAAACCTGACTAAATTTTTCTTATTTAGTTTTATTTTGATTTTAACTTTGCTTGGGGACAATCAAAGTATTAAGTGTGAGGTAATTATTTTGATAATTTATGTATATATTTTTAGGGTAATTATATTGGATTTTAGTTAATTTTTTCTTTAATTTGTGTTTAAGATTGCTTGAAGTATTTGATTTTGGTTGAATTGCAAAAATGGAGCTTAAATTCACTTGTTGGATCTAAATTTAGTGGAAAGAAATTGAGACATGACTAAGACATTTACTGGCTTGGCCGTGTCCCTCATTAAAGGTAAGCAATTCATGAATAAAAGAAGGACAAGAAGCAGCTAATGACACACCCAAGAGACACGGCCAAGCCACTGTGACACAGCTAGAATAAAATCAACTTGGTCGTATCCTTGAGAAGATTTAGACAAAAGAGAACACATTTATAAGACACGGTCAAGCTATTTGCCGTGTCACATGACACGGCCAGAGTCTTAGTCGTGTCCCACTTGAAGAGTAACTAAAGAAAAGAGAAAAAAAAAGAGACATAAGTGAACACATACAAGTGACACGACTAGGTCATTGGCCATGTCACTTCCCACCTAAAGAAAGAATTGAAGGCAGCAAGGGACACGACCTCATAACTTGGTCGTGTCTCTGCCCGTGTCTCCCAACAAAAAAAATTATACTTGAAAGGCAGCAATGGACATGACTTCATGACTTGGCCATGTCCAAGAGGGAAATGAGAGACACGACCAAGACTAATTTGACTTAGCAGTGTCAATGTGATCTTCTTTGAATTATTAACATGTTTAGTAGGGAATAAGATTGGAGATAAGAAGAATTTTTTTTTTTAGTTGAAAGGTGAGATGTTTTATGAGATGAAAGATTTTAGAATGAAAAAGGGGGGACAAATGGGAGGGAGGTGAGTTGGAAAATGAATTCTTTTTATCTTAGAATTAAAATGATTAGAGGGAGATGAATATACATGGGCTGCTGATTGGAACGAGGGAGACATCATTTTTTTTCCTAGAGAGGTTCAACTTGTTTTTGGTTTAGAGGGTTAGGGGTTTGAAAAAAGTTTCTGATTGAAGAATTGGAGGCTTGAGAGAGTTTTCACTTATTCTTTCAAGGGTAGAACAAATGGTTGAAGGTTTGAAGAGAGCTTAGGAGTTCTTCATCATATTCAAGTTGAGCTAGGAATAAAAACAAGAAGTTTAATTCTTGACATCTCAAAGGGGGGTTTTTCTTGTTCTCTCATTTAATTCATTTATAGATTATTGTTGTTTTATTATGAACATTAATATTTCAATAGATAATTTGAATTTGATTTATATTGAGATGAATGTTTACTTTGAAATGATAATGAGCTAAATTATTCATACCTAGAATTGTAGTAGATTTGATTGAATGACTTGATTTGATATTTTAATTAATATACCTTGTTATTGGTTGTTTTCATTGGATTATATGTTAGGTTGATAGATTGGCCACCTATTGATCCTTTAATATTTATTGATCCTTTAATATTGAATGATGGATCGAGAGACAAAATTTGATATTGGAACTATATAATCAACTACCCTAAGAATAAATTAGAAATATTATTTCTAGAGTTAAATTAAATTGTAATTTCGAAGTAATTGATTATTGTTAATTTATTAATGTGAAAACTAATGAATTGATAATTGTTAATTAATCAAAAGAAATAAATTAAATTACAAGGTTGTATTAATGGATAATTGAGAATTAAGTTTCAATTAAATTGATTTATAAACTCTAAATTTAAATTACAAGGTTGTATAAATGGATAATTGAGAATTAGGTTTCAATTAAATTGATTTATAAACTCTAGGTATCATTCCAAGAATTTAAATTTATCTTGCACAAATTCTATTCCTTTTTACTTTTAAATTTTAATTACATTTTACTATTTTAACAACATTCATTCAACTTTAATAATTATTTTAATTAAATTATTATGAACAACACCTTTTTTGTGAGATGATCTTGGTGCAATCACCATTGCTACAATAACCTTATATACTTATGAATGTCTTTTTATAGTAGTATTTAGTAGAACACAATATACACATATAAATTGAGGGACCATTTATATTTAATTACTTAAATAATAATTAATATGAATCAAAATGTATAGTTTAATGATAAATGTATTTATCGTATTATTAATACATCTAAAATCAATTTGCATGTCTCTGATATAATATAATACTAAAAAAATCAATTTTTTAAAAATGCAATAATATTCATAATATAAAAATATATTAGGATGATAAAGTCAAGGATCATAATCAAAATCCACGTCACTAATTAATTATTTTATTAAGGGAATACGTTTTAAATTAGCAAAATGAAAAGTGTCTTTTAGTGAATTTGTTTTTTTTTTTTTTTTAACGACTTAGCTTGTAATGACTAAAGATTCCAACAAATTCATATTAAATTTATATATGGGAAATTTGAATCTGTCAGAACTTACAATAATAGAAAAAATAACCTAGAATAGGTCTCATTTGTCTTAAGATTTGGGAAAATCTCGGTCGAACATCTTAATAAAATAAAATAAAATTTCAACTATTTATTTAATTATTTATTACTGTGCAATCAAACATGATCACAGATCAATTATTATTTCATATTATTGGTCATATATAAGTCATTTATACAAAGGTAAGAGATTTATTGTAAAAAAAGGAATAAACAAATCAAAATATAATTTACTTTATTTCAATTATAAAATAGTAACTATTTAATAATAGTAATATTTATGAAATTAATAAGAATTCACAATGTGATATATTCTCCTTATCACAAGCATATATATTTTATAAATTATCACAAATTTAAATTATTAACTTATATAAGTTAAAAAATGCCTTTAGCTATTTAACTTCAAAAATTAAAATCCTAATAAATAAACTAGCAATTAATGAATAAACCTTTTTAACTAGTTTAAGCCTATGTTTGGTTCGTTAGAAATGTAATGAAAAAAAAAACAACTAAAGAGGAAAAAATAAAAGAAATGAAGAGAAAAAAATTTATATTTCTTTTCTTTTATTTGGTTGTCTAATTAATGTAGGTAAGAAAGGAAAAATTATAAAATTGATATTTTTAATAATAATACACTTATTATTTTAAGTCGATGAAAGATAAATTAATAATTTTATTATTTATGTATTTTTAATTTTTAATTTCCCTTCTTTTCTCTTCAAATTAATAAAAAAAGATTTTAATAAATATGAGAGAAATGAAATGAATTAATTTTTATTCTTTTCTCTCATTTTTTTCTCTCATTTTATCCAAACAAAAGAAATGACAGAAATATAATTTTCATTCATTTTTTTTCTATACAAAAACGGCTAAGTGTTCGTTTGGTATTTCTATCAAATTTATTGTTGAAAATATTGCATAAAACTGTTTAGTATTAAATTTATTTTCAAATTCAAAATTTTATTTATTTCTAAGGCAAATATAATAGTTTAAAATAATATCTAAGATAATATTATATATATTTCATTTTGAATAAATTTTTATATTTTTATTTTTTTTAAATAAAAACATATTTTAATTGGAAGAGACTTAAAGTATTTTTTTTAAAAGCCACAAAAAATGTCAAACAAAAAGAAGTTAATTAATCAAAGACAGAACATGTGGGTACCCATTCGATTTGAGGACACTTAGCGCATTGAGTTTTGGTAGGTAAGCTCTTTTTTCCACATTTGTCACACATCTATTCTGTTTGGTAGATTGCTATCTATAATTTTATATATATAAAAAAACAGGTTAACTCTTTTTAATAAGAATTCATCTTATAGTAATTTAATAAATAAAAGTTTATTGTCATGTAGATTAATAATTATATTTGACATTTATATATTAATATTAATAATTAATAATTTCAATTTTAGGTAAAATATTTCTGAAAATTAGTTCTATAACATAATAAATAATTTTAGTTGTACGTTAATATTTTCTCTTGATATTTATATATTGATGCCAAACGTGAATAAAGTTCCATAATATACATTTATATTATAACAAAATGTAATTGCCATTTATTAAATAATTAAATTTCATTAAAAGTAAAAAAGGGAAAAAATTATTTAAATAGCTATTAAGAACAATTCATCCAAAAAAACACAATAATTGGGACTAAATATCCAACACGAATATACTATGATACCATATTATTATTATTATTATTATTATTATTATTATTATTATTATTATTATTATTATTATTATTATTATTATGTAATGAGAAGATGGATAATAATAGGATCCTATTAAAAATCACAAGCACACACACATATTGGTATATATAGGGGGCAAAGCTAGAAAAAGAGGAGATGGACAAAATTTCTCTTGAAAGTCCTAACTTTGCTTATGATTGTCCCTCTCTGTTTTTATTTGAGTATTTGTTATAACTTTCATATAATTATCATTTTATAAATTTATTAATTTATTAATAAATTATTTTCATAAATTATTTTCATTTATAAAAAAATTAAATTAATCAAAAGAATATATTGCATGTATACATACTCCTACATTTATGTGATAACACATAAAAAAATAAAATAAAGATAAAAAATATTGAATTATAAATATAATTTCTTAAGAAATAATTGAAACAAAATTATCACATAATGTTAAAAATAAAAAATCAAAAAATCAAAATGAAAGTAAGGAGAAGAAATTAAAAACACGAACATATATTAAAAAATAAAGATTTTAATCTTGTATTATTTTTCAATTTTTTCTTCCTATTTTCAATTTCTTTTTAGTTATTTAATTCATCGTATGACTTTAAATTAATTTGGTTGAAGAGTTTATCTATTTTTCTAATTTTCTTCCTTTTTTTAATTTAAAAATATAATTTTTTAAAAAGAAACACATATTTACTTGGCACAAAATTTATTGAGATTTTATTTAAATTACAGCATAAATAAAAATGGGACAATTTAAAATTTTAAAGGTGAATAAATAAAAAATTTTAATATATATATATGCAAAAGTTAAGGGAAGCATTTGCTGCCTTGTCAATTGAAGCTTCATACTGAATATATTGGGTATTATCATAACTAAAATATTTAGTACCTCACCATATAATAATCTATATTTATTTATTTATTTTCAATCCACTCTTAATATTTATTATAAAAAAAATACATTCCAAAATAATATTTGAAAAAATATACATTATAACATCAATTCAAAACTATTGAATGTGTGAACTTTATATTTAAAATTGAAAATCAATACTTTTAATAAAAATTAATATTTTAAAGCAAAATAATATCGAACGGAGTAATTGGATCACAAAATTTTTATTAAATAAGATAGAGAATTTAAGTTTTGTTTGTAAAAATACAGTACATGTTTTTTTTTTTACTTTTCTCTCTCCCTCTCTCTCTATTTAAGACATCTGACGGTTGTTTAATGCTTCACTCTTTTAACATCTTTTTTTTTCTTTTATTGTATGCTTGACACTATTAACATCTTTTCTTTCTTTTATTCTTTTTTTCCCTCTTATTATATGTACTTGGTGATTGATCTCGTTTCTTTTTTTCCTCCTTCTCTCTTTTTTCTTTTTTTTTTAATTTTAGTTTTTCAACAGTAATGTTATTATTATTTTTTTAAAATGTCATGCATGTTACATGTTTGATAAAATAGTTTAAAAAAATTATTTCTATAATTTTTATATTGTTTTTGTTTCTTTTTTAATATAATTCAATATAAACAAAGATAAGCTTTATAATTTCAATTGACTATTTGTAATTTGAGTGCTTTGAATTTTATTATATTTTTTGCTTGTGCTAAATTATATGTGTACAAAGACAAGATGCTTGCATTTTCCAATAATTTGCATTTGTATTTGTTGAAAATATTGCATATGAAGAAATTGGAGAAATTTAACTCAACATATCCGCAACATATGCATTACATATCATCTACATAAATAATATATTTATTCTTTTTTTAATAATAGTGCATATAATGTCACCAAAAATTTAGATATTGAACTATATATCCACGATATATACAATTCAAATATTATATAATTAATGAGAATATTAAGACAATACTTATATTTTTCATATTTAACTTAACATATCAACAACATATATATTACATATCATCTACATAAATAACATATATATTTTTTCAATATTATTACATATAATATCACTAAGAATTTATGTTTTCAACAACATATCCGCAATATACATAATTCAAATATTATATAATTAATGAGAATATTAAGATAATACTCATATTTTCATATTTAACTCAACATATCAGGAATATATAAATTACATATCCTTTACATAAACAACATATTTATTATTTTTTCAATATTGTTCTATATAATGTCACTAAGAAATTAGATTTTAAACTATATATCCACCACATATACAACTCATTCTATAATCAATGAGAATGTTAAGACAATACTTATATTTTTCATATTTAACTTAATATATCAACAACATATGCATTATATATCATCTACATAAATAATGTTTTTGCTTTTGCTGATATTTTAGGGATATAGTTGATATATTTTGGATATTTTAGATATTGTATATTCTTTTGTAAATGATAAAACATATACATAATATATACATAATATATACATAACATATATAATTCGTAAAAGTAATGAAACTTGTTGCAGAATGACGGCGCATGGTATTTTTGAAAATTTTTAAGCTTTTTGTGTAAAACTGAAAAATTTTGTTGTACTTGCCGTATATTTGAAAAAATTTTATGTTTTTAGATTACTTATGTAATTTTCCCATATATACATATAGTCCTCTCATAGCTTCCACTTTATTGACTAAAGTTATGTATACTTTATGGATACTCAAACTTGCATCGTCCACGATATCATACAATCAATTAGTGGATACTACATATTGTTTATAAAACAAAACAAAATTATTAATTTTATTTCATAACTTTGACTGATTTATTTTCTAATTATTATTAACAAAAAAACAAAATATAATAAATAAAATGGTACATTTATATCACTTAAAAAAATTAGATTGTACAATTATTTGTATAATCTTTAAATATTGTATAATAAAACAAATAAAATGCTCACAACATATACAAAAATTTATTTTTAATATAAAAATTTAGATGTTTCAAAACCGATTGAATCTGACTTAATAAAATGATTTTAAGTGATTTTTCAGAGGTTCAAAATGAGGCTTCGGATGAAATCGATTTGAATTTTTTAAATAGACTCGAGTCGAACTAGTCGGGCTGGTTAGAGTTCATCTTTTCATATGAACCTGATTTGACCGGCAAAGTGACATATGTGACATGTATCATATAATACAATAATGTCATTTTCTTTAAAAAAAAATGGCATTGTTTAAAATACTTATATAAGCATCCTTAGTGAATTCTAGGGTTTACTTTGGCAGTTCATTTTTATTCACACATTTAGACTCAACTTTATCTCTCCCTCTCTCAATCTCTATCTCTCTCGACTCTCATCTCTAAGACCTTAGTTGATTCTTCATTCTTGAAGAATCCAAACCGATTCTTATTTTAATCTTATTTCTCTATTCAGATTATGATTCGTTATTCATTTTAGTTAGCCATGCTTTGTGGGTTTTATAAAATGATTTTTAATTTTTCTGTTTTCCTTTTTTATTTTTCATTAAGGTTTCTTCAAAAACTTTAATTCATTGGTCACTATAAGATATGCTACAATTAGTAATAGATAAAATCCATTTAAAATTTGTTACAAATATAGTTATTAACGAATTCAGAATGGAAAAAAAATCATCACATAAATATTCATTGCTAAAAATAGTAACAAAATTTGTCCATCGCTAAAGTTTAGTAACGGTTTAAGGATGGAAAATCTGTTCTGAAATTGGAACATACAGTGGATTTTGATACAAAATATCAGAACGACAGGAAGGGAGGACTTGTTATGAATTAAGAACAAGTTTAAGACGAACTGTTTTGTTATAAATCAAGGATGGATTTAGGTGGAAAACTTTGTTTACAAAATTATCAAGAATTTTAGAAGAATAGTTCCTTTACAAACTAAGGACTCATTATGGAGAAAAGATTCTGTTATGAATTAAGGATATATTTGAGAATGATTATTTTGTTATAAGGTAAGGACATATTTGGGAGGAACTTTCCATTAAGGATAGATTTGAAAAGACCCATCCATTTTAAATTAATGATTGATTAGAAGCGAATTTTCCATTAGAAATTATGTACGAATTTGGAACTGAAATTTTATTATAAATTTGTAATGAAAAGAGTCTGTTTTTAATATGTTACAACATTTACAAAATAAAAAATAAATTTAAGTTGATAATTATTATTTTTTTATTCTACAAGAAGATTGCTATATGTTATTAATATTTTAATTAAATAATGAAACCATTAATTAATTAAATAATAGAATTAATTATATTGGCATATAAATAAAAATATAATACACCAAATACTAATATAAATAAAAATGTAATAAACCAATGCCACAGCTCGCTTCCAAAGGTATGATAATTCTAAGATCTAAGTCGACTTAAGATTATGAGGCACCTCATAGAATCCACTGTTAGTCTATCTTATTAATATTATATCCTATTATGATCCCTTTTTTTAATAATATTAATAATAATAATAATTACTATTAAATTATACTTTGCCAGGATTATATTATTTGTGAATGCTGTATTTTCACATTGGTTTTGATATTAAATTCTTTATATATTTCAAAGCTCATCCTACAATTTGTTATCTTCTTTGTAGATATCATATTCACACTTTCTATTATTATTACATATACTATGGAGCTTCTATAAGTATTATAAAACTTATGTACATTTATACATTTACCCATTATGATTGCCACTACATGGCTTATAGAGGAGAATTAAATGCTATCACGAACTATCTGGTTCTTGCATTGCAGTTGATATAGAATGAGCTTTCATCTTAGTAAAAATATAGTACAAAAATATAATATGAGATTTTATAGGTAGGCTATCATAGTAGAACATAATAATCAATGCAAGGGATAATACAATAACAATAAGTTCAACAATAGTAAAACAATAAGTAACAATACAACTAGGTTTTTTCAGTTATAGTTAGGTTGATAGACAACATAGCAGTATAATACAATTATATTATTATTTTTTATCAATATAGGGCAGCAACTTCTCCCTTTTAAACATTAAATAATCTATGTGCACATAGGTTTTCAGCTTCCATTAATAAGAGGTTTAAAGCTAGGTTTAATTTTGGTTTGAATATCAAGCATGGACCTATTGATCCTTATCACCAAAAGGTTTACATTCAACACAATCGACAAAGCAACTCAAGTAAGCAATTCAGAAAATCAATGGCAATGAATAGAATGGACAATATAAAATGTATTAAGATTAAGGCTTAAACAATAAAAAAGGATAACCATATGTATATGTATGGGGGAGAGGATGTAATGCGCTAGATGGAATGCAAGACTAATACCCTAAATGTTGTGCAAACTAAATGAACAAAGTGATGGAAAATCATATTTGAATTGAAATTGCAATGTTCTAAAGTAATAGAAACAAGAACCTTAAAGTGCTTGAATTAAAAACCCAAAAATTCAAAATGACTGTGTATCAAACCGATCTAGTGTATATCATAAAGTTATTAATTATATTGATGCAGGAACTAATAGAAAGTAAAGTGACATACTAGAATGATAGAGGAACCATTAAAAGGAAATGAAGTGAAAATTGAAGGGCACCAAAACGTTGGAAATGGAAACCCTAAAGTACCTAAGTTACTATAATTTGAAATGCACTTAATTAAACTCCAAAGCAATTAACTTGAAATGTGCCATTACCTTATAAAATACATATAAACATATAAAATACATCAAAAGCATATTGAATAAACCTAAATTTAGAGTGAAATGCATAAAGCAAAACTAAAGAAACAAAATAGATACAAAATAATGTACATACTATATGAATCAAGAGCAGCTGAAAAACCTAATTGAATACAGTTGGCATTTAAAATATTTGATGACTCTAAAGGATAGTTAAAAGAATATAAACCTTAAGAAATGCAATTGTAATGAAATTAAAATGCAAAAAAATTTAGAGGAATCAATGGAGTGTAAATAGTGAAGGAGTGTGAAATGACCAAAAAGGGCATTCAAGTTAACAAAAAAAAAAAACATGTACGACTTGAGGGAAAAAAATGGACATTTCAACCACTTGAACTTCAGCCATTTTTCTACCCAAGAAAGCTAGTGACTCACCTCCTTTCACAAGGAGGTGAGATAGGATAGCTTATGCTTAAAAAGAAAGATGAAACCTCATTCTTTCTTCAAGTTGCAAAACACTTAGCTTTACATGATTTTTTTTCCTTCTTTTTCTACCATAGCTAACCTTCAAGATATTTTCAAGTGTCCCAAAGGGTTTCCAAGTATAAACAAATCAATCAAAGTGAAGGGAAGCCTAGAAAGCAAAGAAACTCAAACAAGGTCGGGAATCTTAAATTCTGTTTTGAACTCTTCATTCAATTTCATATGTACAAATCTTTAATTTATTGAACTTGAACTAAAAAGTATCATTTTTACATGTTAATTAACTATTTAGGATGTTTAAAATTGGTTCAATTTGAAAGAAATTAAAAAGGAGAAAGCTAGAAACCTTAATCCCCAAATCCATCCCAATTGAGTTGCTTGAATAATCAATAACTTAGCTACTATGATTGAATTAATTAGATATGCAAATGAGCTCTAAAATTAATAAATATTTATAACAATGCACATGAGGATGTTGGTAAGACTTTGGCAAGGTCAAGTCAAAAATGATAACAAAGAATCATAAGTTACAACAATGGCCTAAAATATAAACCTATATATGCATATGCATGTAAATATAAAATGGCATATGATAATATGGACTAAACAAACCAAATGAGCACTTAATGTACCAATACAAATCTGGCCTAAGATATACATTAATCAATAAAAAGGTCAAAGAACTTTGAATGATAGATAATTATTTTGAAGCGAATCTAAGTGCGTAACAACTGAGTAAATGTGAATGTAGGTCAGGGATTATCACGGAACCAACCCAAAATTATCAATTGCCAAGAGAAATCAAATTTTAAGTTTAAAAGGTGAGTTATAGTGTTCATCCTTTCTTTTCTTTTTTTTTTTTTAACTTTGTAATTCTTTGATTATATGAACCATTGTTGAAACTTGAACCATTTAATATTTTTGTTGATTATGTTCTTGTATTTATAAATTATGAAACCCTATGTGACCTCTAGGCTTATGTAATCATACCAAGGCATTTCTTTAGCTAATATGACAAAATTCTAACTTAGTAGGGGCTATGCCATTGGACTATATACATATAGAGACTTATGATAAAAAGAAAGAAGTTACTACCGTTATGTGTGTGATGTGTGATAACACCAGAATGTACATAGTGATATATTTTATTTAGTGTTATTGTTACGTATTTATTTGTCATATTATTTGATTTATTTTGTGAAATTAGGTCATTTATTATGGGCCTTTTTGTGGATTAATTTTTACTGATGATACTTTAATTATGCAACCACCTTGTATTATTATTATTCTTGAACCTTAATATACTTTTTGTTCTGTATTTTACTCTTGTAACACTATAATCTTACTGAATTGATGGCACTATAATCATCTATGGTTTCAGGTAGAGGTGGTCTAAGTTCATCAGCTTCTTAATTTTTTTCTTCCAACAAGAAGCAGTGAATAACTTAATTAGCTAATAATTTTTAGATATAATAAATATTTTAATCTGTGTAGACTCTAGACGCTCCATAGTATTGTTATGAATAATATAGTATGTAATGTTATAAATTATAATGCTAATAATATATAGTATGTATAATATATGACCTTGAAATAAGTTTGAAAAAATATATTAAAATATCTTGAGTAAGTAATAAAAGTGATTAATAATAACCCATCTGAGCAATTAATCAAGATAAACAATATGTTTATATTAGTTTAGTATGAGTTCTACATGATGCCCGGTGGCTTTAAGCTTACTTGGACCTTAGGACTATAATACTTCTCGAAACAGAGTGTGACATTAATTCAAGACTATACTAGAGAAGTCTAGGGAAGAATCATCCATAATACAAGTATCCTTCGGTTGTTTAGGACTTAATCACCATATTACTTGTATATAACCACAATATCTTGGCGCACCATGGAAAATGTAGTGGCTATCTGCTAGTAGGTTGCCCTCAAAAATTTTAAACATTTTCTAATTATGAAGGTAGTCTTCTCTATATTAGTTGGGGATACTTGGGTTTGGTTCTATCCTGCATGAACGTTGATCAAGAAGACCACTTTAGATCCCACCATGCAGCCAACTTGTGAGGTGTTAGATGTTTATCCTTTAAAAAGACCTTATTCAAATATCTGTAAACTATACTAGTTCATGTTTTCCATCCTTTTTTTAGCATTGATATTATATTGGGCACCATGAAGGATAAATGATCGGTTCAATAAATCTGTCATCCAGCAACCTTTCAATTTCTATAGGTCATTTGTCCTTTAGTATGTGTAACTTTAGTTTGACAAATTTCATGCTCTTGTAAATACTTTGGAATGATATCAAAACTCTTTTAGAGAACCAATGCTTACTTATTATAGAATGACGATGCACATGTATGCAATTTTTATTTTTATGCCAAGGTTTGATAAGTTTTTTCCTCTTTTTTTCTTTTTTCTTTCTTTTTTTGCAACTTTTATGTTTTATCCGAATTAAGCTCAAAATATAATTAGATAAAAAGAAGAAACATAAAGTAGTAAAAAGAAAATTTAGCACTTTTATTGATAAATGGACTATTATAAAAAAAGAATTAACATATGCAGCCTCAAATTCAATATAGACTCAGATTTTAACTTAAAATTAGACAATGATATATATATATATATATTAACTATATACTGGTAGACTTAAACTCTTGAGACTCGAGGGCTTGATTTGAAAGGTGATAGGTTAGATATGCCATTAGCCTTCTCATAGTACCACTTGCTATATAATCTTTGGGTGATAGATATGAAGGGGTCATTTTTCAAGTCTGATTAGGAAATATAATTGACATTATATTTGGTTGGTTTTGAGAGGTATGATGGTTTCATCATCCATTGGGTCTTAGATTCTATGCCTAGAGTTTTACACATGTTAATTTTGTGCCCGATGCCTTGACGATACTCATAAAATTTGTTAGCATTCCATCTTTTGGGCAAAGGATTTGGTGGGGGGGTGTTGGCTCCAAAGGTTAAACCAATTTTGCTTATAGGACTTTCTTGTATACCGCACTCAGGGGCATTGCCCAAATCTATGAAAATTTGTTACTTTCTCTTGTCAAGTCTGATATGAGGTTGAGAGTTAATTACAGAGACTTCCCCACTCTTCTGATTCATTATTGTGGCATTATTGTAGTTGGTATTCTTCCTATATTGAAGGAAGAAGCTGAGACATCCCTGATATGTCCAGATTGCATAAGGTCCTTAATCTTTGAAGCTGTAACAACTAAGGTATTAAATTCGAGTAAGTATTATGCTTATAAATGGGTTTGATATACTAGCAATAGGTTCTTGACCACTATATCAATGTGCTCTTTTTCTAGAGATCTATTTATCATTTACGTTGCCTTAGCCCTCTACCTTGTAAGGAACAAGTACAAGGACTCTCTTTGTCCTTGCATGGTGGTCTCAAGGTCTCTTATGGTAATATCTACTTTAATGTTGTAGGAGTACTGTTTGGTAAAGGCATTACAAATGTCCTCCTTACTTGGACTTGTCTAACCCTACAAACAATCTCACAACTACCTTAATCAAAGATTGCTAAACAAGTTGAGCAAGGAGCTCATCAATAATGCCTAATGGATTGAGAGTCCCCTTATACATTTTGAGGTAGACCTTAAGGCATATAGTCCCATCAAATTTGTCCATATCTAATATTTATAATTTCTATGGTAGCCATACCTCAAGATAAAGTGTGAGGGAGTCTATGTTAATGAGCTCTTCAGGGTGTTTCAAGACCTTAATCTTCTTCTCCATGACCTCAAACTTTTTCAATAAAATCTTGGCTTCAAGAGTCTCTTCCACTTGAAAAGGACACATGGTGGGAGTAGGGTTAGTAGGGTTGGTAGTGGGTCTTAGTGGTGGTTGACCATTAGTGGTCCTATTGTTAGTTATATCAATAATAGAAGGGATTTTGCTAGCTATAACTGGCTCGATAGTGTTTGGTTATGTGGTATTGGAATGAGAATGAGTTAGGTATGAGGGTGAGTTCCTCGGATCATACGCTAAACTTTTTCCATGACTGAGTTGCACTATACAATCAAAGAATTAGTTAATGTATTGCTAAAATCAGCTAGTTGGTCGATGAACATGTTCTTGAAGCTCTCCTCCTGTCTCTTGAGGATGGTCTCAATAAAAGTTCTATGTCAATTTGCTTAGAGTGGGCCATTAGTACCTTTACACAAAAGGGCATAGGTTAGTAAGAGTTAAAAGTTTGGAGCAGTCAGATTGCTCAAAAGGTAATGTAATGCATGGTTAAAGGTAGGGCTAGTGGTGCATGCATGGGTATAGTAAGGGTCTAGTCTATCATGGTTCAGACCTCTTCTAGGATGGACTCTTGAATGCTATTTAGGTTCATTTCTTATCTTAGGACTAGGTCTCTTATAGAGGTTTTGATGGATCTAATTGATGCTAAAAGAGGGATCTTCCTCTTCTTGGCTCGTGCGTTCCTTTTCAAGACAAAAGAAGGTTAGGTGAGAAGACTATAGTGGGCTAAATCATTGTCATGTATCTAATTCATGGTCTACAAGCTTAGGTTGGGTCATGTGTAGCATAGGTCTAGTTTATGCTTTATGTCTTTGTCCCTAATGGTTTTGGCCATGGGTCGGATTCATGATCAAAAGTTAGGATAATGTGTAACCACAGGTTAGGTTCATGGTTAAAGGCTGATGTAATTTGGTAAGGGCTTATGTGTTTTTGCCATGGGTTGAGTTCATGATCAAAGGCTTAATGATGGATTATGTGACTTGGTCATGGGTCGAGTTCATGGTCAAGGTTGAGGTCATATGGCCATGCATTTAAGTTTTACATATGCATTTAAGGTTTAAGGATTCATGCATTTAAGGTTTATTTCTTTTTATGGATTAAGGACTATAAGGTTATGTTTTTACAAAGTGTGGGTACCCATTTATTATTTTATATTTTTAAACTATTTATTTTATGATGAATGAGTTTATTTATTTTATATTGAATATTAAAATAATTAAAAAATAATATAATATTTAGACTTAAAAAGGAGGCCGGTTCTAATGAATTAAACGTATAGGATGCTATGTCATTTCTCACCTTTTCCATACGTACCCAACTTTCTAAACCCAATATCGGATAAAGATTGTTAGGAATCAAGTCTACCACTCCTCCTTATTTTCTTCTTGACTCATCCAGATGGTGATTCTAATTCTCTGGGCTTAAATCCGCGCTTCTTAAGGTTTAGAGCCTATTTGTGCTGAAGTTATAAGAACCATTCTACTATAAATATAGGGCAAAAATCCTAGCTCACATTATGCATTTTGGAAATTAAAAAAAATTGAGGACACAAATGAAGCTTTTGCTAAAATTCAGGGGGCAATATGGATTTTGGCTCTAACTATTAGTATCTTGTACTGTTATGAATATAAATATTTTTTGCTACTAATTAATGGCTATGGTTATATATACCATTATCACTAGTAATTCATCTTTGTATAACCATAAACTATACGAGAAATTATAGTGTCAACTCTTCTACTAAGAAAAAATAAGTTTCTCACTTTGAAATGGGGAAAAAAGTTTGAGGAAATTACACGATTTTTTTTTACTTTTAGTTATTAATTTAACTAGTTTTTTTTAATTTTATAATTTTTAGTTTTATTTTCATATATTTAATTTTTTCAAATATATCTCTTTTTCCCATTTTCCTCCATCTAGCTATGGTCATAGGCTAGTTAACCGGGCTCACTAGTTCGAGCCTACTAGTTGCAGTCCATGACAATCATGAAGAAAATTATTCAATAAGAGTTGATTGTTAAAATTCAAGATTTAAAATGGCAGGCGATTCTAGTTCTGATTTGAACCAACGGTTTGAATAGATATTCTTTTTTTTTGAATTCATATTTTTAAAAAAAATTAATCATAATTGATAATATTTTTCATAAGATTGAATACTTGGCTCATAAATATGATATTATTAATTAAGTTAAACCAAATAATATTAATTGTTAAATAATAATAATAATAATTTAACAATAATAATTATTAATCTATTAATAATAAATGATATTGAGTCATTAACATATATATTTAGTACAAAATATATAAATATGATGGGCAAAGTGATTAGTATCTTTAATATAAGTATCTGCTAGTAAAGATAGATAAGTACAATGGGGCAAAGTGATTAAAATGAAAATTTAGGGACTAAAATGACTAAATACTATAACTTTCAAGGGGCTACATATGTATTTGACCATAATAATAATAATAATAATAATAATAAATTTTTGTAAATATATATTTTTATTACAAATATATGTATTTAATTGCATAATTGTAAATATTTAATATTGCAATTCAAGTGTAAGATTTTTTTAAAAAAAAAGTTAATTCTAAGATTTTAATTTTTGAACTAAAAATTATGTATAGTTTTTAATATATATATATTAAAAATTAATATATGTATTAATAATAATATATATATATTATGAAATATATCAATTTTTATTTTTTTTATTTGCTTAATACATAAATAAATACTTGTATTTGTCAAAAAAAAGTTAAATTAGCTCCTCTCTATGTTGCGCGCATCTGTTTGCACAACTATCAAAATTAAAAGTGAAGCTAATAGGACCTTTTTTGAGAGCTTGAGATAAAAATAAATTTAGAGGCATGTGACTCCTATAAAATGTCAATTTCTTCCTAACTTTAGTCTCTTTCTCTTTCATGCAAGAGTTCTTTTCTTTTTCTTTTAAATCTATAGATTTTCAGTAAAAATTGAATCAAGTATTCTTAATTTCTCTTCTTATACCTTTAATCTTGGTTTTTTCTCTTCTAATATCATTCACTTCAATTTCTTAGAATCTCCCTTATTTTAAGAAATTGATTTTATAGAGAAATACCATTAGAAAGTGACAATGCCATATCTGATCAATTCTTATCTTCTCTTCCACCTTCTTTAGTTGAAATCTCCATGAGAAACAATAGTTTATTAGTAGGAATCCCTGAAATTTTCAAAAACTTGAGTTATTTACAATTTGGATCTCATTCATAATAAATTTAATAATTTTGTTCCTAATATGCTTTTCGATCTCTCATCTCTTCAATAAACTTAATGATTTTGCCTTTATTTCTTATTGTAATGGCAAAACTCTTTGCTTTATCATTAGAAAACAACAAATTTACAGTAATGGTTTGTACCCAATTCGACATTAAGATCACCATGCCCAATGGAGCTACTGGATTATTGTCGTTCTTAAATAGATTATCATTGATTTTCAATTTGTTTGTTATAGCAAAAACTACTTCTTCAAAAGATAAGTTTTAACCTTTTTCCTTTTTTTTTTAATTAGATAGATTTCTTTAAATATTCATTATTATATCAATAATTTATGATGTAGAGGAAGAGATATGAGAGAAATGGAAAATAGGAGAAATCTAAGTTTTTATGCGCATGTAATACATGATCAAGGTGAGAAGAGACATAGCTAATCCAAGGGCCTATTAATACTATTTTAAGCATATCAAGGTGAGTTATAGGATGACCACAAAGTAGAGGAGGCTAATAGTGTAACATTTGTAATTTTATATACAATTAAATAATTAATATAGAGGGTTAATTTGTATGTTGGAAGAGAGATATGTACAGTATATATACCTAATGTATATATAAATATATATATATATATATATCTATATGATAGAAACACCCATATATATAAGAATACATATAATGTATAAATAATGTATACACATATGCATAAGTGGATAATATGGTTGGAAAAGTTAATAATAATAATAATAATAATAATAATAATAATAAAGAAAAATGTGAGAACGAAAAGAAAATAAAAAAAGTCAAAGCAGTAAAAGAAAATATATATGGATGGGATTAAAAGAAATAAAAATAATTAATAATTAATTAATTATATATAAATATTTATGGTTGGGAACGGAAGATTGAAAATCGAACTTCATCTTCTTTCTTCTATTTCCTCCATGGGCAATTTCTCAAGAGTGTAGGAGGGAGAAATTGATTTTCTTAAATATTCCAAATTTTACCAAAAACCTTAGTAAATCAAGTGAATTTTGAAGAAAAAATAAGGTTCCAAGTAAGTTCTCTTCCTTTAAGCTTTGTTTTCTTTAATTTTAAGGTTATGTAATTGTTTGGGTTAGAGAAAGAGTGGGTTTTAATAGTTAAATTAGATAGTTATGAAGCTAAAATGATAAAAAAATATGATGATTTAATGATTAATTGATTAAGTCGAGCATAATTGGTGAAGTTAGGGTTTAAGGTAGAATATGTGATTTTTGGGTTTGAGATGGAAATGTCTATAATTATTGTAATGGGTTGTTTTGATGTTATTTTGATCTATATATTATGATTTATGTTTGGATGATGTAAATGACTTTGGTTGGGTGAAGTTTGAGAAATGTAGTAAAGGGAAAAATATGGTTTTTGTTGGAAATTTGATAGAAATTGTGTAATTAGTGGTATTTTAATATAAATTAAGTATAAATATGGTTCTAATTGAATAATTTGGCTAGTTGTTTGATTTTTGTGTGTTTATGCCAAAGTTACCCTAAAGAAGGTATTTATGGTTTGGTGGAAGTTGAGCTTGGAATATGTTATTGAGTTGATTTAGAAGCTAAGAAAGGTTTGTATATATTTTGATATCATATAATTTTAATGTTCATGTTTGACATATTTTATATTGTTACTTTAAAATGTGGTTATTCATATAATTTGTGCATTGTTGTATAGTTGTGTGATGAGTGTTGCGTGGGCATTTGACCGTTGTAAAATAGTGTTTGGATATGACTTGTATGAAGTATATTAATGATATGTAATGTGATGTGCAACATGGTATGTTTGTGAAATGTGATAAAATGTGAAAATGAGCCACATTGTGAATGTGACTCATGGTTTTACAATGTGATTGAGAAATGGTAAATGAGATAAAATGTGAGGTGATCATGAGAAGAGTTGATCACGTGAAAAATGTGAAAAAAAAAAGAACAAATGTGATGAGAATGGGTAAAATGAGAAAAATGTATAGTATTTATGTGTATGTATACCTTGCACAATTACATGTTCCAGAGAATATTGAAATTGATATTGTTGAATTGGTATACCAACGATACGTCATAACGTTTTATATGTCTTTGGGTGAGACACTAGTGTCAGACACTACAGTGTCAAGGAGGCAACCTTTAGACGGTATTATATGACACTTGACCTCCGATGTCTATAGAGGACGGGCCTTCAGGTGGTATAATATGACACTCAAATCTCTGGTGCCGATAGGAGATATACTTTTGGGTGGTATTATATGACATTTAAATCCCCAGTATTAGACCTTCGGGTCACGATAGGCCAAATTAATATTTTTGAAATTTGAAAATTGTGTAGGGATTTATTAAGCTCAATGTGTGTGTTTGTGATATGTGTATTGGACTTAAGAGTTAATGAATATTAAAAGAAGCATTATGCATTTTTAGGGCATGAGAAAATACATTAGTTTTAAATTTTTATTATTATCAAAGTATGTACCACTAGGCTTTTGGGCTTAGCGCGGTTGATTGTATCGCACTGGTGATAAGATGACAGATCAGAGTGGTCCAGATTGTGGTTGAGATTTGGAGTTGAGTTTTGCCACGAGACAATCCTTGATGATACAACATACATGTATAATTGTATTTTCTGTATACTTTGGGTTATACTTATTAATTTCATCATATGTATATTCAATAAGTTTTAGGGATGTTATGTATATATATGTACTTAAGATAAATAATATTTTTAATTATGGAGTTTTTGAATGTAAATTAATGAAGTGATCGTTTTGGTGAAAATAAAAATATTAGAAGTGTTTTTTTTTTCAATTGCAGGTTATGTGTGTTGTTTTGAAATTTATGAAATTATAGACAAAACTCTAGCAATTTTTTTTAGAGATTTTACATTAAACTGAAGCTAAATTTTTAATAGCTAAATTTTTATTCAACTGAAGCTAAATTTTATAGTCATTTGTTGTAGTACCTTTTATCTTAAATATGTATTTTACATATACGAAATTTATGCATTATACACATTTAGGATATAAGGGATTTATAAATAGGATCATTTTGATAAGTACAGGTGTTTATTTGTGTATTAAGTTATTTTTATTTTTCACGGTTTAGGCTTTAAATCGCCAATTCTAATTCTAGTTTAAGAAGTCAGGAACCTAAGTCACACCCTTATAAACTGATTTTGATTTTAGTTAGAACCCATTCTCTCAGTTTCAGTTTACGCTAGTGAACCAGACTGATGATTCGCGGTCTAGGCCACGACTCACAAAGAACTGTGGCCATGATTACCTCCATCTACATTTTGCTTTTCATTCCTACATCTCTTTTCTTCTATTTTTCTCTTCTATCTCTTCCCCCTTCTTCCTTTTTTTATTTTATTTTCTATTTGCAGCAAATTGATTTAATCTTTCATATTATTTAATATTTGTAAAAATATTTGTATTTTATTTTGTTATTTTTCAATTATTATGTAAAGGTTGTATTGACATTTAATGATAATGCATTTTACATATTTGATAAAATATTTCAAAGGCAACTTTTTTTTCTTTTGTAAAAATTTTCACTTATTCCTTTTCAATTTGTATTTTCTGATTATTATTATATCTTGTTTTGAGTTGTATATATTTTATTTTAATATTTATTTGAGTTAATTTTTTATTTCAATGCTTGTATTTATTTTTTTTATATATATACACATCATACAGATATATATATTCATAGTATACACACAATATATATGCAACATCCACACAACATACACAAATATATAATGTGCATATATGTTGTGTAGATGTTTTTTATGCTTTATTTTAACTTTTAAATCATATATTTTAATATAATATATATACATTGTGTATTTGTGTTGACATATGTTAAATTATAATTAGTAAGAAGAATAACCATCTTTCAATGTTTTATATATGTTGTGTAGATTTTTTTTTATTTTTTAAATTGTATTCTAATTTCTAAATCATATAACGTTTTTAATTTGTATATATATAAGTATAAATCCTCTTTTACTGTTTTGTAAATATTGTGTATATGTGTAGATATATATATATTTGATATGTATTGTGTATTTTAATTGTTGAATTATATATTTTAAATTTAAAATAATAAAATTATGAATTTAAATATAAGAGAATGATTAGATAATAAAATGTGTATACATTAATTCTTTTAATTAACATCAATACAATATACAAAAATAGCATAGAGAAAAAAAAAACATTGAAATCTTTGAAAGTTCGATGCGCTTTTTTATAAAAGTAAAAAAAAAAATTGCTTATAAGATTTTTGAAAATAACTTTCTTTTTAAGGGTAGTTACATAAATTTCTAAAAAAATTCTCTCATATAAATATAATTATATTTCATATTATATTTAATACAAAAAAATTAATAAAAAAAGAAAAGAAAAATTCATGATTTTTTATATGTCCAATTTTGTTTTTAATTTTATAATCATATATTTTTTCTTATGGGTTGATTTTTTAGTTTTAATGCAAAGTTTAAAATCATTGATTTTTTTAGTTTGTAATTTTGTAATCCTATATTTTTTTTTTGTGATGAAAAGTAGAAAATTGTGGATTTAGTTTTTGTATTTATAATTATCTTTTTTCTTTTCTTTTTGATATTTCATTTGTGATGGAAATGTTGAAAATTGTTATTTTTTATTTGTAATTTCTTTTTTTATTTTATGATGAAAAGTTAAAATTTTGATTAAATGGATTATTTATGCAACATATCAAAGAAGTAATAATGATATAATATGATGTTTTATGATATAATGGCTTGTAATTACTAGTTGGAATCATGGTTACACAATATAATATTTTTAAATGATACATATTAAACATGATTTTTAAGATTCCAACTCTAATTAATATAAGACAAAAAAAAACTAATATATGTAGGAAATTAAAAGAGAAAATTACACCATTAATCATATTTTAAATTTATTTTAATTTTCACAAATGTTATTATTTTCATTTATATCCTTTTGTTTTTTCAGTTTTACTTTCATCAAGTTCTATTTTAAAAAATACTGCTTGTTTTTCTCTTTTTTTCTTTGAGCCGCTAACTACAATAAACAAAAGTTTCTACCAATTTATTTTATGGTTTTATATTGAATTTTTATACTCATTATTTAGTTACCAAGAAAAAAAAATAGATAAAAGTTTAGAAAAATTAAAATTTATAATATTCATACCCTCTTTTATT
The DNA here is from genome assembly GCA_947685225.1 of Garcia nutans. Taxonomy (NCBI): domain Eukaryota; kingdom Viridiplantae; phylum Streptophyta; class Magnoliopsida; order Malpighiales; family Euphorbiaceae; genus Garcia; species Garcia nutans. Next base: position 59,970,752 of record CANTUV010000007.1, read on the forward strand.
TTCTTTTAAGACAATAAGGATGCTAAAACAAAAAGGAGTTATATTTAACACATTCGATGGTTTTTTCTTTGTTATTTTTATTTTATTATTTTTCAACTATAATGTTAGGAGTTTCTTTATTTTTCAACTATAATATATTTTACATATTTGATAAAATATTTTAAAGGACTTTTTTTTGTAAATTTTTTCTATTATAATTTTCAATTTGTGTTTTCTGAGTAAGTATATTCTATTTCTTTGATCATTTTAACTGACTTGTATTTGAATTGTTTGTAATATATGAATGTTGTATATGTTAAACAACTTATACAAATATATACACACACAAGCACAAGCATATACACAACATGCATACAATATATAGACATATACACAACACACAACATATACAAGACAATTAACAACATACAATATATATATATATATATATATTAGGAAAATTGCATTTTTTGGCTACTCAAATTTACATAATTTGCACATTAAGCCATTAAACTTTTATTTGATGACATTAAGCCCCTAAATTGGTGACATTAAGCCTCTTTTTTTTTTGTCATGAGTTAAACGCGTGACGATCAATTGCAGTCAAAATCGTGTGATTGCTTAGAGTAAAACACCATGTTTTAATTCTACAATATTTTAATACCAAACACTTCGTTTTAAGGATTTTGGAGCAAAACAATGCGTTCTTTCTCTTTTCTCTCTTTCTCTCTCATTCTCTGCAATTCCCAGTTATTAGTCTTTGATTTTGAAGGCCATGAATAGTATTACATGCTCTCTCACTTACAAATTCTTGATTTATTTTTTAAATTATGCAAATTAATTGTTAAAACAATAGATACCCAATTACAATTACTAAATAATAATAAGAATTTAAGAACAAAAATGGAACAATACAACAAGGAAGAAGAAGAAGAAGAACGTCCAATTGATTTATTTCTGTAATTAACTATATAATCAATTAATTCTTGTTTCATTATGGATGATTATTGAGTACTTAAGTTGAATTTCATACACCATTTGAAATACTTTATTTTTTTAGTTATTCTTAAAATTTTATCACTTTATTATGTTTTCCAATCAACAAAATAGAAGAGCAAAGAAATTGTGAAAAATCCTAATTTTCTTACCTTAATCCCTAAATCTTCATCTTCTTCCTCCTTGTTTTATTATAATTGAGAATTGCAGAATCAGATAAAGATAAAGAAAGAGAATAGCAATTAAGAATTGTAGAAATAGAGAGAGAGAGAGAGAGAGAGAGAGAGAGAGAGAGAGAGAGAGAGAGAGAGAGAGAGAGAGTGTGTGTGTGTTGCCCCTTGATGGCAGCCAAGAGAGAGGGGTGAATTAGTTAGTAAAAGTGAGAGCAAATTAAAATTTTAAACAAATAAGAAATGATGAGTAGAGAAGAACAAATTGAACACAAACAATTTATATTGGTTTGGATTCATCAATTCTACGTCCACTTTCTCAACAACTTTTTGAGGTTCTACTAGCTTTGATTTGTTACAAGCTCAACTCTAACTTGGTGTTTTCACAAGATTACACTGAACTTTTATAATGATTTGAGTATTCTTCACAACCCAATAAAAGTTTTACTCAGACTCATTCTAAAATCTAGTATTTCAAAAGTTACACCAAACTTCTATAATGATATTTAATGCTCACACCCAACACTTAATTTTCAATAAATGAAAATTTTAATACAAAGTAATGAAAGTTGTTTATCTTGGCTAAATGCACTTCGTTCTTCTTGTAACATGAGGTATTCTCAAGCATTTATTGTCATTTAAGGCCTAACTAGCCGTTGCAAAAGAAAATAAGTAGATTTCATAAATCTTTTAAGTCAACAATTATCTGTAGGTCTCTAGCGGTCACACTTCACTTTATGTCGTCACTCTAAACACTGTGCGATCGCCCTTGTCCTTGGGTGGTCACGATATTTTAATTTTGTCAAATAGATCTCTTCAACAGTTAGTGCAATGTGCCGATAGGTTTATGGTGCTGTCCATGTCTTGCAGTCGCTCCACCAATAGTGTTGTCACACACTAGCTAATTGACTGTTGTACAATAATTTTCTTTCTTACATGATGATTTCTTATAGGCTGACAAGGTTAGCACCTGAAATTCAAATCTTTTGAATTCTCGTGGTTGCACAAGGCTATGGTCTTCAGCATGAGCCATTCTATGACAGTTTGTGATCTTGCTTCTAGGGCTTGTGCAGTCACTTCAATAGTAATGCAATCACACAATAAGTTTGGGGTCCATCTCTTCTACCGCTGCACTAACCGCAAACTATACTGTAAGTCTTGTGGCTTTCTCCAGTATTTGTGTGGCACCTTTATGCCTCATGCTGTAGCAAAAAGCCTTGTTGTCAAATTTCTCACCGCACCAGAGACCATAATCTATTTTGTGCTTCGAGCTCACTTCTCTCCTGTTGTTGTGCAGTCACACAATGCATTTTTTTAAGAGCTTTAGAAAACCTAAAAAAGAAACACTTATTTAAACCATTAGTATCATCAAGTTGATTAGAGAAAGGAAAATTGAATTAGAGAAAGGAAAATTTAAAGTTTTAAGTATTGTCCAATTTTGTTTCAACCAAAAAATTATGCCCCTTAATATATGCATAAAATTTTTTGTTGATTTTAAGTTTCTCCCCCTCAATAAGTTTTCTCCCTTTTATATTTCGTTTAAAATTGAATTCATTGTCTCCCCTTTTACATTCAAATTCGTAATGTAAGTCAATCTATCCAATTCAAATTCATCTAATCTCCTCCCTTGACAAAGGCAAAAACAAACAAGATAAATAAATATTAGTGTAATGAAGCAATAAACAAACATTAATGAGTTAAACAGCAAAGACAATTTCAATGAGTCAAACAATAAGATCTCATTAAAGGTTAATAAATTTAACAAATGAGAAAATGTATGATCATTACATTAACAATACATGAAAAAGATTATTTGACAATCTCTTAGCCCTTTCTTGAAGTAGGTTGAGCTACTTCTTCTTCTTCCTCCTCAAGCTGTGGTGTGAATAAGGGTGATTCTTAAAAAGGACTTTCAATGTTCTTACTCACATCCCAATCGCCAAGTTCACATTGGGGGATCCCTAATTTTTCTTGCATAAGATAGAGATCATGGTGGACACATGATAAAAGATCCACCTTCTTGTTTAACTTGGTGATCCTTTTAGTGACATCCTTTTTGAAGTGGGTAAATTATTTTTTGAGAGAGTGAATGGCTTTGAGGATTAGTTTCATTGATTTTAAAGATTCTCCTTTTTCTTTTTTGCATTTGGATAGCTAGGGGGATGTTTAATTTCTACTTCTAAAGGTTCTCCTCCTTCTTCCCTAACTATATTCACTCTAGGCCTTTTTCTTTCTCTTTGAATTACACTTTTGCTGCCAAAGGTATATTCATAGTTGTCATCCGCTTTCCTAAAGCATCTAGCATGCTCAAGATAGGCTAGATTAATGGAATTTGATGAAGGGTCTAGAGCATCATCTAATCTTGCTAGATTTTCTTGGGTGAGCAAACCTAAGTGCCTAGCAAGTTGTGTGACTTGTAAATAGAGAAAAAAAGTTCCAGCTCTATATTTGGCATGGTGGAGAAATTAGTCAATTAGAAATCTAGTGGGTTGGACTGGTACACCATGAATTTGGCATACATGAAAAACAAGTCACGTTGAGTGACCATTTAATTGCCATTAGCCCTTTGGAGGATAATGTAGGTGATAATTATATAAAGAAGCCAAAAGGTTATGGATTTAAAATGAATATCCTTTGACTCTCGGTTATCATATTCGGTTTCTGTTGAGATTTCTTTCTAAAACTTAGTAAAATTAGTCAAAGGGTGGTCTTTTTCGATGTAGGAAAAGGCTCTTATAGTTTAGAATCTCCAAACTTCAGCAAATTAATCAATAGATATGATAAATTCTTAATTGAAAAGGCGAAATTAGACTCCATAAAATCCAATTTTGGCATTATGGTTCTTTTCATGCCTTAGGGTCATTAGGAATTCCCTAGTTAGGCTAGGGTATCCTAATTCATTTGGAAAGGCTAGGTCTAGGTTTCTCCACCCTATTCTATCCAAACAAGCATAAATTTCTTCTTTCACATTTAGGGTTAGGAGCATCCCTTCACTAAGGATCTTAGTGGCTTCTAGTTTCTTTTTCTTAAGCATATAGTATTTGGTTTTCTCCTCATCATTTTTTCAAATTGTTTTGTGAAGTTGAACTTCCCTATGGGTTGGAGGTGTCAGATTCCCTTTTTCAGTGGCTGTGAGTTTCTTCTTGGAGCATTTGGTTTTGGGGGCTATTGCTTTCAAAAATAAAAAAGAAAAGAAAGGTAGAAGTGTTGATGTAGAAGTCTTCAAAAGTCACCAAATGAGTCTTCAAAGTGAAAAGGCTTGAGAATCCTTAAGAGAGGTTTTTGAGTGTTTGAAAAAAAAATATCTACTAAAAATTTGAAGTATTTATAGACAAATTTTAAAAAACTAGCTGTTTTATGACCATTAGGGGAAAAATAGGAAGAATTGGGGGATTTCTAACATATATATATATATATATTATAGTTTTGAATCATGTGCGACTACTCAACATATTGTTCGACTGCAATATGTCTCTTACGACTATTAGAACATGGGATCGACCGCTAAGACTGAAGTATTAGATAGCAGTTAGAAATTTTGAATTTGTACAACCGCTCAACTATATATTCAACCACACGACAGTTGCTCCTGAAGTTTTTATCAGGCTATTATCTTGTACGATAGTCCTATAATTTAAGCAGCCGCAATACACTAGAGTTTTGAAAAAATTTTAACAAACAAGTTTTTAATGATGGACTCCAATTGCAATGATCAAAATTGATATAATTGAAGAATTTAATCATGTAAAAATTGAGATTTCACATGAAAATTAATTCATTCAATCACCAATCGTTCAAACAAAGCAATATCAAACAATTTAAACATAAAGCATTCAATTCCATCAATTCACATTGGCATATCACAATACACATGAAAATGCAAAGGTCAAGAAAATATAGTCATTTTTTTAATCTAAAGTGCTTCCATCAATCATTCTAATGTGTTGTTTTATGAAATTCAATTTTTCTTCATTCAGGGGTTTTATAAAGATATCCACAAGTTGATTTTGAGTATCAATGAATTTTTAAACAATATTTTTATTTTGAACATTATCTCTTAAAAAGTGATGTCTTATATCTATATGCTTTGACCTAGAATGTTGGATGAGATTCTTGGATAGATTGGTGGGACTCATGCTATCACATTTGATGCAAATGTGATAATATACTTTACTATAATCTAGTAATTATTGCTTCATCCATAAGACTTATGTGTAACAAAACCAAGCTACAACATATTTGGCTTCCTAAGTAGATAAAGCAACTGATACTTATTTTTTGCTAAACTAAGAAACTAGACAATCACCAAGACTTGAGTTCACCCATCATTCTCATCTCAAATTTCTTTATAATACAATAAGCCAAGTTTTGGCACAGTACCTCATTAGTATCACTAAATATAATGTCATTAACATAAATTTGCACAATTAAAATATCATATAATTTCTTTTTAATAAAAAGTGTTGTGTCCACTTTTTCTTTTGAAAAATCATTTTCTAATATATATGCACTACGCCTATCATACCAAGCTCTTGGTGCTTGTTTCAATCCATACAATGCTTTGGTGAGCGTGAAAACATGATTTGGAAGTCTATGATTTTCAAAATATAGAGATTATTCTACATAGACTTCTTCATTAACAAAGCCATTTAAAAATATATTTTTGACATCCATTTGAAAAGGTTTAAAATTCATATGACATGCAAATGCAAGAAGAATTCTAATTACTTTTAATCTAGCTATGAGAGAAAATGTCTCATCATAATCAATGCCTTCCTCTTGGTTATAACCTTTTGCTACAAAATTAGGCTTTGTTTCTAGTGATGAGCCTATCTTCATCAAGTTTATTCCTTTATACCCATTTGCAACCAATAATTAGGGTATTTTTAGGTCTAGAAACAAGTTCCTATACTTCATTTCTCCCAAAGTGGTTAAGTTCATCTTACATAGCAATCACCCAGCATTCACCATTAAGAGCCTCCTAGATGGTTCTTGGCTCAATTTGAGAAACAAATACTACATTGGAATCTATATGTTTAAACTTAGATCTAGTAGTTACTCCTTTTGAGGTATCATCAATGATAAGCTCTTTAGGATGATCCTTTCTATATTGTCATTCTTTAGGTACTTCTTGAACATCCTCAATTTTGGCCACTTCTTGTGATGGTTCCCCCATATCTTCTTTTGGCATTTCATTGATCTCATGCTTTTCAAATGAAACTACAAAATCAGCAAGGGCACTACCTTTCCCCTGATCAAGTTTAGAAGATTCATAAAAAAAAAAAACATGTATGGATTCTTCAAAAACTAGATATCTTCTATTAAATACTCTATATGATTTGCAACAGATGAATATCTAAGAAATACACCTTCATTCGACTTGGATGAGAATTTTCTAAGGTTATCCTCAGTTTTAATATAAAGCATTTGCATCCAAATACTTTAAGGTATGAAATTTTGGATTTTCTTCTTCCATAACTCATAAGAAGTTTTATTTATTAATTAAAGATCTTCTGACAACTCTATTTGAAACATAACATGCGATATTAACGGCTTCAACGCAAAAGTATGAAGGAAGATTATACTCATTGAGCATTATTCTAGAAATTTCTACAAATGTTCTATTTTTTCTTTCCACCACAACATTTTATTGTGGTGTTCTAAGAGTGGAAAATTTATATATAATACCAAATTCATTACAAAAATTTTCAAAATCATCATTTTCAATTTTTTTGCCATAGTCACTTCTAATAGAAGTAATCACATAACCTTTTTCATTTTGAACTCTCTTTAAAAAATTTTGAAAAAGTTAAATGCTTTATTCTTATGAGCCAAGAAATTAACCCAAGTGAATATAGAGTAGTCATTCACAAGTACAAATGCATAAATTTACCACCTAAACTAGTAACTATATTTGGTCCAAACAAATCTAGATGAATCAATTCTAAAGGTCTAAAGGTACTTACTATAGTTTTAGACTTAAAAGAGCTTTTATGCTGCTTCCCAAGTTGACATGATTCACATAATTTATCCTTATGAAATTTCATCTTCGGTAGTCCATTCGCAAGTTCTTCCTTGTTTAGACATTAGAGTTGGTCCATACTAGTATGTCCCAATTTTTTTACGCTAAAGCCAAGCATCATTGCTAATTGTAACTAAACATTCAAAAGCATTGTTAAAATATAGGTCAATTTTGTAAGTATTACCAATTCTTCCTCCTTTTAATGTAAGTTCACCATTTGGTGAAGTGATCATACATCCTTTAGAGTCAAAATTGACATTGTATCATTTATCACACAATTGAATCACACTTAGTGAATTATGCTTTAAACCATCAACTAACTAAACATTATCAATCAAATTATTACCAAGTGTACCAATGAAACCAATATCTATAATCTTACCTTTAGCATTGTTTTCAAAGGTTACATTACCATCTTACTTATAGGTAAGGATTGTGAAGAGTTTTGCATTCTCGGTCATTTACCTTGAGCATCCACTATCTACTATCCAAATACTTTCATTGGTTATAGATTTTAGATATACCTACAAAACAATAGATTTTATCTTCTCTTAAATACCTAAATGAACTTTGGTCTTTAGAGGTTAGTCATTGAAGGGTCCTCTAACTTGAGGTGAGCCTTCCTAATATAACAAAATGTGTTTATATGTATATTTATCATACAATAATTACATCTATATACAATTTTAGGTTTCTCCATCCTTTTTCTAGCAAATTTTGATGGATGATGTTGTGACTATTAGCAACAGTAAGTATGTTTGAAATGTGAGTGCACTTGTGCAATCCTAGAGTACAGGTATGCATGATTTGTTCTTAGCTTAGCTCTAGAGCTTTGTGAGCCTTTAGTAGTCTTTTTGGGACTCTTAGGCTTGGTATGTACATTGGTGTTCTTCTCAGTCTCAATACTAAAAATTTGAAGTATAGAAACTTTAATGAATGTGAGTGCTTTAGATGTAGAGATAGAAAAGCCATTGAACCCTAAGCCAAATTTTGAGAAAGTGGCCTTTAAAAACCAATCAAATTATCTAAGGCCTCCTTACCTTTGTAAAACTTTGAAATATAATTTTTTTTAATTCATTTATTTCTTCTTTTAAAGTTTCATTTTCTTTAGAAATCTTTTTTATGTTAGAGGAATTTCTTGACAATTCATGTAACAAAATTTTTAGTTGTTCATTAAAGGTTTTCAATTCTAGGGTAGAGTTTTTTAATATAACAAAGTCCTTTTCTAGCTTAGAATATTTTTCTTCACAAAATTTTATTTTGGAAAAATATTTTTGAACTCTTAAGTTCATTTACTCGATAAGATCACTATCATCCAAACCATCATTAACATCATCATCATTTAAACTAAGGTTTAAGGATGAAGTACTAACCTCTTTGGCGTCATCGTCATCTCCCATGGCCATAAGGCAAAGATTTGCAATCCCTTACTATTCTTCCTCCTCTTTACTTGTGGAATCATCATCCTAAGTGGCCTTGAGATATTTCTTCTTTTCCTCATCTCATTTCTTCTTGTTTTTGAGTTTGGGACATTCCTTTTTTATATGACCCAGTTTGCCACATTTATAGCATTTCACTTTATTTTTTTTCTCTTTATCTTATCTTTGAAAGAGAATTTGGAGAATGTACCTTTGTTAGCTTGAAATCTCCTCTTTCGTTTCTATTCACTTACTCTTTTCGATAACATAGCTATCTCTTTATCTTTGTCACTATCCTCTTCACTTGAGCTCTCAATTTTTTTTATTGCATTAAGAGCTATAGCTTTCCTCTTCTCTTTCTTACCTTGGTCATCTTCTTTATCTATATGCATTTCAAAGGTGAGGAGCTTGCAAACTAACTCATCAGCCATGAGCTTGGTAAGATTGTGAGCTTCTTCAATTGAAGAAACTTTTGACTCGAAGTTCTTTTTCGAATGTGCTCTAAGTGCTCTCAAGATTTTTCTATTTACATCTTCTTGAGCATACACTTTGCCAAATTTCTTCAAGTCCTTGATAATGCAAGTAACCAATTTGTCATTTCGATGACATTCTTATTAGGCCTCATCTTGAATAATTCATATTCATGTATAAACATTTGAATTTTGGTGAACCTCACTTGGATAGTACCCTCATGATAGTTGTCTAGTGTTTACCAAATACCATATGCACTTATATTGTGTTGGACTCTTCCAATTTCTTCTCTTGACATAAAGTTTATCGAGATGGAGCAAGCTCAATTATTTCTGTAAACAATCCTCTCTTGAGTTTCCATCCATTAAGCTCTAGGAAAAGGCACTTGAACATCATCAACATCATGTGTAGGTTGTTTCCACTCATTAAATATACACTTCCATAACTCAATTCCTCACTATCTAGGAACATGTACATCATATATTTCCAACAAGAGTAATCGATTCCATTAAAGTAAGGTCTAAGATAGGAATTGAGATTTCTATTAGAAAGAGTCATGGAGATAGTAGTAGTAGAAGTTGAAGTGGTTGGAGGAGTAATGGTTGCCATTGTGGATCAAAATTTGACACTTAAGCTTCACAAAATTTTAAGGTTCTGATACTAATTTTTGTCCCTTCATAGCAACCAAGAAGGGGTGAATTAATTGTTTAGTGAAAGTGAGGGCAAATTAAAATTTTAAACAAACAAAGAAGGATGAGTAGAGAAGAACATATTGAACACACGCTATTTATAGTGGTTCAGATTCCTCAATCCTATGTCCAGTTTCTCAATAACTCATTGAAGTTCCACTAGTTTTGAGTTTTTATAAGCTCAACTCTAACTTGATGTTTTCACAAGATTACACTAAACTTTTACAACGGTTTGAGTATTCATCACAACCCAACAAGACTTTTATCTAAACTCACTCTAAAACCTAGTGTTTCAAAGCTCAATTTTTAATAAATGAAAATTTTAATACAAAGGAATTAAAGTTGTTTATCTTGGCTAAATGGCTTTTCATTCTTCTTGTAACATGAGGTTATCTCAAATATTTATAGCCATTTAGGGTCTAATAAGCCATTGTAAAAGAAAATGAGTGGATTTCATAAAATCTTTTAAGTTAATAATTGTATGCAAGTTTCTAGTAGTTGCACTTCATTTTGTGTGGTCGCTCTAGACACTGTGCGGTCGCCCTAGTCCTTGGGTGATCGCAATATTTGAATTTTGTCTAATGGATATCTCTAATGGTTAGTGCAAGTTGTGCCAACTAGTCTGTGGCACTACTCCTCGCCAGGCTATCCATGTCTTGTGGTTGCTCCATTAATAGTGCAGTTGCACACCAGTGAATTGACCATTGTACAATAATTTATGATTTCTTATTGGCTAACAAGGTTGGTGATTGAAATTCAAATCTTTTGAATTTTTACGGTCGCATAAGGCTATGGTTTTCACCGCACAGCCTTACCGTGAACCATTCTGTGCAAGTTTGTGATTTTGCTTCTAGGGCCTGTGTGGTTTCTCTAGGAGTTGTGCAATCACACAATATGTTTAGCATCTAGCTCTTCCACTGTTATGCTGGCCGCGAACTATACTGTAAGTTTTGTAGCTTTCTTTAGTTTTGTGCAGTCGCTCTATACCTCGTACAGTCGTAAAAAGCCTTGCAGTCAAATTTTTCGCCACGCCAAAGACCGTAATCTATTCTGTGCTTTTAGTTCACTTCTCTCATTTTGTTGTGCGATCACACCAGTCCTTGGTGCAGTCATACAATGCACTTTTTTAAGAGCTTTAGAAAAGCTAAAAAAGAAACACTTATTTAAACCATTAGCACTCATCAATTTAATTGTTAATGATCAAAATAGTCTTTTATCCAATAATTTGTCCAAGAGAGAGAGAGAAAGGGAAGAATTACAAAATTAAAACACATCATTTTAATCCAAAACTACAGCATTTTGATGTTGAAATTTTGAGAATTAAAACACACCATTTTGCTCTAAGTAGCCATGCGATTTGACAGTAATTAAAATACATAAATTTAACCCCTTATCAAAAAAGGCTCAATTTCATCAAACAATATAGTTGATGGGCTCAATGTTACCTAATAAAAGTTCTGGAGTCCAATGCAAAAATCACGTAAAATTTAAAGGCTAAAAAATGTGTTTTTCCTATATTTTATCAATTCAAATTCAACATATTCAAAAATATATATATGACATACACAGAATATATATAGACTTATATACAACATACACACAAATATACATATATATACACAGTATACATATAACAAACGTAGACATATACATAGTATACATAATAAACACAGACATATACAAAGTATACACAATAAACACAGACATATATGTAGTATACACAATAAACATAGTTATATATATAACATACATACACCATATACAACATAATTAAACATGAAAAAATATATATATTCTATCAATTAGGATTCAACATATTCAAAATAAATGGCTAAATATATATGTAGTCCCCTGAACTTATCCCGTTTAGTCACTTTGTCTCTTAAACTTTAATTTTAATCATATAACCCCCTGAACTCGTATTTTCTTAACTTATAAACATAAACTCGCTAAGTTATACCGAGTTATGTCAAGTCACTGAGGTGGTTATTTGGTACAAAATATATAAATATAAGGGGCAAAGTAACCAATATTTATTAATATAAGTGTCTATTAATAAAAAAAAATAGACAAGTATGGGGAGTAAAGTAGTTGAAATGAAAGTTTAGAGGCAAAGTGACTAAACAAGACAAATTCATGAATTTACATATATATTTTGCCAAACATATACACAATATATATAGATATATACAAAGCATACACACAATATATATGTGACATACCCATGGCATACATATATACAACATAATTTAACATCATCCAAAAAAGTATATTTTATCAATTGAAATCCAATACATTTAGAACATATACATAATATATACTAACATATATACAGACAACATATACACGATATACACACAAGATATATAAATATATATACATCATGCACTTAACTTATATAAGACAAACTTAATTTTTATGAGTATAGTATGTAAAATTTATTAAAAAGTAAATTTTAATGATTTTTGTTAAAATATTTTTATATATTTTTACTAAAATATTTTTATATTTTTTTACTTTTTTATATAAATTTTTGGAATCTTATTTTCTATTTTATATAAATAGAGTTTAAAGTGAAGGACTTCGTATAATATTTTTTTTGTAAACAAAGAAAATTTTGGCATAAATTTAATTTTTTTTTTAAGTGCGGTATTTACTTTTTAAATTGAACTTTTCCTTTTTTAAGATTAGTTATATTAAAAAAAATTACTAAATTTGCCCCATATTTTAAGTTTTCTCTTCAAATATCCCGCTGTTAGTTTTTTCTTTCAATTCTAACCCTTTTTTTCAGCTTCAATTTTTTATAAATTTTTTTTTAATTTTACCCCCTCCATAAACGGTTATTTCTCTTTTCATTCATCTCATTTCTTCTATTTTTCTTTTTTATTTCCATTCCGCTCTTTTTTTTTTCTTTTTTTTTTATTTTGCAGATTGTTTTTTTTTTAATTTAAGATCTAAAAATTTAGATAAAAATAGAAAATATCATTCCGGGACTGGGTTATCAAGTTGTGACACGAATTCCCTCAGGGTTCACTTGGAGATATAGTTTGCAATGATTGATTTTTTGGATTTGTGCAATAAGCACGACTCCAAATCCAAATTCAGCACGATTCCAAATTCAAATTCTCAATCGTTTCAAATAAAGCTTCAGTGAGTTCACCAAGTTCACAAAAATCAAGGTAGATGTAGAAATTCCAAGCATTCTACGTATAAGATAATTTTCTTATATGTAGTAATATCTTATATGTTGTAAAACACTATATATTTAATAAAATACTTTAAATAGAATTTTTTTTATTTTATAATTTTTTTATTTATTCTTTTTCAATCTGCTATCTGGATATTGTTATATTTTCTTTTTTAATTTGTATTAGGTATATTTAATTTATTTTAGCATATACATGACACTCAATATATACAGAATATATATCTATCTAATATTCACATAATATCTATACAATATAATCATAATATATATTCTCTTTTATCATTTTATAGGTGTAAACGTTATGTAAAAGATTTTATGTATATATATATATGTGTGTGTGTATATACATGACATATACATCTATCCAACATTCATATAATATTTATGTAATATAAATATAATATATATATTCTCTTTTATTGTTTTGTAGGTGTAAATACTATGTAAATGCTTTTTTTTCATATATATATTTTATATTTAAACTGTTGAATCAAGTAATTTTTAATTTAAAATAGTTAATTATAAATTTAAATTAATTATAAGTGAATAATTTAAATAGCAAAATATGTATATATTAATTATCTTTAATCAACATCCATATAACATACACAAAATGCTGAAGGAAAAATATTTTTAAAAATTTCACAATTTTTTCTAAAAATGTAAATATTTTTATTTTTTACCGGCAAAAAACCAAATTAAAAAGGGTGAACTCTGCAGCATTAAAAACATGACAGCCCAAACAAACAAGACCATACTGCACAGGACCACCATTTTCAATTATCAACTGAAACTGTCCTGAAACCGAGCAAACTCAATTCAAATGATGCAGAATATAAAAACCCTTCAAACCACAGCATCAAATTCTCCCAGTCCATGTTTGATCGCAGTAAAAAATCCTTCCATGTACTCATACCTCATCATATTTACCATAAATCCACCACCAAATCCATTCACCAAGAGGTACTTGAAGTTCTTTACTTCATGATTTTTTGCAACTGGAAACATCGTTATGGGTTTCTGGTGCCAATTCGAAAATACAAACGAGTGCCACTTCTGACTTCCCAAATATATATATATATAAATATATATATATAATAAAAGATCCAAGTAGGCGTGATGCCAGTTTTCCATCAACTCGTATGCCTAAAACAGCTGATGAAGTGATTTGAACAAACAGATATTTCATGACCACTATAGTGATAAGCTGTATAACCAGTAGTATGATTTGCTGCACAGCAATTATTTTCTCCAGAATCTATCTATAGATGCAAGTAACGCTAACAGTTACGACAATTATTATCTGCAGAATCTATCTATAGATGCAGGTAACACTAACAGTTTATGTAAACTTTATAACAGTTGAATTGTATGTGCAATGCTCAACTGTTTAGCAAAAGCAATATGCAATATTCTCAAATGGTATCCCGCCCAATCAATATATGAAAATTTGGATTTAGATGAACCCCAATTTTTTTTCCTGATTTACAAAACACATCACAAAGGAAAACATGACTTCCAACACACAACAGTACCAACAGTACTCAATGGATAATATCTTAAACTTGTAGAAATTCATGTCGATAACATGTTTTGATAAAATTTTAGTTACCTTTCCATATTGAATTTGTAAATATTGTTGGCACAGACATTGCATAAGTTGATTAGTTTGACATTCAACCTTCTTCCCAATCTACATCATCCTCATCCTCTGCTGAAGCTTCGGCTTCAACATTCAAGTCATTTATCTTGTATTTTTCACTAGTATTGCCTGCAAAATAATAAGCCACAAGTAATTAACAACCATCATATATTATGTCAAGAATAAACAAATATAAAAGGCCACAATCTCAAGGAAGAAAATATTTCACCATAATCAACTATTGGCATTTCTCAACAAGGCTGGCCAAATAAATTTTAGTTTGGTTATTTTGTGTGGTTTAATTCCATATTTCTAAATACTTCGCAAATCAACCAAAATGGTTTCTCACAATTAACACTTTATTTAGATAACTGACAACGTGATTTAGTAATGTATAGCATTGATACTATAAAAAATATTTATCATGTTTGAAAAGATAGTATGGCATCGTAAGGTTAATTAAAAATATTTTTATTTAATTTGGTGATATTTTTAAGATTTTAATATGTAATGGAGATGAAAAATTATTTATTAGCATATATTTGGTATTTTAAAAATTCATTTTGGATATTTTTAAAAAATAAAATTGCAAAATCATGCGAAACAACCAAATTGATGGTTTGAAAATCCATAATTTTTAAATTATGAGATTACCATAAAAAACCATACCATAGAGGATGGAAATCAAAACAAATAAGAAATTAAATCATATCATACCATACCATAACAACCATGAACAAAAAAGGTGTAACGGTCTACTATTTTCTCTTTGCTTTTTTGTCTCACAATTGAGAGACATCACAAGATTAATAAATGAAGAGCATAAGAAGAAGATAAATAGGGAGAGAAGGGGCAATATTGAGCATGCAAAGACATAATAACTCTTATTAGTCTCCGATAGGATTGGAGAAGCCCCCATTCCATAATATGATTATTGAGACTTACCTCTAGTTGGAGCCTCTTCCCACTCGACATCATCTTCCCCTTCATCGTCCTCGCGTTTAGACTTCATGCCCACCTGACGATTAGAAGGTGATTCAGAAACCCCATTCGAGATGGGTGTGTATGATAACTGTTGTCCCTTAGCAGCAGCTTCTAGTTCTTGTCGTTGCTTAAGCAAAGCTTCATAATAAGCTTTAACATACTCATCCTGTGAGAATTAATTAACAGAAAATAAGACAGTAAAAGAACAAGAAAAGAGAGGCACAAACCAGAGAGCAGAAACCAAGCCAACTGTAATCAGATGGGGAAAAGAGAGGGAGGAAGAGAAGAACAAGAGAGGAGGAAGAAACCCTATATGACAGAACAAAAGAGAACAAAACAAAGGCAAATTTTGTCATGTCATTCTCCAGACCTGTATATTTTGTTTATCATCGGCAAAATTGGACTTTTTGTCATCAGATATTTCTGCAGCTGCTGCTGAACTGCCATCCATCTTTGACTCCTGCTTGACCTCTCCACGTTGCTCTGTTGTAAGGTTCATTCCGTGCTTGATCATCCATGGTGGCATAACTTTAATATCTGTACTTGCAGTTTCAGGTTTGACATCCCCCTCCTTGTCCTCAACACCAGACAAGTTAACTTCAACCTGCCAAGATCAGTCATGATCATGATTAATCAATCTGGTTGCAGAATATGCCCAGTATCTGAAACCATGACCCAAAAATATAGACATATCATTGCAATAACTTCTAAATGTTTGTTACAATCTTTTACTTTTGATGTGGGACATTAATTTATAATCTGAATTTTTTTTAATTAATTTTAATCCTAATCTCTCTAGGATTCTTATCATATTTCTTCTAAAATAATTATTTCCTTAGTCCTAGTCCTCTCAGTATTTTTATTTGTTCCTATCCTTTTTAGTATTTGTTTAATTCTTTTCCCTTTAGGACACTTGTTTGTTTATGCCAATAAGAGGATTGAGGCCACACTTATTTGAATTCTTTTCCCTTTATGCCTTTCATAAGCATTGTATTCATTCATAATTCAATCAATAAATTTTTTGAATATTTTCTCCTCAAATACCTGTGTGTGTTAAGGTTTTTAGCTTACGCTACGTCAACTTTGGAATTGAATTAAAAAGCTTATTGACCAAACAAGAATAAATAAGACTTGTAAAAGAAGGAACTAAGCAACTGGCAGAGACCAATCACCCGGCAAAGAGGATAAGCAATAAGACACTAGATCATCATCACTTAAACCTTTCTCACTTACATCTACAATATGTTACATTGGTAGAACTGTCCACTAAAAGTTTATATACTCCATTTTATAAACTCCATTTTCAACAGTTTTTAATAAAACACTTGTAATGACTTGATCTACTAAAGTGACCATAAGAGGAACATAAGCTTGTTAAAAAAGAAGAAGAAGAAGAAGAAGAAGAAGAAGAAGAAGAAAAATAACAATAACAGAATATTAACAGAAAGTTTTCCAGCCAACATGCTAATCAAGTTCTAATTTGATAAAGTCTACCTAGATGAAAATCTATAGAATTTAGAATAATATAATACAGATGCATAGCACAAGGGGATTGTGCTGTGGATCTCCTTTAATTGAGTCCAACTAAGTTTAACAGTCATCTTGTTTCAACAAAAATATGCAAAATGGAGGTACTGAGAATTTTAGTGATTACAACAGCATTTATGCACTTCAACTCGCAGCTCAAATTACATGAGAGAGAAGATAGCCAAGGAAAAACATTACCTTCGTCTCTCCAAGAAACGGCATTGGTGTTCCACCATATCCTAACCCATGGGAAGATTTGGAGGGATCATTGGCGCTAAAATCACCATTCGCTGCACGCCCAGCAGCACTTGCTCGAGCTTCCCATGCCTGAAGGCTTCCAAATTCAGGAACAGTCATATCCTTGACTGCACTAAGTTGTTCCACTAATGGCTTAAGTTGTTCCTGCAGCCAATTTACATAAACTAAGCATTATTTGTTATTGGACATGCTCAAAGCATGCAATGGTGCAAGTAACTAATTTTTAGCTAGAGTTTGCACATAGTTTGAAGTGGAAGACTGGCATAATGCAATAGACGGTAATACCTCCATAAATGACATACTACAATTCTGTGAACATAAATAATTTACAAGACAAATAAAATTTTTCAGCTAATATGTCCATCTAAGAATGATTAGGCAGTTAATTTGATTGGGAAAGTTTCTTACCGCACGAAAACAAGACCATAACCTTTCAAAATCCTTACCAAGAATGATATACTAACTTGCCTTCTATTTTTCAACTTTTTGCCATTCAATGACGAGCAATAACATCAAAGATGTTTGCAACAACTAACCAAATCATTTCAGTTCACAACAAAATAGCTGTTAAATGCAAGCAACAAACACCAAACATGAAAAGGGTTGGATCATGGAAGTGTTAGGCACACCATAAATATATCAAAGAGAAGTATTAGACAAAGTCCAGGGAACCAGTAACATGTGGTCCCCATGTCTTTTAATGGTCACATCACAGTATGAGGCTTTGGTTTCCCAACCATACCACCAGAACCTCTGCCCATGGCATTGAGAGCAATTGCCTTGTTATTATAATCTTAAAATTTTTTGGTACTGCAACTTATAACTTTTCAAAGTCATTTCCATTATTAAATTTATGTAAGCTTTCGTTAACGTTTAATATTTGAAAATGTGCTTAGAGTTGCTTCTTTTTTAATTTGTTGGAAGCCAAACAATGAGTGCATGAGGCAATATCAAACCTCCATTTTCTGAAGCATGTTCTGTAATTTTTCATTTCGTCGCCTCCTTGCATTATCATCTCCGTCTCCTCCCTCTTGAGCAGCTAACTTATCACTCTCTGCCACGAGCTCCCCATTGCAATTCTCACAATGAAAGTATTCATCTTCTAGAGAAATCAATCTCAATGCATCCAAGGCATTGTACCTAATTGTGCAAAACAAGGAAACATATGAACTTTTAGGAATATAAAGTTCATCAAGGTATATGCACAAAATAATCCCAGCACACCTTCACCCAACACACACACACACACACACAAAACAAGAAAAACAAAAATAGACAGAGCCAAAATGAAATACTGAGCAATACCGTCTGCTACAGTTGGGACATATATACTCTTGAACAGTATTCTTGTTTTCCAGTTCATCCTTTAGCTTTTTCCTCATACGATGCAGTCTGTACCTAACAACATCACATATCTGGAATTCAAATTGATTTAGGCCTCTTTCCCAAATGCAGAAGCCAAACATTTAGAAAAAAATTGTAACACAGTTAAAAGCAATCAAAATGAAGGATTTGTAGAGTAAAAAAAACCTGTGCATAATCGAGACAACAGTATGAGTGTGTGTGTAGCTTTATCTTTTCCTCCCCTTCTTTCACAGTCTTTTGACCTTCAGCAGTGGCAGCTACGGCAGCACTGTATATCTTTGCTCCCTTAGCTGTCTACAACATGCCAAAGAACAATGCTAAAATATGGAGAAATTAAGTAATAAAGGAAACACGTGACTGGAGCAACTCATGAAATATCTATGATTAAAGATGAAGCAGCACAAACATCCATCATGAATAATTGGACTCATCTACTGGAGCTAAAAAAATTCTGGAATACGACAGATGGACAAGTGCAGCAGAAATTAGAAAAACATGAAGAAAGCAAGCATCTCATGCAAGGAAAAAATATGTCTAGCCATAACATTTCTCTCCTCATTTTTCTCTAAATCACTCAGAAAGCATCAGAGAGAACTCAAATTTTTTAAAAAGGAAAACAGTAAACATAAATGTTGAGAATTATGTAACTAGAGCAGGGATAATGAAGTATGTAGGTGGAGTAATTGGTTGCAAGTCTAGCATTTCTTCACTTTGGTATGACTAACTAGAAATGCCTAATGTAACATGTGATAGAGACTAAAGATTCAGTAGGCTGAAAAATGGAAATCAAATGCTCTAAAAGCTTGTTATAAGTAAAAGAATCTTGATTCCAACACTGCAAATACTTTGGCAAATTCTATATCAACATCTCATATAAAAGACTTCTAAGCGCCTCCCACAATTGACGCAGAGAGAGACTGGAGATATAAGATATTATGCATCAAACCAGTAATGATGAGCGCTCAAAAACATCAATTCACAATTCATTGAATAAATAAATAGACAAAATTCCAACCTCTTTCCTATGATCCCGTGTGACTAGCTTCTCTTCCTCAAAAAACCTTAGGATCCGGCGTAGTTGCTTTGAGTGCAACTTCAAATCCCTTGCCAAGTTTTCTTCCCTGACCCATTGTCGCCTGCAATATGAAATATCAAAAACTAGAACTAACAAAGAAAAATTAAATAGTGGAGTTCTCAAGACCCCAACACTAAGGGAGCAAACACAAAGAAATATCATTTTAACGAATCACATATAAGAAAAAACCATTTCTGATGATAACATATGAAATTCAGATAACCACATTCTCAAAAGCAATCCCAAAATATTAATGTTATATATATATATATATATATACATATATTAATTGAAAAGGTAAGAATTGCATGCCAACTAGGGTGTTCAATTGAATATAGTATGGCGGTATAATACAAAACCGCCTCAATTTCAGTCAAGCATTCAAACCCGAATGGTATCACTAGTTCACAGTACAATTTCCATATAAAATTCAAAAGTCAACTCCAAAATTACTCAAAATACCAACATAATGCCAAACCTATTGAATCCCAGATAGTTACTTCCATCCAATTTCAAATACAGAAAAACTTAATCCGCACCAATTTTTCTTGATAACAATTACAAAATAAAGTTGCACGTCCAACCTTGTGAGAGCATCAAGCACCACCACAGCAATGCCTCTGTTATCGCTCCTACCCATTTTGGGTTGATTATCCCCTTTCGTCGTTACGTCATCATAAAACGCTCGAGCTGCAAGCTTCACAAGCCTGATTTGTATATATTTTTAAAATTGTTATTGAGAAAACAAAAGAGTAGCAAATCAGATTAAGAATCAGAGAAACTGCGAAGAACAAAAGTCTATAACGAGACCATTATTACCGATTGAAAGGTTCGATGCTCATGTTCTTGGCGTCAAAATGCTACGATTCCGAAGCGAAAGATTTTAGAGATTTCAATGGATTTTTAAGTCTGCAAAAGGGTCACGATTGGATTTTTACCGTTAAAGCTTGACAAATATGTGAATTGAGAAAATAAAATTGTAATTTTGGTTTCTATAAGTGACACTCTGAACTGAATTTTTGGGATTCGATGTTTTCATGAAATGGGATTTGTAGCCTGTTGGGGTGTAGTGACCGATTGAGTTGGGGATGACGGCAACGGTAAAAGGCTCACTAAAAGACGACGATAGAAAGGGTTGGTCAGTGGTACAACGAGAGATTAGATGAGGGGGAGTGAGAGCAGGAATTAGACGAGGGAGGAGGAACAAATTTTACGAGCCAAAAAAAAATTATGAAAATAAAATTAACCATGTATAGTGTTGTATGAAATTTTAGATTTTTGTTATAAATTTTTTAAAAAAAAATTTATTAAAATTTTTTAAAAAAAATTATTAAAATTTTTTATTATTTATTAAAGAAAAAATATATTGATAGTGTCTGAATTTTTTTATTTTTATTATTTTGATGTATAAATTTTTTTATTTATTTTGATGTTTGAACTTTTATTATTAAAGATAATTTAGTTATGATTGGACGGAATAATCAAATTAAAATCGGTCGAAATAATCAAATTATTTCTATTAATAAAAGTTTAAATATTAAAGTGAATAAAAAAAAGTTTATATACTAAAATAGCAAAAATAAAAAATAGACACTATTGACATATATTATTCTTTATTAAATTTTAAAAATTTATAAAACTTTTTATATATTTTTTTATTTTAATTTTTAGGTTTATTAATTTCTTTACCAAATTATATTAAATTAAATTTTATAAAAATATTATTTCAAATGAGAAAATTAAAACTTTAGTTTTAATCAATTCACAATAAAATTATAAAATCTTAATATTAACTTAAATATATAATCACAAAATTTTAAATATCTATAAATTAAAAATAAAAAAAAACTAATATGATTAAAAAAAACTAATAATTTATATAAATAAAGAGGGGGTCTATTGCCCACAAAACCCCTCATTCCGCCATGGGATTGGTAATGAAGAACATGGTGAGTAGGCTGGTTTGACAGTGATGGTGAGCGGCATGATAAAAGGAGAGTCAATGATGATTGAGCGTATTAGATTAAGATTTTAATAAATTTAAAAAGAATTTATAATTTTAATGAAATTTTATTTATTTTGTTATAATTTTATATGACTTTAATGGAATTTATTGAATTTTTTATTATAGATTTTAATAAATTTTGACGAAATTCTAATTCTTTTCGTATAATTAATATTTTGCTAAAAATATAATATATTTTATTAGAAATATTATATCATGAATATAACGAGTAAATTATGATCATCGTCCTTGAAGAATTGACTTACCCACTTTATCGTCCCTTAAATTTAAATTTTACACTCATCGTCTTTAATGTTTACAGTTTTGTAACACCGTAGTCCTCAATCCAATATTCTGTCTACTCCGTTAACGACAAATCTATATGGTATTTATAGACTGCCACGTTCATTGCTACGTTATCACCTTTCAAAAGAAGCAGTTCGAACTTCGAAAAATGATGTCGTAACTATTCATTTCTCTCAAGAAATTAGATTTCGGTTCTCTCTCTTTCATTCATTCGAACTTATTCATTCTTCGAAACTTAGAGAAGATACTCGTGAATCTTCCTTCAAAACATGTTAATTTATGAGCTATTTTGGTTGCCATCATCTTTCTCCATTGTATCTCTATTTGTAAAGCTATCACTATATGCGAGGCTTTTGAATACTGGGCTGCACAATTAGCGATTGAGGATCTGACGTTAAAGTATTCAAGGTGTACTGGTGGTGGACGAATAATGCATTCTTCTATAGGCAAAAAACAGAAGATTAGTATGGACCAGTATGCAAAGATGAGGACATGTAAATGCAAAATAGAAAAAATGCCCTTTTTTCTTTTGTCGTTTTCTGGGGTTATGTGGAATGCATGTGTATATGTCGAATAATTTGGAAGCTTATTATATGGAAAGTATGTGCATTTGACTGAATGGTTTGAAAATTATTTGAAACCATGTGCAATTGTTCATATTAAGCAAGTTCATATACATCTAGCAAGCCAACACTACATACAATATACATATTGAATATGTTTTAATTGTTTCCTGCAGCTTTAATGACTTATTCATTATAAAATTGCATTACAATAGGGGCAAGGGCGAATGGAGCTATATGGATGGTGAAATCCATTATATGTTTGATTGTTGCTCTGAGAGAATTGCTTTAGTTAGTATAGATGACATTATGCAGAAAATTGGAGTACATGGTATAATGAGGTATTGGTAGAGGCTTCCAAGAAAGGACTACCAGTCTGGTTTGAGGCCTCTTGAGAATGATGCACATGTGATGGAGATTGCCAAGCATGCTATTGAAGCTAAGGAAGTAGACGTATATGTTGAGCATTTGACCAAGAATCAAATCCTTCAAGAATTCAATTTCAAACCAAATTCTCCTCCAGTTAAGTTTTCCTTAGGTGAGATTGAGGATAAAGAATAACAACTAAATGATAGAAGAAGAAGGATGAGAGAGAGCATAGAGAACAGTATGAAGGCTAAATCAAAAGGGCAGACATCAAAGGTCAGCAATATAGAGAAATCTGCCTCTAGAGAGATATTAGAATATTTAATAAAAAAATGGCATCTAAATCAGCCAGCAAATCAATTGGCAGTAGAAGGGGATGTGGCAGCAGATGAAATTGAGGTGCCAACACAAGGTGAACAAGAGAAAATGCATACAGAAGGAGATATGTCAGCACAAGGTGAAATGGCTTATCAAACTGAGTTGCCTACACAGGCTGAGTCTCCTGAACAAGAGCAAGGGTGTACACAAGCTGAAATGGTAACAAACATAGGGGACACAAGAGCAAGTTCCTGCAGAAAAAGATATGGCAGTAGATGATGTTGATATGAGTGCACAAAGTGAAATTGCAGCAGACCTAGGGGAACAAAAAGCCACAGATTATGGTGAAATACCAGCAGGAGAACAATTGGGAGCAGATGTTGATTATGATATGGCTAACATGGATGAGGATGTAGAAGAAGTTGTACATGATTATAGGGACAATGAAGAAGCAATTCAAAGAAGTTAGGAAACAAGAAGAAGAAATGTAGCAACTAGCTCTGAAAACCACAATATTGAAATTGGAGAAATATATGTGGATATGGATTCTGAATATGCAGATTCTTATGAAATGCATACAGAAGTTGCAAGTAGAGATGAAGGTGAAGTCAACACAAGTTTTTTAGAATTTAATAGAGAAAGAGACTAGTCTGATCTTAATCTCGAAGTGGGGATGGTTTTCAAGAATATGGATGAATTTAAAGAAGTAATTAGATTGTGGTCTATAAGGAACAAATATCAAACATGATTTTCCAAGAATGACAAAGTTGGAGTAACTACAAAGTGTAAAGATCAATGGAAGGTTCATGCAGGTACAATGATTACAGATCTAAAAATTAGTGATGATACATTTCAAATCAAGACAACAATTCTAACACACACATGTGTTAGAATACATAAAAACTTTTACCTCACATCACAATTTTTGGCAACCACTACATTGAGGATTTTAGGAAAAACCCAAGTTGGTTGGTAAGTAGCATAATATCCAGAGTTCAAAGGGAATTTAGATGCACTATTAGGAGGATGAAAGCATGGAGGGCTAAGCTATTGGCTTTGAACAAAATCAATGGCAATGAAGCAAACCAATATGCAATGCTGCATGATTATAGGTTAGAGCTATTGAAATATAATCCTGACTCTACAGTTCTATTTAAAGAAGATAAAGGAGAATTTTAAGGTATTTATGTTTGTCTAGATGCCTTAAAGAATGGGTTCAAAGATGGATGTAGACCTATAGTTTCTTTAGATGGGTGTTGTTTAAAAGGCATTTATGGATGCCAACTACTTGCAACTGTTGGTGTGGACCTTAATCACTGTATTTATCCCATTGCCTACACTATGGTAAGGACAAAGAATACAAAAAACTGGGGCTGATTTCTGTGCAACTTGAGGAAAGACGTGTCAATGCACAACTCCCATCATTGGACATTTATGTCAGATAGATAAAAGGTATCTATAGACAGCTTTACTTTATCTTTGTTCAGTAATTCTCAAAATAATTGTTATTATAGGTACTGATGCAAATTATTTTTTTAATAGGGGTTGGTAAATGCAATTTCAGAATTATTTCCGAATTCTGAGTATTGAATGTATGTAAGGCGCTTGCATACAAACATGAGAGCTACATTTCAAGGAAAAGAATATAAGGACCTACTTTGGGCTTGTGCTAGAGCCACGTACCATAGTTGGTTAGAGAATTGTCTTAAAGATATGGAGAAGAAATCAAAAGAGTGTAGAGAATGGTTAAGAGACAAACCTTGTGTTAATTGGAGCAGAGTTTGTTTTAAAATAGATGCCAAATGTGATATTCTTCTGAATAATCTGTGTGAATGCTTCAATAATTATATTTTGGAAGCAAGATCGAAACCAACAATCACAATATTGGAGATGATTAGAAACCAACTGATGAGAAGGATAACAAAAAAGAAGGATGGTCTTGCTAATATCACTGAGGGGATATGTCCAAAGATCATAAAGAAGATCCAAAAGCTTAGAGACCTTTCTGGAGATTATTTTCCCACCTTCAGTGGATCTCCAAGAGTGCAAGTTATGGGAAAGGGTCAACAATTTGTGGTTGATTTAGAGAATATAACTTGTAGTTGTAGGAGATGAAAATTGGTTGGTATCCCTTGCCTACATGCAATTGCTTGTATAATTGAACAGAATGATGATGTTGAGAAGTATGTTCATCACTTTTATCATATTTCCACAGCAAAAAGAGTGTATAGTCATACGATTGAACCTATTAATGGGCAGGATCTATGGTCAAAAGTAGATGGGAGTTGCATAATCACTCCTCTACCAATAGTTAAAAAATGAGAGGGCGAAAACAAAGAGCCAGGAAAAAAGAAGCAGGGGAAAAGGAGCAAGCTTCCCAACAATATCAAACACCAACTTCACAGCAACCGGGCTAAGAACCTCAATCAGCAAATCCATCTTCTACCACCACAACAAAAGGGAATTTTACCATAAGGACAAAGGGAGTTGCAACACATTTGGTGGGCAAAGAACAAAAAATGAAGTGCAGTCATTGTGGGCAGTATAGCCATAACAAAAGATCACACAGATTAAGAAATGTGGAAGCTACTTCTGCTTTTATAAATATTTTTTTCAACATTTTTGGATTCTGATTGTTACTTAACACCAACTTGGGGGACGATAGGTGTTATATTATGCAAACTTGAGGGACTATAGGTGTACATTATGCAAACTTGAAGGACAATGAATGTTAAATTATAAAAACTTGAGGGATGATGGATGCAACTTTTTTTTAATTTAAGTTAATAATTGTAACTGGTTGATGCTTACTATATTTGTACTTATCTTTGCAGTAATCAAATGCTAGTGAATCGCAATAAGTCCAACTGGATGCTCCACAACCCACACAAGAATGACTGAAGTATTTTTTGTAGCTAAGCAATCAAATGCTACTGAAGAATGGCATTTATTTTTTGTAACTAAGCAAAATGACTATAGTATTTTTTGTGAAGTCATTCATGTGGCTTAAGCCAATATATAACTATTTTGTAAATCTATTCTACTAAAGAATGGCATGTAGTTGCATGTATACAGAATGATAGAAGGGTTGAGATTATTTTTTGTAATGTCATTATATTACTTACTGATCATTGTGAATGAAAACATTTTAAGTACAATGATATACTATAACTTTTATTGATTATTGTTAATGATATTTTGTTGTTGATTTAGTTATGTTCAAATAAATTCAAAATGAAATAACATAAAAATTTAAGTGCACCGATATACTAAACAAAACAATTTCATTAATGAACTAACTTTCAGTACATCAGTTTTAATTACAATAACATACTACACTAGCTTCAAGTAAAAAGCTACTCAATAATATTATAATCAGTGTTTCTTCATGGCCATGAAGGATGAGCATACAGATACCCCTACAATAGCACCCATAAACATAAACCTACCAAACTCAGCAACTGCATTTGTCTTCTACAAGTCTCTCTTCTCCTTCTCTAATTTGTCGACCTTCCTTAATAGCGCATTGATGATGTTCATAGCACGTTCAGGGTTCTTAAGATCAACCCACACAAAAAATTTATATTTTCCTCAGACAGTTTGTTTGCCAAATGACAATAATCCAATTATATAATTACAATTTACCCAAAAATACTTTTTTAACAAAAAATCCAATTTTCTACATACCCTATAGTTGGCGCAGCCATAAAAATGCCTCCCTAGGTTTTCTTTTATATAGGAGACTCAAAGGGGGGCAATTTCACCACATTCGCAAATCGGAGCACAATATTTTGAATACTCCACACTCGATGCATCTGCCATTTTTAAGATCTGAGGAAGAATGAATTAGAACTAAGGTTTCAAAGAAATTAAAAAAAATGAACAAAAGAAATAATAAAATCAAAGTCGAAATCGAATTACAATGTTGAAAAATACTAAACAAACCGAAGATAAGTTAGATCGAAGAACAACAGAAATCAAAATGTATAAAGATGTTAAAAGTACTCGGTGCATGAAGAACAGACCGATGCGAAGATAAGAAATGTATATTTAAATAGATGATGAGTTTAAATACCCCCAATTGGTGATATCAATATAAAATATAATATGGGTGTCAACGTGGCAATGAACGTAGCAGTCTATAAATGCATGTAAATTTACCGTTAACGGAGTAGACAAGATATTGGGTCGAGGACTACGGTGTTATAAAACTGTAAATATTAGGGGCGATGAGTGTAAAATTTAAACTTAAGAAATAATAAAGTGCGTTGTCAATTTTTCAAAGACGATGGACGTAATTTACTCTGAATATAACTTTCATGATATTAGATAAATGAATAAATATATTATAAAATTTTAAAGTAAACAAATAAATATATAGATATTAAGTTTTTTTTAGTGATATTTCAGTATTTACTAAATATATCACCCAACATATACATATGTACAACTATTTTTTAAAATTAATATATTTTTATTTATATTTTAAAAATTCGATATCATTAATAATATACTTCAAAATAGGCCTAAAAAATGCCTTTTCATAATTAAAAAATATTTTAAATATATTCAAATCTAGACATCAATACATCGTACACAATTATAAAAACTTCAAAAAATATATATATTTTTAACTATTGTTTAACTAATTTAAATTCACTAAAAAATATAAATATGCTAACATAATCATTATCTTATCAGACCAACAATCACTTGCAATTGCTGGTGGTAAGTTATAATTTTAATACGTGGAGAACATATATATATATATATATATTGAATTGACATAAAATTTTTATATGCAAATGTAATAAATAAAAAAGAATAAAACAATTTCCTTTTATGGTTGACCCAACTCCACAATATTAAATTTATTTATTAGCGGAGTTCTATGAAATTTTCATTTTATTCTTGGGCCAGTCTAATTTAATCTTGGGTTAGATTAAGTGGAAAAATCAAAATTTAATTGAGGGGGTAAAAATTTTAAAGCAAAAAAAATTACATTCAATATATAAATTTATTACGAATAAATTTATGATAAAAATGAATAAAAGTAATTAATTTAATATTATAATAGTGCAACAATTAATTTTTACTATTAATTTAATAATAATTAAAATGTGACAATTATATCTTATAAGCATGTATATAATTTTTAATATTTTTATATTATGGTTGACATGTTGGTAAATTGTATACTAATATTTAAAATAATATTATATATATATTTAATTTTAGTATATCCATCCCCACAAAATTAATATCATATTCTTCTTCTTTTTTTTTAATATGTGTTATCCAATAAAAAAAAACTATTATTTATACGAGAATTAAAATATTTATAAATAAAAAATATTTATTTATTTATTTATAATGAGACTATAAGAATCAAATTGCAATTAATAAAAAATAAAAAATTCTTTTATTAATTAAATTAATTTTTATAATTAATTTTTTTATTATTATTCACGAAATATGAAAAAATTATTAAATATATCAAATATATTAAAATATACTATGGCATCCTCCTAAAGTTAAGAAAAAAATTATATTTAAGTGATGAGATTGTATATATATATATATAATATTGTTAAATCTATAATTATTAATATTAATTTTATAATACAAGTTAAAAATAATTGTAGACAATAAATAGTTAGAGTAGACTTATCAATTTAATATATATATATATATATTAAAATGAATGAAACATAAATTTATATATATCACCCCATCATAATTAGGAGTAAATATTTCCTATTGAAATTAAAGTTGCAATTTATAAAGTCTATAAAATTAAATATTTCAATTATCTTAATTTTAGATCTTTTTCAAAATTATTCGATGAAAATATTTATAGCAAAAAAATTAAAATTATACATCACTATATCACACACACACACACACACATATATATATATATATATATATATATATATGTTTGGTGGAATTGGAGGGTCCATTGACCATCTATGCCCCTTAGTTCCACCACTAGGTAAATCGGGCCTCACCAAGTGCATAAAATTCAATGAATTTAAGAAATGAGCATGTTTTAATATTAGAGTCAAAATTTTGGTTTTTTCTTAGGGATTATAATTAGAGAAATTTTCATGGATTGCCTCTTTTTAACGTTTAATTTTCAAAGATACGTTCACAACTTTTCTTTTCAAATCTAGTTCTTTTTTTTTTAGTTTTATTTTCTAAATATTATTTTTTTTTATTTTTATGTGCTGTTTTACTTTTCCATTTCGTGTAATTAAAGTGATGTTTATTTTTATTGTACATGCAATTTATTTTTACTTTGTAGATGGTATTTATATTTTCAACATTTTTCATTTTTTATTTATGTGATGATATTTTTTTTTATTTTTATCTTTTTTTCACGATATTTTTTTTAATTTTTCTGTTTTATTTTTTAATTTTA
Source organism: Garcia nutans (assembly GCA_947685225.1). Taxonomy (NCBI): domain Eukaryota; kingdom Viridiplantae; phylum Streptophyta; class Magnoliopsida; order Malpighiales; family Euphorbiaceae; genus Garcia; species Garcia nutans. The sequence goes on from CANTUV010000007.1 coordinate 60,000,538, forward strand.
ATTTTATTTAATTTTTTTTATTCAGAGATAATTTTTTATGTCATATTATCACAAATAAATAATATACATATGGCACCTACTAATTATCTACAACATATACCAAATATCAACTAAATACACATAAAGAATCTACCACCTATTTACAAAATTTATTTAATATTTTTTAACTTTATTTTTAAAATTTTATATTCATAAAACATATGCATAACATCCACATAATATATATATAATATACACAATAAATACATAATATATATAAACATCTACCAAATATATATATAATATTTATGTAACATATACTAAATATATACAAAATATCAATGGAGCATCTATATAATGAAATTTTATAACTTTATTTTTTATGTTTATAATATGTAAAATTTGTTTAAAAATAAATTTAATAATTTTTATTAATATATTTTTATATTATTTTTGTGAGTATTATTTATTATTTGTAATTCTTTATAAAATTAATATATTTTATAAGTTAAAGATATATTTTATGATGATAATTTTTATTATTTTATTAAAATTTTTTATTTAATAGTAAAATATGAAATAAAAAAATAAAATATTAATTCTCATAAGAAATAAAATATTTTTTCTTACATACACATAATATTTATACTTTATATACAGTTTTACAACAATATTTTTTTTTTACTTTTTTTTTGCTTTTTTTCCACGTTATAGTTCCCATTATACTCTATATTTAAATTAGTTATACTAGAGCAGTTTTTATTTTATATTTTTTGTTGATTACTCTTATTTTTACGTTGTTTTATCAAAATGAAGGATGAATTAAATAGTTTTGCTAGGGTTGAAAGTTTATAGCTAACAGTTTCGTTAAAGGAGGTGTACTTTTGTGATTTTGAAGATGGTTTCATATATTTGTAAATATATTTTTTTTTCAATCGCATTTTAAGGTTAGATATGTAATATTTCCTTAAATAAAGTAGAAACTGATAATCGAACTTTTAACTAATAATTACAATATATATATACATAATATTATATATATATATATAACTATGGATAGAAGAATTATTTTATGAGTGATACATCATTAATTTTTTAAAATAATGCTATCTCATTTTTTAATTAATTTTTAATTTTAATAACTTATATAAAATATAAAATTTAATAATTAATTATATTTAATACTTTAATTTTTTATTAAATAATTACACATTAATATCGTTTCATAGTATTGATTAAATAAATTATATTTATAACTTTTAATTTTTTATATATTAATTACACGTTAATATAATTAAGTAATATTTATTGATTTATATATTTCTTCTAGAAATTTAGAAAATTTTTAAAAAATACATGTAACCTTCATAATAAATTAATTATAAATTAAATAATTTATTTATAAAAATAATTAATTTATATATTTTTAAAAATTTTAAAAATTAAATAATAAAATTTATGAATTTTAACAATTCTAATAAATTAATTATACATCAATAATTTATTTAAATAATTAATTCATTTAATTACTAATTTATTTATAATAATAATTTATTTATATTTTTTAAAAAAATAAAAATAAAAATGTGACTTTTAATATTTCTAAGAAATTAATTATATATTGATAATTTATGTAATAATAATATTTATATTAATAATAATTTCAATATAAATCTATAATTATAAATCATCCTACTTACGTTTTTATCTTTATTTGAAAAAATTTACTCGAGCTTCTATTTTATTTTTTTATTTTTCTTATTTTTTATAGAATTTATAATTTTTTATATAAAAAATATGCATAGATTTTATTTTTGATTAATAAAAATATTAAGTTACAAAATAAAAATATTATATTTACTCATTAATATTATTTTAATAAAATTATCATAAAAAGTGAGATAAATACTTTATTTTGTACTTTTTACAATAGTATTAATTATTATATAAATTATTGATTATATGCATTTGTATTTTATTATTC